>CM016486.1:27686347-30518472 GCA_002890555.2 Lagenaria siceraria
ATTCGTGCGAGAACTCCAGTGTACCATTCTTGAGTTAAAACTTGGATTATATAAGTCAACAACAACGGGAAAGAATAGCAAGACAAGAAATATTGTCACAAATCTTTGCCAGCATGTAGTAGGATACAAAGCATACGTTCATCTGTGATGTTTGCGTTGACAAAGGCTTTTCTCAGCAAGCTGTATCCTTCTTCTAACTGAAGTTTTCAGATGAACAAAACTATATTCACATAGTAACAAGACAATTCAAACAAAATATATATACCTACTTTTTTGTTTAAACTAAAAGCAAACTTTCATTGAAATGAAAAAAAAAAGAAAAAAAGAAAGAAAGGAAGATTCTAGTGTTGGAAATGCAACTAAAGTCCTAAATTGCTAGATAAGAGAAAGATCATAGGTATATAAGTGAGGACAACTATCTCCAATGATATAAGACCTTTTGGGTGAAACCAAAAGCAAAATCATGAGGGTTTATGTCCTAAGTTAACAATATCATACTATTGTGGAGATATTTAGAGGGTCCGTTGTCCTTATCATCTATGTCATGTGGAGTGCTAACCAGTAGCCATCTTAGTGACACAAGTGATTGGAATGAAACAAAACTTGCTTGAAGATAAATTTGCAATAATTTGGCAGGTCGGGTTTAGCTTAATGCTTGAATTTGAACCTCACTATTTCACTGTGAAAGAAATTTTTTTATTCTTTTGATTACTTATTCTTGGAGGCACTTGTAATTGGGGTTTCTGTGCTATAGTTCTGACAAAACTTGTTCCAAGACTACTTTTGATGTACTTGGTACTATTGCAGCCTTCCTTCCAACTCCAAGAAAATATATACATACTTAACATTCAATGTAAAGTTAAGTTGGTCTCCACCAAAATCAAGCTTGCAAAACAGCAACAGAATATCAGGAATTGATGTTTTAACTGAAAAGTTCAATGAACTAAAACAATAAAGTACATCTAAGAAAACAGGAAGGAATACACCAACTAAGATCAGAAATTGCTCACTTCTAAGGTGAAATATGTATAGCCGGTTCTTCATGTAATAAAACCCATTCAAACTTAAACCCAAATGTAATATCAGCAAATTTTTTGAGCTGTCTGCTGGATACAGACCAATGGGTAATCCATCATATGAGCTCATCCAAGATGAAATTATCAAAATATGTGAAGTATCTTACCTCCAAAACCATATCAGCAGACAAAAGAGAAGGTTGAAGTATGTCAAGAAGGTCAGAAGATATAGCTCCAGATATGACCATACAAGCCAATCGCTTCACCAAAAGAGGATATTTTAAGCCTCGCTCCCTTAACAAAGACATGGACACAAATTTCTTGACAAGTTAGATGTACTACTACAAAGTTACAAACTAATCTTTCACATTGAAGGCACATTGAAAGCCATGTGCGTGTTTTATCAATATATGGATTATTTGGTTCAGCTTTCTACTTTTGCATGTTAAATTTTCTTGGTAGATTAAAAACAGTATCACTTTATATAAGGTATTATCTAGAATAAGGTTATGGAAGAAAAAAAAGGGATAAAGAAAAACACTGATGACAAAGTTATTCCATGAATGCACCACAAAATACTAATGACAGTAGACTGACATATGAAGAATTGAGTTCACTTCAGAAATAATCATTTCCCTCGACATTGCATATTTTCATCCATGGAACTGAGATTTGTTCTTAACCCAGTCCTTATTTGTCCATCATGAAAGAAAGGGGAAAAATACAGAATAGAAGACAAGAGAAAACTACCCAAGAGGGGAAAAAAGGACAAGAAGTCCTACTTAATAAAGAAAAACAGACAACTAAACACTATAACTGGAAAGTCAAGCCTATAATATTTAATACCAAAGAGATGCTGTCGATGGCTTGGTTAGTGAAGCACAATGGGGAGAGACATAAAGCCTAGCCCAGCTGCCCATATCACAAATCAATCACATCATCAAGCCTTAAAGACAAGAAAATCTTTTGCTTTCTCTTCAGATACTCCAAATTATAGTATAATTGTACTGACTACAATAAAGCATCAATTTTTTAATGCACAAATGTACATTGGGGAACATCAAATTAATTGGTGACATAAATTATCGAAAATTTAATGCACCTGCAATAATTGTCGTAGTCTGACCAATCTGCTTCCATTTCAACATCGTGAAAAACCTAACAGAAAAATTACATTTCTTTCACTCCAAAAGTAGCGACGATAATACAATCAAAGCTCACTATCACTATTGAAAAACATATACATAAAAGAAACTAATCCAACCTAAAGCCTAGAAAGGAAAAATACGGTAGTTGTTCTCCCTAGAAAGATCCTGATATCAAGTGGATTAATTATTTAACTACAGAGAGGCATGTTAAAATATTTCTCAAATATAGATTCTTAAATTCATATTCTTCTCTCCATGTACGGTGTAGATAATATAAAAAGACAAAGATGATTTACAACCCTCCACTGCTAAATGTTTAATTCTAAAATACCCAAAATCAAAATGCATCTCGTTGGCTTCGGATCCAAAGGAAGGAACCACTAGGAAAAATCAAGTTCATTCTTAAAACCTTTTTTTCCCCCTAATATAAAAACTCTCTCTTATTTTGATATTACTAAAAGTTTTTCAAATGCATCTAAAAGAAATGACAATTTGATAAATGGTATCAATTCTTTCAGAAGCAAAACTACAAACACATGGCGGACATTGGACAAAAATAAAAAAAATCCCGAACGAACGTCCAATAAGCCAGCAAAAAGAGAATAATACGTTCAATTTAGTCTTAAATAAGTTCGTAAATACAATTTAATCGAAACGTTCATGCAGACAATGCATACATGACAACACGCAGGTGAAAACTAATTCGTGTAAGAACGGCTGGTGATTTCACAAAATAAAATTAACGCAAACGCAAAACAGATTAAGAATCAAACAAAATTTAAAACATATTAACCTAATCTAAAAATATTAAAGTGAGGAATATAATTGTACTGATACCTTGGAATGTCGTTCACACTCTTCACTGCAGAACGATGCACGATGAGCATCGGAGTCGACGTTAGCATTTCTCTGCAGCTTCCGCAAGCAGAAATTGCAGATATGGTGGATAGAAGATAGCGAAGGATGAGCAACGAGTGGTTTGGCTGTATGTATGAGTTCTCCGGCGCCGATCTTTCGAGTGGCGAAAACACCGCGACCGGCAGAGTCGGTGAGCGAGACTCGTATAGGTGGCGGACCGCCGGGAGCGGCAGAATCGGCATTGTGGAGTCCGGCGGCGGAGGAGAAAGGCGACGGAGAGGAAAATGGCTTGGCCTGAGAATACGGGAATTTGAACCGGGAAATCCAACGGCCGTAACGCACCAAGAAGGACGGCGCCATTTCTCTCTCTACGATGTACTCCGTTAGAGAGAGATTAGAGACGAAATAGTTGAATTTGGGCTTACTTGGGCTCATCGGTTGAATTTTTCACTGGGCCTATTGCATTAATGGCCCAATTTTGCCAGGCTGGAAATTAGGAGCATTTGCTAATATAACTATTCTCAAAGTATTAACCGATCAATATATAAAATTTGTCAATATAACAAAATTTAGTTAAGTTTTTGGAGTCTGTTAGTGATAAACTATATTGCTCATAAGAGTCTATCAACGATAAAGTCTACCACTAATAGATTTTGATATATTTACAATTCATTAAAAGTGTTGTTATACACTTAATTATTAACACTAAAACTGATACTTGTTGCAATTACCTAATTAATTAAGGATGAATTTTGTGGTTAAATTATCAAAATACCGTTGTACTATGAGATTGGTTTCAATTATACCCTCAAATTTTGAAAAAGATTCGTTTGATATTTTGAAGTAAACAAACAAACTTTGTAAACTTTTGCCGTTAAATTTATAGCCATAATTTTTTTTTTTTTGCATATGTGAACAAATTTAAATACATGCATAGTAAAAAAAAATTAAAATTAAAAACACATGACACATTTGTGAACCATATCTGATGTCATCTTCTTTTTTCAATCCTACACCTCCAATTTATGTAATTTTGTTTGTCTTTCTTTAGTAACATTGATCTCTGAATATACTTCTCCTATATGTTTAGATTTGTTAACTTGAGCAATACATAAGTAGACACAAACTTTTTCCCCTCCATGAATTTAACAACAAAAGCCTTCAATGATGATTTTGAGAAAATATTTCAAACTTCAAAGGTTAAAATGAAATTTTTCGAAGTTTGGAGGTATATTTGAAACTTACTTCATAGTTCAGAGGTACTTTTGATAATGTAACTGATTTTGTTTAAGTCAAACAAAAAAGAATGAAGTTAGAATATGACTATTTTGTTTCTAAAATTATCAAAATTATAAACTTTATAAAATTATAATTATGTGCTTGAACTTTAGAATTTTGTCTCGTTAATGAAGTTTCAATTCGGACATTGCTCAACTATATGTCCTTGAGAATGAGGTCAACATTTCATGACCAAACTGTTGTACATCCTAAATACACATTACACAAAAATTATTTGTTTGTTTGTTTGTTTTTGAAAGAAAAACTAAATTAACTAACAGCCAACTTACTCTTACAATGCAATTAAAATCTAAACTTGTACTTCATTACCCAAAAAATAAAGATTTATCTTTCAAAGAGGAAAGAGATTGTTCGATACACAAGAGAGAGATGAAAAAAATAGGAGAATACACCGCTCGTGAGTAAGTCAATGAGATAGCTGCTGAGTTTCACGATCGAGGCCACTTCGCAAACGAAACTTCCCTCAACTAATTAACCACTACAACCAGTCTACTTAAAAATATTAATCGTCAAACTTTTGATTTTCGACAAGTCCAAGACCTCGTGATGAGCAAAAATTTAAAATTTTCAACTTAGATTTTACCACCTTAGATTTATTATAACCGTAAAGGTAATGTAATATTCTTTTATTCTAAAAAATAAATAATATTCTTTTATTCTAAAAAATAAATAATAATTGGATTAGACATATCACATTCTCTCAAGAACATAGATCCGGCAAAGATTGCCCGTTGACAGTCTTTTCTCATCCTTTCAACATTTCATTTGGATGATTTCCCTATTTTTATTAGGTCATGTCTCTATCATTCAACTTTATTTAATAATAATTACAACCCCATTTCAAATAATAATTATTTAAATTTTTTTAGCACAACAATATAAAAATGGAGATCAAATTTTGACGTGCCAAGAGATAGATCATGTAAATTATTCTTGAGCTAAATTTACTTTAGCAATAATATTTGTTTAATTACATTTTAAAAAAAAATTAAACCTTTATTTGGTAATGGTAAGTTTTTATTTAATTTAATATGCCTATTTTATCTTTATACATGTAGCTTTTACTTATATTAGTGTTTGTATTTTCGAAACCTCCCTTTAGATCTTGTTATTTTTTTTAAAGATTATTATTTTGATTTTTATTTGCAGAATTCTAACCTATATTTTATATACAACAGAAACCTAACTACATATTTTAAAATTTCTTATTGAGTAGCGTTTGTGCTGAAATTGAATTAATGTATTGAGACTAAAATTGACTAAAAGTCTAAAGCTAAGTCTAAAGCTAATTTTTTTTCTAGTACAATAGATCATGAGAAGATACGAACGATGTACCTCATGGTCGTAACACATCTCGGATGCCAAATATTGCATCATTATGATATTTACAAAAAAAACTCGTCAAACATCTAAACAATATGCATGTTAATCAAACAAAAAAAAAGAGAATATTACATTCCTTATTTGAACATGTTATTCATATTTCACTACTAGCATCCATTTCAATAGGAACGCAACGCACGATGGAATAAAGGAAAATAAAAGGGTAAAAAATTGATACATTTATTTTTAACCCCAAATGTTCTAACCTTTTTCAATTTAGTATATTATCGTTCATAAATGTTAAGCTTGGTTGATGATAAACTCACAATACTTTATGGTTTGAAATTTAGACCAAAAAAAAATCATAAAAAAACAAAAAACTGCTATAAATTTTATGGAAAAGAAAAAAATTAGAAACTTCTATATTAGATGACTTTTTCTCTCATCTAAATTTTCACCCATACAGTAAGTCTTTGTGCTATTTAAATTTATCATCAATCAATAATAACATTCGCCAATGACAACATAATAGATTGAAAAACTTTAAAACGTAAGAAATTAAATCAAAACTTTTCAAACATTAAGGAAACAATTTTCTTCTTTTTAAGAAAATATTAGAGATTATTAACATATATATATCACCTTATATTCTTTTTAACTTTTTGCATCATCCATGTCTATATTACGGATTGAACTCATCCAACCTAATCTTTCATCTATCGCATTACAATCGTTGATCTATCAAACGACGACGTTCAATCATGACCTGTTACCTGCTCAATCCTTCTGAACTTGTTTAGGCGGGATAAAACTATCCATAGACAATCCAGGAACGTTAAACGCCACATCATCAATACTCCAGATCTCCTGCAACCGTGTGATCATAGGACCGGTTTTAAGATCGTCTCCAAATCGTGTGATGACGACATTGGTCTCGCCGGAGTGGGCAATCATAACGCCATCGACCGTCCGATAATCGTCGATTTTTGTGGACATGGTGGTTTCCCAATACATGGGGTGAGAACCAGGGGATTGAATCCGAGTCAACGAGGAGTCTTCCAAGTAGACCAAAAGTCCACGCCTTTGGCAAAAGTAACCGTAGATCGCATGCTTGATCATCTCAGCTGTGTTGTCGCTTCGATCAGCCAGATCCGTCTGATCGGCTGACAATTTCAATACGAAACAATCAACGGCCATGATTTGTTTCTCTCCCATGTACTGCGCTGGAGAGAATACTTCTGAAATTGCTAGAGGATCCAATCCCTGTATAAAGAATTATGCAAAAAGTAATTATAAGTCAAAGTCAACGTCTTCCGACATTAATTTTTTCTCTCTTAAAGAAAGAAACCACATTCACATTTTGTAATTTATATTGAATTTGAGTTAATTTATTAATTATGTACAAGGAAAAAGATTAATTATTTAAAGCAATCAAGTTTGCTTAGCTGGCTTAAACTTAATACACTGATTTTGAAAACTTTTTTAATAATAAAATGAAAGCAAATGATTAAAGTTTTATTAAAGTTATGGATTGTTTTCTTTTTCTTTTTCATTTTGCATGAATTTCAACAATATTTAGGATATGACTATTTTGGAGTGTTTCAATTACTTTTTAGAGTAAAACTTCTACAATAAGGTTTATTTTTTTTAATTATTTAAATTACAATGTATTTTGCAAAAATTTTTAAATAATAATTTCAACTTGCAAATAAGGCTAATAATTAATATCCTAATTCCTAAAGGATAGTGGTAGTGATAAAGACTTGAAATGGTTGAAGATACCTTCAAGATCTTCTGTTCAAACAATCAAATAGAAACTTTAATAATTTAAAACTTTTTTATCTCTAAAAAATGGTAGGGTCTCAAGATGATGTGTGAAGCCTCTCTAAGCTATTAGTGGGGTGGGGGCTATATCTGTGAAGTATAATTTGAAAATTATTTTGGTTTTTTTTTTTATATATTTTAATTTTTAATTATGCCCACTTTTTCTCTCAATTTTCGTAATACGTAGTTAAAATAAGTATAATTCAATTGACATACAACTTATTTATTATCAATCTCGAAATTAGAAGTTCGATTTTCTCACCTCAAATATTGTCAAGAAAAAAAAACTATAATAAGTTTCTTACTATTCTTCTAAACATGTTTAAGTTCTTAACAAATATATTTTTTTCTTTAAAGAAAATAAGGTTTTAAAAACTGGATTCGATTTCGAAAATATTTTTAAAAGGGAAATTGTTGTGTATAGAAAAAAAATAAAATTAATTACACATAGAAAAAAGGTCAGCTCATGCTTTTTTATTTCCCATAGTTTGTTTGTATATGTGTAATTAGTTTTAGTTTTTTTCTATTTTTGAGAAGACCGTTTTTAAAATGTATAGATGGAAATTATTTATAACTTTCAAAAACAAAATAATTTTTAAAAATTGTTTTTTATATTTCAATTTTGAAATTAATTTTCTTAAAGAACGAGGGGAAACACATCAAATAAATTGGAAAAAGAAAATCCATCTAATTATAGCGAAAAAAACCAAAATGATTACTAAGCAGATATTGGTAAAATAGTGAAAAATAAATAATTTTGGATAATGGAGATCAGACTTGCCTGAAAAGCACGGCGGAGAGGGCGAACGGCGCCCTTAGCGGCGTGAGAGCCAAGCCAAGGCGTGTGCCTCCAAGCGACGTTGCCATCGCTGCCGGCCACAATGCTGTGGCCTCCCACAGCCAGCTCTATCAGCCACTTATTCGGAATCATTTGCCACATCACAAAGCAACCTTTTTGTGTTACACCGCCGGTGGGTCCTCCTCCGCCACTTCCGCCGCCGGAGCTAACCTCATCCGCCATCCCCATCGTTATTTTTCCCGTCGCAAATATGTTCTTCACTCTCCCCTTCAACTTCCGGCACCCCGTCGCTGCCGCGAAATGCTCTATGATATATTGAGACGATGACGAAACCTACCGGAAAAACTTGTCAATAAGCCTTTAAAATTTAATATTGTATTCAATGAATCACTTTTAAAATTATTTATTCACATTTCTTTAAATTAACAAAAATTTTAGACATAAAATTGAATTTTGCATTTTATATAAATTTGAACTTCGTAAATATTAAAAAAATGTTAAATAAGTTAGATACACAATAGACCTAAAATTGGGAATTCCAAAACTTACTAGAAAAAAAAGAATTAAAAATTAAAACTTAAGTACTTATTAGACAATTTATTTTAAGAATCCTTATGAGGATTTATAAATTTTAGAGCTCAATGATTGGACTTGTAATTTAATCAAATTGTTCGGCTCTAATTTCAATTAAGATTTATCATAATAGATTTGACTTATATGATAGTCAAAGTGAATATAATTCAACTGATATATAGTATGTGTTAGCGACTAATAGATATGTGATTCGAATTTTTCCACTCCAATTATACTAAAAAAAAACTCTATTAGATACCAAAGTTAATGAATCTATTAAATACTTCCTTTTCTCTTTTAATTATTAGACACAATCATTAAAATTCACAAAATATATGATTTTAGAAAAAGAAAAAGAATTCAAGCAATTTTCAAACTTTTTTCTATAAGAATGAAATGATGAATAAAGCAAAATAGGCCCACCGACTCATTTGGCATTTCTTTTGTTATCTTTGAGATTCTTATCCTAAGAGAAATGTGAATTACTAGTGAGATTAGAATCTTAGCCAAAATTAAATTTATAAAAAGAAAAAATACATAATTTCTTTTATTCGTACCTATTTTCTGAGAAATACATTTGTCTTTATTTCAAAAATATATGAAGAGATTATTAATCTATTCTAGTTTTCAAGTTGGATAAAAAATTTATATAGAATTAAAAATAAATAAATCATAGTAACTTCTAGACTTAAAAAGAGGGACAATTTTTTTAGCCTTATATTTCTTTCAATAAAAAGAAATCATTGCATTAAACATAAATTTTGGACCACTCATTTTTCGATTTCAGCACATTCTAGCTTAAAACACAAGTTTCTTTTCTTTCCCAAAGGCGCACGAAATAATAATAATAATAATAAAAAATTAATAAATAAATAAAATAAATCTCTTTAAAGTGCAATTTAGTCTATGATCCCCTATGACATATATTCACTTATGAATTCAGAAAAGTTTCAACTATATAATTAATTTAATAAAATAACTACCATGACTGTTCATTAACTTCCTAAACAATTAAAAAAAAAAAAAAAAAAAACTTAATGTCACTCTACTTTAAAAAAAACTATATACTTAGTAAACGAAAATTGTTAAATTACACAAATATCCTTAAACTTTATCTTCACTTTAAAAACACCCAAAAATTTTCAAACTTTGCAATATCACATTTTTCATGCAAAAATTAATTTTGAAGGTAAATCGAAGCCAAAATGAGTGTGACTTAAAACTATGTTCCAATTTCTATCACAGATCTCAATTTTCGTCCAACATCCAAACAAATTTCTCTCGGAATTGTAGTCTCAGATGCTATATGAAAATGTAATATTGCAAAAACAGGGTATGGGTACTTTGGTAATTTAACCTTAAAAAACGTGTAGTTATTACATTATTTAAAAAAAAAAAAGAGTAATTAAAAGTGGAGATCTCCAACCAACCAAAATCAAAACTAAACCGGAGAGAGAGATGTTTGTTTCTCTTATTTTATTTTCCCCTAATTTATTTTCTTCTTAAACGGAAACGGAAAGAGGGAAAAAGAAAGAAAAAAAGTTCACAGACCTGATTTGTATCGGAGACGACGGAGTTAGGTTGAAGGGAGACCGGAAAGAGAGGGCATCCGAGGACGCTGAGGAGAACATTAAGGCCATCGGACTTCTTTCCAAAAGAAAGGATGGAGAAATGAGTTCTGATCCAGTTCCGCCACGATCGTCCTCCTCCTCCAGCGGTGTTGCGGTTGCGATTACGAGTGCGGCCGTCGTGTTCGTCGATCGGCTCCTCCGATAGTGGCGCTAAACGATTCATCCTCTGCAACTGCATTCGGAATTTCTTCTGGTTCAAAGAGGGAGAAAGGAGGAGGAATTGGGAGAAGAAGCAGAGAGAAGAGAGTGGGAGGTTGGTTACTTAAAAAGAGCACCGAGCGAGAGAGAGAGAAAAGCGTTTCTGATGCTTTTGTGTACGACTGCTTTAAAAGCGACCTCTCGTTGCTTCGTTCTTTGTTTTCCCACCACTCGCACTCTCTCGCGCGTTGCTTCACTCTCCATTCGTCATTCCATATTTCCTATATTTTCCTCGTTTATATCGACTACTTTTCCCTCCCCATTTCTTTTTTCTATTTATTTTTCTTTTCCCTAAATTACCATTTTTATTTATAACAATTTGGTTTTTTTGTTTCTTTATTTTTTAAAATTAATTTTTATAAATACTATTCTGAATAATTTTTTATGTTTTGTTATGCACTAACTATTTAATTTTTAGGTTTTAGTTTTATAAATTGAATTTTACTTTGGTTTTTAAACTTTTAATATTGGTTCATTTTGGTCCTTGTATTTGTTAATTTTGTATATTATATTATTGAATAATAACTTAATTAAAATACAAATAATTGCAAAATAAATAGACACCAACAGACCCAACAAAGGAAAATAGCATTAAAAAAATATAATTAAGCCATAATTTTTTTAACAAAATTTTTTAAAATTTTTAGTTTGGTCCCTGTACTTTCAACTTTCGTTCTTTTTTGTCCATGTATCTCACAATGTTCATTTTGGTATTTGTACTTTCAACTTTGGTTCATTTTGGTCCTTGAACTTAGTGACCATTTTGATCTCCTTAAAAATTAAGTAAAAATGAAATAAATAGACCAAAATGTCACTTTTTCGAAGTACAAGGCTAAAACATTTTGAAAGTATGGAGACCAAAATGAACTAAAGTTGAAAACATAGAGACAAAAATAAACCAAAATTAAAAGTACATGGACTAAAATAACATTTAAACCTTAAATATTATAAACTTTGCTTTCATCCATAAGTCTCTATGTTTTATTATTTACGTTCTACTATGTTTTCAAAAACCAAACTAAGTTTTAAAAACTAAAAAAAAGTTAGTTTTTCAAAAATTTGTTTATTTTTTTGGAATTTAACTATAAATTCTAGTGTTTCTTTTATAAATATGAAAAGCATATTTAAAATTTTGGGATAAAACAAACTTAAATTTTAAAAGGAAAAACTAAAAACAAAATTGTTATCAAATGTGATTAAAAAAAGTGACTATGAATTAATGTGTTTCTTTTAACAAATATCATGAAAACTATAAATAAAAAATTATGAAAATGTTTAAATTTGGTTTAAGCACTTTCAATACAACTTAAATTAATTTTTACTATTAATTAATTGTTAACTTTTCTACACATATATAAAAAAAGTCACTAATAATTTTTTTTCTATAAATTTTACTGTAAATTATTATTATTTTATCAAATTGGATAAAAAAAATAATTTATTACTTTAGACTTTTGTGACTAGAGAGACTAAAATAAGATAAGATAAAAAAATAAAATAAAATTATATTTTAACTAAAAGAACCTTTATTATTATTATTTTTTTTTAACTCCATCTATTGTTCTTTCAAAGTTTATCGACAATAAAAAAAAATATATAAATAACAAAGCTCTAAAATTTATGGACGATTATCATATTAAAAAAAAAACAGTTGACTTTGATTGAAGAATGAGTTAGAAATAGAAAACCGATCAACTTCACATGATCCTTACAAAATAAAAATAAATAAGTAAATAAAAGTAAAACCCTCACATGATCCTACTCAAAAAATAATTTCCCTAATCTCAAATAGGTTGTTTTATCCTAGAAATTCAACCCATTAAAATTTGTCCTTATATTTAACCATTACCTTACCTACTATATTAAATACTTATATTTTATAACCATTTTTATTTTTTTTAAAAAAAAAAATTGTACTTTCATTCTCACAATTTATTCATAGTGGTTTCTATTTTTTTTTTTTTAAGTACACATTTCAATTCTTAACTCAATTTTTTTAAATTTTGAAGACATCTATAATTTTTTTATAACAAAAAAAAAACTTTTAGGTGAAAATTTATTTATAAGCTGAATTTACAATAATTTAAAATTGCTTTTTTTTTTTTAATTGATAGTGTCACTATTTGTAATGCTTGATCCCGTTAAGAATTTGGACACAATTTAAAAACAATATAAATAGAATACTAAATTATATATTTAATTTTTGTAAACAAAATTTTATATGTATAACTAAAACAATATTAAATAGTAACTTTTTTCTGTTTGTGTGTTGAAGTTACTTTACAGATGGAATCTAGAAATTGGACAATATATAATATAAACCACTTCTTTACAGCTTTGATTCTGCAGAAATCACTTTTTGGACATGATGCCATCTTACTTCATAGCTTTGTTTCACAATTAAAAAAATAGAAATAAAAAACTTATATTAAACTTACAATTAGGAAAAAAAAATCCACTACTTAAATCTACTTTTGAATAAGCTTCACATTTAATATATATATAGAGAGAGAGGTATATTTGCTGCAGCTTGGGAGATTTGGAATATAATAAACAAACATCAAATCAATTAGAAAGATATGGATATTTTTTTGGGGTCAAAATATCATTTATAAATGTATTTGGACTTTGGTCACGTTCATCTTATGTGAAACGTAATTCAATTAATGGTAATCTGAAAAGTGAATCCCATTTAATTATGTTTGTTGTTTACATGTGTGCGTAACTCTAATTATAATGAACTATGGAGCCCGCCTCCAAATTTGTAATCCAAACGTACAATTTATTTGAGGAACAGAGGTGCTCAATCTAATTCTATTTGAAAATTACGTGAATGTGGACCCACTACTTTTATTGTTAACCTTTTATAAATACTATTACTTTTACAGTATGAGAATTATGAATCTGTCACATATATTATTACTATTACTATTACCGTTAGGGTTAAAATAGAGTCATTTTGAAAACAATTTGTAAAAAAACAAGTGTATGAAAACTATTTGTAAAAATATTGTAACTTTTTTGTTTTATTCAATTATGTCTATATAAGAAACTGAATTATATATATATATATATATATATATAAAACTTTCTAGCAACCCACTAAGTTTATATATGTATGTATCAAAAGTTTTTTTTTTCCACGTATTTTTCATTGATTTTGGATCTTATTTTCTTTTTATCCATCTAATCCATTTTTTTAGAATTAAATAATTTGTTTCTACATTTTTAATACTCCAACGGTGACGGTAATAGTAAATATGAAAAATTAATAATTTTAAGTAAATGTGATAAAAAACAATCCAACTACGTTTGCGATTGAGACCCATTACGATTAATACATCAATGGAATTTCATTACGATTACACCAATTATCATTACGGGTTGATAGACGGGGCATTTATTCTATTTTGGTTTCTTACTTTCAAATGTCCATTTTTAATTTAGAGGGTTAGTTATTTGATGATAATAAAATTAAATTAAAAAGAGAGTCTATATAAAAAAACACTCAAACAGCTCCTAATTTCTAAAAATAAACTATATTCATTTTTGTTTTCATGAACAAAGCTTCACAATTTTGATAATTTCATTTATCCTTTTAAAAACGACATTTAATGGTATTGAAAAAATAATTTGAATTTATAATGAATTTAAATTAATGTTTCAAATTCAAAGACAAAACAAATAAATAAATAAAATAAAGTGTCCGGTCCAGGGACCATGAAAGAGCGTGAGGGACACTGTCTCCCAACGAGGATGGTTTAAATAAATAAATTAATTAAGCACCCATTTGAATTGTTTTGTAAAAAAAATATTTTTCAAAAAATTTATTTTTATTTAAAGATCAAAACGGTTTAAAATAAACTTCGATTTTGAATTGTTGCCAAACACTCTAATTTTTTTTTAAAATAACTTATTTTTTAAATTAAACACTTGAAAATATAATCCAAACACACCCTAAATATCATTTTGGTAAGACGTGTTCACTTTTAATTGTCACCCTTTCAATTATTAATTTATAGTTTATATACTTTCAATAAATTTTAAATATAATACATACTACTAATTTATTGTTTACTTTTCCAGAAAACTATTTATTATCTTTAAGCTTTTCACTATAAATTTTGAAACATATTTACAATGTATTTTCTAACATGAAAATTATTATTATTATTTAATCAATTTTGATAAAAGAAATTAATTTCGAATGACCAAATTTATGATTAATTGGAAGTACATAAAATAAAATCGAACAATTAAAAGTATAGAAACTCAAATCAAACAATTTCCAGTCCATAAAATAATTTTTTGGTCAAAATATTATTTTGATACTTTTTCATTTTTAGTTTTTGTAATTTCAAATATTCAATCTCAATCCTTAAATTTTTGAAAAATCTTAAATTTCAATAAAAAAAAAATAAACTTTGAGGCCTTTTCTTTTTCACTATAATTTTTTACAAATTTATTTTTGAAGCAAAATTAAACAATAAAGTATAAGACTATTAACCTAATTTTTAAAAAGAAGAAAAAACAGAAAAATGGGCGCGTGGGGGACAAACGCGGGTGGTGGAGTACGTTGTGTAGTCAGAATATAATACCACCACGAATGGCTACCGAGGAGGAGCTTTAAAGCGAGGCAATGGGAGTGCAGATAGCCAGTCCACATCTTTTTACTTTTTATTTATATATTTCATTTTCATTTAAAAATTACCTAAAAAAAAGGTTAAATATAAGATGGAATGTATCGATTTGTGTAATTCTCATCCATTTTGGTATTTGTAAAAAAAAAAAAAAAAAAAAAAAAAAAAAAAAAAATATATATATATATATATTGTCCCGAATTTTGGTTCTAACTTCTACGTAGTCCTTAAGTTTCAAAATCTTATACGTTTAGTTTAAGTTTTGAGTTTTTGTTTAAATTTAGTTTATATGTTTTAAAATGTTATAATTTTTTAATTAATTTGATCTATAAGTTTCAAGATTTATATTTTTAATTTTGGTTTTTAATTAAAAACTCATCTTTTGTCTTTAGTGTTAATGTTTACTAATTAATTTTAAAAATCTAAAGAATTATAATTAATTACGTTTCATCGTTAGATTTAATTTTAAATTTTCACTTCATAATTATTTTTAATTAATTAATAGATATTAATGTCAAATTTAGTGAGAGCTGAAAAATCAAGATCACAAATGTAAATCTTAAAACTTATTAATCAAATTATAACATTTTGAAATCTAGGTACTAAATTAAAATCAAACTCAAAACTTAAGGACTATGATACCTATTTGAATACTTTTTTTAAAATATAGGGACCAAGTCAATACAAACAAAAAAATATTTAGAGACTAACTTGTAATTTAACTAAAATTTTATTCGTATTTGAACATGTAACTTTGAATTAGTTGACCTAGCTAATCGAGTCTTTTAGGATATTTAAAGACCAAATTGAAGATAACTCGGTACATTTAGCCCAAAATAAATCATAATTGAACTTTCACATTTCATTTCATCTTTGAACTTCAAAATTTAAGGCCAAATTGAAATTCAAAAATTCAAAAATTTGGATGATTTTATATATTTAATCTCTAAACTAAAACTTATAAATCTCCAATTACATCCCTCCTTTTTGTTATCACTTTTTTTCGTTTTTAATTTTCTATTTTTTAAATTTATGCTTGTTTTCCTTCTAATTTCATAATATGATTTCCATCAATCTTAAAAAAATCATTCAAATTCTTACTCAAATTCTAAAAAAGAAAAATAAAATTTTTAAAACTATTTTTTTAGTTTTTAAAATTTTGCTTAGTTTTTAAAAACATCCGTAGAAATTGAATAATCAAAAAAAAAAAAAAAAAAAAAAACTTACAAGTGGAATTAATTAATGTTTATAAACTTTAAAAAACTAAATGCAAACATAGTGACTCTGGCACTCTGTTAGCATGCTTATTGATGAATTATTCTTTTATGTCGACCAATAAAGTAATATACATATATATATATATTCTGAAAATTCTATATTGAAGAAGTGTTAATGATACATAATAGAATTAAAATCAAAAGCAAAATGACTTGGTTAAAATTTTCTGAACTTTAGAGATTATAAATAGATATTACTGGCTATTTGATTTTTACGGTGTAAAGTGTAATTTAATCTGTTTTTAAAATTTCTATGAATTTTGGTTTGTTCTGATCCTTTCTATTAAGTCTCCATAGTGCATTTAGTTTAAATTTATAGGGTACTATATATATGTACCTATCATTGTTTCTTTGATTTGTTATTTCTCAATATTTAATCTTTATTGTGCTATAAATGCAGCCAGCCCTAAAACAAAAGTTAATTTTTTTTTTTTAATTTATATGATATAATTGAAAGTGGGACCATGTAAAATTTAATGCCATTAAATAAAATAACCCAAAGTTGAACTTTAGTGGTGAATGATGATATATAATATAACTTCTTCAGCTGATGAGTGGAGCAAAGAAAGGAGGAGACACATTTTGCCCATATGCCATCCATAGATTGCTTTGATATATATATATATATATATGTTAATATTTGAGTTGTTTTCAAATATAGAAAAATGAGTCAAATTATTTATGAATATAGAAAAATTTTACTGTCTATCAATACAAGTCTATCGCGGTCTATCAATAGTGAAACTTTTTTATATTTGTAAATAGTTTGCTATTTTTTTCTATTTATAATAATTTTCTTTAATATTTTTATGGTATATATATATAAGGTTAATACTTTGATGGTTAAAATACTATTTTGGTCTTCATACTTTGAAATTTGTTTAATTTTAGTCTCTATACTTTCAATTCTCAAATTTTAGTATCCGTATTTTCAATAAATCTTAAATTTAGTACAATAAAAATAGGAAGATTCGAATCACATAGAACTTTTGATCTCTAACACATTTGTATGTCACTCGAACTATGTTTGTTTTGACTATAATACTATTCACTTGACTATTATGAAACATATAAAAAAAATTATTCACTTGCTACAATTTAAGTAATAATTTATAAAATTTAAAAGCAAATGATAATAACTTAACTAGGGCTAAAAATATTGGAGTAAATTTTGGAAGGGGGTGAAATAAAACTAGAAATATGTCAAGTAGCAACCAATACAGAAGAAATTAGTCAAGTGTGTGTGTCACTGGATTCATTTGATGGTCATTTTAATTTTTTTACTGTGTTTATTTTTCATCTTCTCTTTACAATAGTTTTCATTTTTATAAATAAAAAAAAACAATTTTTTAGCTAAATTTAGAAAACAAAAAGTATTTTTGTAGTTTCCAAAAACTTATTTATTTATTTATTATTTTTAAGTTTGAATAGAATTCAAACCTCTCTCTAAAAGAGGTGAAAATTATTCTAAAAAACAGTGAATAAACAAACATATATTTTGAAAAAAAAAAACTAAAAAAGAAATTGTGATCAAAGCCTTAATTTCTTGAAAATTTATAGTTTGAAACTCCTAACATATAATATAAGGTACCATTATTTTACAATTTTAGCAAATTATCTAAACTTAATATAGTTCACCTAATTAAGATATATATTATCGACTAAAAAGTAAAAAGTTGAAATCGGTATTACATGTAAAATTAAAACAAACAAAAACTTCAAATACATTGAAATGTGTGTTGGACTACAGACTTCAAACAAAGTGGCAACCATGGGCCAATTTTCTTAGGGGTTTAAGGCTTGGGGAAAAAAATTTAATTAGTTGTTTTTTCAGTACAATAATTATGGATCACGAGTTGATTCAATCTCTAACTTCAAAGGAGGACATACATATAAGTTATTACTTAACTGAATTCGTTTTAGTAACAAAAATTGTTTGTAAAAGTTAGACCTCCTAAAATTATTCCACATAAATCACTTACATTGTTAGTCTTAAGGGTAATTGTAATGAATATTTTTAGGGATAATAACTAAGCGTATAGCAATATTTTAAAAAAATTGCAAATATAACAAAGTCTATTAGTGATAAATTTCTATCGCTGATAAACTCTTATGGTTTATCAGTGGTAGATCACCTAGACCATAAAAGTCTTTTATTATATTTGCAAATTTTTAAAAATATTGCTATATATGCTACTACTTTGAATCTGATTGCTATATTTGCAACTGCCCCTAGTCCTAAATTGTATATACAGCGGACAAATCATTTAAGTTAGAATCCAAAAGAATAAAGAATCATTAAGTGTTAAATTGAAATGTCAATTCAAAAATTATAAATTAAACTACAAGTTTAGTCCATAAACTTATGTCCTAATATGTTCATAAGCTCTAAAGAGTATCTTTATAGCAGACTCTTAAATCTTTAAATTTATGTATGTCTAACATGATTCTAAAACTTTGAAAAGCGTTTTTAATAGATTTCTCAACTTTCATTTTGCATATGGTAAATCTTTAACCTATTCAAAACTTTCTAAAATTCACAAGTCAATAAAAAAAAACTATACAAATAAAGTTTTAAGTTATAGTTAAATAAAATATACAAATCTAAAAAATTTGTTAAATGATTTATTATATACCGAATTGAAAACCTAATTAAGACTATTAGATACTCTCTAGATATTGTTTAAGAACTTTTTAAATTTTAGTTAAAGATTTATGATGTGGAAAATCTAAATATTTTTAAGATAATAATTAAATAAAAGTTAAAAGGATTAAACTTATAATTTAATCAAAATTTCTCCTTTTACTTTTGTAAAGGAGAGGGAAGAATGAATAATAATGACTAAATATTCTGATAGGTCTAGTTCTCCCTGATCTATTAGCAAAGTCATTCTCCTCTGACGTTTGATCTGTACGGTTTGGATTTGTTTTCAGATCCCACGATGGCTGATTTGGGAATTTAACTTTTCTTCAACGACATTATTAATTTATATCCACGTGTAATTATTTTATTGGCTCTTGCTCTACCATAGTTTGAATTTGGTTGGGCTGTCGTTTTATTTACGTCACCTTAAAGTGGGAATCGTTGGACCTGGTATCAGTCCATTGTACCCATAGAAAGTTACTTAGGAGGATAAAAATGTAATTGTGATTTCTTAATTTTAATGTTGATTAGAGAATTTATTAAAATAAGGCCTTTTTAAAAAATAATTGCAAAAAATATTATAGTGTGAAAATTATTTGTAAAAATAGAGTTTTTTTTTTTTTTTTTTTTTTTTTTTTTTTTTTTTTTTTTTTGTCTTTATTAGTTTCAGTCTTTTGAAAAGACTGAATAGAAGAGAATTTGATTTTATAGAAGATTGAATTTCTCTTTTACTGACCAAACTAGATTTTATGTGATTTTTTTGTCTTTTTAAATTCAATATTTATGAAAGTTTGAACTCCACTATGAACTTTTTTTCCCTTCATTTATTGCTTTTCTCCTTACTAATTAAGAGTGTGTTTGGAATACATTTTCAAGTGTTTAATTTAAAAAATTAATTCATTTTGGAAAGAATTGGAGTATTTGGCAACTACTCAAAATAGGTTTTGAAGTGTATTTTAAACCGTTTTTATCAAATGAATTTAAATTAAAATGAATTTTTTGAAAAACACTTTTTTTTCTCTAGTCAATCCAAATGAGCTCTAACAATTTTCAAACTACTACACTACAACCACATCTATTTTCTTTTTCTTTGGGTTTAATTTATAGTAACTTATAATTAGAATTTAGTTCATATGGATTAATAAATTTCTCGTAAAATTAAAATTTATGCTTATTATTTTATCAAACTATAAGAAAAATTTACGATGTTTTATGAAACCATAAAGATTAGAATGGTAACTTTTAAAATTATAAGAACTCATTTCTAACTCTTTCGAAATCATAAGACCAAAATTTGTAATTAAATTATATCTTAATAATTAGTTACAATCAATTCAACCCAAAGAAAAAGAAAAATTGGTGTCGTAGAAGTTTGAAAAATGTTAGTTAATAAAAATAAAAACAATAAACGAAAGGAAAAAAAAACTCGGTGGATTATTAAAAAAAAATCTCACACAAAATTGCTATGGACTCTAAAATTAGAGTTCAATACTCTTTTGACTGAATTTTTGTTATGTTCAGTATTTCCAAAAGACTGAAAATAATAATGACAAAAAATCAACACTATTTTTACGAATAATTTTAATAGTACACGTTTCTTTCAAATATATATATATATTTTTAAAAGACCCTATTTTTACTCCTAATCCGTTGATTGAGTTAAATTGTAATTTTGTTCCTTATGGCAGGAAGAAAATTATAATCTAATTCTTATAATTTATAATTGAACTTTAGTCGCTATAATTTATAATTAAAATTTAGTTCCTATGGTAGGGATTATTAGGAGAATTTTATCAAACCAACATGAAGTATTTATTAGGTTTAGTTAGACTATAAAGACTAAATTCTAATTTTTTTTTCTCAACAATAAGAACTAAATTTACAATTCAACATCGTTTATACTTATAATTTAAATGTCCCGTGAAAATAAATCTCTATTGAATCTATTCATCCCCTAAAAAAGAGTAATATATGCTTTAATTTAAGTTTCATTATATCAATAACTCAACTGATATAAAGTATACACTCTTAACTAAGAAGTTAGAGGCTCGAATCTCTATATTTATATCATCTGGTTTCAAAATTTTATTTTAGGATGCATAGATATTTAAAGGATGTTATGGTGAAAATTTTGAAAACAAATTTTTTATATTTCTTTTCTATTTAGATTTTGATTTTAAAATTTCAAAATTTAGAGCTACATTAAAAATAATTTAATAAATATATCATTTCATGTTTTCAATTCAATTATTTTTGTAAAATTAAATAACATACTATATTATTATATTGTAAACTAGCCGATATTGTACATTACTAATTATTTATACACAAATTTTGAAATAAAACAGGTTGATAAATCAATTAATTAATAATAGTTTATATTCAATTTAATATTTATTGGCATGATTTTTTAAAAATACTCCTTAAAAATAGATAATAAAGCAAACAAATCAATAAATAGAAGTAATATTTATAAACTTAATTTTCAAACATAAAAAACTAAAAACCAAATGGTTGTTAAACGGGACCTTAATTATTGAGTTATGTTCTAGTAGGTTAATTTTGACTTTATATATTTATGATTTTTTTTAGTTTAACTATCATAAAGTAGAAAATCGAATCATCAACGTTTTAAAGGGTAATTACATACATGCTAGGCTAATTGACAGAAGAAACGAAGCATTGTAACAATTCCTTATGTGGATTTGAATTTCTATTAATATATAAAATATCGAAACTCTTAAAATTCATATATTTAAGAATGTTCTTAAGTTGACAAAAAACACGTACTTCAAAAATTGATAAAGAACAACAAAACAAAACTCCTTTTATACCAACAGAGATATTTAAATTCATATATTTTTCTTATTTATCAGTTTTGAATATCCAAAATCTTCATTTAATAAATTTTCCTTTCTTTAAGTTGAAAGGTTGTTCCTTAAATAAATAAAAAATATTTTCCATATTTACGTTACTTTATATCCAAGTTTCATTTTCATATAAATATAAGATTTCAATTATATATCTCATAAATACGTTGACTATTTAAAAAAAATATATTAAATAGGTCAATTACTTGACACAAAATTAAACAAATCTTCATTTAATAAATTTTCCTTTTTGGAATTTGGAAAAGGTTCCCTAAACAAACTAAAAATACTTTCCAGGTTTGTGTTACTTTGTGTCCAAGTTTCGTTTCCATTTAAATATAATATTTCCCATATTTCAATTATATCATTGACCTTTTTAGATACTTAAAATTATTATTATTTAACCAATTTTTTAAGATTATTAAAAGAAGTATAAAGATATATCTTTTTTAATATTCCATCTTAATTTAGGAAATTTTGATGTTTTAATTTACCTATATATCCTTTTCAGTCATGGAATTGGGAGTTCATTTATAAATTCTAAATTTCGCCCACCTAATTCTTGCATTCCCTTTAATTTTTCTGTCCACTCCCCACTCTTCTCATCTCATGGATCTTCCCGACGACGTCGTATTGGAGATTTCGAGCCGAGTTCCCCTCGATAAAGCTGAAAAACTACGAGCTCTCTCAAAATTTCACGACAAATTTAGTTATTCCTCCTATTACAAAGACTTAGTTGCCCAAAATCAGCTCCGACCCTTCTTAGACGGTTTCCTCCTCCAAAGCTCTGGATCCAAACGTCGTTTATCCTTTGTTTCTCCACAATCCAATTCTTTCCCGCCGTTGGATTTGTCATTGAGCTTCCTCCCGGGTCGTGACGTTCAAATCCAAGCCGTTACTCCCAACGGTCTTCTTTTATGTGAATCCCGACATCCAATCCATTACAAACAACGTTTTTACACAATTTGTAAACTTTCTACAAAGCAATGGAAAGGCCTTCCCATTCCAAGGATTCGTTACTTCACAAAAAACATTGCCATATACATTTTAAGTTCCAACCCTCTCCACTTCAAAATCCTTCGTTTATCCCACGACAAAATCCCCTCGAAACGCCCTTTGCCGCATTCATACACCATATGCGAGCTCTTCGATTCTAGAACTTGGCGGTGGAAGCTACTCGATGACATGAAGAGTTGTTCGGGCTCCGTAGTATCTCATTCTCCCGCTGTTTTTGCTTTTGGATCGGCTCATTGGAAAATGGGAGATGGAGTTTCTATCTATGCTTTCGATTTTTACTCAGAAACTTGGTCTAAAATTGATGTGCCAGACATGAAAAACAATGATAAAATTACATGGAATACTCAACTTGTAGAATATGAGGGTAAATTAGGAATAATGAAAGAGTTTAACAAACCTGAATATTCAACGGAGCTATGGGTGATAGAAAATTATTCCCATAAATTTTGGACAAAAAAATGTGATTTTGTGGGGTCCATGCCTACGACTTTGTATAGTTCAGAGGTTTCGATGACGCGGCACGATTATAGCAAGGTGGTGTTTTCTAATTTAGAGACAGGCAGATGTAATTACAAGAAGTTAGAAGAAAGCTATTATGGAGGATTCATCGTATTTCCATTCTTCTCCGATTTTGAGCCGTGGAATTTTGACCATCCGATGCGTTCAATCAAGCCAAAGACTATGATCAAGATGGTTCGTAAACGTTTAATAGCCATTCAAAATAATGTCCATGTTTTGATTTCTTTTTGTTTTTATTTTGCTCGTTATAATCATTACTTGTGTATTATTCTACTCGAGATTATTAATTACATTTTTCAAAATTCTTAGTTGAATTCTAAGATTTGATTATGTGAATCTTAATTCCTTGTATTTTATTATTAATATTTTTGTTATCGATTATTGTAATTATATATTGAAGAAATCTAATGATGAATAGTTTTGGAAACTAAATTATCTTTTGTTTATTTGTTATTCTTAAATGGAATTCAGAAGATATATCAAATTCAAAGAAATTTGAAGAATAAGCATATAAATAGTTTTTATGGCCTCATGGGATTCGATTTTGTAACTTAAAGTTTAAAAGAAATAAAAAGATAAACATAGCTTTAAGGGAATATAGATAAAATTTATCAAATCACCATTAATTTTTAAACAAAGCAATCAAACAAGTATCTAAAAGTTTTCTAAATTAAAAAAACGGAAGCAATGGGGATGAAAAAAGAGTGATTTTCCTTTATACCGAAATAGATGGTTTCTAAATTATTATTACGAAAATTATTATAAACAAGAAAAAAATTCAAACTATTTACGGCTTCTATCACAATAAAATTTTTCTATATTGATAAATAGTTTGACTCATTTTTATATATTTGAAAACATCTCTTATTATTATTATTGAGAAGATGTTTTTTTTTTTCATTTTTTTTCAAAAAAAATTATTGGACAAATTGTTGACATATTGGTTGCTATACATTTTTTTTTTGTTTAAATATTAATTTGGTCAATGTTTTTTTGCCTTTGCTTCAATTTTGTTCCTGTACAAAATGCTTCCAAAATGACCATGTTGGTCCTATGTTTCCAAAAATTAACTAATTTAGTCTCTATTTACCAAAATTAACATAAAAAAAAAAAAAGCTAAAAATGAAAATTAAAGGAACAAAATAATTACTTTTTAAAAGTAAAGGGAAAAAAGTCCCGTAATCTTTTGAAATGTGAATTGGAGAATTTATGAACAAGGTACAATTTCTTGGGCATGAAGATTAGATTTGGAAGCTAAGGAAGTATTTCCTTAACTGACATGACTTGAAACTCATCAAGCCATTAGTGATAGTTGTTTGAATAAAAATAACATAAACCTATAAACAATCGTAATCATACAACAAAAACTTTACAGATTAAAGGAATCGTCGTGCTACTATCGAATTATTAAGAATAAAAGGGAAGAAAGCTAAATCTATTCCATTCAAATGTTTGAGCCGTTACATCAATCAAGCAGGAAATTTGGTTTAATGGCATACTATAATTGATTTAGAACCAGAGGAAGAGCTCCTACCATTGATAAAGATCAACCATGGTATTCTAAACTTTATGAAATAACAACTGATTGAAAAAGACTTAACAATAAGAGTGGCAACAATTTCCATTCCAAATAATTCATTTCCTGAAAACAAAAAAATGGGAACAATTTCCTTGACAAAAGACTAAACAGATTGAAGAACAACATCTAAGTGACTGATCTAATGCTATATTCTGCTCCATAATTAGTATCACAGTATGCAGAATAAACAATTTACGCTATACGAGGATGCTATTAGCATAACTCACTCAATATTTTTATAACTCCTTACACGGTGAACCTTAGAAGTTCACAATTCTGTAGACTTCAAAATTCCACTCTTTGCTCTAAACATTCCCTAACAGGTTTCAATCGAGATATAGGGAAAGGTTGTAAACCTACCTTTGGCACAGATTTGGCCAAACACCTCCGCCTCGACAACGGTTCGCATCCTCACAGAATCCGTTTCTGAGTAAGGCTCCAATCGTCAGGACAAGGTCCAGAGACCTTGTAATTCATATACTGCAACAAAAGGTCAATGGATTTCACACAAGAATGCCCCACAGATGCAACCATTTCAGTTATTCTCTACAAAATTGGTATGTAATAAAATATGTAGTAAATGACATTTAATGGAGAGCTACTTGGACAACTTCTTCCACAATGCCCAAGGAAGATGGTCTGTTCATTCTGCAATTTCATAATCTCCAGCTTCTTCTACAATGACTAAGAAAGATGTTCTTATACTTTCAAAATAGCCTTAAAACTCAATTCAAACACTTTGAATCAATCTCGAACTACAAACAAAGAGTTTTCAAGAATTATGAATTAACCTACAACATTTAGAAAGAATTCAAAATTTCAAAAGTATCTAAATGGAGCTTTTAACACCTAAAACTTACCAAAAAAGACTTGGGTTGTTGCTTAAACAATGGATGTTTTATGCAATTATTCCAAAATATTGGACTCACAACATAAACTCAAGTATTTTTCCCTTCTTAAACCAAATCATTCATTGCTATTTTCTCTCATGAATTCTAGGCTTAAACTAAAGAAAATAAATAAAATCTCCAACCCCCAAACCTTTGCTTAGAAATAAATTTTGGAATAACTGTAGAAAGGTTCAGACAGTTAAAAAAGAAAAAGTTAAGTAATAAATTCTTGACAACATACTGTGCCCTAACACCATAAACAAAATTAATTCAAGATTAACCTTCTTTTTGACTACCAAGGAGTAATTGAAAGTTTGGTTGGGCTTAAAGATCTGCACACGATTCTTCTGGAGTCTCTATCTACAATGTACCAATATAGAAGAAAATCATTCATTAAGTATTGTTGATTTCAGAACAAAATACCTCTGTTCTGCGTGTCTCATAACTTGAAGGAGGAAACATAATCATTCCTAAGAATGAAAGAAAGAATGGAGGAAGAAACAAGGGAAAGCTTGCAAAAAATTAAAAAAAAAATAATTTTGGTTCCATTGATGAGAAATTTGTGCGCAGAGAAAAGAGAACCAAATTTTCAATCGACCGCAACGAGGAAGGGCTGGACGATGGTGTAAGTTGATACGTTTATAAAACTTGGATATTAGTTTATAGTTTTAATTGATGCGATTCTAAAATTTGAATTTAAATTGATATTTGTGTTTTAATTTTTAATCATTTTGATTATACTTTTAAAAAGTGGCTATTTTAGTTCCTCCATTTTTATTTTTATTTCATTTTTAAGGGATTAAAGTAGTCACTTTTAAAAGTTCGAGAACCAAAATTGAAGGTACCGGACTAAAATGAGATCAAAGTTAAAAATATAAGGACTAAGGTAATATTTAAACCTAAAACAAAGAGTTTTGAAAGACATGGGGCTTCTTTTTCCGAATGTTCTAGCGGCGAATCAAATTTTTTTTTCCCTCTTTACATTTCGTAGCTTATTTTATAAAATGCTATAATCAAAAGCTATAAAAGGACATATTTCTTGTAGTCTAGTAACAATCTATTTAATAAATGCAAATTATAATATTTCAAAGGAAAATTTTTAAAAATAGAAAAACAAGGGAAACTATTTACACAAAATAGCAAAATTTTTAGATAGTTGTGATAGACGCCGATAGAATTCTATCAAGGTATATCAGTGATAGAAATGATAGAAGTCTATCACTATAGATGTTGATAGAAGTCTATCAATATATATCAGTATTTTTTTTGCTATTTTTTAAAAATAGTTCAACATTTTTTCTAGCTGTGAAAATTTTCTAATTTCAAAATTATAAACGGTAAATACTATAAAGTATTAACAAATATAGCAAATGCAAAAAATTGAAAAAAATTTAAAAAAGTACAAATATAATAAAATTTAAATCCGTCTTTCATGGTCTATGAGTGATAGACCATATCACTAATAGTCTATCGGTGATATAGTCTATCATAATAGATTTTACTATATTTATAATTATTTTATAAGTTGCTATAAACTTAATTATTAATACTAAAAGTGTTGTGAATTGCAATTACTTATTTTGATGTCTCTTGGGCCTGAAATCCAAGCCCATAGTCATGAGTTGTTGACCTTCATCCCAGCCCTTTACAGGTCTCTGACTCAAGTCCAATACAAGGCCCATCCCAGCCCACTGAGAAATTATAGCTAACGCATTCCAATAAAAAATTATATCATACTGTTAACTTCTACACTACAATTTCTTTAATTTTAATTTCGCATTTTTCTATTTGTATAAAAATTATTCAATTTAGGTGATAAAGTTAAAGGGGAAGTGTTTAACCATGTGTTGGGCGTCGATAGTTCAGACTTATAACCTATTGATCAAGAATATATACTTTAATTTATGTCAATTGAGCAAAACTTATGTAACGTACTGAGTTTAAGAAGGGGGTATGAATGTACCGATATCACATTAGAGAGATCTTTAGAATATGAAAGTATGATTAAGAAAAATTTAAAAGAATTGAAAGTTATTACATATACTAACAAGATGCATCTTTCTTTTTAGTGGCTCAATCATAAGAATTTCATACTTAAACAGATTTAGCTTTAAGGATTCCTATGTTGAGTGAACTCCTGAGAATTTTCTTATAAAGTATGTGAATCTCAAAGTATAAGGCACATTTTTTAGTTCAAAGATCAAATAAATACAAAATTGGAGAGAGCAATTTAAACTCTGAATTGCTATGTATGTAGGTATATAATTGTGTAGCAATAATTAACTTATTATAATAATTAGTTTATAAAATATCTAAACTTCTAGACTAAAGCGAAAGTCAGATAGAAGAATGAGTAGAATTATCACTATCCACATAGGACAATTTTGGAAAAATAGTTTAATTTCAAGTGAGTGATTTCTACCAAAAGTACTTATCTTTATTATAATGTTTTTTTCATTGTAATTTTCATCTTTGTGGTGGAGCCCACAAAAGATGTGACACAACTTATTTCAAAGTTCAAAGTTTAAAGTTCAATAGGAATAAATCATTATATAATTTGCTTTCTTTAATCTCCTTTTTCCTTTTATAATTATTGTTTCACCTTCTATAAAAGATACATTCACAATATTACAAACCTTTACAACTTAGACCTCTTAAAAAATAGGGTTCTATTTTAAACTTAAATAAATATTGTAACTTTAATTCTAAACTTCTAAAACGTATTGCAATTTTATCTATTTCATCATTCATATTTCAAATATTTTTTAAAAAAAATTTCTTATATATTTAATAAATTATAAAACATATATGTCAAAATGACATTTAGCTCAACATCCTACATAATGTAAAAAAAAAAAAGAAAATTATAAAGTATAAATGTGATATGAAATTGATAAAATTTTAAAGAAAAACAACATTAGAGTTTTTTTTTTTTTGTTGAAATTTATATATTTTGGTAACATTACTCAATGATTAATTAGTGTATTGGTCAAACTTATTTTTATGTAAAATTATATTTTATTTAAAATTTTGAGTTCTTGAAAATTTTTACATTGTTTTCTATTAAATTTAGTGGGTAAATTAGGAAAATTTGAATAAAGGTAAAAATTGTAACACTTATTTAAATTTAAAGTTGAATTGTTTTTTTTTTTAAATGTTAAATTTTTATTTCTCTATTAACAGATCAATCTTTTGACTTTAATATAAAAATTATAAATTTCACTTTTATTTACACCAAGAGCCGTAAGCTTGTGGGTAATAGACGAACTCAGTGAGTGGCAACTCTCCAGCAGCTTTATCCATTTTCAATCCAATCCTTTTGCTGACTCATCACCATTCATTAGTGGGACCCAATGGAGCCTTTATACGAAGAATTATATATCCTTATCCATTTAAACACTCTGAATCTGAGTTGTGAGTGTCAGATCCGTTTATCAATTTCTGATATTTTGATATTTTTTTCCCTCCCTTTTTGAAACGATTTATTTTTCCATTTATAGATTTAAAATTATTTTTTGTTTTTTTGGAAAAATAATTATTTGATTATAAAGTTTTGGGTCTAATTTTTTATTTGTTTCTTAAATTTCAAAATGTTACACATTTAGTTTTTAAGTTTAAAATTTGGTTTATTAATTTAGTTAGATTTCAAAATGTTACGATTTTATTATTGAGATTTGAATTTTGTTTCAATTTAAATCCCAATGTTTCAAAATTTATACTTATAACCTCAATTTTCACTTAATAATTATTTTTCGATTTTAGTATTAGTATATATTAATTAACTTAAAAATTAAATAAATTATTGTTAATTAAATTTCATTATTTTTCATCACTATTAAAATTTAAATTTAAAATTCACTTCATAATTATTTTAAATTTATTAGTCGATATTAACACTAATGACTGAAAGGCAGTATTTAATGAAAGATCGATGTTAAAAATGTAAATCTTGAAATTTAGAAAAAGAATTGAAACAAAACTCAAATTTTAAGATAAATTGTAAAATGAAGTCTATGAATAAGTTGAAACAAAACTCATAATTTAAGGATTAAATGTATCACCCTTTGAAGTTTATGGTGACCAAATTTAAACAAGACCCAAAACTTAGGGATCAAAAAAGTTATTTTTTTTAACGATAGTTGAACTTTATTTATTTGGTTTATAATTTTTTCTAATTTTTTTTTTTTGGATGTTGATCATGTGATAATATATATATATATATATATATATATATATATATATATATATATTTCTTAAGTTCAACTAAATGAGAGAATTCAAAAGTTGAGCTATAAAATAGAAAAAAAAATTCAAGATCATTTTAACTAGAAAAAATCCCTAAAAAAAGAAAAAAAAACTCACACAAAGTAAGCAATCAAGTCTCAAATAGAGATGTTTTAAGGACCCAATCGTTTAAGTATCATGGCAAATTAGCTATTAGAATAGGCAAAGACTAAATGTAAGTTTTATTAAGTTATATATAAGAAAATATTAGAAAGTTTTACTTGGAGAGTTAAATTTTATATATTCCATTTTTTTTATATAAAATAATTTGTTTATTATGGTCTAATCATTAAACATAATTCAAAAAATTAGATATCTGTCTTTTTTCCCTTTGCAATATAATATTTTTTTTGAAAAAAATTATATATTATTGTGAGAATTAAGACTTGGTTGGTTTGCTTTTTTGTTTTTACTAAACATTGAGATTAAAAAAAATTAACCTCTAAATTTAGAGAATAAAAAATGGGATCTTTTAATATTATTATTTTTTTTAAAAAAAACTTATTATAATTATAAAATAAATTTGAAACTTATTAGAGAAATATTGTTGTTTTGTCAATCCTTGCATTTTGAAAATATAAGGATTCAACTTTTTTTAAATCCTCACATTTTCAATAAAATATAAAATATAAAAAATTATTCTGAACCATTGGAAAAAAACTCACCTCATTAATCTATCGTATTTGAATAGAATTGATAGAAGTCTATCATTGATAGATGCGGATAGAAATCTATCAATATTTATCGATAATTTTTTTTTGTTATTTTCTATAAATTATTTGATATTTTTTTCTATGTATAATTTTTTTTCTTCAAAAAATCAATATTAAAAAAAAAATATCCCATGAAAAATGTACTTTTGTCTTAATTAGCATTGTTGTCTGTTGATGGATTGTAGGGACAGTTTAAAGATTCCTTCACCATCAATGTCTCTTCAAGAGTCTTCCTAACAATAATTATGTATATTTGTCATTTTAACTATACTCTAAAATACGATAAAAATTTTCTTTTAATGAATGTAATCAACTAGTTAAAATATATAAAATATTAGAAATTTAAATTTATCACTCTGAATTTAAAAAAAAATAAACTTTTGATAAATTTTTTATATAGTTAAAAATAGAGACTTAATAAAATTTAAAAATAAATATAAATAAATAAGTTTTAAATACTACTTATCTATGTATTTTGGTCAGCTTTAAACAACATATTTTCAATTATTTGAAAACAGTTCTTATAGTTAATTTTATTCCAAATTCGTTAAATAATAATAATAATTTTTATGAAAAAAAACACTACATAAATATATGACTAAAATTTATAAAGTAAATACTAATAAGGACTAAATTTTTAATGAAAAATAAAAATAAACTAACGATATGAATTACTTAGATATTTAAAAATATATAAATTAAAAAGAGATTAAACCTAAAATACATAAATCAAAATAGCATTTGAAATTTTAAATAGAATAAATCACATAATTAAACTATTATTAATAATAATGGAATATATTCCACCTGAAGTCGGATTCAAATCTTTTCGTGCAACCTAAAATTCAGATTAAATAGTTTCCTTTTAAATCATCTATTTTTTTTTAAAAAAAAGAATTTATTAAAGATATATAAAATAATGCTAAAGAATAAGATTTTTAAAAAAGAAAGAAATAGTCAAAACCACTCATTTTTGTCTCCCAACCCTTATCCATTTCCACTTCTTTTCTTCCCTTTTTTAACCCCTTGATTGGTAACAGCCAAAACCCAGAATGTCATTATATAATACACACAAATATTATAATATTTAAACTTTATTTATTTTGTGAAAAGACACTTTTTCTTTCAAAAAAAAAAAAAAAAAAAAAAAACCACTCTATAGAACAAATCATGTCCATTGATTAATTAAAGGATGATTGGAATTAAAAATAGACTAAATTACCAATTTAGTGTCGGTTTTTTTAGTTTGGGACAAAAAGGTCTGTACACTTAAAAAAAAAAACTTATTTGTTACATTTAAAAATTTTAATTTTATGCCTAATTCAACCATGACTTTTTTTTTCCTTTTAAATTGAGATGTTATTAACTACCCATTAAACACAAAATCAAAATTTTAGAAATCTATTGAGCACAAAAGTGAGAGTTGAAAAATCTATTGGATACTTTTTAAAATTTATTATTAGATATAAAATTCTGAATGGATAAGATGATAGTACATTAAATGTGAGGTAAATTCAAAGGAAAAGACGAAAAATAAGGTTTAAATATAGATGACTTTATGGTGCTTATTCGTGAAGTTTGAAATTATGAACATTTATTATTAGTAGATAAAATTTACTAAAACGAGCCTAACTCAATTGACATCTAATATATATTAGTAACTAAGAAGAGTATGTGGTTTGAATCCTCTCACTCCCAATAAATATATATATGTGTAAATGTATATGTATATGTTTACGTGTATATATATATATATATATATATATATATATATATGATAGGTTAGAAATATTAAATTCATTTTTGTTCAAGTTTCTCTTATTAAATACTTTGATGTAATATTATTCATCAATGATTATGGGATGGATTGTGCGATTTTATTCTTTTTAATTCTAAATTTTTAGTTTCATCAATTAAAACTTCAAACTTTACTGATTGTGCGGGTAAAAGGCACGAACAGATTAGAGAACGAAGGTTAAAATGTAGGACAATGATAAAATTAGGCTAAAACGCACAAATATGAACAATTCATAACTAAATGTGTATTTGGTTTAATTTCAAAAGTGTTTAATTTTGAAAATAAGTCATTTTGGAAAAAGTTGAAGTGTTTAAGTACCTCTCTAAATAGTTTCTCAAACACTTTCAAAGTATATTTTAAACCATTTTTATCAAAAATATTTAAATAAAAATAACTTTTTTAAAAAATACTTTTTCTTTAGTTAATTCAAATGAGTCCTAAATGAAACATATTTGTACAAGACTCACTCTGAAACACACTAATATTATCGAACACCCACAACAAAGGACGACCCACAAAGAATGAAGAAAACCTGAGTTCTATGGCAGAAAAAACCAATCTAAGCTTCTGATGGCAAAAAATAACTCAAAAAACCACAGAGGAAGAAGGTATTACTATGTAAGGTGTGGAGAGGAAAGAACTTAAGACGGTAGTACAAAAAAATATATTAGGATAAAAAATAATTAAAATTGTCTATTAATTAAACACTACTTCATAAAAAAATAAAAATTAAGAGTCTATTTAATCGGTAATTTAGAATATGTTTTATGTTTTCAAATTTTTCGGGTTCAACAATTATGTATTTGTTCGACAATCTAGACTCTTTTTTTTAAAGATATTTTCAAATTTTGTGATTCAAATGGTGCAATTTTTAAAATATTCAAATTTTAGATTTTAAATTTTGAAATACATAATTATATATTAGAAAAAGAATAAAAATGTTTTGAAATAAAGTATTACGTAATGTACAACAATAAATAAATAAATATATATATATATATATATATAATTAAAATTAGTTTTATAGTTTATAAATATAGTATCAAACACGTTTAAAATAGTTGTTTAAATTATAATCCAATTTCTGATCTACTACCAAACATATATCTAAATATATGAATACAATTCTATTTTAATTGAATACATTGTTCTCAAATTAGCTATCAAACAATCACTAAGGTCTTGTTTATTTGGTTTTTATTTTTAGTTATGGAAAAATATACTTGTTTTCTAACTAGACAAAACGAACAAAAACTAATAAATATAAAATGTATTGTTTATAGGCTTAATTTTGAAAAACAAAAAACGAAAGTTAAAAAAAAAAAAAAAAACTCATCAAATTAAAGGAAACAACCCAAGTTGCACGAGTTCCTACCTCCAGAAGACCCTCAACAGTATTTTCAGATACACTCATGACATATTTAAATCTAAGAACACGTATCCTAAATTTTTCCTTTCTCCTCATATGAATCGTGAAATACAATATATCCATTTTTTAAATTCCACTTTATTATTTTTTTTCACATCTCTTTTCTACTTATTTTTTGTAAAAAAAAACAAAATTCATATCTTTTTTTCTTATTTATTTGGATCTAATTGTTTAAAAACAATATAATATAATATTAGTGTTTTCAATTTTAGTTACATATTTATTATTTTTGTACTTTTTTTTGTCTTTTAAATAATCCTAGATGTAATTGATAATATTTTTAGCTCCCATCAATTTTAGGATTCTATTTTTCAACGCCTTCCAAACCTTCTTACACTGAAGTATCAAACATCAATTAATTTGCTTTTTCTTCATCAATTTTATTATGCTACTATATGGTAGTTCAATGAATAAAATTTTTGATTTCTTAAGAATTACCGATTATCATTTCAATCATTTGTAAATTCTATTTAAAGTACATTGTTTTTATTTGATCATATAATAGGATGATTCCAACAAATTAAACCTCATTAGAATTGTCGAAGTCAAAGGTGTATTATAGATGATGTCGATTATTCTAAACTCTCCCAGAAAGTTTGTGTTGTGGTTGACCATGTCCCATTTGGTCCCTTAATCTAAGCAAATACAATCATTTTAAATATACCGTAATTGTTCACATCTACCCAATAATTAATTGTTAGTCTTTTTTTTTTGTTTTTTTGTGTTTTTGTTTTCCAATGATTCTTGTTTCGATCTTGTTGAAGAATGCTTAGATGTACTGTAGTTTGCCTTTTCAAGTTTGAATTTTAGAAAGTTTTCATTATGTTTTCAAAATTAAAAAAAAAAAAGAAGAATGATTTTTTTCCTAATTAATTTTTTTTTGTTAAGATAAAATGTTGAATACCAACAAAAAAATGGTTTTTTATGATTTAAAATTTTGTATTTTTTGGAATTTAATCTATATTTATAAGTAGAGAAACTTTTGATTTTTACTTTTTCCATATTAAGTAATTTGATTAATAAGGATTAAATAATTTATTATTTCAAAAAAAAATATAATCATTGTATTTTTTTAATAATTTTTTGTAACTACCCTTAATTTTTTAGCATCATCACATTAATATAATTAATTTAATTAAGAATAAAATAAAATTATATATATATATATATATATATATATATATATATATATAATTTTAAAATGTAACTTGATTCAAAATAAAATTAAATTAGGACTTGAAATCTAAATTTTTTCTACTAAAGCAAGCATATCTCAAATTCACATAACGGATGTACTAGCGATCAGGAAATTGATTTATAGAGAAAATTTAGATTTTATTTAGCATAATAATGTCAACAAAATTGTGATTAACAAAATCACAAAATAATAAAATATAGAATATTTGAAGAAATATATTAATAAAACAATAGCTTCTAATGCACAACTAATACACATTGTGAAATAAAATAAATTTATATTCTCCAAAATACTACACCGTTTACAATTTATTATAAGGCAACGTAAAATTATGTTGCCATGTGTATATATGTCAATAGTTCTAATTTTCTCAAATATATTACTAGTTATTCATCGTAATTTATTAGAAAAAATTACTTTTGAGATGGTGACATATATTAACTATTATATTAAAAAAAAATTAAATAGATAAGATAAATTGACAACCTAAATATCAATAATATCAATACATATTGAAATTACGTAACAAACTTTATTTTTTAAAAAATTGATAACACAAATGCGTCACGCATACACGTAGTAATAAATTAACTATTTCTAAAATTACTTTGCTATTTTCAATCATACGTACACATAGTAATAAATTAACTATCTCTAAAATCACTTTGTTATTTTCAATCAATCGTACACGTAATAAATTAACCATCTCTAAAATCACCCTGTTATTTTCAATCACACGTACACGTAGTAATAAATTATCTCTAAAATTACTCTGTTATTTTCAATCACACGTACACATAGTAATAAATTAATTATCTCTAAAATCACTTTGTTATTTTCAATCACACGTACACATAGTAATAAATTAACTATCTCTAAAATCACTTTGTTATTTTCAATAAGTCGTATACGTAATAAATTAACCATCTCTAAAATTACTCTGTTATTTTTAATCACACGTACACGTAGTAATAAATTATCTCTAAAATCACTCTATTATTTTCAATCACATGTACACGTAGTAATAAATTAACTATCTCTAAAATCATTTTGTTATTTTCAATCACACGTATACATAGTAATAAATTAACTATATCTCTCTAAAATTACTTTGCTATTTTCAATCACACGTACATGTTGTAATAAATTAACTATCTCTAAATTTTGTATTGTTCCTATCAATCCAATGAAAAAACGACAGCCCTATACGATGTCTAATGAAAAACAATGAGCGGCCCATGTGCTCGCCGCAACCGCTGCTTTTAAGCACTTTAATTTTAATTTAATGTTATATTAATATATATAATGAGATTCTTCTTCTTCTTAGCATAGCACGTCTATATTTATATTATTTTATTGTTGACATGTCGGTGGACTTGTCTCAACTCTCAATCATTTGGCCTATTAATCATATTATTTAAATAAAATTAGTGTTTTTGAAAACTCTCAACATTGTTCCCAATAAGAAAAAGGAAAAAGAAAAAAAAAATCTTACTAACTAGATATTCCTTTTTGGTATGTTTCTAGAAACTTATCTTAAACAGAGGAAAGAAATATTCATTTGGTGTAACTTTGTAACGTTTTTCTTTTTTAATCATATGTGAAATCTTTAATATGGAAATCGATAATACAAATATAATGTCAATTAAACTATATTTATTTTTACGTATTTCTTTTCAACTTTTACATTTATATTATAAGTTTAGCTTTTAAAGCCATGTTTACCAAAAAGCCAAAGAAGAAACGTAATAAATCATCAATGATAATTTGAAAAGTATACTCCATTTGATTACATTTAATGTTGTTGTGTTCAATACCCGTACTAATATTTGAGGTCTACTTCTAAATTTATAATCAAAATACATACTAATTGAAGAGCGAATTGTGTGTTCAATTCAATTGCGTTTTCTAATATCGTTATCATTACTATTACAATTACTGTTACAACATGAGAGTTATGAATCTGTCACATTTACTGTTATCGTTTGACCCTAGATAGTAACGATAATCGTAACAGTAGATGTGACATATTCATAATTCTAAGTAAACGTGATTAAAAACAATCCAACTATGTTTGCAATTGTGACCATTATGATTGATCTATCAATAGAATCTCATTATAATTACACCAATTTTCATTCCAGATTGGTAAACATGGTATGAACTCTGAAGTTTTGTATCTGTCATGGATGATTTTAAATCAAAGGACATAAATGACATAAAAAAGAAATAAAAGCAACAAGACCAATAAAATAACAAAATTCGGGCCAAAAGTAGCACCATATGATCAAAATGAACCTAGGTAAGAGGGTTGGCTTGGAACTTGATCCAAGTCGAGGTCGAGCTTCTACTTAACGAGGCATGCCCTTACTCAAAATATTGTTCTAAGACCAAAATAGGTCTACGAGAAGGTGCTCATCCTCGGCCTTAACTGATGTCGAGCCTAGCAAAGTGACCAATGAGACATGTCCCTTGTATTTCTTGAACCCAGGAGATAAAATGTTATCCTAATATAGCTCCAAACCAAGGTCATCTATTCCTATTAAACACATCATTATAAAACTCCAGGGAAAGTAAGCCATTCTTCACTGACAAACTATTAATTTGCTGCGCTGATCCACTCTCTGACTTAAGCATCGAAGCGTGTGTGGCAAGCACTACATCGATATGCAGATCTTCCTATTTTGTAAGTCACATTCTTTCCCTATCAAACAAATTTACCGTTGTTGTCATGTGAAGGCATACTCTTTTTCCTATTCGGATTCTGACATCAACAATATCTATTTGGTCTATTTACTTTTTCAAACATGTCTAGTAGATTCTTGAACTTTCAAATTAATGTCATATATTTTCATAAACTTTACAAAATATCTAATAGAATCTTTAAACTTTTAATTTTGTGTCCAATAGATCCACAATATTCGAAAATTTTAAACATCAATTGATTCATTAGGTATAATCTAAACTTTATATCTAATGAAATATTACAATTTTGCTCTCATGTCTAATAAGTCCACCAACTTTAAAAAATATTACATAGAACAAAAACATATTATACATAAAGTTGCACTCAAGTTAGCATATTGAAATATACTAGTAAAATTGGTCAAATCACGTACAGTCACCTAAGCCCAGTCAAAGAGACCTCATCTTGACCAACCTGACATGGAATCTACCTTTGGTGTTGGACGGCCTAGGAATGATCTAGGTGTATCTGTGTTGAAAAATAACAGATAAATGAAAAAAAAAAAGTAAAATTGGACAGAATAATTCTCTCCCCGATTCTAATTACAAAGTCACTCTCTCAAACCTTTTAACTGCTCACACTCCTTTTCCTAATCTCAAACTAATTAACACACCTAAACTTAAAGTGTTTCTAACTGAGACAATTTAAAACCAAAGAGATAGACTCATTTTATACTGTTTGGAACTCATCACTTTTTTCAATCTTTTCGACGTGGGATTACTGCACTTTTAATATTTTACCAAAACTCAACAACCATAAACATTATATCGGTGTTAGACTTCCGAGGAATTTCACCTCATCACGGGATCTTAGATAAAGCACAACGGCTAAATTATCTCAATCAATTTATCATAAGTTAATAAAAAAAATCAAATGATCTTGTCTAACTATAATACATCAAAGAAAAGCCATAGATTTTAGGAGGTTATTATGCTACCAACTGCTAAATTATTACACCACAAACATGCTATATAATCATATTTTCTTATGGTCCAAAACCAGTTTCAGTTTGCCAAATTGAAAGATTATTACTTTAATTAGGTATAAGAATTTGTTATAATATTTATTAATATTCGTAATTGCATTTATTTTGGTCGGGTTGAGACCTCTTTCTTCACTTTTTTTTAGTACATGAATGGCCAAATTAGATTAGCTTTAATGGTTTTGTTGATTAATTTATCAACCGATACAAAATAATAATTCAACCTTTCCTTCAAATGTCGAGATGGTCCATTATTATCATAAACGTCTAACGGTCGGTTTGAAAGTGATTTTAAAATCGTTAAAATCATTTTTTTTTTATTTTTAAAATCACTCAAAATTAATTTAATTTTCAATTTTACATTTTTAAATACAATTTTTAATCATCAAAATTAGCTTTGAAAGATTAAAAACATATTTCATGGTAATTTTAAAAATAACAAAAGTGATTTGAGCCATTTTAAAATCACTCCCAAACATGCCATAATTTTATCAAGACATTTGACTTCGACATTTTTTTTTCTATTTATTTAACAATATGGGATGTGAAGATCCAATCTCTAATTTTGAGGTTGATAGTATATTATGTGTGTGAATCAGTGTTCAAATGAATTAGACACAATGATTCAGTACAAGGTGATGACACTTCAAAGAAAGAAGACTAAATTTTTTAGGGTTTCGTTTGATAACTATTTGTTTTTATTTTTTAAAAATTGTTGATCCGTAGATTGAGAGCAGGTCACTTCATGTCGTTGCATGTGTGTCTGAGTTTATCGACAAAAGAACTCACACCGATGGGATGTCGAGCCACATATACTTTGATGCCTAAGTTACCACTAGAAGTACTTCATATGGCTAAGCATTAGAAATTGCATATGCCTCGTTAGGAGGTGTAGGTGTGCTATTTATACGGCTCATCATCTGTCACGTACTCAGGGCTTGTACACTTCTAGCGATGTTAGCATGTGTTCAACTGCCCCAACGATCGAGGCATTACCCTTTTTGGGAATTTGCAGACCCCAAAGTTTTACCGAGTCTGGGACTACCCTATGGGCTTGGACATGGCCGAAGAAAATCCATAATAAATATCATGATTGTTTTTCTAATAAATATCATTTTTCTTAACTAAACACTTGAATTCTTAACTAAATTCTAAAAGTAAAAACAAGTTTTTAAAAGTTTTTTTTTTTTTTTTTTTTGTAGTTTTTAAAACGTTGCTTGAATTATGAAAATATACTTAAAAGATAGATAACATAGTGAAGAAAACAATAGATGAAGGTAGTTTTCATAAATTTAATTTTCAAAAACCAAAAATAAAAAAATTAAATAGTTATCAAAGATCTTAACTTTTTATTTAATTTAATTCAAGTTTTTGAATATTTATAAAACAACCGTTGATCTTCGTGCAACAATTTGTTAGAAGATTATTACCATTGAACTAGGCTTCCAATTTTGTTTGGTCGGTTAGAGGACTAAAAATATACAAAAGACATCACTTCTACCTATAAGTTTCTTTATTTTATAATCTACTTTCTAAAAATATTTTAAAAGAGCAACTTAATTTTTTAAAACTTAAAAAGGTCATATAGTGTTTTAAATTCGACAAAAAAAAAAAAAACCAATATTTTTTTTCTTCATAACATGTAAAAGTTTTACGCTCCATTTGATAACTTCCTACAATTTTTGGGTGTAAAAAAAATTGTAGAATATTAAATCTTAAATAAGTATTTACCTAAGTTACGATTTTTTTTTTTACAATATGTGAGATACGGAAATCGATGCTCATATCTAAATATCGATAGAATTAATTTTATGTCAATCGATTAATACTTATGTTTACTAAATTACACTTATAATTTATTTATATGCACAACAAACAAACTTACATACTGAATAAACAGATATATTTTAATTTTTAGATTTCATACCAAACAAATGAAGTTCACTAAAATTGTGAGCCACACATAATTTCCATTCATTAGCTTTAAAACATAAATTCATTAACCTCTCTAATGTAGCTATATAACATAGATTAAACAAAAATAAGTCTTTCAAATCCTAAAAGAAGTTTAGGTTTATTAAAATTCAGAGCTACAAATCCCCTAACAATTTAACCATTCATTTAATTATCATTAGGGTTGGCAAAAAAATCTGCGGAAGCGGGTCTTCGCCCTGATCGAGACAGGGAATTTCCGGTTTAATCGGGGATAGGAGTCAAATCGGAGATTAAAGTAGGGTCCCCGATCGGAGACGGTGCGGGGATAGGGAGAGTATCCCCGCCCCCTCTCAGACCCCGATCCCGACCCATTTAGTTTTTTAATATACTTTTAAAATATATAAATATATATTAAATATATTTTATTTATATAAATTTTTAAGAAATTTAGAAAAAAAAGTTATCTTTTATTAAATTCTGTATTAATTTTTATTTTTAAATTTTTTTTCCTTACCGTAATACATTCTCTTTTTTATTTTCTTAATCCAAAATCTAAATCGGTGAATTTAATTTATTAGCTTTTTTTTAATAAATAAAATTCAACAAATATATGAGATTAATAAGGATAAGTACAATATTATTTTAATAAAACTTTTTTATTCAAGTGGTGATTCAATATTTTGGAGATAGGGTTCCCGCGGGGACCCGATTCCCCGACGGGGAATCCCGTCCCCGTCCCCACCCCGCCCCGTTGCCAACCCTAATTATCATTTCTACTTTTTCTCATCATATATAGTTAGTTAATTTAGGTATCCTATTTTGGCTATCTAACTATTGATGTTATATTTTTATATATAAAAAAACTATTAAGGTTATATTTTGATCCTTCAAATTTAAAATAATATAATTTTGTATTCTTAAGTGTGGATATATATATATATATATATATATATATATATATATATATATATATATATGCCAAACTATTTACAAATATAGAAAAATTTTACTGTCTATCAGCGATAGACCGTGATAGAATGCGATAGACAATAATTTTTTTTTTATATTTGTATATAGTTTGATATTTTTTTGTTTATAATAATTTTCCTATAAAATAATACTATTGTCGAATGTAAAGTATTAAGTCATTTGCTTACCAATTATGTGATAATTTATATCACTAGCTGACATATAATTTTTGCATATAAAGTATATAACTAATATACCAATATATAATTCTTCAAAAAAAAAAAAAAAAAATCAATATATTAAAACAATTATATCATCAATATACAATTTTTGTATCATAAATAAATTATATTACTAACATACTATAATGTACATTTTTGCATATAAAGTATATAACTAATATACCAATATATAATTCTTCAAAAAAAAAAAAAACCAATATATTAAAACAATTATATCATCAATATACAATTTTTGTATCATAAATAAATTATATTACTAACATACTATAATGTACATATAGATACTTACAGTTGTGTGTTAATTTTGCAAATTAATTCATCATAGGCCAAATCTACAATTATTTATGTCATATTCTCAATTGTGCAAAAGTCGCAATAACAAAAGGTGAAAATCAACTTTCTACCCTTAAACATATCAAATTGTATAAATCTTTCCAAAATGAGCATAGTTGAACGGACATAGTGCACGTACTATTAATTTTAAAGTTAGAGATTCGATAAATTTTTAAATTAGATAAATTTTCATTGTAAATTTTTAAATTCATCAAATTGGACCTTAAACTTACACAAATCTTACAATTTTTACTCTCTATCCAATATTTTTTAGGTTAACTTTCGAACTAAAAGAAAGGTAGAAATCTCCATAAACTCATTATCTCAACGAAATCAAACTTTAACACAAAATGTTTCATTAATACACAATTGATTATTAAATGATTTAGCCAAAACTCACACATTTTAACAAAATGTAGCTATTGATGTTATTTCTCTATCCAATCCTATTAAATTTGTGTCGTACATGCATTTTGTGACATATTAAACATTTATAAGAATGTAAGAAATTGAAAATGATTTAGTAAAATTGCAACACTTATCTAAGTTTGAAGTAAATTTGGATGAAATTAGAAATTTATGATAAAAATTAAGAGAGAAAATTTAATTTATATTCCTAGATTTTTGGATTATATTTGTAAAAAATTTAAACTAATAATTATATTAATTAAAATGTTAAATTTTTATAAATGAATCAATTTAAAGTTTAGAATTTTATTTTAAAATTGCGACTTATAATCTTCATAGGTATATAAGACTACTTTAAATGCAAAATTGATTCACTTAGGAAACTTCATTAATTAATGATGCATTTACTTTTTTTTTCTCTAAATTGAATATTGGAATTATTAATTTTAACAATAGAAAGAAAAAAGGAAAATTATCCGATGGGTGGAACTTCCCCACAGTTAAAACAAAACAGCAGAAACCAATGTTTAGAAATAGAAAAAAAAGAAAAGAAAAAAAAGTCACTTTCTTCAATCCTTTTTCTCTCTATAAATAGCCCAAAAAAATTAAAATCAGAAACACCAAAACAGAGTTTTAGAAGAATTAATTGTGGATATGGCAGAAGAATTGATCCCCGGTTTACCCGAAGAAATCGCCCTTGAGTGCTTAACTCGATCCCATTTCACAACTCACCGAGTCGCCGCCCGAATTTCCCGTCGGTGGCGTCGCCTATTTCTCAGCCGCGATTTCTATAATCTCAGAAAACTTTCCGGTCGAACCCACAAGGCCGTGTTCGCCGTTCAGTCACTTCCGGCGCCGGTTAGCGACGGAGCCAAATCCGCCGCTCCGGTCGCGTTTGGTGTGTCGGCCTTCGATCCGGCTACTGGAAATTGGACTCGGATCAAACCCATCGAAAAGTACCCAAACGGGTTGCCGCTGTTCTGCCGGCTGATCGGCGTCGATGGAAAATTGGTTGTGATCGGCGGGTGGGATCCGGCGAGTTACCGGCCGGTGGAGGATGTATTCGTGTACGAGTTTGCAGCGGAGAAGTGGAGGCAAGGAAAGGGCATGCCAGAGAAGAGGTCGTTTTTTGGTGCGGCAGAGTGTGGAGGCGAAATTTTCATCGCCGGCGGGCACGACGAGGGGAAGAACGCGGGGGCGACAGCGTGGGCTTATAACATTAGAAATGACGAGTGGAGGGAATTGCCGGCGATGAGTGGCGGAAGAGACGAGTGCGAGGCGTTGGCGATTGGATCGGAGATATGGGTGGTGAGCGGATATGGGACTGAAAATCAGGGGAATTTCGAAACAACGGCAGAGGTTTTTGACACAAAGACGGGGAAGTGGCGGCGCGTGGAAAGCGCGTGGTGTGGAGAGAGAAGTCCAAGAAGCGTGGTAGGAATGGGGAGAGAAGGAGAATTATTCAGCTGGGCAGAGGTGGCAGCGGCGACCACGACGGCAGTGACGGCGGAAGGAATCGTCGGAGTGAATATGGTGGATAAGGCAATGGTGTTCGTGGGGAGGAACGGAGTTTTTATGGGGGAAGGGCAAAATGGTAAATTCGAGAGAATGGAAGTACCTGAGGAATTTTCGGGGTTCGTCCAATCGGCTTGTTACACCGAGATTTGAACTATCTCCTGCCTTCGTATATACCTTTCATTTTTTTTTTAATTTCGTAATAGGAAATTGTATTATTAGTTTATTACTCTCTCTCTTTTTTTTTTCTCAATATTTATTTTTAAGAAAATGACTTTTCCAGGATTCGTACAATGGGACAGAGTTTTTTTTTTTTTTTTTTTTTTTTTTTTTTGGTCTGTTATTTAAAACATTACTAGGAGTGAGAAATTGAAGAAAGAAAATGGTTGGAAATTGTTCAGCGTCGGTTTTGGGCATAGACTGACACTGAAAATCGATGTAGATTATTTGCTTATGTATTAAATTTACCATCCACATATTTTTATTTTTATTTTTAAAGGTAATCTGACATCCTCATAAGATGTGAGTCACACTTTTTCATTATATCCTAAGCAAATCCATGCAATATGAAAAAACTAATAAATTATCATTAATGTAGATATTTTCATTAACGTTTATTTCATTTTCGTTGACATCAACATTTTAAACCTCGTCATTTCATTAATTCAAAAATTAGTAGGGTCATTCATTTTGACACAAACTAGATAAGATTGAATGTTATGAGGTCAAAGTTTCAACATTAATCCAGTTGAACATAAATATTAAGGTCAATGGATTTTAATTGATATAAAAAACTCCAAAGTTTAGATGTACAAATTAAAAAAAAATATATACCTTTTATTTCACCATGAATGAGGTAAATCACATGGAAAGTATTTTTGATTCTCTCAATTAAACAAAGTCCGCCTTTTTCGACGCTTTTGTTTACACTAGAAAAAAAAAAGATTAACATAAACGTATATTCTTATAGTTTACTTGAGATTCATTACTTGCTACAATATTAGCATTAACATTTCTACAAATAAGTCGCTAAAAGTTTCATGTAATCCACGTGGGTGGATTTAGATATTATAGTTTGGGGGCCAAACTTTGATAATATTATATAAACTAAAAACTCTACTTGAAGATTCTTTAGAAACTATTTCAAAACTTAGGAACAAAAATCAAATTCAAATTTTAATAACCAAACATGTTATCTAAGTTGATTATTCTAGTATGTTACAACATAATATTAGATAAAAATAATGATATAATTTAGTAAGTGCTTTTTATTAATTAGTTCACTGATATATAATTTAACTAATGATATTATATTCAAAATATCGATATATTTATTTTATGTAAAGATCAACGGAAACGAAAATGTTCAACATTTATTGAGATCGTAAAAATTGATTGAAATTATTTGAATTATAATTAGGTAAAGAAACTTTAATTATAGTTTAATTAAAATGTAATTGACCATTTTAAATCACTCTATCTAACAATTAGACAATATTTATAGGTAAATATATAGGAAAAGCATACATTTTAGAGAAAACAAAATATAAAAACTGTGTGGATCATTACACGGACCTTTAATTTGACATAATAATACTATAATTAACTGTTTTTAGCCATCATATATATATATATATATATATATATTTTTTATATTTCGATGGATATTTCAATGTTTTTTTTTAAAAAAAATTCTAGAAATTAATGATTTTTTTTTTTTTTTAGGAGAATTGATGAAAATTATTTGAATACCAAATCAATGGCATATGCATAATTAAAGTTATAATTAATTTTAAATTAAAAGAGATGTGATGTGAAACATTTATATAAGGCAACAGTTTTAAATTATTTAATACAAAACATCGATGGTCTAATACTAAAAAGATAACCTTAGAGAATTTAATTCATAATAAGACTCCATTTATTTTTATTAGTAAAAAAATGTATTTATAGTCGTTAATAATTATGATAGAAATTATAATATCGAAGAAAATTGAATTAATTAATGAAAGGGACTAAAACCATATTTATAATAAAATACCAGATCTTTACTTTCTCCACATTTTTCAAAATCCCATCTAATATAGTTTTTAGTATATACTCCTTAACAAGAGGCATCTCTCATAACCTCACTCAAGATTCAACTGAGAAACATTTGAATAGAAATGTTGGGAGTACTTTAGAAAAAGACTAAAAAACCCAAGTTTCATTCTACATGTGAAAAACAACCACAAAGTTCATAAATTTGTTCAATAAGAGCATAAAATCAGTTAGCTATAAAAAACCAAGCATTTTCTAAAATCATATACAGGCCGGCCTCCGAAATCTCCACCTTCCAAACATCTCTAACATCATAGTTTCTGGGTCTTCAGAAAAATCAGCTGGCTTCTTAAAACTTCCAAGTATTTTTACTCACCTAGAATAACTTCGGCTATAGCTACGACTCCTGCTTCGGCTATAACTGCGGCCCCTTGAATCATATGGTGACCTCGAGTAGGATTGCTCCCTGTACCTCTGGCCCCTCGGCGAGATTGACCTACATCACATAAATGGGAGATTAGAACAAACGACCCCTCTGTCCTCTCTTTCTTTAATTGATTAAATAATCATAGATGGTTAAAGAATACAAATTATAACCATCCACCTTGAATATCGTCTGGACCGAGCAGGGGAATAATACTCCGGACTACGTGAATATTTTCGATCAGAGTGCGGGGATTGTGAATATCGCAATGGTGAGCGCCTGTGGCTGTAACTACAGGACCGACCCCTGATAGCAATTTCAGGTAAGAACAATTCTAATGAGTATTGATATTTACAATTAATAAAGGATTTCTCAAAAGATGGACAACAGATTGATAAAAGAGAAAACAAACGGTAAAGGTGCATCAATTGAGTAATTGCTGCTAACAGCCAAAAACTTTTCACATAACAAACGAGGAAACAGGAAAGAACAGGCCAAGGATAGAGTACCACGCCCGAGGCAATTTTTGAATCAAACATACAACTTCCTTTCCCCTAACTGAATACAAGATGATGGCCTATAGGTGTCGAATGGCTACAGCCAATTTATTCAAGTGTTTGGATTCTCTGTTAATGGAATCAACCTCGGTCTGGATTTTTCCTCCAAGAAATGGAAACTTAAGATTCCTACCTTCTATTTGGTCTGTATTTCATGGTAAGTTCAACACGCAATCGCATACAAAATAAAATCCAGACATAGCCTTAATCTCCCATTTCTTGTTAGTGGAGCAGTAATATCTCTTCCATGTGTTTACTCTAAAGGAGGCGGGTGAAAGATTTTTTTATCCTTCAAATATGCACTAGTTCACCCCTAGTAACATCCACGATTTGCCATCAAGGATGAACTTCTCTTTGGTTAAAATTTCAAAGAAAAGAAAGCTCTCTGGACCAATTCTTTGGTTGTACCTCAGTCTCTAAAGAAACTTTACAGATGTAGAAGAAGTTTGAGGATGCGTCTAGAGAATTTGTAAAAGTCAAGAGTTATATTTTCATCACTACGCATCCTAGCTTAGCAATAGAAATTGGTTATTAGAAAACAGGTTAAAGAAAGAGAGAGCAACCTCGATGAGTCTCGTGCTCTCATCTCTTCAGGTCTCTTCCTGTTCTCCTCAGCAAACACAACAGTTAATTCACGACCCAGTAGAACTTGGCCATCCAATTCATACTTGGCATCAGCGGCATCAGCACCATCAACAAACTGAACAAATCCAAAACCACGTGGTTCTCTGCAGTCACAATCATAATACCGTTCATAAAACAATTTTTAACCAAGGATGTTAACTGATACAGAAAATTCCAGAAAATGTCAGTTAAACCAGTGGCATCATTGATCATTGACCCATTCAGAGATAAATTGCTGAGTGACAGAAACATCTACATAGAGCTCTAACAAGAGAATATTAACATCACCATGCTAACCTTCTGAGTGGCAAAGAAAAAATTGAGATGAAATTCTTCAAGACTTGAACTTCTTCTCAATGTACTCTAACCCAACTTCCACCGAATCTTCATGTACACATTAAGTCATCAGAACTTACTTGAATGTCTTCAACACAATAAACAAATTACTTGCTTCTAGTCTTCCACAAGATACTCTTATTACTTCATTGGTTGTCTTCAACACTTTCAATAAAAACAACCAAACTCCATAAACAGATTGTATGTATGTTATTGGAAAACCAAATAATTGAAAACAGAGGCCCAGTTCCACACCATTAAGCAACCAATAGAAGTAACCATCAAGAAAACATATTCCCAAATATATAATATAGATCAGATGCATACAAAATTAAAGGACTAAAATGAGTTAAACATCCGGGAAAAACATCCATACATGCATACACACCAAATGCATATAAATCAAAAGAACAATCTACAAAAGTAGCCTACCCAGAATAATAATCTCGTGGCAAGTAAATGTCCTTAAGAGGACCAAACCGCCCAAATAATCCACGTAGGTCCTCTGGCCTGCAAAACACGTACGAATGAAGAAGTTTATCAACTCAATAACAATCTCCTTTTTCCCTTTTTATTCTCAACAACATACAGCGTGTCCTAGCATTTTCCTTAGCATGCATGCAATAAATGTGTTGATAAACGAAGAACCAACGCATAATTGCATGTATAAATGAACCGCGCCATATAAAATGGAGTCACAAACCTGCAGTCGTGCCTTAAGTTCCGAACCAAAAGACTTGTTGGCAGATCCCTTCTACGACCTCCACGATCCCTTGGGCTAGGGCTACGATATCTCCTGCCATAACTCCTTGGTGGTGATGGACTGTACCTGTAACTTCTACCTCTCATTTTCAATTTCCTATAACAGCAACAGCAAAATTAAAACAAGTCACGATTTTAACAACGAACAGATTTGCCGAACACAAAGATGCCGATAGCCTAAATTTTCTAACAATTTACACATTAATCAGCAAGCTACCACAGATTTATGTTATGCCATCACTCAAAAGAGATAATCAGATTTTTTTTTTCCTTTAATTGAACAAGGACAAATGTTCCATACCATCATAAGTAACAGATGATTATTTATTTAGATCGCAAACATGGTATCAAGTATTTAAAAAAAGGGGACAATTAACCAGAAACAGCGTAAGAATTTTATCAAAAGCAATACAAACTTTTCCTTCGATCAACTGCTCCAATATTTCTACAGAACAAAAGAGATCGATTTCGGACAAATCAAAATATTTCCATACATAGCGAAACAAACGCGATGGATCTAAATATTCTCTCACAGAAATTCTTCTCAAAACAAACGGACCTCAAAGAAAGATCAATTCTCATGGTACGATAACGACAAATAGAAAAATTCAGTCATAACCGCAGCTCCTTTAACATCTAATGTTCTTCGAACGTGATCAAATGGCAAGCACAATTCGGCATCAAAAAGAGAGAAAAAGAAAATAAGGAAAAATCTCATGCATACTTAAATTATAACATCAGCAATTCTTGAATCAAAACTCGTTCAAATCCAATTTCCGTAAGAGAAAAGAAGAACAAAAACCTGAGAATCAGAGAACTGAGAAAGCAAACGGAGCCTTTTCGTTCAATCGGGAAGAGCAAAATTCTGGTATGTTCCTCTAGGCTTTTGCCATCCCTACCTCGCAAGCCATTTTATGTTCGAGAAACTTCCCTCGGCTTTGATTTTGTACTTCGCGGGTCCATCGTTTCTTGTGGGGACTGTTTTACGATCATTTGTTAGATGGAGATCGACGGTTATGCTTGACCAACCTTTTTTTTAGTAAAATATATATATAGTTTTTTTAGGCCAAATATATAGTAACTTTGCTATTTTTGTCTGTCAAAAAAAAAAAAAAAAAAAAAGAACTTGGCTATTTTTGAATTCTCTCTATTATTTTATTTTATTTTTTTAGAAAGAGTTTAGCTCTACAGTAATTGGTAAATTTAGGTTTGGTTTTGTTTTCATTTCAATTTAATCCCTAGATTTCCGGAATCAATATTTACACTTTTAACTTTGATTATTCACGAAACATCAACTTCAGTTTTTAATTTTTTTTTAAAACTCAGTCTTTAGTGTTAATGTCTATTAACTTTTACTATTTTTCATCATTATTAAAATTAATTTTAAAATTTTATTACATAATTATTTTAAATTAATTAATATACATTAACGCCAAAGACTGTGGTGAATATTTAGTTAAAAATCAAGATTAAAAGTGTAAATCTTGAAACTTATAAACCAGATTGAAACAAAACACAAATCTCATGGCCACCCAGGAATTAATTTCCTACGAGTTTACTTGACACCCAAATGCTAGGGTCAGACGGGTTGTCTCATGACATTAGTCGAGATGCGTGTAAGCTGGCCCAAACACTCACGGATATAAAAAAAAGAGTGTAGTATTTTGAAACCTAGAAACTAAGGTGGAAACTAGACCCAAAACTTAGGGATTGAAAAGAAGGAGTTTATGTAGGTGTTGGCCTGCCCCCTTCTCAGTCAACAAGGTAGCAGATTCGACCTCCACTAGAGAGAATACACTTAAGATCATAACCACGCCTTTGCTAGGCAGCTTTTTGCGAACCTTCATTATTTTGAACATATAATCCAAGTCGAGGGTGGAGTGATATTTTTTTTTCTCAAATGATATATATATTTCTCAAAGTCGAAAATTTAAATTCGAATACCCCATATTTGTTATACTGAAAAGAAAAAGATATTCAACCCCACAGAGAAGAATTTCTTGAATGCAAAGGCCATGCTAATAGATTATGCCAAGGGAGCAGCCAGCCGGCCATGTACTAGATTGTAACCAATGCCATGTAACAAAATGGATGGAGGGATGAATATAAGAAATTGAGATGTTCTTATGAGTAATATTAATTTCTTTTGAATGAAATAATTTTGCATATGGACTAGAAAAGGTTTTAAAAACCCATCAACTAAAATGGTAATTTGTTATTCAATCCCTTCTAATTAACTTCCGAAGTGTTTCAATTTTTGATTGAGATCAACGAGTTGTCTCGATCATCAAGATTAAGTTTTTTTTTTTTTTATTTTCTTTGAGTAACAGTACTCTTCGTATGTAGTCTATATTTGTATTGTCATGTGTTTTAAAAGGTGCTTGTTCTTATAAATATTGTCTAAAATCGACATTTCTAAATATCATAACTTTCTTGTTGTCTTTGATTTTGTATCATTCGGAGTATTAGATAGCTTTTTCGATGTCTTTAATTTCATATCATGAAGTTATCTAACAATATTTCTATTTTATAAAGCATTTGTTTGCAATTTTTATGCATTTTATTTTCTCTTCATCTCATCTACTATTATTTATTAACAAATAACTCCTGGTGGTTGGTTGGTGTAGATCTAGAGATAATTTCAAATTATATTGATAAAAGCATTTGAAAATAATAATAATACATTCAATTTATCCCCTTTTTTTTAGACATCCTTTTTGTAATAAATATATAGCTGAGTCCAAGAAAGCTGTGGTCAAACATAATGATATTAACCTTACACAACCAATATGAAAATAAATTCAATGAAAAATAGAAGATAACAGCTTGATCATTTAATAATTCTTCAAACCAAACCTATTTTCATATGACAAAGCTTACAAATGGATCGACAAAAACACACCTATTATAGAAATTCAACATAATTTTTCAGTGAGATCCCTAATTATCGATATCGTACCTGTTGCCACAACTATAGATATAGGTATTTTGAAAGTACGTCTTACTCTTAATGACGACTCTGATGGATTTAATGGGTAGTTTTGCTAGAATAAGCAGTAATGAGATTACTATTTTAGTAAATGATCCACAAGAAGATCAGCAAACTGTTGAAATAGTGGAATCACGAATGATAACGAGCACAATTCATCGTCTCATCTTGAGAATGATTCTTGTACTCATTTGAATTTAAGAACTTTAGTCAAAACTTTCAAAAGCTGAGGATAAGCTGTTAGTTGAGGGAAATGGCCTTCAGATTTCAAAATCTTGACATTTGAATTGCCACCAATATTTGATTTCATGAAAAATGCAACTGATTTTGGGACAATATTGTCCTTTCTTGTGAGAATAATGGTGGTGGGAGTCCTTACTTTTGGTAGAAGCTTTCTTAAATCACTTAAAAACACCATTTTTGCTACACTAAGAGCAATCTTTGGCTTCATTCTTTCTAAAGAGTGCTCAAACTCTGTCATTGCTTTACAATCATTCACTCTCACTGCAAATGGAGCAAATTGTTTGACCCATTTTGTGAAGTTTTTATCCATTTGTTTGAAAATTTCATCAACTTGTGGCCTTTCAAATCCCCCAAAATATCCTTCAGCATTGAGATACCTAAGGTAATAAAATAAATTTAAAAAAAAAGTCAATAGAATATTCAAAATCATTAAGATAAAACCCTTTTAGATGTTTTATATTAATGGAAAACTTGAGAATGAGAAGTTTGCCATGTTTTTTTAGTTTTTATAGTGCCTAGAGATGATTAAAAATGTTTTTTTTCCTTCCAAATTTGTAGTATTTGGTTAAAAATTTTGAAAGTGATTTTACCCCATAAAAGTACTTTTTAAAATTTTCAATAAACAATGTTTTTCTAGAATTTTCAGGAGAAAAAAATTGAAGTGCTTTAATTTTGAGGGAAGCATTTACCTATTCCAAAAATTTATACATACATATAAATATTTAAACATATAGTAATTTTTTCACTTAAAAACAATTGTTCAACCATAATAAGTGAGATGGAAAAAAAATCGCCGAACACCTTATCATCTTGACTTCCTTATCCAATAAAAATGAAAAAGTAAAGAGACCGAGAATACAGTACTTCCTTATAATCTTTCTTCTTTATCCAATAAAACAAAATCAAAAGGGAGAGAGTTTAAAGAGGGAAACCTTGGTGAGGCATTCAACAGGATAAGATGGTGAAAGAGTTGAGGCCTATAGGTTGCAGCAACACATCCAATCATAGCAGACATGGAATGACCGACATAAATAGTTCTCTTAATATGGAGTTGGTCAAGAACACACACCAAATCTTTGGCATATCCATCAAAACTTGAGTACTTCCTGTCATTATAAACCTCAAGCTTCACATTTGGAGAAAAAACCAAGTCAAAAACAACCACTTTGAAGAAGCAAGCAAGGTAGGGAATCATGTAGTGCCAAGTGCTTTGATCCGAGCCGAAACCGTGCGCCAACACGAGCGTCTCGGTGCCATTGCCATACACATTGAACTTAAGAGCTTCAGCAATGGCTGATCCACAGTTGAATCCATCATACATTTTTTATTTTGCCTTTTGCTTTTACTTTTTCAAGGGTATATTTGAGGAAAAATGGAGAGATTCAAGGGAATGTATACAAAGCCTTGGAGTTGGATATTTTAGTTCTATTAGTTATATATTTATAGTATTTTTTCCTCTCAAGAGTTAAGACAAGAAAAGAGTTAACCCAAGATATTTTTGTGCCATGTTTTCAATTGAGATTTTTTTTTTGGTTATAGAAGAATTTTGGAAAAGTTTAATAAATAAGAAGATTCTTTATATATATTTTTAGGTTGTTTTGAAGAAAAAATCCATTTGATCTCCAATCTAACATTTAGAACTTATTTAGATTAGTTATTGATAACAAATTGTTGTTTTCAAATATAGAAAAATGAATCAAATTATTTACAAATATAGAAAAATTTTACTGTCTATCAGCGATAAACCACGATAGAATTCTATCGCTGACAGACAGTAAAATTTTTCTATATTTGTAAATATTTTGATATTTTTTCTGTTTATAGTAATTTTCCTTATTTTTTAATCCCTAGGTACAGTCCTCATCAATCAAATATTGGGGAGATATCTTCATGGCCCTTAGGGTTGGACCACACATGCTACAATTGCAATTAAAATAAAACGCTTAAAATGAGAATAAAAACAAATTAAAAAAGATAATAGGCATCGATCTACATTATTCACTCCAACTCAAAAACACGAAACACGACATGGCGTTAGTATCGCCAATAATTACGACTCAACTTGTTGTAAACTCGAGCCCATTTCCCATCACATTCTATGAATGGGGCATCACTTTACTCAAATAAGAAAACAAAAAAACAATGGACAAGAGAGCATATGGAACCACAAAAAGGGCAAATAATTTTTTTCGCTTGTTCTGAGTTTTGTGTTTTTGTAATTTTGTTTCTTATTCGATTGGTTAGGGGTTTTGTTAAACACAGAAAGGGCAAATAACATCATAAATAAATACAGTCCAACAAAGTTGCTGATCTATTTACTAACCTTTATTGCAATCCACTTTTTGAATTTATTGCTTCTTGTCCCATTGATAGTGAAAGAAAGCTGTTTCAGCTTCTCTACTTCTCCTTCCAAGTTGTGCCTCATTTAATGCCTCTTATAGGTTGTTTAAGAGACTATAATATAATCAAAATTACTTGAAATTAGAGGAGTGTTAGAATGTGTGAGGTATCGAGAATGGAATGGAAATGAGATCGTGAAACGTGAAAACAGTGAGAAATAGTGTTTGGTTAAAAACTGTGTGAATGAAATGAGTTTAATATTATAAATCCGGCCAAAAACGCTCAATCTAACACATGCATTTTGGATTACATTATAATTCAAACTCATTCTATTACGGGCTCCCAAATAGCTCCTTAAAGCAATGAAATAGTATGTATTAGCAATCAAAAGATCTATAGTTTGAACTTCAAACTCCTCTATTGTATTAAAAAAATTACAAGTTTAGTCTCTAATAGGTCAATAAACTTCTAATTTTATATCAAATAGGTCTTTATTAAACTTTAAGAAGTGACTAATAGATTTATTAACTTTCAATTGTTAGTCTATCAAGTTTTTAAACTTTAAAAAGTGTGATAGATACTTACACTTTCGATTTTGTATCCAATAGAGTTCTAATATTTTCACTTTCGTATCAATATATTCTTGTATTCTTTTTTAAATTCACTTATCTACTAAACATAAAATTGAGATTCTAAAGTTCTATTACGCATAAAATTCATGTTGTATCTGATAGATCAATTATCAATTAATTTATAATTCAAACAAAAGGCAAGAATTTGTACATCCAACCAATAAAGATGGTTACTGATATCTTGATCAACACGCTTAATAATTAATATCATGTTTACCTTTCATAAATAAAGTAAAAATTTCTTAATCTATAAGAAATTTTATTGGGATGATCAGATTGATTATTTTTAAATATATAAAAAAAAATGAGTCAAACTATTTACAAATATAAAAAAAAAAATCTATATTTATAAGGGAAATTATTATGTATAGAAAAAAAACAAAAGTAATTACACATATAGAAAAAAAGTGCACCACATGCTTTTGTATTTTTCACCTTTTTTTTCTATATGTATAATTAGTTTTATTTTTTTCTATTTGTGAAAAGACCCCTATTTATAAATAGTTTGATATTTTTTTTTCAGTTTATAGTAATTTTCTTAATTGGATTACTACGATTTATTTACGACGTTCATTCATTGCTTGAGTATCTAAAAGCAGCTTTTCAGCCATGGATATTCAATTTCTGTCACATTTCATTACAGGCCAGTACTATTGAGGTAGGGACCATGTATTAACTCCTGGAAAGTCAATGGTTTTTGTTTCTATTGCAGATGATATTACTCTTATTTATCTCAAAAGGCTAAAATACTTGCTAGATTATGAGTGTGTTTAAAGTTTAAGTTTAAAAATTTGTTTGGTTGCATTTCATTTCAAATAATTCTGTTAATGTTAAATATAATTACAAGTTTCTTCTAAAAAAATATATAATTACAAGTTCAGTCTCTATAACTTCCCATTGTTCTTTTAAACTTTAAAGTGTCTTTTAATTTTCTGTCCAACAGATTTGTTTGGATAATAAATATTTGAATTTATCGTATGTCCGAAATGTCCCTGATTTTTCCAACAATTTTTCAAAATTCACGAACATACTAAACATAATATAAAATTACAAGTTAAGATACCTCTGTTAATTACAAATATGTTTGTATTTTTACTACCTATGTTGAAGATTTTCAGTCCATCACTTTTCAGATCCTTTTAAAACAACACTTTAAGAACGATTAAATATATGACAAGTTAGCAACTAGACCCTTACCCTAATTATGTAGCACACGATCACACCTGCAGAATGCTGAGGAAAACTTCCAGCTACAACCAAATTAGAAACTCCGGATCTAAGCACATCAAATGTCCTGCATACTCAAGAAAATAATATTTGCCATCCAAAAGAAATACTGGAGCTATGCATATAATCGTACACATTAGAGCATAAGTTATTAAGGAACCACAAATCCCCCAAAATGGTACTATTATCCAATGCAGGTACAAAGAAAAATGTCTATCAAAACCCTGAATCAACACATAAATACAGATAACAATAAAAAGGCAACTAAAGTAGCCGATCGCTTAGCTAATGTACAGAGATTTTGCTTTACTAGCCACCCTTTTCTCTCTATTTATCTCCACATTCAGTTGATAAAATTATATATTTATATATATTACAGAGAAAAAAAAATGTTAGGCAGCTTCAATTGGTAAAAACACATTTATTCACCTGTACAGGTATCGCTCTGCTCTTTATAGAGAGATGCAACTTCGAGGAGTTGCCAGCGTTTTAAGTGTCAACAGTTACACAGGCCAATCTGAAAAATAACATCGCAGCTGTATGTGTCGCCGCCCCCGCAATAGTTAGTATAGTACAGTATGTATGGGAAGGCACCGAAGGTATTGACCCATATAAGCTTTTCGTGTTCGGGTATTCCAATTCCAAAGCTTAGTCGCACGAAAAGTTAATGAATTATAACTAATTGAGTGCATAATGAATTCTTTCAAGAAGCTGCACAACCTGATTGATGGGAATGGACGCCGGCATTGACTTTGAGCTCGGTTTTACTGCACTTAGTGAGCCAACAGGTGACGATAATACCGACTCTTGTTGCATGCTTGTAAGTTCCAAGAACTGAGTCAGGATGTCACCATCAAGTATTTTCGGTACTCCAATCTGAAAATTAAAACAAACAACGCATGAGCAATTTCATTAGAAGGTATAAGATTTTAGTTTTAATCACGTTTAATAAGAACATGGAACTATAAAATAACAGGAGTCTAAGATAACAGAAACACATAAAACTCAGTGCGTGTTATATGATCTTGTCCATCAATTTATGTTGTGCTAGTTACAGAAATTAATAGTGAAAAGCCACATGATAGGAACCAGAAGAGGACCAAACTATATTGAGATATAACAGATGAACCAGTATAAAAGATAAAAACATAGTGTTTCGAAGTAATTGGATCCTTACGTCTTGAGATCTCTCAAAAGTCCTAAATCACTCACCAAAATAATGCCTACTTTCACACTTCCTCACCTCTCTATCTACAACCAAATATCTTAGTAACTTTTCTAGCTAATTACAAATAGGAAAAATTGCACAAACCACCCTTGAACTATAGGATTTGTAAAAGTTACACCCCTGAATTTTTAATTTGACCAATCACCTCCTGAACTATGTGGTTTGTTACAATTACACTCTTAAACTTTTAATTCAATCTATTACCCCTCCAATTTGTTATTTGTTGCAACCAACAAATTTAACAAATTCCCTTCTAGTTCCTTTTCCCAGTTTTATGGACCATTTGTCTTGAAAGAAATGAGAGAAGTTTTAAAATGCCGGATAGGTCATGGGAAGACGTGTGAACTCTAGCCAAGGTTAATGCCTCCCTCTCCATCAGTTTCTAAAGACTTGTGTAATTATTCTCTTGGCCTTTTTCTTTTGGATTGGAGCCCTTCTTTGTCTTATTAGGCCTATAGTCATTGTTTTGGCTCCCTCTCTAAGTTTTGGTTTCTGTAAGTTCCTTTTCTATTCTATCATCTTTCTCAATGAAACCAAAATAATTATGCAAATGTTCTACTACCTATTAGTGGAAAACAGATAGCAAATGCAAGATTCTTTGATTAAGCCACAAATGTGATATGATCTTGAACATACATTTGGTTGACACAAGACTTAACAGTCAAGGAACCCACGGGCTCCCTTGGACTATTTTCTCCTAGTCCACCGGGTTTGATGTGAAAAAACTCAAGAAGCTAAAAGGCATCGATTAAAATTCTTTTGTATCTAACAATTTGAAGCAAGGCCCAACCCAACAGCCAGGCACAAAAACGGCAAATAGATGCATACTAGTAAGCAGCAATTCAACATTGAATCAAGGTGAATCAAACACGAACAGAAGTTAAAAGACCTAACAGTTATCTTCATTTGCTGTCAATCTTATATTATTGCTTAAAGAATGACCAAAATTCTAAGAAATAAATCAACGGATAGACAACATTGTGTCAAACAGCTTTTCCCCTTCAGATAAAATAAGTGAAACTAACAAAGAGTTTGATATAATATATATATATACACACACACACATATAAGACAGATGTATATTAATCACAAAGGGGGTGTTTGGGACGCTCAGTTGGTTATTATAGTCTATGGGTTATAGTAGTCTGTGTTTGGGGTGCAGACTATTTTAGTTTAGGTAGGAAATTGTAAACACTGTAACAAAGAGGGAAAGAGAATATGAGTAGGAAATAGTAAACACTATAACAAATAGAGATTTGAAATAGTAATACTCAGTTAATTGTAGGTTATAATAGTTGGAAATGTCATCTATTATAATTAGAGTCTAAAACATGGAATGGGCTATTCACTTGAAGTTGGAGATCCAAACACCCCCAAAGAGTTAAATATTATTTAGTCTCTAACTTACACAGATATCATCATCATCATCTTGACAGAAGATGAGTAACGAAATTAAACACATGACTAGAGTACTTAAATGCTTTGTTCTTCCACATTTTCTTATTCCATTTTATCAGTTCATGATCGGTACACAACTTCATATTTCTCACAGATAAAATCATAAAAGCATGTCACTGCAGAAAAAATAAAATAAAACAAAACATCTGCTCTTACTGGATTTTCACGGCTACGATACTCATAATGATCATTCCCCAGAATTGGGCAAGTTAGTGGATGAACTGCAAGTTTAGCCTGGACAGCTTCCAAAAGTTCGTACTCGTCTCTGAAAAACCAGAATGAATAGACAATCAATGAGATAGACCCACATAATATTGATGGAAGGTCCAAAAGCCCGATGAATTTATCCACATGGAAATTTGAATTTAATGATACTTTTGTGCCACAGGCATCTCTAAAGGTTTTCTTGGTGATATAAATATTATATGGAAGCATCAAACAGATGAAAAAAGACACACCACAAGAACCTTGGGACTCATATCATGAGCTTAAGCAAGAAAGAAATAGAAGAACAAAACAGAGGACCCCCCCCCCCCCCAAAAAAAAATAAAATAAATAAATAAATAAATAAATAAATTGTTAAAAGCATTTCTAAAATCTGGCTTCGGTTTGAATCTTTTGCAACATTCAAGATTGGTTCGGGCAGAATTGGGTTGCTGATTCATCCCTAGAAGACTCCTTTCCTCGGATGTTCAATATTACTTCTCTTCCTAATGGTTCAATTTTTTAACATTGGGATGGTAGTTCTTGCTCTTGGAATATTTTCTTTCGAAGACTTCTTAAAGATGATAGAGATTATTGATTTTCAAGAGTTGCTTGGATGGCAAACAGGAAAAAAATGTTAGTGACAGGCCAGATACACGATCTTGGTCTCTTGATTCATTTGACAGGAGCTTCTTCTATTTGTAAAGAGGTGTTCATAGCTTTATGGCAGTCCAAAGCTCCCAAAAGAATTAATATTCTGATCTGGATAATGAGGAACGATTTGTTGAATTATTCCGAGGATCTCCAAAGAAAGCTTCCTTTACATTACTTATCTCCTTCTAATGTGTCCTCTTTGTTTGAGGGATTGCGAAACTTTGCAGCACCTATTATTCGATTGTTGGTATTCAAGGCAATGTTGGTGGAAACTTTTTTCAATTTTCAACATTCAGTGGGTCTTCTCCCATTCTTTCAAAACTCCATTCCTATGGATCTTCTAGTCGAAACCTCATGTTACAAAACAAATGTTAAAGGCCAGGGGTGGTGAAAATATTACTGAGTAATTTTTCTAAAAATGCGGCCAATTACAACTACAAGTGTCCATTGAGTACTGCAAATATGCATTTTCTTCGGGTTAATTTACAAGTCGTTATTTCTGAGACAAAAACCCTTGTTAAATATTATAAATCATTGTCTTGAAATAAGCAATTTTTTGGTTTTTCCCAAGGCCCACCAAAGTTTGAAATCCATGAACAGATTACAAAAGAGAATCCCAAAATCAGCCCCCCACAAAGAAGCCTCCACCACCATAACTTATTCCTACGTAAGTACATTCAACTTACACTTATATCTTCTATGAGTACCACCACATGCATTCCCTCTAACTTTCTTTCCGCGCCAAAGCTACCCTCATTGTCTAACATAAGTGGAAGATTCAACTAACTCAACACTAAAGCAATTGGGTATTGTGTGGACGATTTTCTCACAAAGAAGCAAAGTTCTAAAGTTTCATCACACATGTTGACATTTTAATATGTCCACTGTTCGACATCGACATGAGGGGTGAATTGGCATTTTCATTATATCATAGGAAAAGTGAGAGAAAAAAACAAAAATATCAACCGGATATCACTGATGTGAAACTAATATTAATAATAAGAAATTTGAACTTATTTAGAAAGGGTAAAATGCTTACTTGCAAATTATATATATATATTAGAAAATTACCTTTTTGGTCTCTAAGTTTTTATTGATAAGTCAATTTAGTCCTTAAGTTTTTAAAATGTACCTTATTAGTCCCTGAATTTGGTAAAATAAGTTTAAAAAGTCCATCAACTAACAGAGCAACTAAACCCAATAAAAAATTTAATTGAATAGCTAAGGTGGCAAAAATGACTTAGAAAATTGTTTTTTTTTCATGGCACCATTGAAAAAAAAGAATTACATTTTTAATCTATTCCTCTTCTCTTTTCATTTTACCAATGAAAAGCTTTGTTTTCTTTTCAAAATTTAAAAAAAAAAAAAAAAAAAAAAAAAAAAAAAAAAATCTCTTCCCTCTCTCTCATCTTTCTCTCTCCTCCCACGACCTTTTCTCTTTTTCTTTCTCCTACCATTCCCATCCCCTCTCCCTTCCAATGATTTCATCACCGGCTGAATTCCATCACCGGCCCTTCCCCCCGCATTTCTTTCTCTTCTTTCTCTTTCCTCTATTCTTATTTTTTTTTTCTTGGATATCCATGAGTATCTGGGCCAGCTTACGTGCACCTTGACTAATCTCACGGGACAACCTGTCTAACCCTACAACATTCGGGTGTCAAGAAAAGAAGAATTGGTGGGTTATGATCTTAGAAGAAAAGTTGGACTTCCAATTGAGCTTAAAGTCAACTCCAGTGATTGATTTGTACAAATTTGATCCTTGGGAGCTCCAGGTCTCACTCATTTAGACCTCTTTCCATTGTTTCTTTGCTTCTAAATGAAACTTCACTTTCTAATTTTGTACTTACGTATATCCTCCATAAATGCCAATATCATGGTTCATTTTGCCTGAGGACAAGACTATGAGAGAGAAAGAGAGAGGAGGGAGAGGGATGAAAGAGAAAAAAGATGGAGAAATTAAGGAAGGCTATGACAGAACCTACAGGGAGATGGGAGGGTCGATAATGAAAAGTAGCCGGAAGGGAAGGGGAGGGGAATGGCAGGCATTAAGTCAAGAGAAGAGGGGAGAGATTAGATCTATATATCTTTTTTTCAAGTCATTTTTGCCACATTAGCCATCCGGTCAAATTTTTGTTTGTATTGAACATTCCTCTTAGTAGAAGGGTCTTTTAAACCTATTTTTCAAAACTCAAGGACTAAAAAGGTACGTTTTGAAAACTCAAGAACCAAAAAAGTAATTTTCCTTTTTTTTAATATAATTTTTTCAAAAATATACATCAGCATCGATATTTCAGTTGACATTTCAATAAAAATGAGACTTGCATCAACTGCATTGAAAGATGGAAAACAAAAATCTCCCTGTTTCTTTTTTTTTTTAAGGGATTGACATTGCATAGATAAAAGTATGGTAGCCAGGCAGGGAAGCCTACGGAAGTAAGCACTTTCATTCATGAAGGGTGAATAGACATTGAAACATCATTCGTATGATCAAGAACATGTACCTCGATAGAGGAGTGAAGATTACAATGCTCCCTAATAATGTACTGGCAATAATAGTGTTGTGTGATGAGTCAAAATCAGAGCCAGGGACAGCACAACCTCTCAACAAATCATCAGCTGGAAGTTTGTATGAAAAAGATCCCTACAAGTAAAACCGCAAAGGAGGGTAACTGCTATTAACTTAATGGTGGATATCAACAAGGAAAAAGTTATTTTCAAGGCATGTCATGTAAAGCCAGTTTCTTCCACGAGAAATCATGATCAGATGTCCCCAAACGGACTCCACGAGAAATTGTGATAACCATCCAAAAGTTAAAATGGTAGAATCTCATCAAGGATGATAATCGATTAATTTAGAATCTTGGAATTTCATAGTTTTTCCTGAATTATGAATTAAATTCAATATAATCCTATAACAATAAAGTTTCACGAAGATCCATTTGCTTTGACCTTTTTATAAAAGTATTATGCAATAACTAACTATTCTAAAAAAATTAACGTAGAATATCACTAGAACTTTCATGCAATATCTCGCAAAGTGCAACAACTTACTTTCCTTAAGGTCATGGCAATTTCACCCATGTAATAAGCACAGTTCAGCGTTAAGTTGCATTCCGGACTTGCATTATCTGGCAATAGAGAAATAAAAAGTGAGCACCATGTTCAATTTGGCCGCAATGCATAAATGTAAGAAAAACAAAAAAAAACATGCACCATTTTCTATTTAGCCACAACACGAGGCATAAATGCAATGTTCCGGTGCAAACGAAATTGGTAAAGAAAAATTATTATTCCACGTATGAATCAATGGGACAATATAAAGATGACATAAAGTCTTTGAGTAGGCTCTGAGTTACCAAGGCTATAATACTACATTTAACTTTAAACTCCTACAGAATAGTGTAGCAATCATGTTAATCAGCTATAGTAGGTAACACTCCGCAGTAATTGAAAAAGAATAGATGGAATGTCCTTCAACATCAAGTTTTTCCAGTGACGTTGATCTTTCCTTTTACTCGACTTGGGAACTCTTTCAAGTGAATTTTCGAAAACCAAAGATATTTCATTGGTGGATAGATGTTGCCCAGTATGCCTATTAAAGAAGTGTTTTCCTTCATCCTCTTCAACATAAAAATACTTCTTGTTGACTCTCTTCTTTCATCTATTGGTCTCATTTTTTTTTCTAGAAACAATTTTCATTGAGGAAAAATGAAAGAATAGAAGGTCATACAAAAAACCTAAGTCCACAAAAATAGGAGGCCCCTCTACTGAAAGGGGCTCTAACTAACCAAAATGTTGCCTATGGAATAATTACAAAACATCTTAGAAATCAAAACCCAAAAAGAAACATCAAACCTCACAAGGGACCAAACCTTGCTAGGGCCCTTTCAACTTCCCTAAAAACTCTATTATCTCTTCTACTCACAAGTCCCATAACAATACACACATCCCAGCTAGACATAAGAAACAACCCTTCTCCTGAAAAGAGGATGGAGGAGGAACTCCCCAATCATATCCTAGATAACCCTTTGGTGTGCAAATGAGAAGCCAATTCTTGTTTTTTAGTGTTTGTAACTGTGGGCCGTTCTATATGCAGACACACATCCGAGCAGTGCCCATTTGATCAAAAAATAGCATTTTGCATTTGCTTGCCCCATATTCTGTGTTAAAAAATCTGTTCTCACTACTAAATCTGCTGAAGAATTAGTGAAATACCGTGTTAAGCGGCTGTGGTGGGCTAAAAAGGAAGAAATTACATCAAGCTCTTTCAAAGTTTCATATCAAGGGGAAAGACTGAACTCTCCAAGATAACATTTTACGTATCCATACAGAAAAAACTATAGTTGAATTTCCAGACCCTCAAGCAGAATACAGAAAGAATAGTCGTACTGCCAAAATCTTGAAGCAGAGATAACCTTTACCTTCTAAACGATCAGAACATGATAAGATAGCAATGCTTCCCTTGCGATCTGAAACAACAGCAGTGTCAACGTCCAAAAGAGTACAGTCAGCAACTAGCCTCTGTGAAGGATCGGAGTAAATTTGCTCCAGCTTTTTAGCATCCTACAATCCAAGAAACGAAGGTAATGATACACCAGTGCAGCTCAACCTACTACAGCATGCCATCAAACATTAAAGAAAAAAATTCAAGCTAAAAATTTAGCATCATAAAAAAGCTACTCCCTTCCTACCCAATTATCTTTAGGAGCTGATTGATAAATTCTATGTATAAGTTTAAGTAGACGTAACCAGATTTTCCAGTTTAATAGTTCAGGAGGTGTGAGGCTCTTGGCGTTCGGATTGCCCATTGAGGGTTTCCATTTTATCATGGATCCTTTTGAACAGTAGTCTCAACACAGCAGATGTTTTTCAGAAGAAATTAGCTACTACGTGTCTTCAACCCTCAATTTGCTTCCTTTGTCATTTGAATGTGGAAAGCTATAATCATGTGTTTTTTGCCTGTCCCTTCTCCTCCAAATGCTGGAATAAGCTTTTTAATTCGTTCAAATTCTCATGAGTTTTTTACTCGAATGTTAATAACAATGTACTTCAGTTGCTTGAGGGTCCTTCTCTATCAGCAAAACCACACCTTATTTGGGTTAATGCAGTAAAAGCTTTGCTCTCAAGCTTATGGTTGGAAAGAAACTTAAGAATTTTTTAAGAAAAGTGTTATTCTAGTTCAGATATTTTCACCACAGCTCATCTCAATGCCTCTTTTTGGTGCTCTCTTACCACAACCTTTTCTGGCTACTCTTCTCAGGACATTAACAGTAATTGGCCAGCTTTCCTCTTCCCTTACTAGTTCATCTTTTGTAATCCTTATATCTTTGCACTTTCTATTGTTGTATCTTTTAAGATTATGCTTTATTTTTAGAAATTGTATTGCATTCACTTTTCTCCTTTGTGGAGGTTTGTATCTATTGAGCATTAGTCTCTCTTTTCATTCAATCAATGAAAAGTTGTCTCGTATTAAAAAAATTAGTTCAGGAGGACTTTGGTTGGTTGGATGAGTCTAACAATTCCAGCAAAGAGAAGGATAACGGATGGAAACCAATGGGATGGGCTGTTGGGGTTCTTGGTGGAATGTGATTTAGGTCCCCGGGTTATTTTGCCTTCAATACTCATGGTGATTGAGCAGGTTGATATTTGGTCTGTGAGGGTTCAAATTGAAACTTGAGCAGATTTAGATTTATTGTTAAAGTAAAAAAGATAGGGAAAATGGGGGAGAAGAAGGTAAAAAAATCATAACATGCTACTTTTTTTTTGTTGTTGTTGTTGTCGTCTTTGATTATAATTTGATTTGGGAAAGAGTAATACTTGGGTGCAACTCTGGCTGCATTCATCTCCATACATTCTCTTCAATCAGAAAAAAATATATATATATTTAAATTTTTTTTTTCTAAAAAAAACGAAAAGTTTGTCATGTGCCAACTTGTGATTGGACACTTGAGTGGACTACACAAAGATAGGTGCAGCTCAGGATGCACCCAAGTATTTTTCTTTGGAAAAACCAATTGATCAACCATGCCCCTTCAACAAGTGTGTTTTAGGGGAACGTCATTATAGTTAGAGCACTAGGAAGTACTTTTTTTTTTTTTTGCAAGGCATACTAGCTATCAAAGTGCGTTAGCAAAGTAGCTTTTTATATTGGCTATACATAGGTGCCCAAGCTAGTGTTAGATATCCAAGCTCCTTGACCTGCAGAAATCAAAATACAACGCTAATAAAAGAACCAACTACACAGAAAGAGCCCAAATATATCTCTGAAACACTGTTATATTGAGAGTTCTCCAATACACAGTGATATTATGAGTCTGCAATTGAAAACTAAGGGCCCGTTGACAAGAAATGGGAATGTTATTGAACGGGCCCTAAGAATCTTCCACATAAAGGAATATCGGAATATCCCTCCCCCATCTAGAGGGAGAACTGGCTCTCACTGCCAATAGACGCCAGACTACCCATAAAATAAGCTACCTCAAATGTCCCCCAAACACCCATACAAATACGTCTCACAACACAGGCAACATACTCCCATAATCCCAGGCTTGGCCCACTCTAACCAATTTACATATCACTCCCAAATTTGCCCTTCCTAGAATACGTCTTAATGATAGGAGGCCTCATAGCTAGCTTACATGTCCTTTGACTAATCTCATAAGATAATCATTTAACTATATAATATTTCGAACGATTAATATCTAAGGCAGGTGGTCAGCCACCATGATATTGAACTCGTTCTCCAAAAGTCCCTGCTTTACCTTTTTCACCTTTTTTGCTTGCCTCAATGGTCACTGTGTGCCAGGTCTGTTATAAGATTAGTTACAGATAAAAAAGATTGAGAGCGTTCAAAGGCAAGAAAAAGTTTGGGGAATGATTTGTGGGAGAATCCCACCACTCAAAGAGCTTGGGATCTTGTAATTTTCTTTTCTTATACCAACAGCACTTCCTACTTCAATATCTGGTTCCTATCATATTTATGTGACGGTTTTGGTTTACTAAGTAACAGACTAAATAGTATGATTGGAATTTTTTAAGACAAATCTTGTTGTTGAATATTTGCAGAAGCCTGTTCTACATTTGAGTAAATACTAAAAAAAAAAAATCAAACCTAATAAAACCTAAACAATTTTGAGAAGACAAAGCTTTCTACAATAAAAATAAAAGGCAAGAATGAAAAAGAAACTGCCATTACTACTTACCTCTTGATAAGAGAAAAAAAGAATGCCATCACGACAATCACCAACAGCAATTCTAGTAACATGAGCCGTCAGAGATGTTATCATAAAACGTGTCCTCCCAACTGCAAACCTTTTCACTCTTTGAAAATTATCGTTTGGGAAACCACATACATAAAACTGAAAATAGTAGATAGGATGAAGAATGAACAATCATGTGATGTACATAAAGAGACTTAAATCTCAAGGATGGAAAAGAAGAATCTACAAGAAGCCAAAAACAGAACAGAAAGAATGCAACTTACAGCATTACCAGCAGATGCCAAAAAATAACGATCAAGATAAGGACAGATAGCAAGAACCATTCCTGGCAAGATAGTTGAACAAACTATTCGTAATTGCCATGCTTCTGTTTCCTCAAGTTTTATACCATCAGAGCTTGCATCATCTGGACTGCTACAAAGACTACTGCTTGATAACTGTTCTGTAGCATATCCAACAATTTCACGAAATGGTGAGGCTTGTAGAGATGATAATCCTGCCTTTGAACAAAAAGTCATTGAGCCGGTATCTGAGTTTTGAACGTGTTCAAGGCAGAAGACAATCATCCGACCCTTGGTACTGTTAAAGGATATATTCAGTTAAACTAATGAAAATAGAGACTTGAAAAAATCTTTAATGAAAGAGGAAGATACTACTGAAATTTACAAGTTCGACCACCATAGTAAAAAATGTTGCATTATGGTGCTAGAAGGTAATGAAAAAGGTGGATGAATCGACTTTCTTAAGCTTATCTCCAATAATCCAGAGAAGGAGGAGAGAAGAATTTAGCCTTGATTCTCATCCTTTGCAAAGTCGTGTTCAAGATTCAAGAAGCAGTTCTTCATCAGACTTCACACTCTGTAGTCGTCAAAAATTCTTAGCCTTCTACTCACCCTCTTTTAAAGGAAGAATTAAACTCAAATATGGAATTTTAGTGTAAATGCTCCCCGTTCTCCATCCATGGTTAAAATGTTCTTTCAGGTGTTTCTTTTTTTCTTTTTGTAATCCACTTTCGGCTATGCCATTTTTAACATTTCACCTCACCAATGAAATGCCATTTCCTATAAATACATTTTTTTATTATTAAAAAAAGAATGAAAGAAAGAAAATAAAATCTGTATCAAGAGAGAGGGAGAGAGATTGTTTGATTGAAATAGAAATAAATTTTCTCATGGAGCATTTGGCCGAAAAGAAATAGGAGAAAATTTGGAGACAACACGTAGGTATTTGGGAGTCTGCCAAATCATTTAGGTATTTAATTCTATAATTTATTTTCTAATGACTTTTTTTTTTTTGTGAAGCTTCTTATCAGATAAGTGGTGATAGGGAAATACAGCACAAAGAGTGGACTACCTAGCCCACCGATCCTCCCAAAAATCTTAGAGCCATCCTCAACAAGATATTTCATAAACCGGGAGAAAGAAAGGGAACCAGAAGAGATAGCTGACTAGAGGTTTTTACTCACACCCTTAACACCACGCTATGTACCCCACACAAAAGGGTGAGGGTCATGTCTACTCATAATAATCCTATGCCACAAAGCATCTGCCTTTTAGAAAATCTACCACAACCACTTTGCCCATTACACCTCATTACGGAGTCTAAAATTTCCAATACCTAGACTTCCCAAGGCCAAAGGTTTTTAGACCATAACCTCTTTCCACATAAAATCTCTCATCACCTTCTCACGTACCATTTTGCAATATGACCTTATATAAACTCAAAACAAACTAGTCGATCTGAAATCTTCTTATCTTTCTTGAGATAAGACATATAAGTCTCATTCATGGCTGCAACACAACGCCTCTTTCATAAAATTCATAAAAGACCTTCCAGCTTCCACAAATCTTCTTTTACTCAATTCCACCTATTTGGGAAGAAAGCCATGGAAAACTCATTCAATCATGGAGATTTATTTCTAACAAAACCAGAAACCAATCTTTTAATATCCTCCACAGTACTCAATACAATTCTTTATTATCTCCCCCTAGCAACATTATGAAAGAAGAAGTATTGTTATCTTCATTGTTAGCCCACTTTACCTTACCCTTTTGTCTCTCCAAATAAGGGTTTCAAACTCCCCCTTTAACAAAGCTCTCTTCTGCCTCAAACCCACCCGCTGGCAACTCTCCAAGCTCCTCCAACTCATCTAAAAGTTAAAACCATAATCCTTTCAATAATCTCAATCTTCCTAGCCATAATAATCTCAAAAACTGATAGGTTCAAAACTTTTTAGGATTTTGGTAAGGTTCCTAAATTTTCTCATGAAACGAAAACTCCCCCACCTCCCCTCCACCACGAGAAAAATAAAAAACTTTGAAGGACGGGTAGAACAACCACATATTCATGAACCTAAAGAGGCACGAACACCAAGAAATCCTACAAGAGTTTAGGCTAACAGGCCAATGATCAAAAAGTAACTCTTGACCCAATAGACTTTCTAACATTTGGGAAAAACTCCTGCCAATCCCAGCCCAACCCAACACATCTTATATTTTTTTTTCAATAAAAAGAAAAATAAAATAAATAGTTTGACTTTTAGCCCTGGCCGCTCATTCTATTCTACTCTTCTTCCATACAAGCAATCAAGCTCAAACCTTACCTATTTCCCTCTCCTCACGCCCTGTTGTCGTCTCATTGTCACCCACATCAACATTGTCGCCGCCCAAAGTTGTTGCGCTCTTCCACAAGAACTGATAGTGGTATATGTTGTGTGTGTTGCTCTATGTTGTTTCTACTTTATTTGTAAATAATACACACACACACACATATATCTTTCATGTTTAATGATTGTGTTTCTTTTTTCTAATGTTTTTTAATTTTTTTTATATTTACTTCATGTACACAAATTGGGATAAGAAACAAACTACCATTAATTTTTTTCTCTTTATTTTTTGGATATCTCGTGTTATATCTGATTGAAATCAATTTCGGATTATTTGAAAATGCAGCACTTGTGTTTCTTGATCACCAATGGTTTAGAATTTATGTTGTTTTAGTGTCTTTTTTTCAGCCTATAAAAGCAGGAATGGATCCTTCCGGAGGTGCGTTTCCCAGCGGGAAATGTCCCTACCTCACCCCATTGTCAACCATAGTGTGATCAAGACTACAGATATGAAACACCACGATCTGACAATTGAGATACCTCTATACGAACACATCCCTTCATAAAGAAGTCACTCTAACGGTTAAGTAATTGAAATTTTTAATTCATATTATTTACTATAGACTTTCAATATTTTCAATTTATGACATAAAATGAACAAAACAGTATAAGAAGCACCAAACCTTTCAGCTTCACCACTGGGCATTATGGCAGGACCAGAAGACAAGCTTGTTCCAACCACAAGAACTTGTTCGTTTCCATTCCTCACTAACTCCATGGATTTTCCTGTCTCTCCAATTTCAAGCTTGAAAGATGATAAAATTGACCCACTAAGAGGATCTACACAGCATATGTCAGATGAAGATGTATCATTAATCAATTGAGTCCTCATCACGAGTAGTAATTTGCTCTCACTGTGATATAGAACCTTCCTTGGGGTGCCCCCAAGGTGAAATTTCTGCACATTAAGTCTCTTGGTATGTACCATCTCTACCTAGAATATTGCAAGCATTGATTAGATGGGAAATGATGATCTACAATCATCAATGTACACAACTCATACCCTAAAAGATACGATGAAGAAGAACAAACTGATTCATCATTTACAGACTTAGAATTAATTAAAAGATATACGTGTACATGTAAAAGATATATGTTTATATGTATATTTAAAATATTCATAAGGCTCCTCACCAAATGTAGACTGCTTTCCGCAACAAATAGTAGTCCATTTGGGCAGTCAGCAGAACACACAGGAGTTACATGTGTTGACGGTTGAAATGATATGGAAGTATATGAAAGACTATGTCTTGCACTATGTAATAACCACGGCCTATCACTTAGAGCAATTATATCAGAATCCAACCTATCAGTCAAAGGAACCAGAAAAACAGGAGTGATCCCTATACGCCGAATAGCAATCAATTGAAGACTAGATTCATCCTCGTGCTTCTCCAATTTAGTAGCATTATGCAATTCGTTGCTGAAAGAATCGGGACAAGATAATAAAAAGGGAACAACAGGACTCTGACAAGGCATATCAGATGGCATCGTAGTAGTATGAGGCCACTCAAAACGAAGCAGCATTCCATTCCTGAGCCCCGTAAGAATATAAAATCTGTCAACTAAAACAAGTCTCACATCTTGGGGAATGCATCCACTAACAGCATTCCCTAAAATATTCATCAATGAAATAGTTCCCGAAGCAAGGACCGTCAGACCTATAGAGGGAACAAAAGATAGAATCTCCACGGAAGGCCTATGGGTGCCTATAACAATAATATTATCACAACTCACCCCGTTCAGAAGGGTGGACATAATGCTATTTTCAACTGAGTTCATAGGAAAATGTGATTCTGTTTTAGCAAAATGTTTTTCAGGAATTGAAATGCATGACAATTCATTCTGCAATCTCAAATATTGCTTTTCATATATTTCATAGTCATATCCTGAAACCTTTCGAACTCCAAGGATGAATAAGAAGCATGGGTTAGAAGTGGAAACAACAATCACATTATGTCCAACTGCTCCCAAGCTTATACCGATATTATCTGGAAACCAAGATATGCAAGCTGGAGAAGATAATTCAATGCCTTCAGAATGGGCAACCTTGGTGGGTAAACATAACCTTACTGCATTTTGATGTATTTGAACCAATAAACCATCATCTAAAAGACCACATGCCAAAGTGCAGGTGTCAGACTGGAAACCAACTGAATCAGTGACATCAATAAAACTCAAGCCAACTGATAGAACTCGGGTCTCTTCAACAAATGACAATACCAAATATGAATGATAAGCATCGCTTAGTTTCATTTTAATAGTCCATACACCCGTTATACCTTGATAAATCGGAGATGTCCGCAACAGATTTTCTACACTAATACCATTTCGAATAATCCTTAAAGACCCTTCAGGTGCCATTCCACAGCATGCAAACATTTGGTCTTGTTTCTCATCATGCTTGTCAACAACTGACATATCCAAAATTGGGGCAATGTTCTGGATGGGATTTGCATATATCAGCCTTCCATTTTCTAATTTCAAGACCATTCCATCCCCCATTTCCACTAATGCAGCCAAATATCCGCCTTCAACCCACAAAAGTGCCTTGTATGGTTGACCTTTATAAAGACAAGCAGACTGATTCACTTTCAGGCCATCGGAGTCAAAATTCATTTCTATCATGAAGAGTTCTCCTGTATCCATACAGAAAATCATCCTGCGGTTTCTATTATTGCCCGGTTCCCAACTCCAAGAGCACACGTGATTCTGGTTTGTATTCAAACTGCCATCATCGCTGTCAATGCACATGGGATCATAATCCCTTAGTTCCAGCAGAGCACATGCAGCAACATTAAATAGTCCTTCATCATCTGCATCTTGTACTCTGTATGACTCTTCAATAAAATTTTGTTCAACATTGGGTGGGAAGTGTAAGCCTATTTTATAAACACAACAGGGACAGTGAGCGTCTCTAAGATCCATCAAGAGAGCATCACCAACCCTAAATAGAACTGCAAATCCATAAGATTGAGGAACTTCAACAACCTCATATGCCAGGGGTCCATCTTCCAAAAATTGAGAGATAACATGTATAGTTTGTTCCCTGATATTCCATCCCAATAATAACAGTTCATTCAAAATCGCTCCTCTCCTGCAGTATAAAGTCTTCAGCACATAACAAACCTACTTCCAACTATAATTAAATACCTAACATATAATAATTTACATTCAAATTCTAAGTAATCAACAGAAATTTTGACATTTCATCTTCTAAAAGCATGGCATCTGTACCGTACCTATTAAGAAGAACAGCTAGTACAGGATTGTTGTCCTGTGTAAGGTGCCCATGATCTTTTGAAATAAAGCACATACTCCATATGGTACCACATATACTGGCTTTCTGCATGCTTCGAGGAGCAACTGAATCTCCTTCACTATCAGGAGGATAAGTTATTCTCTGAAACCAGGGTACTAAAACTTCTCAACAGAACATTCTTCATGAAATATAACAATTTATAGAATGTTAATATCAGTATGCATGAAAGTGAGAGTTATCTATGAGCAAAAAAGTGTTCCAACCTTATCAACAATATCACTGCCAGCAGATATTGAAGTGGAGAATAAAGCCAAACGATTTTCATATGCACTAGCAGCAATAAAGCATCCACTGGAAAAAAGAAGATCATGGAGTAAGGAATGATTGAAAGAATGAACGAGTATGCACAAAATAATTATGTTCCCCTTTCCTTTTTATTTTTATTTCATTAAAAAAGAAAAAGGTACATCTACATTTCCAAAGCTATCACAATCAGGAAGGAGAAATAGTAATAGAACATGTATGATGTATCGTTCAGAAGCTTAGTATAAAACAAAGCAATGGTAGAAATTGTCACACATGATGCATCGTGGAAATGATGCCATGCTACTTGCTGTAACATAAAGCAACAAATTAAAACTCAAAATGGATCTTAATCTATGTGCCTATAAAGCTATGATTTCCCCTTTGTAAGAGTTTAAAGATGAAAAATAAGAAATATCATCACTAAATACCAATTAGTAGCTACAACCTGCAAGCATCACATGACAACTTTTTAGTTGTTTATTAAAAGCTTGAAAATTGGTAGATGGCCCAACAAGTAAAGATCAATACTAATTGGAAAGGAAATGACAATACAAGAGTTTGTTAAAAGACCTCCTGCTCTAATACCATATTAATTCAATGGAATAAAATATTTGTATTGCAATGATTAAAAGGTAAGATACATAGCTCTCTTATATAGAAGAAAAAGGTCCAAAGGAAGAAAAATAAGAATAAAACCATTAATGATCACACCTAATTAATATATTTACAGCTAATATAAACCAACAGAACTTCCCAATAAAGAAATAGTATTTATAAGAAATGGCAACCAAGAAAGAGCCACTCTCACAATGCTAATCTCACTATGCTACCATACCAAGCAACTGCAGCAAAAGTCACATGGAAGCCATGTGTGTAAAGATCAAGATACGGATTATCTATCAAATATAGTGATCAAACCCAAGCAACAGCATAAGAATAAGAAGATAGTCGAAGTTGAGGCAACTTAAACCAAAATCAATGAAAGAACAGATGCGAGAATGTGAAATCAGATGCATAAAACAGATAATCTAACAACTTAAACTTAAACAAATGGAGTATGAGGAAAAGAACAATAAATTTTCCATTCGCAAAAGCTACAAACCTTGAATCTGAGGCCAGCATTCTCCCGATCTGATTCCTTGAATTTCCAGGATTGGAAAGTTGAATATGTGTCATAGGAAGAAACCTATGCCAACAGTAAGGGAATTAAGATTGAACCTGGTTTTCTTGAAATAAACTCACTGAAACTGCAGTAAATCCAAGAGTATAATTTTATAACAGAGTCAAAAAGTACACATAAAAATAATAATAATAATAAAACATAGATAACCTGTGCATTTCATTGCAAAATGTGAGAAATGAAAGCTTTCCAGAATCGGAAATCACAATGAGAAGATCCTTGCCCAGCATCTGAAAGAAATGGCACATGTTATTGCAGTTGTCAAAAATAGAAGTAGAACATGTCCAATAAGACCATACCATGAGTAAGTATATTATTCCCGATGAGAAGGTTTCAACTCCAATAAGTCCTTTATATTGAACATGTAGCAACAATACACTCTAAAGTAATCATATGTGAGTTCTTATTTTATCAGCTAAATATTAGAGAGTGAACCACCAGTCAGATGATCTTTGTAAATCTTTCAATTCATACATCAATAAAACCTAACCTGTGTATATGACGGGCGAAACCTCTCATTCCATGGTAGGATGGCCATATCCTTAATAGTACCAAATACAGCCTGCTCACATACAGATTGTACAACCCCATCTTCGCTTATAACCACCAACTCTATGGATGTCTCCTGGATAAAGTTTCACCAACATATTGTTGTTAGATCTATCCAAGGCTAAAGATATGTTTAGTAATCTCAAGAATGAAAATTAAATTCCCCTTGGAATTTAAAGACTTAGGAGTCTTCTGTTATATCAAATTTTCAAAGCAGTTTCAACCACCAACAGTATGGTACAATATGTTGATCAAGCTACTTAATAAACATGGCATCATAATGGATGCACAATAGGAAAGGTTTTAACCAACAATAAAGAGTTTCCATAAACGAGATGAAGATAAAAATATCGCTTACAAAACAGCAGGTTATGGATGCATCCATAGGATTCCCCAACGTCACAGTTCTTTTTCCATTTCAAAAACACATATTCTGGTATAAACACTCTGATGCAAATCAACCTCATCCGTGTTGACCTCTTAACATACCGATGATAATAAGAAGAAGCATTACCATACAGATTCACGCTGAAATATACATTCTGAAGTCCCTCCATTGCAGAAAGCAACTGGCAGGATGCAGAAGCTCCACATTTTTACTCCATCATAAAAATTCACTTCCTGTAAACGATAAACCTACATCCTAACATTAAAATACACATGCCAACCAACCAAGTACCCTCTCGGACAGAGAAATGCCTCTGGTTTCTGAAGCAACGGAATAACACTCGTCATTCACTACTTGAATAAGAGGAAAGAACATGACGCAAACCTATTCCAGAAGTTAAGCAATTACGAGAGGAAACAAGCTTCAATCCAATTGAAGTACAGAACAGCTGGTTGCTATATCTAATCAATTGGTTCTGTAAGTTCTAACAACTAAACCAACGCCTACCAATCAAGCATATTGATAAACTTCACAAAGAAGAAGTTCATTAGAAAAAAGAACAGCAACAAACAACAACAAAAAAAAAAAAAAAAAAAAAAAAAAAAAAAAAACACACACACACACAACGAACCTTGCCAAAGACGACATCGAGAGAGCTCGGAGAGCGTATGTGACCGTAAAGAACCTGGAGAACGACACTGCCTCTGAGAACGCACTTAGCCAAGTAATACGTGGAACTGGAAGTGGAAGATGAAGATCGCGATTTCGCAGACGAACATTCCTCCTCCGAAACAGCCATCAGCTAGTACATTGAAACTCAAACAATAGGATTATGGTCGATTCACAAACAGAGAGAACAAATTCAACAAGAACAGGACAAATATGAGCTATCGCAAACACAAGAGTGTTCTTGAGAGAGAGAGAGAGAAGTTTTGGGGAAGAGGAGAAGAAAAGCAGATGATTATTCCATAAGGGAAATTATGGTCTGGGAGGGGCAAGTGTCCACGGTCCCGCATCATTACACCTCTGCCTCAATCTATTGTTTTTAATATTCATTTAATTTAATTGTTAATTAAAGGTTCTATGAGACGGCTAAAGAGAGTTATTGGAGTGATGTGATGAGATGAGTTGAGATATAAACTTAACTCGTTGTTTGAGAGGCTAACTTTGTATGTCACTGCCATTTTATAACATATCCACCAATAGTGCACTTAGCCCTCATCACCAGCGACCACCTTCGATGACTAACTCCAGCGACCACCTTTGACGCCTAACTCCAGCAACCAACTCCGATGGCCAACTCATTTTTTTATATCCGTAAGCATTCGGGTCACCTTACGCATATCTTGACTAATCTCATAGGACAACTTGCTTGACCCTACAACATTTAGGTGTTAATCAAACCCGTAGGATATTAGGTAGGTGGTCATCATTAATTAAACTCATATCCTCTTAGCCATTTATCAGGTCATGCCCCCTATCTACCATGGGTCAACCCATGATGGTTGCTTAACTTTAATTTGTTAATAGTAGTTGACAAATTAGTATGTATCTGTTAAACATTTTGTTATTTTCGGTTAAGTAGTTTTGAGCTTTTCTATTATAAAGATTCTCTCTAAACTACTCTCTAAGTTTCATATTTTAATCAACGAGAGGGACTCTTTTCACGATTTGTTAAATAATATCACATGGTATCAGAGCAGGTTGGCTCATAATGTCCTAGGTTTAAACCCCTGCAACATTGTTTTCTCCCCAATTAATATTCATTTCCTCTTGTTGGGTCTTAAAATTGCATTCACCCATTAGCTCAAGTTTTTGGATCAATCGGTGATTTAACATAGTATTAGAGCATGACCTTCCTAGATTAGATGTTTTATCTCACACTCATTCACTTGTTATATTAAAAATGGATATGAGATGAAATTATATTTTAATTAATAGAATATATTAATTTAAATGACATACGATAAAATTATCAAATTATATTAACATTTATTAGATTAAAATATTATTTTGATCTTTATACTTTTCTATACAAAAGTACATTGACTAGAATTTAACATTTGAAAGTACAGTTACTAAAATTGAACAAACATAGAGTATAGGGACGAAACTAATATCTTAACCTGTATTTTTTTTTACCACTCAACTTCCAACTACTTATTATGTTTTTTCTTTTCTTTTCTAATGATAGGATATGTATAACTCAAGCTACATTTAAGTGAGTATGATTCTCTATTCTTGTTTTCTCTTTTGAATAAAAGCTTATTTATATTAAACATTTTTGCTTGAGATTGCAACGTTGTGTTATTTGTCAACTTCAAATTATGAGTATATTTTGTAGAGTTGCCATTATGCACGATCTTTTACGGGTCTAATGTTGAGGTTCGTTGATATTGTGATTGGCTCTCAATGGAGATTTGTTATACTATAAGTGAAATTTTTTCAAATACTTCAACCTTTCATGTTAGATAATATAGAATTAAATCTATCTTCCTCATCAACTTAAGTTTTTGGGTTAATCGGTGATTTAAGATGGTATCAAAGCAGGTGGTTCAGGGAAGAGAAGTGTTGATGATATGATATTAAATTTGCCTTCACCCATTAACTTAAGTTTTTAAGTCAATTGGTGATTTAAGATTTCATACTTTTTTTATTTATTGTGTGAGTCAGCCTACTTTTAAAGATAGAATGAGAAAATTCTCTTATGCATCCTCCCTTTTAGTTCAAGAGGTTTTTTTTTAAGGGGTATTCATCATGGAGGAGGTCTGAGATGTCACTATATTTACGTAGCCATCCCTTTTTTTATAACTTATTTAGTTATCAAACACGTCACATTTTTTTCAATAGTATTTTGTATACAATTGGCATTTTAGTTATTCTTGTGGGGCTAATTTTGAAGTATGTCCCGTATATTATTTACTTTTACCGAGAAACTTGGTTCTCTGAGAGAATTATAAAAGAACAAATTATGTTAGGAGCTGCTTAGACATATTCTTAAAATTATTTTCTACTGTCTTTAATTTTTAAAATTGTTATTTTCTTGTTTTTCAAAAAAAAAAAATTGTTATCTTTTCGGGTACTCACTTATTCCGGATACCAAAATTTAAACATGACATGTTTAAATCAAATCATACTTAAACATTATCATTAACCAACGTAATAATTACAGGTTGTAAAGTGAAAGTTAATTATACTTTTTCTACTTTTAAATTTTAAAAATACAGTCTAAAAATTTATATATATATATATATATATTTTGACAATAGACTAATGTGTTAGTAGTTCTTAAATTCTACTTAAAAAAAATCAACCACACCCAACAATATTTTAAATGAAATCAAATAAAACTAGTCATAAATCACTAATAAATAGTCTAAATTGATTCACTTGATTTAAAATTTTAATGGGTAGTTTAGTAGTACAAATAGTTTTCTTCCTCAAAATTTTATATTTCTCCTGTTAAATACATGCAAACAAAACTGATTTTACACCTGTCTTCAAAATGACAAGTCAATTACTAACAAGGCCAATAATAATGGGCCAAAATGAGCAAAGCTCGATAGTAATGGTATATATATATATATCAAATATCAATGGTTTACTCACGTGCACATGAATGGTTAAACCAAGCATCCATAATTGACCAAGCAAATTATACATTGGAAAGTTATCATTGTCTCCATCGTTATTGATGCATCCCACAGCCTGGCGTAACGTTGTATTTCAAGTAATAATGCATAGTGAGAGACACATTACAGAAGCCAGAGACGCAATTGCATTAATTTCTCCCAAATCTCATAGTCACTCTTCTCGAACCACCGAGAATTCTCAATTGTACAATCTATAGAACAGACCTTTTTCAAGTACATTTCATAATCACTACACCCAACCGGTGAATTAAAACTTACAAAGTAGTTCGATCAATTAATTACAATCTACCTATTAACAATCTGCTCAAGTAATGACAACAGGAGGGGGGAGTCCCTTCTGGATCTTGCACAGATTGACAAAGATGTTTCCTAAGAATTACCTAGACACGTCATCGATGCACCACGGTGTATGCACTAAAACTGACTGAACCGAACCGATGAATTTGGTAGCTGCACCATGAATATGAGGATCTCGAGTTTGAAACATTCAGCATGGACAAGATTTGTACTTTCTGAATTCAACAATGATGGAAGAGCTAGTACTAGTGTCCATCCAAAGTTTCAAGGGACTCCATGAGTAGTCTTTGTGCTCCTTCTCTCCTCCTAGACAAAAATGCATCATTGATGATGGTACTATTAAGCCAAACCGTGTTCTAAAAAGTAGCAAATACTCGATGAGAGAATGCATAAGTATAAGCCAGAACAGAAATGGGCCTCGAAAAGGTGCCTCAAAATAGAAATTGAGATTACGTGATTAGAGCATTGAGCTGAAAATTTTACAATAGCACATCCATATCTCCACCAACTAGGCTCACACCACCAAGAATAAGATCACATTGATAAAGGGACCAAAAATCCTAAGTTGAACATTCAATCAAGTTTCCTGAGAAATTATGTAATGTATCAAAAAGAGATGTGGCAAAAGGGTAAGTGATTGTATAAATTCTTCCACATTCATATTTCTGATATTCCATCAGGACCCTAATTAGCATACCTTTTTATATCCTCAACAGCTTGTCTACGACGCTCTATCTGAAGTTCTAGTATATGAATCAACGTTGCTCTAGCCTACAAGGAAAAATAAACACCAAATTGAAATGATTTCACTGATACAGATACATTAAATGTAAATGTGTAAAGGTATCCCACCTGATGTGGTCGCAATGAATTAAGCAGGTGGTGTAAGTTTTTGAATATTAGGGATATTTCTTCCACCCTCCTGGCGTATTGTGATGGCCTCTCAACGAGAATATCAGCAAGCTCCAGAATGTGAAGCTGCAGTTCCCTATTCAGAGATCTCAATTCCTTCTTAAAATCTGAGAAAGAACCACAGATAACAAATGTTAGCTAAATGAGTTTGTTTAGGGGGCAGGCCTGTAGGGGAGAGGGTTACTCCAAACAGTCTATTCAAGTTCATTGAGCAAGTTGTAGGTAAAGAGAGACTTTAATTTAGATAAATAAAGAGTATTACAACAATTACCACTTACAAATTTTCATGTCTATAAATAAAGTTTCACATGTCTTCACGATCACAAACAGAACCATCAAATACTCACACAACAATGGAAATAGAAATATCCCAACTCTCGTTATTCCATGCCTGTAACTCTAACGTGTCAAATGATTGTCAAGAGTTTAAAACCATCACACTGGTGCTGAGAAACTTGGGGAAAATCATCGGACTTTTTCTTAAAAAACTATAAGTTGCCTGCAGTCCTAGGTTCAATTGCAAAGCCAAGTTTTTGTGGTTAAAAATGAAGATAAGAAGAGGATGTGTATGGGCCGGTGTAAGTGTGCACATTTAGGCATCTCCGGTCTCATGTGTGTGTATAATTTAATTTGGATACGGTTAAGTTTGCTGCTCTAGTTTATTATCTTCATCAAAACTTTCTTTTAACTGCACTTTGATTTTGGCATATACATATACTGCAGGTTTTCTCTGGTAATTCCCCTTAGCCTTTACAATTTGGGGATGGATTGTAAATTGTTTCTTCACTTCAGCATCCCTCCCCCTCCAATACATAAATTCCTCTATTTAAAAAGCCCATGGCAGCCAGATTCAAACATGCAACCTCTAAGTAGGTATTACTCAAAGACAACGGGCCTTCTTAGCCAATGCGACCGCTCCTTGGGGGGCTATGAGTCCATGCATTTTACTTATTCCCCAACAAAAACAGAGACCACAGACCTTGGAAATCAAAAGATAAATGCTTGAGCATAAAACTAAACTTATTTGAGAGACAAATAATAATTCTTATCGAATAGAAAACCGTTGACGGTAAGGTTCCGCCACAAAAAAAAAAAAAAAAAAAAAAAAAAAACCATTGATGGATAACGATTTGGAAGCACTGATAAATAACTAAACATACTTACCAACATTTGGCCCTCTAGGGTAAAGCTGGCGCACTCCTTGCTCTTCCAAGCTTGGAAGCACGTCATCAGTCTAAAATCACAACAGAACAATCAAGATAAAGAAGTAAAAATCAGAGTAATTATCATGACGCTATTTAAATTATCAATTCAATCAAAACATACAAGGAATCCGCATTGAAAGGAGAATATTATAAAGGATTTTGGAAGCGAAATCCAACAACTTTCAGAACTGAAAACCCTAAATACATTCTGAACATACACACGTCCCTTCAACTCTATCGAACGAAAGATGAAAAGTGCAATTGAACTCAAACTGCTAAAAGAACTCAACTAATGTGTGAAATCAAAACCGAATCTCGAGATTCAAAAGGAATGGAGAGTAAATCTTACAGTGTAATTGCTACCAAAGCACATATAGGTGCCTTCGATGGGCGGAGGAGGCTCCGGCGCCGATTTCGGATCCTGCAAGTAATCTTTGTAGAGCTTGTAAAATGGAGGTGGTGGTGGATAGGTAGCTGTCGCCATGGTTAAGCCCTGATCGGAGAAAATCTAACACAGACGGAAGAGTTCGACTATTTAGTTGGGTTTTGCTTTGGGGGAAATATGTTAAAAGGAAATAGAAAAGAGATTTTTACATAAATGATTGCACGTTCTATTTCAAAAATGTCTTTTAAATTTAAATTTTTTTTTTGAAAGGCTTTTAATGTTATTTTTAGACAAATTTATCCTATTTTATTTTTTATGTCCGAATTTCATATTTATTTTTTCTATTTCAAAGTTTCCTTAACGATGGAGAGAGAGTGAATTTATAATAGAAAAAGAAAATGTAATTAATATGATTTTCTTCTAATTTTCAATTAGAAAAAAAAATTTAATATTTTTTTTCTATTCTCAATTGAAGAGAGAAAATGTATTTAATATTTTTTTTTTCCTTTTCACGTATCAATCATTTCTTTGACATTGTTTGATATTATTTAACGTTTGCTTTTTGATATTATGTGATATATTCCACCGTTTGTTTTGAGTTCTATTTGTTTTCATGTAATATTCCATTGTTTATTTGCTTATGTGTGCTTGTAATATATTCACCGAATGTCTATATATATGTCACTCTAATGCAATTTTTATATGATGGTTTGTCTTATTTGAGTTTGTCTATTATAGTTCCTTGTTTATTTTGAGTTCATTTGTATTTTGCATTATTATCTCATATATACTATAGTTTATATTTTATCTAGCATGGTTTATAAATCTCAAATGAACTTAATGTTCAACATATATTAGTGTATATATCATAAAACAAAAAGTCAGAATAAAAAATTGAAGATATATATCACAGTATATATCGAAAAATCACTCTATATATCGAAAATGATTATATACTTGTAAATATTCTAACAAATATATGAAATATACACGTAAGATTTACTAAATTCCATTTAAGTAAATTTAACCAAAGCTCCTTAATGATTTTCAAATAAACAAAGCTATCTATCACGGTATATAAATCTCAAATGAATTTAATATTCAACATATATTAGTGTATCATAAAACAGAAAGTATCAATACAAAATTAAAGATATATATCACAGTATATATCGAAAAATCATCCTATATATAAAAAACAAATTAAATATACATTTTTATATATCGAAAAAAGCATAAAAGTACATATAAATCCACGACGGCGGCGGCGATTGGTGACATGTGCGAGATATTGGCGGCGCACGAGTTGGAGTGAGATCGGAGAAGTTTGGTTGGAAAAAATCGAGAAAAAAACTCACCGTCGGTCGAAACTTGAACGGTGGGAACGACGGACGACATGTTGAACGATGGGAACGACGTCGTCGAAGGTGGTTGGGCAGTCCGAGGGAGGGAGGCGGCGGCCGAAAAGTTGAGAGAGAGTCTTGAGAGAGAGTGTTTTGAGAGAGAGATTGAAGAAGATGAAATTACTAGAGTTTTGAGACAGAGATCGAAGATATTGAAGATACACGAATTTTTAGGCTATGCATGAGGGAGAGATACACAAAAACATAGGTTTGTTTATTTATTTATATATTTTTATATATAATGTAGGTGAGGGTTAAATTATAAATAACCATTGATATTAGTGAAAATATGAAAGCAAGGTTTTTTTTTTTTTTGTAAAAAATGAAATGTTTTAGACAATAACGTAAAATGAGTCTTATCTTAAGGCCTTTTATGTTGAAAACTCAATAGAAAATAGAAGGTAGGAACAAGGTTTAAAATATCGATGTCGATGGAAATATAGGACCTAATTTTACAAAAATTTCGATGGAAATATCGATAAAATATCAATTTCGATGGATATTTCTGAAAAATTATAAAAAGAAAAAAATTTAAAAATAAATTTAAATTAATAAATAAAAATTTTATTATTTTCAAATAAGTAAACATGTCTATTATTTATATTATATTTATATTAGTGGCATTTTATTTATTTTTTTTGTGTTTCACTAATTTTTCTATGATATAATGGAAATATCAATTCACCCCCTCATGTCGATATCGAATCCATGAAAACGTAGAAATATCGATGGAAATATTGACATATCGATAGAAATTTAATACTATGGGTAGGAATTGTTTGAGAAAAATATATAATGGGTATGTGTTACATTGTAAGGGAATTTTTAAAAATAGAAAAATAAGGGAAATTATTTACGTAAAATAGCAAAAAAAAAAATTTAAATAGTTGTGAATGTGATAGATGCCAATGAAAGTCTATCAAGGTCTATAGATAGAAATTATAGATGCTCATAGAAGTCTATTAATATCTATTAGTATTTTTTGCTATTTTTTATAAATAGTTTGACATTTTTTTATCTGTAAAAATTTTCCTACCTTATACATTAGAATATAAATATAATGGATTTTGTATGGAGGAAAAATGATAACAATCATGATATTTGTAAGTTTTAATTTAGGGTAAAATATGTTTTAGTCTGTATTTTAGGTATTTCATTTTAATTAATGTACCATTTAAATTTAAATTTAGTTGTTATACATTCAATAGATTTTAAATTTAGTGATTTAAGAATCTGGCTATTTCTCATTCGTGATAATATATCAAAGAACTCAAAATAAAGCTTAACTATAATGAGCAATTTTGTTTTAAAAAAAACAATCAGCTAATAATTTCACTAGTTATGCCAATGTAATCATAGCTTGGAAGTTAAAGCATTCACTTATTGTCTCAAGGTTGAAAGTTGAAATCCTCACTCTCACATTTTTTGTATTAAAAAAATACAACAAAATATTATTACAACCTAATTAGTTCTAATACAGAGTTAAATAAAAATCATATGTTTGCTCCTAAAAATAAAAATGCCTCGGCCAATAGAATTTTAGTTGAATAGGCCAACAAGTTTATCCTTATAGGAAAAAATGATAATCAATTTTGACATATTTTGTACCATCATAAAATTTTTTTTAAGTACAACAAGTGCAGGGTTGAAGATTGAACCTTTGACTTCAAATGACAGAGTGCATGCCAATATTATTGAATCAAACTCATTTTGGTATAAAAATTTTAATTTACGGGTAAGAGAAGTGTAAAAAACATGGCCACATAATAAATAGGTGGGTGCATTAAAAAAAATAAAAAATAAGTTGTTTGGCCCAATACAAATTAACATCTAACAGTAGCAAGAGAGAGCAAAACTCGACCTTTATTGAAGATAGAAAGATAGTTTGTTCATGAAGACCCCAACTTAGTTTTGAGATAGAGAAACAACATAAGAAAGATGCAGCAAAGTTCATCGGAATCAAGAAACCATGTAGGATAAACAAATCAACACTAGAAGCAATAAAATCAATACAAGTGAGAAGTGGAACCATTCATGAGAAGCTTGTTAAAGATTATATATTATTGAGAAGACAAAACACATGAGTGGGGCAAGCTAACCAATAAAACCAGGGTTGAGACCTTTAAATTTCCATATAAACCGACATTGTTGATACCATTTAATATGAGCAACTATCACACATGGCTACACATATTGTTATCATTATAAGTACGAATCAATTGATCGATATATTACTTAAATCTCTAGAAGTCTGAAGTATAGACCTCTCAATCTTTGTTGAACTTAACATATGCGTGTTGGAGGGTGGTGCAATATTGATGTAGGAATGTCAAGGATATTTTGAGTAATTCTCGTAAAATACAGATTGTATTCTCTTTTTAAATTCAGATTTAATTTTAGATTAGGTGTGATAAAACCCTTCTCCTTTGGGTTTATTTAAAGAAGGTCAGGTTTAGTTTATTAGTTAGGTAGTTAGGTGTGAAACCACCCTTTCTCTTTGAGTCTATTTAAAGGGAACATTGTTAACATTTCATTGATCATTCAAATTTAATAAAACTCTTTCCAAAATTTCTCCAAGACTTCTAGTCTTCACCAAATTGGTATCAAAACACCCTCGAGAAGGGACCTAATGGCGGGTAAAGGCTCTAACAAACTTCTCATTCTCCAACCTACAGATGTGGAAGCATCTCTTTCTACATCTCCTCAAACTGTAAATCGAAGGTTAGGCAATTTAGAAACTTCTGTTGGTGGAATATTGGACAACATGATCGCGATGCAAACTTCTATGGCCAGCCTACAGCAGGCTATCGAAAAGTTAATTGTGGATGTGGGATGAATGGTTGATAATACACCAAGAACCATCAAGAAGTTCCTGCAGTGAACCAAACAATTGGGAACAATCAAGATCAGCCATAAGATCTTCAACAAAGGATGGAAAACCAACAACAAACCTTGCAAAGAAATCAAGAATTGCCTCTACGGGTCCAAGGATTTCCTCCAAGAATTCAAGAACCAGCAAGATTCTCTCCAGAACCATGAAGATTCCCTCAAAGGTTCGAAAATAGAGAAGGGTGGCTGCAGAATAATGATCAAAACCAGCAGCACCTCCAAGGTTATCCACCTATCAGGTCCATACCACCACATCCAGAAGGCTTAGATTCTGATTCATCCGAAGATGAAGACTACGCCTACCCTCAACCGAACTATCGGGCAAGAATAATGCATCCAAATCAAAGATTTAACCCACAATTCCATCGCCAATAGAATTATGATTAAACACACAGATACGGGAATCAAGAATGCTACCAAGATTGGCAAGGTCAAGCCAATTGGTGGCAAGAAAGTGACTTCAAGATGAAGATAGATATTCCAACATATAATGGGAAGATGAACATCGAAATCTTTCTTGATTGAATTAAAAATGTTGAGAATTTTTTCGATTACATGGGAACTCCAGACAACAAAAAGGTTAAACTTGTTTCGTTGAAGTTAAGGAGTGGTGCGTCCGCATGGTGGGATAAAGTACAAGGCAACCGTCGCATGTAGGGAAGAGACCAATAACAAGCTGGTCGAAGATGCTGAAATTGACGAAGAAACGTGTCTTGCTAACTAATCATGAAAGACTTCTTTATAACCAATTTCAGCATTACAAACAAGGGACAAGAACAATTGAAGATTATACAAAGGAGTTTCACCGATTGAGTGCAAGAAATAACTTGGTGGAAAGCGACAACCAGCAGGTGGCTCGGTTTATTGATAGTTTGAGACGAGATATTAAAGAAAAGCTCCACCTCCAATCTATATCTTGTTTAGCCGAGGCTGTGTCTATAGCTTCCACGGTTGAAGAAGATGAGGCATTAAAGCAAAAGAGATGGTCTAATAGAAGGAGCAATTGGACAAGAATGCACCTATTACCAAACGATCCACGGTTGAGGCACCCAACAAATGACAAAATCTTGAATCAACGACAAGGAGCAAAGGAAAAGAAGTTGACACAAAGGGCAGTCCCTCTCCTTTCTCTTCAAAAAATAACAATAATCCTTATAATAGACCTAATCTTGGCAAGTGTTTTAGGTGTGGTCAAATGGGGCACCTATTTAACGATTGCCCTCAAAGGAAGAATCTCACAATTCAAGAAGAACATGAAGAAGAAGATGAGGATGCATACTCGGAAGAGGACATAACTGTGGCCCAACCGGATGATGGAGATACTCTCTCTTATGTAATCCAAAAGGTCCTCTTGACTCCAGTAACCAAAACGGATCCACAAAGACATGCGTTGTTTAGAACCCATTGTACTATCAATGCGTTGCACACCTTCCCATTGATAGTGGTAGCTTGAAGAACATGATGTCTAAGAAACTTGTGCAACATCTTAAATTGAAAGTTGACCCCCACCCAAGCCCATATAAAGTGGGATGGATTAAAAGGGAAGGGAGGGGGGGGGGGAGTTGTCGTTAATGAAATTTGTATGGTTCCATTGTTAATTGGAACACATTACAAAGATCAAATCATATGTGATGTCCTAGATATGGACGCTTGTCACATTCTACTTAGAAGACCATGGCAATACGATAACCATACCAAACACAATGGTAATGCTAACACCTATGAATTTGAATGGATGGTTAAAAAGGTGATACTTGTACCTATTGATTCGAAAACTCCTATGAGCAAACATACCATCAAGGAGAAGCACAAGGCAAACTTATTTTCGATCATGCCTTCCAAACAAGCTTGGGCAAATGCAAATTCATTCAAACTAGCTTTGTTTGTCCATGACAAATCTGAGGCTTTACTACCAACACCTGCGGATAACAGGGTGCAGAACCTTTTAGCCAAGTTTCCTTCCATTACCAAGGTCCCAAATGACCTACCTCCACTTAGAGACATCCAACATAACATAGATTTCATCCCCGGATCGTCTTTACCTCACTTGCCCCACTACCGAATGAGTCCTCGTGAGTATCAAGCCCTCCAAACTATCATCCAAGATCTTTTACAAAAGAAACATATCCAACCTAGCCTTAGCCTTTGTGTAGCCTCAGCCCTTTTAGCCTAAAAAAAATGGTAGTTGGTCAATAAGATAACAATCAAATATAGATTCCCAATTCCATGAATTTCGGACCTACTTGACCAATTAGCCGGTGCACAGGTGTTTTCCAAGGTGGATTTACATAGTGGATATCACCAAATAAGAATTAGACCGGGGGATGAGTGGAAAACTACATTTAAAACTAACCAATGATTGTTCAAATGGTTAGTAATGCTCTTTGGGCTATCAAATGCACCTAGCACCTTTATGAGACTCATGAACCAAATATTTTTACCACGCATCAACAAATTTGTGGTCATTTACTTTGATGACATCCTAATTTACAGCAAGACTATCAATGACCACCTTACACACCTTCAGGAAGTATTTTCTATCCTTGAGTCTAACACTTTATATATCAATTCTAAGAAATGTGCTTTTTTATGAGCAACATCAAATTTCTTGGCTTCATCATTGGATAAGAAGGTGTCCAAGCGGATCCTCAAAAAATTGAAGCCATCAAAGAGTGGCCAATTCCTACATCGGTCAAAGAGGTTCAATCTTTCCTCGGCTTAGCATCTTTTTACTGCAAATTTATAAAGAATTTTAGCTCAATAGCTGCCCCTCTAACTTACTACTTAAAGAAAGGTAAATTTGCATGGTCTAAAGAGACTTTGGATAGTTTTAATACTTTAAAGGACAAACTAGCCAACCCACCAGTTTTAGCCCTGCCAGACTTTACAAAAATATTTGAAGTAGCAGTTGATGCAAGTTCTATAGGCGTCGGGGCGGTTCTTTCACAAGAATCTCACCCTTTGGAATTTTTTAGTGAAAAGTTAAGCGAAGCTAGACAAAAGTGGTCCACCTAGGAACAAGAACTTTATGCTTTAATAAGAGCCCTCCATCAATGGGAACATTACCTCATAGGCAAGGAATTTGTTCTAGTAATCGATCATTACTCTTTAAAATTCCAACATTCTCAAAAGAATATAAACCGAATGCATGCTAGATGGATTTCTTTTATACAAAAAATTTATTTTGTCATTAAGCATACCTCAAGGATTACTAACAAAGTAGTTGATGCCTTGAGTAGAAAATCATCCTTGCTTACTATGCTTCAAAGTAATATTATTGCCTTTGATCGCTTATCAAATTGTTATGAAAATGACCCCGATTTCCATGATATTTGGCAAAAATGCTCCTCTAACTCTCCTCCTAAGTACTACCACCTTTTGGATGGATTTCTATTTTGTGGTAATAGGTTATGTATCCCACAAGGATCTTTAAGAGAGGCTATCATCATGGAAGCTCATTCGGGCGGCTTAGCAGCCCATTTAGGCCATGACAAAACCTATGACACTCTAGTCACACGTTTCTTTTGGCCTCAACTTCGTAAGGATGTAAACAAATTAGTCAAAAGATGCTTCACTTGTCAAATATCCAAAGGTCACACTCAGAACACCGGTTTGTATACTCCTCTCCCAATTCCTTCTAATATTTGGGAAGACTTATCAATGGACTTTATTCTAGGTTTGCCAAGAACACAACGTGGGTAAGACTCTATCTTTGTTATTGTTGATAGATTTAGCAAAATGGCTCATTTCATACCATGTAAGAAAACATATGATACTTTGAACATTGCTAATCTTTTCTTTAAAGAGATCGCCAAGCTCCATGGGATTCCAAAGATAATTGTTTCAAACAAAGATGTGAAATTTATGAGTTTTTTTTTTTTGGAAAAGCTTATGGAAACGATTTGGCACTAACCTAAAATTTAGCTCCTCAAGTCACACACAAATGGATGGTCAAACAGAAGTTACAAACCGAACTTTGGGTAATATGCTTCGATGCCTAAGTGGGAATCAACCAAAACAGTGGGACGCCAACCTTGCACAAAGCGGGGTTTGCTTACAACAATATGCAAAATAGATCAACAGGGAAGTGTCCATTTGATATAGTATATACTAGACCCCCTCGTTTGATTTTTGATCTCACAACTCTTCCTTCTAATGTAGATATTAGTGAAGAAGCTGAACAACTTGCTGAACGTATTCAAAAGCTACACTTGGAAGTCATTGAACACCTAGAAAAAGCAACTTCTACATACAAAGCTCAAGCAGATGTTCATAAACGACATGTTTCATTTGAGCCGGGAGACCTTGTAATGATATATCTTCGCAAGGACCGTTTACCAAGAGGAACCTACAACAAACTTCAAAACAAAAAGTCTGGCTCATTCACTGTCCTTGAGAAATACAATGATAATGCTTACAAGATAGACCTTCCAAATTCATTCAACATAAGCAATACCTTCAATGTAGCGGACATCTTCCCTTATCAAGCCCGGGATGAATTCAAGCTTTCAACTTAAAACTCGAGGACGAGTTTAATTCTAAGGGGGCTGAGTTGATGTAAGAATGTCAAGGGTATTTTGAGTAATTCTCGTAAAATGACAAATTGTATTCTCTTTTTAAATTCAGTTTTAATTTTAGATTAGGTGTGACAAAATCCTTCTCCTTTGGGTCTATTTAAAGGAGGTTTGGTTTAGTTTATTTGTTAGGCGTGAAATCACCCTTTCCCTTTGGTTTATTTAGAGGGAACATTGTTAACATTTCATTGATCATTCAAATTTAATAAAACTCTCTCCAAGATTTCTCCGAGACTTTTAGTCTTCACCAAGTATGTTAGGTAATCTAACTACTTCTCTACAATTCCACACACAAAAACCACACACAACGTCAATTTCACTCAAAAGCAAAATAACAAGGAAGAAATGACAACCACCCATTCGAGAGAGCTAGGGCTCTCCTTGGCCAAAACATGGCCATACATCTAAATTCTTCACACCCCCGATTGACCCCTAAAAATCCTACTAAAACCTCCAACCTTTTCATACAAATGCACACTTCATTTGAAAAATAACAAACTTATTCTCGTGCAGTTACCCTCTTACTCCTTCATTGCGAAAGTATTCATGACAAGAGGTGTCACATAGTACTATATATTTCATTGATCAAATACTGAATCTAATATAGGAAATTAAGGAACACTTATGTTTTGCAACCATGAGCAAAGCATTGTAATTATGTTCTTTCTACTTCTAAAAATATGATGAGTTTGAATCTTTACTCCTATCTATGACGTAATATTTTGGGGAGAATAAAGGAGAAACATTTGAATTTTACTATTTAAAAAATTGTGGCAATCAAATTATGTATCAACTCAAAACGTCAAAATATGCGATTTATAAGGTGAGTCTAGGCTTCCATATCTGAAGACTCTCAATGACGTGGGATGATTGCAAAAAGGTTCTTAAAGACATTGAAGTTAGGGTAGAAATTACATTTGGTGTGGTACGTCATTTGTCAATTTCATTAAATAATGATAATATTCATCCCATCCAATCTGAGCCATTTGTTTCCTTCAATTGCTTATGCAATAGATCACCCTAATCAAGATTTTGTGTTAATTGGCGTGAAACAAAGATATCCACATTATATTCTATTTGGTTTAAACACATTTTTTTTTAAAAAAAAATAAGTATGATAGGAAATAGGAGAATTCAAACAACAAACATCTCAATTGCTAATAATAATAATAACAATAATCTTCATGCAAAGAGATATGTAAATATAATTTCAAAATTTATAATAAAAATGCTAATAGATAATAAAAAGTTTGTAAAAAAAAATCAACAATAAACTAGCCATCATAATCAAATTTAAAATTTATTGAAAATACAATAATTAAAATTGGACATTTGAAAACAACTCCATGCGAGCCAAGATAGTATTTGAAAAAAAAAAACAAAAAAACAAAAAAGCCTGACACAGTAGTTAATTTTCTGTTGAAATTTATTAGTTTTAGAAAGATTTAGTCAATCATAATATTTGTTTAAATTAGTGAGTTATTGTTAAATTATCACTTTCGTCGAAGTTTTGTTTAATTTTAGCCCGTAGCTTTTATAAATTTTAAATTTAGTCTCTCAAAATTAAATTTTATTGAAATTAACTAAATAATAATAATAATTTTCAAGTAAAAAAATATAATATTGAAATATATTTTCAAAATTTATAATGAAAACATTAATAGATAACAAAAGTTTTTTTTAAAAATCAATAATAAATAAGCTGTAAGGATTAAATTTAAAATTTAATGAAAATAAAAGAATTAAAATTGAACACATTTCACAGTAGAAGAATCAAAACTATATTTAGTCTAAAATTAGAATAAATGTTTTTAAGTTTAGGGTTAAATTAAGAGATGATCTTTCATCCCGCGTGGAAATAATCTAGTACACTTCTCTCTCTGCGAATTCTATTTATAGTAAGGTCCAAGAATGGGCGATTTGAGAGTCAGCAAAGGGAGAGAAATCCTCCAATAAGAACCTGTGTGAAAGGCAAAAGCCCACAATCAACGGTCTGTCTCACATTGATACCAACCCTTCTTCTTCTTCTTCTTCTCTGAAACCCCCATTTGGCTAATTTTCATTCGCTCTATATTTTTTCTCTCTCCTCTCTCTTCACTTTCCCATCTCTCCTTAGCCTTAAACTATTCTCCTCTCCAATTCTCCTCATTGTCTCGGATTCAGGTTAGAACACTTCCACCACTCTCCATCAATCATTTTCCCTTTCTTTTTTTCCTTTTTCTTTTTTTCCCTTCCAACTTCTTGGACCTTCATTATTCTATTGTCAATTTTGAAATGTGATATGTTTCTGATCGAGGGATGAAGTTATTGGACAAAATTTTGAGAAATTTCTGGTTTGTGATGAACAACGATGCTTGTGTTGTTCAAGGCTGGTCTAAGACCAATTGTGGAATTAGTAAAAAATGTAGCCCATTTAGTAACCATTTTTTTTTTTTCTATTTTTCTGTTTTTGAAAATTGTATTTGTTTTTTTTCACAAGTTTTTTGCATGGTGGTCGTATTTTTTTAAAAAAACGTTTTAAAAAGTAGGTAATAGGGCGCAAAAGTATTGTTTTTATAAGCTTAATTTTGAGAAACAAAAAAATAAAAAACCAAAATGGTTCCAAATGGCCTTATATTTAAGATTAGTTTGTATTTATTTGCTACTACATATCTCTTGATTGATTGATAAAGTTTATGAACAAAACTTGAGAAAACATAAACGTGTTTTGTTTGTGTGTTTGTTGTTTTGATGTTACAGCAAATCGAGACCCTATTGGTCTGGGTGATTTGGGATTAAAGTGAGAAATTTTGGATAAAAAAAAAAAAAAAAAAAAAAAAAAAAAAGGAAGGAAGAATGGGCCAACTGTTTTCATGTCCCTTGGGGGATTTTGAAGATTTGGATTTCGATGCTGTTCTTGTTAGATCTATTAGTTTTCAAGATGGAGAGATGAGGAATCCATTACGGTCTGTTAGTTTCAATGGAAGAGATTCAGAGCCAGCGATACAAAAATCCTACGGTTCTCACCGCATGAGATTTGAACGTCCAATTGCCACAAGAACAAGGGAATTGGAGACGGTTTACTCATTCAAAACTCCATCTGCAGAGATGGAAAACAGTGAGTTTGGGAGTTCAGTAGGGTCAAAGAATTGTGATCAATGTAGAAATGAACAGTTTTCGACGCCACGGAATTACCCAACACCGAGATATTCGGAACCCCGGCACGATCACTATAGGGCTGCATTGAAGCTACAGAAAGTGTACAAGAGCTTTAGAACAAGGAGACAGTTAGCAGATTGTGCTGTTCTTGTGGAACAAAGATGGTTTGTGTCCAAATTCGTTTGTACTCTCTTGAAAATTTTAAACATGTTCATGTCAATCTACCCTTTCAAGAGCAGGAGTGATAAAGATTTGGAGTTTTCTTGTCCTAAATCATCACTTAATAGGTGGAAGCTGTTGGATTTTGCCGAACTCAAGAGAAGTTCAATATCATTCTTTGATATTGAAAAACCAGAGACGGCGATTTCACGGTGGTCGAGGGCCAGAACCAGGGCTGCCAAGGTAACTAAAAACATATAACAAAAACATTATTTGTTGCTTTGGTTCTTATGGATCATTGGATCTATAGTTTTTGAGTTTTAGAAAGAATTTGATCTATAGTATGCAAATGAGTAACACGCCATGGAGGCCTAAAAAGTATTAAAAGTAAGTTAGAGAGAGAAGTTGAAGAACTATTACAGTAGAGGTCCAAAGGTCGATGGGGTGGAGGATCCTCCACCCTGCAATCCTGCAATTGATAGAACTAGTGATGATACTTTTAAGAGATTTTTATGGTAGAAAGGAAAGAAAATAAATTTGAAAAACATATTAACGATAGGCTTTCTTTTTCTTTTTCTTTTTCTTTTTCATGAGCATTCGTTTTTATTGGTTTTTTTTCAAGAGAATTCAAAATTAATAATTATCCAAATTTTCAATGATATAAAATATGTACAAAATTATATTAATCAAATATTAATTTGTATCTTAATAGAAAAATGAAAATCATAAAATAGTTGATTGATTATTTTATATCCTAAAGCTATATTTATAATTAACATGGATTATAAGAAAAACTTATTGTCTTCTAAAGTTGGGAACCTTAAGCTATATCATTTGCCTATACCTTATGTTGGCTCTCTACACCCCTTTACTTTTTGGGATTGTAAACCCATTCCCATCTACTTCAACAACATGTAAAATCACTTGTAAATCCAAAAGCTTTTAATTATAATGTATTCAACCTTTAATATGCATCCTTAACACAAACTTCTTCCGTAGGTAGGGAAGGGTTTGTCAAAGGATGAAAAAGCCAGGAAACTTGCTTTGCAGCATTGGCTCGAGGCAGTAAGTCCCCTCTCGACATGGTTTGAATCAGACTGTAAGGTTTTCTTTTGGGTGACAATGTTTCTTTCTCATAAACAGATTGATCCTAGACATCGCTATGGCCATAATCTTCAATTTTACTACGTCAAATGGCTCCACTGTGATAGCAAACAGCCCTTTTTCTATTGGTAAGATAAAATGGGGGTATCTAATTTCTAAATATGCTTAAGAAATTAAAATAAATATCATTAAGTCTAATAATCCTCTTTATATTAGGCTTGATATAGGAGAAGGGAAAGAGGTGAACCTTGAGAGATGTCCCAGACAAAAGCTTCATCAACAGTGTATCAAATATCTTGGTCCTGTAAGCCCATTCATCCTCTGAGATATCTCTTTGACACAAAATGAAACATACGTTAAAAGCTTATTTTTGTTGGGGTTTCTTTTTCCTTCTCTTAAACATTGTTCTCAATTGTTCATGTATGCAGATAGAAAGGAAGGCCTATGAGGTTGTGGTGGAAAATGGGAAGTTTTTGTATAGGTATAGTGGGAAACTTCTTCACACAACAGGAGGACCAAGAGATGCTAAATGGATCTTTGTATTGAGCACATCAAAAACTTTGTATGTTGGGCTGAAGAAAAAGGGTACATTTCAACATTCAAGTTTCTTGGCTGGTGGAGCCACATTGGCTGCTGGTAGATTGGTGGTGGAAGATGGTATTTTAAAGGTTAGGATCATTTATAAAGATTGAGATTGGAAAGCCTTATTATTTATAAATTTTCTTAGAAAATGCACTTCCTCTAGAGGTACCTTTTACAAATACTATTTTAAGTGTTTTTTAAAATTCTAAAATCCCTTTTGATTATCTAACCAAGTACAATTTGGTTAAAAGTACTTTTCACCATCTTCAAAGTCATTTCAAACTCACCTTTTAAGTCCTCTTGCTTTTCACGTGATGATGCATCATCCTAACGTGCTGTATTACATTTTTCTCCTTTCCCCTTAACTTATAGGCAGTTTGGCCTCACAGTGGCCATTATCTTCCTACAGAGGAAAATTTTCTGGAATTCATGTCTTTCCTTATGGAAAACAACGTGGATCTAACTGACGTTGAGGTAAAACGAGCACAAGGACCTTGTTTTTTATATTTCGTTAAAGAAGCAATCAGATCTCTGATTATGTAATGTAATAACAAGAGAACTTCCTTCTGGTGATTATAACTGCTGACACAAATTCTATGTGCCTATGATATACTCAGAAAAGCCCATATGAAGAAGAAGATCTCACCAAGGACAAAAGCACCAGTCTTCAAGAAGATTCTAAAGACCATACTGGTGGAATGGATACTAGAGACACAATCAACGAGAAAAATCCATCGAGTCTTTGTTCTAATCATGCAGAGACTTCAAAACAAAGAATATCAAGATTATCCAGAGGATTATGCTCAAAGATTACTAACCTTCAAATACCAGAAAGAAGCAATGTGTTTGACATATTCAAGAAGGAAACACTTCCACCTAGTTGCAGAGCTCTCATTCCAGATTCTCCCTCGGACGACGGCTACGAAACAGCTGAAGAATCCTTTTTATCTGAAGAAGAATTCATGGTTCCTAAATCAAACCTATTTGACGAGGATGAAGAAGACAATGATGACCGACCAATCCCGAAGGAGAAAATCTTAAGACGGATTGTATCACATAAAGAAATGAAATCATATCAGTTGGCAAAACAATTATCAAGCAGATGGACAACTGGAGCTGGACCTCGCATTGGTTGCATGAGAGATTACCCACAAGAGCTTCAGAACAAGGTATTAGAGCAAGCTAACTTGTCTCCCAGAGGTAGAGTTGTTCAAGCTTCTCATTCCCGGACTCAATCTCGAATTGGCTCCATGGCTTCGCCTCCAAATTCATGTAAAGACACAAGCACAGCCAGAAGTCCGCTTGCTTCAAATTGCCTGGTATTGCCTCAAACTGCAACACCTCCGGCTGAATGTAATTAGAATATAAATAACAAACGTGTGTAACACACGTATTACTCTGCAATTATTGGATAGAAGATGAAATATACATAGTTAATGTGCTTCTTTAGAATTCAAAATGGACTGAGGGATGAAAAGCTTTTGCATGCTTTCATTGCCTACTAATATACATAGATGCAGAGACTCTTTTCAAGAAGAGGTATCGTCTTCTCAGATTTGCCCAAAGAGAGTATTCTGTTTACATAACTAACAATGTTAACTTGGTCTACTTGGTCTCTAAACTACCTTAATGTTTGTCATTAGAACATGATATATTACCTAGTTCAACAACAATTAAAATTAAGCCAAATTGCACAATCAAAACCATTCAAATTGTTTGAAAATCAAATTAGAAAAATGGTACCTGGCCTATTCAGCCAACTGTGGAGAACCCGTATCCTCTATTCTTAATTTGTAAAATCCTGTACTGATAATGAGTGAAAGTTGATGGAGGTTGGAGGTCTGACATGTGTTGTACAAGAAGTTAATAATCACTTTCTGTTCTTTTTGCCCTACATACATACCCAAATCCCAAAATAATAAAAGATTCCTCTCCGTTCATTGACTTGTTTTGTCTTTCTTGTCTTGCTCACACAGGACAGGATAAGTAAAAATGCACAATAAAGATTACAGATTACGGCTATAATTACAAGTTTACAGCCACTAAATTGAATCCAACTGTTAAAATGGGGGGGGGGGGGGGAAGAATGCAATTGATATAAATGAAGTTCATTAGATGATAATAGAACATGATGCTCTAAAAATTTATGGCAATATATACAAGTTGACAAATTGAACCCATCCTTGCTTTCTAAATCTCATGCACCCACAAAAAGATAATAAATGAATAAAAGGTTAAGAATGTTCCGCTAGATCAAAGGAAATATGATATACTCAGCATAGAAGAGATTCCATATAAACCGATAAAATGTTGAAATTGCTTCCTGCAAAACAAATTAAATTAATTATTAGGCTCCATACTTTTTGTCGTTGGAAAATAACTTGCCTCAGTTGCTCACTCTTTTAAGTGAATAACATGTGGGGAAAAAAAAAAACGTTCATCGTAGTTCCTAACATGAGAAGTTTCACAAATATTATTTGGTAACTGGAACTGGAACTTACCTGGGAATAATTTGCTCTCTCCAACAACCATGACTGAGATCAAAAGAAACAAGATTTACATAAGTTTTGAGTCAAAAGACAGGGTTGCTCTCGTTCTTGATTAGTATTAATACAGACTAATCAATAATAGACAAGGCAGGGAGATATTGACATCAATGAAAACATTTGAAGTTGAATCTCACAAAGACAAGTAAAATAGGCACAAATAAAACTTTCATTTTTGGTTTATGGGAGAGTAATGCAAGAAATGAACCTGGAAGATCAGGGACAATGCCAAGATTGCATGAACAGGGATCATTATAATACGGTTAAAAGCCTGTAGAGATGAAATTTAGCAAATTTACTTCATGAGATATGCAAAAGTATTTGTAGTTGAAATATCATACGGACCTGAGGCATGTAAATTGCAGCAGCTATAGCAGCAACATAATTTAACAGCAGAAGTCCGGAACCAAGAAATGAAATATTTCTAACTCCAATCTTTGTTGCTAAGGTTGATATCTGAAACCTTTATTACAATGCTCATTCAGATGACGACATGATAATTGCATAGTATATACTTCCTAAAAGAATTGAGATGAAAATTATGGAGTACAAAAAAATTGAAGCATGTTGAGAAAACAATGCCCAAGAAGAATAAATAGAGGAAATAGTAAAAAAGTAATGTTCGTCAGAAAGAAAAAAGGTTGTGGAAACAAGATTGCTTCAACTAAAGAAGTTGTCACATGGAAATAGTTTGAGCATCTTACTTGCGATCTCCCTCCACATCTGGAAGATCTTTTGTTATGGCAATCACTAAAGCAAACAGGGTCACAAATGTGGTAATGAAAGCCACAGGTGAGCTGCAGAAAATTTAATGTCCACACATAAAAATATACGAAGACTTTTGAGCCTGATTAAGTGCAAGTAAAAACTAGGCAACTAAAGCTTAAAAAAATAAATAAATAAAGCAGACATTAACATCGTGACTCTATTTATACAAACTATGTTTCTTCCAAGTTCCGATATCACTAATAAGCAACTATCAGCGATACTTTCATCATAAGTCAATCTTGCATGAGCTATGGATCTTAAACACACAAGCCCAAACCAACCTCTACTTAGACATTAATTGCAACTAAAGGTACAACCATCATGGGTTGGTCTAGTGGTAAAAAAGGAGGCGTTGGCTCAATAAATGGCTAAGAGATCATGGGTTCAATCCATGGCGGCCACCTACCTAGGAATTAATATCCTATGATATTGGTAGGGTCAGGTGGGAGATTGGTTAGGTTTAAATGTCCTTTTCCTTTTTACCTTCTCTTTTATATCAATAGAATAATCAATTTAAAGTAGGGGGCCATATATCTGCACCCCGGTTCAATCTAACTCAAATGCATTGTGAATTATTAATGGCGACTAACCTCCACTCGAATGTAAGTCCAAGAGCAGCTCTAGTGGCATAATAGACGCCAAAATTAAGAAGAAAACCTCGTACCTGCAGAATTAAGTTCATTATTTGAATTATCATCCATACTGTCAGCAAAAGCACACGCCAACCAGATGATATGTTCATTAAAGCTTTAGTTCTTGGAGGGAAAGGGTACTGGCAATGCACATTATAATCATGTTAGAACCGTAACAAGATAATAACTCTTTTAACTTGCCGGAAATTGTATAAAATTGGACACCTGAGTGCAGCACGATATGTTCTAAATTTCTTTTTTTTAAAAAAAAAAAAAACGTTTTCTGAAATGGGGAGTTTGAACTCAGCCATTAACTTTGAGAAAATATTTAAACAATGATGCTTCATGAAGTGGAAGGTCTACTTTTCAAAAAGCATGCAGCTCAATTTCAGGTAGCAAGCAAGCACGCCATACTTTTGCAAGTTGCTATACATCAACTTTTCCAACTTCTAAATATTCAGCAAAGTTGAGACTATATGACATAAATTAAAGTTGAACTTTCAAGGGAAGAGCAATGGATGTACTGTGGCAATTATAAGAAATGCTGCAACAGGAAATCTCTTCATTCTGAATGGAGGAACAGAGTAGATAGTCCCAAGGAAAAGACCGAGACTGTAGAGAGAAGTAATAAATGGCCCAAAGTTCAATCCGACAATTAACAGACCAGCAACTGCAAAAAATATCACCAGGAGCCATGCAGATTTGACAGAAAGATCTCCTGCAGCTATTGGTAAATACGGTTTGTTGACTCTGCAAATCAAACAAAAAGGAGAAATTTATATGCAATAATTGCATCGTCATTTAAATATTTGTTCTCAAAATAAATAAGAAGCATCTCTTCCATTAGTAGATTGAACTTATATGCATTAACGGTTTATCATGTGGATCGACAGAGCTCTAATTACCAAACGACCCACGAGGTTTAAATGGGTAAAAGAAATGCCAATCAGGAAAAATCCAAGAAAAATGTTGAAAATTAGAAGAAATAATTTTCCAGGCGAGCTCAGAGCCGTTTATCCTTAAACCAGGACAGTGATCAGAATCTATAGGATTTATACTTCTAAGAAATACCAGTCACATACTAGGTTGTCAATTCTAGTTACTAACCAGTCATTATCTTTAATGATCCAATATTGAGGAACCAAGCAAGAATGACATCTGTGTATGAAACCAAGCATATTTAAACTGATTGACGGAAAAAATACGGATATACATACTTGTCAATTCCAATATCATAAATCTGATTGATACCGACTATATAACCATTTCCACATATTAGAGCAAAAAGACCAGACAAAGCCTTGAACAGCAAGGACCACTTTATCAGATGTGAATTTTCAATCAATGCTCTAGTCACCAACGAACTGTTAATGAAGCAAAATTATAATAGTTAGAAAAATATTAGATTAACCCAGAAAAAGTCTCAGTAAAGCAGTGTATTCTGATCCATTGAAATAGCCACTTACACAGATCCTAAAGCTGTTCCACGTATTGTATGGGGCCTTAAAAACCTCCAGCAAGCATCTCTAAATGCTGAAATATTGTTCACTAGGGGATCAGGTCCTGCAGCTCCAACTTGAGTGCAGGCCTGGCAGCACCCACTATATAACATCAATGGCATGGACAGATATAGTCTGAGTAAAATTTTGAATTACTGAGTAGGACAAAGATGAAAACTGAAATATGTCGGTATAAAGAGAACAGCAGTAGAAAGTAAAGATGGTATCCATTTGAACATACATACCAGCCTCTTTTCCCCTCTGTTTTTAGTTATCTGCTCTTACCTACAAATTACGTAAATTCATAGATTGCCTCTTAACAACTAGACCAATTTACAGGAAAAGTTGGTTGCAATTGAAAACTAAAATAAAAGAGGTTAAATATATGTTCTACTCTCTAATGTTTGGGTATTTTTGCAATTTGGCCCCTATTGTTCAAGAAGTTTTTATTTGGTACTCTATGTATTAACATTTTTCAATTTAGTCTCTCAAAGTTGGGGACTGTTTAAATTGGTTGAGGATAAACTTACATTTGAAGTACACATTGTACGGTAAGTGTATTAACATTTTTGCAATGAATTTTATCTCACTTGTTTATTTTGTAAGGTTTTTTTCTTCACTAGGAGAAGAAGACTTATTGTTCAAGTAGTTCAGTAAATCCTAATTTTCCGCAACTTATTTGGTGTACACTGTACAGTCAGCGTTCGTAGGCTCCTAATTTATTGGACTTATAATTAGAATTTTCTTGTATTTCAATTTGAACTTCGATCGAACGAGGGAATCATCTCCATTTCACCAAACTTTGTCTGCAAACTTGCAGTTAGGAAGTTTCACCCCTAATCCCGAAAGTTAGCTCTCAAATCCACTAAAACATTTCCTCCACGTTCGTAACACAATGTAAGTGCAACAATCGGATTCCAATCACTCACACACTAGTCATTCATCAAGCATAACAAGAGAAACTCGAAAATCACAAATTATAATTCGCAAACAGAAACAGCAATCACTAAGAAAACTAAACACACCTGAATGGAAGTTCGTCTCCACGATTTAGTCAAAACATTTCTCCTGCAACCGCACGGCCATCTCGGCTGAAGATGAAGAGCGAAATTCGGGAGCAAACGTGAAGGTGCAGTTGCTGCGGGCCTAATTAGAAGCTTACTGTGAGGCAGAGAAGGCTTGAGAGTGGAATTTACAGCCGGAGTTCGAAGCGAAACGGATTGAAACATTGAATGCTCCATAGGGAGAACGAGCGAAATTGAAGCAGAAGAAGAAAGATGAAATTGAAGAATCTCCAGTCAGAATTACAATTGGATCGGACCTGAGGCTCAGACCGGAGAGAAGTGGAAAAGGAAGATAACATTCATCGTAGGGGCAAAATTGCTTCCGAGCCTCTAGTTTGCTAATACACGTCCACTCCAAATATTCGTAATGAAGTCCAATCAAAAAAACGAAAAGAAAAAAGTATATATTCGTAATGAAGTTCATAAATAATAACGTCGGTATTGTTTAATTACTTTTTTTTTTTTTTTTTTTTGAGATAGTACTGATTAATTATCCTGGTTTATATTTGACTTTAGTGTCCCAAACTTTTTAAATTATAAATAAATAAATACTTCTTAAAATTATAAATATAGTTAATGAAAGTTTATGATTTTATCTAATATAAAATTTATATTTATAATTAATTAATTAATTAATTATAAAATTAAAATTTATAGATTTGTCCGACGTAAAATTATTTGAAACTTATTAAGAACTCTTAAAAATGAAATGGTTGTTTTCAAATAAAAGAAAATGAGTCAACTTATTTACAAATATAGTATATAGAAAAAGGTTCTCAGACATATCTCAGTTTACATATAAGTTTTGGGTCGTGTGTTAGGGTGCTTTGCTTTAGAAAGGTTATTTTACGTGCACGTATGACTAGAGATTTGCTATGCTAAATCTGGATGTTTTCTATGTTTAGTATGACAGGGTTTGCTCTACTATGCATATTGAGAATGCTCTACACCAGTATGACCAAATATTAGGATAGGGTTAGTAATGAGTTTTATAGAATCTTAATGGTGATTTTAAAAGTGTTATTACCACATTATCCTCTACAAACTATTTGATTTGAGATGTGAGATTGTAAGTATTTTATATTATTCTTCTATTGAGTTGATTTATTGATCTTCGAAAATTATTTTCTTACAATCTGCCACTTACTTGACTTGTTAGTTCATCCTTTTATTTTTATTTTTCCCCCACCAGGTTGCTTTTGAGTTTCAACAAAAATTAGCTAATAAGAAACTGTCACTCGACTCATTAGTTTGTTGCAATATGTAGCCAAGCATAGTGTTTTAGTAATTCATTCATGTTAAGTTTCAAGTTCAAATAAAATTTGACGGTAGGCTCCATTACACGTCCAGGGTTTACTATCGTCGCAGTCTATCCTAGGTTTAGGTAGGGTAATCTGGGGCGAAGTGTGATCGAAACTGAGGGAGGCGAGAGAGTGAGAGGCCCAATTTGCGCGTGCAATGTTCTGTTGTTGGTAATGTCACTCGGATATGGTATAAGTAATAAACAAAAAGGACAAAATTTTCAAAATTTAAAAGTAGGTCAATTCTCATTTCAGCTCAATATTTTGGATCATTCTTATGAGCATTCTAAATAGTAAGAAAATTGAGTCAAATTCATCTCAATGATACAAGGTCCCCTTAAAATAAACGAAAAGTATTAAAAATAGACAGCATTTTACGTACCGTACCTTCTAAAATTGAAATTCACATTTTTTTTCCCGTCCATCAAATAAACAAAACTGTTTGTTGAGTTCTCATTACTATACAATAAACATACTATTGATTCTATCAATACAAATTCATAATAAAATAAATCGTACCATCTATAGTTACCTACATTAAAATCTAAGACTCAGAAGTATATAACGAGAAGGTTTCTATATAAAAGGGAAGATAAAATATTCAGCATAGAACAGCTTCCACAAGAACATGTAGAAGTTTGAAGCTGCTTCCTGCACAATGTATTAAAAAAATATATTAAAAAATAAAGAAACAATAACAAACATTTAAAATACTACTTTTTTTAATAAATAAATAAATAAAGTTAGTTACATTAAACATTACCTTAGTGTATTTTGCTTGATCCAATTCTCTTGTCTGAAAAACAAAATTACACCAAAATTAGTAGGCTAGTGGTTAAAAACAGGATTATGATATAAATTTGGTCAATAATCATAGTTTTATTTGTTCTATAATCTGACATGTTTTTATTTATTCCATAATATAAAATACCATCGGCAACAAAATAAAGGTTGTCCTTGTTTAAACACCAAAGCTAAAAAAACTTCACACTCTTTGATCAACAATCCATTCTAACCCGAGCAAAACAATGCACAATCAAATAAATGAAGCGATTAAAAAAATAGAAATAGAAATAACCCACCCAAAATTTTAATGAATTTTCAACGTAACATGCTGATTAATTCATAATAATGTCCTTATTTGATTCTATCCTCTCAACTAAATAAATTTTATTTAATGAGCATGTCAATTATCACATCAATATTTTGTAAATGTCAACCAAGTAAAAGCATAATTAAAAAGAGAGAGAGAGAGATAGACCTGAAAAATAAGACTCATGGCCATGATTGCATGAGTAGGTACCAATATGCTTCGCCTGAAAGCCTAAAATTAAAGTTGAAAATATTACACATTTGAATTGAGTTATATTATTTAAAAATAGAAAAAGAAAAAAACAAAACAAAAAACCAGTTGTTATATTTAGCATTAATTTTACAACAACGTGAAAATTAGAACAGGGCAAAATAGCAAAATATAGTTGATTTTTTATTATTCTAAAAAATGTTTTAAAATAATGTTAAGCCAAACAAGTTTTCAAATTCAACCTTTTTAATTCTAAAGCAATTAACAAGTATTTCTAAACATAATTTCTAAGTGTGCTTCAAAAAATAATAATAATAAAAACGACATAAATTGAGTTTAATTCAAAACATTAATTAATGCAATGTTGAAAGAAAAATAAGTAGAAAATTAAGAAAACGGTAATAATATTTTTAAAACTTAAATATAAAAAAACAACCAATTTTAGAAAATGGAAAACATGAGATTAATTTAGAAAGAAAATATGAACCTGAGGCATAAAAATGGCAGCCAAAATGGCAGCAACATAGTTCAGAAGAAGGATCCCTGAACCAAGAAACGCCAACCTTCTTACTCCAAGCTTTGTAGCAAAAGTTGTTATTTTATATCTGTGAATAAAATGATAATAATAAAGGGAAAAAAAAAAAAAAAAAAAAAAAAAAAAAAAAAAAGGAAAAGTCATGAGTGTTGAAATTTATACTTTAGGATCGATTTTTGTTCAAAAAGTCACTAAAAGAAGTATTCTCGTGTACGTCTAATGACTATAAAACATATACTTGACATGTAATTAATAGAATCTTGACAAAATTAATATTAAAACTAGAGTTTGTGCATTAATCAAATTAATTTTCTTGCATAACTTGATCTTCATTAAAGTAGTCTATTGAGTGAGTTAGCGATATTTGAATGGTATAAATTATAATATTTGTTTAAAATTTAATTGAAAATTTAGGATGAAAATTGTTATGTATTTTTTATATATATAAAAAAAACCATGTTTAAACTTCAGAATCAAGATAACTACTATTAGAAGTGTTTGTTTCATTTTTTCCTATGTAATTTCCATAAGGGGAATTTTTAAAAATAAAAAAATAAGGAAAATTATTTACACAAAATATCAAAATTTTTAAATAATTATGATAGACGTTGATAGAAGTCTATCAGGATTTATCAGTGATAGAAATTATAAAAGTCTATCACTGATAGATGCTGATAGAAATTTATCAATGTCTATAAGTATTTTTTTTTTCTATTTTCTGTAAATAGTTTGACATTTTTTCTATTTGTCTTTTTTTCATGTAAAGACCTATTTTTTATAATAAAGGAATTTGTTATTGTTTTCAAAACTATAGATTTCTTGAAATTCAACCAGAGCAATAACATAAACTTTAAGGTCAATTTAATTCCACCTAAATCTCATAAATAAGTTTCAGAAAATAATTTTTTTTTTTTATTTAATAACTCATTTAACCAACTTCAATAAATCAATGGTCTACGTTTTGGAATAAATGAAATTATTACCAACATAATTAGTTCAACTTATATAAAAAAAAAAAAAGTACTATCGATAAAGAAGTTGAAATTGTTAATCCTTCACACCATGTATATTGTTAAACTCCGGAAAAAAAAATTGCTTAAAGTAAGGAAAATTTTCATAAATAAAAAGAATGTCAAACTATTTAAAAAAAATAGTAAAAAAAATACTGATAGATATTAATAGATTTCTATCAGCATCTATGAGCGATAAACTTCTATTAATGTCTATCACTTCACAACTATCTACAAATTTTATTATTTTGTGTAAATAATTTCTCTTATTTTTTTATTTTCAAAAATTTTCCTAAAAGTAATGAATTTGTGTATAGTAATTATATTTTAGTGTGAACAATAATATAAATCGGAGTAAAATAACTTACTTGCGATCACCTTCTATGTCGGAAAGATCTTTTGTAAGGGCAATGACAAAACCAAAAAGTGTAACAAATGTGGTGATAAAGGCCACAGGTGAGCTGCATTAGATACAAGATTTTTAAGATATCTCCTTGTGGTAAATTGTCGTCAAAAAGTTCCATGAAAACTTTTGAATATTATTAATAATATAAAATATTTAAATGCATCTCGAGTCATAATCACCCATTAAAGGAGGTTCAAACAACTCGAACAACTCAACCTAACCCATATAGTTTAGATTGGGTTATTAACTCATTTGAATTGGGTTATATTCAAATAAATGAAAACTTTACGGTTGAATAGGTTCGTGGATTCACCTAAAATAACGTGACCAACTCGAACTTATTATTAATATTAAAAAAGATGTTTTTTTACTTCCAATACAATTATGTATACAACTATTTATTTTTATTTTACTTAATTTCATGATTTTTTTAGATCATTTAATTAAAAAAAAATCTTTTACATATTAACATATTACTTCTTTTAAAAAAAAATTAATAATGAACCGAGTAATCCGAACCAACTCAACTCAAATATTTCATGGTTGAGTTTATTATTTAATAAGAATTATTTGGGTTGAATAAATTGTCAACCTTATCGATTTGTTGGGTCTAAAAATTGTTTTAACTCAACCCAAACCAACCTATACACCTCTACCGATTAGTCTAGTCACAATTTGTCATGTTCTAAACTATTATTTTTTAATATATTTTAATTATTCTTTTTTATATATATTAATAGATGGATGGGGCTACAAGTCAGCTATCTCAAGTGATGCTCTAATATAATAATAATATTTTTACCTCCATTGGAACGGAAGTCCAAGAACAGATCTTGATGCATAATATACACCAAAGTTTACGAGAAAGCCTCTTACCTACAAAATTGTAGTTAACATTATTAACGATTGAAGTAAAGGAGAAATCTCCAACAAATTATGTTACCCACGCATCGTTGTTCTAAGAATTTGACAAACTAGCCAACTTGAGCCTTAAATTTATACTTAACAAATTATGAATGTGGATTAAATTTATACTTACAATAATGTAAGGGTCCGTTTGGATTGACTGAAAAAATAAGTGTTTTTCAAAAAAATCATTTTACAAACTCTTTTGATAAAAATTGTTTTAAATATGTTTTAAAAGTGTTTCAAAAGCTATTTTGAGTAGTTGTCAAACACTTCAATATTGTTCTAAAATGACTTATTTTCAAAATTAAACTAAACACACCCTAAATATCGGTCTTTGATATCGATCGTCCCTGTTGAGGATTCCACATTGGAAAAATTAAGGGACCTCACACTCTTAATAAGATAGATGAGTTACTTCTCTCATTGCCAATTGGTTTTGAGATGGAAGTCCATATTATTTGATAGTCCTAACCCTAATCGGTGTTGAGGATTCCACATTGGAAAAATCAAAAAACCTCACACACGTACCCAAATCTAACCTAATTTTTGTATGAAGATTGGTTGTATTAAGAAGAAAATGATAAGGTAACATACCGAAGCAATGCAGAGGAAAGCAGCAACGGGGAATCTCTTCAATCTTAAAGGAGGAACAGTGTAAAGAGTTCCGAGTAATAGAGCAAAACAATATAGAGAACTAAGAAATGGGCCTGAATTAAGCGTGGCTAATGACAGCCCAACCACTAAAAACGACGTCGTTAGAAGCCATGCTTGTTTCGTTGTGATCTTCCCTGCCGCTATGGGCAAATATGGCTTGTTTACTCTGGAGGAAAAATACATAATTATTTAATTTTCGTAAAATAAAGCCTTAAAAAAAAAAGCAAGTAGGAAAATATAAATCACGCTAAAGAAATAATTTTATATAATATGTATATTGTTTTTTCGAGATATGTCTACGTAGTTTTTCTTTAAAGAAAATTATTCTTTTTAAGAATTTTGTATGGAATCGTGATTGTATTTTGGAAAAACCATATTTAAAATGAAACCATCTATTCAAAAATCTCAACCCAAATAAAGAAAATTATTGTCCATTTAGTCCTTATATTTTTAAATATTAAATTCTAGTCTTGTATTGCCAATATTTTTTTTTTTGAGTAATAATGAATCATAAATTCAGTCCTCAGAAGTTAAAATTGAATTTAATTAAATAATAATAATAACTTTTAATAAGAAAATACAATATACAAATATGTCTTTAAAATTTATAGTGAATAAATACTAGCATAGAATAATTTTTTAAAAAAATATTGCAATATATTAAAAATACAAATACTAAAATTTAACCAATTACATGAAATAAAATTAAGAATCAACCTGAAATATAAATAAAAAGATGTGACACGCACTAGCATTCCTTTGAAGAAAAAATAATAATTAAAAAATAAATTTAGTTTTAAAAAATAATCATATTCAATGAATCTAAAAGACTATTCTTAAATTTAATCCAAATAGATAAAGAGAGAAAAAATATACTTGTCAATATCGACGTCATAAATCTGGTTGATGGCGACGATATAACTATTTCCACATAACAACTCCAGTAGACCGCAAAGTGCTCTTATTATAATTGACCACTCCATTAGATTTGGATTTTCAATCCACACTCTAGCCGCCAACGAACTGTGTATTCATAATATTACCAAATTCATATTATAAAAATAATTATACAAAAAACCCTCAAATAAAGTTTATTAGCTTTTTTATATTTATTTTAAAAAGATAAATTAATATAAATAGAAAAATAATAAAATTATTCACAAATATAGAATTCTATTGTGGTCTATAGTTGATAGATAGTAAAATTTTTATATATTTGTAAATAGTTTGATTAATTTTTCTATACTTAAAAACTGTCATAACTTTTTTCTTCTTTTCATTCTTCCAAAATATAAATAAAATAATTATTTTATCAAGTTATTTATTTGAAAAATAAATTGCAAGAAAGACAAGGCTGTCGTAGAAAAATAGAAAACAATAATAAGCTAAACAACTCCAAAATTACCATGAAGCCACAAGAGTTCCATAGAAGGTGTGAGGCCTGAGAAAAGTCCATAATGCCCTTCCAAAATCCAAAATTTGTTGTGGTTTTGCTTCTTCACCACCACCATATTCCCTGGCTATTGCTTGGCTGCTCACGTCCTAATCACATTCCAACGCAACCAAATTACTTTATTGCCCTTCAAATACTTTAAAATTTTAAAAATATAATCTATTCACTCAATTGAAAGTCACCTAACTCTCAACTTCACAAAGTCATTCATTTTTTCAAACTTTTTAGTCCACCAAATATATATATATATATATATGTATGATACAATATTTAGGGTTGGTGGTTGAAAATGTAGTAGAAGGATCTACAAATTCGTTGAATATAAATGTGAGAAAGAAGAAACTTTACTAAACTATGTGGGATTGATTGGAAGAGGGAGACTAAGTTTTGTAAGCAATATTGACTCATCTAAGTAATATTTAAACTTTTATTAATTGGTAAATTTCATTTAAAAAGATGGTAGGTTTAAATATTTGGTGCATTTGCAAATACAGTAATCATATCTAAAATATTAACAAATATATCATAGTGCAAAAAAAAAAAAAAAAAAAAAACTACAAGTATAGAAAATTTTAGATTAAGCTCCTAGAGTCTATAAATGACAGATCATGTCGCTAGTAGGATTCTGTCAACAATAGTGTCTACCACTTATCTATTTTGTTATATTTACAATTTTATAAAAATGTTGTTATACACTTAATTATTAGTCATAAAAGTACTACTAACTGCAATTACCCTAAATATTACTTTCATCTCCAAATTTTTTATTTTGGTTCATTTTAGGTCATGTACTTTTAATTTTTGTGTAGGTTATTTTATTTTTAAAAAAATTGGTTATTGTAGATTTTAAAATAATCATTTTTGTCTCATCACTTTCATTTTTTAAGGGGAACACCAAAATGGTCATTTCTTAAAAAGTAAAGAGTTCAAAATGAACAAAAGTTGAAAATACAGGAAATTAACGTTTTGAAAATGTATGAACTAAAATGAATGAAAGTTCAAAGTATAGGAACCAAAATGAATATTTTGAAAGTGTAAATGACAAAATTAAATTAAAGTCAAAATATTGAGATCAAAGTAGATTATATATATATATATATTGTCAGTCTTTTCTATGGGAAATCATATGAAAACCATGCATATATTTTAAACTCAACTTAAAAAGAAGTCTGTGATTCAAAAAATATATAAAACTAAATATTTCATCAACCGTCACAAAGAGATCAAAGTATTAGGAGAATGAAGCAAGATGATATCTCCAAATATTTCTAAAATTCAAACAAATATATAAAAATTTAAATATTATATATACAGAGAGAGAAAGGTTAAAATATAAACATATTTGTCTCTCCTATTACTTATATATAGTTATAAATTAAGCTACTGGCGATTTTGTCTCTCTTATTACTTATAGCTTTAATTTGTTTTTGCATATAAACATAACTCAACGACATTTAAATTAAAAGACCTCTCGAAAGGGGAAAAAAACATTTAAATTTAAAAAAGATCAGTAACATTCTCTATAAATTAAAAAAAATGGAATTTCACTCTCACGATTATTTCAGATAAATCCGAACTAAATAAAAGAAAAATTATATATAAATAATCTTAGATAGAGATAAACAAAATTATAATTGGAACATAGAAAAAAAATGATCAAGCTAAATATACAAACCCGAAGAAGTGGAGAACGATAACAAAGAGGTGTTTGGAAGCTTCTAAATAGACTAAAAGAGCCTTCAGAAAGCAACGGAGAGGGTCGGAGGTTGAGGTGTTTAATAGGTATTTTACGTTTACCAAACGACGACATATCAAAGCTCTGAGAAGCAGTGGCAGTGGCTACCCTTGTTAACAAAGACGAAGCCATTATTATATTATTTTTCTCAGAGCTTAATTGTTATAGTTGAAGAAGAATCAAGAGAAGTGAAATGGCTATTTATAGACATGTTTTTCTCTCTAGTCTAAATTCTAACCAATGGTTAAAGAAAGTTTGGTCTCGCTTTTGACTCTTAAAAGGAATAGATGGCTTTCCTATTTTAGTTTCTATTTCTCTTCATGAATTTCTTCGCAATCTCTTAATATATATATATATATATCATGTAAGATTTTGTTTACTTTTTTAAGAGCAGCGATTCTATGCTTCATTTTCTTTACCTACTAAAAATAAAAGAAAAACAACTTAATTTTAAAAAATATTATTGCATCATATATTATTGAGATTTTTTTAAAAATATAAAAATAAGGGAAACTATTTATACAAAATAGTAAAACTTTTAGATAGTTGTTAAAAATGTGGATAGAAGTCTATCAAGGTCTATCAGTGATAGAAATGATAGAAGTCTATCACTGATAGATGCGGATAGAAGTCTATTAATATCTATCGGTATTTTTTTTTTTTTACTCTTTTCTATAAATAATTTGACATTTTTCTATCTGTGAAAATTTCTCTATTATTATCGAGTGTTGTTTGAGCTGCACAAAATATGAATGCAACTCAATTTTTTTTTCTTTTTTTTAGTTTGATATATAGGATAAGCAATCGACTTCAAGAGAAATAGAGAGAGATAGAAAGATAATGGAGGTTTCATATTATGGTTTCAACCTCTGTTACAATAATATTGAAATAAACTTAAATACTACCAAAACTAAAATGGACTTAATGGAATGGGCTCTAACATATGAAATAAACTTAAACTAAATAACATGATATAATAGGGTATGTTTGAGAGTGATTATAAAATTGTTAAAATCATTTTTGTCATTTTTAAAATCACTATAAAACATGCTTTTAATTATTCAAAACTAATTTTGATGATATGAAAATTGTATTTAAAAAAGCATAAACTTAAATATTAAATTAATTTTGAGTGCTTAAAAACGTATTTTCAAATGATTTTGAACACGACAAAAGTAATTTTAACAATTTCAAAATCACTCTCAAACATGCTCATAAAATGGCATAACACATAATGTTAAACTCTCACAAGACCTTAGCTTTAAACTTCCTATGGCTTGATATATAGTATACTCATATACTTCAATTTGAAATACGTTTGGTTTATAAGTTTAATAAAAGTAAAAGTTGTGATATCTAGTTCAGTCAATTTATTTGAGTAAAAAAAAACTATAAAAAATTAATTAATGAAGATATATACAAAATTTTAAACAATATCAACAACACGACGAGGAAATTAAAGGAAGTCTATAGAATCGTATATCATTAACATATGTTTCATTTTTTAATCAATTTTTATGTTAAATCATAAAATCGATTTCTATGATTTGAAAAAAATAAGAGTTTTTTCATTTCTATCTATACTATATTAAAAAGTCAGGATTTTTAAAAAACATTTTTAGACTACAATAACCTTTTTTAATTTTAATTTATTACGTTTATGCCATTTCGATAATATTCAAGCTAAAAAAATAAAATTCCTATATTGTTTATTTATCTATTTTAATTAAACGTGGAAATCATTTTTTTTAAATGTAAAGCCAAGCAATTACTTATAAAATTTATTATTGTTATTATTATTATTAATGTCAAATATTTAATGTCAATAATAACACAACCTACTATCCTATTTCATTTCATTTCATTAATTTAATTAAAAATTATAGAATTTAAATGGTTTTTTAACTCTCTCTCACTTTTCTACCACTATAAAAATTACTCTTTTCTTTTTTACTACCATTCTTCACCAACATCTATAACTTTATACTTATTTTTTTCTGTATATAAAATGTAAAGCCAAACAATTATTTTTAAAATTTATTATTGTTATTATTATTATTAATGTCAGATATTTAATGTCAATAATAACACACCCCACCATTCTATTTCATTTCATTAATTATTACAATTACGCGGTTCTTGTCTTAGCCTTATAGATTTCCCAAACATATTTTTGCAAAACGTTTCATCAATAAGGAGAAGTCACGTTACATTTTCACTCCTAGTTCGTGGAAATTTCTCACGTATCTTAAAGAGTGTAAAATTAATTTCATTGTCCATTCAATTAGAAATATAGCAATTAGCTATGATAAATATTTATATATATTTATATATATATATATATATATATATATATATATATATATATATATATAACAAACAACTATTAAAATTTATCAGTGATAAATTATATCGCTAAGAGGGATCTATCAGTAATAAAGTATATCACTAATAGAATTTACTATATTTGTAATTATTTATCAATCTTGTTATACATCTAATTATTAATCCTAAAAGTGCTACCCATTGCAATTGTTGTATAAAAATCTAAAAATAATGCTTTCTTTTGTTAAAAGCGAAATATAAAAATAAAAACAACGATACAAATTTTTTTAATCCTCTTCGTTATTAAACATAATTAAAGAAAAATCCAACGATTGTGATAATTCTTTTTCTTTTTACAATTTGTTGCTTTACTTAAAATTTTGTAAAAATAACTTGCAAATAATACAGATTGTAAAACTGTTAATTGTTTGTCACAAATCTATGCTTCGTTTAGTATGACAAATCCATAATTTTATATAGGAAGGTATGACTCGGTGTAAAAATGATTTTAAGCACATTAATGTGTAAGATATTAGTGTATAAATAGTAATTTGTGTTTTTTTAAAAAAAAAAATATTTTAAATACATTAGTATTTTTATATCTGTGAGTGTCCAAGTCAGTTTATGTCTATATTTAAAGTAAATAATTTAAGGGACCGTTTGGTAGACTGGAATGTAATCAGCATTACTGAAAATCAGAAAAGTGTTGGAATGCATGAAGAATCGACGAAACAGAAATAGGATCGCGAAGCGTGAAAAGGTAGAAAAGAGGGTTGAGTTGAAAATTGTGAGAACATAATGAGTTTGATATTACAAATCGGGCAAAAAACGCTCAATCCAAACATATAGATTTTGGCTTACATTACATTACAAAGTCATTACATTATTACGAGGCCCAAACAACCCATAAGTGTTGTGTTTGGTTTCAATTTAATCTCCCACATTTTAAAATGTTACAATTTTACCATGGAGATTTGGTCACCATGTTTCAAGATTTACACTTTAAACTTCATTTTTTCATAAAATACTCATTAGTTATTGACTTTAAATGTTTGTTAATTAATTTTAAATAACTATAAAGTGAAATTTTAAATTTAATTTCAACCGTGATGAAAAACAGTAAAACTTAATTAAAGGTAAATATTTAACTTCTTTTAAATTAATCAGTAGATATTAACATTAAAAATGACAAAAAAAGTGAGTACTTTGTGAAAATCGATGTTAAAAGTGTAAATGTTGAAACTAGATATCATATTGAAACATAACTTAAATTTCAAGGATAAATTTGTAACATGTTGAAATATAGAGACTAAATCAAAATCAAACTCAAAATTCAATGACTATATGTATAATATTTTGAAAGATAATGACTAAATAGAAACGAAACCCTATTTCCTAAATTAAAACACGAATTAAGTTGCAAATTGGTACTTTTTATTTTGGTTGACGGTAATAAATGACTATATTGGATTTCAAGCTAAAATATGTGAGAGTTTTTATGCGGGTACTAAGTGAATTATTAATAATAACCAAGTCTAAAACAACATAAAGTGAGACCAAAACTACTATAGTCAAATTTATGAGTCAATCGTTAAAGTAAACATAACTTAACTGTCATTCAATATATGTTAGCGACCATGAAGTTCATGATTTAAATTCTCTCTCCTTATTACCGAGTCAATTTAATAAATTACTTTTCAAAGCACTCAAAACTAAAAGGTATTAATTTTTTTTTTAAATGTATAAAATACAATACACGTATTGTGGTTGAAAATTTGCTAGTGAGGTTGGGTGGGAGGGAATTGGTCAAATAACGTGGGGGGATTTATGTCGCTCAAATTATGACTATAAACTGTTGTTGACTTTGACTTCAAAGTCTTCATCACCAATCCAATAAGCACCGCAACTCATAAGTCCATAATCGTGACTGGACTCCTTCGACGCCGTCGTTTAATGTGTAAATACGAATTTCTATCTTGTCGCCTAATATGTACTTTCATCTCTAAATTTCGAGAAATATTTGGACATGAGTGATTTTAAAATCGTTAAAATTATTTTTATCATTTTTAAAATTACTATAAAATATATTTTAATCATTTAAATTAATTTAATTTTTAATTTTCTAAAAAACATACTTTAGTCACTCAAATTAATTTAATTTTCAATTTTATACTTTTAAATGCAATTTTCAATCATAAAAAATAGTTTTGAATGATTAATAACATATTTTAAAGTGGTTTTGAAAATGACAAAAGTGATTTTAGCTATTAAAAATCACTCCCAAACATGTCCTTAGTGTTTGTCCAGTGTCTTTGATTGAAATTGTTAAAATTACGTTTGTCGTGTTCAAAATTAATCTATAATGTGTATTTAATCACTCAATATTAATTTAATATTTAATTATATACTTTTAAATGCAATTTTTATTTCATATCATTCAAATCGAGTTTGAATAATTAAAAACTAATTTTAAAGTGATTTTGAGAACCACAAGAGTAATTGTAACTATTTCATAATAGTTCCCAAACATCCCATAATAAGTCTTTTTAAATTTATTGTGTCAAATAGGCTACTAAACGTTTAAGAGTGCCCATAATTAATTAATTTAATATTTGACGAATCCAATGAAGAAAACCTTATGGCTTATATTATTTAGATTTTCCATTGTTGGAAACCTACTTTTATCTCTATCTCCACTATATTGAAAAGGGTTATGTAGGGAGAATCTCTACATACTTCTTTTGTCTTTACATTTTTCATAAATTTTCATATTGCCCTTTGTCGAGTGATTGTGACTTTTCGAGTTAGGTGTCGGTTTAAAAGACGATGTGACTTTTCTAATTTTAGTTTACAAAATAAATTTATGTATTTAAAAAACAAAGTCTTAGGTCGTATAATTGCGGTCGACGTTGATGAGGCGCAACTCTATCAGATAGGATGCAATAGATGCCAATTAGATGCATCTGTTCAGGAGGTAGTTACCCACATCGAATTGGTGCATTGATTCTTCCAATGTACATGTGAAGATGCACGTCTAAAAAAAATAAAAAAAACACTTGCATTTACATTCTTAAAAAAATAATTTCATGAGATTCAAAGTTTAAAGAAACTACAAAAAAAAATAGAGGATTTAATTGAATGAAAGTAGTAATTAATACAAAGAAACAATGCATCATTTCGTGTGACGTCATAGTAGATATATAACAACATTATAATCAAAATTATTGCATTATCTATATTACAATACTGAAATATTAACATATTAATTCGATAACTTAATTACTAGAACAATTTTTCTCTTTTTGTATTAGAAGTTTTTTTTAAAAAAAAAAAACTATAATATGAGAACATTAAAATAAAAATTGTTACATTACCTAACTTTTAAAAATTGATGTTAACTAAAATAAAATTGTATAATATTTATTTGTTATATGTTAAAAATTTACTATTTAAAAAAATAATTAGAACTATAAGATATCATGTGTTTCTTGACTAGTACTCAACAAAAGCTATGTAAAATGACCTTCATATTTTAAATTTTAAAAGAAATGTAAGCTCTAATATTAACTATTTGTTTTTTTTAATTGCATTTTTTCTCGTAGTTTTATTTGCAATAATTATCATATTTTTTCCAGCAAACATTTGAATAATTTAGTTTTTGAAAATGTTAGTTCTTGAAAGGAACTAATTTTATGTCTCTAATTTCACTTGCTTGTTATATTTAATGTTCTTAATTATCTATTTTTGTAGATTATCGAGCAAATCATACATTCTGGAGCTCTGTAGGTCGTTCGGCTACGAAGCACATACACAGACACGGATACAATAAGATACGACGATGCACCAATTTCTAAAACACTAAGATACTGATACGTCGAAGATATGTTATTTTTCATATATTTTTTATGAAAATGTCCAACTAATTGTTATAATACTTACTTTAAGTTGGATTAAAGTATATTTAAGAAGAGAGTAAGAAAGGAAAAAAAAATCGACAAAGTTTAGTGGCGGTTGAGCGACATGTGTAGGGCAGGGAAGAAGTGGAAAGTATAAGATGAAGATTGAAGAATGAAGTTGAGGATAAAAGGGGGGATGGGAGAGGAGGTGTGAATCATGACTTAGAGAGTGGGAAAGAAGAGAATAATGAAGATTTTTAATCTCTTTAGTTTTGTATTCTAGATTTAAGTGGGCTTTTAAATCAAACGGGTTGTGGATTGGATTTTTAAGTGGTTGGGCTTAAATTTGGAAGAAAAAAAATGAGCCAATGCATCCCCTTCACGTATCTGGAAAAATAAAATCAGATACTTTAAATTACGTATCGAACACGTATTTAGATGTATCCATATCAAATACGTATCTGATACTGATTCTCTGCACAATGAGAAGTATATGTACTTCCTAACCATTTGGAATTAATTTGGAGCTATTGAGAGTGATATTGAGCACCTGGAGCTTCAAATGACGCGAAAAGATGAACCCCCCAAGAGTCTGGTGTAGCGACCAATTTAGGACCCGTTTGGCATTGTGGCGCCATCACGAATTTTATAAAAATCTTCACTTTTTAGGGTTTTGGCATGGACGAAATTATGGAGCTGAGAGCTACTTCTTCCCCTTCTTCTTTTCTTCATCTTTTTAGCTTGGGTTGTAATTGAATATTTGATCTTCCCCTCTTCATATTGTCTATGTGTTAGGGGAAGTAAGTAGTTTTTCTAGCTTTTGGGAGCAAGGACCTATGTAATTTTCTTGAGATTTCTTTTATTTTTTTAACTTAATGCCTTAGATTTATGTTTCTTTGAATCTTGTTTAACTTCTAGATGTATGTTATTGAATGAATGTCACGACTAAGATCAATGGCTTGCACGCTCTATCGTTGTTCGTCTCGCTAAATCGCCAAGTTGCAAAATGGTTGAATCATATATGCTAGGGATATAGGCTACCCACAAACCTAGAATGCATGTTTTAATTAGTTTCAAAGATAAATTGGTTAGTTAATTGGGCTACCTAATTGATTAATCACACAATGTAACCCTTAATCTTAATGCATGTGGCTTGATTCTATATGGCCGCTATTGGATCCAATAGGACTAAAATCATATAGTTTGATTAGAGTTGTATGCTTTGATTTATAATCAAGGTGTTTGCGTGGTCTAACTCGACAATTTGGTTGCATGTAACGTCGATAAGTTTGGTTAGGCCGAATAAGTAGTTGTGCACGCATAAATCGAATACATGTTTAATTAAGAGAAATCAACGATCGAAATTACTTAAGAATCCCTCTTGCTCTCATAACTAGATATTCCAATCTCATGTTATGTTTACCCGTTCACCTTTATTTAGAAGATCCTTGCTTCATATATATGTACATACAACATATGTAGAAAATAGAATCTTAGTCAACATCAATTTAGTGGCTCACTCATGTACATACAACATATGTAGAAAATAAACATGTCTAGTTATCTTTCATTTCCATTTAACAGCTAAATTAGTAGGAAAGGACCTTTTAAACTCATTATTAAAATCTTAAAACTAAAAGAATCCATTTTTAAAATTTGGTGTCACACCTATTATATAAAATTTGGAAACTAAAAATGTAATTTTTCCTTTTTTTTCCCTTATTCGACCATAAATTTGGCCTAATGTCAAATACGTAGCATCATATTTATTTGCAAATACATATTTATATGCTATAGTTGCAAATATGTAAAAAAAAAATATATATAAAATACAAAATTAGATGATCAAAACATATTTCAGTGATGAAATAAACATGTTCAACTAACTATTGAAATCGTCTAAGTATATTTCTAGTACAACAATTTTGGAGATGGAGATCAAACCTTCAACTTAAAATAATTTTAGATTAAATAAAAAACTATTATGTTTAATATCAATTCACTCAAATCATGTTAAATTTAAACGATTTCAATTAAAAACAAATAGGGTAATGCAAGATAAAATGTTTTTTACATAAAAAATACACTCATGCATAGATAAATAATAATCTTATAAAATTGACTTCATTTTCACGTTTTATTTAAAATAATTATTGTATGTGATAAACAAAGACGTATTATTATCATAAATAAAATATTATTATCTGAAATTAATTAATACATTCATGTATCATTAAAATTACATCTTCACGAAACTTTTTTGTTTGTTTGTCATAAGTCAATATGTCGCATCTCAATCTCATGACTATAGTGTTATATTTTACGAGTTAAAATTAAAATTTCAAAAAAATTATTCAATTAATTGCTTCACAACTATGTACACCTAATTTTTCTATATTTACGTAATAAATAATGTTATATAATGAAAACTTTTGTTTCTTAGAAAATGTTATATAATGAGAACTTATTGATTAATTAATTAAACTTTTATCCCGATTATCGAACACATTATATATTTCAAAAAATTTTAAAAATACACTTGCAAAAACCATAGTGTATATATATATTTTAACATTTTCGGTACAGTTTTGTACACAAATATACATCACAATTTCCAAAAGAGAAAAAATAAAAATAAAAATAAAAATAAAAACGAAAAAGGAAGTTAAATGGGCCGGCCCATTTACTTTGAGCCCAACAGTTCCAATGTATAAATTCTCCTTTTCTTAAACCTAATTTGGTTCGTTTTCTTTCTTCTCCGGTATGCCGTCGCTGGTCTTCTCTTCCCTTTGTCTCTCTTCATATTCTTTGATCGCATTACCATTTTCCCATTGTTATTTGCTTTTTTTTTTTTTTTTTTTTTTTGAAGTTTCTTACCGTTTCTATACTCTGTTTGTGCATAGGACTGAAGTGTATAGTGTCTTTGCGAAGGCGGAGATTCGAAAATGAGGTATTTTTGTCAGCATTCTCTATGTTTTGGATAATTGTTTTGGTTTCAGATTCATGTTCGCATTTGGGTTTTACTAGTTATGATGCTTGCACTCCCTTGATTTCTTTTCTTCGATTCTACTGTCTAGAGTTTTATGGTGGATAGAATAATGGGTTCTGTATAATTTAATCCAATGTTCGAGTACTGTGAACTTTTGAGAAAGTGGATTGACGATCTTTTGGAAGTAGGCTTCTTTTCTTTGATTCTACTGTTTCGAGTTTTATGGTTCCTAGAATAATGGGTTTGTTCTGAATAATCTAATCTACTGTTCGAGTAATGTGAACTTTTGAGAGAGTAGATTGACGATCTTTAGGAAATAGGCTTCTTTTCTTCAATTCGACTGTTTTGAGTTTATGGTTACTGGAATAATGCGTTCTAATTGATTTAATCTAATGTTCGAGTAATGTGAATTTTTAAGAGAGTGGGTTGGTGATCTTTAGGAAGTAGGCTTTTTTATTCGATTCTACTGTTTTGAGCTTTATGGTTGCTAGAATAATGGGTTGGCTCTGAATAATCTAATCTACTGTTCGAGTAATGTGAACTTTTGAGATAGTGGATCGATGATCTTTTATGGTTACTAGAATAATGGATTGGGGGTCTGAATAATCGAATCTACTGTTTGAGTAATGTGAACTTTTGGGAATGTGGATTGACGATCTTTAGGAAGTAGGCTTTTTTTCTTTTATTCTACCGTTTTGAGTTTTTTATGGTTGCTATAATAATGGATTGCTGATTAATAGGAAGTAGGCTTGTTTTCCTGTGCTTCTTCATGAAATTTCAGCGATCGTTTTAGTTATACATTGTGTGTGTAGTCTTATCCTTTCATTTCTCTATACAGTAAGCTTCAGAGTGATGCATTGAGAGAAGCTATCTCATCTATCTTCATTGATAGCAATGAGAAAAAGAGAAAGTTTACTGAAACCATTGAGCTTCAGATCGGGCTGAAGAACTATGATCCTCAAAAGGACAAGCGTTTCAGTGGTTCTGTGAAGTTGCCACACATTCCCCGTCCCAAGATGAAGATATGCATGCTTGGGGATGCCTCACACGTTGAAGAGGTAATTTTACTCAGCTCTAGGTACACGAACGTGTTATTGCTGACCCTGTGATATTTTGCTTCCTATAGCTTAACATTGCTTTAATGTAAGCTATAGAAATTTATTTTATTACGTTCAATATTTTAAACTATATTTGCTTTCATATAATCAAATATATTGTTGGATTCTAAATATAATCTATCTGTTTTTAAATTCCTACCATTTAATGATGTTTTGTGGTGTGTATGAGCTAAATATTAGCGTTTCTGATGATCGTTTCGGAGATGGACCATTTGATATCCCACTTCTTATCTATTATTTAAGCTTTCCACACGCGTAGACGATTTGTCTTAATGGGGTTCATGAAAATATACTTCAGGCTGAGAAAATTGGTCTAGACTATATGGATGTGGAAGGCTTGAAGAAGCTAAATAAGAACAAGAAATTGGTGAAGAAACTTGCCAAAAAATACCATGCCTTTTTGGCATCTGAAGCTATAATCAAGCAGATCCCTCGTCTTCTAGGCCCTGGTCTCAACAAAGCAGGTTAGAATATTTTTATGGTGATATTGTTCTTCTGTTTTCCTTCACCAAATACGATTAATTACTGAGACCATTGAGCTTCAGATCGGGCTGAAATATTTATTCTTGTTATGTTCAACTGTCAATTCTATCTTTGATTTTTTTCATGCCTCAGGAAAGTTCCCAACATTGGTGACACACCAAGAAACGCTTGAATCCAAAGTCAACGAGACAAAGGCAATGGTCAAGTTTCAACTGAAGAAGGTCCTTTGTATGGGAGTTGCCGTTGGAAACATTGCCATGGAAGAGAAGCAAGTCTTCCAAAATGTTCAAATGAGCGTCAATTTCCTTGTTTCTTTGTTGAAAAAGAACTGGCAGAATGTAAGTTAATCTCAGTATATCTCTTAACTCAAACTTGATATGTTTCATCTTTTTTGCTCATGGAAATGTAAATATGGTTGTTTGCAGGTTAGGTGCCTGTACCTGAAGAGCACAATGGGCAAGTCGTACCGGGTTTTCTAAGCTCTATTAGCAATCTAGTCAATCTTGCGTGTTCGATCTCTTTACTGTCTACATTAACGTTATTTTTTGAAGAGCAGTTTTGTGAATTGAGCGTTTTTGAATGATTCTTGATCAAAGAAACAGTGATGTTTTCTTCTCCTTTAAAGTGACAATTGATAATGAAGTTTTTTTATTCCCATCAACCAAACCCATTATGAATTTTCGTTTACATTTACTGTGTCTGGTCTGATAGTATTACAATTGTTGGGTTTTTCTTTCTTTCATGGGTTATATGGACATAAGAGTCCTCTTTCTATTTCACTTATTGTGAGTGAACTAGATGCCAGACATGATCTCCATTTAATATTAAATCTATTTTTCCTAATAATCATCGACCATTGTACGTATTTTTAAGAATATGTTATCATTCCAAATGTTAGGATAATTCAGGTTTGGACTATGTATGGGGTAGAGAATATTTTGGGTGTGCACTATGATAAATTTGTAAATTTTGGGCTTGTATTTTGTGCAATTTTGATATGTCGATGATGGTAGGTTTTTAATTTTGTCGTTTTAGTTAAATTTCAACTATTGCCTAATAAATTTAACATCGCAAGCTTTATTTCGCTATTGACTGTATTGCCTCATTTTCGCTATTGACTGTATTGCCTCATTTCCCATGTTTTCTTTTAACATCGCAAGCTTGATTTGTTGTTTTTGGATCGTCAAATTAAGATAATTAAATCAATTAAGGTATCTATAGAAAATAAATGAACACTTACTTGATGATTCCATGATGAAAATTCAAAATTATTTTGGAACCAAAATTCATGTAAAGATTGAATGATCACTCAGGGGATAAATGTCTATCACATATATGCATGCAACTCTCCGCTACATGAATAATTAAACTACTCTCAACTTTACATAACCACACTCAAACTTACCTCCCCACTACATGAATAACTAAACTACTCTCAACTTTACATAACAACACTCAAACTTATAAATTTTACCGTATAGGACGGATGGATTTACACCTGATGATTGTTTTTTCAATACTACACTAATCATCATACAACAATAACAGTTGTCAATTGCTTAAATTACATGAATCAATATTAGAAATCAAAATTTCTAACATCATACTCTATTATTTTAGTAGAAAATTAGATAACGAAGCAAAAAAGTAGAGGTGGCTTTTTTATAAGCTTAATTAAAAAAATTAAAAACAAAAAACGAAATAATTATCAAACTTTAATAGAGGGTAGATTGTTGATATAATATTAAATTTACTCTCATCAATTAGTTTAAGAGTTTGGGTTAAATGATGATTTAATATAATCTGGTAGGAGATATTGTTCAAATCTTGTCAATGACATTTTTTCTTCTATTAATATGGAATTTTCTTGGGTGCTAGGCAGGTGAGTCCAAATGTGAGAGAATGGGTGCTAGGCAGGTGAGTCCAAATGTGAGAGAACGTGGTAATTGTATTAAATTTTAATTTAAGTTCCGTGTCAACCATTTAGCATTGAAACAGTTATTGGATGTTTTATTTAGTTTTTAAAATTTAAACTTTTACTTTTTTACTTCTACCCTTCTTGTTTTATTTGGTTCTTGTACATTTATACCTTGATTTTCACTAAATATACTCCATTTATCTTGTTATTAATCCTATTAATTTAATTAATTACACAATTTTTACTATTTTATATCAACTAAGTACCTCAAAGACGAGTATTATTGAAATATTGAATTTAGGTCAAATTAATTGTTTCTCTTTTTTTATATATATATGTAACTTTGGGAGGACTAATCAGGCGATGGGTACGATGGGGGACAAGGCCAGAAAAGCAGAGGAGGAGAGGACATACGAGACTGGGCGGGCTGCAAGGGATAAGGCCCATTGATCAGTGGACCCCACGAAATAATGGGCCTCAGACACCGCCCAAGTGGCCCGTGAGAAGGCCCAATCTGGAAAGGAAACGACCGGAGGGATTCTGGAGCAGACGGATGATGACGTGGGCAAAGGCACTGACCCCACCACTTACCGCAGGGCTTAATTCGTAATTTCATATCCCTGTCCAAAACGTAGTTTTTCTTTTTGTTTGTATTTGTTCTTCTTCTTCTACTTTGGTTCGTGTTGTATTTTTGTTGTAATATGAAATATAGAAAAATTAGAAAAAATATCAAACTATTACAAATATAAATTTTTTTTAGGGTCAACCAACGATAGATCGCAATAGACTTCCATCGTTGTCTACTATTCAAGCGATAGAATTTTATCGCGGTCTGTCGTTGATAGACAGTTAAATTTTTCTATATTTGTAAATAGTTTGTCTCAATTTTTTATATTTGAAAACATCTCTTTTACCCTTTTTAAAATTTCTTAACATTTTTAAAAATATTTTTAAAATTGGTTATCAAACATCCCCATTTTTAGAAAATAAAAAACTAAAAACAAAAAATAAAAAACTTAAAAAATAATTCAATGAGATCCAAAGTTTAGAGAAAAAATAAATAGAAGATTTAATTGAATGAAATTAGTAATTAATGCCGTGAAGCAATGCACAATTTCGTGTGACTTCACGATAGATGTACAATAGCATTAGAATCAAAATCATTATATACATTACAATGCTGGAATATTAATATCTTAATTCGATAATTTAATTACTAGAACAAATTTTATCTCTTTGTATTAGATAGAAGATTTTTTTTTAATTATAATATGAAAATAAAAACGGTTACGTTATCTAACTTTAAAAAGTTGATGGTAACTGAAATAAAATTGTATAATATTTATTTTTTACATGCTAAAAAATAACTATTTAAAAAACAAATTAGAACTACGAGATTTCACTGCATTGCAAGTATTTTTCGAATAGTGAGAATATTTTGTGCCATTTTTCCAAAACAATAAAAAGAGAAATTAAAACCGAACTTAAAAAACCCGGTTCAACCGATCCCATTACAGCGGCTCAGCTGAACGCCCAAATCCACGAATCAGCTAAATCTTGAAAAGAAAAGAGAGAGAGAGATCAGCTAAATTAAACCACCTGCTCCCCCCGCCCTCTCTATCTTCAGCTCCGCCGTCGCCGTCGCCGTCGCTGTGAGTAGCGTTGCCGATCCTTCATTCACGCCCTAGACTCTTAAGATTTCTTCCTTCGGTCTTCTTCTTCTCTCGATCGATCGCAGGTACTCTTCACAATTCCTATATCTATCTTTCAAATTCCAAAAACATCTGGAAGATTGTTGCAACTTATGAACTGATGATGATGGAAAGTTGGGAAGTAAATCTAGAAATTCGAACAAACCGGTTTGTGGGAATTGGGAATCTTGTTTTGGTTCTAATTTCTCAAACCGAAAGGGTTGGTTCGGTTCCTGGTTCAGTACGAAATTGTGAAATTTGAACCGATGTTCACCGCCTTCCAAAACTAAAATATTTGAAAGAAATGAAAAACTCAAAGCGGGGATTATTATCGCGCGCTCTCTCTTCCCCGCATCAGTTTTCTTCTTCTCCCTCGCACTTTATCTTTTTTCTATCTCCCTCCTCGAGCTCAGATTTGAAGGTATGGTCAGTAGGATCTCTTTACATACTGTTTCCTACTTTGGTTGTCCTTCGGTATGAATTGACATTGTTTCTGTTCCAATTTGACATTGTTATTGATTTTGATACTTGTAGAGTTTTCGACCTTGTACGATTAACACAACGTACGCTCAAATGGTTAATATTTTCATCAAGATTTACTAATTAAGAAAAGAGAAACCCAAATGCCTATCCTCGATCTTCCTACATGATCCTCCTAGTTTTCCTTTTCTCCCTTGCATAAACTGTAGTTACTGGCAGAGGCGGACCCAGGAATTCACATGGGGAGGGGCTAAATTTCACTCTTGATATTGTTTTTTTAATTATTATATTTCAGTCTTGAAAACTCAGGAGACCAATTTAAAGAGAAACCTCAGATCTTGATATATATATATATATATATATATATATATATATATATATGTAAGTGTAATTTCTAAACCTAAGATTAGTTAAAGATGGACAATTCTTCATTCCATCCGCTCTTGGTTATTGGGGGTGTAACGTGTACCAAATATTTTACTCGCTCAAGTAATCTTTTTCCCTTGATATTTTCTTCTTTTTTTGCCAATCTATAGGGTCATCTTACAGTTTATTTATTAATGCTTTCCTTGGAAGAGCTTTGCAACAATGTTATCTTTGTTTCATTTTCTTCATAAAATGCAGTATCTTGGATTTCATATAAAAGAGAGAGTACTTTCTTCAACCATCTTCCAGTGACATGATGATGTGACTGGCACTGGTATGCTGCTACTCATTCTCATTGGTGAAGCTGTGCTCTCCATTAAGTATGGCAGAAGTCGTTGCTCCAAGTTCTTTGCCTGCAGCTTCTCATGATATTGCCGGAGGGGCTCCAAAGACTGGGAAATCAATTAGAAGAAAGACCCCATCAGAACTAAGGGTAAGTTTCTGACTTACTAAATGATCGAACCATTGTATAGTGAAGCAGGCATTGAGACAATATTTTGATCTCCCTTAGATTTTCCTGCATGTGGTCTACTATCTGTAGAAGAGTAGAACCATTGGAATCCATAGGGATTTCAATTGTGATGTTTTCCCCCTCTATATTGTCTTTGTATTTGTCCTCTCTTTTTCCACTGTAAAATCAATTAATTAGTATGTTGTTGTTTCGGGAGATAGTGGCAACTTAAGTAATTTTTAGATCTCAAGTTTCTTGTTCTTTGTCATATTAAGATTATTATCAAATTTCATGCCAACTAAAACCAGAGTTTTAAGGTGACTGAAGAGGTAGAAGATGTTACATTAAGTAAATATATTTCTGCATGATGAAGCTTTTGTAATTTATGCCCAATGATGTTAAGCTCACATCAAGAGTTTTGTTGCAAATGTGGTTAGGTTGAAGTAACACTTCTGAATCTTGTGCATATTATGCTCAAACTTTTGCAGGCAGAGCAGTTAAAGAGATCGAACAATTTGGATGTTTTGGACGAATCTCCTTCCACTGTTTTTGCTTCTAACAAGTGAGACTTACTCATGTCTCTTATTTTTATAGCTTGCAATTATCGATTCCCTTAGAGTTCTTATTTTTATATGTTTAAACAGTGCTTTGGGCAATGGGTTCAAGAAGCCAGGGTTATTCAGAACTCCAAAATACATTGATACACGCATGGATGAGGTATTTCCGGTAAAAAAATCTAGGCTTAGGATCTTATCCGGGAAAGATAATCCTAAGGTTAGTGCACTTCTCTTGAGGACTTTATTGCAGAATGTATTAATATTAGATGTATTGAAGAAATTGTATCTAGTTTTATATCACTTTTTTATAACATTTAGGAAAATAGTCAGATGGAGCAGGCTAGCAGTTTCATGAATATTTCTTTGCTTTCAAATTTGAATACAAGTCAATGGTAAGAACTCTATTTTTATGTCTTGCTGTTTACTTCAGTGCTTTATATTTTCTAACTGTTTCTTCTGTAGCAGTTGGTTACATAATTCTGTTTAATTGCAGTAAGGGGAATTCTGTTGGTCCTGCTGATGTTTCCCATGATAAGACTGTTAAATCTTCTCGAACAGTTGAGAACAGCAGCCAAAGTGTATTTCGAAGTGTCACAGAGCTCTCATCTGGTGGTGACAAAATGACTGGCTTGACAAGCATTGATATGGTAGAATTCTTAAGCAATGTTTGATTTATTTTATTTCATATCAAATATTTTTTAAAGTTTTATTTGCAATTTTATAGGGTAAAGCATTAAAAGGACTTTTTGCTCGTGAAATCACTGCAGTTTCTAGTTTAGCATCAGACTCTTCCAAGAGATTCAACGATGCTTCATCCACTTATCCAAGTGATTTATGCGGTGATAGCAGCATGCTAGGTCAAAAGGCTCCACTTGATTTTACTTTAAAAACTAGCATGCGAGTGGTCTCCTCCTCCTCACTCAGTTGGTGAGTGTTTCAGTGTATCAGTGTCCTGTTTCTTTGCTTGAAAGTTTCCTTAAGTGAATGGGTATGATCAATTCTTTTGAGAAGATGCAGACGTTTCTTTGAAGTGTTTTGAATATCCAAAAAATTGATTTTGATCTAACCTTAAGTTCTTGTGATCGATTTTCTCTAGAATTGTTTGACAAATATTGTTGTCAATGAGGTTTTATATATATATATATATATATATATATATATAATTTATTTATTTATTTAAAATCCCTTAAAAAACATTTGCAAGCTATCCTCATTTGAACTAGATGCATGTTGGTGATTTCCATTATGCTGGGAGTTTATTTATTTTGTATATAAAGATTTTATTATGAAATTATGTTCAGTTGTAGGTAGCATTCATTTGACATGAAATGGACAATCTTCTCAAATTTGTGAATGTGCTAAGTATATATATTTTCATTGCCAATATAGAATTAAAAACCATTCATTATTTACTGACCTTCTCATCTGTCCCAAAATGTAGGATTCACAAGACAATTGTATCTGCTTCTATGCCTCAGTTCTCGATACAAAGTGGTTCACAGGATCAAACTAGGAACTGTAGTGGAGGACTGCCACTGGCTTCTCAAGCCTCTGGCTCTTTGGTTCTCCATTCATGGGTTTATCCTCAATCTACGTTGCCATCTTCTCTTGTTTCAGTTTTGAATTCATCCGCAGCAGGTTGGGGTTATTTAAAACATAAGATTCTGATCTCTGTGTGTGTAAATACTCACTGGTTCTCTTTTGATGCAGTAGAAGCTGAGTTCCTTAGCAGACGACAACAAGCATGGGAGGACTCATTTCAGAGCCTTTATTATATGCTTCGGAATAATATTTGTAGAGTTTTTTATGGTAACTGCCTTCAATAATGTTGGTTAAGTTTTCTGGACTATGGTTGTAGATTTTTTTTCAGGTCTTCTTTTTAAGTTTCTTTCTGTCTGATGAAATAATATTTCAATGGTGTTAGCTATCATCATTTTACTTAAAATTGGTTTTAAGATACTGTTTTGACTCAATACACTTCATATTGCAGTATCATGCTTGATTCTGGTCATTCTCAACTATAGTTTCTCTTTGCCCAGATAAATGTCATTATTGAGTCATACCTGATTTGATTGATTGGTTTTGACATTTTCAGTTTGTACATCACAATTTGTGGTCATGTTTACAAGTGGAGATGCCTCTGGGGGCAACAAATACATGTGCAACGCATATATTTCCCAGTCAACAAGAGGTTTGAGGTCTATTCTGAGTGAGAATGTAAGTCTAACCCATTCGTTATTATTTTCCCCCTCTCCCAATTTAGGCATGCAAAGCTGGTTTTATTTTATTTAGATTTTAAACAATGGTGATTTTATTCCTTTTGATGGAATTTGCACCTTCATTATTGTTTTTTTTGGGCAGAAATTCCATGTTGCAGGTTGATCCTTTTATCATAATACATAATGGTTATTATTGAAATGAAAACTCAAGTAATTTGGTGTCAATGAAGGTGCATTTAAATCCGCTTGTAGGCAAAATTCTTCATTATTTTTAAAAAATTTTTGTTTTAAATTGCCACCTCAGACTTGTTTTTTATGCATTATTTCCTAAGAATAGTCTCTTAGAAGTGCCTTTGTCCACAAAAAAAAATAATACTAATGGAAAAATGTTAAACTATCTAAAATTATCTTGTATGCTTGCTCTGTGTTTATTGTAAAAAATTTAAGTTTATGTAACGTCACGTTTTCCCATTGTTCTGAAATTTGGATCAGGGTGTTTGTTTCTCTATGCCTCTTTGTCGCTCTAAAGTTGAGCAAGTTAATGCTGAAGATCTGGTTGAACTTTCAGAGATAGAGAAATATAATTTAGGACAGGTTTGTTATGTTTTCATCTTTTGTTCCTTGTCTATTCATGCCAAACCATCTAATTTCATGATAAAGTTAGATATGGATGAGCAAGCTCACACCTGCTAGTAATCCGTTTTTGCCAATTGTGTGAATTAAATTTTTATAGCCTTGGCTACTTGGTTGAGTAAACTACTAAAAGTATATATCTTTTTCAGACACGACGAGTTCGTTCATTTTCTGATGTAGATAGAAGCTCTCAATCTTTACTGTTTTTCAGCAAAAACAAAGATGTGCACGGGTTGTATGATATCCTGTTAAATTACAGGTAAATGAGTTTGTTTGTGGCAATTTGCCTTCCATCTAACTTTTGGCTATTTTAACAGTCTAAACACCTTACTTCTGATCTCTAGGATCAAGCAATCTTATTTATTAAAAAATAAATAAATAATAATAATAATAATAAAAAATCATGTAACAGGATTTTTGTTTACCTTGAATATTACTGATATATTTGGTTATTGTCTAGATCTTTCTTGACTTCATTAGCTGGCATGGATGTTCCTGTGTTGTTATCGCCCGTTCTCTTTCAGAATGCTGCTCTTTCTTCGCCTCAGGTGCATGAAGTTAATTTATTATTTAGTGTTATCAGCTTTATCTTTTTTAGAAAGAAGAAATAGTTTTCATTGAAAACTAAAAAATGTTACCATAAATAACCTATATTAGCCAATGGGCCTTACATAAGCGTTGTATTACTAAGCGTGCCTAAGCATTGAGTGGCTAGTGCCTGCGCCCTTGGGGTGCCTTGTTTTTGAAAAAAGAAAAAAAAGAAGTTTACAGAAATCCTCGTTTGTTGATCTAGTTGAATTTCATTTTTATTGAGGTACTTCTTTCAGATATCATGGACAGCCACAAGAGAATTTATCTTCGTTCAAATGCTATGCTTATTATTATAATCACTTTTCTTCTTCTACTATTTATAATTGATTTCTGTATAAAGCATTGTAGGCGGTGATTGCTTCTACTTTCTTTGTATTTGCTGTGGTAAAAAGGTGAATGATTTGTTTTCTTAGGTCAAATTCAAGGAGATGAGAAGTGCAAACTGTATTGCCGCAGTATCCAAAGGATTCACATCAAAAGATGGAGATTCCACTCTACCCTCATCTGTTGGTGTCTCCTATAGCCTTGAAATTAGTGATGCATATATTCCACCCTGGGCTGTTTCCAGTGTCTGTACAGTCATGGCCATGGGTTCCCAAGGAAGAAGCTTCGAGGCTAGGTATGATTTCCGGTAGTTTTCACTTGTTTGAGTAATATTACTTCAAAATGGAATTATTTGTTTAACTTATTTTAAAAAAATAAACTATTACTCCGATACGAGCTTCCATCCACCATACATCTTTCTGTTTTTTCTCTTCTTCTGTCTCCCCTTGGTTTCTACCATCGATAAAATGTCGATATTGATGGATAATTCTGAAAAAGATTTATTGTAAATAGATATTTTACACATTGTAAACGAAGTTTATAGGTTTATTATTTATATTATATTGTAATGAGTGACAATTTGTTGCTTATTTTATTTGTACGAGAATCTCTTTTAAGATATAATAAAAATGATTCCTCATGTCAATGTTGAACCTATAGAAATATCAATAGAAATGTCTATATGTCGATGGAAATTTTATACCATTATTCTCCCTGATTTTTCTTTCGCTGATCACTATTGATTCCCTATATTATGAAGTATCTTGTAGTCATTTCTAACCATGGAATGGTATTATTTGGATGATCCTTGTCTGATTGTTGGCATAATTTGGAGTGATTTTTCAGCTTCACCACAGACCCTATCTCAACTGGATTGAATGTTGCTCTTGGATCGGTAGACGCTAAACCCAACTCTTCGGCTACAGCCGGTGAAGGCCTCCAACCTATCAACAATGCCTTTGGAATTCCAGAAGCGATTGCTTCACCATCCTTGCGTGCAGGTTTTTTAAAAGGTTTGAAGTACTCCGACGGCTCTTTTACAGCCTCTCTTTCTCTTGCATGACTTGCTTCATTTTGTTATATTTAAGCTTATGATTATGACAGTATGATCTTTCCCTTGTTATTTATGTTGTATATATTTTGTATAATCAGATCTTGAGTAGCATTAATTGACCCATTTCTTTTGTGGATGTTGATTGATCAAGATATAAAAAGCTGGTCCGATTGGATTCAGGAGTTTGCATAAATTGTCCAGGTGTTTTTGTTTGTTGTAAATAGAAACTTATTAATGATTTAACTCCTCTCTGTTTTTTTTAGTTCAATAAAAGTTGATGGATACTTTATCTTGAGTTAATTTGGCCATTAGTTGACTAGTGAAAAAAATGACATATCAAGTTGAGTTAGCAAATGTTAAATGAGGTGATTAATTTAATAACGGGTTGTTATGTGAAATTGAAGGTGTGGTGGTGAATGTTGGAAGTGATTAAATTGGGAATTCAAGATGCGAACCAGGAAAAAGTTGGTTTGAAAGATCTAAATGTAGAGAGTAGAAAGGAAGGGTGAGGAAAAAGGGAAAATGCCATGTCATTTGGCCAAATTAATTGGGAGACCATGGAATAAAGGTGTATTTGGCTAATTAATAAATAAGTTTTTTTTGGAAAATTTTTAAAACTAGAAAAATAAGTAAATCTATTGACACAAAATAGCAAGATTTTTAGATAGTTGTGATAGATGTTGATAGAAGTCTATTAAGGCCTATCGGTGATAGAAATGATAGATGTTTATCACTTATAGATGTTGATAGAAATCTATCAGTGTCTTTTTTGTTATTTTCTGTAAATAGTTTGACATTTTTTCTATCGGTGAAAAATTCTTTTTTTTTTACCATTTAAAAAAATTAAATATCTTTCAAATTATTATTGTTTTAGTTAAAAATATGCAGTGTTGGAGATTCAAATGTCTAATCTTTTGGTTGAAGTGAAGGTACATATATTAGTTGAAGTGAAATCTTGGCTAAAATTAAATTTATTCTTATTAATTTTAAATTAAATTACAAATTTTAATTATGAATTTTAAATTTTAAATTTTGTGTCTATTAGATCTTTGAAGTCCTTAACTTATTCAACATGTATGAAAAATACATGGACTTAATAAACATGAAGTTGATAATTGAAATGTAGATGTCAATAGATATTTTAGAGTTTTTTTTATAAATATAAAAAAATATTTAAATTAATAAATAAAAGCTTCATCATTTTAGAATAAAATTTTGGGTTGTTTTTAAATATAGAAAAGTAATCCAAAATTTTTTATATACAATTAAATATATGTTTTTTAAGTCAAAACAAACGCACAAATTTACACTTGTTTCAATAAGGTTTTCATTATTATTATTATTTTGCCTTTCCATATATATGTCCCAACAACGTCAAACTTGAGAATCTCTCATTCTCAACAACATAATCATGTTAGCTAAATCTAAGGGATAATTTTGAAAGTAAAAATAAATCCTAACATTTTTGGAACACAAAATAATTCTAAAAAAAATGCCTTAAAAAATCAAACTAAATTTATATTTTTAATTTTATGTACACCCCAAATTGTCAATATTTATTGACACGAGTCCCAGTTCAAATATGGACTGATGATCAAATTAGTATGTAATAATAATGGCAAGCTAGTTGACGCCTTCCCCAAAACTATCCATTTTTTACTAAAATCATTAATAAACCCACTTTCTTAATTAAATAAAAAAAGGAAAAAGTACAGTAAAACCCCAAAATGCCCTCAGATTTATTTTTAATTACCAAATCTACCCTCCTCGTTGTCTTCAACACTACGAATCTCACTCAATTCAGCTGAAGCAGTAGCAGAGCTGAAAGTTGAGCTTCAATGGGTTCCGTTTCTCTGAAAATCGGAGATGGAACCGCAAGATTCAAGAGGGCAAGTCTTTGTTCTTCAGCTCTCAACATTCTCATGCTCATTTCTGTAATCACCACGAATCTTTTCGCATTATATGCCTTCACTTACTCTCCCAAAGATCGAGAAATTCATTCGCTTAATCGAACACACAAGAACATTTCTCTCATATCGGAGCAGGTTTCTTTGATTCTCAGAGAGATCGATGCTTCTCAGAAGAAGCTTGCTCAGATGGAGAAGGAAATTCTTGGATATGAGAGCATCGATCTCTCCAGATCCAATGTCGCAAATGAGCTTAGACTCTTTCTCCAGCGTCATCCGCTTCCTCTTGGTAAGGACTCGAAAAGTGGAATCACTGAAATGGTTGCATCTGTGGGTCATTCGTGTGAGAAATCTATGGACCTTTTGTCGCAGTATATGAATTACAAGGTCTCTGGACCTTGTCCTGATGATTGGAGCCTCGCTCAGAAGCTGATTCTGCGTGGATGCGAACCGTTGCCGAGGCGGAGGTGTTTGGCCAAATCTGTGCCAAAGGTAGGTTTACAACCTTTCCCTAAGTCTCTATGGAAACCTGTAAGTGATAAGATTGTTATGTGGAGTGGGCTTGGGTGTAAAAATTTCCAGTGTCTGAATAGTAAGAAATTAGTGAGGGATTGTGTTGGTTGCTTTGATTTGGTTAATGGATTTGAGAATCAAAGATTTGTTAAGGCTAGAGGGAAGAATGATTTTCCAATTGATGATGTTTTAGCTTTAACTAGTGGTGGACTCAGGATAGGTTTTGATATTGGTGGAGGGTCTGGAACTTTTGCTGCTAGAATGGCTGAGAAGAATGTCACTGTCATAACCTCTACTCTGAATATTGATGCCCCATTCAGTGAATTCATTGCTGCAAGAGGGTTGTTTCCTCTCTTTTTGAGTTTAGATCATAGATTCCCTTTCTATGACAATGTGTTTGATTTGGTTCATGCCTCAAGCGGATTGGATATTGGTGGAAAGCCTGAAAAATTTGAGTTCCTTATGTTCGATATCGATCGGATCTTAAGAGCAGGTGGATTGCTTTGGCTGGATAACTTCTACTGTGCTAATGATGAGAAGAAAAAAGCTTTAACACGCTTGATTGAGCGGTTTGGATTCAAAAAACTGAAGTGGGTCATTGGGGAGAAATCCGAATCAGGCAAATCTGAGGTTTATCTGTCTGCTGTTTTACAGAAACCTGTAAGAGTATGATGATGATGGTAGCTATCAGCCTATCTTCAACACGAAAGGGAAAAGAGGTAAGAGAGAATTGTTTTTTTTCTCAATCCTTGATATAAAAATATCGAGTGAGTTATGCTAATAGCATCCTCATTACATATTTCAAAAGTGAAATAATGAATAGCATAAGTTGTTTATTCTGCTTACTGTGATACTAGTTATGGAGAAGAATATAGCATTAGATCAGTCACTTTTAGATGTTGTTCTTCAACCTGTTAGTCTTTTGTCAAGGAAATTGTTGCCATTTTTTGTTTTCAGGAAATGAATTATTTGGAATGGAAATTGTTGCCACCCTTACTGTTAGTCTTTTTTAATCCATTGTTCATTCATAAAGTTTAGAATATGATGATAGATAATTATCAATGTTAGAAGTTCTTCCACTGGTTCTAAGTCAATTGTGTATGGCATTAAACCAAACTTCCTATTTCACTGATGCAATGGCTCTACATTTGAGTGGAATAGACTTGGCTTTCTTCCCTTTTATTCTTAATAATTCAATAGTACTAACTTTGATAAAAGGCTAAAAGGGAAATGAGTTTAATCCATGGTGGCCACCTACCTAGGATTTAATATCCTACGAGTTTTTTTGACATCCAAATGTTGTAAGGTCAGGTAGGTTGTTTTGTGAGATTAGTCGAGGTATGCATAAGGTGACCTGGACACCCACGGATATAAAATAACAATAATAATATTTTGATAGTACGGCCATTCCTTTGAAATATCTTCGAAGTTTATAGTGTACGATTACGATTTTTACTGTTTTGGTTTATGTTATTTTTATTCAAGGAGCAATCGAGATTATGCACTAACGGCTTGATGAGTTTCAAGTCATGTCAGTAGTTGATACAAAATTTGGGATAGGGGAAGCGCACCTGACCCTCACGTGACATCAGCCGTTGAATTTGTAATTCAGGGAAGAGTGGACCTTCAAAACAAAGAAAAATGTTATGATGCCTAAGTAGAATTATAGAATGGAGAATAAGTCAAAAGTTTAAGATAGATCATATGGAGTCATCATGGTGTATTTATAGTTATAGTTGACATAGAAACCTTTCAGTTTCCAAATTGCTTTAGGTTTATCCCTTGACTTATTAGGCTTAGGTGTGTGAGGGGTGTGCCCTGACATTTTGCTATATTTTGGGCCTACGATAGTCACTTGGGCTGGGGTATGCGTGAGACATGCCCTGTTAGATATTTGATGAGGCTCGGGCTCAGCCAGACTAACGTCGAGCAACTCAAGTCAACCTCTACCCCTAGGTCCATTTTGGTCCTAGGTTGTTACCCTCGGCCTGAATCATGCTATCTTCTCGACTTTGATACCTATATTCTCACCAAATGTCGTTTATGTCATTTGATCTAAAATCACTCATAACATCAGCTAAAGAAAGACTTCCTTAATTTCCAAATCTAAATCTTCATGACCAAGAAGTTCTACCATGTTAATAAATTCTCAAGTTCACATTTCATAATGAAGTTTTGACCAATCAAAATCCAAATGAGTGGCTAGCTTCGACAAATTTAATAGACTATTCCAGTACTCAAAAGATTATGAGACTTTTCTCCACGAGAGATTTTGCAAGGAAGTGTTCCAAGTTCCTTTTGATGAGGCAGACAAAGTGTGGGTGCGTCTCCAATGATTTTGCTCAACTTGAAGGGTTTTTATTTATTTATATATTTTTTTAAAGTTGATTTTATGATTTCATGTGAAAGTATGCTCTTATTCAAACGACTAGTTCTTATGATTGGAACCAACCAAATTGACATCACGTTAGTCGAAAAAGGAAGATTTCAACTAAATGGTGGAGTATTTTAAACCATATAGGTTTAAATATTATTCGATTATTTTGTTTCTTTGATTTTCATTTTTAGCTCTATTTTAAAATTTTATGTTAATTTTGGCAATTAGACTATATTATTTACTTTTGAATTATAAGACCAATATGGACATTCTGAAACTACAATCAGTAAATTGAACTTTTTAAAAGTACACAAACCAAATTGAAGCAAAGGCTAGAGTACATTGATTAAAGTAGCTGGGATGATAATTGGTTCGGTTTTGTCGGTTTTTGGGTCAACCAAGAACCAAACCAAATCAAATCGATTGGTTTTATAAATAAAAGATCCAAACCGATGTCCAATAAATAACAAAACTAATGGATTGGTTTTTTTTTGTTTGGTTTATTATCGGTTTAGTTCTTGGTTTTTTACATTTTCATTTTTTCTTCCAAATTTAATTTTAATTTTAAGTTTTGTTTTCAATTGGTCATTTTAGCTAATTTTAATTAAAATTGGGTGCATTTCTTTTTTTATATACTAAAATTGGACTTTTTTTTTTTACACTTTCTAAATAAAAAACATATACACTCCATAATAATCAGTCTTTTTCTAAACAATAAATATATATACACCATAATAATTAAAAGACTAAAAGATACCTAATGTTAGAGTTTATTTTTAAGGGTATATTTTTAAGGGTATATATACCCTGGTTTGTTTCGGTTTTGGTTGGTTTTTTCCAATCAAAATCCAATTCGAACCAATACTTTTTTGTTTTTTCCAAATACAAACTAATAGGTCTAACTTTATACTAAAAAACCTTACCGAACTATTGGATTGGTTTGATTTTTTTATTTTTTTTTATTGCACTCCTTTAAAGTAGTATTTAAACCAAAATAAATGTATAGCAAGCAACTAATATGAATCGATTTGTCCAATAAACTTTCTTTTTGTAAAAAAAATGGATGTTTTCCAATATATAGAAATGAGTCAAACTATTTATAAATATAAAATTTTTTTATTGTCTATCAGTGATAGACTGCGATAGAATTCTATCGCTTGAGCGAGAGACAATGAATTTTTTCTATATTTGTAAATAGTTGAATATTTTTTCTGTTTATATAGTAATTCCCCTAAAAACAACATCTCTTCAATAATGATAGTAATAAATTTAAAGCCTTCTTCTTTCTTTTTTTTTTGAAAGAAAAACCATTTATTTCAATATAAAAGAATTTGAAGGGCACCACACCCTCTAGACACACATATTATTTTACAAAAATGAATTGAGTTTGAAACATGAAGTGTAGTTATTGAAGTTATATATATATATATATATATTTTTTAATTTTTAACTCAAAATTTAAATAGTCGAGAAATATGAAAATATGGTTGTTTTCAAATATAGAAAAATAAGCAAAAATATTTACGAATATAGCAAAATGTTACTAGTTATTAGTCTATCAGTGAGACAGTGATATTTTACTCTATTTCAAAATATTTATAACAATTTTGTCGATTAAAATAGTTACCATGGTGCTTCAAATTTTGCATTACATAATATGGAAACAATCTTTAGAAACACATGTGTCAGGAAATTTCCCCATTTGGACAATTTTGATATTTTTTTTCCATAGGCAATGGATTTATGTTTATTTCAACTTTTATTTCGAGAATTATAAATTTAGCCAACCTTTTTTTAAACTGTTTTTTTTTTTTTTAAGTTTACATCTAAAATTAGTATTCATCGTTTATAATTATGAAATATTACAATTTGCATTTACTAAATAGATTGTTTGTATGTAGTTATTTAATAAAGTAGACTTTAGGTATGGTAATAATTTTATAATATGTTGTGCTTCATATAATATATATATATATATATATATTATTGTATGTTGTATGATCTAGTCCAAACTTTTAATATATGATCCTTAGGTGGATTGTGTCAATGTAAAATAAATCTCAAAGTCCTCTAACAACCGTAATTTAGATTTGAAAATGACAATTGTTGGAATTAACAATGAAATTTGTGTAATAAAATATATTTTGTACATATTAAAATGTTTGCACTATTTGTTCTATGCTTGTTTTAATCTTAGGGGTCGAGCTTTAAATTTTTCATAACCTATTACGACAACTAAGATTAACTTTTAGACGCTAAAATAATTTTATTGTGTTCAAATTTTTATTTTGAGTGGTTGTTTAATAATTTTTTTTAAAATAAAATTCTTAGAAATTAAGTGTTAAGGAAAAAATGTTTTTCAAAAATGCATTTTCATTGAAACACTTTTGGTAAAAACTCCTTAAATGTAAATACACATATGTTTGGCAACTTTTTTTCAAAAGTGTTTTTAAGTAAGAGTTTGTTTGGTTTGTTATATACTAAAAGTGTTTTTATTAATTTCAAATTACTGTAAAAGAATTTGTCGATTAAGGTGACAGCCGGTGGTTAAAGGTGGCCGACGATGGTAGTCGGAGATAGCATTTAAAGGTTAGTCGGTGGAGGTCGCCGGAAGTGGTGGTTGGAGGTCGACCGACAACAATCGTCGGAGATTAGTGCTGGAGGTGGTTGCGACAGTTGCACGAAGACGGTGGCTCGAGGTTAGCCAATGAAGGTTGCCAAAGTTTCTCATACAAATTAGGGAGAGATGACTCAAAATTCATTTTTCTAAAAGTTGGTTTCAAATGTTTATCGTGAATCAACTTATTTTACAAACTAATTTTTTTCAAAATCTATTTTAGGTGACTGCCAAATACATGATTTTTTTTTTAAATAATTTTTTTTTAATTTAATCACTCGAAAAAGTATTCCAATTACACCTTAAATCAATCCCATCCTAATATGTATAAGTGTGAATCTTCCAACTCCACGACAATTTTACAAACATTTCAAATTTAGAAATTGGTATTTTTTTTCCTCTCTTAAATCTTTATTCTTTTCAAGAATGGTATATATATATATATATATATATATATATATATATATATATATATATATATATATATATATATATATATATATATATATATATCACAATTAAAAGGGATAAAAATTCTCGTGACCAGCCCAAAATAGAAAAATGCATGCAATGCTCTATGCTTAGCTTGCCAAATACTGAAAAACATAGGTTTTCAGGATTAGAAACCTATAGTGTGTTTCGTATAATTGGCAAAGAAAATGCATTTAAATAAAATCAAATTTTCTATAAATACTGTTGGAAAAATTGATTATTTTAAACTATAGTTTATTAAATAAAATCAAATTTTCTATGCATACTTTTGGATTTTTTAGTACTAACTTCTTGTAACGTGCAACATAATTAATAAGGAAACATTCCATCAATATGAACAACGGAGAATTGTTATGAGGATAATTAACACTAATTCACAACCTAAATTATATGTTTGAGAAGTAAAAGATTGAAAGAGATAAAATATTTTCACTTTTTTTTTTTATCATAAAAGTTACATTCTCCCTCCAAAAAAAATCTTTAACCCATGTTCGATATATATTTCTTTATGGTTGCTACAGAGAGATTCACATTAGGTGCCTATTACCGTCTTAATTTAATAATTAAGTAATATTACTGTTAAAAAAAGACTATAAAAAATAAATCATTAAACAAAAAATAGAAAAAAATAGAAAAACAAGGGGAACTATTTACACAAAATAGCAAATTGTTTAGATAGTTGGGATAGACGCTGATAGAAGTCTATTAAGGTTATTGGTGATAGAAATGAAAGAAGTATATTACTGATCGATGCTGTTAGAAGTCTTTCAATGTCTATCATTTTTTTTTCTGTAAATAGTTTGATTTTTTTTTATCTGAAAATTTTTTCTAAAAAAATATGATTAATTAAGAAATCATTTATGGATAATTTGTCGTTAGAGTTTTCTCAAAAATATATTTTTAATTAATTTTGTTTTTAATTTTATTTATTAAGACTTTTAAAAAATAATTTGATCCTTTAAAATTATTCTTTGCTATACTAATCACATTTTAAATTATTGTATTTTTAATGAATTAATAAAAAAAATTAAAGAAGTATTTGTTTCGAGTAATTCCGAACACACCATTATTTTAGTAACTACTTTAAACAAGTTGTAAGTCTCCTCAAAAAAAATGGTAAGAATCAACACAGATGACTGACTTTTACTTTTCTACTTTATCATTATTTTCAAAATTAAAATCCTTTCAAATGGGAAATTCACAGACAGTCAAAAAAATAAATTAAAAAAAGAAAAAAAGAAAAAGAACGATAAACAGGAAAAAAAAAGAGAGAGAGAGAGAGAGAGAGAGAAAGCAAGAGGTAATTACTAATAAAATAGAGTGTGAAAACAATTCAGATTTTAAATAGAGTCATATCACGTGCACATGCACGTGACTGTCCAAATATGCCACGTCACGAGTTGGAAAACCCTTCTCATTACATGTAAATTTCTCATTGGCGATCTCGTATGATTCGGTATATTGTATCTGGAGCAGAACATTGTGACGCGGCCGGTAAATTCCCATTTCACCCTCATCTCTTTCTTTATTGACCATACACATCCCTTCTTCATTGATGTTTAAAATGTCGAAATTTCAATTCTACAAAAATGTAAATAGAAATATATGCTATTTAAAAAACGCTTAAGAGATAAATTTTTTATTTAAATTAAAGTTATTAAAATTAGTAGGATAATTAGATTATCTAAATAAATAAAAAAAGAGGATGATCAAATATAATCATTCAAATCATCAAAATATTTTTTTAAAGGTTGTCACAAAATTTTAAAAAATAGAAAAAATATATTAGTTTAAATCAAAATTTAAAGTTACGGAGATAATCAAATCATCCAAATTAAAATATGTTTTTTAAATTAAGGGAATAATATTACGAAATTTAACGAAAAATAGTTTGTTATTCTTTTTTTTTTTTCAAATAAGGATGGTAGTTTAATTAGCCAAATCAAGAAAAAAACCTAAGAGAAATTATTACGAATTTTTGTTTAAAAATAAAGAAGATTAATAATTTGTTTTCAATTAAAGTATAGAATTAAAAAGATAATCAAATTATGTAAAGCGAAGTAAAATAAAATAATTGTTTTTTTAAAGAAGAATATTACGAAATTTTGTAGAAAATAGTTTAAAATTTAAGGAAATTGTTGTGTATAGAAAAAAACAAACAAAACTAATTACACATATAAAAAAAGTGCACCCATGCTTTTCTATTTCCCATTTTTTTTTTATATGTGTAATTAGTTTTGTTTTTTTCTATTTGTGAAAAGACACCTTAAATTTAGATGGTTATTTGTTTGAAAATTGCTAATTTGATTTTTTGTAGTGTGGGTTAATTTGATAATAACATATTTACATGTTAATAAAAAAAGAATAATAAAATTCTTATCCAAATAAATAATAATAATAATAATAATAATATACATATTGAATAATTAAAAAATCTACCTATACCTCCAATCCTTCATTTCAGCTGTGATTAACAATATCAGAGCCAAAGTTTATATTTTCCTACAAGTTCTTCATTTTCCATAAGTATTTTTTTAAAAGAATAATTTTCCACGTGTATTTTTTTTTAGAGAATTTTCTATATGTATTAAATCCTACATTCAACTTTTATATTTACCTGAAAGATACAACAGTGCACATAATATTTTTTTAGTATTATTAAAATTTTGATGTCCATAGATGTTCCTAAAAAAATTACAGAAACAAAAAGTTTAAAAGATATTTAACATAGTGAATAAATATTGTATTTTAAACAAGTTAAAAATACATTTACTATTTATAAAATAACTTCATCGCTGTCTCTCGCGGATAAACTTGTAATTTCCTTTTTATATTTATAAATAGTTTGACTAATTTTTTTATTTTAAAAAAAAATCCTATATTATATTCATATTAATAACCTTACTCATTTTTTTTTTTTTTAAAGAGATAATGTAAATTTACTGCTCATCTTATTTATTATTTTTTTTTTTGAAACTGCTGCTCTTGTTAAGGATCCATGAAAAAATTATAAAAATCAATGGAGTAATTTTAATACCATGTTCCTCACATAGTAAAATAAAAATTTACGGATTATTTTTTATTATATATATATGTATGTTCTTATGAACCATCTCTCTCTCTCTCTCGAGTGTTGCAGGCTTTATTTTATTTTTTTTCCCTTCGTTTTCCCCTTACTGTTTTCAAGTTTCTACGTGTTTTGCTTGTTCTGTGATTCGTCGATCGGACTGTCATTTTCTCTCCATCAATGACTATGATGACTCCTCCACCTCTTGATGTAATTTGGCTACTCTTTTTTAGTTTCTGTTCTTGGTTTTTTTCCGTACTTGACGTCCTTTGGTTGTTTGTTTTGGTGTCATTTGCTGTTCTTTGAATTTTGATCTTAAGGGTTTTGATTTTGGTTCGGACATCAAATTGAGTTGAGAATTCAATAACTCGGTTTGTTTAATTGCTATAGCTCTAGGGTTTCGATTCAATCTTTGTGGGGTCGACTTTCGTCCTTTGGAAGATCTGATTTGCGTGTTTTGTTCCGCAGCAAGAAGACGAGGAGATGCTTGTGCCACATTCGGATGTAGTGGAAGGCCCTCAGCCGATGGAAGGTTTATATTCAGCCTGCTTGACTAGTTTATACTATTTGAATTTTATGATCTTTTTAGTTAGCCATAGTTTTGAAGTTAATGCGTTTACAATTCACTGGAAGATTGGGTTGTATTAGGTTTTGTTTTGTGGTGTGACTTCAGTTTTTATCATATGATGATCCCATTTTGTATTGAGGCCTTGATTTGTTCTGCATTTGTGTGATTGTTTTCAACAGCTCAAGTGGAGCCTTCTGGCACCGTGGAGAACCAGCAAGTGGAGGATCCCCCACCTATAAAATTCACATGGAGAATTGAGAACTTCTCTAGGTTAAACATGAAAAAGTATTATTCTGACTCGTTTTCTGTTGGCGGATATAAATGGTACATTCTATATCTCATTTTCAAAACTTTAATTTGCGCCATTGAGTTGCTGTAGCTAGTTGTTGATTTGAGTTAATTGCTTTCATCAGGCGGATATTAGTTTTTCCAAAAGGAAACAACGTGGACCACCTGTCAATGTATTTGGATGTTGCTGACTCTGGAACGTTGCCGTACGGGTGGAGTAGATACGCTCAGTTCAGCTTGGCAGTGGTTAATCAGGTCCATAAAAAGTATTCAATACGAAAGGGTATGTACTTCCCCATTATATGAGAATTTATTTATTTTTCACAATTCAGTTTAACATGTAGAAATAGGGTTTTCTCATTTGTGGTACTTGTAGTCACTTGTAAGGGGAATAATTTAATCACTTGTTGATTGATAATGTTGATTATTAGATGAAAACTAGCACTACAAAAACATATTGGCTTAAGATTCTCTCTCCCTCTCCCCCACTTTTTGAAGCATGGCCAATAAGCTTTTATATGTTTTCCCCCACTTTTCCTAATCAATTCATGCAAAAACAAGTTTTATACTTTTATTGATATTTAAAGGTAATAATATAGAAAATGATACTCAATGTCCAACATGACCTTCAAAGATATTGGAGACAACATTCCTCTAGGGTTCAATTTCGAAGACCTTTGTAACTATTCTCTAAGCATTTTTTTTAGTTGGAGTCCCTTCTTCTAGTTGGGCTCCCTTTTTGTGAGCTTGGTTTTTTGTATGCTTGTGTATTCTTTCATTTTTCTTCAATGAAATTTGTTATGAAAAATATTGGAGATGGCAAAAATCTTTCAAACCACAGTTTTAGACTAAAATAATGCTTCACCAAAGTTGGAAAAGGAGAAGAAATTGAACAACTGTATAAAGTTTTTCTAGCGATGATGCCAGAAGTATCTATACTCTGTGGTCAACACTTAGTTGCTGTACGTGGAAATAGGTTGACAGTTTGGATGATAGATGGGAGTGAAGCTAACTCATCAATCACACGTTCAATAAAGGCTTTCCAATATGAAAATCAAAAGAGAACCCTCTCCTCATCCAAATAAACTATAAATGTTTTAGAAAGGGCAGCCTCCTTAGAGTGCTCAGACAACATTGGATCACCTTTTATGAGTTCCTAAAGGTGCAATGTCCCTGATGAGGACCTAGGAGTCCCTTATGCCTGGAGGTTCGAAGGACGAATCCCATAATCATTTTGATAGAAGGAAAATATTTTGCACCTTACATTCCCAATCTCCAGAACACTCACTCAGATGGTTCGACACAATACTCCAATTAACTAAATGCCAGTCACTTCTCTCCTCAACTCCTTCCTGCAGATAATTTCTAGTACTCTTGACCACCTTCACTTTAACCAATGTTTGGATTTTGGAAGGAGATTGAAAGTACTGTGAAATTTCACGTTTGCATGTCAACAATAATTGTTAATACTGATATGAGGGTCGGCTTCTTGAGCGTGTACATAAAGGCCTTCTTGTTTATTAAACTGTGAATTTATTGCCTGTGAACTTCTTTATCTAGTAATTGTGTGATTGTCCTTGAAATCCATATTAGTCAAGAGTGCACCAAAAATTAGAGGATGATTGAATGGTATTTAAAACTTTGCTGTTTGTGTTTATTTTTCATATTTATGATATAACCATTTGGTTACTTCTAACCATCATGGGTTGACCTAGTGGTAGTCGGAACATCTACAAAAGGCCAAAGGACTAAGGGGTTATGGGTTCAATCCATGGTGACCACCTACCTAGCATTTAATATCCTACGGGTTTCCTTGACACCCAAATATTGTAGGGTCCGGCAGGTTGTCTCGAAAAAAAAACAAATCATTTGGTTACTTTTCCTTTCATTCTCTAAAAATTGTGTACTCATCTTTGCGGAAGAAGATTTAATAATCGTATTATTATTTAAAATTTTCCTTCAGATTGACTTTTTTTGGGACCTAAACTACTTATTTTATTTCCGCACAACTTCCAACCATATATTGACTGGAGATAATTGTTGCATACAAATAATTAATTGGTCCTTGGCTGGTGGAGACCTTTTTTTTCTTCTTTTATTTTAAATTTTAAATTTGTAATCCTTTTCATTAATTAAAAATTGAATTAGAGTTGATATATTATTTGGATATGATAAATTAGTTTAAGGGAAGTTATTTTAAATAAAAAAAACTGTTGAAAATATTTACAAATATAGCAAAATGTCACAGTCTATAGGTGATAGATAGTGATGGAAACTGATAGACACATGTCTATCAGTGTCTATTAACGTTTATCACTGATAGACAGTGAATATTTGTAATATTTTGGTTCATTTTGCTATATTTGAAAACAACCCTTAGTTTAATATTATAATTAATATTAAGAATAATAATAATAATATTATTATTATTATTTTAATTTTTTTTTATGATAAGAAACCATGCTTTCATTGAGATAGACGAAATGATATACAAAGACGTAAAAAAAAAAAAAAAAAAAAAACTAGTCCAAGATCACAAAAGCCCCCATGCCCAATTACATGGAGGGGCCCAATCCATAAGAATAAAGCTAAACTGATAATTACGAAAACCCGTATTAACAAACACTCACAGTGGAATTAAATCTAATTGTATCTCAAAGTTCCTCTCCAAACCGCTCCACCCCATGAAATTTTTTACTATTTCTCTCATGCCAGCTAGCCTGCAAGGCCACAACATAGCCATAAAAGAAGAAGAAAGCCAAAGTACCCTATTTTTTGTGGGCAGAGTTTTCTGGTTGCGCGTGTATTCTTTCATTTTATTCTCAATGAAAGGTTGATTCTTATAAATAAAAAAGAAAAAGAGGATTCAAGAGTATCTCCTTAAACATCGAATGACACCCTCTATTCTGAGCCAACACAATCTCAAAAGTTCTAAAAGAATCAGAATTAATGTTTTCAAAAGGCCCTATCCAAGAAAACAAAAGAAATAGTGTTTTCAAGATGCTTGTCTCTTAAAATTTGTCGACATTCATTTTTTATCTTATAATTTTTTTTTACTATCTGTCGCTGGGTCTTTTTTTAATTGGAATCTTGTTCTTGTTCTTTTGGATTGGAGTCATTTTTTGTTACTTGTTTTGTTGTCCTTTTGATCGGGTTTGTATTTTGTACGTCATTGTATTCTTTCAACTTTTTCATTGAAAGTTTGGTTTCTTTCCATTTTTTTTACAATCAATTGGCCATTATAAATTTCCGTTTTTTTTTTTAATTGACAAGAAGCACGTTATCCTATTTACGACAATGCTTTTAATTGAAGAATTTTGTGCATGAAGGAAAACTGGTGCCATGTGTTTATGCAAACTTTATTGTTTGGAATTTAAGCAATGATATATTTTCTCTCTTCATGTTTAATTATGCAGACACAAAACACCAATTCAATGCTAGAGAAAGTGATTGGGGTTTTACATCATTCATGCCTCTCAGTGATCTTTATGATCCTAGTCGAGGGTACCTTGTAAATGACACATGTATTGTTGAAGCTGAGGTTCTGGTTCGTAAGGTTCTTGATTACTGGTCATATGATTCAAAGAAAGAAACTGGGTATGTGGGTCTTAAGAACCAAGGGGCAACTTGTTACATGAATTCTCTTCTTCAGACACTTTACCATATACCATACTTCAGAAAGGTAGGAAAGAGTTTCATAGCTCTTATTTTTGTCTTGTGGAGGATTTCTCAATTCCTGAGTCTATGTCCAGGCTGTTTACCATATGCCGACAACCGAGAATGACATGCCTTCAGGAAGCATCCCTTTGGCTCTTCAGAGTTTGTTCTATAAACTTCAATTTAATGCCAGCAGTGTTGCAACTAAAGAGCTTACCAAGTCCTTTGGATGGGATACTTATGATTCTTTTATGCAACATGATGTGCAAGAACTCAATAGAGTTTTGTGTGAAAAGCTTGAAGATAAAATGAAGGTATAGTACAGGATACTTGGATTGTTTGATGAATGCCTATAAAAATATAGGCAGTCAATCCTATATGCATTGGCTTGATCCAATATCTATTGACATAACTTGTCTACATGTTGTTACTATCTATCTTTTCTTGTACAATTATTCTTTTGGTTTTGGTCCAGGGAACTGTTGTGGAGGGGACAATACAGCAGTTGTTTGAGGGTCATCACATGAATTACATAGAATGCATTAATGTTGACTACAAATCTACAAGAAAGGAATCATTTTATGGTACTTCTGGTTTAAAAAACACTATTTGAAATTTTGAATTGATTTAAGATCTGTTAGCTGGATTTTTCTTTGGGTGGATTGGCAGATCTCCAGCTTGATGTGAAAGGTTGTAATGATGTCTATGCATCTTTTGATAAGTATGTGGAAGTTGAACGTCTTGAGGGTGATAACAAGTATCATGCAGAAGAGCATGGCTTGCAGGTTTGTACTGTCGATGATTTGATCCAAACATTCCTCTCTGCGTGTATTTATGTTTATTTTGTGGTTGCTTAAGGGTAATGTCCTTTGAAGGTGTATTCTTTGTATATTGTGGCCTTTTAAGGATAAAGGAACTTTTTTATGCTCTCTGTCAGGATAAGTAGGATCTGATATAATTCTCTTTCTTATTTCTGGTGTTGTTTCTTGCTTCTGAAATTCGCAACCTATGATGGATATGTGGCTCATTTGCTTTCCGGATAAAACTGTCCAGATTTTATTGTTTGTTTTCATTACATCTTTATAACTACTTTTTTTGTGTTGAAAAGGTGAGACTATCTTAAATGCTTTAAAGGAACTGAAATTGTTCTTGAATCTCGAATACTAGAAATATGAGATAGTTCAACTTCCTGAGCTAACTGTAGGAAGTAAATCTTTCAATTTGATTTTCCTGCATAAATTAATCTTTGTTTCAGGAAGCTAAGAAGGGCGTCTTATTTATTGACTTCCCCCCAGTCCTCCAACTCCAGTTGAAGAGGTTTGAGTACGATTTTATGCGGGATACAATGGTGAAGGTCAGTAATGAAAATATACAACAGCATGGTTTTGCATTCACTACTCTAGGACGTGTCATTGTTTGTTGCGGGACTGAATAACCATGAAAGTGATTTTGGCTTACAGATAAATGATCGCTATGAGTTTCCTCTTCAACTAGACCTTGATAGGGAGAATGGCAAGTATCTATCACCAGAAGCAGATAGGAGCGTTCGCAACCTTTACACACTTCATAGGTATAGCCCTGTTATTGCTTTGTGTTGGGAGTTTTTAACCAAGATGTCCTGGTGATCAACTTTATACCACGAGCCTTGATTTTTGTATTTCTGTAAATTTCTTTTCCTGTTTTCTGACTCATGTTTCCTGGAAATTTCATAATATATATATATTTTTCTTTAAATTATGAATAAGTTTTACAAAGAGCACAAATTTTCAATAAATTTTGAAAAGTTAGTAGAACACAATACGTCCTTTCAGGAGTGAATAACACAATTACTTAGATTCCTTTTCATCTATCAATAGAAATTTGTTTCTTGTTTACTAATTAATGCAAATACTAAGATAGGATGGACACAATCCTAAACATAACTCTTCAAGAAAGCTTCCGGACAAGAATTAATATCAAATGAAGAGTATTTGCAGAATTCTTTGGACAGAGCAAACCATGAAATCACATTTAGTTTTTACAAGATCAAATATTTTCTCCTTAATAGCTTGTTTCCTTTCAAATAAGCGCCAATTTCTATCTAAATATCCTGCACTATTGACTTGACCACGTTCGTCTATGGGAATTTTGCCTTCCTCTTTGGGTCATGATCACAGAGAACTAGAGAAGATAGAACATCCTTTTTCAGCGTTCCAATCAAGAACCCAAGAACATCCAAAGCCTTTCAAACGAAACCTCCTATAAATTTCTGCTCAAGGAGCAATGAAAGTAGCGAGCTGAAGATCCATCAGGCACAAAATAAAGCAGCTTTTAATTAAATAGCTAGAATGATATGTTATTTAACTCTATTGATCCTGTTTAATATTTCCAATAAAATCATCCAAATTAAAATATTCACCTTTCTTGGGTTCTCTGACTTCGACAAAGCTACCATTCAGGCTTAGAAAGAAAGGTTGTTTCTATAAGAATAGAATATGCCTTAGTAAATGTTTGTCCCTTTTGACCACCTCCTTTGTTTATGGAGCATCCTAGAACTAAACTCGCTATGTTAAATTTTAACCTTTTCCCATGCGTTTACTTGGAGGAGCAATGATTTGCCATTCTGCTTCTAATGGCTTCAATGGACGGATGTGATCTACTTGGATTTATTTATATTCCATATTTTGTTCCTGTTATGTTTAGTTTTGGACATATATATAGTTTCATTGACTGTTAAAATGTGAAGAATCAACATCTAACTTGTTTTAATTTTCTGATGCAGTGTACTGGTACATAGTGGTGGTGTCCATGGTGGACATTATTATGCTTTTATCAGACCAACGTTATCTGATCAGTGGTATGCATGTTCTTTTTTTTTTTTTTTTTTTTTTAAATTTTATTTCCAATTTTTAGTAGGAACATTTTATATTTTTTAAGAAACAATTTCATTGGTGAATGAAATAATCCTAAAGGATACAAAAGAGACCTTAATCATAGGGAGTATAGTAGGAAACATAATGAATTCCATGGATGAATAAAATGAAAAAAAAAGGAGTAAAAAACACACTCAATCACCAAAAGGTGGACTACAAGAAAGTTCAAAAATTCCTAATTAGTAAAAAGAAGACTATTAAACTCAACACAGATGTTTACATTGACACTAATAAATCCTATTTCAAGATCCATTGACCATAGCCTCCAATATTTTGCCTTACTGTGGAAGAATTGATCTTACTCTTCTTTAACAATGCTTGTTTATGCATGGTACATATTTTTGAGGACTGGGTAGAGGGTACGTGGGCATCTATGAGAATTAGACAATGATGTGGGATAACAATATATTATATTACTTTTTTAGTTAAGTAATGTTGGGTTTATTTGTTTTATAAGTTTGTTTTTTGTTTTTATAAGAATCCAGGCTTTCATTATGACGAAGGGAAAAGTATACAAGGGCATAAGGAAAAAAATCATGCCCAACAAAAAGGAAAAAGGACTGATACAATCATACAAGCTATAGTAATGGCTCCAATCCAAAAGAACAAGACTAAGCTCAAAAACAAAAAAGGTTAAGTAACCGTAACCGATGCTCATAAGGAAGCGTTAAATCTAGCCAACTCCGAAACATTCTCACTTGATCTCTCTAACCCTCTAAAAATTCTATTATTCTTCTCTCTCCAAATGCCCCACAGGCCACAAAAAAGCAAAAGAACTGCTGTGCCACAAAATTGTACTCTTCTCCTTACAAGGAGAGTTCGAGAGCACCTCCTCTATCTCTTTGCCATGCCTAACAAACCCCAAATTATCTCTACCAGCAACTCCAAAGAAAATGCAAACTGATAGCCCCAGAAAAGATGATCAAGATCCTCCTCGTCACCTTGTGTTGTTATATTAGTTTGTTAGTTAGTATTTAGCACTCAGGTACTCACAGGTACTTAAAAAAAGTTAATATTTTAGCTTTAATTTCCAAGTAGCTATGGGGATTTTCCTTCGCCTTGGTTTATTTACTGAGAATGGTTCCTTCTTGAGTCTCTCACCTACGACACTTTTAATGTGCCTACAATGCATACATTAAGTACTATTTTATTGTCGGCCAGTTATTTGGTTCAAGTTTCATTATTTTAGGTACAAATTTGATGATGAGCGTGTAACAAAAGAAGATACGAAGAGAGCATTAGAAGAGCAATATGGTGGTGAGGAAGAGGTGATATAACTTGCTTAATGAAATATCTGGTTCCCCTTAAATATGTTCTTTACCTGTTTGTCTAACCTGGGTTTAATCTGCACTCACTTCAATGTTTGACAGTTGCCGCAGACCAACCCTGGCTTCAACAATACTCCCTTCAAGTTCACCAAATATTCTAATGCATACATGCTTGTGTACATCCGTGAAAGTGACAAGGACAAAATAATTTGCAATGTGGATGAGAAAGACATAGCCGAACACCTTAGGGTAGTTTTATTTATTCAGATTATTTCTTCATGACATCTGATCAAGTGTGGAAATATGTGGAAACTGGCTGACTTTTCTCAACACCATACAGATAAGGTTAAAGAAAGAGCAGGAGGAGAAGGAAGACAAGAGAAGATATAAAGCACAGGCCCATCTCTATGCAATTATCAAGGTCTCAGCTTCTCACTTTCTTTCATGTTTGGCAATTTATATCCTCCAGGGGTTAGGCCTATAATAATCACTGGCTGAACCGTAAATTAAGATACTTTTCAATTCATGAGATCAAGACTTTGTGTTCGCTGAATTGGGAATTAATGTCTTAATAATTGGTTAAGATCGAAATATATTGCTTAAGCACCCTTAGATATGAATTTTGAATTTCTATTCTTTTTTTGTTAGTTTATTACAGACCATGGTGGTTTGTGAACTATTTGTGCCTGAGAGAATTGATGTTTGCTGGTAGGTTGCACGGGATGTGGACCTTCAAGAACAAATAGGGAAGGATATATACTTTGATCTTGTTGATCATGACAAAGTTCGCAGTTTTCGTATTCAGAAACAGATACCTTTTAATCTTTTCAAGGTACACAGACTTTTGGAAATTGACATAGCCAGGAATCTCAATGTTGCCTGTCTCTCCTCCTAGCTGTTTTGAACTCTCTTCCATATTTTTAGTTCATGCTTATGTTCCCATAATCTGTTCTCTTTCGAGAGGAGGAAAAGAAACTTGTGATACTGACATTCATTCTTTGATTTGGATGGTGGTTTTTGTTTCGACTTCTTTGGTATTCCATGCTTTAAACTAGTTCAAGTCTATTACTTAAAGCTTCCTAGTTTGGTGTTCTCACTTTGAATTTGTCTGTTCACTTATGTAATTATTACCCTTCTTTGATTAATTGGAATGCCTTGTTCCTTTTTACCTGTTATTTTATTTTATTTCTTTTGCTCGGTGGAGGATCAGGATTTGTTGTTTGATATTTATCATGTCTTTCATGCTGGTATAATTTTGCTTTTTCGTTAATGAATTTTTGAGGTTAAGAAAGATGTTGAGAATGATCAATTTGATTCAGCTTTGTTGAACGTTTTCTAGTGGTTTGTTATTCAATGTATTAATTGGGATTTTTTTTCAATTTATTATTATTATTTTTAATCTCAGCCCTAGTGTTTTCCTATGTTTACTTTTTACTCTTTTAGGAGTTTGTATTCTTTGAATATATTTCTTTTTTAATTATTTAATTATTTTTTATAAGAAACAAAATATATTAAGGAAAAAAAAAGATGGAAGATACAACTTAGGGGTCGGGAGCAAAAGGAGCTCCTCCAACAAAAGACTAGAAAAACGCCTTCCAGTTGATAATAATAGTAGAAAGTTTGTCACCAAAAGAACTCAAAAGAAGAGTACTATTAGTTATCATCAAACGTGCTCTGATTTCTTCCAACCAAATGTGCCACAACAAAGCCGTCGCTGCACAATTCCACGCTGAAAAAAAATTCAAGTAGCCACCCTGTGATCGCAACCACTAACATCAAAGATATTTATAAGAGCAGACCACCCTGTGACAGCAAAGGGCAATGAAGAAACAAGTGGTCTAAATTTTCAGTATTCCCGATGCAAAGACAACAAGCTAAAGGCAAGAGAGTCCAATTTTCACACTTTCTTTGTATAATCTTCGACATGTTTAAGCCTCTATCAGACATGGACCAAAAAAAAAACCTTCTCTTACTTTCTTGGGGAATTTGAACTAGTGAAAATGACATTAATGAGGAGGGATTTAATTTTAGGCGTGGTTTCCATCAACTTCAAAAAAGTAGACCGTGTTGAAAAATTACTATCCCACCTTCAAAGACCGAACTCCACTGTCCTTGCCTTCATCCAACCTTACAACATCAAGAGTTTCTATCAACTTGATCCACCCCTCCATCTCCCAATTGAAAGGACCTCTTCTGAGGCCAAGATCCCAATCATTTGTCTCTGAATTGGAAGCCTTTTATGTTTTTTTCTTTTGATATACGTGAGTGTTTAGGTCAACTTGCGCACGTTTCAGCTAATTTCATCCCAATCATTTATCTCAAAGTTGTGCACCCCACCCAACTATCTTTCCAAAACTAAATTTTACTCCCTTGGTTGGTTACACTTGATCTTAGCCAAAAGGCCGAGAAAGGTATACTCTTTTGGTTGGTTTTAAACTCGAGAAACCAAAGAAAGAAGTTAATCCTTGCTATATCAAACCAAGGCTTGCATATCGCTTTACCTCTAGGATCAAGCATCGGGACGCATCACGAGGTTGGACCACTAAAATCATTAAAATAAAGGACAACATCGACAATACATGTGGTCGTATTATGAAAGATAAAGAACATTTTTTTTTTGGTTTCGTGGAGTTTGTTATGGGGAATGGTAGGCGAATTAAATTGTGGGAAGACAATTGGTGTGGTATGGAGTCTTTGGCCACCTAAATACCTGATTACCCTTAAAACGGGAGGCTTCCATTGCTGAGTGTTGGGTTGGCGACCAACAAGATTTGGACTTGGGGATTAGACGACCTCTCTTTGACAGAGAATTGGGGAATTTGGTAAAATTGATCTGACTTCCTAAATGTTTGGGTTGTGGGTAGTGGTAATGACAGAATGAAATGGAATATTGATCCATCTGGGGATTTCACTGCCAAATCCACCTTCTTGAAGCTTACAAAAAAAAAAAAAAAAGTTAGGGATGTTTGGAGCAAGGAGTGGAGTTGTGAGGTCATGGACCCATACTTTAAGTAGTTAATAAAGCATAGAATTGCTATTTTTTAGTTGTGGACCCACAAACTCTTGAACCAAACAAAGAGTGGAGTTCTTAGTTCACAACTCTATTCTCCCAACTCCAACTCCTTGGCCAAAATCTTCCTTAGGTTTTTCTATGGTCCTTGGCTTTTAGAAGCTTTAATACACATGAAAATCTCCAAAGAAAGTTTCTGAATTGGTTATATCCCCTTCAGTTTGACAGTCCTCCCATGGCGCCTTCAGCTCCGTCAAGATATCCCCTTCAGTTTGTTGTATATGATTGCAAGAAGAAGAAAGCCTTGACCACATCTTCCTCCACTACCCATTCGTGGCCAAAGGGTGGCATCTTGTTTGAGGAGTTTTGACTTGATTTGTGCTTGCCTAAGAAGATTGGTTTGTGGCTTTTGGAGATGCTTGATGGTAAGTTTGGTAACTTTGTTGTCAGAAAAGGAAAAGTCCTTTGGGGTTGTGCAACTAGGTCTCTTCTGTGGAGCCTTTGGATGGAAAGAAACAACCTGTTATTTGAAGATAAGTCCTCTTGTTTTGAGTCTATTTGGCTCTTGGTGCAACACATTGTCTCTTGGAGGTGTACAACCTGTTATTTGAAGATAAGTTCTTCTGTAATTATAATCTTCTAATGATTATTAACAATGGGAAGGCTTTGCTTTAGCTGTTTTGTTGGGGAGGGGTAATCTCTAGCTCTTGCCCTTAGATTGTTCTTTTGTCTCTTCTTAAATATACGTCTCTGTTTCCTGTAAAAAAAATTAGATTTGTCCCTTTTCTTTATTTTACTGAAAATTTGTTTCTTCTTATTATTTTCTTGCTTTTCCGATTTTGATTTGTGGTGGTTTGCAGGAGGAGGTTGCCAAGGAGTATGGCATACCAGTGCAATTTCAGCGGTTTTGGATTTGGGCAAAGCGACAAAATCACACGTATCGTCCTAATCGGCCGTTGACTCCACAAGAAGAAGCACAATCTGTAATTATTTTCTCTATTCTTCTATTCTTTTTGCAAGATCCCAGAATTCTATTTGGTAGTCACAAGCATACCGCTTGTCCTTTTTTTATGTCACAGAACAATTCTCTGTCATTTTCTCTATCTTGTAATCGCTGTTCAGCATCTTATATCTTGGTTTGTTATTTTTCTTGTTATAATTTCAATGTATCAATTATATAAAAATTAAATGAAGTGCAGGATTATTTTACGTATCAGCATCTAGTGTGATGTGAATCATAGTGTCCAATGTTTCTCTGATTGTATATATTTTAGTATGTTTAATTCTAGTTTCTTTTAATGCATTTTTTCACTTGAGGGCTTCTTTGGTGTGTTAAAACTCCAATTCCCTCAAACTTTGGTTCTTTTGTTGTCACTACGGAACAGATAGATTACAAACTCTCTCTTTCAGGTATCAATTATGTGATTGGCCTACTGATAGATTGGCATTTTTTTTACCTGTATATTATCCTGGATTTGTCTGCAATTCTTGCTGTAGTTGGCCATTATGGTTTGCTGATAGTTCTTATCTAACATGCATTCAGTTCATGCTAATGGGTTAATTTCACCTTTGCAGGTTGGACAGTTGAGGGAAGCATCCAACAAAGCGAATAACGCAGAACTGAAGTTGTTTTTGGAAGTTGAGCTTGGATTGGTAACAGTCTTTCATTTTTATTTTTGGGAGGGTGGGTTCTACTTGTATCCCATCTTTAAACCTGTGGTTCAGATGGCTTTTGTTTGATTTAGCTACACGTTTGATCCCATATTATTTAGTAGTCCTAATTGTTTGAAGCGTAACTCGTGCTATTCATATAATTGTAAAATTAGAAGTTACATCCATGAATATGGGTAGTAACAAAAATCTGAAATTATAATATCTGCTAAACCTGCAATAATTTGATTTCATGTTTCAGGATCTACATCCTATTGTTCCACCTGAGAAAAATAAAGATGATATTCTTCTTTTCTTCAAGCTTTATGACCCTGAGAAAGGAGAGCTGAGGTATATGTTATGTCTACCCGTGAGTGGACAATTGTTAACTTCTGATTCTGGATAATAACCTTTTCACATATTTTTTGCCATGCCAGATATGTAGGTAGGCTTTTTGTGAAGAGTTCAACAAAGCCTGTTGAAATTTTGGAAAAACTAAATAAAATGGCAGGCTTTGATCCTGATCAAGAGATTGAACTTTTTGAGGTATGTTCATGATATGTTTTTTCTTTCCTCATATTTTATTGTTCCAAGTGGTCACATTCATCTATAAATCATTCTTATTAAAAAGTTCATTTTTTGATCATCAGGAAATAAAGTTTGAGCCTTGTGTCATGTGTGAACATCTAGATAAAAGGACTTCATTTCGCCTAAGTCAGGTAGGCGTTAGCTTATTGCTCATATTATTGCGTTTTCTCATATAGTCACTCATCTGTCATCCCTTTGTTGTTTTTTGTTTTTCCCAGATTGAGGATGGGGACATTATTTGCTTTCAGAAATCCCCTAGCGATAGTGAAGAATGCAAATACCCTGATGTTCCTTCCTTTTTGGAGTATGTTCATAATCGTCAGGTACAAATCCTGAATGGCTGGCAATAGCATTGCTATCGATTGTCTATGACACTAGGGTTTTTCATTACAAGAAACCCGTAACTTAGGTTACTTGTCTTGTAGGATTAGTCAAATGGGATGCTGATGTGCTCAAAACATTTTTGCACATATTGGACACGCAAATTAGACTTTTGAATTATTATTAATATTGGACATATTGGATACACAAATTAGTGTGTATGTGCGTGCGCGTTTTTTGAGGGGATACGAAATGAATGAATATTTTAGATTTGGACTAGGACCTTCCAATTACAATCATGAAACTCAATTTAAATTAGGATTTCAAGATACTTAGGACCTTTTATCTTTACCATGTTAAAAGGCGTTTGAAGGCAAAATCTTTTGATTCTCTTTCAAGCCTTAATTTTTTTTAATTATTTATTTATTTATTTATTTTTTTTAAGAAACAATGTGAGAGTAGATAAATTTAGTGGAATATCAACTGCATATACACCCACATGATAATCTCGGACATAATAATTCTCAATTTCAACCAATCCACTGGAAAATGAAAATAATATATATTACTACAAGCTCCATCCCAGTTTAAACATATTCAAAATAGTTGGAAAAAAAGAACCAACAGCTTCTTATTTATAAGGTTTATAATAACCTTCAAGATGAATTGTTGCTATCAAGACATAGAGGCAAAATCGAACTGCCAGTATTTCCTACCCCAATGGTTTCCAATTTTTCAGATGGCTTTTCAGGTTGCCAAATAGATGGAGTTATTAATTCATCCGATGGGCATTCAAAACGTTAGTCTTCAATGAACGTTTTTTATGACTCTAATAATGAATCACAAGTAAACTTATGTAGTCTCAAATTGGAACTACTTCTCTTATCCTAATAATTTGCAAGATGATGTCATTATTGAGGATTTGTTTGAAGTAGCTCTTGGTTCTGTTAGGAACCAAGGTAGTATGGGCTACTTTTGTGCCACATTGGTTAGAATGGGATGACCAATGTGGTACTTAAGTGGCTTGGCTCTCCCACCTCAATAGCTAGCTTTTGGGGTGTGGTTCTCCAAGGTGCTTAAGTACCTAACAATGGTATCAGAGCCGGTTGTTGACGTTCCGGAGTGGAACCGGCGGAGGGTTCTGACCGGGTATGGCCGAGTGAAGTACCGTCGGAGTAGCCGCCGGGACGTCGGCTTTCCGGTGATGGGGTATTGTTAGGAACCAAGGTAGTATGGGCTACCTTTGTCTCACATTGGTTAGAATGGGATGACCAATGTGGTACTTAAGTGGCTTGGCTCTCCCACCTCAATAGCTAGCTTTTGGGGTGTGGTTCTCCAAGGTGCTTAAGTACATAACAATGGTATCAATTTGTTAGGATTCTTCCCTGCAAACAGAAAATTCCCAACAAGTTCCCAAGAACAGAGTATTCCTCTGATGAATTTTATTTATGAACTCTCAGGAATCTATTACAATAGAAGCTAAAAAAGAAATGAGAACACAAGAACAATTGTCCTATCCACCAGCACATTCAAGAGGGCTGGCTCATCCTCTCCCTCAAGCTAAGCTTGATTCTCCACCAAAAATATCCCTTCTCTTCTGGTCAGCATACTTCTTCATCTTCTCTTTTGCCTGTACTAGGTGTTCTTTCAGTGCGACTAGTGCCCGATCCCGGTCTATCAGCTGCTGTTCCAATGTATCATTAGTCATTCTACGGTCTCCATATGATATTAATGCCGGTATTGGTCTTCCATATAATTCTTGGTAAGGGGTCGAATTAATTGAACTCTGAAAAGTCGTACTGTACCAATATTCTGCCCATGGAACCCATTTAAACCAGCTTCTTGGTTGTTCATTACAGAAGCAACGTAAGTATGTCTCCAAACATCGATTCACTCTCTCAATTTGACCGTCCGTTTGAGGATGAAATGTTGTACTACGTTTAAGGGAAGTCCCATGTACTGCACACATTTCCATCCAAAAACTGCTTATAAAAATCTTGTCACGATCCGAGACTATCGATTTTGGGAACCCATGGTGTCTCACTACTTCCCAAATGAATCTTTCAGCCACCATCTTAGCTGTGTAGGGGTGTTTCAAAGGAATGAAATGGCTATATTTGCTCAATCGGTCAACCACTACCATCAGAGAGTTATGTCCTTGGGATATAGGTAATCCTTCGATGAAATCCATGGAAATATCATCCCAAACTCGATGAGGAATAGGAAGTGGTTGCAGCAACCCCGCAGGTAGCACTGATTCACTCTTATTCCTTTGGCATACATTACATTCAGCCACATATCTCTTGACATCCTCTTTCATCCCCTTCCAATATAATTCTCCTGACATTCGTTTATATGTTCTTAGGAACCCCGAGTGTCCTAATACTGAATCATGAAAGGTTTGTAATAGAGTTGGAATGCACGAGGAAGACTTTGACAATACTAACCTTCCTTTATAAAGCAAAATGCCTTGCTCTATTGAAAACTTGGATTCGATTGATGGATTGTCTTCCAATTGTTTCCTCACCTTTTGGAGCTCCATGTCTTCTAACACTTCCTGTTGGATCCTTGCCACATCAATCATGGACACATTTGAGAGAGTCATTAATTCTTCCCGTGCTGGTCTCCTTGATAAGGCATACGCAGCCTTATTGCTCAATCCAGGTTGGTACAGAATTTCAAAATCGTACCCCAACAACTTCGTCAGCCATTTCTGGAATTGTGGTTGAACTTCCCTCTGTTCCAATAGAAATTTCAAGGCTTTTTGATCTGAGATCACCATAAACTTCCTACCAAGCAAGTAGGGTCCCCATTTTTTAACAGATAATACCACCGCCATTAGTTCTCGTTCATAAATAGATTTCCCCTGAGCTCGTGCTGATAAGGTCTGGCTATAGTAAGCTATGGGCCTCTGCTCTTGCATCAAGACTGCTCCTATTCCAAAACCTGATGCATCCGTTTCTACTACAAAAGGTAAATTGAAATTGGGTAAAGCTAGGACAGGGAGGGTTACCATTGCTTGTTTCAAAGTTGTGAATGCTACCTCTGCTTGATCACTCCATTTGAAGGTGTCCTTTCTTAACAATTGAGTCAAAGGAGCTGCAATTGCACCATAGCCTTTGACAAACCTTCGGTAGTATCCTGTGAGTCCCAAAAAACCCCTTAGTTCTGATACATTCCTTGGAGTTGGCCAATGAAGCATGGCTTGGATTTTATCCCCATCTGCTTCTACACCTTGTGCCGATACCCAGTGTCCCAAATACTGTATTCTACTCTGCCCAAAAACACACTTTTTCTTATTGGCGAACAGTTGGTTATCTCTTAGCACATTCATCACCATTCCTAAGTGTTTGATGTGAGTGTCCTCATCGGGGCTATATACGAGTATGTCATCAAAAAATACCAGCACACATCTACGGAGGAATGGTCGAAAAACCTGATTCATTAACGATTGAAAAGTTCCCGGCGCGTTGGTTAACCCAAATGGCATTACTAAGAATTCATAATGCCCCTCGTGTGTTCTAAAGGCCGTCTTCTCTATGTCTAGTTCGTGCATCCGAATTTGGTGATACCCCGATCTTAAATCCAGTTTTGAGAAAATCACTGATCCTTGTAACTCATCAATCACTGGTATAGGAAATTTATCAGACACCGTGACTTGGTTTAACTTCCTATAATCCACACAAAACCTCCATCCGCCATCTTTCTTTCTAACTAACAACACTGGACTCGAGTATGGGCTATGACTTGGCCTAATGACCTCTGCTGCCAACACATCTCATTTACTAACTTCTCAATTTCATCCTTCTGTGCATAACTGTATCTATAGGGCCTCACATTCACAGGACTCGATCCCTCTGTTGTTTGTATTCGGTGATCTACCCCCCTTCTTGGAGGTAATGTCTTGGGTGTTTCAAATATATCGCTAAAATCCTCCATGATTCTTTGAATTCCCACTGATGCCATCTGGTCGGTTGGATGTTCAACTATTCGCACTTCTTGATTAGTTTCTACTTCTTCTTCGGTTTCCAAGTGTTGGAATTCAACTAAAAATCCCATATCCTCCTCTTCCCAAGATTGAGTTAAAGATTTCAGTGTGATTTCCATGGCTGTCAACGTCGCATCTCCCTTCAATGTAATTTTTCTTTCGCCTGTGTGAACTTAATTGTTAAAGTGGGCCAATAGACCTCCATATATCCCATTTTACATAACCACGTCATTCCCAGGATTACATCCACCCGCCCCAACTCAAACGGCAAGAAGTCTTCTGTGATGGTCAATTCGGGTAACACTATCACCACGGCTTTACACATTCCCTTTCCTCGAAAAGCCTTTCCATTACCCACCACTATACCGTAATTACTAGTCTTCGTGAGAGGTAGTCCAAACTCTTCCACCCTCCTCTGGTGAATGAAGTTATGCGTGGCTCCGCAATCGATCATTACAACCACCTCTTTCCCCACTATTAACCCCTTTAATTTCATTGTGCCCTTACCTGAAAATCCCAGAATAGATCGCAGCGCAATCTCCACGTTTTCCCCTGCTTCGATGGCCTTGACTTCAGGTTCCTCTATCGTCTCTGTTTCCTCGATCTCTTCTTCCTCGTCTTCATCTTGCACGATTAATAAATTCAATTCCCTTTTTTCTTTCGCCTTGCACTTATGACCATGAAAGTATCGCTCATCACAACGGAAGCACAGCCCTTTATCCCTCTTCTCCCCAATCTCGGAATCGGTTAACCTCCGATATGGTTGTTCTTTCTTCTGCGCTCCTCCTTTATCAGGCAGAGTAACGTTTTTCATGGTTATGTTCGTCTGGGCTTTTCCTTGGGCCTTAGACCCATTATCGCTGGTCTGCTTTGAGTTACTTGATTGGCCCATTTTTCTCCCGAAGCCCAATTCCTCTTCATCTAGTTTCAAGGCCAGATTTCTATCGCTCACTGCTTGGGCCTCTTTCATACAGCCCTCTAGGCCCACCAGATGACGGCTTGTCACTTCAGCCTTGATCTCTGGTGATAATCCGTTCATGAACGCCTCCTGCAACACATCTTCAGCCGTATTTGGGATCGGGGCTGCGAACATCTCGAACTTCTTCCGGTATTCCTCATACGTTCCCTCTTGTTTGATTCTCATCAGCCGCGACAAGAGTGTCCCTTCTTGCGTTGGACGAAACCGTTCAAACATTCGTTGAACCAACACTGCCCATGTTCGAATTGGATTCCTCTGGTGCGTCCAACGAAACCAATCGATCACTTCCGGGGCAAAAGCTATCACTGCGACTTTGACTTTCTCATCATTCGACAATTCGTGAATCTCAAAGAAATGTTCCGCTCTATAGACCCATGAATCGGGGTGTTCTCTGGAGAAAATCGGCATCTCTAAACGTTTATACTTACTCCGATCGACTGCACCTTCTGATCCTCGTGGTTGGGAACTCTCACCTTCTTCCCCCTCTTTTTCCTTCAACGTTCGCGCAGACCCTGTCGTGATGGCCGACCCTTCCTTCTCCTTGCTTTCGGCGATCAACTGTATGGTTTTATCCACTCTCTCCACCGTTTTCGCCATTTCTATCATCCATTCTTTCAACTCAACCAGGCTCTTCGAATGGCTATCCACTTTTTCTTCCATCTCTCGTCTGGTTTCGCTTCGAGTCCTTCCCAGGTTGAATATGGCTCTGATACGAATTTGTTAGGTACTTAAGCACCTTGGAGAACCACACCCCAAAAGCTAGCTATTGAGGTGGGAGAGCCAAGCCACTTAAGTACCACATTGGTCATCCCATTCTAACCAATGTGGGACAAAGGTAGCCCATACTACCTTGGTTCCTAACAGGTTCTTTATTCAAAGAGGAAAATTTGTTTAATGTTCTTTTGTAGAAAGATATTTCTGTTTTGGAAGACCCAATGTTTTAAAGAGCCCTCTCGGGCGTGCCTAGGCTCAAGACGCAGGTCTGGCGTCGGCCTTGAAAAGGGGAGAATCACAAAATAAGGGGTGCCTCAAGTGCACGCCTTTTGTGAAGCCCCAAGGCTTTGAGCTTTAGGCCCCTGGGGCTTTTTCATTATTTTTAAAATATAGTAATAATTACGGCTTTTCCTTCTTTATTAAATGAAAAAAAATCAAATTTGCTAAGTCTAACTGTAAAATTTATTGTGTTTAGGGGTCTTTTTTTTTTTTTTCCTATTTTCATTTCAACTATGTTTTCTCTTCTTTAAGTATTACTTTTTATATAGTGCGCCTCACAAAAAAAGTTTGTACATTTTTTTTTGCGCCTTGAGCTTTAAAAAACACTGGGAAGACCTAGTAAGAGTAATGATCTATCTTTTTCTCCTTCCATGCTAGGAAAAAGGAAATTTTCTTCATTGATTGAAGTTTGTGGTCTTCAATTTGGTAAAATTAATCCAACATCAGAAGCGAATGTCAGAATAATGGGCTAATTTAGGGGTTTTGGCTATGGTCGATCTTTCTTCTTTGTTTCAAGTGAGGATGTAAGCTAACTAATCAAATGAGACTAACAACCTACTAAAACAATGTCTTCCTTCAAGGATGTATTAATTTGCTTGAGGAGCAAAGCATTAGTTTCAAAGTTTTTAAGTTTTTATTTTTTAGCGTTAGTCTCTTTTCATTGTTTCAATGAAACTTTCGTTTTCTTTTGCAAAAAAACATCTGAAACAAAATTACAAAAAGTGCCTTCACAGTCTGCTACATCAACTGCCAGTCTGTGCAATCTCTTATATTTTTCTTCTTAGGAAATAGTTTCTTCACACAAGTTAAAGAGAGAGTGATCCTTAAGAATGGTTGAAATATTTATATCAATTCTATATAACTGTTGCTGCTGCATTTGTTTGCCTGTATCAGTTATGTGTAACGGTAGTTGCTTGAGATTGACTTGTAAAATGATGGTGACACGCATTGGTTGATGCTTGTATGTGGTTTTTGGCATTTTAGGTTGTTCATTTTCGAACTCTAGAGAAACCCAAGGAGGATGACTTTTGCTTAGAGCTGTAAGTAGTTCCACCTGAATTTACTTGTTTCAATTGAGATTCTTCAAAGTTGACTCAGTCCAATGTGCATAACTTCTCTTTCTATAGGTCGAAAGTTCATACTTATGATGAGGTCGTTGAAAAGGTGGCACAACGAATTGGACTGGACGATCCATCCAAGATCAGATTGACTGCACATAACTGCTATTCTCAGCAACCTAAGCCACAGCCTATCAAATATCGAGGGGTGGACCATTTATCAGATATGTTGGTACATTATAACCAGGTAGTTTTTTCTGGATTTTAATTCCTTACTCTTGTACACCTAATTGCATGATTTGGGGCTGAAATTTGGATTACATGTTGACAGATGTCTGATATATTGTATTATGAAGTCTTGGACATTCCCCTCCCAGAATTGCAAGGTCTGAAAAATCTGAAGGTTGCTTTTCATCATGCCACAAAAGATGAGGTGCGAATTCTTTGTGGCACCATTTTTTTTTTTCAGGTTGTCATCAGGCTTAGAGCAATTTTGTTTATATTGTTTCAGGTGGTTATTCACAATATTAGATTACCTAAACAGAGTACCGTTGGTGATGTTATTAATTTACTCAAAACAAAGGTATGGACTGTCTTCTTTCAATCATCACTTATAGAAGCATGAAGATCATAGTTTTGATCAGAAGAAGACACCATCTTTTTATTTTCTGTTATTATTCCCGATTCATTTACAATCCTTCACCGTCGTCAGTGATTTTATACTAGTACTCCTTAAACAGGTTGAGTTATCTCATCCAGATGCAGAACTTAGATTACTTGAAGTTTTCTATCATAAGATCTACAAGGTAATGATATGCTTGACTTGGAATTTAATAGTTTCTCTTGGATTCAGTTCTTATGAGATCATCTTCTACTTTTTAGAGAACTTTTAATTTAATATTTTATGCTATTTAGTATTTTCATGTACGTAGTCTGAAGTTGATGATGTTATTTAGGGCCTTGGTCATATATATATATATATATATATATATATATATATATATATTTTTTTTTTTTTTTTTTTTTCTTTGCTTTTATTTATAACTGTGATTCCTTTTCACAGATCTTTCCACATAACGAAAGAATTGAGAATATAAATGACCAATACTGGACACTGCGTGTGGAGGAGGCAAGTGTTTCCACCATGATTATTACTTTAACTATTGTTATTGTTTTTTTTTTTTTTTCTTTTTGTTAGTCCATATGGTTTGATGTCAGACGTACAACACCCTTTGTTGAGAGTTTTTGGTGATTTGCAGTTATGCGGATTACCTCTAACCAGGAGTGAAATTGGACAGTTTGTTTATTAGTGACAGTGTTAAACTTGTCGTTAAGTTGCTAACGCTTTATTATTTCTGATGTGAATATCAGATCCCTGAAGAAGAGAAAAACCTTGGTCCTCAGGATCGTTTGATTCATGTATACCACTTTAGCAAAGAGACAGCACAAAACCAAATGGTATGAAATTGATAGTCATCTCGAGTTTTCTGGAATTGCTTCCAGCAATTTGATTATTACGACTTCCGAAGTCTTTCGTATATGAACCTTTTAGTATATGTTGTTTTTCAACAGCAAGTACAAAATTTTGGAGAACCTTTTTTCTTGGTCATTCATGAAGGTGAGACCTTGGCTGATGTGAAAGTTCGCATACAGAAGAAACTTCAAGTTCCAGATGAGGAGTTCTCCAAGGTAGGCTCTTCAACCTGCATTTTGCTGTTGATTGGCTTTTCTTTTCCAATGCAATTGATTTTGGTGCCATGATTCTTTTTCTTTTCCAACTCTATTTCCCCAGTGGAAGTTTGCATTTTTCTCCCTGGGGCGGCCAGAATATCTGCAGGATTCTGACGTCGTCTCCAATCGTTTTCAGGTGTTTCCTGCTTTACCTGTAATACTATACGTTTTGTTCTCAATTGTTTTGATTGCTGCCCCCTTCAGAACTTTTATTATGAACTGTTACTCTTGTTATTGATCTGTTCACTTTTATTAATGAACTGATTGTATTGAATCTGTACAAATATAATATGCAGAGGAGAGACATTTATGGTGCTTGGGAACAGTACCTCGGGTTGGAGCATTCAGACACCACTCCCAAGAGGTCTTATGCTGTCAATCATGTATGGGTCTTTAACCATCTTTATGGTTATCTTGTTAGTAAACATCCTTTTGGGGTTACTAATTATGATGTACTGCAGTCAGGTTTTTTGGTTTCTGTCTTTATAAAAAAAAAGATGACGTTTTTCTCACTCCGCGCATGCCTGAATATAGAACAGGAATATCGTAGTACAAATATAAATTAGATTTAGGTATAAAGATTATACAGTGACGTTTCATTATTATAATTGTCAAATTCTCGTAAACGTTTTGCAGAACCGTGCCACATATGAGAAACCTGTGAAAATATACAACTGAACATAGCCATCTTCTACCAAAACTTCAGCCATGTGAAGTCCCACTTCGTCAATTGTGGAAGAAATGTAGAATATGCGAATGAGAGGTGCGTATGAAGAAACAAAGCTCCTAATGAAGTTACTTTCTAGTGTGTAGTTATAGGAATTCAGTGATATAGTTTTTGTTTTCCTTTTCCTTTTTCGTTTAAAATCGGGCGAGGGAGGTTAGTTTCTCCTCTCGGGCGTTTTACTGTTCAATTCTTCCATCTGGGGCTCTGCCATTGTGTTTTTTCTAATGCACTCATTAAAGCTTCAGCTTTTTATAAGGTTGGTGGGTTATGAAGGTCTAGTGTAATTTACCAGGTACATAACAACTTCCCTTTCTCTTCTTTTTTCCATCTGAGGGGATGTATATTGAGTTTATAGTTGGCAGTGTTTTTGTCTCATTCATTATTTTTACCCTATTTTGGTGGTGGTGGTGGTGCTGGCTTCCTTCTTCCTTAGGTGATGAGATGAGTTTGTGAAACTTTATAATCCTTGTGTACATCATCAGCACTGCAGTGTAGTATATAACATGTTTATTTCCCTCCAATATGGGAGACCCCATTTAAATGATTACTAATGAAAACCTTACCAACTAATTTTATGTTTCATTTTTTTTCCTCTTAAAAAAGGGCATTTTACAAATTGCTATTTCAAGAATGTCACGATCACCTGATTGAATTAAGGTTCATTGTTAATAGTTCTCTTTTAAACTCCCTAGTGGAGCTATTTGGTTTCTAAACTATTAATTTTAGTGAGCTTCCAATTTTATGTTGGGTAAGCTTATATATCTTATTCATAGTTTTTGAAACTCGTGTATTATATATTAGATTGAATGTGTTTAATAAGATTCTTGCCTTTTCACTTTTGTATCTGACAAATTTGTACATTTTTAAAAATGCTGAAAAGATCGAGGAATTGTATGACAAAATTTATGTTTTGTAATTGATGACAATTGAAAGTTTAGAAACTTATTTCGTACTTTTTTAACTTCAAGAACTTATTACACAAAATTAGTTTATGAACTCTTTTAAATTTAGATATCTTGTAGGAAGAATTTCAAATTTTCAAAAATTAGACTTATAATATAAGAAAATGGAAATTTATTCAAATTTTTTTTACACCGGTAGTCTATACACATTTTCTATTATCCCTCTTCACTATAATGTCAACGGTTATTAAGAGTTCTCTATTAAGTTAAAATGTAAACTTTTGTAATTTCATGTTATAGCCGTCAAACCCTATATTATATTTGTATTTCAAAGTTGAAAGAAAACATGTATAATAGATATGAATTTGTGAATGTGAACGTTACATAATTACCGTTTTTAAAATACTAATATCTTGTTTTTTTTCTGTTTCTTTTGTTTTTAAGTTCAATTAATACCGTAACTTCAGATTAAGGACCTGTTAGTAATGATTGATTTATTTCTTGATAGCTAAAAGTGAAGTTTATCATATTATCTTTTAATAGAAAATTGAATGAAAAAAAAAACATGATTTCGTTAACCTTGATTGATAATGAAAATAATAAATTTGAATTTTCCATTAAAATCAATTAATAATTTGCTTTTCCGAGGCGAATCGGTGATCTGAAATTCATAGTATTTGTTTAACACTTATAATCCTAAAGGATAATTTAAAAGTAAGCAAATATCACTTTATACCTTTAAATTTTAAATTTTAAGTCAATTTAAATCTTGAACTAATAATTTATCAATTTAAACTTCAGATCTTTGTAAATTTATCAATTTACATCTTTCATTACATTCAGTTTGAAAAAAGTCTAGGGTAAAGTCAATTAAACTCCTAAACTTTTATAAAATAATTTAGACACTTAGACAAAAATAATTTTCAAGATGGTTCATGCATTTACTCGAATCGTTCATTTTATAAAACCAATATTTGAATTAGTCTACACATATTTGAAAATTAATATAGGGATGAGTTTCAAAAGTAATCGTGATAAATTATCTAAATTGGTTGACTTATGAAAACTTAGAAGTTAAAGCCCCATTTGGTAACTATTTCGTTTTTTGTTTTTGGTTTTTGAAAATTAAGTCTATTTTCTCTCACTTTCTTACCATAGTTATAGGCTTAATTTTCAAAAACAAAAAACCAAATCATTATTAAACGAGACCTAATTGACTCAAATTACAAATTTCACACATATTAGTTGAACATAATCTGAAGAGTATAAATTGATAAGTTTTGAAAAGCATTTTAGTTCTAAAATTTTGTTGAGTTGGTGTATGAGGAGCTCAAGGCAAAGCATACTCATGTAACTAAATACCATCTTTGGATGATCCTCGAGATTCTCATCCTTGAAAGAGGCCAAGCAATAGTCTACTCATATAGAATCATTCGTTGGCAAACATATTTGTAAAATAAAATTATTTCAAGCACTTGTATATCACTCACATTTCTCCCGAAGAAATCAATGAAGGGAAAGATTATGTAATAACTATGCATTCGGTGATTTAGGAACGAACCTCTGTAGGATATCCAATCTGTCAAATTTAAGGCAAATTCAATCTCTCTATAGGACCCTGTAGGATATTTGACCATCGACCGTTTCCACAACCACTCGCTTCATTCGCACAAGTAGAAGCAGGAAAGATCTTGCTTTTGGACCTACAAGAATAATAGCACCATAGAAACATCACTGCATTGCTTATTAATAATGACTTTTAGGTGGTTTCATTCGTTAAGGCCTAGTTTCGTAACCGTTTGATTTTTTTGTTTTTGAAAATTAAGTCTATTTTCTCCCCATTTCTTACAACGGTTTACATCTTTTTTAAGTAAAATAGTTGAATTCTTAACCAAATTTCTAAAAACAAAAACAAGGAAAATTTACAAAACTTTAGTACAAAGTAAATAACAAAGCTAAGGAATTTAGAGGTGAAAGAGATGTTTATAGGTTTAATTTTTAAAAACTAAAAATTAAAAAACCAAATGGTTACCAAACAGGACTTAAGTAAATGTCAAATGAGACGTAAACTGAATTTCGCTACATTCCAACTTACACTTACAATTTCTCGTGGAAATGGATGTCTAAATTATGGAAAATGTAGAACATCGGTGAAAATTTCAATGCTATTGCCAATCTTAGCAATCAGACGTGCAACATGCTATTTCTCGTGCAGTTTAGAGTGCCATTGTTCACAAATGCATTAAAGGGTCAATTAGTTCGTGTATATTACCAAGGTCCATAGTTGAAATTTCATCTTGAAGGATATAGTTTTTTCCCTTGCCTTTCATCTCCAAGCATGAATTGATCTTCTCAACAGCCACGATGAGGTCCTGGACAAATTGGATTTCAAAGATGTAAAATTTACAAGTAACAAATTCTGACATTAGGTTGATCGTAAGAGATATCATTAAATATAACGGGAAGCATCCCTGTAATCTTTTTTGAGGGCTTGGAGGGGTATGGGATCATGACATGTTCCGGCAACCGTAGAGAATTCTTTAAAACCATACTAGGGTGACTACCAAAGAGAACGTGAGAATGTACACCAAAGTTCTTGCAACGACACTCTTCAACGAAATAGAATTGATGAAAGAAAACCAACACTAGCAAGATATAGTTAAAGCACTTATAATCACCACTTACCTGAATATTTATGGGCGAAGCTATCATTACTAAAACCTTCTTATTAGCAAAATGTTTTCTCGTGCCATTGAGTATAAACTCCCATACAGTCTTCTTTGACTATTACCCCAGTACCAAGACTATTTTCAACATCACCTCCAAAGATATGTCGAGTAGATGACTTAAAAGGTAAAGTAATCTCCCAGTAGAAGTAAACTTGACCCATAGGCCATAGGCCATTATATGCATCTTTCTAGGATATGCTCAAAGCAGAGAGCACATAAATGCTATTCCCCGGATAAAAAGAATTTTGTGTCTATGGATGTTACCCTTTTGGTAACCAGCCGTATAACCAAAAACCTAAGACTTCAGCTAAAAACCTCCTCGAGAACTTCTTTGGAAATAACATTAGAGGTGAATAGAACTGTGCACAAATTCATTATGAGGGAAACATACCAGACCTTCCTACCAAATCATTAAAGATACTTCTAAGAGGGAGCACGTGAACAACAAATGTCAGAACAGAAGAGTTGATAAAGAACCGGTACGAGCTTCATAGGAGGAGGAAAACGTATGAGTTTCACCGTGGATTTGTTAGTGATGACTCTTCGGTTAGTTAGGAATGGCAATCCACTTTTCATCTTTCTTTCTTACCTATCTACTTTTCATCTGATTCAGCATGCATTTATTAGTAATGACCGACTCTTCGGCTTAGTAGGAAGGGCCAGACCGAACCCTCACATTAACCAAGATAGATGGATAAATAATGGCAACTCATCAAGCACTAAAGAATAAAATCAACTAGAACTATAGAGAGGTCTTACCTCCCATGATGCTAGGCCCTTCATATATGATGGGAGGCTTTCAAAGTCGTCCTTTGATAGCGTAATTAGAGGTGAAATAGCTTCTTCAAATGTCAAGTCATCTTCACCTTCTCCTGCGTCAAACATATCCTCAAGTAATGAACATTCATATCTTGATGTTGGTAGAAAGATGGGGTTCTTCAACTAATAGTGTCTAAGACGGCAATTTATGAACTTTCTACCTTCAGGGGCTCCCACGGTCTGTACTGCAGATTGGCATGGAAAATTTGAGCGAAGTGGTTTCTCTAAGAATCTAAAAGGACAAAAATTCATCAGTTAAGTTCGATTTACTAATCTTCTGAAACCATTGCATAATTGGCACGAACTTGAATATTGAAACCTACTTTTTTGGTGTATGCAAATCCATGTAGGGATCTTTGAACGTAGAGTTGCCTATAAACGCAATAATATTGTCAATTGTTAAAAAATGCTAATGATGTTCAGTGAGGAAATAAGAACGCCCCCGACAACCGATAAATAATAAAAAGTTGAGGTTCAAATATATTCAAAATACTGATAACCATAAGATTTACGCCTCATGCATATTCTGAAAGATAACATATTATAAAGGCAAGTGACAATAGTAGTCTCCTGACCTTCGGATGCTAGAGTGGCAAGACAAACATCGGAAAGCCCGGCATTTTGTAAACTTAAAGAGTCGTCGAGTCTGGAAATGATAAGAACAACAAAGTTTCAACCCCATTGAGAGTGCAAGATCATTAGATAATTAATAGGCAGCCATCATTTAATACCTATCCAAGGAAAAAATAAGTTCTTCTCTTTTATGAATTTCTGGAAGATGTCCTCATTTCTTTACCTTTTCATGATATTAGTATTCACAATACTGTATTTCTCTCCTCTTTCTTTTTCTTTTTTTTTTTTTTTCATCTTTTACTTGTCTGATTGTCTCTATTTACAATAACCAATAAGATAAGATCACCATAAAACAAGGGGTGGGGGAAGGAAGGATACGTACAGTATGTCTTCTTTGAAACTATGCTTGGAAAGTCCTGTCATGGAGACTGATCTCTGGTAAGAAGACGGTACGTTCAATCCATCCATGGAACTTGAATGCAATCCAGGCGTTGATACATGGTTAAGAATTTCGTCGTCTTCATCAATCTCAAACTCTAAGGCAAAAGAAGAGAAATGATACAGCATTAACGGAAGCAAGAGCGATTCTTTCCCTATTGTTTTATGCTTTATCGAAAGAATCCTAACTGAAATTGAGAATTTTACAAAATTTAAGAAACGTGTATCCTAGCTAAGCACACGTTATACCATCTCCACATTCAAGAAAAACAGAAATTCAAAGTAATTCACCTGGTACATATCCGACACCCCTGAGCTGCTTTTGTAGCTCCAAAAGATCACTTTCGTTCTTCTTATAAACTTCACTGACATGACCTAAAAGCTCCTCGAATGATACTGTTTCTAAGGTCATTGATTCAAGCAAGTTGAGATCAACGTTAACAGTCGACACGCGGCGGTTGAGAGATTGTATGAAGGTCGATGAAGCCGAATCTGTATAATATAGAAGAAATCTACAGATTAGCATTTAAACAGTCCCCTTACGTATCGACAAACTCAAATTTCCGTCCAATTCATCAAAGCAAAAGACGAAAGCAAATTTACGAACGGGAAAGACAGCCATATGCGATCTGCTAGTCTATAATGCAGTGATTATACAAAATTTTCATCCAAATTCCATCCGTAGCAGCATGGAGAACAGAAAAGGAGAAGATGGAGATAATATTCACCAAGGGGAATGGGGCGGCGATCCATGGACTGCTTGAGGGCATCGCAGCTGTTTTGAAGATGGTTGCAAATCGGCGCTAGGGTTTTGCTGAAGTTCGAGATCAATTCCTCCATTGTTCTTCTTCTCTTCCAGATGCTCAAATTGAATTACGCTTCAACTGATCGATTGATTTGTCCGACTTTGAGGAAGAAGAAGAAAAAAAATAAAGGCGGGAAAACCATTTTGGATCTTCAAAATCGGTAAATTACAAATAATGTCCCCAAATTTTATCTATTATTTCATTATTATCCTTATCTTTTATATATTTTTCAAAAATACCCTTGAAACATTTAACTTTGGAAAGAATAGAAATATTTTTAAATGAAGAGAAAAGTTCAAAGTTTTTTTTAAAATAATTTTAACGATTAAAGTAATAGGTTTGATTATATAAACTACTTTTAAGCTAATTTTGCTTTTATCATTACAAAAATTTTATTTTCAATCTTAGTCTTTGAAATTGTTTGAAAATAACATTTGATTTTTTTATAGTTAAAAGAGTTTGTTGGTTTTAGTAGTGTATGACTTTTCTGACAATATGTGGTTTTACCGACTATTTTAACCTATAATCTCCTAAATCTATTTCCTAGACCTTCGTGTGATTATTTCAACTTTTTTACCGATTATTGCCAAAGTACACTCACGTATATATTACTTCGTATGAAAATGTTTGTGACAAAAATATAAAGAGTAATTATAATGGGCAACAATTTTAGGGCTAATAGTTAAGTGTATGACAATATTTTTAAAACATTGTAAACATAGCAAAATCTATCCATGATAGACTTTATCGTGACTCCTATTAGGTGATAGACTCTATCTCTGATAGACCCCTATTAGCAATATAGTCTATCATTGATGAGTTGGACCTAAATTTTGTTATATTTGTAATTTTTTTTGCATTGTGCTATATTTGTTAATAATTTGAGCATGACTGTTGTTTTTGCAACTACTCGAAATATAACATAGTCAAACTCTTTTACCATCCATCATATAAACTACCATAAAGTTTAAGAACATAATTAAAACCTATCATAGAATATAGAAGCATATAATTGAAAGGAGAACTGCAACAATTAGCAAAAATATTAGGATATTTTCAAATTTACTGATGTTTTTTTATTAGATTTTCAATTATAGAAAAAATTGTAAATTTGATTTATAGCCTTTTAATTAGGCCAATTTTACCCTCAATTGTTTATAGCAATATATCTAATATATAAAATTATTTCGTATATCAATCGTATTATTAGTATATATGATATGCTTCATATTTTGTATATAAATCAACATATATATCTAATAATCAATATTCATTTAAAGTTTACTTCAATATAACATTGATGTGTGAGACACCCACTTATCACACCCCTTATTATATGAGGAGAAAAAGGTTAAATTACAAATTTAGTTCTTATGATTAGGAAAAAGTTAAAATTTAGTCCCTATAGTTTTACAAGTTAAATTTTAGTCCTTAAAGTTTAATAAAACTTCATAAATAGTTCCTATAGTTTAAAAAATTCCTCATAAATAGTTCTTACCATAAAAAACATTAAATAGAATTTTATCAAATCATAAAAACTAAATTCTAACATTAGACCAAACTCATAATTTAACCAAAAAAAAAAGTAAGTACGATGGGATGAAGGATTCAAACAACGGACCTCTTGCTCGCCAACACATACTTACACAAATAGATAGGGTATATTCGTGGAAAGGTTTTTATATCTTGTGATTAATGCCTCTTCATCTTCACTCTCCATGAAACAGGCAGAGCAGAAGAATAAAACTTGTAAGGTATCTACCTCACAATTTGTAATTTATCCTCACAAAAGAGCCCCAAGGCTAATACAAGATAACCCAGTCAGTTCAATAGAACTGAAACTCTCCATCCTAAGACAAAAAAGCTCTCTCTAAAATAAAACCTACATTTGAACAAACAGACCAATATATAGTCAGTTCACAGAACAGTACAATAAGACATGAAAATTATCTTTCCATACATGTAGTTGCATTTTCATCCATCCTTGCATAAGAACTTACTATAAGGGAGGTGCTCTCACGCGATACAACGACAAGAAACCGAGTGATCGGAAACAACTTACAGCTACATGATTGATACTTCTTGTCGTCCTCATTTTCCATGTCTAAATTTTTAGATACTGTAAAATATTAGGTGTATCCCTTTTTTTCATGAGAGTTCACCTTTAAGTGCTGCAGCAGCTCTTCTAATGGCTCTAGCCACTCTCCAGATCTCATGCTGAATTACCTCCTCCATTTCCCTTTTGTTCATTTTCTTGGATTCGGAAACTGCGTCTGCAATACTGGGGAAGTAAAACAGTGCACTTTCGTAGTCGCTCGGAGGCCCGTAAACCTGTAACAAGGAGGATTTTTACAGTTTTATTGAGCAGAAGAAATGTTTAGCTGCCTGTAGATTGTAAGTACACTTCAAAGAGAAGCATACAGGAACCAGCCTACTGAAATTTAACGATCATGTTTGAAGAATAGACAAAGATAGATTGGACATTCATTTCCATTGATGAGAAAACCACTTTCATCTAGCAAACTGTTTTCTGATTCCCTTGCTCTGTGTTCGTGGATAAACTGCCTACACACCCGAACTACACCTATGATTCTTAGGATTGTTGGGATAATTGGATGAGGGAAAAGAGTAGTCTCTCAGTGGTAAGAAATGGAGGGGATTAATCTTATGTGATAGAAATGTTGTTAGAGTAGGGGTGTTCATGGGTCAAGTTGGGTTGGGTTAATCGAATTTTTCGAGTCGTCGGATTTTTTTAACACTCCTAATTATTAGGACATTAAGAGGTATATGAGTAATAAAATAGGGAGTTTGTTATGATGTTTGGTTATAAATAGAGGGAGGAGGAAGGAGAAAGATAGGTATTTTGATGAGTGAATAGGACTTGAGAGATATCTCAAGAGAGAAGGTCCCAATATCTCGAAACACTTAGTTTATCTTATAGCTCTAAATTAAATGTGTTGCTAAGGTAAGCTTCTCTACTCTCTTGGACAACATACCCAAAGGTTAAAGATCCATGCAACTAAAGGGCTAGGCAAAAGGTTCATTTCGCAAACAAGGATAAACTAAACAATTCCTTTAACATTCTGAAGATCACTGAGCTCTGAGCTCTCCTCAGGTTTGTTATCTTAACACTGTTGCAAACAGTCAAATCCCTCAATCATATTTGGCAATACTTTGATGAAATGAAACACTTACAAGATGCTTGAACCATGGACGACCCTGAAGCCCATCTACATCTAAGAAGCCTCTTTCGGCAAGCATCAAACGATCATTTAATGCTCGCTTTTGAAACAATGCCACATCACTCAAAGTGTCTTGCTCTCTCAATCTCTGTATTCACAATATAATATAGAGTAATTGTTAAAACATATTTATACACACATCAAACATCTTAGATGCAGCATCCCAAGCTCGGTTTCTTTTTGTGATCTTACCTTTGCTTCATTCTCAATTTCTTGGGCAGCGGATTTGAGTTCTTGGATGGATGTTGATAAGGTGTGCAACGATACGCTCCCATCTAAAAGATCGTTCAGTGTATCGTGGTATGCCTGTGTTGGAAAGGATTGACAACTTTTTATGAACAATGTATGCTACAAATAAAAACATAACATTGTGCTTCATTAAGGTTTCAAATTTCACGTAAGTTAAAATGTGGCATTGATCCCTGAATTTTTATCCATATTTTATTTCAGTTACCGGAACTTCTGAAATTTTGATTTTAATCCCTCAACTTTCTTTAACAGACAAAAGTATCAGTGTAAGAGCACCTGTAACTGATTCGCATAGGAGACGTAACTGAAAGGGAGAATTAAATCATCAGAAAGCCGAAGGGCTAGCAGTCCCCAAATGCTGCCAACTGAACAAAGTGAGAGAAGACCATTATACCCAGAAAAGGCATCGGAGAAGTAGCCATTACCATATCAAAGAAGTGTGCGATCAAAGGCAATTTCATTCGTTATATTTGGTGTAAGTTGGTTTCATATCGATAAAAGAAAAAGAAAAAAATAGAAGGTTGATTGCCAATTTAAAAAGAATCTAACCAGTCACGTGTCGATGAAACAATGGGTCTCCATAATTTGCCATCCAATCATAGGTGTCAAAGGCAGTATGATAGACAGGAAAATCTGAGTAAGAAAGGAAGCTTGTCACAAAACAAACAATAAAACAATGGGCTTCCTTAAATAATGAAAAACCATACTTTCTTTTCTTGAACAAGAAACATGATAAACCATACTTTCATAGAGAGAATAAAAAGATATACGACCAGGCAATACTAAAAATTCCAAATCAATAGGAGACAAGACAATAAGGCTTTACCTATAAAAACAAAGACTCTAACTCAGTGGTAATTACAAAATTATCTTGCAACCGTCCCCAGAAAATGGTATTAAATCTAACCAAAGACCGGACCTCCCCCACAATGTCTCTGGCTTTGAAAGATTTTCCTATTTCTCTCTAGCCAAATATACCACAAGATAGCAAAAAATGCAACCTTCCGTAAAGCACTCCCCTTAGGACGAAACAAAACCTTCAATAGAATATGCACACTATACCAAACTCCAAAGACCTATATCAGTTATCACCATGAAAAGCTATGCGACCAAGCAAGACAATATCAAATCCAACAATAAGCATGAGAGAAATCATTTTCGGCAATTGTGATTTGTGATTCTCACTTCTTTTCAAGTACCACTATAATTCCTAGCATATATGTCAAGAGGAAAGTACCTCTTCCATAATACACATCAACAGACGGAACTCCTGCATGTTGCACAAATGCAGCAAAATCAGAATTCAGAGCACCAAGTCTTTCAATCTGCAAACTAGCCAAGAACAATCGCAATCAAACAATCAACAGAGAATTCACAACTTGTATGCAATCATATTCTTTAAAACACAGGATCCACAACTTCATGACAGCAGTTAGTAATATCCATCAATTAAACTCCATCCAAAAGCCCGAGAATATATTTTATATTTCAAATGTTTAGTTTGTCTTCTACTATTGTTTGAAGAAGCCTTGAGCAGCAGAAAAAGAGTAGTCAATCACTTCATAGTCATACAACAGGTGTGATGCAAGCAGTATGGAAAAGCCAATGGTGGTACGAGGATTGATATTAATAACAGATTAAGATAGTACGGTCTTACATTCCCGATTCCATTTTTGGCTGTCCATGTGTCATACACAGTTGCACCTTTCACATCAGGATCCTGGACCTGATATCAGCAAGTCTTTAGAAAAACGTGTTCCATACAAGGCACGAGTGGAGCAAGTCGAAATAATAAATTAAACAATAAACTTTTCTTTAAAACAAGATCAGAAAAACCAACAGATCTAAGTTTGTTTTAACTATTTGTGGCAATCGGTTTGGTTTTCCAAAGTATAATCCCAAAAAATAGTTGATTGGTTGGTATGGAAACAATTTATCTACCAAACGACAATTTCTTTACTTGTGTACCTGAGCAGTAACCTCATGGAGGAGATCATCTAGCTGAGGAGTTGCACCAGAAAAGAACCCTGGTCCCTGAACTGCACAATCTACATTAAGGTAGGCCACAGCTTTGGTTCCAAGATTCACAATGTTTTGCTCAACCCACTCAGTAGATCCTATCTGCAAACAGCAAAATATAATTTAAAGAAGCCTCACTAAAAAACAAGGAATGTACTTCTTGATAGAATATTATATTGTACTCAATTATTTCCATTGAAAACCATTATTTCTACACCGAACTAAACCTGTAAAATGCTTAGAGGAAAGGGTCTTTTCATAAATTAATAATAAATGATAGTAAAGAGAACATATGAATAAATAAAGGAGAAAATTGATGATGATGCATCTTCTCCTCTTCTGTTCTCATCAGAGAGAGAAAACGGAAAAAGGGGAAAGGCATGTTAAGTTACCAGCAATCATTCATCGCACATGGAGATTTAATAGTACCTACCATACCAAATTCTTCAGCATCCCAACTACAAAGAAGAATTGTCCTTCGAGGGTTCCACCCCAACCTTCTCAAAAGAGCAAAACGACGTGCAATGTCAAGTAAAGCTGCAGTTCCACTGTTCGGATCAACAGCACCAAAGCTCCATGCATCTCTATGATTACCCATAATCACAAAGCGATCAGGCTCTTCTAATCCCTTTATGACAGCTATGACATTATGAATTGTTGCTACTTTTCTCTCCCCCTAAAAATGAGATGAATGGAGGGTTACAAAAAGGAAAAAACTGAGAAAAGAATTAGACGTCCAACGACGGAGAATGCTCGCATGAAAATCCTATGCATTCTTCATTTTCATTCCATAAAATGAGAGGCTGACGATTATATTAAAATATATATTTATTAAAAAGAATAGCCATGATAATGAATATTCTCAAAATTAAATGCAAATCCACAAGGCTTCCTATCCATGGTCCATTTTCGGGGGACAAGAAGCATAAATTTTTACTTGATAATTGAAAAGTTGCAAGCCCCTTCAAAAGTCGAGTAACAACCACAAACCCCCAAATAGAAAAACAGCAAATGCTTACAATTTGAAATACGATTAGAAGAAAGCTCTCCAACAAGAATTAATCTCAAAATTTGAACAATTAAAAAGAAAATTAGAGAGAGAACTCCAGAAGCAGCTTGGAGCTTTACCATCTGTTCCAAGTGACACTAATATTTTTTAATTTGATTTCTTTCAAATTAAATACACCGAAAACCCACTGATTTAACAATATCTATCGACCCATATTTCTCATGTAATGACCTAGCAACAATCTTAAGAAAACCTTCCTACTTGCAACTTATACAATGTCAACTAACATCTACATAATAATAATAATTAAAAAAAAACAAACAAACAAACAAACTCACCAGCATAGGGAATCCTGGTTCTGTATTCATTTACTAGGGATTATCAACCTTTATGAATAAGAGTGAGGTTGGAATGACTATTGAGAGTAGCGGTCTTGGTTGGAACATTTTTTCTATTAACATTGTTTAAAAAAAATTTAGAAATTTTGGCATCAACTTTGACTATGTAAATCAACTACAAATCTTGAAAAAGAAATACTTTTGATTAGCTAAAAGCATTGTTCATTCCAGGAAATGTTGATCAGTTGTTTTCTTTTCCAAAAGCGTCTACCCTTCAATTTAATTTATGTCCTGAGGGTGAAACTCAGCAAGACAGGACCAAAGTCCGACAAGAATATTGACAGTGTGACAATCAGCTGAAGTAGAAAACATACGAAATTTTTAATGTGAACAATTTTTCATACTACCTCCAATCCAATTCAATGAATACCATTAAAAGAAAAAATACTAAGAATCGTGTGGGACCCATGAAATAAAGTAATATATCATCAAATGACATGGAAGAAGTAAATACTGCCGTGTAGTATTAGAATTTTTTCCAGAAAAATCCCCATAATTATGGTCAAGATAAGTCAACGAGGGACACTTCTAAGATTGACAATGAATTTACAGCCGTAAAGCAAAGTCACTTCTCATCAGACCAAAAGAAAAGTAAAGGGCTACGCCTAATGGAACAAATACAACTACCAATCTACAAATCAAGAAGGAAAAAAAAGTGGCACAACAGAACAGCAAAGTCAAAGAAAGAGCATTCAGTATCGGGGCCTCAACAACAAAAAAACAAACAACAGCCACTAGTTAAAATTATCCAACACACAGTACTTTTCATCTTGACTTAAGTGTTGAAATTCAAAACCTGGTAAGTGAAGTTGATAAATGTCGGACCACCAGGCCCCACCGCCGCCGACCCAAGTTTGGCTTTCTTGTCCCGCCACTCCGGCGGTACGTAAGCAGTGTCGAGTGAACTCAGAATGATCTCAGCAGCCTCAGCCGACAAAGGCATAGATGGAATTTTGGGGAACCTTTTTAAAACTTCACTGTCGTTCAAATTCAACCTCTCAGCTCCATCAACGGCTGCCCATCCAGGGCTGAGCGGGTCCCCAATTCCTCTCATCACCGTCCCTCTCTCAAAGCCCTGTCTAAATCCGTCGCTCTCGGTGTACAATAGAACCCCTTTTGCCCCATTAGCCTCCGCCTTCGCCACCACCACGCCCCTCGGAAATTCCCCTTTCCTCGCCACCGCAATGCATCCGTCGACGGCGACGCCAATCTTCGCCAGCGCCCGGTAGTCCTCGTCCCGACCGTAGTTCACGAACACGGCCCTGCCGTACGACGTGCCGGACGGCGAATAAGCGTGGTAGGGTTGAACTACACCCTCGACATTTTCCGATAACGGAATATTAACAACGCTTCCATTCGACAATTGAACAGAAAGAGAAGCAGATTTTGGGTAAGAAAGCAGAGCATCATACTGAATCGAGTGCGTTTCAAGCCCAAGGTCCCGGAAGTGAGACTCGACGTATTGGACTGTTTCCGATGAGGGTTCCGTTCCGGCGAGATGAGGATGTAGTGTGAGCGACCGGAGATACGACGCGACTGTGTAGTTCGATGCTGATGAAAGAAGAAGCTGCTGGAACCGGACGGAATTTCTCGGACTCGAAGTTGCAGAGAACGACGACAAGCTCGAAAAATGAAATGTGTAAAAACCCAAAACGCAGATGATGACGACAAAGAGGAAGGTCGGTAATGGAGCAGGCCTCGATGTGCAGATTGTGGCAAGCTGCTTCAATGGCGGCTGAGCCATTTTAACACAGAAAAAGAAAAAAAAAACCCAGAAAAACAGAGAGATAGATAGATTTAGAAATTGGGTTTTGGAGGTTTGAAGAGGAACCTTCAAAGGGGTTTCGAGGAATTATTATAAAAAGGATTTACGTGCATCCGCCATTAACGAGGAAATGGGAAGGAAAAGGAAGGAAAAGGAGGAGCATTAAGTTTAATTATATAAAATACGTTGAAGCTGGCTGGTTGTTGATTTGTGGGATTTTTATTTTTATTTTTTTGTTTTTTTAATTTTCTTTAATTTATTTTCTTTCAAGAGCTCTGAATTCTGAAATGTATAGAAACATGAGAAGTGGATGCTCTGTCCCGTTCTACAAATTTGACAGCTTTTTGGTATAAAAAAAAACAATAATTAAATTAAAATATCATTCTTTTGTAGTCTTTCAATTTCAGACCCTATATTTTCAATTAGTCACTCCAAAGTTAATTTTTTTTCTAAATTAGTTAAATAATAATAATGCTTAGATTAAAATATTATTTTTTTTATCAATTTTAATTTTATACTTTCACTTATTCCATTTTAATTCATGTATTTAATAAATTTTAAATTTAACTTTGAAAGTTAACTATATCAAAATTGGTTAAATAATAATAATAATATCTATATAAAAAAATATAGTAAAAATGATAATAGCTAATAATAAATTTTAAAAAAAAGTAAGCAATACGTTAGTAGTGGCTAGTGAAGACTAAATTTAAGATTTATTAAAAGTGAAAAAACTAAAATTAAACAATTGAAAATATTGAGTTGAACAAAATTTAAATAAATAGATCAAAAATGTAATTTTAACGTAACTTTTATGTAAGAAAATACCATATCTAAATATATTTGAAGGTATATGAACTTAAATAAAATAAAGATTGAATAATTATAGAATCTTGATAATTATTATAAAGTTATAAGAATTATTTTTTGGGAACAATTTTTGTCTTTTAGTTTGAGTGAATTGCACTTGGTAATGTTCTTTCTTTTTCTTTTGTTTCAAGTACACCTGGTATTGTTTATTTGATTCTAGTGGAAGTGGATGTATTGTAGGGTCCCTTTTAAGGGTTGTTTGTGAGGTGTCCAAATAAATTTTGGTACAATTTTAACCATTTATTGATATACCTAGATCTTATTTTATACTAGTTTTGTTGATAAAAAAAATAGTAAATTTTACGAGTATATTTGTATGATTGGTGGATTTCATGTAATTAAAGCAAATTGGAGAATTTGAGATAATATAATTAGACATAATTTAAAGGATTAAAGTCAACATAAATAATGATACAGCCAAAAACATTTAAGAGAACGACTCAACGCTGTCAAAAACGTCTTAATGTCAAATTATTAAAGTTAACTCACATGACTCCAAGGCAGTAACCTCCAAAAGTTATTGCTTTTTTTGAAATATATGTGTGGTTGTTAATCGTTTGTTATGGTTGATATTAAATATCAAAAGGGATTGTGTATATATAAAATGAGTTTTAGTTGGATAAATAAAATTAATGTGTATAAAATTTATCTTTCTTTCAATATTTTTCATTAGTTAAGAATGCACAATATCATTTAAGCCATCGAAGGAATTAAGGCAACAGGACCCTCTTTTTCCTATTTTTTCTCATTTGTGATAAATGAAATAAACGTGTTTTTTAATCTTAAAATAATTAGAACAACTTTTACTATTACTTATCTTTTCTTGGTACATGACACCCTTCTAATTCTAGGAGGAAAGAAAAAAAAGCTTTGAAAACAACAAAAAAAAAAAAAAAATTGCAAGTATATGAGAAATGCTACAAGACAATATAATCAATTATGAGAAGCCAGCCATTACATTTGAAAAGTAGTTGCTAAAAATAACTATAGAACATGTTTGGGAGTGATTCTCACATAGTTAGAATCACTTATGTTGTTTTAAAAATTACTTTGAAATGTGCTTTTAATTATTCAAAATCAATTTTGATGATATGATAATAGTACAAAATTAAACATTAAATTAATTTTGAGTGATTTAAAATGTGTTCAGAGTAATTTTGAATATGAAAAAAGTGATTTTAACCATTTTAAAATTAATCCCAAATATACACATTGCCTCTTTAGCAATAATGTCATGTCATTAATGTTCAAGCGGTTGGCGATCATAAATAATACATAAGAGTGCCTTTTTTCATCTCTAAATTAATAAACAAGTTTTTTTATTTATTATTTCATTAAAGAGAATGCTTATAAAGTTTTGTTGTTTTTTATTTATGATTTAGATATCATTAACTATTATTATGTGTCGTCTAATTCTAAATTGAGCTCGATTATCATTGAGGATCATTATGTCATTTTACACGGTCATTAGATTGAGACTAATTAATATATTTCATGTATCTCAAATTTACGACGTGTAAGCATATCTTAGCTATGTAGTGACCAAATTTGATACTTATCACCTTGCAACTTTTTTGGCCAAACATTTATACTCTTATCAACGAGCCCAATTCATATAAATAAACTTTATATGTAAAAGTTTTAGCGTGTGTATGGCTTTCTACATAAAAATTTATCTATGATATCAACCAATAGAAAATTAACTTATAAATATTTAATTTTTAAATTTGTGTCTAACAAAAAGAAAATCGACTATGTCATAAATTTAGTAGATACAAAATTAAAAGTTTATAGACTTATTTGATGTGTTTAAAGTTTATGATCCTATTCAATATGCATACTATAATTTAACTTAATAAATAAAATGTTTAAATATTACTTCGTTGGTTGTATTTTTACTTTAGTTTAATTTGGCTCTTAGTATTTTTACATTTTGTTCAATTTAGTTCATCCACTTTATAGATGTCCATTTTAATTTTTATACTTTTAAAAATGTGTTGTGTTTTGTCCATATGTTCTAATTTTTATTAAAAGAAAAAAAAACTTTAGAAGTGCGTTGCCTATTTTCTTTTCATAAGACAAATAAAAACAAAACTCTAAAAACAATGTGCAATAATAAAGGGAATACAAGACTTCCTGTACCAACCTGTTTTGATATCGTCTTAAATTGTTGACTGACTCATAAACTTAAACTTATGGATGAAGGTAAATTTAATATTATAATTCATTTATTCAATATGATGTTCGAGTTAGAGATGTCCACTTTCCCTATAGAGAGGGGGACTCGCTCCGAACGAGATGGAAATTTTCCGTTTAAACAGAAAATGGGGGAGGGAGTGGAGGGAAATTTTCTCAATAGCTAAACGGTAACGGATCGGAGGAGAGGAATACGTTATCCGTCCCCGCCCCGTTCTCCGCCCCTACCCTGTTAATTTTTTCTTTCTTTCTTATATTTATTATAATAATTAAATGGTATGTTATTTATTTTTATTATATAAATATTATATTTAATTTTTTAGATTTATTGTTTAATGACGAAACAATAAACATGCTTGAACTAGTTAAAAAAAAAGGTTATGTTTGAATTTTAATAAATTTAGATTATATATATGAATAATTTGATGGATAATTATTTTTTCAACTTGAAAATTTTGAATAATTTTTCTTTAGATTCTAATTATCCATGTGAAACTAATTATATAAAACTTAACCATTTAATTAAAAAAAAATTATGATAGTGATTTATGTCAATTGATTTTTTTTAAAAAAAAAAAATCAAACGGGAGAAAATTTTATGCCGGAAATCCTCGCCTTGATTCCTATAAAATTTGTTGATAGGGACGGAAAATGAAATGGAGAGTGGAGATGGGGAGCAGAAAAGCTATCCACGACCCTGCTCCATTTCGGGAACATCTCTAGTAGAGGTATTCGTGGGTTGGGTTGGGTTGAATCACTTTTTAGACCCAACTCAATTGTTTGGATGGTAAATTTCTTTAACTCAAACAACTTTTATTAAATAATGAACTTAACCCAACTCAACCATTAAATAATTGAGTTAGTTGGTTCGAGTTACTCGCGTCATTATTAAATTTTTTATTTTAAAAAGAAGTAACATGTTAATACGTAAGAAAATTTTATTTAATTATTTTTCAATATGAAATTATAAGATTAGCAAATCAATTTTATTTATATTATGAAAAACTTATTTCCAGATCGTTGACAAATTATTTTAAATAATTTGTGGATAATAAATAATCTAAAAAATTCATAAAATTAAAATAAATATATGTACGTATAATTATTTTGGGAGTAAAAACTATATTTTTTAATATTAATAATAAATTCGACTTAATTCGAGTTAATTTTAGTTATTTTTTATAAACTCAAGAATCAATTCAACCTATAAAATTTTTATTTATTTGAATCTAATTTAATTTAAATAAATTAATAATTAAATCTAAATCACACCGATTGAATTGGACTGGCCGTCATCAGATTTTTTTAAAACTATATTTTTTAATATTAATAATAAATTCGACTTAATTCGAGTTAATTTTAGTTATTTTTTATAAACTCAGAAATCAATTCAACCTATAAAATTTTTATTTATTTGAATCTAATTTAATTTAAATAAATTAATAATTAAATCTAAATCACACCGATTGAATTGGACTGGCCGTCATCAGATTTTTTTTTAACACCCCTGATCTCTAGTTGGAGTGAAGTAAACCTAGATAAAAACTGATCTAAAAAAGGGCGGTTCAGTTCATCACATCAAATATTTTGTCGCGAAGTTGAGGGGCCCACAGGTACTGCAACGGCCATGATTTTGACTCCTGAGTAGGCCCCACAATAGAAAGCATTCCCCCACCCGATGGATGGATGCTGATTGTATATACCAAATGCGGCGTATAATGGCTTTGGACCCTTTTTTTTTTTTTTTTCCTTTTTTAATTCTTTTCACCACTTGTCGGTTGTCGTTTCACATTTAAAATAGGATTTTCCCTTGTCGTTTCTGCCATTGATGTGATAATGTTTCCAAACTAGCTACGCCACAATATTTTATAATATTTAAGGGTTTATTTCGTAGGTAATTTAAAAACAATATATTCAATACAAAAATATAATAGTATTTTATAGGGTTGTGTTTGACTGTTAGTGAATTACAAAATTAAATTCTAATATAAACAATGGTCGAGAATATGTTTGATAATACATTTCATAATTCATAAAACTAAGAGTTACTCACTTAAAAGATTGTATATAAACTATTTTTAATTAATTTGTAAACTTACTTTATGTGAAAAAAAAAATATATATAACTTGTAATATCATATAATTTATAATATATTATATAATAAATATTTCAATTAAACAAAAATAAATAAGTTTATAACATAAAATACTATATTTGTTAATGGCTTTTTTTTGTCTTCCCATTAATATAATTATGCATTTGTCAAATCGAATCTAACTCAATTGACATATGAGTGTGTTAATAACCATAATATTTGTAGTTTGAATCCCCACCTCCAATTATATATATATATATATATATATATATATATATATATATATATATATATATAATATGTTGTTTTTAGAATTTATACTATTTAGATTACATGTTCCAAAAATAATTTTTGAAAACAAAATTCATATTGTCTACCAAACGTATATTCGTTAAATTCAGTGACCTTGAAAACATAAAACATAATTTGAATTGTCTATCAAAAAGTCTCTAAATAAAAATTTTTGTTTTTAAAAATTTGGTTAAAATACAATTTTAGTCCTTATCTAATATAATACATTCAATTTTAGTCCTAGTTTACTTTCAAGTGACTAATTTTAATTTTTATGCTTTCGATAAATTTTAAATTTAAGTTCATCAAAATTAGAATCTTGGCCACATAACAACGATATGAGATTGAGAAGGAGGAGAAGAATGAAAAATGCCAACATGAGGATCTTCCTTAGTTTTTCTTTTTTCCATGTATCCTCGTTTTCTTTAGTCTTTGTAAGAAATTTAAATCATTTTTCGTCTCTTGAATAAAAAATTTAATTATTATTATTATGTTAAATTACTATTTCAATTTGATACTTCCACCTAGGAGACTCGCCTTTGGTCTTTCGTCATGGTAAGTGTGTTTTACATTTTTTTTAAACAACATTCATTCGCATCTTTCTTTATTGTTTACCATGTTGACTGAAATTACTTAAGAATTCCAAATTTTAAAAAGAGATGGGCCGGTGGTGATAGGTCTCTTCATTCAAGTCACAATACAAAAAGAAAAACAAAGGAAGTGAGAAGCTAGAAAGAAGAGAAAAGAGTCAGATAGATCAAGCTCAAAATTAGGATTTAGCTGAAAAGGAAGCAAATGTTATGGATACCATGACTTATCCCATCCATAAACAATAATATTTTTTCTAAATAAAATCATGATAACACATGTGTGAAGTAAAAGTTACATAAAAAGTACAACATTAATAAATAAATAAATAAATAAATAGAGAGAGAGGTCCTTCATTCTACACTATTAACAACTAATTTAGATTGAAGGTAGACATTTTTCAATCATTATCTTATATATAAATAGATATTAAATATTAATATAACAATGATTGAAATAATATACCCATATTATGAACCATACCAATTTTGTATTTATTTACCAAAAAGTTATATATTTTTTTGTTATCATTTAAATTGGAAAATTACCAAACAAACACTGAATGCATGTTTAATTTGTGGTCTGGTTTCATTTTTACTTTTTTTAAATAAAAAAAAATACAAGAAACCAATGAAAACCCTAGACTCATTTTAAAAAAAGAAAAAAAAAACTAACAAACAAATCCTTAAGACTATGTTTAGTAACATTTTTTTTTTTTTTGGTTTTCTATGTTTTAGGTATGTTTTAAAAAATGAAGCAATAAATAAATTTCTTAAAGTTTTGTTTTTATTTTAGAATTTAGCTAAGAATTCATTTATTTAATTAAGAATGATGAAAGACATAGTAAATAAGGGCATGTTTGGGAGTGCTAAAATCACTTTTGTCATTTATAAAATCACGGTAAAATATGTTTTTAATCCTTCAAAACTAATTTTGATGATTGAAAATTGCATCTAAAAGTGTAAATTTGAAAATTAAATTAATTTTGATTGATTAAAGTGTGTTTTTGAGTGATTTTAACGATTTTAAAATCACTCCCAAACAAACCCTAAGTGATATTAAAACTATTACGAAATCAAAAAACTAAAAAAATACACATAAGAGCCTATTCGTTTTACAAGGTCCCTCACGAGCCCTTTAATATATTGGTTTATTTCACATTATTTCACTTTTTAAAACTGAAGATATATCTTAAGAACATACCGGTAAAATTTTGTTTACGTGGAATGAACATTCAAAATATAGTCTAATTAATTTATAGAATTAACGCTTTTTTTGTTATTTTAACTATTTAAAATAAAATTTTATTATTAATTATTAATATCCTGATTAATTTAAATTTATTGGTCAAATTAAATTATTTAATATTTAATATAAAAATATTTAGGAAGATTTTTAAAAATGGAAAAACAAGGGAAACTATTTACACAAAATAAAAAAATTTTAGATAGTTGTGATAGACGCTGATAGAAGTCTATCCATGTCTATGAGTAATTTTTTTTTTGTTATTTTCTGTAAATAGTTTGAAATTTTTTCTATCGGTAAAAATTTTCCAAATTTTTATTTATTTTTATTTTAAATAATTAATTAATATAAAAATATACTAAATAATAATAAATTTAATATAATTTATCACTGTATTAATTATTGTTATTTAATTCTAATTTATATTTACAAAATTAACAAATTAAACACTAATATTTAACTTTCTTATTCAAATATAGACATTAAATATCTAAACATTTAATTATTGAATTTTTAATATCCATAAATGCTAATAAATTAATTAATTAATTAATTAAGGGTGGAAGCATCAGGTGCCATCTTTTGAGATGGTATGGTACCTTTGAGGGAATCAGATACACCCGCAAAACAGAATCAATGCCGATCTTCTTTTCATGGGGAGAAACTTCTACGGACACTGTCACAGTTCTTACCGTCTTTTCATTCACCAATCATGATCCTCCACGTGTGTCCATCAACTTCACTTAGACTTTTGTCTGCCTACGTGGCAGCAGGTCAATGGGCCTTCATCGTCTCTATCTGACTCACCTCTGTCACCCAACCATATGAGATATGGTCGTACACTGAAGGCCCCATCAATCTCCATTTTGAAAGCGATGGAATATGTGTTTTTTGCAAATTGCAAATGTGGAGCACTCTATTGAGGTTAAATATGTCAATTCAACAAATATCGTGGGAACAAAATGTCAATTCACATTTTTTTTTTAAAAAAAAAAACCAGTTAACATGAAAATTTCAAACTATAAATTTCTCAGTCATTAATAGATATTCGGTGTCCTATACTTATTTTGAGATTTTGTGAAAATTTATTTGTCTTATAGGTAAAATTCAATTTTGGTATGAGATTTGAACTTATGTCGTATTTACTTAATAAGAATGAAAAATTTCAATTCTATTGACAAAGTTTACATGTGAGGTGAAATTATATAAAGCACCTTAAACATTATGGTAAGTTTAGTTATATCTCTATAGTTTTGAAATATTCCAGCTTAATGCAAAAGATATTTTGAAAAGTATTTCGAATTTATAAAAGGTGTTATATAGATCAAAATTCAAAATCAAAAGAGAAAATGAAAAATTTCAAAGTTTAGAGACGTTATAAAAATCTGCTCTATAAGAGTATTTTGTGTAATTTGACTATATTAATAAACGAAATTAATTGGTGGGACTCACCACCAAATGAGGATTTATGTCCATAGAAAGATAATCCAATTTCCCTCCTACACTCATTGTGAATCTCATTCTCATTCTTTTATTCTTCTTTTTTTTTTTTTTTGTTCAAAAAAATAAAATATAAGTTTGAATCTCATTTTCATTCCAAACCATTGTTCCATGGGCCCTAAATTTGTATTAATTAATTTACAAGTCCTCTATCTAACTTGTTTCCACTACTTGTAAATCTTGTATTATAAAAATATTTACTTACATATGATTTTATCCTACCTAAAGATTTTATAAAGGGTAATTGTTTTGAATGACAAAAATGCTGAAAAATGTTTTCAAATATAACAAAATGTCATTGTTTATCAGTGATAAACAATGATAGATAGTGATAGACTATTATCACCTATCAGTGTCTATTAGTGATAGACACTAAAATAAGATGCCCTCGACATGGGAATAAAGGAAAAACCATGTTTCGAGAATTCAAAACTCTAAAAACGCCTCCCATAAGAGCATACTAAGATGTCCGATAATATTTAGATGCCAACATATCTTACAATACCATAAAACAAACATGGTAATCCAGCCAATTCCATAAAATTTTTGGATGTCCATCCAACAAACAACACCTAACGCTTAAAGGTACTTAAATAAACAACTAATAAACGAAATAAAAACTGTCCAATGAGCGAGCGTTTTTACACATTATTTGACAGTGAAATATTTACTAGTAAAAAACAAAAGAGAAGTTGGTTCCCTTCCGCCTCCCCTCGTTATTGGACGAAGGAGTCCACGTGGCTACGTGTGGGATGGGGAGCCACGTGACATGTCAGTTCCGTTTTTTAATTTTTAACAAACATTCAAACATTCAAACAATCAAAACCAAAATAAATCAAAATCAAAACTTCTTTTAGCAAAATCAAAATCAAAATCTTTTTATTTTTCATTTGTGTTTCTCCTAACCAACAAATAAATGAATTATTTTGAATTCCTCAAAAAAAAAAAAAAAAAAAAAAGACAACTTATTTTGAAAACTCAAAAGTAGCTAAGTTTATACGTATAAAAATGATTAATTTAAATGGGTAAGTGTAGAATGTTCCAAATGACTTATTTTTAAACTCATCTTTAATTGACTTAGAGTTACATTATAGTTTTAGTTGAAAAATAAAATATGTTCCTAAGATTTTAAAAACGACTTGTGATACAAACTACGTATACTACATTTTAGTATTTAAATATTTAAAAGTTGAAAAAAAAAGTAAAATCGAGAACAAAAGATTGAGGATGCTCAAAATGATGAAAGAAATTTTTGTAATACATTTGAAATAGGAGGGTATATTAGAAAAGTTAAAAGGGAAAATTTGAAATTTCTTTTATAATTCGAGGTAAAAATAAACAGTACAGTATTATCTAGATACAAATTTGTACTAAAGTAATATCTAACTTTTGTAGAGTAATACTAAAAGAAAATATAGGTTTAGATTCACAGTACAACAAACAAACTATATAAGTAAACATGTTGAATATGGGTTGTGAAGGTCGAAAGTAATTTATATATTGACATTTTTGGGGAGTAAAACTATGTAAATTCTGTTTATTTGTTTTTCTTTCACTGCCTCTGTGTTAGTATGTCTAAGATTTTTTTTTTTCCAATTTCAAATTTCTTTTTAATTGATTCTCTCGTTTCGAAAAGGGTTTTGTGATATAATTGTATTTAAACTTATTCTAATAAATATATTTCATAATATACGATAATATTAGAGCATCGTAAGACCTGAAAAATTGGTGGAGAAAATTTAGTTTTTATTTATGAAAAATATTATGAAGTATGAAGAGAGGACGTATTCTCTGTTGAATGGATCAGAGTTCAAATGGCAGTTGCACCATAAAAAAAAGTTTGTGTATAAAAATATTCAATCCAACGAGGAGTCGATAAACGTCGCATGATTTAAGGCATGATTTAAGAGGAAGTTATTTTTATGCACTATTCAATATTGATTATAATCTATATTAATATTTGATTGGTACATATTAAAATATTTTGTGTTGTATATTTTATAACTGCGTGATATTATATTAATTTTATATTTTAACTCGCTTTTACAATTAATAAACAATTTGGGCCCCATCTGATAACAATTAAGGCCGTGGTAACTATTTGGTTTATTATTATTATGGTTTAAATACTACTTTTAGTCACTGTACTTTTGGCTTTGGTTTATTTTGGTCGCTGTACTTTTAAAATATTCATTCTAGTCCATATATTTTCAACTTTGGTTCATTTTGGTCCTTGAACATTCAACTTTGGTTCGTTTTTGTCCTTGAACTTTCAAAAAGTGGCCATTTTGATACCTTAAAAATGAAGTAAAAATTAAAATGGAGGGACCAAAATGAACATTTTGAAAGTATAAGGACTAAAATGAACCAAAATCAAAGGTACAGGGACCAAAGTAGTATTTTAAACATATTATTATTTTTAAAATTAATCATATATTCTCTCAATTTTTTATAATAGTTTGCATCATTCCTTAGTAAAAGAGTTGAATTCTTAGTTGAATTTTAAAAACAAATATGAGTAAAAGTAAATAACAAATCAAAAAATTTAGGAGTAGAATTAGTGTTTATAGGTCTAATTTTCAAAAACTACAACCCAATTACTACCAAATGGGACTTAAATTTTTGGTTTTTATTTTTTTTAAAAAAATCAATCCTAAAAATACTGCTTCCATGATTTTCTTTCCTTACTTGGTAATCCACTTAAAATTTCAAACAAGAATGTTAAAATTGGATTATTTTCAAATATAAAAAAATGAGCTAAACTGTTTACAAATATAGACAAATTTTACTGTTTATAAGTGATAGACCGTGATAGAACGGATAGATAATAACATTTTTCTATATTTGTAAATAGTGTGATATTTTTTTGTTTATAGTAATTGTCCTTTAAAATTTATACCAAGTTTTGAAAACTAAAAAAATATATTTTAAATCTCGTTAATATATCTTTAAAAAAACTATAAGCTAATTTGGGAGGTAAACTAGAAATAAGAACTTAATTTTTTTTATTATTTTATTATATTTTAGAAAAGAGAACTTTAAAATCTTTAATTGTTCGATATATTATTTTGCATATATATATAAAGAAAAAACAACAATCTAGGGCTTCACTATAACTCTTCATCCAAGTTTTTTTAGTGGTTTTTGCAATTATCTTTTATCAATAATTGCATTGACTAAAAATTTGGGGGTTGAATAATCTCTATTCCACTCACTATACACATTACACAATTTTAGTATACATACAAAATACTTTAGGATTAATTCTACACGTGTCTCACTTTTTTTTTTTAATCCGTGAGTGTTTGGACTAGCTTACGCGCACTTAGACTAATCTCACGTGACAACCCACCCGACCCTACAAAAGGCGGACTACCAACTTATCCGTAATCTTACTCTTCAAACGTCCAAGTTTAGTTATTGAAGTTTCAACCAAATCTTAAAATCTTGTCTTCATTTTTAACTTAAAGTTAATTTTGTTATTGAACTTGGTAAATTAACCACAATCATTTCAATTTATGTAAATATATGTTATGAGTGTGTTTATAAAATTTATAAAGGGAAAACCAATCTAGATTTTTTTGAAGTTTTTTTTTCTCTTTAATAATTTAAAGGTTTAACTATATAATATTTTAAGATTGATTGAAATTACCACAATTAAATTTGAATATTTAAAATTATGATATCTAAACTTTAGGAGTGATTTTAAAATAGTTAAAAATTACTTTTATCATATTCAAAAGCACTAAAAAACATGTTTTTAATAATTAAAAATTTAAAAATAATTTTGACGGTATGAAAATAATGTTTAAAAGTGTAAAATCAAACATTAAATTGACACTATTGAATCAATAAAGGCATGTTTTGAAACATTTTTGAACCTAACAAAAGTGATATAAATTATTTTAAAATTACTTCCAAACATGCACAAGGATAGTTTAAAAGTGATTTTGAAATGTTAATAGTTTCACTCATAAATTTCTATGTTTTGTTATCTACTTTCAACTTACCTTTTAAATTTCCTAAAAAAATAAAACTTACCTTTTAAAAAATCAAACCAAAATTTGAAAATTTAGAAAGGGTATTTTTCAAAACTTGATTTAAATTTTTTTTCCATAAATTCAAATGTTTCATAAAATGGATAAAAATCATAAAAGAAAAATTGTGAGGATGCAAGCATAAATTTAAAAAATAGAAAATTAAAAACAAAATCTTTATAAAAAGACACTTTTATAATTCAAAATCAATTTAATGCTCGATTCTACCTTTTAGACTCAAATTTGATACATTAATTATACACTTTGTAAAATTAATTTTAAATAATTAAAATATAAAAAATATTATAAATGAAAAAAATCAAATTATTTACAAATATAAATTTTTTTTTACTGTCTATCACTAAATAATAGACAGATCTATTGCTTAGTGATAGCAGTCTAGTCCATAGCTGATAGACAATAAATTTTTTTATATTTATAAATATTTTTACTAATTTTTTATATTTGAAAACAACCCTAAAATATATTTCGAATTAATTATATTTCAAAAACACTAGCGAATATCAAATATTTCTAGTCAAGTGAATGGACAAAAAGTGGTAATTTTGACTACAAAAATAGAAATATATATTATAGGAAAATTACTAAAAATAAAAAATATCAAATTATTTATAAATATAAAATAATTTACCGTTTTATAAATATAAAAAATATAAAATTTTTCTATATTTATAAATAATTTATCACATTTATCTATATTTGAAAATAACCTCTGATAATATTTTTTAGGATAGAAAAATATTATTTTATTAAATGATAAAGAAGGGGCGAATTGAATTTTCTTCAACCTCCCACCGTGAAAAACACAATATACAATACATGGAAAACCCACTCTGCATGCAACCAGCCGCCATTTGCAACCACGCCAACCGCTGAAGTTCCCAGAAAGTGCGCGGTATCGTTCTTGTTTTCAAACGAATTCTCGTTTTCTATGCCACAATTTCATCCTTCCGTCCTTCTTCTCTCTTAGATTTTCGTTTCCTCTTTCGAATTTCCCGGATTCCTCTTCTTAACTTTCCCATCGTCCGTTTTGTCGAAGAGAAAAGATTCAAGAAACCGTATAAAATAACAGACGAACAGGCTTTTTTTTCTCCTTTCTATGGTTTTGATTCGCTTCATCTCCTTCTAGTTTGAGGTGAGTTTTATTGAACTCTGCAATGGTGGTGTTGTTTTTGCCCAATTTCTGTTTTAATCGCACGAGTTTCTGAATCTTTCCCTCGAAATTTCACGTGTTTTAGGGTTTTTATTTTATAATTTTTTTTTATTGATAAGGTTAAAAATGAAATTCGGGGAGACGTTCATGGAGTATTTACATGGAGATCGAGAATGGTTCTTGGACAAATGTTCGCATGTTGAGTATAAGCGGTTGAAGAAGGTTCTTAAGAGCTGTCGGACTTGCAGACTTAATGATTCTTGTACAAATGAATGTGAATGGAAATCTTGCCCTTGTAAGATTGTTAACATCATTTCGTTTTCTTTTGAATTCTTAGCTGGTTCTCTCTTCGATTGTTGGACATTGAAATTGATTGAATGTTTCACTTTGCAGTGTGTGATCAGTTGTTCTTTTCGGAGTTGATGAGGGAAGCCTCGGATATTGCGGGATGTTTCAGCACGAGAGTTAGACATCTTCTTCATCTTCATGTTGCTAGCGGAATTGAGAGATACATGGCACGATTGGTTCATTGCTTTAAAACTGATCAAACCACGTTGATACAAGAAGGCCGCATGCTGATTGAATATGTTACAATGAATGCTATTGCTATCAGAAAGATTCTTAAGAAATATGATAAGGTGAGTTGTTTCGGTCTAAATAAATATTTTGAATATTTGTAGATTTATCATTCGAGTTTGTTTGTTTCGATTTAAGAACATTATTTTTGTGTGTTTTAAATATTTGACTATAGGTACATAGCTCGGTAAACGGAAAGAACTTTAAGTTGAAAATGCGAGCTGAACATATAGAGCTCTTGCAATCCCCTTGGCTTATAGAATTGGGTGCTTTTTGTTTGAATTTTAACGGATCCGATGGTGGGGATTATCCTTCAGGATTCTCCACTCATTTTTCTGTTGATGTCGATGTGGCACCGATAATGACATTGATGCTTCCAGATTCTATAAAGTTGGAATATGATCTTACTTGCCCTATATGCTTGGTAAATTTTCTGCTCTTGGTTATAATCCAAAGGGATGACAGTATTTGGAGTTTATTTGATAAGTTTTTGAATTATGATGATGTTTTACAGGAAACATTATTTGATCCATATGCTTTGGGTTGTGGGCATCTCTTCTGCAAATCATGTGTTTGTTTAGCTGCTTCAGTGATGATTTGTGATGGACCGAAGGCTGCCAGCCGGGAGTCTAAATGCCCGGTTTGTAGAGAGGTTTGTGTTTAGTATTTGAAGCAATTAGATTATTCTCCATGAACTGTTAAGATTTGAAAAGTTTGAGAAAAAGACAAATTCGGGACGAAATTAAATGTCATGGACCAAAATTGATGCAGTAATATTTTTGAAATACTTGACAAGTGGAAATATCTCCAATGTTCCTTTTTGACTTCTTGTATCTTTACAGCATCAAAACTATGTTCTTGAATTCTTCCTGGCTTAAACGTGTCTACTGATGCTAGTTTGCTTGCTCACTAGTTTTCTTTCATTCTTTCTACTGTTTTTTCCAATGAGAATTTGTCCTCTGTTTCTAGTTTTATGAGAATGCTTAACATCGTGCTATTTACATGGCCATTTGTCAACATCCTTCGGCTGTTTCCCCCCCCCCAAATGAAGAAACACTCGCATACTCATAAGGAAAAAGAGAGGTATGCGAAGGAAAGGTCATGGGAAAAAAAAATTAAAACCAAGAAACAATAATTTCTTCTGTTCTGTTTACTTTAAAATGTTGCTGTTACCTCTTAGCAGGAATTTCATCTGACGCTTAGTTTATCTGCCACTGACTTCCGTGTTTCTTCGGTATTTAAGCGTTTGTTTTCTTGTAATGCAATGTTTCTATGTTCAACCTTTGGAAGGACGCTACACTACGTTTTCCCCCATTTTGTGTTGATTCATGGAAGTCTAAGTTCCCTTTCTTTTCTTCTATCTACTACTTAGACATGGTTTAAGAAAGTTCATCCCTTTTGAACGTTCTACTTCCGATCAACATAACATTTATGTGGTGAGATGTTCTGCTTTATGAAAAATTACAAGGTCTATTGAGCAGAAGAATTAAGTTATAATGCTAGTATCATATGACAACACAATCACACACTCTTTGACTGTTTTTTGTTTCTAATGCAGGTTGGAGGATATCCTAAAGCATTGCACATGGTGGAACTGGATATGCTATTAAAGCGAAGGTTTGAAAATCCAGAACCTCTTTCCTCCCATCACTTTGTGTATCTAGAACTTAAAAAGTATCGATTGCATCATTATGTTTTTAATTAATCAACACTAGTATTTTCAATATGCTGCCTTAAACATGTCTATTAAATAAATTTGAGTTGGGTTGGTATGATGCATTACTTTAACATTCCATTAACAATTAGTGTGTGCTATTGTTTGGGGGCTTCGGAGAGGAAAATACAATAGAATTTTTAGTGGTTTTGAGGGGCCTCTGAGTGAGATGTGGTCATTTATTAGATTCAATGCGTCTCTTTGAACGTATTGACTAAGCTTTTTTTTGTAATCATCCGTTTAAGTTTTATTTTGTTAGATTCTGGAGGCCCTCTTGTAGGTAGGTTTTTTTTTTTTTTTTTTTTTTTTTTTTGGGCACGGTATGTCTTTGTAATCTTTCATTTGTTTTTTTTAAAAAAGTTTTAAAGCAAAACCAAAGTTTAAGAGTGTTGAAGTCTCAAAATCCAAATATATCTTAGCGTAGGTTTGGTAGTAATTTTGAAATGGTTAAAATCACTCCGGAACGCAACTTTAATTGCTCAGAATTAATTTAATGTTTAATTTTACATTTTTAAATACAATTTTAATATCATCCAAATTAATTTTGAATGATTGAAAACATGTTTACAAACTAGTTGTAAAAATAACAAAAAGTAATTTTAACCATTCTAAAATCACTCTCAAACGTCTTGTGTACAGGTGTAAAGAGTACTGGAAGGAGAGGCTGGTGGCAGAACGAGCCAGGGTGCTGAAGCAAACCAAAGATTTCTGGGATTCCCAGACTAGATATGTGGTCGGGTATTAAAAATTTACACTACAGTATCATTTTATAATCAGTCTGATTTTTTTATATAACAGCTTCTGCGTTTGTTGCCATTTGGAGGAGTTGGTGGCAGCAACTTACCTTTTTTGAATAACGTTGGCTGTTGCCTTTTTAATACAAAGAATCAAATACGGATGTGGGGACTCTCGGAGTAAGAAAATATTGACTTTGCCTTCGTTTTTGTCATTTTCTTTATCCAGCCAAGTCCAGATGCGAAGTATTTGATTGGTAAAGTTTTTTTTGTCTTCAATTTCTTGAATTGAGAGAAAGAAAAGAAAGGAAAAAACACCTTCATATCGTGCTAATGTAATGATTGCATATGTGACATTAAGTAGTGGATTGTTTGGTGGTGTTGGTGTAAGGATAAATAATTATTGTTTTGATATTTGCTTAGTTTATTAATATATCTTTAAGAGTAATACTTGGGTGCATCTGGGATCTCGTCTCTATGTTTTTCCTTCTCTTTATTCATACTAAAAAAATATAATTAAAATATTTTAAAAAATAAATAAAAATAATTCGCCATATGTCGTAAGATAATTTGGTAGAACTTACAAAGATAAGTGGTTCTTGGAACTAAGTATTTTTCTATCTTTAATAACTGTAGGGTGGTAGGTGGCTTAGATAGTTTAATGCCCCTTTTTCTAATGGTTGGCAGTTTCCTTTTGGTTTTTCTTTATTTCTTTATTTAAATTTTATAATTCAGTAGGACAAAGTGGGACATGTGGAATTGAACTTTTAATCTTCAAGCTAAAATATATTTGCTCACGAATGTGAGGTTGGAGATTTGAATATATGAGGCCAAAAAGTACTTTAACCCTTATATGTTAAAAATAAAAAATGTCCTTCCTTTTCTAAGTTTAATAAGAGGTTGTTTGGGGTCTGTAATGGAATGAGTTTGTAATGTAATGTAATCTAATTCAAAATTTTGTTGGATTGAGTGTTTTGGTCTCGATTTGTAATATCAAATTCATTCCATTTTCATAGTTTTTAACTCAACTCTCTTCTCCTTCCCGATCTAATTTCTGTTTCACCCTCGATTCCTAGTAATTCTGGTTACATTCTAGCTTCTCAAACATCTCCTAACTGGTAATGACCTGATCAATTGAACTTACTAAGGGTCCTTCAAAAACTATTTTGAGTGGTTGCCAAATACTTCAAAAAAAATGTTAAAATTGACTTATTTTTTAAATTAAATACTTGAAAATGTATTTCAAACACACTTTAAATTGATTTGACGAATTTGGTGATTTGAAATGTAGTTATTTGTTATGCAATTTTTTTTGTATATAAAATAAATGTTTATTTGATAACCATCTCAATGATGCAAGGGATTGTTTATAGAGTACTGATATTTCAACCTTTATAGTCTATAATAGTTACAATTGGTTGACGATTTTAGCCCTTTAGTCCTTTAATTTTGAGAATTCCTCCATCGACAACAGTTTCATCCGAGAAGTTTAAGCTATTTGGTACCTTGAAAGGACATCTTTGTCGCAAACCATAGAATATTTTTGGAACAATTTGATTTTATAAAATTGATTTTTAAACAATCAAATCTATGTTTGGTTTCAAACTTTTAAAGTGATTTTCAAATATATAAAAGTGATTTTGAATTTATCATGTTTGGTTTTAAAAGTAATTTTAAAATTACCAAATTACTAAAAAGGGTATTTTATATTTGGATTTTTGTTTTAAAAAATAATTATAAAAATATCTAATTTTATTAATTAATTAATTAATTTTAATTTATTTTAATGTTAAATTATCGTATGCATAATTGATATGTGAGGTAAGAAAAATACACATAATAAAAACAAAAGAAAATTCAAACCATATATCTCATTCAATCTAGAAATTTTTGTATCATCACAAAATACTTAAGCTAGATATTATCTATTGAAATACAAACTGTATAACAAAAACATTAATGAGATATAAGAAGTCTTGCAATTTTCTCCCGCTCCATGAGAAAAGTAGAGAGACTAAAAAAAATCAACAAAGATCGAAGACAATTATTGAAATATCCCAAAAAAATTGTTCATATAGAGAGGAAAAGCTGGATCAGAGTAAATAATAAGGAACGATACAGTGAAAAAGCAACAAAAACTGCTAAAAATTGAAAACCAAGTGACGGACACGAGAGAGAGGATGTACAGGTTGAAAGAGAAGGAAGAAGTGGATTAGGACTAAATTCTATCCTTAAATATGAGGGGCAAATTTAGTATTCTAAATTTTTTATCTGATTCCCTAATAATCACCCCAACCAAATCACCAATAAACTGATACCTACAAAATCAATTTTTAGTGATTTCAAATTTTTGAAAAATCAATTTTATGTGAGTGCCAAACATCAACTTTTTATAAAAAAAATGATTTTGACAAAGGAAAAAGTGATTTTGGCCATGCCAAAATCACTCTCAAACACACTCTTAGAGAAGATGAAGCTGGTACCATCCATCCATCAATCAATATATATATATATTAATTAAAAAACGTGATGTATGTATTAAAAGAAAACAATAAAAAAATACCTGATTAGTATGAAACATGAGAATAGGGGCTTTCTGATTAAGGGACTCAAATTATTATTTTTCCTCTATTTAAAGTTTGTAGAAGACAATGGGTTGGGAAGGAGAATTATGGCTTATAACTTATATGATATTCTTATATTTTTCTGGCACTGGGATGCTGAACAATAGAATATAAAATGTTTGATTTTGCAGGAGAATATTATGAAGAGCATTCAAGAGTCTAGGGATATTTATATTTATATATAAGAAAAAGAGTTAAGCATATTTTATTTGTTTGATGATCTATTGTTTCTGAAATTGAAATTAAGTAATTAGTTTTATATTGAAAAAATATCAAACTATTTACAGAAAATAGCAAAAACACACACACATTGATGTCTTCTATTAGCATTTAGATATACTTCTATCATTAGATAGACCATACTTCTATAAGTGTCTATCACAACTATCTAAAAAATTTTCTATTTTTTTAAAATAGTTTCCCTTATTTTTTTTATTTTTACAAATTTTCTTTTATTATTTTAATTAATTTTTTATTGTTTACTTGTTTGATGACAATTTGATTTTTAGTTTTTGATAATTTAGTTTATAAACGTTACTTTTACCTATTAATTTATTTGTTATTTATGTTTTAAGATCGTTTTAAAAAATTTAGTTCAATTTTGAAATCTAAAAAAAAAAAAAAGTAGGTCCGACCAATTTGTTTACAAAATAAGTTTGTTTGATAATTGACTTTTTTTTTTTTTTTTTACTTTAAATTTTACAAATCTAAAGACAATTTTAGAATTATGAATAAAAATGAAAACATATAAAAATAGTTTTACAAACTTGTTTGTATTTTTTAGATTTTGATAATAATTTAAATATAATGTTTAGTTTTGAAGGATGAAAATCTTCGTAGACAAGTATAAGAAAACAATAAAGGAGTCTTTTCACAAATAGAAAAAAAAACAAAAGTAATTATCCATATAGAAAAAAAAGAGAAATACAAAAGCATGGGGTGTACTTTTTTTCTATATGTGTAATTACTTTGGTTTTTTTTTCTATACACAACAATTTTCCAATAATAAAACTAAAAATAAAAAACTAATAATTATCAAATGATAGCTTGTCTATTATTATTATTATTTTGTATTCAATAGTTAGTGAAGTAAGATATTTAAACCTTTAATATCTTAATTGATTAGTTGACCACATGCATTAAACTAATTCAATTATAGGCGAATAATGTAGCCTACAATCTCTCACCGAAGTAGAGAATTAACCATTAGTTGAACAAATGTCAATACATTAGCATATCCATTCTTAAGATATTTATAATATATGTATTTTAGAAGTTGCGATTATTTTTCAATTATGTGTATATAAAATTTGAAACCCTCAATTTTGAAATAGAATAAATTTAAAAATTTATATACCGAAATAAATTTGTTAAAGTTGAAGAACAAAATAGAATTTACTCTAAAATCTATATATTAAACATAAGATTCAAACCTTAATTAAGAAGATTGTGTGTGCACGTCCAAAGGGAGAGATAAAGAAAGAATAAGAATATAAAGCTTTTTAAAAATAGTAATTAAGAAAAATAACTTTTTGATAAAAAGTAGATCATTTGTGAACTTTTAAAAATTTACAAAAAGTGACATGACCACAACTTAAACCAAATTTGGAGATCTTGATTTTAAGAAAATGTTCATAAAAATATAATTAAAAAATTAAGAACATGGATGTATCTAGAAAAATTATAAAAATAAATAATTCAGACAAATATTTGAATTACAAGGAAACTACTATAAATAGAAAAAATATCAAACTATTTATAAATATAGAAAAATTTAACTCTTATCAACAATAGACCAAATAAAATTTAATCGCTGTCTATCAAGTTAAAAATGTTTATTATTTATATTTATATTTTCGTTAATAACTTTTTTTTTTTTTTGCGGTTTTCAAATATAAAAAAATGAGCTAAACTATTTATAAATATATAAAATTTTTACTGTTTATCAGCAATGGACTGCGATAGATCAAATGATAGAATTTGATCATAGTCTATTACTCATAGACAGTGAAATTTTTCAATATGGGTAAATAATTTGATATTTTTTTTTATGTTTATAGTCATTTTTTTAAATATTATTTTTTTAAAATTAAATTAAATTAAAATTTATCTTAAACGAAGCTATGGATTGAGTTAACAATATGAAAATTTCCAAATTAGAACCCAATACCGATTCACTCCTTCCCACTTTTGGTAAGGCTATCCTCTCGAGTCGAATCCAATCCAATGAACATCTTCTAATTGCAATGTCCAACTGCAAATCAATTCGAAGTTCAAACCGTGGCACTGCAATGGCGGATCGGGTTCCATTGATTCCGTAAAAGTATCGATCATTCAATCATTCACATCCCGCCACAGATTTTGGCTGACGCTGAGTTTTGAGATTGCTCAAGAGTCTCTGAAGCTCGAAACAATGGCGTTTTCTTCCTGGTTTTCTCGCTTCCGTTCCTCCTCCAAGTCCTTATGCCACTCCTTTTTCCGTGGCGCTTCGTCTCAGAATCTTGGTGTTCCAACATCCTTCATTGCCAAAATTTCTTCCTCTCAAAACGGTGGCCACCGATTCTTGTTGTGGTCGAGCTCCGTGGTTCCTTTCGCTCTTGCATCTGGTTCGCTTGCGTTTCAGTTTCAGCTCCAGTCTAATCCGTCGTTCTGTGACGATTCTGATATTCACGATCGGTGCGTACTGTGTAAGCTTTTTGTTGCTCTATTTAGTTTTGTTTCTGTATCGGTCTTCCACTTGGCTGAAGACATCTGCGGTGGAGCTGAGCTGCATTGGAACGCGACTTTCTAGTTCTGTTTACGATATTGTATTGTTGTTTGGCGTGGCTTGTAGTGAAAGATTCACGTCACTTAGTCTGAACATTAGTTCATTTGTATTATCTAGCTTTTGAGGAAACAAATTTTAGTACCGAAACGTGTTTTCTCCTAAGTTTTGCTTGGAGAAGCAAAACGCTGTTTCGTTTAAAAACAGTAATCAATCAGCCCTTAATGTTCGGTAGCTGAAATGAATTATTTATCCTGATCAGATGAACTTCCCATAATATAGCTTGAGCTGCTTTTGTATTCTCTAGTTTTCTCTGAAAGTCTATACATGTGTGATTTGAACACCTTTTACTTGTAACGTTTTAAATATTTTATGTTCCTTTCTTAATGTTGATTTGATGACTTGGTCATCTACATTTGTGCTATTCATCGGATGCGAACCTCATCTAGTTCCTGATAAAAAGATTGAAATGTCAATAGTAATAGTCTTATTACTCTTAGTCTTGATGTCTAAAACACTGAAACTTATGGTTTAAGCTCCTTCATATTCCTCTGGGGTCGAACCGAATTGGCAATTATAAGGCTAATTTATAATTGGTATTGTTTTTGAAAGCTTCTACATTGTTTGGTTTCTATAAAGATTTACATGGACATTGAAATTGATTGTGATCTGCAATTCTGGATTCAGAAATATCAGTTTCGGGGGCAAAGATAGTACCAAGTATGTTGTCAAAGGCTCGCACAATGACATTTCACAAGCATTTATTAATGAATTGGGAAGAATTTGTAAAGTATGTTTTTATGTTTTTATGTTTCTGATTTATTTGGAGTTGAGTTTCAAAACATGGATTTCTCCACCTGCTTAACATGATTCATGGCGATTGGTTTCTCAGGATAACATGACATTAGATTATGATGAGAGGTACTTCCATGGGAAACCACAAAATAGCTTTCACGCAGCAGCTAATATCCCTGATGTGGTTGTCTTTCCCAGGTTAAATGAAATCTCATATTTTCTTTCCATTTCTTGTTATTATTTGTCACTTATTTATTCTTTCAAGTCTTGCTCTACGAGCCATTTGGTCTTTCATTTTCTTTTGAATATGGTGCAATTTTTTCTGTTTCCCCGATCAATTCTAATGCTTTTGTAATTCATGAAGTTGACAATTGTATACCATGCCCACCACAACAAGAAAAGAAAAACTAAGGTATCCATTGCTGGGTTCTTTAATTTTAAAAGCCTTATATGCAACTGCAACCTGCGAGTATTAGCAATCAATAAAAAGGAAATATGTAATACTACAATATCAGCTTTTTATTGTATTTACTTAAGTATTATATGGTCTTAGTGTGGTAATTGGAACTGGAAATACATGATAACTATGGTCAAGGTGATGGGTGAGGGGCAACCAAATTGTGTCATAGTTAGATGACCATGTTGACACTTGTTTAACCTAAGTGAGTCAAGACCATCTTTAGGGGCCTGAAGTAATTGTAGTGTCTGGTAATTGAAGAATGAAGATAGATACTTGGGTATTTGGATCTCTACAAACAAGGAGAGTGTGAGCAAAGCAACATGATTACAGGATCAAACTAGACTTACCTCACTTTGATGGAAAATTGTGGAAGATTGAATATGTGGAGGTATATGTAGGAAAATCTATGAAGTGTCTTTGGCAACCAAATGTAGTAGAGGGAAGACGATTGTCTCGTGTGGTTAGTTGAGATGCATGCAAACTAGTCTAAACACTCACATAAATTGAAAAAAAAAAAGCCATTATATAATAAATGGAAAATATTAATAATGAATAAGTATTTTACTTGAATTTGGATGGTTATTTTATAATATTAATAGAAAAATTAAATTTTCTGTTTTATGTGCTTGTTGGGTCCTGTTCTATGTCATGACCTTAATTCTTGGCAAAGCACATTTCACTTCAGGTTATTTGATTTCAATCAAATTTTGTTTTATAGTTCTCAACTCTAATATAGGATCTTCTCCGTGGTATAGGCTAACACAATTTTAATGATCAATAATTTGTGCAAGTTAATGCATCCTGATTGGTAAATTTCAGGTCTGAAGAGGAAGTTTCTGAAATAGTAAAATTATGTGACCAATATAAGGTCCGTGGTTCCCTTATACTATCACAGTGCCTGTCCTTTATATTTTCTTTTCAGACAGTTATCTACTTACCTAAATTTGGCTTATGGTAGTTGGATGTCTGGTATATATTTCTTCTTGTTCCATATGGCTTAAGTTTGTCAAACTGGTTCCCTTTATTTTCTACAGGTACCTATTGTGCCTTATGGGGGAGCTACATCTATTGAAGGTCACACATTGGCACCTGATGGAGGACTTTGCATAGATATGTCTTTAATGAATGTATGTTTATGCATTTTATTACTAGCGTGCTTTGTTTCATTATATCTAATAGATGGATGAACTGATATGATATTATACATGTGATGAAACTCATCTGGACTTTTTGTTTGTTTCTATTTAATTGGAAACCATCCTTATAATTAATTCTTCTTTGGGTTGCTTGCACTACCAATGTAAAGAAATGAAACATCTAAGTTAATTAATGCATTATGTTGTTCATATATTCTTCCAATCGTTACTGCCTATAACACTAGAATGCATCTTAAATTTGCAGAAAGTTAAAGCATTACATGTTGAAGATATGGATGTAATTGTTGAGCCTGGAATTGGATGGATGGAGCTTAATGAATACTTAGAGCCTTATGGTCTATTTTTTCCTCTTGATCCAGGTTACTAGTTACATATGCCTAATAATATTTATCATATCAACGCACAACTTTTTTAAAAATAATTTTCTACATTAATGGGGAAGGCAGGGGGTTTCTTCTTCTCTCCTGCTTTCGAATAATTGCTCAATTGTTTCTGTTCTTCTGATCATGTTTGAACTCAGATGAAGCAAGCATGGTCAGAGAGTGTGAGATAAATGGAAAACACTTATCTATCAATTGGTGCAACTTTAAGAGATTCAAAGAAGTAGGGATTAAAGAGAAGAACAACCCACTTTCTTTTCACCTTTTCCTAGACTTCAATTCCGTGGATTATGGTATGTTTCAAAGAAATTAGAGTTTCTTCTGAAATGGAGTACTATGGGTACAAAAAATCCCCAAATAAGAGAGATTTGTGTGCAGACATCACCATGCTTGGAAACAGTGGCAGGAAAAATAATATGATTATTCCTTCAGGAGTGGGTCTCGAGGGGTTGTTCTATTTTTCTTAATTTGTTGAAAGAGTTCAACAAGGAAGGGAGAATGACAGATAATTAAAGGATGTAAAGGATTTAAGGTTCTTTCGCAGAAAAAGGTATCCAGAAGGGAGATTGCTTCCAAAAGCAAATAGAAAATGAGTTATAAGGAGCCTTACTTTCTGATAGCCCAAAAAAGTCCAGAGAAGAAGAGTTTATAAGGAGGTGTGTGGTAAGGGACCTAGTTAAAGGTATATGGGGATATTAAGGGGCATTATGGTAATTAGACATCAAGTTGGTTAGGTCTTTTAGTTATAAATAAAGGGTTTGGATTGGAAGTAGGGGTGTGAAGAATTTTGTGGGATTTCCTTAGTTGGGAATTTGGGAGAGTCTAGCCCTCTCGAAAGGCTATGGTATATTGTAATTTCTTCATTGATATTGCAATATGAATCTATCTTTTATAGTTCATTGTTTGTTCTTGAGTATTGTTGTTAGGTGGTATCCTAACAAATTGGTATCAGAGCTGTCTTTTTTTGGGTACTGTTTTATTTTGTTTGGCAATGGGGGAAGAAGAACCATGGACATGGGAGCGGCTACGAAAATGGACTGCTGATCGTAAACGTGAGGCAGCAGAGAGAGAAGAAACTCCATGGACATGGGAGCAAATGCAGAAATGGATGGCAGATTGCAAGCATACTAATATTCTACTAATATCCCCATATACCTCTAACTAGGTCCTTTACATGTGCATCATGCATGTAGACTGGGAAAGAACTTTGGTGTCATCCCTGATGATTGGGATAAAATTTTGAAAACAAACTCTTATCATTTTTTTTAAAAATCAATTCAGAACCTGGAAAACGATGTGTGTTGAACCCTCTCACCCGGATGATGCTTTGTTTGAGCATAGAGATGCAAAACTAGTAAAATTCACAAGTTTAACAAAGGGTGGAGTCTTCTTGGTGAGCTTTATCTAAAATCTTGGAGTGAAGACTCCCATGGGAAAATGGACACTCCGTCTTATGGAGGCAGCTTAAAACTTAAAATCTACATATCAATTTATTGAGAAGAGTGGTTTTCTTAAGGATCGGAAATACATATGGCGGCTTTATTGAGTGTTTCCACATACGTAGGCGGGATAGGAATGTTCACCACGTTTAAAGACTTGTATCCCAAATCACATTGCAAAATCTTCTGAAATTAGTGTTTCTTTTTTACTCATTGTTTATCCCTGCCTGCTTTGGTGACCCAGATGTTTAATAATCTCTGGTAATGGTTGACAAAAATATTAATGTCATTTTTCTATTTTGGCCTTCTTCTATAACCATTCTCATGTTATTTGAACCTGTTGATAAATTAGGCCCTGGTGCAACAATTGGGGGCATGTGTGCCACACGATGCTCTGGTTCACTAGCTGTGAGGTATTGCTCTTACTTCTGTTTCTCAAGGTTTGATTGCATGTCCTCTGTTAGTGGATGGAGATTTGCTGCATAATGTTAATTTTTTTCCACTTTTATCAAGGCGTTTGCATATCTTTGTAAGTTTCTTTTTTTGCTTCGGTACTAAGCTGAATAATATTTTTTTTCCCATTTTTTCCCTTCTTGTTTGACATATGAATTTTTCAATTAATTTGAATAAGATCAATTTTAACCTATATCAGACCATTTCGATAGTTTGTGGGCTTAACTATTTAAGTCATGATTTGAAAATGAGCATCTGAAAAAACAATGTTTTTTTTAAAAAATTAATTTGCATTTTATAACTTTTTTAAATTTGGAATGACATTTGGTTCTCATATTTGTTATTTCATATTTTTAAGAGAGAATCGATATATTTCATTGGTGAATGAAATCGAAAAAGAGGCAAAATTCCCATCCACCATTGGATTGCATATTGTTAATTCATTTTCGAAATTTAAGAATTGTAAAAATATCTATATTTCTTTTAAATTTTTTACATATATTTATATTTATATTTTAGCCTAAATTACAAAAAAATACTACTAAATTTTTCCATGTGTTTAAAGAATACCCCTTTTCGAAAGTCCCAAAAGTATTGCCCTTGAACTTTCATTTCAAAACTAACCTTGGAGTAGTAATCCATCGGAATGTTGTACGAAAATTGGGACATGGAATGGTGTGGCAATGACTTGGAATGAAAAATGGGACCCGAACATCGCCAAACCATTCTGGGTTATCGCCTCACCTATTCCAAGTCCCAATTTCCATTCAAAATTCTGATGAACCTCTATTCTAAAGATAGTTCTGAACATTCATGAAAGGTCAAGGGTAATATTGTATCTTTTGAAAGAATAGTGTATTGATGGAACAAAAGGCAAAGTTTAAGGGTTTTTTCTTTTCTTTTCTTTTTTCCCTATATTTTAAACGAGTAAAGAAAATTCGTGTTACCAAATTGTCAACAATTTCAGTCCTTCATAGTTAGTCATTCTGTGTTCATCGTCTTTAATAGTAACTAAATATTTATGGTTCATGAGTCCATGACACTTTAGTAATTAGTACTAACCTCCATTTTATTTAGTCAAAGATTCAAACATAAAATTTAGTTGTTTCTACTGAAATTAATGATTTTAATATTAGGTAGGTACGGTACCATGCGCGACAATGTCATCAACCTTAAGGTTCGATTATTTCTTGATCAGAGGCTGTCTTAGATGAAAAAAAAAACCACTTTACTTATGTTGGATATATTGCAGGCAGTCCTTCCCAATGGTGATGTTGTCAAGACAGCATCTCGTGCTCGAAAGAGTGCTGCAGGGTTTGTTTTTCTTTCTTTTCTGTTTTTTTTTTCTTTTTTTTTCCCCTGAACTCTTGTTATTAATCCGATCATTGATTTCTTCTCTTTAAACTATGGTTATTTACCCAATCACTTATGTCTCATATGTGCCTGGACACGCTTAAAACATCCATCCATATGTATGGTTGCCTATTGTTGCATTTATTTTATTCTATTTTTTCCTGAGAATTTCTTTGTCTAGTGAAAAAGTGACAAAACTGCAAGGAGAAGAGAGGAAAATTTAAAAATATTTATGAGAATTCAAAGTTTCTCTGAACAGCCACCTTGAAACTAGACATACTTAAAATAGTCCGATTGTACTTGGGAGAAAAACTGAGTTCCCCCTCTTTTTGGAAGTCATTGAAAAGGTCGAGCAGAGTATCTATCAATTAGTATGGAAGCTTTTCAACCCCTTGTGGCACCACAATTAGTGCCCTCGTGCCTTGATCCTTGCCCTTGCGATGTGCTTCACATTAAGTTTCTTTTTTTCTATTCATAAAAACATTTTGCTAGGTAATTCCCTAAGGTTGAGAAAGGATTATTGGGACAGTTACTTTGAAGAGACCTGGAAGATAGAGAACTTTCTGACTGATTTCAGTTTTTGGATCTTTATTGAATTTGGCTTCTAGATAGGTCCGATGGTTTCTCAGTGAATTCCCCCTTACCTCACCTAAATAGATCTGCCGCTTCCTTCTACCTTCTATAAAAAATTGTGGACATCCCCCATCCATCTGAGGTGTGAATTATCTTTATCAAAGAAAAAAAAAAAATTGTGGACTCCATCTTGAAGACTTAACACATGTGACATGATTCAGAAAATGAATCCCAACTTCCATCTCTATCTAAATCGGTATTCCTTTGCAAAAATAATGAGATAGCCAATCATCTCTTCGTGTGGGGTCACTTCTCTTCGAGTTCAAACAGAATTTTCTTCTTCTGTTTGATCTCAACCTTCTCCCACTCAACAGCAGTTACCCAGTTCATGGACCAGACCATTTGTGGTCATTGCAGAAGAGGAACAGCGTTGAAAATTTTGGGACTAGTAGCCCTCAGGTTTTATAGAGCTGCACTATTGATAGATTATCTCCCCGCTCTCAAAAAGAATCTGATATTTTTTCCATTCTTGATAATCCAAATTCCTCATTAAAGAGGAAAAGGTAGGACTGACCCATAAGGATCCTAAACTTTTCCAAAATAAGACTAGCGACCAATTGAAACCAAAAAATCTTCTAGACATTTAAGAACCACGCAGCAAAAGTCAGCCTTCTTTCAAAAGTCTTCCTTGTTTACGTCGCACAAAATGCATGTACAAGGCTTCAGAATTGTGGAAGGGGGCTTTCCTTCAATCTATTATTGCGGTCTTGGTCTTACGTTGAACCATTATCCACAAAAGCCAAAACAATCAATAAAATAAAAGATGATGAAATAATTTTTCTGGGATCTTAAAATTTCAAATTATATTAGCCTCAATCAGGACCACTGACCAGGATAAGACACGACAATTATGCCTTAAAGTATAAATCTATACCATCATACATATTTTTTACATTTAGATTGAAAATGATAGCTAGCAATTCAGGTTTCCTTTTTAAAGATTGATAATGAAGTACAGTGTGATATCTATGTATATAGATGAAAACAAAGTTTTCATGATAGAAGAATATTAAAATTTGAGCAAATGGATTAATGGCAGTTTTCTACAACCATCATTTTCAAGAGGGTATTGCCCTTGCAATGTTTAGTACTCCTTGGGTTTAAACTGAGTTTTCACCATCATTTCTTTGAGTGGTGCTTAATGCTCATTACTAATATTTAGATTATAATTCCAAAATGTCGGCCTTACGTAGTTTGTATCGTAGGTATGATTTGACCCGTCTGATGATTGGAAGTGAAGGAACTCTTGGTGTAATAACTGAGATCACTCTTAGACTTCAGAAACTTCCAGAGTATTCAGTGGTACCACCTCGCTCTGACACGTGTGTAAACACACATACACCATCATACTCACTCCGTCTCTCTAACACATGCACACACGCACAGTTGAGGTCTTTTTTCACAGTTCTAACTTCTGAGTTGTTTTGTTTATATCATTCTATCTTTTAGTCAGATCCATGTATGGTTTTGGTATGGCATGTATTTATACTTTTAGTCATCATTCTGAAGAAATTCCTATTAATTGTTAAGCTTTACATTAATAAAAGCTAAAGCATGTTGAAACTGAATCAATGTTGTGAACTATTGGAAAATTCAATGAACTAATTTAACATGAATTATCAATTCCATGTTTTGGAATAATTATCTTTAATCTGCTAACATCTTTCTTGATCAGTTTTTTTTGGTAATTGAAATAGAACTTTTCATATAAATCTACTTTTTGAAAATTTGAAAATGACAAGAAACAAACTTCATAGACATTGGATGCAAGATTACATATTTTTAAATGCTAGATCCTATATCTTTTTTACTCTTTTGGGGTGTGTCTTCTGCTCATTTACAAAATGTTCAAACATAATTCTTAATTTGACTTTAAGGTTTAATATAATTAGGGTTTAGGACTTGGGGTAATTTCTTTTAGGGTAAAAGGAAAGTTCTTGTGGCAAGTAATTTGTGCGGTCTACTGGGTGAGAGGAACAATAGAACCTTTAGAGGGCGTGGGCAACTCCTTATGATGTTTGGATCATCACCAGGTTCCATGTTTTCTTGTGGGTTTCATGTGTGTTTGTGTGGTTCCATGTTTTCTTGTGTGTGTATGCGCACGCTAATTGGGGATGAAAATTCATGATTAAGCGTACTTGTCCAGGTTGCAATGTGTAATTTTCCTTCTATTAAAGATGCAGCAGATGTTGCTATTTCAACAATGTTGTCTGGTATACAGGTAGAGATTTAGTGTTGCATGTGTTTGTTTTTCTTCTTTCTCCTTTGTTTACCGCACTCTTATTGAATTTTGAATATCCTCCATGCCTGTTAGGTATCAAGAATGGAGTTGTTGGACGAGGTTCAAGTGAGAGCTATCAATAATGCTAATGGAAAGAATTTGCCTGAAACTCCCACACTAATGTTTGAATTCATAGGCACAGGTGAATTTGACATCTCCTCATGTTCACATGCTGCTTACTTTGTTTGCCTGTATTAATTATAGACAAGAAGGCACTTGATTGCTGTTCATAGCAGACTATGTGCTACCCTATTCCAGTTTCATTAGTATTTGTATTTATTATTATTATTATTATTTTTTTCTGATACCAGAAGCATATTCACGTGAGCAAACACAAATTGTTCAGAAGATAGTTTCTGAACACAATGGCTCAGATTTTGTCTTTGCTGAAGATCCAGAAGCCAAAAAAGAACTTTGGAAGGTGCAATTTACCGTATATTGATCTCCTTATTCTTGTTTAGGTTGCATGTTTTTTGCCCGAAAGCCACTCTAATCTTTTAGTTATTTCATATTTGTCTTTTGGATCCCCACAGTGGCTTCTCAAACTCTTGATTTCTGACCCTTGAAACGTTGGGGCCAAAATTAGCTAGAAGAATCTGATTGAATAATGACTTGAGGGTTTCTTGTTCCAATTGCATTTGATCTATATGTTTTTTTGAGGAGTTGTTACCCTTGTTAAATACTCAAGCTACCCACCATCCAATAAAATTCAAATATTTTCCCCTCCTGCACCTTTCTCCATTCTTCCGCAGGGGAGGAAGAGGAAGGAGTCCTCTGCGAAAGAATGAGTGTGTAATAGAAGTTTTTTGAACACTTATTTGATCCACCCCATGGTATTTTTAGTGTGATTCCGTTAAGAAATTTTATTCAATTACTTTTACTGCTGACCACTATTTGGCTCTTATTATGTCATTGACATGCAGATAAGGAAGGAGGCGCTATGGGCATGCTTCGCATTAGTACCCCATTTTGAGGCAATGATCACGGTCTGTAAAAAGATCACCGTATCTACATTAGTTTCGAAAGTTTCATGCTCCTTTAGTTGGACTTTTTGCTCTAAACCCTACTATAATCTATATACTAGCTATTATCCCAAAATCCCTTATTTCGCTTATAAATAGTTTGTTGTAGTTATACTTCCATTTATCTCAATCTGAGGGATATGGAGTTATATAGATAAATAAATATGCAATGAAATTCCGTAGATGAGAAGGGAACTATGCCTCAATCATGGTTTTTAGTTGCTTCCTAATTTCCGAGATATTGCCATTACGCACTTTGGGATAACTCCTAGTATTTATTTTTTTCCATTTAATGCAACTGTTCTACCATTTATTTATCTATGGCAGGACGTATGTGTTCCTCTATCTCACCTCGCAGAATTGATATCAAGTTCTAAACGAGAGCTAGATGCATCCTCACTTGTTTGGTATGTCTTCTCTTGTTACGTCAACTGGCTTTTCTCCCTTCTTGGGGACAAATAACTAGTATCTTACTGTACTGCATGCTAGTACGGGAGCGGAGTATTAATTTCATAAAGTTTCTAACGACTAAGATGGTCTAAACAAAATTGGGTCAAGCTTTAACATAGTTTAAATGTTTACAGAAGTTCACTAAGTAATTAAATTGGAGTTATTTTTTTTTTAAAAAAAAAAGATTATAATAAAAAAAAGTACTTCCTTAGAAATTAGAAAAAATGGAATACAGTTTTGAATCAAATACTTAATAATGATCGATGGAAATGCAGTGTAAAGTTTAATGACCTGTAGGCTAACAATCAAATGAAGGGATATTTGAAAGCTTTTTCGCTTGGAAGTGCAAAAAATTGCCAAAAACAATAATCTTACTAATTTATATGGCTGAAAATATATTGCCCACAACAGCACGGTCATTGCCCATGCTGGTGACGGGAACTTTCACACGGTGATTCTGTTTGATCCAAAGGAAGAAGAACAACGAAAAGAAGCAGAGAGACTCAACCATTTAATGGTCTATAAAGCATTGTCAATGGAAGGTACTGTCTTCTTCTTTCTTTTCTTTTCAATCCTCATTAGATGAACGAGTTTTGCTTGCGCTCCAATATTTGTAGTTAACTTGCTTCTGTAACTTGGTGGTTTCGTTTTTGTTTTTAAGTTCCTTGTTAAAACATCCGAAGGCATCAACATTAGGTCCAAACCTCCCCTAAAAACCTTCAAATTCCTGTAAGACGCCAATATGAAAATGTGTGCCTCCGTAAGAGCGGTTACATTGATCTATCTAGTTTTGGGCGGTGGTCATCTAGGGATGCAAGCTGAAACCTGAAAACCTGAAAACGCCAAACTAAGCCGGTTCAAATATGTTGGTCCATTCAATTTTATAAATTCAAAATAAAAATGTTAGTTGATTGTTTTGGTTTTGGTCGCTTTATATCAATTTTGGTTGAACAGTCTGGTTGGTTTCTTTGTGATTTTCAGTCTTCCTTAATTTTTAGTTTTGCGTCATTTTTAGCACCAAATATATATATATATATATATATATATATATATATATATATATATATATGTATATATACTATTAAAAAAATAAAAAACGAATCAAACCAACTCACACCATATATATTCAGATTTTCCCTTCTGGTCATCTCAATAGCTTGTTGAATTTTCCTTTGTTTCAAAATTTAAAACAAATTTCAGACCGTGTCTAAACATGTTTTCTCTGACCATTAATGGGCAGGAACATGCACTGGCGAGCATGGGGTTGGTACAGGAAAAATGAAGGTATTTCTTTAACTCTAAGCCTTTTTTACGTTCCAACATATAGGAGTGGGAATTCGAACCTTAAATCTCTTAGTCGAGACTATATGCCTAAATCAGTAGAGCTATACTTCGTCAGGCAACTCCTAAGCCTCTAGTTGCCACGTAACTTGACATGAAAGCATCAATATAGTTGAGAGGTCAAAATAGCAATACCTATAAATATATACTTTCACCAAAATGATCAAAATTAAACCTTAGCTAGCACTTCTAAAACATAAGTAGATTTTCAAATTTAACTTTGACTTTTACGAAGATAACTAGTATTATGACCAACTGGATTATACTCATGTTGGCAGAAAAAAACTATGTATGTTTATAAATGGATAGAGTAACGAGAACTAACAAAGAATGAGTTTTTTTCCTTCTTTGTGAATCTACAGTACCTGGAAAAGGAACTCGGGTTGGAGGCATTGAGGACAATGAAACGAATAAAGGCAGCGTTGGATCCAAACAATATTATGAATCCAGGAAAGCTCATCCCTCCCCATATTTGTTTCTGAAGAGATCTGTTGTATGTATTTATATGTCAACTTCTCTTAAATAAACATAGTCAATAAATGTTGTTGAGAATTTTACATTTTCCAACTCTCTAAAGTTTAAGCATATCTATAAATGTGTCGATCTTTAGTTATTATTATTAATATTTTTCTTAGTACAATAGGGGTGATGGAATTCAAACCAAAGACCTCTTAGTCGCTAACGGACATTGGGTACTCACTTTGGCGATTTTATGGTATTTTTCATTATGTATGATTTTGCAGACATTTTTTTCCTTTTGTCTGTATTAAGTTGTTATGTTTTTAACATTATAGTGCCAGATAGAAGAGAATAGGCACTTGTGTTAAATTTCATGTTGGCGTATGAGTTAGGGTTCGTTTGGATTGACTTGAGAAAAAAATGTTTTTCAAAAAACTCATTTTTATTTAAACTCTTTTGATAAAAACTGTTTAAAATACACTTCAAAATCTATTTTAAGTTGTTGCCAAACGCTCCAATTTTTTCAAAATGACTTATTTTTAAATTAAACACTTGAAAATGCATTCCAAACGCACCCATAGACAAATCATAATTGCTTGGTATATGAACAATCCATATGTAAATTTCGTACTTCGTACACAGTTTGCCTTTTTGGAAAAAAAAAATTAAAAAATAATGTAAATTTTTGTCCCTCTAACGTAAAATTTTGGATCTGTCGCTGCATATTGCTGTAGTAATTAGGTCTGTTTAATAGACAATTCGAAAACAAAAATTTAAAAACAAGAGATTTAATAAAAACGTAATTATATTTCATATTTTTAGATATATTTAGTAGGTGATTCCTAAATTAGATGTTAATTTAACCCGTTGTTTTAAATTTATTTGATATTATATTTATAAACCATAAACTTAGTTATAGTTATGTTAGGTTGAATATAAACTAGTTTTAATTAATTACAAATATGTTGTGTTAATTTTTTTAGAATTATTCTTTTGTAATATTAATTTATAATTATAGTACATGATATATATTTTAATTTAAAAAAATGTATCATGGTTCCTGACGGGTGGTGCAAAAATCCATTTGAAATGAAGGCTAATGCCAAAGGAACATAATTTAACAGTAAATTTCATGTACCTTCTCTTGAGATCGAAAGTTCAAATCTTCCCACTTATTTGTAGTATTAAAATAATAATAATAACAATAATAAATAAAGGCCAACGACAACATGATAAAGTAATAACATTACTACCTCCATTGAAAATAAGCGAGGTGATTGCATTTCTTGAATTCTAAACGTTATTCAATACATAAACTCTAATCTAATATGACAAAATTCCTCCTTGAATGAAATAACTTTAAATTAGATCACATTTTATGCAAATTCTACGTTTTTCTTGAGTGATGGAAAGTCCAAAAAAAATACACATCTTTCCATCTATTTCCAATTCCAATCAACTCAAATTCTAATCTTCTTTCCAGGTTGTATATCATCATCATCTCCATTCATTTCTTTCTCCATTTTCTTTTTTGCTAGTATCTTGTTGATCTTATGCAGTTCATTGTTGAGTTTTTGGTCCTTGTTTTGCTTCCGCGTCTTCCGACCATCTTGCATCTTCACACCGAACTGGAATGCAGCTTTTGGCATGGCTTCCTTCTGCTCATTGTACTTCGCCCACTCCTCCTCTGTCTCAAAGTCCCATCGGTGAAGGCGGCCCTTCGCCTACAAATATGAATTTCATAGTCAATATTCAAATCCCAGTACACTAACTGATACGTTTGGGCTTCAACCAAAGACTAACTCAGAATGGATTAATTAATAAAGACTACTACTAAACCACAGTGATGAGAAATTACCCGGCCTCCCATGTCCATTTTCGATAAGTCATCTTCATCATCACTGTCCACGATTTCACGGTTATACTCTTGATATCCAGGGTAACATTCAGAATAACTCTCTGATATAAAGTTGGGATCCTTCTCTCGTGCATCTCTCTCTCTCAGTTGCTGTAGTCTCTGATCGTCTCTCTTGAACACCGAGCCTAAACCCCTATCTTTCTCTTCTTGAGTCATGAGTCGGGGATCCTGTTGAATGTTAGCTCCTGTTTGCAAATCATACGCCTGCATGTTGAGCTGAAGGTACTGTTCAGAATAAGCCAGTTGATCAGAATATTGGTAGTCCTGCCACTCTCCTTGGTAGCCAGCAGGAAACGCTTGAGGTTGCATCACCCCATATCCATTCTGTAACATCATTGAACTCAGATAAGAACACAAAAGATTAAAACTGGTAATAGCAAGCATGTTAATGACTCTGTATTTGCTTGCAATTCGAAAGGCTGTTACAAATCTTGACGTTGAGTAAGTAAAAATGTTGACATACTGCTTCTTGCCATTCCTGAGGTGGTCCAGAGGGCGGGACAGGCCCATAAGCAGGTTCAGAGAAATAACTAGGTTTCTCCTTATGTCGAGGAGATTCTTCCATGTCTTCTGAAAGAGGACTCTGGCTCAGGTCCTTACCAGGAACAGTGTAATCAACGCCGTCACCGACAAAAATATCATCATCTTCTACTCTTGAGACAACTGGCCCTTGCTTCTCCTTTAAAACTATCTGATTTTTTTTTAGAGGGGGTGGAGGGGGCAACATTTCTCTTTCCGTTTGCTTCTTTGGCACGCCAATATCAAGTGTTGATGGCTTATTGTTTCCAACATATTCATTAACAATAGCCGAAATCTTCCCTGCAAAGAAAATACGAAAAGCACGGTGAATTAAAAAGTAAAAATAAAAAATAGGAAATGAACAGGATCCCACTTCCTTGATGAAAACTAAATCATCATATCAAATAAATGTAAAATGGAGGAAGAGAATATGGAGATGGAATACTTAAATTAAAAGGGCAAGTTGATCCGTTCATAAATAATGGTAAAATATCCTCAGACATAAAATTGCAGTTTACGCATTCAAAGGAGAAAAGCACGTTGCTTAAATTCATTAAATGCTTGCACTTTTTACTACCATGTGCATGTATATGCTGGAGTAACTGAGACTCACAATAAACTCCACAAGTGCGACAATCAATTTTTTTTTTCAAACATAGTCTCGTTAATTACAAACCTACATTGGCCTCCTATGATATTTATAGAAAGAAGCGCAGTGACACATTGGAGAGGCAACTTTCTTCACTATCCTTTCATGTTACCCTACCAGCACTTAAATAATGAAAAGAGATGCAAGTGCCAACTACCTTTTACATCTTTATCCTTCTTTTTCTTCTTTAAAACCTTCCCGGAGGATCCAAGACGAAGATATGACATAATTTTAGCAATTCGATCTAATACAGAACCATCAACATTGACGGTTACCATTTCCTGCACCAGTAAGTCCATGGTGAAAATCAGAACATTGTACAAAACTTTAAAGGTAATGATGTGCGGAAAGGAAGATTTGACCAAGAGATCAAGAAGAAATGAACCTCTGGCACTGGACAGTCAGCTTTACTTCTATGCAAGGTAGTTGGAATATCGTGAGAATATCCACCCTCCTGCGAATAAAATATCAGATATGTAATATAGTAAAATTCAGTAAGGACGTCACAAGCAAGTGAGAGAATAAATTTCACTAAATTAAATGAATGACTCATGCCACTTTTACCAAACAAGGAGAAGGATACTCTCCGGGGATTTAGCATACACTATTATCTTTATTACTGATGAAGTGTGTGGTTGAAATCCAAAAATATAAAACAGCCCAATATTTAGGTCCGTTGATCTTTGAACTGTTTAGGGTTTAGGGTTTGAATCCTTTTGAGTTTGGAAGTTTGAATCCTTCTTGAAACATCACCATGCAGATATCAAGGATTTTCCTTCATTGATTCAACAAACCAGCCACCTTTATGTACTCTTCCAGACTATCTTGATGAATACAAAATATTTCTAAATTCTAGTACTTCATTTCACATCCACATAACAGGGTTGTGCATGTAACAAAAACGAAGTCTTTTTTTTTTTTTTTACCTCCTCTTTTACTGATAAGATTGTTTTCAAAAATCAATGTAAATGCAATTTACACTCTTTGTTTGTGCAATCTGAGGATCTTCAAATTGGTTTTAAATACTCGTGGTTTACTTAGTCTAATTTTACCTGTGCACCAATTCCATCCATATGGTCACATACGGTACATATAAATGATATCATGCATGTAAAAATTTCAGAAAGCCATCTGAGCACATTCTAAGTTCAGATCAACAAGCAATAATGTGGGTAAGGTTCCAAAGAAAACACTCTTATGTTTGGTGTAATCCCCTAGCTGAAAGGAGGGATGAGGGAGGACCATGATATGTCCACCAGACAGCTTAATTTAAACTAACAAAGATAAAAGGCAAACATTGATTACCATGTTATAAATAAATGATGTTCTACCAGGAAGGAATGTCTCATTTGACTTAATGCCCGTCTGGGGCTTGACGATCCATTTGTATACAGACTGAAATACAGAAGAATGGCCAAAAAGAGTTAGCACAAATAGCCCACAGGACCATAATCTTCAAAGAAATAGAAACACTATATAACAGAATTTTAGTAGTTTGAAAAATAAAATACACCTTTGCTGTTGCAGTGCGAAACGAAACTTGTTGATCTTCCTTGGGTGTACTGCAATATCAGCATTCAGAAAATCATTATCAGTGGTCATTACAATAAAAGAAAAGAGAAAGCTGAAAAAAGGGGAAAAAAACATCATCAGACATTATTGTCCATTCAGAATAGTTAATTTGAACAATGCCACAACTTGTTTCTCACGTAACTATAATGATAAGGTTTAACATAAATCAACAAGTTATCAACTCCTAATCTTTTAAATAGTTAACTTAAGTTAGGCAAGTATAATATGAAATAGAGAACTAATCACAAAAAGACGAGAGATTCTAAGACAAGTATTATCCTGCTCCATGACTATATTCGACAAAATGAACATCAAGATAAATGGACGGCAATCAGTTACCTATCCTTCCCTTCAGCATCACCCCCAGCATCTGGCTTCTTGTCAATCTCACTTCTTACTTTATTGAGCAAGGCATAATCCAAACCTTTCACCAAGTGGGTATGCTCAACGTCCCCTGCATCAAAGCAGCTCAAAACATTTATATAAAATAAAAGTAATAACAACAACAATGACTTGGGAATGTCTCCTGATTTCAACTTCAGCCATAACAGGTATAAATACTATCAAGATTCTGAACAACTCCAAATGCATAACTTTATGGTTAAGAACTTATCTGAAAGGCCACATCCACATTACTTATAGACCAGCAAGGAGGAAAACGGGCGAGTTGCACTTAGTAAAACACACTAAATATATCTACCGAATTGGAATTAAATGCAAATGAAGAATAGTTCCTAATTTTACAAAGTAAAAAAACATAAACTAAAAAATCTCATTCTACTGGAACGAACCTCCAAGGTACTTGCTCTTCTCAATGGATAATTTGTGTGCATCAGCCGCCCTGTAAAAAATAAAGTACGACTAAAAATGAACATAGAGAAGCAAGAAGCAACTACTTAGCAAACAAATTACAAAAGAAAATTGCATTGAGCAGGTCTAACCGAATGTCGACAGTCCCAGGAGGGGCAACAGCATGAAAACCCAGCTCAGTGGGTTCATAATCAGGATTTTGATCTTCTCTTCGTTCTTTAGCTCGGTCTCTGTATTTTGGCGTTTCTGGTTCTTCAGTTTTCTCCTCCCTGTTACGTATGCATTTAAATAAGGCGAATAATTAACATTGCCCTAACATTTCTAACAAAATTTCTTGCGGGAAGAAACTATAGCATGGAAGAATCAAATAAAACAATAGAAATCACAGATATCGGAGCTAAACTTACTTATGCCGAGCAAATTTATCCTTGTAATGCTTTTTTGCGGAACTCATTTACAGAAATTTTGAGATTGTAGGCTCCAAGTGGATGAAGGATATGTTGAAACTCCGATGGAGGAAGCTAGGGTTTTGCAAATTCCCAAAATTCGAAGCTACTGTGATAGAAAATTTTTCTGATCAGTGAAATTGGGGAGTTTTCACGGATGGATGGAAACCCGCTTGAAAATTTTTCTGATCAGTGAAATTGGGGAGTTTTAACCTCTAGCTTTGCCCAGTTTTGTCAATTTAATATATATATCCCTTTTGTTTTAGGAATATATTAAAATTATATTTGTATGTATATGTCTATACATATATACATATACATGTCAAACTTTTTAGTTAAAAAATTGTAGGAATGGATAATCGAACTACTAACCTTTTATGGTAATTTAGGGGCGTTTGAGATACAAATTTGATGTCGATAGAGTTGATTATAACTCACTTTATATTCGGGACACCAAATATAATAGTAGTGTTTATAACTATTTATAACTTACCATTAAGATCTCAAAACCCTATTTGTTATGGTATTTGCTATTTTACGTCCTCTCTTTTCTTATGTTTACTACTTCCTATTCAAACAAAAATAAGTTGCACCTTAAATACATATTATTATAACTAATATTCAAATATAAACTATTATAATCGACAGACTAAAATAGTCAATTCACACCTCAAACACCATCTTAATTGGTATTTTATATATGAAACTATGCTCGGACATGTCTATATTTTATTAAAGTATGTATTTAGTTTCGATTTGATTTATATTTCTATGAATCCCACCCGACATTTTATTTCGAATTTTTTTACTCTTTTTTTATTATTATTTTGATGGTTTAGTCCGATCTTATAAACTATTTTGGTCATTACAAGATATTAATATGGCAAATTCTTTTTTAAATTTTCATGCACTTATGTAATTTTCTTCTAATATCATATATCACTTATATTATTTTTAGCAAACTTTCATCAACCGCCAAAATGAGCATAGCTCAACTGATATGATACTTGAACCTCGAGGTTTGAGGTTAGATTCTCTACTCCATGTATTTAATGTAATATCTTTGCAAAAAAAATATTAATTATCGATATACATCGATAGACCATTTTCACCTCTATTATCGATATACTATTTTTATATTTATTGGTGATATATGTCTATCACTAATAGATCAATGAGCATAAACTAATCATGTTTTTATCATGAAAAAAACTATTAATATAAAATATATAACTCATATACCATTTTGATATGGTTTATTAATGATTGACCTAATATCAAATGAGTATGCAAACAACTACGGATGTTAAATACCATGTATTTTCTTTCTTTCTTTCTTTTAGGGATTTTCATGCCGTGCTTTTTTTTCTCATTTACCCTCACGCCAACCCTCTAAAATAGTACAAAATACGGATTTTTTCGTGGGAGATGCAAATAAATGTCTCCTAATACCTTGTTAAATATATGAATCTTAATTATTAAATTTTAGATTTTAGAGGATGTTCTTCAATCTCATACTTTCTATTGAAAATCAAAACTCAAAGCTATGGAGAAGGCCAATTTTCTCAAACTACACAAATGTTTTGCACTCAAGCAGAAAAAAATTACTACAATGCAAATAATTCAAATATATGTTAACAACATTGGCTAATAGAAAAAAAACTATTGGTGATTGAAGGCCAATTTTCACATTTATGTATTTTAAATTAATATGTTTTGCATCCGATATATATTTTCTTAAAAGTTTATATTAGTATTTTTTTTTACCTACATATTTTGATTGAAATCATATTTTAGTATTTTAGTTGTGATTTGATTGTATGTTAGATTTTTTTAAAAAAAATACATTTTTTTTTTCAATTTTGTTTTGTGTGTGTTTTGGTCCATTAAACTATTTATGAGAGTGTGTAAATTTTTTATATGACCATTTATACAATCAAAAAGCAATTTAGCTATTTTTAAAATTAATATTTAAATTTAGTCATATATATTGCTACCCAATATTTAATTGGGCCTTGTTGTGCCTATGAGAGGCCCATAAGCCTACCTATTAGACAAGCCCATTGGGGCATTTTGGTCTACTAGGAAGGTCTTAGTCTATCTCTATCCATTAGTTAAGGGAAATTGTGACCAGTGACCAGAAATAAAGAACCTAAAGAAATATAGCTAAGATATTTTGTTGTTTTTATTCCCATTTTACCCTTTATATTACATTTATATCAAACTTTAATCAATTACCAAGATTCCAGGGGCATGTTTGGTAATCCTGGAATATTGGTAATGAATGTGAAACATAAATTTGAAAATAAAATATTTAATGAAAATAGAGCTGTATTTTTCAGATATGTGTTTGATAGCAAATTTAGAAAGTTGATTATAATGTAATATTTGATACTATATTTATAAATCATAAAACTAGTTGTAGTTACCGCCAAAATTTGTATTATTATTATTTTAGAATATTATATAATTTATAGGGTCTTTTCACAAATAGAAAAAAATCAAAACTAATTACACATATAGAAAAAAAAGTGGAAAATACAAAAGCAAAGAGTGCACTTTTTTATATATGTGTAATTAGTTTTGTTTTTTTTTTCTATACACAACAATTTCCCTAATTTATAATACATTGCATATTACATATTGAAATTTTTAAAAAACAATTTAAGTTTATAACATTACATATTATATTTAATATTTTTGTCTTTATTTAATATAATAATGCATTTTAAAATTTAAAATTCAAAATCCGGATACAATGAAAACATAAAAATGTTGTTTTTAGAATTTGCACTGTTTGAATTACATGATCCGAAAACAACTTTCAAAAACAGAATATGAGTTTTGCCAAACACATATTTGCTGAACTCGATGAATTTGAAAATATCAAATAAAAAAATGAGTCGAACTATTTAACAATTATAGAAATTTTTTACTATTTAACAGTAATAGACTGCAATAGAATTCTATCACTCGAGCGATAAGACTACGATAGAATTCTATTGCTAATAAACAGTAAAAATTTTCTATATTTCTAAATAATTTGATATTTTCTCTATTTATTATTTTGGAAACATCTTTGAAAGGTAGGCAAAATATTGAATCCATGAGCACAATTTTGGAAAATTTTCCTTAATTCACAATTTCAAAGTTGAATTTTGGAAATTGCATTATAATTTGTTTTTATATTTAAAATCCAAACAAGAGAAAAATAAAGGAAAAAGAAAACAAATATTCCCAGCCAAATATCAGTTGGTGGTTGTGCTGTCAAAGGCTGCAAAGAGAAAAACACCTCTGCCCCCACAATTTGCTTTATCCATTTCTTTTATATTTAAAATTATTTAAATAAAAAAAGATGTTTAAAAGATTAAAAGAATATATTGTACTAATTGAGTTTTCAAATGATTAAAAATACTAAAGTTTGTGGGACATTCAAAAAATATAATTGTACTTTTACACTTTAAATTTCAATTAACTGTGGCCCATTCATAAAATTCCATCCATAATATTGAAAATAAAAATGGACAAAATTCAAATAAGAACCTAAAAGAAAATCATTTCACCAATAATATCTCTATAATTTACTAATTATTAAGATTATCAACGAAAAAGTCAATATATTTAACCACAAAGATAATATCACTGTATAAATATGAAATTTAACCAATGGAGTGATTTTTAAATAGTTAAAATTAATTTTTTTATTTTTATAATCATTCAAAAAAATATTTTTAATTATTCGAAACAAATTTCAATAGTACGAAAAAAATGCGATTAAATTGTAAAATTAAATATATATTAAATTGATTTTAAGTGATTAAAGGTGTATTTCTTAGTGATTTTAATCATCTCGAAAACTCTCTCATCTCACTAGATTGTGTAATATTGTTTATAAATATAGAGAACGTAAAAATCGATTCTAACGTGTCTATTAGTATTTACTCGTTTGGTCACACTTCTTAATTAGAAGTCTATTAGCTGATTTTTTTTTTTAATACTCTATGTGTCTATTAAATACTTTTATTTCTTCTTACCTACTTTATAATTAATGTGTTTAATTATGTTTAAACTATCATTTTAGTAGGGAACTTGTTCAATTTTAGTTTATATATTTTCAAATGTCTAATTTTAACCTATGTACTTTTAATCAATCTTAAATTTAATCCCAACTATTTGTTTGTTATTGATTTTTTCAAAAAAAAAAATTATTATCTATTAGCATTCTCACTATAAATTTTAGAAATATATTCATATATTTTATTTTCTTACCTAATAATAATAATTATTATTATTTAATCAACTTTGATCAAAATTAATTCAAGAGAATAAATTTAGTATTTATTGAAAATATAATTATTAAAATTTAGCATTCAAAAATACATTGGCTTAAATTGAACAAACCGTAAAATACAAAATTTTAACACTAAATTTCATATTGTATAGTTTTGTCTTTGATTTTACATAGTCAAAGTCAAGCTGGAAAATGATTGAGGGTAATGGCAAACACGCCATATTTGATTTGGTTTATAACTATAAGAATTTGAAAAGTTCCAATGATTTGATTATTTCAAAATACATTTTTTATTAATGTTTTTTTTATTTTTTAAAAAAAAGCTCACAAGTAATAATAAACATGGCTGCCATATTAGAAAAAGTTTGGGGAAGATTCATAAATCATGTGATGATTACTTTATATTTTATATGAAAATAAAATAATAAAGGTCGAATTTTTTAATTGAATTAAAAAAAAAAAAAACAATTGTTTGCATTCAGTTTTGAGATACTATGGATTACTTTAAAAAAACTATGAATTTATTTGATTTTTTTTTTTATATTTGTATCTTTTTCTTTTTCTTTAGGATTTGACTTGTAAAGGTTTATATTATTGGTAAGGGTTTAAAAGACATAGCATGTTATAACATGTAAAAAAAAAATGCGAAAACAAATGTTTGAAACATGTTTTCGAGAAATTTTTGTTTTGTTTTTTTAGTACAATAAATATGAGAGGTAAGAATTTGAATATTCAATTTCACATATAAAAATATATGTAAATTATCGTTGAATTATGGACACTTTTATTTAAAATAAATATTGAGAAAATGTGTACGAATAAATTAATTAGTAAAATTGTGTTTGTAAAGAAATTTTGTTTAAAGAATGCATGTAACATTCTATAGTTGTAGAGGATAATTAAAAATTTGTTATGATACAAATTAGTCGAAGTAACTATGACATTGATAAATTTTTGGGTGAATGTTCAAATTTCTATATCTTCACTTTTGAAATGTAATATTATAAAGAAAGGTAGAATTTTTCTTTTTATATTTACGGAGGAAATGAGTAATGAAGAAGTAAGAAGGAAATGAGTAATGAAGAAGTTCCAACATTTTTATTTTATTTTATTTATTATTTTAAATTTCAATACTTAGTTTTAATTGATTAGGTGGATATTTATACAGATGAATAGCCAATGAGTGAGATGAACTCGTAGATTATCTTCGTTGCTATCGAATCTCGATATCATCGACTATCAATTGAATCTTATTTTCAAAAGCTGCTTTTTCATACACAATTCTTAAAGAATAAAAAAAATCTACATATGCTAATAATGTTCGAAGACCATTTTTCATGTGCTAGGTTGATTTCCGCAAGGAGAGTCTCGTCTTTGCTTCTACGAGCTTCACGATTCCATGAATCGATAGCTTTTAATAAATTTTATTAATGCATTAATCAGTTGAGATACACTTAGGTTAAAATGTCATTTTTTAAAAATATAATATTACAGATGCAAGAAAACAAGATGAAAATTCAAACTTGAAAGATCAATATAACTTTAACTAATTGAGTTTGCTGACATCACACATATGACATATCTAACGACATTAACCACAAAAGATTACAAAGAATCATAATTTTATTTAGAGTTTAAAACCGTTATTAAGCTTTAAAAAGAAGATAAGGTCAATTGATTTTGCAAATAAATGAATATAATCTTTGCAATTATAGATTATCTTTAAGAGAAAAAACGAGAAGAATATATATAGTCATAATCAACAACCAGGATGGATATGGAGAAACCAAGTCAAAAGCTTCCATGATTAGCCAACTAATTAACTATACAATTACCTAAAAATAAAATATTTCATTTAAAAAACCCCGTAAAAATAAAAGAGAAATTGCAAAAGTACCTATCAACTTTGTAGAATGTTACTAATCACCCCCACATTTTATTGATTCAAACAGTCGTCACCCGAATCTTACAAAACTTTATGGCCGAGCCCTTGATAATACTCCAAAGTACAAAAATAAGAATGTTACAACAAAACGGTTACAAATTATTTATTTTTAGTCATATAATATTTGAAAGCTATTATATTAATCAATAAAAAAAGAAAATTATTATAAAAGAAAAAAAATATCAACTACTTACCAATATAGAAAAAGTTTACCGTCGATAGACTTCTATCCGCGTGAATAATCCGTTTGGATAGAAGTCTAGTGTGGTCTATAGTTGATAAACATTAAAAAATTTCTATATTTATAAATATTTTGACTCATTTTTCTATATTTGAAAACAACCTTAAAAAAATTCTATAAATTTGGATGTAATAGTCTTCGTTCGAGAGTTTGATCAAAACAATATTTATAATTTAAGATAGCTTATGTATTTTACAATATTCAAGAGTTTAATTACAACTATTGCTTATTTTTTTTAACTTTATAAAATTTAAAAAGTATAGTATTAATTAATTATTAAAAGAACAATGGTTGTGGAAACAAATATAGTTCAACTGAAATAGTATTTGTATTATCAATTTTGAAGTCAGAGATTCAATTTCTCCACGTAATCAATTTTCAATCTTGCCTTAAGATAACAAAAAAAAATCGATATAAAAAATTAGGATTTGATGGTAAAAACTTCATAGTTCAAAGATTCGAATATAGCATCACTTATAATTCAAGGACGATTTAAGTGTTTAAATGGAAAATTTGATAAGTTTAAACCGATGATAGATGAAAGTAAAAATTCAAGAGTAGGGTTGTAATAACGAAATAGTCAAGGGATGATTTTTGCAATTTCGTGGATAATAAAAATTTAAAAAAAGAAAATCACAATGGAAATGACGAGATAATTAGTTGGTAAAAAAGCTCCGACAAACCAACCTCCAACGGATCGGCGTTTCACTCCGAAATCTAGCCGTCCATCTCTTTCTCTCTCTCTCTCTCGTTCGTGTCCATTTCTCTCTGCTCAAACTTTTCTCCTCTCTCTCTCTCATCAACAATATCGCAGAAATCGAGAAACCCAAATGAAAGAGACCTGATACGACAAAGAATTTCATTTAATTTAGGGTTTCCAAATCGCTCTTCTTCTCTTCCCCTCCAAATTCTGTTTCCCTCCAAGAAAGCTTTCCCCGCTTAGGTATTCTCGTGTTTTTTTTTTCTTTTCGGGTTATAAGCTTGATTTTTTTATTCGAAGAAGTGGGGGAAGGATTTCTGTAATCTGGGTCGTTTTTTTTGGCCTCTGGGTTTCTTTAATTTCACGTTTTCGAATCAGATTTTGTTTGAGGGAAATGGAATTTTCGCGGGAAAATAAGAACGGGTTGTGATTCTCAGCTCTTTCAACGCCTTCTCCGGTCATTTTAGGCTCTTTTAAGGTATGGTGGTTTCTTACTTTTGCTCGTTTCATGTTATGGTTTCGTTCTATTTGGTTTCGTGGAAATGGTTTTTGAAATTGGAGAAGAAAATGGCCCGCTAATGATGTTTTTGTGAACGTTCGTTGTTTTATCTGTTTGTTGATCTAGGTTGTTGTAGTGGTATGAAGATTTCTTATTATTAAGTTCTGACTTCGTTTCATCTTCCCTATTAGGTAGGTTTGTTACCTTTGTTTCTGATCTTGGAGGAAGAAGAGCTGCTTTTTTGGAGGGGAGAGAATTATATAAAGAAGTCCACATTTATCTTTAATTGTAGAATCAAATTGTGTTGGAATTTCTATTCTAATTGATTAGAGTTTGAATGCACATTGGTTTATGGATTCGGAGGCACTTCCATCTTCATTGGATTTGGTGAAATGCTGTAATTGCCCGTGCAGTTGTTCGTTGTCTACTACTGGGCCGTCGACTACTTGGATTCGATCTGTAAAACGGAAGTATGATGAGTTGGATTCAAATAGCCCATTCGCTATTGTTGGGTTGGACAACTTTTCTGTTATACGGGTACAAGTTGAGAATGAATGCAACGCATTGCGGGAGATGGTTGGCAATCAAAAACAAGCAATTCAGGACTTGTATACTGAACTCGAAGAGGAGAGGAATGCTTCTTCATCAGCTGCTAATGAGGCCATGTCAATGATATTGAGGTTGCAACGGGAGAAGGCAGAGATCCAAATGGAGGCTCGGCAATTCAAACGCTTTGCAGAAGAGAAGATGGCACATGATCAACAGGAGCTTGTAGCATATGAGGACTTGTTATATAAAAGAGAGCAAGCTATTCAGTCTCTCACTTGCGAGGTACAAGCATATAAACATAGGATGTTGAGTTATGGGCTAACAGAAGGTGAAGCCGATGGTGAGAGGGGTCAGCAAAGTTGTAGCCAGAATATGGTGGAATATGAGGCCCAATGTGAATCTCCCATGTATGATTACCCTCCTCTAAGATGCAACTTAAATGAGGCTCAAGGTCCTTTGGACCATGATAACGATATTGCTGACATTGAGAAATATGCCTTTGGTGAAACCCCGCGCAATCGAGATCACGTAGTGAATTTGGGAAATAGGATTAGCCAATTGGAGAAAAGTTCTAGCTACAATCAGCTGGATGCGGACTTCTTTGGTACAAAGAATGTTTTAGAGAAGGTGATTGTGGGGCAATCTCCTAGGAGGCCAAGACATTCCAGCAAGTTTTCCAACGATTCAAGTTTCTTCACAGGTATGCCCCAAGTGAATGAATCTCCAAGATACCCATCAAGCTTCAAGAAGGAATATGTCTCTCAGAGTGAGGACTACTCTAATTTGAGAAAAATGGATAATGCATCAGAAGTTGGAGATGACATGAGTGATAGAGTTTATACCATTGACTCTATTCACAATGGAGCAACATATAATGGTTTTCACGAGTCCAAACCAGCGGTTGGCATTTATGAAGACTATCTAACAACTCCCAGAGGGTCACTGAATCAAGTTGATTTGGGAGATCCTGAAGTCAAGAAACTTTATTTGAGGCTTCAGGCACTTGAAGCTGACAGAGAATCAATGAGGCAAGCAATTATTTCAATGCGAACCGATAAGGCCCAACTGGTGTTACTGAAAGAAATAGCTCAACATCTATATAAGGGGATGTCACCAGAAAGACAAATAGTCGTGAAGAAGCCATCCGTTGTGGGAAGCTTTTCTTTCATGGCAGTTTTTAAGGTGATTTAGCTGTGTTTATGTTGTTTCCAAGAATATACTTTATACTTCTTCCAATTGGCTTGTGTTATCACATTCTATATTTATCCTTCGTTAGTCATTTGAACCATGATATGCTTGTTGAATGCTGGCTTGATTCTGGATTATGAACGTATGCATCTGACATTGCCTTCATCTGATGTTTATTTTGCTCATACTTTCATCTAATTCTCGTCCACCTTTTATGAATGCAGTGGATCGTATCCTTTGTTTTCTGGAAAAGAAAAGCCTGTCGAAGCAAGTAAGTAGCTTCTCGTCATTCTACATGACAGCTGATTAAGGATATATCTTGATTTTGTTCCTTTATCCTTTAGCTGTTCACTTGATTTCTGTTGGCATGTTCCAATTATTTATTCATCTTTGCCATCACTGCCATGGAGGTGGACTAGGGAGATAAAGTTCGCTGTTTGCACTGTTGTATTAATTAAGATTTCTACTAAACCAATGTTTAATCTGTAGATTTGTAGAAGATAACAATGTTGTCCAAAGTCTCTAGCTCGTTAGATTTTCGTATTTCGTGAACCCAAACATTCTTACAAAATATATCATTCTACTTTTGCATTCCATGGATTTGGGTTTAATGAGAAAATCTGTGATGCTACTGTTTTTACCTCCATTATATTCATCTCTCTTATGGAACTGCAGGTACTTGTTTGGGTTGTCAAATGGGGTTGGCTTGCTAATGCTTCTTGAAAAGGGTCCACACGGGCGGCAGTGGAGATGTCTTTCTAGCACACAAGTTTAAAACCTGTCGCCCGATGTTGATATCCAATCGAACCTGACGTCCCGAATTTGTGTATGTCAAGTGAATATAATTTCTCTTTTGGTTTTTTCTTTTTGGATTCATTGTAGCAGCAGAAAAAGGGTAGCGTGCAAGTTGTTCGTTTATTACATTGTTTGGGGATTGATTGATTGTATGTTGCTGGTTGATCTGTAAAGCTCATATATGATATATAGGAATGCTTTGCTCATATTGTTTCGACGAATTCTGCTTGAGGAACCTATCGTCTGATAGACCTCACCTGTATATTTCAGATCGAAGAATGACTTAGCCAGTTGAATGCGATTGCTGCCTTCTTTTCGACCACTTTGCTTTCGACTACTCACTTTCAAGATTTTTACTTGTGGTGGCTAGTTTGTTGCATTCTATACCTTTCGCTTGCCCTTTGCTTTAACATTAATTTTCTTGTCCATTTTCCTTTTCTTGTTTGAATTGTGAAGTGTGTCCTGTGGCCTATATTTTTTTGTTATTTCATGGTTGTGACAGTATCGTTGTCAACCAAGTGAAAATTCTCTAATTGAGAGGAGAGGATTAGGTCTTTTATGAGTGGCGAAAGTTTCTAGTACAACGATAATATCCATACTTGTAGCTCTACCACTTCAACTAATAATTTTAAAAGCAAGCCAAAAGCCAATTTCAACGTAATTCAATTAGTTAAATAGAAAAATATTATATCTATTGATCAAACAGTTAGAAGGTTGAATTTTTTGAACTTAAACAAATGAATGAAAACAAGATATTTTTAATAAATCTTAAATTTAGTTTCTACTCTTAGTTTATTGTAGATTTTTTTATTACTTTTTATTAGTATTTTTATTATAAATGAAAACATATTTACATAGTGTATTTTTTGTAGCATGAAAATCATTATGGTTATTTAATTAATTTTTAGGGATTAAATTTAAGATTTATTGAAAAGTGCAGAGACTGAAATTGGACATTTGAAATTATAGAGACTAAAATTGAACAAATTTTAAAGTACATGGACCAAAATAATATTTTAACCATTTAATAGTTATGTGGAGTTTAACAAGAGAATATTTTTATTGTTACTAGAGTACCATACTCTTTTTTTTTATTTTTTATTTATTCTAAGCGAACTCTACATTAATGTCTGTAGGTTTCACATTATTTTTAAAAGTATGTTGACGTGACACACAATAAATGGAATAAGCATGAACAATTTTTTATACTTCCGTATTACTGAAATTTTTTCAGTCTAACAACATCAAATAATTTTCTACGAAAGGTTTTTTTTTTAGTGTGAACAAGAAATTTTGACAAAAGTTAAAGATGACATTATACAGTTATACTATACACATTAGAGATCTATTAGAAACTTTAGCTTAACCATATCCTCATCTAAGAAATTTACTCTTACTTTGGAGGTTGTATCAATTTAAACACTGAAATAATAATTGTATCAATTTAAATTATAAACTTTCATAAGTACATCAAATTAACACCCTTATTGAAAAATATCGCATGAAACATATAATTGTTTCAAATTAAATTTCTAAATTGTAATAAGTGAATCGATTTAGATAATTTATTAAGATTACGGTTGAAAGTCGTTCATGTATTTAATTCTTATATGTGTGTAGACCTTTTCAAATGTTGATTGGACAATTAGAATGGATGCATGAACAATTTTCAAAAGAAATTCTTAATTAATAGTTTAAATTGATTCGCTCACGAATGTTTAGGGTTTAATTGATAAAATTATAAGTTTTACACAATATTTATCCACAAAACATAATGGAGGTTGTAAATTAATATACTTCCAAAAGTTAAGTTTAAATTATACCATTGTTAGTTTATGACTTAAATTGATACGATTGTACATATGACCTATTCTTAGTCCCCTAAATGATTAATGACCCGTCCCCAAAAATAAATGAAATCTTACCATATCCTTATGTGTTAAAATGCACTACTGCAATGCAATCGTTAGGGATGACCATGTCTATCGTAGTCCTAATGTGATGGTCATGTCTCTTATGATCTTCATTTATCTCACACTGTACTAATGAATATTGCGGTGGTGTGGAGAAAAATGAAGATCACGATAGATATGACCATCACGCGTTTGGGCTACGATAAATATGACTATTCCTAATCTGATATTGTATAAAATGTAGTAGTGTGCTTTGACGTAAGTAGAAGTTAGATTTTATTTGTTTTTGGAGCGGGTTGTTATTCATTTAGAGAGCTGAAAATGGATCCTCTCTTAAAAAAAAAAAAAAAAAAAAAAAAAAGGAAAAATGGTTGTTCAAACGATGGAAATTGATATTTTTCTTTTAAAGAAAAAAAATCCTAAAAGAGAGAAAAATGAAAACAGCCATTTGAGTAGTAGAAGTATCGGCAAATTCTTGTACCTCCGTCGCCAAAACCCCGAACCCTGCGGCAGCGCCATTGAAGAGTTCAGTTTCTTCCACTTTTATCAGACCCACGAAAAGCTCCACAAATGTTGAGCTCCAAAACTCTGTTCTCTCGCGCCATAAAGAGGAAGAAAAGCAAGAAAATTACAGACAGGAAAATCAGGAGCAAAGCTGTTTCTCGAGATCGAAATTCCGTTTCCAAAAAGTCCCAAATTCGGGAATGCAAAGAAGACGATGGTGAATTTGGTTTCGGCCTCAAATCCTCCGCAACATCTTCCAATCATGGCGTCCAACCATTAGGAAATCTCTATCTCGCTTCAGGAACTATTAACACAAGAAATACAGGTCTGGGTAATATGCAAACTTTGACTGACGAACTTGTTCTTGATGTTTTAGGGTTCCTTGATGCTACCCATTTAGGGGTTTTGGCTAGTGTGAGCAAATCGTTCTATGTTTTTGCTAATCATGAGCCTCTTTGGAGGAATCTTGTGTTGGATAATATTAAAGGTGGGTTTCTTTATAATAGGACTTGGAAATCTACTTATTTAGCTGCTTTTTATCCTTCATTTGATGATTCTGTTATTGGCATTTCGGGTTTGAGAGTGAGGGATTTCTATTCTGATTATCTTTTTCAGAGTTGGCTTTGTGCTAACCTTGAAATGAAACCTGAGTGGCTTGAAAGGGATAACATTGTTAGAAGAAAAGGGATTTCAGTTGAAGAATTTGTATTGAACTTTGAAGAACCAAATAAGCCTGTGCTGTTGGAGGGATGTTTGGACAATTGGGTGGCAAGGGAAAAGTGGAATAGAGATTATTTGATTCAATTGTGTGGTGATGTTAGATTTTCAGTTGGTCCTGCGGATATGAAGCTTGAGGAGTTCTTTTTGTACTCTGATCAGGCAAGAGAGGAGCGACCATTATACCTTTTTGACCCCAAATTTGCAGACAAGGTTCCAAGATTGGGATCAGAATATGATGTTCCAGAGTACTTCAGAGAAGATTTATTTGGTGTTTTGGGGAAGGAAAGGCCAGATCATCGATGGATTATAATTGGACCGTCGGGATCAGGCTCGTCGTTCCACATAGATCCTAATTCAACTTCAGCTTGGAATGCGTTGATTAAGGGGTCCAAGAAGTGGGTTTTGTTTCCACCTGATGTAGTTCCCCCTGGAGTACACCCCAGCCCGGACGGTGCTGAAGTCGCTTGCCCTGTTTCGATTATTGAATGGTTCATGAACTTTTATGCTGCAACCAAGACTTGGAAAAAGAAGCCTATAGAATGCATCTGCAAGGCTGGGGAAGTGATCTTTGTGCCAAATGGATGGTGGCATTTGGTGATCAACTTGGAGGAGTCCATTGCCATCACACAGAATTATGTCAGCAGGTAAATACGTTCCTGTATGTTACATACCCAATAAATAAATCATATGCCTGCAATGGCTAGAATATCCTCCCCTTTTTTCACAATAAGGATGTACTTGCTTTTGCTGTTCCTGTAATCGTGGATAAATCATGTGCAAAAGGCTGGGAGGGAGGTTATAAATGCAAGGAAATGAAGAAACTTAGAAGTAATATGAATGATTAGGCAATTCAGTCGTATAGTTAGTGATATGTAGGAATATGATCCTATGTAAATCTTATAGTTATTGCTGAATCCCGCCATTTCTTTTGAAGAGTGTTTATATGATTTAATTAACTTGTTGACATCATTAGCTAATCTTGTCTCTTGCCTCCCTCCATGGCATATTTCTGTCTTTGTGATAAACCGGATGCTAAATTGTTTTTTAAATGGATTATAAAATGAGAGAATAGGGACGACTTAGGACATGGGCAATGCGGATGATTGTTCGAGTAAGTCTGCCGAGAGGTCGGGATGGGGCGTAAAAGTTGGTAGTTACTTGAGCTTTCTGTAAGTTAGCCTTGAGGGAGAGCTTGGGTGACTCAAAGATCTCCCTAAGTTAATGTGCACCTTCATATATTGAGTAAACTTAGGATACTTTAGCTCTCTCATTTCCTTGGTTCCATTTCATGTGAATGAGATGTCTATATTGATTCTCAGTTTCTGATTTGCAGAAGAAATCTGTTGAATGTCTTGGATTTCCTTAAAAGACCAAATGCAAGCATGTTGGTTTCTGGAACAAAAGATCGCGTGAATCTGTATGATAAGTTTAAAAACGCTATCGATGCTTCTTTCCCCGGAACCATTGATCAACTGGCTCGGAAAGCCGAATTGAAGGCGGCCGAACAGAAGAAACTTTCTTTTTGGGACTCTGTGGCAGACTCGAAGGCTGGCGCTTTCAAGTTCTCTTTCTAGACAAACAAAATTCAAGCAGGGAAGCAGCCTGGGGAAGAAAGCTATCAGAACCCATTTGCTTTCCATTGTGTTTCACTTCCAAGTTTCAATGAAAAACTTTGTCCATGTAGCTACTGCTGCATCTTTGGGTCCTCAAACTTTTACAAGTGTTAAAATTGGACTCTCAAACTTATAATAGTTGTAAAAATTGGACCTTTAAATGATAAAAATTGAATACTCAAACTTATTTAATTGTTACAAGTTCTAAAATTAGGTAAGTTGGAGGGTCTAGTTTTACATTTGTATAAGTTTAAGGGCTCAATTTTAACCGTTGAAAGTTTTATAATTGCAACGTTGTACTCAAGGAGGAGTGGTTTTTGCAATTTGTCCTTTATTCTTATTATTTATTTTTAATTTTTCAAAGAATATCATACACACGTCCATTTTCCTTATGGCCGGACTTGCCTTTAATGGGTCAGGGATTCCCCGATTGGGTGAGGAATGAGGAAGTGGGGGAAATTTTTTTCGTAGATTAAACACGGATGGAGACGGGAAGCTTCGTTAGCCCTTTTTTTTTTCTTTTAATTTATTATAATAGTTTAATGTTATGATTTTATTATTATTATATAAATATTATACTTAAATTTTAAATTTTATTATTTAATGGTCAATATAATGAATATGCATGAATTGAACATTTAAATTTAGATCATATATATGAATAATTTGTTTGGTAATTATTTTTTTTACTAGAAAATTAGAAAATTTATCTTTAAATTCAAATGGACTATAAGTGAAATTAATCATATAAAAAAATTTAGTGAAAAATTAAACTATTTAATTAAAAATTTTCTATAAGTAGTGATTTTAGTTAATTAATTTTTTTATTAAAAAGAAAAATTAAACGAATTTTTTTTTTCCACAAGCGACTTGACTCCTTGCGCCTCCAAATATGGACATCTTTATGGGATGGGAAATTGGGACTAGAGGAAGTAGTTTTGCTTATAATCTAACTAATTAAATTAGTATTAATTATAACTAATTATTTTTAGCTAGCTATTAACATGAATATTATAATTTGACTTAATGAATGTTAACTAATACATTTATAAATAATATTTTATATCATTTTAACTATTTAAATAACTTAATCTCGCTACATGTCATCTGGAGTGTGTCACAATGCGTCACAGTGCATGAAATCATGGATTTCAAATAGGATTTAGTTATTTTCAAATAGGATTCATGGATTTCAAATAGGAAAATAGGATTTATGGATTTCAAATAGGATTTAGTTATTTTCAAATAGGATTCAGTTATCTTGGACTTTAATTTCAATTTTGAAAAGAGCAATGACTAGACTAATCACCATGCTCCTCTCTCCTTTACCACACAAATAAATCTTTTAAAAATATATATAATTTTAGAAAAGAAAAGTGCAACCTGACACATTTCAATTGGATGGCAGTCGGACTGCACAAAAGATGGGTGCAGCCCAGTTGCACCTAAGTTTTTTCCTTTTGGAAAAATAAACTAAAAGAAAAAAAATGTTTATTAATATATTATCGTTTTAGGAAATTGGAATATTCTGTTTCTTTGTTTCCTAATTTGATTTTGTAATTTTTTTTCTTTTAAAGAATTTATGAATCACACAACTTTTATATAAATTTCACCGTTCTCATTTCAATAATACTCAAATCTTCAATCCTTTCTTCATAATTTGTAACTCAAAGATAATCAATGAATCTTTCCGACGATGTCGTTTTGGAGATTTTTAGCCGTTCCCCTCGATCAAGCCGATAAAATTCAAGCCCTCTCAAAATCTTATAACAAAGCTAGCTACCATTCTTACTATAAAGCATTAGTATCCCAACACGAACATGGACTATCTTAGACGGATTCCTCCTCCAAACTCCCAAATTCAATGTCAACCTCTGTCATTTGTTTCTCCACAACCCAACAACAATTCTCCACCCTTGGATTTAGCTTGAGTTTTCTCCCCGTCGCAAACCTCAAATCCGAGCTGTTGCTTCAAACAGTCTTCTAAACCCAACACCCATTTCATTACAACAAATGTTTCTAGGCAATTACAACTCACCACTCAGCAATGGAAAGGACTTCCTATTCCAAAAACTAGATTCTTTACCAAAGAAAATTGTAATGTACATCATTCGTTCAAATCCTCTCTACTTCAAAATCCTATCATTGTGCTACTGTATTTGCTCATGATAGCTCATTGAAAATTTAGTAATGAGACTTTCATATTCACTTTTGATTTCTACACCGAGACTTGGTCTAAAATTACAATACCGGATACTATAATTAATGAGTATGAGGATATAAGAAAAAATAATAATTTTAAAAAATGGCGTACTAAGCTTGTGGAGTATGAAGGAAAGTTGGGAATAATGGGATAGTTTTATGGACCTTGATAGAGCTATGAAGGAAAGTTGGGAATAATGGGATAGTTTTATGGACCTTGATAGAGCTATGGGTGATGGAAAATTCTTACCACAAAAGAATTTGGACCAAAAAAATTGATTTTGTAGGGTCTATGCCTATGACTCTTTATGGATTGAATATTTTGATGACGTGGTTATATAATAATAATGTGATGTTCTCTAGTATAGAGATGGGGAGTGTAATTGCAAGAACTTGGAACATAGTCATTATAGTGTACCGACGATGGTGTTTCCATTCGGTCGGATTTTGAGAGTTGAAATTTTGACCCTCCACCACACTCATTCAATCCAAAGACTATGACTAAGATCCTTTGAAAAAAATAAAATGCATAAGATAGAGGAATTGAATCTCTAATCTTCCCAAATGGGAGATGATTGTAAGGAGGCCTCGACCAAGGCTGACCCGACCAACATCTCCTAATGAGGCCCACGTGAGATTTGATCCTAGCTGATTAAGAAACTCATATCCTAACTCTAGCAATGTTATAATAAAATCTTAGATCAAATCCCCTATAAATAAACTATCATGGCTCCATCAAAGATAATTAAAAACTTCTAACTTCTCTCCTATTCTATAATTCTCTTATTGACTTAGGTATAGTCATTGTTTTTGTTTTGCAGGTTCTCTCTTCTTGAATTACAAATCTAACGGATGACACGTGATGGTCTGGTATATTTTTTTTATCTTAAATTTTGCATCAACAATTATAATTACTACATATTTATTATCCTACTTAGAATTAAGTAGAGTATTATTATGTATTACTTTAATTAACCCACTACTTTAATTCTAGCTAAATAATTTTAGCTTGATGATGGATGGTTGCGGATAACATATTTTTTAAATAATAATTTTAATAATTTTGAACAATTGATTCTTATGCTTGTCTCTCTGAAATATCTTTTTCTATTCGTTTTTTCTTTCCAAAATTTACATAATATTCACAATATTATTTCAATTTAAAACCTTTCAACTAAAAGTATTTTTAAAAAAATGATTTAAACGAAGTAGTTTGGGTGAACAGTAGTACTCAAATTTGTCTATTAAATAAAAATCAATGGCAAGAGGGAATTAGGTGAAATATATCAAATAGTTGTTAGCTAAAAATAAAAACATATTAAAGTTTATGTATGTATGTGTATATACGATTTTTATCATTAAATTTGTCACGTTTAATCACTTTTTGCCATAAATTTTTTATTTCATCAAATGAGATATACTAAAATAAAATAAAATTTGCAATTTCTACTATTTTAATTTCAGTCAACAATATGTACAAAATGTGTGTTTTTTTTTTTTAAATTTTATTTTGCTATTATTAATCACACCATGTCTATTATTCTTAGTTGTGCTTTTATAAATTCTTAGCTTTTATAGTATTATTATGTATTAGTTTAATTAATCAATTATTATAATTAATTTTATATGAATAATTTTAACTGACAAATTTTTTTCGACGAATTTTTAGCTTATAGATAGTGTTCTTTTTAAATAATAATTTTAAAATTTTGAACAAATATTTCTTATGCTTATCCCTCTGAATAATCTATTCAAAATTTATAATTTAGAAAGAAAAATTGGAAACTATCTATTTTTTGTTTTTCTTTCCAAAATTGAAATAGGATTCAAAATATGGTTTTAATTTATTATTATTTTTTAAATATCATATAAACATGGAAATTGTTGACTTGTATTTGTTTTGGTAATGAATGCGTAAAAAAATCTTCTTACAAACATTTTAATTAATACTATTGTGTAAGAAAAAAAAGATGCATTTCATCTTTATTTGGAGAGAATAATTACAGAACTCACTAAAATGTTCGTGTTAAAACAAAATCTATATTATTTTTTTTAAGAATTTGTCTTTATCTGATTGGATAGATAAAATCCTAACGGATTTTTTTGTTTTTTTTTGTTTAAAAAAACCGTAATTTCATTGATATAACCTTCATAGAGTTTTGAATATTACTTTCTTAATTCTTTAATATTAAAAAGAATCATTCAACTTTAAAATTTGTAATAATTCAGTCTTCATATATTCACTAAGGCAGATAGATAAATTGATTAGGGACCACATATGTATGAATTATAGAAACAAAGTCATTCATTACCCGATAAAATTTTAAACTTAATTTTGATGGAATCTTTTAAATTAAAGTTGAGAATAAATTATTGCCATTTTTAGAATGTTAGGACTAAAATGTTATTTGCTGAAGTTTAGAAATCAAAATATTTTTTTAAGTTTAAACTATGTAGTCTAGATGAACAACTATTTTTTTTATATTCGCAAGTGTCAAGGTCAGTTTAGGATTTTTTTTTATATCTGTCAAAGCCAACTTGCGCATACCTCAACTAATTTCACAAGACAACCCAACTAAACTATTATGTGAACAACAATTTAAAATCGATTTTTTAAATAAATAAAGATTAATCGCCAATTAGGATTAGGTGAAATATATCAAAGAGTTAATAGCCAAAATCAAAATCTATTAAAATTTAAGTACGTAATATAAGTTTTAACTTTTAATAAATATTTATAAAAAAAATGAATATTTTACCAAATAGTTTAATTAAGAATTAATATCCATTGAAATTTTAAAGAAAAACCAATAATAAAATTGAAAATTACTTTTAAAAACTTTTAGAATATTTTATTATAATATATTTAGAAAATTGGAAACAGATTCTCTCCAAACAATAATCATATACAAATACAACTAGTGATACTGAACCACTCTCTCGGCTGCAGTTAAAAAACAACCAAATCCACAACACGGCTGAAGCTACGACCGAATGTCAGGCGGATACGAATTCCTCACGTCCATAATTAATTCATAGCTCAGTAGCAGAACAGGACGGCGCGATGGCGACAGAGGATCCGTTTCCAGTGAGGCGTTGAACGAAGCTTTTGAATTCCTCAGGACGGACATGAATGATCTTTGGGGATCGGAGGTAAACGATTACCGGAGAATGGCAATTGCGTCGATTCGTAAACGGTAGCGGATTATTCTTCGTGGATTTCTTAAAAATCTTGGTGGAGGATTTGTTCACCGTCAATGGCGGCGGCCTCGCACCTCGCAATTGCAATTGATTCCTCGCGAGGGTGGAGTTCATCATTGTTATGCAATTACGGGGCTTCGTAATTTGGTTAGATTTCTTCTTCTTCGAATTTGCCGTCTTGAATTAGGAACGAAAGAGCTTGGAATTTATATAATGATTAATGATTATCAATGGATTTCTTCTCTGGATTGCAATATTATATAATTTTAGTACCAAGTCAATTTCTGTTTGGTTGGTTGCTGGGATTATTTGGTCATTTTACAACTTGAAGAAGATGAAGAGTTTGGGTAGGAAAAGGTATTCATTATGCAATAAATATACCACCCATTTTGTTTGCTAATTGACCAAATTTTCGTAAATTTAAGATTAGTATTTATTTAATTTAGGAGAGTTTTTAAAAATAGAAAAATGAGAAAAATTATTTACACAAAATAGCAAAATTTTTAGATAGTTATGATAGATGCTGATAGAAGTCTATCACTAATAGATGCTATCGATGTGTATCAGTGTTTTTTTGCTATTTTCTGTAAATAGTTTGACATTTTTTCTATTTGTGAAAATTTTCCTTTAATTTATATACTCTCAAATTATTTTAAATAAATTGAGAAAAATTCAAATTGTGTATAGATTTAAGCTTTGCAAAGTCTCAAGCAGATATAATGATAATCCCGAGATTTCTTATGCATATATTCATTAATTTAAAATATTTATAAAGTGAAATTTTAAATTTAATTTTAATAGGGATGAAAAATAGTGAAATTTAATTAATTCTAGAGAAAATGAATCCTTAGTAAAAAAAAAAAAAAAAAACAAAAAGTATAAATCTTGAAATATAGTGATCAAATTGAAACGAAACTCAAATTTTAAAAGTAAAATTGTAATATTTTGAAACTTAAGGACTTAATTAAGTCAATTAACTTAAAATTTAGGAACCAAATAAAAGTTAGAACTAAAACTTTGAGATTAAAAATTTATTTTTCCCTTATAACCTTAAAGTTGATGAAATTGAAATCAGCAATAAGTATAAATTTAATATAAAGTAATTAGAAAAACTGTATTTAGTCCAAATCAAATAAACTGGTTAAGAAGATATTGACAAAATCAAAGGTTGATTGAATTGTTTTTTAAATTTATATATAACTAAAATGCTACCTTTTATTTTATTTTTCTAATTCTTCCTCAGCTGATCCTCTAAATTAACAAAGTTTGTTTATTTTTGTGGCTATTGATACATCCAAAATGAATATAACACAAAAGATAACTTTCAAAAATATCCATTTAAACTATGGAGTTGTATCAATTTAAATTATAAACTAATAATTATACCAATTTAAATTTTGAGAACTCTTAGATTTATAATTTTATCGATAAAATTCATAAATTTTTTATAAGCGAATTAATTTAGACACTCAATTAAGATTTTTAAAAAAAAATTATTTATGCATCAATAGTCTATTTATTTTTAAATGTAATCTTAATAAGGTGTCTAAATTGATTCACTTAATTAAAAGTTTAAGTGAAACAATTATATGTTTAGCATGATATTTTTCAAACGTCTAGAAGAGGGTGTGAATTGATACACTTATGAAAATTCAAGATTTAAATTAATATAATTATTAGTTGATGATTTAAATTGATAAACTCGAAGTTTAGGGGTGTGGATTGATATTTTCTAAAATAAATTTTAAAAAAAATATAAATTATACTTAATGTTTTGTTAATGATACTCTGAATATTAATTTTTATTATTGATGGGGATAGTGAGACCAAGCAAGTGAGGGTTGGCTGGTTAGTTTAGAAAAATAAAACGGCCAACCATATTGGGTATGTTTTGAAATTTGAATTGGTCTTTTTTTTTTTTTTTTTCTTTATTTCTTTCGTTTTTTATTTTTTAGTATATTTAAGTTCGCCGGCTGTCGGCTTAAAAAGTGTTGATTTTTTTAATCTTTATATTATTTTTTTTTAAAAAAAGATATATATTAGAAATTTAGAAGGTTAGACGAAGTTGAATTTTTTTAAAAAAAATTAAAGAAAAAGGAAATAGAGATGCACAAAAAACTATGAAAGTGGGACTTGGCCATTGAAAATTCTTATATTTGTCCATACATTTGCTTCTTTTTTTTTCCAAAAGCTTTAGTTTATATATATATCATTTCCCTGTATTGATTTTAATTAGATAAAAATTTGTACTATAGTTTATATATATTTTTTAGTCATTCGAGATTAATTTTTATGGATGATGGTTAAATAATAGTTATAATTTTTATGAAAAAAAATACACCATGCAAATAAATTTATGAAATTTATAACGGTAATGAATTAATGATAATAATGACTCATTTTTTTTCCTAAAAGTCTAACAATAAATTAAAATTAGGGAGTAAATTTAATATTTAAAAAAGTGCGAAACCCAACTAGATCTATGTATAATACTTTATTATAATTACACCCTAAAATAAAATGAAATCCAAAGTACGAAGACCTCAAATATTTATTATAATTGAAGGGGAAGATAAATTACTTTGTAGTTTTATTAAGAAAATAATCTTTAATATATTTTATAATGACATGATATTCTCTATTCTAAAGATAAAATTTATAGAGTTTATTTTATTATTTCACATCAAGAAGTTTCATAAAAATAAAACTGTTGTCCTTATTTTTTTATTTTTATTTTTATTTTTTTCTCTCCCCTACTTTTACTAGCCTATAGAAAAAATTGATGAAAATTGATGAAAATTGTAATAATTAGTTAATGAAACTTTGATTGTGGCTTAATTAGAATATAATTGACCATTTTTAATCATCATTTCAATAAAATAAGACAACGTTTAGATGGATATTGTAAATGTTTGTGTAAATGTCGATGTGAGAGCAAAAATTAAAAAAGAAAAAGAAAAATAATCACAAAATAATATAAAATTTATGAATTTTTAAAGGTGAAATGATGTGAAAATACAAGTTTTAGATGGAAAAATAAACAAAACTCACGTAAATTCAATTTTGAGGTGAAATGATGTGAAAATTTAATGAAAAAAGTTTGAATGAGGTTTTAGATAAATATAGTTCTTTTTTGTGGATTTTTTTCTTTTCTAAATTCAATTTTTTTGAAAATGAAAGTTTTGGATTGATGCCAATAAGAACTTACCTCAACTGGCATTTAAGTGCACTAATAACCACGAGGTCTGAAATGATGAACTGAACTAACTAACGTAGCTAATTCATAAAAATCAAAATTTTCTTAGAATATTCTAGAAATGGTTAGTGTGATTTTGAGTGAATTCTTGGATGCTAATCAACCGTTTTTTTTAGTTTGACAATATTGTGAGGTAAAAGATAGAATCCCATCAACTTAGTCCATAAATTTTAGTTTATAAATATTTAAGTCCTATGCTTTAAAATTTTTAACAATTTAATTCGTGTACTTTTGAAAGATTTCATCTAAGTTAAGTGTAGACATGGATCACTTCGACTTCGTAGTTTCTTAAAACATTTGGTCATAATTAATTTATCAAATAGCATATTGTTGAGAAAAAAAAGACTAAAAAAAAAAAAAAGACTAAATGACTAATTAAAAAGTCAATTATTAACAACATAATAACTTTAAAGGAAACTATAAAACCATACCCTAAGCACTTTGTCGGAGCCTTTTGTAATCTTTATCCATATATCTTAAAAAAAAATACGAGATCTCTTCATCTTTTAAATATAGATAAGAGATGTTCTTGGAATGGGTTGAGTTGGATTGAATCACTTGTTAGACCTAACCCAATCGTTCAAGTTGTAAATTTTTTCAACCCAAATAATTCTTATTAAATAATAAACCCAACTTAATCCAGGAAACATTTGGGTTGAGTTGGTTCGAGTTAGTTATGTCATTATTTAAAATTTTGTTTTTTAAAAAAGTAAAATGTTAATATGTAAAAGATTTTATTTAGTTATTTTCACATATTGAATTAATATTAGCAAATCAATTTCAATTTATATTATAAAAATTTTCTTTTCATAGTGTTAGAAAATTATTCTTGATAGTTGTTGGAGAATAAATAATCTAAAAAATTCATAAACTTAAGAAAAATTAAAATTAATAATAAGATCGAGTTGGTTCAGTTTATTTTAGATGAACTTATGAACCAATCCAAATGAATTGATAACCCAATCTCACACGAGTTGAATTGGATTGATATACTAATAATTATTCATAGTTTCAATTGCAAATGACACTTTGTTGTTGTTATCGCATAATATTATATAATTTTAAAAACGCTAAATACCAAAATGAAAAAGAGGCAAATAAAATTTGTGTAAATTTTATTTTGAGATTTGTAGTTTCATGTTTGTTTCGATTTTAGTCTAGTCTCTAAATATTGCATTAATATTTTTTTTCTATGTTGAGTACATCAATTACAGAGATGAGATATAACCTCTAAGCAAAGATACATTAATTATCAATAAAATATTTGCTCCATATTCATTTTTCGGTCTTCACTATAATCTAATATTTCATTACTAATCATATTCGACTTACAACTATTGATTAGTTGTAGTTTATTGCTTAAATAAGTTTGTTCTAAAGTTAAATAAAAAATTTTACAATTTTTTTTTTTAATATTTTTGTGATTTTCATAAAAAAAAATTTCAAAATATCACTCAGTGCCAATTAATGCTGAGTTAAACTTACGTTAACCATTAAAATACATTTTAGACGTTAGTTATTATTTTTTTAATGACTCAATAAAAATAAAAAATAAAAAATAAATATACAATTTTTTTTAAAAAAATGATCAAGCTTATTACCAAAAATTATATCTAAAATCCAATCATAATGGAAACAAAAATGCAAAATGTAAATGTAAAAAAAAAAAAGAAAAAAAGTAACATATGGGGATGGGGAGCTTGAACCAAAGCCATGCATGCACAAATCGTCGATGGAGGATTCTGAGCGATAATCTCTCCTTCTATGTTTCTCTCTCTGTTAGCACGCAGCTCGGACGTTGATCGATTGAGGAGCTTCCGTCGCTGAATGATTGACGATGATGATCAATTTCAGAGAATTTCTTCAATTTCGCCTTCTCCACTTGGTTTCGATCTTTCTCGCTAATTCAACATTTTCCTTTCACTTTCCTTTGTTTTCTTCCATTTTCTTTTCCTCAAATTTCTCCTCTCTTTATGTTTTCATCTTTCTCGTTCATGTTTTGTTCTGGAATTCGAATCTGATTCATGATACGCATTGTTAATTTGTATCTGTTTATATATTTATATTGATAGAATTTGAGATTTCAGAGGACGACGTTTTGAATGTTGAATGATTGCATTTATGTTGGAGGCTATTTGTGGTTTTCAGTTTCCTGTTGTTTGGAAAATCAATCGAGTTTTTGTGATCCTTGAGTTGAAGACATTGGTTGTTTCTTCGGGGTGATTTGATCTAATTCGGGAGGTTAGGATTGAATGCTCTGGTTCTTCATGGAATCGTTGGGGATCAATTCGTATGTTGGGATTCAGGGGAGGGAGATTATGTCAAGGACTTAGAGGTTGCTAAATTGATGGGGAACACATGTGTAGGACCAAATCTCGGCAATAATGGATTCTTGAAATCTGTTACGGCCGCAGTATGGCCAAGCCGGCCACCGGAGGAGAGACTTCCTCCACCGAAGGATGGAACTGACAGCAAAAGTAAGACAAATGCGAGTTCTGATTCATCCAAAAACGCCGACGTTTCAAAAGATTCAGATCCCCAAAATGGTGTTCAAAGTACGCCGCCTGAAACGGTGAAAATTGGTAATAATGATCCACAGAAAATAGTGGAACGCGAGATGTCGTCTAGAGTGATTAAAGACGAAACTAGGGCACCAGAGGGTGTAAAATCGAAAAAAGCCACTCATATGAAGAGATTATCCAGCGCTGGGCTTCAAATTGATTCCGTTCTAGGGCGAAAAACGGATAATATTAAGGATCATTACACATTGGGGCGGAAGCTCGGACAAGGGCAGTTCGGGACAACGTTTCTTTGTGTTGAAAAGGCATCCGGGAAAGAATTTGCCTGCAAATCTATAGCGAAAAGGAAACTGACTACGAAAGAGGATGTGGAGGATGTTAGAAGAGAGATACAGATAATGCACCATTTAGCAGGTCATCCTAATGTTATACAGATTGTGGGGGCTTTTGAGGACGCTGTGGCAGTTCATGTTGTAATGGAACTTTGTGCGGGTGGGGAATTGTTTGATAGGATTATACAGAGAGGCCACTATACAGAGAGAAAAGCGGCTCAATTAGCTAGAATCATAGTCGGTGTTGTCGAAGCATGTCATTCTTTGGGTGTCATGCATCGGGATTTGAAACCAGAGAATTTTCTTTTCATCAGTCAAGAAGAGGAGTCAGCACTTAAGACCATAGATTTTGGACTCTCCATGTTCTTTAGGCCAGGTAGCAATTTTATTTTTAACTGATTCTTTTAGTTTGATGAAATACTTTATCGAAATCGTCCTTCATAAGGTTATTAGTTTAGATCTTGCTTGAGTTGGTTTTGTTTGGACTCCACCAGTAAAATTAACTGGGTTCCTGGGGTGGAGCTAGAACTTGTCATGAGGCAACAATTTGCCAATTACCTTTTCATACATTAATTCTTTAAATTTTGAAAGTATAGGGAGAAATTAGGCAGATACTTTTCAAACGTATAAATGAGAATTTGAACCTCAGGACTTCAAAGAAAAAAGAAAAGTAGATATCTAGATCGCTGAACCATGCTCATGTAGTTGGCCATTAGAGAGAACTAGAGAACTTTATGTATCTTAATATTTTATATAATTATTTTAAAATAAGATAACTAAGTGTAATGGTCCCTTCTTCCTTCTTTGGGCATAGACCTTCTAATAGTAATTTTTTATTAACTCAGCACGTGACAGAAACGATTGACCTTGTCCATCTGACTTGACGCAACTAATATGTTGATCTAGAAATCAACAGCCGGCAGGCAACAAACTGTTCAATATAATATGCGTTTAATTAATGGAATCTTTTCTCATGCATCATGATTATGTAAAATTCGAATTACTATATGTATATAGAAGCTTGCATCATCCTTCTGTAAGACTGCTTCAAGGGGCATTTGGTATCGCTTCTGACGATCAAATAAACTTTAATGGTTAGATCATGTATAGGCAAGCTGTGACGGAACAGTTGTGTTAATTTAAAAGTATTCTTCATGAATAGTGATGTTTAGGAAGAAAGCTAGTTGCAGTGAGAGGTCTATCCGTTAACATTATTTCATTTGTCTCCAATCTGCATTCACTTCCGTTTTAGTCTGACTGGAAATAGTTTCTTCTCAGGTGAAACTTTCACAGATGTGGTCGGTAGCCCTTATTATGTAGCCCCAGAAGTATTGCGGAAGCTTTATGGGCCAGAATGTGATGTATGGAGTGCTGGGGTTATCATATATATTTTACTAAGTGGTGTGCCTCCGTTCTGGGATGGTGAGTTTCTGGATGCATAAATCATAGCTTTTTGGATTTTTCAGCCATTAAATAGTGTTTTCATAAATAGTGTTTTCATAGGTAACCAACTTTCGAATTTCGATATATAGATTATATTATATAATAAGATTCTTATTGTGTTTGGTGACTAGAGACGGAGCAAGGAATATTTGAGCAGGTTTTAAAAGGTGAGCTTGACTTCATATCAGAACCGTGGCCTAGTATATCAGGGGATGCAAAAGACTTAGTGCGGAGAATGCTTGTACGAGATCCCAAAAAAAGACTAACAGCCCACGAAGTCCTTTGTAAGTTTATATCTTCGGTGCATGCAGTCATGGTCTCACCATAGCATGGAAAACTTTTTTACACTAATTTTCTGAAAAATTGAGTTTAATATAATTTTAATTTGATTTCCGCTATATAGCTAAAATGATATGGTTTTCAGTATTATTTGTTAGCTGTAAGAATTATTCTTACTGCTTTTTATTTGTGTTGCCAACATTAGGAATATTTTATTTCATAAGCTGACTCTAAAAGAAAATCTGTTCTGATGTACTAGCTTTGGGCCTTCAATTATTGTGGTATCCTAATGTGAAGTTCTTGTAGACTGTTTGTTCTTTGAAAGACAAAAAGAGAATTAGCTGCTGGGATACTTGGCAATATCCAAATATTTAGATCAGTTGGCATTTATATAGAGTGCTAGAAGATGTATTAGATACGCTTGGTCATACATGCATGTCACATGTGTCTTGCACATTCGCATGAATGCAGTTTAGAATTCCTGATTTTTGCTTTTAGGCAAATTTATCAGTTCTTCACCTGATAACTAGTTCATATGATTAACTGGGATTGCTTGCTTTATTTCAGATTAACTTCTACATGACAGATTTAAAGGCAGAGTGTAAATAAGTCGAGACTCTAGTGTCCAAGTGTAGCCTCGGAACTCTTTTCCATCCATACTCATTAGTTAATATTTATCTTCAGCTGGACTCATCTTAATATTATATTTCATTTTTCCCCAATCTTTTACCATATTTCGTTCGATCTCTATATACATTTGTTTTTATAAGTAGATATGAACAACGAAAGCATTATTTGAAAGCCATTTTCTACTGATTTCTTGGCTGTTTCGTTCCCTTACTTTGACGTACAAAATTTAAATTGGTTTTGACTAGTGATTATATTTTGTGTATATATCTGGATGAAACAATAACTGAAATAACAATTTCCATGGGATCACTTATGATATTTTCAAATATCAACGTACATAATTGATATAACTGTGAATTTAAAAAAAAAAAAAGGGTACATCCTCCAGTGGTGAATGTTAGTTCTACCCAATGGCCGAGGCAGTGGCTATGCTTGGTCTGGCAATAGGTCCACCCTAGCATGGCGGGGTTGAAAAACAAAATCAATTCTATAACTTTAGAATTATGTAAAGTGAACGTATAGGCTAAATTCGTTTAAATGAATCTGAAATATCAAGTGAAGGACCAAGTTCATTCTATGACTAATGTACATTATCCAATGCTTCAAAATAAGACGTCTATGGGACCTTTAGCTGGAAGATTATGTGACTTTGTCATTCCCTCAGTTCATTTGTGTGTAAAATGGTTTTCATTGACAATCCCCGTGGATATCGTGCTAAGAGACTCTTCAAACTTCTTGTCATGCTTACAACATTTCTCTGTGGTTTGGACAATTAAGAAATAAGATTAAGATTGCCACTTCTTAAGTTTTTCCTCGTGAATTATGACTGTTAAGTTGTTAACGCTGCTGTTGCCTTCAATAGAACTTTTCTTATCTTAAGGTATCTCAATATCAGTATGCTTAATTAGTTTTATAATAGGGCCTTTGTGATTTTGCAGGCCACCCATGGGTGAAAGCTGATGGAGTTGCTCCCGACAAACCTCTTGATTCAGCTGTTCTAAGTCGTTTGAATCAATTCTCTGCCATGAACAGGCTAAAGAAAATAGCTATTAGAGTGAGTACTCATCATCTAACTCTCTGATTCATGATATACAACAAACTATCAACTAGAAAGGCTTGCATTGTTGAATGTGCAGCTATCAAAGTCATTTTATACGAACATTAAATGCCTACTATGAAAATTTTTCCTTGATGTATAGTTCACGATTTGGTTGCTTGAGGTCTTTTTCCTCAAATTGTCATCAACTTTGCTCAACCTATTGTCCATTTGTAGGTTATCGCAGAAAGCCTTTCCGAAGAGGAAATTGCTGGCCTCAAAGAGATGTTTAAGATGATAGACACGGACAATAGTGGTCAAATAACTCTCGAGGAATTGAAGCATGGTTTGGAAAGAGTGGGCGCTAATGTTGGGGATTCTGAAATTAGTGGGTTAATGCAAGCTGTAAGTAATGCTATCTTCTCTCAGGAGAAATTAACCTCCCTTTCTAGACTTCATCTGGCGACCAGTAACAGTTTATTTTTTCTGTTTCCACTTGCGATTCATGATTTACGTTTTATTTATTGTTAAGAGGTCAAGCCTCCGTATAGAATTGGGAAATTGGGAAACCTTTTTATTCTCTCTTCTATATGATTACAGCTAGACCAAACTGGCTTGAAGGGGAAATCTAAAAATTGTGAATGTCAAGCTGGGTTTTAAATAAGCTCGTTTGTAGCATTGTCGGTGTTACAAATGAGAAATTAAAAGCTTGCAAATATGGAAGTGTTAGAGATAGTTACACATATTATATTTTGATTGCATGTACATTAGTGAGCAAAGGCTGTGCGGTTTTCAATATTATAGACATATTAAAGATATAGTTTGAACAATTATTATTTCATTGCCAGTATCAAACCATTGTATTTAGTGTCCTCAAAAAATGAGAAAAATAATTTCGTTAGAGAATTACAACACATATTTCTTCTATTATTTCTAGTGAGATAAATAATCCATAGTACATTCCAACGTTGTGAAAGTCAATTGTTATCGGTGAACTGAATGCTCACATTCTTATGGTTTTAACTATTATTTCAATTCAATATTTCAGGCAGATGTTGATAATAGTGGTACCATAGAATATGGTGAGTTTGTAGCAGCAATGCTTCATTTAAACAAGATTCAGAAAGAGGACCATCTCTTTGCTGCCTTCTCATACTTCGACAAAGATGGGAGTGGATACATAACACAGGACGAGCTCCAACAAGCTTGCGAAAAGTTTGGTTTGGCAGACATCCGTTTAGAAGATATAATGCGCGAAGTTGACCAGGATAATGTAATTGTTCTCCTATTGATTATCTATTCGTATTGTGTCCCTTGCTTGAATGACTGAAATATAAAAGGGTTGTCTTCCATTCTAACAATCATGCCTTTGATTTCTTTTCAGGATGGTCGAATAGATTACAGTGAGTTTGTGGCTATGATGCAAGACACTGGTTTTGGTCAGAGGTGATTGTAAAGCTGCATGACGATTGGAATTAGGGAAAGCCTTTAGGCTTAACTATTAACATGCCTCATTATGGTTCCCGACCAAGAAGCCAAATTTATTTATTTTCTGGCCAGTAGGCCCAATACATGTTCTTTTTTTATAGTTAGAAGTTGAAATTAATGCTGTTTGTAAAGATGACAAGCTTCAGAGGAAGAGAGTTAGTTTCTTGTTTCTGTTATTGTTTTTTTTTTTTTTTTGTCCATATTGATTTGTTTTATATTAAGCAATTAAGTTGGAATAGATTTCAAGTCTGTTAATTGAAAAATGCAGATCATTATTTAATTCTTGTTCTTTGTTTACTATGATTCTGGGGGTTCTATTCTCTATTATTGTACAAGGACTGTTCTGCTCAGTTATTGTTGTATATCTTTCCTGAAGACATGATACTGATAATGGTGGTTTGAACATTTGACTTGAGGATTACTACAACACTGCCTCATGGAGGATCTTCACGTAAGTTCTTCTCTTTAATTATAAGATTTCTTCTGAGATAATGAACATGAATACCTTCCCCTTCTTTTCTTTTTTTTTTTTTGGGGGGGGGGGGGGGGGGGGGGGGGGGGGGCGGCGGTGGTTGAGAATCTTTCCTTGTTTATTGAACATCTGGATGGGTATGATTGAGAGTCCAAGATATAATGAATACTTTAGTCATGTTGGATTACCAGCAGAAGCCATTTTTTCTTTCCAACTTTTTATGTGAATGACCATTGAAGGAAGGACAGGATATGGAGCAACAATAATAATTCAGTGACTTTGGAAAGGAAATGATATCACATTCTTATCAGGTTCTAATGACCATTGAATGAAGGACAGGATATGGAGCAACAATAATAATTCAGTGATTTTGGAAAGGAAAGGATATCACATTCTTTTCAGGTTCTATGCTTGTAATGATTCTCATCTTCTCTTAATAGATTTACCTGCGAGCCGTGACTTCCTTTATGTGAAACCTGGCTCCACTCATCGCTTCCTTTATTTTTTTTTGGATATTAGCATCATCTACAGTTTCTTCTATTTGAAAACAGTCATCCATGTTTTTCTTTTTTGTTTTATTTACTACAGCCATCTACTCTTATAAATGCTATACGTATGCTTTTTAATTGTGAACATGTATTGATATGGCAGAATTCATATATAACCTTTTTATTCAATTATCAGTCCCCTTGATAAGATAACAAGGGGTGACATATTAACAAGAGAAGGATGTGTAAAACCTGTATTTCTTTGTTTGTTTGTTTGTTTTTTCTTCGTATCGACATATCATTCATATTGCCCCTATATTGACTCAAATAATGCAGTACCAGCTATCCATAAAGTTGCATATCACGCATATGAGTTTAGTTTCTTAGTTATTTGTCGTATTACAACCATGTACATGTATTGTTTCATTAACTCTAGGCCTCCGGCAATAACCATGTGCCAATAAATGTTCGTACTTCACCGAGGTCAATTTTATGTTTGATAAGTTTTTCTGATTGTGGATAGTTGACAAAAGCTGGTGGAAGAAGATTCAAACTATTTTCTTGCCTATGTGGAAGGTTTTCCTAATCGTCACTTCAGGGGAATTATATTATTTACTTGCAACAGTTCACAAAGGTACCATAAGCCAGATTTGCTAAAGGACCTGAAAGGTATAATGCTACCCTTCTAATAAAATGATATTGAGTTGAAGCTTAAAATTTTACGGATTATTTTGTTATGAGTTCTCCATTAAAATTGATTGATTTATCCTCTAGAGATTCTCAAAATTTGTAGAAGTTGTATTATTGAGCTGGCTTATAGTGTGGATTATGCATCTCGTTTATTTTGTTTCAGGTAATATTTACTTCAATACAAAGCTAAAAAAGGTGAATATGTATTCAAAGACGAAAAAGGGTCTCCATTGTAAGTATTGATATCATAATAATCTCAAGCTCTTATCTGGATATGAATATTAATGGATACATTTTAGTTTTAATCCCATATTTACCATAATAACCAAGGGCACCTCTCTTTCAGTCATGGCTGGCGGAAAGCACATAATTTTTTTGTTGTTGGACTAAATAGCACATGATCTCTGACCTAACACTGTTCTTTTCTTCTTTTCTTTCTTTCTCCCTTTTTCACATAACTGACACTTTTTTTTTTTTTTTACTTTACAATAACCTCATTACAGTTAGGTTTTCCCTTCATTTTCAAGCCTCTTTCCAGCTGATGAAAGTAGGAGAAGGTAATGAAAAGTTGTCCAATCCCCACCAACCATTGTCACCTTCTAACCAGTTACCTTTCTGTTTGTCAATTTCATCTCTTGCACCACATGAACCATTTTGTTGCTGTTTCTTGCCTCCATATCATTAAAAACTTTCCACAATTAATGCAAACAGAAGGGAAAAAAACAGTGCTGTGACCTACACACTTTTGACAAATGCAGAAGGTCCCTGCTCTGAAGGATGTTAAAAACTCTTCTCCATTTTATTTTCAGTGGAGATAATAGTCCTTATCTAGAACAACCAATACACAACCCTAACCAACCTGCATATAGCAATTAGTTTAAACGTATATTTTCAACCCAATAGTTAGAGGTTCAAATCTCTCACCTCAACACGGTGAACTAAAAAAAAACCAAAACACAGCACAAAACAAAAAAATAAGTGTTAAAAAATCGAAACAACACCTATTCTAGATCGGTGGCCTTGATTTCATATCTTAGTTTCCTACTGATTACTGTTTGATTTAGAACAGTTTTAACTTGTTGCTTTTAGAACAACCTTCTCTAATGATCTTGTTGACAGGGAATTCCAAGCTATCTCTTCTTTGGTTGGTGCTTCCAAGTCCACACATGGCAAGTGGATGATGATGCCTCTTGGCCTTCATCCCCTTTGGCTTTGCATATGATAAGTCAAGTAAGTCACCTAAAAGTAGATCTCTTAACTTTCTAATTCTTTTCCTTTTCTCGTACAATTAATGTCTAGATATTGCTGAACATTTTAATAATTATTTCTTCTATCTTATTATTATTATTATTATTATTATTATTATGAGAAAAAAACTATCGTCACTAGGTTTTGGGTTTAATTTCTATTTAGTTTTCAGGTTTCAAAATGTTACACTTTTAGTCTTTTAAGTTTTGAGTTTGATTTCAATTTAGTCTCTAGACTTCAAAATGTTACAATTTTACCCTTGAAATTTGAGTTTTGTTTCACTTTGGTTCTTTAGTTTCAAATTCTACACTTTTAACCTCAAATTTTCACTAAATACTCACTTTCAATCTTTGACTTTAATGTCTATTAGAATTAATTTAAAATAATAATGAAGTAAAATTTTAAATTTAATTTTGGTAATAATGAAAAATAGTGAAACTCAATTAATTATAATTACTTAATTAAGTTCATTCTTTTAAATTAATTAATAGACATGAAGGACAAAAATAAAAATGAGTATTTAGTAAAAATTTGAGGTTAAAACTGTAAATCTTGAATTCTAAGAACCAAATTAAAACAAAACTCAAATTTCAAAGATAAAATTGTTACATTTTGAAACCTAGGGACTAAATTGAAATCAAACTCAAAACTTAAGAACTAAAAGTGTAACACCTTGAAACCTAGAGACCAAATGGAAACTAAATCAAAAAAGTATTTTGCCTTTATTATTATTATTATTATTATTATTATTATTATTATTATTATTTATTATTATATGTCTACTATTTATATCGGTCCTTGGCACTTGATTGTCAATTATCATAATTAGGTTTGCAATTTAGAACTAGTCTGCAGTCAAGCCTACTCATCAAGGAGGAGATTTGAGAAAGAGAAACAAAGTTCAAATTTGATTGAATTTTGCCTTGTGGAAAAATTTATTTGTTGGATCGTCTGGAGTAGGTTTGGTGGTTGATTTTTTTTTTTTTTTTTTTTTTTTTCATATCGTTGCATATATGGCATCCATGGTTCAAATTTATTATTATTATTTTAAAAAAAAATGTCTATTTTATTAGAGTTTGTTTTTTCTTTTGTTAATATGAGAGTCTGATTTCAAGCCACTTAGGTTCGAGACAAGTATTGGACAAGTAAAAATTGGATGAAAATATAGTAAAATAAAGACCAATATTGTTTTTGAAGATTAAACTTAAAAGTTTAGAGACCAAAGTGGAATTTAAACCTGTAACTTATAATCCGCTTGATACAATGTTCACATTAATTTTTCAGATTTTATTTACCTAAATTTCCTTGAATGACAAGAGTTTTTAGAAGTTTAAAGTTCTTTGGTTTGAAGTTGAATACGATCATGTATATGTTTTAACATGAGCATAATATGAGCATAGGTCAGTGATAATTGACATATACATATAATATTTATCTTGAGGTTAGAGGTTTAAATATTTATACATTCATATTAAAACATAGTTCAATTGACATAAAGAATGTATTATTAACCTCGATGTCGGAGGTTTCATCCCCCTCTATGTATGGAAAAATGACTTCAGAAATTACCTTCCAAGCATTTAACTTTCAATTATTGCACACTTGAAATTATTGTTCAAAAGTCCATAATTTTGAAATATAACATCAATTTTGAAAAAAAAAATGAAGGAATTATTAGGAAAACAATTGGAAGGAAGTATAACTCCAACAAATACTTTTCAATCATTTAAATTTAAATTATTGCACACTTGAAATTATTGTTCAAAAATCCTAATTTTGAAATTGAAAACGACAATTCTAAAAAACAAAAAGAGATTATTAGAAAAACCAAATAAAGGAAAAATTAAACCAAGTCCAACAAATTATGCAATTTTCTGTCAAACAATCAATCTTATAAATTTTGAAGATCCATTTTATTTTTGAAACATAATTAAGATTTCTATATTCTTTTTTTTTTAAATAAAAAAAGAAAGAAAGAAAGAAAAGCAAGACTATTAGAACAGTTATGTTGACGTGAGAAAACTGTACAAATTTAAACCTAAATATCAAATTTTGACAATTGGGCAACCCATGAATTGATTGATTCCACTAAAATTGGAGACAATATCTCAAAATTCCAATCGCACTAAAAACAATTTAGTGCTTTTTAAATATAAGGAAAAAAAGCAGAAAAATAAAAATATACAGTTGTTGCAAAAGTAGTCAAAATCTTGAAAATGAAAGCCAAAAAGATATCGTTTGGCTAAAAAGGATTAAAAAAAAAAAAAACACATATCTTTTTCAAAAAGAAAAAAGAAAAAAGAAAAACGAAGATACGATTAAACGTCCCATCCGAAATGCGTGATCTATAAGTCCACGTGGAAGGACCACGTGCCAAACGCGTAATCCTTTCGCCACGTGTCACTCATTTTGCGGTAACGATTCAGAGTCAATCACCCCATTTTAGCTGTCACCTAATAACTTGTTCCTTCTAATCCTGAAACGTGGCAAGAGAATGACGGGCAAGCTGGCTTCCATTTTGTTTTTTCCTTTTATGTTCGAATTTTGAAATACTAAATATCAATTTATACCACAAAACTTTCAAATTGTGTCAATTTAAATTATAAATTTTCGTAATTATATTCATTCATTAGATTTCGTCGGGATAAATATCATTATAATTTTATCAATTAAACCTTAAAACTTTTATTAGCAAATCAATTTAGACTATTCGTTAATAAATTTTTTGCATCCATTCTAATAATCCATTTTGTTAATCTGAAATTTGAAGTTAAGAATAGATGCATAATGTATTAACGATTGTTAAATGTAATTGTAATGAAGGGTTTATATTGATTCACTTATAATAATTTAAGAGTTTGATTGAAACAATTATAAATCTCACACAATACATTTTAAAGAAAATTAGAGAGTATAAATTGATACATTTACGAAAGATTTAGGATTTTTATTGATATAACTCCAAAAATTTAGATATATAAATGAGGAAGTTTTAAAAATAGAAAAATAAGAAAAACTATTTACACAAAATAGCAAAATTTTTAAATAGTTGTGATAGACGCGGATAGAAGTCTATCAGGATCTATCACTAATAGAAATGATAGAAGTCTATCCCTGATAGATGCAGAAGTCTATCAATGTGTATCCGTGTTTCTTTTTACTATCTTCGGTAAATAGTTTGACATTTTTTTATTTATGAAAATTTTCCAATATAAATTGATAAATTTTTAAAATAACACGTCAATGGAAAAATATATTTAAAGTTGGAGTTTTTGTAATAGTTTGGAATATAGTTTTATTTAAAAAGAAATTGGTTTAATTTCTGTTTTGGACCTTTTGGTATATAAGCTTGTAGAAATTAAAATTACAATTTGAGTTTTCTTTCAATTGTTAAAATCTAGAGTTGTGTTTATTTAGGTATTGTATTTTAGAAACTTTTAATGAAGGTTGTGTGTAACTATCTACTAGTACTTCTCTAAAATAAATATCTCATGAGTCTATAAACTTGAAAACATCTCATGAATCTACAAATTTTTAGTATTTGTGTGTCCGCTAGATCATGATCGATAGTTATCGAAGTGAACTTAACTCAATGGTAATTGGCATGACATTTCTTCTAAAGGTTGAAAGTTCGATTCTTCATCCCTGAATTTGTTGTACTAAAAAAAACTTTAATGATTTTTTTTTTGCATGATAAATATACCATTTAAAGATTATTCTACATGTTTATTTCATGTAGGTTTAAGTATTCACAATAACATTTAATGAAATTAACATATTAATTTATTAGATATAAAAAATTGTATAAATACGACAACTCAATATACACAATCCTACAAAAAAAAAAAAAAAAAAAGACCAAACTTAATTATAATATTTTGATTCTCACCATTAATTTGTTGGAAGAATAGAACTTTGAATATATGTGTTAACGGTTTCGTTGTAGTTGTCACATATTGGAAAAGTTCAAGAAAGCGATGAGTTTCAAGCACTATAAAATGGGTCTATGACTTTGGCTTCAAATTGTTTCAGTTAAAAACACTTTAAGTTTGAGTGTACTAACGCCTAGTTCAATTCTCTTTTGTATTCAATAGTTTGAGAGTGAGATTAAAGCGAGTAAATATATAGTACAAAAGTTTTGATAGCGTGTTCTTATAATTCGAATTAGAAAAAAAATTATTCTGTGTGACATAGTGGATTTCTTTCTGGTGGGTCGTGATTTTTCTTCGGATTTGGAGCTTTCCACGTAAATTATTGTGTTTCCTAGTTTTGTTGTTTTCTTTTAATTTCTCGATTGTTTATATATTTATTCTTGCAGTAGTAATGAAAGATTTTTTTTCCAACATTCATTTGGTATCGACTTGCATGTATATTTTTTATCGACGTAAATTTAAGTTGGTTGAGGCCCGATGGATCGACATTAAATAGTAGAATAATGCTAAGAACTAAAATAGTACTTAGTACAAATTACTATACCATACGGAAGAAACTTGAATTCGAGACGTCTACAATGACTTACACCTTCCTTTCATACTACAAACTTGTAAAATAAAAGCAACAAAAACCTAATTTTCATAACTTATTCTTCTTTATAATATAATTGAAGTACAAAGGTACACAAACGTAGGGTTTTCGATTTCACTATATAAGTTAAAATATCTCTTTATTTATTATAATATTAACAATCGTTGATGACCTGTTAAATACATATTCTCAAATGATTTAGAATATCAATTCATCTTGACTAAAAAGTCGGAAGTTTGAATCTCTCACACCCTAAAAATAGTTGAACTCAAAAAATATATATATTCCTATACAATATGATTTATGAATTGATAGTAGAAGATTCATAAGATTGAAAAATTAGATTATAGAAATAAAATGTATACTTTTTTTAAAAAAAATAAATAATACATTTTTGGGCCCTAAGTTTTGGGTCTAGTTTCCATTCGGTTCCTAGAATTTAAAATGTTACTTTTTTATCCATGAGTTTTGAGTTTAATTTCCATTTTAGTCATTAAGTTTCAAAATGTTGCATTTTTACCCTAGAGTTTTGAGTTTTGCTTTTACTTGGCTTCTAAGTTTCAAAATTTATCCTTTTAAACTTGATTTTTTTTCACTAAATATACACTTTCGTTACTTAGTGTTAATGTTTATTAACTAATTTAAGATAATTATAATGATTATAAGTAATTAATTTTCACTAATTTTCCATCACAATTAAAATTGATTACAAAATTTCATTTCAAAATTAATATTACATACCAAAGTGAGCACTAACGAAAACTCGAAGGTAAAAGTAAAATATAAACTCAAAACTTAATGATAAAAATGTAAAATTTTGAAATATAGAGGTCAAATAGAAATTAAATTTGAATTTGTAAGAAAAATATAACATTTTAAAATTTAAAGACTAAATGAAAATTAGATAAAAAAAAACACAGAAAAATAATATTTTTTTTTTGTTTGGAGAGAGAGAGAGAGTTGAGAAAATTAGTAATTAAGAAAAAAAAAAGGGATGAAATTAGAAAATAAAATGAAATGGAAAAATGAAGGAGGGGCCAATGACAGAAAAGAAGGTCACGTCCTTGTCACGTGGTATTACCTGAAGAGCCGGGCACCGCCCCCTCTTCTGTTTAGATTTTTCGAACAAAAACAAACAGAAAAAACAAAGGAAACAAAAATGAGCAAAAAAAAAAAGAAAAAAACTTAAAGGATTATTTATTTTTATTTTTTGCAAAACTTTATTTATTTATTTAATTTGAAAAGACTTAAGGATGGGTTTTAAATGCGTTTGTTTTGGCATTACTAATCAAAACGACAACTCTTTGCCTTTTCCCTTTGCTACTTAGTACTTTTCATCTCTCCCTCTCAATTCTTCTTTTTATCCACACAAATATTTATTTAATTACGAGTATAGTCTCTGAATTTTCATGTTTGTGTCTATCTCAAATTTTTAAAAAAATTGTTGATAAATCTCTGGTGTCGTGTTTGATAACTATTTAGAGTCCCTTTGGTAACAAATTAAACTTATAAACACTACTTTCACTTAGTCATTTCTTTATTTTGTTATCTACTTTTTATTATTTTTTTCGAAAATCAAGTCAAGTTTTAAAAACTAAAAAAAAATTGTTTTTGAAATTTGGAATTTGGTTAAGAATTCCAGTGTCTAGTTAGGAAATATGAAAGACGTTGTATAGAAGTTATAAGAAAACAAGCCAAATTTTCAAAAATTGAAAATAAATAAACCAAATAATTATCAAATGAGTCTTAGTTTTTTGTTCTTGAAAATTAAGCTTTATAAATACTTATCCTACCTATTGATTTCTCTATAATGTTATTTAGTTTTCAGAAGTGTTTTTAAAAAATTAAGTCAAATTTTGAAAATTAAAAAAAAAAGTAGTTTTTGAAAACGTGTTTTTATTTTTGAAGTTTAGCTAAGAATTCAAATGTTTAGTTAGTAAAAAAATGGAAAAAAAAATATGCACAATTTTTAAAAACTAAATTGTTATCAAATGGAGCCTAAATTCTCAACTTTGTATAAAATAAGTACACTTTTTCTATTAAAAAGAATCATGAATTCGTTGGACACAAATTCGAAAGTTTTATTGATCTATTATGAACAAAATTTGATTTTATGTATAATAAACTTGTTAATTCTTTTTATATAAAAAAATTGAATATATCAAATTTGAATACTTATTTGACATTTTTAAAATTTAAGGACTCAAAATAAAAATTTGAGAATATTTTAGATACTTTTAAAAATTCAAGAATATTTTAGATACTTTTAAAAATTCAAGAACCTAACTAATTTTATCAAATTTTATTTTAGTTTTTCAAATTTTAATTTTATCCAATTTTTTTAATAAAATTTAAAAATTAGTTTAAATAATTTAGTCGTGGTCAATATTTTGTAATCATGGTTCTCCCTTGTTTTCTCTAATTAATACGGTTAGGGCCCTTCTTTTTCTTTTTCTTTTTCTTTTTTCTTCTTTAAAATCAAATTATTCTTTAATTCAATATTGGCGTCAGCAATTTATGTTAATTTCACATACGCTCAATTGCTCCCGTCATTACGTAGGTGTACATATTGAAAATAAAATAAAATTAAAAAACGATATAGAAAAATTATTATAAACAGAAAAAATATCAAATTATTTACAAATATAGAAAAATTTTACTGTTTATCCACCGCGATAGAATTCAATCGCAGTCTATCACTGATAGACAGTAAAAATTTTCTATATTTATAAATAGTTTAACTCATTTTTCTATATTTAAAAACAACCCTATATATATATATTACATAAAGAACATAAAGTTGAGGGGGAGTTCGAATCCCCCGAGTCTATACTAAAACTGCTTTAGGCTAATAATACAAATTCATGCCAGTTGAGTTATATTCATGTTAGTAAGTTAATTTCAATTTAGTTCTTATTCTTTCAAAAGTATAATTTTTCCACTTTTTAATTCAGGTATATTTTTCATATAGTTTCTTAATTTTATAAATTTTAATGTGAAGCAAAATGAGTATATTTCAACTACCATAAAATTATCAAAGTAAGCTTAGCTTAATAGTAATTGATATGACATTCCTCTAAATGTTAAAGGTTTGATCTCCTATTCCCGTAATTGTTATACTAAAAAAAAGTATCATAAAGTTTATATTATCGATGTCGAAATCAAAGGTTTGATTCTCCCACCTTATGTATTGTTTAAAAAAAAATTAACTTGATTGTTATGAACTATATAAATTGGTTAAATCTTTAAAAAAAAATTCTTTGATTCATCTTTTACTTATCCAAAAATTCACCGTTTTCTCATATTTTTTCTCCCATTGTTAATAAGATGAAGTCAAATTAAAAACATTTATGGGAATAAAATAAAATTGTGTCAAATATTTATTTATAGAGATTAATTAATTTAAAACTTTTTAAAATAAAGAAATAAAATTAGAACTTTTAATAATCAAATTGACCATATTAAAGTAAGGTAAAAATATATTCAACAAAAACATAAAATAAAACATATAAAAAATAATAAAATAATACTTTGATTTTTTTTTCCTTTCTTTTTACTATTTTCTGTTCTAAGAAGTACTTTTAAAATTATTCAACATATACAATCTATTTTCCTACTCCCTTTTTGTGCATTAACATAGAGGGATAATTTAAGAATGACGTGAAGTTGTACTACAAGATTATTACTATAAATTTAGGTTTTTTTTTTTTTTTTTTTTTTTTTTTTTTTTTTTTTTTTTTTTTTGTAACTATTGGAGAAATTTAACACATTTTCTAAAGTACCCTTTATCAAATTCCATTTTTTAAAATTATTTTCAAATTTTGTGATTCAAACGATGTAAATTTGAAAAAAAATATATTTATGTTTTTAATGTATTTAAATTTTGAATTTAAAATTTTAAAAATGCATAATTATATTTTTAAAAAAAAATTTAAAATCGTATATAAATATAATATTTCATATTATAAACTCAACTTATTTTTAAAATATATATTATGTAATTGTATTGAAAAATTACTATAAACAGAAAAAAATATCAAACTATTTACAAATATAGAAAAATTTCACTTTCTATCAATGATAGACTGCGATAGAATTCTATCGCTTTCTATCGCTCAAGCAAATGAATTCTATCGCGTTCTATCACTGATAAACTGTAAAAATTTTCTATATTTGTAAATAGTTTGGCTCATTTTTCTATATTTGAAAAGAGCCCTTGTATTGAAAAATTATATGATATTACAAAATAATAACTATATACTATTTTTAACATCAAATATGCTTATAAACTAATTAATAATAATTCATATTCAACCTAACATTTAGTTGATAATTATCGCTGATTTTATGATTTATAAATATATTATCAATCATATTTATAATGATCGTTAAAATTAGAATCTAAATTTTAAATCGGTTACTAAATATATTTTTTAAAATATGAAATATAACTTTATTTTTATTGAATTCATTATTTTTAAATTTATGTTTTTAAATTACTTACAAAATAAACTTTAAATTTTTAAGAAAATTTATTATAAATGAAAAAATATCAAACTATTTACAAATATAGAAAAATTTTACTGTCTATCAACGATAGATGGTGATAGACTTCTATCACTTAGCGATAGAAGTCTATCGTCTAGTGATAGAAGTTTATCGCGGTCTATCACTAATAGATGGTGAAATTTTTATATATTTATAAATATTTTTGTTCATTTTTTTATTTTCGAAAACACCCGTCTTTATGTCATCAAATTGGACTTTAGATTTGTGAAAGTATTTTCATTGTCTTCTTTTTTTTAACTTTTAATTGACTTTTGTTAAGCTTGTGTTACATTTACCTTGATTTTAAATTAAGATATAAAACATTTCAAAATTCATTAATTTCAGCGCAAATTCAACTCCAACAAAATATATATATATATATATATATATATATAATAAAAGGATAAAAAATAATTAATAATTAGAGGGTGAAACGTGGCAGATTGTGGTGGGTGGATGATGAGCAATCACCCAACCAAAAGACATCTCCTAGTGCTTACCATTAGCTGCCAAAATTGTCCTTTTTTGCACATCACTCCTCACCCATCATTTTTTTTAATATAAAAAGTTTATTAAATTACAAATTTAATCCCTAACTTATTTTATGTTTACATCTATTTAGTCCATAAACTTTCAAAAGTAACTAAAAGATCTCTTGACTTTTAAATATTAATATGATTATAAACTTCAAGAACAACTAATTAAGTCCTTAAACTTTCGCCATCCTCAGTTGTTGGAAGTTCGCCATCCTCACCCTAGAGATTGGAAGTTCGTTCCCCATCTTCAGTTGTTGCACTAAAAAAAAGTCCATAAACTTTTGATTCAGTGTCAATACAATATGTGTATGATATATTTAAATTTCAAAAAATTAATTGATATGTTAAATATAAATATAAATATAAATTTTATTTCTTATGGAATTCTAAACTTTTAATTTTGTATTTAGTAGATTCATGAATTTTTTTTTAAAAAAAATTATTGAATACGCCATAAATTTATTAGACACAAAACTGAAAATTTTGAGACTATTTTGGATCCTATATAGAAAGTTGAAGGACTTGTGAGAAAATACTTGAAATTAAAAACTTATCAATGCATTACTTTTTACATTAATTATGAAAAGGGTCAAAACAATGTCTCCATTATAACCCAGTAAGCATTCACTAAGCTTTATGGACAAATAAATTCATTAAATATAAAAAGAGTCAAAATTATATCTCCATTATATTTATATACTATTTGTGTCAAATATCTTTGTGAGTGCTACTTAAGTTTGTATAATTTAATGTAACATAGTAACTAATTAAACAATCATGTTTATTCACTATGTTTTTTCTTCTCTAATATTATATATATTTTTTATTCCAATATTAACATTCCATATGAAATGAGTCTATGTGTAATGAACCGAGATCACATCCGAATGAGAGGGATCCTGAGGACATGAAAGCATGGTTAAGAAAGGCTTAAAAGAAATGAAAGTTACTACTTATACCAACAAGCTGCACCTTCATTTTCGGTGGCTCAGTCATAAGAACTCATGTTGGGTGACCTCCTGGGGATTTTCCTAGGACGCAGGGGAATACCGGGACCATCAATTGCCGAATCTAGATTCTGAATCCTGGTCCGAATTCTGGGCCTGGGGCGTTACACTATGTTCTATTAAAATAATTTATTACATTTAGGGTTTCAAGTATTTAATTTAAAAAATAAGTCATTTTGGAAAAAAAAATAGAGTGCTTGGCAACCACTCAAAATAGCTTTTGAAGTGTATTTTAAACAGTTTTTGTTAAATGAGTTTAAATAACAATGAGTTTTTTTAAAAAACATTTTTTTCTCTAATCAATCCAAATGGGCCCTTAATAATGGTTACTCTAATTAAAAGTCTAACTGATACATCAAAATGAGTATAGCTTCATTGACATAATGTTTGTGCTATCAACCTCAAAGTCGGAGGTTCGTTTCTCCCAACCACATGTTGTCAAAAAAATAAATTATAAGTTATACAAAAACTTTTTTTAAGGAAAAAAGGTTTGTATCCTTTGTAAGTGTATCAATTTATACCACCTTTCGTTTGGAAAAACGGATTATTATATCAATTAAATCCCTAAACTTTCATAAATGAATCAATTTAAAATTCTTAGTCAGAATTTCCTTTGGGAATCGTCCATGAATTTATTTTAATCATCTATTTTTTAAAGCCAATATTTTATAAAAGCTCAGGGTTTTAAATTGATACAACCCCAAAGTTTATGTGTATAAATTGATATTTGTCCAATTTTTAAGTTGTAGAGACCTATTAAAAATAGATATTGATATATATCTAATAAACACTACTTTTTTTTCTTTTAATACAATAAAAATAGGGAAGTTCGAACTACATACTTTTTAGCTTCTAATACATCCTTATGCTAGTTGAGCTATGTTCGTTTTGGTCTCTAATAAACATCACTTTTGAAAATTTATACGTTGAGCAATTTCGTGTACATTCATCTCACCCTTTAGATTTAAATACATTTGAACTTTAATAATACTAAGTTAGAGATTAAAATATAATTTAATTCATCAATTTGGATGAGAATTTAGGTGGAGAAAAGTTCTAGATACATATAGAAATAACGTGGAGCATTAAAGAAGGAGATGTGTGTGTTTAATAATGAGTGGATAAGATCTTAATGGCACAACTCATTCCCTTTCTTGATGACACAAAATATTGAACCAAATTATTAAGGCCAATTTTAGTTGCTTAATCATTTGGTGCACATATCTAAAGGAATAATATTTTAGAATGGGAAATAATACATTTTTATAATTTAATAATTAATAATACTGCGAGAGTAAAATATTAAATCGGTAATTAATATCTTTATCTATTAAACTATGTTTTGATTGATTAAAAATAGATATATTCAAATTTTATAATACAAAATACATTTAAGGTCTTGAAATATATATAGGGTAGATGTTGATCAAAGCTTCATGGTTCAAAACTTTACTATATGGTGAGCAACTACTTTTGATGGTAAAAAAAAAAAAAAAAAAAAAAAAAAAAAAGAAAAGTAGGATTCTTTTACACTTTTCTTTCATTTTTGCAAAATTATTTTATTGTGAATATTGAATTTTGAAAAAGAAAATAATATTAAATGTTATTTTATTGAAATATATTTAGTGGAATGTTTGTTTCTCGGGAAATCCAAAATTTGCATGAGATTGGCATCAATTATATTGTTTATTTTGTCGAAATATAAGATGTCTATGAATTCATAGATGCCCGAACATCTAATTAGAATGCCCCTACCTGAAAACATCTCAAGAGCTTTTAATTCTCTTTTAGAATATAGATTTTCATGTTGAGAGCATCTTTTTTTACTTTTTTTTATTATTTCTTTTCTCACTTTTCTTTATTCATTTTATAATTAAAATAAATCGATATATTCGTTGTATAATAAACAACTCAATACAATAAATTGTACTTATTTTGTTCATTTACATATAAAATAAATTCTATTTAAATGGTACAATATATAGTTTAATTTATTTTCAATTGAAATTTAAAGTGGCTTTTTTTTATTTTACTTTAACAAGAGTGATCATTCAAAATTTAGGGAAAAAAAGACTATCACAAATTGAAATCATTTCTCTCAATTTTGTTTTCTTTATTTTGATAATGTATAAATATAATCTACTTAAAAAAATACTGTAAACTATATAATTGTCTTCTTTTAAAATAAATTCAAGTATTTCGAGTGAGAATCAAAATTATAATTTTTTATAATAAAGTATATAAATAAACTTGTTTTACAAATTAATATGTAAAATTAATATAAACTGATTCCATAACAATAAAATATTAGCTTGACACAAAAAAGTGTTATATCAATTCAAATTATATTAAATTAATATATAAATTATTTGAAAATATAGTAGGATATTGTTGGAATAATAAATGGCTTTAAGACATTTTCACATAGAAATCTTGCAAAATTAAATATTTTTATATACTCTTATCGATATTCCTACACAACAAACATGGTTATATAAAAATATGTTAAACGTTAATATTTTCAGACGCAACAAACGGTCCCTTGTTGGGTTTGCATACATGCAAAAGATAATGTATCATAATTAAATTTTAAAAAAAAAAAAAAAAAAAAAAAAAAAAAAAAAAAAAAAAAGAGGAAAAATGTAAGCATCAAGTGGATGAAAACAAAGTTGCAAAAGTTTTTGTTCAATTCCTTTGTGAAGAGGTAATGTAAGAACAAAGCATGGCCTCACATTTGGCCACCAAAAAGGACCTCAAAACTCAAAACAAAAATTTGATTCTTTTGGCCTTAAATTCATCAGGCAATGCATGAGAACCTCTTTCAATGACTCTTACAAAGTCTTCATTAATGTTTAAAGCTTTCCCTTAATTACACTCAAAATCCCTAACTTAGAAAGCAAAATGACACCCCATAAAAAAACTCTGTGTCATCGTGATCGCGCCAAGATATATATACACACATATTATATTATCCCGAATGTTTGGACGTTATTTCAATTTAGTCTTTATTGTTTAAAAAGTTTTAATTTAAGCTCTTAATTTGTAACATTTTCCAATTGTACCCTTTCTAGTTTATCATAGAAGTTTATGACGTGATAAAAATTAATGGAAATTAGACTTAGAGAAGAAAATTCAAAATTCCTACTTAATTTTTGAAAAGGTTGGAGAATAATTAGAAACTTTCCTTTATTAGGTTATTTTATTTCTCCTTTAAATTTTATCCACTCACTGAATATATTATCATATACGTTTATCCTAATCCAATTTCAACATTTACCATCAACGAGGGAAAAAAATGAAACTTTATATAATTTAAGTGAATAAAATAAAAAAATTTGAACAATGGAAACTAAATTAAAAAAACGAAACATTAGATATTTAAAACTATATTTAGCCCTACATATTTATATGTTAAATTTTGCAAATATATATATATATTGAAATTATTGTGTATGATATTGTACCAAAGGCAATGTACTATTTTTTTCTTTTTTCTTTTTTCTTTTTTGACAATGTGGCAATGTACTACCTTAGTTCAATGAAAATTGCTTGAAAATGAAATAGATCTCTAAGGATACGAAAAATAAAAAACTTCTGAACACGTGTACGGCTAAGATGGTAGTGTTGCTTGAGAATGATTGATGCTTGATGAGATGGTACAAAATGTTTCTCCTTTTAAAAACTTACCATTTCTAAAGTCTATTAATATCATCCTTTTCAATTATATTTAAAAAATAAAAAAAAATAAAAAAAAAAGGTGGGTCAATTTATATCATGGGGATTATTAGGCACAATTGATATATGGCATATAACATAAGGGTATTTTTGGTACTAAAAAAGAAACTGTTTCTTCCTCCTATTGCTCTTTATATAAGAAGTGAATGTGCACCATTGAAGGTGCAATAGATTGAACCAACTCTTTCTCTCTCTCTAACTTCTTTCTTCACTTCAGAGTCTCCACTCTCCTTCAACATCACAAAAAAGGTATGGTCAATATGAACTAAATAAATCTTTCTTCTTTCACAATGATGAATGTCAAACCAATACTTTATGTCAACACTCTCTTCATGTTATGTATATATATCTATATATCCATATATCTATATATCATAACTAGCTAGGAAAGTTGGAGGCAACATGGAGAAGACAAGTTCATTAGGTCTAGCGAGGACGAAATCCGATCAACTGTTGGAGAAGGTGGCAGCGGCATTCAAGTCACCGACGTCGAGCACCGAGGCGAATGGGGTGGTGGGAGAGAGTGGCAGCACGACTCTCTCGAGGAAGTCGAGCAAGCAGACGTTGACAGCTCCTTCACCGGGTCGTGGCAGTGGTAGCGGTGGTGGTCGAAACACACACATCAGGAAGTCTAGGAGTGCACAGCTGAAGCTGGATTTGGATGATTTGGGGAGTGGTGCAGCTCTGAGTAGAGCTTCAAGCGCGAGCTTGGGCTTGTCATTCTCCTTCACTGGCTTCACCTTGCCACCTGATGAAATTGGAGATTTCAAGCCATTCAGTGATGAAGATATACGTAAGTAATTCTCAATCAACCTGAAAATTGAATTTTTTTTTTTCCTTTTTCCAAGTGTATAGTATATAGTATAGCTCTTTACAATATAAAGAAACTGAGATAAAATTTTAGAATGAAATTCACTCAAACAAGAACACAAATAAATATTCATGAGATTAGGAAATGCTCTAATTATAATACATATTGTCGAAGATTTGTCGTCGTCGTCGTCATCTACTTTCATTTCCTGTTCATGTTTTTCTTCCTACCTTTTTTATATGGTCCACAGTCCACACAATGAATTTTCAAGTGTGTATATATAGTATATAGTATAGCTCTTAGACAAAGAAACTGAGTTAAAATTTAAGAATGAAATTCACTCAAACAAGAACACAAATGAATATTCATGAGATTAGGAAATGCTTTGACTATAATATATATTATTGTCGAAGATTCGTCATCGTCATCATCTTCATCTTCTACCTTCATTTCCTGTTCGTGTTTTTCTTCCTACTTCTTTTTATATGGTCCACAAAATGTGTTAAACCAGAAAGAGTTTTGAGGAAAGTGAACAAAAAGGAAGATGAGATACCGTTGGGGTATGGGACCCAGCCCTCCCACAAGATTTTCTGAGACTCTTCTGTTTCAGTCCTTCAGAAGAGTTTGCTAGAAACCCATATTCATCTTTCTGGTCCCCCTTTTGTTTGATAAAGAGAAAGTGTTCATGGTTTCCCTTACAATGGGAAAACTAGAAATAATTGTGGCAATAAAAGTACTCAAATCTTGTGGTTGTGTATGTCTGACCTTCTGCCTCTCTCTCTCTCTCTCTCTAGTCTCTAATTATAAATTATATACGTTATACTTCTGAAGCATGGGAAAATAAGGGTTAAAAACAGTCAATTGTGATACTCTCATACCAATTTAATAATCATAATACTTAAAACTAAAAAAAAAAAAAAATAATAATAATAATAACAAAACTAAAATCTAAAAAAATATCTGTACTTTTGGCTCTATTATTAATAATCCCCCGGAATTCAAGTACTGTAAGTACAATTTTGGAGTTTATAGCATTCCATCTTTTCCTCACTGTTTCTAAAAAGATTCTGAAGCAAAACAGGTGTAGTGTGTTTTTCACCCTTCTTTTAATTTTTTTAAACCCTATGCTGTAACAGTCACTGGCCAACTAGCAATTTGTCTTCGCTTGCATTTTCTCCCTCTCCTCTCTGTCTCTCTCTCTTTTTTTTTCTTTTTTTTTGGGAGGGGTTGATTTGGCCTAATTTGGGACACTTAAATGTGTTATTGACTAATATTTGACACCAAACTTGAAAAGGAAAGGCTATTAGTTGGTACTCATAATCAAATCAGCAAATCAGCAGAGTGACCAGGGCCCACAAATTTAGAAATATTTTGTGTTATTTAATGGAAAAGTCAAGTCCTTGAGGACTTCAATTTCATATTTATAGGCTCAAATTCCCTACCTACCTTTGACTCCTTCCCTGTATATCAAATTGACATATTTTACTCTTTCTGACTCTTACATAGATGATTGTTTTTTCACCTCTCGTGGTCCTTCCACTGCTTTTAGTTCATTATTAGCTGCCAAAAAATTATTAACACCTAAGTGTATGTTTGTCACTAGTTAAGGAATTGGTCATAGGAGTTGGTTATACATAGAGTGAATCAGCAAGGAAAAGTGCAATCAATGGTTTACTTGTTCAGGTTTGAGATTACTCAGAAGGGAGAGGTCCAAGTACCTCAAACTACTTGGGGGTTTTCTTTTGTATTTTCTTATTTTGCAAGTTATCAGTATATTTCCCTTTCTGTATAGTTTTTTCTTTCCCATTTTAATCATTTCTAAATAGAAGTTGGTCATATTATAAAATAATAGTAGTAGTAGTTCCATGTTTCAAGAATCAAGTATCTTGGGGGTAAATTCCCAATTCAACCGTTTAACATCTATATGCATATAATATAACAGCAGAGGATGTAGAAGCAGGAACATGCAAGGCCAGATTTCAAACAGAACCAACCATGCCTATTCACCTCAAGGTAAATAAAGTGTACTTTCATAATTGAAATAAAGTGACTTCACCCCCAATACATATCCACCAAATCTTTGACAACCAAAAGAATGAAAGTGTTCAGAATTGTATGTATTATTTTGCTGATAGCAAATGAATTTATGTCTATCTATTTGGACAGGCAAAATACAGGGAGATTGATGTAGAGATAAAAGCACAACCCACATAGAACATGGCTAAGCTAGCATGCAAATTATAGCATGGTCAGGTTCAGTCTTGTACAAAGTTTCATTTTATATGACAATTCATGTACAAGACTCATCCCATCTCTCCACCTAACTGAGAGAACATAATAAGAGCCAAAAAGATAAAATAAAAAAACTTGAAAAGAATAACTGTCCTTTAGGAATCTTATTAGACTAGCTGATTTTTTAAAACATTTAAGTCCATGCACGACCATAATCAGGTTGTTTAAGGGCTCAAAGAAGCTAATCAACGCATCAATTTGTAGAGGGAAAGAAGTGTTAATATATGGACCTACTTACATACCTTTTGAAAAATATAGCCATCTCTAACTCAAGTTGAATCTTTCCTGTAAAATATGGTGACTAAGGCTTGTCTGCATTTTTTACTGAACTCGGTTCATCCTGTTGTCTGGATGAAATACTTTGCAGTTCACGGATGTTACTTATAAAGTAGTCATAAAAGGATTGCGGACAAATGTGGAGAAGGAGATCCTGAATGGGATTACCGGTCGAGTAAACCCAGGTGAAGTTCTGGCCTTAATGGGACCTTCAGGAAGTGGCAAGACAACATTACTCAATCTGCTTGGAGGGCGGATCATCCGGTCTACAGCTGGTGGTTCCATTACTTACAATGATCAACCATACAACAAGTTCCTGAAAAGCAGGCAAGATTTCTAGACAAAGTCCTAGACTACTTCAGATCCTGATCCAATTAAAGAATACTGATGTAGAATGGTAATTAAGAAACTAATTTCAATCCTGACAAAATAAAATGCCATTACAGGATAGGATTCGTGATGCAGGAGGATGTTCTATTTCCCCACCTGACAGTGAAAGAAACATTGAGATATGCAGCTTTGCTTCGATTGCCGAAAACATTGACAAAAGAGCAAAAGGAAAAGCGTGCAATTGATGTCATCTATGAGCTGGGCCTTGAAAGGTAAGCTTGTCAGCTCTTTTTATCTGAAGCATAAGATATTACACTCTTCTGGAATAGACGCTCATCAATTTAGCCTCTGCAGGTGCCAAGATACAATGATTGGTGGCTCCTTTGTCCGTGGGGTTTCAGGTGGAGAAAGACGTAGGGTCTCTATAGGCAATGAGATCCTAATCAATCCCTCTCTGCTGTTTCTTGATGAACCTACTTCGGGCCTGGATTCTACAACTGCATTGAGAATTGTTCAGATTTTACATGAGATAGCTGAAGTATATACATATCTTCAATGCACCATTGTTCTTCTGTTTTGCTGATTAGCTCCAACATATAATGATTAAGGTGTTCTTCCATGGCAGGCTGGGAAGACCGTGGTGACGACAATTCACCAACCATCAAGCAGACTATTTCACAAATTTGACAAGCTAATTCTTCTTGGAAAGGGAAGCTTGATCTATTATGGCAAAGCAGCGGAAGCAATGAGTTATTTCTCATCTATAGGATGTTCCCCACTTATTGCAATGAATCCTGCAGAGTTCTTGCTTGACCTTGCAAACGGTAACCTGAATGATGTGTCTGTTCCGTCAGAACTTGAGGATAAGGTGCAAATAGAGAATTCTGAGGCTGACTGTAGACAGGATAGACCGTCTCCAACTCTTGTGCAGGAGGTATGTTTCAGGAAATCAAGCCACAATCTTGACTTCTTTAGCTTTGATTTTAATATAATTATAATCCACTTTGAAACAACCTGATTGTATTAGAGTCCAGTCAACTAGAATTTCTATAGCAGAATTGAATATCATCCAAGTCTCACAAAATATTTGTCTGAACAATATCAACTACGTAAAATAATAATTCTCTAGAAAATATATCAAGTTAACCTTTCCAAACCAGTCAACACTTACAGTTTTACCCCTGATCCACTTTTCCAGTTTTCAGGCAGAGCACCATTATTTCTATAATTTCTCTTTGAACTCTTCATCTGAAACATGATTTGATTCTATCCCATTCCCAACCATAACTTTGTTAAACCTTCTTGGAAAGTCAACTTAAGAATCCCCCTTATTTTCTTATGGTAAGTCTTAGATCTGACCTTAAATAAAACAAGGCAAAGAAAGACAATTATTTTACTTCCTAGAGTTTGACAGAACCAACACTCAAGAATCAATACTATACTATCATATACTTTGTACTCTGAATCATAATATCATTAATACAATAATGTAAAGCAGTATCTGGTGGAGGCTTACGAGACGAAAGTTGCAGAGAAGGAAAAGAGGAAAATGCTTACACCTCTAACGCTCGACGAAGAGCTGAAATCGAAGGTATCGAGTTCGAAAAGGCAATGGGGAGCGAGCTGGAGGGAACAATACTCGATACTGTTCCGAAGAGGAATCAAAGAAAGACGCCATGAATACTTCAGCTGGCTGAGAATCACTCAAGTTCTCGCCACCGCCATAATTCTAGGGTTACTGTGGTGGCAATCGGAAAGTAGAACTCCAAAAGGCTTGCAAGATCAGGTAATTCAACTCCTCCATTGCTGTTGTAACTTTCGAGCTTCAAATTTGAATGATTTTTTTTTCAGAAACTTTGATTTTCTGTTCATGCTTATTTGAGCTGAAACTCATTAGAAAATTTAGGCAATAACTCATTAGAAAATTTAGGCAATAGTTTTTTTTTTTTTTTTCACATGTGGCAGAATGTAAAAAAAATTAAAAAAAATAGTAAAATTTAGATGTAACTCTCGAAGTCTATCACTAATATAAGCATATCGATATCTTGGATATTTTTATAAGTCAAAAAATTTATAAAATTTATTTAGATTTATAATTAAATTATTTTTAGAAAAATTACTTTAAATAGAAAAAATATCAATTCACTATCTATCTGCGATAAACTGCGATAAAATTCTATAATTCTATCGCAGTCTATTGTTCAAGCTATAGAATTGATGTCTATCACTGATAGACAGTAAAATTTTTCTATATTTGTAAATAGTTTAACTCATTTTTCTATATTTGAAAACTAACTCTTGTGTTTACTCCCAAACTAAATGAAGGATATTATTATTAGAATTTCTATTCATATAGGATCAAATAGATGATATTTTTTATGTTTCACTTTTATTTATAAAAAAAAATATCGAAGGTATTAATAAATATTTAAAATCGATGTTGAACCTTTTGATTTACGGATATATTGACATGTCGATAGATATTTTCATACTACATATCAGTTGAGCTATATGTAGTTTAAAGAGTTTTTGGCCTTGAATGTCAACAATTTCATATGACTTAGTTCAATCCATGGTGGTCACCTACCTAGATTTAATATCCTACGAGTTTCCTTGACACACAAATGTCGTAGAGTCGGGCGGGTGGTCCCGTGAGATTAATCGAGTGTGCGTAAGCTAACCCGGACAATCACGGATATAAAAAAAACAATTGCATATGACTATCATTTAGTTGTTTGTTTAATTAAAGTGGTTGGATTTGCATTTTTTTTTTTTTTTTGTAGGCTGGGTTATTGTTCTTCATAGCAGTGTTTTGGGGGTTCTTCCCAGTGTTCACAGCAATATTCACATTCCCACAAGAGAGAGCAATGTTGAGCAAAGAAAGAGCAGCTGATATGTATAGATTGAGTGCTTATTTTTTGGCAAGAACCACTAGTGATCTTCCTCTTGATCTCTTGTTGCCTATCCTTTTCCTTCTTGTTGTTTACTTCATGGCAGGCTTAAGGCTTAGTGCTGCTCCTTTTTTCCTCACCATGGTCACTGTTTTTCTCTCTATTGTGGCTGCTCAGGTTTGCTTTCTTCTTCTTTGAACCTCATTTGGTTTTGTTTTTGGAACAGTAATTTGAAGCAATTATTTGTTTCAATATAGGGCCTTGGCTTGGCCATTGGAGCTACACTCATGGATGTCAAGAAGGCCACGACGTTGGCCTCCGTCACCGTCATGACCTTCATGCTTGCTGGTGGATTCTTCGTACAGGTAACTAACATGCTTCTTCCGAACGAACATACTTCGATCTCTAAAGTTTGGTTTTTAGTTCATATACTTTGAACAACCTTACGACTAAAAACATAACTTGCTTTAGAATTGAGCTTTAACATATATATAACAGTAGCAAGACTTTACATATGATTCTGATCTAGTCCTGCTATCAAAGTAGATCCAGCACTAAAATCGTATGGTATATAGAAACTGAACTTTCCCAAACATCTGAACAAAATGGAATAAGGGGCAACCTTATTTTAAGGTTGGAAACATCAAAAAAAAGAAGACATTTTCCTCCATAAGTATTCACACATCAAAGAACTTTTTGCAGAAAGTTCCAGTGTTCGTAGCTTGGATACGCTATGTGTCTTTCAACTATCACACGTACAAGCTCCTTCTAAAGGTGCAGTACAACAACATCATACCCGCTGTAAATGGTATGAAAATGGACAATGGAGTAGTTGAAGTTACTGCGCTAATCGCCATGGTTTTCGGATATCGTCTCTTGGCTTACATTTCATTGAGGAGGATGAGGCTTCACTCAGGAAGTTAATACAAACAGAATGCACAAGATTTTCTCAGAGGAAGATTTGCTACGAGAACAATCGGAGTATTGGCTTATTTGAGCTTGAATTTGAGTTGCAAGGTCTAACATATAGTAAAAATCTCCATTTTGGAAACTTTCTTGGTATTGTGTACTCCTAAAAGAAGGAAACTTACCTTCTGAGGCGGGGGAGCGCATCGAAGGCAAAATGAACATGTTATCGTTGATATGGCTTGCTCGTGGAGGTGCTTTTCACTTCAGCATCTAGCTAGAACAGTTGAACATCTAAATATAGTAGCCTGAAACAGTAGAGTTTAGTTCCAAATCCATGAACATAGAATGTTGGGAGAACTTTTCCATTTTTTTCTTTTTATAAGAGACATTCAGTTCGAATGTGCTTTTTTGGTATTTGTTTTTTTTATTATTCATCGACAAATTGGTTACTATCACATGAATTGTAAATGTATGAACATGAGGCTGCCTACTAGTGCTCTATCTCTAAACAACTATTGCAGTGGTTGTTACACGGCTGACTCCGAAAAACTATTACGGTGCGAAGGACATGGTGCATTCTCACATCAAAATTCAGGCCAAGGTCCTCAACCAACCGAGTAGCCGAAGAAGGGCAGCATCCAAAATGGGGGACTTCTTTTCGAGCCCTGTCAAAGTAGAAAGAATCAGGGGGCAGTGGAAGTCTAGCCAAACTAAGAAGAAATTACATGACATTGACGAGATAATTAGAACTTGAAGTAATGAGTTGTGTAGTCCATTAAACAGGTAATTCATTTCAGAGATGACAATCAACGAAGAAGTTCAGATCTTAAAGTTTGGCGGACCCAACCGCAATTGTCATTTTATCTCACTGTATTGCATGAGCTAAATTTGTTTTGATAGACTACCCCGCATTGGTAAATAATCACCAAAAATCTGGAAAATTCAAAATAGGTCTATAGCTCACCAATATCTGCAGCTACTCGGTGCGCACACATCACTCCGGAAAAGGCTACAGCGATTACTCCTTGTCCAGGAAAGCAACTATCACCGACACAATACAGCCCATCTATACCCTGCAGTCCATGATTGGTGGCCCTTCAGTTGGACATAAATAAAGAACATATACAAGAGGTTAGCATTCAATCATAAACTCACAGTTGTATTAAATGGCATTCCAAGTAAACCCTTAGGAGCGCCCCGTGGCATTGGTCCATAGGTACCATCGTTACGGGCTAGGAACCGCCTGTGTGTCTTCGGCGTCCCAACCTGTCATCATTTCAGAAATTTTTCAACCAACATATCATTAAGAGTAACTCTGCAGTCTCAAGCTAATTCAATCTAGTAATGATATATGCAACAATACAAGAGGTCACAATCACCTTTAACCTGATGATTATGAGTAAGGCTTCTAACCAGAGAAAAGTAATATTTTCACAATATTTAATTTAAAGTGTTCGTTCCAATTCCACTACTTTAAACATCACATGCAAGTACCAAAAGTAGGCATAATTAAAAGATAAAAATGCAGCCTCGTTGCTCAAGAAAAATAAAATAAAATAAAAAATTAGACTGATGAGATTTGCTATCCTGCATATGGAAAGATGATCGTCCAGTCCTTCTATGCAACATAATCAGAAGGAATAGTATACTCCAATAAAGTTCATATGGCTACTGGATAATAAAACTCACTGCTTTAATTATTTACCATTCATGTTGAGACAAACTTCTGCAAGAATTAGGTATGTTCTTCTACGGATCATTTTAACAAGTACAATCTTGAAGCCTATTTCAGTTCATTATTTTTATTCGAGTTTACACAAATGCACCATGATATTCTGTAAGGAGCGGTTCAGTTTTAAGTGGTAAATGTTTCCTATTCATTGAAGCTTTTAAAAATCAGCAAGATTGTTTAGTAGAAAATTAGACATATACCTCCATAAAATCAATAGATGATTTTAGCCCTGGAAATAGCTTCTTCTCAAGTCTAGTAATGATTTTGTCTGCTATCAGCTCCTTCTTTGCTTCGTATTCTTTTCTGGAGAGCCCCTGGTATGGGAAGAAACAACTAATCAGGGGGATGGAAGATGAAATCAAAGACTATTACTAAAAAATCAAGGAATGCCCTGGTGGTAAGACTTGCCATGATTTGCATGTCCAATGTCATGTACAAGAGTTTCCTCCAGGATCTACATTCAAGGCTCTCAGATATTCAGGTTGAAAATTTTAATAACTTAAAATTCTTATTGTTTCCCAAACTGGCTTTGGGGAGGGGAAAGTTGGCATGTTAGTGGGGATGCGTTATGTGCATATCATAAGAGTGGGACCTCTGAAACTTCATTACTAAAAGTTTAGAATAAAATAAGACTATTATTAAAAAACACTATACTCACCTCCCAATCCTCTATGGAAGAAGTAGTAAAAATGTGAAGAATATGATGTCCTTCTGGAGCTAATGATGCATCGAGAACGGTCGGGATGCTCAGAAAGATGCTTCCATATGGCTCCTCTAACCTTCTCCAATCACTCTAATAATAACAATGATAGAGAAGGAAACGATCAGATTCATAGCAATTCCATGAGAAGTTAAATGAAACTGTTGAAAATGACAACGAATAAAAGCATCAACTACCTCAAGCACAAAATGGTGACAATCTGTATCCGGTGGTAAAACCTCAGCTTTCACTCCCATATGAATTGAAAGAAAGGATGGGGCCTTAACATAAAGTTTCTGAAAGTTTTCCTCTTCCTTGGGAAGGTCCACTCCTTTTAACAGCTTTCCTTAAACAAAACAAAGCTCATACATATTCAGTAATTACTAAAATTCTGCTAAGGAGATAAGAGAGCGTTGAAACATTCAACCAAGCAATATAATAAAATTCTGCTAAAGAACTTGAGAAGAACTAACCAAAGGTATCCCATCTGGTAGCATTCGATACAACAGTTTTAGCAAAGAACTCCCTTCCATCTGACAGCTTCACACCTACCTACAATATAAACCAAGTTAATAATCAAAGTGGACACAATAAACACAAATCTAAACATCTAACTAAATCGAGCATAATACAACTAGTTAAGGCAATAATAACATTTTCTATAGTCATAGATTCCAATCTCAATCCCTTATTTGAATTGTAATATGCTAAAAAGAAATACTCACAGCTTTGCCATTTTCGGTGATTATCTTTGTCACATTTGCTTTATACATTATTGAGCTTCCATGATCAACCAAACCCTTCGCCAAGGACTTCGCAATTCCACCAACACCACCAATAGGGTAGTTTATTCCACCAAAATGCCTGTCACATAAAACCTGAAGCAGACAGCATTCAGTGAATCGAGACAAATTGAAGAAAGAGGTCCACCACAAACTCATTATGTCTTACCATGGCTGCATTTATCATTGGTGTTTGCAAAGCATTCACTGTGCTAACAATAAAACACTGCAAAACCACCGCATGTAAATTAATGTCAGGAGAAATACACAGGTAGGTAAAGAAAACCACATAATTTCTAAATAAACAATAATAAACTTACAACAAATATTCTCACTTAATCAATTCTCTGAGCTCACCTCTGCATCGATAAAGGACAACAGACGGGGATCCTTAATGTACTTCCGAGCCAAGTCTCCAGCATTTTGAGGCAAGTAGTATGCTGCAATGCAAATATATTTAAATATTTCACATGTAAGTTAATGAATGAGTAGGTGATAAGAATGAAAAGTAATTGTGATCTCTATGCTATGCTGTAGACTGCAGCCAAGACATTCAAAGAAAATTGAATACTTAGCGAATAAGCAAGAAAGCATTTCTTCTTAGATGGAAACTATAGTGTGGGTGGGGGGCGTCGAGGAGTAGTATGAATGTCACTCTCAATGAATGCAGCAAAAATCTAATTAAAGAATGCATATATTCTTTAATGGTTATTTCAACCTTCAAAACTTTTACTCTGATTGCAATTATAGAAATAAATAAAAACATCATTACCAAGTGTCAGGCATTCAAGAGGCTTCTGAAAGAACTGTCCAAAAAGATATATTGGCTCCTCCAGCGATTTTAGTTCCAATGAGTTTAAAGCATTGAATATCTACACAGACAATCAAGTTCGTCATGTGAGTCAATGGTTGTGGAGATAGAAATCTGGAGGAAGATGCAGTCGTCTCAATGGAAAACTGACCTTCCAACAATCCCCATAGAATTTGAGGATTCCTTCTTTTTCATGGGGAAAATTGCTGACAAGTTCAGCAACAAAGTCATTGTATTCTCTATGAATCCGTACTGAAAGGTTAGTTGGTAGATGGAAATGAACAGTGGTAGGATCAGGTATCACTTGCATCTCACAACCAACAGCTGACAAAGCTTGTGTAATTAAATTTAGATTTCCCTGCCCACCATATTCGTTTAAGAATACTACCAACCAAATGACTCAAAATGAAGACAAAATTACAACAAAATTTCTGGTGAAATAACTCATGAATGAAAAATGGAAGTTGCATTAACAGACAGCAGTCTACAACTCAGACATCAAATATATAAATCAAAAGTGCAAAATGGAGCAACCTATCAACCAAATGAAATGAAGTCAGCAAGATATAATCAATTTTGAAAAAGTCCAATTGTCAGAACACAGAAAATCACTCTTCAGATCTTGTAGAAGAACATTGTATCTAATTTACTTTATCGATCTGCACATTGATTTTTTTGGAGAGATGCATATACACCAAAGAGTTCTTCATCTAAGCCACGTTCGCATATACTTTTTTTGTGCTACTTTCCTCGTTCTCCACTTAAGGCCAAGGAACTTAAGTTAACCTTGCTCACTGTATGCTTCCATAGTCGCTGAACTTCACATTAATTGGTGTACTACTTACATGGCTCTTTTTACACAAGTACACTGCTCCATCCTAGGCAAGTAAACTTAAAATCTACTTCTAACATTCTATGAAAGTAGTTGTTTCTATCAAAAAGAAAAAAAACATCTAGAGGTCTAACATAACTCTCACTTTGTGAACAAACTAAAATGAAGTCATAGCATGCTAGGCATCTCAATTAAGTCATCTTTTGAACTATCCTAAATGCTAATTAACAAACAATAGTAAATAAAATAATAAACATCAGCAAAAGGGTTGCAGGGATAGCTTCTAAATTTCATCCCAACAACTGACCTTATCACTGAAACCAAACATTACAGAAGATCCAACATCAAAAGTATACCCATCCTTCTGGTAATACCCAGAGCTCCCACCAGGAATCACATACTTCTCTAAAACCAAAACCTTGGCTCCTTTCACTGCTAATTGAGTAGAAGCAACCAAACCCCCAATACCTGACCCAATAACAATAGCATCATATAGCCTTTTCTCCTCGCCTCCTCCTGCTGTTCCATCTCTTTCCACAGTTTCATCAACACCCAATGCTGATTTTGACTTTACAATGAACTTTTCAGTCCTCAAATTCGCCCCAGAAAAGGCTGTATCCACAAATTTAGCTCGTAAACTTCTGGGTTTCATATTCCCCAATTGTAGAGTCTTGGACAACCCCAAATTCTTGCGATTGATCTCGGAATCTCTCACACATAGCTTTCTGTAAATCTTATCGGAGATTAATTTGGGGTTTTGGCATCTGGGTTTGTTTCTATTTAGAATTTGGGCGTTGCCCAGATGAGAAAACACAGAAGTTTTACAACCCAAATTCAAGTCACTGAGCTTGTAACCAGTGGGAAAATGGGAATTATAAACAGCAGATGAAGAATCGAACGCCAACCCTGGTATGGAAAGTGAGCGAACTACGGCCATTTTGATTGATCCTTCAGCTTCAGATGATGGAGAGTTCAGTAGTTGAGCTAACTTTCGGTTCGAACTGCAAAGCGAGATAAACCAAAGGGAGAATTTTGATTCCAACCCATGATTCCTTTTGAAGATGAGACAAAATGGGCGTCCGATTTGCTCTTCTTTAATCGAAGAACCAAAAATGGAAGTGGGTTTTTAGCTTTAAGCTTGGAGTAACTTGCATGGAATTGAAAATTGATTGTTGTGTGGGGCAGTGGAAAGTTGGAAACTGCAATTACTTGGCTAGTGGGTGGCGTTGTAATCCATTTTCCTCACCCTCTGTTAATGGCTGAGGAATTTCCTATTTGTTTGCTTCTTCTAATGTGATATTTGTGGCAGAAGTTCCTTGCTGTTCATCCAAATTCTCCAAAATGGGGTTCTTGAAATTGCTGATGGTTATGTGAAAAAATGATCCGAGTATGTTGTTATTGGTAATTAGTGGAATTTTATTACTTCTCGATAGGATTGTTAGATGTAAATATATGTTGTAGTTCATCTTAAATCAAAAGATTTAATGTTTCAATTTCAATTCTTACTCTACTAGATTTAAAAATTACAAAATCTAATTAAAGAGATAATGGAGAACAAAGGTTGACATTAATTACATTCAAAATCCAATTAGGAAAACAAGAATCCCAACATCTCTCTACATCTTTCAAATTGGAACAGATAAAATGACCAAAAGAACTCGAAAAACCAGTAGCATAACAAGTTATACGGTGTGCACCTCGATTATGAATATAATGCAAAAAGATAAAGAGACAACTCTCAAATGCCTCCCAAGCATACTAATCTCATCAAGTGCATACTTCACCTTAGTAAGGTTCGACGAGAATTTTTAACCATGATTAACCACCTCCCAAGAATAGATTCAACCACAATAGAAAATGGGACTAAAAAAATTGAATTCGTGATAAATGTGATACTAAAAAGACCAATCAAGAGAATACTTTTGTGGGTTTTTTCTTCTTTCCCTTTTTTTAGGAAACAAGGACAAAACCAGATTAAACCACAACTGATCCTCCACCACTTTTCTTCCATTTGCTAGAGATTGAAATTTGAACCTTTAACCTTTTGTTCGAGATTATAATATCATAATCAATTATGTGATTCTCAAGTTAGGTAGATTTTTGGGTAAGTCTTTTCAAATCAACACCAAAATTGAAGAGTTTTTTTTTTTTTCTTTTCCATGCATCTTTGTATCAATTGGTACAAGTGCTTTTGTTATGAAAAGATAGGTAAGGAATTGCTCTAAAGAATACATGTGTAGCTCACTTTGATAAGTTTTCTTGATGAAATTATTGTTGTATTGCATTGCTTTGTAGTTAAGGATTTATTGAAATTTTCTGTTGTGCAGCTCAAACTGCATCTAATAAAAATCTGTCATGTGCAATTTTTTTTTATATTTTTTTTATTATGTATTAAAAAGTTGCATGAAATTACTAATCATTGCTCTTAATATAATATTTTGGCAAAACTTGGCTGGTTTGTTAATAATATAGAAGGAAACTTAGCCCTTATTTCTTTAGGAATAAAAAAATTCTCTTAAATTTTTAGTGTAATTTTCATTTGGGTCCTTCAGATCCAAAATATTATATTTTTTTCGTCAAATTTAAATTTAGTTTTCGTCAAATTTAAATTTAGTTTTCCTTTGGCTCATGTATTTTAAAATATTACACAATCACCCTTAAATTTTGAGATGAGTTTCATAGTTTTTAGGCTTCAAGATTTTACATTTCGTCTCACTTTTCATTAATGCATACTTTTAATTTCGTGAAAAATTAATAAAGTAACAAATTGATAGTGGCAAAAAATTAGTGAAAAAGTAATTTAATTAAAAAAAATCAATTCTTTTTAATTAATTAATAGTGAATGAACACGAATTATCAAAAGTAAGCATTAGTGCACATCCATAAGTAAAATTGTATAATTATGAATTGGATTAAATTAAAACTAAATTCATATTTAAAAATGTGACATTTTGAAATTTGGACACCAAATGAAAACTAAACTCTTAGAGTATAACATTTTAAATCTATAAACCAGACAAAAATTATACTCGAATCTCAACCAAATATTTTGGTATTGGAGTTGGCCAAATATTTTCGTTTACCATCCATATGGAATTAAGAAAGTTCAATAATCGTCAAAGCTGATATATGGATGTGTTTGTGACTAAGAAATGTGTAGTTCAAATGTCCAATTTTAAGTTATATTATTTGAAATATGAGAAATGATTTTAAATCTTTTAACATTTGGAACGAGAAAGCTTTGAAATAAATATATTTAAAATTTTATGTTTAAATGATAATTGAAAAAAAAAAATAAAGATAAAAAATTTATTGATATAACTTTTAATTATAATTTGTTAAATATGAAATTTACTCCATGTCATATGTTACACGTGACTTTCTCTTAGGTCTTAGGTGGAATGTCTAAAATACAGAAAATATTAGGACGGTTAGGTAATTAATCTTGGTTACTACAACAAAGTTGAAATTTGTGATTATGTTATATATATATTTAACCTAAAGTTATTTGGCATGTCGTGACAAATTGATGATAAAAGAATAACCCAAACTATAAAATATAAGTTTGGTTTTTTCATTATATATCTATGAGTTTGGTATGTTGCTTTGATTAAAGATGATAAATGCAGCGATTTGTTTGAAAAAAAAAATTATAATAAATGCCTATAATTCAATTAGTTAAGGTTAAAATATATATTTTCAACTAAATTATATATTTCTCGTTTTAAGAAATTGTTGACCTTCATTATTTTTTTCTTTACAATATGTGGGATGGGAGAATCGAACCTCTGACTTTGAAGTTGATAATACAAGTTTTATTTTAATTGAACTAGACTCCCATTGATTTTGGGAGAAATATAAATGATTATAAAAGAATCTTAACTGTTTTTGTGTTTGGTAAAATATATTATGATTAAATTCACTAAAATTACTTATAAATCAGATGTTCATTTCACATCATTTTTAAAATCAATTCTTTACTAGCGTTTAAATTATCCTAAAAGCATATGCAATTTTTAATATAATTTAATTTAATTTTAAATTTTATCATTTAAAATTAAGATATGTAATATATTTATTTTAAACAATTATTTAATAATTATAAATTATAAAAAGTAATATTACATCGATTTTAGTTATTATATCTAAAACATGATAATTTAGTATTTATTTACCGAACACTTATAACCAACTTGTAAATATAAAGTAGAAATTTACCAAACATTAATACGCTTTATATTAAAGCTAATTTTATCGATTTTTTTTTAAAAAAAACAGTTGTAAAATACATAGAAAACCTTGTTTTTTTAAAAAGAAATATAGAAAACTTTTTTTTTCTTCACGTTATTGTTTTATTTCTCATGATACAATAATACTTTGGGCTTAATTGCTATATTTATAATTATTTAAAAAATGTTGTTATACACTTAATTGTTATCGCTAAAAGTACTACCCATTATAATTACCCTAAATTTTATTGAAAAAGTTGCTCACCCTTCAAATATGGTTGTAGTTATAATTATACCCTCAAACTTTTAACCATAAAAATTGAGCCTTAAACTTGTATAAGTTTAAAAATTGAACCTTCAAACTTACCCATTATACAAATTAGGCTATAAAACATTTAATGGTAAAAATTGAGACCTCAAACTTATAACACTGCTAAAATTGATCTCCAAAATTGCAAATCCTACAAATTTGACCCTTGAGCATTTAGGACCCGTTTGAAGTACTAATTATTTATAAGTTAAAAAGAAAGTGCTTATAAAAAATTAAAAAGTCAATTCAAACGAGCAGTTAATTGTATAACTTTCAAACTTGCAAATTATAGAAATTTACCCTTGAACATACTTGTTTGATGTTTTAATTTTTTACAATTGAAAATTAGAGGAGATAATTGCAACTAGAACCTTCGAAAGGGTGTTTTTTGCAATTTGTGAAAGTTAATTTATTCTAGGATAGAATAGGAGACCTCCACTCTCTTGCATCCATCAACTTCAACACCGTCCAACTTCTTACACGTTTTCAACTTTCAAAACCTATTTTTTTTTCTTTTCTTTTTCATCGGTTTGATAATTTGTTTCGACTTGTAATATGTTTGGGGTTGATTCTAAGATAGTTAAATTCACTTTTTTATTTTTAAAATCACTCAGAAAATACTTAATCATTTAAAATCAATTTTTATAGTATAAAAAATTGATATAAAATTAATTTTGAGTCATAGAAAGTAATTTTTACTATCACTCCCAAACATGGGTTCGAAATTCGAAATTTCTTTTTCAAATTTCTTTAAAAAATTTCAGTGAGTATATTCCTTTCATCATCACAAAAGAAGCGCCAACGAATTTGGATCCAATTCTTATCATCACTCTTCTCCACTTATTCTTCTAATCTGTCACCTCCTAATTTCGCAGGTAATTTTCGGTTTCTGTCATTTCTGAACGATCTTTTAATCGAGACCCACTACTTCCTCATCCATCCCGATCATCACAAATGACACCCAGTTTCTAATTTCTGTGAATTTGATGACTTTTTTATTTGATCGTGCCTTTTTCTTGATGTTTCAGCGTCAATTCTTGGTGGGTTACGCTCATTTTCAGGTGTGAGTGATTGAAGTGCTTCGGGTAAGTGTATATATTGTTTTGTTTTTCTTCTCGTGTTTGTTCTCGTTTTTAGTTTTTTGCGATTGGTGTTGATCTGCATCGATTGTTTCGTTACTGGGAAAATGGATTAGGAATTTCATTGTTGCGAATAATCTTATGATTGTTTTAGTTGATGCTATTGTTCATCTGGGTGGGTTGGATTTTTGCAACTAGTTTCTATTTCTGCAATTTGAGATCGGATACTTAACTCCGGGGGAACTGAATGGGGATTGATAATGAATGCAAATGCCCCAGTTATTTCATAAAGTTAATTGTTCTACAAAATTTTGCAGGTTTAAACAAAATATAAAATGCATGTAATCCTTTTGACCATTGGAGCTTTAATTACTTCACTGCTTGGCAAGTCTGCCCAATCGTTCCGATGCTTTAATTTGTTTTTGTTGAGTCATATAGAATTGATCCTGTAGCTTTCTTTCAGTTCTTATTTCTTTTTTAGGGTACTAGATGATAGATTAGGAATTGGTTGATGAAGTAAATGTTATGTGAAGTTTTTCTGTTTTGGGATTGAATCTCAAAGACTAAAGTTTAGAGGCTGCCTGGATTCTGCATAACCTTTGGGGGATTCTGGTAATTGAAGACTCAATGCACAATTCATATGTGGTGTATGAGGGAAGAAAAGAAATGGGGAAGCTTGGTTGGTAATTTTTTGGATGTTTCTAAGTCTAAAAACTTTTTTTTATAAAAGAAATCATTTCTTAAGCATGTATCTAAATGTTTGGGGGCTTAGCCACCAAGTGTTTAAACACTCACAACAAGATTCGAAAGCCCCTCCCTTCATGTGATTTTGGAAGGGTGGTGTACCCTCTGTAATAAAGAATCAGAAACACAGGACCACCTTTTTCTCACTGCTCCTTTGCTGGAAATTTCTGATGTTGCTTTACACATTTAATTGGCCTTTGACTGTTCCCAAGGACGTAAACCCCACTCTTCCATAAATAATGATGGTGTATCACTTTTAAAAGACGAGATGATCTTTTAGCTTCAGTTTTTTAGAAACTTCCATTTTCACCCTCTGGCTTGAAATGAACAATAGTCTCTTCGACCAGAAAGAACAATCCTTTTATTAGTTGTTTGAATCTTTATCCTTTTTGGCTATGTTATGGTATAGACTTTCTCCTCCGTTCAATATTTTTAGTATAAAATACTCTTTTGGCTAATTGGAATGTTTTTATGTAATCTCCTTTGCTTGGGGCCTGGTTTTCCTCCCCCTTTTTCATTTGAAAAAAGAATAAAGGAAAATATGTATCTACCACCTTATATGGGTATGGAAAATGTTAGGAAATTTTATACTTATAACAGAAAGAAGTTGACAGCTTCTGAATGCACTTGCAAATGCTCAACATGAAGTTATAAATTATTTATTCGTCTGAATAGAACTTTGATGTCTCTCTCATATCTCCCGAGTTGAACATGGGTATTTTTTTCTTCTTTAATCAGATTCCTGCTCTTAAACCTTGATTGACCTTTTGGGTCGTACCCTAGATTGACACACAACTAAAGGATCAGGCTGAGCATTGCAATCATGGATAGGCTTAGTGCTTCAGCACGTCTCATGATAGTTTCAGATCTTGATCATACCATGGTTAGATCTTCAATATTTTGCTTATTATTGTGCAACTCCATTTCCTTCTGGCAGCAATCTAATTTGTTAAATGCTTTCATTGAAGGTCGATCATCATGATTCTGAGAGTTTTTCTCTGTTGAGGTTTAATGCATTATGGGAAGCCAATTACCGTCATGATTCTCTGCTTGTTTTCTCGACCGGCAGATCCCCTACACTGTACAAAGAACTAAGGAAAGAGAAACCTATGTTAACTCCTGACATTACCATAATGTCTGTAGGAACCGAGATAACGTATGGTCACTCGATGGTGCCAGATGAGGGGTGGGTTGAAGTTTTAAATCAGAAATGGGATAAGAAAATTGTCATTGAGGAAGCGAGCAAGTTTTCTGAACTTACTCCACAGGTACTGTTTATACTTTTGAGGTTGAACAAAGAATATTAACTATTTCGGCCAGATAGTATCTTTTATTCATTGCAGTAAGGTATAAGTCATAATAGTTTGGGTTCTTGTAGGCAGAGTCAGAACAACGGCCACACAAGGTTAGCTTCTATACTCAGAAAGACAAGGCTCAGGCTGTAACCAAGGCCCTTTCTGAGTCGCTGGAGAAACGCGGGGTAAGGTTGTACTTCTATGCACAACGTTTGATCTGTTGACTGACACGTGTAACTGTGCCTATCATTTAGTGTCTTTCTTTTTCTTTCCCCATATCTTTTCTTTCTAACATCATGTACCAACCATGAGGTCAAGTAGGAATGTTAACCATGAAGCTACTTTTTGTGTGCTTTTCATCAGTTGGATGTAAAAATAATCTACAGTGGAGGGATAGATCTGGATATATTACCACAAGGTGCTGGAAAAGGACAAGCTCTTGCTTACTTGCACAAAAAGTTCAAGAGCATCGGGAAACTACCAACTAGTACACTTGTTTGTGGTGACTCAGGAAATGATGCCGAGCTATTTAGCATTCCGGACGTATTTGGTGTCATGGTAGTTCAGCAGTATTACAATTTGTTGTTATCAAAGATAATTCCATCTCCTTGTTCTATCTATGAATTATTTTGCATTATTTAGGTTAGCAATGCTCAAGAGGAATTGCTGCAATGGCATGCTGAAAATGCAAAGGACAACAGCAAGATTATTCATGCTTCAGAAAGGTGTGCAGCTGGCATTATACAAGCTATTGGCCATTTTAAGCTTGGTCCCAATATTTCTCTTAGAGATGTTAAGGACTTCTTGGACTCTAATCTGGAAACTAAAAGCATTGGTCATGAAATTGTGAAGTTTTACTTATTTTACGAGAAATGGAGGCGCGCAGAAGTCGAGGAATCTTGCTTGGATCACTTGAAAAATTCCTTTGTATGTCTATCTCTTCGATCTTTAGTTTCTCATTTAGGACCGTGGTTTGCATATCTAGATTTAGAAGTGATACATTCTGTTCTAGAGAGAAAACGTTGCAGTTATTTTGTACATGCTCATTTAATTCAATATCAACATCTCTAGTTTTCTTTGATGTTTCCAGTATCTGTCTAAAAGTTTCTTCCACCATATGGAATCATATGGTATAGTTGGTCGAGAATATATTTAATAATTAAATTTACTTATCCTTTTGGTTTAAGTTTTTTAGTCCATAGGAATTTAATATAGTAAGTATGGTTCCATGAAGTTTTTGGGTTCAAACCCCCACTACTGTTCCGCCTCACTAATCGTCTTGGGTTCATGATTAAAATTAGTATTTGAACCCACATGTTGAAGGGCCATGTTGAGACTATATCAAATCCTAGAAACTTATTTATTTATTTATTTATTTTTGGCAGTGATTAGTATAATTGCTATTCAATTTTTTGCATGAATAAAACTTGTTACATTTTTGGATCATATTATGATCTTTTTTGTCAACCATTACATCCTCACATATGCCATGAGAGTACAGCTTTGTATGATCTTTTTGTTTTTAATTGTTTGATATGTATGTATAGAATTCATACTGTATGGTAACTATGCCCATTATTTTCTTGACCTGGATTGTGTAGAGTTTTACCTAGATCTAAACTAAACTCTATCTTGATTACTTTTATCCTCTCTTTCTTTTCTGTCAGAATCCATCTGGTGTTTTTGTTCATCCGTCTGGTCTCGAGCAATCTCTTTCAGACAGCTTGAGTTCAATACAAAAGCACTATGGAGATTCTCAAGGAAAACAGTATCGAGTTTGGGTTGATCGAGTATTGCCTACAAAGATCGGTTCAGATTCGTGGCTTGTGAAGTTTGACAAGTGGGAATTATCTGGTTCGATTGCTTTCTTCCAATCTCTATGATCTTTCTCTCCACTATCTGTTATTTTTCACTTCTCTAGATCTTTCTTATTTTCAATATAATCATTGGATCAATCAGGTCATTGACTTTAACATGAATGAGATAATGCATCATTCTCATCATTCTCAGCAGTAATCATGGATTTTAACTGTGGTGTATTCTGTTTCTCATAATGTTGAACTCACTAATGTTTAACAATGTTTGCCATGGAAAGTCTCTAGAAAATACTTGGGTACACCTTCCATCCATCTCAAAGGAAAAAATATATATTGAAAAAAGTTTGGCTACGTGACAACTTGTGATTGGCCACTTAAGTTAGCTGCACCCAAGTATTTTGCTATTAGATATTCTAAAGGAATTTGTGACATAAATGGTAAAAGCATCGAGTTTACGGTTTGATGGTCGTGTCAGTTATAGACTTGTGTGCCTGTGTTCCTTGTGCCTTTTCGTTTACCTGCCACTGTTGTCTGACTTTTCGATGTTCTATAGGTGAGGAGCGACTATGCTGCAGGACAACTTCCATACTAAGTTCAAAGGTAAGAAATATTAGATTGCAAAGGTTATTTTGATGTTTTTCTTGTGTGTTTCACTGAGATTCTGAGCTTTTGGAATTCAGGATTCAAATGCTGCCAGTGAGTTTGTTTGGTTACATGTTCATCAGACTTGGCTGGAGGGATCAAAATCAGAGCTTAGTTCAACCTGGCTCTTTTAGATTTTTTTTTTTCTTTTTTCATTTTTTTTTCAATCCAAATCTTTATCTGGTCACAGATAACTCCAGAACTAAGGCAGTACCTCTGTTTTTCTTATGAAAATAATTGTAACTTGATGGTTTGACATCTTTATTGAATAAATTTAATATAATGATTACTTTGTCTTTGATGTGTTTTAGCCTTTCAGGGAATGTTTGTACTTTGTAGTTATAGCGCTCTTCCTAAGGAAAATTTTAAGAAATAACAATTTTTTAAGTTTTCACAACTAGTCCGCATTTTGAAAACTCATTAAAATAGTTTTTCTCGGTGTTTTTTTACCTGTGACCCACCACTAAGATTTTGTATAAAAAGTTGACAATTTCAACTTATATTCAAACTATCGATTCTTTTAAGTTTTTTCAGGATGCGGATCAAGATTCACATAATTTTTCCAAATCTTTCCAAAATTTAAAAATCATAATGCCAAATATTACGAAAAATTTGAAAAGATAATTGGTAAATCTATTTAGATAAGGGGTAAAAATTGGTATAAGATTTAGAAAGGTTGCATAATATTTGAAACAATTATGTGGATCTCCATTAATCTCGGGCAAAATTGTACCGAGAAAGCTTGATCTTTCCCAAGCCCTTCGGTACAATTTGATCTTTCCCAAGATTTGAAAATTTTAATATTAGATTTGATAAAAATAGCATAACTTACCTAATATTTAGAAAATGTTAATTTGTATTCAAATCTTGGTGGTCGATCTCGACCGAGATGTACCAAGAAAAACTATTTCAATGAGTTTTAAACTAAAAAAATGGTGCTAGTTTTGAAGAATGGAAACTTTTGGATACTAATTCTAACAATTTCCTACTCCAACTTTCACTTTTTCTAGATGCAATGTATAAAATTTCGAGTTGACGTCTAGGACATTCGACACGTCGGAGATGTCTAGGACATTCGACACGTCGAAGTGTCGAATGTCATATCTCGACATGAGGCAAAATATCATTTTTAGATGTCGAGAAAATGTCAGAGGAATATTATAATACTATGATAGTTAGTTTTTTAGAATAATTCATCATATATTGGGATTGTATCACTCTTTTTCTTTACTAAACAACCAATGGACAAACAAGAACAGACAAAACTAGGCAAAAATTATTAAACGTATCTTACTTAATTAAGTTGTAATTAAGATATGCTAATTTTGAGTATAGTTTGATTAAGACACCAGAAAGAAAAAAAAAAGATTTTAAAATAATTGGAATTTTTTTTCAGTCACAATATGAAACACAGTACAGCACAGCAAATATATCAAGAAAATGACAAAATTTCGTCCATAAGTGCAAGTAATGGTGTTTGTGCTTCTTTCTTCCTCTTATAAAAAGGAATATTCTTTTCTTTTTTATTTTATTTATTACAAAATATTATATATTTATATATATGTAAAGAAAAATTCAATTAATTGTTAAATTAAAAGTTTAGTCACTATACTTTCGAATTTATTTCGTCTTCAAATTTTTAAATACAAATTCAATTTCTAAGTTCCTATTTAGTAATTATTTCATTTTTTTTATTGTATTTATTTTCTCTCAATTTCTTATCCTGGTTTCGTCTTTTTTAAGTTAAAGAGTTGAATTTTTAGTCAAAATTCAAAAAATAAAACACGTGTTTTTTTAAAAAAAAATACTTTTTTTAGGTTTCAATATTTAACTTGGGTTTTTAAAATATTAAGAGAAAGCAGATAACAAAACAAAGAAACTTGGAAGTAAGATGGGTCTTTATATAAGCTTAATTTTCAAAAATCAAATGGTTACTAAATTAGGTCTTTTTATTATTTTTGTACATAATGTTAGATACAAAAATAAAAGTATAATAAAGGGCCCAACCGGGTTCGAACCGGTGACCTCTTGATCTGCAGTCAAATGCTCTACCACTGAGCTATGGACCCTTTGTTGTCACCAAATAGAATATAACTACATATTTTTAAAACTATAAATTACACATAAAACGTTTGTTAATTTCATTTTTAAATCTCAAGCTTATTTTTTCAATTTATATATACTAGTCTTTTAAAACATGTCTCACGTGGCATTTGAATATTTTTAAAAATATTAAAATTTTCATTGATTCAAGTCTTTTTTATAACCATTAGTTTTCTCAAGCTTTTGTCAAGTAATTTAAATTAAACAAAATAAGATGCAAGTTAAACCAGGTAAATTCTTAAATAATTAACTTATAAAAATTATAAGTTAATTTCGAAAATAATTGAAATATTAAATCTATTCTATGTCAACGTGAGCATGGCTCACCTTGCATAAATTTTTATTACTAATTACAGATGTTAAAAAATAAACTAAATCATCAATGAGTATTAATTTACCAATTATTGTAACTAGTTTTTTCTAATTTAAAATAAAAATTTACCAAACATTATTTTGCTTCACTTAATAGCTAGCTTTTTTAAGTACGTATGCTAACAATTATTTTTTAAGTCGTGACAATGCCAAAACAAGCCTTAGTTTCTATTTGCAAGGACTTCTCCTTCGGAATACCATACATAGTGATATTCCCTCTGGGACAATCAGTTTAGTCATCCTATCTCAAGTCTGGTAAGATTCTTCCTCTTCAAACAAAGGAAGATGGTCCTTTATATTTTTTAAAACGGACACTTTTAGTATTTGAGGTTTAAACTTAACTTCCATTTAGTCATTGTGACTTCAAATTAAAGTAACATTTTTTATCATCAAATCTTGAATATATTTGATCTTAAATGAGTCTCTAAATTTTGAAATTAGTTTCAAAATGATCTTTGAATAGAGCTAACTATGTAAGTTGGTGTAACAAAATGATCCGTTTGTTAGCTAAACTTTATTGAAATTTATTTTTTAAAATGATCTTAATTTTCTTTTTTATATTAAATAATTAAATATAAATCAAATTCAAATATCGAGTACTCACTTTTGAAACTTGAGAATTAAATAAAAACTAAATTAAATTTTTATGACCACACATGTTAATTTTAAAAATTTATAGATCAAATAAAAATTATATCAAATCTTATAAATCAAAAATGTATTTTGTCCAATATTATAACTAAATTTTATAAACTATTGTGGCATAAAAAAATAAATAATAAAAAGAGGTATTGGACACAATTATTAATTTTAGGGTGAACATAATAGAGTAATTTCGATTTAGCCATAAGAATACAAAATTAATGACATTTGAAAATCATAAGAATTAATATTGAAACTAAATCCAGTGAATCAGATCTTTTATTAATGATAGACATTATATCCAGTGAATCAGATTCTTTATTAATGATGGACATTAATAAATATTTAGATATCTATAGATAATAACATTTTATTCTATTTGAAAATATTTTTTTAACAATTTTATCATTTAAAATAATTAAATAATCTGATCAAATATTACAACTTTGAAAAACTCAAACCAAATTAACACTTTCTCCGACTTATAAGGACAATCTTAGCAAAAATGTTAATGACATAAAACATGAATTGATTATTTTTAGAATAGTCAATTTCACTGTAAACATAATACATTTTAAAACAATATTGCAAAAATTAATTTGAACAACTAGGTAGATAATTATAATTTCCTCAAATATTTCAATTGATGATACGTGCTTTAATCAGTTGAAGATGTTATGGTTGAATTTTGGCTAAAGATAAATCAAGATAATTTAAGATAAAATAAAATAAAAAGAAATAAAAAAATATTTGATAAGGTAAGAATTAAGAAAATCTCATATCATAATCTTAGATCAAGTCCCATATAAATACAATATCATAACCATCAAAGGTAACTTAAAACTTCTGACTTATTTCTTATTCTATAATTCTCTTACTCTTTTTTTTTTTCTTTTTGCAAGTCCTCTCTTTAATAAATTACAAATTCAAATTCAACTGATGTCACGTGAGGGTCAAATGCATTTCTTCTATTCCAAATTTTACATCAACATAAAATATTCATATCAACAACAAATAGTTAATCTAGTATAATAAAATCAAATAAACGTCATATGTACTATTTTATATGATAGTCTATATAAACTTTATGACTTTAAAAGGATAAAAGTAAATATTTTTAATATTCTTAAATTGCAGATTAACCAAAAACTTAAATTTAAATTGATGGGTAAATGTAAATTTAATTATTATATTATCTAACATCTATTAAACTAGGTTCGTATTAGTATTAAGCCTAATACATTTAAGTTTTTTTTTTTTTTTGGGAAAATTGTTTCCTACACGACATATCCACGTGTCACCTTTTGAAGATAACAGGTTGCATAATGCTCATAATACAGCTGCCACAACATACAACAGGTTTACGCTTCTTCTTTTTATTATTTATTTTATTATTGAGCAATTGTTCTGTTCAACAAATAGTATTTTTTAAATGTGTAAGTTTAAAATTTTATAAATGAAGGTAACACACGTTAAGAAATATGATATTTTTTTTTTTATGTTAGACGCAATATAAAAAAATGAACTAAACTATTTATGAATATATACAAATTTTATTATCTATCAACAATAGAATTCTATTATTTATCGTTGTCTCACTCAAATAATAAACATAAAAAGTACTTATAATAAACTTTTTTATCATTTTAAATTAAAAATAATTCGTCATCTCTAAAATTATTTTTTAAAATAATAAAAAATACTTTATAAACCTTTTAATGTTATTTTAAGAAATACAGAGGTTGAAAGTATATATTCTGAAAGTTAAGAACCAAACACATTCTTCAATTCTTGGAGATTAAAAATTAGTTTTATAAATATATATAAAAGGCTAAAATGAATAAATAATAAAAGTTCTTTTCAAATATAGAAAAATGAGTCAAACTATTTACAAATATACAATTTTTTTACAGTTTATTAGTGATAGAATTCTATCACTTTTTATCGCTCAAGCGATAGAATTTATTTGCTTGAACGATATAAAGTGATAGAATTCTATCGCGGTCTATCACTAATAGACAGTAAAATTTTTCTATATTTGTAGATAGTTTGATATTTTTTCTGTTTACAGTAATTTCTGTAAATAAATAAGATACTAATTTTTAAAATAATAATAATAAGATAATAAAAGAGATGTACCTTTGGCTGACACGTGTTCGACTGCACCATCTCTCATCTTCACGCGCCTTTTCCCACTCACTGTATCGCGTCACATCACTCACGGTACTTTCTCGCAGTTCACACCTTTCATATTTTGACACGTGGCTTCTTGTCCACCTCAGTTTTTTCTTTTGTTTATAATAATAATTAGTTTTTTTTCTTTTTTTAATTTGGAATTTTTATAATTTCTCAGTTGGCTTCTCAGTTCCCAAGCGTTAAGCGTTTGTTTCAGATAGCGACTCTTTAGATTGATCCAACGGCCCCACATCTTACGTTATAATCCATTGACTTTTTTGTCCTTTTCCCCAACTCAATTTATATTTAATTACTATTAAGTATTAAGTCAATTACAATAAGAAAACGTTATAAATATTATTCCATATTATTATTGTTTTCTTTTTTACTAAAAAATTGCTAGTTTTATATTTTTAATTTTTAATTTCAACCATTGCGTGCCAAAAATATATAACGACTCCTTAGTCCCGCCATTGTTGAACTCAATAAATAAATAAATAAATAATCTCATCATAGTGTAAACTCTCTCTTTATTTATATGTACACAAAAAATTGTTAATTATTAATTAATTTTATATTAATTTTAAATATAATTTTTATTAACAGTGTAATCAAATACGAGATCGAGAATTTACATCTATGATTTGTTTAGAACTACGATCGTGTTTTCATTTATCTTATAATTCTTACATATGCATTATTTATTATTGCTTGTTTAAAAAGAAAAATAAATGAATTGAACAATTTTAGTTGAATTATAATTATTTTCTTATACTAACAAACACGCATACGTAATTATTAATTATTTTTATATAAGCCATGATTGTATAATGTACATTTCGTATTAACAATACCATAATTTAAAACTCTAAATAACAATATGAATTTGTTGAACTAAAATATAGATTAAAATACTTTAAAAGGCTGCATAAAAAAAAAAAAAAGTTGAATTTAAAAATAAAATTGCTACAAAATAATAACAATTCGATTAAATATATGATAATGGGTTTATCTTGTAAGCCCACATTTTCTTCATGAAAATGAAAAATCAATGAATGAAAATATTGACACAAACTCAATTAGATAAAAAAAAATATTTACTGATAAAAGTGTCAAAAGTTCGAATACTTGCTCTAACACGACGACGATATAAAGATTCATTTGATAATAATTTGTTTTTTTTAATTTAGAAAAATCGTATGCGTTTTTTCATGATCTCTCTACTATAATTTCCATATTTTATAAAGAAATAAATTTTCAACTTTTAAACCACGCCCTTTAATAAAGTAGACGATGAAACTAATAAATTCACAGGTAAAAGTAGTGCTATAACCTTAAATTTAAAAAACAAAAAACTAAGGTCCGTGCAATAACCATTTTGGTTTTTTAGTTATTTTTAAAAATTAAGCTTATAGATAATAGTTCAATATATATAAATTTGTTTGTTTTATTATTACTGTCTATCAATGTTTTATAAATCCAAGTCAACTTTTGGGGAAAAAAAGTATTTGTTTTCTGAATTTGACTAATAATTCAAATATTTTTAAGAAAAATAAAAACCATAATAAATAAGTTGGGAAGATAACAAGAAAAACATAATTAAACAAAAAAAACTAATGGTTATGATTAGATGAGAACTAATTATCTTATTTCAATAAATATATTAATAGGAGAGAACAAACATTTTAAAACATCAAATTAAAAATTTACTCTTTATAGTTTGAATAATATTAATTTAGTTATATGGTTTAAAAGTTAGAATTTAGTCTCTAAATTTGATAAACCCTCCACAAAAATTCTTATGTCTGATAAAACTCCCATATATAATGGTCTTAACAAACCATAAGGATGAATTTATCATTCTTAAAATCATAGAGACTAAATTGAAAAAAAGTTCATTTTTTGACCTAAACTTTCAATTTTATCAATTTAAATACTAAACTTTTAATTTTATCAATTTAAATCGTAAACATAGTAGATTGTATCAATTTTAACTCCACCGTTTTAACACTTAAACTTGAATAATTTTTTACACACACGATTAAGTCCAATTATAGTTAAAATCGATACAAAAACTATCAAGTTTGAGGTTAAAATTGATGAAATAAAAAATTTAAGATTACAATTATAAAAAATCTACCAAATTTGCAATTTAAATTGATTAAGTTGAAAGTACGATTTGTCAATCAGTTTTATATTGATAGACTTCTATGAGCATAGTGAGAGACTTCTATAATTTATATCTAGACCCTATAAGATAAACATGATAGACTTCTATCGGCGTTCCGGAGAATCCGACTATAGAGCTTTTCCACCCGCCTCTTTAGTCTTAAGAATGCTAGTTTGTGTAAAAAAATTTACTCTTTTGTATAAATAATTTCTTTTATTTTTCTATTTTCAAAAATTCCTTTCACAAAATTTATAATTTAACAAAAGAAAAACAAAAACTCAAACAAATTAATATGAAAATTCACACGTGTCCCTTGCACCAAATTATCTAATTTCAACAACCGAGCAAAACTCAACTGACATGATCGGACCTTGTACCAGGTATCCTTACTCAACGTATTGTAAATAATAATAATAATAATAAATTCAAGTTTAATAAATAAAACTAGAGAGAGGATGAAAAGAGGATAGGGATAGAGAAAGATAAGATTAAGTAATATATATAATTAAAAAAAAAAAAAAAAAAAGTTGAATATTCTCCTTCATATCATTTGCCACTTTGACTCTATCTTTTCCCTAACAAAATTAGTTTTGTGTTGTTTGAAACAATTCCTAGAAAATAGAAATGAAAATGCTTCTCTGTAACCTCTCCCATTTTTCTCTCCTTCTTCAACAGAAAATCTCTCTCTCTCTCTCTCTCTCTCTTCTTCCCCATTTATAGGATCTCAAATCCATTTTCAACCACACCCCTTAATTTCTCTCTCAATCTCTCAATTTCTTCACAAACCCTCCATTCGTCTTCAGATTCCGTCGCCGCCATCTTCGTCGTCTCCCGCCTCTCTTATTCTTCTCCCTTCCCCTTTCCATCCTCCGGGCCCGGATTGCTGTGTCCCGGCAACTCCACTCCGCCACAGCCGCTGTTTGTGATCGCGTTCTCCAATGGCTGCTCATGCTGCTTTATTTGCTCTCTGTTAGCTTGCGGAAACCTTCTTTGTGGGAGGAGGAATTCAAGCTTCGATTTCATTCATTTTGATTTTTTGTTCTTGGTGTTCTCTCTTTGATTCCTTCTCCCACACGGAATGATCTGGATTTGATTTTGTTTTTAGGGTTTTTTTTGGGGGGGTTTTTTGACGGAGGAATTATGGAGAAAGGAGTGAGGGGATTTTTCACGGTGATTTTCTGTTGAGCCAAACACGTTGAGGAGGAAAAATTAGAGAGGAGATTTGGAAAACCTAGCGGAAGAAACCGCAATGTCGAATTCGATTATGCTCCGTCCGCCATCGTCGAACCGTCGGCAACCATTGCTAACGAGCAAATCCGCTTCCGGAAGGGTCCGGTTCGCGGAGGTAGCTGGCGGTACGGCGGCGGAGTGTGCTGCCGTATGCTGTTGTTGTCCTTGTTTTGTTATTAATTTCCTTGTACTCGCCATTTACAAGGTTCCGGCTGGTCTCTGCCGCCGTGCTTTGAGGACGAAGCGCCGGCAGAGGTTGAAGAAGAAAGGAGTTCTTCCGGCGAGGCGTGTCCGGTTCTCCGGTGGGGGACTCGACGAGACGGATATTCAGATTCTTTCGGTGGGAAAAACGGTGTACTCGTTGGAACCGAAAGGACAGAAATCGGAGGAGACGGATAGGAAAGTGATGGAACTGGAAAAAGAGATGTGGGAGATTTTCTACAGTACTGGATTCTGGAGAAGCCCTTCACAGAGAGATCAAATTTCGATCGCTAAATGAAAAAACCATTTTCATAAACGATTCTTCTGCTCTGTTTTCTCTCTCAACTTTCTCGGCAAATTTTCCCGGAAAAACGGAAGGGAAATTTCGCCATCTTCTTCTCGGGTCTGTGGGTTTGAATTTGAATTGATCATTTGGAAATGGTGGTGGTGGGGTTTTTTTTATTGATTTTTTTTCATTTTATTTATTTATTGAGGATCAAAGTTCTTCATATATTTTTTTAATCATGGATCTATCTGATGGTGTTTGGCTTCCGGGAAAATATTGTACTTCTCTCATTTAACATGGAAAAAAATAAAGGAGAAAAGCTAAGATTTGGATTTCTTGCATTTGAATTTCTTGTGATTTTGTGATTTTGTTTTAGGTTTAAATTATTATTATTATTATTATTATTCTTTTACCTCTGATTATCATTTTGTTTAATACTATTTTATATTAATTGTTAAACTTTGTTTTGAAAAGTGGGTTAAATTATAAATTTGGTCAAAATTATTTATAAATTTTTATCAAGACTTTCTCCTAATGTTAGGACCAAATTAAGATTTATTTTTTTAATTTTATGTTTAATGAAAAAAAAATGTCAAATAAGTTTGAAGTTTTAGAACTTATTAAACAAAATAATTGAAAAATAGAAATATTTTGCATAAAAATGTCTATCACACAAATTTGAAAATTTATGAAATGAACTTTTTAATTTAACTGAATTTTTTTTATTACTGTAAATTTTCCTTTTCATATTATGATTTTTCTTAACTTGTGTCTAGCTCCTAATCCAAGATTGTATCATAATTTTAATTTAATGGAAATTATGTATTTGTTTCCTTTTATTTTAATACGGAACATTCTCTATTCTTGATCATTAATAATATGAATTATTTTTTAAATGAAAGTAATGGATTGAATTCTAATCAAAATAGTCAATATAACTATAGTTCTATATATATATATATATATATATATACTAACAGCAATAATTTAAATCATAGTTGCAACTCCATGCATAAAATTAAAAAAAGAAAGGCTAAAGGATGGGTCATGGGTTCAATACATGGTGGTCACCTATCTAGACAAATTGTCACGGATATAAAAAAATACATTTGTTACACTCATAATTAAAGCTAGTACAAAACTTTATTTTCATTTTTAACAAGAGTGTGGATCAAACTATTCAACTATTGAAACGATAATTCGTACATTTTTCTCAAGCTGATTTTGTTAATTTGTTAGATTAACTATTCGTGGGTTACATTAGATTAGATTTAAATCACTAGCTAAAACGTGAAGATTAATCTAACATTAACATTCAATTCCTCTCACAAAATTTGATCTATTATCCTGCAATAATCATACAAAAAAAAAAATATAATATAAAGTTTGACAATAGAGGGAAGCTACATGTACTTGGAAAGGATAGGCAAAGACATTGAAAGAAAGCAGTTCTCTGCCCACCATGTGGTCTCTCAATGGTCATTTTCCAATCTGCATAAATGTTTCCTCTCAGGTGCTTCTCTTGCCTCTTCCATTGCCATGCATTTTCTCTTTTGTTTGTATTCTTATTTTTTTTTTTTTTTTGTTTCTTTCTTTTTCAAAAAAATAAAAAATAAAAAAATTCACATGAATATATTTAAATTCAACAATTACACGAGTGAAAGAACTATCAACTTTTGAAATTCTAATAATCGTTCATTTAATATTATAGAATAACAAATATATTCATACCTCTTTAAGTTTGGTCTTGCTTTAAAAAGTTATCGAAGTTAATGTGTGTATGATCCTTTCTTTTTTTACTTAACTTTGTCTGATGAGAGTAAATATGATTGTTGCTTAATTATATCAATTCATCTTTTAGTTAATGAGTCGTTAACGAAAGAGTAAACACTCGTTTAATGTATTTAATATCTATCTTGAAAATATATACTTCAATATATATCCAAATTCAATGTTCATAACATAGTATGATTTTAGTTAACCTAGAAAGTAATAGGTCTATTGAATTATTTGGAGTGGATTTTCTTTATTTAATAATAATATGATTTTATGTAAGTATAAGAATAGATTTTTTAAAAATTAATAATAAAATCATCCATCTTAAAAATGCTCTTTCATTTTGATTTTTTTTTTCTAATTTAAAAATTATGTGGAATGATATTAAACGTTGGACAATTGTGATAAATAACAATTTTAGGGATAATAACTAAATGTATAACAACATTTTTTTAAAATTACAAATATAACAAAGTGTGATGGACTTCTATCGCTGATAGACTCTTATGATTTATCAGTGATAGACCACCTAGACCGTAAAAGTCTATCAACGATAGAAGTCTATTACTAATAGACTTTGCTATATTTGCAATTTTTTAAAATGTTGTTATATATGCTAATAGTTTGAATTTGATTGCTATATTTGTAACTATCTATTAAATATTTTGATTGTTGTTGTTGTCAGTCATGGTTTATTTTCATCTCTTTTGTGTAGCTAATTTATTCTCAAATATTTGGTGTTGCATTATTTACACTGTTCTTTGTAAATTGTCATTAGTGTTTTTTAATTGAATTAGTTTGAGTTATAAATTTTTTAACAAGTTTGGATTGAGTTGGTTCGAACTAGATTGAAGCATCTATTTAGACCTATTTGTGTTTTTTAATTGAATTAGTTTGAGTTATAAATTTTTTAACAGGTTTGGATTGAGTTGGTTCGAACTAGATTGAAGCATCTATTTAGACCTATTTTTGAAAGTTGATTGAATATTTCATGATAATTAATGGTTTAATAAAAAAAATTAAAGTATGATTTTCCTAATTTTCTGTTCAAATTCATTTTTAAAATTACAAACAAATATTTCAATTTCTGGACACATCAAAATAAATCTCAAACAAAAGAGGATACAGACTTTTAGTAGAGAACAAAAAAGGCAATAAATAAGAAAATTAACAAATAATTACAAGGACTAAAATATGATTGAAAATCATATAATTAACCGCAAAAATCATTCATAATTATTGTATTTTGATTCTTATATTTAGGAATATCTTTTTGTTTGTTTATTTTATATCATTTTTATATATTTCATGTTGTTGTTTTTTTTTTTTTTATTTTAATAATATATGACTTAAAATATAATTCTACTGTGCCTTATTTGATTGTAGACTGATAATTTATTTGAGAGTAAATGTCAATTTATATTCTTGAATTTTGGGATGTATCAATCAAAATCTTGAATTAATAATGGTATCAATTTAAGTTCTAAACTTTTGTGAGTGTATCTATTTACACCCTCCAGATTTTGTTCGACCAATTTTATAATTTGAGTTAATTAAACTCTTAAATTTTCATATGTCAATCAATTTAGACCCTTCATTACAATTATATTTTAAAATAATTTATGCATTAATTCTCGAATGCGTGTAGACTTATTTAAATGTCAATTTTATAAAATGGACGATTATAGTAAATGTATGGACGATACTCAAAGGAAATTTTGAATAAGAGTCTAGATTGATTCATTTATAAAAGTTTAGCGATTTAATTGATATAAGTTTCACACGAGGTTTTCGAAATGAAATGTTGTAAATTGATATATTTATAAAATTTGAAGGTTTAAATTGATACAATTATATTAATTCAAGTTAAAAAATAATAGAATCCCTAAAATTTAAGGATATAAAGTGATATTTTCTCAAAATTAAACATCAATACACAATATTTTTGAACAAATGTAAATGATTAAAATTTAAATTAAAATAGAATCAAAATGTATTATTGTCTAAATGGTAGATTGAGATGGATTTGATTTGGGTAATTTAATATTATTCCCTTCCAAATGTGGATTTTGGTGATACCTACGGTCATGCATTGCTGGCATTGTCAAACCAATCATTGGCTGCCATTAAAGATGAATACTTTTTAAATAAATATTCTCTACTAACTTGCATATATTAAATTAGGTTAAAATATAAATTTCTTTTCAAATATAACAAAATGAGTGAAATTATTTATAAATATATAGAAAATTTATTATCTATAAGCAGTAAATTTTTTATATATTTTTAAATAGTTTGATTTTTTTTTTTCTGTTTATAGTAATTGTTTGTATATAAAAAAAAGCTAAAATGTTACAAAAATATGACTAAATAATTTTTCTTTTAAATATGTTTTAAAATTTGACGAGTTTTATTTTCAACTTCGATTTTTTCAAAAGAAAAAGGACTTTAAAATTTTGAAATTATTTTTTTAAAAATATTTTAGATTAAAATAGAGGATGAAAATTGACGTATGAGTAAAATCTATTTATTGTGTCTATTTTTAAAAAAATTATTTTGGTTAGGTTTCTCTACAAGCCTGATTTAGTTTTAGTTTTGTTTTATTTTCACCAATTAAATAACTATTTTAGAGTGGAGTATATTATTTTATTAATTATTATTTATTTTCATCTAATAAGTTAGAAATATAAAATTAAGTCAAAATCTAATTTTATTAGAGCAGTTTTCAAATATAGAAAAATGAGTCAAACTATTTACAAATATAGAAAATTTTTATAGTTTATTAGTGATAGACCACGATAGAATTATATTGCTTTTTATCGCTCAAGCAATAGAATTTATTTGTTTGAGCGATAGAATTCTATCGCGGTTTGTATTTAATAGACAGTAAAATTTTTCTATATTCGTAAATAGTTTGTATTTAATAGACAGTAAAATTTTTCTATATTCGTAAATAGTTTGATATTTTTTCTATTTATAGTAACTTTTCATTTTGTTCACAACATTTAATTAGGCTCATTAAGCTTTGATTTCTATATGGTAAAATGAAACTAAAATTTCAACCTTCGTACATTGCACCGGTTAAAGATTAGTATTACTAAATAGTAAATAATATCTCTAATTTCACTTCATCTTTCTTTAAACAAAATGATGAGAATATGTTAAAAAAAGGAAAACAATAAATAAAGAATGAGAATTTAGTTTTTTAAAATATATAAAAATAAAAATGTCGATAATTATAATGTAATACAATAGTCACATAAACAAAATAAATTTTCTAGACAATCAACACAAGCATACCTATTGTTATTTTCAAATAGATTTTTCTTTTAAATGATTCCAGAGAAAATTATTGGGCGTTTAGGGCATTAAGTTGGTTATTATAGTTAGCCTTTATTATAATTTGTAAGTTATAATAGTCTGGAGGTTAAAATAGTCTATGTTTGGGATAAAGACTATTTTAGGCTGGATTATAATAATGTGTTTAGGGTGTAGACTATGATGAGTAAGAAATAGTAGACACGATAATAAAGAGAGATTTGAAATAGTAATGTTTGTAGTTAACTGTATGTTATAATAGTTGAAAACTTCAATTATTATAACTCGAGTCTCATGCATAAAACACTCGGTGAATTTTTTTGAATGACTTTTTCTTACTTTTGTAATGTTTAAATGATTTTAGGTGTTGAAATGTAAATGCCCTACAAATAGAAAAAAAAATGAAAGAAAGAAAGAAAGAAAACCTAGCCTACTAGTCTATTTGTGAAAAAAAATGGGATCTTTTGACAATGGTGTAAAATATACCAATCACTAAGATCGTTAATGTAAAAAGCCCTAAAATATGTAATCTTGACTAAGAGGCCATCGGGTCAAATTCCTCGCTCAAACTAAAAAATAAAAGTTATCCATAAATATTTAATAATAAATCTTAAGGAAAAAATACTTTTTGTTACCCGAGTTTTCAAGAATACGTACATGGTCTCAATATTTCAAATGGGCTATTTTAGTCGTTTGAGTTTTTAAAAATAAGTTAAAAAGGTCTCTCTACTAATAAAATCATTAAATTTAATTATAAAATTAACTAAATGCTGACACGTTAAGATGACTTGGAAAATATTTTTTTTTAAAATTTTTTTCCTCTTCTCCTCTCTCTTAATATATATATTTTTTCAAGTCATCTTGTCGTGTCAGCATTTAGTTAATTTTATGATTAAGTTTAACAGTTTTATTAGTAAATGGACCTTTTAAAGATTAAAATAGCTAATTTAAACTATTAGGGATCAAATACACCTATTCTTGAAAACCATCAACAATATTTTCCCCTAAATCTAAAATCACTACAAGTAAAAATTGCTAAGATGATTAAATGAAATTAGTTAACAATGAAACGATCACAAAGGAAAATATGTTAACTCTTTTCAATATAGGTTAAATTACAACCTCAATTCTAAATTTTAAAACGTGTCTAATAATGATTGAACCTTCAAGTTTGTTTATATTTAATTCAAAGGCAACATTTTCAATTTTGTGTATAACAAGTCCCTCAAAATATAATTGTGTGTTTAAATAAATCCTTCACCTATGTGACTTTTTTAAAATTCAAATAGAGATACTAAATTAAAAATTTAGAGTCATATTAAACATAAAATTCAATCTTCCAATATAATAATTAATTTGTACCAATTTCAAGCATGCCAATAACATATTAAATATAAGATTGAAAAAAAAAATCAAAATCTACTTAAACAAAAAAAAAAAAATTGAAAGTTAGGTACTTTTAAAAACAAACATTTAATTTAACCTTAAATTTATTTATTAATTTAAAAAATTATGTAGAATATTCAAAATAATCAACCTATAAATATATCTAGAAAAATTATTATAAACAGAAAAATATCAAATTATTTACAAATATAGAAAAATTTCACTAACAGCGATAGAATTTTATTGCTGTCTATCGTTCAAGGATAGAATGATATCGCAGTCTATCACTAATAGGTAGTAAATTTTTTCTATATTTGTAAATAGTTTCACTCATTTTTTATTTTTGAAAATAACCAATATATCCCATCTAATTTTAGAAACAATTACAAAACACAATTACTTTATTGCAACAAATGTAAAATCAAATATTTTACAAATTAGTTATTTTATTTCCAATAAAACCCCAATATTGTTATATTTTTATAAAAAAATTTAATTTTTTGATAGAAGATATATGTCTAAATTAGTTGAAATATACCTTTGTTAGGATTAACTTTCTTAAAGAAGATTCATTAAAAAGGAATATCTAAAGAGAATGGATGGTACATTATATGATGTAATAAATGATTGTGGGCTAAGTTAATAAATGTGAAAACTTTGTGTTAATAGTTAATATACACCAAAATTATTGATGAAAAATGCTATGTTTTTAGGGTTTGATTGATTATGTAATTGGATTTTTGTATCAATTATGGAAGTGGGTGTGAAGGATGAGACTTTTGAGGTTCTCTCTAATGCTTTGTTGGTGGGTTTGTTTTCCAACACACAAAAAGATTTTTAATGGAAAAAAAAAGTTGAAGAGAGAGAGAAAGAGAGGTTAAAGCAACAACAATCCCATTATTAAAGGTAAAGGGGCATTTGTCTTGTGCATTGCTTTTCTCTCTTTTTTCTCTTTGATTATCATTTCTTCTTCTTCTTTCTTCCTCAGTTGATTCTGGGGTATTAAGATTTGTTGATATGTTCCCCTAGCAGAGATTTTCTCTGGGTCTGGGGATTTTTTTTTTTTGTTTAGAGCTCGATCTGATACTTTTTATGGGGTTTTTTGGTTGAATTTCTTCAACCCATCTTCTGGGAATTTTTCAATTTGTTTATCGAGGTAAACCCACAAGTTATTTATCATGATTATTTGATGTGATGTGATGTGATCTTGAGTTTTTTCTTGGATGCCATTTTTTTCCCGCTCTTTAGTTTCAAAATTGTTTATCGGGACAATGATGATGTAGCCCTTTTTGAGGTTATTTGGAAATCGAATCTTGTTCTAGCTGGTGAATCGGATTTATGTTATTTGTTTGAAGAGATGGATTGATTAAAGCTTGTGAACCCTAGTTGTTTTTGTTTAGATTTGATCGTGTTGTGTTGTGTTAATTGAGTTGTAATGGTTTTTAGGATTTTGGAGATGGAGGAAGAGAAGGATTCTGAGAATCGTTTGACATCAGCTGCTGCTTTTGTGGAAGGCGGGATTCAAGAAGCTTGTGATGATGCTTGCAGTATATGCCTTGAGGATTTTTGTGAAAGTGATCCTTCTACGGTACAATGATTAAGCCATTTATCTTTATTGATTGTAATTGTACCTTCTTCTTTCTTGATCCAAAAAGGGGAGAAAAAGAAAGAAAATACCCACTTATGTCCACAGTGAGAATATTAATTATGAACATTACATTAGTACAATGGAATGACATTTCTTATGATTCTTATGTTGTCTTTTTATGTAGGTTACTGCTTGCAAGCATGAGTTTCACCTCCAATGCATCCTTGAGTGGTATAATATAATTGTTTTTTAATTTTTGAAATGTTGCTTTCTTTTAAATTTAACTGTTTGTTACATACACCTGACCAACAACTCCTGTTAAGTTTGGTTGCTTTGTTTAATCCAGCATTTTCATTTTTCTAGGGGTTGGAAATCTTGTTTCATGAATTGAATTGTTGCAGTGAGATTGTTTTATAAAATGTATTGTAAGTTAATGTGTGATGCACCTGGAACTTTGCTACTTTCGGGTGTCTAGAAAAGTGACTTAATCTAATTATTCTGCTGTTGAATACCTGTTATTGTTGATAATGTTGTCTGTTGGGACTGCGAAGAAACTGTACTTGTGAAATTGAATTGCTCTTTCGATGTGCAGGTGCCAGAGAAGCTCCCAGTGCCCTATGTGCTGGCAATCTATCAGCCTGAAAGACCCCACCAGGTTCGTTTTTCTGCTTGGTTATGATGCATCTGCAGTTCATCCTGTTTTAAATGTTATCGGGTTTGTTTACCTGTCTGTGTTGTGGCAGTCAAGAGCTGTTGGAGGCGGTTGAACGAGAGAGGCATATAAGGGCTACTCCAGTGAGAAATACTGCTGTGTTTCATCATCCAGCTCTTGGCAATTTCGAGTTGCAACATGTTGGTTTATCTTCCAACTTTTACCCTTTTTCAAGTTTTGAAGATATTGGAATTATTTGAGATGATGTTTTCTTCAAATGCAGCTACCTCTGGGTGTTAATAATGCTGAGCTTGAAGAGAGAATAATTCAACACCTGGCTGCGGCTGCTGCCATGGGGAGGACACACCATATTGGTAGAAGAGAAGGGAGGAGTAGGTCATCATCTCATGGACGTCCTCACTTCTTGGTTTTCTCCACTCATCCTGGTGGGCCTCCTGAGGATGTCTCAGCTTCTGGAGTAGACACTGAGGCAGCTGGTATTACTGTTGCTAGCCCCTCTAGCCCAATAACACCTCGTGGGGATGAACCATCACACCATATTTCACAGTTTCCATCCATTCAGACTGATCAAGTTTCTCGCTCAGCATCTGGATCTAATTTTTCAGCCAGTCGACGAGGAGCTTCATCTGGCATTCGGTATACAATTGTTTCAAAATGGTTCTTGTAATGGCTTCTTTGTTGGAAGCATTTTTGTCTTAATAGTGATCCTTCATTCACAGAATCTCCACTAGTGATTCTCCATCTCCAAATCTGGAAAGAGCTGGTCCATCCGAATTTCAGTCATTCTCGGAATCTTTAAAATCAAGACTTAATGCAGTGTCCACAAGGTATGCGGTCAAGAAAAAACTAGAACTTTTGTGTCATTTTCTTGATGGATATAGTGAAGTTCCTAAACTGGATCATGAACTCGAACGCATTGCACACGGAAAGATGTTACAACTTGCAAGCAAATGATATACATATATGATACATGTAATTGTATGTGCATGAATTTAGATGATTCTCTTATACTTAAGCTTTTCTAAGAGCTTTCTGGTACTAAAGGTACAAAGAATCAATTTCAAAGAGTACAAGAGGGTGGAAGGAGCGGCTATTCTCACGCAACACTTCCATGTCAGAACTTGGTTCTGAAGTTCGAAGAGAAGTAAATGCAGGAATTGCCAGTGTATCACGTATGATGCAACGTCTTGAAACCAGAGAGGATGGTGTTACAAATCAAGGTTCTAATGAGCAGGGTGGCCACATTAGAAGAGAGAGCAACCCAGAGAACTCTTTAAATGACAGCAGTGCTCCAACTTCTTGTGCTACAACATCTGCTGAGCGTTAAATCATTTCATATTAATTTTGGCAAATGCATCTGACATCAGCATCTTATTTCTGAAGGTGAGTAACAAAACACTATACAATTTAGCTGGCAGTCTGGTTACATACGAGTTCCTCTTAATTTGCATCTTATTGGAGTTTGGTGCCAATAGGTTTGATGCAACCTTATGATGCATACTGCAACCAGTTTGTTGTTTAAAAATGCCTCCAGTTCTTCCTTTCTTTGTTCTCCTCCTTTTTTGATTGTTTTTTTTAATATATAAAAAATGTGAACTCATATAATAACTGCATGTTGCTAAGCTGCTTACCAAGATATACAAAATTGAGAAAAAAGAAAGTCATGATAGCAACCCCTTAAAGAAAAAGACATGTTCCACATTGAAGGCACAAATCTGGGATTGGAAAAGTTATATATCAAGGGATGATCAACATTCAAAGGGAATCAATAAAATGAATCGAAATCTGCACCCTCTTAAGATTCCTTCACCCTCTTCAATTTTCACATGGTTTCCTAACCAAATAAGAGATAGTAAAACTAATTGCCTGCCAAAGGATTCTTCCGTTGTCAGTAAAGGATGGATGCAAAATCACCACTTCCATCTTTCATCATAGTAATAGAGTCCTTATGTGAAGCTGCTGACCTAACAGCTAAGTGACACTTCCAAAGGATGTGATTTTTATCCTTCTGTGTCTTATACAGAGAACCCTATTGTTGGCCTAAGGCCATAGGTGAGGACCTATTGACATATCATGTATCATCCTCCCATATGAGCGACCATCCTCCCACGAGCAACTGACTATCCTAACCTTCTTAGGGAAATTTAACCTTCTAGAGCTTGGCATAGAGAATGGGGTGTGTAGGAGAGGAGGAAACAAGAAAGACTAGGTTTACACCAGAATATATTGGAAGGTTTAGAATGTTTGGTTAGTGATCTAAAAATAAAATTTGAAAACAAGGAGTTCAATGAAAAAAAGAGTTTTATTTCATGTTTTCAATGTTTTTAAATATGTGTTTGGTAGTAGATTTAGAAATTGAATATCCATTTAAAAAAAGGTTCAATGTAGGGGGTTTCAAAAAACCTGGTCAAGCCAACCTAACTTGTATGGCTTGGGTTGGGTTAATTTGTATATATTGAAAAGATAAAAATGTTGTTTAGAATTTTCACTATTTGGATCACAACAAATTTGCTAAACACAAATTCACTTAATCTAAAAGCCAAAAATAAAATTTTAATGGCATACTAAATAAATTCTTAAAAAACAAATACAACTATGACATGAGTTTTAGAAAAGATGAACACATTGCTAAAATGATAACAATGGGTGTCAATCCTCTCTCTTGGGATCGTTGCCTTCTCTTTCTCTATCTTTGGGTTTTTGTCATCTATTAACCAATAGGGAAACGACAAATGTCTTGGCTCTTTTATCTTTGATAGGCGAGTTTTGCTTTAGACCGATGGAGGGATATTCCCTTTTGGTCTCCCACTCCTTCGAAAAGATTTTCTTGCCAATCTTTCTCCACTAATGCCTTTATCTTCTACTCATTTTGGAAGGTAAAAATTCTCCAGGAAGGTGAAGTTTGTTGTGTGACAAGTTTTGCATGGTCGAGTAAACACCTTGGATCAAATCTTGGCCAAAGGTCCTCCTTTGTTGTGCCCTAGGCTGGCCTCGATCATATCCTCTGGAGTTGTGTTTTTATTTGAGCTGTTTGGTTTGGTTTCTTCAAGGTTTTCGGCTATAGCTTTGTCAACTCTCAGAGTTATATTGAGTCGATTGAGGAGCTTTTTTTTTTCCTTTTGGTAAGAAAGGGTTGTTTTTGTGGCAGGTTGGGGTGTATGCGATTTGTGAGGTTAGAGAAACAATAGAATCTTCAAGGGGAGGGAGAGTTCAAATAGGGATGTCTGATCTTTTGCTAGATTCTCTGTTTCTTTCTTGGCCTAGGTGTCTAGGTCTTTTTGTAATTATTCGTTAGATCTTATTTTTACTTGGTTGGAGTCCCTTCTTGTAGTAGGCTCCCTTTTTATGGACTTTTTCTTTCTTTTTTTTATCCCCATGTATTTTTTCATTTCTTCTCCATGAAAGATTGGTATTTCATAAAATATAAAATAAAAAATAAAAACTATGCCACAAAGCATCAAACTTCATGGGAAATGCTGGAACTTCCTAGCCAAGAGAGCAAACCTGAGTTAACTTTATGATCTTGAGACGTCCCTTGCCTCAATTTCTCGAGACCTCCTATTTGGAGGGCACGCGACCAATTAGCCAGATTAAAGATGAGAACCACTTACCTCCACCCCTCCCTTCTTCTATACCTTAAAATCTTTGACACCTTTGCTAGCTTTAAGATATTGTCTCCCAATTAAAATTCACCATAGGAGAGTTGCTTTATTTAGATTCATTCATTCACAGTCAAGTCAGTCAGTCAATGGACCTTTCATTGAACATTGAGGTCATTAAACACCCAACATTTTAAAAAGCTCTAGGCGCAATAAAACATAATAGTCTTCGGGTCCTTATTCTTTTTTAATTTTTTTAGGCGCATTTTATATAAAAGTACTACATAAAGAAGAGAAAACATAGTTGAAGTAGAAATATGGAAAAAAAAATTTCTAACCACAAGGAATTTTGCATTTAGGCTTAGTAAATTTGATTTTTTTTAGTTAATAAGAAGGGAAACTCCTAATTATTACTATTTTAAAAAATAATGAAAAAGCCCCAAGGCAGCCTTGGGGCTTCATAAAAGGCGCGCACCTAATTTTGTGAGCCTTGCCCTTTCAAGGCGAGGTGTCAGACCTACACCTAGGTGTGCCATGTAAGAGAGGGCTTTCTAAAACACTGTGAACACGTCAAGAAAATTGTTCTTAATCATCTCCCAACTTTCTTTAAAGAACAACGGAGGGTGGAGACACCTTACCTCCTACAAAACTATAAAAGATTCTTTAATCCCTCTTTCAAAGTGGAAGGCGATGGGCCCCATGGAAAGATATTTGTTTGTTCGTTTGTTTTTTTCTTTTGGAGGAAATCCAAAATAGCATATACATTCTAGGATGTGAAATCGTAAACCTGATAAAACAACGGAGACATGGCAAAAATTTCATGTGTATAAATTGTCCACAGCATGAAATCCTGACCGTCCTCTTTTTTTTTTTTTTTTTTTTTTTTTTTTTTTTTAATTTTAAATTATTTATTTATTATATATATATATATATATACACCCACACACTATAATTGAAATTTCAGTGTAGCAAGAGGTTTCATGTGTGATAATTAGTTTTTGCGCATAGTGAATGTGTGTGTAAAACAAATGATGAACAGGTACGTTAGGGGTTAGATAAATACAGAACTATTGAGGGGAGAAGGGGGCAATTGCCATACTTTTCTTGTCCTTTCTTTGTAGACATTTTCTATACATATTTTTGTTGTAGACATAAATCTTATAACTTTGTTTGATGATATTTGATTAATAACTAAAAACTAACAATAACAGCTTAACTCAGGCTACACAGGCTGGACTTGGACTCTTACGTTCTGTTAACAATTTAAATTCTCATCCGTAGAGGATTAAAGTTGTCTTATGTAATGATTTCCAAACTCTTTTTTAAAGTTAGATAGATGTAATGAGATGTTATTTATAACTACATTTTATTGGTTTTTGTACATTTTTTTATTGTTTATTTAGTTCATTTCTCGTGATTACATTATTTTTTTAGTTTTAATCAAAATTTCAATATCTATGCTATAATTTTTTATCTTGACTTTGCTCAATATAAGTCAGATAAAAGTGGTGGAATTTTAAAAGCTAAGCTTGATTTTGATTTTTGTCATAGTCACGATTTAATATGATTGTTTAGGTTAAAAGTGAAGTCCAAGCAGACTATAAAGTAGAATTTTTTATTTCTCTGTCGACCTTGAAACCATAATTCCACTTGGAAAAGTTAGAACAAACACAAAAGTTTAGAGGTTTCTTTAGACCTAAAAGTAAAACAGAGAAAACTCAGGAGTGCAATTTTGAGTTTTCTGATCAATCTTGAATTCCTAAGTTCGATTAAAAATCTTAGATCAAACTCAAATAGCAACTTTAGTTTTTTATCCTAAGTTGTTTCATGTTTGACTGCCACATTTTAAAAAATGTTTCATTCCTCTGTTTTGTGGGTCTGAAATTAAACTTGATCATTCTTCCTCTATCAAGTTGACAGTCTGACGCTGGAGAGAGGATGGATGGGAATAGAATGTAACTGGTGAAGAATAATGAGAGAAAAACTATATGTGGTAATGGTAAAGTGATGAGTGAAGGTTTAGAGAGAAGTCAGAGATTCAGTAAGAGTAGGACTACTTAGAGACAGTACATGAAAGAATCATTGGTTTATTTGAGGTTCTAGTTCTACTGCCCAGAATATATAAGTAGATTAGAATTGGAATGGAAGAGCAGTTTCAGACATATTTTTTAATAATAGGGGTTTATGAGACCAAGAACCTTAAAGCTAGGATGTATTATGCATGCATTGGTCGCATGAAGTCTTGGACAACTAGGAGGTTGGGACATTAAAACTCCTGGAGGCCACGTGTTGAGATTTGTAGGCTTTTAGTAACTGGTAGTCATTTCATGAACAAGAAACAACTTCCCCTTGATAGATAGAAAATAATTTGTTTAAGGATACAAGCTCCTAGAAGGGAACAAAAATTAAAACAAGAAAAATCAGAGACAAATACAAACAAGAACAACAAAATTCAAAATAACAAAACTGAAAGCATTTCAATCTGAAGTGGTCTTGCTATCATCATGAGAGAAGCGGGAAGGATCTTTCGAGACTTCTGCAAGAGAGATCAAGGGGGTTGTAGAGGGAGCAGCGAGAAATGTAGTGTGTTGTGACAGTACAGCTATAGTGATTCTACTGAGTATTAGATCTGCATTGAGATTTGATACAGTTTAGAATTAATTGTTACTAATCAAAAGTTAAGCTTTCATTGAGACGGTGAAAGAATTCAAAAGGGCAGTTAAAAAAAGAAAGCCCCCTGCAAAAGGAGCCTAAATTGAGATGGCCTATTATAGAAAAGATCTGCAGTTGTTATCTTTAAGAATAAAAGATAAAGGTAGTTACAGAAGTTCATAGACATTGAAAATTTTAGGGAGCTGTGAAACCTAGCCAATAGCCATAGCCCCCACACTTCCTTGAATGTTCCACAAAGTAGTAAAGAATTTGCACTTCCCTCCCATGTCCTGAAATGACAGAGAGAGCAACAAGATCTATTAAGCACCAGACATACGCCAAAAGACTCTACCAAGCGAAGAACTTCTAGTTATTTACTAACAAAAACAAGACGTTGTACCTATTTGGAATGACTTTGATTATTTTTAAACACCTACAAAGTCATTCCAAGTAGGCCCTTCATTATTGATTCTAACATTGACTTTTATGCTTCTGAATTTTGATTAAACGAGACAACCTTCCTTACTTGAACTGAATCTGTTTTATAGGTTGTACACTCGTTTCCTCGAGTTCCAAAAATATTGATTAGATGAGCTTCTCCATGTTTTGGTCTGATGTGAATATGAATTGTCTATCAGGTGAACTATATATATATATTCTCCAGACTTGATATGCTGAGGAACAGATGCCTTTCAGCCTTTGCAGACAAAAAGGGTTAAAGAATTTCATGTGTAGAGAGTAATGTTGTTGATTGTTGTCTGAACTGAAAAAAAGAAACCCAATAAGGAAGAAAGAAGAAGGAAGGAAGGGGGGAGGGAGTTTGGGAGAAAAGCTTCCCATCTGGACATTTTGTATGTAACTTTTTCTATACATAAAATACAGTATTTGATGCAAAAACACATATTAGAATCTTGTATGTCTGGATGGGTTAGTCTTTTGGAATTGAAGTTTCTTTGCATGTTGATATTTAAAAAAAAAAATGTCAAAACCAACACTCATTTCTTTTATGAGTTTTTAATATTCTTTACTATTTTGTTCTTCTACCCATTTTTGTCATTAATATCATTTGGTCAAAATTTGGCATCTTACCATTTAATTAGGGTTTTTTTTTTTAATTTTTTTTTGAACTTTGAGCTTGAATTTGAATAGGTGATTAAAAAAAGAAAAAAGAAAAAAAAAGGAAAAAGTTCCTCTGGAGGGACTGAGTGTGAGTATTCTTGTGATTGATTTGTTGCAAGGGATGTTTTTATTTCCATTAGATTTTGGCTTTTGGTTGTTGAGATGCAATTTTATGGTTGGATTTGAAAATTTTTAGGTTAAATTATAGGTTTGGTCGCTAATTTTTTTATATTTGAGTTTATTAAGTCTTTAAATTTTAAAAAGTATTTAAACTTCTGATAGATTTTTGAGGAAGGAATCTATTATTACATAAATTTGAATTTTGTATCTATCTTTGATTTTTTAATTTTTTTTATTTTGAGATAAAAAAGATCAATTAGAACATTCAATTTGCATCAAATGAGTTTGTGAATTTAAATTTTATTAATTAAATCTTTAAACTTTTACAAACGAATTAATTTAGACTTTCTATGAAAAATCATCAATACATTAACTCTAATAGTGTATTTTGTTAATTTGACATTTGAAAAAGTCTATATATGTGTAAAAATTGATATATTGCTGATTTTTAAAGGTAATCTTAATAAATAGTCTAAGTTGATTCAAATATGAGTTTAATTAAAGCAACTATAATCTCATAGAATATTTTTTCAAATAAAATTTAAAGGAAGTAGTTTAAAGGTCTGTTTGGACTGATTTTTTAAGTGTTTATAATCATTTTTTGTGCACATATGAATACTTAGAAAGTCAATCCAAACGGGTCTTAAATTATACAGTTTAAATTATACAATTATTATTTAAGATTATTGTTAATAAAACCTAAAATTTAGGAATATAAGTTGATATTTTCTCAATTTTTAAATACTTTGAAGACCTATTTGACATAAATCTAAAAATTCAGAGACTATTTTTACTATGGATTATATATATATATATATATGGAGAAGAGGACAAACTTAAATAATCACTTTTTGAGATATAATCTCGGTAGGTCACAACGAAAATAGACTCGCTAACAAGAAAGTTTGGTGACAGTCACTCGATATGCAAGAGAAGAAGCTCCTTAGCTTCTTTAGTGAAGTTTTCAATCTCAGTAAGGTCATTAGACGCATTATTTAAAAGTTTAATCACCTCTAAACAATCAAGATCCACCTCGATCTTCCAAGGAGTTGATCAAGGAATACAAGAAAGGCTTTTAATGATAGCCATAACTTCCAAGATCTTGATATCTTAAAAACTAACAATGTGTTGCATTCCTACAAATTGGACACGATTCAGATGATTATACTTGTCGTTGAGGACTCTACGCTTCCATAAGTTGTTCGAGGGAGGATAGCAACCTACTACAACCACACGAGATTATGCTTTAAAGGACTGAAAACTTTCAAAGAGCTACCTTGAGCGTTAGTTGAGACCTCCGGTTAAATGGAAGGAGAAATAGCATCAATATCCACCACTTAACTTTAGAAATTGAAACCTCAAATTTAAAATGAATTAATAATTCTTTCATTTTCATCATTCTGAAAATTTTTCTTCCCATAATTATTGGCTCTATTGACGTTTCTTTATCTCTAACATTTTTTTTTATAAAAAAAAAAGAAATTCCTCATTTTCATACATTGAATCTGGATTTTAAATATGGTTGGTGTCCATTTAAATTGTTATTTTTCTGTCTCAAAATTATTTATTTATTTATTTTTGGGACAATTGCCTTAATTTGAAAGTCCTTTTTGTTCTCAATGCACCCACACCAAATTCGTGAGTGTAACAACAAACCTACCAAATATTGTTCACCGACAGAAAAAAATAATATAATAAATCAAGAAGATATTTTAAAAAAAGTAATTTAAAAATAATACAAAATAAAGGTAGGGGTCCAACCTTTTAACTTAGGTAATGTAATTAGAAATTGACATAAAGATTGAATTTTAAGCTTAGTTGGAGATAGTGGTAGTTTTTAAAATAATTATTGGTAATTTTGTTTTTAAAAAAATTGAATTTGAAATTAAGTAAAATAGTGTTTGATAAATTTTAATTTTAAAATTAGTTACGATGTTTGGTAAATTTATAATGAATTAGTTTAATTTAATTATATGGACTAGAGTAGATTTATTATTTTAATTATTTTTATACAAATATTTAATTTATAATTTATTATAATATAATTATTTAAAATTTATATGATTTTGTTTAATCTAAATTATTTGTAAGAGTTTAAGAAAAATAATTAATTTCATGAGAGAATAGATGCAAAAAAGTACATTACTATAGAATGATAAATTTGATATTTGTAAACAATTAGAGAAGGTGACAAAGTTTTAGGAAAATTAAATGGGAAAGTTGGTACTATCGGTTTTTGCACGTAGAATAAATTAAAAATGATTCTAGATAAATTAATAAATAATTTATGTTACCGAACCATCTAAGCACTTATGATTCTTCCATAATTATTTTGTATGTCAAACGCAATTCCAAACAGGACCTTAACTTATTGCAATTAAAACTCTCTCGTAGTTTAGTAATTTCAATGAAAATCAATTCCATGCATTCTAAGTTTGATTAATGCAAAAAAAACACAAAGTCTTGAATAAATTTAAATATACTTACAAACATCGTGCCTTTTTATGTATAATAAATTTGTTAATTTTAAAAAATATGTGTATGCACAGACTTATTAGACACAAAATTCACTAAATTATAAAAAGTTTTGAAGAAGAATAAGAAGCTTCACTCTTGATTGGCATTTTTCTCTTCTAAATTTTTGCCAATTCACTAAATATTTTATGTCAATTTTAACAACAAAAAAAATTGATTAAAAGACTCATTTTCAAGGCTCAAAATGATTTTGTCCTACTTTTAAAATTTTAATTTTGACCTTTTGCTTACCTCATTAGCAAGCAATTTTACAAAATTATCCTTTCTTCCGGTGTGTCCAACTTCAACGAGACCATGCACCAGCTCCAGCAAGTCCACACGAACAACTCCAACCGTCTTCTTCCTTCCCTCTATTCAATTTGTGTTGTAGAGCGAGAGTGAGCACCAAAGAACAAGACCAAAGAGCGAGAGCAAGAGAGCAAGATCGTGAGAGAAAGGGAGGAGGAGAGAGATCTATGAGAGGAAAGGGAGCGAGAGAGTGAGAGTGCAAGAGCGAGAAAGCTCATTCCGCACGCATGAAGTTCCTTTTTTTTGGTAATTTTACCTAAATTTGACATCAACAAAGAGTAAAAAAACTCAATTTTAACATCTATCAATGAATAAGGACTAACTTGAAACTTTTTAACCAATATGGGACTAAATTAAAAAATACTAAATATTAGAGACTAAAACATATATTTAAATTATTATTATTATTCTAAAAAAAAAAAAACCTGGTAATTGCATGATGGAATAAGTGGGCGGGTCACCATCAATATTGGAGTAGGTGAAGATTAATTTTGGTTTATTATTATTTATTGAAGGGACCGGAAGGAATAAAGATTAGAACCTCTAATTTTTTTAAGACATATAAATAGGAGAAATTTTCACAGATGGAAAAAATGTCAAACTATTTATAGAAAATAGTAAAAAAATACTGATAGACATTGACAGACTTCTATCAACATCTATCAGCGATAGACTTCTATTATTTCTATTACTGATAGACCCTGATAGACTTCTATCAGCGTCTATCATAACTATGTAAAAATTTTGCTATTTTGTGTAAATAGTTTTTTTTGTTTCTATTTTTAAAAATTTATCTATAAATAATATCTTAAGTAATTGAGTTATTATTGTGTTAGCTTATAATTATTATAATTATTTAGTTCAACACCATGACTAATTTTGGTTAATTTGTATACGCATTAAAAATGTATCAAGGGTTTTTAATGTATGGTGATTGTATTTAGGGTTTCTTATATACATTTAATTAATTAAATATTACTATTAGTTACATAGCTCAATTAATCAAAATAAATTTTGTGATCAAATTCTATTACATTTTTTTTAATGGAATAAGCTTTTTATACATTTATTTGATTTTTTTAATACAATAATTAGGTTTACGAGATTTGAACTTATAAACTTATAAAAACTAATTACAGTTGAACTATGCTCACTTACTCTTACTTGGAATCTAATCGAAAAATATTTTCTTAAACATAATTGATACGAATTGTCAAGGACATAAAATTATTATTCATTTTTGTTATCTAACAATTTTTCTGTAATTTTGTTGTTTTCTAATTTTGTCATTTTATGACATATTAAGTAGGGATAGTTTTGTCATTTTACTAATATCTATGATGTAGCATACAATAAGACTTTATTAAGAAGCTATCTAAAGTCATACCATCAAGTTGTTTTGGGAGTTTTTAGCCTTGTGTGTTTTTTTTCTTAATCAAGTTTAACTAAGAGAGTTTCTGGATCCTAATTTACAATTCGTGGCTTTGAAAAGAAAATTTTGATAATATAAATTGAAATTGAATTGTTAATCTTAACTTAATATATAAAAATAATTAAATAAAACTTGTATATATTAACATTTTACTTATTTTTAGAATAAAATTTAAAATAAATAATCCGAGTAACCTGAATGAACCCAACCCAACCATGAAATAGTTGAGTTGGGTTGAGTTCATTATTTAATAAGGGTTATTTAGGTTAAGAAAACTTACAACCCGAATAATTGGGTTGGGTCTAAAAAGTGCTTTAACCCAACCCAACTCAACCCATGAACACTTCTTCACCTACAAGTTTGTATGTTTAGTTATCTAATCTTTTTTTTTAAAAAAGAATTTGACAATAAATTCAAATTTTTTAATAATAACGTTGAAACCATAACTAAAAAATTGAGAGGAAACAAACATAAATTTTAAAAGGTTAAATTATAAATTTAGTCCCTATAATTTAAAAAAAGTTAGAATTTAATTCACGTGGTTGGATACAATTTTCATAATTTATAGAGATTATTTATAAAATTTCGTTAGATTATAAAAACTAAATTCCAACTTTATGACCAAATTTTGTAATTTAACTATTTTAAAAAATAAAAAAAAAAGTTATCAAATGGTAGATTCCAAATGTAAGTTGCTTTTTATAGCCATATTTAAGTATTAAAGAAACAAATAAGAAAATGCTTTAAAAGGAGAATGAAGTCTAAGTCACACCAGGCAGCCAGCCAGCAACTATTCTTTGACAAAAAGTTTTGTATTCTTTTTCCTTCTTGCTTTGTTATAATTTTTTTAACTTATTTAACCTTTTTTTAATTATGTCATTTCATTAAAAAAAATTATTATTTTAATACTTGACACACGAAATTCAATTCCTACCTCAGCGAAATTCAACTCCATAAAACTTTATTTATTTATGTGTTAAAATATATGAATTAGAACAATAATTTAAGGTGTTAACAACTTTTAACTTCTTTTTTTAATTAGAATTTTAAATGCATTAAGGTTAAACTTTAGATTTTAAAAATATTTAAGGAAAACATTTGAGAATTATCTAAAAGATTAGGAAGAATTGCAAAAAATGAGCATTAAAAAAAAAAAAAAAATTAGGAAGAGTTTTTATACTTGGCATCTTTTAATTTTTCCCCTATTAATATTTAAATCTAATAAGAAATTCACTACTTTGTCCTTCACAATCACTACTTTTATTTATTTATTATTATTTTCTTCAGTATATCACTACCTCAGATTTAATAATTATAGGCAACAAATTATTATTACTCCCATAGCTCGAACAATAAATTTTAATTTTGTTAATAAAAATTTAATTTTAGTGTGTAGCTTTTAGTTCTGGAAAATTAAGTTTATAAATATTAGCTTATTTATACCATAAAATATTCTTATGTATATGAATTATAAATCGCATTTTTTTAGGAAAATAAATCATAAAAATTGATCATACTTTAGAGAAAACCGACATTCTACTTTTTTTTTTTTTTTTTTCTTTAAGAAATTATTCAATCCGTCAATTTTAGGTACAAATCACACTTAATTATTCTACAAAGTTTGAGTTTCATTATAATTAAGAAAAAGTTTTAGGATATCTTCATAATCTATAACTCAATTCGATTAAATCCAAAATTTACACTTCTTTAGTGGCAAAATTAGTTTTTTTTTTTTTTAAGAAAGGGAAATAATATTAATTTTTTGTCCTTAAATTTTGGATTTAGTTTCTATTTAGTATGTTATATTTTTAGTTCATAAGTTTTGAGTTTGATTTCAATTTAGTCCCTAAGTTTCAAAATGTTACAATTTTACACTTGAAATTTGAGTTTTATTTCAATTTGGTCATAGATTTCAAGATTTACATTTTTAACCTTAATTTTCTACTAAATACTTCGGATGGATGTTTATTGATTAATTTAAAATAATTATCAAGTGAAAATTTTAAATTAATTTTAATAATGACGTAAAAATAATGAAAGGTAATTAATTATAATTATTTTAATTTAAAAAATTATTATTAGATATTAACACTAAAGATGAAAATTGAGTATTCAGTAAATAACTAAAGTAAAAAGTGTAAATTTTGAAGATAAAATTGTAATTTTTTGAAACTTATGGACTAAATTGAAATCGAACTCAAAACTTAAAAATTAAAAATGAAACATTAAAACTTTTAGGGTTGTTTTTAAATATAGAAAAATGAGTCAAACTATTTACAAATATATAAAAATTTTACTATCTATCAACGATAGATCAAGATAGGGTTGGTTTAATAGATAGTGAAATTTTTATAATATTTATAAATAGTTTGATTTTTTTTTTTTTTTAAATTGTAATTTCTGTAAGTAAGTCAGGTTTTTTATTTTCTTAAAAAGATATTGAGAGGACTTAAAAAGTAAAAAAAGGAAAAATAAAAATTGGTGGGGAAGTAAAGTAAAGTAAAAGGTGAGCCAAAGCCTCCGTCGCAGCAAAACGAAACCAAGGCTGAAAGCCGACGGCTGACGACGACAACCAACCTCCCTGCCGGTGAAACGTCGCCACCGCACGACCAAATATTTATAAAGAAAAAAGAAAACAAATAATTTAATTACGGTACGAAACGACGTCGAAGGCCGAACCTCTCTTAGATCACGCGCTGAAAGGAGCGTGAAGTACACGTGTGAGTTGGCGTGGAATGAAGGCTAGTAATGTCACCGACAGTTTGCCTTTAATTTAACACCTTCCTCTTCCCACGTGCTTTTCCTGTCGGCTCACTCGGCTCTCTCTCTCTCCTAATTTTATTTACTAATCATTGTCTCTAATTAATGCTTAATTAAAAAATTAATTATACCTAACTAACTAATTAAGCAAGAGCTAAATTATAATAAATTTCTATAACTTTGAGTTTTTTTTTTAATACAAATTACCTTAATTTCTTGGTTGAAATATCGTTTGTCTAATTTTTTAAAATAATGAAATATATAATGACTCTTTACTATTATCAGATCGAATTAAAACCGAGTTAATTATTCTTATTATTCAATACAGTTTTAGTGAGTATGAAATTAATGTCATCTGTATAGCTTTTCCTACTTCTATCGAGTTCACGTTCCTCATTCCTCCTTTTGTGCGTTTGTGCTCAACTAATCAAATATAATAGAGATTGTCCTCCCTCACCTGCGCTCGGGATCGTCCTTTCTCTTTCACTCACTGCTCTGAACCCTACTTAATAGTGCGTGGAGGGTATATTAGGGATAATTAACACATTATAGTGCACTATAATTATGACAAATGATCATCCTTCATTATTTTTCAAAAATTAGGGCAACAATTTAGGTCATTCGTACAAAAATCTTTGAACTTTGCCCTTTTGTTTTAAAAATACTACTATACTTTTAAAAGTTGTAATATTATCCTTTAACTTTCATAAACGAGTCACAAAATTACCTCTTAAAATATAAATCTTTTAGAATTTTCAACAAAATAGAGCCTTAGAAATAGAATTAGAAATCTTTTAGAATTTCAAACAAAATAGGGACTTAGAAATGTATGGAGATGACCTAAAACAATGTGACGATTCAAATTTTCATTATAGGTCACTGCCACACTATTTCATATCTCAATTTTTCGTCTAAAATTTTAAAGAATTATTACTCCAAATATATTTTTAAAACAATTAATGAAAGTTTAAGGGTAATATTGTAAGTTTTGAAGGTATGAAGTATTTTTTTTTTGAAATAAATCTTAAAGTTTAAGAGTATTTTTTTTAATAATTCAATCATTAATAAATAAATAAATATATTTCCTAATTATGTATAAAATTGATGACAAATCGAGATTGATTTTATATGCAATTCAATGTTGGTTGTTGATGCAAATTTAATGCATCTATAGTTGATTTGTAGATCGTCTTTATTGATATTTTATTCCCACTTTCCTTTTTTCTCCTTTTTTTTTTTTTTTTTTTTTTTTTCAAATTTGTCAACACTCTTTAACACTTATTTTCATTTTTTATATTTGACAATTTAAAATATTAAAAATGTTGGGAAAAAATTATTTACTGGGATTTTTCAGGATTGTCTCCCCCTACATTTTAGTTTTCACCTTCTACTTTCATAGGTATAAAATTTACCTTATTTTTATGTAAAAATTTAGGTTTTTTTTTTTTATTTTTATTTTTTTTAACTAAGTTTATAAATATAACATACCCCTATTATTTTTTTTTTCTACTTTTGAACCACGTTTTCAAAGTTTAAGTGAAGTTTTAGAAACTCACAAATTAATTTTTAAAAACTTGTTTTTATTTTACAAATTTGATTAAGAATCTAAATGTTTACCTACAAAATATAAAAATTACAATAAAAAAATGTTAGGTGGTATGTAATTAAATTTGACTTTACCTATCAATTTAAGTTTTTGGGTAAATAAGTGATTTAATAAAAAAATAATATGAAAATAAGCATAGTTTCTAAAACTCAAAAGATCTAATAGTTATCCAATAGATTCTTAAAATTTCAAAAGTTATAAACCAAATAGAAATTAAGCTCGAAATTTATAGACTAAAAGAAGTAAATATATTTTCAATTTTTGGATTCTTTTAAATGTTTCGTTTTTAGTTTGGGAAGGATATATGCTTAAAACAATTTATCTATGATCTATTTGACATTTATTGTTTAGTTATGATGAAGGTCTAAATTTTCAATGTCGATGATCATGTTAAGGTCCCAATCTTATAGAAGTGTCTAAATACCGACAAAATATTAACGTTGATAGATTAAAAATAGGTTTAATAGCAAATTTAGTCCGGAATAAAAATTAGAATTTAGTCTCTATAATTTATAATTAGAATTTAGTCCTTATGGTTTGATAAAATTATTTAGGACTACTTGTGAGAATTTTATCAAACTATAAATCTTATTCATGAAATTTTTTCAAACCCTAAGTACTAAATTCTAACTTTCTCTGGATGATAGGGACAAATTTTTTAATTTTACTATTAAAAAAATTATAAGAAAAAAATATTTAAGTCGATGAATAAATATTTTACATTTTTAAACTAGTCAACATGTTTTTATTTATATATAATTTACCTTACTAACATTTTGTTGTTTATTTTTTTTTGTTAAAATACTATTTTGGTCACTCTACTTTAAAATTTGTTCTATTTTAGTCCATTACTTTTAAATGTCCAATTTTTGTCCGTGTACATTTAGTAAATCTTAAATTTAATCCCTCGCATTTAATTTTTATCGAAATTGATTAAATAATCACAATAATATTCATGCAAAAAAAAATACCATGTGTGATATTTTTCAAAATATACAGTGAAAATGTTAATAAACAAATCCACAATAAATTAGTAGTAGAGATTAAATTTAAAATTTATCAAAAGCATATGGACTAAAATTAAAAATTTGAAAGTATAAAGACTCACATTGAATAAACTCAAAAAAAAAAAAAAAAAATATAAGGACCAAATGATATTCTATCTTTATTTTTATTATTATTATTATTATGTTTTATAAATTTTGTTACCCTTATTGGAAATACAGAAATATCTGCGAAAACTAGAAGAGCAACAAAAAAAAGAAAAAGAAAATTGAGAGAGTGACGGCGCGGCGCGGCGCCGGCGGAGCTGAGAGCCGGCGGAAGTAAGAAAGAAAAGGAAGCTGAGCAGCCACTGTCTGTCAATGTCGATGCCGTGTGGGACCTTATGGCCAGCCTGTTCTCTCTCTCTATTTTGCCCTAAAAAGTCTTCTTCTTCCTTCTTCTTCCTCCTCAGTCCTCTCTTTCTCTCTCATCTTTCTCTCTCTTCCTCCATTATTACTCTCTCTCTGTCCCTACTCCCATTTCCCCTTCCCTCCTTCACCGACACCCACGCTTTCCCCTCCCCATATTTTCCCGCTTTCTTCTCCATTCCCATTTCACCATTCTTCTCTGAGCGCCATGGATTCCTCTTCCAATGGCGTCTCTCTCTCTTTACTCTTCCTCACCCTTCTCTCCCTTTCCCCCTTCTCCTCCGCCACTCTCCGCCGTAACCCACTTCCCAAATCCCCCTCCTCCACCTCCACCGCCGCTTCCCAAATCAATTCCAACTCCATCCTCGTTGCCCTTCTTGATTCCCACTACACTGAACTTGCAGAGCTTGTCGAGAAAGCTCTCTTGCTCCAAACCCTTGAGGACGCCGTTGGGAAACACAATCTCACCATTTTTGCACCGAGGAATGAAGCACTCGAACGGGAATTGGACCCTGAGTTTAAGCGATTCCTTCTTGAGCCACGGAATTTGAAATCGCTTCAAACCCTTTTGATGTCTCACATTGTTCCTAAAAGAGTTGGGTTTAATCAATGGCCTGAACATCGTTCTTCTTCGCCGATTCGACATCGGACATTGGGGGATTCCCATTTGGATTTGAAGAATTCTGATTCCGGTAAGATAATCGTTGGTTCGGCTGAGATTGTTCGTCCCGATGATGTTGTTCGTCCTGATGGTGTAATCCACGGAATCGAACGGCTGTTGATTCCCCGTTCTGTGCAAGAGGATTTCAACCGTCGGAGAAATTTACAGTCTATTTCCGCCGTTCTGCCGGAAGGTGCACCGGAAGTCGACCCACGAACCCACCGGTTGAAGAAGCCAGCTCCACCAGTCCCCGCCGGAGCGTCTCCCGCTTTACCAATCTACGACGCTTTAGCTCCAGGCCCTTCTATCGCTCCGGCGCCGGCTCCTGGCCCCGGAGGACCCCACCACCACTTCGACGGCGAGCGGCAAGTCAAAGATTTCATCCAAACGCTGCTACATTACGGCGGCTACAACGAGATGGCTGACATTTTAGTGAATTTAACATCTCTAGCTACAGAGATGGGGAGATTAGTCTCCGAAGGCTATGTTCTCACAGTTCTCGCTCCAAACGACGAAGCGATGGCGAAGCTTACTACCGATCAGCTGAGCGAACCGGGGGCACCGGAGCAGATCATATACTACCATGTAATCCCAGAGTACCAAACAGAGGAGAGTATGTACAATGCGGTTCGGCGATTCGGGAAAGTTCGATATCAAACGCTCCGGCTGCCACATGCCGTCAGTGCACAGGAGGCCGACGGTTCAGTGAAATTCGGACAGGGAGAAGGCTCTGCTTATCTGTTTGATCCTGATATATACACAGATGGTCGGATTTCAGTGCAGGGGATTGATGGAGTTCTGTTTCCATTAGAGGAGGACAAAGCTTCAGAGAAAAAATCAAATTCAGCTCTCAAAGTTGCCACTAAACCAAGAAGAGGTATATTCCTTTCTTCTTTGCTCTTCAATCTCTTATTCATTGGAGAAACATGTTTAAATTTTAGAACTGATGAACACTTCATATGAATTCTTAGTGTTTTTTGGTTCCTAGTTGTGAGATGATGTTTGAATTGCTTATTGAATTTGAGTCTCTGCTGTCTAGACCAAACTATTTAGTGGTGCTAAGGTGAAGCTTGTTCATAAGTTTTGTTAGCCAAATAGATGGAGTGAGATTATGACCTTACTGGAACAGGACCTGTTCGATAAATTATATAATCGTCCTTGCGTTCTAAATAGGTCGAGTGGGATTTACTCTTTAGACATGTGTAGTCTGCTAGATTACGACCTTATTTAGGTAAATCGTTGATTTAACATGGTATTAGAGAAGGTGGTCTAGGATGTCCTGTGTTCAAACTCCTGCAATGTTATTGGTACCTTTATGTATCGGCTTAAGCTTTTGGGTCAATCGGTGATTTAACATAGGTCATCTGGAAAAGTAATAAACCCGTCATGAGTTCAAACTATGGTGGCTACGACGTGATTAGAACTTAAATATGGACGAGTTCAATTATTTGAATTCTTTTGATTAGTTGGGTTTTGTCATCACATTCCAAATACCACAATAAGTTTGAGACAGTCCACATTCTTCTTTCCCCACCACCCAATTTTGATTAGCTTACAACCAGCCTGTATATCATTGTTCCTATTCTTTTCTCCCCAAATGATTATTGAATTCACTCATTTCTTCTTCCTTTTCTTTAGTTGACTTTTGATTTAGTTAGAACTTAAAAGAAGTGTCTCGATACGATTAAGAATCCGTTGATTTTACCGTTATTCCGACTCGATCATCGTTGTCGAGAGGGCGGAATCATAATAAAACCTTAACACTGTTTTTTTCTCTACTAATTATGGCAGGGAAGCTGATGGAACTTACATGTAGTATGCTTGGAGCCTTTGGACAGGACTCTCATTTCTCTTCATGCCAATGAAAAATAAAGCTACCCAACTTCATACCCAAAACAAGAAAAATAATTTCAAAAGGATAATTATTTACACTGGTGGTAAGTTTAATTGTTTTTTCATTGTAGTCCCTCTTGTTTAAAAATTTTCAATTTAGTCCCTTATATATTTTTACTTGGTGCAGCTATAAATGGGCTGTGTGTAAAGATGATTGGGGAGCAAGAAAATGTAGAAATTTTCTCGAGAAAATCCGCAGAGGAAAATTTGAGTTTTTTTTTTTTAATTTTTTTCTTTTTCTTTTTACATTGTTAGGAATACACTGTAATTACATATTTTTTTCTTTAATTTTTATTTTTTTGGGGTTAATATTTTTCTGTCCATTATTTATGCTTGTTTGATTCACTGCCAATGTATGCATTGAAAATATCATATTGTAAAAAACTTCTTCTCTGTCTCTTCCTTTCTTTTCCAATATTTCCCTTTTCCTAATTTCAAATAGCCAATTTAGATTATAAAAATTATTGAATTAATTAATGGAAAAATCACCAAGAAACTTTTTGTTTGAGAATATTTGGAGATTTTTTTATAACCGTAGTGTAAAGTCTAAAATGTGTTTATGTGATTATTAATTATTAATGAGAAAGGTTGTTTGAGAGATTTTTTTTTTTATTTAAAAAAAGTATTGTTATTTGTTGTTGTAAATTAATATGGCCTTTTTGTTTTGAATTAGTATATTTGAAATAATAGAATAATAATTAAAAGAGGAGAAAAAGGACAGGGAATTAGGTTGTCGGTTGGGTCAGGGGTGAGCCTACGAATCCTTGTCTTTCTAAACACAGCTGTATTTTGGGACACTCATTTTCCTTTAATAATTGTGTTTTTTTTTTCCTTTTTTTTTTTAAAAAAAAATTAAAATATAATTTTTGTAGTATGAGTTTTGTTTTGATTAATGTATATTTAGGTGTCTAATTTAATTTATGAACTTTCATTACATTTTAAAATTAGTTATTGAAGTTGGTTTGTTGTTGATTTTTTTAATAAAAAAATTTAGTCTCGATTAGCATTTTGAAAATATATTCACATAGTGTCTTTTGTTGTATAATAATAATAATTATTATTATTTAACTAATTTTGAAAAAAAAACTTTGAAAGACTAACATTTATGATGATTAAATTATAAATTTTTCATATGATTTGGAAAACGTTAGAATTTAATACCATAGAGACTATTTGTGAGGAATTTATTAAACCGTAAGAACTATTTATAAGGAATATATTATAACTTCTAAAACTATAGAGATTAAATTTTAACTTTGTAATTTAACCCTTTACGGTTTATATATATATATATATATAGGGTTGAGAAAACAAAAAAAAAGTTTTTAGACTATCAAATTTTGGTCGACATTTCTACATTGATAAATTCAATATCAATATAAGAGGTGAATTTATATTAAAAATATGACAAAATATCATTCGTGTGGTTATAACTTATAAGTATTAATAAGAAGTTTTAATTTAATAAAAACGGTGAAGTTTTTATTTTCTAATTTAAAGTATATTTTAGTGAAATTTTTACTTTATATATATATATATATATTTTAAGAAATATTAATTGACATCGATATTTTATTGAGGTTCCCATTTCTATTTTCGTAACACTGAGATCTCGACATTTCTATTTACTTCGATATTTAAAACTTGCTTATGAGTAATAATTTAGGACATGTTTGATATGTAATTCAAATTGTGTTTATTTTTTCTAAATTTACTCAATCAAACGAAATCAAAGAAATGTTTGCTTAATGAATTTGTTTTTTGAAACTATTTTTGAATTATGTGATTCAAATTTCCAAAATTCTAAATTTCTTCTCGAAGTTCACATTTAAAAAAATGAATACATACACGTGTATACCAACACACATGTATAACAAAAACAATTAATAATCATCAACTAATTTACTTTTCTTAAAAACAAAAATAAAAGTCTTACAAAATGAAAAATATCTAAAGAGGCTGCCATGATGTGACTGTCTCTCAATAACGATTTAAAATTAACAACCTTTTTCAATAATTTTTTTTAGCTCAATTTTTGTTTCTTCTAAGATATGTATATGATATCAATAACCTTTATTAAAACTTAAAATGTGAGAACCAAGAGATAACCAACCATTAGTAAATGTTATTTTTATTTTATTTACCAAAAAAAAATAGAAAATAAAGAGAAAAATTATAAATGTCTAAAATTCAAGAACGTCCACTTGCCAAAAAAATTCAAGAACGTCCAATCAGAAAGTGACATTATATTTTATTTATTTATTTATTTTAATTTTTAAATGTAAAAGTCAACCTCTAATTTATGTTAACCAAAATAGCTGGTGAAGTGGGGAGTCTGTGGACAGCGATATATATATATATTTTCATTTAGTTTCATTTATTTTCTTTATAGAAAATTTTAATTCTAAATCTCAATTTAGCTCTAAAATATTAAAATATTTAGTTTAATTCTTAAATTTTAAAGTTTATTCTATTTTAGTCTTTTGACTTTTTAAATTGTTTATTTTACTTCATAAACTTATATAAAAAAAACAATTTGATCCATTTTCTTTTAATAAGCAATCATGTGGTCTATGTTACTTTTCTACCTTATATCTACTTTACCTAATAAAGTTCGTCTTTAAATTATTTAGCCTGATACTATACTCGTATTAACATGCTAATACATACAATTGATTCTTCGAAGCTACATCATTAATTTGTTAAAATCAAATTAAATTTAAGGACTAAAATAAATATGCTTTTTAAAGTTGAGAGACTAAAGTAGACATTTAAAACGTTTTGAGTTAAAAATTTTAAAAAAAATTTAAAGTTTAGAGACTAAAATGAACATTTTAAAAGTTTTAAAGACTAAAAATGAAATAATTTTTTTTAAAGAATAAACTTGAAAGTTGAAGGACTAGAATAGAATTAAAATTAAAATTTTAAGGATGACATGAAAATGGATGAAGATTCGAACCTTTAACCTTTTGATTGATGGTACAAGCTTGCCATATTCATATTGGCATTTGATAAAGTAATTTATTCTTTATATTACTTGATAGATTATAACGTTAAAGAAAAAAAAATAATCCCAAAATATATTTGCCATGTTGAATCAAATAAAATTCTAAACTAATGATTCTATCAATTATAACAAAATTCTAAATTTTTAAAATTATGTCTTAAAATTGTTAATGCATAATTCTCAAACTTGTTTGAAGGTAATACTAGGCATAATGTTGGAATCAAGTGGGTAGCTTTCACTAAAATAAGCATATTGTTGTTTAGATAATTCTGAGTTGTTTCAAAATAAAGTCAAGTGAAAATAAATATGAATCACTAACATAAGATTAAAATTAATTTACATATGAAAGTTTATCATTTTAATTAATAAAATTATTATTTTTTATATCTGTAAGTGTCTAGGCCAGATTACGCGCACCTTGACTAATCTCACGAGACAGCCCATTTGATCCTATAACATTTGTGTGTTAAAGAAATTCGTAGAATATTAAATCTTAGATAAGTGGTCACCATAGATTGCACCCACAACCTCTTAGGTCTATTAATTTATAAAATTATTGATTTAGGGTTTTAACTAATTCACGTAGCAAATTTTAGAGGTATTATACTTTTTCCCAACTTTAATATCCATGTAATATTTTTCATTTAAAAAAAATAAAGTGTCTAAAAAATTCAAGGTGTCAAATGGATCCATAAATATCTTCTTCTTCCACTAATATATCAAACATTTTTTTTTAAAATTAGATATATGTTTTATTCTCCCATTCTCGAGTATTTTCCCTATTTAGTTTATATTATTTGAAAATTTTCAATTTATCCCTCATGTTTTAATATTTTCCAATTTAGCACTCAACATTATTAGTTAATGTCAAAATTGGAATGATAATATCATACTTAGTAAATTAAAAGAAATATAAAAGAGAATAAACCTTCTAATTCTTCCTCCAAATTTCAAAGCAATTGGTATAAAATCTGAATTTTTCTTATTTAGTTGATATGTTTTCTCCTCTAAATTTTTGCCAATTCATCAAGGATTAGGTAAAATAATTTCTAATCAACCAAATTTAAAATCTACTAATGATAAGGTACTAAATTGAAAAATGCTGATGTACAAGGACCTAAATTGAAACTTTCAAGACATTAGAGACTAAATTGAAAAACTACCCAAACATTAAAGCCCCGTTTAGTAACCATTTCATTTTTTATTTTTTTATTTTTTAAAAGTAAGCATATAAATATCTCTTCCACCTTATCTCTTGTTTTGATATCTACTTTTTATCTATGTTTTCAAAAACTAAGTCAAAATTTGAAAACTAAAAAAAGTAGTTTTTAAAAACTTATTTTCATTTTTGGAATTTGACTAAGAATGCAACTCTTCTACTTAAGATTGATACAAACCATGCTAAGAAAATGAAAGAAAATAGGCTTAATTTAAAAAAAAAAAACCAAAAATGAAATTGTTACCAAATGGAGCCTAAAACATGTTATATTTAACTTTGAAAGTTTGGGGACAAACTAGTAATCTAACTGCTAAAGTGAGCATGACTCAACTGTAATTGAAATGTACTCCTTCTCTTGAGGTCGAAAGTTCAAATCTCACTCCTCCACTCGTAATTAAGAAAGAAAAAAGAAAAAAAAAAATCCTAATCTGACCTAAAAGATTTCTACTCAGAAAAATGAAAACGACACAAAACCAAACATGGCATTTCATTCAGAGACATCATGTCCTTGTGGACCTTGAAACAAAGGGCTAAGAACTTCTTGACTTATTTTTCAGAAAGAGAAAAGACAAAGGAACTTCTTGGTTTCTCATTACAAATCATCAACTACATAACACATATTATGAATGCAATCAATTAATAAAGAACATCTATGAAGTGCATAAATTGTACAGGAAGTTCTAATACATCAATAAAATGAGAGATATATAATGTGTATATATATATATATATACCTAACAGAAGCTTGTAAATGAAAGGGAAGCAAAAAAATAAATGGAGAGAACAAATATTTATGTTGACCTGTAGACACCAAATTTATAAATTTGACATGAAAACTGACAAACATTCTATTCACAATACTTACCATAAAAATTTTCAAACCTCTAAACATGATGTCTTGGAAAGTGAGAACTGTGTGTGTATTTAGCCTCCAACTGCAATTTCAGGAGCCATGATCTCTGGAGAGGCTGTGGTTGTTGGTCCCTCATTGCTGGGAGGTTCTAACCCAGAGTTCACGTCAGCGCTGTCATTTGAATCGGGACGGTCAACTGGCTGGTCCTCCTGCTGCTTCGTAGTCTCTGCAATGTTGGGTTTTGGGTGCTGTCTTTCGGTTTTGTTGATCTTTGGTTTTGGCTTGATGGCAGCTCCTTCGGTTTTAGATGCTGGAGCTTCGCTTGGCTGGAGCTTGGTATGAGGCTTTTTAGCTGGCTTCTTCAAACTAATGGTCTCCTTATCGAATTTAGCTCGAAATGCTTTCGGTGAATTGCTCGGTTCGCCGTTTTGACGTGGACTGTGAACAGACGTGCCCGCTTCAGCAGTTGAGCTCTTATTTCTACCAAGCTTTGGTGATACTGGACGGGTGGTCGGTATCTGTGGATATTAATGCAAAATATGGTTTATATAATCAATCCCAAGGCACAGAGAGAAACAAAAGAATATGGGATTGTCAAACGGAATTCATACAGAATGCCACTGAGAATTACAGATAAATCTTCAAGTTTCAGTTAAAAATCAAACAGTCCATTGTCAGTCACAAGAAAATCAAGAATTCGAACGGCCTTAGCATTTATTTATTTATTTTATCCTTCTGTTATTTCTTCGTTTTTTTTCTCTCAAAGAAATGACCCTTAAGTAACTTAGTCTGACAGTATCAACAAATAAGTCAATAACCTTCTTTAGTTCAGGCTTTGGAAGAGGTTCCTTGTAGAAATTTGGCATTGGTGTTGCTTTAAATGTCATACTCTTTCTCAGCTGCTTAATCTCTGCTTGCTGACTTTCCTGCAAGATATTGGAGGCAGAAAATGAGTTCGGTAAAATAAGTACAAAAGGAAAGGGTGGGGGCAGCCCCGGGGCGGGGACTTGAACATTAAATTTACACTGAACGGCAGAAGTGCCATTATGTTTGAAAATGTGAAATATTCAATACCTTAGATTTAGCCTGCAGATTAGTTTTCTCAACTTCCTTTGCCTGGATTTTCTCTTCTAGCTTCAAAAAGAACTGCCATTGAAAGACAGAAAATGTGATGTTTTCTGCATCTAAAACAATGTTCAAACAAGCAATGAATAAAACATATATGTCCATTCAAACCTCCTTCCTCTTTTCAGCACGTTCGTCCAACCGGAAAGCAAATCCAGGACAACTGTTTCTCCTTCCACGTGGTGTGGCACCTCTGATGGTAATACAAAAACATGACCTCAGTATGTTACTAACAATAAAACTATAACAAACAGAAAAAAAAAAAATAATAATAGCAGCCTCATGGACGAGAACCATACGAGGAAGTGGAGTGAACATCATCATCCTCTATAGGGGCGAATGTTGTTTTTTCTGGTTTTGGTTTCTGTTCCACAGATCTGCAAATGCCCAAAACAAAACTGAATGTCCATAGATTACCTCTTTGATAGTAAAATTGTCAGACTAACACAATGGATAGTATTGGCTTACGGAGCTGATTCAGACGGTGGAGAATCGCTCGTTGCATTCACCGAAGTATTTTTCACTGACTGGTTAGAAAGAAAAATATACCATAATTAGTTAAAACAAGCTGGAGAAGGAGTAATTTGCAAGGAAAAGATATGGGAAAGTAATATCTTACAATGGAAGAGCGATTGCCAGGAATTGATGCCAATGAAGATCTGTGTGCATTACTACCAGTGTTCTTGTTTACTCCCTTCGACATCACTCTGTTTAATGCATTCTTGCTTGAATTCTTCAACTGAGAATCCTCAGAAATTTGGGTCCTTGATTTAATACCATTTTCCCCTGTGTGCTTGGCGACTGTTTTAACCGGATATTTGTCAATGCTCTTGTCCATGACATCAGTACTAGCTCCTCTTGCAGGAAACGAAAGGCTCTGAGAAAGAACTCGCCTGTTTGGTCGAGGAGACTGCACAAAGCCTGTTAAGGTTGGTTTCTCCTTAGCCAGTTTGTTGTTCTTTGAAGAACCTACTGCTGTTCTAGGTTCCTGGAGTGAATTACAAATTCATTAGGAAAAGAGATAAATCCAAACTCCAAAGAGTCTTATAACCATTTGTGTATGGTAACCTATTAATGACAGAACAGCCCAATGACTGTACCTTTGAAGCTTTTACATTTTTACTCTTGTTAACAGTCACAGAGGCTTGTATCTTATTTTTGGAAGAACTAAGGTTTTCCGATTCTGCCACTGGTTCAGAAATCTCTTTCGGAGTGGGAGCTTTTTGAACACTGTCAACATTCTCACCCTCTTTTGTCAAATCCACAACTGAATTATCCGTTCCTGGCGTCTTAACCGCACAACTTTCATCCTCCACATTAACTCCATTTTCAGATTCCATCACCTGACAAGTGAAAAGATTGTTAACATTAGCAACATCACATCAGTTGAGAAAATGTAATAAATTCAAGTGAAGATAAAAGAAAATCAAGTTGGACTCTGATCAAATTTGGCTTAAACATCAAAACAAAGGTGGAAAAATAAAACCAATAAATAACTAAATTTCATGCTGTGTATAGGCCAATGTGACAAATAAAGTATTGCAACTCTTACACTAGCAGCAAAAGAGCAAAAAACAAGCTATAGGTTGAGCATGAATTAGGCTTGCAGCATATATGAAAGATCGCAGATCTCTTAACATGTCATGCCATTCATCTTTTCAGAAGCGTAACAGACAATTTCCAAAGGTCGAATTGACACCGATCGACGAATACCAGATGAGTGAATGGCCCTTTGATATGTACAAAACCTTGAGACAAATTACCCCAAAAAACATATACTTCTAAAATGAAAAAGCATCTCCATCATATCAAGTTATCAACCTCTATAGTGACGGCAGTACATTCCAAAAGAGACAGCCCAAAAAGCTCTACATTACCATGTCCGACATGATTCAAAGCCTCAAACCACACAAAGAAAACAATTTAGCCCCCATGTGCAAATATTTACGCTAGGATACACTTGTCTCTCCACACCGATGATTCTGACATCTTTAATCACAACCAAACAGAGGATTCAAAAAACAATTATTCGGTGCAGACTTTCATCAAACAGGAGGAGGGCATTGAAGACGCAAGTAGAAATGACAACAGAAACAAAAACCCATATCAAGAAACACAAAACCCATCAATCCATGCACCAAATCAACACCAACAGAAGCAGAAAATCAACAAAATTTTCAGAAATAACAAAAACCCAGAATCCAATTGACTTGAAAAGAAGCACAAAAACTTACAAAATCAATATGCACCCGTCCCAATACAAATTGGGTATGGGGTTTTTTTTGAAATTTCTTGAATTTAAACAGAAGAAGCAAAGAACAGAGACTCGAATTCCGATAAGGATCAGAGAATTCTATAAACAGTATGATGACAGAGATTGAATTGAAGTTAAAGACCTGGGAAACTGAAAACAGAGGAAGAGTAGAAAAGCAGATCGAAAGCGCTTTAGATTAGAAGCACTAAAATGGGTTTTAGTGCTTGAGAGAATTCAATTCACCATGAAAGCTACAGAAGGTTGGTGACAATGGTGTGTGTGATGAGAGAGAAAGACAGTGCAGAGAAAAAAGTTGGTACTGGAAAACAAGAAAGGATTTTTCTTCTTCTTCTTCCTCTCTCTCTCTCTAAATGGATAGATGAATGAGAAGTTCCAAAATGACCAAAAAGCCACTTTGTTTTTTAAAAGGTTATCCAATTAATGGCTTTGGCTTTTGATGATGGGGTGAAAATTTTACAAGTGGTTTAGGAGCTGCTTTCAACAGTTATTGTCATTAACAAAAATTTATGGTTTAAATTAGATTTTAGTACCTAACTTTTAGGATTATTCTACTTCGGTTCTTAATTAGTTCTCAAAGCCATTTTGCCATTTTAGTAAAAATATTTCAACCCCTAAGTTAATATGTTTTAAGGTTAGAGGTTTGAATCTTCTTCAACATTTGATGTCGTGTTGAACTCAAAATGTTTATAAGGGTATATATTCAAGCTGCAAAGAATAAATATTGAAGTACGAAGGTGGGTAAAATAATAATAAGGACAAAAAGTTTCGATACTAAAATAAACATTTCGAAAGTTTAGATACGATAGTCAACTTGGTTATTTTTTTACTATAAAGACCCAATTTAATAAGGAGGTTAAAATATTATTTTGGTCCATAAATTTTAGTCATTCTCATTCTATTTTAATTCTTTTACTTTTAAATGTTTAAACTAAGTCAACCTACTTCTAATAAATCTTAAAATTAGTCTCTATTGTTGGTTTGAAGTTAGTTTTTATCAAACTAACTAAAATAATAATAATATTATTTTTAATTTAAGAAAAAGATTGTGGATATGTATTCAAAATTTATAGAGAAAAGACTATTTTATTTTTGGAAAAGTTAATTATAATTAACCATATTAATTAATTTTAAAATTTATTGAAATTACGAGAACTAAATTTAGATATTCCATAGAATGTTGACTAAAATAGGATACATCTCAATTACCATACCAACATGGTTTTTTGAACAAGTACTTTTTTTTTCTTTTTTTCGCAGAGGAAAATATTTTTGGTCAATGAAAGTAATAATTATTTTTAAGATAGAAAATGATTTTGATTTTTACTATACAATATCTTTTTCAAAAGTAATTAGAAAAATGGTTTGAAAACAATCTCTTTCATAGTAGTTTAGTTGAATGATGTGAATATATTAGCAAATGGCTTGGCTTAAACTATATTATTATTTGAGAGGAAAATAATAAAATTTTGATAGTCATTATTTCATAATTTGAACAATAATTTATGCTTAGCACATTTGCTTTTGAAATGATTCAATGTTTGATTTCTGTTTCTTCTTTAGAAAATTACATCAAAAATGAATTTGAGATGATATTACTTATAATATTCTATTCATATTGATAGTTTTGTAATTAAAATTACACATCTTAACCCTAGCAAAATATCACATAGATTTAAAGCAAATGTTTAGGGATTTAATTATTACCAATTAAATTCAAATAAGGTTAAATTATTTAAAATGCATCTATTTGATACGTAAATGTCTAATAGGTCTATAAACTTTAAAACGTGTCCAATAGATTTTTAAACTTTCAATTGTGTATCTAATATGTCTCTCGACCTTCAATTTTATGTTCATTAGGACATGTACCTATTTGATATTTTTTTAATAAAAAATCACAGACTAACTAGATATTTAAATTCTAAGTTTAGACATAAAATTTAATTTTGTATCTAATAGATCAATTAATTACTTTTTCTTTTAAATATGTTAGGGACATATTAGACATTGTTAAAATACAAGGTTCTATTAAAAACAAAAAAAAAACAAAAATTAAAGGACTTATTAAATATTTTTCAAATTGAAAGACGATTAAACAAAATATGAAACTATAAAGACTAAATTTGTAATAAATACCTTATCTACGAAACTATGCTTGAATTGATGTATTAAACTAAATGGTTATTGTTAGTCGATCAGTGACACAGTAATCATTTCATAAAATATACTAAAATTTGACATTGAACTAACTCTGTTACGGTCGTCAATTTGAACATAGTTCAACTGACATAAAATTTGTACTATTGACTTTAAAGTAAAAATGTGATCCTCCGCTTTACATATTGTTAAAAAAAAAAAAACTCTCTTATGATCACCAATTTGTTAAACCCGTACTTTATGGCTAATACAAATGTAGATGAACAAGTTTAAGTAAAAAAATTGGTGTTTTTTTTGGAAGTATCCTCTTTTAAATTGATTGTTGATGTTTTGTTCCATCGAGTTGTGTTCAAATTAACATATAAAAAATATTCAAACATATATCAATTATTTTAAAAATCTTATATTATCCAAACAAAAGTGAAGATTCAAATTTCATTGTGAAAACTTAAAAATAAAATATTAAAATTCTATGAAAATGTCAATATCTTATAAATAATTTTCTTGGATTCCAAATTATCAAACATAATATAATTTTTTTAGAATATAAAAAACATATAAGAAATGAGGGGTAGAGTTTGAATTGACCTACATGAAAGGTTAATAAATTACAATAACAAAGAATAAAATGTACATTTTATTTTATTGAGCCAATTTTTTCTCTCCCTCACAAAAATAATTAAAATATTATATTTTTTTCCTACTTAAAAGACAAGCCAACCAATAATATATTGGTTTTGGTGGACTAATCAACATAATTAAAAGATTAAAATTAAAAACACACCTTAATTACATTTTCATCAATACAAAAGTTGAGAGATGATATTTTAATTAGCTTTGTGGTTCAATCATTTAGTCATATCATTAGAGATAAGATTGCATTTAATTGACTTTTACAATTTGGAGAATGATGTGTTACATCTACACTTCTTTAAGCCCTTGAAATAAGAACTATAATTTATTAACAACCTTATTTATTTATTTATTAATATTATTTTGCATACCCAATTAATTAAAATTTGATATGTTAACCATATATATTATTTTAATTTTATAATTATATTATTCAAAATTTGAAATATCAAGATTTGACGATGACAATACCTAATTACAATAACTAAAGACGAGAAATAGTTAAATAATTTAAAATCGATTGATTTGATCTAGTGAATTTTGACTTTTATATAATTTAGAATTTCAAATATAGTGAATTGGATCTTTGATCGATACACATTTTAAAAGATGATTTTTTAAATTTTTTTTTTTTTAATGAAGTCTTAATTAAGTTATAAAGAGGGAAATTTAGGTTTTTCTAGAAGGAGAAACCTAGAGTTGGATGGTTTAAATTTATCATTTTCTATCCAAATTTTTAAATATTCTATTTTTATATTCTACGATGTAGAATTTTGACAAAATATTAGAAGAGTTGCAATTCCACATCAGAACGATTCAAAGAAAGAGTCTATAACTTTAATTAGTTTCAAATGGCCTCAACGAAAAATGTTTTAAGTTTAGGAAAATTTTCACAAATAGAAAAAATGTCAAACTATTTACAGAAAATAGCAAAAAAAAAAAAAAAAAAAAAAAGACATTGATAAACTTCTATCATTTCTATCATACCCTGATAGACTTCTATCAACCTCTATCCCAACTATATAAAAATTTTACTATTTTGTGTAAATAATTTTCCTTATTTTTTATTTATTTAAACTTCCCTTCAGTTTGAATGTATTAACTCTAATTACATTTTTCTTGTTTGTATTCTATAGTCTAAGATTGAAGAAAAGAGTGTGAGTAATACCACACAAGCTTCTTAGAGTGTTCTTGTAATTGCGATTGGAGAGAGAATTCTAACAATTTTTCACAGTGATTTTTATCTTGTTAGTCATGGTTTTTCTCCTGTTTTAGAATTTTTAACGTAAATTCTTGTGTTTTCAATTTTTTTTTTGTTATTTCTTAATTCTCAATTATTTTTTACACATCCGTGCAATAGAAGTATTTTTTTTGGTCAACACAAACATCTATATTAATAATGTTTAAAATCGCAGGTAAAAAGTTTAGTGTATGTTTAACGTGTGTTTTTAAAGTGTTCATTGAGATTAAAAAATATATATTTTTAAAAAAATGATAGTGTTTTGTTATGATAATGCTTTTGAACGATTTTGAATCAATTATCTAATTTTATAATCAAATTAGTTTAAAGAATTCTAAAAGTAGATTATGAAAACATTTAAAAGTGCTTTTTAGATGAAATATTTAATTAATATTTTAAGTGATTATTAAATTAATGTGAATTATAAATTTCATCCATAATTTGAAAAAAATTAAACTTTAGATCCTATAATCTATAGATTAGAATTTATTCATTTTTCATGACTATTAGATTAAATGAAAAGATTTCTATTTTTTTTTTTTAATATATGATGTGGAAAAATTGAACATCTAACTTTAAAATTAAGAGTACAAACATATCAATTAAAGAATAGTTGGCTATGGATTTCAAATTTGACATATTAGTTTAAATGACAAAATGAAATAAATTAAAACCGAGTTAATTTGCTAATTAATCAATTTTATAGTTTGTGAAACATTTGACTTTTACTGATCAAATTGACTAAGCTAATACCTCTAATAATTGGTATTTAGGGTTTAAAATGTTGTATATATATTTTTTTCTTTTGAAAGAAAACTTCATTAAAAAGAAAAACAAAAGTAGTAGAAATTAGTAATAATAACTCCACATTTACAACATTCAGCAACTATTTGGGAAAATTAGAATTCCAAAAAGCTTCATCATCTTCCGAGTTAGAAGTTGGAACAAAGACTCTCCTAAAAAGTTTTCGTAACTAGCAACATCACAGGCAATACAGCGAACCTTTCAATTCCTATCCCTTGGAAAATGAAAAAAGATAGCAAGGAGAAACTCAAAGAGAGTGCTAGCTCTTTGATTTCATCGATGGAGTTCCTCACTTTAGTGAGATTAATCGCAGATTGACTGATTTGGTTCGCAACCTCTTTTGCGTCAGATTCAACCAAGATGGAAGGGAAGGATCACGATTGAGCGACAAGAGACTTTTGAGACCCTCATGCAAATTCATTTCATCCACGTATCTGAAATTTCTTGATTATTTGTTCATTTCATCCACGTATCTCAAATTTCTTGATTATTTGTTCCATGGAGACTTTAGAGTCACTTTTAAAATTTGAGCTTAATTTTCATTTGATAATAAGTTTCGAGATTTTATACTTTTACCTATAACTTTACATTAATGCTCACTTTTAGTCAATTATATTAATGTTCTATTAATTGATTAAAAATATAACTAAATTAGTTTCATCAAATTTTCATCACTATTAAAATAAATTTTAAAACCCCAACATTGTAACTATTTTAAATTGATGACTAAAAATTAATACCAGAAGCCAAAAATGACTTTTAGTGAAAATGCATAAAAAATGCAAGATTTAAAATTTGTAGACTAAATAGAAACCAAAACTTAAAACTCAAAGATAAAAGTGTAAAATTTTGAAATTTAAACTCAAAACGCATGAATTAAAAATGCAATATATTGAAATTTAGAGACAAAATAGAAAATTTATTCCAAATTTAAAGATGAAAAATGTAATTTTTTTCCCCCAAAATTTGACAAGGAGACTAAATAGAGACAAGAACATCAAATTTCATAGAATCTTTTTTTTTTTTTTTTTTTTTTTTTGGTGTTTTTGGAAAACAAACTAAAACTCTTTTTTTTAAAGGAAAAAAAAAACTAGAAGCAAAATAAAAGTTACCAAAGGAGAAAGAGGGGCAAAAGAGTAATTTGATGAGTGAGCCAATGATTGAAGCCCAACAAGAGAAGAAAAAAACTGTTTGAGAACATGGGGAAAGAGACTGTATGTTGGGGAGTCACAGCAGGGCCCCACACCCTCTGCCTGACGTGGCAAGACCGAGCAACATGATTGGTCTCCACGTTAAGCGATGGAGGTGGGCCCCACCGCTTCGTCCAACGGAGCATGAGCTGTCACAACGTGCGGGCAAGATTGAAGGAACAGAATCGTAGATTTGAGCGAGGCAATCCTGGCCGTCCATTAAGTGGGCCCCATTCATATTCTCACGTTTTTTTTCTCTCATATTCATATAATGGGATTTTGTGGGTAGTGCGTTGCATTCAAACCCCGTTCATTCCTTGGACTTTTTTTTCATTTTCATGCTTTTTCATTTTTTTTATTTTAATAAATCTTATGTTCAATTGGAAAAAGAAAAAAAAAATAACTTTTAAATTTGTTTTATTTTTTTATCTTAATTTTTTTAAAAATGTCTATTTTAAGAATTGAACTTTTAATAACTAACGGAATTGGTTTTAAAATTTTAAAATATCTATTTTAGTTTAATATTTTGTCTCCTAACTAAAATCAATTTGTTAACAAAAAGTTTATTTTTCTCTAGTTTAAAAACTAAAATAAAATTTTTAAAAGCTTAGAGATGAAACATGGTAGATCTAAAAGTTTAAGGAATCAAATTGGAATACAACTATGAATTCAGGGAATAAAAGAAAAATTTTAAAAAATTAAAGCCCCGTTTTATAACTATTTGATTTTCAGCTTTTGATTTTTGAAAATTAAACTTATAAACACTACTTATATCTATTGATTTATTTGTTTTGTTAAACTTTTTAGGGGATAATTTTAAAAATCAAAGTAAGTTTTGAAAACTAAAAAAATGACATAGTTTTTAAAAATTTGACTTTGTTTTTGGAGTTTGACTAAAAATTAGGAAAAGTGAAAACTATAGTAAATAAATTGTAAGAAAACAAACATAATTTTCAAACGCTATCAAACGAGACTTAAAAAAATAAAAATAGAATAAAGTTTAAAGTTTAGAGATTAAAATGAAAGTTAAACCGTATTTTCTAGTGAAAATGTTACATCACATGGGGTTGGGAGATTGAAAAACCTACAATTCTATATTATATAGCATTGTTTTATTTTGTTTTATAGAAAAGGTCAATACATTTTGTACAATATTAATTAAATTGTAATTTTATTGTTAATTAAAAATTCAAATATTGAATTAAAGAGGACTATATTAGAAAGAGAAAAATACATTAGTGAAACTAAGTAAATTGAAAAATATGTTAAGAGAGAGAGATGCTAAATCTTTAAGGGTGTTACATTGGAGAAAAAACAAACTAAATAGTGGCAATTTATTTTTTCATATAAAAAAATAGAAACTTATTGATGAAAATATACTTTTTTTTAAAAAAAATATATAATATTTTAAAGCAAGACATTATTAGTGAAATAAGTACAATTGAGAAATATGTTTTAAAAAAAGAGAGATGCTAAAGATAGTTGAGGGTGCTACATGTAACTATTCATTTTTCATATAAAAAATAGAAACTTTATTTTTTAAAATATATTTTTAAAAAATATTAAAAAATATATTTAAAAGCAAACTTGCCCCTAAACCATAAAGTAGATAAGCTAGTTGTAAAATGGGCCTTTAATTAATCTAAATAATAACTAAATGAAGGCAAGGGGAAGAAACTTAAAAAAAAAAAAATAAAGTAAACAAAAAAGCAAAAATTCTTTTAATATACTATTTAATGAAATTGAAGGTTGTGCAGTGAATATATGCTCCTCCAAAATTACTCTTACAAATCAATATTTTCTAGGAGGGATTCTTTTTCAGCTGTTTTCAAATATAGCTAAATGAGTCAACTTATTTATAAATATAATAAAATATTACTATCTATCAGTGACAGACATTGATAGACATCTATCAGTGTCTCTTTTTCAGACTGTTATCAAATATATCAAAATGAGCCAACTTATTTACAAATATAGCAAAATGTCACTGTAGGTCAGTGAAAGACAATGATAGACATTGACATTTTTCTATATTTGAAAATATTTCTAGCAGTTTTGTCATTTAAAACAATTATCATTCTTTTTCAAATATCACTATTTAAATTTTAAACAGAAGAATAATAGTTTAAACTTACGACGAATAAGAGTTCAACGATGTTACTAATATCTTAACTAATGGAAAAAAAAATGTTCATATCAACTTTAGAGAAGAGGCAATCCAATAATTTTAATAATGGGGTTAGTCTAACATTGATAAATTACTTTAACATTATTTTATATATAAAAAAGTAAATTTTTAGAGAGCATAATTGTAGAAGAGATGTTGGTGATGAAGCTAATGGTGAGAGGGTCCCATAATTGTTGGCTTAACTAGTTTTTGCTAAGCATAAGTTTCCCCACAATGATTTTTTGTCATTTTTCAATAATTTTCTTATCATAATTTTATCTTTTCCACTCCCATATTTTTTAATGTACACTCATTTCCGACCTTTTATCTATATATATATATATATATATATATATATATATATATATATATTCGATCTAAATATCGAAATTTCAATTTTATAGATAAATATAAAAAATATAAGTTATCGTAATATCGACATATGTTCTTGAAATAATGGACATATTCCTAATATTTCTAATATTTTGGTGTATTATTTCACACAAGAGCATGTGAAGGAAGGAAGTAACTTTGTGAAGGTTGAATTGTTGTGTTTTTATTTGTAATTGTATGGAAAAGGCAAGTACATGAACCTCGTAGAGAATCATTCCCTTAATAATTTTGATGGGACGTTTTTTAAACATGGATTTTAATGCAAAAGAAAAGGGAGAGGAACAAATACAAATTTTTTATTTAATAAATGTTTGCCTTTTAATATGGTTTGTTATGTATGTTTTGAAGTGGAATCAGACATTGATTCAAATATTTATTTAATACACAAAATTTGTTAAATATGGTTGGAAACATAGTATTAAATTTTTATTGATATGTCGATATTTCCATCAATATTTCTATGTTTTCATGAGTTCGATATCGATATTTTCATTATATCGTAAAAAATTCACAAACCATAAAAAAAATAAGCATCAAAATGCCACTAATGTAAATATAATATAAATAATAGACATATTTACTTATTTGGAAATAATAAAATATTTCTTTACTTATTTAAATTTATTTTCAAAAAATTAAATTTTTTTCAGAAATATCTATCGAAATCGATATTTGCATTGAAATTTCGTAAAATCAAGATCTCGATATTTCCATCGACATCGATATTTTAAACTTTGGTTGGAAAGGACAAAATAAGCATAACGAATTACGAACAATTCTAATGATGCTGGTTGAGTTATGCTTATTTTGCCCTTTCCAACTAGGTTCAACCGTTCATTGGTACTATTGAAGCTCGTTGAGGCTGCTGCTCTTCTGAATGGTATTGTTACATCTGAAAAAGGCAGAGGTTTATCCTTTTTGGGTTGAAACAAATTCCATGATGTCGGGACTGTTTCAATAATGAAGTCTAAGCATTTGTTGATGACAATTGAACTTTTCATCGACGGGACGTTTCTGAGTTTTCTTTTTTGTCCTAGAATCTGGAATATCATTGCTCACATTCTAGCATGTAATGCACGACGATCCAAAATCTTTGGTATCTGGCTTGAAGATCACCTCTCATGGATTGATGTTGCGGTGTCTAGTGATTTCATTTCTGATTAGTTTTGTTTTTCTTTGTACTACTAAAAAAAAACTAGTATTAAGTATGTATTATGGACTTTGAAGTCAGATGTTTGATCTCTCCACTCCACAAAATGCCAAAAGAAAAAGATTGTGAAAGAGGTGACATTGTAAAAGTTCGAACACAAAACTTACTATTTAGGCCTGTTAAATTACTACGTAGGTTAATAGGATGGACAATCGAATATATTTAATCTATATATATATATATATTATTCTTAGCACTTTGGTGTTGTTACTAAGGAAAAAAAGGGGCATTGTTTGGCTAATATATATAATGAGTCAAGCTCTAAAACAAGCATATACTATACATGTTATTTATCAACCCCAAGCAATAGTTAAACATTGTACAGATTTTATACATTCACAGAAAATTGTGAGACAAAGAGAGGGAAAAATTTTCCTGATTTGCTAACAAACAGGAAGTGCCTCCCTAAAACCAATGCTAAAGTTAGTATTCTGTTGACCTTTCTTGCCCAATTCACCATTTCCCTTTTGCATCATCATGACGAATTCGTTGTAATCGATTCGACCGTCCTGGATACGAAGTTAATGACACAGAGATGATTTAGAAAAAAAACAGAAATTCAAACAGATCCTTGAGAATTTTGAGTTTGCATTGTTTTTGTAGCAGCAGAGTAAAAAGTTTGTAAAGAAAAGAGAGAGTAGATGATGTTTACATTATCCTGATCGACTTCTCGGATCATATCTTCCAAGTGAACGTTCTCAATGCCGAATTCCTCGCAGGCTTGTTGAAGTTCATCTTGCGTGATATAACCGCTCCCGTCCTTGTCGAAGTATTGGAAAGCTGCAAAGAGATGATCTTCTCTCCCAGCTTTGTTCAAATGAAGTGTTGCTGCTATGAACTCACCATAGTCAATGCAGCCATTGTTGTCGAAATCAGCCTGCATTTCGGAATCAGTACCGTTTTGTAAGAGATATCGTGCAAGTGAATCGTGTCGAACAGAAGAAGGAACACATTTAAAATGGAATAGTTCAATGGCTTTTTAGAACTTACAGCTTGCATAAGATCTTTTATCTCTGTCTCATTAAGATTTGCTCCAAATCTTCTGAGTCCATCTTTGAGTTCCTCAAAAGTAATTTGACCGCTGTTGTCGGTATCGATCATCTTAAACATTTCCTTTAACCCGGCGATCTCTTCTTCGGAGAGGCTCTCAGCAATGACCTGAAAGATAGAGGGGTTCAGATAAGGTAACATAAATTAAAATTTCAGTTTTTAGGCTTTTAAACCATCAGCAACTAATGCTTTTAGAATTCATCTAAGAAAAAACATACTCTCAGAGCCATTTTCTTGAGTTTGTTCATTGCAGAGAATTGTTTCAAACGACTCAAGACTGCAGAATCAAGAGGTTTGTCTGGAGCCACTCCATCAACCTGAAGCCAAGGATGGCCTGGAAAACCAACACCGACATTATTAGATCTCAGTTGTAGTACCGAAACGAAACTACATGTTGGTTTATGAGTGATGTTAGAAGAATTGTTCTCAAACCCAAGTTCTGTTTTTTTTTTTTTAATACAGAAAACTTGTTTAGATAGCTACTTTTCCAAAGTCAATTTCAGTTGACTTGTTCTAAAATAGCCTTTAACCAAGCTTGGACCTTTTTAAGTGTTCTTCAAGAACAACAAAAACACACAAGTAGATATAATTCCCAACCTGCAAAATATCCTATCAAACTAAAAATAGTGGACATGAGAAATAACATTGGGACTGAAAAACGAATGGATATTTTGACCCTCGATTTTGACCTTTTTAATGCTTACACATTCCTCATTTACAGTTGTTTTATCAAGTATCTTTCTGATAGAAATTAAGAGAGCTCCTTCTTGCCTGATCTTTTGCACTTGATTTATGCCTACTATGAAGTTTCACATGCCTCTTCATTTAGAAGAACATTATTTTATATTCTTATATATTTACACCAGAGGATTTTCCAACCATCGCCATCCTAATTAATTTTTGTAAAAATGGACCTTCACAAAGTAGAAACTTACATAAAACTTCATGAGCAGTTAGGCGCTCTTTGGGGTTTCTAACCAGCATCTTCCGTACCAAATCTTTGGCACCGTCAGAAATACTCGGCCAGGGATCTAACGTAAAGTCAAGATCTCCGTGCAAGACTTCATCAAATATCTCTTGCTCGGTTTCTGTGTTCAAATTGCGGAAAGGAATGAAAGAATATAGTAAGATCATACGAATGGAATCGCTGAATCAGTTGTCAATGCTCGATATCAAAATCTTTTTTACCTGCCCAAAATGGAGGCACCCCACTTAAAAGTATGTAAAGCATCACACCAGCACTCCAAACATCAGATTCTGGGCCATATAATTTGCACAAAACTTCAGGAGCAACATAGTAAGGACTCCCAACCACATCACTAAATATATCCCCTGTAAAAACATCACCATCAGTACCAAATTAAACATGTAGATCTACATAAAAAACAGTAAAATGAAATCTTAGATTCATGCAACTGTTATGAATTGGATCTTAAGTAAAAGGTTGGTTAATATGCTTGAGACTTATAAACAGAATAGTACTACAAAAATTTGACAATATGTCTTGAACTACTTTTAAGCATACCTGGCTTGAAGAAAATGGACAACCCAAAATCGATAGCTTTCAAGGGAGAGTCCTCCCGTGAATCGACAAAAAGGAAATTCTCCGGCTTGAGGTCACGGTGCATGACTCCAAGAGAATGGCAAGCTTCTATTACACCAACTATGGTTCTTGCAAGTTCAGCTGCCTGTTTTTCAGTGTAATGGCCGAGCTTAACAATCCTATCGAAAAGCTCACCGCCTTCACAGAGTTCCATGACGACATGTACAGCAACAGCATCTTCATAAGCCCCTTTAATAGAAATAACGCTGGGAATACCAATTAAATGATGCATTATCTGAATCTCCCTTCTCACATCTTCAACGTCTTCCATTGTTGCCAACTTCCTTTTCGCTATCGATTTGCAGGCATACTCTTTCCCAGTTGACTTCTCTACACAAAGAAAAGTTGTCCCAAATTGCCCATGTCCAAGTTTCCTTCCCAAGCTGTAAATCTCCCTCAAATGACCAGTTTTTGTTTGCAAAACTGACTCTACCTGCAAACCTGCACTTACTATTTTCTTAGGCTTCTTCACTTTCATCAAATCTTCAGAAACATCATTATTATTATTATTACCACTACTACTACTATCTTCCTTCGGCATTGTCGATTCAATCGGCGCCATTCTCTCTTCAACGAATCTTGGTGGTTCGTCAGCCGGTTTCAGTATTAACAATTCAACCGGTAATCTCTCTTCATCATATCTAGGAGGTTTTTCTGCTGGTTTGATCAAATCTTCCATAGACACCAAAGGTTCTAAAGGTTTGATGATTATGATATCTTCTTCCTTGGGTTTTACAACTTCCACTGGTTTAGCCTCCCATTCCAATGGTTTAGCCCTTTCATCAACCATCATTACTGGTTCAGGGGGAGTGTTTTGAACTTCTTCATTAGGGTTAGGGTTTTGGATCGATTTTTTAGAAACCCCTTTCTTAGTATGAGAAGCCATTCCCGATCGAGACCACCAAATTGCATGGGAAATCGAGTAGAACAACCCACCCTTCGAATTCCTCGACCGAAGACAGTTATTACCCATCTGATGAAACACAATTCTATATAATTTTCCTTTCTAAAATCTCGAAGAACAAACATCGCAGAAACGTCCAAATTCGTCATCCATGGCGATTTTTCCCCCCCAAAAAAAGGGTCACAGAATCAGAAACAACCAATAATTATACAGTTAAAACGAAAGATTATGCGGAAGAACTCGAGCATGAACACCCAACAAGAAAACAGAGCAAACAAATTCCCAAAAGGGAAATGAAACCTTCCAATCGGTGAAAATCAAAAGCAGAGAAAAACTCACATAAATTTACTCAAATCCCAGCAAATTCAAAGCCAACCCCACTGAAATATTTTAATCAAAACAGCAATTTCAACGATACCCAACAATGAAGACTGGTTAAATTGACGAATTCCATACAAAATATCAACAGTTTGATCGGGTAAAAGCAGGGGAAAAGAATAGGGATAGAGACAGCACCGAAAATCGATGAAGAACAAGGAATCTTGTAAGCGAGAAATTAGGGGTTTGATTTTGTGGGTATTTTCCCAGATCGTATAAATATTCATTGGCGAATCCAAATGGAACAGAGGAAGAGAAATTGTAAGGAAAACGAAGGCACGAAGAGAGATGAGAGAGAAAGCTTTTACCGGTTTTTCTGTTATTGATTTAAATTTTCAAACATTTTTTTTAAAAAAAATTATAAATTAAATAATAAATAAAATAAAATAAAAACGCGTTAAGATAATGCAAAATCTGACTGGGCAGCATCTTCCACCGTTGGATTTTATCTGGACGGCCGTGATCTTTTTTTTTTTCCCATCTTGGCTAATTATGTAACATTATTGTTTCTAATATTTATGCCATTTTTAATCGTTTAAAAATTTTATTTTATTTTTAAATATTGTGTTTTTTCCAATAATGTCTCATCGACCTCTATTTTGGGGAGAAGAAAGATTAAAATATTAGTGACATGTCATATATTAGTAAATTGAAAGGTTCGATATAGATATTGAATATCCATGGATATCTCCAACATCTTTTATAAATGTTAATAAAACGTTAAAAAAAATGTCGTCTATTTAGCTAATATGACTAAGAATACTATTGACAATATTCATAACTTAGTTTGAGAGTAAAAACAATTTAATTGTTAATCTAAATAAATTATATTAACTACGTGACTTACAAAAATTTATGTCGATGTCAATATTCTATTGATATATCCGTCTATATATTCATAAAGTTGAAACTTCGATATCAATATTGATATCAACATTAATATTTTAATCCTTACTTGTAGTTATAGAATTAAGTTGTTTTGAAAATTGAAAATTGATCATTACTTAATATATCAATTTCACCGTTAAATTGAAGTGTTGGTAAGAGTCTAATAATTGTAATTAAATAAATAATACTATGATAATATAGCCTCCTTTTAATAACTACTTAGTTTTTTATTTTTTATTTTTGAAATTTAAACCTATAAACACTGCTTTCATCAATTGATTTCTATGTTTTATTGTATACCTTTTAAGAGTATTTTTAAAACCAATGTAAAATTTTGAAAACTGAAAAAAAAAATAGTTTTTGTGAGATTGTGAGAAAATATGTATAATTTTTCAAAAACTAAAAATAAAAATGAAAACTTAAACATAACTAAAACACACTAAAAAGAAGACAAACGTATACTTTATTTGGAAAAAAAATAGACATTTTAAAAAAAATGTTATTGAAATATATTTGTTTTTTTTTTTTTTTTTTTAATTTTTTTCATGGAGAATGAAATTTAGACTCTCCGCCAACAGCCGCTGCCGGCCGGCGATGGCCATAAATTAAATTAAGCCATAAATTTATGCTTTATTATTATTATTATTATTATTTTTTAATCTATGTATTATAGCTTTAAGTGTATTCTACTTTATTTTATAGGTATTTTATTTGAATACCTTAACGCTCCCATATTGTTGAAATTATACTTGTGTACTCATTATTTATTTTTAATATGGTTTTCATATTTCTTTAAAAAAATTAATTTTTTTTTTTGTCAAATTCTAAAACTAATAACAATTTTTTGGCAACTAAAAAAAGTAGGTCATGATATTTAATTCTCTAAGTTTTAATTTTTAGTTTTTAAAAAATGTATTTGGAAACAAAAACTTTATATATATATAAATTAATTTTTGTAAACATTTCTAAAAGGTAGATAATAAAACAAAAGCAAAAAATTCATATGAATGATGTTTAGAATTAAGCTTATTTTTTAAAAAACAAATTATTACTAAACGACGTTGTAGTATTTATACACCTGGTTTTTTCTTTTTTCTTTTTTTCTTTTTTTAATTTGACTCTGAATACAAATGTTTTCTTAACAAAAATGAACCAATTGTAAAGAAAATAGGAGAAAACTAACACAATTTTCAAAAACAAAAAACATATAACCAAATAAAAAGCTATTTAATTTTTTTATTGATTATTTTTAATTAATCATTTAGCAAAAACTCAAATGATTTTAACTCCAAGATTTTTATTGAAATTTATTCTTGGTTTTTCCTCGTACAAAATTGAAACAAGTGTTAATTCTTTTCTCGTACGCAAATGTATTATTTTATAGTGTTAATTCAATATAAATTTTGGATTGAAGTGACTTGGAAATATATTTAATTTATTTTAAAAATAGAAAAGAAGAATTTAGAAAAATTTTATTAGTGGAATTTCTATAATTTTCATATTATATGGAAAACAAAGACAAAAACTAACAAAGACTTGACCAGCTACTATACAGTGGGAGAGATTATTATTTAAAAAAAGGAACAATATTAAATGGAAAATTCTAGTCGTATGGATTATTTTTTTTTTCCACGTTTGATTTAGCCACTCAAATATCTAGAAAAAGAAAAAAAAGATTATTAATTGTTAAAACAAACTATCTAAATAATATCAAAAAGTCAGGCTACAACGATAATTGACATGTAATCTTTTTAAGTCAGAAGTTTAGCTCTTCATGCTCCACTTGTTGTAATATTTAATTAAAGAATTTTTTGCTATTTATTTGAGTTCAAAGTTGTTTGTTTCTGTTTGTATGTGGTTTTTTAAAGCCTAAATTAAAAAATTATTCTTTGATAATTATTTGATTTTAGTTTTTAATTTTAGTTTTTTTGTTTTAAAATTAATTTTATTTCTTTTCCATTTCTTAAAATGGTTTGTGTCTTTCTTAAGTAAAATAGTTGAATTCTAATCCAAATTCCAAAAACAAAAGTAGAATTTTTTAAACTACTTTTTTTAGTTTTCAAAACTTACCTTGATTTTTGAAAACATTGATAAAAAGTAGATAAACAAAAGAAAAATTTTTAAAAATAGAAAAATAAGGGAAACAATTTACACAAAATAGCAAAATTTTTAGATAGTTGTGATAGATGCTGATAGAAGTCTATCAAGGTTTATCAGTGATAGAAATGATAAAAGTCTATCACTAATAGATGTTAATAGAAGTCTATCCATGTCTATCATTGTTTTTTTTTTGCTATTTTCTGTAAATAGTTTGATATATTTTTTTTATCTATAAAAATTTCTCTAAAAGAAACCAAAAAGTTTAGAAGGAAAATGAATGTTTATAGACTTAATTTTCAAAAACTAAAAATAAAAAATAAAAAACTAATTAGTCGCCAAACGGGACCTAAACTTTTAATGGTCGTGTTTATTTATCCACTAAATAATAAACCTAAAATAAATTTAAGTTATATTCTTAAATTTTGTCATGTTGAGTACAATTTAGAATCTTTTAAATTCTCTTTCATGATAAGTATTTTTTTTAACAACTCATTGTCATTAAATTTTTTTGTATTAAAATGAAATTACTTAGTTCACGTATTAACTAAATGATAATATGATACTGTCTATTAGTCAAACGTCCACTTCTTTCTATCATCAATGTTACGTTAAATCAATCGATATTTGTCCAACAAACATATCATGTTAACATTTTGTCAACTATGTCAACAAAAGATATTACACGTTTAAGAATTAGATAGTCATCATCTATAAAATTCAAATAATTATTTAAATTATTCACCTTTTCCTTCTTCTTTTATAAAAATACATTTGGAATTAGTGATTTAACTATGATGTGTACAACTTGTAAGTCAACTTAGAAACGGCAATGCCAATAATATCTTCCCTCTCTTGAGAATATGAAATTGAATGGGTAAAATCGAAGGCAGTGAAACAGAAAAAATATTAAACTATTTATAAATATAAAAATTTTTCACTATCTATCAGCAATAAATAGTGAAATTTTATATATATATATATAAAAATTGAAAATTTGGAATTGAATAAGAGAAAGAGGTGGAAGTCATTTTGTGGACCAAATCAAGTTTTGGTATATTAAATTTCCACAAGAACAAAGTGGTGAGCCACTTCTCATATATTAACAAATCAAATTATTCTTAATATACCTAATCTATGCCTATGTTAAGTTCTTGTTCCCTTTGCAACTTTGACTAATATTTTTCCTTTTTTAAAAAATAAACACTTCAATTTCTTGTTTATTGAATATGTTTTAGTGTTTAGATATGATATACAACATTGTTCAACATTAAACCTTTTACTTTTGGTTGATGTGTTTTTTTAGTAGACGTTGAACTGCAAAAGAAATTGCACAAGTGGGGTGTTGAGTCACACGCACTCTGATGCCTATATTAATAAATGAAGTATTCAATTCGACTAAGTACCTAGTATTGCATAGGGTCCGACAGATGAATGCTCCTATTTAAGGGGCTCAAATGAAAAGTAGCCTAAGATTTTGAGAAATGACCTTCTGCTTCTGTCAGCTTCATGTGAAGTTACCAACTTGACCTCAGATATGTGCAAGGATTTGCCCTCTTAAAATTTCTAATTGCTTTAGTGGCAAATTAACAACCTTCTTGAACGCAAAACGAACACAATTTGACACAAAATCAATTTTGAAAACAATAAAAATTGAACTACAAAAAATCTTCAAGCAATAATGAACTTCAAATAAACAATTGAACAAACTCTCTGGTCTCGAACAGATAAATCGAACACAAATTGAAACACAAAATTAATTTTGAAAACAAGAAAATTCAAATTTCAAATAATATTAACGCATGGATAAACTTGAAGGAAAAAATTGAACAAACTATTTTCTTAAATAGATAAGTAGAACTACAAAGAAAAAACGAACTTCAAGAAAAAAATCGAACACAAACCATTCAAAAATAGAGAAATTGGCTTCAAGAATCTCCTGATGACAAAATCTCCAGAAAAATTATTTCCAAATCAAAATTGTGAATGTGATCATTTTACGAAATTAAGAGCAAATTGTGAATCAAACAAAATTTCTGGCAGTTGCAGAAAGTTGAAGAAAGGCTATAATGATATTGTTAAAAACGTTGATGACATAGATGCTAAATCATAATCTTGATTCGATACCCATTGCAATTCTCCATATAAAAAATTCAAGAATTTAACAAAATAGTTCTAACGATGAATGATAGCTTTTTAAAACCTACAAGCGTGAATGTTCAAGAAGAATATAGCTTTTTAAAACAAAAAACTTAGTTTTGAAAACCAACAATTTTGCACCATTTAAGATAGATTCCCACAACATCATCAACCAATATGTCAATATCTATAAGCAAACATAATATAACAATGCTTAGACTTGCAACCTTAGTAACTTTTCCAGAAAAAAACATTCTGAAGGAAAACTAAAGTGTATATTTTATTGATAAAAAAATAAAGATAATATACTGTGTACCTATCCGTACGAAAAAAAAAACCCTTACCAAATGTACAGCCACCAAAAACAAAGATAGTATACTGTGTACCCATCGTATCTAACATCTGAAAAAAAAGGACAGAGGTTCATTTAGGGCATTTAGACATCCCTGGCCAATCCAGATAGGTCAACGTGACCGGAATCGGGCTCTTTCGGATTAGAGAAGAACACTGGCTCATGATCTTCGATGGGTATTCCTCGTCTCATCGACGGGGAGGACGAAGACTCTCTGTTGAATAGGGGTGGATCTCTGAAAGAACCAAAGAAACCATTCTTAATCTCTTCAGCGGCTTGAAAGAACCCCTTCATGCTGCCAAAGAGACTCTGCTCAATGGCATCAATATCGCTACGGAGCCCAGGGAAATCAAATGGTCGATGTTCGGACGATCCCGATGAGAATGACCTATTGACCATCTGATCCGTTACATCCTCTTCTGTAAATTCCTTGTTGGACTGTATCACTTCGACTGGCCTGTACAAAAATGATGCAACTATTATTGTCATATGTCTTGTTTTTTGAATAGGACCCTCGGATCCCTTTATGTGAGGAAGGGAAGAGGAAAAAAGAAATGCAAAGGCTCTATATGGGGAGAATAGTTGGAGGAAGGAAAACCAGTGTACTAAAGTAACCAACTAGAAGCAAGTAATTTTAAAGGAGGGAAGATGAGTAACTAGAGGATTACTATAAAGTTTCCAACCATGTATAATAAAAAAAATCTGTTATTTTTATATATAGTTACTGGTAATAAATATTTTAGGCTAAATATATTTGTAATGTTATGGTATTTTTCAATATAGTCTTCAATAGTTTAAAAAGCTTCAAATTAGTCTCTTGTGTATTAATATTTTTTAATTTAGCTTCTCACGTGGAAGTTAAAATTGATTAATGGTGAACTTACATGGCATAATACCTTACTTGATGAATTGCAGAAATTTGGAGGGAAAAAAAAGGTCATCTAGGAGAAGAAAGCTTAATTTCTGCCGATTTCTTAGAAACTCATCGGGATAAGAATCTTTTCCCAACCTATTTCTTCTTCTAAATTTCTGAAGAATTATGCCAGGTAAGATTATTATTAGCAAATTGTAACATTCCCGAACAATGAGGGACTGAACTGAAAAATGTCAAAACATAAGAGACGTAAAAACTTCTTAAACAATAGGGATCAAATAGAAAAAGCCTTAAACATTAGGAACTTTAAAACGTATGTTTAGCCACTTTGTTGATCTTTTGACCAAATAACTAGTCGTGTAGATGAGTATTAGGGAGTAAAAAAAGATAAAAAAAGTAAAGATGGGTATTAGAGTGTAACATAAACCATATCACCAGTGATATTTTAGCCCAAAAGAAGAAAACCCTAATGAAATGAATACGTTACCTCCCTTCAGGAGCTAAACAAAACAATCACAATTATCCTTTACCACGAGACATGTAATTGTCACCATAAATAAGAAGCAGAACCATAATTACGCTTAAAAGTATGAAGCAGAAGCATGTCTTGCACCCATGGAGGAGCCCCAAAACAAATAATAGAATGGTAATTTAATTTAACTAATTGATGAATAGGCTAGAAATATTGACAGCTTAAGTCCAAAAGGAGAAGAAGAAATCACCTCCCAATGAACTAGAAAAGAAGATTGACCTTCTGACCAATAAATTCAACAATCAAGCATAGTACTGCCTAGGAACTAATGCAGCAGAGAAAAGGTCCTTATGAAGCTTACATGTGAAAACTCATAACTTTGCACCCATTATTGTTTACAGATAGTCATATAACTTCCTCTGCCAGGCTTAGAAAAACATTCCCAAAACTGCCCTTTATTTCCTAATGTCATCCACATTGAAGGCTGCCTACATCCCAAAGCCAATTCTACCAGTCAATCTATTTTTCAATATGTGTATGCACAGATTCTACTCGCTGATACTCAAGGCACCACCCAATGATTTCCAATCATGTCATTCAACCATCAAATATCCAGCCAGCACAACTGCAGTCCAGGAAATGCTTTCCTCAATCATCTTCATAATTTTCCATCCGAGTAACATATTTTCCTAATCTTGCTTGCCATTCTACATCACAATATACAACCCTGATGTGATTTTAGAGAGGAGCCCTGGTCTAGGATATACAAATGACCTCAGCCATAATCTCTGACCCTAATTGTTTAGAAGTTGGACCTCAATTAAGAAAGGATTAAAGAAACATGTTTCAACCCTCTAATTTCACAAGCTCCTTCATCTCTCTCATTCTCCTCGTCTTCCAAGACCCATTTCGGTAACTCCCTTATCTTTTCCTCCTCCTTCATACATCAGTTTCTTCCTCAGTTCCTCTCATTCTTGTTTTTCCAAATTATTAAAATCCACAAACTTTCAAGAAAAAGAATGTTAAAAACATTTATTTAGTGGCAAAAAGATATGAAAATTTCGGATCCCTTCATGGGACACTGAAGTGTCTAAATTCTTAATTTAATAAATTTCATAATTTGGAAGGTAGTTCAGCAAAAGGAAGCCAAATGGGCACGTGGATGTGAAATTAAAGAAGCTAGTGAGAATGTGTGAAAACCATAGTCTTCTTCTATCTTGGTCATTTTGGCCAAAAACCATAGTGACTCAATAAGTAGGGTAGGTCGTGATTTTTATGGTAAGAAACCAAGCTTTCACTGAGGAAAATGAAAGAATGTTCAAGGGCATAACAACCAAGCCCACACAAAAGAAAGTCCAAACACCAACTAATGAAACAAACCCCAAACCAATAGGATCAAAACCAAGGACTAAAATGAGCTCAGCAATAATTGACATGTACTACTTCCCTTAAGGTCGAAGGTTCGCATCCCCATGCCCCCCTTGTTGTACTCAAATAGGATCAAACAAAGGTCATAACGACAAAAAAGGTCAAGTAATAGACAACAATAAGCACGTGTTAACCTAACAACCTCCCAAGATCTCTCGACCTAATTAAAAATTATGCTATATTTGTCAAACAAAATCCCCCACAACACTGCAAGGAAACAAGGCTACCACAAAACTCTCCCTTTATCCCGAAACAGGAGATTCAAGAGCACCTCTTCAACCATGGAGCACCACTCTTTGACACGAACAAGACATAAGTCAAACATACTCAAGCATTTGCTCCACAGAGAATGAGCAAATGAGCACCCCCACAATAGCGGATCAATATCCCCGTCATGCATCTGACAAAGAATGCACCATTGCAAGATCGACACAATAGAAGATCATCCCTGAATACACTCCGATTTATTAATTTTTCTATGCAAAACAAAACCTGCACACAAAGAATTTGACCTTTTTCGAAATTTTACTTTTTCGAAGAGAGGATAAGATAAAGGCATCTGGGAGGATTGTGGTTACACAAAATATTAGAAATCGCTGACAGAGGCTTTTCACTCATGCCCTTAAAACCATAGTCTATAGCCCACACAAAAGTGTGAGCTATGAAGCACCAGCTCCGAGAAAAAATGCCACACCGATTTTGCCACCAAGACCTCTTTACAGAGTTTCAAATTCCCAATACCTAAACCTCCCAAGGCCAAAGGTTTTGAGACCACATCCCACCTCACAAGATGGGAACCTCCCCCTCTTCAACCCTTCCCATTGAAAATCTCTCATCATCTTCTCAATAGACTTGCTAACCGAAACAAAGCAAAGACAAGAAGTAACTAAGGATGTAAGATAAGACTGACCGGATAAGTGTTAATCTACCCCTTTGAGAAAGGAGGCTCTTCCTCAAGAACCCAAATGCTTTTGCCTTTTGCCCCTTTTTCACCACAGGATTCCAGAAAGATTGACACTTCGAATTACCCTCAAAACGGCTCCGTAGTTCAATTCATCGAACAGAAGTTTAATTAACAAATAGCAGATGAACCAGCCTTTTCCTTTCACAATATACTTCTAAATTTACATCTGTGGTATATCCAAAAACTACAAAGAAAATAAAAATTAGGAACAACCAGGAGGAACTGAGGGCGACACCCATTTGATTATTCACACTACTGTAGAAAGCACAGTTCTTAAATCGAAAGACAACAATTGTTAGGTTAAAATAAACTGCCACAGGACAACAAAAGTGGGAGAAACACACATGCACACACCTTCCAATGCAGTCTCTAAGAATCTCCTCGGTTCTCTCGCACTTCCTGACGAATTTTCCGGGCTCAACCTCCTCGGTCTTGCACTGCGACTTCACCACTTTTCTGGTAGAACACCGATCGCTGGAGGACGGAAGGCTGGAATTGTTGAACTTAGCGCCATCTCCCGCGGATGAATCCGATTCGCCGTTCTCGTCTCTCCAGACCCATCCCATTTTCGAAGCTCGAGATCGCGAACCTTCGTCCCTTCCACGAGATTCTCTTTTACAGTGGAGTCTTTCTTGAGCGCCACGGCTTCAGAAGACACGAGAGAGATTGAAGCTGAATTTATTTGAGGGCAATATGTAAATATATATGAGATAATTGTCCCAAAATTTGCGGCCAAAATAAAATTTGCATTTCTAACGGGTAGATATAGTAAAATTTAGATTCATCAATAAATATAGTTATATTTGTTATTCTTAAAAATGTTGTTATACACTTTTAATTTTTTAACTCTAAAATTGTTACCTGTTATAATTACCCTTTTAAAAATTTATATTTTTTTATCTTTTGCTTGCATCATCATCAACTGAAATTACTGAAACTATATTTTGCAAGCATACATGTTAGACTCTCAATTCTCTCACTACTCTTATTTCTTGTTCCCTCGCTTACAATATCGCAACTCTTGTTATTCATTTTCTTTTAATACAATAGTGAAAATAAAGAACGAGAGAGAGTTGTAAATGAAAAAGGGTGAGAAAACCTACACTTTGAACAAAGAGTAAGGAGCAAAAGTTTCCACATTTTCTTGTAGAAGTGAGAGTAGGGAGAGTAAAAAGAGAGTGAGACCTCAATCTGCATGCACAATGTTCCATTTTGATAATTTCACATTTGATGTAAGCAAAAAGTTAAAAAACATTCATCGTTAGGATTTTTTTTTTTTTTTAGAAAAACATGCTTTTTACCAAGTGGGTAAGATTTTATTTAAGCTTTTTAAAATGGGTTATAAGTACAAAATATCCAATACATAAAATATTGATGTCCATGAATATTTTTATCACATATGATTCAAGCTCAAAGTCAAAAGATATACTTTTTAAAAATAAGATTTCCCTTGAATCGTTAAAAATGATATGTACAAAATACCCGATATATAAAATATCAATGTTCATAAATATTTCTTGAAATTCTAAAACAAAAAATTTTAATTAATAAGTAAATATTATTTTTTAAACATGTTAAAAATTTATTATTTATATTATATTTGAACTCCAACTCTACTAATTTAAATATTTTGAAACATTCATAGAAGGTCAAGAATAATATTGTTATCCAAATTTTAATTATAAAACATATAGGCTAAATTTACAAGAGTAGTTAATTTAAATAATAAAAGTATTGAAAATATAGCAAAATATTCTATCATATCTATCAATACATTCTACTATACTTGTAAGTAAGTTGTTTATTTATTTTGCTATATTTGAAAAATAGTCCATTGCAACTTCAGGGTTAAAATTGAAATTATAATAAATTGAACACGCTCGGTGGGACTCGAACCCACAATCGTCTGATTAGAAGTCAGACACCTTATCCATTAGGCCACGAGCGCCTCTTCTGTTCATTAAATCCATTTTTAATGATTCGAATTTAATTAATCTCATTTATTAACACTCGAGAATTTCATTAGTTCAACGGAAACCAGTCCGTAGAGATGATCCCCGTAAGAATGCGGAAGCTGATCCGCTTCCTATCTCCATATTCAAATTCAACACTCAATTTTCTTCACTTTCATCTCTTACAGTTTCAGATTCTTAGTTTCTCGACTCTTGTAAGGAAACGAAAAAGTTCTTCTCGTTCAGCTGGAACCCAAGAATCTCAGTACCCTGAAACGGCTGATACTTCAAGCTTCAGGTCGCTCTTCAATGAGATTACTGAGATTTTGGGTTCTGAAAGTTATGTTCATGATAAAATATCTTTTCGGGATTTGGGGTTGAAAGAAAGTCCGGAAAGGGACTCTTTGAATGGGGAAGAACATTTACCCTGCGCCCCAGGTGTTTGTAAAAATGCCGAGCAAGAAACTGAGGCTACCCAGTTGGTTGTCATGGAAGAAAATGATGTTAGTTCAGTTGTTCATCAAATTGCAGCCGTCCTTCGTGCTGGAAATGGGTTGGTTTCAATGGAGGAGAGATTGGGAAGTTTGGATGTTAGGTTCAGTTCTGAGGTTGTGGAGAAAGTTCTGAAGAGGTGTTTTAAATTCCCACATTTGGCTCTTGGGTTCTTCAGTTGGGTGAAATCTAGAGATGGATTTCAGTGTACAACTAGTGTTTTCAACACAATGCTTAGCATTGCTGGTGAAGCTAGAGATTTCAAGCTCGTTGAGAAGTTAGTGGAGGAAATGGAGAATTACTCCTTGCAGAAGGATATCAAGACTTGGACTATTCTCATCTCTCTCTATGGCAATGCAAAGTTTACTGGAAAAGCCTTGATGGTTTACAGTAAGATGAGGGAAAGTGGGTGTGAACCAGATGAGGTTGTTTACAAGACTTTAATCTGTTCACTTTCTGCTGCTGGAAAGCCTGAACTTGCCATGGAGTTTTACCAAGAGATGGTCAAGAAAGGAATTAGGGTTGTTGACATGAAAATGTGCAAGGTGCTGTTGAGTTGTCTTGCTGGATCAGGAGATACGGCCTCTGTTCTTGACATTGCAAACAACATGGTAGCATTGTTTAATGTTCAAGAACGTGATGTGTATCATTACATTCTCAAGAGTTTTTGTATTTCCAGGAGAATTAAAGAAGCTCTGGAGTTCATTCATGACCTCAATAGTAAAGGTATAGTACTAGACCCTGAATACTTTCAGATTCTGGTTGGAGGACTCTGTTGTGCTAACCGGATTGAGGATGCTTTGGAACTGGTCAATATTATGAAGAGGAAAATTGTTGTTGATGAGAAGATATATGGCATTATCATTAATTGGTATTTAAGGCAAAATGAGGTTTTGAAGGCTCTTGATCTGTTTCAAAACATGAAAGAAATGGGTTATTTGCCTACTACTTCAACTTACACACAACTGATGCAACATCTCTTTAGGTTGGCTGAGTATGAGAAAGGCTTTGAGCTTTATAAAGAGATGCTAGAAAAAGGGATCGAATTAGATACGCTGGCAATCATGACTGTGGTTGTTGGTAATGTCCGCCAAAACCGAATAACTGAAGCATGGAATGTTTTCAGAACCATGGAAAACAAGTCTACATGGACATCCTGTTCAGTCTTCATCAGGGAGCTTTTTAGGATTTCAAGAACCGATGAGATAGTCAAGGTTCTAAATGAGATGCAGGAATTGAATATCGTCATCCCCGACAAATTATTTCAATCAGTAGTGTCTTACATGGAGAAAAGAGGAGATGTGATCAGTTTAGAGAAAGTAAAGAAAATGAGAAGTATTGTTGAACTCTTTCCACAAGAGGGCGAGGTAAATAGAGATGACGAGGCACCCAAGATAAAAGATCTTAGTATGGAGGTGAACTTTAAGCATTCCAAACCAACAAGTATCACTTGTCATATGGAGACGCTTCCAAGAAAGTACAGAGAGGAGGATCTTGATGAAATTTACAAGATCCTATCATCTCCAACAGATTGGAAACAAATTAAGAAAGCATTGGAAAACTGCAGCGTAGAGTTCACCACAGAACTAGTTCTCGAGATATTGCGCAAATGTAGTTTGGATGGTTTTGCTGCATTACAATTTTTTGCTTGGGTGGGAAAGCAACCATGTTATAATCATACTACAGAAACTTACAACATGGCTATTAAAGTTGCTGGGGTCGGGAAAGATTTCAAGCACATGAGAAGTCTTTTCTACGAAATGAGAAGAAGGGGTTGCTTAATAACTCCAGATACTTGGACAATCATGATTATGCAATATGGTCGGGCAGGTCTTACAGAGATTGCATTGAAGTCATTTGAAGAAATGAAAGAAAGCAACATCAAGCCAAATGCCAATACGTATAAGTATTTGATCATATCCCTTTGCGGGTCGAAACGGAGGAAGGTAGATGAAGCCATTACCTTGTTCCAAGAAATGATTCATTCTGAATACATCCCTGATAAGGAATTGTTAGAAACATATCTAGGTTGTTTATGCAAACTTAGTAAGCTTTCAGATGCTAAAGGCTGCATAGATCACCTCAGAAAAGTCGGTTTTGCAATCCCCCTCATTTACTCTTTGTATATTCGAGCTCTATGCCGTGCCAGGAAGTTAGACGAGGCGTTGACATTACTAGAAGAGGTAGGGGCTGAGAGATCCAAACTAGATAGCTACATCTACGGAAGCCTCATTCATGGACTTCTACAAACAGGACGAACCGAAGAGGCATTGGCAAAGATGAACTCGATGAAACAAGTTGGTATAAATCCAACCGTACATGTATACACTTCACTCATAGTTTATTCATTCAAGGAGAAACAAACAAGAAGAGCTTTGGAAATACTTGCAAAGATGCTGCAGGAGGGTTGTGAACCAACAATTGCTACTTACTCAGCAGTGGTACATGGCTACATGAACTTGGGAAATTTTGATGACGCATGGAAGGTTTTCAATTATATCAAGAAAAATGGGCCTTTTCCTGATTTTAAAGCTTATACAATGCTGATTTCTTGTCTATGTAAAGCAGGGAGATCTGAAGAAGCCTTGCAGATTATATCTGAGATGCTCAACAGTGGGATTGCTCCCAGCAGTATTAACTTCAGGACAGTTTTCTTTGGCCTGAATAGGGAGGGTAAGCATATTTTGGCTCGTGATGTACTTCAACAAAAATTGGGTTTAATTAGAAGAAGGAAGTTTCAAAAGTGATATCTTTTTTTCTTCTTTTTTTTTTTTCCTTAATTTTTTATTTTAGCATTTGAAAGTTTCTTTGGGAGGTTTTGATAGATTGCTTAAGAATGCATCAGGAAAAAAGAGTTACCTTTCTTACCATTTTGTTTAGTTCCAGTTCTAGCGAGTGGAAAGGTGACAAATTGAAAGAAAGCTAAAATGTAAAATGTAACATATTGAGTTATATTTGAATTGACGAGTTCACTTTATAATTAAAAATAATTAAAATAGTATATTATTTTATTTTCATTTAGTATTGAGCACAAAAGTTTTAGTTTTATCGAACTGAATTTCAAACTTAGGACAAATATGAGGAAAATTTATACAGATGAGTCAAAAATTGGGTGGTTCTTTGCTGAAATTGCCAAAATGACTCGCGCACATGGAAAAGTCCACTCGCTCTCGCTCTCTTCCTTTCGTAACTCACAGGTCACTCTTGCTCTCGTTCTTTCTCACTCTTTCATTCTATCCACGCTTGCCTTCTTTCCATGGTACGACCTGATTTGATCTGGGTATCCCACCATCGTACCATCGACCTTGCCTTCTTTCTAGCTTCGTTCCATCAGCCTGATCTAGGTATCTCACCATCGAGTTTCTTGAATTTTGGAACCATGGAACGAAGGTTGTGCTCAGTCATCGAGCAGAAGGGTGGGAAGGGAGAACTTCATCGAATTCGCCAAGGAAGAAGGGAATTGCGTCGGAGAAAAAGGAAAGAGGGAAAAAGAAAGGGCAAGTTTGTAACTTCACTCGTCTGCGACGTACACAGAAGGTCATTTGACATTTTTTTACAAAATTGAGTCTCATTTGACATTTTGGGTCTTTAAAATAAGTCGGCTATGAAATTATTCCCAAGTATAAAACCAATGTTGTCAAATTTTGTAAAAACATACTAATAGATCATATGACATTTAACAAAATACATATTCAAGAACTAGTCCAAATTCAGTCTTGATATCATTCAACTCCAGCCAAGAGATAAAGCAACTAAATGGAAATGAACCTAGCCATAAAAGACTCAAAACTCACATATCCAATAATAACTATGTTCATTACATGTAAAGAGAAGGAAAATTCTTCTTAAAAAAAACATTGCAAATTTGCTCAGCCACCATCCCTGCCTTGCAACAAATCTCCAAATCACAGGAGCTCAGCATAAGTTTTCCACTTATTCAAATTCAATGAGATAAAATTGCTACTTCAAAAGTTATATTGGTTCATAGAGATAGCAAAGTAATAAAATTTCAACTTTCTCTGAATAAGGAATACAAACTTTTCATTTTTGCCATTGAAGAGTACAAAAGCAGAGGGGACTACACAAGAGTAAGAAGGATCCACAGAGAAGATATTCCTTCCTTTTTTTCACGGATCATCCAGACAAGATTGATGAACAACATACTCAAATCTGACATTAATTTAAGGGGAAAAAAGAATTGTAATTTCAAAACAAATTTGAAAGAGAATCCTAATTTGGCAATCTGCAAATTGTCTTTTATATTTGAAAATACTGTTTCTTTTCAACCACAGTATCTGATGTTTTGATTGTACAAATCACAGTGTGGTTCGTTAAATCCATGCTTTCTTCAAGAGATCGATCCGATTTTTCCTCAGAAAGGAAACACCAAGTGAACCTGAAAACAACCGACGAATATTATTGAATCTATATACGAACCTAAAGAAGTATGCGATATCTATGCTACCTACTATTGTTGAAATCTTGGGCACTTTTATTCTTCCAAATAACTGCGAGAGAATTGGCAAAGGTAAAACCAGAGGGGGAAATTTCTATATCTGGGAAGAAAAAATAAACACTGATAATATGCTTAATCCCCCTCTTGTGACATCAGCTGATTCAGCTCCCACATAAAAGTTTTGGATGATTTTGTTTAACTAATGAATCAAATATAATATTCAAATGCAATGCATTTCGAAGACTTTCTGTTATGGACCCAATTTCAAAATAATAACACATGAGACTCATTTGAGGGAGCCTAAACTTCCCATAAGGACTTTTGAGGAATTCTGCATATCTCCTTTATTTCTGCTCTCCAAAAATTTGGGTGGAAAAAAAGGACAAAAAAAGGCCTAATATGCCATCGCTTTGAATTCTATTGATACAGTAGGAATCTACCAACCACGTAATTGTTCAACTTAAATACAAATAAAGAAAATAACTAAAAGGAATCTAAAATCTAAAAAACTAATAGGATATATAAAGTATGATCGTAAAATTTCTTCCCAAGAAAGGTGAGATTTTTGGAACATATTCTCCTATGGGTCCTCTATGTCCATAACTATATCACCATCATCTTCATACAGGAATCCTACTTTATTTGTTTCATTAGTCTTTTAGGTTTTAGACTCTTTTTAGCTATTTTCTTTATTTGTACTTGAGTTGTTCAATTAAGTGTTTAGGTGGATTCCCATAATAATGGAATTCAAAGCAGTTGCGTTTCAGTGTGTGTGTGTGTGTTTGTTGATCAAAACATTAGATTAAAGGATCTCTAAGGACCTCCCAAAAATTCCTTCCAAGGCATGTTAAAAAATCTTTTGACTTCAGTCATCCACCAAGTTTGACACACGTCAATGAATATATTTCTATCTGCCATTAAACTTTTGTTATAACACACATAATTGTAAACATTACGATTTACGAAAATTGGTCGGTATTCCCAAAGCTCGCAACATTGGTCTTCCAGTTGACTACTTCAGCTATAAATGGAGGCATAAAATGAAACTAAATGAACTATACTTGAAAGGTACCTGACTCCCCCCAATGCATATCCTAGCAGGTAGATGAAATTTCCATGTTATGTGATCATATTTCTTCAACTTGCTCTATAACTTCTTTCTCCGCTTGGCCTCTGAAGCAAATAATTATGGAGTTAGTGTCAGAAAGAAAACTGTGCCATTGATAGGATATTTAAGCAATTGTATTCATTTTAAGCTAACAGGTTTCTCTAGAAATCTCAGTTTCACCAGGGAAAATGCATTAAAGGTTTCTCTAGAAATCCCAGGTTCACCAGGGCATGCATTAAAGGGCAAATTTTTAGTGGACCATGTTTCTACTGCAGGTGGCGAAATTGCTTCAGGAGAAAATGTACTATTAGCTTATATGCTAACTTAACGGGGACACACACTCAGTTCCACTTACATTTACCAGACACATTCACTAAGAATAATTACCAAAAACAATAGCGAGAATGTGGTCATCTATTTTCTCTTTAAAAAGAATAAGAAGAGACATAACTCACCTTTTAATTCAAAACTGTTCTTGCTGTTCCTGCTTATGGAAAGAGGATTTGGCAGTATGAGATCACAATCACTCTGTCTTGATAATGATAACTCTCCCCTACACTAGTCAACTACTTTTCCATTTCCTCATTTGACATAACTCATTTACTAGGGGGATAAGCGTCAAGGAGAAAGCTTGAGAAAAATCTTCTTGGTCAAAAAATCAAGGAGCAGCAAAGAAACGTTATATGTAACCATCAACTGATCAGATGGCCTGTCGTGAAACTACATTGTCATGTATGCCCTAGGGCGTCAACCCTTGATGGATCAAATGGCATGCTGTGAAAGATGGTTGTCATGAATTCCCTAGGCCCTCAACGAGTATGCTGCTTACATTATCTTCAATGACGGAATGCTCATTAATTAAAATCCTATCCCCAGTCTTCTCTTTAACTAGAGAGCCAATCAGCAATCCATGAGTCATAGCATCTGGTACCCACCCTTTTTCCAACATTGAGTCCAACAATTTACATGCTTCATGCTTTCTGTCCTCTTTCCATAACCCATTGATAAGTAAGTTGTAAGTTGCAGTATTTACAAGGTCAGTATGAGTAATGAGTTTATCAATTGTAGTTGAAATCATATGCAGCTGAGAATGGTTGGCTATACATAAAAATAAATCATAAAGTCTTTCTGAATCAGGTAGAAGACCCTCATAGACCATATGGTTGAAAAGCAATATAGACTCCTTTACTCGATTCATCGCACTAAAACTATGTATGAGAATGTAGTATGTCTCCAAATTAAGGCTATAACCCAACACCAGCATCTGTGATAAGACTAGTAAGGCGATCTCTGCCTTGTTAGATTTAGACAACTCATGCATTATAGAAGCATATGTCACAGTTTTACAAGAAGTACCAGCATAACATGCCAACTGTAGCAGCACTAATGTTTCATCAATATATCCTAAATCACACATCCCCTTGATCAATGTATCAAATAAAGACGGATGAAGAGGGTATCTATTTTTAGACATGTAGCAAAAAACTTCTGCAGCCTCAAGGGTCCTATTGGCTTGACAAAGGCCTTCTATAAGCTCAGAGTAACATCCGGCATTCAGAATCCAACATCTAGCATGTACCTCATTCATTAACTGTAATGCAGCCTCATACCTCTTGGATTTACAGTTTCCAACTATAAGAGCTGCATATGTGTCTTCGTTAGGAACAAATGACAACACAATCATTTTACCAAGGAATTCAAAAGCATTTCCAATTCTTGCGTTGTTGCACAACCATCCAATAACTATGTTCCAAGATTTACAATCATCAATATTCATTTTTGACATTTCCCCTAGGATACAATTTGCTAATGAAATCTTTCCAGCATCGGAGCAACCTTCAAGCAATGCATTGTGAGAAGCAGTATAAAAAGCACATCTATCGTCCACAAACTTTATAGCCTCATCTGTTTTCCCAAGCTCAAAAAAAGCTTTTATAATACTTACATACACATTGTCTTCAGGCATCAAACCACTTTCAACCATCTCTTCAAGCAGGAATAATGCCTCATCTAATGAAAGGTTTTTGCACAAACTTTGTATTAGAGTACTATAAATCAATGTAACTGGTACAATATTGGAAGCCTTCATCATTCTAAACAACCAGCTTCCAACATCTATTCTATCTTCCCTACAAAATAAAGATATTGCACATGTATAAAAGCTCAAATCAAGTTTGCACCCAATTTTGTACATTATACCCAAAACTAAAACAGCTTCATCCACTAGATCTTTTGTAATTAAACCATTTAAGAGAACCTCAAAGGTTTTACTGTTAGGAATGCAGCCTTTCTTGCTCATTCTCCTAAATTGGTTCATGGCTGTCTTAATTTGTTCAGCATGAAACAATGCAGCTAACAGAAAATTCAATGTGTCAACATTTGGTACAATTCCAGCTTTCACCATTTCCTTGTAAACAAATAACACCTCCTGAATATCTCTATTCTCTTCAACGAAAACAGCCAATACAACATTAAATGTCTCTACTGAAGGCTTTAAACCAACCAAACTTATATGAGGAAGTACTCGAAGTGCTTCTCTGGTTCTACCATGTCTCACGAAGGCATTAACCAACGTGACAATAACTTCTTCTACACCCGAGCACCCCTCATTCACAAGATCTCGACAAGTCCTTTCCATTTCCTCAATGTTTCCATCCAAACCCAGCTTTAGAATGGTCTCGTAATATGTTTGGACAGTCTGGAAAAATCCCTTCTGGATAGCCAGACATTTGAAGATTTCTACCTCTGAGTTCAAGTTCTTATCGTTATCCAAACCTTTGACTGAGTTGTTCGAGACAGACTTATCACTCAAGAATTGGGTACTTTGTTTAGACCTTGGACAGTTCTGATTGTTTTCCAGGAAAGTGTCAACGTGAATACCGCTGAGAATTGGAGATAAACATGAATTTGGTATGACCCCTTTGAGAATTTTCTTCACAAGAGTCGACGGCATAAACCTTGCAGCCATTCAAGTTTATCATTAATTGAAAAGAGATTATCATTGTGTAACTCCTGAAAAGGGGTGAGGAAAATGTTAATTGGAAGTACTCAAATAGATATAATGAAACTTGAAAGTAATCAGATAGATAGGTAAACCAAACAGAGATAGCAAGTTCAACATTTTTTTCACATTCAATTCACAATTCTAAGTTCCACAATCTACGTTTCTTTTAGCAGCATAACACTTCCTTTCCCACATATTCAATTATCAAAAGACGATAATTAAGGAACTTAAAAAAAAATAATAACAGAGCAACATCTAGTCCTACAAACCAAATAATTCATTAAACCCCAACAGCAATATTGAAAACATTTATTAAGAAGAAAAAAAATCAGATTATGCAGACAGCCAAGCAAAATTAGTCATACCCAGATTTTAATATTGCAAAACGGCTCATAAAGTACAGAAATCTCAACTGCAACAAAAAGAAAACTAGCGTAATTATATGATTTCTTTACATTTCGACGGCTAACTATCAAGTATGAGAAATCAAATCATTGTGAAGTAAGAAATCAATGAAAATAGTAAACTAATTGGCATAAAACAAAACCAAAGAACTTGCCCACTTCAATTATTTGGCTGTAATCTGGAATAGATAAAACCCATTTGTTTTGAACACCAGAAAAGGCAGAAGAAGAAGAAAAAATTCAACATTTTCACGAAATGATGAAGATACGTAATTGGGTGAGTAAACAAACGTCAAGCTCATAATATTGCGAATCACAAAACAGAATCAAATTAAAGTAGGTCGATAAATGGAAGAGAAAAGAAAAGAATAGGTTACTCAAAAATGGTGGAGGCGGATGTGAAGCATGGAGTAAGAATAAAGCAGTAGGACACGTAAATGGAAATGAGAAAAGGGAAATCAACAGCGACGATATCGGAAAACCAGAAGAGGGAGCCGAAATTAATAAATTTGTAAAATTGGTTTTTTTTTTTTTTTTTTTTTTTGAGAAATTGTAAAATTGGGCCTAAGTTTTCATGTTTCCTCTGTTTTTGGAAAACAAAAAAACAAAACAAAATCAGAGAAACATGAAAATTTAAACTCAAATTTTTTTCAAATATAGAAAAATTAATGATAGACCGCGATAAAATTCTATTGCAGCATTGATAAACAGTAAAATTTTTCTATTTTACAAATAGTTTGATATTTTTTATGTTTATAATAATTTTCTAATTTTTTTGTTTTCTTTTTTTTCAAAAGTTTTTTTTAATATAATAATTACAAGGGCGAAAGATCGAACCTTGATCTAAAGAAAGGATTGCATGTCAATCATTGATGAGTTAAGCTCATTTTGCCTCTTTTTTTAGTTAGTATAGGTTAACAATACATTCGCATGTACATCACATCATTTACTTAAAGTGGAAGTGCATATTCTAATACTCTATATATTGTGTCAACAAAGTTAACCAAAAAAAAAAAAAAATTCTTTAGGGTTAACATATTTTTAATTTGTACTAATTTATTTTTAATTGGAGTAGTTTTAAACAATTCAATTTTGAATTTTATAGTTTAGACCTACCTTCAACTTCTCTTATGATTTTGAATATTTCAATTTAATATTTGTGATTTAGTTGAATTTCTTAAGTTTTTTTTTTAGAAAAATAGTTGTAAGTGTGGAATCGAACTTTTTGCCTTTGTGATGATAATTGATGTCTTATCCACTAAACTATGTTTGGATTGATCTTCTTAATAAGTTACAAAATTAAAATGTGACACATTTTTGTTTGCATAGTATTAAGCATGTGTAAAACTGGTTCTAATCCCATAAAATCATATTTAACTTAGGTTTAAAAAAACAAACAAATAAAGATTGATTCTCCATGTAAAATTTGATCCCTACAAATTCTCTAGCAAGAAAACTGGTTCTAATCCCATAAAATTTAATAAAAAAAAATTGATAGAACAAGAAATTAAATGATAGCCGTAGACAGAGAAATTATATCCATTCTCGCACGACCCTATAAACATTCTTAGTTATCTCTGATAGGGTTCAATTTGAGTAAGAAATCAACAAAGAAAAGATTTGATGTACTGACATCAAGTATGTTAGACAACCTCAAGGTGAGAAGTTTGATCCCCACCCCGTATATTTGTCAAATTTAAAAAAAATAAAAAATAAAACCCTCATATCATAAGGACAATTTAAAATTTTAAGGTTATATAACTTAAAATCTAGATTAAAATCCTAAATTTTCATAGGTTAACCAAAACTTTTCGTTAAAATTACATTTTAAAACCATCAATACATAACTTTCACATGTATATAACAAATGCCAAGATTATTATAATATTAAAGAAAAATACTGGAATCAAATAGCTATCAATAATTTTTCATTACTATGACCGGTTTAAGAAATATAATTTCATTCAGATGATTTACGATAGTTTAGAAATTTAGGGAAATTTCCCCCCTTTTTTCCAGTTTTGAGCAATCTCATAGTCTAATAGATTTCAAATAATTTTATTATTTGTTATCTATAAGATAGACTCATTCAAAGATAAATTAAATTCAAAAACTACCCACAAAATTTCTTAAACAAGACATATTAATGAATATTTTTATTATATGTAGGCTGTTTCTTAACATTCCTAATTTGTTAATCTGTGTCTCTTTATTGATGCAATGAGATTGTAAGCATTCAGCAACATCAGAATTACAAAATTGATATGAAATATTTTACTCACAGCTAGAATTATTAACCAGCAATCTATGAACTTTTTAAATACTAAAAAAACTGAAATATGAGCAAGCATTTAAAGAGGTTAAATAAAGATTGAATTCTTTTGAGGGAAATCTGATTTATAACCGATGAGAACTTTCTCCAAGATCTACACAGTGCTTCCATGGATTATACCTCCTGCACTAAAGCTTCTTTGTAATTTCTTCTTTCACTCGCTCGTAGTATGTCATTCTCTGGACAGACGAAACAGCGTCATTGAAGTTCCGGCTTCGCAACGCTTTTGCAAATGTGTTAGACCAATGATTTAGTTTCTCTTGCATCTAGATGAACAAGAAGGCAAATGAAACAGGTTGAGGCATCATACATTGCTACTTTAATTCTTTAAATGTAACTTCCTCCTCCAATCTCCCACCCGAATTTATGAACAAATAAATAAGAAAAACGAGGTTAAGTGATAAATTTAGTCTCTATGGTTAGGAGAAAGTTAAAATTTAGACCCTTGGAAGAGTTTATCAAACTATAAAGACTATTTATGAGGTTTTATCAAACTATAAAGACTAGATTCTAACTTTTTCCTAACCTTAGGGACCAAATTTGTAATTTAATCGAAAAGAGACAATGATGATAAACGGAATGAGCGCCGAGTAACACCTGTGATTGAATCTGGTTTAATTCCTGAGATCCAGATGCATCTTCTACAGCTTCCCTGATTTCCATGATCTGCAATAAGGGTGGATAACTTTATATAAATCAACTCTAAATAGAACACAAGCTTGCAGTCAGAGCTTTGAAAATCAGCCGCATGTGTTTCTTTTTCTCCACGTGATGCCTAAACTCATCGCATAAAATGCTCTTATAAAACAGAAAAGCCAAGAGCTCTCATAGAACTGAATAACTCAGACTGGTTTGAACGTAGGTTCTTACTAATTACCTCATTTAGCAACTCTGGTTCAGAAATTGTATCCTCTTCATCGACATCTACACCCTCAAGCTTCAGCTGAAAAGGATGGAAAGAAAATATTTCAAGCTCATTGGAGGGGAAGACTAAATATTGTAGAATGTAGATAATTTTGACATTGGAAGCCTATAACTATTATCAAGACTACTTCAAAATGTTCAAACTGATATTCAAGATTGCAGATGTCATAAACATTATGCATATAAACCAAGATCACAAACATCAAACTACAGAGATGCAAATGTGTCTCATAAATATAAGAAAAAAGAAATTAAATCCAGAATATAAGTGATTGGTTGAGCTTTCCATAATGAAAATTGTAAGAAAAGGGAACTAGATACCCCTAAACTAGCTTTGGGAGACATTGAGAGTAGGAGAATTAATTTCCATGAACTCTCGCACCAACGGTTTTAGCTCAAGACCTATGAGGTATTCCCACATTTCAAGTTCTAACCAGCAAGGTTGCCCTTCGGAGCGCAGATGTTGTATGGACTATTACGTTTTCACTTCTAATAGAGTTTATTCAAAAATCCAAATAGGAACTAAAATTGGTGTAGGCAGGGAAAAGGAAGTAAACCCTTCCAAAAGCTTCAACCATCATGAGGAAATGTTATCTGATCCCAACACTAAACATCACTTAGGATTATGCTTAAGAGTGCAGTCTCTACATCTTTCCATCGTAGACCTTACAAACAAGCTCATGCCCATTCTAGGACTCATGAACCTGACACTATATTTGAGTGATGTGCTGTCTCTCAAGGAAAAAATGGAAAAACAACCCTCACCCAGTGCATCAAAACTCAAACTTAACTCCAAAATACCAAATCATAGAAAATAGCTGTAATCAATTCTTTCAAAGCATAATTGCGAGGAAGAAACATAATCAATTCAAATTACCATCACATATTGGTCCATCACTTCCATGTATAGTTTAAGTGGGATGGGGTTGCAGAGGAACTAATAAGAAAACTTGATACAGAAATTTCCTGAAATTGTTTTGTTCCAATTACCCGGCTTGAATCACCATCACATGACTTAAGTATTTAGAGGCAGAAATGGATGATAGCATGGCATCTATAACTCAAATAAGCTAAAAAAAAATTGTAAGGTAGACATGCACACTTACAATATATATTGCTCTGGACAACGGCTTACTAAGAGTACGGTAAGCATCGATCACCCGAGCAGATTGTTCAGCAGCATATTCTCTTTCTTTCTACAAAAAAAAATACAAGAAAAAGGCAAATTAGAGCCCCTCAAAGACTACCAAACTTCACAAAGATGAAATGAGACAAACGTCTGATTTAGAATGAACTAAGTCGGGATGTAATTTCTTCTGCCAATCTTTATACTTGCTGTCCAGATTGACATCTCCAATTTCATACTCCTTTTCCCTGGAAAAAGATTTAAGAAGTCTAATTATACATCACTTCATCCGGGAATTTCATAACCCACCAACTAGAAATGAGTCAGAGAGGACATCCCATATGTTCTCCAGTGAGGCTGAAGGTTCAAGGTAAGAAACATAACCAGTTGATTACATCAATTCTCGAAATCAAAAAATCATTATCCCAAGTTTCCATGGACCTTGAGCACTTAAAGGCAAGAAGAACATTCACATAGGACAGGACAGGAAATGAAGAGAGACAGAAGCTTTGTAACGAATCGATGCATCAGAAAATTTACATTCCACTTGGGAACAACAAATTTCAAAGAAAATGGATTATAACAGACCCATCAAGCCCTAAGTTCAAATCTTTCATCTCTTCCCATAATCAGCAGACAATCAAATTCCAACTTCTACTCACTTTTCTCAGCTACCAATACAAAATTAACATAAATTAAGAAAGGGTAAAGCAATCCTTGTAGCCCTATACACTTACAATCCAAATATCTGAAAATAATCCACCGACTGGTCCACGGGCTGAATGCTCCGACAAGAATCACACACCAGAAACACCACCGACGTTGGAGCCACAGCGCCACAATTCCAGCACCCGGGTTTCAGGTCCGACGCTTCCGCCGACCGGGAGCAGAAAACCCTCGAGGAAAACCTGAGATTGTCGAAAAATTCACATGCAGTGGATCGCCATGGCCGAGAGCATTCTGTGGTGGAAGTAAGTTGTGAATTTGAGGAGATTTTGGCTGAGAGAGCCGAATTGGAAGCATTTGGGAAATTAATGGCGGAAGAGAGAGCTGTGTTGCTGCGTAGAACGGCGAAAAGTGAAGATCGAAGCTTCGTCTTCAACATTGGAAGAAGAATCGGTCCGATTTGTTTGGAACTGAATCCACTCTCGAGAGGTTTAACAAGATTTTAGAGTGCTGTTAGAATAGTTTGGGAATGTTGAATTACAGAAATAAAAATAAAATAAATAAATAAACATGGTTTAGTTTCAAATTTTCAATTATGCCACTAAACCTCGAAAATTTTCATTTTTACCTTTTAATTTTAAATTTTATTTTAAAAATTAATGCAGCTAAGTCATACATAACAATTAGAAAAATTTTGACATATAGAAAAAATGTCAAACTATTTATAGAAAATAGCAAAAATAAATACTGATAGACATTGATAGACTTCTATCAGCATCTATAAGTGATAGATTTCTATCATTTATATCTTTGATAGACTCTGATAGACTTCTATCCCCGTCTATCACACTTATCTAAAAATTTTGTTATTTTGTGTAAATAGTTTCTCTTATTTCTCTATTTTTAAAAATTCCCAAAAAAAAAATCTCCAGTGATTTTTTAGAACAAATTTCAATGTTCGAAAGTAAAAATGAAACTTTTTAAAACTTGGATATAATTGAAACCTACTCCAATGTTTTGGGGTATTTTTTATAATCTAAATTTTTAAATGTGTTAAATTAGAAAAAAAATAGTCTTGAATGATATAAGAAAAAACAAAAAACAAACAAAGAAGAGCAAAAGTTGGTGGTCAAAAGTTGAAAGTGCAAAGTTAGGTTAAATTACCAATTCTACAAAATCGCAGTTTGTCCATGCCTAGATAGAGCATGCGCATACGAATTTCAATCCCTTTAGACGAAGCGAAAAGAGACGGAAGAAAAAGAAGAAGCCAACCACCACATATTCGTAGGAAGTCCTACACCTCTAAAAAAAGGGTCCAACAACCTATTAATCATGTTAATCAAAACTTGACAATCAAAAAATATCATACAGACCGATATCCCAAATCGTCTATTAATCACGTTTTGATTTGGTTATTGTTGTTTGCATCATTAATGAAATATTGATTATGATATGTTTATTAATTTGCTAATTAATTTTCACATCAAGCAAATTCAAAAAAAAAAACTATCTTAGAACATGTTCAAGGTTGAGGATATCTTTGTAAACATAAGTTATTCCAAAACTCTAAAGCATACTTGATTCAAATAGCTTAAAATACAAGCGAAGACGTTTTCAAATTTGGCGGTTGACTTACTGTCCAGTTATATTTACCACAACTATAATCTCTGTTTTCATAGCTCATCCCATTGTTTTTTTTTTAATAAGATGAAATTTTTTTAGAAATTAGAGGAGGAAATTAGTAATTTAACTATGTAGTTATAATATATACTCTAAAATTAATATTAATGAATAGATTTAAAAATTATTATGAGAATAGACATTAGGGGATGGCTTTGTGATATGTTGATTCTTAATTTCACATGAAATATAGATATAAATTTTCATTCTCACATTCCCTTAAATCAAAATAATTAAGGAATTTTTATTTCCTCACATTCACTTAAATCAAAATAATTTTCAAATAGAATTATTGCTGAACTAGTTAAAGTAGTATATATTTTCCAATGGAATTATTGCTCAACTAGTTAAAGTATTATATATTTACTTTTGAGGGTCCGATATTCGAATTTCAAATCTATATTATAATCAAGGTTTAAAATATCGATATCGATGGAAATATGGAAGTCTTGATTTTACGAAAATTTTGATGGTAATATCGATAAAATATCGATTTCGATGGATATTACTAGAAAAATTATAAAAACATAAAATTTTAAAAATTAAATTAAATTAAGGGAAATTATTGTGTATAGAAAAAAAAAAAACAAAACTAATTACACATATAGAAAAAAGTGCACTCCATGATTTTATATTTTCCACTTTTTTTTCTATATGTATAATTAGTTTTGTTTTTTTTCTATTTGTGAAAAGACCCCTTAAATTAATAGATAAATAATTTATTATTTTTAAATATGTAAATATGTCTATTATTTATTTTATATTTATATTAATGACAATTTGATGTTTTTTTTTTGTGTTTCGTGGATTTTTATGCACTATAATAAAAATATCGATTCACCCATCATATCTATATCGAACCCATAGAAACGTAAAAATATCGATAGAAATATCGACATATCGATATTAAATTTATTATAATGCAACTAGAAAAACCAATATTTCTTCCCAAACCCCATTATGTTACATAATGATGATTCCAAAATGCTATGGAACTTGTGAAAATTGCTAAGACTATTGCTTATATTTTGTAAAGAATGTTTTTTTGAAAAGGAGTATTCAGATAAATCTTACATTGAAACCTTTGCACAATAATCTATGACAGAAGGGTTTATTCAGGGAGCTCATTCCTTCCTCAAATTATCAGTAAGAATCAGATAGAAGAAAGAAAGCTAAGGTAAACAAATATAACATTGGTAAGCAGAAAAAAAGAAAAAACACAAAAAATTCAGCCAAATTGGAGTTTATTAATATTTTTACAGATGTAGTAAGATGTTAAGAAGAAACCTTGTTAAATCATCAGTTAAGGGTGGCTTCTTCAGAAAAGCTTTTCCCATTTCTGCTTCCCCTTCAACTAGATTTCAACTCCTTCCCTTCTTAAGTCGTATCGGACTGCCCGGAAAGCACCAGTACCGGGTTTTTCTGTTCCTCACATACCTCTCCACTGCATCCTCACTGATTTCATCGATGCTATTGCGCTCACTGATTGATTGCTTAGCATGATCGTGCGAATTTTGATCCGAATGCAGGTTTTCTGTCGTTCCATGTTCGATGAAACTCGATATTGTGTGGTTAACTTCAGCAGGTCCAGGGGGTAAAAATTTCTGTTCTGGAGATGCTGGAACTATTTTGTTGTGGTTGACATCCTTGGACAAAGAATTTGATGATCCTAAACGCCTGTAATACAATCCAAAGCATAATTGATTATGAAAATTTGTCAAACTATTGAGACACACACACACACACTCACTTAAAACGCCCTATAAAATATACAATGTCTCAAGTAGATGGTAACCAAATTTGACCTTATAGCCTAAGGCTAGATTTATTGTTCGTCTCTTGGATCCTGGGACATTTATTTGGCAACACTTAAAACAGTCTCTCACCTCGACCATAGAATTCAGCCTTTCGGGTCGACCCAGTGTTTCACGAGGAAGGAAGCACAAAGGGAGGTTGAGGGCTACAAAACTTATCATTGGCTAACCAATAATAATAGCTATACAATAACCCATAAAAAGTAGTTTAACTATGATAGCATAATCCAGATATATAACAGAAAATGAACTAACCATGATGCTTCAAGAACAAACTCAAAGAGAAAAATGTAAAGAAACCCAAATCACTAGATGCCATCTGATTCAGATATCATTTGAAAGCATTCTTTTTTCTTTTTTTATATTTGTAAGTGTCAGGATTAGCTTACATGCACCTCAACTAATCTATCAGAACAATCCAACAAAATTTGGGTGCCAAAAGAACTCGTGGAATATTAAATCTTAGGTAGGTGATCACGATGGACATATCTCATGTTCTCAAAGTCCTTTACTAAAACCATGATCCCTATTGACCACTAAGGCAAGCTATGATGGTTTTGTAAGCATTCATTATTTATAGTAACATCATAGGCGGTTCAATCAAAAGAATTACCTGGAACTACGGTTAGAGCTAGTTCGAGGTGGTTCATCTCCAGCTCTCTCTATGGTTTCTTTGTTTGACAAACTAACAAAAAGCTCAACTTCCGGATGAACATTGCTGTCTTTCAAAGTACTCAAGTTCTTCTCAGTATCCTTCTCCATATCTGGAGGCTTTTCATCACTCAAGCAAGAAACAGCCTTCGCTTCAGTATTGAGTCTACATTTCCTCATCATATTAATGACCTCATCTAAAGTTTGCAGAGCCTTTTCCACCTCTGGACTTATAGAGATTCTTTGACCCTTAAAGTTACATTTTTCTGCAATACTTCTTCCTAAAATATCATCTTTATCCTGATCTTCTTCTTCTTCTTCTTCTTCTTCTTCTTCTTCTTCTTCTTCTTTATCATCCCTACTTTCTTTGCTCTCTTCCTCCTCAATCTCCCCAAAAGATTTTGTTTCGTTAATTTCGATGGCAGTTTTTGTGGTCTCATTTGCATCATAAATGACAGGAACCTCCTGGTCTTCCATCGAATTTTCCTGCTGCTCTTCCAGATGCTCTTCTTGAAAATGATGCATTCCAGCTTGATCGATTTGATAACCGAGCTCTTTTTCTCCGAGTGCCTTCTCTTTTTGATTCCTCCGGTAGAGAGCTTCATTTATACGAGTGTACAGTGGGTCTTTCAAAGCCTTCATAAAATCTTCATCAGATTTGAAAGAAGCCACTACCTGCAATATTATTGACAATTGAATTTTGAAGACGACAGTGGAACATAAGAGTAGAATATTTGCATCTGAGGTAAATTTTGAAGGCTATTCTACAAGTTCCCAAACCTCTTACAAATGAATTGTTTGAGTATGCCTGGTCATACCAAATGGAAAACTAGGTAATTTGAAAATGAGAACTAGAAAATAGATTGACGAATAATATGATTTTGAGGATTAATTCCTGGCTATATTGGCTTGGAAAAATGTATAACCTTTTGATAGAGTCGGAAACCACTGCCAATGAGTTGTCTTGAGACGAAGTTAATGAGCGATGGAGGGACAAAATCCAGCTTCATGTCCATGTTTGCTATTGTCCTGCAAGATTTTTCACTGTTCAAGTTCCATATGATATGGACTAGGTAGCAAAATGGATTCTTCCAAGCAAGGAGTGAAGGGCAATAAATTTTCAAGATAGGTCTCTTTACAATCCCATGGTGATGCATTATAGCAGATGGATGATAATTTTGATTCTCAAGGTATTTTACAACCCAACATGCACTAACTCAATCTCAGAAAATTCATGACATAAAGCTATTTACAGAAGAGATTCTAAATAATTCTGGCATAGCAGAATCAATAACTTTATTCTAATAAATTATTTATCTCAAATGAGCAATTTAATGTCATTTCAATTGCAAACTTCAATAACATTTGAACTGGTTACAAAAATAAATTTGGTAAGGTACTACTCGATTCAGGTTAACTTATACCATTTTTTAAAAAGGGTTAAATTATACTTTTTAACCTTGCACTTTAATGTACAAGTTTCTAATTTATCCTTATCCTTCAACTTATCAGTTCCAGTGGTCCTTGCTGTTAATGAAAATTAAAAAATTAATGTCTAGGCCAACATCACACCAGTCCTTATCAACAATACATCAATTTCTGATATGTTTATGTTTAACTTCATTTATTAACAACAGAGTTGGCTGGGATTAGTAAATAATGTCAACGCTAAAAGAGAGAGAAACTCCTCACCGGAAGTAGCTCCTGTTATCTGTCACCTTCTGTATAGCATAGCCTCCCACGACATCGATCCTTACAACGTCATCTGGGTCCGGGATAGCATGCCTGGTGAATCCATGAGTAGTTACATCAATGCTGTCCAGATCAGATACCTGAAATGAAAAAGAAAAAATAATATAATCATCTTTGTATTCAGATTTCAATCTAGAACTTAGCCCAAACAAAAACAAGGAGCATTAAAAGAAAAAAAACATACTTCCAAGTAGTTCACAATGATTTAAATGGTTTAGAAGATCTACAACTGCATAAACTTAATGAAATAATTACCGAGTTCAAAAGAATGACGATAAGGTCATCCTGAAAGTACTCAAATAAAAAGTAGTGCACAACAATCTCCCTGGTTGACAGGGGCCATGAAACCTTCACCCTTGCTTTCAAAAAATTAAAAGAAGTTCAGTATTTCAAAATAGAAATGAGACCTGATGAAGAATGTTGATATATTTGTGTGTGTGTGAGTGTGTAAGCACCGACAGTATAGCTAGACAAACCTTACTAAAGCAACCTGTTCACCAATCCGTACTTTCTGGAGACATTTGCTGGTGAGAATTTTGAAAGATGGCAGATTAAATTGAGGCCACCTGAGGAAGAACGGTGGAAAGAGGAAACCAGTGATTAAGACAAACGATTTAATCAATTCATTGTTAAGAGTTAATTTAGAACTCATATTATTCAGCGGTTCGGCTATGGCTGATCCCATGTTGTGGGTCCAAGGTGAATTAGGGTGATTTTTTCATAGCCAGATGGAATCCCCTAGTAATAATCTTATCTATTATTGTTTCATGAAGCTGGTCTTTGAGTGAGTGAAGTCACATTATGAATTGAGAGATAGGCCATTTCAATACTCCGCATATAAAAGATTAAAAAATAAAAATAAAATAAATGGATGCTAAAGAGATCATTCCAACCAAATACCATTGAGAGTACACAAAGATGTATAATAATAATAATTGGAAGGAAAGTTAATAACAACAGAAAGAACAGAAGAAATAAATCAGAGTAATATGAATTTAGTATATGTTATCTTATCGACTTCGGTGCATAAGAGAATCTTCTTTTACTTGTTTCTTTTTCTTTTCTTTTTGCAGACTAATACATGCTTAGCAATCAGGGATGAACTATATTTATGTTAGCTGTGCACAACCAGACATATATTTTCCAAAATACACAAAAGATCAAAGATTATACCCACCATCTTTTATAAAGTTCAGACTCCCAGGACGTGCACAAACCTGCAAACAAATAAGTGGCAGTTGTGCCCATGATCACCAATCAAATAGAGGTTAAATGTGATTTAACAGATTAAAATTTTTAGGAGTCAACTATTTGTCAGTAACACTTACAAACATCAACAGGCCCATCTACAAAACCTTCAACAAGTAACGTATGATATGGAGTGCCCTTTGGTCCTTCACGATACATAACTCGAAATTCTTCATCATCATGCTTTATCTGGAACATTGAAGAATTTAATTGATCACAGAATTCAAGTGCTACCCACCTTCCAAATAAAATTGACTTCATGGACACTAAGACAAAAAAAAATTTAACATTTTCTGATATTGTAGGAGTACTATATAACTTGTCAAGACTTCACAACTTTTACATATTGCATGGAAACATAATTAAGGCATTTGGCAAGGTTTCACCATCACAGGCAACAAAGATCAACAAACAAGTCCTCAGAATGTTCTTCTTCCCCACTTTTTTTTTTTAACTTTAACAATTGGGGATACATGTAACTTGTAAAATGATGGAGACTTTAAGTACAGTAATTGATTTCTTTTTATTGGATTACTCATTCAATTTTCCCTGTTATTTTCTGTGAAATGAGAAAACAGAATTTAGATTTAAAATACAACAGACAATGAAGATGAAATTTCAGCATAACATACTTTCCATTCAGAATGTGCTGTCTCAGCAGCTCTGCTACTAGCATTATCATGACTTGAAGGACTTCTCAACATGTCAAGAAAATTTGATACTTCAGCAGTTCTTCGCTCCACCACGTTCTCGTAACATCCTTCAACAGATAAAAGAAATATCAGAACCTCCAGAATGGATGGCTAAACCAACATGATGAGGACATACATAAGCTCAAGATGTCTAAATATCCTGACCCATCAGTCCATCACCAACCTTCAGTTTCATGTTTCAAATTCAAATGACGAAGTTGATTTGACACAAGGGATTTAATAGACTCCTGGGTTGTCAGATCAGGAGATGCAAGTGTTTTGTCTAGCCTCTCCCTGTACTGTGTGATTTTTTTCTTTTTCTCCATCTTGCATTTGAACTAAGAAAAGAACAAATCGTCTTCTGTCAGAAGGCACCAGGGAAAAAAATCACCTTGTCTTCAGAATCACCTCCTGAATTTTTATTAAACGGATGGTGTTAATAGTTCCGAGAAATCGAACCAGAACAAGGAAAATGCATCATCAGTATGCATCTAACCACATGTATTGAAACCTTAATACTTACTCAAACTTGATTAATTGTAAATACTTTAAACAAAGCATTTGAACTTGTGTTTAAATTTGTAGCAGAAAAATAAGAAAGTCGGTTTGAGGAAATAATTAACATGCCTTGTTGACATTAGATGGTGCAAAACGAGTACGTTTAAGAAGATATAAACAGCTTGAAATGACAATCGGATCCTAGATAAGAAGAAGATTACCTACAAATTACCAAAGAAATCTTAACAGAAGATCTTGCAAGTTCCAAAATGCTAGCCAACAAGCTCATAGGAATCTAGCTTATTAAGTTTTTCTTAAACTCAAAAGGGCTCTCTAAATGCTTTACTCATCTTAGCAAATAAGAACCGATTGAAGGAATCGCACATGCCACTTAAGCAAACTCACCATCATCATATAGCTTTAGTTACAAAAGTAATTCAAACCAACCAATAAAGCAATGAATAAAACCCACAAAATATCAAAAGAAATCGAATCACACGTATTCAACACAAAAATCATGGTTCAAATAAAAGCTAATTTCAATGATGACATAACACCCCCTTTCTCCCGGGAAAAAGGGCTTTCCAAAATTTTCCTTTTCAAAGATATACAAAACTTTCAGAGCTACAATAATGCTTAGAAAATCAAAGCACAGTAAACACATGGTATGTACTGATAATCACCCAAATTATTGGTTGAAAGCTGAACCAAAAGACAGAAACTCATAATGCAAGAAAAAGGGAAAGTACCTAGATGGAACTACAGTAAGAACACTCCAAATTCTGCACTATTGGAGCTATTTGAGAATTGACAAGTCAGCATATATAAACACCTCAACTCTTCCAGAATAAAACCAAATAAAATTCCCCGACAGTAAATGCAGATCTCAATAAGATTTCATACAAATCACATCGGTTATCGCTGAGGAGACAAAGCCAGCTGATACGAGCAAATCCAGAAACAGGGGCAGGCGTTCGTTTCGCCCTCGGGATTAACTCACTCTAACGCTAAACCACACGTTTCAAGAAGTAATCGAATCCAGCAAAAAAAAAAAAGGTATAGATAGAGAAAGATAGAAGAAGAATCAAATGAAACCCGAGAAGGGTTGTCTGAAATACGCTAAGTTAACTCATCCCCCATGGCAAGAACTAGTAAAAATTGAGGAGAGCAGCCATTTTTCGAGGTGGGGTTGAAGGAAAACAGAGTAAATTGATGAACAGTGAGTGATTTGGAGCAAATCAAGGAGATGGGTCCTCGAGAAAACTATTTTGGCGAAGGAAAAAGAAGGGAAAGAAGAGAGAAAAAGGAATGGATGATTTGGCGCGGGGCATTGGCTTTGTAATATTCGAAGGAAACGTCATTAAGTGAATGAATGAATGATGGTCACGTCGTTGCCTTTGTTTTTACGCTGAAATTGGTTTTTGAATAGTCAACTGATTTCAAATTTCAACCTTCCCTTCTATATCTTTTCCCAATCCCAATTCCTATCCATTCCCACTGATTTTTAGATAATCGTCGTGGACAAAGATTGGAGCTTTTGAATTTCGACTGTTAGTTTAGTTAGTTTGTGTGTGTATTTGTAGCCCCATCTTTGAAATTTATAGGAGTTTGTAAAACCAAGTCAATCTTTTTTAGTATTAATTGGAGTAGATTTAGGGATGATAAAATTTTCTTACAAGTTTAGATCTCTTCTAAGATTTGATATCCAACAATATAGATGAAAAGATTTTCTCCATCTTTTTTGGAGGGTAGAGAGACAAAGAATTTTCTCACCATACTTTGAAAAAATTATTTAAAGATATTAGTACAATGTTGGAGATAATCATGATGTGAGAGCTGCATTGAATCATTTTCTCTTTACTCGACTATCTTAACTCAAATTTAGGAATACTATTAAATGAGGTTGTTCTGATTTACTGATATAGCTGATTTAGTAATCATTGAATTTAAGTTGAAAATTTATGTCATTGGTATAGATTTGAAATATAGTCAAATATTTACTGGTGTAAACTTACGAATATCGTATGGTGAGATCCCTCACCAATGATTATGAAGACTAAAATAGCAAATATCAACCAAATGAAAGTTATCCAATTTTATGAAGGAGGTGCACCATTGTTGACCTCATAAATGGAGGTTTGAAAAAGGAAGAAGACTCTCTCTCACATTTGAGTAATCTTTTTCCTATTCCTTACCTTTTTTTTATTGTTTTATATTCTTTTTTATCAAAACTTACGATAAGTGTGCTTGGACGAGAGTAGTACTAAGTTAGATGATCACTTGGAAAATCCTCGTGTTACCCTATTTTTAAGCTACTCATAAAAAAAAATTAATTCAGCTAAGAATTTTTCATATTATTTTCTTTTTTTATTAAGGGGCTTTTTTTTCTCTCTTGTCAAAAAGGATTTTCTTCTTCCTTTCCTTTCTTCATAAAGGATTTCCTTCTTTCTTTCTCTTGCTGAAAAGGATTTATTCTTACTTTCTCAAAGGAGGGAATTCTGAAGTATACTTTGTTTCTTTTTATTAGGCTATAATAAAGAACTTTTGTTAATAGTGCAATAATGAGAATGCAATTTTCAATTTTTAAATTCAAATTCAAAATTTTAAGATCGGAACCAATTATGTTAAAGTATAGTAAAAATAATGAATTTGTTTTTTATTTTTCATTGAATTCTTTGTTTTTTAAACAAATTTAGAAATCACAAACCAAACAGGGCTCAAACTTGAGTCGATGGATGCTCTAAAATTGGAGAATGAAATATGTCATACTTTTCAAAATCGAGTTTTTTTACCTTTCATTTATGTTATATTTGCGTGAAATTACCAAAATGAAATCTTGCACACGCGAATTAGCCTTTCGCTCTCTTCTTTCTTGCTTTCTCACTCAGTTTCGATCTCCTCTCTCTCCTATTAAACACATAAATGAAGAGTTTTTTTTTTCTTTGGCAATATGTCGGGTGAAAAAATCAAACATCTAACCTTGAAGTCAATAATATGTACGAGCTCATGTCAATTGACTTATGCTTAGTTCGACACATAAATATTTAAACAAACCGGAAACTTTCAAATGGATTAGAATTGTCTTCTTTCATTTTTTTTTAGCAATCTTCTTAATTTACTGAAACTTCATTTTTTTATTCTTAATGTTATTATGTTTCGATATTTTTTTAGAAAGAACAATTTATTAAAATTAATTTGTGTATTTTTTTTTTAAGAATAAAAGTTTCATGTATTCCATTTCCACTAACATTTTTGATAGAAAATAAATGTTTTAGAAATGTTGAGAGAGAGAGAAAAAAATCAAGAACAAAACCAAACCCAAGTTACCAAAACAATTGAAATTCTATTTATAGTTCAAATATGTAATATGATCCTTTAAAAAATCAAGTGTCAATTTCATTGAATTAATCAAAAAAAAGATCAAGAAAAACCTAACCCTTTGGGCTCCTAATTAATTTTGCTTCATACTTATATAATAAATTGTGCCCCACAAAAAAAAAATGAGAAAATGACATATACCTATTAAATTTGGTTGAAAAAGGAATGATCCTCTTATATTAATTGTAACTTAAATTTAGGGTAGTTGTTTTAAATGGCAAAAACTGCTGGAAATTTTTTTAAATATAGAAAAATGTCATTGTCTATCTGTGATAGACAGTAAAATTTTACTATATTTGTAAATATTTGAGCTCATTTTTCTATATTTAAAAATTGTTCTTAGATTTAACTCAATTTCGAAAATATAATAATTTAGTATATTTGAAAATTTATATTTCATGGTCACAACAACAAACCACTTTCATTAAGAACAATTAAGATTACAACGATGAACATATTAAAATAAAGTCACGCTCATACCTATCCCATAGATATTAATTACTAGAAAAGACACCAAACATTAATAGTTAAAAGACAAATGAACAGTTGGAACATTATATTAGGGGCATTCGTAAACATTTACGGGATGTTTGGTAGGGAATCTAAAAATAGAAATTTAAAAAATAAAAGATTAAATGAGAACAGAGTTATATTTCATGTTTTTAAATATGTGTTTTCTAGAAGATTTAGAAGAAATTGAATTTTAATTTAAACCATCGGTTAAAATGGGTTTGACATTAATTTATAAATCATAAAACTATTTGTAGTTAGCCACTAAATACTCGTTGACAATAAACTATTATCAATTTATTTATGAACATTAAACAAATTTGTATAATTATTATTTTATAATATTATATAATTTATAATACATTACATAACACATATTTTGATTTTAAAAAAAATGAATTGAATTTATAACATGACATACTATATTTCTAAATGTTTTTATCTTTATTTAATATAGTTCTGCACTTTAAAATTTAATATTCAAAATTTGGACATATTGAAAACATAAAAATGTTGTTTTTAGAATTTATACTATTTAGATCACAAAATCAAAAAATAGTTTTTAGAAACAGAAATCGAGTTGTATGTCAAACACATATAGGTTGAATTTAGTGAATCTGAAAACATAAAACAGAATCTGGATTGTCAACCATACAGACCCATAACTCAAAAAATTCAACCAACCCACTCTAAATCATAAAGGTTAAATCAAGTATACACCAATCTCAACAACCAAGTGGTTTCCTCGATATCGATATCTCTTGTACATTGCAATATATATATATATATATATATATATATATATATATACACACACATATATATACACACAAACATATATATATATGAAACAAGACTTTATAATAATCACACGATTTTACTCGCTCGTCAAAATCATACTCTGTAGTTTAATTCAAAAAAAAGTTGTCCTCCATGATAAAATATTAACAATAAATCTCATTCAAAATATATTAGTCTTTATAATAATGGAGTATTCGAAACTTTGACCTTTTAGTCAATGATATACACTTTATACAAATTGAACTATACTATACTTATTTTGACGATCATAATATTGTTAATACTATAAATTAAATTCATTTAAAAAAAACTATGAATTAAATTGGTTAATCTTAAAGTTCTCATTTTTGTCAAAATATGTGTCACCATCTTGCCCACAACTAAATATCACCTTGCCAATTAATATTGTGACAAACGTTTGTGGATGCTTGTCAAAAAAGTGTTCATTAATTTTAACAACTTTCAACAAAAAGGAAAAAAAATGTCGGTCATCTTTTTATATAAGAGAAAGAAATACTTGTTCAAAAGAAATAATAAAAACAAAATACAAAAAAACAAAAAACAAAAACATAACTTTCACTTTTGTGATCTATAAAGCTTCAATCAAAATCACAAAAATAACTCTCTTTTCACCCTATGAATTATTTTTAAAAATGAGGACTAAATATTTAAGCCAAAAAGGGGAGAGTGAAATCAAGCAAATTAAGCTTGTAATTAGACCAAGCATATATTTTAAATAGATCTCAACCAACAGCACTAAATATTGAATTGGGTTGTTGAGATATGAACTTTGAGAAAATTTTAATACTATTGGTATGGAAAGTTTTTCATACTATATTATCTCCATCCATTTGTTTTTTCATAAAAAAAAAATGTATTTAAAAATAGTGTCCATAAAATAAAATAATGTATCAAGTAAATACAGAGTGAAAGGAGTGTGTACTACAGTAGAAATGAGAGAAAAAGAAAGAGATCTGGACTAAAAACACTTAATTCAAAGTAAGTTAAGTATTTATTAACAAAGGGAAGATCCTTTGGATGGAGAATCCCTCTCCCCCCAACCCTCCTTAATTTCACTCCACCAATACTCTACAGAAAATTAAGAAAAGGAAAGTAACCAAAAGAGATGATGCTTTTTTCTCCATTCCAAAAATTGAAAGCTTGGCTGAAGATTTCATTTTGCAGTGAGTAATATATACACAAGGAATTACAGACATACCTATGATGGGGGCAAAAATCTTATACTTCTCCCCAAAAGTGCTTTTCTTGCTGTACAGAAGTTTCCTTTTTCTTCTTCTTTTCTTGTCTCCCAAACAGAATACAGTTGTTTAAGAAGTGATGATGTTGTAAGGGGGAAGATATTGCTCCTAAATAAAGTAAACCAGAAAAACTCATTCGGGGGGTAAAGGGTGTTGTCTAACACTAACCTTCAAAACCATGTGTAGAACTTTTACCAGATTATACTTCTGGAATTCTTTTGTAGAATAAAACATAAGCAGCAGACGACTTTACAACGTCTTCGCTAACAGGGAAAACCCGATCATCGTCGAAATCGTACCATTTACCGCCGTGCTGCAAGGGAAGATAGAGCGGTGTTAGAATAAAATAAGATCATAATCAATGTGGATGAGGATCAGATTTCAAATCTATTTAATCTCTTTTTGCATCAGAGACTTGGCCAACAGAGAACAGATTGAAGGGGGAAAAATTGTCTAAAACATGTACAATACTTGCATGCTTTTCAATTGTGCAACATAAAAGCCAATAATTACAATATATTAGAACCTTGAACTTTCTAAGTTGTCTTCAAAATAATAATTTTTTAGAGTAAATGGAATAATAATTGTATACATCTTCTAACTATTAAGAAAACCACTTACAAGAACATATGCAGTATAGTGACCTGCGCCCATCCCTCCGTAGTGATTACTAACAGCATATAACATGTAACGATTGCTCAAATGGCTATTCTGGTAAGCGATGTAGTTTGACAAATCCAGATGGTCTATTGGAAAATCAACAAATGTTTCCAACTTGTTCTTAAAAAATCGGCTATACGAGAACCTTTTGAGATGAATGACAAGAATCTCAGGCAACCTCCAGAGATCCAACTTTTTCCTGGCTTGCTGAGGCTTCTTGCATCTAGGGCAATACCTACAAAATTCACAAGAATTATTTTTTGGCTTCATCATGTTTTTTAAACACCTATAAATTTATATAACTTGAAAACCCCAGTGAAGATATAGGGATGAAAGCTATGCAAGCAAGTCAGAATCAAAAGAACATGATTATCGTCCGAAGAGAAATGTAACAGACATGCTTCGAAAAGGGGAACAAATCTTACTAAGCATGAAAAGAAAATAAACCAAAAAAAGAGGAGATAAAAAATAAATATGAGGGCACACACTAACTAACCACATATCGTCAGGTCCTAAAGGTTCCTCCCTCAAGAAAGCTTCAAGGCACTTGTACAAATCGACAGACTCTTGAAGTCTCCTTGTATGTAAATTTGGTTTGGAAACATCGGGCAATGAACTCATTAGACATGTATCATATTTATTAACCATTGTGTCAGGCCACATAACAAGCACATCCAATCTCTCAGTCAACTTGGAGATAACTAGAGGTTCATTGGATTTAATCAAGGTACCTCCAGAAGCTCCCATCTGATGAGCCAAATAGAATGTGAAATCAGCAGGCAAACCAGAGTTTACAACATTTTCATCATTTGGACTTTCGTCAGGATCCAATTTTGTTGGGCCTGAGGCATCATCCATCTCAAAGTCATCATTAGCAGAAATGCCAGCTTCACCATCACAGCTCCCATGCATATCCTCTGCAGGCATTTTCAACGGATCAAGAAACTTAAGGAACAGCTGACGAATATCCGATTCATGACAAAGGTCAGGCACTCTTGCTACAAATGGGGCTCCAAATGTTTTCGAGCCTGAAATTAGCTTTCCTGAATTATCATGCCTGATCACCAAGCATAAAATTAAAGAAGAGAGATGCAGAGGGGGTTAAGGAGTTTTATGATGTGTAAAGCTTGCAGCAGTGAGGAATATTTAAGGCTCCATTTGATAACCATTTCAGTTTTTGGTTTTTGATTTTTGACTTTTAAGTTTTCTAAAAACAAAAAACCGGTATGAGTTTAATAGCTGTTTTTAGTTTTCAGTTTTTAAGAATTTAGACAAAAGGAGTGTTTTAGAGAGAGAGAGAAAGAAATATCCAAAGACGTGTAAATAAGATTTTAGAGCTAGAGACTTTTTTTTTTAAAGGAAAGTAAACAGAACTTTCCGCTGAAATGATGAAAAGAGACTAATGCTCAAGATACAAATATATAAAGATAAGATGACCAAGCCTTCTACAACAAAGAGAGATCTATGCAGAGAACTAAAACAATTGAATTTACAGACATAGATAAAAGTGTTTTAAAGCGAAAAGTAAAACATGGTAATTTTAGAAACATGGAAGAAAAATATTTATTGAGAAAAATTAAAGAGAGATGTTAGAGAGGGAATATTAGTTAAATTTCATAAAAATATCAGTTAGAGAAAAAGAAAGAAGGGGTGAAGGAAAATAGATGGATTTTAGAGAGGAAAAAGTTAAATAAAAAGATAAATTTCAGAGAGAGAAAAGTTAAAAGTCATATGTTTATTTTAATGAATGAGTAAATTGCTATGTTAGAGAAATATATATAAATAAGAAAAATAAAAATAAACAATTGTAGGGAGAGAGAATAATTTCGAGAGAAAAGTTGGAAATTTATTTAGTAGAGAGAAAAAAAGGGAGAAATTTTAGAAATAAATAAGTTAGAGAGAGAAAATTTTTGGAAACATATTTAATTTTTGGAGAGAGCTATTGGAGAGGTATGTTAGAAAGGAATGAGAAATTAAAGTTAAATAAAGGTGAACATTTTAGAGAGATAAAGAAAAAGTTATGAAGAGTCAAGAGATGGAAAATTTAGAGAGAAAAAGAAGTAAAAATTATATAGTGATGAAAATTTAAGAGAGATTTTTTTAGCAAAACTATTAGAAAAGAAGTTGTTGGAACGAGATATGTCAAAGCGGAAAAATATAAGTATTAGAAGAAAAATGAGTTTTTGAAAAACAGAAATCTGTTTTTAAACTACTTTTTTTGTTTTCGAAATTTACTTGTAATTTCAAAAGCGTTTTTTAAAAATAGAAAGCAAAAAATAGAAATGATTATCAATAAAATGAAAAAACAAAACCAGAAAACAAAATGGTTATCAAACAGGTCGCCTAAGCAATTCAAATGAAAATGGCTTCAGGAAGAAACAAAACTAGATGGCAACAATGACAAGTACATATTAAAATGAAAATGAGCTTACGTTTCCGACTGCTGATGCATGTAGACAATCAACTTGGATGACCCATCATCTCTTGGTAACCTATAAGCAACAAGCTTATCTTCATTCCTGATCAAGGCTAGTGAGTCAGATGGATCCTCCAGAACACGACAGATGCGATTCTTGTATACCTGCTCATTCAAAAATTAGAAATGTAAACCAGATTAATGACATTGCAAAACATGGAACACACAATTAATAGTATAATGAAAATTTAGCTCACGCATAGGTTAAATGATCAATGATACATACATTGGTTCAAAGTTCAATATGGAAGGCAACCAAAAGGTATTCCTTAAGATATAACTCAACATAAATAATAAATCAATCTAGAAACCTCAAAATTATCTGCAAACTTTACGACTCACTTTTGGACTCCCAAATTTTCAGGTTTTAGTCTCTTGCAAATAGTTCTTTTTCCAGAGCAGATTAGATTTTTCTCTTGGTTTGTTGCTTTGGGGAATCTTAATTCTTAAAGTCACAATTTTTTTTTCCAGGATGACCGTTGGCTCTATGCATTCAGTGGTCTGCTCTGTGTAATGGGGATTAAACTTGGATCATGTTTTAGGGAGATGTCACTTTATTACAAATATTTGGGACAACTTTCGGTGTATCCGTTTAGTCTTTTTTTCATCTTTTTTTTGGTGCTTGTCAGCTTAGATGCTGTTTCTCATTTAATTAGCTAGCTGTTTAAAAAAAAAAAAAAAAAAAAAAAAAAAAAAAAAAAAAAAAAAAGACAAGACAAAGGGGTATACAACTTCTATATTATCTGAAGTATCTGGTTTAGATAAAAAAGGATACTATTCACTGGTGTAGAGGATATACTGGAAGGATTTTTAGAGTGTGCCTTGCTCCCTTTCTGGTGTCTACTAAATTCAATTATCTGTTATCTGTTATCTTCAATCATAAACAATAGGAGCCTCAATCTGTAACTTCTTTTGTTTTAGTTATGTTGTTCCGGACTTGTTTTTGGTGGCCCTCTCATAAGTGAAATTCTTGTGTCTGCTGTGTGTCTTTTTTTTTGAAAAGGAAACAATAATATAATGTCTGCTGTGTGTATTAGATGCTCATGGGCTAAAGTTGCAAAGAACCCAACCCATACAACTTCTCAATCCCACATGTTTTCCACCAGAGCCTCGCATCTGAAAAAATAATAACAATACCAGCACACTGTTTTCTTCTTCTTTTTCTTTTTTTCTTTTTTCTTTTTTTTAATAAAAGACCAACTTTCATTGAGAAGAAATGAAAGAATATAAGGGCATATATAATATATAAACCCACAAAATGGACCACCCTAGAAAAAGGCCTCCAAAGCAACTTATACGTCAAAAAATGCTGCTAAACCAATTTATAAGCATACCTCAGCTACCAACAGGGTCTCATCTGCTCTCAAAGAACAAGCAGTGCTTAAAGCATCAATAAGATCTTTCAATCTTCCAGACTTTGGCACTGATATGGTAAACGTAGAAGGCAATGTAATCCCATCACATGAAATTACCATCAGGGTCATACTACGCATTGTTGTTGATGGCAATGGCAAAGAAAGGTACATAAATGGATCAAATGTAACTGACGACTTATTGCAAGCAGGGCACACCAATGTTGACCGGTACTGACCCTACAGTTATAAGAAGAGAAAAGGAAAGCCAGTTGAGAGCAAAGGAATTCCCCAGCAACAGGTAAATGGACGAGAAACACTTATTCCAATCACTAGACTAAAAGAAGGAGACCTAAAGAAGTAATAGATTAAAGATCAACCGTTGAGACAACGGGGCAGCAAAGGCCCCAGTAAGTTAATTACAAAAGCAAATCAGGACCTCGGTTGCATACTTGCATGTAAACTTGCAACAGAAAAACGAAGATTAAGGAAGAGAATGAGCAATCTCTTAGGCAAAAAAAAAAAAAAAAAAAAAAAAAAAAAAAAAAAAAAACCTAAGAATTCTGGCAAAGTGGAAAAATAAAACCACCTGGCACAAATCAACTATTATAGAATCATTACGGGCAAGGTGATTTTGCCAATATTCTTCAGCTACTTCTTCGTCTTGGCGGCCCTCTACATCCTTTGCTTCAAAATATGGCTTGCATTTAACACGATTTAGATCTTCATGAAGGCCATCCAACAAAAAAGAAAGAAATTCCTGCACATTATATGTTTTTAGCATGCGTTTATGACACCAGATTAAGAGAGGAAGATCAACCGTGCAAATAAAAGAATTGACTAGACTAACCTGGGAATCGTGCTGATTATAACCACTGAACTGGGGAGCAAAATTAGCAAGTTTAAGTTTAAACATTCTTGGAGGCACTGACTTTGAGCCAGGGGCCCATAGTTTCCTGAGCAAATCTCCAAATGCTAAAGCAAGCTCACCCTAGATAAGACATGACAAGTTAATTGAATAGGAAGAGCTGTCTTAAAACGCCTAATAGGACCACTATGGATAATAACTTACTTTCATCCCCAAAGGATTTTCATAATTTATCTCCTTTTGGAAATTTCCAAGGAAATAATCAACAAGCTTTGGAGTATGCACCAAACATTGAAGAGCACTATTCATGAAGCAAGTATTCCCCAGATTCTGCAATCCTGCCAAACCCATGAAACTGGCTACCCTAAAACTGTTTCCAGCTATCATACGGTCGGATTCAGTCAAATGAAATTTCACTTTATCCGTAATCCCATTTATGATAGTGGGGGATTTCTCAATCTTTCGCTGTTCTTCAGTTAGCTTAGCATCCTTCCCATATCTACCCATCATATTGTCTAAAATTTCATGGACTTGTAACTCAAGACGGACCTGTTTAAGGACATTGGCTACCCATTATGCAAACAAAAACCAAATAGGATATTGTAGAAAATTCAACAATTCTTTTGCATGAACCACCTCAAAACAAATGGAAAAATAGAAGGGCATACAAAAATAAAACCCAACCGAAAGGAGCCAAATTAAAACAAAAAGGAGCTCCAATCAAGTAAAATAGGACCTATAAGATAACTACAAAAAGGCCTTATACACCCAAAACAAAAAAAAAACAAAAAACAAAAAAAACATGGAAATGGGAAGCCTTTGGACCCAGGAGGATTAGGTATTGGGAGCTTCAAATTACATAACAGAGCTTTCCGGTCTAAGTGGTTGTGGCGTTTCTTTGTGGAGCCTTAGCCTTCGTGAAATATGGTGATTGTAAGTATGGCCCTCACCTTTTTGAGTGGCTTGCAAGTGGTGGTTTAGGGATTACTCTACTGGGAAAGGTTCAAAAGTTTATTCTTTGGGGTGTACGCTTTGTTTCCGTGGCAATAACATCTCTAAACAAAAGGATGCATTCTGAGGCCATTATTTCAGTGTTTCCTTCCTCTAACCCCTTCTTCGATTTCTTTAGATTTCTTTAGATTTTTTTCATCCTTTGTTCGATATTAAAGGCAATGGATGTGGTGGGTCTCATTTCTATTTTGAGAGACCATCTCTGATTCTAGGAGAAGGGATGTTACGATTTGGATCCCTATCCTTGGCTAAAGGTTTCTCTCGTCATTCTTACTCCCTCCTCAAAGTATCATTGAATCAACCACTCCCTTTAAATTTTTCTAAGGATATAAGTCCACCAATATCTTTAATGAGTTCTTGGCGGCAACAAGGGGTCCACCATTCACGATCATTTAGCCTAAAAGGCTGGTTATGTAATCATAAAATACACAAATTAATGCAAATCTGAACTAACCAATGCAAAGAATAAAGGGTCAGGGTTTTATCTGAAGCGTGTAAGAGCAGGGTTTTATCTAAACTAATTAATGCAAAGAATAAAGGACCAAAACCAAAAGGATAAAAATAAAACTGCAACGATCACAAAGTAAAGGCTTGACCAGGTATAACAAATTGTTCTGCGTCCTCCATAATAATATTCTCCCAAAATAAACAAATATTGCCTAGTTGTTAGTTCAATCAATATTGTGCATACTCCACCACTTCCAGAAACTTCCATTATACTCACATTCATTAGCAAGGTTTTGCATAGCATTTGACAATGAACTCAACAGAACATTGAAATAACTATTCAGCTTCTATTGCTCAGATACAGATATACTTGCCTCTTTGACTCGTTGAACAAGAGAATCATCAAGAAAATTGTTCGAGTTATTTGTGAAAAGTTTATTTGTTTGGCCTGAGAAGTCCCAAATGTGAAACTGGCAATTAGATTAGCGGGGTAAATAATTATTAGTACCATGGAACAAGAAGTTTAACAAAATTTGCAATATTAATTGTACGTAACTTACCAGTTCAGAGTTGGAATTGAAAATTATGGAAGCTCTCTTATAAAAGTCAGCTGAGTTATCCTGAAAAGACATTTTCTATCAGATGCATGATATATATACAGCTAAGAAAAAAAGAGTGGTAAACAAGAAATTCTCAGAAAGTCGTTTTTTTCCAAAGAAGAAACAGATATTTCATTGAATGACCGAAATATTACCAAAGAGGATAGGATAAAACTCAAGAGCACAAACATGGAGTTACAAAAAGTCATCCATTTGCTCAAAAGTAATGTTACAACGTAATCAGAAAAAGGAGGAAGATTTTTACCCCAACACATAGCCATAAGGATGCTGTTTAAGAAGGTTTCACAGGTACATTTGGTCTCATTGAGAGTCATGTGATCCCTCTCCAACGATAGATTCCAAAAGAAAGCTTTTACTATATTTACCCAAAGAGTTCGTTTCTCATTCTTGAAACGATGCCCAATGAAAATTCTTGAAATAAGATCCAAAATGTTTGTAGGTGGTCATGAACCACCTGAAACTGGCGTGTAAACAATTAAAAAAAAAAGTTGGGCAAAGCAGCAATGGATGAATAAGTGAGATTGAGTCTCTGTTGCCCTTCAACAAAATTGACACCGAGTTGGGGAGAGAGCATGCAAGGGGCCTTTGTTTGGAGTTTGGACCACATTTGAGAGTTGATAATCGGATTATCAACCACCAATTTGAGTTCATAAGAAAAGAAAAATTGTGGCTAATCCAAAGATTGTCAAATCGGAATAGTTTAAATCCCCATAGATTAGAGCAATATGAAAATGGTTGGAAGTGATTGTCTCCCATTTCCTAAAGAAAGTCAATCCCAACTCTCCAAGCAGCAATGAGTGAAAAGGAGGCGATGAATATGGGGGAGAGAGGACATTTTGACAACTGGACCAATCAAAAATTCTGTTGCCAAGAGGTAAGTCAATAAGATTTATGGAGTAGATAAAAGGAGTTAAAATGTGTAAAAAGAGAACCTTCAATGATATCCAAGTTCTTGTAAGCAAAGGCTTCCCACATAACGAGGATACCACCCACCTCTATGGAGTCTAAGGCTGCCCATCCAATGGATGAGGAGCTCCAAAGAGATTTGATAAGTGACCAATCAACCTATCTGGTAGCATGACGAAATTTGAGGACTCTTTTTGGATGAGAGTCTTGATAAGGGATCACTTCTCCAAGATCCCAGGCCACAAACATTATAGAAGACCAGCCTTATGGGGCAGCCAAATGGCCCTCCTTTTGAGACTTCTGTATGGATTTATCATAGTTGTAGTTGTAGGATTCTTTTGTTTTTATTTTGGGGGTGGAGATGGAGATTATGCAAAGACGACATTAAAGGAGAGAGGCTATTTATTAATAAAGAATTGACAGGTTTATTTCTTTATTAATAATGAGAGGAAGGAATACATAAGAAAAGAGCACAAGACGTTCCAGAATGGGATCAACGAAGGATAGCTCAAGAAGATTTCAGAATATAAGTGCACATAAATTAAATTTTGTAGATTTTGAATCCCTTGCCCAAGTAGAAGACAACGCTTCCTTCCGTTCCAAAATTTACAAATGGGGATAAGTTGGGGTGGAATGCATTTTAGCAAGGAAAATTTTGAAGGTATCTAAACTCTTGTGAGAAACTTTTTTGAAAGGAAACAGATTCATTTCGTTGATAAAGTGAAATATACAAAAAAGAGGTATTCCCAATAGATTACGAAAAAGATTTCCAGTTTGGACAAAAGACTAGTAAGGCTATAATGACTAAAGGGAGAACTCAATTTACACCAAGAGCTAAAAGGTTGGTGGAAATAAGGAAAGATTGAAAATCTTGTTCCTTGTCTAAGAAAATGCAAAATTACGCGCCAACCATATAGACCATAAGATCGCCCGTGAGATGTTTACTCTTGAGAGAAATTACCAGAATGCTCAAAGAATATCTTTACTTGGCTCCACATTTTGCTTTCTCTTGGAAAGTATGGACATGGTTCGAGAGGAATAGTAAAACTTTCTAAGAGAGCTAATGTAGCAATCAAATAGTTGGGGCATCTTCACTGGCTCTCTTTGGTGTTCTTTATCAAGGAAATTTATAATTATTCCCGTCTCCAATACTTTATTTTCATAGGACCTCTGTCGCCAATATGCTAGAGATCCTTTTAACCTCCTTGGGTGGCTTCAGGGAAAATACCTTATCTTCATTTTTAATGGAAGAATTTTTTTTCTCTAACAAAGATTCCATCCCAAATATTTTACACATTGATTCTGTCCCTTTATGGTATAGATGCAAAAAGATAGTAATCAGAGTCTAAGTAGGTTGATTTTCAGTATTAGTAACTAGTGTTAAAGGCAAGGTAGAGAAATCACCTTTCGGTTTATCTTCACAGTTAACAAATTTGTCTCCCATGATACCAAGATCCTAATTTGCAAAGGAAAAACATCCTGCGATGTCTCTTCAGTTCTGAAAAGCCGGACACCATAATTCGATGTTGCTTCAAAGTCATTATGCCTATCAAATCAGGACATATCAATACAATACGCCACAGCAAAAACCAGCCATATTCTTTTTTTTTTTTTAAACGGAAACGAGCCTCTTCATTGAATTAATGAAATGAGACTATTGCTCAAAGTACATAAATGGAAACAAAGAGCAAAAGAAGTCTAAGGATCAGGAGATGCACCTGAGAATCTCAACTAGGTTGACACCCCCATAGCATCTTCATCATATCCATAAATAATTAACAAAAACTTCCAAAAATCACAATATTCAATCTAGGACAATACAACACAAAAAAAAGCTTAAGCTGGAAAAATAAAAGCATGTCAATTTAAACAAATGTCTTGGATGGAGAAGTCTTCGAAGGGCTTGGATAAGTTACACCACGATGAAGCATTTAACCGAGCAGCTTCATAGCGATCCATCCACCCCATAATTAACAAAAACTGTCCAGAAATCACAATATTCAATCTAGGACAATACAACACAAAGAAAAGCTTAAGCTGGAAAAATAAAAGCATGTCAATTTAAACAAATGTCTAGGATGGAGAAGTCTTCAAAGGGCTTGGATAAGTTACACCACGATGAAGCGTTTAACCGAGCAGCTTCAAAGCGATCCATCCACCCCAAATGCTTGTCCTGAAACACCCTTTGATTTCTTTCAAACCAAAGTTCCACAAGCAATGCCTTAACCGCATTGGCCCAAATCAACCAAGGGCCAACTTTCAAATCTGGTCCTGTTAAAAGTTGGCTAACATTGTCTCGAAAAACATCACCAAACACCCAAGCAATTTTGAAAAAAGAGAATAGACGCCACCAGCACCGAACAGCACAAGTACATTCAATAGGAACATAATGTCTCACTCCAAATAAAAGGCAGAAAACTCACCAAATTCCAAATACAGGTGGGAATAAAGTTGTGTTGAACACTCCACCCCTTCCCCCCCCCCCCCCCCACTCTCCTCACTCCAACACCCCCAAGTATTACGCTATTAAATTAAAATTTTGGTTCCTACCTAGTTTTGTAAAATTTAATATTTTCTTTTTGGAATCATAAAATAAGTTTTGCTTCTCTATAAAACCACCAAATGCGAATTCTTTCAATCACTTATACAGTTATACTTCTCCAATTTTACTGTTTCTGTATTTTGTTGACTCGTGTATGTCTAATTCTTTCATGGCTTGAACTTATCAATCAAAAAGAGTTATACACTCATAGTTTTCTTGTAGTTCTTTATCGTTAAATTATTTAAATTCAACTAAGCAATTCGGGGTATATGAGAAAATTAATTCAGTAGTTTAAATTACCAAAATAACTCAAGAATTTATAACTTTTTGTTCAGCCTCTCCTCCTTTAACTCTTTTGTCTCATGTGTTTGTGAAACCAAAAAAAAATTGACAAGCTTTTTCAAATCAAGGGAAAACCCCCAACACCTATAGCCTATAGGTGAGGTGATTACAACAAAGATCTCCAACTGGAGATTAAACAAAATAAACTGAAATGAGTAAAAACGTGTTTAGTTTTGCACAAAAAAAAAATGCAGTATACAGAACCAAATCCAAAAAGTGATAAAAAGAGGAGAAACGTTCGCTGAAAAGACAGTCATTGTGTTTGACCCAAAGAGTCCAAGAGAACGCTTGCAAAAGAGCCAACCAAACGTCTTTTTAGGATCACCAAAAGGATAACCCACCAATAATAAAGCAAGAAGATCAAAATTATTATTGGAACACGGTAGCAACCACCCAAAAACCTCCAAAATGATATGCCAAAAACGAGATGCAAATCGGCAATACATAAAAAGATGAGCGGGGGACTCAGCATTTTGTTGACACATATAGCACCAAGAAAGAGAAAGGTACAATAAAGGTGTTCTCTGATGCAATCGATCGGCGGTATTAACAACTCCAAGACTAAGTTCCCAAGGGAAATTTTAATTTTATTTGGATAATGATCCTTCCAAATAACAGCATATAGATCCTCCATAAGCAGACCAACCATACCTACCAACTCAGCCATAAGGGATTTAACAGTAAATTCATAGAAGGATCAAAAGCCCATTACCAAGTAAATAAAAATTGGCAGGCTAAACCAAAACTATTGGCTTTGTGAACTTTTACGATTTGGCCCAGTTTAAATAATTTAAAATTTAAGTCGGAGAAAGACTTGGACCATATTCTCTGGCGCTGTGATTTTGTAAGTAGTGTTTGGGATTTATTCCTTCCCGACATTTCGAATGATGCATGTTCGTCACAAGGATGCTAGTATTATGTTCGAGGAGTTCCTCCTCAATCTGCCTTTTGGAGAGAAGGGTTGTTTTTTATGGATGGCAGGGGTGTGTGCAATTTTATAGGTTTTGTGGGGTGAGCAGAAGAGCAGGGTATTTAGGGATATGGAAAGGGACCCCAAGAAGATTTGCCCTCTTGCTCGCTTCCATGTCTCTTTGTGCGCTCCGATTTCGAAGGCCTTTTGTAACTATTCTATTGGCACCATTTCTCTTAGTTGGAGTCCCTACTTGTAGAGGGAGCTTCCCCTTTTTGTGAGCTTGTTTTATTGTATGTCCGTGTATTCTTTCATTTTTTCCCAATGAAAGTTGTTGATTTCATGAAAAAAAAAAAAGTTAAAAGAAAACAAAAACAAATACCCTGCAAAGGGGTCTCAAAAACCCAAATGGAACTTGAAAACCAGACCATTGAGCTGAAAACGAATGCTTAATCTCAAAAATACAGAAAACTGAACCAAGGCTCAAACTCAACAATTCTTTTTTTATAAGAAACAATTTCAAGGAGTTTTTTCTTTTCTTTTCTTTTCCTTTTTTTTTTTTCTATTCTTTCTTTTTTGAAAAGGAAACAAGATTTTTCGTTGATAAAATGAAAAGAGACTAATGCTCAAAGTACATAAATCCTACCGGAAGAAAAGAAAAAAAAAAACACCAAGAGAACATTGATAGAGAAAAATAAGTATCCCTAAATACAAAAAAGTGAATAACCCATGTGAGTTACAAAAGCTAAGAGGCTTTCTCAGATAGCTAGAAGGGGAAGCATAACTATAAGAAGAAGAAAAATAATTAACAGCATAACTTCCTTTTTATAAGAAACAATTTCATTGGTTAAATAAAATTATCCAAAGAGGTACAAAAAGGAAACTCATCCATAGGGAATAGAAAAGATATCTCCAATTGGCAACAAAGAAATTTGAACAGTACTTCTTGAGGGGCTGTAAATTTTTACACCAAAAGGAGGCTTTTTTACTTTTTTATGAGAAACAAAATTCATTAATGTATAAGTTTTACAAAAGAAGATCGTAGCCCAAACCAAAGGAGTTGCAAAAGATTTCTCCAATTGGTCAAAGAGAGTGAGAAAATTATCTATAAAAGGTAGTTCATTTAACCAAGACATATCAAGATAATATGATCCAAGAAACTATCATAGGTGTCTTCCTTAGCACGAAGGAGGCAATTGTTGCGTTCTCTCCAAGTTATCCACAAAAAAAGCCGAAATGAGCTGCATCCAAAGATTCTTTTCCCGTTTTGTGTAAGGGTGGTCATTGAGAGAGTAGTTAAGTAAATTGTTGATGTCATTTGAAATAATAAGGTGCCAATTTGATGCAACAATCAAATGTTTCCAAAATCTTTCTAGTACACCATAAGAGGGCATTAAACATATATAGCTCTAAAGAATTTATCTTTGCCTTGGAAATTCTTGCATTTTTTGTTTCCCAAATCTTCTACAAAACAGCTCAGACAATGCTAGACCAGAAAAGCTCCTTTGTTGAATTGAAAGGATAATCGACCAGCAGCATTCTAATCCAACCATAAGAATCCGAAGGAGGAACCAATTTTTCTTATCAAAAGGTTGTTCTTAGTCCAAAAAAACTCTATGGTTTAATTCTTTCCATAGTACCTCAAACTCAATTTTTTTTATATTTTAATAGTTGGCTTGAGTAGAATTGTTACATTACATATGGAAGACAAAAGAGGTCAGGTTTGACGTTTGAATTTTGGTATGAACAAAAACCAATCATGAACCAATTTATTCCTTTTATGAGCACCAAAGCTTTCAATGAGAAACGCTAAAGAGAACAAAGGGGCATACAGAAACAAAGCCAACCAAATGAGCCATAACAAAGGCTATGAGAAAGGGCTCCAATTCCAAAGAGAACACGAAAAAGGAAAACCTTGAACTAGTGCCTTCGATAAGGAAGCTAAGTTGAAAAAAATCCCTCTCTTTTCTTCTTCTTTTTTTTTTTTTTTTTTTTTGGGGGGGGGGGGGGGGGGGGGGGGGGGTATTAATAAGAAGCACCTTACTAACCCTTAAAGAATGAAAAAGAGGGAATAAGGCATACTCCGAAAACATTCTAAAAACAAAAAACAAAAATAGCAACAAACAAACATTAAAGCACTCCAAGGTGCCAATAGCTAAAAGAGGATAATTACAAAAAGTCCATAAAGAGAGGTCCATTGACTATCAAAAAAAAATTGGCAATATATATCACCATTTGAGGACAAACTTCCAGTTAGAGATGAGATGATTCACTGTTTCATTTTCTTATATGCACAAGATGCAGGCACCAACTAGAAGATATTTGGGGGGGGGGGGGGGGGGTTTCCATTTGATATTTAGACATCAACTATTATCCTTCCGCAGGTTCACTACAAAACCTAGAAGACATTTGGGTAATCTTCCATTGGTATTCATTCCTTCGCACCACAGAGATCCCATGAAGACTGTTGACCTTCTTAGGAGTCTCTGTTTCCATATTTGATTAGAAAGTTGGGTGGGTAAAATGGTATTTTTGGGAATGAGGTGATTAAAACCGTTTTGGTAGAAAATAACCTTGAAGCCTCAAGCATCTAGAACCTCTTGTCTTTCTCCTTTCTGATCGTCGATTTATCTGTTAGATTATAAAGGCAAATCCATTACGAAGTTTCTACATCATTATCATGAGAACACGTATCTTTTGCTTTTATTTCTGGTTTCTTAAATTCTAGCTAAATTGTAGAGTTTTAGACACTGTCTCTCTTTCATTATTAGAGAGTCAACAACACCTTGAGCTGCTGACCTTTCCAATCTTTTCCATATTTTCAAGAGATAGCCAGAGTGCTTCCAGCTTCCTCCTCGTGAATCTACATCACTGCATAGCTTTTTAATACAGTCTTCACTTAGTTTTCAATTCAAAAACATCTACGCCCCTAAACAGTTCTTTAACTTTGTTGTTGGAAATACACTTTTCTTTTTTTTTTTGGCAAGTTGCTGATAAATTCTTGTGTAAGACAATATGCCCTACTGCAAGGAAAGATGAGGAACTTCTAGAATACCTCATTTTTCTTTAAAGTTTCTAGAACTCCTCGTGGAAATGCCGTAATAACTAATCAGAAGTTAAAAAAAAAAAAAAATAAAAAATAAAAAATAAAAAAAATAAAAAAAAGAGAGAGAGAGAGAAGAAGAAGAAAACGACCAGCAGCCCTGAGGAATGATAATAGAACTCGCATTGCCCTTTGCCTCCATGGTGAGAGGGGGAAAAGAAGAAGAAAAGGCTATATTATATTGACCATTATATATCATATCATTACTATGTAACGTTGGAGAGGATAAATGGTAAATCACCAATACATGATCGCTCGTAAGTTTATACTGTAAAAGACCCTCATTTATCGATGCCGCAAACAAGGGGCAGTGGTTATAAATAAATAGCAAAAGGATCATGCCTCACCGCTTTAGGGCCTGCAACCACATGGCTCCTCCAATCAGGGCGTATTCACGACCGGAAAACCCCTCTTCTGCACCATTATATTCTGTGTGGACTTTTTCTTTCCTGAGCTCCAACAGAATTCCTGAATCAGCATCCTCCTCTGATGACACACTATATAAAACACCTACTGCTTGATCACCATCATTTTGAGTTTCCTGCCACCACCTAAATTCCGATGCAAAGGCAAAGTTAAATTGTGACAGAGAGCTTCTCAATGTACTGTCTAACTCAACCAAAACCAATTTACATGATCATAAACCAAACAAACCAATCAGTTCCCAGTTATCACACTATAAGGGTAAGCAACGCCGAAAAGTCTGGAAAAGAAAAGAATTAAATGAAGGAATAAACACAGATTTCAAACTCCCAGATCTTCCATCCACCCCCCATGCAATCCAAACTACACTATCTTACAATCAAACCAATCGCAACTAAACTCCCAAACGCGCCAAAAGCCAAACAACTAACCCAACTTCCACAAATTCCCAAACCCATTTCCCCTTTGCATTAAATTTCGTCACCCTCCAAGTAAAACAGCAAAATGAGCAACAGAAAGAACCCCAACAATACCTGAAGGGAACAAAGTAAACCTTCTCGGAATCATTATCGTCATAATCAAAGTCATCAAGCAGGCGGGGGCGCTGGGGGGGTCGGGAGCGGGAACCGCCATCGATGTCCCAAAACTCATCGTCATTGGAGAAGATATCGTCCATGTTGAAAAGGGCTAGGGTTTTGGAGGCAAGAAGACGAGCGAGGGACTTGCAGAGATGGAGAGTGGAAAGAGAGAGGCGAGAGAGGTTGAGGAGAGAGAGAAAACGGGTGGGTTTGAGGTTGAAGTTGAAGAAGAAGAGGAGCGAGAAACGGGTGGCAACTGATAATCGGGTCATATAGCAACAGTAGCTCGCCAAATCACAGTAAAAGGTATTGAATCGCCATGGAATCTGCTTTTTTCATTGGTAGTTCTTTCAAAGGGCCACATCTCTTATTTTGCTCTCTCTTTCTCTTCTCTTATGCTTGTGGCTTATATGCATTTCAGGAAAGCTTGCCTCTTTACATGGTGAGATTGCTTCATAGCATGAGAACTCTTTTTGGGTATTCTTTTTCTTTTCATTTCTTTTTCTTTTCATTTCTTTTTCCTTCACCCATTTCTTTTCAATTTTTTTTTAGTTTGTGTAAAATTGGAGATTTAAAGAAAATTAGTAATGATCGATGCCATCGAACATATGATTGACTCGAGCTAAGCACGTTTAACTTCAGAGTTTTATGATTGAGCTACTAAAAATGAAGACACCTGACACACCTATGGCCTAGGCATGTCACCTACTCGTCTTCAATCGCTTTTGAAATAGAAGATCATCTCTATGTATCGATGTTTTTCTAAATCTCCTACATGTCGCTTGTGAAAGTGAATGTTATCCTTACAAACCAACACGAATCTTTTTAACGTGTTTTTGTCTTACACGTGATTTTTAAGAACAAATTCAGGTCACCCAATATATGATTGCTCAAAGTCAGAGATGTTTGACACTATAGAGTGGGTTTCCTATGGTTGAACCACGTTAAAAAAAACAAAAATGATGCAAGTTGTTTTTTCACTACATGTTATAATTACCTCGTTCTTTGAAGTTTCTAGAACTCCCCATGAGGATGTCATAATAAGTAGTGATCAAAAGTTATTAAACATGTGATTGGCTCAAGCCAAAGCACGTTTAACTTTAGGTTTTCAATGATTTAGCCACTAGCAATGAAGACATCTGACAAACCTATGACTTAGGCACGTCATTTGTTTCAATTGCTTTTGGAATGGAAGGTTGTCTCTATATACTAATATTTTCCATGCATCCCCTGTGATTTTGACGTGTAACCTATTTATCTTTAATCGCGTAAGAAAGTGAAGATTGCTCTTACAAACCAATACGAGTCTAGTTAGTGTACTATGTCTTCACTCTTATGCTTCTTGAGAGAATTTTCAAGAGGTCGCCCAGTATAAATTTGCTCCAAGCCAAGCATATTTAATTATGAGCGGTTTCCTATGGTCGAACCACTTAAAAAGAATAATGTATATTGTTGGTGTATACTATATGAAATACCTAAAATTAATTAAATGGTTTTTCACTCCTTTTTCATCATTATTAGAATTAATTAAAAATTTCTACATCATAATTATTATGAATTAATTAACTAAAAATGAACGTCAAGTACCAAAACTAAACATTAGTGAATTTTTGTGAGTAGAAATATAATATTTAGAAGTATAATGACCAACTAACAACAAAATTTAAAACTCACGAACAATAATATAACATTTTGAAATTTAAATACTAGATGGAAACTATACTCGTAACCTTGGACAAAAAGAATATTTCTTTTAATTTTATAAGAAAAAGTAGAAGTTAGTATAAACAACTTTTGTGGTCTCTTTGACCATATAAGTCAATTATATATATATATATATATACTCTTTGCTTTTATAAAGAAGAGTGGTTAATATTCATCATTTTATAATATCCCAAAACAAATCAATTATTTACGTAACTTTTTAATAGTTAAACGAATATAAGAGATTGCATTATTAATTTCAAGATAAAAAATATATATTTTTCTTTAAAAAAGAAAAGAAAATACAATTTTAATAAATTGTGTATAGTCACATTAATATACTAGAGCATTAATAATATACTAGGGTTATGAGTTTTTTTTTTCTTTAGCAAAGTGAGCTTGACCACTGAGTCAAGATATGTGGAACAAAAATAGCATTTTAGCTTTGTTAATGTTCACTATATTTTTACTATTTTCTTTTAATTCAAGGTATGGGTCACTTTTTCTATTAAATATATATATATAAAATATATAATATAAAATGTCACTCACAGGCTGAGTTACACATAGCTATTAAAATAAATTAGTAATAAAATATGTGTTATAATTTTAAGTTTTAAATTCTTTAGACTGAGTCAAGGTGGCCGAGTTGGTCTAAGGCGCCAGTTTCAGGTACTGGTCCGAAAGGGCATGGGTTCGAATCCCATTCTTGACAATTCTTTTTATTAAAATAGATTCCAATCTGAAGAAAAACCAATAATTAATATTATTTTCCAAAAATAAATAAATTTGGACATAATTATAGAGAAAAAAAAATCATTGTCCCGTTCTCAAAAAACAATAGTGCTATTTTGGGATTTTTTTTTTTTTTTTTTGAGAAGTACATATATTGCTAAACTTTTATTTAAGCAATGAAATTTAAAAAAAAAAACTCAATTATTTGTGATTCAATATTAATAATTTAGTACTAAAAAAATATTATCTCTCCAAATAGAGTATAGTTCGAGCATTATTACGTGTTAATGACCACAAAGTTTGTAGTTCGAATCACTCCATTCATATTGTACTAAAAAAAATAATTATTTTATTTATAAAAAACAATAAAAAATGCTATTATTTTAAAAAGGAAAATGTTTTAAAAAAACCGCCGATAATTGGGGTCTTTTCACAAATAGAAAAAAACAAAATCAATTACACATATAGAAAAAAATAGAAAATATAAAAGCATGAGTGCACTTTTTTCTAGGTGTAATTAGTTTTGTTTTTTTTTTTTCTATAAAATTTGTAATTTAATTTAGTAAAAAAAGTATTAAAAATGCCATTAATTCACGCAAGAGGCTTTTATTGGGCCTTTACCCGCCACGACGGCTCATTAGGAAGGCCCATTTAAAGGCCCGGTTTACGTGGCCCAATTTATCTATTTGAAAGTACGTTGATTCTTTTAGTTTTAGCATTTTCTTTTTAATAAAAATAGCATACGTTATTACTTATTAAAGTGGAATTTTGAAATTCCACCCTCATTTTTTGAGGTTATTTAATCATCGATCTATACTTAGTTGGAATAAATTATTATAATTATTATTGTTTTTGATAAGCTTTGATAAATAAAACAATAATATGTAGAAATTCCATGAAAGCCTCGAAATTTCTACGAAAAATTAGAAACGTCGAATTGAGTTAACATTTTTTTTTTATATTAAAGTATTAGTTTAGTTTTTAAACTTTTATGTTTGTATCTAACATATATATCATTTGACTTTAGAAAAATAAAAAATAAAAATCCAGCAGGTCAATATATTTGTCTAGTAAATTTTTTATCAAGCTTTAATCTTGAATCTAATTGGCCCTCGACTTATTCAACATTTTTTTAAAAAATTAAGAAAATTATTAGACCTAAAAGTGTATCTCGTGTCCAATAAAACATTAAATTTTAATATTGTATCAAATAAATTTTTAAATTTAATGTCCTATTAAACAAAATGAAATTGTTTAGACATTACGAATTCACCATTTTGGTGGTTCAAATTTATTCAAGATTACAAGTAATTGAAAAGGAGAAAACGGTGACGTTTTGGATGGGGTAATGGTGTGACAAAAAAAAGAAAGTTGTGTCCCCAATTTAAAAGGCAAACACTAATTATTTGGATTCTTTATAAACCCATCTATGGAACCACCAAAATATTCAAATATTCAAAAGTGAAACATTAAAGTTTGTTTGTCACACACATCCACACCACACACACTAATATAGTGGTCGATTATAAACCTTTCAATTATCAAATAAATAAATCATCGCTATTATTAAAGCATTATTCGAGTTTAAACTCAAAATGTCTTATTTAAATCGACAGTTAGAATATATTTAATTTTTTAATTTTCAAATTATGAATGAAAAGGTAGAAATCATGTATCAACCAAAATAAAATTATCATCAAACACGGAGGGGTAGGTTAAGCAAAAGTATGATTTTTTAAATTTATATCAAAAGCCAAATTGTTAACAATTAACCGGCAAAGCGAACATTAGTGTATTTGAAGTTGATTTTAAGAAGAATAGAAGTGATTATTTAAAAAAAAAAAATCTTAAACCTTTTTTTTTTTTCTATTTCGCGAAACAAATTAGGATCAAATCTATTAAAATTGCCTCTAAAGCACATGTTCAAATTAGTTTTTTTTACTAGCTTTTATTTTACATATCTGTTTTAAATAATTATTTAATAATTATAAGTTATAAAAAAATTAATATTAAGTCTATTTTAGTTGTAAATCTAAAGCAAGATAATTTAGTATTTATTTACCAAATATTGTAACCAACATATGTTCAAGTATAAGGCTGAAATTTACCAAACACTAAGAGACTGTTTGGAGAGTTAGAATGTAATCATAATTACTAACATGAAAACAATAGAAAAGAGGGTTAGATTGAAAATTGTTGGAACGAAATGAGTTTAGTATTACAAATTGGACCCAAAAGCTCAATCAAAATACGGATTTTGGATTACATTAACATTACAAACTCGTTATATTACGAGTGTTCAAACACCCCTAATCTGCTTCATATAACAATTCCAAACAATGTCATAAACTATTTTTCTCGATATTGAATGTTCAAATTTTCATATCAACTGTTTTTTTAAAGAATAAAACCAAAAAAAAAATAATTGCGATGAAGATCATATTGAAGCTAAAAGAAATTAATGTGGAAGGTTTTGAGAATATAGAAAGAAAAATGAAATGGGGAATTAATTAAACCACAAACAAAGAAAAGATCTCAAACTTTAGATGGGTCTTCTTCTTCTAGCTTATGCTTATGGCCTGGCATTTAGCTGGCAATTTCATTTGGTCCCCAAGCTTGTCTCCCCCTCTAACATTTCAACAAAATATCTTCTTCATTTATTTCTTTTTCTTTAATTTATAATATTTCTCTATCTTTTTCTTTCTTCTTCTTCATCCAAATTACTTCTTTTTTTATTTTTTATTTTTTTAAATTAAACTTATGGCTATGGAAACTACTCATGTTTAATTTTCAATTCTTGAAATGTCAATTTTTGAAAAGGAAAGAGTAGGGGAAATTTTGAAGTTTTTTTTTTCAAGCTATTTTAATTTGATTGGGAACTTTATTTTTTATTTTTTAATTTTATAATTATGATTTTTTAAAAAATATTTAATATATATTTTTGGATATTGAGATAATTTTAACTTAGTTTGTATTTAGTTTTCGAGGTTTTATAAATGGCGTATTGGGTTCTTGAGATTTGAATTCTAATTTGTCCGTAAAATTTGAAATTAGTTTTTAAATGGTACTTGAAGATAATGTTAGTTAACTTAGTAAAATAATGATAATGTGGTAGTTAAAATATGACGACTAGCATTTGTTGATATGTATTGTTTAAATGAGTTGGAATTTTTTTAATATACTTATATTTTTAAACAAAGCAATAATCGACAAATGGGAAAGAAAGCGGAGTATTTATTTAACTACAAAAAAGTAACAAAGTTAAATAAAAGTGTTAAAATTGCTTTGTTCCATTGTTTTAAGTATTGTCTAAGTGAAGTTAGCTTAGCGGTAACTTAAGGTTTGGTTCTCCATTCCCGTGAATAGCATACTAAAAAGATATTGCTTTGATTACTACTTTTTATTTCAAAAGTTAAAACTATAATATTTTTTAAATTGTAAAATCAATGCATTTAGCTTAAATTATTTATTTGTAGTTACACAAAATGTGAGAATTTGAGAATTTGAATCTTAAATACAAATGAATGGACTACATGTCAATTACCATTGAGATATGTTCATATTAACTATTTATTTATTTATTTTATTACAAAAATTCCCTTTTGGCATAAAATTATAATTTTTTTCTTAATACATCGTGATCAATAGCAAGTTTCTTAGCAAATTTAGAGTCGGTTTGGATTGACTTTTTAAATATTTAAATAAGTGTTTGACTTTTTAAGTGTTTAAATAAATATTTAAAAGTGCAAAAAAAAATATTTATAAACACTTAGAAAGTCGATCAAAATCGACTTTTAGTAATATCAATTGGAGGGATTTGTTAAAGTATATAATATTTAATGATGATCTATATATAACCATTAAAATATTTGGTAACATTCAATTATTGTAATGTATTTGTCAAAGTGATGATCATGATTGGATCATCAACTGAATAATGACAAATTGGGGTAAGAACAGCAAAGTTTTTTTTTTCTTTTTTCTTTTTTTGAAGTAAGAAAAAAAAACAGCAATTTTAAATATGTGTATAATACATGGCGTGAAGGGAGGATAAAATGAGGATCAAATCTCTGAGTTTAAAAGTTAGAGTGCATGTTAATTATTGTCGAGCCTAACTCGTTTTGTGTGTGTGATAAATAGCCAAACCCAGTTTGACATATTATACTATACACGTATGATATGCCATTTTAATATAAATAGTTGGATTATTGTCAAATCATTTATGACAGAGATTACCTATCATCTCTAAAGTTCGAAAAAGACTAGGGTAGTTTCTATAGGTTTAAAAAAGTCTAATAGACAGTGCATGTAATTAAGAAAAACCTACTACTTTTAATATAAGAGATTTACGTGTACCTATCTTGTGTCATACATAATATACAATCTAAGTCCAAGATGAATTCTCACCATACATCAACACGTTGTTATTCTACATTATCAAGTGTCTAACTCAAAATTTAATTAAAACAAACGTAAATTTTTCTTTAAGTTTTTTTCAAGTTATTAAAAAAAATTAAATTTTTTTGGTTAGGTTATGAAAGTGTACAACATACGCAATGGTTTTTGTGACGATGTAGTTTAAAATATATTATTAACCACAAATAATTCTATCGTGCAGATAGTAAGACAAGCATATACGATCTAAAGTTATTAAGATAAAGTTGATCATTTTGTTTACATATTTTATTTACATCGATTTTTTTTTTTTTATGATACTGTCAACAACAATTTTTTTAATAGAAAAGAACCCCACAATGCAAAATTACCCTTGAAACCTTGATCAACCAAATAATCCCCGATATAATAAAGACTTTTTACAAGAAAATAACATACTATCATTGTAATTGATTATTGTTATTCTTTTATTTATATTTATATTTTTTTTGTGTGATTAGAAAAGCCAAGTAATTTTAAAAGATTTAGAATTTAAAAAAATAATTTTAAAATATTATAATTTATAATAAGTAAATGAAATAAGCAATTAATAATGTCTATATAATGGAGCTTTAATATGTGTGGCAGTAAATTGGAAGAGTAAGGAATGAGTCAACTTCAACAATCCGATGTGGCAACAATGATTAGGCTTCTTCAAACAGGATTAATTTAGGAACCCAACACGTGGCATTCGATGATTGGTCTGATCCCTCCATAGATTAGTACCTTTGTGGACCCCACACGCCCACTTTGTAAAACTCGTGGCCAGCTTTGTCCACGAGTCTCTTTCGTCGGTTCTGTGGGACCCACCTCTCCCGTCTATTTTTCTATCCCGGTTCGCCACTACTTAAAAATATATATATATATATATATATATATATATATTGGTTGCAAGGTCCAAATATATATAATTTATATATTTTTTAAAAAAATGTTTAAAAAATTATTTTAGACCTAAACTTTTCGTTGATGGCTTGTAGTGGTGGTAGGGATTTACTTCCAATATTTTTAAATTTAGAACAAAAATTTAGTTTCTATATTCTTACATTTGAAACAATTTAGTTTCATCGTAAAAAATTCTAATCAAAATTATGTGTTAATTTCCATTAAAGAATGATTTGGGTTTGTATAGTTTATAATAAAATTAATTTTCAATCCGTTTATTAATCTATATGTATAATAAAATCAATTAACCTTAATAATATTTTTTCACGACCGGGAGTAAACTGTTGCAAATTGTAAAGTATAAAGACTAAATCATTATTTATTAATATTCAATGACTAAGTTTTTATAGATTTGAAATTATAAAGACTAATTCATTATCAATTAAAGTTCAATGATTAAATTGTAATATTCACAAGAACGTAGGGACCAAATGTGTCTTTTAACATGGTAAAAAAACTAATTTAAAAAATTGTTTGTGTTATATAATTTTGATCATAAACTTCTAGAAGTATTCAAGTTTCACCGTTCATAAGTTTTGTTTTCAAAATTCATTGAAAAAACAAAAAAGTACTCTCATATACTTTTCATGAATTAATTTTTTTTTTGTCCATTGACTTTAATGAAAGAAACGATTTAGCTCATAAACTTTAAATCGTAATATTGTAGGTTATGTGCTTTCAAATTTGTAACAATGTAGTCATTGCACTTTAATATATAACAATTCAGCCTCTATATTTTCAAATTAATGATAATCCCTATCATAAAAAATCTCATCAAAATTAAATATAATCTTTTATTAGGTAACGATTTATGGTCTCTAATTAATGTAGTGATCAATATATGTAAGAAATTTCATTAAATATTAATAATATTTTTCGCGACATTGACTAAATTATTACAATATTTAAAGTATATATACTAAATTGTTACAAATTAAATGTACATGACTAGATCGTTGCAAACTAACCTATAATGAAAAAGTGTGAAAACCATAATATGAAATTTTGGAGAAAATGAGCCTAAATTTCAAACAACAAGAACTAAAAACAAATCAGTTTTAAACTACTTAAATTCTTGTCATGAATGTTCGAGGATCAAAAATGTCTTTTGAAAAAAATAATATTAAAATTATATATATATGAAATATTTTTTTTAAAGAAATATGAAATATTTTTTTAATGTAACGTGGGTGTGGAAATGACATCATTATAATCAGGAAAATAAATTGAACCGACCTTAACCGGTTGCTGAGATGGAGTTCCAACTTTGAAAGCTGAAAAGTCCGGTGGATATTTTTGGAAAATATTTTAGTAAATGTTTAAATAATAATAATAATAAATTAAATACGAAAGTTGATCTATGCTAAGGTGGACATAACTCATATAATAGAAAGATATGTTAGCAATTAAAAAGTTTGTAGTTTAAGTCAGTCTTCCAACCTATTGTATTAAAAAAAATATATGAATTTGTAACATTAACCGTATTTAGAAGAAAAAAATATTTTTCTATATAAATTTATATTTTATTCCATATTATCTTATTTTGTAATAGACATATTTGTCCAATCATTATAGAGAAGGTACTATAAACAGAGGAAATATTAAACTATTTATAAATATAGAAATTTTTTACTGTCGAGCAGCGATAGACTATAATAAGATTATGTCACTTTAGTAATAGATTTCTATTGTTGATAGACAGTAAAATTTTTCTATATTTGTAAATAGTTTGACTCATTTTTCTATATTTGAAAAAAAAAATCTTTACATAAAATTAGAATATATGGCTGGTATAAAACATGTTCATGTGTAGTAATAAAAAATGAATAATTTGACTTATATGGAACCATTTAATTGATATATCAGTACAAACTTTATGTAAATTGAGCAAATAGCAGACTGATTTTGACATTAAATTTATAAACAATTGAGAATGTAGAAAGGAGTTTAGATTTTTCTCGGTATATTAATTTAATTATTTAGGTATCTAATAGTAGTTAGCCACGTTAAACACTATTTTCTCTTATTAAATTGTGCAACCTAACAAAGCCTAATATCGTTAGTCTTATAAGCTTCGAGTTAGGTTTTGTTTTATTTTTTTTTTCCATCCACAATTTTCAATTTTTTCATAAGTTGATTGGTCAAAGTCATCAACTTTCTATTAACCACGGTGATAAAAAGTTTGACTTGACTTTTTAAAATAAACTATAAATATTTTAAAAGCCAATATGACAATTATTTATTAATGGTTAAATGATTCTTGATATTCAGACTTTTGTTTTATGGCCTTTAAATTTTTGTTTTAATTAATTATATTACTAAAATGTGTAATACCACGCTTGTAAAGTCCACATTTATTTCCTATTCTAAAAGCGGTAATTTAGGTATGAATCCTATGGTGGACGTATTGAAACTTTAGCCTCGTGTTCTCAATATTTTTAATTAAATTTTAAACACTATAATTAACCTTCCAAATTAAAAGATTGTAAAGTCAATAAACTATATTATAAAAGATAATTTTAAAAAATGGATCAAAACAATAATTTAACTTTACAAAGGTAGTAACCATAATTAAAAAAAAAAAAAAAAATTGGGAGGAAACACACATAAATTTTAAAAGCACAAAATTAGAAGCAAAATTGTTATCAAATAGGCCTAAACCTTTAGGTCTCTTTTGATAACTATTTTATTTTTGTTTTTATTTTTTTTAAGAATAATTAGTTTATAATACTACTTCTAACTTTTTTCTTTTTTTTTTGTTAAGCTTTGTCTTCTACTTTCTAAAAGATTTTTTTTTTTCAAATTCTAAGTTAAATTTTAGAACTTGAAAAACTTTTTTTTTAAAAAAAAAAAGCTTGTTTTTCTTCTTAAATTTTAACTAAAAATTCACATGTATTTTTAAATGTCGCGAAAATTTATGGTGGAAAATGGACCCCCTCTCTATTGAGATCTCAAGTCTCTGTCAAACACACTGTTAATACATTAAAAAATGTAAATTTACATTGCATATATCATGATTTATTTTATAGTGTGTTTACAATTACATTGAAAAATGTAAATATATATAGAATATATTATTTGATATATAAGACGATATATTATACATATTGTATTGTTCATGGATTAGACAAATATACCCTAGTTTATTAATTTTCAGAAAATTCGAATATATATATTGAATATATTGTGTTGTATATTGTCAAATATACTTTGTTTTCTCCTTTGGAATTTCTTACCAATTCTTGCTTTCATTTATGTGGGAAATAATCATTAGATTTTTTTATAAACTTTTCTTACTTGGGTAGGTTTTGAAAAGAATACCGTTTTGGAAAGTTCATAACCATGAAAAACTCTCTCTCTTATAAAAAGCGAATGGTAAGGAAGGTTGAAAAAGTAAATTGTACCATACTTTTGTGTAAAACAATAGCCGATAGGTTATTCGTGTAAAAAATAGGAAAGTTTAGACAATTGTCTTATTAAGCCTATTTATTTAGGCTACGTGTGTAAGATGTCCAAACACACATACACATAGTTGTTAATACAAAATTACAAAAATAAAACAAATGTTAAATTACAAATTTAGTACTTAAACTTTGAAAAATGACAAACAAGTCATTAAACTTTCAAATTTATGTTCATGAAATATCTTAATTTTTAACTTTATGTTTAGTAGGTCATTGATACACATTCATCATTTTTCTAAAACTATACATACTAGAAAAATTGATAGTTTATGGGCTCTATTAAACACAAGATTCAATTTGATATCAAATAGACCAGTTAATTTTTATTCTTTTTAATATATTAGAGATTTATTTAAAAAAAAATCAAAAGTTCAAAAACTTAATTATCAACTATTTTTCTTGTTCATAGACCTATTAAATACACACGATTAAAAGTTTAGAGACGTGTTAAGCATTTAAAAAAAATAAAAGTGGCACAAACTTATAAAATTAAATATCAACCAATCAAATTTAAAATGAGAGATACAATCCCCACCCAATGAATTTGAAATAAAATAACTTTGATCATACATTTAATAATAGCCCATCCAATTGAATGTGTCCACTTCTCCAAAATCCCACTTGAGTAAAAAAAAATTTAAACTACCAAAAAAATAGAGAGTAAAATTTAGGTAAAACTAATTATTTTATTCACTTTATGAAAATAAAATAAAATAAAATAAAGAAAAAAAAATATTGCTTTAATGGCATGAGGACAATAAGAAATATGGGAACCATTAAAATCATTGAATATGATGTGTTTGGATGGACACACTACACATCATGATCATGCAAATGGCTTTCATGCCTTTTTGACCATTTTTAATGGGAAAAAATGTGGTCTATTTTCCAATTAATAATGATTATTATTCTTCAAATTTTCTTTTTGGTTTTTCACACCATGAAGATTCCTCTAAAATTTATTACAATTCAATCTACAAAGTCAATCACATTAATGTCTTTAAATTTTGTATATAATCACATTTTTCTTAATTTTTTTTTCTTTGTATTGTTTCTATATCCATAAATTTCTTTATTTTTCAAACAACTTTTAGAATGTCCTTCAAAGTTTTGTTGGCATTTTTAATTATAGACAATAGTTTTTTTTTTTTTTTTTTTAATTTTTATAGATTGACAAATATTTCAAACAGTCACTCGTATCTTTAAATTATTTAAGTGTGATGGAAGAGAACATGCATCTAATAAAATTTGTTAGTTTAATTTGAGAAAACAAATGAAATATCATTATAAAAAATTTATGTGTCTTTTCATAGAACATTAATTTTTTAAACTTTAATTGACAAATATTTCCTAAAAAGGAGAAAGAAAAAAGATATCATTTGATAAAAGTAAAAATATATGAAGAAAGCTGATTGTCTACGAATAGTAACACAGAAGGGATTAGTATAAGCTGATTTGGTCGGTTAATCCAACGGTATGTCTTTAAGTTTATCCATAAAATGGACCCTACAAATTAGGAATATTTTCTTTTAGAAAATAAATAAATATTAACTAAATGGTCAATTTATTATTTAACTTGTGAATTGTGACCGTCCATTTTGATAGTATGACGCACGCACTTTCAATGATTTTTTTTTCTTTAATTAAAAGAAGAAAAAGAAAACTTAGGCGTTGTTGTGCTCGTGATTCAAAAATTTGTTTTTTAGTATAGAAAATTTTTTAGAAAATAAAAACAAGATCCTTATTTTCACTATAATTGAAAATATGTTTGATTTCAATTTAAAATTCGAATTCAAAATTTAAAAATTGTGTTTGATGTAAATTTGAAAATGCAGAAAGAGATTAACATGTGTTTAGCAAAATCTATTTTCTAAGACTAAAATAATTAATAATTATTGGTGCTCGGATATTGTCGGTGTTGGACTTCGCTGTGGGCCTTTGGTGACTCAATCTCTAGCCCGCTTCTCCTTTGTCTAGTCTCAAGATACTCCGAGTTGACTTGCGTAAGAGATTCTTGCACTGGTGTGATGTCGGGCCTATTGCACTCTGATGCTTAAGTTAGTACAAGAAGTGGATAATTTAGCTTAGAACAAAAGAGGTAAGGTCGAGTCTCTCCTTTAGAGACCACTTGCCCACCTCTCGGGTCCCTCCTTTAGGGTTTACTTACTCTCTCCATTGGAGTGGTCGAATGAGGCTATTTATAAATTTTTCTTTGACACATGTGTCTAGTTACGTGCAAAGGTGGTGGTGTCAGAGACGTTTCTGGCGTTCGAAGTTGCAGGGTGTCAGTTTGGGTCTGGCTCGATTATTTTTAAATTGATATATATTTATCGACTTAGCTGGTCGACCCAAACCCTGGGCATCAACATTTTTTTTTTAAGACACGACTCCCCTGTGCCTCCTCCTGGCATCTTATAGGCTTGGGCCTGCCAGTAGGCTTTAGGTTTTAGACCTTATCTTAGACAACCCTCAACAATAATGAAATGTGATTTATTTGATGAAAACCTCTTTGATTGTTATTTTTTAAAGGTTATATCTCGTGTTTTCCAAATTATGAAAACAAAATTAAAAGACAATGGAAACAACATCTTATTTATTATAAATGTAATATATAAATGTAGATATCCATAACCTATATAGGTTACAAAATATCATAAAACTCCCATTGAATTTGATATTGTAACATACCTCCCCATTGAATTCAATCTTGTAACATACACCATCTCATATCCTATAAATAGTGGTATATGTTACCTTTGTAATACACACCACAATTGAGTTCAATTGTCATTTCTACTTTCTTATTTCTCTCTACTTTACCACTTTTGTTCTTCCTTTGTTCATTGTATTGTTCTTATTTTATAACACGTTATCAGCACGACTCTACCACTTTCATTTGCAAAAGGTAGGTTAATTTTGTTTTTGCTTTTGTTTTCTGTTATGAACGTTCTATGTATACAGTGTATATGTATCAAATACATCATATATATACACTGTGTATGGTTTAAACGTTGACATGTTATTTTATGCAATATTGACATATTACTTTTACAAAGTTATTATTCGATTCATATAATATTATGATTAAATTTATCTTATTCTTTAGTTTATGTTTTATCTTATTAATCATGTATGAGAATAATATATTATGTATAATATGATTGTTCATTCCCTATAAAATCTTTTATCCTTTTATTTTTCCTAAACTTATACTTATTTGTGTCCTTCATAGCATTGATCTAAATGATTATACCATTTTTATCTAAACATGTTGTTAATCATTTTATATAGATATATATGACATGTTGTAAAATTAATATATATATTGCAATTTGTTTATTTGAATTATCATTAACATGGGAATAAAATATGCATATCTAAATTCTCATTACTTGATAATTTAATTAAAAAGATTGATATATTGCTATGTATTAGGATATGTATTATACCTTTAATTGATCATAGACATGTATATTTTAAATCACTATGTATTAATTTTGTTACATTTTGTATTATGTACAATATGGTTTACTATTATTATTATTTTATATATAAATATCATGTCTATAATACATATATATGTTGAGCATGTTATTTATATTGGTTAAAAAAAAAATATATATATTTGATATGTTATTTATATATATATATATGTTGAGCATGTTATATATATATATAACATGTAGTAATTATCTATATTGTTTAAAATGCATATTTGATATGTTTATTAAATTTCTAATATAAGTATATTTCTTTGCTATAGTTTTACCATGACAAGTCTTACCAAATTAGAGTTTTTAGCTCTTGATATCAATGGTAACAATTATTTATCATGGGTACTTGATGCTGAAATTCATTTGGATGCCATGAATCTTGGAGAAACAATTAAAGAAGGAAATACGACTTCTAGTCAAGAAAAGGCAAAAGCCTTGATTTTCCTTCGACATCATCTTCATGAGGGGCTAAAGACTGAATATCTTACAGTAAAAGATCCCTATGTTCTATGGCAAAGTTTAAAGGAAAGGTATGATCATCAAAAAACAGTAATTCTTCCTAAAGCTCGTTATGATTGGATGCACCTAAGGTTGCAAGATTTTAAATCAGTAAGTGATTATAATTCCGCACTATTTAAAATTAGTTCAAAATTGTTGTTATGCGGAGAAAAAATTACTGATGAAGATATGTTAGAGAAGACATTTTCTACATTTCATGTCTCGAATATGCTCCTGCAGCAGCAATATCGAGAAAGAGGTTTTAAAAAGTATTCTGAACTTATATCATGTCTTCTTGTGGCTGAACAAAATAATGAGCTATTAATGAAAAACCATGAGTCTCGACCAACTGGAACAACACCATTCCCTGAAGTGAATGCTATAATTTCAAATAATCATGGTCGAGGTCGAGGTCGTGGTCGTGGTCGTGGTCGTGGTCGAGGTCGTGACCGCGGTAGAGGAAGAAATAACTATTCTTTTCGTGGTAATAATTATTCAGATTTCAAGAAAATCACAAATACTGATGATCAAAGAAGAAAAACTCCACAAAATAAGAGCTTTAAAAGTGTTGAAAATCAATGCTTCCGATGTGGTATGAAGGGGCATTGGTCTTGTACCTGTCGTACGTCCAAACACTTAGTTGATCTCTATCAAGCCTCATTAAAGGAGAAAGAAAAAAATGTGGAAGCAAATTTTGCATATCAAGATGATGTATTTGACCCTTCCAACATGACGCATTTAGATGTTGCTGATTTTTTTGAGTCTCTTGAAGAGAAAATTGATGCTATTGAAGGAGTCGCAAATACTTCATTTGATTATGATAATGTCCAAAAGTAGTTTTGTTTTAGTTTTCTCTTTCTTTTACATTTGCAAGCTAATTTTTGAATATTTATAGTAGTTTTGTCTTTAATTTTTAGAATTATTGTAATCCCTTTTTTTTTATAATGAAGAATCATGGACATTTCTCATATTTTGGATGACTCAAAGATGAATAATGAAGACTTATGCTTGGCAGATAGTGCAACTACGCATACAATACTTAAAAATAGAAAATACTTTTCTAAATTGACAATGCTTGAAGCAAATGTCAATACAATATCAGGTTCTGCAAACTTGATTGAAGGTTTTGGAAAAGCAAACCTTATTTTACCTAGAGGAACAAAATTCACAATTAATAATGCTTTGTTCTCTAGTAAATCGAAAAGAAATCTATTGAGTTTCAAAGATATACGTCAAAATGGTTATCATGTTGAAACTAACAATAAAAATAATATAGAATATCTCTATATTACATCTATTGTTTCACATGGAAAACGTATATTGGAAACACTGCCTGCTTTTTCTTCTGGATTATATTATACACATATACGAGTAATTGAAACATACGCAACAATGAACCTGAAGTTCATGAATCCAGATATATTCATCGTTTGGCATGATCGATTGGGTCATCCTGGATCAATAATGATGAGAAGAATTATCGAGAATTCTCATGGACATCCATTAAAGAACCAGAAGATTCTTCAATCTAATGAATTATCATGTGTTGCTTGCTCTCAAGGAAAATTAATAATTAGGCCATCACCAGCTAAAGTGGGAATTGAGTCACCTACATTTTTAGAACGAATTCATGGTGACATATGTGGACCTATTAATCCACCAAGTGGACCATTTAGATATTTCATGGTTTTAATTGACGCATCCAGTAGATGGTCACATGTGTGTTTATTATCAAGTCGAAACCTTGCATTTGCAAGATTACTTGCTCAAATAATCAAATTAAGGGCACAGTTCCCTGATTATACAATCAAAAGCATTCGACTTGATAATGCTGGTGAGTTTACATCCCAAGCATTTAATAATTATTGTATGTCAATTGGGATAAGTATTGAACATCCTGTAGCTCATGTTCATACACAAAATGGATTAGCAGAATCATTCATCAAACGTTTACAATTAATTGCTAGACCATTACTTATGAGAGCAAAACTTCCAATATCTGTATGGGGTCATGCTATTTTGCATGCAGCGTCACTTATACGCATAAGACCGACATCTTATCATAAGTACTCCCCAGTGCAATTAGCTTATGGTCAAGAGCCAAATATTTCCCATTTGCGAATTTTTGGTTGTGCAGTATATGTTCCAATTGCCCCACCACAACGTACTAAAATGGGACCTCAAAGGAGATTAGGAATATATGTCGGATTTGATTCCCCATCAATTATTAGATATCTTGAACCCCTGACGGGTGATGTATTTACTGCACAATTTGCTGATTGTCATTTTAATGAGACAACTTTTCCAACATTAGGGGGAGGAATTAAGAAGTTGGAAAATGAAATTGCCTGGAACGCATCGTTATTGTCTCATTTAGACTCTCGTACAAATCAATGCGAACTGGAAGTTCGAAAAATAATTCATTTACAAAACATAGAAAACAAAATGCCAGATGCTTTTACAAATGTTAAGAAAGTGACCAAGTCATATATTCCAGCTGTTAATGCTCCATCTAGAATTGAAATTCCAACTCAGCAAGTTGTTACAACTAATGAGTCAACGGTACGCCAGAAGCGTGGTAGACCAGTAGGTTCAAAAGATAAAAATCCTCGAAAGAGAAAAGTAATCAATAGTCAAAATGACTCAATTGAAAATGAGAAGATTAAAAAGAATCTCCAGACATGACTATTGATAAAAATGTCGAAGAGACTCAAGTATATGAAGATAACAGTGAGATCTCGATAAATTATGTAATGACAGGAAAAAGATGGAATAGAACTGATGTAGCCATAGACAACATTTTCGCTTATACTGTTGCTCATGATATTATACATGAAAATGAGGATTGTGAACCTAGATCTGTTGAAGAATGTCGCCATAGAAAGGATTGGCTTAAGTGGAAAGAAGCCATCCAAGCAGAATTAAACTCACTTTCAAAACGTGAAGTTTTTGGACCTGTAGTCCATACACCTGAAGGTGTAAAACCTGTGGGATACAAATGGGTATTTGTACGTAAAAGAAATGAAAATAATGAGGTCACGAGATACAAAGCACGATTGGTTGCACAAGGATTTTCTCAAAGACCAGACATTGATTATGAGGAAACATATTCACCTGTGGTGGACGCTATTACATTAAGATATTTAATTAGCCTGACTGATATGAAAAGCTTAACATGCATCTTATGGATGTAGTCACAGCATATCTATATGGATCTCTGGAAAATGAAATCTATATGAAAATCCCTGAAGGATTTAAGATACCTGAATCATATAATTCAAAATCTAGAGAATTATATTCAATCAAATTACAGAGATCATTGTATGGATTAAAACAATCAGGACGGATGTGGTACAATCGTCTAAGTGAATATTTATTGAAAGAAGGTTATCAAAATAATCCAATTTGTCCATGTGTGTTTATTAAGAAATCACAATCAGGATTTGCTATTATAGCTGTATATGTTGATGATTTAAATATAATTGGAACTCCTGAAGAGCTTTCAAAGGCAATAAACTATCTCAAAAAGAATTTGAGATGAAAGACCTTGGAAAAACAAAATTTTGCCTTGGCTTGCAAATTGAACATTTAGCTGATGGAATTTTTATTCATCAAACGACATATACAGAAAAGATTTTAAAAATGTTTTACATGGACAAAGCACACCCATTGAACATTCCAATGGTAGTTCGATCACTAGACGTGAAAAAGGATATCTTTCGACCTCGAGAAGATAATGAAGAACTACTTGGTCCTGAAGTACCATATCTTAGTGCAATAGGTGCACTAATGTATCTTGCTAACAACACAAGACCAGATATAGCATTCTCAGTGAATTTATTAGCAAGATACAGTTCTTCTCCAACAAAAAGACATTGAAACGGAGTTAAACATGTACTCCGTTATCTTCGAGGAACGGTTGATATGGGTTTGTTTTATTCAAACAAATCAAATTTTGATCTAGTTGGTTATGCAGATGCTGGATATTTATCTGATCCACACAAAGCTAGATCTCAAACAGGTTATCTGTTTACATGTGGAGGAACTGCTATATTTTGGCGGTCTGTAAAACAGACCATTACAGCCACTTCCTCAAATCATGCAGAAATTCTTGCAATTCATGAAGCTAGTAGAGAATGTGTATGGTTGAGGTCAATGACTCATCACATTCGAGGAACATGTGGCTTGTCTTCTGGAAAATTTTTACCAACAATATTATATGAAGACAATACAGCATGTATAACCCAAATCAAAGGAGGGTATATAAAAGGAGATAGAACAAAACATATCTCACCAAAACTCTTCTACACGCATGACCTCGAAGAAAATGGCGACATTAATGTTCAACAAATTTCTTCAAAAGATAACTTGGCAGACTTATTTACAAAGGCATTACCCACATCGACATTCGAAAAGTTGGTGCACAACATTGGAATGCGACAACTCAGAGAACTCAAGTGATATATTCATGAGGGGGAGTAGAATTACTGTACTCTTTTTCCCTTGGCTATGCTTTTCCCCATAGGGTTTTTGTAGCAAAGTTTTTAATGAGGCATGAAAGTATATAAAATAATGTACTCTTTTTCCTTCACTAGGATTTTTTTTCCCATTGGGTTTTTTCCTAGTAAGGTTTTAACAAGGCATTTATTTTATATAATATGGATATCTAAGGGGGAGTATTATAAATGTAATATATAAATGTAGATATCCATAACCTATATAGGTTACAAAATATCATAAAACTCCCATTGAATTTGATATTGTAAGATACCTCCCCATTGAATTCAATCTTGTAACATACACCATCTCATATCCTATAAATAGTGGTATATGTTACCTTTGTAATACACACCACAATTGAGTTCAATTGTCATTTCTACTTTCTTATTTCTCTCTACTTTACTACTTTTGTTCTTCCTTTGTTCATTGTATTGTTCTTATTTTATAACATTATTGTTATTGAAAATATGCCAATTTTTGGATTGTTATTTAAAATAAGTATACCAGACATATCTTCTTGTTTTGTTTGTATCTTTTATAATTTTTTTTTAATAAAAAAAGAACTCTATAAATTTTGGGCTATTCATGAGTGTTTTTAGTTCAACAATTATAAAAGCGAGAAATTGAACTATCGACTTTTGAAATAGTAATTAGTGTTCTGTCCACTAACTCATGCTTAAATTGGCCGATCATCTTTCAAATTGAAATGATAAAATTATAACAATTTTTAAACTATGCATGAAATTTTTAATTGAAAAGCAACAATATATAATATGCACAAGTCAAACTTTCCTAACTAATTTCGTTGCTCGTACATAAACCTAAACTTTTTAATCCTCAATTTTCAAAACTTGTGAAGCAAACCACCACTCTACAACTATGAAAAATGCATCTCCAATCTTACTTATTTCATTACCATCTCTATCTCACCAATTGATTTTTTTTTCCCTAAAAAATTGTACAAAAGCATGATAATTTGGGATTGATGAAAAATTATAACTTGCCCAACTTTGAAGGCACTCAAAAAGGGGGGGAAATTAAAAAGAAAAAGAAAAAAAAGAAAACAAAGCCAACCTGTAAAAAGCCGAATGGCCATTAGGACAAAGAGTTGTCCCACATGGGAAGGAAGGAAGAGCCAAAACACTTTTGAAAAGTCTTCTTAGATTCCAAACCACTCCTTTTGAACAAATACTCACGTGCTACTACATCTCCCACACGTGTGCAGTCCAAATATTTCCACATATACCCCACTCAACTTTGGAAAATTCCCTCACTTACCCAATAAGAAAATACCAAAATAAAAAAGATCATTATTTAATAGACAAACCAAGAAGGACTTATTATATATTATAAATATATAAATATATATTTTTATTATTTTTTACCCATTGCTGACTCAGAAAGCAAAAACCAAACATTTGAATGAGGCAGCATAATGAGGTGTAGAGAGAGAAAGAGACATGAAAAACAATACACCCACCTAAATTCATTTTGACATTGGAACACACAAAACAAAAATTTTTAATTAAAAAAAGAAAAAAAATAAAGAAATAGAAAGCTTAAGTTCAAAGGGCTTGACTTAGGGCATCCAATGACTACAATTTCTCCTTAAAATTAACTCTTTATATCATGACATTTATAAAAATGGTGCAGGGATATGATTGTCAAAATTTTGAAAATTTTTCAAGAAATTTTTGGAGATTAGAAATCAACTTTAGAGGACTCTTATGTAATTTTAAGTTGAAAATGGTTTTAGTTCGTACCAAGACTTCTAAAGTTGAAGAGGTTTTTTATTTTGCCTTTTCTCTTTAACTTTATCTTCTTATATAGTTAAAAGTTATCTACGACATTGAGCGAAGAACTCCAAATGCGCGTATTTGGAGCTATGGGTATGCGAGTATTTTGCTTTTGTTTCAATCTTTGAATTTTTTTCTCCTTTTTTAATGGTTTTAATTGCTCTATTATAGTTTGTCTAATAAGTATGAGTGCAATATGAAATTTTTAAAAAAATGAATTGAGGTAATATGGTGAATGTGAACAATAAATATTGGTTAGTTCAATTTTGTGAATGGTGAAGTTGAGAATTGATCATTGAGGTCGTGTTGGGTAATGGTTTTGTTTTGAGTTGTATGTTTTTTAAATTTATGCATATTACCTCTCAAATTCTCGATTATGGTTTTTACCTTTGTAAAATAAACATTTGAAATCACAGTCTAATTATAAAAATAAAAACAAAATTTTGAAACTTTTTTTTCCTTCTTTTTTTAGTTTTTAAAACTAGGCTTGATTTTTTTTTAAAAAAAAAACATTAGTGAAAAGTGGAAAGAAAATATAGAAATTTATGAGTGAAAGTAGCGTTTTTAACCTCAGTTTTAAAAAACAAAAAACTAAATGATTATCAAATGAAACCTAATAAAAATATAGAAAATTGTTATTATTTTTTAAATTTGACTAGAAATTTAAGTGCCACTTCAACAAGATGAAACTCATCATTGAAAAAAGTGAGAATAAATAAGCATAAATTCAAAAAACAAAATCGTTACTTAGTGAGATCTTTAAAAAAAAAGGTAGATTTTAAAAACTTGTTTACGTGTTTTGAAATTTGGTTAAAAATTCAAGTGTCTTTTCAAGTGGCATGAAATCATAGTAAAAAAAATGTAAGAAAACAAACACAAGTTTAGAAAGTAACTAACTAAAAACAAAGTCCTTATTAAATATAGGTTTTAATGATACAATTAGGACAAGTATAAAGTTTTATCATGATAGACAATGACACCCAATAACATTTTGCTATATTTGTAAATAAGTTGACTCATTTTGTTATATTTGAAAATAACGTTTAGAGTATCTAATATGTTTATATGAAATTTTAAATTCAATAGGTTAATTATAAATGTTTATCGACAATATTTTAAATTTTATAGATATTGTTGAATCTTTTTTAAAGAAAACAATGCTGTACTTTAAATGCATACAATTTAAGAACTTGTCAATTCTTACAAACAAAAATAAACCTATCAATTTTTTTTTTTAAATTATTGATATATTTCATTAAACACAACCCTATTATCATAAATACTTGGTTAAATTTCTTTTCTAATAAATGAAATAAAAAGAAAAGAAACAAAAAAAAGTCAACCATCTCATTACTACGCCGTTGGTTAAGATTAAGAAAGATGCCCTCTTCTCCCAAATAAATCCTTCCTAATATACCAATCTAACCGGATACCACTCCAATCCGTAATTTAGGGTTTCTAATTTACAGGGATTGGGTTAAATTGAGTTCAAATATTCTTTAGATCCAACTCAAATGTTCGGGGTATAAATTTCTTCAACTAAAATAATTTTTATTAAAAAATGATCCTAACTTAATTCAACCCTTAAACATTTAGGCTGGGTTGATTCGAGTTACTCAGATCCTTTATTTAATTTTTTTAAAAAATAAGTAAAATGTTAATATGTAAAAATTTATTTAATTATTTTCATATATTGCATCAAAATTAACAACTCAATTTCAATTTATATTGTCTTCTCAAAATACTAAAACATTATTTTTAGGAATTGTTGGATACAAAATTATTAAAAAAAAAAACATGAAATTAAATAAAATTAAAATAAATATATGTATCTATAATTTTATCATAAATAAAAATATACATTTTAAAATTAATAATAAATTCAGATTGGTATGATTTATTTTAGGTGAACAATCCAACCCATTTTTATTTATTTAATTCCAACCCAACTTAAACCGTCCGTCCGGTTTAGATTGGGTTGATTGAGTTTGTCAGGTATTGGATTTTTTTGAACACCACTATTAATTTTTATTGATCAATTTTATTTATTAATTTATTCTTTTTGTCAATCTAAATTCTTTTAGAAGTATAAAACTTTTTTTTCTTTTAGAATATTACTTTACAAATGTGGAGTAGTATATTCGTATTTATGAGTCTAAAGGCATATTTGATAAGAAATTAGTAATTAAGGGCGATATTTTACGGATTATGTTTGGATCTTCATCCTTGATTTGAATTGTGATATTCAAAAGAATACTAAAGTGGTTAATTAAAAATTCTCCATCTATAGTAATGACTAGATAGGCTTAAGAATCTTAAACTAATTTTATTACTAAATATTGATATTTCAACTAACCTTTTTTTTTTTTTTTTCGGGATTTTCATATATTTTAATTCTAGTTTGAAAGAAAAAACAAGTTTATTTTTGAAAAGAATATTAGGTTTAAAATTATGTTATCACAATATACTCAACTTTTAGTCCATTTTAGTTCATGTACTTTTATAACATTTATTTTAATTGTTGTATTTTTAATTTTGGTCTCTCAACATCTAAAAGTGACCATTTTAGTCTATTCATTTTGTAAGGAAAATTTTTAAAAATAGAAAAATAAGGAAAACTATTTACACAAAATAGTAAAATTTTTAGATAGTTTTGATAGACGCTAATAGAAGTCTATCAGTGATAGAAATGATAGAAGTCTATCACAGGTAGATGCTGATAGAAGTCTATCAATGTATATTAGTATTTTTTTTTGCTATTTTTTTGTAAATAGTTTGACATTTTTTTTATCTGTGAAAATTTACATTTTTTAAATCTTCTTAAACCACAACACTACTTCTTTAAATCTCTTAAAATATTGATATAGTCTTGTATAAAAAATAGTTAAAATTCCACTTGTCTCTCTTTACACTTCTAAAGACTCATTTAAATTTAGTCTATATACTTTAAATAAATTTTAAAATTGGTTGTTTTTTTAAATTCAAATCGGTATTTACTATTATTTTGAAGTTAGTTATTTTTAACCGAAATTAATAAAATAATAATAATAATTTATATTCAAGAAAATACTCTTTTAAAATTTTATAAAAAAGAAGGTTAGTGAAGACTATTTTTCTCTTTTTTTTTTTTTTTTTTTTTTTTGAAAAAAGGTAATCCATTTCATTTTCAAACCAAGATCAACTTAATCAATTATACCTGGTAGGGGCCAAATGGGAGATTGTCGACTTAGATATAAAATTATAAATTCATACACCAATATAAAATAAAACCAAGATTTATTTATCTACATAGCAATAGATATATACCCACAATAATAAGATAAGATTTTTACCAAAATGTAACAAGCACCTTTTTCCAAAAAAAAAAAATTAAAAGAGTCAAAATGGTGATTTATTTTTTCCCTGAAATAAATCAAAACAAAAAAGAAAAAAGAAATTGTGAAATTGTAATTTTTTTAATTAAAAAAAGAAAAAACATATCCAAACAATCTCTCTGTTCCTCTATCTTTTTCTCCATAAAATGACTTCCATTGCCCTTCTTCCCTACCTTTGTCTCTGTCTCTCTAATTTTCATCTCAAAGCCAAAGCCAACGGCATATTCTTCTTCGTCTTTCTTTCTCTCAATTTCCTTTCCTTTTCTTCCTAACATCACAAACCCACAATTTCTTTTTGCCCAATTTTCGCTTAATCGACCTGGGATTTCGCTAACTGTTTCTTCGAAGATCTTGGAAGACTTTGGGGCTGAATTTTCCTCCAATTTTCGGTGCTCCCTTTTTTTTTTCTCTTTATTTTCTCTTGTGGGTTCAGTAGGATCAGGTTCTTTTGTTTCTTTTTCGTTTGATTTTTTCGTGCATTAAGCGATGGTGGTGAAGATGATGAAGTGGCGGCCATGGCCGCCGCTTGTTTCGAGGAAGTATGAGGTCAGGCTTGTGGTGAAGAGACTCGAAGGGCTTGATCCGCCACGAGATGGCAAGGGGGTTGATAAATTGACGGTCGAGGTCAAATGGAAGGGCCCGAAAATGGCTTTGAGCCCATTGAGGAGAACGGCTGTGAAGAGAAATTACACAAAGGAGGCTGATGGGTTGGATCAGAACGGCGTCACTCAGTGGGATGAGGAGTTTCAGAGCGTTTGTACTCTCTCTGCTTACAAGGAGAATGTGTTTCATCCATGGGAGATCGTTTTCTCTGCCTTCAATGTGAGTTTGATTTTGGGTCTTTTTTGTTGTGTTTATGTTCCTCGATTGAATCTTTGGCTGCTTTTTGTGGTTTACGACACTGGGTTTTCCTGGATTTTGACTGTTCATCCTCGATGTTTGGATTGAAGTAGGAACATCTTTTAGCTTTTCCTATGAGACTGGTTTTTTCTTTCTTGTGATTATAATATTCACTTTTTGGGTATTTTCTTCCTTAAGATTTGTACCGGAATGGAAACAGGACTGGATGATATTTCTCTATTTCAGATAGTTTGTGAGTTGTCATATTGTTTTGTTTTGATTTTCCCAATTTTTTTGAATCTGGGTCTCTCAGTTCTTTTGTGATTAATTTTAATCTTTAGTATGGTCTTTGAAGAGACTGTAGCTGAGAGTCTGAGATAAAGATTTGGCCCTTTCTTAAGGGCAGTTGAATTCATTTAAGGGAGTTGACTTTTGTAGCTTTTGATTGTGTGGGTTTTTTTTTCTGAATTTTGTTCTTTGCATTCTTTTGAATGTTTTATGCTGAAAATCTTGTCAAGGCAAATAGTGGGTTTCTAACAGATTTGTTAGCATCTTATGGATGCTAATTTTTCTTTGTTATTAGATTATATGCTTTCACATTACTGTTGTTTGATTTTGTTCTTGACATCAGATTTCTATGGACGAACTTGATGTATACCCATTCTTTTATCTCTGCTGTGAAAAATTATCGGTAATGGTCGACAGTGAACCTGAAGCTTTATTTTCTTTTCTTCTCTACCCAGGGCTTAAATCAAGGGTCGAAAAACAAAGTTCAGGTTGTTGGCTCAGCATCTCTTAACCTGTCTGAATATGTTTCTGTGGCCGAACAAAAAGAGCTTGAATTGAAGATACCCCTTAATCCATCTACAAATGCTACTGAGGCCAGTCACGTTCTCTGGGTCCGTATCTTCCTGTTTCCTCCAAATGCTTGAGTTTATTTTTCCACCACTCAAATTGTTGTTATCTTGCATACATTTTTCTTATGGTTCCTGAATCGTGCAGATATCACTGAACTTATTGGAGCTAAGAACTGCTCAAGTTGTATCACAACCTGTACAAAGATCAATAGCCCCAACTCCATCTCCACCCTGGCCAGGAGAAAATGTCCCAGCAGAAAAAGATGAGCTCTCTGCTCTTAAAGCTGGTCTCAGGAAAGTAAAGATTTTTACTGAGTTTGTGTCAACCCGAAAGGCGAAAAAAGCTTGCCATGAAGAAGAGGGAAGTGAGGGCAGGTGCTCTGCCAAGAGTGAGGATGGTGAGTCTAGCTACCCATTTGACTCTGATTCCTTTGACGACATCGAGGAAGGAGAAACTGATGAAGGGAAGGAGGATACTAACATTAGGAAGTCCTTTAGTTATGGCACTCTGGCCTATGCAAATTATGCTGGAGGATCATATTACTCTGATATGAAGATCAACGGTGATGACGAAAATTTAGTTTACTATAGTAATCGAAAATCAGATGTGGGCTGCTCAAGCATGGAGGATTCAACTGCGTCAGCCTCTGAGCAACCTTTGCCACAGAGTTCAAAGCGTGGCCTGTTGCCATGGAGGAAGAGAAAACTAAGTTTTAGATCTCCCAAGGCAAAAGGAGAGCCATTGTTGAAGAAGGCCTATGGCGAAGAAGGTGGTGATGATATTGATCATGATCGAAGGCAACTCAGCTCTGATGAATCTCTTGGAATTGGGGTAAGATTTCTGAAATCAGATAAAAATGATTTACCTGTCATTTCAGTTAGTGATAATGTGGAATGTGCACCAATCTTTTAATAAATATCTTGATAATCCGTTCCTTTTCTATAATCCTTGCTAAGTTAAAGTTGTTTTTTGCAGTGGCAGAAGACTGAAGAGGATTCAAGTGCGAATAGATCATCAGTTTCTGAATTTGGGGATGACAATTTTGCAATTGGTACTTGGGAACAAAAGGAAATTGTAAGCCGTGATGGACATATGAAGCTACAAACACAGGTCTTCTTTGCTTCTATTGATCAACGTAGCGAGCGAGCAGCCGGTGAAAGTGCATGCACTGCTCTTGTAGCTGTTATTGCTGATTGGTTTCACAACAGCCAAAATCTCATGCCTATTAAATCTCAATTTGATAGTTTGATCAGGGATGGCTCGTTAGAGTGGAGGAAACTCTGTGAAAATGATATATATCGGGAAAAATTCCCTGACAAGCATTTTGATCTAGAAACTGTCATTCAAGCTAAAATCCGACCCCTTTCTGTGGTTCCGAGGAAGTCCTTCATTGGTTTTTTCCACCCAGAAGGCATTAATGAGGCGAGATTTGAATTTTTGCATGGTGCCATGTCTTTTGATAACATATGGGATGAGATTAGCCGTATTGGGTTAGAATGTCCGGACGACAATGAACCACAAGTTTATGTTGTCAGTTGGAATGACCATTTCTTTATTCTTAAGGTCGAATCTGATGCGTACTACATCATCGACACGTTAGGGGAGAGGCTTTATGAAGGATGTAATCAGGCCTACATCTTAAAATTTGACAACAACACTACAATCTGTAAAATGCCTGAGACTAGCCAGTCAGCAGGCGAAAAGACTTCCAACGATCAGCCGACTATTGCAGCAATAGTTGAGGCCAAGGACCAACAGGCCAGTGGAAAGGAAGAGAGTTCGACACTAGCACACGTAACCTCACAACCTGAAGAACCAATGAAGGAGAAAGACAAAGTCTTGTGTCGTGGGAAGGAATCCTGCAAAGAATACATCAAGAGCTTCTTGGCTGCTATCCCAATTCGGGAACTACAAGCCGATATCAAGAAGGGTCTAATGGCATCAACCCCGCTTCACCACCGCTTACAGATCGAATTACACTACACCCAGATTTTGCAACCTTCACCTGACTCTCAGGCACCGGAAGGTCCAAAAGCCACACCGCAAAGTCTCGACACCACACTAACAGACATTGCTGCTACATCTACATAGGTTTAATGTAACTTGTAGGATGCTTGGTTAATCTAACTAGTTCTTTTTTGTTTCAAGTGACTGAGAGCTTAACAAAGAGGAGTTTATAGAGAAGGCTTTCCAGTTGCATTAGAGAGGGGATGGAAATGCACTTAAGTATAGTAGTATGCAGCAGCAGCAATGTTAAGAGCAACTGTCTGTGTGTTTTTTGCTTGCTTTTTTGGTGTCTAATCTCCCTTTGATTTGTCTGATTATCTTCCATGGATATGAACCTTACTTACTTTTGGACATAAATGAGTAGTCATTCCTGTGAATTATTTCATCAGCTCTCTTGCTTCTGCTATCTTCTCTTGTTTTTGCTATAAATTTCAACAGACCCCCTCTCTGCTGTTGCTTTTCTGGTTTCAGTTCCCTATGAAATGTTTTGTTGTTGATAATTTGTGGTTCATAAGAGTTTAATCACAATTATTTGTTGCTCCATTATCATTTGTGGTATCCTATCAGCAGAGCTGGTAAAGGCTGGTGGGAGGCTATGTTGAGGTGGTTGGGCTTGCCTAATGGCTAATGCATCATATGAAAGTATATTTAGCCAGTTAGGCTCTCCCACTTGTTTTAGTTGTACTATTCTCTCACTACAATTATTATACATCTCCAAATAACAAGGAATCATGGTGGGAGATAGTGTTTGGCAGCAGTTTTCAAATAGTTCTCTATTTTTCTTTTCACAACATTTTTTTTTATAAAAAAAGAAAAAATAATTGGAGGAGGAAAAAAGGATACAAGTGAAAATAACCTAAAGCATATAATAATTAGAGAAGGTATTTGCTTTTATGGTCAAAAGAAAAACTTTTCTTTGATTAAAACTGAAGGGAAATAAGTTTATTACTTCCAATCAAAGGGAAACTTTTAAGGCTTTTGAATGTCAACCATACCACTAAACATGCCATGATTTCAGTTTAATTGCATAGGATTCTTGTCCTTGGTTGTAGGGTTCAAGTGGATGGATGCATTTTTTTTTTCCTCCCTTCATTTGAATTTTCATTTTAGGGTTGAGGAGGTTTTCCCCAAGTTGCTATAAAAAAATTGTGATTTGAGTATGAAAATCTCCATAAACTCACTAATTTCAATAATATCAAGTTAGGCACAAATTTAATTAGAGAATTTTTAAAAATAAAAAAATAAGGAAATCTCTTTACACAAAATAGCAAAAATAATAGATAGTTGTGATAAACGCTCATAGAAGTCTATGACTGATAGATGCTGATAGAAGTCTATTAATGTCTATCAGTGTATTTTTTTGCTATTGTCTGTAAATAGTTTGACTTTTTCTTATTTGTGAAAATTTTCTAATTTAATTTGATGAAACACAAAAATTTTCATAAATAATAAGAGAAATTACTACAAACAAATATATCAAACTATTTACAAGTATAGAAAAAGTTCATTGTCTATAGATAACGATAGACTTTTATCGTTGTCTATCGATCAAGCGATAGAATTCTATTGCAGTCTATCACTAATAGGTAGTAATTTTTTTTTATATTTATAAATAGTTTGACTCATTTTTCTATATTTGAAAACAGCTCCAAAAAAAAGTTATAATGTTGTTTTTCTTTAAAATTGTAACAATTTTATATTATGTCTATGTATATATCATTGAAATCAGGCGATGATACTTTTTGGTTAAAAAATACATTTGAATTTCATGATAGTAACAATTTAATCTTTTATTTTAACAATATGTAAAATTTACAATTTAGCTTTCTTTTAAGTATCGATTATTATTACGTAATGACTTTGTCTTCGTTTCTAATAAACATATTTGGTCCCTAATTAGTTTACTAATATACATATGTAAAAAATCTCATTGAATCTTAGCAATATTTTTCAGGATAGGGACCAAATTGTTACAAAGTTTAAATTGTATGGACTAAACCATTACACACCAAAGCTTGGGGACAAAATTATTACAATTTTGAAAGTAAGAGGACTAAATCATTATTATCTAAAATTCAGGGACTAAATTGTTATTTTCATCAAAGCTTAGAAATAAAAAGTCTTAATGATTTTTCAAATTTAAGCTTAAGATTGCAACACTTATCTAAGTTTAGGGTGCAATTTGATGAAACTGAAAGTTTAGGGTCGATATTAATACAACTTGACAAGTTCAGGAGTAAAAATTAATTATTTTTTTTTAGAAAGAAAAATATGGTGACAAATATAATTTGAAAGTTATAGGAAAAAAAAATGTACATATTATGAGGAAGTAGTTGGAATGAATTGAAATGATTTTGGTTCAAAATTTCTTAGAAAAAAGCATGTTGATTGACTTCTTTTAGTGTGTAGGTATAGTTGTTAGAAACCCTAATCCAATTTGTAATGATTTTCAGCTTATTGATTTCTTTTATATTTTTAGTAAAAAGCATATGCCTATTTTAGAAATGATGAAGACTTCATCATAACTGTTGATTAAAGGCATAATTGATCTATTCCTCCCTTTTTTTAAAATCAAATTAAGACCTTCATAATTGACTGTATTTTTAAAATTTTAAGAATGGTTCAATTAGAATTAATTTTTTTATTTAAAAAATATATTCACATACGAGCTGTTTTCAAATATAAAAAAATGAGTCAAACTATTTACAAATTTCACTGTCTATCGACTGTTTATAATAATTTTCCATTCACATTTTTGCAAGAAAATTATTATTATCATATAACTTAGTTTGATAAGAAATTATCTTTGAAGAACTAAATTTAAGATTTATTGAAAGTAAAAAGACTAAAATGGAATAGAATCAAAAGGACATAAATAAACATAATATTTTAACCAACAACAAACATTTTTTCCTCTAGAGAAAAATTGTACACTGAGAAACAAAGAACAAAAAAAAAAAAAAAAAAAAAAAAAAAAAAAAAAAAAAAAAAACTAATTTCATCTCACATTCACTCAAGACATAAATGGCAAACAATTAAACATGTTAATTTTGCAATATTACCATTTTGAGAGAAAAAAACAAGTTTTTTTTTTTTTTTTCTCTTCAATAATGGCTAATAGGGCCAAGGATGCAACTATTTTTGGTTGGTAATTGAATTTTTAATCTATTTGACCTGCAAAATTGATGATACTTTTTCTCCACCTTTTTCTTGCCAAACTAAAGGGAGGAGGGTAAATGACATAAAAGAAAAGAAAAACAATGAGAAAAAGCTGTTTTTGCCCTTTAACATAAAGTTTTTGTAATCCTAACACTTCACTTTTCTTCCCAAACTTTTGATATCAATCAATTAATGACTTTTTCTAGGCTTTTATCAAAGCAGCCATGTGCTTCTCCTCCTCTTCCCATCATCATTCTCAATCATTTTGGTACAAAAATACAATTATTTGAATGATAATTATGCCTTTGCCCTCCTATTTGAAATTTTCTCCATTGAGACACCCATAAGTAAATTTTCATCTCCAAGAACTGACTTCTAAGATGTAGGAGGAAAAGAAAGTTGAGATAATGTAGTTTTGGTAGCTAGAAATTCATTGTTTTGCAGAAATACAAATGGTCTACTAGGAAAAACTACATAAAAACTACAACGGCGGTTGAGAATTCGAACATTCCACGGCCGTCGAGTTCTGAGAGCTAGCTAATGAACAGAAAATTCTAAGAAAGAAGATATTGACTTACATAGAAGTAGACAGTGAGTGTTGTTACATGGGGAAGATTATAGTGTTTTCAGCAGCAAATGGGGCATTTCGCTAACCCATTCTCATTGCAATCAGTACATCTATTATACAAGTTGATGTTGTTGTCGTCATCGTCGTCTTTAAGAACCTTGCAACTGCCATTGCAGATTGGGCATACCAGAAACCTGGTGTTTGCACAGCAAGAGCAAGGTGAATTTGCCAAGTCCAATGGTATGCCTTCCAGGAGTTTCCTTAGTTTTCCTTGCTCGTGCAGGCCTACCACTTCGTCTGCTCCTCCGATGTACCTTCCCTTGATAAAAACTCGCGGCGGGATCACCCTGCCCCCCAAGACTTCCCACAGCTCCTTCCTGAATTCCAAGTGCATCGATACATCTCTCTCGAAGAACAACACTTTGAAGCTTTCGAGTAGGAACCGAATACTGTTGCATTCTTCGAATGTTTTCCTAATACTTCTCAAGCTTGTTGAGTAAAATATAACAGATTCGCTTCCTCCTGGTGGGCATCTCTCTTCAAAGTCTAATAAAGATGAATGTTCTTGATGATTGCTCACTTTCACTTGGTGCCCACCATTTGGTTCCATGGTAATCATGTCTGATAGGCATGGAGGCTCTGAATTATGTTTGGCAGCCAATATTTCTTCAGACTTTATGAAGGGAACGAGATGGTTTCGGTTGCTGACACTAATTTCGAGTTCATCTTCTGCATCTTTTAGATCTCTAACATGTTGGGATATGATGCAACATTCTACTACTGGCAGGGACACCCTGAAGTTGCTGCTCTTGGAAATTTGTTCTTCAAAAACTGGTGGGGTTTCACATATTTGGCTACAAGTGTTCTCAGTGGGGTCAGACAGAAGAGAGAGGCCTTGTTTTAAAGAGCTAATGGAAGGAAAGAGTTTCATCTTCTTCAGCAGCCTTCCCTTCATTTCCTTGATTCATTTCTTCTTGTCATCTCATCATTAAATAGCAAATGGATGATATTCGACATCTTATGATCACGAAAGATAGAAGAAAGAGCTGAACTCACATTTCACTTCTGGATTCCAATAGCTAGAAAGTGGAGGCTGGAAGAAAAAAAAAGCTGTTTCTTAGTTTGCTTTCAGAAGTCTGCAAAAATTTATGACTTTAGCAGAGTGGGGCTTGGGTTGCCATTGTTTAGAGAGGCAACTATTTCTAACTCACACTCTGACCCATCACCAACAATGGTCCATCAATCATGTTATGACACACTAATCAAATAAAGAAGAAAAATAAAAGATGAGGAAGATGAAGAAGAAAGAACCAGACCCCACCCATTTGGTATGCTCATGAGAAAAGCAGCAAAGTGAAAAGAGTGAATGCCAGAGGCTAAACCACACCATCATGATTTGGTATATGGGAAACGAACCTTCTATGCTTTAACTTGTGCGCTTTTTCGACAAGCTTCATGATTCGTTGGGGAACAATGCATGCCTATACTGTTCATAAACTTTGGTGAATTACCAATGTCCCCCACCAAAGTTCCCCTCCCATCAAATTCTGCTGTACTATCTTACAATCCTCAGTCCAGTGAAGAAAAATACATTTTATGGTAATTATGCATATATGAAACTAGAAAATATCAATTTTAAAAAGGGTATCAATATCAAGTACAAGAATTCAATCATCTAGTGTAAGAAACTTCTTCACATCAATGATAACATTAAAACAAGAATTAAAAAACAGCTTGAATCTTTCCTGAAATAGCGAAACTTATTTCAATTTAATGTCATGCGGAACAGAGTACTTAATTGTTGCTCTTCCCACTCTGTATCTACAAAGAACAAAGAAATCCATGTGACACGTGGTAAAATATAGTAGTATAATGCTCCTATAACATTATATTTTTTCTCGATTTTCACTACTCATTCTACTGAATTAGTTCTTCAAATAGTCACAGAGCAGAAGTTGTCTGCCAAGGAACAAACAAAGATCTAAAATGCCAAAGCTCTAGAAGGGTTCAATATATACAAAGATCAATAGCGAAAAAATCAATAAATAAAAGCTCTTAGCTATCTCCAAATAATGATGCAATCACCAATTCATAATCAAAGCCAAAGCATGCAAGTTGATTATCATCTCCATCAACAATGGTTATCTGCATATGATATGAACCCTGCAAAGAAGAGGAAATAGTTGGAATGCATAATAATCAAAGGAAAAAGAAATTAATGATTGTGTGTATATATCTAAGATATTTCATCCTAAAATCCTAGTTCCTTTGGATAGTAAGATCACCATAAACCTCTTTAGATGAGATTATAGTTTTCAATAATTAGATTATAACTTCTTTTTTTTTTTTTTTTTTGTAAATAACTGGGAGTCGGAGCTTTGCTCCCCAGACCCGAGGGCACCCATGCCCCCCTCAAGGCCAGGTAGAACTCCTATTAGGTTCTGGTGAAATGGATAATACTAAAAGAAAACATTAAAATAAGCGAGGCCATCCAGTTGTAAGGTGAGATTTGAAGTAGAAAATGAAAACTAGAGCAATGTTTCATATCCTTTCAAGATGAGAAATGAGTTTAGGAGATCAATTGAGCCAGGATAAAACCTTTTTCCTTTTAACTTATTTTAGGGGAAAAAAACCAGAAACTAAAAGCAAAAGATAAACACAAGTGGTAACCATGAAAATAGTAGCAACTTACAGGTAAAAAGAATGCCAGAGGAGTTCGCAATGGAGGGAGTGCAAAATCACCAAACGTGTAAGGGCAGGACGTCTCAACACAAATGTCATGGCTGTCACTATATATGTGCCATCCGAAATATGAAATATCAACTACCATTTTTCCTGCAATGATTGGCTTACCTGCGCCACATATAGAAGGTTGTTGTCATTAACTAAAGCTTGAACCAAAGTTTAAAAGACAATATATGAGTAGAAAGGCACGATCTCAATCAACTACAGAGTAGCGTGAGGGGGAATACCTTTCTCTCTCAAGGGTTAAATAAAGACTGGAGGGCAGTTGATAATTTGAAGTAAAACAGAAGTGATAGGGAAGTATCCTCTAATCCTGCTTATCCATAAAAAGATGAAAAATCTAAAGGTTAACAGTGCTAAGCAAAGTTAACTTTCAAATAATTTGTCATCTTTTGGCTGAACCTCATTATCAGTCTAGGTTTATGACCATTTAAAGATTTAGACGCTCATAAGTAAGCTTCAACTCCTTATTCTAGAAAATAGCTAACTGCACATACATGTTTGACTCATGTAACAGTATTCAATTTTCACCTTTGCATGATATGATTCTCGTTAACACTTCAGTTTGAAGCTGATCATTTAGCCCAAGTATATGATGTAACCTCAAGCTAACTCATGAACTCATTATTCTCCATAGAAGAAAGGAAAGGTAGTAGGTCCTCATGAATAGCTATTGTTAAAGCAGATGTCAGCCCTGTAACTAGGAAAAGAAGTTCCTATTATTGAATCTTCAGGTAAATTTTTTGCCTTTTCTAAATTTCTCTTTTTTACCTCCCACTTCGGTGGGGCTAATATACCTTGTTTTTAGAAGAAAAATACCTTGTCGGATTTTAATTAGGGAAAAAAAAAAAGAAGAAGAAAGAACACATAAAATGGAGTGAAATCATGTATTTTTTTATGCCCTTCAAAATTTATTGTAGTTTAATATAAATATGAACAAATTTGCATCAAATCTTGAGAAAGGGATTCATAGTTAGTTTCAGCATGTATTTGTCAATAATAATAATAAACAATAATGGAACGTTAATAAAAACGCTAAAGATGATGAAAAGGGCCAGGTGAAATATTTAGAAGTACCTATAATTAGATTGAAGGTCATATTTGTTGGATGGCCCCTAACTATGGGGCTGGGAGATATCTCTACTCCTTTCACCATGATATCATACTTGGCTGTCTCATCTGCATCAGTTACAGAAAAAACGTCAATTATATGTGCATCAACAAAAAATTCCATTCTGTTGCAGAAAGTTCAATCAAATTAGTGAACAAAGGTCAAACTTCCAAAGATCCCAAGGGGTGCCAGACTGTCTGTGATAAGAACTTGAGAAGTTTACAGTTTCAAGATCTTAAGCTCAAATTCTTAAGTTAGTGAGATGGGGGTCATAAGTATAATGTAGGAAGAGGTTCCCGACCCCATTATTTAAAAAATATAGTGATTTGACTATTGAACAGTTATCTCACATATCCTCCATCAGTTCATCACTATTCACCTTCAAACACACAACACTCACTGAGATGTGATAAATTGAAGGGTGTCAGAAGTGTTACGAAATGAAGCTCTATAATAATGATGGGTTATATAACAGATCCCTTAACAGTACCAGAAATGCAACCATGAATAGAAATGATAAGAAATGGTGTTTAAAAGAAAATTATTCAGCAGTACACTGACATTGACTTTTAAGCATTAACAAGTGGATTAACAGTGAAATTAAAATATACGCATCAAAAACAAAAACTAAAATTACAAAACAGAGTCAGAAACTATTTAATCGAACCCACAAGACCAAAATTCAGAAAGGGAAGCAAGAGTTCTAGAGAAATGGAATAAAAGCATTGAAATCAGAAACCACAAACCGCAGAGTTGGACTCGAGTGGCGAAGGAGAACTGTGGAACAAAACACAACCAAAGAAGAATTGGGAAAATGAGCTTCATCTGAAAAATGGGTTCCATGGAAATGCTCTTTTTCGAGCTCTGTAAGAACAGATTTGAAGAAAAACTTGACAATTTCTAATAATGAAGCTCTGGGGTTGCGAAAAAGACGGGGGTTCGGTGGAGTAGAATGGGAGAAACTGAAAGATATGATTGCCATTTTTGAGTGAGAAGAATCCCTTCTTCGTCGGGGTTTAGCAGATGGGCTGAAGAGAAAATTTCAAAAAATATGAACAGAGGTTGAGAAGAAGCGAAGCAAGCCGTTGACCTAGCATTTTGCAGTTCTATGAACACTCCCCATTTTATTTATCTATTAAATTAAGTATATTAAAATTAGTTTTTTCAATTTAGTCAACTTTTATGGATAGTGGACTCTTCATATATCTTAGCTTGTGGAGAAACAAATTTTTTTTTTTCCAAAATAAAAAACAAAACAAAAAAGATTTTTTTAAAAAAAAAAAAATCAAAATTCTAGAGTTCTTTTTTTAAAAAAAAAAATTGAGAAAAAAATTCTAGAGTTTTATAAACAGAAAGTACTAAGAAATTGGCCTTCAAATGAAATTGAAGAAAGAATCCCAATTTTACTCCTAGCTTCGCTCCATCGATGGAGGAGATGCTCCACATGAGCTCTTACATGGCATTATTGGTATTTTTTTATCAAAATGAATTCCGAGATTAATAAAAATAATTCAGATGAAAAAAAAAAGTTTAAGAGAAGATGAATTTAAAATAGAGATGTTTACGAGCCGGATGGATGATGTTAGGAATGACTTTTCCATTCTCGTCTTCACTTACCATTTCATTTCTCATTCTTGTGAAAATTTTCTCCATTTAATTTGGTGGGATTGAGGCTGCGACCTCATTCTTGAGGATTGAGTTCAATTTTTTCCCATTTATTTTTTTTATATGATGAATTCTATATGAACAATTTGAATTTAAATGCTTATCAAATTAATGATATATATAAAATTTAAATTTAAATGTTCAATTCAAACATATCTGTTATCTTTATCATTAAATAAAACAACCGTCAAGTGAAATTTTATTTCTCCACCCCCTCTCTTATATTTAGGGATGGCAACGGGGCGGGGCCGGGATGTACTCCCGGTCCCCATGGGAATTTTTAATCCCCGTTCCTACCCCATTCCTCGTTTTGGAGAGTCGGGAATCCCCATGAGAAAAAATCTCCGTTTATGAATTTTTTTTTCTTTTTATTATTTAAAATTAATTAAAATTTAGAATTTATATTGAAAATAGAAATATTTTAAACCAAAAGTTAGTATTTAATGTTTTTTATTATAAATTTAATAAAACAATTTAATTTATTATATTTGAAAATTAAAATTAAAAAAATTTAACTAAAACAGCTTTAATAACAATAATAATATTAGATATATTAGGTATAAATTAAAAAGTTTGAGTTATATATATATATAAACAATTAAAAAAATTCGGGGCGGAGGCGGAGTCGGGGACGGGGCGGGGATCTCCTCCCCGTCCCCGACCGGAGACCCGAATAAAATTCCCGATTTTACCCCATACCCGGTCAAACCGGGGATTCCCCGCCCCATTAGGGTCGGGGACCCGTAGAGACCCGACCTTGCAGGGAATTTTGCTATCCCTACTTATATTGAATGGAAAGAAGAAAAAAATATGTGTAAATTATATTTTATTAATAAAAACATGGGATATTTTAGCCATATATATTTCAATTTCACTTAATATGAGTCTCATTCATAATGAAAAATAAATAATAAAAATGTAAAATAATTAATTTTGATTGTTTATAAGTGAAGGAGAAAATATCTACTATTTAAAAATGGTAAGAAATTCATAAATTAAATTAATATATGATCTAATGATGTGTCCAAATATGAATGATAAGAGTACATACTAGTAGTACTCTAATTTTTTCCATATAAATGTTAACGGTTTGAACTTATGCTCGTGTCGTGTCGATTAAGGTAATTCACTTTTTTTAATAATAAAACTAATAATTTCTTAGAACATCATCAATATTTTAGTGAATTTCTAAAGGAGTATTGCTCAAGTTAGCCTAGTCATAGACTCATAACATAGCATAGAAAAACCTTTTAAAATTTGAATTTACAATTTTGACTTTATGTTAAAATAGAAAAATAATACTACTTGGTTTTTTTTTCCCTCAACAAATAAAGAAAGAAAAATAAAGTATTGGTATGGAAAGAAAATATATATTTACAGGTCAGTTTTTTCAACTCCTTCCGATGGCCAACGGAACCACCTCCGCCAAAGGGGTGGAAATCGGCGTCGGCACCGGCGAAGTTCTACAAACAGGGCAGCTAGGGTTCAGCCGTAACCACGGATCAATACAACCGCTGTGAAACAAATGGCCACAATCCGGCAACAACCGCAAAACGTCGTCCTTTTTATAATCCCCTAAACAAATCGAACAACCGCTCGCGGCGGTGGATTCCAATTTTCCCTCCAATTTCGCCTCCGAATACAGAATCTTCGGATATCCATTAATGACCTCATCTTCAAGTCCCAATCCAAAATCGACGACGAAATCCCGCCGTTCCGCCGGTCGGAAACGACGATTCGGCTGCGGAACGGTGGTTCTGGTGCAGAAATAGGTCGCAATTGTAAGGGTTGTGAGGAGGAAGAGGATTCCAACTGAAATTCCAACGACGTAGGGGAAACTGCCGACGCCGCCACCGTCGCCTCCGTCGGAGTCCGTGGAGGTGTTCATAGAGGAAAAGGAAAGAGGTTGAAGGTGAGAAGAAGAGGATTTTTGGATTCTGCCATGGATGAGAAGAGGGAAGAAATAGAAATGGTCAAAGCCAAATAAGAAATTTAAATAATTACAAATCCATCAAATTCAAACTCCTTTTTATTATAAGATAACTTATAAATTTAATTTCTCAATTTTAATATAATGTTTGTGAGATTTGAATTTTAATATCTTATAAGCGTGACGTATTCGTGTCACTTGGTTTTAAACTGTGTGTTAATATTAGTTTAATTAGTGAAGATTTTATATGATAAAAATATTAGAAGTTTGAACTAATATTTTATGTTCAACTAAAAATAATATCATTATTTAGTTTTATTATTATTATTATTAATCATGTGGGTTGATATCGATATAATATAAATTTTATGTCAATTAAACTATACTCACGTTAACTAATATTATTATTTAGTTTTATTATATTAGTATTATTAAATGTAATGTCAAGCTAGTGTACCATTAGTTTTATTTGGTGTTTAATGTTTTTTAGCTATTTGATGTGTATAACTATTTATATAGTTGTTTATATATATAAACTCAACACATTATTGACTTTTTTATTATTATTATTTTACAATATATGACGGTGGAAAAATTGAATCTCAATCTTGAGATCGATAATACTTGTGTTTGTGTAAATTGAGTTATACAATAATTTTTGTGCATTGTCTTTTTTTTTTTTTTTTGTTAAATTAGAAAATTGGTCCATATAATTTTGAGAAAATTCAATTTTAGTTTCTACAATTTTAAAAATTAGAGTTTCAATTTTTTTTAAAAAATTCTACTAGTTTTCTTGATACCCAAATGTTTAGGGTCAGGCAGGTTGTCTGTGAGACCTAATCGAAGTCTGCGTAAGCTGACCCGGACACTCACGAATATAAATTTTTTTTTTCCAAACCATATAACTACTAAATTTATAGTTTTCTTTAATTATTCGATTGAAGAGTGTTTGATGATCACTTACCCAATACGTTTTGTTTCAATTTCCTTATAATTTTGGTTAGCCTAATTCCTATATTGAAACAACTAAGCTTCCATCTACAGCCAATATGGGCAGATGTTCATGTAACTACTAAAATAGTAAGTATTAATTATGTGAGGATTAGCCTTTGTTCCCTACCATTTCAATAAAATTATTACATTTTTTTCACATATATAGGTATATTATTTTTATATTTAAAATATTTTATAACAAAAATTGAGTTAATAATACTAAAAAAAAGGAAAATAATTTTTTCTTTTATCTTTTACTTTAAATTACTGTTAAGCTAGGTACATTTTAGCTGAAAATTTGAAAAAATAAAAAATCAAATCACTGACCAATCGATACCTTATCAACTGGGCTATGTTTAAATTAACAAAGTCTGATATATCATTTGAAAATATTTGTAGGTAAAGTCTCATTTGTCCTTCACTTCCTTCTTTTGGCCACATATTTATTCCTTTTAGTGTAACTCTTTATATTTTTTTTTTTTTTTTTATATTGTAAATTGTTGCCCTTGCATTTTTACTTTTATACTTTCAGAACTTAACATCAAATTATTGAGTTAAGATATTCAAAATAAATATATATAAATTATCTATTCACTTATACGTATCAATTGTTTGATAGTTACATTTTATAGTTAATATGAATATCATTCAATAGTAAAATTATTTATATTTTTAGTTGATGTCTAATACTCAAATTCTCACTCTATATTACTTTAACTATAAAGAAGCTATTACATTTTCATGTGTAAAAGAAAAAAAAAGAAATAAATAGAAAAGACAATAATTGTATTAATTCATGAGGTCTTGAAGCACAACAAAGTTTTACTGGTTGGTGTCAATTAGTTGGTCTATGGACTTTTGTATGTTAAAATTTCATTTTAGTCCCCACATCTTGAGAGGAGATTTAATTCTACTCCCTCATATTTTTAAAATGTAATCTTAGTTTATATAATTTCATTAGCTCTTAAATTTAGTCTCTATTGCAAGTTTATTATTGTTTTTTTTTTTAAAAAAAATTCATTATCTATTAATATTTTCACTATAAACTTTGCAAACATATTCACATATCGTATTATCTTATATAATAAATAGGGCTCTTTTCAAATATAGAAAAATGAGCCAAACTATTTACAAATATAGAAAAATTTTACAGTCTATCACTGATAGATCGCGATAGAATTCTATCGCAGTCTATCACTAATAGACAGTAAAATTTTTCTAATAAATAATTTGATATTTTTTCTGTTTATAGTAATTTTTCTAAAAAATATTATTATTATTATTTAACCAATTTCAATAAAAATAAAATTTGATGAACTAAATTTAAGATTTGTTGAAAGCACATAGACTAAAAGTCAACATTAATTAAAATTAACAAACATAAAAATATATAGACTAGAACAATATTTTAACCTAATTAATTTCAATTCATTTTCGAATTTTTTTTTGTTTAATGTTTCATTTGTTATTATTTTTTTAAGTGTCTAGGTGACATTTGACAGCAAGTTTTTCCAAGTCAACTTCAATCGTGCTATGAGATGTCACGGCACGTGTGGTTGACCCCACTCAAGCCCATATTCTTTACTATTCATATTGTTGTTGTTTTACCTCAAGTCTTAACGTCTTTATGAAGTAAATTATTATTAATTTTATTTAATTAAAAAGTCTCGATATAATTTAATGAAAATTGATTTGTCCGTTAGTATTTGCCATGATCTTAAAAGTCGGAGTCATAATCTCTCCACTCTTATTTATCACTAAAAAAAATGATTTGTCAAACTTCTAACAATTTTTTGTTTTATTTGTCACATTTCATGATATACTTTTTTCTTTTTAATTATTGTAATTTTTAAGCTCACAATCCATGCTAAATTATTTCTTTATAGATAAAAGGTCTCGCCACCACGACTTATTGGTTTTTAATTAAACAATTTTATGTCATTCTCATTTTAATTACTTACCGATTTTATCAAACATTTTAAAAAGTTCAAATAGAATATCAAGTTGTTGAAATTATCCGCATGTAAGAAACTTGCATTTACAAAAAAAAAAAAAAATAATAATAAAAAAAAATAATAAAAAAAAATTGCAAATTAATATCGTGTTTGGCACAATACATTCCAATGGTCAAATCGAGTATCGAGTGAAACAAAACTAAATTAAAATATGATTTTTAGAGTTGTTTATATTCCTTTGAAAGGGCATCTCACATTTACACAAGGTTCTTAGAGCTGCTCGTATTGTTCAGTGTTCACCTCCCTAGCATCTTCGTGATATGATAATTATTGATTTGTATTGTTACTGCAATATGATTAGTTGATTTATTACATGCAAAACTTGACTAACATGTTTTCTAAAATGTCTTGTATTATGTCAAGCAACTTGTTCTGCGTTGTGCATATTATGTCTGAAGATTTTTTCTTATCGGTTGAATCTTGCAACACAGATTTATTAGCATGCTTGCCTATTCTTGTAGAGATTATCTGTTCATTCCTTGAAGATCTTCTCGAGGCTAAGCCATATATATCGTGGTCATGCTTATTTTTAAGGTTAGGCTCTTTGAATGTAAAAAGAATATGTATGTTAAGGTTTTTAGAGAGTGTTCACGGAGTATATTCATATGTACTATTTGTGAACTTTGTGTGTCCCTTGCTGTATAGTAGTTTAGACTAGGTTAATGGTCTATGAGCATTGTAAATCACTTTGAGTGAGGGGAGCTCACACTTAGGGGGAGCCTAAGTACGTTGTATTAAGAGGATCTCAGTAAGCTTGGGAGAAGCTTATTCATGAAAGTGAAGGGAACTGAGCCTAAGTACGGTGTATTAAGAGGATATCATACAAAACTTGAGAGAAGTTTTATTGTGGAAGTGAGGGGAACTCAAACTTAGAGGGAATCTATCAAATAAGTATTTCGTTGTGTTTGCTTAACTCTTTATATGATGAAGTTTCTTTCCACCTGGCACACAACCACTCAATCTCTGTGTCTCTATATCCTAATTCTTGTTGTCCGATATTAATTTATTTATTTTTATTATCTTGTTACGACATCGTGCTTGTCTTGTGTATATTATGTAGGTTAGATTTGCTTTAAAATTTCATCTACCTTCAATAAATATCTTTTTTTAAAAATTAATATTCCAATCTTGTTTTGAACTTCAAATTAAAATTATAATAGAATAATGTGACAGATATTTTTCATGCTAATATGCTGGCATGTTTTGTAACTTATTTTTGTCATTAATTATTAATGTTTCGTATAAGGAAAAAGGAAAGGAAAAAAGAAAAGAGGTCTAATTGTATTAAAATATAATTGAATTAGTTAAGACTTGGGGGAGACAACATGAATCATTCCTTTTAACAAAATGATTTAATGTGGGAAAAGCACTATCTTATAATCTTATTCATATATTTTAAGGAATTTAACTAATTTGACTTATTTTGATAATTTGATTTCTTCATTATATCTAAAAGCAACCAAACACATTATTAATTTATTTATAGGCTAAAATTATCATATATTTTTATAAGTAATTAAGAGTTTAGATTTGGCTAATTTAAGCATAATTAACTAGTTAGTTAAGACATACTTTCGTTTTAAGTCATAGAACTTATGTCGTCTTTGTTTTTTAAATTATTATTATTTTCTTTACTTTTTTTATTTTTATTTAACCAATGGTAATTTAACGCAAGTGGTTTGAAGGACAATTTAGGAAAACAAATAATGTAGAAGGGCATTTATAAAAAATTCTCCTCTCAATTGTTAATGGGCTCGGCCCATTTCAAAATCAGCCCAATCAAAGTTTGAATTGGGAATCTCTTTCTGCTTCCCCATGACGTTTGACTCTTTTACGATCTCCGTTGAAAACTTCGGTGCCGGTTTTTTTCTTCGGCAGAAGTTTCTATCTCCAAGCTTCAATTTCCAATTCGACCATGGGGATTTCCGATCTCCCACCGGCGTTCGCCGTGCTGCTTCTGTTGGTGATGGCGGTGGTTGTCGAAGCTAGCGACAACAACCGAGTTTTCTCACCTTGCACGGACACAACTGTTGAGAAGTCCGACGGCTTCACCTTAGGGTTTGCTTTTGCGACGGAGCAGAAGTTTCTCTTCAATAAAACCTTGCAGTTGTCTCCTTGCGACAGCAGGCTCGGTCTTACGAATGGAAATTCTCTGATCTCTGTGTTTAGACCTAAGGTTGATGAGATCTCCCTCCTTACCGTCAACACTTCTTCCTCTGTGTCTTCCTTCAATCCGGTTAGTTCTTCAAACTCCGTGTTCTTTGTTGATTTCGAATTTATGGATTTTCTGTTTGCTCTTCGTTTGAAGTTGAGACTAGTTCTAATTAGGTTTTGTGCGTTTATTTGTCTAATGGGACGATCAGTAGGTTTTGTGGAATTGGAGTAATAGGTTTGTTAACTCTCCAACTAAACAGGGCTAATCCTTATGGAATCACTTGGCTTACTTTGATTGCGTGATGCTAGCTCGATTTGATTTGGGATTTGTTGGTATGTTAATTGTTCTTTGAGGGAAATTTAGGATCAATCACTATTGGTTGACATTCTGCACGATCCAATTTTAACAAGGAACTCAAATCTCGAACTTGAGTAGGAAAAAAAGGGAAGAACTTGGTGTTTGATAGGGTAGAATTATATGAGAAGGAAGAAATTAATATCTCTGCTACTTTGATTTCTATTGCTCACATAAATCTGAATTTCTTTCTACTAGTTTATCTACTTTTACATGCTAGTTATCAGTTCTTACCAGTCATGGGCTCATGATTTCCTTTTCTTTTCATTCATTACCAGTCGTCAAATGGCTATATGGTTGCATTTGCTGGTCGAAAATATGCTGCAAGGTCCCCTCCAATTTTTGTCGCAGATGAACAACATACCGTAACCAGCTTTACTCTGGTAAGTTTATCAGTTTATGGCATTGAAAGTAGGAAGTAAAGTAAAGTAAAAGACACTAGACATGGACAAAATACTACACTGGCTTGGTGATATGTTGTTTTTAAGAACTCAATGGATATATGGCAGGGTCATATGTAACAAATTATTTTTTCTGTGAAATGTAAGAGATAGTGATGGAAAAATTATTGAATAAGGTCGTCATGATATGGTAGTCTCCAATACTTTTATAGTTTTCTCTCATGCATCCAACAGTATAAAATTACTCGTGACATTATGACAGCATCCTTGGGTGAGGAGGGGAGGAGTTATTGTTGGAGATGTGAGTGGGTAGGTTTGATAAATCATGATGTGTTCAACATTTTCAAAACAAAATTTTGATTGTTTAGGGTCTCGAAGAGATTTGAAAACAAGGGATTTAATGAAAATAAAGTCGTCTTTCATGTTTTCAAATGTGTGTTTGGTAACATATTTAGAAATTGGATTTCAGTTGAAACAATGGTTCAAAATGTGCAGGATATGATATTTATAAACCATAAAACTAATGTTACAATATTAGGTTGAGTATAAACTATTAATTATTAATTTGTGACATGATTTATTTCAATTTTTTTTGTATAATTAGTATTTTGTAATATCTTTTAATTTATAATACATTATATAATATATATTTTAGTTTCAAAATGAATTGAGTTTATAACCGAAATACTATATTTGTTAACATTATTATCTCTTTTTATATAGTTATGTTGTTTAAAATTTAAAATTCAAATTTTGGATATGCTTACAGCATAAAAATGTTGTTTTTCAAAATTTACACTATTTGAATCACATAATAAAAAATAGTTTTAAAAAACCAAATTTATATTGCCTACCAAACATGTATTCATTGAATCTAAAAATATAAAACATAATCTAGACTGACTGTGACTACTAAACAGTCCCTTCGAGATTGATAACGAATCCATTGAATTTTCTTGTGTATAGGTGCTTGAGTTTGAGAAAGGCAGGCTGCAAAACTTGTTCTGGAAAAGGGATGGCTGTGCTAGATGTTCAAACAACAATACCTTTGTTTGCATCCAGAATCAGGATTGTGCAATAAGAACGAACAACTGCAAATATCGTGGTGGTTCTGTCGATTGCAGTCTTGCAATACAGTTAGCGTTCTCTGGCACGGATAAGCACCTTTCTGTCTTCAACTCTTGGTACGAAGTGTCGAAGCTTCGGCAATACTCACTCCTCAATCTGTATTCGAACCTCAGAGATTCTCTCACAAGTCAGTATAACAAGATCTTCTAATAGAGCATATTTTTGTTGATGTATATTTCATTTCCATCTTTGTATGAATTTGTATGTTGTTAATTCAGTTTGTGCAACAAATTCCTTTGAAATTTTCTTCATTTCTCATTAATTAAATGTGTCACAATAGGTGGGACTAGTGTTGTATGTATACTGAACTCCTGGTTTAAAGTATTTTGTATACAAAATCAAAGTGTTGAATTACTTCTCTTCCCCATTGTTTGTTGCCTTCCACTTGTTTTGATGTATTGTAATGAACGATTGGAGTTTGGGCCTTGGCTAGCTTCAATGCCTACTTTTGGGCTTCTGTTAAAAGGGAACAAAAAGAAAATCAATGTTACACTTTGATATTTGTCGCAATTTTTTTTTTCCATTTTAATTTGCACAACATTCACTTACTAGTTAGTTTTGACCAAAAGAAAAAGGAAAGAGAGAGAGAGAGAGAGTCAAGTCTCACTTAATTCAGTAATTGTAAATGAAAATCAAGTATGGTATTAGAATATATGTTTTGTCCTTTGTTTAAAACGCACCTTGTCAAAAGTACTCTTGATGTTTTATAAACGTTCCAAAATTACACTTGAAGTAGATATCCGTTAGAGTTTGGATGAAAATTGAGACATGAAATTTGGGTGACATGTTTCATGTCTTAATTTTTGTCTGAAATTTTAACAGATTTCTATGACGACGATCTCCAGGCGTGGTCCCGATAACATATTTAAATGGCTGGCCAATGCCTCGATAGTATTTTAAACTATCAAATTTGTATTTAGTTGTCTATGAATTTTAGAAACTATCTAATAGGCCAAGAGTTTATTAGATTAAAAAAAATAAAATCCAAAAGACCAATTGTACACGAAATTGAAAGTTTAAGCACATATTAGACATAAAGCAAAATACACTTTAGGTTGCATTTGAGTTACAAATTTTACTCATGAGTTTTGCTTTTGATAACATTCCAAGTCCCTCTGCCATTTTCTCCACAGAAAATTGGTGTGACATCCATTTCTTATTAAATTTTTTCCTAATTGATGAATTATGAAAATTAAAAAAAATATATTTTTTTTTCTTCCTCTCCTTCATTTTCACTCCTCCAAACTTCAAAAAATGTAGGAACCAAGAACCATCATGAGTTGGCTTAATATAGAGGCATAACCTTGATAAAGAAATAAAAGGTCATGAGTTTAATCCATGATGACCACTTACCTGAAATTTAATATCTTACGAATTTTCTTGGCACCTAAATGTTTAAGGTTACACCTAAATGTGTAAGCTGGTCTAGACACCCACGAAGAAAAAACAACTTAGGAATAAACAATGCATTTTTCTCCAAGCATAAAATAAAAATTGAGAACCTAAAGTTGTAGGGTTGATATCCCATAGTTTTAAGAATATAGAATGAGGAGGGTTGATATCCCATAGTTTTAAGAATATAGAATGAGGAGGAGAGTGTTTGTAGCATCCACAATATTATCGCCCAATGAAGGGGACAACTGTGTTTTTACCATTATGGGGCCCAACCATTAGTAACTGAAATACAAAAAACCAAATTAGCTTTCTTCAAAATTCTCTTCTCTTGTCTGAATTCCATGCCCTCTAACCTTATCTTTTTACTTCCAACTCATTATTTTTTTTTTTTTACCTATAAGTTCGATAATTGTAAGTTTGAACTATCGAGTTTTGAAATGATAATTGATGTCTTATTCATTTAATTATGCTTAAATTAATGGACTATTTTCATCTATCTTCAATGGATTTACTCTCTCCTTTGTTTTTTTTTTACTTTTTTCTTTATTACTCCTTCAAAGATTTAAGCATTCGATTTTTTTTTTTATCTATTTAAACATTTGACTATTTTATATTTGATGATAATTTAAAAATATTTTCTATAAGGGTTTGAAAGTGGTTTTAACATGTCCAAACTTGTTTAAAAATTACTCATAATGTTTTAAAATAGTGATCTTTGGTAATGGTGTCTACAAGTGAAACCCACAATATTACTTCGTTGTTTGATAACAATTTGGTTTTTAAAATTGTGTTCGTTTTCTTACCATTTTTTTTTATCATGGTTTTTATTTTTTTCCAACAAAACATTTGAATTGTTAATCAAATTTTTAAAATAAATAAATAAATAAAACTAAAAAGTAGATACCAAACAAAATAAATCAATAGTTTAGAGTAGTTTTATAGGTTTAATTTTTAAAAATTAAAATTTAAAATCCAAAAGGCACATGGTTATCATTGCCTTAATAATTTCTCGTCAATCAAGAAGTGATTTTCAGGTCAAGTGATCGACCCAGAAGAACTTGAAAAAGTAATAATTTCTTAGATTATTTTTTGGGGGTGATGTGATGATTGTAAAACCAATTTTTAAACTAAATATCAATCATTCAAAATTACATTTGATTACTTTTTAAGATGAAAACATTAAAATGATTGATCACAAAAAGAATTTTATAAAAGGAAATTTTCACGGATAGAAAAAATTTCAAATTTTTTTAATAGAAAATAGCAAAAAACTTTTACAATTTCTATCATTGATAGGCTCAGATAAACTTCTATCAGCGCCTATATCACAATTATCTAAAAATTTTACTATTTTGTTTAAAAAATTTCTCTTATTTTTTTTATTTTAAAAAATTCTCCTTTTGTAAAGTCATTTAAATGATTTTTTTAAAAATAATATGTGGGATGAGAAAATAAAAAATTTCTAACTTTAAAGTTCAAAAATATAACTTTTATGTCATTTGAACTATGCTTAATTTGACTAATTATTATTTTTTTTGGGTTGTATTTTTGTTTAAGAATCTATTTCAAATATTATTATGTATATATATATAATCTTTGTTTTTCTTAAACACTAAACACTTTAAAAGGATTCAATTACACCCTAAATCTTAAACTTCTTGATTGATTATATGTCTGAACCAAGTAACCAAGTTCCATTGATCATATGCATTTTTATAATCTATTGACTTTGCCCCACTTTTTATTATTTATTTATTTCCTCTAATCTAGTTGTTTCTTACATGCATGTATTTCCTCTCATTTTAAATACATCTTACCTTTTCAACAGCATTAAGTTTTTAAAAATCATTTCTTAATTTTTCAAAATTTGGTTTAGATTTTTGAAACCACTCTTAAAAGTAGATAACAAAACAAAAATATCAATTAGTAGTAGCGACGTTTATCAGTGGCAAATTCAGAAATTTTATTGACGGGAGATTTTTTTTTCGAAAGTCCATTAGAGGAAGGAAAATTTGAAAAATAAATAAATGGAATGAGATTCAAACTTCGATCTAAGGGAGACTGGGAGACACATTTACCATAGGGCTAAGCTAAAGTTATTGATATAATCTTAAAATATATATATATACAAAACATAAAGTTAGGAGAGGGCTCGAGCCCTTTTGGGCTCATGATACTAAATCTGCCACTGACGTTTATTAAGCTTAATTTTTAAAAACGAAAAACTAAAAAATAAATTTGTATCAAATTAGGCCTTTTAGATTTTTTTGAATTCTTAGATTTTGAAATCGATCTTCAAAACACTACTTCAACTTATTTCTTTCCTTATTTTTGTTATCTACTTTTAAAAATCAAAAAAAGAAAAGTTGATTTTTCTAAAACTATTTTTTAAAGTTGATGATGATGAATTTAAATGTCTCTATAAAATACGTGAAAATCATTATAAAAAAAAAAGAAAAAAATAAATAAAATATTTTTCAAAAACCAAAAATTTAATAAACATCAACTAAATTTGACGTTTAATTATAAGCAAAAGTACTCCTGTTTCTTTAGAGAAATTATAGGAGCTAGCGCACTTAAAAAAAGACATAAAATATCCCAAAAGCTACACAAAATTCATACCCTAAAAAAAGTGAGAGAAAATATATTTAAAAGAAAAAAAAAAGTTAAGAAAATAAAACAAATTCTTTATAAAATTGATACTTTTGTCAGTTAACCGATAGGTGAATGTTAAGTTGAGTTGTCACATAGGAAAATCTGGAACAGAAGTGGTTTTTATTATTTATTATTTTTATATTTTTAAATAAAGCCAAAATTAAATATTCCAATATCATTCTTAGTTGTCATTTTGAATTGAAAAAATATTATTATTCCAAAAAAAAAAGAAAAAAAGAAAAGAAAAGAAAATATTAGGTAAGAAATACGGGAACTACGGTTACAGAAACAGTTTGAATTGATACTTGAAACAATTGGTTGATGAACTGTTGCCTTTTTCTTCTTTGTTTTTATTTAAAAGTTTATTATTATTTTTAACTTTTTTTAATAATCAATTATTACAATTTTTTTTCTCCTTTTGTTTTGTTCTTATCGCCATTAATCTTTTCTAATTTTCTAAGGCTATGAGTACCAAAGTTTTTTAATTTTATCTGACGAAATATTAATGTATGATACTTGAGATTTGTAATATGATTTTTTTTTTATTGTGATTTTCTTGAGTTAAAAAAATATTTTTGGTCATTGAACTTTCATGAAAATAATAATTTAGTTCTCAACTTTAGTTAGATAACAATTTAAACTGCATTTAAAATTGTTTTTTGAGAGTATTAGAAGTGATTACGTAAAAATCTTAACCGATTTGAGCGTTTGGTAAGATTAATTTGTTCGCGTACATTTACTTCTTAACAAATTTTCAATTTTATAGCCAACATGAGTTTAGCTCAAGTGACATCTGAGTGTACTAATAATCACGAGATTTGTAGTTTGAATCCTTCTACCCACAACTGTTGTACTAAAAAAAATATTTTTTATAAATTAAAATTGATTTTGTATTTTTGGTATATTTCTTATATAATCAATCTCTATATCCTAAAATTTTAAATTGATAAGTTCAATGCTACCAATTTTTTCTTTAAATAATATCTTTTTTAAAATTAAAAATTGCACCTATTTCTCTTATATTTAACAAATAATCTTATACTTCACAAATAAATTTAGACCAAACCAAACTTAAATTTAAGTTGAAAGTATATATGATATAACATTTTAAATAAATTATTTAAAAGCAGGTCTATTTAGTCGTTATTGTTAATTAATCACAACAATTTATCATTATTTACCAAACACTATAACTTACCTTTCAGATTTAAAACTAAAATTTATTTCATTTTACCGTCAATTTTTTTAGAAGCACAAATGCCAACAATATTCTTTTTTAAAAGCGGCAACAACCCAAACTAAGCCTTATTCTCTATATTTTTAATTTTTCAATAATTTAATCATCAATTTTAACATATAATAATTTAAGTATAGGTATTTAGAATTTGTAACGAGGTAGCTCCTACTCTGAACAATTTTTACAAATTTAAAAGTTTATATAGACTAAATTGTTACTAAATTGAAAATACAGATACTAAATTGTTACAGACCATAATTAAGAGACTAATGTCTCGTTTGGTAACCATTTGGTTTTTAAAAAATTAAGTCTATTTAATTCTCACAATTTTTTACAACGATTTTGCATCTTAAGTAAAAGGGTTGGATTCTTATCCAAATTTCCAAAACAAAAATAAATTTCTCAAAACTACTTTCTTTTAGTTTTTAAAAAGATTAATAAAAAGTAGATAACAAAGCAAAAAATTTATAGGTAAAATTTGGAAGAGTTATTTATAAGCTCAACTTTTTAAAACTAAAGAACAAAAACCAAATGGGGCTTAAATGCTTAATTCTCTCATGGAATTAAGTTTATAACAACAAAAAAAAAAAAAAAAAAAGGTTTTTTCTAACCTTTATGCTTTAAAGTTTAGATAGTTTAAGTTGTTGCTTTTTAGGGTTTCTATTTTTATCGATGTCGCTTTTGGAGACTGTGACTAGTCTATATTCTATAATAGTAAGATGTCGCATTGTACACGTGCCGTTTGAATACTACAAAATCAAAGATCTTATCATGTCATTCAAAATCGACGTACTAGATATGTAAGTTACGTCATTCTTGACTTGTTTAGAATGTCAATTATTGAAATACCATATCGTTTGTCAACGAACGTAAATATACTTTAATATTAATAGACATAATAAAGATTATATAAGTGTAAACGTTAAAATTCTCAATAATTACTAAATTTTGTTTCGTACAATTATTATTTTCTCTCTCTTCGCTCCCAAAACAAGACGGGATATACGTTGAAAAGTCAACTTATCCTTTAGAACCCTAAAATAAAACACTATCAATAAACACATTTAACATAAATACACCACAGAAATAGAAATTCTCAACATTCCATGCACTAAAAAAATTACCCATTCATATTTTGGAGTAAGACTAGGCATATTATGTCACGATGAAAGGTTCTTTTATTCTAGATAATCAACAGAAAAAAAAAAGAAAAAAAAAATAAGAATAATTTAAAATAGTAATTCTTCTCAATTTTTATAATATGATTATATTATTTCAGCTGTGTTCTATGATTAAAATATCCATATATTATTTAAAAAGAATATTCCTCAAATTCTTTCGAAGAAGAAGCCAAAAGAAGAATAATTATCCAAAAATATTGTTACTTCTCACGTTCTCACGTCTCACCACCTTCCGCAATTGCATGCATGAGAGACCATTGTGGGACTTATAATTAATATATATATAAAATTAATTATTCAAATTATAACTATTGCAGGTATCGAAAATTGAATTTTTTAACTCCAAATAAATATAACTTAACTGATATAATGCTTGTAATATCAACTTTGTCAGATATTCGATTACCCCACTTTACATGTGGTAAATATATATATATAATTTAGCCCAATCGATTAAGACATAATTTAAGACAAATACTCAAATAGTCATCATTAGTGATGATGATGATACAATTTCTTTGGCAAAGTGGATATTATTTTTTTTTCTTTCTAGAAAATGCTTAATTAGATTCCAAGTATTACTGCCCAGTAATCTACACTTAGAAAAGGGAATTAGATTTTAACTACTCATAAGAAACTAACACACTATTCTATTTCCTTTAGACAAGATCATAATTCATACCATCATAATATATATAATATATAATATATATATAGAGAGAGAGAGAGAGAGAGAGAGAAAATTGGATTAACCTCCAAATTCCTCCATTATTGAGAAGCAGCACCAAATTTAGAGCTCAAACAAGAAGTAATCATGGAGTAAAATTGTTTGGCCATTCCTTACTTAGAAGATCATCTTCATCTTCATTCTCATTTCCATTTCCATTTTCATTCTCATTCCCATTTTCATTGCTGCTTATTCCACTTCCAAACAATCCACGAAACAACATCTCTGCATCATCATTCACATCAATCCCTCCACCACCACCGCCGCCGCAACAGCCGCCATCGGAATACAGACTCCCTATAGGGCCTCCGCCGTTGCCGTCGCCACCGATTCCAAAACCCCCTTGTTGGTGTGTCAAACCCATAGGACTAACAGTAGCCTCAACACCACCGCCATTGATGTCGCTCACAAGCTTCTCAATCTCACTCAGTCCAGAATCGTCATTTCCCCCAAAATTCCAACCCGATAGCAAATTGTTCTCATCGCCATCTCCATCGACGATAATCGTTCCCGTTCCGCCTAAATCGCTGACCTCCACCATGGAATTTCCTACTCCATTCATCAAATCACCTCCATTCCCTTCTGATTGAACAAACCCCAATTCCCCTGCCATACTGCTACTACTTCCCCCAATTTTATCATTGGAGTTCATCACCATGTCAATAAACCATTGATCCATCAAATTCCTTCCATTATCGACCAGATCCATCTCATTGCTCCCTGTTTCAAGCAGAGGAGAGTTAGAAGGAACAAATCCAGTAGGAGGAGGAAGACGATGAACCTGTTGATGATACTCGATTCGTTTTCGGCAGTCTCTTATCCTCTCTTCGATCATCCAGAACAATCCAAGCAGTTCGGCGTTGGCCAGTTGGTAAATCTGGCGACCTTGATGCAATTGATGCATCAGAAGATCGAGTTCGAGTTCTTGATTCTTCTTGATGTGCTTCTTCAACAGATCCTGAGCTTTGGTGGTGCGTTCCTTGAGATAGGTCTCTTGATTCGTCATTTTCTTCTGGCGTTCGACTTCCGGAAGGCTGTGGAAGCGGCGGTAGAGGTGTTGCGCGGCGGAAAGGGATGGCCAGATTACAGGATGGTCTTCGTCGGGGCCATTGACGACGGCGAAGGCGTAAACGCCGCAGAGAGTGGTGAGTTCACTTACTTTCTTCAACAACCCGAGCCTTCGCTTCTTGAAACTGGCTTTTCTTGCATTGTCGCTTGCAATCCAAACCAACTTTACTTTCTTCCTCGTCATTGAGACCTCTGGTTTTCTTCTCCTTCTCTCCTTCTTCTTCTTCTTCTCCTTCTTCTCTTTTTTGGCTCTGATTTAGAGGTGCAACAATGGAGTTTTATTTATAAGCCTTGGGGTTAAACTTTTTATTCTTCTTTTGGTTTTCTTTGGTTGGTTTTTTTTTTTTTTTTTTATCTCTTGGGAAATGAATTACTAGGGGCATTTTTGTCCTTTAGTAACTAGTAATTATCCTTTAGTAACTAGTAATTATTATAAATGAAAAATACACGAGTGCACCTTAGTCATCCAATAATCCAATCACAATTTGCCATTGATTAGAAGAGTTGCACCAAATATTAAAAATATTTAGTTGCATTCAATATACACTCATTTGTGTGCATTTCATCAAATTATCTAATCATAGTTTGCCACGTGATAAATTATTTTTAGAGAAATTTTCACATATAGAAGAAATGTCAAACTATTTGCAGAAAATAGCAAAAAAACATAGACATTGATAGACTTCTATCATATCTATCACTGATAGACCCTGATAGACTTTTATCAGCATCTATCACAACTATATAAAAAATTTGCTATTTTGTGTAAATAGTTTTCTTTATTTTTTAATTTTAAAAAATTTCCCTTATTTTTACATATTTATTTAAATATTTTAATTTTTTTGTGTGTGTGATGAGAGTGAGATGCATAGACATGGAGTGCATCTTGGGATGTAGCCAAGTATTTATCTTATCGCATCATTCCACGATCACATAACAATAAAAAAATCACAAATATATTTTTGAGAAAAATAGTTTGTCACATCACAAATTGACGAAAACATAATGAATTATACAAAAATGAGCACATCCTAAACCACACCCATTTATTTTAGTCTCAATCCAACCATAGAATATAAATAATTCAATATAGATATATGAGAAATACTTTGCAGCTACACCTATCTTCATGCATCCTTTCAACCGATCACAAAAGAAAAAATATTTCTAAAAAAAAAAAAATTGTCACGTGACAATATGTGATAGAGTAGGTTATACAAAGATGGGTGTAACACAGGAGGCGTCCAAATATATTGTATTTATTAGAAGAGTTGATCACCGTGACAAACGGTAGTTAGATGATAGAATGAGTTGCACTAAGTTGGTCTATGAATGCAAATATTTCTTTAAGATAGATAAAAATCATTATAAAGAGATGACGGAAGAAACGGGCACAATTATTCAAAACTCAAAATCTAAAACAAACGGATTAATAATCAAAACCTAAATTTGAAGCTACCACACTTTACTTATATATATAAAAATAAAAATAAAAAAAGACATAGAATATCCTAAAAGCTATAGAAAATTCATACCCTACAAAGTTATGAAAATAAAATATTTGAAGTTTAAACAATTTTTTTCGTAATAAAAAACCATATATATTTTTGTCAGTCAACCTTCGAATTGTGATTGGTGAATGTTAAAGATGAGTTGTCACAAAGGAAAATCTGGAATAGAAGGAGTAGTTATATAGCAATTAACCCAAAATTAAATTTTACAATTTCATTCTTAGTTGTCATTTTGACTTAAATAAAAACTTTATTATTATTTTTCCAATATTATATATATAATATATATTACGTGTGAAATGGGAATTACGGTTACACAAACAGTTTGAATTGATATTTGAGACAATTGGTTGATGAACTGTTGCCTTTTTCTTTTCTTTGTTTTTATATAAAAAAAAATTAATTTTTTTTAAAGAATATATTACTACATTTTTTTTTCTCTTTTTGTTTTATTCTTATTGCCATTACTTTTTTCTAATTTTAAGGCTATATCTCTTCTAGTGAGATTTGTAATATGATTCCTTTTTCTTTTGTGAGTTTCGAGGTAAATGTATTTTATGTTTGTTAAATAGTATTTTTTTTAATAATCTAATCTCTATATTTTTAATTTTATAATAATTTAATCTTTAATTTCAATATTTAATAATTTAATATCGGTATTTTAAAATTTATAATAATGTACTTTACATTGACCAATCGTTACAGATCTAAAAGTAGATTGACTAAATTATTACAAGTAAAGATCAAGAGACTAAATTATTACTTTCTATAAAAACTAATTACTAATATATATATATGTGTGTATTTTTTACAACAATATGTTTTAAGAGTGTGAATGGTGTACGTTGTTAGTTGTTAAGGTTACTATTTTAATTGATGTCACTCGTGGAAATTTGACTAAACGTATTTTATTATAGTATGATGTCATGTTGTGCCTGTGACGTTTGAATACTATAAAATTAATGATCTTTTCATGTCTTTCAAAATCAACATACTAAATATATAAGTTACGTCATTTTTGACTTGTTTAGAATGTCAATTATTAAAATATTATATCGTTATCAACAAAATCAATATATAATAATTTTCACTATTTATGATATATTTCAATATCAATAAACATAGTAAAGATAATACATGGGTAACCGTTAATTTTTTTTAAAAAATAATTACTAAATTTTGTTTCCTACCATTATTATTGTCTATCTCAAATAAAATAAATCAATATCAATAAACAGATTTAAAAAATATATATGCACACATAAAAATAGAATCTCAACACTCCATGCACTAATAAATTGCCCATTCAAGAAGAATAATTTAAAATATGAGTGATTCTCATTTTTTTATAATATAATCATATGATTTCAGCTGTGTTTTATGATTAAAATATCCATTATTATCTAAAAAGAATATTCCTCAAATTCTTTCCCCAAGAATAAGCCAAACGAAGAATAATTATTCCAAAATATTACCACTCTCATAGTCTCACGTCTCACCACCTTCCGCAATTGCATGCATGAGAGACCACGTGGAAGATTCTAAGATAATATATATATATATATATATATATATATATATATATATATATATATATATATATTATATATATATAAAAGACTAATCAAGAAACATGTGAAATCTTCTGATCTTAATTAAAATTTTGAGTTTTATTAATTTAAATCTTAAAGTTGCGTAAATATATTAATTAAATACATTATTTTAGATTTAAGTTTGAAAAATATGGTACAAAACATATAATTGTTTCAAATTAAAATTTTAAATTATTATAAGTGAATTAATTTAGACCATTTATTAAAATTATATTTGAAAATTGTCAACAGATTCAAATCTTACTCTTGAGAAAGTTGGATTAATTAAATAGACAATTAGAATTGATGCATGAACACTTTTCAAAATAAATCTTAATTGATAGTCTAAATTAATATGCTTAAGAAAGTTTAGAAATTTAATCAATAAAATTATAAGTTTCACACGATATTTATCCCAACCGAACATAATAGAGGGTGTAAAATTGATACACTTGCGAAAGTTCATAATTTAAATTGATAAATTATTAATTTAGAGTTTAAATTGATACAACCACCCAATTTTAGTGGGTGTATATTGATTTTTTTTTCTATTTTTTACAAAAAGAAATAGTGTTTTTTTTTTTTGGCATATAATAAATAAATATGATATAGTTTGTTTTAATTAACCATCAATCTTAAAAGTAAATTAGATAATTTTTTTTAATATATAGGATAGTTTTGTAAATGTAATATATGAATGGATATTAACAACATTAATGAATCAATGTATAGTCTTAGGGATAAAAAACTTTAAGACACTTTCATTTTAACCTAAAATAAAATAAAGTTTTTAGCTAAGCAAATTACCATATTGAACATAGTTTAAATGATTAAGATATACATAGTCGCAATCAAAACGTCAAAATCTAACCTTTCACATGTTGAGTATTAAAAAAACAAAGGAAATTCTTTATATTTACATGGTAACCAAAATTTATAACAATACAAAATAATAAATTATGAGAAGCCACAAAAACTTTGTCATGTTCAAATATGGTATCATATTCTTAATTATAAAACAATAAAAAGAAAGAACATATGCTTAATTATATATGCTAAAACTACAAATACATTATTTTTTTATTATATATATATATATATATATATAATTTTGATAAAATCTATTTTATCTCTAGCCAATTAATTTGTACAAATTCCTATAAATTTGCATTCTACAGCCAGTTTCCGGCCGTATTATGATTTATTTTAATTTCAAAATATATGATAACTTTATTATTATTATTTTTTAATCCCCTACCTTCAATTGTACTAAAAAAAATAACGACATTCTCATTATTATATTAGATTTTTTCTCGTTAAATTAGACTTTTTCATTGGCAATTAACCATTTAAATAGAGATTTTTTTAGAAAAAAAACATTCTATTTTTTTATTTATTTTAATTAACAAAACTAAATAGCGAGTAATTTTCCGTGGAAAACCTGATTCCATAGACTTTTTTTTTTTTTTTTTGCAAGAAATCACTTGAATTAAACGAAAAATTTAGTGAGATGAAAAATAAAATAGGGAGTGGAGACAAGACTGGAAGCCCATCCTTGCCTTTTTCCCCACTCCAAAAATAAGGACGGTGGCGATGGTAGCCATAGATGGAGGAGGGAGAGAGGAGAGAAACTTTTTTTTAAAAAAGATTAAACATATAAGAGATTAAAATGTCAAGTTGAAAAATTCCTATGAACTAAAATACTACTAAACTCAAGTCTTAGCAACCAAAATTGTAAATTTTCTACTTATTTATATCAAATAAAATTAATTTTAAAAAATTAAAAGTATTTTTTTTGGTGAGTGTAGATTTATAGAACGTAAAGAAGTAAAAAGGAAAAAAGAAAAATAAAGTAAAAGTTGAGGTGGAAAATGGAGGAGATTTTAGAATTGTTGGTGGTTTAGAAAGGACATTTATTGCTATTAAATGCTTGGTATTAGAATCATATCTGGACCTATTAAAGTTCAACCATAGTTTGTTTCACTGCTTTAAATTAATTTGTCATAATCTTATTAGCTTTTCATACCCTAAAAAAAAAAAAAAATTGATTTCAATAGTCAAGCATTTTTTCTATTACTTTTACCATCATATTTTTTTAGTTCGACTACACCGTGGGTGAATAGTCGAACCTTCAATCTTTTGATTGATCATAAATATTTTAAATTAATGAATAACTATGCTCAGGTTAACATCAAATAAATCAATTTAGTAGTCATTTGATTTATTTTAGCACATTTGATAACTATTTAGTTTTTTTTTTAAAATTAAGTCTATAAATACCCCTTTCAACTTTAAATTTCTTGTTTTGTTATTTACTTTTAATGTCTTCAAAACCAAGCTAAGTTTTGAAAACTAAAAAAAATAATTTTTGTTTTTAGAATTTGCCTAAAAATTTAATTCTTTTAGTTAAGAAAATGTGTGTAACATTATAAAATATAGAGAAGAAATAGACTTCATTTTCATAAAAAATTAAAAACAAAAATCAAATAGTTACCAAACGGGCCTTATTTTTTTTTTTTTTTATCTACAACTTTTACTAATGTTTAAAAAATTCTAACCCAGTTTTGAAAACTAAAAAAATCAAATTTTTGGTATGATTTCACATGTTTTCTTAAAAATTATGAAACTATTGTAAGAAAGAAGCCTACCGTTTACATAAAACACAAAATGAAAAAACAATCAAATGTGGGTTAATAATATATTAAGACTTGTAACCTGAGCATACTCAATTGATTAAAATATATACATTCGATCAAAAGGTTAGAGGTTCGAATCTTACTGTTAAACTAAAAAAAACATATTAAAATTTTTGTGAGGTGAAAGATTGAACTATAAATATTTTTTTGAATGATAATTGATGTCTTTATTTAGAGAGTTGTAAACTTAAATTGACCCATAACTAATTGTCCTTCAACAATATTATTATTTTTTTCTTTTTACCAACTTATCGATGGAAGAAGATTTGAAAACCGACATAGAAATTATTTTTTAAAGAAAAAAAAATCTCTAATTAACCTTAACATGACACAGTTGGTTAAGATTTATTATAACTCTCAATTAAACAATTAAACTATATTCAACATCTGATTTTTTTTTTAAAGAAAAAACTCATTTCCCAATATTTTTTTAAAAAAAAGTTTGTATATAAAAATTGCATTAAATCTCTAATAAGGATAGGAATTCTAACTTCAATAATTTATTGAGAATGAGTAGAAATAAATGACCCTTTGAATGATATTTGTTTTAAAAAATGTAATATATGGTTGTTAATTTTCTAGTTATTAGGAGAATAGAATTGGGCCTCCATTAAATGTGTTTTTTCTGGGCCAGGCCCAAAAATTGAATATGTTCTAAATTGAAAGGGTTTGAATTCCTTTTCTTTACTCTCCATCACTTTGATATAGCTCTTCCGTGTATTATAAGGAAACCAATTTATACCGCTAAACTTTAGAGGTTGTACTAATTAATTATTGTATGTGTATCAATTTATACAGTCTAGTATTCTGTTTATATGGTGAACTTATAATTTTATCAATTAAATTTCTAAACTTTCAATTCGCATTTCTTTTGAAAGTTGTCAATTTTGTTAGTTGGACATTTTGAGATTTTTAATTGAGACAACGGTAAATTTAAGGATATAAATTGATTGTTTTTTTTTTTTTAAAAAAAGACAACGTTCTTGGGAGAGACCACAATAAATTTGTAAAATATAGAGCCTGTTTGGATTGACTTTCTAAGTGTTCATAAACATTTTTTTTTGCACTTATAATCAATTATTTAAATACTTAGAAAGTCAATCCAAACACATCCATAGAGATTTTTGAAAAATATAAAATTTAAAAAGAGATGTCGAAACAATGCAACTTTAATGTTAGCTATGGTTGGTTTATTTTTCTATGTTTTCTTAAGATCATTCGTACAAAAACCTCAATTTTAGTTTCTTTACATTCTATAAATCTTAAATTTATTCCATATGGTTGGTTTATTCTTTTTTTTTTTTTGAAAAAAAACTTTTTATTATCTATTAGTCTTTCCAATATAAATTTTAGAAATATATTCACATACTATAATTTATTGCATGAAATTTTTTTATTATTATTATTAACTAATTAAAAAAATTAATTTCGATAGTCTAAATTTAATATTGATTGAAAATACAAAATCTAAACTTGCACATTTAAAAGTACATATATTAAAATTAAACAAAGTTTCAATATACATAGATTAAAGTATTATTTTAACCCGAAAGAAACAAATTATAATCGTATCTTATATTTTTTTATGCATAACTTTGGTATTCTTGTATATAGTTGGATTAAAAGTTATGCACCAACTGAAAAAGATATATGTCAATTTGAGTATAAATTTTAGTTAAATAAAACACAAAAATTTCTCATTCCAAATATCAATGGTTTAATCAAACATTCTATGATATTTTAACTCGAAAAAAAAAAAAGAAAAAGAACAAAAACTATGTATGCGATAGGTTGATAAATGATAACTTCTCACGGTTTTTTTTTTTTTTTTTAATATTTGATTATGTTTTAAATTAATATAATAAAATTATTTAATTTTTCATTCAAAATTAGCAGACGTCATATGTGACATATCTCTGTCCACCCATCTCTCTCCTCTTTTTTTTTTTTTTCTCCTTTATATATATATATAAATAATCGAAAAATAAAATTGAATTATATAAAAATGTCAAAAGAGAGAGAAACACCATCAGAGATATCACATGCATGCCACGTGGCAATTTATTTAGATGACAAGAAATACTTACTATACAGGAAAAATTTAGAAATTTATTATAGTTGGGCAATTGAATAAATTGTACAAAGATAACTTGAATACTTTTTAAAAATTATACTCAAAATTTGTAATTTTATTTATATATTTCAATTTTGAACTTTAAAGCCCCGAATAATGATTTTTATAAATTTATTTATAATAAGTGATAAAATATGTTTTTAATGATTGAGAACCGTTTTCAAAATTGTTAGTTTAAAAATAGATGAAAAAGTAAATTATTGTTTATTTTTCCCCAAAATTGTTTATATAATAAGTGTTTCATTAAAAAATAGTTATTTTTTATTTTTATTAAAAGGGCGTCAAACTCATACTTAGTTCTCTCTTTATGTGAAATTTTATTTCTTAAGATATTTTTGGAAGATGTTTCTCAAAATAATTTATAAATCTCGAATACAAAAAATTAGTGAAAATATATTTAAATGCCTTTTAATGGTTGTCATCCGTTTTCCTCTCAAGCTACCTGTTTTTAAAAACCATTTGATCTCGAAAAAAATAGAATATTGTTTTTTTTTTTTTTGAAGAAATAGAATATTGTTTTTGAAAAAAAAAAAAAAACTGTCATAACTCATATATATAAATTCTAAAAAGTCAAAAGAAATATAGTCATAAAGAAAAAAAAGTGAGAGAATATTATTAGTGATACCAAATAAACGCCTCATAGCATACTTATTAGTTTTCCAAGATATTTTTAATTTAACATTATAAATATGAAGAATATATTTCTTTTTTTTTTTAGACAAAACGAACTACAATGAGAACATATTACTTACCATAAGTTGAAAATACTATATAATTTATTAGCGAATGTTTTTTTTTTCTTATTTACTTTTAATACAACATATAATGGATATAAAAGTTTAATTCACATTGTCATCTTCTTCTTAATATTATCTTAAGAAGCATAACTACAAAACTAATACAAAAAACTAACACAAATCGCGCATAACGTCAAATGCACCGAGTAGAATGTGAATATCTCCTCTCTACTCTTTCAATTTGAATTTGGAACTGACCTTCATTAAAGATTTGATCGTTGTAAGATTTCACATTCTCCTTAGTCAGAAGTCGAATAATTACATTGACGTTATTATCAGAATCGAGGATCACCTAGAGATGTTTTAAAATATATGATGTAGATTACTAGTAAATATAAGAAGAAAATTATAAAAATATAACCATTCTTATCTTAACAAGAACAAAAAAGTTTTTAAATTTAGTTTTCAGATTTTTTTTCTTTCTTTTGAGACATTTAGATGGTGTTATAATATTCAAATATAAAATGTCTTAAAATTGTCTTTTTCAAAAGGTGATTATATAAGGACCACCACATAACCTAAATAAAATTAAAAATCGTTTTATTTTCAAAATAACTTTATGATAAAATACATATATACATATAAAAATATATATATAAGCAAATTATTTCTTATTTAAATAATCACCCATTACCTTTTTAAGTTTCTAATGGATAACTTTCAATGTAAGTATAATATCTCTAATAAAAGTATACATCATTAAAAAGGAAAAATGTGTTTATATAAATACTTTATTTTATGACTATAAAACCATTGATCTCTATGCATATTTTGAAAGGTGGATTTATATGTATAAAATGGTATAATTTTCAAAAGAAAAAAAAAAGAAAATTTAATATTAAATATATTACCATCACTTAAATTAGATAAGAAAAATCAAAGTAATATGGCATATTATTTTTTTTCCTCAACTTGTTGATATGGAATCTTTGTTCTATATATCCATCCCTCAATAATTATTTTTAATTGGAGTCAAGTTGTGAAGGACTTTTTGACACCCAAAATAGATTAAACCAAAAGCTTATACAATATTGTAATAATTAATTAATTAATGTGGCATGATGTTAAGCATTGATGTCCTAACTCCCACTTTAGAAAATATTTTATTTATTGTTAGTACTTTCTATTTATTTCAACTAATAATTTGCAATTCACCCAAATTAAAGCAAATATAATATTAGGTTAAATCCAAATATTTGGTTTATTGGTATGCATGTAACTCTCTCCAATTAGGCAATGTTTTTTTTAAGAGTAACACATAGATGGTGAGAAATTGTTCCAGCTAATTTCTAAATTATTAAATAAGTACTAATATATATATAAATAATAAATAAGTACTAAAGTGAACTACGATTCAAAATCTAAAGATGTAATTAAAATATTTTAAATTTTAGAAACGAAATAAACTATGAGACTTCAAATTACTCAAAACCAAATATATAATTTAACTAATTGGATGATTTAATATGGTTTGACAATCCTTTTTATTTTTTAGTTTCTACAAATATTGTTAGTCTCAAAGATTGCGTAAACAATAATAAGTTACAAGCCATTGTTGATGATGGATATATTTTCATTTGGTTTTTAAAAATTATGTTTGTTTTCTTACCATTTTTTTACAATAATTTTCATCTTTCTTAAGGAATATTTTAACTATATTTCAAAAATAAAAACCGGTTTTTAGAACTACTTCTTTATTAGTAGTTCTAACATTATTGTTGTTGTTGTTTTACTTTTTTTTTTTTTTTTTTCCTTCCAATTTTATATGAATTTCCCATTTCCAACATAGTTTATTTTGAATTCTCTTTCCCCTGTGGTTAGACAAAACCAACTAACCTACCAGCTCCATTGTACTTAATTTAAAAAAACAGAAAAAAAGAAAAAAAAAAAAAGTAAACTTTGTTGGAAAAGAAACAAGAATATTGGCAAATTCCACTTTTTTCTTTAGCCCTCCAATGAAGAAGAATCTATTATTAAATTATTAATGTTTTAAAAGCACTCATTTAATTTTATTTTTTCAAAAAATCTGTCTTTTTATGCATCTTGAAAAAGATAATTATTCTAGAAGATATTCCTAATTTTAATTGACCAAAATTAAAACTAATCACATTAAAACATATCAATATAATACTTACAAAATAGAATAATATAAAGTACAGTTGATTATATTTTATTTTTGTCTCTCAAGTTTATTGCTTGTTTGATTCTAATATTTAGAATTTTTAAATAATTTGATGAAATCTTTAAATTTTAGTCTATTATCATTTTTTAAAAATAAAATTTATATTAGAAGCTTTCGAATAGGCATATATATTTTTTATTTATTTACTTGATTATAATGTATAAATGTCTATATAAACACAAACATGTATGTGATATCACATGTGATATATGTTAGTATTAATGGTTGAATTTTAAATATAGATTTCAATTTATGTTAAATGATTAATGAATTTTTTTCGATATATAAAGAATGGAATACTTTTTACGTGAAGTTGAGAAAATATAATATGATTTTTAAAATTTCACGGAATAAAATGCAACAACGAATTCACATAAAATTTATTAGATTTATAATTAAAAAAAATAAAAATTGTCTAATTGCTCTATTTTCCTAATATATACACTCACAAATCTACACACATATTTTTCTTCATTTCGTTGTTTTATTATGGAAATACTTTTCAATATAAAGTACTATATATATATTCTCTCAAATTTATATGTATAAAAAAGAAATTTTAATCGTTTGTTCCTTGTTTTCCCTAGAAATTAATTTTTTTTTCTCATCTATTATAAGTTTCAATAAATAAAAAAGTCAATGGGAGCATAGACAATTATAGGAAAAAAAATGGTCTAGGCCTTTCTATGCCAACGCTAAAGAAAGGAAAAAAACTTGTACTATATTAATATATATCATTTATTATAGGGCTGTTTTCAAATATAAAAAAAATGAGTCAAACTGTTGACAAATGTAGAAAATTTTTATTGTCTACCAGCGAGCCGATAGAAAGTGAATTTTTTTTTATATTGGTAAATAGTTTGATATTTTTTTCTATTTATAGTAATTTTTCATTATTATATGTTAAGTTTCAATAAAAAGAAAAGGTAACATGAATGTTCAACTAACATAAACTTGTACTATATCAACCTTGAGGTTAGAAGTTCGATTCCCATCCAACATGTTGTCATAAAAAAAATCAATAAAAAACCTTTTTTCTAAAACGAAAGTTTAAATAAAAGAATCTTCCAAAATCAAAGAGTTGACTTAATTAATTATAAAAATTGTATGCTTCATGTCAAATTAAATTGCCTACTAAAATGAGTCTATTTCAATAGACATAAAACTTCTACTTCTAGTTAAATATTCGATTTTTTCATTTCACATATCGTTAAACAATAATAATCATCAAGTAATCAAGTTTTTCATTTCTTAACCTCAAAAAAAAAAAAAAAAAAAAAAAAAACCCCAAGTTTTGATAACTCCTCTTCCTATCAATCAATTCTTTTAGGGAAAAAAAAATACAAATTATACACTTACATTTTCATTAAAACGTGAAATAAAAAACTTTCATTTTTTAAAGAGAGAAATTAAAAAAAAAAAAAAAAAACCTTGTTATAATTAAAAATGTGTTGTACAGAATATTCTTTTTGGGTTCCTTTTTCTAATTGATTCATGTTGGATAGGATATTCTATATTGACAAATGAAAAGTCAAATGTTGTATATGATTGAAATCATCCGTTAAAATAGATAATTCTAAGTTCTTAATTACATTGTTTATTTAACCCAAAAAAAAAAAAATCAATATTTTTCAGAATGCAATTTATGAATTATCCACAACATTTTTATTTTATTATTTTAAAACAAGGTCAACCCACATAAAATACTACATTAAGCTTTTAATGGCAATTGTCATTTGGGGATTTATAAAGAAATATTGACAAAATTCAGTAAAATATTTCAAATTAAATATGTAGAAAGTCTATTTAATTAGGGATAGTTGTAAATATAGCAATCAGATTCAAAATATTAGTATATATAGCAACATTTTTAAAAAATTGTAAATATGACAAAATTTACTCGTGATAAACTTTGATCGCTGATAGACTTTTATGATCTAGATGATCTATCACTAATATACTTTGTTATATTTACAATTTTTTAAAAATGTTGTTATACACTTAGTTATTATATCTAAAATTGCTACTCATTACAATTACCTACTTAATTATTAATTTGACAACCAAAATGTGGAGGATATGATTTACATTTTACCATAATTTGATTAAAACTTAATTGAAAAATAGAATGGTTCCCCACTCAAATGTTCAAATTTTAAATTTTGAAAAGTATTTTTTTTTAATTTCTGTCTTTTTGGTCGTAAATATGACTTAACCAATTTAACTTCTAACTTTTCACTCTAATAATTTTTTCTTTTTCTCATCCAAACTTGTGATCACGATACATATCACTGTTGCTAAATTTTATGTATCGTTAACATTTTACTCGCTCTACCTAATTGATCCTATATATGCTTTAATTCCTCGACATAATTTCTAAATCAATTTTATTTTTTTTTTTTTTACTTTTCAAACTCAAACATAATACTTCAAACAATACATTAACTAATTTAAGTTAGATCCGTTACATTATGATAAACATGGGATCAACACATTACATTTTTTTTTGTTTTAATTACACTTTTGATGTCTCTTGACGATCTCAAGAGCTAACAATCAGCAAAATAAAACAAAACCGTACTAATATCATTAAAAAAAAACATTAAAATTATCCATTTTTATAATTAATAAAGTCTTGTAATTATAAAAAGTTAATGGAAAGAGAGAATCTATACCCGTTTCTCCCAAGCAATTATGATTAAAGTTTTGTGAATAATAATAATAATAATAATAATAATAATAATAATAATAATAATAATAATAATAATAATAAGAAGAAGAAGAAGAAGGGAGAAAGTAATATGAATTATGTGAGAGCAATGATTAAGTGTAGTTTAGACTGTACCTAATTTTTGTGTTTTTCTTTCCTTTACATAAAAAAAATAATAAATAAAGAAAAAAGAGTATTTTATTGGTCAATTGGCTGTGTTATTATAAAGATAGATGCATCTCAAGCACCACTTAAATTTTTCTTAGACGTATTATATAATAATAATTAATATATATATATATATATCATAAATTCCACGTCACCATTTGAAACTTCACTAATCCTTTAATGCATGCTTACGTAACACACACACCTTTTTCAGCCTTTTATATCTTTTCTTATCTAATTCTTTCTCATGCTTTTTTATATATATAATTAAAACTACAGGTAGGGTTAAGTTTCAACTTTTAAATTTGTGTCTGTTTAGCGACTGGATGAAGAATTTTTGTTATAAAGGCTTAGTTCTCAAAGCTTTACAAAAATATTAAAATGAGTAAAAAAAAATTTAATTACAAACTTACTTCATAAAATTTTAATTTTGTGTCTTATAGATCATTTTAATTTCATGTCTAATAGATTCTTGACCTATATGATTTTTTTTAAAAAAAGAATTAGTTGATCTATCCGATATAAAATTAAATTTATGTCTAATGAAATTTAAACTTTCAATTTTATCTTTTGTAGATCCATTAATTTTCAAAAAATATTGAATAGCTAATGACTTATTACTTTATTAGATACCAATTTTAAAGTTTAAAACTTAATACACAAATTTAAAGTTTGGGTTTACACTTTCTAAAGTTCATGAGTCAAATAAATACAAGTTTTAAAATTGAAATACTAAACCTGTGATTTAATTCTACCAAATAACTTTTTGTTCAAATTGCGTGCAAAATAGTTCAAACTTGGACCTATTGAGATGAGGTTGAAACATACTATTGCTTTGCTAAATAGTCATTTTTTTCGGTAAAAAATACTTTGTTTTATGCTAAGATAAAAGCACATTGGAATGGAGAGGGGACTTATAGTATTGAAAATATTAAAGTTTTGAGACAAATTTTTTTTTTTTAATTTTTAAAATTTAGAAACTAATTAAAATTGTAATTCATTGTTAATATTTGGATAGAGGTGTAGTTAGATAGAGAAGCAATAACTTTGAGCAAAATTTTAAAAAATAATGTCTCTCTCTCTCTCTCTCTCTCTCTCTCTCAAACATGATTGGAATCTATTTTTGTAATGAGAGAGAGAATCCAATATAATTGAATTAATTAATTAATTAATTAAGGGAAAAGTCCATAATGTTAAAAGTTTGGTAATATGATGTGGGCTGAAAATCTTACTCGAAGAGAAAATTCGTTTTAATTATAAGAACCTGCCATCATAATAGATATCCCACTTGGACTCTTTTTTCTTTTTCTCTCCTTTGTCCCTTCCATATTTGCCACGTGTCATACACGTCATCATTCAATGTGTGAGAGAAAAAGGAAAAAAAAAAAGTGGTATTTGGCTTGGTTTGGAGTTGTTTGGTTTTTGCATAAATCTATTGAGAAAGAAGGTGAAAGCTAGCTAATGGACTCACCACTAATTAAATCTTTATATTATATATTGTTTAATTATAAGTTAACTAGTAACATAGAAATTAATGGGTTTTGATTTTTAATAATGAATCTCATCTACCTTATAATCTTTGGGCAGTATCTACATATAATATATATATATATATATGTATATATATTTAAAAGATTGAAACTTAGACCTTATTGTTAAAGTTGGTTTTTTTTTTTTTTTTTTTCTCTATAGTACAATAATTGAAGTTAGGGGATTCGAACTATAGATCTCGTGATTACTAGTAACTTTGGATGATAATTGAGCTATGTTCGCTTTAACGTGTTTAAATTGATTTTAAGAGTTCTTGAGTAAATAGTTTTTTTAAGAACTATACTACTAACTACAAATTAAAAGAGACACTATTAATTAAGGGAGGAATTCTGTCTTTTTAGTATCTAAAATTTTAAGTAAGAATTAATTTCTTTCTTAAATTTTAAATTTTTTATTTCTTGAATTATTTTGAGTATAGTTTTCATGTTATTTTTAAGTTTTATAATGTTACATTTCTATCCTTGGATAGTTCGAATTCAGTTTTTATATAATTTTAAATTTTATGATTTTACACGTTTACTTTTAAGTTTTAACAAATACTCACTTTTAGTTAAAAAAAAAAAAATTAAAACATGAATAAAAATATAACATTTTAAAATTGAAGAACCAAATGAAAATTAGACTTCAAACTTTGGAATAAAACAAATATAATTTTCTCATTAATCAACAAATATAGTTTTTACTTTTGTCATTTATTTATTTAATATTTATATATGTAGTGTATTTATTCTTAATTTTCATTTACTTCAATAATAATTTAAAGCGTCAATTTTCTTAATATAACCATAATTTAAAAAACCAATTTTATTAAGTATTCGACAGGATTTATAATGATTTTGAGAAAAGAAATAAGGGCTCCTATATAGAATTAAAATAATCATATTTTATATTTAAATATAAACATTCAAATCCTATTTCTTAATTTTAAATTAAACAAAACACAATTGACTATCTGTGAGAGATTAGTAGTACTTTATTTGAGAAAAGAATTGTTGAAGTGCGACCAAAGTTCTACCTTAACTAAATAAAGAAGAAGACAAATTTTAATGTAATATATAATGTCTTGATTTTTTTACTCGCATTTTAAAGTATAATCACAAATAACAGATTATGGTATGTCACAATAAATATAACTCAACAACATATAGTATATTTTAGCCACAATGACTTTAAATCATGATTTAGATATTAAAAAAGTTTCTAATTGAAAATCCTCCTAGGAGGGTGGTAATAATAATTATTATTTTTTTAAAAAAAATATCAATGAATAACAAAAGTTCAAATAAGTTGCATCGATATCACAACTAAAATGAATGTAATAATCAAAGGCAAATGATTGAAATCACTAGGCAAATTCTCATTGTTTTCCTTTAAATAAAGATGTCGGTTTTAATGTTAACATGTTTTTTGATGAGATCAAGGTTTCTTATAAGTTCTCTCTCTCTCTCTCTCTTTCTAATTTAGTTTTTTTATTTTTTTAAATAACTCTCCAGTTTAGTTTTGATTGCATGGAATTTATAAGTAATTATTTAAATAAAATGTCTTAAGCTTCTATATACAAATGGAGGATAACAAAGTAGCTTCATTAATTTGATACAATTTTAATCAATAACTCTATGCTAGATATTTTAGTGCATTGACTACTATGTTAGATATTAAAAAATATGTAGTTTTTATCGACATCTCATTTTTTGTTTGAGGAATTTTTAAAAATAAAAAATAAAAGAAATTATTTACATAAAATAACAAAATTTTTATATAGTTGTGATAGACACCGATAGAAGTCTATTACTAATAGATGCTGAAGAAGTCTATCAACGTCTATCAGTGTTTTTTTTATTATTTTCTGTAAATAGTTTGACATTTTTTTTATATGCAAAAAAATTTCTTTTTCATTTTAATATAAAAGTAAAAATAAGTCATCAAAATTTGAATACTGAGTTAATACGAGTAGTTTTCAGTTATATTAAAATTTCATATATATAATTTCCATATCATCAAAGCAATAACATGAATATGACATAGAAAATGAAAAATTCCAAATAATGAAATGTAGTAATATTTTTACAAAATACAAGTTAAATATAAATTTTAATAAAAATTGAAAATGAAAGCTAATCTTTACCAAAAAAAAAAAAAAAAAAAAAAATTAGAAACCAAAATAGAAAGCAGAAATGTATTAAAAAAATCACTCAACTATATATGTCATTATTATTATTTTTTTACTGTAATTTTATTATAGCAACAATTTTTTTTTTTTTTTTTGGCAAAGGTGCAAGATGTTGGCCTTATGACATTTTAGAGACAGAAATTGACAGTCACAAAAACATAAGTACAAAATATCACACAAATACTATATTTGCTTATGACTTTGTGAACAAATGGTATATACTAAAATGTTCCAAAAAAAAAAAAAAACAGATAAGAAGAAAAAAAAAACTTTGGAAACTCAGATATATTGATTAATTTTAAAAAATAATAATTAAAAAACTTATTGATCTTCTCAAATCATGTGTTTCACCTTGGAGCTTTACCTAACCCTAATGGGACACTTTTAAAAGGGGAAAAAAAAGCTAAATAATTAAAATATAAATATATATACACAATAATATATTATATTTTCAAATGATTATGAAACAGATCTAGTTTCCACAAAGCACAAAGTATTTCTTCTCAACTTGCTAAAATAAGAATGAGCCATTCAAAAGCAAGTGGGAATTCCCCCAAAAATATTTTAATATTAAAAATCTTGGGTTCTTTTTTTTTCTTAAAATCTTTTATTATTAATCAAGATTCAATGGGGGGGTTTTAGAACAAAGATATAAAGGGAAAATCTCTATATTATATTATTTTTCATTAATTAAAACTAAATTAATTGTGTAAAAGGTAGAATTAAGAGAGAAAGGGAAAGCCTACCCTACACTTTGGTACTATATTGTACCTTTTTTAAGGGTCAATGTTTTTTAGGGTTGCAATTGGAGGGATAATACAATAAAAAGTCCATTTTCTCATGCATGCAAATAAGATAGAAAAGAAGGTTTAAAATATAGAAAAATACTTAGGTGCATGTCCGTCTCATCAAAATTATTTAATCATAATTTGTTATATGAAAAAATTTTCTTACTTATTTTTTGAAATATTTTAATTCATTTTTTAAACTAAATTATTATTATTATTTTTTTTAAAAAAAAAAACCTAAATTACATGTATGGAAATCATTTTTACAAAGTGGATATAAAAAAGTAAAAAATAAAAATAAACTACAATGACTTCAAATTTAACAAGATAATACCAACTAAGACCTAGCTAGCTAATTAAGTTAGAAAACATTGATTTTTTTTTTCTCCTTTTGTCTTTAAAACTACTTATAGTTCCTGATTTTAGAAAATGAAAAAAAAGACCTAAAAGATTAGATATTCAAACATATGTTTGTACTGAATATTTAGTATTAGCCAAATGGAACATAATTCAATTGACATACGAATGTGTTAGTAACCACGAGATCCATGATTTAAATCTCCCTACTTCAAATTATACTTAAAAAAAAAAAAAAATCTTTCTTCAAAGGAAGGAAAAACAATTATTTTTTCCCTAAGATTTTTTTTCTTTTTTCTTTTTTTTTTTTAAAGGGAGGTTAGCTAATTAACAATGTCTATCATCTTTAAGCCTTTTCACTAACTATTTTTTTTCTCTCTCCTTTTGCCTTCTCTTTATAGGAATTTGGCCTTCATTTTTTTATAAAGCAAATATATAGTAAATGGATCTCTGATGCTGCATCTCACCTAAGAATCTCTCTCTCTCTCTCTAACTCTCTTTCTAATACTTAAAATACAAAAGGATGAAAAAAAAAAAAAATTAAAGCCCCACTTTTGAATATTTATTTTTTTATCTAAAAAAAATTATTTTATAGTGGGTTTGGTATAATTTATATTTACTAAAAGAGCCGGCCTTCAATTGGAAGCTTAATCTTAATCTTTAAAGCCATTTCTCTCCTGAAGTCATATAAAAAAAATCTCAATCTACAAATACAATACAAATCAATTGATTAAACTAAAATATATACACAAAAATTTTCAAATGTAGTCTATAATTATTAATAAATTTTTAAGTTTGTTGTGCTTATAATCTCTTTTAGTCTTTTCTTTATTAATGTTGATAATATATTTGTAATGTATATTTTTTCATGAAAAATCATCATCATTATTATTTTATCCTACTTTAATGAAAGAAGAAGTAATTTAACTAATAATAGAGACTAATTTAAGATAACATATATATTTGGTGTGAATGCATTGAATTGTAGAATTTGGCTTTAAGGCTTAAAGTTAAAAGATTGACCCAATAATTCCTGTGTTTTTACAAATTGTGAAAATGATAGCACTACTCTTCATGCATATACATCATATTATTAAATTTTTTTTAGTACCATCATATTATTAATTAGGTTGTATGATTAATTATATTAATTTTCCATAGTTAGCCTCAGTCTCGAGAATTTATGTAACTTAAAATATGTATACCAATCAAGAGACTAAGGGTTCGAATCCTTTATTTTGTATATTGTTGAATTAAAAAAACTATTTTTTTTTTTTTTTTTTTTTACAAAGTGGAGTGTGAAAATTTAAACCCTAAATAAAATTTAAAATTAAATACATTTTAGTTATTATTTGGTGGAAGTTTTTTCTAAAATGTTTATTGCAACTGCATAATATACCATAGGAAATTGATTAGGTTAAAAAAAATCTCTAGATAAAAACATTGTAGAACTAAATAATAAAAATAGATAGAACAATTAAAACACACAAGCAAATTATCATCATGAATTTAGTTAATTAACAGATAAGTTATTTAATGAGTGGTGTGAATATAGTTAGTTAATGATTATAAAACAGAAAAAAATTAATGATAAACTATCACACAAATAAAAATATAATGATTAACGATCATTAAAGCAAGTCAAAATGTTTTTTTTTTTTTTTTTTTAAAAAAAAGTCAATATGATTTTGTTTAAAGACGACGCTATGTCCTTTCAAATAATAAATAACAAAATAAACAGATAACATTTATAAGATTGGATATTTGCAAATATCTTCAACATTAAAGCTACCCATTTTTTTAATTTTAAAAAACAATTTCTATGTCATATTTTATTTAATTTTTCTATTCTCACATTTAAGTTAAGAATACATATAAAATGATGTAAAAATAGAATTGTAAAAGTGAAAAATAAAGGTAAGAAAATTGATCTAAAATTCATATCAATCTCAAAGGAGCATAAAAATAATGCTCACCACCAATTAAAAAAAAAAATCCCATTCCGGAAAAAAAATTAATTTAAAAAATTGAGTCAACTTTTTGATGTAGTTTAGAATAATCTCAAGCATAATTTAAAGTAGTAAAATATGCAATAAATGCAAGGAAAATGGTATTCTCTTCAATAAAATAAGGGGAAATAATTATGATATTTTATTTGATGATATTCAACTCTGAAATTGAGTTGGTGAGCCAAACCAGATCACAGACAACTATGAATTAAGGACTCGGATTAGCATAATTAGGACCACTAATCATTTCCTAAGCACACTTTGAGTATATAATTTATATTTTGATAAAAAATCCATTTGGTTCAAAAAATCAAAGAAACAGAATTGGCAAATAGGAAAAACCCATATACCCAAATTGAAATTCAAGAAAATCCCAGAAAAGAAAGTTTGATTTTTCCCTTTTTTTTTGGGGTTAAACAATTGGGAGAAGGGAAAATCAGAGATTGGTGAAATCGCCTAAAAGTTGGATTTTTTTTATTTTTTATTTTTTGCAAACAAAAAATTGGGGAAAAGTGATAGAAAGAATTTTTGTAGTTAATGAATGTGGTTCATATCTATAGATATATGTGTGTATATATATTAATGGAAGCTTTCCATATAGAACAAAATTCTTGCATGCAAGGTAAAGATCATTGGTTCTTGGGTTTTAGTTATTTTACACTTGTGTGCATTAATTCTTTTTCTTTCTTTCTCTCTCTCTCTCTCTCCTCTTTCTCTCTCTGTTAGTGCTTTGCTTGAAATGTACCAACAGCACTCTTATCAAATGGGGTTCCTGTGCCTGTATTCAATACCTGCTGCTGCTGCTTCTCCTTCTCCTTCTTCTTCTTCTTCTTGTTTTTGCTGATTGTGAATTTGTGAGTAATTTTTACCCTCTGATTTTTGCCCCTTTTCTTCTCTTGTTCTTCTATGAACTAAGGTTTTTCAGCTTCAGTCTCAGCTCTGATTTCTTCTTCCTTCATTTTTCCAACTGGGGTTGTTTTTTTGGGACTTTTTTTCTTCTGGGTTTGTTTCATCTTCCCTTTAATTGCTTCTGTTGATATTGGTTTGTTCAATCGCCTTGTATTCTGCTTTTGTTGCTCTGGTTTTTGTTCTATCTGTTGCCTTTGGTCTGTTGTTCTGGGGGAAATTTTTTTTATTATTGTTATTGGTTCATTGTTCTGTGATTGAAGGAAGTTCACGTGGGTGTTTTTCCCCTATTTTCTTTTTGGCCTTTTTGAAGTGGCTGTTCATCTTCTTCTTTTTGCTTAAACGCTGCTGCCCAAATGAACTCTCAATTTGTTTGATTTGTCTTTCCCATTTTTTGATTTCACTCCATCGTTTTATTGAGGTTAGACCCATTGTAAATGTCTCATAGTCTCTTTATTCCAACTCTGGATTGTAGGAATTGGTGTGAAGGGATTAGGAAAACATCTGTTTCTTGGTGATTTTGAGGCTTGGAAAATGGCACCACAAACTGGCTATTTGAAAGAACATGAAGGAACTGTTCCTAATTCCCTTGGCCAGTTATCATCTTCTCCTGCTCGTTTATGGAGTGTCTTTGGGCAGGGTTCTCAATCAATCTTTGGGGATTTTAGTCAAGTGAAGGCTTCATCCATTGAACAACTTGGCAGTAATGGGAAAGAGTTCAATGGCACCAAACAAGCTGCTCATGGCCTGGAGAAAGTGAATATAGCTCCATTTTCCATCTATCCTGGTAACTTTCTGTTTGATTCATTTTCATTTCCCATGATCATATTTAAGTATACCAAAATGCATGAGAACATCTTGTAGGTTACTTATGCTGTGTTTCTCTTTAGATTACATGAAGGATTTCTTCCAAGGATGTAATGTTTGATGTATTAGCCTTCTTTTTTTTCCAAGCAATTTACTTACAAAAAGAAGCTGCAGAGAAGTAGTGGAAGGTTGACCTTATAGGAAATTAATCTTTGGAAGTTAGATGGTTTCTTCTTCTTCTTCTTCTTCTTACAATGGCACAGATGGTTTCTTCCTCTTCTTCTTACAATGGCGAATGTACGGATTTTCGAGTGATGATGTTATAGGCTATTTAAAAGTTAATTAGAGGTGGGAAAGGAGTGATTTATTCACAAAATCAATAGTTTCTCTAAGAATGAATAGCATAGGGAAATTGATAAAGAAGTTGGATACTTCTTTCCTGACATGTAGCAAACGTATGCTCTGAGGTACTACTGTTCAAAGAGAAATAGACCACTGGTAATAAATGTCTACAAGAAGAAATAGGTTTGGGGAGGAGGGACCTAGATTGTTAGCTGATCGACTTGACTTGTAACTTAGTAGCATGACGTTGGGGATGGGAGAAGTCGCGAGGGAGGGAAAGTGCTTGGGAGGGGATGCTTCTAGTAACCTGAGTTTGCTTAGGCTGGGAGGCAGGGAGCCTCTGAACATCTCCAAGCTTGCACCCTCGTTGTGAATAACTAATATTGAGTTCTATCCAATGGTAAAGAGTTTCCACCTTCAATATGGAGTTTACTACTAATGAAATAACATGCATCCAAATTCACCATATAAATATGGAAGTTAAGTGCAATCCTGTTGTGCAGTGTATGCCTCAATCATCTAACTTCTAGAACATAGAAGCCCGCCACTGCTTTCTTTTATGCATTCTACTCTTGAATTGGATCTCCCATTTTCCTTCACTAATATTTTACCTTCTCTTCAGAATATCATTTTCTAGCTAATACTTCAAGGATTTAGCATCATAGAACAATAAGCTAAAATGTCAACGATTATAAAACAAGAGGGAAAGAGAGTATGAAACTCAAGAAAGACTTTTTTCCCCTCTTTTTGAGCTTGCTTAGTTAATGTCTATCATTATCGTGATGTTTCTATCCTTATCTGATGAGAAAACTTCTCTTTTAAAAAAAAATACCTGCAGGTGACTGTAAGATTTCGATGGATGCACAAAAACCTTCACCAATTTTTTCCCTGCAATCACCCCTGTCAGAATATCAAAATCGTTTTGAGCTTGGATTTGGCCAGCCCATGGTATGATCTAAAATGTGTTTGGATTTTTTTTTTTTTTTTAAACAGTGATGTTTGTTTATATTATGTCGCTGATTTTGAAAAGCAAAAATGCAGATATGTGCAAATTATCCTTACATGGAACAGCATTATGGCATCCTCTCAGCTTATGGACCTCAAATACCAGTATGTTTCCTTCCATTCTTCAACCACACCCATTTTCCATTCTACCTTTGTATGTATTCTATGAGAATGGTCTTATATTCTTAAATATTTTCCCACAAAAGGAGTACCGATGAAACTCTGTTAGATAGCTGCATAGGTTGAACTAAAGCATGCAAAAACTTCAGAATGGGAAGTGGAAAACAATGCAACATAGCTGAAAAACCAGAAATGGTGCCAAGGAAACAAAACTTAAGGCATCTCTGAAATGAATGTTGCCAAAAAATTAATGGGAAACAAAACTTAAGGTTTCATGTAATAAAGTATAGTAGAGAAGTATTTTTCTTGAACAATATTTTTGTTGGTTGGATTCTGGTATTCATTGTAAGCAATCTGGAAAGGTCGGTCTGCCTATCTGTGAGTAAAAAACTTGACTATTTGCAATATTCAGGGCCGGATTATGCTGCCAATGAGTTTAACATCAGATGATGGACCTATTTATGTGAATGCAAAGCAGTATCATGGAATCATTAGGCGCAGGCAGATCCGTGCTAAGGCAATGATGGAGAATAAACTTGCAAGAACTCGTAAGGTATGTAAGTCTTACTCAGGTCTCTCTCCTAGCTCTTGATAGGTTATTTTTTTTTTTTTTGGTCATGGAATTCGTAGAAGATGTATGTGCATCAAAGGATGTGAATAGTTTCCTTTTGGTATATTTCCTCACCGGTATAACTAGAACTAGAAGTCAACATGATCCAGATGTCTGTCTAAAGAGTAACTCCCGTCCGGTTTTATTTGTAATTTCTGTTTACCAACCTGAGGGCTATGATAATTTTTTATATCAACATTTGGCTTAAATATGATATACTAGTCAGCATCATGTTAATTCTGTACTCTGAACAAACTGTTATGTTTTTGCACAGTAACATCATCCGGTCCAAATATTTTTCTTTGTCCTGTGCAGAACACTATATATCCACATTACTCCTGCTGATATAGATTGCATATCTGTCTTACAGCCATATATGCACGAATCGCGTCATCTTCATGCAATGCGCCGTCCACGTGGATCTGGTGGCCGTTTCTTGAACACAAAGAATCTGAAAAATGGGAAACCCTCAATGGAACCAAATAAAATTGATGATGTGAACCTTTCTGATTCAACTGGTTCCCAATGTTCTGTGGTTTTGCAATCAGATAGTGGAACTTTGAACACTCCAAATGAAGCAAAGGGGAGGGGCTTCAGTCTCTTGAGTTCTGAGGTATCGAGCTTATTCTCGAGAGGACTACAACGTTTTCAAATCAACCATCTTGGACCATCAATGCCATCGCTGGCGGAGATCATTGATGGAGGAGGGCATGGCATGGTTCTGCCCAAATGGGTTGCAGCAGCTGACAACTGCTGTGACCTTTGTGTTTGATGGCGAAGGCAATGGGTTCTTGGTGCAAGTCATTGCACCAAAACCCTGTCTTTGTTGCAACCAAATCCAGCTTGCTGCAATGTCGTCTAGACAATTGTCTCAGGCTTCGCGATGAGGATAGTCCCCGCGTTTGGTTGCAATGGCAAGTCATTTTTGGCTCTAACTAATGTTAGGTGTAGGATGTCTCTTATCTCTTTGTTTTACTTCTCAGTATGAGAAGTGGCTGAGAGAAACAAAAGGAATCATCCAATCAGATATGAAGTATGAAGTAATTGCAGTGCAGTAGACAAAAGGGTCTGTTCAAGAATAAGAGCATCAAGAGTATGAATTCTGCACTGTGTTTATTTATGACCCTGAAAGTAGAACAAGAAGAATGTTCATTAAGTCTAGTGTTTGGTTATTCAAATTCAGACATTCTGAAGCAATTTGTGCTGAACAAAGATGCTTGGCTTGTGGGTTTGTTTAAGGACAACTGTCATGTTTGTCTTTCAGTTTGTGTGTAATGAAGAATATTGTCTGTGTGTAATAAAGAATATTGTCTTTGTAATATCATCATCCATGCTGTTTCCTTTTTATCACAATGCAACATTTCTCTCACTTGTTCATGCTAATGCCCATATCCTCGTTTTCATAAAAATATGTTCACATACTTTTCTTTGACTATTCAATTACAACTTCTGATGATTCTCTTCATTAAACTAATTACTTGATTACATTAAAAAAAACTCGGTGAACAATAAATAGTAAAAAGTTTCAAAAAGTTTTCAGAGGGAATAAATAATAAATAATGAAATGAACAAAATTATTGTAGATTCCATTAATAATGGTTTGTTTAACAAAATAAAATAAAGTAAAAGAATATGCCTTTTGAAATATTCTTTTTTGGGTAAATTAACTTTTTGTCTTCAAGTTTGAGTTTTTACACTTATTTCATCTTTTGAGATTTTAAAATGGATAGATGTCGTACATGGAATGTTAAAAAAATGATTTTATGATTAATCGATTTTGGAGGCCCAAAATGAAAAATGTCCCACGTTTTCTAAACCTATGATTTTTAACCTCTTGCTTACCTCATCTTCAAGCAATTTCACAAAATTACCCTTTTCTTCTTCTCTTCTTCCATCAATTCTGCATTCTCTTCTCTTTTCTTTTCTTTTTTCCCCATTTTTTCTTTCTTTCTTCTTCTGGGTTGCAAGATACTTCTTCGGCAAGCCCAGATCCAGTGATGTTGCAGAACGAGACGAATGCCAGAGAGCGAGATTAGCCATTCGGTGTGCGCGAGGGTTTTGTTTTAGTAATTTCACCCGGTGTTGACGTAAGCAAAGGGTAAAAAAAAAAACCCCAATTTCAAAACGTTGGACAAATCTCATTTTCCCCTCTCAATTTGGATCATTGGTACAAAAACCTTGGATTTTGCCCTACTTTTTAAAGTTGAGAATTTTGTCATTTTGCTTATGTCATCGTCAGCAACAAAAATAAAAATACTAAAATACTAAAGTACCCATAATTTTTTGCCCTCTTGCTCTTCCCCTTCTCGCTTTTCTCCACTATTTTTTTTCCTTCAGTTGTAAGAGTCGAACGTGGGATGGCTGGCAATGGGTTTTCAAGGGTCGTGCAAAGAGTGGGGGTCACCAAAATGGGTCATTTGCAAGGGTCGTCGGAATGGGTTTGTGTTGCAGAGGGAGGTTTTGCCGGGATGGTTTCGTTGGATATGTGAATTTTTGCCGAGGGAGCAAAAGAGCGAGAGTAAGAGAAAGAGTGAGGCAAAAATCTTAACGTTTAAAAAGTAAGCCCAATCTCATTTCAACCCAAAAATTTGGATTATTCTTTTCTTATGATTTTCCCTCTTGATGAGTTGGCAAAATGAGATGTCATCTTCTTCCCTATTCTCCCCTCTCTCATGTCTAGAATTTCTATAGTCACAACAGCTTTTCTAAATAGATTAAATTACAAGTTTAGTCTCTACACTTTCAACTTTGAATTGTGTAACATTAGCTTCCTAGATATCCAAAATTTTTACTTTTGTCATATGCCTTTTAACCAAAAACAACATGTTGACAATTGACCTAAACTTTCAATTTTATATACAAACACATCTGAATTTCTTTTATTAAAAAAAATGTAAAATAGGTCCAAAAAGAAAAAACTAATGGAAAGTCCAAATAGTTCACGTCATGTAGTAATTTAAGCTGTAATATATTATACATTTGCAAGCATCTTCTATAGGTAGCGAAGCAGACGAGAAAAATGAAAGCGGAAAGAATCCACATTATAGAGATTGAAACCAGGACGAAGAATATAATATAAAAACTGAGATTTAGAATAGATTAAGAAGTGAGAGTATGAGGAATATTGGAACCTGGACTTTGAGATTCTTCTTCATGGACTCCTATCTACCGTCGATTTGTGAAGGATGTTCGTCATTTCAAATAACGCTCGCTGTTGATCCCGAACAAAGAGGAAAATGAAATGTTCTCCGATTTTTGTTTTGAATCGCCGGAAGAAGGGCCTCCTCCCACTGCGTTTTCAGATCTGCTACCAACAGAGGCGGCGACTGCGGCGAGGTTCGCCGGATGAATACTAGAGGAAGCCAGAAGGAGAGATGGGGAGTGGGAAAAGATGCTATCTGATCTTAGCACGTGGTACTCCAATAATTTTAAACAAGTCAGACTACTATTTTCGTCAACTACTTTCAAAATTATTTAATTTTAGTTCTATATATTATCCTAAATTTTGTAAATATTACTACTTTGTCGCTGATTTTAGAAATATATTCACAGTTATCTTCTTACACAAATAAATAATAATAATAATAATGTGTAGTCTGACTTGTAGAAGTATGTCTGGGGTCTACACATTTTTGAATGGAAAATCAAAGCCTGAGTGTTGGTCAAACCTGTCGAGTTTGGTTCATATCACCAAAGGGAAACTATTCAAGTTAAGCTTAGTGACTGAAAGCCTAGAATCTCGAAGACTACACATACACTAATAGTATCGATATTGCACATGTCTCGAGCATATGTCAGACAACAAACTCTATTAATAAGCATGTCCTTCCACCTTAAGGGGTATGAGATACGCTAAGTGCATAGTTGAGCTAAACGCTTCTTATATTAACTTAGGCACCCGAGTGTGTTCGCCTCGGCACCACATTGGTGTGAATTTTCTTATCAATTGGTGAATACGCCTTCACAAGTCGAAAATGAGCTTCATCCATGGGCCCAAGACTATGATGAGATCTGTGCACCAATAGTAAACTAATTTTAAAAAAAACTAACTTCAAATGACTAAATTTAAAATTTATTGAAAATACATGAATTAAAATTAGACATTTGGAAGTATATAAACTAAACTTAACCAATTATCAAAGTATAGAGATTAAAATGGTATTTTAACCTAAAAAGTACAACATAAAAAAATTAAACTGCACATGTCAAATGTCATTGAACTATACTCATCTTTGACAACTAGCTAGTTTTCTAGTTCCAACATCTACTCCTTCTATTTATCATTTGATATATCCTTAAATGATCGCTTTTTATTAATACGAATTTCAAGGAAAAAATTGAAAAGAAATAAAAGAAATAGTAATTAAACAAATATTTGCCATGGTTCGATATAAATATTTGTTTCTAAAAATTGATTTATTTTCTTAATTTAGATTAGAATGTGTGAGTTTTAATTTTAACTTAGATTGTTTTTTTTTTATATAAAAAATAGCTATAAATGAAAGTTTCCTTTAGTAAGGAAAAAAAAAAAAGAAAAATGATCCTATTTTTTCTATGTTTTTTCATTCTACCAATTACTTTTTAAAGATGTCTAATTGAGCCCTTAATCCATCCATGTCATTCTTCCAAAGATGCTGACGTGGTAAAACCATCAGTGGAATGGAAGTAATACAAAAGTAGAGAAAATTTTTCCGATCAAAGCAACCTTATCCACTTAGATTTTCTTCTTTCAATTTTTGAAGCTCCTCAATCCCCAAGGCTTCCTGGAGCAGAAATCCATCTCTGTCATTTGGGGATTCCACCATTTCCATTTTCTTCCTCAAATGTCAGCTTCTTCTGTCTCAATGGCTGCTGCTGCAGCAACTTCAGTTTCATCTTCTTCTCCACTCTGCAAGAAACTCTTCTTCACTCAACATCCCAACCAAATTCCTTCTCATTTTTCTCTAAAACAGAACCCATTGAAGCTTCTCAACCTCAGAATCCATTTACCCAACTTTTACCCTCTTTCCTTCTCCTCTGCTTCTCATCTCTACAGTGCTCCTCCTGCTTTTGATGGGCTCGAAGTCTCCGACTCTGAAACAGAATACGCAGAGATACAAGAATCAGATGGAGAAGAAGAAACCCATGAGGAAGACGAACAAAAGGTATCGGTGTCTCGCGAAGCAGGGAAGCTTTATATTGGGAATTTACCATATGCTATGACTTCTTCCCAATTGACTGAGGTCTTCGCCGAAGCTGGTCATGTGGTTTCTGTACAGGTTTGTGATTGAAGTAGTTTTTTTGCTTTGAATATTCTGAATCGATTCTTTTAGGGCTAATCGGAACTGCTTAGCCATTGTTGGATTCTTATGTGATTATCTTCTGAATCTTCTGTTAGGTTATATATGACAAAGTTACGGATAGGAGTAGGGGATTTGCATTTGTGACAATGGCAACTTTGGAGGAAGCTAAGGAAGCTATTCGGATGTTTGATGGCTCTGTAATTACTTATATTCTTTCTCTTTTTCATTGTATTTTCTTTTAGCTTAACAATTGTGGAGATTTTTGCGTACTTTCTAACTAAGAAGTTGAAAACATTGGTTAGAAACTAGGGATGGATATCCACAGTTTGTTAACATACTAGTGGTTGTTACTGTCTTATGCATTGATAGAAGGGCAAGGTTTTGTGGGAGGCTTTATTTTATTTTATTCTATTTTACTATTTGTGGTGCATTTGGCTCGAGAGGAATAATAAATTATTTAGAGAGGTGGAGAAGTGGTGTGGTGAGGTTTTTGTAATCATGATATTGGTTTGATTTTGTTGGATTGGAGCCCTTTCTTATAGTTTATGCTTTGGATGTCCCTTTTGTTGGGATTTTTGCTCAATGAAAGCAACTTTAAAGCTGGATCTTGCTGAGAGAGAATTTGTCTCTATAAACATTCTGATATTGCATTGTCTCTATAGAACATTTAATAAAGGGACTAAATAAATCCTTCTTGATGAAACAAAACTTTGGAGAAGGTCAATTTACCTGTAGGCAAATTCTAATGTTGGGGTGCTTTTCCATTACTTGAACAATTGGCATATTATGGTGTCTCTACAAATGTTTTGTTATTGCATTGTTGGTGCCTTTTGTAGAATTAGATGATATTAGTGTTAGTGTTAGACATTAAAGGGTGGTGTTGATTCTAATACAATGGTCACAAATAGACTATAAATGCTCAGTGTAGTAGTTTTGATATTATGGTATGACATCTCTATATGATTGAGAAATTTATTGACAGTGTAAGATATTTAAGATTGCTAAAATGTTGCTAATGGTGGCACTACTTGTCAGCAAATCGGTGGCCGAACCGTTCGGGTGAACTTTCCTGAAGTTCCAAGGGGAGGAGAAAAGGAAGTCATGGGGCCAAAGATAAGAAGCAGCTATAACAAATTTGTAGATAGTCCTCACAAAATATATGCAGGGAACCTTGGTTGGGGTCTCACATCTCAGAGTCTTAGAGACGCTTTTGAAAACCAACCAGGGATATTGAGTGCCAAGGTCATCTATGATAGGGCATCTGGAAAAAGTAGAGGTTTTGGATTTGTATCGTTTGAAACTGCTGAGGATGCAGAGTCTGCTTTGGAGTCCATGAATGGAGTGGTAAGGAAGTGGAGTTACTTTCTAAAAGAATGAGAATCTAGAATTAATTATTTGAATAAAGTAGTTGGCAATATGATTCTAGAGATTAGACAACCTGAACACGTGACAGATTTACTGATGTGATTGATCCCCAACTACATTATTATTTTTTAACTACTTCTAAATGGGCCCATATTAACATAAACCTTGCAAACCAGAATTACATTATTTGAGAAATAGCCAAGAGAAAATGTACCTGATGTATATTCAGTCCTGTGTTATAGATACAAGTCACTCATTGACCTCTTCCTATGCTAACAGGAAGTTGAAGGGCGGCCGCTTCGTCTGAACATCGCTGCAGGGCAGGCCCCGACTTCTCCAGCAGCATTCACAAGGACTGAAAATGCTATCGACAGCAAAGAATTGCTTACAAGTATCAGTGCCTGAAATCTGTTGTTGATAGTTGAGTTGGCCCGAAAATTAAACTGAAACTGAAGACTAGCGGAAATTGTTCTGAAAATTGCATACCTTCAGGTCTTCCCTCGCAATTTTCTTTCATTCCTTGCTCAACTACCAAGGAAGCCTAGATTTTTTCATTGAGTAGTGTATGTGAGTTGTGGAAAGTGTGAAAGTGTTGCCATAGGTTACGAGTTTTTTTTAATGTATGACTTGAGAATTGGACTACATGTACTACGGAGTCTCTTTGCTGAGTTAAGTGCATATATTCATCTCTCGGCCTTTTATTCCTTATCTTTGCTAAATATGACTACGAGTCTACAACTACTGATTTGTTGTCTCTCTCTCTCCCCCCTCCCGAGAATTAACAATTTAAGTGTAATGTCTTATGAAAAAAGGAGACTGAAAAACTGGACGCATGGTAATGAAAGAAAGTTAACATATTGGAGAAAAATGTGCTTCTGCTTCCAAAACTAATGGTGTGTAAAAATAATAGAGTTCAACAAAATGTATGTTTCAGATTTATACTAATTTTTTTTCATCAAGATCGTGAGAACCAGCAAGGAGAGCATCTGCTGCAGAGTCCAGGTCTTGAGGAAAGAAAACTCTGCAAGATTGAGCAAAACAAGTAGAAAGAAAACAGTAAGACTCCTATGAATGATTCGTTGCAGTCTTGCAGAAAATCTAAAAAGTATTTGAATGATATTATCTCGTTCTTGGAAATTCATGATACCTGCACGTATTGTGGTACAAAGTTTCACTAAGCTGATCGATATCCATGATGCCTTTACATCCAGCCAAGACCTCAAGAACTTGCCTGAAAAAGCAAGCCAAATCTTAGAAAAGTAATAAATGGCATCAAACACAAACTTTCCTAAAAAAAACTGCAAGACAAGGAAAAAAATCCAGGATATGTAGAAACAAAACGATGAAGACATTGACAAATAAATAAAAAAAAAACAGAGCCAAAACATATAACTATAATTGCATCCAAACACAACCCCTCCTTTAAAAAAAGTAGAAGGAAAATGTCTAGAAACAAAAGGATAAAAATATCGAAAAAGGAAAAGTTCCATTTCAACAAGCTTCAACAGCAACAAAGATGATATATTCGTACTTTGAAGGATGTCATTACTAACAAATTCAACGAAGAACGAACATTTATAATCTACCAATAAAGCCCAACAAATCTAATACAGAAATTCAATAGGGCTCACTATTGTAACCTCTGTTGGCTGTTGCAAAATAGAAGAGGGGTAAAAGAAGAAACATTGGCTCCAACGATGCATCTTATCCTCCCAACTCATATTATAAATTTGCAAAACTGAGTGATTTTGTAATTTGAGAATTTGCACAAAGTATGATGTAGTTATTTCATGTTTCTCCTTGCAGGCCTACCTAGTTGGTCCACTAAAACTTGAAGCAATTATTGGAAAGCATTTTCCCGGATGGCGACAGTTATAAAGTAAAAGGGAAGTCTATTTAAGAAAAAGAACAATAAAATACATTGTATCTTACCGAACTAAACATGGTTCATTCCGGCCTTTCACTATGCACTGCTCATCATGTTTCTCTTTCTTCTTAGAAGCCCAGACCGATTTAACAAACTTAATCCCAGCATGTGTGTTCTTGATTTCACAATATGGAGAGTCTGTCTCAATCATCAGTCTCTCAATTGGTATACCCCTCACAACATCAAGATTTTCAGCAGTTTTCAGAGAGCAACCGTTAATCCCTGTTTAGCAGTTGCAATTAATTTGAGGAATGAGATTCAAGAGAGAAATAAATAAATCTGGAAGGATGAGCAAGTGGCAATCACCTATGTATAAGTTACTGAATGAGAGAAGCTTGTCACGATCTTCTGCACTATCTGTAAAAGAATGAACAACTCCAGCACAAAACCTATGCAACAAGCATCAATGGCATGATCAGCATCCGTGCAATAAGAAAAGAAAGCAACTAAATTTGACAAGTTAATGATCATTTATGAGAAATACAATAATCAAAAGAAAATGAGGAAAACGAAATGTATTACATGTAATACTTGAACCATATTCTTTAACAGTGCAATCCCGTAGGATATTTTAAGCTCATGCCCTTATAATTATCTCTTTTCTCCTCTTAGCCAAAAGAAAAACATATATGTATATGTGTATGTGCATTTCTCCTCTCCTATAAAGTGTATTAAAGATAATTGCATTCATCTTAAGTAAGTTTATTCTTTCTTTGCTCAGAGGAAATAATTTGATTTCCCTTTCATTTGTCCAATATATTGTTTCTATCATTTCCTTTACAATGTATATATCAGAGAACTGATTAATTTAGTCGCAAAAACAAATTGTATCTTAGCATATTGCTTGCACAGACTCGTGTACCTGTTGAAATAATCAATGTTTTTGCTCTTGGTACTTGAAGTTTTATTCCTCAGAAGCATTCACATCTTGGTTCTAATTTTCTATTTCAAAGCCAGATGACCAGTGACTTAAATCTAGAAAATTCTAATATGGTAAAGGTTTTGTTTTCTCATTGGTTTAGAAGTCTGACCTTTGCTTATTTCGCTCTACAATGTCACAAAAATCTTCAGCAGCTGCACGCATGTGTAGAAACATAGGAAGCTTTGTTGTGTGTGCTAATTCAAACTGCTTCTCGAAATATCTACAATTATGCAGCTCAGAAATAAATATCCAATTCTACAACACAAGACCGTGCATATCTGTTGGGTTGCATAAAATGCATAACATGGGATTTGAAGAATATTCTTCTAAGTGATCACTCACTTCTTTTGAATATCAGCAGGGCAAAAGTGAAGCCTGTCATAATCTAATCCACATTCACCAACTGCAACGACCTTAAGTACATGGGTGTGGCATGAAGATGATTAATCCTCTCAAAGAATCACGGCAAAGACATCGAACCTTTTTTCTTCTTTTTTTTTTGGAGATGAGACACATACAAACCTTTCCTTTCTCAATTCCCTCTTTGGTCAATGAAAGAAGAGCCTGAAAATACGTCTCTGGGTCACCACTCTCTTCAAATTCCTGAAAATAAAGTATATCACAAGCTATACAAAACCATGAATGATGCACAAAAAAATAGAAGAATAAACAACCTTGCATCTAGTTGGATGCACACCCACAGTACAAAAAAGCCTTCCTACAAGCAAAACAACATGTTGAATCAGGAGAAACACAGATAACGCAGTAGGGTATAATGAAGTTCAACAGAATTTAGACAATAAAAACGAAATAAAACCATCTGTTTCCGCAATTTTAAGGGCTTCCCTTGATTCCTCGAGTGATCCACCGGTCACCTGCATTTACAAACTTTTCTAGATCGTATCACTATCATCTTCAGACCAAAAAAAGACAGAAAGAAATAAATGGTTTATCAGAATAAATCTTACATTCATGCTTTATATGTTTATATTTCTTTATTTTCTTTCATCCTTCCGGTCATGGAAATAAAAGTCTAATTTCTGCGACACGGAAGGAAGTAACTTTGGCAGAAAGAAATAGTAGAAAGATTAGCACAAGACCTCACTACTCTTTTGTTTCTTCATTGAGGCTCAGGCAAACGAGAGCATCAAGGAAGCCAATCCAAGGATACATGTTTCAGAACTTAAAGATACTAAGAAAGCAATCAAATAACCGAACAATGGGTTATTACAATAAAAAATGAAAAAGACTCACAATGATTCGCTGAACCCCAGCACTCCAAGCCCTGCTCAATACAGCTGCAATGTCAGCTGCGTGGTATTGCTTCCCGTGGTAAATTCCTTTGAACATACCATCTGCATTCAAAACACTAATCTCATTCCAGAGAAGTAAAAGGACAGAGACCCTTTCGTCTGCCCTAATGTATAAACAACAGACATTTTGTTATCGAATGAAATGCTGGCATCACCTGTAAAATTGACCGCAATATCTGCAAAATGATATTGATAGAAAGGCGAAAAGAGTTAATGGCAGCTCGATTGAGTAAAGAAGGGCGAAAATTTGTGTTTGGCTGGGAAGAAAGTTACTTACCTATCATTCGCAGTGTTCCCATGGTCGAGGAAAGCGAGAGAAGAGCTTGAAAGATGCGCTTTGATTTGAACTTGCTTGAAATTGGTTCGAATTGGTAAGAGAGATGAACTCGAATCTGCAATGGATAAGCCGGTCGCCTGTGTTCTCCCGCCGGATTCCGATCCCGGTGAAGCAGAAGAGTAATTTCGACGATGGAAGATATTTCCGATCGGTCCTTTTAGTACGATCCCACCCTCCGCAATTCGACAAGATTTTTATTTTTCTTTGACCGACAGTAAAAAAATTTTACGTTGGTAAATAATTTCACTTATTTTTTTATATTTAAAAACAGTCATAATTTAATTTAATTTTGAGAAAAATTAATAAACTTTAAACTAATAACACATGTGTGGAACATATAAATTATAATTATATACACCAAAATTTTCCCAAAAAAAATGTAATTATATCGATGTGTGTTTCTTCAAACATTGAATCAACGAAATGGGTTGTTTTCAACTCATCTACTTTCTCTACTTTTCTATATTTCTTCAAATATTGAATCAAAAGATAGTACTACTTTCTCTATTTGAAAGATGTTAAAATGTAAGGGACTAGATTGCAAATTTAAAATAATAGAAACCTTGAAAAACACTTAAATTGATTAAGAAATGAGTGATTAATTAGGGAATGCCTTATGGATGACCTACATTTAGGGGGAGGGGATGGGGAAAGAGAAATAAGTTTTGCTCCACTTTATGAAAATAAGGTTTTTTTTACTCTTTGTTGGCGTCAAATTTGGACGAAATTACCAAAAAAGGAACTTCACGCACGCGAAATGGGCTTTTCTCGCTCTCTTACTTTCTTACTCTCGCTCTTTTTTCTTTCATAGATCGCTCTCCTCTCTCCCTTTCTTTCGCGATCTCACTCTCGCTCCCTTTTCTCTCACAAATCACTTTCCTCTCTCCCTTTCTCTGACGGTCTCACTATTACATTCTCACTCTCTTACTCTCGCTCTCTGATGTTCAGTCTCAAAGAAGGTAGAGAAAATTCATAACTTCACGTGTTTATGACATCAATAGAAGGTCAATTACTATTGTTTTTAAAAAGTATGTCATTTTTCATTTTGTACCTCCAAAATGGGTCAATTGTGCAATTTTCTCAATTAATTAGTCCATCAAACTAGACGAAGCTTATGTTCAAAGTCAACTCAATTATTAGAGATTGTATTATGCAACAAGATTCAATAACAAGAGCTAAAGCTAAAAGTCTATTAGAAGCATTGTATACTATCAGGTTAAGGTGATAAGCATAATGTAATGGTGAAAAGTTGAATGATTACAACCAATGGTGAAAAGTTGCCTTTATACCAGCTTTATAAGGTACCTAATCATCCAAAAGAATTAATTAGTCTAAAAATTCATATTCATTATTGTTTTTAATGCATTATGCATCTATTTAGTTTATGTATGTAACTTGAAAGATTATTGATTGAACCTAGATTAGATAGGTCCAGGAGTCTGTCCTTTTATTGCGTTTATTCAATCAGTATGAATAAAAATGTAATTTTGTCATTGGAAGAAAGAACTAGTTGAATGAAATTTCATATTGAGTTCAAACTTTATGCTTTATTTGTATTATTGTGTTTAGAATACAAGTTTAGAACTTTCGATCTATTGATCAATTAAATTGGAGAGAATTCAAAATCTTGAAGATAGGAAGAATTTTCATGGCTCGTTTTTCAAATAAAATCCATTAACCTTCTTCCGGTTGTTTTATCATTATTATTATTAGGTCATCTTATTTTTGTTTTAGACCACCTGAAATAAAATAAATAAGTTATATTGCATAATTGTGGACCTTCTTTTCATCACAAACATATCTATATTTAGGCCATACTTATATCAAAATTGTTGTAATTGTAATAGATTTTTTTTATTATTCATAATCCACATAAAATATTGTTAACTAATTTTTTGAAACATATTTAAATGAGTCTCACTTTTCATATTACGATTAATTGATTACGTTTGTTGGGAATGACCTTAGTGTAAATTATTTACACAAAATTATGATTATCAAGATTCTTAAATGTTTGTTGACAATTTCTTTTTCAGACTTTTCTTTTTTTTTTTAATTATTTATAATCTATTTTCTATCTCATATTTTTAGACGTAGACAAAGTTTGAAAAAGAAGTCTGAAAACTATTATTTATATTTAAATTTTATTAAAATATTTAGAAGTTAAAAAGTAGACTACAAAACAAAGTGCTTGTAGATAAATATCTAGCTTAACAAGAAAACCAAAAAGAAAAGTATAACCAAATATTTACGAGTTCCATTTGAATAACATGTGAAGTTCTAACAATCCTTTTGATATCGTCGAACCAAGAAATTTTACATATTAACTTCAACTTTTCACTCGAAGATTTAAATACAAGACGATCCATACTTCTTCCTACTAAATTTTTCTTTTGTTGGTATAGTATTTTTAGTTCAATATTTTGCTAAGTGGAGGTAGGGACTCAAACTTCTAACTTTTTTTTTTTTAGAAAATATAACGTCTTGACTTTGATTGACCATTTTACCCTGAAAAATTTACGGTTTTTTAAAATTGAATGTAAAGAAGAAAAGCACATGGAGGGGGAGTTTGTGAGTGGAATAGAGAAAGAACATAATATATAAACTAAATCACTCAAAAAAAGTATCAAATCTATTACACAGAAGAATCTAAAATCCAAAGGATGTACACAACAATGTCTAACCCAACAGGAACCAATCCTGCCTATTCATTGACATTAAGACCTCAAGGTTTTTCATCAATCAAGCCATACTCCATCTAACCTCTTCATGTCTAAACTGTTATAGAATTAAAGAAATAATGATACTAATGAAAAAATGGAAACAAAATGAGGTAAAAACAGATAATAAGATCCTCATGTCTCAAATAATATGGGCAGTAACATACAGCGGTATGGTGTGAGGGCTCGATCGAGAGTTTTTAGGTATGAGACGACTCGTTGAACTTCGTAGGAAAGAGGCCTTAAACCAGGCGTTTTAGGGTGTTGTGGATGAACCACTGTTATTTTTCTTCCAAGGCTGCAGGCTGAGGACAATCACCATGACAATGAGCAGCAAAATGATGATGGCAATAATTGTCCATTTCCGGGTGTTTTTCTGGTATACTCTGGCTGTTGTCAACTCCTGCGTGCCACCTCGAACAAAAGAATGAGCCCTGTTCACTTGGCTCTCGATGTCGTCGAGTTTCTCGCCTTGCTCGTGCACCAAGACTGCCATGTCCAAGAAAACCTGGTGCAGCTCTTTGAGGTTCCTTTCCAGGTCTTTTACAGCATCATGCCTCTCCTGGATCTCACTAATGGTGTCTAAGATTCTGCCTCTACCTTGTTCTTGAATGGCTTTCTGCAAGAATGTTTCACTTTCACCTGCATAGTTGAGATATCATATCACGTTAGCAGATGTTCATCATTTGTCTTGAGATTATATTTCTGAAATCAACTTGAAGAATTGAACTTATAATCGAACAAACATTCGATATATAACCATTTGGGAATTTGGAACACAAGCATTAGTCCATGGGATTAGATTTCAAATTCAATTACAATCCAACATTTCATTTCTAGCAATCCTATTTTAGGACTTTATGTTCAATACAAAACATATTCATATCTCCCTCTTTCTCACATACCAAACACTACATCCTTCATTTCCAAAGACATTGAAACTCATTCTTATTCATTCACCAAATAATGGCATCCATCTCCTAGAGAATTGAAAGAGAAGATAAGAAAATGGGATCAAAGAAACAAAATCTACATCCCCCACAAACATCACCCCACAGCAAGTTTAGATGATCTTCAAGCATTTCTAAACACATTCAAATGGAGAAAATATACAACAGTCATACAAGTTCCCATTAGATGCAGTTTGGACCAAATCTTCTTACTCTAACTTAACATAATTAAAGATGAATTTCATATTATATCATGTGATCATACCAACATCTCAGAACAAATTTCCATCACAAGTCATGGTGATCCAGCAAATGATGGGTTTTTAACATTTTATCATCCTAAGTATATTGAACCCACAAGCCAAAATTAATAAATAAAGAACTCGAAACAGTCAAATTTGAGTTCTCTCACCTGTAGATATCAAGACATCAATGGTCTTCTCGTCCGGATTTTCACCAGTAACCGTGTAATATCTTCGCTGAACGGTCTCCCTGTACTCGGAGGAGATCTGTTGCCTGAGATTGTTGAAACTCTCCATAGAATCCTGCAATTTCTTCCTCAAACCGTTGACTACAGAAGTCCGAGTCCGGTCAGAAGAGGAACCGGGACCGCAACCAGGGAGGCTCCGATTGGCAGCATTAGAGCGATCAAGAGCCTCCAATCGGACTTTAATGAGCTTGGCCTTCTTAAGAGCAAGGGAAACATCAGAATCCATGCGAGATCGGAGGTCCTTGACAGCCTTAGCATTGTGAAGGGTCTTGCTCTGTTCATGGGAGTCATGGAGGTTAGTGTAGAGTCGCTCAAGCTCCTTGAGCTCGTCTTTAACAGACTCAACATCTTCAAAGAACTTGTCGAGATTAACAGCAGTGGGGGAAGAGGAAGCGTTGCCCATTTCAACAACATGGGTGTCGCGGGAAAAGGATCGAGAGGAGAATAAATCGTTCATTGGTGAAAACCCAGAAGAAGAAATGGAAAATGGAGAAATGGGTTGGATGAAAACCGGGGAATTGAAGAACCCAGAAGAGGGATTGATGGGTTATATGAGAAAATAAGGAAAAACGGGTCAAATGGTGTACAAATGGAGGAATCTGAGGGGAAAAGGGAAAAAAGAAGTCAAAGGGGTGGGGCGGAGAATTGGGATAGGTGAAGAAGAAATGGAAGAGAGGAAGTTCCTTCGAAGGATGGATGATCAGACTTGGTGGAACCAGTCTTATAAGTTATACATATAAAAAAAACAAGCTTCTAAAATCTTTTTTTCTAAAATATATTTGGAACGTGAATTTTATTGAAAATATTTTTCTAATTCTTTTTTAAAAAGAAATACTTGGTCTAGACTCGGTTTATTATGATTTTTATTTGGTCTAAAAAAATACTATTAAAAAATATCTTTTTTCAACCAAGAATAATTTACCATATGACAACTTGGCATTTGGGTGGACTATAATGTAGTGCGATGCACCTAAGTTTTTTTTTTTTTTTTTTGAAGTGTAAGTTTGGTTTTTATTTAGTTTCTAGGTTTTAAAATATTACATTTTTATCTAAATTTTAAGAATAATTTCTATTTAGTCCCTAAAAATCTAGATTTACATGTTTAGCCTTGAGCTTTCATGAATGCAAAATTTATACAATACTTTCCAAGAATAATTAATTAATGGATCTACATTAAACATAAAATTAAAAGGTTTTGATTTCATTAGGCATAAAATTCAAATTTCATCTAATAAACCAATTAGTTTTGAAACTTTTAAATTTGTCAAAAATTTAATTGGCACAAAATTGAATTTTTAGAGACCTATTACAACACTTTTAAAAATATAAAGACTAAATAAACACATATTTTCAAAGTTCAAGTACTAAATTTGTTTTTAAAAAAATTCTTTTTAAAATTCAACAATATTTGAAGACTTGACCTCTTGGTCGGTGTTATATGTTTATCATATGTCAATTACTACATGTCAATATGAGTATATCTATGTAGTAATTGATATGTATTTCTTTTTTGAAGTCAGAGGTTTAAATTCATACTCCACATTGGTTGTACTTAAAAAAAATATAAAAAAAATATTTTATCAATAATTGACATGTATTTCTTTTTTGAAGTCAGAGGTTTAAATTCATACTCCACATTGGTTGTACTTAAAAAAATATATTAAAAAAATATTTTATCAATAATTGACATGTATTTCTTTTTTAAAATAAGAGGTTTAAATCTTCATGCTCAATATTGGTTGTTACTAAGAACAATAAAATATTGTTATTTTAAACTTAATTCTTCATAGGTTAAACTATAAATTTAGTGGTAGGGTAGACTTTTTAATTCATATATTTTAAGAGGTTATTGATATGTTCTTGTATTCTTTTTTTAAATTTTGTATATTTAGTTCATTTACTTACCAAAATTATAACTAATGATTAAAATATTTGTTAATATATCCAATCGAAGGGTTTAATATAAACCCATTATTAATAGATACCTTCAATATCTTTTTATTAATATACAAAACACATAAAAATGATATCATATATTAATCATAACATGAAGATATACACTAATGACAATATCTATAACTTAGTTTTGAAGTAGAAATTATGAAATTAATATAATTTTTATAATTTTTTATTTACAAAATATTATTCATCGATATTTTGATGATATATATTTATCGATAAATCTATAAAACTGAAATTTTGATATCGATATAGACATCGATATTTCCATTCTTAATATCCACATTTTTGTTGAGTGTAATAGAGGTTAGTGATTCGAACCACTAAACTCGGTCGCTAACATATATTTGATCTTAGTTGAGCTATGATCGTTTTAGTCCTATTTGCATAACTGTTGTACTAATTTTTAAAAAAAAGATTACAACAATTAAATAGAAACAACTTAAGATTTTAGAGGCAGTGGTTCCAAAATTAAGAACAACTTACCAATTCAGGCATAGTTTAATTGGTTAACTAGTATTATTTCCTAACCTAAAATGTCAATGTTTGGAATCGTAACGTTGAACTAAAAAACAAATTCAAAAAAAATAATTATTTAAGTGATGAACTATTTGGTTGTTTAGTTAAGAAAAGTATTTGAAAAGTATTTTTTAAAATATATCATACTAATGTATGGATAAATAGTGGTATATTCATTTTATTTGACTCGTGATTTAAAGGAAAATTTTTACAAATAAAAAAAATGTCAAACTATTTACAAAAGATAGCAAAAAAAATACTGATAGACATTGATAGACTTCTATCAGCATCTATCAGTGATAGATTTCTATCATTTCTATTACCGATAGACCCTGATAGACTTCTATCATCATCTATCAAACTATCTAAAAATTTTGCTATTTTGTGTAAATAGTTTCCTTTATTTTTCTATTTTTAAAAAGTCCCCTGATTTAAATGAATAGAAATAAAACGATATATGAAATGTTGATAATTGATAATATTAAAATTATACGATTAGAAATTAAAATAATGCAAATTCATAATATAATAATAATAAAATAAAATAAAATAAATTATTTTCTCTTTTAAATCTTGTTAGTTATTAATTAGACTAGTCTTTTCTTGAAGGGGTTTTTAGAAAACGCGTTTGAAGACTGTTTTGACTTGGTCGTTTTCCTCCGGCGTCTACACGGATCACTTTTTTTTTATTTTTTTATTTTAAAACTCTCTCATCTATTTTTCTCTCTCCAATAATTTTTTGAATAATTAAATGTTCATAAAGTTTAGAGCTTTTAATGATAAGGACAAATATGTGGATAAAATTTGCAATCATACCCTTCTTCCAAGTGGATTTTAACTTTGTTTTTATTGTACTACATTACAAATACAAGTCCGAGAATTCGAATGTACAAGACTTTTTAAGAGTGGCGTCTTAATTTTATTTTATTTTTTAACTAAAATTCATTAAAATCGAAACAGCAACCCATCAACCATGTGTCGATTCCTCTCAAATATGAGAGATAAGACAGAGAAAGAAAAGAACTCTTCTCGAAAAGAGGAAGAAGAAATTAAAACTACTAGATTATGTACAATTTTATTCTCCTCTCTAGAAATTTGACAAAAACTAGAAATATTTACAAAAAGAACAAGAAAGAGAGCATCCTCAGCAAAAAGAATAAACTCCTGATAAGTTGAAATTCTCAAGATTCAGAAGCTTGATGAATCTCATTGAACTTGATTCCACTGTTGAACTATATTCAATTTGCCTACTAGATTATAGTAATCTAGAACTTCTTAAGAAATGTGAGACGTTTTAACTATTTCTTTTTTTAGTACAACATGTGAGATTGGAGGAGATTCAATCATCTGACTTTTTTATTATTTTTCTTATCAATGATACATGTCTTTACTGGTTAGATCATGTTTAAATTGGCATTGACCTTTTAACTATCAAGTTAAGCTCAATTAAGTTATTATATTATATTAATAATGAAATAAAGACACCAAACTAATCATTCTTAAAACTTAAAATTACATGCCAAAACAAATATTTTAAAAATACATAAACTAAAGGAGAAGTTTTAAAAACGGAAAAATAAGGTAAACTATTTACACAAAATAGCAAAATTTTTAAATAGTTGTGATAGACCCTGATAGAAGTCTATCAGGATCTATCAACAATAGAAATGATAGAAGTCTATCAATGTCTATCAGTATTTTTTTTTGCTATTTTATGTAAATAGTTTGACATTTTTTTTATTTGTAAAAATTTCCCTACACTAAAATTAACAAAATTTCAAATTACAAGAAGGAAAATGAACATTTGAAAGAATAATCCCAACATGAAAAAAAAATAAAAAAATACAACGACCAAAGTAGCATTTAAATATTTTCTCTCTCTCATTATGGTAAGATTGACCATGCAGTTTTACAAAGGATTCAAATTATTAATGTCTTATTTAATAACCATTTAATTTTTTAATTTTTTATTTTTGAAAATTAAGTTTATAAACTTCCCTTATTGATTTATTTTGTTATCTATTTTTTAGGAGTGTTTTTAAAATCAAGTCGAGTTCTAAAAACTAAAAAATAATTATTTTTTTGTAATTTTGTTAAGAATTCAAGTGTTTAGTTAGAAAATATGAAAATCATGGTAAAGAAGTTGTAAGAGAACCAATGCAATTTTCAAGAACCAAAAACTAAAAACCAAATAGTTACTCAACGGTAATAAAACTTTTCTTTCGTTAGGTCTTCCTTTCAAGCAAGGGTAGATTCTTCTTTTAATATCCCTGTGTGTTCAACCATAGTAGACCATCCTAGAAGTTTGTTAATGCCAAATTACCTCACAACTACATAATAGGTTAATGGGCAACCATAGCTTGGAACTCACAAATAATAACAATAATAACAATAATAATAATAATCAATTCTAAATTTCTGAGAAAAAAAATCACTTCCTATAACTTGGAACTCAAGTTTCTCTAATCCAAAATATAAGTCTGTATACAGCGACAGGGTGAAAAAGCCATTGTAGTTCTAGTTTCTAGTTCCCCCTTATTACACCAACACCAAGAAAGAATTTAATTTATGTAACCTAGATAAACTTGATTCAGCTTCCTACCCCCCATCAAAAATGCTTTTGATATGAATATAATTCACAAGGAAAATTATAGAACTGCTATGAAAACACTCCTAAAGCCAAAAATGAATGGAAAAAGGACCTGCATACATTATTTTGAAATTTCTCAAGTAGATTGAAGGACAGTAAGATAGTATGGATAGCCCCGGCATGTTCCTGATGACATGGTAGTCTTAACGTTTCCTGAACCCGACGTCGGTAAAAGTTCCCACTGTAAAATGTAGTTTGAGAGATCATATATCCCAGGAGAAAATATACAGATCTGAAGAGGAGCTTCAGCCATGGACTTGGGTTCAATTTGTACTGTCGTTGAGCTTGTTCCGGACCAGATAAATGGGGAGACACTTTCAAGTGAAGATGACTTCCCCATTTGTGCTCCCAGAACATCAGATGTGACCTTAATGTCCTGTGTGAGTGAGGCATAGTGCCATCCTGTTTGGTTTGCAGAGTTGGGCGATTGCGGAACAGTTTCATTACCTTCACTCATTGATGTTGAATCACTTGTTTTAATGCGTATGGATGCAATTGAGTCTGAAGAGTTGTAGATTGTCATTTTGAAATTGATTTCACTGAAAGAAGTAGAGAAGTTGTGATATGAACTCTGAGGCCCTTCAAGTAGCCATGATATAGGACTGTTGCTTGAAGTACTGCATAAATAAAAAGAGAAGACAAAGGAAAATAAGTAGATAAATCCACGACACAGACAAACGAGTTCTATCAATAGAAAAGCTTGTGTCACCGGAGCAGTAAAATACTCTGAATCTTACCTACAATGGCACACATGATGGGAGAATAAACATGATGATTCAGAAATTCCAGGATCAGTAGTATTCTTAAGTGGCCGAGTGATCAATATAAAGTCCACGGTATTTAGGTCCTGATAAATGCATAATGTCATAGTAAGGAAAAAAATTTGTGGCCGTGTATTCATCATTAAAGCAGAAGAAGAGACCCTAACAATGCAAAATTTCTTCCCGTACCCAGAAGCCTCCAGATTGAACAATGTTAATTACTGGTTAATTCTGTCACAAGTAACAACAGTCTGAAACTTGTGAATATGTTTCTTAACTGAGATAATCTCCCAAGTGTGGACCTAAAGAATTTTGGAACATGACTAGTCACTACTCGTGAACCTAAGAAGAATTAGTTACTATGTCCAACCCTCGAGATGCAAATGCTAGAGAAACCACTTTCTGTGAAAACACATAGGAAAGACGTGAGGGTACACCAGCGTTTGAATAACTTAACCTAATAGACAATGGGGTTAAAATTAACGACTATTATTAGTAAGCATTTGGAAGTAAGTTAAATGGTTAAAATGAAAATCAATTACCTTGTGTGAAGTTCCTTGGTACACTCTTTCCGAATGATGGAAAGCAGCTAGAGGAAAACTAGCCGTATCAAAGAGTTGTTCATCACTACTCTGAGGACCCAACTTTAGATCACTTCCAAGTAGCACCGGGACAGAAGATACTTCTTTTTCAGAACTGAACGATTTGTTAATATTCTGAATACAAAGAAGAAATTGTGAGATTAGTAGTGATTGCATTATTTATTATTTTTTGACACGGTGTAGTACACCAGGAAAAAGACCGAAACTTTGTCCAGATAACTAAATAAATTTAGACTATAAGTTGTACTTGAAGTTTGTTTGAAAGATAAATTATCCAAAGATAGCAAGTGAAAGTATCAAATTCAAATGATACTCAATCTTTTAACCATTTACAACTTCATCCCTTATACTTGAAAGCTATAAAGGAGGGACATTCTTAACATGGGCAAATGTCAATGTCGAACATATATCAGACACCGACACGCTCAAGGGCACGTGTCCAACATGCAAAAGAGCATGTCTTATTATTTTACTGATTTTTTATTTTCCTACACACTGGGACACGTGAAGGACATGCTGGATTGTTTTTTCTTAAAAAAAAAAGGTTGTCAGTCCACTTAAGCCCATTAAAGTACAGCCCATTTTTCTCTAAATCTTAGGGTTTTTCAGCACTCACCCATTGATTTTTCCATCCTCAAAACCCACTGGCCACTTACTCTTCCATCCTCAAAAGTTCAAAACTCCGATATTCCATTGTCTTTTTCATGAAATGTATGGATCTTCTTTCAATGTTTATAGGTAATATCCACAACATGTCAAAATATGCATACATATATATTTTTGTAAGAAAAAAATGTGTCCCTAATGTGTTGTGTCCTACTTTTTTAGAAATTAGCGTATCGGTGTTGTGTCAATGTCAGTGTCAATGTCTATACTTCTTAGCTTGAAAGTTTTTGTCTGTTAGGTTTGCTCTTAAGATCCACCTAGTTATTGAATCAATCAATTAAAGAATGAAGCCCGCATGCAACAACTCCTTAAATATTTGTTGTCACGAAAGGAAAAAAAAAAAAAAAAAAAAGTCATCTTTCCATATGAAAGAGCTGTGGTCTTCCCAAAAAGAGACATTTATGAATTCAAGCTTTCTTGTCATCCTCCCACAAGAATTTCTACTCCAATCAAGAGGAAAGGATCCTCTCCTCTTCCTAACTGTAGATATGGGTAACTCGTGGATGTCACTATACAAGATCTGTTGACTTTAACAGGTAAGACTCCACAAACTTAAGGCTAAATAAATTTTCACAATAGTACGAGGGAGCAGATTGAAAGTGCTTTCAAGAACGTGGTTTACACATAGTTACTCCAATTATAAAGTGCCTACTTGACTAATGACTACCAAAACCTCCTTAATCAAAGATAAAATAATAGTAAAGCATTTACTCGAAGTGAATGTTCAAGTTCAATAATGAGAGAAACTTAGCTTAGCTTCAGCTCCTTGTATATACCTTAAGAACGAAGAAACATGACAATGCTTGACTAGGCATTAAAGCCCGTGAAGGAAAAATAGTATCAACAGGTTGAAGTAACGAAAGTTCCCAGCTTTGTCCAATAGATGACAACTGATGAATTTGGAAAACCTCCGAGGTAGTCTTGTTGATAATATCCATTCGGACGAGAAACTCATGCAATCTTGATGGACATGGATTGATTTGGAATGATAAATCCAAGGATGGCAAAACCTTAAGACAGTTAAAAAAAAAAAAAAAAAAAAAAAAAAAAAAAAAAAAAAAAAAAACCAAATTAGAAAATTTAGCAGACCATAATTCCATCCAGAGGGAGAAATTTTTGTTCATGAAGTACTTAATAAATCTGCGATGCAACTCAGAGAATATGGAGAAGAAAAATAGACCACCAACAGTAAAGCAGATAAAGTGAAAAAGACAACTATTTATTTTATGGTAGAGAAAACATTCAAACCGCTGGATACAAGCAGACAGAAAACACAGCCCCTTCAGAAGAAACAGAGCTATAGAAATTATAAAAATTTAATTAAAAAAAACAAGAAGAAAAGAGAAGAGAATAAAGAAAGAGAGAAAAGAAAGAAAGAAGAAAAAGAAAAAGAGTAAACCTGCCAAAGCAAGTGCCAGAACCTAGACAACCAAGAACCAAAAAAAGGCAGCCCCCTCCCATATAACGGGGAGAAAATGTTAAAGGAACCCTGAAGAATGTAACGCCTAAAAAGGATGTATTATAGAACCCTGTGCTGACATGAACTGTCACTATATTGAGGGTAAACCCACTAGTTTCAACCATGAAGACAAATCTATACACAGCTTAAAGCCACTCGAACCACCCAGTCGCACATATTTTACGATACCTGAATACTGTAATGCATGCGTAGAATCCGATATCTCATGATATTTGATACATCTTCCTTCTCATAATATATGCTTATGTACAAGGATATATTTCCAGGAACAGCAGCTCGAAGCCAAAGGGGCAACAACAAGGGTGTTCCACCTTGAATTGTAGTGTCCTGGAACATTTGATTGAAGTATTGATTTTCTTACTGGGAAATAAAACACATAAAATAATATAAATAATAATTTTGACGAGATTTGAGAATAAGTCGTCTTATTAAGTACAAAAATAATAATATCTACATAAATTTGTCCAACTAGATTTACAATGAAAAGGAGAAACTGACATCTAAGAACCTCATAATCTAGGGCTAATGACAATATATATTTAACTCTATCCCAAATTTTGAATTGTATTAATCTTAACAACCTTATAATTTATATGATTATCCAAAAGCAAGAGGTTCATATGGAAACCTACATAACCATGTACAAAAGAAATTTTGCTTCAAAATTTTAAATTGCCAATGCCTGAACCATCTATCAATTTACATTTTTTAAGACATTCAAGCTGAAAGTATGGCCGCGGGAAAATTTATTGCTATTGCTATAGACCAGTTAATAAATGGCACAATGAACACTTTTGACACTGACCTGTGGAAACAAAAATGTGTCGTTTGATGTTGTATTGGGGATAGGGCGTACTCCCTGTTCACTATTATTTGCCTTCTCCAAGCAAGCAGGAAAGTCTATATTCGTATGTTCTTGGTTCCCGATTTTCAAGAATCGTGATTGACTGATCTTCATTTTCAAATTCTGCCAGAATTTAGTTACTGGATCGTTAAGTAAGAGTTCTCCAACATTTATCAGAAGCTTAAAACATACAAGCACGTGCAAAAATCTTTGCCAGACATATAGAGGTACTGATCGGACAGTCTTTTTTATGAAAAGTTGCAAGTATCTCCCTATTTCATGGAGCAGTAGATGTCAGGCCTTTAAGACTTCTTTAAGGTTAACCAGATAGTGATTGACTGAACTAAAAATTTTACAGGTCAAGTAACTAGGTTTGTGAAGAATAGCCAAGTTGCAACTGTCATACCTTTACAGAAAACTTAGATTGATTTTTCAGTTCAAGAACAAGGCGCCGTACATCTCCAGCATATGCCACTGTAGGAAGTGACAGAATGCTACCCTCAAGCTTTGGTAGACTCTGGATGTCAAGGATATAGGTGTAAGCAAAAGGTAGTTACAGCTTAATCTGCAACTCCAAAATCTTAAAAAAAAACGGCCAAGATGATTTGAGAGGCTAAGAAGACGCACCTTGATCACTATAAACTTCAGATTATCAGCAAGAGAATGCTTAGCTTTCTGTCTCCCCTTAGCAATATTCTTCTGTCCTAGATTGTCAATAAAATTGTGAAAACCCATGACAGAATCTGACAGTTTCCACCTAATACCAACAACTTGTAGGATGCCTTCTATTTTGGGAGTAACTGTCAGTTGCACCTGGAAAAATTAGAATCGTTCTTATAAATTCTGAGAGATGACAGTAATTACAATAAGAAAACATTAACTAAATGCCAACTACTGATGCATAACCTAACTTTACGAGTTAAGACTAAAGGAATCATTAACTGTAGACTGGTAGGATTTCTTTTTTATGTAAAGTACTGTTGGGATAAAAATGGAAAGAAAAAAAATACAAAGGGCTAAAAAAACCTCAACCTAAAAAGAAAACTTCCATACACATGGTTGGCAACTGGAGGAAATTCTAAAGTCGATGAGTATACTGCACAAAAGTAAGTTACTAGTAAGTAATTGGCTTTCCCTCCTGTAACTCTTGTATTGCTTGGGGTTTCCCCTGTTTTATCAATGAATGTTTCTTTTATCCAAAAAAAAAAAAGTTACTAGTCAAATGGACAAGGAGCCAACATAAACAAGCTCTAAACTCTACTGATGGGTTCTGCTTAAAGTTGCCAGGATATGTAGATAATGTCTCTTAGGATAGTCAGCTAGTCAGTCAACCAGATTGATAAGCAGATAAACATTTTCTCAAAAAAGGGAAGGAAAGAAAGAAAGAAAGAAAAGGAAAAGTAAATTGATAATCTTACCATGTTTGATCATAGACATATATATGTGTCTGTGCACTAATTAATCCTCATGGGAGGTATTGCGTACTAGCATTGATCAAACTCGGTACCCTCAGCTGATTGTGTTGCAGGTAATAAGGACTAAGATATCAATGAGATGTGTTTGGATGCCTGTGATGAATGTTTTAGATAGGCCAATTATTTTGTTGCATATTATCAGCTTTGTGGACTTATATATTATCTTGTATTGAACTTGTTTCACTTCATCACATTCCTTTTGGATTTGGATTCTCGTATGAGTATTTGTTCTTTCTGCACTTTCAAGTTCAAGAAAACATGATTTAAGTTCTCTTTTCTTACGTTGAGGAATCCACAGTGAAAAAATCAATAGACCTCACAATCTTAATAAGATATATAGACTACTCTGATTGTCAATTGGTTCTGAGATGGAACCTTGTGTTATCTAATATGGTATAGAGTCCATGAAGCCAAAATGAGTATTCGGTCCAAAAATACAAATTGGGATCCGATCCAAGAATGGTGAACCAAAAAAAACACCATCTCGAGGAGGCATGTTAAGGATCCCATATTGGAAAAGTCAAGGGACCTCACAATCTTAATAAGATATGTGGGCTACTCCTTTTATTGCCAATTGGTTTTGAGATAGAATCTCATGTTATCTAATATATTATTTCAAGCTAGTAAATCGTGACTCTAGTTAGAATTCAACTTTGTATGCTTAGTTTATAAGGCTTGATATCCAAGTATGCTAATCCTACTATATGACCAGATAACTTGCGAATCTATTTCATTTGAAAACCGTTACCCAAAGAACTTCCAACGAGGTTAATAGGAATGATGAAAAGTTAATAACTACATTCATCACAATGCATGAGATGATGAGAATAAATATGAGTTACATCAGCATCCTTTTTCTCACTTTCCTTCTTTTTCTTTTTCCTTTTTTTTTTTCTTTTTGGGTGTGTAGGTGTGCCTGCGGTTGAGAAGTAGAGGTCAAATAGGGGACAACCACCACTGAACAACTTACAATTTCCAAATGTAATTAATGAGATTAATAAAAATAATGAACAGTTAATCATTACACTCAGCAGTCAGCACAATCATGAGAATAATAGTATGAGTTATGTCAACGTCCTTTTTCTTTCCCTTTTTTGAGTGTGTATTCATGTTGCTTGCAGTTGAGAAGTGGACATCAAAAGGGTTGGCCTAGTGATTATTGGAGGAGAGAGAGAGAGAGAAAAGAACATAAGTTCAAACTTATGGTGGCTACCTCTCTAAAACATTAAAAATTTTCTCAACACCCAAATATCTAAGGTCTGACATGTTATGTAAGCCTAGCTGAAGTCCACAAAGATGGCTCCTCAATGTAGGCAATACACAAGTGATCGCTGCAGACTGATTTGCAAGAGCTAAAATACCAAGGACTAAATTGGTTCTTATTCTCTTCTATTTTGAATGATGATAGGGCAAAAAGAAACAAATACTTACAACTTTTTCTTCATTCTCTTCTAATGAGAGGTGAACTTCAGACAAAGTATATGAAGCATTGTCAGATCCCGTATCCCTGGAATGGGGAAAAAGATACTGTTGTAAATATATCAAGATCACGTCCAAAAGTGCAATGACTTTTTTTTTTTTGATGGCTTGTGCAATGAGTTGATATAAGTAAAATAAAAATATATTAAAACACATACCAATCAGATGACCACTTGAGTTCGGTATTATTCTGGAAACCACCAATTAGGTTATTTGTACCTGTACCATCACTGACACTCATTCTCCAATTTGGGAAAAGTAAAAAAAAAAAAAATGAATATCCAAATTCCGAAACAGTGAAGATTTGAAGTACCAGATTCAGTTTCATCAGATTTTGCAGAAAGATCACATATCAGGGAAACGCCAGAGATGGAAATAGGGATCTGAAGAGGGTTTTTAAATACAATATCCACTTTCACTGGTTCTGCAAACAAAAGAAAACAAAAAATGAAGAGAGAAAACAATATCATGCATCACCACATAAAAATCTCCTATAAAGTTTGTTTATTCCAGATGATAAAAAATGCTTCGCATGATAGCTAATATCTGATGATTCAATCATGTCTTGCCTATATGGCTATATTACAGCAAAGACACTGCATAAACGCTATTAAAGAGAACAGTTAATCAACATAGAATTCAGTAGCATTTTCCAGAAAGCAAAAATTATTTAAAATAAGTGAAGGGTGCATGGATTTGAAGAAATATTTTCTCATTATAATGATAACTATACTGGTGACTAAGAATTTTGTTTGTTTAAAAAAGCAGGAAATGACAGCTTTATCCAACCAGTAGCGTACTCTAATATTCTCAAAGACTTCACAGAATCAGATAAGTGAATTCTTACTCGCATAACCATAAAGGCCAATAAAAAAGAATAATCCATAAACTTAAGAATTCACTAATTCCTCTGTTTCAAGATGTCCAAAAGAAAGGACAAGTTTAAGTCCATCCACATTTCCATCGTTATATTTGTATCCAAAATCGTTAGCCTCCCTGCAGCACGCAGTCACCAAAAGCCTGAAAAGGCCAGCCCCAAATCCCTCTAGAGCAGCAGGTTGCCGATGCATATATTTTCAACTTTCAAGAAGATTATTTATTCCCTTACATATTGTTGATAATGTGGAGATACTGACATGCTGGTGGACACATCAACATCGTCCGACATTTCACACCATGGTGAGTACAAATATTGTGGATTCTAATTCGAAGAATTCTCCATATTATTCATGACTTCTTTTTCTTTCCTCTTATGCAAGAAACTACGGTATATTTTCTAAACAACAAACGAAACTTTTCATTAAAGAAGTGAAAAGAGACTAATGCTCAAAAGATACTCCACGAGAGAGTGAACTATTTTTCCTATCAAATGAGTGTTTGGATCAGATTCTCAAGCCCAACTTATTTCAGATTCTTACTGGTCCATCCTTGTTTCCAATAGCCCAAATTCTTTGGGTCAATGTTCTGGGAAATTCTGTCGAGGCAACTTATCTACAATCTGAGGATCTTTACAACAAATTTTTAGCTTGGAGGGAGCGGTTTGACTTAGCTAAGGTCATATCTTTCTGCTAGAGCTCTTTATCATCCTGGTTTGATCATTATTAATTAGAATGCTTATATATCACTTTTGTTTGTATGCGATCATTTCTTTTAATGAGACATGCTGTGATCATTATTTTGCATGTTATGTCAAATAATAGCGGGAATTTTGGAAAAGGGTGTCATCACAGTAACATGATTTCTGACGGTCATCAAGCAGGATATGTACTACTCCATACCTCCTGCAACACAAATACTTGATTCTTTATACTTTTTCGACATAATCTTTGACTGTAATTCTAACCAATTTGTCCTCCCAGAGGATAATGATGGAATCATGTCTTCCTCTAACGAACGCCATAAACTTTCTCGAACATTAGCCTGCAATATTTCAGAATATATCGATGAGCAAGTTTAAGGAGATAATTGCATAAGCTACCAGAATCATCAATGACATCTTGCACTTCCATTAACCTCAGTGGGAATCATGTCTTCTCAAAAGAGAAAAATATTGGGAATATACCAATCAACAAGAAAATTGTTACCAGTAAATCTTTCATTATGCCCTGTTTGAGCGAGAACGAGCATTTATTTTCAAATGGAATTGCAAGGAAATGGGAGGGGAGAGATAGAGAGGCAGACTGAGAAATTTGGTTTATGGATGTTTCCATATCCAAAAACTAACGACAAAATTACACTTACAGCCGTCGGTGATGCATAAGTTCGATGATCATCAAAGATAACCTTTAATGATGAAATGTTGATCTTGGGCAATGGTAGTTTTAACACCTTGACTGTCTTTCCTGCTTTCTGCAAGATCAAATCAGTTTTAAAAAAATTGATTCAATAACTGGAAGCAACAGTGTCGAAATGATCATTGTAATTAGAAATTATCAAATGTGAAGCCATTGCTCCATTAAATTCAAAATTGGAAAACGCTATTAAACGAAAAACATCTCAGAAAGTACAGATGAAAATTTGACAACCAAATAATAACGTTAATAGACAGCTACTGGCTAATAAATCTTCTACATGCTTCAATTGCAAAGAATTTCTGCACTACCTCATTCTTTTCCTTTTCTTTTCCTTCGGAGAAACAACTTCTCGATGATACAGTGAATAGAAAACTATTTAAAAGATACAAACTTCCAAAGGGAATGAAAAAAAAAAAAAGGAAAAACATAACAAGATCTTACAACAATTATGAAAACAATTCCTCGTTCCTTTCCGATAAGAAACAAAGACAGAGAGAAACAGAGAACAGCTTGAAGACTTTGGGGATAAAGGGGTCCTCAAAGCCTTGAAAGGGAGAGAAGAAAAAAGAACCCAATATAAGTTGATGAGAAATAAGGGAATATTACAAAGAAATTTGAGGGAAGCACTACACTTAGAGGTGTTCCGTCCATCCCAGATAGATGGGGAAAGGCTTGAAAGCCCTTCACGTTGGGTGATTAGGAGGGTTGGTCTAACCGCTAACTTTGTCTAACATAGGATATTCATTCTCCCTCCAAGCAGAGTATAGGACGCGTACTGCTCTTGCAATTTCATAACTTGCCTACCCTCACAACTTCTTTTTCCCTCCTATTATTACCATACACCGACAATTTAGAAACACTAACACTCAGCCACACTTCCAAATCTTAAATAGATGGCCCACCATGAATTTTTACCTTTTCCTGAGAAGGGAGGGAAGACCGATTTATCATATATTATAGACTATAAAATATGAAGGAATTTTTTGCACCATTCCTAGATGCTAGCACATTCTTCCCCAAACAAAACAAAACAAGAAATTCTGCCAACATCTCTTTAAAAAAAGGCTGAGTGACACTAAGTCATGACCACATTCAAGAAGTCTGCGCAGAGCACCATAATTGTTTAAACACCTGTATCTTATACAACTAAGAATGGAACTATAAAATAGTCATTTTCAGGAAGCATGGATCTTTGAAGCTACTCAAAGTAGTGATATGAACAGCCCAATAGCTTAATAACATCCATCCAACTTCAATAATCAACACGTCTTGCAAACATGTAGTATAGCATAATGAGCTCTAAAAACCGCAAGCCATACTGTTGCTAAAGACAGACGAATCAGCAATAGCTGAGAGATAAAGAAAGTAATTAGCACAAGGAGGCACCTGAATAATTTTCAGAAAATCCTTCAGGAACAATTCCTGTGTTGCCTTTGACTGATGATTACAGTCAAGAATTTCCAACATTTGAGTAACAGCAACATCATATAGACCAAGTGAAGCATACCACCTATAAGAGATAATATTACATAAGAAATCTTATACTTGATAGATGTCATAATATCAGTGGAGGCACTCAAGTAAAATATAGCTTCATTAGAATTGCATCATAATATATTCTAGAGTTTTTAAAAAATAAACTCACTGTCCAATGTGGAAATGTACATGATCTTTGATGTGGCTCCACTCAGTTCCTTTAAAAACAGTAATTGCATTTCTATATGTACGAATTGCATGGTTAATCTGAAAAGAAAAAGGCCAGTCGCTCACTTAATAAACCTTTGAAATATTAATCAATCCGTGTTGCTTGTCAAATATTTGGATAATAAAATATACGTACTTGGTCCATTCTCTTGTAACGATCACCAGAGAGAACAAGATGAAATCCATATTTGCGTATCAAAGGAGGTTTGGATAACAGGTAACAATAAGATGCTTGCTCAAGTATGACAGCTGAATGTAAAGGTTCCTAAGAATTTTAAAAAGAAAAAGAAAGAAAAAAGCTTAGAATCAACAATATCTTTGATGTTGGTATCAAGGTACTTACAACCTACCTCATTACAAATACGGAAATAGACAGCAGCAGCCTCTCTGTACTGCTCTCTTGCCTTCAACATCTCTGCTGACCAAAGACCACAGCGTGTTGCATTTAGGTGACCAGATGGGCCCATTTTCTGCATGAATATAACTTCAATTAACTAGCACAAATTTTATAGACCTAATGAATACGGTAAATACAAAGCTTAGTACCAACATCAACCAAACAGATAGCATTAATATAGTTATTCAAGTATCCTCGTGGAGTATCCTCCTACTTAGCAATCCTCTTTCCTCGGATATCATATGGAAAGCTAAGGTATCTATTCTAATGATATTTTTCATGCGTCGGTGGCTGCAGAAGGTTAATTACATAAGTTAGTTCTACGGTAATTTTTTTTTAAAAAAAAAAGATAGTTTTCATGCTTCGTCATTGCTGTGATAATTTAACGGAAAAAACTTTATATATATTTATATATATCAAACAAAGATAAATTCATAACAACAAAAGTAACAACTTAAGGGCGAGGGAAGAGAGAATCCCTCCCCAAAAGGGAGAACTATTACAAAAAAGCCTTCCGATTTCTAATGATCAAGGCAAGGCTATAGAAACACCAAAAGTCTTTGTGGCTTGAGCTCCACTAATAGGCCAAGTGATGAATACTATAAACAAAGAGTCTCCCAAGCAGTGATCATTGTCAAATATCCGGTCATTAAATCCTTATTTATATAACTATTAAGTTAAAATGAAAGAATACACATTTAGTCCCTAAACTTTCGTGTTTGTAAATAAGTTCCTGATTTTCTTTTAATGAAAAAACTCGACTTTTATTGAGGAAAAAAAATGAAAGAATGTACAAGCCCACAAGAAACCCATAAAAATGAGCCAAATTACAAGAAAGGGCTTCATTCAAAAGAAATAAGACCTAGCGAATAGTTACAAAAGAGCCTAGAAACAGAGAATTTAATAAGGGACCAAACATTGGTATAAGAACTCTCACACCTTTGAAGACTTCGTTGTTTCTCCCACCCCAAAGACCCCACAATATAGCACACATCCCTGCCTACCATAAAAAGATTCCTTTCGAAGAAAGGGCGAATAGAAGATTAGCTCCTCCATCGACTCCCTGCAACTTTGAGGGTTGACAAATCTAAATCCAAACACCTCGAAGAACTCACTCCAAACCACATGGGCAAAATCACAGCTCCACATGATATGATCCAAGTCCTCAGTTGCCATCTTGCAAAGAATACAACACAGCGGCCCAACCATCAAACACCCTCTGGTCAAGATCCGATCCAATCTAAGATGTTAACTCTTCCATGCAAAACCTACCACACGAAGAACTTCACCTTCTTGGGAAGCTACACCTTCCAAACCGAGGAAAAAAAAAAGGAGTCACCCATCGAGGAGAGGTTGAATAAGCACCAAAAGAAAGAGCTAAACAAGAAACCTTTGGACGGACAAGGATTCCAAAGTATTGACAACCTTGGATGGTAATTTAAACAAAGAAAGGTAATAAATGAGCATACTTGAAATAGTAGTTTGAATAAGAGTATGTGTACTCCGTTCAAAATAAAGAAATATTTCCAATTATGAAGCTTATATTGAATTTTCTCAATAATAGGCTGCCAAAAAGAAGAGGTCTTTGCATTTCCACCCATAGGGGCACCAAGATAAGTGGAGGGCCAAGAACCTTTTCTTCAACCAAAGGTTTGTGTCAACCAATCCCTATCAAAATCGTTGATGTGTCGTGTGTCCCCTGCCCTTATGCCCCCACTCATTTCTCCAGCTTTGGAATGTCAAAATTACCAAGAAGGCCAAATTGTTTGCTTGGATGGTTAGGATTATCCTATTAACTTCATCCAAAATCTTCCTCTATGCAAGTGGTGTGTTGCAAGTATGCATTTGAGAACCTGATCATGTGTCTTGGGGACCATCCCATCTAACTTTTCTTAAAGCTTAAGGATTATCCCCAAGATCGTTCTTTAAAGTTTTAATGAAAAACCAACCTTTCATTGACACAAATAAATGAATACAAACAAGCAATTCAAAGAAGAGAAAAACTCACAACAAAAGCACCTAAAGGGACGTGTATAATAGAATCAACCTAAAAATTACCAAACAAAATAGAATTTAAAAAAAAATGAAGAAGCCCCAATTGTCATGTATAAAGACAAAGAATAGTTACAAATCCTTAAACTTAGCCAAGGCCCACACCTCCCCAAGGATCCTCAATTCTCAAAATTTTTAATTTGGAAGCATAACCTTAAGGTATCAGAATGCCAAAGGGGTCCCCATTGATTGGTCAGACCATTTTGCCTCAGCATGGCTTCTAGCATCTTCATGGAGTTCACAATCCAAGTTCTTTACTAATTACTCCATACAAGACATATGCCTCAATTGGAATATCTTCATTTCTACAGTTTAATTATGTTGTTAATGTTTGTATGTCTTAAGTCTTTATTATGTATCATTTATGAACTATATGTCTTGTCTTGCGGTTTATTTTGTAGTGGGAAATGATGAGGATGCTAAGGTTGTGTCAACCTAGTTGAGATAACCTAGTGCATCTGCTGACCCATAATTCTATTTGAGTTGTACGACACTTATGTCTCTTTGTACTCTGAGTACTAGTTTCTTTTCATTATATCAATGAAAAGTTTGTTTCTGTTTCAAAAAACAAAACAAAAAATAGTTGATAGCTTATGGTAGGATACTTATACAATCCTTGGATGCGTTTTCTATTGTATTGATGGACAAAATATCCTTTAGAATTGCCAGTTTCAATTTTCACCTAGGTCTGTTAGTAGTTCTTTAAATGTGAAAGGACGATAAATCTAATTCATAAAGAGATAAAAGTGCATATATTTGCAATGAACTTGCACTTCATCTCAAACAGGAGTTTATATAGGTAACTTAAAATTGTCTTGCAGAAAATAAGCAGCAAAAAAGCTTTCGTATTTAAGAAAACATCAAGGAAGAAAATATCAGAAGAAATATCCTACCAAATAAGTATTGAAGGCATTTTCCATGCAATACTCAGCTTCCTTTCTTGATTGATCCAGTAAAAAGTACGCAAGCCCCATCATCTCCTGCAAAAAAAAAATAATAATAATAATAACAAATAAATATAAGTCATAATCGTGAACACAATATGAGTAGAAAATAAATGAATATATAAAAAATTAAAACAGATGAATCATTCAGAACATGGTACAGGGAAAAGCACATAATAACTCTGGAACAAGCAGTAGTACACTATAACGCAACTCCATTTTTTTATGAGAAAATTTGTCACCATCTTGGTGATAGTGGACAAGTTGAGCAAACATATGGGAGGACACGTTTTTATTTAGGTTTAGAGAGCTTGTTTTGCTCTCTTTGGTTGGTTGTATTGTTATCTTTTCTTTTCTTTTCCTTCTTCCTTTTTCACTCACAGTGGAAGTTCGTATCCTTGAACTTTTATACTCTTTTCATTTATCAACAAAAAAAAAAAGAATTTGTTAAAAATAAATAGATAAAGCTCAACGAAAAGGGAGTCCTTCAGTCTTAGAGATAGGCATAAAAAAGCTCAACAAAAAGGGAGTCCAAGAACAAACAACAAAAAAATGACTTCAATCCAACAAAATCAAACTAAGAGCATAATCACAAGATGCCCACAAAGAAGCATCAAATCACGTTAGCAGAACTTTTGTTTGTTGCTAATTAAAAGTGGAACCAAAAATCACACCCGTGTAGCCAACCTTTTTTTTTGCTTATAGACATAATTGGTACATATAGCTCATATTATATGTGCCACTAACAACACAATTTAACAATTTAATGAAGCAAAAAGTGGACACAAAGATGCTTAAAAAAAAATTCTCAAAACTTAACGGTAAAATATGCAAATTCTACTACACAACAAATAATTCCTTAACAAACGTTGTGATGTTGTATATCTAATAATCCAAAAAGATAAAAAAATGAAAAATTTAAAACCCCAAACATCAAAACAAGACTGCTCACTGTAAAAAAATATTCAAGTCACTAATGTACAGGAGAAACTGGCTTTAAAAGTATTAAGGTAAAAAACAATTGTAACATCAAAGACTTGGAGCTACCTGGACACCAGCATAGCGTTTCCAAGCTTTATCAAGCTTGTAATCAGTAGAAATCAGGCGATAATTGGACAAGGCAAGTTCATAATCCCGCAACATGAAGGCATAATCACCCAATACTCTAATCTGAGACTCGATGGAGTTATAGGTATACCTTCAATGCAAATATAAAAATTCATGAATTTCAAGGAGTAAAGGAAGGCCAAGAAAGTAAAAATGAGAAATCTACGTTGGGCCACTTGGAGAATCTACTGCGTCGTCTTTCCCCTTTCTCCACCATAAGTTTTTAATCTGATTTCTGAAACCTTTCCTTGTAGCAGACACCTAATCAAGGAAAAGTAAAAGGCAAATATGGAACTGTAGGAAATATAAAACCAGCATATTATCATATGGAGAAGCATGCGATCTTTGCACAGAACTTCTAGAAAGTAGAAAACCAAAATACAGTACCTGTTGGTTTAATGCTCGCATTTTTTGCTCCATGTAGGGAATGATATGTTTTGACGACAAATCTTGCATTAACTCTCTGATCTGTTCCACAAGTGACCCAGAAAGTGACCACCCAACAAAAGCATATGCACACAGTGCCATTAAAGAACATGGCAAATACTTATAGTGATAACAGCAATTTACCTCAATTAGATCCTCATTGCTAAGAAAGCAGCCAAGTTGCTTACCAATTGAAGCATCAGGCTTCTGTTACACAAGAATGTGACATTACAGGCCAGATTTTACCAATTCTCCATCAAAGACATTGTGAGAACAACAGTATTAACTATGTTATGTCAAAAGATTCACCAAGTTAAATAAGAATGCATTGAGTGACTTACAAACAAACCCCAAGGATCATCTTGCCGTTCAATGTGTCCATCATGAGAAGAATTGATGCAAAGTAATTGGCAGTCATTTGAACCAAAAGTACTCCTCATTTCAGTTAGTATTTTACTTGCCCTAAAGAAGAGACAAAATTACATTCACATTCATCTATCTCCGGGGAAAATTTTGAGAAGATAAAATTAATAATAAAATTAAATAAATAAAGAGTTCAAAATGTTGAATCTATCTCTCAAATAATACTTAGATCCTATTATATATTAAAGAGTTGGCATTTACAGAAGACAAAGCACCATATTTATATATGACGATGACTTCAAATCGATCAACCAAGAAACTAATTAACTACAGATATCCTATCTAATTAACAAAGCAGCAACCATCTTAGCAAACCTCAGTAAAGCTATTGATAAATATTACAGCAAACTACTGAACAGAACATTAAAAAGGTCACATACAGTTAACTACTCAAACTACTAGCATACGAAGGTAAAGAATTGAATAGCTCGATTGTAGGTATATAGCATACTGAGATATTCAATCATGCTGAGATATTCAAAATGATTGACTGCCAAATAATATTGTGGGTATGTAATGGAAAAGATCCTCTTCAGATTAAGGAAAAGAACAAAAGTACTTCTCTGAAGGGCCATCTTGATTATCGTGCAACAACAAATAGTGCTTCATAATCTTAGGGTCCATGGCACCATCATTTAGAAGAGAGGGCAATTTGCTTGTGTTAAATAGGTCAACAAATTTGTTGATAGGATGATCATCGCTTGAAGAGACAACCAAAAGACCTGCATGTAGGCATGGAAAACAACAATAGAAAGAAGAAATGTTTTTATCTAAAATAAAGATATAAAGAAATAAATAGCACACAAACACACAGTTCTGAATGAGAATCTGAAAAGAACAAACAAAGGAATGTCTCCTCGACCAAAGAAATTCATATCAACAAAGTTTGATTCACATTTCCTTTAATTCTTTGTCAATGAAAGTTAAGTTTCTTAACCCCCCCCCCCCCAAAAAAAAAAAAAAAAAAAAAAGAAAAGGTGAAACTTCAAAAGTATGTTCTCTCTTGCACGCTAAAAAAAAAACTCTCATCTTCCTCTACGACTAAGTTCTATAAAGCACCAACACTCATAAAATGGCCAAGTGTCAATGTCGGACACTGACACGCTGCGACACATGTCGAAGACGCCAGCTGGCGTGTCTATTGTTTTTTTACTTTTCGACACGCCAAGGAAACCCCATGTTGTAATTTTAGAAAAAACAAAAACAAACAAACAAACCACTATAGGCAACCCAATAAAATTCTAGGATTTTGACTTTCTCCACACTAACACACTTCACCCTCAAAACTCAACCCACGATCTGCCTTTCTAAAAAAAAAGATAAAAAATAAATAAAATTATATTAAAAAAAAGTTATTTTCAAATATAGAAAAATTTCACTATCTATTAGTGATAAACTGCGATAGACTTCTGTCACTGACCGGGATAGACTTCTATTACTGATTGATAGAAGTCTATCACGGTCTATCGCAGTCTATCCCTAATAGACAATGAAATTTTCCTATATTTGTAAATAGTTTGATATTTTTTCCATTTATAATAATTTCCCCAAAAAAATCATGATTCTTCCTTCTAACTTCATTAACGGCGAAAACTTTAAGACCCACGGCCACTAGCAACTTCGGTGACTTCTCGGACCAGCTTCGGCAACTTCTCTTACTATCTTTTCTCCATTTCTACCTTTTTTTCCTTCCGTATTTTCTTTATTTTTTTTTCCATTTCTGTTTTTTTTTTTTCCTTTTGTTAAATCTATCTTTTTTTTCTTTTGGTTTTCTTCATGAATTTATGATTGTTATTTTGATGTTTAAAGGTAATATTTCGGGAAATTACTATAAACAGAAAAAATATCAAACTATTTACAAATATAGAAAAATTTCACTGTCTATCACTGATAGACTGTAAAAATTTTCTATATTTGTAAATAGTTTGGTTCATTTTTCTATATTTGAAAAGAACCCTAATATTTCACTATATATCAAAATATGCACAAATATATTATTTTTGTCAAAATAATAATAATAATAATAGTGTGTCCCCAACATGTTGTGTCCTACTTTTTTGGAAATTGGCATGTCGTCATGTCGGTGTCATGTCATATTTGTGTCGCATTCGGTGTTTGTACTTCTTAGACTAAGCTTTTTAAAAGGTTACCACTCGACCACTATAAAGTTTTTACTTTCTTTTTAAATCTCAATCCATACCAAAATTTGAGCAAAATTTTTAATAAAGCCCTTGGATAATATGAAATTATGAGAAATTTTAAGTTGGCCGACAAAAATGGTAACCTCCAGCGATGGGATGCGATGTTTGATTTCCTAGTGGTGATTGCAATATATAAAAACTTTCAGTTGGCTAATAGATGTAAGTTTGGTCCGGGGGTTTATGGTCTTAGTGTTGTTCAGGGAAAGAGAGGCCATTAAAAGAAGGTTGAGAACTTCGCTTAGTAAGGTTGTATTGGAGGTATCAATGTGTGGGAGGAGAATGTCAAAAGATTTTAGGCCTACCAAAATAACTAAGTTTATGAGAAGACTCAATTGAGTGATTTAAAACTTTACTCTCTCTATTGTTGGTTTGTGTAATGGTATTTGCAACTACCCTAATATGAGAGAGGATGCAATCTCATTCTTTAAGGGGAGTGTTTGAAGCTCCAACTTAGAATGGGTTGAAAGGGCTATAATAGCTCACTCAGCGTTTGGGGCATGTGTTAAAAAATGGGGGGTAAGGGTTAAAATAACCCTTGTTTTACTACAGTAGCACTATTTTTAACTTAGTTGTTAAAATAACCAACCCTCCCTCCTTTTTTTCTTTTTTTTTTTTGGGAAAACAACCTTCCTCCTTCCAATGACTCCACTCGCCAACAACTACCACCGACGACCAACTTTGACGACTACCTCCAGTGGCCAACTCCAACGAAGACCACCACAAGCGCCCAATTTCAGCGACGACCACCTCTGACAAAAAGTTATGACAACCAACTCCAACAATCACTCCAGTGACCAGTTTATGATGATGTTATATTTTATGCACACTAAAGATATATACATATATAGAAAAGTGACGAGGTTTCTAGTTCTTTTGTTTCTTATATCTCAGGGCATTAGTCTCTTTTCATTTCCTTAATGAAAAGTTGTGTATCATTTTCTAGAGAGGGTAAAAAATATTTTTGTGGTAAGGTTAACTAAATAAAAGAATGTAAAAAAGATGATAAAGGAGTATGCATAATATACTTACAACAATACAAATATACAAGTATAAGTACCATGACACTTAAAAAAAGAGGCATACAGAATACTTCAAATCTTCTATAATCTTACATGCCACAGGATGATCAAAAGCTTCGTGTTCTGAAAAGGATATATTGCGTATAAGCTCCTTGTTAAACAACTGAAACCATGAAGGTAGAATTGCGGACTCAAAACCTGCAGAGATTGTTCAGTCAGACATAAACCAAAGATGGTGTACAGCTTCAAGGGACCAGAAAACCAACCACAAAAATGTCTAAGAAACAATTTCATTGATGGTAAGAATGGCCACAGGTTGTTCCATGACCAGTGAAGATGAAGTAAACTGCAAACCTAAAAAGGATTGTAACATAGTGTGTTTCACAAAATCTCTTTGACTTCTCTTTTTTTTTTTTTTTTTTTGCAGGATAAACAGAGTGTTGCATTTTTGCTTTGTAATTTTAATTTTTTTTTCCACTTTGGGAGTTCGTATCTTTTGAGCATTAGCTTTTTTTATTTTTCCAATGAAAAGTTTTGTTTTTAGTAAAATAAATGTATAATAAATCGGCTTTTAACAACGTGCATTAAATTTCTAAAATGAGTTTTGTAATTACGCGCTAGGACTTTTTTTTTACTTGGAGCCCTTTTTTGTCTACCTAGTCTTCCTGGCTCTTTTTTTCGGCTGTTTTTCTTTTTTTTTTTTTTTTTTTTTGTATGCTCCTCTTATTCTGTTTCAAGGTTCTCATGAAAGCTTTGTTTCTCATAAAAATAAATAAATAGATAAAAACAAAAAACAGAAATGAGTTGAAGTTAATTAAAGAAGTCATGAAACAGAAAGGGTCAAAAGAAAAGAAAAGATTTGCAAGTTACTAAATTGAATATTATCAACTGATGAAAATATTTTCTATATTGCTTAAAGAAGAAGAAGAAAAAAAAAAAAAGTTGAACTAGACACCAAATTTTTACATGAACGTACAGATAACAAAATCCAATAATCTAAAGATGAACCGTACTTACAGTCAACTATGTCATTAATTTGAGGTGGATCAGAACATAATTCAGAAAGATCTTTCTCGCTGGCTTGAGTAATAACTTGTTTCAACCGCTCTTTTGAAGCCTAAATGAATAATTGGGGAAGTGGAAAATAAGAGGGAAATAGTTGAAAGAACAAACGAAACCAGTCCACATATAGTGGAGACAGAAAAAAATCAGGAAAATGTTGCTGCAGTCTCACTTTTCTGCTATGTGATTCTACAAAACATTTTGATGGTCTAACAATACCAGTGAAAACTGAAACAATATGGTAAAAGATTGGCACTTAAGAAAATTCAATTTAAGAATGTTCCAGATGGTGCTTGAAAAGCATTTAAAACTCTCCTCTCTGTATGCCACATTTGCAACTATTGATGTCCAATAATAAAATAATAAAAGAAGGCAAGACTTTGAGTTAAACTTTCTAGTATTTTCCTTCTAAGGAAAGAGAAGAGCATTTTCTTTCATATCAATGACAAAAAAAAAAAACTCCTTCAGAAGTTCAGCTTTCCTATTTCATATGTGACCAAAATTGTCCTTGTTTCACAACAAAATATTTTGCTTAAGAATCTTAAAAAGGAAAAAATAAATAAATAAAATAAAATAAAATTACCAAGCTTAGTTCTTTTCTAGTTTTCTCTTTAGGTATTTCTTCTCGATAATTTAACCCCTGCCACCTATAGGCAGTTTTGCTTTTAATTCTAAATTGGATATCTGACTTCGAAGCATAGCTCCTGAAATATATATATATATAGAAGACATGTCAATATGATGAATTCTCTGCCGAGTGTCGTGTAAGGCATTAATTTACCTCCTATGATATCGTTCCTCTCCTCATGATCCTAGTATCACAATTCCATTTTTAAAGATTTTTTTTCCTGTTGCTGTACTTTTTCTTTTCTTTTTTTTAAACATAAACAGAACTTTGAAAGGAAGCTGTACTTTTTCATTTCATCGACATGTTGGCGATTCTTTCACGTTTGTGGCTTGTCATGTGAGGTTAGGGTCTTTTCTTCCTTTTTACTTCCAAAGATTCTACGGTCATCATCTGCTAAGTACACCCAATGACCAAATAATGGCCTTACGTGCACATTAAAAAAAGATGCTCAAACTATTTCCTTCCAATTGTCTAAAACCCTCCCTAAGAAATTGATCGATGGGCTTGACCGAGCAAAACAAATAATTCAACGACAATTAGGCATAAGCCAGTTCATAGTTAAACTATCCAATCCATCTTCATTCATATCACGCAACGTGGAATTCTCTATTTCAGTATCCTAGTATGTTGCAGTGATTAAACTTAGCTAGTCGGTTGTAATATAAGCTTCCAATTAGCTAGTTGGCTTTTACATAAGCTTCATTCAATCACTGTCAGTTCAGTTTAATTATTTTGTGTAAGCTATCCAAACGGCAAATGCACCATGTAATGCGGTCCAACTAACTTTGACACGAACCAAACATCTCATTTCAAATGTTACCTCTAAATTTGGTTGACGAATGTCTGAACCGTAAAACAACCGTGAACTGAATTTCTTAATCCTGTAAGGTTGATCACTTGCGGTGCGAACGGGCACTGAAACGAAAAGGAAGACCAACCAAACATGAAACATTCTCGCGTTCCATATTCTCACAACTTTGTATAAAGGGTATGTACTAAATTGAATCTGTATGAGGAAAAGAACAAGGGATTACCGTCAATGTTGTTAAACGAGCAGAAAGGGCTGAGCATCTGGATGAATGAGAGACCATTCTTCAGGCAGGCTTCTTCCACAAGTGGGGTATTCAGCACCATGATAACCGGAGTGATCTCTTCCAGCAGCATCTTTCCCAGTGGTGTATTCGCCGGATCCATGACTCCCTTCCTTTCAGCTGCCAGCAGTGACCAACGCCGGCTTCAATTGCGGAAGCAAATCGCCTTGCCGGATCAACGCGACTCGCCCAATGAGTTACTTGCTGCTAATTGCAATTAGACCAGCAAATTTCACCGGCGGCAATGGAGAATTGGAGCGAAGTGCCGTGTTGGAACTGAGGCGGACAACAATTCCGGGGTGGTGTTGGGATGGACTACTGAGGCAGCAAGCTACCGACGAGCTTTGTCCATTTTCGTGGTCTAATGGGCCATTTTGTCTTCGACTCTTCACACGCAACAACTGCAAAGCCCCTTTCTTTTTTCCTTTTTCTTTTTTCCTTTTTCTTTTTTTTTTCTTTTTCTCTTTTCTTTTATCCAACTTATTTTACTCATATTTAAAATTTAATATTTACTGATCTAGGTTTTAAACTACGATGTGTTAGTTTAAAATTATAATATGATAATGACAATTAAATAATTTACTTTTAAATTCTATTAAATCTCGCAAATTTTGAGTATTTTGGTCTAAATTTTTTTTAAGTAAAAACAAGATTTAAACTTCGGGTTTTAGAATCATTCGCTTCTCTGCATCATGAGGTTCCAAACATACCATTAAGTAAGCAAGTTGAGATTAAGTCCAATAATGTTTCGTTCAATAAAATGTCTAGTCGGTTTAACAATATGTCGGGTCTTTTTTCCCTTTTATGTCTAGTTATAGTTACTAGTTATAAATAACTTAAATATGAAACATAATAATGAAAAATGTTAAAATGTCATTTTGGTCATTGTACTTTAAAGTTTATTCAGCTTTTTTAGTATATACATTAGTTTTAGCCCAATTATACTATTTTTGTGTTACTTTTTAACTTTTTTTATCTTGTGTAATCATAATTATTATACACGGCATACCAACCCATTTTGTTGGTTCGACAAGCGTTGGTTAGAAGATTCAACTTTAAAATAAATTTATTTATGACTAAAAATAAAATAAATATAACCTCTGCTGGTTAAAATACTTTGCTACTTTAATGTTTTAAATACACCCCTGATGTTGCTAAAATAACACGAAATGTTGTTTTTTTCCCCTACGGATACAAGTATAAACCCTTTGTGGACGAGTAATACTTGGTGAGCAACTAAGATTGAACGCAAGGATTTTTTAATGACTAAATATGACTACGAGAAATTCTCAGTGGAGTTCAATCGAACTAAAACTGCATGTAAAGTTCGATCTCTTAGCATGAACAATAAAAAAAAGGTGGCAAAATATGCAGAATAAACCCATTGTTGAACTTAGTCGAGCAAATCTTCTATCATTCTTATCTTCTTTTGTTTCATATGGAAATAAATACATCACTGCCACATGTCCATAACCGGATGTGCTTCGTTGAACTGCTTTATGCCTATAATTATCTCTTGTAACTCGAGTATAGTTGGCACCCTAGTGAACGAATTGTTTACGACATAACCATAAACTAAATACCTTATGGGACAATAAGAAGGTGTGACCTTATTACTCAGGTCTCAAAACCAACTATTAAGTTAATTGTTTTACATGTGTTCCTGGTATGAGAATAGGTGAATTCCACATCGTGTAATTATGTTTACAACTTTAAATTTGGCCAAGCCCCGACAGTGGCAATCATGTTGAATTGGCTACTTAAGTCATTATCACTTATGCATATAAAAAGGACGAGCCTCCACATACATAGGTTCATAGCTAAATTAGGATCAAGTTTGAGTCGCATGTGATTACTGTGTAATATATTAATCTTCTCAGTTCACGGACGTACAAAGAGAGATTAAGTATTTCATGGTACATTCTTATATAAATTCACTACATGTGATGCTCCAACCCATACATTCACACGAACAACTTGGACCAAAATCGTTTGTAGAATTACAAAATAGGTCATATCAACTATGTTACCGATATAAAACAACCAACTCTCTCTAGGTGCAAGTGTGAATCAAATTTGTTTTGTTTTGTTTTATTATTATTATTATTTTATGTTGTGAGAAATGGAAAAATAAGCATGTTTGGTTCTAAAAAAAAATACCCTTTTAACTACTAGGATGGGTTCAATTATCCATCATCAAACATTTACGAGTTTCATTTTAACACTACAAATTTGAAGTTTATTTAAAAAAAGTATTGTAGACTTTTGCTCATTAAATTCACAAATAAAAAAACTCGTATATAAATATAAACACATACATGTAACCTTCTGGAAAAAAAAAAAAATTAATACATACATGTAAAAAAACACAAAATGTCTTGTGCACACGTGAACAATACTCAATGTCGTCCCCATTTGTTCAACTCATACTCCTAATTTTTGTTTGGTTGCTTTATGATTTTTCCTAATAGCCTTAATCCTAAAAGTCTCAAATGATTGTTTATTTAACATATTGTTGTCTCCATTCATTCAACCTATAATTGTCTCTATTTGTTAAACTCATGATTCCAACACGTTAAATAACACAGAAATAGATGCAAAACATGTCTATAAATTTATTGATAAAAGTTAAAAATAGTTGTTTTGGAAATAATTTAAACTACAACAGATCAAATGAAACTTTATATATATATTTTCAAAAATTTGAGATACAATTAAAACCGATTTATTTTATAGGAAAATTATTATAAAAAGAAAAAATATCAAACTATTTATAAATACATAAAATATTAATTATCTATTTGCGATACCGAGCAATAGAAGTCTATCGCTAATAGACACTCAAATTTTTATATATTTGTAAATAGTTTGATATATATATATATATATTTTGTTCACAGTAATGGCCAATTTTTATATATAATTTAATTCAAGCAAAGAAAAATATAAAAAGGAAAATGAAGAATAACTATGGAAGTGACTTGAGTTGTTTTGTGAGACCATTCACTCCAACCGCTCGCGGCGCCACGTACTACGACCGTCGAGTGCGATTTCACTCGCTCTATAAATTCATGTCCCTCCGAACCTTCGTCTCTAGTCACTCTCTGCTTTGCAAACACCCATTTCTTGCGCCTCGACTCTCTGTACTTCGGCCATTCATTTCAACATTCGCAATGTCATATCGGCCCAACTATCAAGGTGGCCGTCGTGGGAGTTCTTCTGGAGGAGGACGCGGCGGTGGTCGACGAGGCGGAGGTGGAGGTGGCGGAGGTAGAGGCGGCGGCGGTAGAGGGGAGCAACGTTGGTGGGACCCGGTCTGGCGCGCTGAGCGTCTGCGACAAAAGGCTGCTGAGGTACTCTTTACAAGTTGTTGATTATTTTTCATTCAAAAGTTGGAAGGTGGCCGAGGACGGCGATGATATGTTCAGTTCAGTGGGTTATAGAAGGAGAGGAACGAAAATTGAATAACTGTTCGGCTTAGTTAGCTGGGTTAGTTGTTGCATTAGGTTTAACTGATTGTGTCTAATGTTTGGACAGATCATCGACTTAATTGTCCTCTCTCTATATGTGCATAAAAAGCCCCTCCAATCTAATCTCAATGTGTAAAAGCTACTGTAGTTACAATACAACAATCAATACGAGAGGATGAAGGAAAAATCATTAGACTTATCTGAAGTATGGTTAAACGTGTTGGGATTTTCAATATGTAGCCAATAAATCAATTAAATCACAAGCACAAAGGAGAGAAAATTAACAACACCAAGATTTACGTAGAAAACCCCTCAGTAATGGGAAAAACCCGAAAAATTCCACTATTAATATATTGGGCTACAAAGGTTTCTTCCCTAGTTGTAACTTAAAGATACAACCACCATCAAAAAAATACATCACTGGCAAACAAAATGGTACATAAAAATATCCTTCATCAAGTAAAGATGGAACACAAACATGAAGGGGAGATCTCAGAAGTGAGGACAACTTTGAGAAATCAATAAAGAAGAAGCAAACTGATTCTTCGGCTACCGCACGAACTGCACCAAGTACTATATCACAACCGTCTCTTCTCTTTATCTTCTTTGCTTGAACGAAGTCACCAAAATCCAGCTTATGCAGCAAACTCATATTTTTTTTTCTCTCCTCTCACCTCTCTATATTTTTCGGCTTAGCTAGAAAAAGCTAGAGGAAACAAGCTTGCTAAACAAGCTTCTAATTTTTTTCCATTCAATTAAAAGAAAATTAGTTGACCATATTGGACCAAGACTTTTGGGCCTCCTTTCATTTTTGTTAGGACCCAAGAAACTCCCCCTCCCAACTACATAGAAGGGCCAACCATATTTGCTATCAATCTACATAATTCATGCTTTCCTCTAGGTAAGGTCTTTGCCATCATATCTGGAATCAACATCATTGGCCATGTCCGCATCTGTACACCCATCAAGCACATTTTTTTCGTTCCTAAAGCATAAACATACTCTGGAAGTACCTTTGAGATATCTGATAATCCATTTCATTGCTTCCCAATGTTATTTGCCTGGATTGGAGAGAAATTGATTGACAATACCAACTTCACGAGCTATATATGGTTTAGTACAGACCATCACATACATCAAGCTTCCAACGATTGAGGAGTAAGGAGCTCCCTTCATGCTTTCCTTCTCTTTCTCGTTCGAAGGGCTTTGTTTGGAACTGAGTTTGAAGTGATTGTCAAGCGAAACACCTACTGTCTTTGCTTTGCTCACGAGGAACCTACGAACGAATCAAACTTCTTATACCACCGCCTTGGTGCTTACTTTAACCCATAGAGATTCTTTTTTAGTTTGCACACCAAGTGTTCTTTACTTTTTACTTGGAATCCTTTTGGCTATTCCATATATATCTTTCCCTTTAAATCATCATGAAGGAATGCGGTTTCACATCAAACTGCTCAATTTCCAATTTTAAATTGGCTGCTAATCAGATGACATCTTCACCATTGGTGAGATAATCTCTTCAAAATCTACTCCCCTTTTCTGATTAAACCTTTCACAACCAATCTCACTTTGATCTTGGTTGTGAGCTACAATCATCTGTCTTTAGCTTGAATACCCGTTTGTTCTTAAATGCTCTCTTGCCCTTGGGAACTTCACCAGCTCATATGTATGGTTTTCATTCAGTGACTTCATCGCCTCTTGCATTGCTTTGAACCACTCGTCTTTACCTTCATTACTTATAGCTTCGTCATAACTGTCTGGCTCTCCCCCATCATTATATTTATATTTATTTTATTTGTTTTGATAAAAGCAACACCTTTCATCGAGAATAAATGAAAGAATACAAGGGCCAACAAAGAAACCAAAGCCCACAAAAAACAATCCGATCTCTTGATTTTTTTTTGTTTTGTTTTATTTTTTTTAATAATAATAATAATAAAGAAAATAAAAAAGGAACCAAGCACTGTCCCATCTCTAGAGGTATCATCTATTTGGGTTTGTAGCTTGAATGAAACAATCGGTATTTTAATAACAAAGTGAGGCATTTTGGGGTATCATTTATTTTGTAGTTTACAACTTCGATAATGTTTGAATCTTATATTGTTGTTTTAACGTCCAATCATTTAACATATAATTTTGAATTTTAATCTATTTCCCCCTTGAAAATAACTCCTAAATGCAGATGGAGGTTCTTAATGAAGATGAATGGTGGACTAAAATGGACCAGATGAAAAGAGGAGGGGAACAAGAGATGATAATTAAGCGTAGTTATAGTCGAAGTGATCAAGAAATCCTTTCTGATATGGCTCATCAACAGGGTCTTTACTTGTATGTTTCTGCTGCCATATTTAACAAGAACTAATATTAGACTTACTGAAATCTATAATTAAGTACAAAAACAAGCTTGAGCTTTTACTTATCTCAGTTTGTCCCCCTTAATCATTGAGAATATCTTTTCCTTCACTATTAGCACTTCATCATTATATGTGTTACGAGCCTGCAACCTTTTGTACTTTCTATGGTACAAAAACAATATATATGCAATATGCTACCTCGGATGGGATCTGATACTTTATTTTACTGATTCTGTGCTTGTGGAAAGAAAGCCATGTATATAATAAAGGGAAGACCCTTGTGGTTAGTAAAGTTCCATTGCCAGATTACCGGGCTGATCTTGATGAACGCCATGGGTCCACGCAAAAGGAGGTTCATTTTTTGTCTTTTAATGAACTGTAATTTACTCTTTTGGTTACCCAATCTGTTTAAGCTGAGTCTAACCTCATTTTAATCTATGTGTAGATTCGAATGACTACAGATATAGAGAGGAGAGTTGGAAATCTTTTGGATGATTCGCAGGGTCAGGGGAGGGAGCATAGTGTTTCTTCTACTGCATCAGTTGAAGAAGGCAAACAGTTCTCAACTTCTGTGAATAACATAAAACCTACCTACAAGTTGGAGACTGATTCAGCAAAGGAGAAACTTAGTGCTGAACTTAAGCAGAAACAGGAAGTGATGAAAGTAAATTCACTAGTCTTTTGTAATGATGCTCTCTTTCTCTCTTAACATAAATATAATGTTACCTATTGTGCATTGCAGGGAAGTGATGGCTTAAAAGCAATGTTGGCATTTAGAGAAAAACTTCCTGCATTCAATGTAAAATCTGAATTTATAAAAGCAATGACAGAAAACCAGGTGCATATGCTCTGTCTTTATTGATCTTCATATTTATTTTAGCCAAAAAGTTATCTTCATTTTGAAGCTAACATTTATATTTGAAAATTTGAACATTTTCTTCTCTCTCCACCTGATTTGACCAAAAAGATAACAGAAAGGATATAAGCTGCATGTAACACACTATTTTATGCCGAAAATTTGTTAGAGTTCGACTAAGAGAGGGCTTAGTTTGTACACAAGGTGATGAGGAGTTATGTGAAATAACTTGACTTAGCACTAATTTGTTAGAGATTATTATTTTCCACGGTCATAATGGAAGAAAGAAGGCATATTTGGGTATAGAACTATTGGAGACAGATAGCCAGCTTTCTCAGAAGCCTATCTATCAACCTTTAAATTTCCCTTAAGTATTCTATATCTTTTTCTATGAGTTTTATTGTATTCATTGATTAAGTCTATCTTCTCAAAGGTGACTGTTTCAATGGAGTGTTGATTTCTTTGATTGTTTGACTCAAGGGGCATTATGGCTTTATTTCTCTAGTTAATGCTATCCACAATTTCTGTCTTGAATGTCAGGTATTGGTTGTTTCAGGAGAGACAGGTTGTGGTAAAACCACACAGCTCCCTCAATTTATATTAGAAGAGGAGATATCAAAACTTCGTGGTGCTGACTGCCGAATAATATGCACCCAGCCTCGGCGTATCTCTGCTATTTCAGTTGCTGCTCGTATATCCTCTGAAAGGGGAGAAAATCTTGGTGAAACAGTTGGGTATCAAATACGATTGGAAGCAAAACAATCAGCTCAGACTCGACTACTATTTTGCACCACTGGAGTTCTACTCCGGCAGTTGGTATATATGCTTTTCACGTGCATGTGTTTCTGATTTCTTTTTAACAGCCAATGGATCTTTTTTTTTCTCCCCAATAATCTCATTTATGCCATGTATATTTACAAGTAAACTATAAGGATGTTACATAAACTAGCTTGATAAAAAAGAATCTTAGGCCAATGCTTGTCAGTTGTGACTTGCAGTGTTTACTGACTTCTGAGTCAGCAATTGAAAACTAAATCTTGACTATTTATGTTGGTGGAAGTTTAATGTTCCATCTGAACACATGCTTAGACTTCTCCAGTCCCTTCATAGGCTCCAAATTTCTGCTATTCTGTCTTAATGCTTGTCTGAATATTGTGCTTGTTGTAGCTTTGGTAAAGTCATGGTCTCTTAGTCTGCTCAAAGCTGTGATAGGTACACAATCTTAGGGGCTCCTTGTCTTGAATTTCAGGTTCAGGACCCACAATTGACTGGTGTTAGCCATTTGCTTGTGGATGAAATACATGAAAGAGGCATGAATGAGGACTTTTTATTAATAATTCTGCGCAACCTTCTTCCTCAGCGGCCAGATTTACGTCTTATTTTAATGAGTGCCACCATCAATGCAGACTTGTTCTCCAAATACTTTGGAAATGCCCCGACCCTACACATACCAGTATGTATAACATCTTTTTCGTACTTGTAACATATTTTTGGTATGTATTATGTAATAATTATAATATATAGTGTTTCTATGAAATGTCAGGGAAAAACATTTGCTGTGACAGAGTTCTTTCTAGAGGACGTGCTGGAGAAAACTCGTTATAATATCAAGTCAGAGTTTGAAAACTTTGAAGGAAATTCAAGGAGACGAAGGAGACAACAAGAATCTAAGAAGGATCCTTTATCAGAATTATTCGAGGCATTCTTTATCCCTAATGCTGCATTTAATGTTTAATTATCTTTGTTGTGTATTCTCATAGTTAGTTACATTGCTATTTGGTATATTTGAATGTTATACCATACCTAGTTTTAGTTGTAGTTTTTTCCTCTCCTTTTCTTTTGTTATCTATGAGTGTCCGGGTCAACTTACGTGCACCTTAACTAATCTCATGGAATAACCCGTCTGACCCTATAACATTTGGGTGTCAAAGAAACTTGTAAGATATTAAATCTTAGGTAGGTGGCCACCATGGATATTAGTTGTGGGTTCCTTTTTGTTTTGTTCTTTTTAGAAATTTGGTAGTTAGTAATTTCTCAAATATCAATAAAAAGCTTGTGTTTCTTGTAAGTCATTAAACAAAATTTTCTTTGAGAGTGAAACATGCAGTACTAATAGCTTGTTATTCTTATTCTCTTGCAATTTTAACATTTATGTCATTTCTAATGCACTTAGAGGATTTCAATTTTATATTCCTGAAATTTTGATTGGTGGTACTTTTTTTTTGAAAAGGAAACGAGTCTCTTCATTGTTGTGGTACTTCATTTCTAATTTTCGTGCACGGCGGGAAACAACAGTAGGTTGTTAGTTTAGTATGTATTTTTTTGTCAATGATTGACCAATTCAAGGTACCTCTATGGACATTTTGTGTATAGCCTTTAAAATGTTAGAATCGTTCCTGATTAGAGTTGTGTAATCAATGTATTGTTTTTAGTAATACTAACCTGCAGCATTATTATTGTTTTGTAGGATGTTGATATTGATACTCAGTACAGAGGTTATAGTTCAACTACGAGAAAGTCACTTGAAGCCTGGTCTGGAGCACAACTTGATTTGAGTCTGGTATGTTCTTAGATGAATCTATTGGTACTTCGTTTTCTTCTTCTTATTCTCTCTTTTTTTCTCTTAAATAAAGAAAAAAATATTACTGCCGAGATGAAAGTACAAAACATGGGGGACGTAAAGAATCTGAAATCTTCTTTCAGCTATTGCAAAGATAAAAAATTTGAAACAAAAGGGAGAAATAAAGGATAAAGGATTTGAGATATTGTGTAAAACTCCCGTTGGTTTCACTGCACGATGGGAAGTTTAGGGTTCTCAAACCATGCAGGATACTCCAGGGAGATTTTTCATAAATATAAACGTTTAATATTTTAGATCTTGGGCCCATTTTCTTCTGGTTTGAATCCCTACAGGTATCAAATATACTGGCGCATTATGTCTTATTTCTAGTCTGCAAGAAGAAATTGGATCTTGCATCATGTAACTTATGCATGTGGAATTTAAAGGGCAATCCATTTTTTAACCAGAAACAATGTTCGATTGATGCTAGGAGACAAATAAAACAAAAAAGCTCAGGGAAACAACCTCCTAGAAGGGAGAGGAAAAAAAAGCCAAACAAGCAACCTCCAAAAGAAAAAACCAACAAAAAATTCGCTAGAACAGCGGACTAGCCAGCAACAAGCTAGCCAAATACTCCAAAGCAACAAATTAACCAAAACTCAAGAAAATCCCACAAGAAACTAAATAGAACCAACAAGAGATCCACCCCCAAAAGACATAACCATCCAAATAGAACAGCAAACCAGCTGAAAAACAACAAAAAAGAACGAATCTTTCTGTGCTAAGAGTTTCAAGCCCTTTTTGGTCTTTGAACTTGATAGGAACACAAGGGATGCTGACTTGAGCTAAGTAATCTGCCAAATCCGTGCCATCAAGATGGTAAGGAAAAAAAGTCATTTAAACTTCCATGAATAGTATAACCCACTAATTAAAAATTGTATATGAGAGGAGGGAAAATGTATTGAAAAAATCTATGTGACGATTGGTGAATTTTTTTTTTTGGCTAACCCCACTAATTATAGTTAATATAAAAACTTATTACTGTATTTGATTTCTTTAATTCTAATTTATTCACCTTACTTGAAATAACTTACTACTTTATTTTGTATGAATGTATGAAGTAAATTTAAACGACTATTGTCAATAAAGTCTATTCAATTTTATCCAATAAATTTTGTAAAAAGTACAATTCAATTTTGACAATAAGTATATAAAGCCTAAATCACATTTACAAATCTTTTTACGACATACTAAACAAATCTTCCTAGCCATTACATTCTCGTTCCTACGTACTAAATGCCTTTTTGGAGATTAAAAGCTGAACTCAAAATGTGTTAGGTACTAGATATTTAGTTACTGTTAGTTAAGGAGTATAAGGGTAGTTAGATAGCTAGGGAGTTACTAGTAGTTATTGTATAAGGGTGGTTACTAGGGTAGTTACTACTTGTTATAAATAGAGGGAGGTTTTTCTGTGAAGGAGAGGTACTTGAGTTTATCTTGTATTTTCTTTATAGTTATATTTCAATATATTTAGATCTCGTTCTTGTTAGGAAGTATCCTAACAAAATGCTCACTATTTTTCCTCTCCAAAAAATGCTCACTGTTTTTTGCTCATTCAATTCACTTGGTAGAGATGAAAATATATCAGTTTTGAGATCTTTGCTTCAATTTGACAGTTGAGATCTTCAAGCTGTACAAGTTTAATTGACTCCTCCCTTTTCTTCACTAGGTCGTGCTACTTCTAAGCATAGATTTTCTTTCCATATAACCAGTTATGTTGATTTTCTGCAGGTGGAATCAACTATTGAGTATATTTGTCGCCATGAAGGTAATGGTGCTATTCTCGTATTCCTTACTGGTTGGGATGACATTTCTAAACTACTTGACAAAGTCAAAGCAAACAATTATCTTGGAGATTCTGGAAAGTTCTTAGTCCTTCCTTTACATGGTTCCATGCCAACCATTAATCAACGAGAAATATTTGATAGTCCTCCCCCTGCCAAAAGGTAAGTTTGACCCTTTGCTAGTTGAACTTATAGGTCCCCCTTTTCCTTCTTTTTTCTTCCCTTTTTCTTAATGTGCTGAAAAGAAAGCTAAGGGATTTTTTTTCTTCCCCTCTCTCTCCCCCTCCCCAAGACTTTGATAATTGTTTAAGGGATTTTCAGCGACCCTTAAAAACTGTGAAAAGTAACAAGAGGTAGCACAGTTGGAAAGATCTCTTATATTCAGATTCAGCTAAGAGATGATGGGATTAAAAACCCTTTGTGATATTGGATTATTCATTTCTTTTAAAAGAACAAAATGACAGAATGTAGCATAGGCATTAAACGAGATCCCTATGGGTGTAATCATGTCAAAGGAAATTCACGAAACCTTTTTTTTTTCTTTGCTTTTCATGGATTTGTATTTGTATAGAATTAATCTTGATTTGTTGCTACATTTTCCTCCTTACACTTCACATTTGTCTATTCTTGTAGAAAAATTGTGCTGGCAACTAATATTGCTGAGAGTAGTATCACCATAGATGACGTTGTCTATGTCATAGATTGTGGAAAAGCAAAGGAGACAAGTTATGATGCTTTAAACAAACTTGCTTGTCTGCTACCTTCATGGATTTCCAAGGCTTCAGCACACCAGGTATTCACTTTCTTGTAACGATAAATTGAAATTTATGACCCCTTTTGGTTGAGGGCAGAAAATAAACTTCAATTAAAAAAATGAGGAGGGGGTAACCCCGAAAGAGAATCAAAAGACCATTTAAAGGAATCTGTCCTACAAGCGTATCCTTGCTTGTAAGTAAACAAATGAAAGAAGAATACTGAAAATACAAATTTGTGACATCCAAATTTAATGCTCTTAGGTTTGTTTGGTTTACAAATTGATTTTGCTTTTCTCATGAGTTGATTGCAAAATTTTCAGAGGCGAGGTCGTGCTGGTCGTGTGCAACCTGGTGTTTGTTATAGACTCTATCCAAAAATTATCCACGATGCAATGCTTCAGTATCAGTTACCTGAAATTCTGAGAACTCCTTTACAAGAACTTTGTCTGCATATCAAAAGTTTGCAGCTAGGAACTGTTGGATCCTTTTTGGCACAGGCATTACAACCACCAGATCCTCTTGCTGTCCAAAACGCCATTGAACTTCTCAAAACAATTGGTGCTTTAGATGATATGGAGGAGCTTACACCACTGGGTATAACAATGATGGATTTTCATTTTCTTCTTGTTGAATATTGAATTGTGATCACTAATCTTTCTTATCCAAAAAAAATTGTGACCACTAATCTTGCAAGCCATGTTGCAGGTCGTCATCTTTGCACCCTACCCCTGGACCCAAATATAGGGAAGATGCTTCTCATGGGTTCTATATTTCAATGCCTGAATCCTGCCTTGACCATTGCTGCCGCTCTGGCTCACCGTGATCCATTTATTTTGCCCATTAATAGGAAAGAGGAAGCAAATGATGCAAAGAAATCATTTGCTGGTGATTCTTGCAGGTAACAATGTTTGGTGTGATAAAAAAGAAAAAAAAAAAAAAATATATATATATATATATATATAATAAAAAGCTATAACTTACGACTACTGTGGAGGATTTTCAATTTTTTTGATGCGAGATTATTTTGTTTTCTATTTCTAAAATTGGAATTAAAAACTACCTATTGCAGTGATCACGTTGCTCTTCTTAAAGCCTTTGAAGGATGGAAGGATGCAAAAAGAAATGGATCTGAAAGATCGTTCTGTTGGGATAACTTCTTATCTCCAGTAACCTTGCAGATGATGGATGACATGAGAATGCAGTTTCTAGATCTATTATCGGATATTGGCTTTGTGAACAAGTCCAGGGGTCCAAGTGTAAGCTTTCTGTCAAAAACTTATTTTGGGAGGGAAATTTTGGGTCCCTTCTGAATCAAAGGTGTGAAGCGCATCAATTAATTCATTGAAGTGATTGATCTTGATGTACAATTGCATTAAGTTAGTTTGAATCAAAGCATAAATAAAGAATGCAGTGAACATAATTTGACAAGATTTATGAATTTGGTATTTGGTAAATATATTGATACATAACCTAAACCCTCATGTCGACCGAATGGTAGGTAGTAACCTAGCAACTAATAATGAAATTAGCGAGTTAGCTCTTGGTTAATAGCAAGTATATGTAGCCAACACAAACACATAGAGAGCTTAGACATGGAAGAATTAGCCTGTAAACAGAAGAATTTTGGCCTTTTGGATGCTTGAAGATTTGTCACTCAATTCTGCAATTGAGTAAAAGGCATTAGCCTTGAGTTCTATCTAGGGTCAAATCCTTAAGTTTTGATCTCAGTGCAGTTTAATTCCTTGAGGGCTGGTTGTATGTTCAAATTTTTGTTAGGTGTCCTTGATTGATCTTTGCTAATTTTCCATTGTTTTTGTGAAAAAGTACTGGACTTTTTTTATGAGTTCTTAAATTTGACACGCTGGAATTTTTATTTTCCTCGTCTCTCTTGTCCTTTGCTATTGGTTTCAATCTGTTTCCTCCCTTCCGCTTGTACATTCTCTTTTTGGATTAGAGGTTGGAATAAATCTTTCTTTTATTCTTTTTAAAAAGGAATATCAGGCATTTCTAGGTTTACAGAAATGTCACTTGTTCTGCAGGCATACAACCAATACAGCCACGATTTGGAGATGGTTTGTGCAGTGCTTTGTGCTGGATTATATCCTAATGTTGTACAATGTAAAAGAAGAGGAAAGAGGACAGCCTTCTATACCAAGGAAGTTGGGAAAGTGGATATTCATCCCGGATCTGTCAATGCTGGGGTTCATATCTTCCCTCTGCCTTACATGGTTTACAGTGAGAAGGTCAAAACAACTAGTATATACATTAGAGACTCCACCAGTATATCGGACTATGCCTTATTGTTGTTCGGTGGTAATCTTGTACCTACTAAAACTGGAGATGGCATTGAAATGCTTGGTGGCTACCTTCATTTCTCCGCATCAAAGAGCGTTTTAGATTTAATAAAGGTAATTCTTCACGACGTCTAATTTATTTTCTACTTGTTTGGCCCTTCAAGTGCTTTCTTCCTCCCGAGCATTTATGTATTGCAAAGATGAGCGTTTTAGGACACATTTGCTTTTACAAGTGAGCTTTCAAGATGGTTGTTGGGTTTGAATATCTTGGCTGGGACAATGAAGGATTTTTCATTTTTCTCGAATGGACTTTTGGATTTATCGAAGGCATGTCAAATTTTGATAGCTAGGATTAAATTGCCATTGCATTTATCATCAAAAGAAGCCTAAATAGCAAAGTAGCAGATATTTATGTTTATGGGTTCCTTTGCATTGATTTACCTTTTTTTCGTTTCTTTCCTTTCCTCAGAAACTGCGTGGTGAACTAGACAAGCTTTTGAATAGGAAGATTGAGGAGCCGGGTTTTGACATTACTGCGGAAGGAAAAGGAGTGGTGGCAGCTGCAGTCGAGTTACTGCACAGTCAAGTTGTACATCCTTAGTTCATAATTGCTTCTTCTAGTATCAACTAAGAATAGAGCAAAGTAATCTATTCTTTCTGCTTGGATACCCTTACCTGAATATGGTATATAACGGACCCTGATCAATAGAACATGTCATTTTGTTGGTATGGAATAGTTTGCTGACATTTTTGTTTTTAAGTCATTACACTTGCCAGCTGAATTCTGTACTATTTATGACGACGTATTTGAAAATACTAGAAAAGTAATTACTTATATTTTAATTTCATGATTTTATGTTATTGGTTAATTGTAATCTTTGTTATTACACTTGGCTATTAATAGTGCCTTTGATCATTCAATAAAGGTGTACGAGTTGACACTTGGCTATTTATCGACACTTGGTATTAGATGTATAAAATTTTCTCCCAATGAGTTTCTTTCTTCGTCATCCTTGTTTGCTATGGTTGGGACTAATTCACTTAACCCTAACATTGAACCTTCTTCATCTTCCTCGACAACGACTCAAGCTAAGCCTTGATCTATGTTTGATCAATACTTGAAGTACGAGCTTAGTTTTCATCTCTGATTCTCTCACTGAATCCAACAATACCTCGTGAAGTACAACGATGATTATTGGTTTGTTGTCAATAACAAAATGGAATTCGTTGATGGAACTCAACTTACTAGAGATCTGAAGAATTTGTGGATTATATGCAACAATGTGGTTACTGCTTGGATTCTAAATTTGCTTTCAAAGGAGAATTTCGCCAGTGACTTTCTCTGATTCTGCTAAGGATATTTGCCTTTATATTTTAATTTCTTGATTTTCTGTTATTGGTTAATTGTAATCTTTGTTACTAACACTTGGCTAGTTATAATGCTTTTGATCAATTGATGAAGGTGCACAAGTTTTATTTCCTTTGGCGTCAGCAATTGATCCAACTTCATTGTGTCGTTTGGTTCTAGAGAACTTAATAAATTCGTTTTTTTTTTAAATTTTATTATGATGGTTTGATTTTATATATGTTATGTGGAAGTTACGTTCCCTATGACCGTTGTTTTTTTACATCATATTCATGAGTTTGGATTGCGTGTTTTAAGTATTTTGAAAAATGTTAATTCACGTTCCCAATTTTATAAGTTTTATGAGCTTTTTTCTTATTGTTTAATTTGTCAAAAAAGCTCATGAACTTTAAAAGGTATCTAACATTTTTTTGAATTTTTAATTTGTGTCTACCACGTTCCTAACATTAAAATAATGTTCTTAATATTTTAAATTTTAAGAAATTAAATTATTTATTATATACTAATTGAGTTTTATATATTTCTTTTTTGTTAAAAAAAATGAATTTGATGACCGGCAAATTCATAAATTTTTAATTTTGTATATAGTAGATCTATGGATTTGAAGAAAAATCAACAACTTGTAAGATATCAAGATAACATTGATGCTTGGCTCAATGATAATTGGTATGGTCTTCTACCTTAGAGGTTGGAGGTTCGATCTGCCATTCTCACTATTATCGTACAAAAAAAACAATCTTGACAATTAAAGGACTTATTAGACACATAATTTAAATTGCTTTATCAATTTACACATGTAATAAATTTTATTAAATTATACTAATATTTTTCACACTAAGAAATAAAATCGTTAAAATTGTAAATTATAGAGACTAAATTGTTACTTATTAGAAATTAGGTACTAAATTGTTATAAATTTGAAAATATACTGACTAAAAATTACTGATATAAAATAAATTTTTTTATATTTGTAAATAGTTTGATATTTTTTGAATTTATTATAATTTCCCAAAATTTTACTTTTATCCAAAATTCGAAACCAAAATTAATTTTTAAGTTTCAACCAAAAAGAAAAAGAATAGAAAAGTCGGCGCGCCGGACTGGGTTCCGAGGAGCGAGTTCGCAACTCACAGCAGTTTGTTCCGACTCGCTAAACCTCAATTTCTCTCGCTCAGGTCGGTGGCGACAACATCAAAAACCCTTCCAAATACCAAAATTCTTCATTTTTACCCTCGCCGGAACCCTAGGTCGCAGAATCACCGCCCCGCATTTGCCTTCCATGGTCTTTTAACTGCCTCATCATCTTCTTCAGATGGGTCGGCCGGAACCCTACGTCCTCTTTGCCCAGACCTTCGCTCACCCCCACCTGGACGAGTACGTTGACGAGGCAAGTACCTTTTCTTTCAAATTTTGTCCAATGGCACAACTACCAAATCTAAACATTCTTGTTTGATAATGCGAATATAAGCATCTCTGCAACTGACATTCTTTACTTGATGAAAGCCCAGGTATTATTTGCCGAACCAGTTGTTATTACTGCGTGTGAGTTTATTGAACAGAATGCTTCGTCTACCTCTCAAGCAGTTGCACTCGCTGGGTAAGTGTGTCTTGCAAGATTGAACCTGTTGTTACTTACTCCCGAGCATTTGGCTTCAAGATTTGTACTTGAAAGTTTGATTCTTGATTTTAATTGAAGCTTTGCTTAGTGAAGTACAATTTTGGTCTTCATGAGAGTTGTGGTTGTAATGCCCCACAATCTTTTCCCTCAAACTTCTCTTTCGTTATTAAGGTCTGGGAGTAAGTTTTTGTTGCGTTTGTTTTTAATGCGCATCTTCTTTTCATTTTTAGTGCTACTTTGCCCCCTTCATTTGCCGTGGAAGTGTTTGTTCAGTGCGAGGGAGAGACAAGATTTAGGCGCCTCTGCCAGCCTTTTCTATATTCTCATTCATCATCGAATGTTCTGGAAGTCGAGGTAATTTATTGTATGGAGGTGTAAAATTTATCATGGTAGTGATAATATATTACTGATTTTCTGTGTAACAACACAATTATGTTGTTTAGGCTATTATTATTTGATTAGAAGCAATTCCATTGATGTATAAAATTTACAAAAGCATTAATTGGACTCTTCTTAGTGTGTGTGTTTTTTTTTTGTGTTCCCGTGTAGCATGTCTTTTCATTAGGAAAAAAAAAGGAAAAAAAGAAGAAAAAGAACTCCAATCCAAAGGAAATATATATATTTGGACAAGAAACAGATATGATAAAAGAGAAGCATAGCTATAAGATTAAAAAAGACGTGACAGTTTACAGGTTGATCTTCTTTAAAAAATTTAATTGATTTTTTAAGCAACGTATTTAGTCTACTTGTGAATGTTACTTGGAGAACGTTGATCTAAATCAGGCTTGATTTAGAGTGCTGTCCTGGATTAAGATGATTGTTTTTTATAATTTTTCTGGAGAATAGAAGGAAACATCAAGCAATTTAGAAGTTTCGAAGGCTTGGCTCCAATAATGTGAAACAGAAAAATAGGAATTTCAGAAAATAATAATAGTTTTTTTTTTTTTTTTTTGGGGGGGGGGGGGGGGGGGATAAAAAACAACTTTTTATTGAGGGAGAAAAAAGAAGAGAGAATACACGAGTATCCCAAAAAATAAGCCCACAAAAGAAAGGGCCCCCAGTTAGATGGGACCTATCTTGTAATTACAAAAAGCCTTTGTGACCGAAGTTCAAAGAGAGTCATAAAATCTAACAAGGGACCAAACATCACTACGTTCCTTTCTAAACCTCTAACTACTTAGATTTTGAAATCCTAAGTGAAGCATTATTTCAATCAAGTTGAATTTTGGGCACTCAATGCTATGTCGTTGAAATTCTTGTATCATTCTTGTAACTCACCAATAAGGTGCTTGGAGAATTTACTCATTTATTTCATTTACCGATGAAATTATTTCTTCTATAAAAAAATTCATAATATGCCTACACCAGAACGTTAAAATTCATGTCTATTTCTTTTATTATGCTTTTAATATCGAACACCCACCCAACAATCCTCCCAAAAGGAGGTAGTCGAGCCATCTTCGATAGAACAATTCACAATGCTTGAGAAGAATAAATACCATTAGTATTAAGATTACTTTGAGATTACATCCAAAGAAATTCCTTGAATTTTTTTTTGTTCATGTTCCCCTTTTGAAGTGATAGATCTTGACATATTAACACGATTTGCAATCTTCCTTTGAAATGACCTTGCCAGTTTTGAATAAATTAGACTTTAAATCGGATCATTTACTTTTTTTTGGAACAAGATATGAAACTTTTCGTTAAGGAAATGGAAAGAGACTATTGTTCAAGGATACATACTAGGTTGTTTACCCGTGGATGGTTTTCTTTGTTGTGTTTGGTTTCTTGGGATATAGAGAGATGCTAGCGTAGGACTAATCTGGGAGGATTCTTGAATCAAATCTTTATTGAAGAATACCTCTTACAACTTAGGGACCCCTATTTAGAAGGCTACAAATTAGCCTTTTAAGTCATTGGCACAGTAACTAAGCCAAATGACAACAATAAAACTGAAAGTTCAACAGATTACAGCCTCACTAAATAACAAACAGTAACTAGGCAATTAACTTTTGGCCATTAACAGGGGTAAAAGGCTTAAGACTAACATCCAGCAATAGAAGAAGATTACAGCCACGGTAAAGCCACAATAAAAGAGAGAATCAACTAAAAAGTATACTAAAGAGTACACTACATCATATGCTCCAGGAGTTCCTCAATCATTTGCCTTTTCGAGAGATGGGGAGACTTCTGTGACAAGCGGGCATTCAGTTTTATGGGGTTTGCAGGGAGAAATAGTTGGACCTTTGGAGGCGTTGATAGGACTCACTTGATATTTGGTATATTGTTAGGTTATATATTTTTTGTGTGGGCGTCAGTGACAGCTTTTTGGTAATTACCTTTAAATCTCATTTTACTTTGCTGGAGTCCTTTCTTTAGTTTGGCTCCCTTTATGGACTTGGTTTTTCTAGATGTTTTGTATTCTTTCATTTTTTCTCAATGAAAGTTTGGTTCTATTTGAAAAATATATTGTGGATAATTTAGAGCTCTCAAGGATAGATGGTTTCTAAATTGTGTTTCTTTGGGTACTGTTTGGTTCGAGATTCTTGTTTTATTTATTTATTTTATTTTATTGAGATACTTGAGAAGGTTCACTTCCTATCACTTTTTGGCATATGATGACTAAGGGTTATTAAATTTTTTCTTGTTTCATGAAGAATCAAGATGATTGTATGTCTTATTGTGTTCTGTTGTTTGTCTGTAAATTCTCTCTCTCTCTCTCCCTATATATATATATATATATCTATCTATCTATCTATATACACGTGCACACACACATGTATACATATATTCTAGAAACAATTACAAAAAACGATACACACACACACATATACATATATATTCTAGAAACAAATACAAAAAATGCCTCCATATATATATATATATATATTTTTTTTTTTTTTTCTAATCTCTTCTTGAAAAGACTAGATCTGGTATATTCTCGAATTACTTGAAATTAAACTTCCCGGTAGCATTATTACTTATGGTTGACTTCTTTGCTATTGAATAGTATTTATTTTGTTTGACAGGCTATTGTAAGTAACCATTTAGTTGTTAGAGGCAGCTACCGCAGCCTAAGTTTAGTGATCTATGGAAATACAGCAGAGGATCTTGGACAGTTCAATATTGGTTTGGATGATAGCTCATTAAATAATCTTGTTACCTCTAGTGAAGGGAACCTAGAAGATCTCCCTCTGGCTTTACATTCAAATAGTTTGATGATTGATGAGCCCATGACTTCTCTGATGAAGTTGTCACAGCCTGGTGTTGTATTGGATATTTCAGTGGAGGTTAAGCAATTTTTACAGTTAATGGACAGCATGTTGGAACAGTTGAGTCTAGGTGATGCAATTCATAAAATATTAGTCATTGTAATTTCAGCTGCTTCCTCTTATGTCTCCTACATTCGAGAGAGATCAAAAGATTCAGAAAAATTGTGTGCTATTTTCAATCATGCGAAAAAGGAGCTTCTTAAGTTGTGTAAAGCTATGCAAGATTCAAAGGATGTATCAACTCACTTGTCCGTTGAGTTTTCTTTCCTTGAATCTGAGGATGATTTGGCTTCTACAAAACAGCTGGTGGATATTTTGAGCAAGCATTGGAATTTTAACTTGAGCTCCTCAACTGTTGACTGTCCTTGGAAATCGAAGGTCTTTTAAGATGTTTTATTTTTATTTGAGATGTCGAACACCTTACAAATTTAGTTGAAGTTGTTTTCTTTTAAAATACTTTTTCCCCTCCTTGCTGTTTTAACTGCTTATTTTCTGTCTTTTCAAAAAAAAAAAAAGAAAAAAAAGAAAAAAGAATAGTAATTCTACTTATTTTTTGATTCTCTATTCTATTTCAGAACACCAGTGTCATTTTTGGGTTGAGTGTGGCTCTTTTCTTGTGCTCTGCTAGAGAGAGTTGCTTCCATTTTGTCAATGGTGGTGGAATGGAACAAATTGTGCATCTTCTGTGTGGTGGCCTGCAAGATTCTACCTCTGCCACATTACTTCTTCTTGCAGTTATTGAACAGGCTAGCCGACATTCATTTGGATGTGAGGGCTTTTTAGGTTGGTGGCCTCGTGAAGACGAAAATGTTCCATCTGGAGCTAGTGAAGGTTATAGTCAGTTGTTGAATTTGTTGTTGCAAAAACCACGTCATGATATTGCTTCTCTTGCAACTCATATTCTTCAACGTCTAAGCTTTTATGAAGTTGCTTCCCGATATGAGGTAGGCTTTTCATTTGGATATGTTGCTTCAGTTCATCTTATTGACTATAGATGATAGGTTTATAGATGGCTACATTTTCATTCTGTATAAAGGAAAAAGCTGTGATCTCATTTTTGCAGTGTGCTATCTTGTCTGTATTGGGAGGTCTTTCTAGCACTGGCAGAGTTTCAAGTGTTCATTTGGACGTGCTTATCAGTATGAAGTCCCAATTAAAAAAAATTTTGGTCAGTGTTGTTGTCTTGCATTTGTTTGTTTTTCCATTCTAGTTACGACTTACTAATTTTCCTGGTAATTTCTTCTCCAAAGTTAATTCTCAGTTTGTGTCCATTGACAAGTGTAATTGCAGAATTTGATAAATTTATGTGGGCCAATTCAAGATCCTTCTCCACCTGCCTGTGCTACGAAATCATTGTTTCTTGGTCATACTGATGTGTTATTAACATGTAAAGCAACAAGTTGCTTGATATCCTCGTCGAAGTGTAGATTTTCACAATGGGATGCTGACCCTCATTTACTTGCACTTCTAAAGGTTCGCAACCGTGGTACTTGTCTCTGTATTTGAAGAGCAATTCTTGATTCTTCATTTTTATGTTGTCTTGCCTGGTGTCTAAGGTTTTTATTTTTTATTTTATAAAGAAAACAATCACTTTTCATCGATAGGTTGGAAAGAGACTAATGCTAAAAAAAATAAAAGAAACCTAAAAAGGGATACAGAATCATAATAGAAAGTGAATTAAAACAAAAAAATATAGCAGAATTATGAAAGTAACGTGAAAGCGTTCCAATTAAGACAAATATCCTGAATAGTATATCTTGCACAACTTTTAGAAAGACAACACCATGAAGGGGCCTTCAAACTTGAATAGCAAAACCAATCATTCCAAGAAAGATGTTTGTTATGAAAAACCTTTGATTTTGTTCACACCACAACTCAGATAATAAAGCCTTCACTACATTAGACCATAAGACTGACTTTGAAGCTATGGCTGGACCAATCAATAGATGTAAGATGTTTTCCTTAAAAGAATTAAAGAAAACCCACTGGATGTTGAAAAATGAGAAAAATTTTCACCACCAATTGCTTGAATACAAACAGTCAAAGTATAAGTGCTGCAAGAATTCACTATTCCTCTTGCAAAGAGGACATATAGTAGGTGAAAGATAGTGTATTGGGAGTTTTCTTTGAAGAACCTCTGAACAATTCAATGAACCATTGCTCTTAATCCAAATAAGAAAATTGATTCTTTTGGGAGCTTTGGACTTCCATAAAGCTGAAAAGACCTCTTTACAAACAGGAGAAGATGCTGTCAAATGCTTTCTCACAGATTTTACAGAGAATTTGCCGGATGAGTCAAGAGACCAACCACGAGAATCCGGCTTGTCATTAACTTTTCTTCTTGCTACCACACCAAGCAACTGTTGGAAATTGATAATTTCATCATCTTTGAGAAGTCTTCTGAAGAAAATATTCCATGAACAAGAAGTTTCATCCCAATGGTCAAAGATCGACCTCTTGGGAAGAGAAGCAATGCTGTAAAACTGAGGAAATAAATCTTTAAAAGGAGAATTAGTAGCCCAAGTATCCAGCAAACTAATTCTTCATCCTGCGCCAAGCTTGAAAGTTGCAACAGATTCAAATTGGAACCAAATTCTGGATATACTAATCCATGGGCTTCTCAAACTCTTTCCAAACCTTCCAGAAGTATGCCAATTATTTGTAACATTCCCATGAATACTACGAACCACTTTGCACCAAAGTGAATATGAATCAAACATGAGGTTCCATCCCCATTTAGCCAAAAGAGCCTGATTTTGGGTTGCAAGTCCACCAAAACCGAGACCACCATCAATTTGGGATTTGGAGACTAAATCCCATTTAACTAAATGAGAGAGCTTGCTACCATTATGTCCTTCCCAAAAAGGGATCTCAAAATTCTTTCCATCTCTGAACAAACTTTAGATGGCATTAAGAGTAGAGAAATATAATAGAGAGGAATACTGGATAAAATCGAGTTACATAAAGTTAATCTTCCTCCTCTTGACTAAGTTATTCTTATGAGGGATACCTTTTTACATTAAGATTAGTATACCATCACTACCTCGCCCTCCTATAGATGCTTCATGGTCATCTCGATTCCCACAGCTGGTATAGAGGGAATTTCCATTTGTTACCAATTTTAACAATTTTTAACAATTATGGAATGATTTGAAGAAATCTTTGCAAATGTTCTGGCACCCCTTTTTATTTTCATACAGTCTTAGTTTTAATTAAACTATATATTATGCATTGATTGCTGAGCGCTAATTTCATGATCACCATAACTTTTGATCTTCATTTTCTTGGTTTTAGATGATATTCTGAATTCTAATGTTGCAAATCTGTTTCTGAAAGCAGGAGCGAGGTTTTTTTTCTCTTTCAGCTGCACTCTTATCATCCTCCATAAGGCGTTCAGAAGAGAGTAAAATCATGGATGTGTTTTTGGAGATTGTATCTTCTATTGAAGCCATTATCCTTTCACTTCTTTTCTGTCGCTCAGGTTGTCAAACTTTCATCTAGTTTTTCTTACAACTTGTGTTGCACATATGAAAATGATAGTGTTATTGGAATGAATAGACATCATAGACTGTAATTTTTTTTATAATAATCTAATTAAAATAATGCAGGTTAGCAAATTTTGATGTATTTTTCATACAACTGTTTTTCATTGTTTCAATATAACATCAGAGCAATAACATGTCTGCAATAAATCATTCTCATTTTATTAACTGATTTTAGGGCCTTTCTTTTGTACTTTCAAATGAGATCCATTTTTGTATTTTTAAGGAAGCTTATTAATTGATTATAAAATTAAAAAGTTCTGTGATCCTTATCCTACATGTGTCTGATTTAGCATTATATCGTGCTGCTAACTTTATTATTTTGATAAATGGTAAGTTTAGGTGCAGAACATTTTCTTTCAGGGGTGTTGGGGATGTGAGCAAGAAGACCTCCTTATCCTCCCTCTTCCTTGTGATTGTTCATATCCTCCACAAAATGGTGTCGATAGGGATAGATATGGGTTGTGGGAATATTCATGAGGGTGGGGTCTCATTTGGTCAGGTGAGAGATTGTGTCGTCTGGCTGGCTTTTGGTGGGTTGTGTATGAGGAATTTTGAATTTGAACTTTGTAATGTGGCTTCACTAACTAAATGGTCATGACAATTCTCTTTATAGATCGATGTTTTGTGGCATAGAACACACAGCAAGCAATTACACTTGATTCTCATCTAGTTTAGTGGGTTTTGAGTTGTAGGGTTGACGGTACCTTCAGAAACTTGTAGGGTTGAAGGCACTTTCAGAGACTTGTGAAAGCCATCTTGTTTGGTTATTCGAAATTGTCTAAAATCTTGAGGTTCTTTAATCAGGATGGCACAGTGATTCATTGATCTATTTTTAGGAAGATTGTTGGGTGGATGATAAATTCCTTACCTTATTTTCTCTTGTCGTTATCATTTATTCCTTCTTGAAGTCTGATTTTGTGGGTTGCGTCCTTCATTCTTTTGTGGCTTCCCTCTTGCATAATTTCTGTTTTGGGTGCACATTGTCTGACATTTTTAAAAAATATGTTTCTCTCGTTGTTGGCTGAGTGTTGCCATGTTTGCGGGATGTTCATTTGTGGACCCTTAATCCTTCAGTGGAGTTTTTCTATAGTTCTTCTCTATTTTCTGTGGGTCTAATATTTCCACTCCTTTTTTGTTTTACTTGCCTTTTGCTGGGCAAGTCTATCGTGGGAGGATACTGACCTTATTGAGATATCTTACTCTTTACTTTTGGGGTTTCACTACTACATTGTTTGCAATGGTGGTTGGGAGATATGGATCTTGTTTTATGGACTTGTTAATTTGTGACAACTTTGTTATGGCTTTTTTGGGAGTAGCTAGTCTAATTTGGGTTGGTTTATGAGGGAGGCCTTCATTTTGAGACAGCAAAGGGTTTTCCCTTTTCTTTTTCCTTTTAAATGAATAGGAAACATCAAACACCAAAAGGGAAAAAACAACAACTTAAGGGCTGGGGGAAGAGGAAACCCCCACCCAAAGAACTACTTACAAACAGCTTGCAAATCCAAAAGAATCCAGGAGAGTGGGATGTTACAAAAGAATTAATGTAGGATACCACCATGAGGTATTTAATTGTACAAAATCTCAAAAAGCCTCAAAAGATAGGACTTACCTTAAAAAAGCCTTCTATTTCTCTCCCACCACAAACTCCACAAAAGAACTCTAGAAGCAAACTTCCAAAGGACACCAACTTTGTCTTTTAGACTCCAGCCACCTGAAGCTTCCATCATGCAACCATCTACCTTGTTTGGAAGACTGCACATCGAAGAAAGCCAAAAGCTTACAGCAGCCACGACTAGCAAAAAGGCGGAGTGGAAAAAGATAGTCTGTCGTTTTCTGATGACACCAGCACATAGGGCCATCTGAAGGACCAAGAATGAGAGATGAATTCCTCCTTTGGATCCTATCATACGTATTCCGACTTCTATGAGACAATGGCCAAAGGAAGATCTTCACCTTCTTTGGGACTGCACTCCCAATCAACTTTGACAAGGAGCATTTCAAGGCCGGTCTTGCAGTTATCAATCTGAAAAAGAGGGATTTGGTGGAAACGGAAGTCAAGGGGTCAAGAGACCAGCAAAGATTGCCTTTTACCGCCCCCAACCAAAAACCCTTGAAGTTTTTTTTGAACAAGAAACAAATGGGTTTAAGCAATCAGGATGTTCATGGACTAAAGAGAATAACAACCCAAAGAGCAATGGAACACTCTCCTCTCTTCTCTTTAGCTTCTTCATCTTTTGGTATTTTTTGAAGTTTCTGAGGTTCTCTATTGTTATTTATTCATTAGAATCATGGTAATAGTTGTTATGCGGAGAACAAGTTCTTTTTCAACCGGTCACTATCAAATTGTTTTTTTCAAGTTGGAAGAAAAGAAAGGCAATTGCCATTTTCATATTTCTCTTCAGAGGAAGCAACTCAATTGATTTGAAGAAGCTTTGGTTGATCTACTTCAAGCTAAGGGAGAAGTTGGTATCAATTGACTTTTAAAGAAGCTTAATCAGCATGGTCGTTAATACCCTTTCTTTGTTTCATATATAAAAATAATTATGATCAGCATGGTGTTAGAAGCTTGAATGTGTCTCCATATCTAGTTTTGGAATGAGAAGTTGCATTGTAGTACCTGTTGGAAATAATAGGATTCTTCTTTTGTATTCATTTCATCGTACCAACAAAATGTGAAATGGTTTCTGTTTCTTATAACAAAAGGATGGTCGTATGTTTGGGAAATGGTAAGAGAATCTATGATGAAGCACGTCAAGAATGATTCATCCAGGGTTGAAGTTGAAGAGTTTGAAGTTTAGAAAGATGTGATAGTCTAAGGACAATATTCTTACAATAATATAGTCAGCGTTTTTTAAAGCTCAAGGTGCAATAAAGCACGATGGTCTTCTGGGTATAAGTGCAAGGCGCAAAAAAAAAAGTGTGAGCTTTTTTTTTTGTCTAAGGCACACTATATATAAAAGTACCACATAAAGAAGAGAAAACATAGTTGAAGTGGAAAAATAAAAAAAAGACCCCTAATCACAAGAAATGTTTCATTTAGACTTAGTAAAATTAAATTTTGTTTTTAAAGTTATTAAAGAAGGAAAAACCCTGATTATTACTACTTTTAAAGAATAATGAAAAATCTCCAAGGCTCAAGGCTTTGAGCCTTGGGGCTTCTTAAAAGGTGTGCCTTATATTGTGAGTCTCGCCTTTTCAAGGTTAGGCACCAAACCTACGACTTGCACTTAGGCGCACGCGCTCAGGGGGACTTTTTAAAACATTAAATATAGTTCAAATCAAGCCACGACAGATTCACCATTTAGCATTTTGAGTTTGAGATGGATTGGAACTCAATAATTTTTATCTGAAGACTCAATGCTCATGATGATTGGAAGATCTCCATAGCTTTGGACAAAGTCATTTTGAGGTTGATTGCTTAATCTTTATTCTTTTAGTTTGAATTATGATATAAAATTTATGGTCGGAAGAGGGCCTTATTCATGAAAATAGAAGCTGTTTGGTCTTTTTTTCTTAGAGGTTCAAGTTTCGTTCATAATTTCTTTTGGATGATTGTAGCAGCTTTTGGTTTCGTGTTTGGTGGAGGCTTTCTTCTTAGTTTCAGTTTTTGTTTGCAAGCTCTCCAAGTCTTTTGGGTGAAGTTATTGAAATAGCTCTTTGTACTATAATGCTTATACTAATGGCTTATTTTCTTTATGAGTGTGCTTGTTGCTTTGTATTTTTCCTTTTCTCTTACACTCTCTTTGGGAGTTTGTATCCTTGAACATTTTCTCTGTTTCGTGGTATGAAATGAGAAGTTGTTTCTTGTTTTTCTTAAAAAAGACACTCAGAATGGAAGATTGGTGGGTGTTAAAAGGGACTTCGGTTTCTATAGCTAAGGATTTTTGCAGTTATCTTTTACCTCTCATTCTCATTCTCATTCCCATTCCCATTCTCTTTTCGTCCCATCCTTTTGTGTTGTTTCATTTTTGTCCATAAAAATACATCCATAATTGTTAAGCTAACATCCAGGAATCACAACCATTGATATTAAGTTTGCTTTTCAGGTCTGATATTCCTACTCCACCATTATGAACTTTCAGCTACAATTCTTCATGCTTTAATGGGTGATGAAGAGGCCAGTTTGGAAGAGTGTATGCCCATTCGATATGCATCAACCCTTATATCTAACAACTTCTTTTGTAAGCCCTCACATGTTTCTATGATTGTACGGATACACTTGAGAGTGGTAAGTTGTCATCAGTAAATAACAGTGGTAGCTGTTTTATTGATTCACGTTTTTATTCTTCTTTTCCTCCAAAGTTGCATTTCAACTATGAAGTTACCGTGATATAAAGGAAATTTCATATACTCTATGCAGGTCACGGCAATTGATCGCTTACTTATGACAACTCCAAACTCAGAAGAATTTTTATGGGTCTTGTGGGAACTTTGTAGTATTTCTAGGTGGAATTGAGGATTTTTCTTTCCTTTTAACTTTCTCCCACTTGACATAATTAATCATTTGACCTACCTACTGTTTTGCAGGTCTGAATGTGGACGCCAGGCCTTGCTTGCTCTGACATACTTTCCTGAGGTATTAAAGGCGTTGGATTGCCATTCAAATTTCAGGAAATTAAAGTGTTTACTTTACAATTTCTATGTTCCATAACCTACTTTAATTAAGTAACTAAACTTTTCATCTTTAAGTGAGAAGCTAAAAAGGTACAATGATCAGAGCCAATAGCAGACTACATAACCTTTAAAGCACACTAATACTACCTCCTAACACGATTATGAAGAATGGAATTTAAGCAAACATAAACATCAGAAGAAGATGATTATGAATTGTCTTGGTTCAAATTTTGACGCTGGGTTGTTGTTTTTGGCTCTTTGTAGGGGTTGGGATTGTTTTCTTTTTTCTTTTTTGGGAGTTTTCATGGTTTCCTTCATGTATTTTCAATTGTAATTTTGCAACATCAATTCCCATGTTTGTTTGTTAGCAAGAAAAAAGTCAGAAGATGAGGAAACTCAAAAGACTTTGGAAGGCCACCCCAAGCAGCTGAAGATAATTTAATGAAATCAAATTCTATAAACTTCATTAGACACCAACTATAAATTGATAACTTGTATTCCTTTGATAAATAGAATGACATTTTGATTTGTACACGATAATCACTCAATTGATTGGCTGATAATTTTTCACTGCTTTGGCTCTAATTTATTAATTAATTTATTTTTGTGTGAATCAAACAGTTATGTTTACTTATTATAAAAAACAAACATTTCTGGTTAGTCCAGAAGTTTAGAGGTGACTTAATTGTCAATTTCTTTTTCCAGGCTATTGTCATTTTCATTGAGTCCTTACGTTTGGTCAAAGAACCAGAGTCAGGAAGCAGGAATAGTGGTAATCTTATTTTTATGGGCGGCAGTATTTTTCTGTAGTTTTTGCAACTTTCTTACTTCTTTTGTTGGAAATGTTTATTTCTCCCATCTCTGGTGTTATTCAGGTGCTTTGCCTCTTAATCTTGCAATATCGCATGCTGCTGCTGAGATCTTTGAAGTCATTGTAACTGACTCCACTGCATCTTCTCTTGGTTCTTGGATTGTACATGCCATGGAGCTTTACAAGGCTTTGCATTCTTCTCCTCCAGGGTCTAATAGAAAAGATGCTCCCACTCGATTGTTGGAATGGATAGACGCTGGTGTCGTTTACCAAAAGAGTGGGGCTGTTGGTCTTCTACGATATGCTGCTCTATTAGCATCTGGAGGCGATGCTAACTCAAATTTAGCTAATACTTTAGTGTCAGAGTTAACAGATTTAGATAATGCTGGAGAACCTGATGTTAATGTAATGGACAATCTTGGTAAAACCATTTCTGAAAAGACATTTGATGGTATTACACTTCGTGACTCTTCTATAGCACAATTGACAACTGCATTCCAGATTTTGGCATATATTTCAGAGAACTCGGTATGTTACTGTTTTATTATTTATTTATAATTATTTTATTACTTTCATAAAAACAATTCTTTAAGCATGTGCTTGAATTTTCGTTGTCAAGAGCTTAAGCTATTTTTGATGTAGACTGTTGCTGCTGCTCTGTATGACGAAGGTGCTGTAGCGGTTATCTATGCAGTACTAGTAGACTCTCGATATATGCTGGAGAGGTGCTCAAACAATTATGGTTAGTTGTTTAGATCGTTCATATGTAATATGGCTTTGGTAAACTCAAGTTGTTGGGTTTTTTTAAGCACTTTTGCCTTTCAAAACCCAAGTGTGTAAGGTGAAATAATGTTGTGAGCCTTGGAGAGGCAAGGCATGCGATATTATGCACTGAAATGAAGCTGAGAAGCTTGTTGTCTCGTAGTTCAGAATGTTTATGCCTATTTTATTTATTTCTAGAAGCTTAACCACCAGAAGCTCACACTTCGTGTTTTGGTTTGTTGCTAGTTTGTAAGGCCCCCAATTGTTAATACTATGTTTCTTTTTTTTGGAGATAAGATTGTTAATATATATGTTAGAAGGACGACCTTACTTGAACAGGATCTTTTCTATAGGTTGTACAACTGTGTCCTTGAGTTCTAATATTTATGTTGGAAGGGTTAGAAAAGGAATTTCACCTCCAGACATGACTGATTAGGCTAATTGTCAGTTAATAGATTTTATATATTGGAGAAGTTAGCTGTAACTTGTAAGGGATGTGTGTAACTTGTCAGGAACTCTAAGGATAGTGGGGAAGATCTCAGCCCTCTCTAAAGGCCGTGATTTTACTGATCTCGTTGTGCATATATAACTGATATTTTGGTGGGGATAGATATCTCACATAGTTGGATGCCCTTCCCTCACCTATAATAGCAAGTTAGATCGACAGGTGGTTTTCTTACCTTCTTATGGGAAATAATAACAAAAGAATGAGTGGAAGCCAATTGTTGGCTGAGGTGCCTCCTCCAGATAGTACTGGCAGCCCCTTGTTACCAAGTGCCATTTTCAACTTTCTGGAGCGTGGAGCATGAACTAATAGGGAGAAACAGAACTGAGAGCTGAGGGCTAAAGTGCCATTAGTATTTAGATGAACTGTGGCAGCCAATTGCTATCTTTTCTTACAGTTGTATTTGTTCCTTATTATTGATGATATAAGCTTCCAACAAATTATGCATTCTGCTTTATCATGAATATCCTTTTTTGTGATTGACTGTATTTTTTAACAGATTATCTAGTTGATGAGGGCACAGAATGCAACTCTACATCAGATTTACTCTTGGAACGTAATCGAGAGCAAAGCTTGGTCAATCTTTTGGTACCATGCTTGGTGCTGCTTCTCAATCTCTTGCAAACACTGCAGGTTATTTATATTTTGTTTTAATATTTTAACTAGAGTTTCAGAATTTTTTTCAATTAACGAGCAACGTGGTACTTGGTTTTTATTTTTTTATTTATTAATTTTTATATGATCGATATATACATATTATTATTTTACATCAATAATACTGGGATACTTCCTCAAACTGGATTACTCTGATAGTGTTGCGTGCATGTGTCTAAATACATAGGCCGCTTGTGTTTTTCTGAGTCAGAATGAAGGCTTATCTGCAAACATAGCATGCAATTTTCAGAATAATTTTCCAACATCTTAATGTGTCCCATATATGGAACAGCCGTCAGAACCTCAATCTTTTGAAAGAACCTCCCTGGCCGAATACCATAAAGCAAGCATTTAGTGCTTTGTTATTCCGTATTGTTTATCCTGTTTCATTAGAATTAATTTTTTCATTTGCAATTATATGTAGGTTGCTAAAGAGGAGCATAGGAATTCAAAACTAATGAATGCTCTTGTAAGATTGCATCGAGAAGTAAGGTATGAAAGAATTTCTTGTCGCAAGGCAGCTGAAGTTTTTCACTCATGAATCATGATTGATCCTTTGTGATTGCAGTCCAAAACTTGCTGCCTGTGCATTTGATTTATCCACTTCATTTCCCAATTCTGCTCTTGGTTTTGGAGCTGCCTGCCATCTTCTGGTGTCTGTACTTGCTTGTTGGCCTGTATATGGCTGGTCTCCTGGCCTTTTCAGTTCACTCCTTGATAGTGTCCAAGCTACCTCTTTACAGGTTTTGGGCCCAAAAGAAACTTGCAGCTTGCTCTGTCTGCTGGTAAGCAAGCCTTGAGATTCATAAAGAATGTGTTTTTATCCATAGACGTAATATTTTTAGATGCTAATCAATATTTTATGGTGGAGTGCTTTTTTATCCTTGCTAGTACATTAGTAAGTACTTCAGCCTTTTGCATATCCAGAACTAGATAACTGTTATTACCTCGTTATCTGTCCTTGGTTGATATCAATACTATTTAATAGTGGATGCGGAAGTTGTGTGTGCTTTCTTGGGAGGGACAAGTTCTTCATCATTACCTGTTTGTTTCACTTTTAAATGGAATCAAATTTGCCAATTCTTCAACTTGTTTGGTCTTGTTCTATTTCGTTGCGGGGCAATCTTTTGTTATATATGGATAGAAACGACTTTCATTGAAAAAAAATGAAAGAATACAAAGGCATACAAAAAAACCAAGCCCACTAGAAAAGCCCCACTAGAAAAAGGATTTCTAACTAAGTAAGATGCTATCTTTCGTTATATAATACTATGAGAAACATAGTTGGAAACCTAGTTGAGATATTCGGGTGTACTCACTGATCCTTTGTTTCTTACGATCTTGTATCATTACTTGTATTTTGATCTTTAGTCTCATTTCATTATATCAATGAGGAGACTCGTTTTATTTTTTATTTTTAAAAAGAAACATAGTTGTGTTGGAAGTGGTACAAGAGAGAAGAATGCTTGCCAAATTCTTTAAAGTTGGAGGCTTGGGGTTTGACACGGTGGTTAACAACCAATGATGTTTTGGACCTTTACAATCTCTTGATCAACATCGTAATATTCTCTCTTGTATATGAGAAATATTGGACGAAAGAACATAATGGTTAGTATGAAAATGTAAACCCACAACAAAAAGGAGCCACCCAGCGAACAAGAAACTGAAAAAAGGTTACAAAATAGGGAAATTATTATAAACAGAAAAAATATCAAACTATTTACAAATATAGAAAAATTTCACTGTTTATCTGTGATAGCTCAAACAAATAAATTCTATCGCGGTCTATCAATGATAGACTGTAAAATTTTTCTATATTTGTAAATAGTTTGACTCATTTTTCTATATTTGAAAAGAGCCCTACAAAATATTACAAAATGGGTCTCCAATAGTTAAGATTTTTAGACAATGGGTAATTACAAAGTTCCTAGGTGTGGACATGATCGTATACCTTCCCCTAAGAATCCTTTCCTAGGAATCCAAAACCTTACTAAAAATTTTCCTTGTCCAATAAATAATCCACAATTTCTTTGGGTAATATTCCTTTTCTCTTGGTCTTTGTCAGTCTCTCTCCTATAGCCAGTCGATTGATATTATGGCCTTTTTTCAAGGCTGGGAGATTTTTCTGTTGCTGAGGGGAGAAGGGATCTTTCATCTCTGGAACCCCCGCCCTTTTAAAGGGTTCTCTTGCTGCTCTTCCTTTTGATTTGTGGTGAGCCCTTCTCTTTCCAGGCTCACTGTAGTTTCCTTGCTTTTGTGGCAGTTTTTTCATGGCAGAGTTAATGCCCTAGATCAATTTCAGAGAAATTTACCTTGCTTGATAAGTCTTTAAAGTTGTGTCGTTTGTATGGGGAGGCCAAGGACCTATCATCTCTTGTTATGAAATATGATTCCGTGATGTATGGAGAATGAGCGAATTATTGGTTGATCTTAGGTAAATCTATGGTTAGTCCTTCTTAATTTCTTATTTGGATTTTATTTCTTTTTTAGTTTCCTTTTAGGATTTTATTCTATATAAATAGGAGTCCCCATCATGGATTCTTTACAATTTATCATTCTAATAAAGATCCTTCAACCCTAACTACAAAAATGGACTTCAACCCAAAAGAACAAGACCAATTTCATAATTTAAAAGAAAAAATAGTTGATGTAGAGCAATGTTTCATCATTAATTTTTAATGAGTGATCTACAGAGGAAGAATGAAAGCTTTTCTCTGGATTTATCACCTGATGCATAGGCTGGTTCTGTCAAAATTTTGTTTTAAGTTTCTCTATCAACTACGAACTTCTAACATAAAGATTATCACCAACTCGAGCTTAGCTTAATGCTAATTAGCATGACCTCCTTTCTTAAAGGTTGGAGGTTCGATCTCCCGTCCCCTCGGTTGTTGTACTCAAAAGAAAAAAGAACATAAAGATTATCGTTGCTTTTTTAAGTTTGGGGTTTTCCTTGTTAAATCCCTCTATTGGCTTGATCATTTTGAAGCTGCAAGGATTATTGCTGTTTTTCTTTTTTTCTTTTTTGGAACAAAAACAGAATTTTTCATTGATGAAATGAGAAGAGGCTAATGCTCAAATTACAATGATACGTAATAAGCAAAAAGAATCATAGGACAAGGGGATTAGCAGGCGTATTAGGATATCTCAACTAGGTTGACACATCCATAGTGCCCTCATCATATCCCTAAAGGAAATTCTACTAATGAGAAGATACTAATTCCCAGAAACTACAAATACAACTTAGATGACAAAAATCATAATTAGATTGAAGAGATGAAAGCATTTTAATTAAGCAAATATCCTGTATCGAGTAATTTGCGAAGACTTTGGATTGGGAGCACCATGTTGAGTCTAAGAGACGGTTGAATCTAAGTGGTCTGACCAAATTGTAGGATTGTTGTGAAATACCCTTTTATTCCATTCAAATGAAATCTTTGAAAGTTAGGCCTTGTCTGCAATTGACCATAAAAAAATTCCCCAAGATTATCTCAGAACGAGCCCAATAAGCAAACAAATGTCCCAAGACTTCTGAATGCTTTAGGGTTTAGAATCTGTTTGATGTTGTACATATCTTTGAATATGCTTTTGGGCTGAGAATTAATTTTGCTAAAAGTGAACTCCTTGGGATTCACGTACCTGATTTTGATATTGATGGTTGGTGAACTCTTTTGGCTGCAAAATAGGTTTTTGGCCTACTACTTATCTTGAGCTTCCTTTGGGAGGTAATTCCAATTCTATCAAATTTTGATAGCCGGTGGTGGAGAAATTTCAGCATAAGCTTCATAATTGGAAATATGCATACATTTCAAAAGGTGGTAGGCATACTCTCATTCATGCTACTCTTTCCAATCTTCCAACATATTACTTATCTTTGTACAAAGCTCCCTCCTCGGTCATTAATTGCTTTGATAACATAGTCCGTGATTTCTTTTGGGAAGGTGCTCATGGTGATGGTGGTATTCATAATATGAATCGGGGGATCTCCCAACGTCCTCAATTTTATTGGGGCCTTGGTATTGGAAATTTTAAACATGGAAATTCCTCCCTTCTTGCTAAGTGAATTTGACGGTTTTTATCTGAGCAAGATGCTTTATGGCGAACCCTTATTATGGCTAAATACTATTCATCAGAATGTATTTGGCCTACTCCAATCTCAAGAGCTTTTTCTAAAGCCCCTTGGAAGTTCATTTGTCAATACATTGGTTTGGTTGTTGACCGTATCCGTCGTCGGCTTGGTGATGGTACTAGTACTTCTTTTTGGAATGATTCTTGGCTTAGTTGTGGTGTTCTTTCTGCGGTGTATCCGAGACTCTTTCGCCTTGCTCAGCAACCAGAGACTTCTGTGGCTAATGTGTGGATTTCATCCTCTAGTGCATGGAACTTAAATCTTCGTCGAAATCTCACTGAGTTTGAAATTGAGGAATGGGCTTCTTTATCGCATCACTTGACATCAGTTAGACTGCGCTCCTATCCTGATTCTTGGATTTGGCCTCTAGATTCTTCTATGACTTTTACTGTTAAATCTCTCATGACTGATCTGGTGGGAGCTCCTGATTCTGGTTTATATGATCTTTATTTGATGATTTGGAAAGGTCCTTATCCCAAGAAAATTAAAATTTTTCTTTGGGAGCTTAGCTGGGGTGCCATCAATACTGCTGATCGTTTGCAGTGTCGTTTTCCTTATATGTGTATTTCTCCCTCTTGGTGCATCATGTGTCATCGACAAACTGAATCTCCTGTTCATTTGTTCTTTCATTGCCCCTTTGCTGTAAAATTTTGGGATATTGCTTTGTCTTCTTTTGGGTGGTCCTTTATTTGCCCTAGTTCCATCTTTGATGCATTGACTTCCTTATTGGTTGGTCATTCTTTTGGTGGTTCTAAATAGACGGTTTGCTTGGCTCTTGTCCAAGCTTTTTTCTGGTGGTCATAGGGCGAGCATAACAGTCAGCTTTTTAATGACTCTTCTTCTCCTTTCAATCGTTTTATGGAATTTGTATTGTTTACTACTTTTTTTGGTGTAAAACTAAGCACTCTTTTAGTCATTTCAGCTTGTCCTTTTTAGTTAATAATAGGCATTCTATGTTGTAATCACCTTTTGGTGTTTGAGGTTCTCCCTGCATTCATTTATCAATGAATTGTTTCTTTTTAAAAAAAAGACTTCTGAATGCTTTTGAATGTGATGAAAGGTAATCAAATCAAATTAATGCCGATATTTATCATAACTGAAGTTGTTTCCAGTACATACTACACCAGTAGGAAGATGCTGAACTCTCTTTCGAAAAATAATTCTAATAAGCCTTATCAATTATGCAATAATACTCCACGAACAATTGCAGGAGTTAAAAGTCTGTCTAAAGCCATGGACATCCCTGTCCATCAACCAGAATGCAACTGTTTTATCAATGGCAAGAGCTTGGACATGATTTTCAGCATATGTAACGCACTTCTCTAACCATCTTTTGGTAGCAAGTGTATCTATGAACAAAATCATCCATTTCTGAACTTTTTTGCTTTTCATGAGAAGCTTGAAACATAAAACAGCAATGCCATGTGCAAACTGTAATCAAATCCAATTCCTCTGACTTGGATAAGAATTCAAAAGCAAATCACTAACATCTTCACCGATTGTGACACCCTCGTGATAAAGCCCATGAAACATCTCGATCATCAGCAACAAAACAAAACAAAATCCATGAGAACAAGCCCTAGACTTGGTTAGCCTATCTGACACATTCTTGATGCATGACTATGAACAATCAATAACCATGAGAACAAGCAGCTCGAGCTCATATGCTCTATCTATCAACAATCTAAGATCTTCAGGGGATCCATAGCGTCTACTAGGATACAAATTAGTGACATGGCACCCAAAGCTGGTATATTAAGAATACTCTTGTAGAACCATGATCTGGACAGCACTGTAACAAGCTTTTTAATGAGAGGAAGGACAACATCCCGAAAATTTGCATACATATTTATACAAGATTCATTTCAGCCGATAGAAGGAGTAAATCAGAATTTAATAATGCTGAATTTGTTAAAAAGTGTTTCAATGCTGAATGCTGAGATTCATCCTTGAGGCCCCTAAAATCCCAAGATATGGCCTTCACAATTAAGAAGCCTCCCAAGAAGATGCTATTTCCAGCATTTGAAACCACACGCAGCCACTAAAGATGAAAATTTAGAGGGAATTTGAGTGGGAGATAAAAGTGAGGTTCTTACACTTGGTTGATGTTGCTGTAGAAATAAGGCTTTGTAGGCTTCCCCCAACCAGTCAGGTGTGGACGAATCTTCTGCAACTGTTTCTGGTAAGGTCTTATCGTATTCCTCACTACTAACACTGACATCTGACCCATAATCTGATTCTTGAGGATATTGCTTCTTGTAATCTTTAGTAAAAGTTCTTTGGACAAAAGAAACATTTGAACTAGGGATTGTAAAATCGGATTGAACAATTATTGACAAGAGTGGCGTTTTCTTGGAGGACTTTTTTCTTGAGGGAACAAAACGCGTACACAGTTATTTCTAGGAAATCGGGATTAGTCACATGATTTAACAACAAATCGGCTGATTGTTTGTTCTTTTAGTTCCTGAGATGTGGAGGAGTGATTGGCTTCTAGGACTCCAAATTTCAGTATTGTCTTTCTAATGCTCATGGACGGACTCTGTTAGGAACCAAGGTAGTATGGGCTACCTTTGACCCACATTGGTTAGAATGGAATGACCAATGTGGTACTTAAGTGGCTTGGCTCTTCCACCTCAATAGCTAGCTTTTGGGGTGTGGTTCTCCAAGGTACTTAAGTACCTAACAATGGTATTAGAGCCGGTTGTTGACGTTTCGGAGCGGAACCAACGGAGGGTTCTGACTGGGTGTGGCCGAGTGAAGTACCGGCGGAGTAGCCGCCGGGACGTCGGCTTTTCGGGGATGGGGTATTGTTAGGAACCAAGGTAGTATGGGCTACCTTTGTCCCACATTGGTTAGAATGGGATGACCAATGTGGTACTTAAGTGGCTTGACTCTCCCACCTCAATAGCTAGCTTTTGGGGTGTGGTTCTCCAAGGTGCTTAAGTACCTAACAGACTCTTCCACTTCTAATAGGGAATTTTGAAGTTTGAAATTTGGAGTAGAAGAAAGGGAAGAAGGTTGAAGAATCCGAGAATGAGGAAGTGACTTTTCAGATTCCAAGTCTTATGTGATTTCTTGTGCAACTCCCAGTCTGATTATTGCTGCTTTTTGGTGTTCTCTTTCTAAGTTTTATGTGAATTTTTCTATTCAAAATATTTGTTTAATTGGGGGGCTTTATTTTTTTGATTAATCTTTGTTCTAGTGTATGGTTCTCTTGGGATTGTACTTTTTAAGTTTTATGGCTCTTCGTTTTGTTTCCTTGTATCTTGAGCAATAGTCTCTGTTCATTTTGTCAATGGAAAGTTGTGTTTCCTTAAAAAAAAAAAAAAACTTCCAACATAATTTTTTTAAAAAAATTAATTTAATTTTGTTTTTGTTTAATTATTTTATGCATGAAAAAGTTTCAGTTGGCATCAATTGTTTTAAATTTCCATTTGAAGCTTCTAATTTCTACTCTCTTTATCTATCATTGTTATGGTGCTAGAACGATTTATTTCCTGATGAAGGAATCTGGCTTTGGAAGAATGGTATGCCTTTGTTGAGTGCCGTTAAAAAACTTGGTATCAAGACAATATTGGGACCTCAAATGGAGGATGAGGTCAATTGGTATTTGGAGCCTGGCCATCAAGAGAAACTATTGGGTCAACTGTCGCTACAGCTTGAAAAGATTTCCCAAGTTGTCCAACATTATGCCATTTCGGTGAGTAGTTTCTTTCCTATTTCAAGTGCATTTATTGTGTATATGTTTCAAAAATGCTTCATTGATTATTATCATTTATGTTTCATGTCAACAGACATTGGTGGTCATCCAAGATATGCTTCGGATATTTATAATTCGCCTTTGTTGTCATAAAGCTGACAGTGCTTCTATTCTTCTGCGACCAATATTCTTGTGGATCCGTGCTCGTGTTTCTGATTTGTCTTCTCTGTCGGACATAGATGCATACAAAGTAAAAACTTTTATATTTCCATGATAGTCTTTTATCCTTATCTTTGCATTTAGATTCATTGATGCAGTTATATGAAGCGCACACACTTTGGATTGGTTACCATGCTTGTTTTTAACATATATTGAACACTGCGGCACTTGTTGGGCACATGTTATATACTTATTAAATGAGAAGGTTAGCATTTGTAAATTGCATAACAAATTGAACTTCGTCCGGTTAGGCTTGTGTTTTGGTTCTGAATTTCTTATGAATTGTTTTTATAAGCTGTACATCAATTAGCAATTTGTCATTGACATTGTTATATTATATTGATTTAACTACTATTTTGGTCCCTATATTTTTGGCTTTGGTTCATTTTGGTCCTTGTACTTTTAAAATGTCCATTTTGGTCCTTGCACTTTCAAATTTGGTTCATTTTAGTCCTTTTACTTTTAAAATGTTCACTTTGGTCCTTGTACTTTTGACTTTGTTCATTTTGGTTCTTGAACTTTCAAACATTGACCATTTGATCCCTTAATAATGAAATGAAAATGAAGGGACAAAAAATGGTCACTTTTTAAAAGTGCAAGGACCAAAATGATTCGAAGTTAAAAGTACAAGGACCAAAATAAACCTTTTGAAAATATAGAGACCAAAATGAATTAAAGTTGAAAGTAGAGGGACCAAATGAACATTTTAAAAGTATAAGGACCAAAATGAACCAAACTTGAAAGTGTAGGGATAAAACTAGTATTTAAGCCTATTATATTTATGATTCTTTTTCCTACTTCTAAACAAAAAATATTTTCTTATCTCAATTTTTTTTAATATAATAATAAATCGTTAAGAGGTCATGAGTTCAATCCATGGTGGCCACCTACCTAGGAATTAATTTTCTACGAGTTTCCTTGACACCCAAATGTTGTAGGGTTAGGCGGGTTGTCCCGTGAGATTAGTCGAGGTGCGCGTAAGCTGGCCAAAAAAAAAAAAAAAAAACTGTGCCCAAATATATTTGCAATATTTTTTTCTCTGTATTTTTATTCAACCATTTCATATGTTTTATGCATCAGTGTGGTTCTGTTAAGTGAGTGTTTTTTTGTATTCATAAAAAAAGTATCATAGCTTGATTTAGGATCGCTTTTTTGGGGTTCGGGTACTGAGTTATTAAGCTTGAATGATTATTGAAATCAATGTATCTTATCTTGGTATCTTGATTTTTTTGAAAGTCAAATATTCTAACTGTTTATCCTGTTAAACGTTCATTGTGTCCTTATCATTTTCTCTGCAGATATGTAGGTATCTTGATTTTTTTGCTAGCTTATTAGAGCATCCTCGTGCCAAGGTATTACAGTTTTCCTAAGTTGTGTATCCCTTTAGCTCTCTTGAAATAGAAAGGTTTAAATATCAGTTAGAGATTTTCTTACGGCAACTAATTCTTAATCAGGCTCTATTGTTGAATGAGGATGCTATCCAGTTGCTAATTGAAGTATCACATAGATGTTTAGATGACTTAGATACAGATGAAAAGCTGGTTGCTGGGTGCAGATTTTCTACTAAATGTGGCTTTTCTTTACTCAACTGGTGCCTCCCTGTTTTCAAGTCATTTTCACTACTTTGCCACTCTAGACCATCTCTTAAGCACATTGGAAAACACAATCTGTAAGTAAATTGTTTGTATGTTAATTAATTTTATTACTTTGTTTATATACTTCTTTCTAAATCAAATTCACAATCAAATAGCTGCTGATTTTATTTCGTTATAGGCGTCATTTTGGATTATTAAGAGCAGAAGACTATTCATTGATTCTACACAGTATTCTACTGTTCTGTCAGGTAAATTATTGTTCCTTTCTGAAGTAATTTGGTCATAGGCCTTCTTTTTCCTCCCATGATGAGAGCTTCAGAATTTAGTCATAAAGGGAACTCAATCCTTGCTCATAATTTTGATCAAATGTTAAAATATTCTTCTATTCGATCAATGCTTGGGGTTTAATTTTTTATATGCCAACTGTCACTATTGGATATTAAAGATCACGTGTTCTGGCTGCTACTTCTTGATGTCTCAGGTTTAGGTTTTATGCAAACATCTTTAAATTCTTTTTGTATACAATATAAATTGACGTACTTTTTTTTTTATATTTTATAATGGAAGTAAAATATTATTAGGTTGGAATTAGATGCCAATTTTAGTTTTTATCTCGTTTCCATTGTACTTTGAGCATTAGACTCTTTCATTATATCAATGAATAGTCTTGTTTCCGTTAAAAAAAAAAAAAAGAGTTAGATGCCAATCTTCAATGTTGAACGTGAATTTCATCTTGTTAGATAAAGTGCTTCTTGTTGATTGACTTTCCACGTCTTCTCGTTTTATCAAAAGCTTCATCAAGCAGAAGAATGAAGTTTCCTCCTTTCTTTTTTAGATTAACTAAGTTGTCCTGATTCTCAGCTCCTGCCTGTTGGAAAAGAATTAGTTGCTTGTCTTGCGGCTTTCAGAGCCTTGGGATCTTGTAGTGAAGGGCAAACTGCTTTAGCATCTGTTTTGATTGATATTTATAATGTTGACGAGCGTGGATCTCAAGGACAAAAAAAGGGTAGTGACTGTACTTTTAATGTATCAAGTTGGAGGACAAATCCTCCTCTGCTCTGTTGCTGGAAAAAGTTATTAATATCAATTGATTCAAATGATTACATGCCGATGTATGCAATTCAGGCAGTTGATGCTCTATCTTCAGGATCATTAAGCTTCTGCCTGGATGGATCAAGGTTAGGTTTCTGCTTGAGCTATTTTTTGGTGTGTATAAGTGGAAGTCATCATTCATATATGCTCTGATTGTCTCAATATATTTTATTATTTGAGCATTTATCTTTATTTTATGACTTTATAACTTTTTATATATACTCTAAACATGTTTGTTGATTTGTAAATAATTGCTGGCCTATACACACATGTATGCCCACGAGAAAATGAATGTGTCTTGACTTCGAGCTGCTGGCTCACTTTTTTAAATATTGGTAATGGTGGGTTAGAGGACGAATTGATGTCGTTGGAAGACTTTACTCAGCCAACATGGGTTGTCAAGAGGAAGAGGTAGTATGCATAGTTGGTAAAATCTATAATGCTTAATTGTCAAGACGGTAGTTGGAGTCAGCTTCTCTATTGGGATTCTCCCTCATCTCTTAGGAACAAGATCAAGTTGGCCTTTCTAATTGTAGCCTTAGATGTACATGTAAATGTCAAGTGTAACCATGGACTTCTTGATAGCTCAAACTGAAGTGTTGTTTATAGTTCTAGGGTTGGCTTTCCAATGTTTAATGTCCTGTTTTCCTTGGTCCATTTATTTTCTAACAAGAGAGTTTGGAATTCTTTGTGCAATTTTCATATGGCAAGTATATTGTTATATTCAGTTTGAAATTGGAAGATCAATTACCTATGTGCCTGCTTGAAGTATTGTGTTAATCTGCCTGAATCAGAAATTTTAGTTTTGTCCAAACAGTTCAGAAGGTCTAGTTGTGATTATGTTATGCAACTTTTTAACACGGAATCTGCGTAGTTGTATCAAATGGGAGTGCATTATGTTTCTAACATGAAATCTGCTTAGTATCATCGTATGGAAGTACACTATGAAAAACTGTTTCACCCCCCAAAAAGTAAAGAACATTTTTTCCCTTCTAGGTTATCTTTGTAGATGGTTGTTCTCTTTACCAACCTTGAAAAATTTTAACTTGTGTTTCAAATCCAGAAATAGATATGATTATTTTCTGGAAAGTAATTGGCCCTTTCTGAGGAAATTTCTGTTGTGTTTGGCGGATGTAATTGGTAAGCTAACTGTTTGCTGTTGTGTAGTTTGATCTTGGACAGGATTGGAGAAGTTAAGTTTCTCTTTGGCCTTCCTGATGCTGTAGATGGTGTAAATGATTCTTCTCCCAAAGACGTTATAGGTTATATACAAGAAATGATTGATGTTTTTAAATTAAAACTGAGACTTGGTGATTATCCAGAAGACTCCAACATGCCGACTTTTATGCATCAGGTATAAAATATTTGAAATCACACTTCTTCATTTTCCTCTGAATTTAAAGTTAAAGTTGTCGACCTTGGCATGAATTGCAGGTTTTAGAGACTGCAGAATCATTATTATTGTTGTTAGAGAAGCCTACTGGTTCAGTTAATGTTGAAGATATTAATCTACATGACGCTGCTTCTTTGACACCTAGTAACATATTAGATTCTCTGAAGCTTTGCCAGTTTGCTGATGACAGCATAGGAAATGTAGATGACAACCTTCTTCTAGGTCTTGGGGACAAGTTTATGTGGGAATGTCCAGAAATATTACCCGATAGACTGAATGCTCTTCCTGCAAAAAGAAAAATGTCAACAATCGATGGGCAAGGTAGGCGTGCTAGAGGCGAGAACTCCCCAGCTGAAATCTCGTCCCAGAACACATTTTCACGTGGATCAGGGATATCTACTGCCCCTTCACTTCCATCGCGTAGGGATACCTTTCGGCAGAGGAAACCAAATACCAGCAGGCCTCCTTCCATGCATGTTGATGATTATGTTGCAAGAGAACGAAATGTTGATGGGGTAGTTAATTCTAATGTAATTGCCATTCAACGAGTAGGATCTTCTAGTGGGAGACCTCCATCGATACATGTGGATGAGTTTATGGCCAGGCAAAGGGAACGCCAGAATCCTGTTGCACCTGTGGTCGGGGAGGCTGCATCCCAAGTGAAGGGTGGGGTTCCTGCAAATGACACAGACTTGGAGAAGTTAAGCAAACCCAAGCAGTTAAAGACTGACCTTGATGATGATCTTCAGGGGATTGATATTGTATTTGATGGTGAGGACTCAGATCCTGATGACAAATTACCCTTTCCTCACCTGGATAATGGTCTGCAGCAATCTGATCCCGTGTTGGTTGAACAAGGTTCTCCTCATTCAATTGTTGAAGAGACGGAAAGTAATGGCAATGATACGAGCCAATTTTCTCCCATGCGTGGACCATCTGTGTCTAACGTTGATGAAAATACTCAAAGTGAATTTTCTTCGAGGATGTCTGTTTCACATCCTGAATTTCCATTGGCTCGTGAATCTAGTGTGTCTTCAGGTAAGAAGTACTTTGAGCATCCCGATGATGGGAAGAATGCTATTCCTGTTAGAAGTACAGGTGGGGTTGATACTTCCGCTACAGTTAACTCTTCATATAACAATGCAACCACTCCACCTTCAAAGTTCTTAGCCGAGCCTAGGGCAAATACACAGAATCACTTCCTCAAAAATAGTCCTCAGCATCTTGGTAGTGGACCACCACCATCCATAGGATCTCAAGGATTCTATGAGCAGAGGTTTTTTCCGAGTCAGCCACCACTACCTCCAGTGCCTCCACCACCAACAGTTGCACCTGCAATATCTCAACCATCTGATCTGGCTCCCGGTCAGTCTTCCCCATTTGCCAACTTCGTATCTGATCCTCAGCAACGATATTCTACGACATTCCATGTAAGAAAACTACATGCTAGTTGAATCTTCTGTAGCATATTTCTCTGCTGGTTGTCATTGACTACAATTTATTTCATTTTTCTTTTGCAGGTCCCTTCGGATTATCCATCTGGATACAATAGTTCTACATCATTTTCCAGTGGATCTGTCAGGCCACCCCCACCTCTTCCTCCAACCCCGCCGCCTCTTTCGTCCAGCCCACTCAATTTACCATCAAGTAAAATTTCTCTTCCAAGCACTCCAGTTTATAACATGGAAAGTGCTGGGATGACTGAGATTCCTCAGAACCCTACTGCAAGTTCAACGGACACACGTTTAGGTGGTGTATCTGCTTCTGGGGTCATGCTAGCTTCTAATTCTCTGCCTGGACTTCCACACTTGGTATTTAGTAGGCCTTCAATGCCTGTAAATCTCTATGGGGGCATTTCAACTCAGCAACAGAGTGAAAACTCGTCAAGTATTTTGCCAAATCTAGCTATTCCTCCATCTTCTGTGCCTTCGCTACATCCTCTGCCTCAGTTACAGCCCCTGCAACCTCCACAGCTTCCTCGACCTCCTCAGCCGCCCCCTCAGCATCTTAGGCCACCCATTATGGCTTCACAACAACCAGAGCAGGTAGTATCAATGCAAAGCTCGGTTCAAATGCAAATGCATCAATTACAAATGCTACAACAGCCAAGAGTTTCTCCTCAGTACTACCAATCACAGCCAGTGGGGTTGTCACATGCTCCGCCTCAGCAACAATTTGAACATCCTCAACATCAAGCTATGCATCAGCTTGGGGATACTGCAACCACATCCCAGCAACAGCAGGATTCAGCAATGTCATTGCATGAGTACTTCAAGTCTCCAGAAGCCATTCAGGTTACCATCTTTGTTACTTCCCATCAAGAACTATTTCACCAAGTTCTCTCCTTTCGATTGTAATTGGTAATTAGTGAGCTTTCCTTTTTGAACAGTCATTGTTGAGTGACCGGGAAAAACTATGTCAGCTTTTGGAACAGCACCCTAAGTTGATGCAGATGCTTCAGGTAATTTAATGCCTCCATTCTTCAAACTGATAGGTTTCTGGGTTATTACAGTAGTAGTAGGCTGCTTGTTTCTGCTCTGTGCTGGTCATTGTAGAAAGTAAATTGAGATCTCGTTAGATAACGATTTGATTTTTGAAAATTAAACTTATAAACACTGTTTTTACTCATAAATTTGTTTGTGCTATTCATTTACTACCAATGCTTTCAAAAACCATTCAAATGTTCTGTAAGGACATGTAGAAGAAATAAACAGAAAAATTTAAAAACAGAAAACTAAAAACAAAATTGTTATGAGACCAATAGGTTATTAGTAGTTCTGATAACTAAATCTTTGATTCTTTTCTTATTAACAGGAGAGATTGGGCCAACGATAATAGCGTGAGATTGTAGAATAGAGGGGACACTTCTCTTTTGTACTTGATAGCGGCTCCAGTCTTGATAAGCCTGCTTCAAAAAAACGGCCTGTATGTATCATTACCCGATGAGTTTTGTAGTAAATAGCAATTATGTATTATTTACTATTCTTGTAATTTCTTCTATTATGTAACTACAAACAATTCTTTTGTTTAGTTCATGAATTTTACCCTCTTTTCACTTCATACTGCTAGTTTCACTCTAGTCAACAGCAATTCCTGTTTGTAAATATGGGTGGGTTAATGTTATTGAGCTGTTCTTGCTGTTTGGTTTTAAGTTATTATATTATTCTTCTGAAGTTACTGGCTTTGATTATTTGCTTTATAATTATACAACTTCAATTATTTCTACATAGATAGTGATCTATGCTTAAAAGTAATTCTTAGGTGAAATTTCAAGTTGTACCCTTAAATTTATCACATTGTCTATAAATTTTTTTATTTCACAAAAAAGACTCAATACATAGCCCTTTTTTTTTGGGAACATAGTACTTAGTAAAATGTTGTAATTTCTACACTGTATTCAATTTTTGCTAATTTATACACTAATTCTACCAAAAAGCAATATAAATGTACTAAGGTAATAGTATCAAGTCTTGCACAAATTTATGTTTAATTATGCACAAATAACCATGGAATAATTTTGCTAAACTTTATAAATTTTAACAAAGTTTTAGCTTTGATGTCATTTTTTTTAAAATTTAATATCATATGTATTTTATATCACTTATGTTTTATAATTATTGAAACCATATGAAAATATTATTCTTATTTTTCGATATGAAAACTTTCTCTAATATTGCAACACTTACCCTAGTTAAGGGTGTAGTGATGAATTAAAAGTTTAGAGTAAAATTGATGACTTGACAAGTTTATCGATAGTTTGATTTATGCTAAAGAGTTTTATAATTTTTTTGCATTAATCACATGCCTATTTGGTATTATTGTATTGTATAACTGTGTAATTTGTTTTCGACTTGGTTTGAAATGAAGCTGAACTTAAGAATGTTGAAGAAAAGTGAACCAAGTTGAATAGACACATGAAGCTAAATCAAATAGCCCCAATGGCGGGGGCAAACGAGTTATTGGGTGGGAGGGGAGTGTAAAAAGGTTATTAGGCTATCATGATGAGAGGCCTATCATACATGTAAATAATCTTATTTACATTTCATGGAGTTCAAACGCATGCAATAGCTATAGTAGAGAGACTTCAAAACCAATTGGACTGCTAATATTTTTCTTATACATATTCCAACTTTAATATAAATATTACTATTCATTTTAGGTATGTTCGGTTTGGTCTTTCAACACCTGAAATCGATTGAATACAGTAGGTTTTTCTTAATACAAATTGAAAGTGTTAAACGAAAGGATTTTGACCCGAATGTAGTTTTAGTCTGTTCGAGGGTTCTTTTTTTTTTTTTTTTTTTTTTCTAAAAAGAAAAAATATATATTTTTTCTCAATTTTCCCCTTGCACTCCTAGCATTATGGTTCCTGATTCCAACAAAAATATCATTTGGTATTCATTTGAGAATCTCTAAAAATTAGTCAGCAAGTTCATGAGCTCTCTCTTTCTCTCCTCACTGAACCCACATACTTTATAAGACATATGTTTTGTTCATCATTTTATTATTTAATTTCATTCCCTTAAGTATGGATTTGGTTAATTAAACAAGTTTAAAAATCTTAAAGTATACAAAATTTAAACATTTATCTTTCATATTGGAGAATAATAATAACAATATTATTATTATTTAAAGAGAAAAACAATGCCTACATTAAAAATCAAAGAATACATTGAACTCAAAACAGGATTCATAAAATCTTCTTTCGTCTGAATTTCACATATAATAATTATTTTTGGGAATTTGGTAGCCTCAAGTGGAATATTCTTTTTATTTTCTTTCACATACTTTCCAGTGGATTACGTGGCGCAATATAATTGGGCGCACGAACTAGAATTGTATATTATTAATAAAATCTGGAAATTGCGTGATCCAAGAAGCCCATGATCCAAGAGATCCTTTCTTTAGTCTCGTACGCTACTTCCGTAGAGAAACGTCCCCAACTAATTCCGCTTCTCCTCATAATTTTATCATTATTTTTCTTTAATCTTTTCTTTTAATAAAAACTTTCTTAATAGTAAGGTAGTATGTACTCTCAATCAACATTCGATATGTTATTTCATTAGTTAAAATATCGTTTTGGTTAATATACTTTTAGTTGTCTTATTTTAGCCATTGTATTTTCAATAAATTTTAAAATTAGTCTATGTAGTTAATTTCTAGTTGATTTTTTTCTCTAAAAAAAAAAAAATTAGAATTTAGTCTCTATGAACATCCACTTTACAAATTGTAAAAATATATTTACATAATGTCTTTTCTTGCATGAAGATCATTGCTATTATTTTATAAATTTCGATAAAAATTAACTTTGAAAGATTAAAAGATTAAATTTAAAATTAATTGAAAATAGGGAGGTTAACTTTATTTATTAAAAGTACATGAATTAAAATTGAACAATTGAAAATATAAAGAAATAAATAGAACAAAATTCAAATTAATTGACCAAAAATATTGTTTTTTTATCTATCTTATTTCATAGGTTTTCGTACCATTCTTAATTACTTATTTTATGACAAACAACAAATATAATTTTAAATTTAGAATTGTCTAGAAATTAAATGCATCATGAAATTTCAAAGGTTGGAAGGTTTTAGATTTTGGTTTAATATTGCGAAAAAACAAGAACAATAATAAATTTGAAGGAAACAAAAAGGCAAAAGAATAAACGTAGAAATGAGCCAAAGAGATATGCCTTTCAAGGGTATAATAATCCATTGATATTAGCCAATCCAAGTTGTCAAAAAATTGAAAAATTGGAATTTATCTTTGTGACATCTAAGCTGAGGGATTTTTTTTTTTTTTTTTTTTTTTTTTTTTTTTTTTAAGAATTCACAAGGCAAGAGAGATCAGGAGTGCACCGAGACATCTGAGGGAGATCATTGTGAAAAATACGATAACATGTAATTTAAATATAAAAATTTCAAGGTGAAGGATCAAAACTTTAATCTTAAAAATAATAGGTACTAAGATTTCATAGTTATTAATATTATGAATTACAAACTAATCTATCAATACTAAAACTGCAATCAATATTATAAATTAGTTGCTAAAGTGAACATAACTCAACTAACATACAAATGTGTTAGCGACTAAGATAGGTTTGTGGTTCCAAATCCCTCTACCTGTATTGTATTAAAAAAAATTATGAATTAGTTGTAACAAATTAAAGTTGGCTAAAAGTACAAATGAAAAATAAAAGTTTACCTATGAAGTTATTTATGAACTTAAAGAATAAATGTTAACAAATCAAGATCCATATACCCATAGACACACTTAAGTAGAGTATATAATTTCAAATTATACATCCTTTGTAATTTTGCAAATCATATCTCTCTAATTATTTTTAATATATAATTTAATTTTGTACTTGACGTAGTGTTACGTTTTATCAAATTTCTTAATATTACATTGCAAATGAATCATTGAAGCATTATATTCGAATCTTATAACCTATAGTAAAGATGTACTAAATGCTTAAATTAATGAAATTATATGCTCATGTTAGCCCCATTTTATGAAAATTGGTCATAAAGTTCTGAACATATAATTGATATTGTGGCACCAGGTTGTATAAAACCATATTTTAAAACATAATAAAGAGAGATTATATTATATGATTCTCAAAACCATAATTCTGAAAAAAGTTTCAAACTTTATGGAATAAAATTTGTAAAAATATCGAAGAATTGGATGAATGGCCCGATTCCTCAAAGCACATATATTTGAAAATTTGATATTAAAAAAAAAAGAAAAAGAAAAAAAAACCCAAAGCATGTGGCCTTTTGTCTTGATAACATAAAGCAAACCCTAAACTGAGGTTATCGAGGGTTTTGCTTCCTCATTCAACTTCATATCCACCAATCCCCTTTTGCCACGTAAGCCAAACACCGACACCTCGTATTAGCCTTCGGATCAGTGGCATAATTCCCTCCCACTTTCCTCATGTGCTCATAACATTACCAAAAGAACACATTCCCAAGGTCTCTTCTTCTTCTTCTTCTTCTTCCCAAAAAAAAAAAAGAAAATCTTCTTTTTTTAGAGAGAAATTTCAAAGCTTTTTTGATTAAATGCCAATTCCCGTCTGGGTCTTCTCTTAAAATCCCACTGGGAAAAAAATGGAGAGAGGATGGAAACCAATGGTGGAAATATCACCAAATTGTCCAAGGTGTGGCTCTTCCAACACTAAGTTTTGTTATTACAACAACTATAGTCTTACCCAACCTCGCTACTTTTGCAAAGGCTGCCGTCGCTATTGGACCAAAGGCGGTTCCCTCCGTAACGTCCCCGTCGGCGGTGGCTGTCGGAAGAACCGACGACCTCCCAAACCCATAACCCTAACCCCATCTCCCTCAAACCCTAAATTTCACCATAGCAATGATGGCAATTGCCACCGCCACCATTGTGGTCTCCCCGACCCCGATATGTCACCAGCCATCGATTTGGCAGTCGTCTATGCCAATTTTGTGAACCAGAAGTCAGACACGCCCGAGACTATCCCGACAACTAATACCACGTCGAATGCAACCGGTCACTTTCCGGTTTCCGGTGAGAGTGGTGTGGTTGGATGTGGCAATTTTTGTGAGTTTTCCATGCAGGAATGTGGATTGGGGGCCAATGACTATCAAGTGGCCAGTTGCTTTGGGTTAGAGGAGAATAATAATATTAATGAACATCAAGTGGATAACATTGAAGTGGCGGCGCGTGAGCTTCAATTGCCGCCGTTGCCGGGGGAGGACATGGTGGGAGGTTGGGGAAACCCTATGACAATGGTGAATAATCATCATCGTTTGCAACCAACACGAGTGGAAATGTTTGGAATGGAAACTCAAGACCCAAATTTGCTGAGTGGTAATTGGAGCCCTATTGATTTGTCAAATTATGATACATTTTCAAGGGCTTAACAAATATACATATCTTGGTATTATATTTTTTTTTTTCAAAAGTATTTTTGTGTATGATCTTCATATATATACATACATATGTCTTTATGTTTTATTGTACTTTGTTTATGTATACAAAAAAAGATAACATTGGCCCATCTTTGCTTATGTAATAAATATTTATTGCAATATCCATGCATCAAAATGTCCTTTTAATCATCTCCAACTGTTGATTATACATGAATTTTCTCTTAATTCATGCTACAATTATATGGTTGAATTGCATTACTGAAATAAATTCAATAAGATTGACTATTTAGGAAGCTTTAATTTATGTTATATATATATACACACACACATATATATATATATATATATATATATACAATTTAGTGTGTAAAAACAATGGTGTACTAATCCTAGTAATTATTTAATTTTTAGCTTGGGGCGAAAAAGAATTTATTTTTATATTTGGGTACTTGTACAAATACACCCAATAATCAACATTTTCCATTGATATAACATATCTAATTTGTTTATATATATATAATCTCTAAGGAAAACTTTTCTTTATAGAGATCCAACATCTTATTTGTACAATTTATATGTTCAATATAATGCCTCCAATACAAAGTATTATTTTGGTTGTGTTTGTGCAATGCAAATCCAACAATTATTTTGGTTGTCTTGTTGGACATTAGTACTAGACATATATGTAGTAAAATATTTACTCTAGACTATCCAAAAATAATTAATTTTAGTACGCACTAGTAGAAGAAAATTTTGAATATATAACCATGCCATATGGCTCTCTTTGCAGCTTCAACTTTGAAGTGGCACTCTCCAATTGAAGCAATTGGATAATTCTCCTTTTACTATATGTGCCAAAGTTGAGCAAGGGCGAGAGAAAAAAAGAGTGTGTCTTGAATATTTATGTTCTTACTAAGAATCCCAAAAATCAAAGTACAATAACCACATAAAATATATCTTTTTTTTTTTTAACAAGATACTACGGGAAAGTAGAATCAGAGAGTGCACCGGAATATCTCAACTATGTTAACACCTCCTTAACACCCTCATCATGCCCCTATGCCAATAGCGATGTATCATTAATAAAAAAATGTATAGAGAGCTAGGGATAAGCTCAAACCAAAAGGGAGACAAGCGGTGACAAATTGCCTAAAATATATCCATACATAAATAAATATTACTTTGATCAATAATTGATCTAAAATTGAGTAAAATTTATATTAACATTAGTGGTGAAGTCTATGTAAGTTTCTATCAAATAAAGTATGTATTTTGGTTGTGTAGGTTAAATTAGACCCAATAAAATACATCAAAAGGCTACAAAAATGCTACAAAATACAAGATCTACAACAAAAGGCCTGACATGGAAGCATACCTAGGCTTGACCGACTAGGACCTAAGATTGTGACCATGTCCTAAAGCCTAGTTGGGGCTAGGACCTAGCTAGTCGGCTGGCCACAAGCTAATGAGCTAAGGGCTAGTCGACCTAGGTGATTCGACAATCTAAAAACATGCATGCCTACGAAATATGCATTCATGCTCGATTCATTGACTCAACTAAGAAAATAAGTTGAAAAATCTTAGGTCATCCCATATAAATAGAAAAAATAGACATCTATATAGGTAAAATTGTAAAACTCTAACATTTTACTTTGCTATAACATAGTGAAAATTACTCTAATCTAACTCAAATATTAGACGATGTGTTTGGCAAGTACCACAACACTGTATTATTATTATTATTATTATTACTCAATGTGTAATCTTTATTGAGATTATGTAAATCAACGTATTAATGCATGTCAGATTTGTACATTAACAAACTTAGAACCTTCCCAACAAAATATTGACAAGTCATTCTCGAGAGAGAACACATGGATTAGAAATTTGTTTTTATGACTATGGTCTATTTAATTTTTTGTAGTCTTACTGAAATAATAATATTAGTAGAAATACAAATATATCAATTCATCATTGAAATTAAAGTCATGTCCCACAGAAAATAATAGTGAAATATGTGGTAATTTCCTCTAAAAAAAAACCCATTTGAATGGTTAAAATTTGGAATGTGTTTTGTTTCAATCGTCCAACTTGTTATACTTTAAATCTTCAATGTTTGATACTTTTCAAATTGACCTATTTGGAATAAAGATCCTAAACCCTTTGAAATATGAGAACAAATCCTTTGAATTTATATGCTATACTTTTAATTTTATGGACCAAATTAGTCAACAGAATCAATAAAACGTAGGCTCAAAATTGAGTATATGCTCTCTCTGTCCATTTCATTGAATTTATTTGGTTGTTAGACGAATCTACTAAGTTTTTAAAGTTCACAATACATTATTATTAATTAATTAATAAAGAAACTACATGCAAAATCTTATATACTTTTCAATCCTGAGATAAAATGAGCCCAAGAGAATGGAACTTTCCTACCTCACTTTGATATTTAGTGATTTCATTGATGTGTTGTTAACCTTACATGTTTAACAAATAATGTTGCTGTGGTGTAGTGGTTATCACTTTAGTCTTACACACTAAAGGTCCCCAGTTCGATCCTGGGCAGCAACACTTTAAATTTAATTTTTACATTTTAATATTTTTAAATCATATACGGTAAGTTACACTTTTTAAACTAACAATTGTTGAATATTTGACCCATCACAATTTATTCTTAGAGGCCATTAACTTTTGTAATTTTCAAGATCAATAAATTTCAAATTACTTTATGACAACTTTACTCTTCATTCACATGAGATTAAAAGCACTAAATTTTTTTTCCTAACAAAATGAGAAGTATGAATTTATTTACTCCTAAACTTTATCGTTCCTATCAATTAAAAATTTAAATGTATAATTGTATCAATTTAAACTTTTAAATTTAATATATTTTTTATTAGATTCCGTTGAAAGAAATATTACGTGAGAATTATAATTGTATCAATTAAATCTCTAAACTTTTGTAAATAAAATCCTAATTAAAGATGTGTTCATAAATCAACTCAAATCGTTCATTTTGTAAAACTGACATTTGGAGAAATCTACACACTCATGTGAAAATTTCTAGAAGGATGATTTTCAAAGATAATCCTAATAAAGAGTCTAAATGAATTTGTTTATATATATATTTTAGGAGTTTAATTAATACAAATTTTAAGTTTTATTCTATTTTTTTAGCATAATTTGAAAGAGGGTATAAATAGATATACCCAGGAAAGATTATGTTTAAATCGATACAATTATTGATTTAAAATTTTAATTGTTATAATCAAAGTTTAGAGTATAAATTGAGATTTAGAAAAAAAAAAAAAAAAAAAACAATAATTTTTACTGAACAAAACAAAATATTGGTATAAGATGAGAAAAGAATCCTAAGTCAATATGCGTATATTTAATGCGTCATCTAGAAACTTTCTAAAGTGTTACAATATATTTGTAAGATAGAAAAAAAGAATCCTTAGCTGTTTTTTTTTTCTTCTTGGTAAATGGAAATTCAAATTCTTTTTCAGCCACAAAAGTTTTAGGAATTTGTATTGTTTCCTGAACCAATGAGTATGCCAAACCGCATATTTAAAATCCATCATTGTTTTGTCCCCTTTAAAATATTTTTCTTCATATGCAATATGAATAGAATTTCCATTGACTTTAGGTTAAATTGTCTCTAAATATAAATTTTAAGTTTTATTTCATTTAATTTTAGTCTTAATTGTGTATTTTTAATAAAACTTAAGCTTTTCTTTTCCTTTTTTCGTCAGAACTTATAATTTTTCATTATGGTTAGTAAAGATAATCTTTTTATCGCAATTGGTTAAATAATAATAATATTTGATAAAATTTCTTTTTCTTGTTAACAAAATTGGCTACAAAATACTATGTGAATTTGTTTCCAAAATTTGAAGATAAAACACTAATAAAGATTCAATTCAATTTGTTTTTGGTAAAAATAACAATAAAGTACCCGTGATATAACTAACTAACTTTAATTTAATATTTTTTGGACAATGCAATAAAAAGTATCTCCCTTCAAATATGATCTTTTAGATATAGTTTAAATATAAGTTCACTAGAACATGTTAAGGATCCGACATTGAAAAAATTAAGAGACCTCATAATCTTAATAAAAATCGGGTATCAACGCTCCTCATAAACTCAAATAGGCATTTGGTTTAGAGATGAATTACTCCTCACATTGTCAATTTGGTTTGGAGATGAAACCTCATATTATCTATTATGGTATCAAAGCCCCTGAAGTTTAAATGGGCATTCGGTCCAAACAAAATTGGGATCCGATCCAATAATGATGAACTTAAAGAGACACCATTTTGAGAGACGATATTGAGAATCCCACATAGGAAAAATCAATTAGAGACCTCACAATCTTAATAAACTAAGATGAATGAATTATTCAAAGCGACCAATTATAAAAGAAAGAAAAATAATTAGATGTCACAAGTTATATCTTATATTACACTAATTTTATTTTTATTTTTTTAATTTTGTATTCCACTTCATTGCTTAATTATAATTTACCACGTTGTAAAATCTTTATATCTATATTAATTAGAGGGTGGTGGACATTGACTGTTACTCTAAAATAAAAGAATTTTAGAAGGGAAAATCAAATAAAATGGTTATTTTAGTCAATGAAAATGGCTAAAAAAAAAAAAAAAAAAGGCAAATTTTCAGAGTCGTACAGCTGAACTGTTGAAAATGGTGAAGAAGGATTTGAGGAGTTGATAAAATCAAAGGCCAAGAACTCTTCACGCACTCCACCTTTACTATTTTATTTGCCACTAATTTTTTTGTGGCCATTGTTTGTAGTATTACTCTCACAACTATAATATATAATAATTCAATTTTAATTTTTCTCAAACTGTTTTGCTTTTATACTCAAATCCTATCTTACTTCAAATGTTAACAATATACATCTTACCTGTATTTCATTATTAATTTATACTGTATTTTCTCCATTCAAAAGTATTAAGTATTAGCCATGTTTATTACTAAATAAGAACTTTGACAAATACAACATCAATATTATTGAGTTTATCAACCGTTTTGGTTATATTAAGGTTATTAAACGTTTTTTTAGCAACTCTGGGTGCACCCATTGATCCTCCGACCTCTCATTTATTGTTAAAAAAAATGGTAGGGTTCATATTTATTTATTTATATTTGTGATTGTTCGAACCAGTTTATGCTCGCACCTCGACTAATCTCACGGAACAATCCGAGTGGTCATCATGAATTGAACCCTTGACCTCTTAAGTATTTATCAAGGAGGTCATGCCCAATATTTATTACTAGACGAACTTATTATGATTGTAGGTTCTATTCTTAATATTATAATTATATAGCCAAGGATTTTTTTTTCTTATGATACTTATTTACTAACCAGCTTTATACTATACCTTCTAAAAAGATTAAATTTCTAGCTACTTTTTGAAAAATATTTTTTATGAATTAAAAGAAAAATGAATAAGATAAGGTCAAACACAATACACAATGGATAAAACATTATTGAAAAAGAAAAAAACTAAAATCAAAATAATCACTAAAATGGGTCTAATTTCCCCTTAAAAATTTTCCATGCAAATGTAAAATTCGATTTCTACTTTCGTGGATGGTGCACCAATCAAATAAAAAATAATATATATATATATATATATATATTTATATATATGAAATTAAGAATAGTCTAACTTTTTTTTTCTTGCACAGGAATAGTCAACCAAATTTGATGGAGTTGATCTTATGATACTAATTCAGTCAAACAATATAATCCACGTGTTATCCGATCCAATTTACCCCTTCTAAATAAAAGTCAATATATGCATATATTAATTTAACTGAAAATAAGTTTAATTAATTTAGTTAATAACATCATTCTTTTTTAATAATCGTCTTTGCTAATCTACATACCTCATGTTGCGGACTTCTGTCTATATAATATAAAGTTAAAATATCATTTTAGTTCATATACTTTTAGTTTTATTTTATATTTATTTGTGTATCTTTAATTATCCAATTTTAATCTATATACTTTTAATAAATTTTAAAATTAATATATTTATTCTTAAATTTGAAGGATTCTATCAATTAAAACTAATTAATAATTATATTAATTTAAGCTCTTAACTTCTGTAATTGTATCTATTTACATCTTCATTAGTTCATTAAAATTTTATTCGAAAAATATCTTGTGAAACCTATAATTGTATCAATTAATAAAATTATAAGTCTTACACAATGTTTATTTAAATTAAATTTTTTTAATGGTGTTGTATGGGTTTTTTTCTTCTACAAAAAGGAAAACAAACTAGAATAAAAGGTTTAGTATATTTTATTAATACTCAACTAAATTAAGATTAAATGGACATGTGTTAAAATTCTAATTTAACTTTCTATTAGACAATTAATAAAATATATTCAATTGAATTTGATATAAGATTAAGCTGTGTCTAGATCAAATAGGACTTGTTCATGAATTTACGGCATGACTTACCAAATACTAAATTTTCTTTTTTAATTTATAAAAGGAGGTAACTTTTGTTGATTAAACCAATTAATTAGTGGAGTGGAGGTCTTAATAAATTTCATTGATTGACCAAATCGTAATATTTAAAAATATATTAGGCAATGTTGGAATTTTCAAATGAGCAATTAACACAATCTATTTTTTGTTCAAAAAATTAACACAATCTATTCTATAATTAGATTTTTCTTTCCAATTGCATTTTTCAAGACCTCATAAATATTTTTTTTTTTTCATTTATGGATTTTGGACACGGTTGAATTTTCCATAATTTTTATGCTAAAATCAGTATGGGTCAACTTGCAGTGCTTGTACTATCAACCATGAAGTCTTAGGTTCAAGATTCCATGACATTTAAAATTATTGTAATTAACATTCGCGTGACAATTATTTTCCGTCATTGTTTAGAACATCAATGTAAGGTTATCAATGACATTTGTCATAGTTAGCTTTTTAATGACAATAATTTATGTCAACAATAGACCATTTATAATAATTATAAATTGTTATTGTCACGTGTACTGTGACAAGTTACTGTTGTCATTAATTGACTTAAGATTTTTATATTTCTGTATCGATATGAGTATTAACAACAATAAAATATATATATATATATATATATAGACATTTTTAATGACATTTTTGCAATGTCACATAAATGTTATATATGACTTTTTATTGTCAAGAATATCTTGAACGTGACGATTTTTTAAGTTAACAAAAATGTCATATAACGACAACTGTTTACTATTACAAAAGTGCATATTATGCCACTTTTCACATTGTTAATTAAATACATCCAACGACAATTTGTTAAATGTAAAAGAAATAATTACTAATAGTGATAGAAAATTATTTTTTGAATCGGTCATTACACATGATTTCCATCATCAAGTAATCATAATTTGACAGAAAATAGATACAAATATAAATAAAAAATTTCAATAAAACGATAGAGTTGATAACATTTTTTTTTAAAAAAAAAAAAAAAAAAAAAAAAAAATTAAATTAAATACAAGAAAGTTATTGAAGACCCTGAAAGGACAAATAAAAGAAAACTAATAACAAAACCTGGTAAGCTGTTTTTTTAACAAATAAACTAATTACAAGTGTTGCCATAAGTTTATACGTTATAGTAAGTTTTGTCTCTAATCCAACATCAATCAAAAAATTAATTACATAAGTTTTCAAAAATCTATTTTTCTTTTTTTAAAATTTGGTTATAATTTTCAAAAATAGGTTTTAAAAGAAATAGCTCAATTAGTATAATTAGAAAAAACTAAAGGTAATTACCTTGTGAGACGAATATTGAATTATTTCAAAAAACTTTTAACTAGATTTGGATATATTCTTTTATACGTGTATATAATATGACAAGAAATAGAATATAACATTTTAAAATTTATAGTATGATGTAACAGGTCTGAGTTAATTGAATTAGATTAACATATATATTCTTATTCTTTATTTGCTCAAGACTATATTAATGGTTAATTAATTGGATTAATTCAAACCAAAAAAAATTGTTATAAAAATAAACAAAGAAGAGTATGTCAATAACCGAAATCAATTTCAAGTTTAATTAGCATAAAACTTGTACTATCATCTTTAAAAATAATAATAATAAGTAAAATTGTATCCACATTGTTAATGTTGTTAAAAAATATTTGTTAAAATTATTTCATGTATGTATTTGACAATATAATTATAAATCATAAAAATAGGTACTACAAGCATCATAAAATAGTTATGGACATAATTTATATTATAAATTTTGTATAAATATTATCTGATAATAATATAATATAATTTACAATATACAAATATTATCTGATAATAATATAATATAATTTACAATATACAAATTTAAATTTAACAAAGAAATTAGTTTATAACATAAAATATTATGTTTATCAAAGTTTTATATCTTTTAAGTAATTCTATACTTTTAAAATTTGAAATTCAAAATTTGTATAAATAAATAAAAAAAAACTTATATTTAATATAGGGGTCTTTTCACAAATAGAAAAAAATAAAACTAATTACACATATTAAAAAAAAAAGGGAAATACAAAAGCATGGGGTGCACTTTTTTCTATATGTGTAATTACTTTTGTTTTTTTTCTATACACAACAATTTCCCTTTAATTATATGTGGTATTTTGTTTATCTTAAGCTACATGTTTGCTAAATTCTACTTACCACTGAAACATGTAAAATCAACTTAGCGTTGGTTTAAATTTAATTACTATATTCCTAGACAGAGATAAAAAAAATGTTTTTAGTAGTTAGAAAGCTATTTTAAATACGCTCTAAATGAGTCCAAAAATATATTTACTGTTAGTTTCGAATAGAAATTGTTAGTGTTTTGTATCAAAAATACCTATAAACTTTCAAAAGCTTAAAAAAATACTCTTATTGTTACATGAACATAAACCGTTAATACCGTCTTACTCCTATATTTTCCATCTTTTTTCTCCCCTCCCTTCTTTAATATCTCATCTTACTTCTCTTTTTGTTAACTTTTTGACATTTGTTTATCTAAAACAAACAAATAAATAAAACTGCACACTTTAAGGTATATGGACGAGAAAAAGAAGAAAGAGAATAAAGGAAGCATACTAAGGAATTTTAGGATTTAAGTGTTTTTAACAAAGTTGTACGTTAGTATTTGTGTGTGTGTTAAATATTTTTCTTTGCTGAGAAAGTTGGTGTTAGGCTAACAATTGAAAAAAAAAACAGAGAATATCTATATAATTTATTTTACAATTGGTTGTTTTCGAACATAAGAAAACTTCAAACAAATTGATCGTTAAGAGTATTTTTAAACTTTTTTTTTTTTTAATTTTAAAGTTATTTTTACAGCGACGTATTAACGGTTTCTGTTTATATACTAATGGTGAAGGTATATTTGAATTTTTTTTTAAGTGAAGAGTATTTTTGAAATTATTGAAAGTTGAGGGATGACAAAACTTTAGTGGTTTCCATCCAAAACTAACAGCAATGATATTTTTTTTTTATACTTTTTGAAAGTTTTGAAAATTTAAGAGTATTTTTGACACAAAGTTTAAAGTTCATGGTCATTTCTTATAATTTAGTCTAATAATTATTATAATAAATTAAAAAAGAGGCAAACTCAAAAGAGAGATAAATTTTATGTCCTCGTCGCATCCCCATTCCCCGCTTCTTCTCCAACCCTTGCTCGAATGAAGATTCCCGGTAGAAACATGAACCTAAACTAAAGCTTTATGATTTACATTTTATGCAATACATTTATCAATTCTCTTGAACTAAAATGCAAAAATGTTGACAGACATGTGGAATATACGAAAATATTGATAAAAATATCGATAAAATGTATTTTCTAACCAAATTAAAAACAAACAAACGTACGTTTGCAAAGAAACAAATTGTGGATCCTTTTGATTTTCGTTTGAATATTTGTTCTAAATTCATAGTTTACAATTCGAGTGAATTATATATACACAAAAATGAGAAGAAAAACAGAATGAGTTTAAATGGGTGGGGTTTTGTTCGATCAAATTCCTTAATTTGAAGGATATGAAGAAGCCAATTTAGAAGGAATACAAGGCGAATTCTTCCAAACACGAGCATGCATTTTCAGAATCTCTCTAGCTTTCTCCTTCGTCTTGCTTCCACTTTCAATTTGCAGAACCAAACACAGCTTCGCTACAATCCCTAATTGCGCCATTTCCATCAAAACCGCCGGACTTCCCGAGAATTTCGCCACCCAATACAGAATCCTCACCGCCCTTTCACTCCCCACTTGCGACACTCTCAGTATCTTCTTCGAAACCACCGCTATCCCTCCGCCGTGTGCCAGCAGCGCCGCCCTGCCATCCGCACACCCACAGAGTAAATCCATCGCCGTCAACGTCATCTCACAAACTCTCCTTTCCGGCGTCGCCAGTAAAATCTCAACCAAAGCCCCAACCCCACCTGCCTCCACCGTCTTCACTCTGTTCCTCCCCCATGGACAGGCCGCAATCAAAATCCCCAATGCCGCCTTGAAAATCTGCTGAGACGATGACCGATCCTTCAAAATCTCAACAATTTGCACAAACAAATCGGATTTCAAGAAGCTTAGTTGAATTGGGTCAGCGACTTCTACAATAGATTTCCAGATTAACACCGCATACGCTCTCGACGATTCATGGGTACCCTGTAATTTCATGAAATTCGTCAAAGAATCGAGAAACTCGGAGTGGGTAGCCAAGGATTTCAACGTTGAATCGGAGAGACGGAGGTAATGGAGAGTGGAGAGAGCTTCATGAGAGGCAGTGGAGTCGGTGTCGACAATAACAGAGGCTAAAAACTCAGGCGCTCCGGCAGATTCAACACAGCGTCGATTAGTTTCAGAGTCGGCAGAGATGGAGCGGAGACGGCGGATGGAGGAGATTAAAGAATAAGGGGAAGTGTTAGCAGAGGAAATGAGGTGAAGGATTTGGGATTTATGGATGGGGGGTTTGGGAGTGGGGAAACGTTCGACGCCATGGGAGGAGTTCAAAGTACACCAAGCTTGGATTAGACGGCGGAGGGTGTGGTTTGGGGTGAGGAAATCGGAATCGGAGTCGGAGATGGGGAGTTTGGTGACGGGGCAGAAGGAGTTTTTGTTGGAGAAGAGCCAAGTTTCAATGGAGTGGCGGTCGTAGGTTATGCCGGAAGGAAGAGTTACAGGGTCTTTCATGATTTGAAGGGAGATGGGGCAGAGAAAGTAGTGGGGGACTTCGATTTCGTCTTCCATTGTTAGAGCTTCTTCGATAGATGGATTGTTTGTTTCGGGAATTTGGGTAAATGTTTATGGTTTTAGGTATATTTATAGAGAATGAATGAAAAGAGGCGTTGAAGAAAGAGGGAAGAAAGTCAGAAAACGCGAGTTTAGGGAAGGGAGTTGAATATTCAAAAGGGGGATTGGATTAGGAGGCAATGGATTGACCAATATTGTTTGAAATGATGAATCATATGGTTGTGTTTTATCTTCAACACGCATATGCATAAACGCTTAAGACACTTCTTCTCTACTACACTTAACACACTTCTATTATTCTATGTCTATCCACAATGTTTAGCGAGCTCTACCAAGTTTATATGTTCAAGAGTTTTTCGGTTCAAGCTAACGAGAATGATATAGAAATTCTTACATGAATTTCTCTATAAAACGTAGAGAGCAATCTTTTAATCAAGCACAAAACTCTAATATTATTCAGCTGGATACCACTTCAAATGTAATAAGTACTAACATCTGTTTCAGAGTGTATGTAGTTAGGTGTCATACTAGTAGTATGTGAGGTGTTGGGATAGGTCTTGAAGATAGCCGACAACAATGCTAGTCCAGACACCATGTTCAATTATCTATGTTTGTCTAAAAAGGTGTATTAATGTCATAATTTGTTTAAAGAAAAAGTGAGGTCCAAAATTGTTGTTTTTTTTTTTTTTTAGTACAAATACTAAAAATAGATAATTTAAAAGTTAAGGAATCCAAATAGAAAAAACTTTTAGAGAGCTAAAAATCAAAACAGGATTTAAAGTTTCGTTTATTATTCTTTTTAAAAATGTATTTATATATAGATGGTGATGTTGAACTATTAAAGCTTAATTCTCTATATTTCTACAATAATAATATTATCTGTTTGGACACATTTTTTTTTATTATTATTTTTTTTTTTTTGTCTAGTTGAGGTAGGATTTATATATGTACCGACCGTAATAAGCCAAATATCTACTAAAATTTTAAATAATATATTGATTTTACTATAATAAGAGCTTCCGAAGATTAAAGATAAGACATTAAGAATGTAGTTGTGGCTACTATTATCAGTGTGGTCCAAAAATAGATTAAAAAAAAACAGCACTTTGAAAAATTAATAACGTAAAATATTAAAGTTGCATTGATGGTTAATTAATAAGTTAAATTATTAAGAATGAAATTAACACAAATGTGCAATTAATCTCCAAATAATTATGATTTTTTGTTCACACATCTATTCAACCTATAATTAGAAAACATGCATTTACACAAAGAAAAAAAAAAGTCAAAAGTTAATTCAAAACAGTATTCTAATCCTTGGAAAAAAAATATACAAAAATTTGCCTCAATATAAAGAGTAACATAAAGACAAAAAAAAGTCCCATATGTTTTTTTGAATCATAACAAACTTAAGGCAATTTTATGGAATGATACAAAACTTAGATGTGATGGCACTTGAAATATCAAGGGAGAATTTTATTCTCATGAATACATTACAGCATGGCAAATGAGACAAATTAAAACAAAACAATTACTTTTATGTTGACTTTCTCTCTCTAGAATCTTCCTCCTCCATCTCTCTTTCTCTCTCCTATTTTCAAAAATTTTAATAAATATGAAATTTGAATTTTATGGTGGCCAAAATGGAAAGAAGATAATGGTGGGCAAGTCAGACCCTCTCCCTCTCATCTAATTAATACTCATTCTTTTCATTTTATCTTTTGGTTGCTTAATTATTGGGGTGTTATTATTATCATTCTAATGTTATATATATTTCTTCTTTTTATTTTATGAATTGTTCATATACTATGGCTGTTGAACTATTCACCCTTTTGGCTGAGACTAATTCCTATATTAAAAACTTTTAATACCAATTCTAAATATAACTAACAATTTAAATGTGTTTAATTTGATGTACTTAGAATTCTATATGTATGTAATCTCTATGGTTATTTTTTGTTTTTAGAAATTAATATTTTCACCGTTTTAAAACAAATTTTGAAAAATGTTTACGAACTTTTAACTGATATTTTAAAATTATTATTTTATTTTATATTGTAAGTAGATTTGTATTAAAATATAGTTTTTGAACTAAAGAGAGACCTCTTATATTTAATTAATATTTGAAAGTACTTCGTAATAAATTCATAACGAGGGAATGTTTTTATTTGACAAACCTGACTTTTATCTCAAAATTAATTGAAAATAAAAAGAGTAGAATGATATCTTTTCAGGTTCAAAATTCTTGAACTGAATTTCATTTATCTATATGCAGTACATTATAAAAATTGTGAGTATTTTTTTTTTTAATGTGAGATTTTCGACAAATTCAGTAATCAGAAAAAAAATTATTATTATTATTATTATTATTATTGGAAGGTCGAAGTTTAGATTTATTTTATAAATCGTATGGGTTTTGCTTCTGATATAAGTAGAACAACCTTTCACTCTGTTTCTTTTTTTCTCTTTTATTTTTTAAACTTTAATAAAAGAAATTAATTTGGTCGTCTGACCCTTTGCATTATAAATAGAGTTAGTTTTTAAATATTGAAAAATAAACTAAATTATTTTTTAAACTTTAATAAAAAAAATCATTTTTATAAAAGTAAGACAATATTTAGATGTATACTGTAAATGCTTGTGTGTTTGTGTAAATGTGGATGCAAGAATGTAAATTTAAAAAAGAAATAGAAAATTAATTATAAAATAATATGAAATTTAAAATTATTTTAAAGTGAAATGATGTGAAAATGAAAGTTTTGGATTATAAAAGAAATAAAATTCCCATCAAATCAATTTTGAAGGGAAGGGATGTGAAACTTTAATGAAAAAAGTTTGAATGAGGTTAAAAATAAATATAGGTTCTTTTTTTAGGTTTTTTTTTTTTTCAAATTTAATTTCTTTGAAAATAAAAGTTTTGAATTGAAAATAAAGTTAAAAATGGAGAAAAGTTAGAAATTACAAAATATAATGAAAGCAGTATACCGACAAAACTTCATTATTTGTTGAAAATGACATTGACATGTAAAACTATATAAATGCGTGTAATCAGAATCCTAAATCGAAAAAAACTTGAATGAAGCTAAAAAAAAATATCTCGAAATTCGTCAACAAAATTTTTCCTATCAAAATTTTGATGGAAAATCTCCCCCATGAAGTTAACCAACTTACTTAAAAAAAAAATGGCACAAAATAATTCATTTTCCTTTTTTTAAAAAAAAAAATTATAAAGAAGAAAAAGAAACGACCCCCACAATTAAGGTTAAAGTAGTTAAATTATCATTACATAACGATTAGAAGTCTTTTAAAATTAGAATAAAATGATGAACGATTAAACTTTTTTTTTTATTATTATTATTAATTTACAAAAAGCATAGTATTTAGAGCACTCGATATGCATGGGATCTAAAGGGGCATTATAACTCCACTTGAGGCTTTATATTGTTTTTTAATGTGAAATTATTTGTTAATTTAACATGGGCATTGGTAGTGCACATTATGCACGAAGCAATTAGATGATTAAATATTATAGATATGATTTTGGGAAGAAAATGATTTTTTATAAGTATAAATAGGAGTGGGATGATTTCAACTACATACCTTGTAATTACTAAGACACTCATACGGCAATTGAGCTATGTTTTGTTTATCTAAAAAGAAATTGGTTTAATTATTTTAGAAGAGTACAAAAATATCATAACAACAACCATTCATAAAATCATATGCTATGAAAATATAAAAATTAAACGACATGGAAAATATAATAAACTTGACTTTAACATACCTTAAATGAATCAAGTTAAGTACTTCTAATTAATATTCTAAAAAACAAACAGATTTTTCACCTCTTTAGATAAATTCAAATTTGAAATAGTTGCAAATATAGCAATTAGATTTAAAGTATTAGCATATATAGCAACATTTTACAAAAAAAATTACAAATATATTAAAGTCTATCAGTGATAGACTTTTATCGCTGATAGACTCTTATAGTCTAGGTGGTTTATCACTGATAGACTTTGCTATATTAATAAATTTTTTTAAATGTTGCTATATATTTAGTTATTATCTCTAAAATTGTTAATCATTTGATTGGTATTACAATACATATAAATAATATTTAATTGATATTTTTGTAAAATTGTGTGGATTTATTGATGAAATAATATAATTTGGAGATGGTGTAGAGATAGATGGGTTCGGAAGGGTAATTTGGAGGGCGTGTGGGATTATACCTATACCAATACCAACATAGATATTAGATACTGAGAATGTAACCATAATAAAATAATAATTCATGGAAATTGGAATTTGGAGGAAGAAAAGTAGGTGAAAACGGGATGACTTTGACAGCCGTCGGCGATGAAATTGGAAACGTGGTGAAAATCAAATCAAATGCGGTGGTCGCACACCACTTGCCCCGGTTGCCTGTTTCACTCTCGCTTTTAATTTGGATAAGAGACTGACTCATTATATATATATATATATATTAAATTATAATTAAGAATGGTGTGAAAGTAGTGTCCATTTTCCCTGTCACCTTCCTTTCTTGTAATTACTAGAGATGTCGGGGTGGGATTGGAAATGTCTTTCTTGTCCTCCTCAGTGCAAAATTCTCCATTTAATTTTGTGGAGATCGAGGTAGAAATTCCTTAGGCGGGAAACATTTGTCGAAGATTTTTTTTATTTTTCTAAAAAAATCAATTAACTTAAATAACTACCACATTTTTATATGGAAAATTTAAATTTAAAGATAAATTACTAACATTTAAATATAATATTTATATAATAATAATAATAATAATAATAAAATAACAATAATTATTATAATAAATTAAAAATGATGCAAATGGAACGAGGGCGAGGACGGAGAATTCTTTTCTCCCACTCCCACCCGTGTTCTGCTCCTAGAAGAGAAATTCCCACCCTGGAGATTCACGCGAAAAAAATGAACATCTCTAAGTAATATTCGGGTGCAATTTAGGCTACAACCATCTTCCAAATTCCAGTAGCTCCATCAGTCACATTGAAAAAAACAAATTCAAAAAAATTCAAAAGAGAGAAAAAAAAATAATTTACAACGTAACAAATTGTGATTGTTCTCTTGTGAAACAAAACTAGAAGATACAAATCATTCACATATAACATATCTTCCATCTTTCTTTTTCAAACTTGATAATTTGACCCATTAAGGGTAACAATCTTAGCTGAACTAGTTCCATATTCAACACAAAGCAATTACAATCACTTAACCAATGCTATGATACTACTTTGTTGGAACAAAACACTAAACTCTTTGGATCAATTATTTCCTATTGTGTGAATCTAATAGAAATTTTGTTAACTAGAAACAATAATAATTATCAAGCAGAGACACAAGTGATTTTAACGTGGAAAAATCTCTACTATAATCAATTAATGGGTATAGTGAGTTTTCCCTAGTCACAACTAGAGGCATACACAAAATATATCTCAAGATTAATAATCTTGGCAACAAATGGTAACAATAAAGAAGAATAAATTAGAAAGGTCTCACTTGAAGTGACAACAAATTATCTAACTATAGGTAGCTCTCTAAAAGAAATCTCAGCTGTTCAGATTGAAGACCCTCATGTGTCAAGAACAAATTGTCAAAATTTCAGTTCGATCGAACTACAAATCGACCCTAAAAAGGCTGAAAAATACTTATGTACGAATAGATTTTTTCTTCTTCTCTATTTTCTAATTTTCTTCTCTATGTGCTATCACTACTATTGTTGGTCTGCATATGCTACCACCACTAATGCCTGTGGAATGTTTATAACTATAAAACCTAATAAGTCCAAGTGGGCCTTAATGTTCAGGCCTTCACTTATAGAGAAAAAACTCAATAGAGCGGATCATACAATGATAGGTGCCACTTGAAATGCACCTAAATATTTATCATCCTTAATTTTATTATTCTAACCCAACTCTAATTCTCTCTTTTTATTTTTATTTTTTTTTTCCTCTTCTTCGCGTTCTATGGGAGAATATTTATGTTTTCTTCACATCTTTTAAAAGATATAAACAAAAAAAAATGCATTTCTATGTAAAATAGTGTAGATACATTTCATGTAAAAATGTTATTCATAAAATAGCGATGAAATGGCGATCTCAATAGTTAATCTTAGTATCTACACGATTCACATCTACCTCATTATTGGAAACTTCTGATTAGTTTAATGTTTTAATTCTTCAAACTTTCAATTATAGATTATATTATATATACGACAACAAGTCAATGGACTCAATGACCGCCATTTCAATTGCATTCCTCGTAGGCTCGTAATTAATTATTATTAATAATTTTCTCTTATGTTAAGCATTTTTTAATGTTGAAATTACTTGGTCAAATAAAAGAAATCAATTTGATAGTTGCTAATGTACATTTTGTTTCACTATTTCATTTTCCTGTTCCAAACATTTTTCTTTTTTTTTTTTTACTCGCATTTTGCTCAAGTCAAATTTGGTATTAAATTTGAATTTCATGGAAATAAGGCTTGTATTTGAAAAAAATATATCATCCGTTAATTGAGTTGTTCTCTTCAAAATTCTTTGGATTCATGACTTGGTGGTTGTTCTTATTGTGAAACTTGGTTTTTCCTATGCTCCAACACTTAATTTTTTTTTATTTTTTATTTTTAAATTTAGTTTCAATGGATATATATGCTTTTAAAAATAAAAATCAAGTTTTTTTCCAAGCATTAAAATTGACATAAATAATTATTAGATTTGCAGAAAAAATCTATTCATTGTTTTACCTTAGAAATTATATCATAAATGAAGTATCTGATTTACATTTAAATCTAACAAAATAACAAAATTGTTGGTAAACAAATATTTTATGATCATAAGATTTGGTTTGATTTCAAAAAAGTTTATTTTTGGTGGTATGATTTTAACATATAAAACCTGCCAAATCTATTTTTTTAAAAACAACAAAACCTTTTTTTTTAAAAAAAAATTAGCTTGCTCCTTTTATATCCATATATTTATTTCTAAAAATGTTGTCAATTTTAATTATATGTGTGATTTTTAATAATATGTGTGGTTTGTTTGAGGAGAAGATTTGTTTAAGCTTTCAAACGCATTGTTTAACCCTATTATATATGATTCTCCTAGTTTATAAAACCTGGGATTTCATTAATTAGAGTAAAAAAGTTTACATACCAAACCCCATACAAAAATAATTTTAAAAGTATAGCATTTTAAAGTTAAATAATTTTTAAAATATGATATCTTTAAAATTTGGTAGTAAATAATTTTTTTAAAAAAAAAATAAATTAGCATTGATTCAAATTTAAAAATAATAATATTTTAGCTTGCACACTACAAAATTTACAAACACGTACATTGCACGTGATTAATTATTAGTTTGTTTAAAAGTTCATAGTTTCAATTCAATTGAAATTTTAAGGGTAAAAACATGCATCTCATTGAATTAAGTGTGAATTTTGTATATTATATTTTTTTAATAATAACTTAATTGGAATACAATGAAATAGAGAATAAATAGACTCTAACAAACCCAACAAAAGAAAATAATAGAAAAGAAAAATATAATTAAGCCATAATTTTTCTTTAACACCCTCCCTCAAACTCAAGGTGGTAGACTTGAGTTTGTGAAGCGCTGAGAGAAATCGATGACGGAAAACTGAAGAAAACTTATTAACCAAATCACGATAAATCTGAGCTGGAAATAGAGACTATGAAAAACTTCTGGGCCGAAAATAGAGATCCACAAAGAATTTCTAGGTTGGAGACAGATACCCACAAAGAACTTTTGGACCAGAAACAGAGACCAACGAAGAATATCTGGACTGGAAACAAAGATCTACATAGGGATCTGAAGCAGAACCCATGAACAGCCGATTTGAAAACGGGACAAAGATCCACAAACACATATATAAAAATAGAACAAAATTAGTGACAGAGGCAGAGATGGATGAATATGTTAGGAACAGTATAACGGTGATGAGACTTCATGGATCTGCCTCCGTCGACCGACCGTCAACGAAGGGCAGAGATCAGAAAGTATAAAACCCTAGGACTTATGGCTCTGATACCATGTGAATTTTGTATATTATATTATTGAATAACTTAATTGGAATACAATGAAATAGAGAATAAATAGACTCTAATAAATCCAACAAAAAAAAAAAATAGTAGAAAGGAAAAATAGTAGAAAAGAAAAATATAATTAAGCCATAATTTTTGTTTAACAGTTTTGCAATAGAAATAACTCTTTTTTCTTTCTTTTTTTTCATTCTTATTCTTTTAAGTTACAACTCAACATATCGAACTAAAAATCCGACGGAAATGGAAAATTGTAAATGACTACAAATATAATGATTCGAAACAAAATGTGTGTGCATTATATATATATACACACACGTTTTCTGTAGACTTATAAAGATTAATGGGTGGGAATGAACTTAATACACTTAGATTTGTATCTAATTTGTGAAGTTAAATATAATATCTAATATTTATACTCATAATTTTTTATGTTGAATGTGGTTAGAGTTTTAATATTATGTGCTATACATTTTACATTATATCAATATCATTATAGTAGATGTTGAAACTCTAATATGAAATACCAATTATCTTTCTATCTCTCTTAAAACGTAAATTTATCTCCAGACCTTTGTTGTTGTTCTTAGAATTGAATCTTCAACTTATTGAAGAGTCAACTAATGTTTCGAAAACTTCAATTCTTAGCTTCAAGAAGCCTTTTGATATTTTTGTTTCTAAAATCTTCCCTAAATTTTAGATTTTAACTTCTTTTTGGTCCTAGTCCTTTGGACTTGGGCTCTGCTAGCTTTGAATTTAATCTTTTGTACATAGGCTTCAAGCACAAATTGTCATTTAATGAGCAATTATTTGATCTTATACTCAATTGCTACACATGATCAAATTCGATCATGCTCGACTTAACTTGATTACATTATAATAAAAACACGTGATATTATTTGAAATTTTTGTCATTTTTTATCTTCAACTTTAATTTAGCCACGCATATCAATTTATAATTAGTCACAAATTTAATAATATATTATTTTTTAATTAAATAATGACGCAACAATGGACGAAAAAATTTCATTTAACAACTCATCCTAATTATCAATGCAAAAACAAAAACAGTTGATTCAAATATAGCTCGATAATTCACTATATCTTTTCTAGAATTTTTTTTTAAAAAGTCAATATTATAATTGGATGCTTAAATTAAATACCTTATTAAACGCCTAAAAGTGTCATCTATTCTTTTGTATGGGCTTTTAATCTTTATAAATCTTTAGCCCATGGACTTCATATTCCCAGGCTTGTATGGACTTCCAACTTTAGGCTAATTGGTAAGCACCAATTTTTTTTATTTAAAAAAACATTTTTTTTCTTAATTATTATTAATCGTTATTTAAAATTATTGAATGATTTTAGTTGATATGTTGATCAATCAATCAGATCACTTCAAAAAGAAAGAAAAGAAAAAAAAAAAAGAGAGACTATTTTCAATCATTGATCGATTTAGTACATTTGATGTTTATCGATCAAATTTCATTTAGAATTTTTTATTTTCTTTAAGAAAATATATATTAAAACGGGAGAAAAAACTAAATACAATCATGGTTGACAAAAGTAAGTATACTTATTTGTTTAATTTTATATAGCTCATTTCATTTTGACTCTTTTTTTTAGAAAAAAAAAATACCTACGAATATAATAATTACTGAGACATTTGCTTCTATGATCATACATTGCTTCAACATATTTAAAAACTCCTCAAATATCCATTTCATTATTACATTTTGACTCTAAAATATAGCAAAAGTATTCAATTTGGGTTACTAAATAACAAGACACATATTATTGTAACAGTCTTAGTATTTAATAAACAAATTACATTTAAAAAAATTAACAACTGTATCAGAATTTGAATCATCTCCGACATATGCTGAGAATTATATGTGTGTATATATTATGGTTAATATGGTTGAGTCTGACTATCTTCAAGTTGTTTTAACTTGCTTAATAACATTTTTGTTGTTTTAAGTTGTTCGTTTGTGTAATTTAATAGCAATTGAACATAAATCTGAGTATTGTGTTTATGTTTATATTTTATCTTTCTTAAACTATTTATATTTTTACAAAAATATTGGTTTAATAATTGCTTAAATCAAATTCAATCATATTAACAGTTTATATATAATTTAATTTTGATCACGAAAACATAAAAAATTAAGAAAGGGGAATCTTCCAATTTTTTATTAGTTAATTAAATAGAGACAGATGACTTTAATGATATTTTGGAAGAATCTCTTTGATAGATAAACTTCAAGAAGGAATTGATAGTTTATTCTTAGGTTTTGAAAAGTAAGCTTCTTTTTAAATAAATAATAAAAAAAAGTATAATTTGCAATTCAGATTAAGGTAATCTACTCTTTAATAATTTATTTATCATAGTACAATAATTTACCTGACATAATCGTTTTGATTAGAATAATCTATTATCTTATGAGCTATTTTCATCTCAATTAATATTGCATTCTAATAATCATATTTTTAATCTTAATTTAAAGTTAAGCTTATGAAATTTTTATTATTGTCTCTATTCATTAGACTAAAATCCATCAAATTTCCCGTGAAAAGAAAAAATCAAGTACTTAGTTATTTTATTTGTAGTTGTATAAAAGTTGTCACATAAATCTGATAAACGTTTTTTTAGTTTCGCTCATAAACAACATAAAGAAAAAAGTAATATTTTTTTAATCATAAAAGAAAAACTTCAAATGAATTCATGCAATTAAACTTGTACTAACACCAAAAATATGTCAGAACCAATAAACTTCACAATTTACATTAATTCATCCAACAAATCAAACAAACAAAAATTAAATGGTAACACCTCATGGAATTAAGAATTTATTTGATGATTCATTGATTTCTCAGGTCATTATTAACATGAGACATGTTTGTTATTCAAACGCATTAAGGGCAATAAAAATTAAAAGTCAAAACGAATATAATTTAATTGACATGTGAATGTGTTGACAGTCAAAAGATTTATGGATCGGATTCTTTATTTTACTATACTAAAAAAAATCATATAAGTAAATATTTCAGAGTATTTATTTGAAATCAATATTCATATTTATAATATATATATATATATATAATGGGTATAGTAACACATTACACCAGCCAAACTGATCTAGTCATAACAATCCATCTAACCCATTTGAAAAAGAAAAAACCTTACAAAAACAATATACAATCCCCAAAAATATATATACTCATATACCCTAAATTCTAATTAACCAACTTACTGAGATTTATAATTCTATGCAAAGTGTAAAAAGGGAAAAAAAAAAAAATTAAAACTATACTATTAAAATTTGCTTATTTAATTTCCTTTTTTTTTTTTTTTTTTTTTTGTCTTTTTGTTGTGTCCTTTTTTACAGTAGTACCTTACAACAATCTCTTCCTCCCATCTGTGTTTGCTCAGAATCTGACGATGGCGGACTGAATTTTACTCTGTGTTTTAAAGTTTTGGTTTTAGGCCACGAAGTCTGGCAATAATTGAGCAGCGAACCTTTTTCCATTTTGGATGTTGATGGTCTCAAAAGCAGTGGAAGAGTGAGCTGTAGAAGCGTTAATGGCGGAAAAATCAGTGGGTTTTCCAATTTCTGTTCTTCTTCCTAAATGGATGCTCTGGTTTGGGAGGAAGCTTTGGTGGGTAGCTGCGTTTAAGGAGAGATTTTCGCAATGGGGAAGGCCTAGAGTCAAAGAGACGCCATTGTTGCCGGAGAATCTTGGAGTGAACTGATCGGCGTCGAATCTGGCGATTTCGCCGATTGGGTATTGGCCGAATCCGCCGATGTTGAAATGGGGTTGGCCTAGAAATGAATATCCATCTCTGTTTTGTCTCTCGTCGTCGTATTTCATTGGAAGATGATGATTATGATGGGGATTGTGATTGTGATTTTGATGCTCTTCTTCTTCTCGGGGTTTGATGTCCATGTTTATGAAAGGGACGTTGTTGTTTGAGGAATGAAGGATTTCTGGGCCTCTCTGTTTTTTGGGGCTTCCTTGTGTGATTCCGTCCAGCTCCGCTGAGGTTCCGATGAGTGTAAATCCAGATGGGTTTCGAACATTTCCGCCGGAGGAATTTGAGATTGAGATTGAAGGATGGACGTTTTGGTTTGGAGAGTTTTCTTGTTTTGAATTGGGGCTTTTTGTCTCCGGTGGTGGAGCTATGGATTTCGAAACTGAATCGTCGTTGCTTTTTTCCGTCGCCGGTGTCGATCCGCTGCCGTTCTGCTGTTGCTCTTTGATTTCCTCCATGTACATCTCTTCCACCATTGGCTTCCACAGTCGAACTCTCGCGTTTATGAACCAATTCGAAACCTGCATTTTTATTGAATCCAATTAATTTGATGATTCAAACATTTAAATTCAATTAATTTAGATTGAAATTCCAAACTAACCTGGCTTCTGGTGAGCCCTGTTTGCTTAGCGAGCATGTGTTTGTCTGAATCCTTGGGGTAACTGAAACGAAATTCCAACGATTCAATTGAGATTCTGATGAAATCTTCAAATGGGGTTTGTGAGAATTGCAGAGAAAAATTAGACGAGAACTTACGGATGGAGGAAGTGTTCGAAAAGCCAAGCGCGAAGAATTGAAACCGATCTCTCCGGTAAGCCTCTCTGAGGTCTCCAAGCATTGTGTTGGATCATGCCCAATTGTTGCAGAGCTCGTTGTTGCCGGAGATGGTTATCGACGAATTTCAACCGGGAACCTTCCATTTTTCTTCCGATACATTCTTCTTCACCCAAACTCTTGTTCGCCGCTCGGATTTGGCCGGTGATTGCGTCTTTTAAGCAGCGGAATTGCTTCGAGATCGTCTGAAGTGCAAGGGCGGTGTAGGTTCTCGCCGACCCAGCTCCGGCCGCCTGCTCGAATGAGGATATTACTATCTGCATCTGGTGGTGGTACTGTCTGTACCTCTGCTCCACCTGAAATTGAGAACAGAGTTGAAGAAAATTGAGAACAGAGGAGGAAAAATTGAGAACAGAGCATCAAACAGAGGATTTCCGATGAAGGGTTTTTTTAAAGATTTCTGGTTGTGTACCTCGTCAAGCATACTTATAAGCTTTGCTTTCTTCATCTGAATTTCTTGTCTCTCGGCGGTTGTAAGCTCCGCAGCGCGTTTAACATCGGCTTCTCCTTCTAAAGAACCGTCTGCAGTTCCGGTGGTAGCGGATGCATCTCCCATCATCTTCGATTGATTTCCGGTGGCCTTCTTCGGAGATGATTCACTTTTAATTCCGTTTTGGGTGACATTAACAACCTCATCTAGAAGTTCTTGCGCAGCCTTGAGATATTTGGAACTAATTAAAACGCCCTGAATTCCAGCCACGCCGTTAGTGACACCGGAAGCCGAAGAACTCGATCCGCCGGAGATCCGCATGTTCTCCTCGCCAGAAGCCGCCTGTTGTGTCTGCGATTGAACATCTCTCGACCCAAAACCTTGTTGGTGTTGTGAAGAGAGACTCAAAGACAACCCCTGCTGAGCACGTGCAGACTCACGCGCCGCCGTGGATGGGTCAATTTGGTTCCAAATGTTATGCTGAAGGCGCGGAACAAAGCCATGTAAGGGAGAGATATCATGGTGGGGATTCAAAGGATGCGAATTATGGTCTTGGGATGTGGGGGAAGTGGCCGTCGTCTGCAACGGAATTCCAACGAATTGTTGAGTATGAGACGACGGGTGTGCTTGTGTCAGTGTAGAGAAGGTATTAGCAGTCGAAGAAGGAGAATTGAAGAAGACAAGATTAGGGTGTGACGGAGGCGGAGGCGGCGGAGTGTCAGAAAATTGAACATAGCTTGGATTCATTAAGACAAGGGTTTGAAGGCCACCATCAGAAGATTGGAATTGATCAGAATTGCCATGAAGGTAAGTCGCCATCGCCGACCGGGGAAGTGAGTTTCGAAGAAAAATATGTTATCCTTTTTGTTGGGAATTTACTTCACTGAAAAAGAGAGTACGTTAATCGGTTAAGCTTCACATCCATACATCCAATCTCCCAATTGATATTTTAACTCAAATCATCAAAAAATTAAAAAAAAAAAAAAAAAACCCAAAAGAAAAGAACCAAAACTTGCAGCCTCTTCTTCTTTCCACAGTCATTTATAAAAAATAATTGACAACTTCAACCATCTCTCTCTCTCTCTTTCTTTCTCTCTCCTTTTCTCCCTTTCTTTTTTTTTTTTTCCCTATGCCGACAGAGATATATTATATATTTATACACTAGTTGTTACAAGTGTATAGGAGAGTGAATATACAACAAACTTTACCTCAATTTTTTTATAAAAAAAAAAAATAATTAACCCCATTTTACATACTGTTTGGTGGATGGGAAAATGGGGGAAAGGGGGAAAAACTATTGAATCCAATTCCAAGATGGAAACAATAGAATCAGCCATGAAAGAGATTGTTTGCAAAACCTTCAAATACCCAAAAAAAAAAAAAAAGAGAGAAGAAAGGAAAAAAAAAAGAACATCTTTTTATGACACCCTTTTCCTGTCAGTTGCCTTCAAAACCCCAAGGATATCATTTTTTTTTTTTCTTTTTGAAGAACAAAGAAAGCTGCAAACAGAAGTTTCTTCAGTTATATATATAAGAAAGAGAAAAAGAAAGAGAAAGAGAGAGAATTTATTATAGTATTAGTTAATACCTCAAAGTATAATGGGAAATATGAGAAAGCACGTGTGGTTCATGGATCAATCTGCAATTTAGCAAAGGAAAGGAATGATTTTTCCAAAACCCAGAACAGAAAAAAAAAAAAAAAAAGAAAAAAAAAAAACTTTCTTTTCACAGAGACAGATAGGGATATATATATATACAAATAAATTTTTTATTTTATTTTATTTAAAAAAAAAGAAAGAAAAGAGAGAAAAGAGTGACCTGTTGAGAGTGAGATATAATAAAAGGGGAGTGTCAGACTTGAAAATCTTCTTCTGCAACTTCCCCCACTCTAAAAGGGAAACCCAAATGAATAAACAAAAACAAAACACACACATACAAGAAAAGAAACAGAAATGGGCAATTTAATTATATATTTATATATAATTATTTATAAAGTCTCAGAAAAAGATACCCATCTTTTTTCACTTCATTATATATATATATATATATATATATATGTTATGTCACAATTTCTTTTTCCTATCTCTCAATTAATAAATTATATATTTTTTTATTTTAATTTGTAGAACAAGAAGGGGGAACTTCTGATTTGACTCTGCCTTTTCTTATAAAAAAAGGGGGGAAATTAAAAAAAAAAGTTTTTTAAATAAATAATTGCTTGAATTAATACAACAAATGTTTAATGGGAAATATATAATAAAAAAATATAGCCATTTTAATGTAAGTCAGATAGAGATACTAACAGCTGAAAAACGAGGAAACGTCTCCTTCCCCACCAAAGCTTTGTTTTTTTTTTTTTTTTTTTTTTTTTTTAAGAAAATGAAAAATAGAGAGAGAAAAAGAAGATGAAGATGATGATGATGATGATGGTGAGGACGAAGGGAAATTGAGGGGTTTTTTTTTTAATTTCTTTTTTTAAAAATGGAGGGCCCTTTTGCTTTCATTTCATTTTTAATATCTTCTTGTCTTTTTCGTAATATCTAAATTTTTATTTTTTTTTTTTTATAATTTTTTTTTTTTTTTTTTTTTTTTTTTGTGGTTTTGGGAAATGCTTGAGATTGGAGATAAAAGCAAATTAAATTGTAGAGAAACGCTGGACCAACCACCACAACACCCACTTTTAATGCTTAGAAGAAAAAAAACAAGGAAAATAAAATATTTTTTCTTTAAAAAAAATTAATGAAATTTTTTTATTTATATTGAGGTGGATTTTTTTTAATAAGAAAAAAAGCAAAAGTGAAAAGCTTGAAAACAGAATTTTGGTTTAATAGGAAAAGAGAGAAATAATAAATTGATACAAAAGAAAATAATACAGATGTAGGTAGCATTTGGGATCTGCCAAGTTTGTACATGAGGAAAATCTATATGAAGGAAGTGATTTTAAAGTAGTCTTCCCAATCTCCCCAATTTGTACAATACCATATGCTTTTTAATTATCTAAAAATATCATTTTAGATTTAATTACATTTAATCCTTACCTAATTATATAAATGGTAAAACAAATACCGTCTGAATTTTTTCTATCAAAATGAACATTGTTCAACTAATTTAAGACATTCTACTAATTAAAAGGTTAGAAATCTGAATTTTAATGACTAAAAAAATTAAATTTTTTCACACCAACATTAATTAATGGAACTTTATTAATGATCATATTTGAATTATTAAGATAATATTTATTGTTCTATATAAAACTATGATCGATGTCAAAGATACATCTCTTATAGTGATATATACTGATATTATATTTATAACTTATTTGATGAAATTGAATTTTATTTCTAATAAGACTCTAAACTTTCAACATTGCATTTAAGTAGGTCCACATATTTTTCTAAAAAGGTCACCATAAGATTGAACCCATGACCTCTTAGCCATATATTGAGACTTTGTTTTCTTTTTTACCACTCGACCAACCCATGATGGTTCTATTAGCTACAAAATTGATATTCCATAAACTTAATGGATACAAATCAAAAGTTTTAAAAACCTATATTACATTTTTTTTTTTTTTTTTGTGAAAAAGCTCAAGAACTAAATAGATTGAGACAAACATAAAAATCTAGAGATTTATTAAATAGATTTTAGAATTTAATAGACCAAATAGATATATAAGATGAAAGTTCTTATATACTAAATTTGTAGTTTAACCAATTATGATATTGCATAGTTATTTGCTTACGTTCAATGTATACAATCTACCTATTTCCACTTCAAAATAATAATTGAATTAAGTATAGATTTATAGCAAAAAGTATTTATAGTCCTAGCCCTAATTTCTATCACCATCAGGTAACAGTAATTGACTATTTAAGATAATTAGATTTAAATTGACTATTTGACACTATCATAATTTTTATTAATTTATTAATTTCTATATATGTAAGTTGTAATGTTTCTTTTCTTTCCTACATATATACAATTAGGCTTAGTATTTTTTTTTTATTATTATTATTATTTTATTGTTTTTTGTAAGTGGTAGGTGTTCTTTGACCTTAAGCAAGTAGAATTTCTTCCCCCAAGATTTAATTAGTTTATCCATTTGTAAGCCGTCTAATCATCTTTAATAAAGTAAAACCCTACTAAACTCATAATTAAAGACATCAACACCTATCAAAACACACCTACTCTAATCTTAAAATTGAAATCAAACAACAAGGTTTACAAGAAAATATCCATAGCAAACAATAAAAATCTTAATTTGATCTTCCAGTGTGTTTTCAAAGATATCATTATTAATTATTGGATTATTGTTTGTTTGTATGTTTATACATTTAATTTAAGGGTTGGGCATATAGTGTTTATTTTGTATCTAACATTTCTTAAATGGTCGAAATTTGGTAATTGAATTATCTAACTTTTGAGATATAATAATTGATATTTTATTAATTTTTTATAATTGAAATAATTATTTATTTATGAGAATATTAAATTAATAATGGCACCTTTCCAATTTTATTCAATCTATGAAAGCTTTTAGAGGGAAAAAAAAAAAGATAGGCTGACCCTTTTTCAAATAAGTTATTATTTCTTAGGGTCATATTGTTGATGTAACAATTATTATCTTGCATTAAATTCTAAGCTGCCTTGAGTAGCTAAAAATAATTGGTAAATTCAAGCATAGTTATAAGTTCAAATTATGGTAGATAAATCGGTTTAAAAACTTATAGTTATAAAATAATAATTACACTATGTTCTACATGTATAACATATAAAAATATATTTATTAATTGTATACATAAAAATGCAACACATATTATGAATCTATGAACGCTGACTTGAGTATGATTAATTAAACTGGTTAAGATGTATATTTGGGTTTAAATCTTTCCCTTCATATATAGCTTGAACTTAAGATAATAATTAAATGATTATAATGAATAATTCTCTCAAGTCAATAGAATATGACTGAATATATACGATCGGATATATAAGTTGAATAAAGTAAAATTGTAAGCCCTTTTTATGAACTAGGATTAGTAACTTTGAGTCACTATCAATGGAAGATTAATGAAATAATAGAAGAAGAAGATTATGGATATGTTATAATAATTAATTATGATTAACCCTATGAATCAATAAAGAATTGCTTTTAGTTGATTAACTATCTTAGTGACAATGATTCAACTGAATCCCTCCTATAGCCACATTCTTCTATATTTCAATTGCATCACTATATAATATTAACAAATTAATAATAATTTGTTTTTTATTTCTCTTCTTAAACTCCATTGTACATGTCCGTACATACACCAATATTATTGTCCCCCTCAATGGTATATATTATTAATGCAATATATATTTTATTTTTCTAAGTAGATAAAAGACAGCATCACATTCACATCAATCTCTCTCTGTCTAAATAAGAATTGTATAAATAATGATATGATATTTCTCTCTCTCTCTCTCTAAATATAGTGTATAAATTAAATGATATGATGATTATAAATGTGTGGGAAGTGGGTACATTTTGTAGCTAGCAATGGTGTGTATGCTCCAATTTTCTATATTCAACAAAGGCAATAATGGGGACTCTTTGCTTGGCTTGATGCTTGTCTTTTCTACCCAAAAACTTCCATTTCTTATCAATTCTTTTCTCTAAAGAAAATGACACCAATACAATAATATTAAAAAGTGACCAAGTAAATTTTTTTTTTTTTTTTTTTTTTTTTATGAACTCTAGGGCTCTTCTTTAAGCTTGTTTGGTAACATTTTTTTTTATAGAAAGAAAATGATTATAGATGCACGTCTATTTCTTTTTCTTCTAATTAACACGGGAAACATCGAAAAAGGCAAAGGGCTAAGAGATTATGGGTTCAATCTATGGTGGCCACCTACCTAGGATTTAATATTCTATGAGTTTCCTTGACACCTAAATGTTATAGAGTCAGACGGATTGTTTCGTGAAATTAGTTGAGATATGTGTAAGCTAGAGCGGACACTTACGAATATCATATAAAGAACATGGAAAAACTATATTAAAGAGTTGCTTACAAGTAAGGTTTTCTTTTTAAATGAAGAAGAGAAGATTTCTATGACACAAAATCAAGCTAAATTAAGGGGAGAGGGAAAAAAGTGTCACAAACCCAAACAGAAGCATTTTTGGTTATATATATATATATTAAATCGTAGTTTTAAAAATTTATGACATTTGAGAGCGAATATAAAATCTTAGAACAAATGCATCGAACCCATGCAATTTTGTGATTGAGATATCAAACTATCTTTGATATTATATAAATTTCGTTAAATTACAATTTTAGTTTCTTTCAACCTTTGTATTAAATAAGTTTTTAAGTTTTTTTTTTTAAAAATTTAATATATTTTTAAACTTTCAACTTTGTAATTAATAAGTCTTACTTTAAAAAAATATCTAATAAATTTCTAAATTTTTTATTTTGTATCTAATAAATCTACAAACTTTTATAGGTCACTGACATATAGTTGGAATTTTTAAAAATTAACAAACTTATTTGACACAAAATTGAAAGTTTAATATTCTATTAAATACAAAATTTAATTTTATATATAAATGAATTCGTTATGAAAAAATGAATATGTGAGGAACATATTAGACACGCAGTTGAAAATTTAGAGACTTATTAAATATTTTTTAAAATTTAGAAACGTATTACACAAACATAAAAGCTTAGGCTTAGGGACTAAACTTATAAATTAACCAATAATAAATTTTCTCTTTAGATTCATTTAGGTCACATGAGTTTATATGGATATATGAACAAGATGTTGCTATTTGCATATCATATACTAATTATATGATGAAGAAGAGAGCTAAAATCTTAAATGAAATACAGGTTTTAATTAAAATTAAGAATAGGGGATCTGAATCCAAATTATTAATAATTTAATGTAAGTTTGGTAATAGTACAAATCGTTGTCTATTGAGATAACAGATAGGGCGAAGGGCGGCTTTGATGTTGCCTTCCCTTTAGCCATCCAAAAAGCCAACTAATAACCCCTTTTTAGGGTTTTCATTTTTCTTTTTCTTTGAAAAATATCATTTTTATCTTTAAATTTTGGGTCTACCACTCTAATTCTTCATTTGAGTTTTTAGGTTTAAAAATATTATATCTTTATAACTGAATTTTGAGTCTAATTTTTATTTGGTCTTTATATTTCAAAATATTACATTTTTACCGCTAACTTTTGAGTTTTGTTTCAATTTAATTCTTAAAACATCAAGATTTATACTTTTAACCTTGATTTTTGACTAAATACTCGTTTTCAAACCTTGATGTTGAGGTCTATTAATTAATTTAAAAGAACTAAATTAATTATAGTTATACTAGTTTGCACTAATTTTCCAGCACTATTAAAATTAATTAAAATTTTTCACATTATAATTATTTTAAATTATTTAAGGAAGTTAATGTCAAATACCAATGAACATCAGTAAAAAAATCAAGGTAAAAGTATAAAATATCGAAAGTTAATGTCATAATTATTTTCAAATTAACTTTTACATCATAATTATTTTAAATTAGTTTAAATTAGTTAAGGAAAGTTAAATGTCAAATACCAATAAACATTAGTAAAAAAAAAAAAAAAAGTAAAAGTATAAAATATTGAAAGCTAGGCCTTTTGTTACCAAGAATTAGGAGGCCCCACTTATAAAATTGACAAAAGTGGAGTATACAATTTTCAAAATATCTATATAATATGTATGGATATTAGGTTTTTTTTTTTTTTTAATGTTCGTTGTCTGTACACCTTTATAGGAAAATTTTAGAATCTTCAATTTTAGTGTACACACAAGAAACACGAAAACCTAAAATCCTTACATACTAAAGTGTTTTTTTAACATTGTACACTTGAATTTTGCCTTTTTTTATGAGTTTGGTCCTCAAATTTTCGCTAATAAAAATCCTAATGTGTTTATCTAACATTCTAAAATTCAAGAATCAAATGAAAATTAAACTCAAAACGTGAGGATAAAGATATTAATATTTTGATTTAGGGACCAATAAAAACATGATAAAAAAAAACTTAGAGATGGAAATTGATTTCCCCTTCATTTCTCTATTTTTGTTTTGTTGTTTTTTTTTCCCTCTGTCTTCTCTCATCTTTATGAATCACACCCACTATTAAATGATGTACATTGGTTTAGGTGAAGACTTGATTACATCATAATAATGATAAATTATCGGTTAATTTAAGACGAATATATGGTAGATTGAATAATGGGTGATAAAATGGAAATATTTTAGTTTCAACGATAACTAGACCTCCAAATTGTATTTAAATAGGGACGTTTAATGTGTCTTCGAATGCCAAAATAACTTTTTCTTTCCCTAGATATTGAATATAATTTCTATTTTGTTACTAAATTTCAAAATTATACAACTTTCTACCCTTAATTTTGAGTTTATTTTCTATTTATTCTCTAGATTTTAAGATCTTACGTTTCTACCTTTAAATTTTAAGTTTAATTTTTATTTAGGTAATCTTAAATTTTAAGATTTACACTTTTACTCCTATATTTTTACTTTTTCTATGAATTAATTAAAAAAATTAAATTAGTTTCCATTAATTTTCTATTACTGTAAAATTAATTAAATATTCCACATAGTTATTTTAAATTAATTAATTAAAAGTTAACATTAATAACCAAGTGTGAACCTTAATGAAAACTCCACAATTAAAGTATAAGATCTGAAACTTTAACCAAATGAAAATTAATTAATTAATTAAAAAATATTCATGAATAAAAATATAACATTTTAAAACTTCAGAACTACATAAAAAAAATAAATTTAAAATCAATCGTAGATAAAAGAAAACCTTTCAAAATATATTAGGCACAAATTAAAACTATACTTACAAAAACTTAATGACTCACCATGTTTTTTCCCTTCAAATAGAGTGTGTAATTTTTGTAATTAAGATAGTAATAACAAACTAAATAATACCTCTTTAAAAAAAATTATAAGTTGATATATTGAATTTAGTTTTAAATTGTAATTAACTTAAACTCGATGCTCAAAATCTTTTTAAGCAAAACATACATTGTATTGAAAATCAAGCGAGATAAGTTGAAGAGTGCAAGCAAATTAGTTTAATTTTTATTTCTTCTCCAAATTATATATATTTTTTAATTCCTTCTCCAAATTAATTAATTTCATCCGTTATTTATTTATTTATGACTTGCACTTCTAGATATGGGTACTTCAAGAAGCAAAGATAACATTTTGGTTGGATTTTGTTAATTTTTTTTTTCAAAAATAAAAAAAATTAAAAAAAAGAATGAATTACAATTTATAATATTCCGTAAAACTTGTCTATATCCGATTGTTCGTACTTTATTTCATTTTCTTATACGGCACTAAAACCGAACTTATTCCATTTTTTTTTTTTTAAAAAAAAAGATGAAGATATATATTAAAATTATAGCCTCTAGAAATTTTGTGATAATATCCTCTACAAAACGACACCGTTGGGAAGGAATATATATATATATATATATATATATATATATATATATATATCACATGAAATAAATAAATAAATTCTTAATTGAGCTGTCTTCAAAGAGTCTAAATTATATTCTCATAAAAATATCTCCGTAAAAGATAGTTATAAATGATAATTTTCAGTTTTATGCCACACACAAAAAAAGGTTCCTTTTTTTCCATTAGTTCAAGAGTATCTTAGCTGACTTGATATATCATTTTCGTGTTAGGATTTATTAAGAAACTATTTTCAAAATATTTTTTTTCTTTATAAAACAAAGTAGTCCTTAATATACTATTTTGGTGTTTTCGTTTTAAATTTCATTCTATTTTAGTCTATAGATTTTGAAATTTTCACAGACAAAAAAATGTCAAACTAATTATAGAAAATAACAAAAAAAAAAACATTGATGAATTCATCTATAAGTGATAGACTTCTATAATTTCTATCATTGATAGACTCTGATAGACTTTTACCAGCGTCTATCACAACTATCTAAAAATTTTGTTATTGTGGGTAAATAGTTTTTCTTATTTTTCTATTTTTTAAAATTCCCCAATCTAAAAATTAGTCTTTGTATTTTTAATTAATCTTAAATTTTGTCCTTCAAAGTTAATTTTTAACGAAATTGGTTAAATAATAATTTTTATACAAAAATGACACTGTGTGTTGAATATACATGCAACAACTTATAAGGATAATGCTAATAAAGACAATTTTTTAAAAAGAAAAATCATCAATAAACTAATTATAGGAACTAATTTTAAAATTTATTGAAGGTACTAAAATTAAAATTGAACATTTAAAAGTATATGAATATAAAACAAAACTCAAAGTACATGAACCAAAATGATATTTTAATTAACTAGAGAAATTTTGTTAAAATATGTTTGGGAAGTACTGTCTTTTAAGAATTTATTTTTTTTCCCCCTTATTTTCTTTTTATGGATTATTTAACACAAATACCTAATTTTTAGAAAACAAAATCAAATCTTTATTCTTTTTCAAAATAACATTATTTATTTCAATAAACACAACTAATAAAATACTAATATATTTACATTTTCCAAAAAAAAATAAAAAAATCAAGGTTTCAAAAACCATATTTCCAAACAACTTGTTAATTACTTTATTTATTTATTTGTGTACTTGTGTTACAAACTCATGAAAAGGGCTAAACACGTCAAATTGGAAATTTAATTTGTTACCATCCATAAAAATTTAACAAAACCTACGTCTAAGACTTGAATGATTTAGTCAATAGCTAGAAGAAATTCCATACACACTTGCTTAACTATTACGGGAACCCAATTAATCATGTAGATCAGTGCTATCTCTATCGTCCATGTCAATATCAAGCATTAAAACTTTAAATTATAGCGAGAAGAAAAATCTAAATAGATCATATGAGCAATGAAAAGTTTTGATCCACAGCGTGAGGAAAAAACCCACCATTGTTTGATAAATGCTTTAGCATTTAGGAAGAAGTTGAAATTCATGGATAGATAGGTAGCTAAGAGGATTGTTGACCACGCACGAGTTAAGAGGCTAAGGGTAGAGTTGCTTTCAATAATTTGGACCCCATGCTTTTGATTGCTAGCAAAAGTGATCCTATCTACTTTTTTTTTCCCCCTACTAAAGTGATTCTTCTTCTTCTTCCTTTTGCTACAATACCCACCCCAATACGCAAACTCTTTCCCAATCCTACCCTTTTTCGTCTCTCTCAAACCCTAATTCTTTATAATATTTTATGTTCGGAGTCTCGCACGTGACAAACTTTTCGTTCATATTTGACTGAGTGGTGTTGGATTTGTTTGACTTAGTTGTAGTAATATGGTGACGTGCAATATACGTTTTAAATAATCAATTGAAAAGATTATACGTTCATACTTTTTTTTTGTTTAAATTGCAAATTTAGTTATTATAGTTTAAAGTTATAATTTAGTCCATATGGTTTACATTAGAGACTATTTATGAGGATTTTATCAAGGAAAATTTTCACAGATTGAAAAAATGTCAAGAAATAGCAAAAAAAAAAAAAGAACATTGATAGACTTCTATCAACATATATCAGTGATAGACTTCTATCATTTCTATCACTGATAGACTACTTCTATCAACGTCTAACACAACCATCTAAAAAATTTATTATTTTGTGTAAATAGTTTTCATTAGTTTTATATTTTTAAAAATTCTCCTTTTATCAAACTATATGGACTATTTATGAGATTTTTATCAAATCATATAGACTAAATTCTATCTTTTGAAATCACAGAGACTAAACTCTAATATTCTCCAAATTATAGGGACTAAATTTGTAATTTAACCATAAATATTCGAACATACCCACATGTTGTGAAGAGTGGAGTGTTAGTCATTTTACCCTTATAATTAATTTAGGTTATACTTTTGAGTTGATTAGTGATATCTTTTTCTTCTTTTTCTTTTATCTTTTTTACAGTTCAACATCGTCTCTAACTTTTTGGTCAATAACATATGTCTTAACCAGTCAAGATACACTGAGGTTGAGGTTGAGGCGTATAAAAGATGGATATCAACTACTTAATTATTTTGTTTTGAAAAATGAACTTCCTACCCTTTTTCTAGAATTATTTGTGATTTGGGTTTTATGTACTATATATATATTTGTGTGTAGTTTAGACCTAACCCTTTCTAGGGCACTTGGACCTGTAACTTATGCTATTCTTTCTGGATAATTATGTGGTAGTCCAGTTCATTGAATTTCTCCAATTATAAAGCAATTCAATCATTAAAATTTCATAGGTTGCTTTCTTTATAACTTTATTAGAATGACAGTTGGACTGACTGTTTTGAGGTTATACCTAGCTCCCTTTATATAATATTGTCTCTTGTTTCCCACATTCATTTCAATTCTTACTTTTTCTTTTTTCTTTTTTCCTTTTTTTATTAACTTTATTTTTTTAAACCCTTTAATCATATTCATACCCACAGCTCAAAGCCCATTTTGGTTCCTTACCATCTTTATTTAGAATTTTGCTTTTTTTTGCTATGTGATGATAGTTTTTAAATAAAGAAACTTGCACACACTACAAAATTGTTTGTGTATGTGTTTTTTTATCTTACATTTTCTTTTTATGAACTTTATATAATTTTCTGTATTTTTCCTTATCTTTTTCAATGAATTACCTAATGAATAATTGATATATTTGCTTATATTTGAAACTTCATATTTGTTTATCCAATTCTTCCAAATCTTTACTTAATTAAGATGGAAAAGATGTTCCAGTGCACCTCTTGATCCATCTACCATTTGTATATTGTTTAAAAAAAACCATTTAATCCTATTTAATAATAACAACGTTGTTTTTTCTTTTTAAAAAAAATATGTTAATAATAGTAAAAATAGGATATGTGAAAACGTTAAAAGATGGTGATGCATATGGTGATTTAAACCTCCCACTTAAGAATAATGAGTGTATGTTAATTTTCATTGAGGGATATTAATGTTGACATATCACACCATTGATGGATTCAAAATATCCGTAAATTTAATTGTATGATATATTAATAGATTCTCCTAATTAAGTTGTCATTTAATATAATTTTGATAAAGTTTTTCAAAAATTAATCTAAAAAGTTTCAACACCGCACTCATTAAACCCTTGATTTTCTTTTTGGGAAAAAAAGAATAGGGTTTAGATTATAGAAAATTACACTGATCTCTGTTTCTTTTTCAACAATTCTTTCAAATCCCGTTTAAATTTTAAGTAATTATTATATTTATGTGTTTCTTTCCTACACTCCAAATAATCAATATTAATTTTTATCTTATCAACACTAGGATAGCTTAGTTGTTAAGGCGTTTTTATCTTCTTATTCTCTAATAAGTTTGAAAATAAAAAGGTTCTCTATCACGTAATAGATATGATTGTGAACAATGTTACAGCATGTCACAAAACACTAAAGTAAAATGTAGTGAGTCAAGTTAAAGCAAACACCAAGATTGACAATCCAGTTCGGTGCAATACCACTTACGTCTAGGGGACAGAGTGTCCCTGGAGGCTTGAAAGATAACTTCACTAATAAAACATTAAGCAATTATAATGTTGTACTTATCTGTAATGACACAACAAATACGTACAGTGACACTCCAACAGCTTAACTCTTTAGATAGCATTCAGAATCCCCCTAAGATTGTGTGTATTAGTGAATGTTCACTTAGGCTCCCCTAAATGTGAGACGTACTCCCTCTCAAGATAACAATCTTCCCACATCAAGCAAAGACCTCTCCACTTGACTAACTTAGGCTCCCCCTAAGTTTGAGAATCACTTCTCAAGTTAATACTACATAAATCGATACAGTTTACAATAAGCCTCTGGATTTAAGGGAACCACAAACTTCTTCGATGGCAAGAGCACAATACACTCGAGAACAAAAACTACTCAAGAACAACGACTCAAAGTAATCTTGTAATACGACCACCTTCAACAGCAAAACATAAATCCTTAAATATGCACAACGAAAAACCAAGAGAACAAATCTAGTTCCCAAAACAGTCGCGTTTAGGAAAGGCAGAAAATTTGCAAAAAGACTACAAATAAATTTTTCCAAATAAGAAAAATATATTTCGCAGAAAAAACTTTTCGAGAGACAATAAAATAATTGATAAATTAGTTGCAAGGACAACCTGAGTAACATCCACCAATCTTAAACAAATATCGCCAACATAACATCTCTAACACAATTGAATTCCTATCACCAATTTATCCATAGTTTAGTGGTAAATTGACATGTACTTTTTTTAAAATTGAAATTTCAAATATAATACTCATATCCCACCTTTTATTGTGCGGAAAAAAAAAAAAAAAAAGAAAGAAAGAGGAGAGTTCAACAATTTTATTATAAATTTGGTTACTATGGTTTGAAAAAAAAATAGAATTTAGTCCCTATAGTTAAAAGTTAAAACTTGGTCCTTATGGTTTGATAAAACTTCATAAATTATTCTTATGGTTTGATAAAACTTATATATATAGTCCCTACCGTATGGACTATTTATGAGTGTTTTATTAAATCATTTGGACTAAATTCTAACTTTCTTCAAATCATAGGGATCAAATTTATAATTTAACCTATTAATTTAAATGTATATATCATGATGAATTTTAATTGAAAGACGTACACCATTAATTAAATGTAGTAATTTTAATCAACCAACCTACATTAATTAATGGCATCTTTACTTTAATGACCATACAGAGTACTAATGTTATGTGGTTATGAGTGTCAAGGTGAATCATATGATTAGTTAACACTATTTTAATTATGTCTATATATAATTCATGTCTAATAAACAAACAAATTAATATTTAATGTAAAGTCTATCAACTTAGCTATATAAAGCAAGCATGTATCATGCTATCAATATATATAATTAGGCTATTTTTTTCTACAAAGAAAAAAATTAGGCTATTTCCTTTATTCAAATAGTCCGTGTGGATATGATAATCTAGTGTTACCAAACATTAATTATTATTTTAAAGTGCTTTTACATCACAACGTTTACTTTTTAACCTCAGCTTTCAAAATACACTAGAAAATAAAAATGTGATGGAAAATCTATTTAATGACTATTTAACTCTTGTTTTTTTTAATTACTGACAGTATGTTTATTTACAATAAAAAAAAATATGAATATAGTTGAAATGATATAAAATATGTAACATTAATTAAAAGTTTAGTTCAAATAATATAAAATATGTAACATTAATTAAAAGTTAGATATTCGTATTTCTCACCTGCGTATTGTTATATCTCACCCGCGTATTGTTATACAAATACTTATTTTATATTTTTGTTGTGTGGTGAAGGGGTTTTTTTTTTTTTTTTTTCTAACTGGTGTGAAAGTTTCACATTGGAAACGGTCAAATCTATTTCTTTTGTTTAATAAAAAAAATAAACCAGAAATAATTGTTAAAACATATTCATGTGTTTCTTATAAATAAACATTAAAGGGGAAAAAACAACCTTACCAAACAAGCCGTATAAGTAAATTATTTGGGGAGAAAATATTTTAATAAATAATTATTGTTTACATATTTTTAAAGAAAATTATTATAAATAAAAAAATATCAAACTATTTACAAATATAGAAAATTTTCATTATCTATCAGCGATAGAAACATTTTATCGCTCAAGCGTTATAAGTCTATCGCGGTCTATCGCTAATAGACAGTGAAATTTTTCTATATTTGTAAATAGTTTGACTCAATTTTTCTATATTTAAAAACCTTAAAACATCCTTGATTCTTCTTAAATGTTCCAGTTCTGAAACTACACTCATAATTTCTGGTGATTTAATATTTTGAAAAATAAAATTTATAAATTTATAAATTTATGTTTTTTAAATTTATGTTGGTTGTTTTCAAAATTTCTATTATGGTTCTCACCTGTTCTAAGAAAACACTTAAATTCTTAATCAAATTCAAAAAATAAAATTAAGTTCGAAACTAAAAAACTGATGTGAAATTGGTGTTTAAATTAAATTATAGATTTGAAAGATTACTATATATTTAAATAGTAATATTCTCATAAAAGAAGAAACAAAATATACTAACAGTCATCTATAAAAGCTTGGTTTAAATCAAAAATAGCTAACAAGCTCTCCAACCATCTAATAAAATCTTTAAAAGTGTGCCTCAAAGAATAAAAACTTTAAAAGTGAGATTGTTTTTCCTTTCATTTATTCTAATTAATTAATATGTTTGACATTGATTGGCGTGATGAATAATGCCTGTTTTTTTTTAATCAATTTTCATTATAAACTTTTAAATTTATAAAAACTAGATCATAAATGTTGCAATTTCTACCCATCATTTAATTTAACCAATATATATATAATATATATATATACACAAAATCTCTATAAAGTTACTAATTTCAATAATATCAAGCATTGCATAAATTTTAGCTCTGAATAGTTTTGCATAACTCATAAATTTCAACGAAATTCTAACTTTTGCATTGTTTTTTTTAAATATTATAATTTTCTATCATACATGTCTTCAACAATTCAGTTTGAATAATATGAGAATAAGTTTTTTTTGGGTTGTTTTTTAACAATTCACTATAGCTTGAGTTATAATTTGATAAAATTTAATGTTAAAAGTGGGAAATGATCAAATTTGTAAAATTTAGAAGGTGAAATGGGATTTTTTTTAACTGTCCATTTATTATTTTAAATTATTATATGTATTTTAAATTAAAAAAATATTTTTAAAAAAATATCTCTACTCTTTAAAAGTATTTTTTTTTTAAAAATTATAATGCCATATATTTATTTAAAATAATAATAATAAATTACTTCATAAGGTTAACACCTATTTTTGAAAATTGAAGACTAAGAATATACATTTGAAAAACTCAAGAATCAAATACACTTATTTTTAAATAGTTAAGAACTTGAAGATATATTTTAAAAACTACTAGATACACAAATCTTCAAAATTAAGAGGAGGTATTTGGCCCCTAATTTGAAGTCGGTGGAATGGGCTATAATAGCTCATTTCATGTTTGGGCTCCTAATATAATAGTGATGTTTATAACTATTTATAACATACAATTATATTATAGTATTACTATTTTAAACCTTCTTTGTTAGTTCGTTTCCTATTTATTATCGCGTTCACTATTTTTTACTCATCTTCTTTTTTTCTTTTCGTTACTGTATTTACTATTTTTTATCTAAACTAAAATAGTTATCCAAAATATAGAGTATTATAACCACTAAATTATAATAATCAATTCAGAGTTTCAATCTTTTTATTTTTTTTTTTGTAAAACAAAAAAAATTCAAGAAAAGAAAAAAAATCCGAAACAAAATAAAATCATGAGCCCGCCACGTCACGCAAACGCTAGAAAAAGTTAGGCAGAGGGGGAGGTAGGGCCCACGAGCGTTGATCCTACTTGGCAGGTAGAATTGCGTTAGAGGTCCGTCGGGGGTTTTTTGGACTTTTGCCACTGGGAAAGAAAAGTGGAGCCCACGGGAACCCAATCACTGTACACGCGTCAACCATACGGGTGGGTTTTTAATTGTGCCCCGAAATTTTTTGCTTTTTACGAAGATTCGCCAAAAGTGGGTCCCAAGTATCATCCAATCAGAAGCGGGGCTTTTGTTTTTTGAATTTTTATTTTCTCTCTCTGCTTTAATTGAGGCGTGTAATTCCACGAATAGGAGGGGCCCACGTGTTTTTTGAAGAAGAAAAGTCAAGAAAGCAACCAATAGGAGAAGAGAGATGGGTGTGTGGACAACTGAAACTACCTTTTTGTTTAATGCGGGATAATGTCCCGCTTGTCATTGTCGGTTCTATGATTTGACACGTGTCGCGTTCTTGTACCACGTGACCAACTGCCCCCGCTCTACCACCTTTACTTCCCCCTCTTTTTACCACTTTGCCCCTAAGTTTTCTCTTTATTTACACCTCTCCCAGGTTCTTCTCTGAAAAATTATTGGGGGCTGCAACTCGAACAATGTTTTCTCATGACACGTTATTTTGCACCGTTTAATGTATGAAAAAATTTGTCATATTTATTTCAATTTTATGTTAGATGTTTATTAGGACACACAAATTTTAATTATCGATCGATATCATTGCCTTCTTAGACTATGTTTAGTCACTTTTCCTTCTTGTCTCAAAGCACTCCATTCATATATATCATTTTAAATATTTCTTTTGCATCGAAAAATTTAATTAGCGATTTTATTTTTGTCGGTAATAGATATAATTTCAATTTAGTTCTAATATTTTTAAATTTTTAAATTTGGTTTATATAATTTTGGACTTTGGATTTAATTTCAATTTTTGTAAAAAAGTATTTAGAGAATGATTTATGAGTATGTTATGTTTTTTTCGTTTAAAAAAGAAAACTGGTAATTTTTTTAAGTACAATAGGGGTAGACAGATTCAAACTATAAACTTACTGACATATTCTATATGGCAATTGAGCTACGCTCACTTTAGCGTAAACATAAATCTTAAATTATTACTAATTTAGCATAGTTCAAATATTGAGACATTATAACTTTGACCAAAAGGTTGAAATTCTTATCTTTATATGTTTGAATTCATTAAAAAAAAACAAAAACCATAGATTTATTTGATAATTTTTAACCTTATAAAAAAAATACTAAAATAGTATAAAGATTCTAGATACAAGTTATTTAAACAACTAATCAAATCAAATTTAGTTAGTTCTACAATCATTTTCAATGAGATAGACCTCAACTATATAATTTTCATTCATCTATAATATTTCAATAGTAAATATTTTGATTAATTATGTGCTGGTTAATTTTAATATTGATTGTCTATCTAGACCCTTGTTTCAATTTATGAATTTTATATTTCCTGGGTAAATAAATTTTACTCATGGAATTTTATAAATCAACTAATGAACTTAATGAATTCATATGTCTATAATGGAAGTAACTAGTTCTAATTAACTTATTTATATTCACTTAATTGATTTTCATAAATTATAAATTGAAATATTTAATTATAATAAATAAGGAAATAATATTTAATTAAAATAAATAAATAAATAACGTTGGGAAGGTTTCACATGAATTTTGGATATTTGATTGAAGATTATAAATATTTTATGATTTTTAAAGTGGTATACAAGATACTTTGGCTAATTTCTTACCACTAAGATTTCATTTTTATACTATTTAAATGAAACGTTACAAATAAAATATAATATAATATGTTTTTTTAGTGTCATTTTAGAAGTCAAGATGAAAGCATATGACCCATGATTAATTCAAAATGGTCAAAATAACCATCATCAACTTCACCTATATTTGTAAGAAAAGCATGAAAGACATTGTGTTGTAACTTTACAATGGTGACCTATATACCTTTTGATTTTAATGAAAGCTATCCAGAAAGATGATTTTATATGGATAATATATATTATGTAATTAATATTCTTCGTCAAAAAATTATGAACATCGATGTAATAGGTAAACAATAATGATTTGAATAAATTAAATCAAGTAATATTGAATGAAACTAGCATTAACAAATAATCTTACATAAATAGTTGTGATCGATACTAATAATAAATTGTTTAGAATTTTTTTTTTGTTAAAATACTTTTCTATTTTATTTCCATATATTTACTTTAAATGGCGATTGAGTAACTATTAAAACATATTAGATCACACATTCTACTATCTATTTTGGGATGGAAATAACTCCACTTTTGTTTTCCTTTTAAAAATAGGTAGGGTGAACATTAAATAAATTATTTTTATAAAAGATTGAAAATGGTAGTGAAACTAAACATATAATTATATTTTAAAAAATTATTTTGAAAATGAAGAATTTGTAAAGATAGTTTTCAAACAATCCGTCAAAATCTAGAAATGTTGATGTGATTATTTAGACGAAGATGGCAACAAAAGGGATATGTTTGTGAATGTAGCATTTTTAAGAAACAAACTTAATAAAATAGCAAAAATAAATTTGAATAAACATATTTTAAAGATTATATTCCATGATATATTTGAAAAGTAAATAAATTATTAACAACTCTATTTACGACATTTAGTATAAATAACATCAATTTATTTTAATGTTATAAATTATATTAATGATATTTTTTTTAAAATTCAAACGACATGTAGGAATAGAAATTCAAACCTTAATCGTTTGACAACCTAATGTCTTAACCATTAAAATTATGACAATGGTGTAAATTATATTTTAAATGTTTATGCTAAAAATAAAACATCCAAATACATGAAAGAAAGAAGATGAGCTAACTTAATAATTAATACAACAAATATGCTTCGTCATACTTTTGATTTGACTCTTTTAAACATTTTCATCATGTTCCATATTTTAGATTTCTAGTTTTAACAATGGTAGAGTATGTTTGTACTCTTAATACTTGCATTTTGTATTTCTTTTAAATCTACGTCGTAAATGTTTGAATAGAAAGAAGAAAATATCGTACTTCTACATCGACCTTGTTTAAGAAATTGAACACGCGAGAATTTTTGCCAACCCTAAATAACACTCGCGGCAAAAGTGTACAAATTTGAGTGTATTCACCCGATTAGACTGTAAATCATTGCTTGGGCGGGTCTACGTTGTTGCATGATAGTATGTGTACTAAGATTTGGCGCTGACGTCAGCTAAGGGCAATTATCCACTGAGTCTTTCGTATAAATTTTCAAAATTTTGTGCTGTTCTTACGAATTTAATTCACGCAGTAATTGTCGGGGGAAAATAATAATAAACAATTTAATTTAGTCAATTTGTAATAAATAATAATTGTATTATAATAGACTTATTTGAAGCTGCTCCTGTTAGGCATCACAGAAAAACTTGTTATTATGAATGAATATTCGTGTATGGGAAAGTATAGATGATTATTTTTAAAAAAGTTGATAAGTTTATAATTGTATATCTAGAAAATGTGATCTATCTTTTTTTAAGGTTAAGTTTATAATTGTATATCTAAAAAATGTGATCTTTCTTTTTTAAAGGTAAATTTTTTATAATTAAAAATGTTAACCTAAATATAGTTGAATTGGTTAACTATTATTATAAGATTAATCTAAGAATAATTCAATTGATTAATACACATGCTTTCGGCAAAAATGAATATAGTTCAATTGGCATCAGGCATGTATTGTTGACTTTGAAGTTCGAGGTTCAATCACCCTCACCCCACATATTGTCAAAAAAAAAAAAAAATGTTAAAGCTCGTTTGATAACCATGGAGTTTTTTGTTTTCGGTTTTTAAAATTAAAGTTTATTTCCTCTCAATTTCTTACATTGCTTTGCATATTTTTTAAGAGTTGAATTATTAATCAAATTAAAAAAACAAAAACTATTTTTTCCTTTCAAAATTTAGTTAGATTGTTGAAAACAGTAGTAAAAGGTAGATAACAAATAAAAAAATTTAGAGATACAAAAAATATTTTATAAACTTCATTTTCAAGAACTAAAAAAAAAACAAAATAATAGGCCTAAATGTGTTCAAATTTCACATCAAATATTTTATTAAAAGTACGTATCTATATTTATAACTAATTAAAAGTATATTTAGATTGATTTTTAAATACTTAAAGAAGTGTTTGTGAGAAAAAAATATTTGTAAGTACTTAAAAATTAAATTATTACAAATTCTTAAGGGGCATTTGGGGCGCAGAATTAGTTATCATAATCAGTGATTATTATAGTTTATGAGTTATAATTATTTATATTTAGGTGCAAACTATTTTAGTGTGGGTTATAATAGTCTTTGTTTTGGGTGCAGACTATTTTAGTATGGGTGGAAAATAACGGATACGGTAACAAAGAGGAAGAGAGAGAATACTAGGAAATAGTAAACATTGTAACAAAGAGAAATTTTAAATAATATTATTATAGATAATTGTAGGTTATAAATAGTTGTAATGTAAACACCATTATTATATTGCAGCCTCAAACATGAAGTGAGCTATAATAACCCACTTTTCTAACTTTCTGATCCCTCTTGCCTCTTATATATTGTTAAAAAAAAAAAAAAAAAAAAAAAGCCAAATACCCCTAAGATATTATAGCTTATAGTTTGTTTCTAAAAAATTTTAAAATGCAAATATTATATACTATAAATATATATATATATATAAAGAAAAAGTTAGAAAGTGATGGAACCTACAAGTGGATTAGACCAAGCTACATATATATCTCAAACCCCAATCTTGAACCAAGATGATTGCAAAGTTATTATTATTTTTTTTTTCTTCTCCCACATTCACATAGTAGCTATATTATAATCTTGACAATACTAGTGCATTATAGAAAACAAAAAACTATAAAAATGAGAAAATAGAAAAACCAATGCCTTATTTATGAAATTCAATAATAATAAAGAAAATAGACAATTTCCATAGTGAAAGACAGCAAACTTTCTGTTAAAAAAGAATCTTTTCAAACTAAAAGGGAAACAAAAGAAGCAAGAAAAGAGGCAAAAATTATTAGCAATATGGATATATGAAAAATTAATTAAAAGGAAAGGGGGGGGAAAAATAAAGGCACATGATTCATGTACTTAAATTGTGACACCCACTGATTTTATAGAGAGGATGGACCATAGGGTTGTTTGAAGGTACATCCACCACACCATACAAATTATTATAATATATGGTCTGGTCTTCTTGTTCCTTCCCAATTAATGATCCTTCCATAAACTTGTCTGCTGTTGAAGGATTCAGATTTTTATGTTTGTTTCTTAGTATTTGAAATTCCACAGTTTTGTTCTTTAATTCATTACTCAACCAACTAATTCATTTGAATAGATTCCAGCTCTTTCTGTTTTTGAATTTTAAGATAGTCTGAATCAGATCTGTTTTAGTCATTAATTGTTCTTTAAGTCTTTATATTCTGTTTGATTTTATGTCTATGATCATCACCTCAAATTTCTCCATCAATTGTATATGTGATTTGAAATTATTCAAATTCATGTGTGCTATAGTTCTTTTTTTTTAAAAAAAACATTTTGGAAAGGTTCAATGAGACAAAGTGAACTTTTACATAATATTGTAGTTTAAAGGTTAATTGAAAAAAACTTTCAAGATTTTGCTATTTGGTTCATGGATACACCATATTCTTTTCCAAGTTATAATATTATTTTTGACCTTTTATAAATGTATCAAAACTACCTCTTGAGTAAAATATGTTAGAGTGTTGAACCACGATTGAGATTTGGAATGATATGACAATGGTCCAGAATAAAAATTATTGAGACACAAACATCACCACACTCATTTTATGTCCTAATTTTCATCCAACATTCTAACGAATTTCTACTTCAGCGATAGTTTGAAACGTTTATGAAAAAAATGGTACTTTTGAAATAGCAGACAAAGTATATATATATATATATATATATATATATATATATTTAATTTAGCCTACCTAATTGATAATTATGATGTCTCTACTTGCTCTTAACAGAAGACTTTCCTCTAGCCACCTATTTGATTGTATTATTGAGTTCCTCCTTAACTAGTTCATTGGAACACTCATGTACCTTTTCTTGACAATTGAATATCATTTGGCTATGAGGCACGATGAGAGTGTTATAATGTGTTAACCTAGTTGAGATGTTCAAAGTGTACCTACTGATCTTACAAATCTTATATGTTTTTGTTTTAAAAAAAAAGAGAAAAATATTTGTTTTTGGTAATAATCTTGTTTATTATTTTCTGGGTTGTTTTCAAATATATAAAAATGAGCCAAACTATTTACAAATACATAAAAATTTTACAATCTATCAGTGATAGACCGCGATAGAATTTTATTGCTTTCTATCGCTCAAGCGATAGAATTTATTTGCTTGAGCGATAGAATTCCATCGCGGTCTATCATGGATAGACAGTGAAATTTTTCTATATTTGTAAATAGTTTGATATTTTTTCTGTTTATGGTAATTTCCTTTATTTTTTCTATTATTTACAAAGAATCAACTTTTAATATTCCCCCCACCAAAATCAACCTAAATTCAAATTCTAACTCAGCAATGGAGCTATAGCTTAATACATATAATTAAGTTATATTAACCATGATTTTACAAAAACTTAATCAAATAGTGTTCAATCCAAAAGAAAATTAGCAAAAAGAATATAAGTTTCGGTTAATTTGAACGTGTATTGATGTATTAGATTTCTATCCAATCACATTTTTTATAAAATTTACTATATATTATCTGTGATGCATTTTTTGAATAGGGTGCTATTAAATTCCAACCATTCGCGTATGTAGCCTTTATAATTATTTTATTAGGTCAACTTTTGGATTTTATCGAAGGGTCCCGAAATTTGAAACCTTTATTTATAAAAGAAAAGACAAAATATATATATGTTGTTTAATTAGATTTATAATTCAATTTATACAAGTGGAGACAAGATAGATTATCATCAGAAATATTTTATATACTTTTAGAAAAACATTTTTAATTGTCCAATTATCTTCGTCGGTCCAAATTTAAGCTAAATATATATTTTTTTCTTCCCTTCTTTCGAATTAAAAAGGGTTTGATTATTTTATCATTTAATTACTCAATCTTATGATTCATTGAAGTGCATGATTTAATTGATACTTGGCTCGCAATTGAGGGAGTCAATGGGGTCCGAGTAGCCTAACAAATCTTTTCCAAAATTTTCACTTAAATTCTTGAAATAATTTGTAATAAAAATAGACACTTCATTTTCATTTTATATTTTACAATCTAATAAATATTTCATTTTAGTCTGAATATATCTAATAGATAAAACACTATTATCCCCTTATTAAAAAACACTTTCATCTAAATGAATTACAAGGTTATTTTTAAAATTTATGTATTTATTTTTAAAACTCGTCATGAATATTGAATTTTTTTCTCAGGAATAAAAGTAATATTTATAAGCTCAACTAAAAATAAAATCGAATGGTTATCATAACAAGTTCTCAAGAACTTCTTGACATAATTTCAAATCTTCTCTCAGCAACCTTAGTCGATATGACGGTTGTATCCAAAATTCACCATTTGTAATGTTATATTTATATAGATAGATAGATATAATTTTAAAATTCATAAAAAAGAATTAGTGTGTTCTCTATCGAAGCAACTCATAAACCATCGACTATTTATTTGTTTACTGCACTTTTTCAAACACCATATGGTCCAATCTAAGATCTCTATTCCCATTGCCCCTATGATTCCTCGATCGTTGATTACCATGATGGAAAATTTCATTGATCTACCACTTAAAACTCTATAAAAGAATATTATATAGAGTAATTTGATTGAGGTAGGCTTGTGGTTCATCTGGATGGAGAGGAACAATACGCTCTTTAAGGAAGAGGAAACTCCCTCCCATCTTTAGGAAGATATCACCACCTTCACCCTTCTTCACGGTGCAAAAAATCTAAACTATTTTGTAATTATATGATGCTTCCTCTATAGCTTTAAATTGAAAAACTTTCCTCTAGCTTATTCATTGTACATTTTTTCGTATAAATAAAGCTTCACTCTCGTATCTTGTTAAAAAGGTCATAAGAAATTCGTATACATTTTTTATTAACTATTTAGTTTTTGAACATTAAGTTTATATCTATTAATTTCGTCCATGTTTCTTTGTCTATTAACTATCTTTTTAAATATTTTTATTGATGCCAAAATCTGAACAAGGAAAAATGTATCTGACCTTAACGTGATAGCAATGTTAAATTTATAATTTGGGGATGAACGTGACTTACAAGATGAAGAAATCTGCACACTGATGTGGTGTTTGCCACGTAGGCTCTGATGCTTAAGTCAAGCATTGCAGTTGTGCAGCAAGTAGATAGAGTTTGAGTATTAGAATAGACTTACTTCTGCTAGAGCTATCTTGATGTATTTACAGGTGTCGTTGACCTAGGAACTCTCCCTTTGGGTTTCCGAGTTGCTTTAACGTTTAGCCTTTGACTTATTGGGTAAGGAGCTCCTTATTTTAGCTATATTTTGGGCCTTTAATGATCACCCAGGTCGGGGCCATGCATAAGGCATGTCCCATTAGGTAAATGGTGAGGCTTGACATCGGCCAAGGTTAAGACTGAGCACATTGACTTGGGCCAACCCAAGTCAACCTCTTTTTCTAGGCCCATTTTGGTTATAGGTTGTTTCTTTCGGCCCAATCATGTTATCTTCTCGACATTGTTGCTTATGTTCTAGCTAGATGTCGTTTATGTCCTTTGGTCCAAAATTATCCCTAATATTTTTAATATCTTAGTCAAATTTTAAAACCTAAAGGAATTTTAGTATTTGGTTATATACTCAAACGTGTTCTTATGGGGGAAAAATATTAAAGATATTATGAAGTAACTACATAAGTTTTCAACGAAACCGGAATGGGGACTTGGTGAATCAAATTAGGGTTTAAACAAAATTTCAAAATTTCACTTAAAAAACAACAGTTTCAAAATATATATATAGAAAGCAATTAATTAATTAATTGAAATCTTTAAAACAAGATTTTCTAAGTCAAGAATTGCAATTAAGTCGTTGATAAGATTATGTAATCAAGGGGACAGATGGCAGATTATGATTGGGTCTCTAATTTAAGTGAATTAATATCAATTATTGCTTGAGGCAGTGGTTGAAATTTGAATATTTCAATTCAATTTCTCTCTCATTTTAAATTCCAGCTGTATTTTCCCGACAACCAAACAAATGGTTTAATAATATCCACAATTCTACAGTAGTCCTATTAAATTATTATAACATTCAAATTTTAAGTAACTATTTTGGAACCTTGTTTAATTTTCAAATCGAGAAATTTAGGAACAACTTCAATCATTCTCGCACTAGAAAGTCTACCATAAATTAGTAAAAAAAAAATACAAAGAAAAATAAGTTTTAGAATATATTTTTTTTTTTTTAAATTACAAGTTTAGTTCCTAAACATTTAAGTTCTTAAACTAAAAAAAGCGTTGAATAGATTTGTGACTTTCAATTTTGTGTTAGTTAAGTTTCTGTATGTGAGAGTTTATAAGTTCTTATACTTTCAATTTTATGCCTAATAGATACTTAATTTATTTAATATTTTTTTAAAAAAAAATTCATAAAGTTGCTATATACGCAATTGAAAGCTTCTGGTCCCATCACATATAAAGTTCATTTTTTTTGTTTTTTTGAACAAGATACAAAAGAGGTTGAATCAATAGCTGCAATAAGATACCTCAACTAGGTTAACACATCCTTATAATCTGCATCATACCTCGGTCAATTATATTGCAAAAATCACAAAAAATACAAGAGGAGCTAAATATAAGCTCACATAAAGTTTAATTTTAAATCTAATAAATTAGTTACGCTACATTTGGTAACTTTTTGGATTTTAGTTTGTGAAAATTAAGCCTATAAATACTTCTTTCCGGCTCTAAATTCCCTGCTTTGTTATCTAGTTATTACCAATGTATTAAACAACTAATCCAAGTTTTGAAATTAAAAAAAAAAATAGTTTTTTTTTTATTTTTTAAAATTTGGCTAAGATTCAACTCTTTTACTTAAGAAATATGCAAACTATTGTAGAAAATTGAGAGGAAATAATTTTAATTTTTAAAAACTAAAAACGATAAACCAAATCGTTATCAAACGGGACAAGTCCTTTTTCATTTCAACCAATGAAAAGTAAAGGACCCAACCCTATCTATTACCCCACGCGCTTCTTGGATATCGAAAATTTATTGTACATATTTTAAAGTTTATAATCTTCGCAGAGTTAAAAATTGAAAGCCTAAAACATGTAACGAAGTTTTGTTTGAGAGAGAAGACGAAGAAGAAGATAAGAAGGCAGATGGATTTGGTATAAAAAAAACTATTGAATTAGCCAAACGTGGCCCTTCCAAGTTCCACAAATATAGAATAAAGAAAAAAGGTGGAGAAATTGAAAGATGGTGAGGTTTTATTTTTTTTATTATTATTATTATTTTTTTTTTTGTAAAGACAGGTGTAGTACAAGATACCAACACACAGAAAACCCATAATTGGGGGGTGACCTATAAAGTCAATAAAACAACTTGGGTATACCTAACTTAATCTCCTATTCAAATCCCAATTTCTTTATTGGGATATTACTCCATTTCTAGAGAGAGATACACACAATTCCTTCTTTTGGCATATATATATATATATATATATATATCTTCTAATTTAGAGAGAGATTGATGCATGATTCCTTGATATTTGGTATGAAGTAGAGTAAGGCAATTACATTATTATTTTTTTAAAAAAAATGAAATGAACATTTGCATTAGGTTTTTGATGATTTCATTTAGCATTAAAAATTTTAAAAGAGAGAGAGAGATTTTTAAATTTAAAAAAGGTGTTAGTGAAAAAAGATAGAGATAATACACCTATCACTTACCTTTTTTCTTTTCTTTATATTAATCTAATATATATATATATAGTGGGAGAATAGACAAAAACACTTTTGTTGTAACCCTTTTTTTGTTTTTAAGAATTAATGGATTTCAAGGGTGGGTGACAATGTTGTTTGTATGTTGAGCGATTTCATTAAAAATTTGTTTAATCCATAATGAGGTTCCAAAAAGTGGGAGTTCAAGATATTAGTTTTATAATATATTTTCATGTGTGATTGTTCAAATAAATTAAGTGACATCTATCACTGAAATTAGAACAGGCATATCGTTTAATTATATTATATCTTAATAAGATTTAAGAAATTAAAAGACAGTATTACCAAAAAAAAAATTAAGTTGAATTTATATCTATGAATTAGATGGTCCCAATGATTACTAACAAAAACTTGTCAAACAAAAATCCATCCCATGCACGAAATTACAAGATTTTATTATAAAAAGGTGCTATCTTTTTTCCTTTTTTTTTTTTTTTTTTTTTTTTTTTAATTTCATTTTCATTGCTTTTGTTAATCTCTAGGGTTAGTCACTCTCTCTCCCTATCTTATATATATTATATAAATTATATATATAGTTTAATGGGGTAGATTCTGTTTTGAATTGGTTGTACTTTGTTATAATAATTGGATGAAATTGAGAATGGGGTCAGAGTTGAAGAAAGTGCCTAAGAAAGCAAAGACAGAGGCAAAGAGTTTGAATGTAATATTACAATATATACTTTCATTATCAAAGGCCATACCCCAAAGTGTATCTTTCAAAGTCAGTTTCCTTGTTGTGTTTATTGCTAACATTATTCCTATATATATATATATATACATATCAACAAAAAGTGTTGTGTTCATATATATATATAAAATTTTCAATGGAATACTATAAGAATTAATGATTTAGGGCTCAAACTAGTTTGGAATTGTGCTTTCAAAATAATTTTTTTTTTTTTTTTTATTTAAATTTATGCTTCTAAAGCTAGTCTTATACTTTTATTTAAAAAAGTTATGAACTAAGATAGGGGAGAATATGAAATCTTGAAAGGGATTATTGCATTTGAAATCACACTTCCACAGCCCAATAATTGTCACAAAGTAGAATAACTTTAATTGTTACAAATGTTGAAAATAAATAAAAGTAAAGGACAAAAAGATCAAGTACCAAAATTAAAAATTAAAAAAGACATACACCATACACCATACACAAAATTTAAGTAGTGGAACACCTTTATAAGGGAAAATAACCTACTAGCAAAAGTAAAGGATTAATAATATGATTGAAAAAAATGGGTAGAAAAGTATAGAAAAACAACTAAAAAAATACATTATATATATATATATATATATATATATATATATATATATATATATATATATATATATATATATATGTACAGAAGAAAACTCTAGATATATGTATGATTAAGAAGAAGAAAATCATAGCCTTGAGCCAACCAACATGAGTCTCTCTAATTTATTGAATACAAATCTTAATTTTTCCTCACTTAAAAAGTCGCACCATATGAATTTTCAATATGCTTTTGGGTGGGCCAGAAATTGGAATTCACACTTCTCAATATAAAAAAGAGCAAATTTTTAGGGGGGAAATTGGACAAACATGGTTGAATTTTGGATTTGGAGAAAAGAAACAAAGAACTCAAATGGAAGGGTTGGTTTGGCAAGTTAGGCCATGAGAGAATTGAATTAATGTCAAAGTTGGTGAGGATAAAATTAGGTTGGGGCTTGAGGGAGACTCATAAAATATATAATATTGCTTTGGCAAATTAAAGAAATGAATCCCTTACGGTTGAATTGTTTAAGGTGTTCGTGTTCAATTCTTCTTCAGCGTTTCGGTTTCATTAATCAAATGAATTCACAGAATTTTTATTTTTTTAATAATATGCGAGGTAGGAAATTCAACTTCAAATCTCGATGTTAATAATAGATGTTCATATAAATTGAGCTATACTCAAATTGAAATTTAGAGAATTGTTTAAATTTCGAAAACATGTTCACTATATTATTTCATTTTTGTTAAAATCAAAATATGTTTGATGGAATACATTATAAACTATATAATATTGTAGAATTCATAATTATACACAATTTATAACATAAAATATATAGGTTCGTAAATTTGATCATAATTTATTTCATTGCATTATTTGTTTTCAAGTCACCAATCATACATATGCTCTTATTTTCTCTTGATGGGCTATAAATGGATAATTGTTATTCTTTTACAAAATTTTATCTCATTCTATCATTTTAGAATCTATTTAATAATTTTTTTTAAAAAAAATTTGAACTTTAGAGGTAAATATTTGAACTTCCTACTTTTGACCAATACTATTTTACTTATCCAAGTGAACAAAAAATAAGTTGGCATATCCCCCAAAAGTTTTATTTTGTAATTTTCTAGCATTTAAGCATTATATTTAAAAATTTATCTAAACTTCTCGTAAATAAAATCTCTTTTGTTTGATAATAAATTTAATTTTAATTGTCTGTAAGCTGATAATTTGTTTCAAATTCTTTCTTTTTCTTCATTGCATTTTTTTTTTATAAACATTAAAAAAAAAAAAAAAAAAAAAACACTAACGGAAAACAAATTCACCACAGTCGAACAAAAAAGGTTTTTAACTTTTTTTTTTTTTTTAAGACTTGGAAATTGAAATGCATAAAAAAGTACTGTTTGCTTAATATTGTGAAAATTAATAACTATTGGGCCACTAAAAATGAAGGCCCAAAATTTGGATGGTTAAGACTTAGAATAAGGGTCAGTTATAGAAGGATGCAGTTTTATTTATTTTATTTTTTAATTTTAATAATAGATTTGTTTTCTCCTTTCCTTTTATGACTATTATTATTTTTTAGTTAAGTATACGTCAATTACTGAAGAGTTTTTGGCAAGTAATAAATTATATTATTATTAATTATGTTGAGTAATAAATTTCAGTTTTCCTAGTAATAAATTCCATTATCCGACCTCGAAGGGAAATTGTTTAGAAACCAATAATTAGTTGAGTAATAAATTCACCCATTATTAAGTGGTCCTTATGTCAAGGAAGCACTAATTTGACCATCTCCATATGTACTTTTGTAAAAAAAAATTCAAAACTAAAATATAAAGTGTCGTAAATTTCAAATTAACATATCTATTTTCAGTTTTAGTATAGCTTAATGATTAATAAAATATTTTTATCCAAAAAAAGAAAAAGATTAATAAGACATTCATAACATCGGTTTTATACGTTGAAGACTCCATCTCAATATTTATATTTGTAATGTTATTATATTCTTTAAAAAATGTAGCTAAAAACATGACATTATTTGTCCAAAATAAGCATAGTTCAATAGTAATTAATATACCTTTTTTATTTGAAGTTAGAGAATAAAAAATCTATACTCCACTTTTTTGTTGTTTTTTTCGTTTTTTTTAAAACAATAATATGGGTGGATGAATCGAACTTCTAACCTCAAGATTAATGGTATACGTTTTATTTCAGTTGAACTATGTTCATGTTGACTTATACCTTCTCTTATTATATATTTTTTTTTAAAAAAAAACATGAATTAAAATCTTTTTAAGGAACAACAAATGTATGAAATATTTATTGCAATTTGTACAAGAGAGTTTAGGTTTGTGTGAATTTAATACTTAATATTGGGCCACATTTAATAGTGGACCTAGATTGGGTAAAACCCAATCACAATTTTGAGGCAGGCTTTTACTTTTCGGCCCAATAACTAGCATATATGTTTGGGCTATTAACATGAATAGCCTTCATTTTACCTTTTATTATTATTATTATTATTATGAAAATAGCCGTAAAGACACAAGTGTATAAAATTTCAACTTCAAGCAAAGAAAAAAGGAAAAAGGACTCTTAAGTACAACCTTTTGTAATTTCTTAAACAATTAGAATAGGAAAAACGTATAAAATTGGAAATGACTCGCATAATATATATATATAAAGTATAAATATCATATAGATTAACAATATAAATTATAAAAGAAAAAGTGTATTTTATAAATATTGATGTATTTTCATCTTTTAACAATAAACATAATATATATACTTGAACCACCAATATTATTTGTATACAAATCAAATATATTAATAATAGGCTCAATACAAATAAAGTATATTGTTTGCAGTAGACATAACTACTTCAATTATGATTTGGATGGAAAAAAAAAATCACTTTTTTATTGTAGATAAATTAGTGATTTGTGTGTTGAAAAGCGACTTCTTTAATATTTAATATAACAAAAGGCACACACGCACACATACACATACACATACACATTTAAACGATATCCAATCATACGCATAACATTTTGCACCATTTTTTTACTAGCTTATAGCAAGTGATGCACCTAAGTTTTGTTCTTAATTTTTTTTTTCATTCTAGTACAAATAAATGAAATAATCATTTAATTACTATTATGACCCAAATAGTTGTTATTATTTGAAGAGAGATAAAATAAAAATTTATGAAAATTTAAAGAGTAAAGGATGTGATTGTTCGTTTAAATATATTGTTGAAGAATATATGATTGATGTTGTTTAATGATGTTTGCCTTATGTCGTGCTTTTGTAAATGAATAAGTTAAATTATCCTAGTGAATGCAAGTTTTCTCTACTTAAACCTAAGTGTAAGTCTAAATAGAACTTCTTGGCGAGTCCAAGGTTGAACACGGAGACTTGAACTAAAAATGTGTTTGAACTTGATGAATGATCTTAACGCAATGAATATTTAATTAATGTGCTGATTGGATTTTGATATAACTAAAGATGATGAAGAAATTACAAGTGATGGCGAAAGTGGATGATGATGAATGGTGAAGGTGAGTGGAGTGATGTTGCGTTGACTGTGATTTTGCGTGGAATGATGAATGTGATGGTGTTGGTGACAGATCCAATCACAAGCAAAGCAGCGTGCATTGAAGTGAAGGAAAATTAATGGATAAAGTAGGATTAAGAAGAATTTACTAGCATTTTCCTAAGTAATGCATAAGTATGCGTTCATGTTATTAACTCATAAGATTAAGAACTCACCTCTTAGTGTTTCATATCACATTTACCCTTATTTCTAGGACGCATGCTCAAGTTAACTTTTGACAAAATGTTAACTTTATCTCTAAAGCTACTTATTTCCTTGTTTAATGAGGTCCACAATCACTTACTCTCTCAAGTAGTTGATTATTTCTATTTAAACCGATTCGTCGGATGGATTCAAATAATGTATTAAGCATACATTAAATTACAAGATAAATTTTAACTTAGGCAAACTTGTGAAAATGTTAGTTTAATCCTCTCGACCCTTAGAAATTTAGTTACACATGATGAAGGAAAGAGGAAGCATGGGTAGATGAAATATAATAGAATAATTCATATTCATATTAAGATAGAATGAGTTTCTCAATCTCAAGGTTTTAATATGAATTGAAATAACAAGAAAAATAAAGTAAAGCTTAGAAATGGAGATGTCAAGCCGCTGGTTGCAATGTCTTGTTTCCTTTAGCTTGGATGGTGGCTGTTTCAAGGTGATTACAATGCAAGTTAGTGGTGCTCTCTCACTTTTTCAGGGAAGAAGATTGAGCTCTCACTTAGAATTCCTCAAAGTGAAGCTCGCGAGGTTGAAGACAATGTTGGAATGGAGGGAAAATTTTGGCAGAGCTTTGACCAATTTCTTGGAAGCAAGGATTAAAATATCAATGTCAATATTGATATCGAACATTTCAATTGTACGGATATATTGACAAAATATCGATATCGACGGATATTTCTGTAAATCACGAATTTTATAAATTTTATTTAGATGAATAATTAAGTTGTTTTTACTCCCAAACTTAGTTATGAATATTGTTATTAGTATTCTTGTTCATATTGGACTAAATAGGTGACATTTTTATGTGTTACAAGCATTAATGAAAGATGTTGGAGATATCCATGGATATTTAATATCGATATCAAACTATTCGATTTACGGATATATCGATAGATATATCGACATATCGATGGATATTTTCATCCTTGCTTGGAAGAAAGTCTAACACTTGTATTGAATTTTGTTGGGCTATTTATAAGCGTCAAAAGGAAGCTTATCAGTCTCTTTTCGAGGATGACCTGACAATATGCATTTAATTCCATGTCATGCTACACCGAATACTCGCGTCATAGATTCATTGGTTCTATCGCGATTGTTTTAATTAGCCACCAGTTGCACTTTGATTTGACGTCCACCGCCCACGCATTTGTCGTTTTCCTCTTTCATGTTTCTGCTCAACGCATGGTCTTCACGTGCAATATTGAAGTTGATCCAATCTCTTTATGCGTCCACGACTGCATCTTTTGTTTTCTTAGCTAATTTTTGCTTCTTTTCATCCAAATCCTACATTCAAAGATGTTAGATTTTGTAATTTTCAGAATAATCAGTTTTGTAAACACATGAACACAGAGTTTTATTATTTACATGATTTTTCTCTCAACTTAATCTATTTATTTCTCTTAATTTCCCTAATTATTCTAAATAAAGAGTTGCAATTAACTTATATTTCTACAAGTTATCACATATCTCCATTATTATATCATAATGTTTCAAATTTATGGTATAGATCACAACCATATACGAAAGAATAAATTTACTACTTCGTCGTGTAATCACTTTAACCCGAATAATTTAGTAACGAAACGAAGGACGTGATTCTTCGTTCAAACATATCTCCATCGTTAGATAATAGTATTTCATATCTTTAGCCTCGATTATATCCATATACGAAAAGATACACCATTTCGACACAAATAGTTAAGATAAAATGAGGGTACAAAGATTCTCTTCTCATCATTTTTTTAATATATAAAATGTAAATATATATTTTTCTATCTTATCCGCTTGCTCAAACCACAACAAAAAAAACATTGCTGTTTGGACAATAAAAGATTATAGTATGCAATAAGGAGAAGTTGAGTTCCATCATGTACTACTTAGTTATATCAACAAAAAAAAAAAATTAATTTAAAAAAAAGCTTCCTAAAACAACTTCAACTCTCAAGAAGCGTATGTATTAGACAAATGTTAACGTTGAAATCAAGAGTTATTGTTTCTAAATATTTACTTTTAATTTTATACGTATAATATTCCATAATATTGAACTTTTATTATCTTTTTCGTTCAGTCTCTTTAAATAAATAAATAAAAAATATCGTTAATATATAAAGATCTTTAAAGTTGGGTATGATAAAAAATAATTAACAACCAAAAATAGAAAACTCACTGTGGTAATACAACTCCATAGTCAAATTGAAGGGCATCCTTAACTAATGCACTCCAAGTAGGACCATTAAATTCTATCATAATCATTTTACCATATAAACATTTAATTCTCATTACATAATATTTCCCCTCTTTCCTATTAGTCTTCATAATTAAAGTGCAAAATCTCATGTACATTATTCGCACAATAAGCTGCCAACCACTGATAAAGGGATAACTGGCATTCACTCACAATTTTAGGCTATATTAGCTCTAAGCCCTATTATACCTAGGTAGGAGTATAAAACCTTGAGATTATTTTATACATTACATTCCAAAGGAAAATAGGCAAAAAAAAAAAAAAAAAAAAAAAAAAAAAAAAAAATTACCCAATTTTTTCTTTTTCTTTTTCTTTTAACACTCTATACAATTAATCATTTTGGATTTGGAAAGAGCCATATATTGCTTATACTTACACATATTTACAGACACATATTTTCTTCTCTTTCCACTAATATATTAATATATGTGGAGTTAAAGATAGTGTATATTATGTTTCGCTATGTAATTCTTTTTAGTTGAATGATAAGTGGGGATAGAGATTCAAATTTTTGACTTTCTGATCGATAATATCTATGACTTCAAATTTTTTTTAGTATAATAAATATAGTAGTATAAGGAGATTTAAATATTATTATTTAAAGAAAGAAGTATATACAATTAATTATGGTTGAGTTATGTTTATGTTGATGATTTGATTTGAGTTAATTTAATGGAGAGGAGAGAAACAAGACCAACATTAGATTTCAATAAATAAATAATTTTGTTGATTTTGGTTTGTTTGGTTTGTTTTTTTAATAATCTAACTAATTAATTTACTTGTAATTGTATTTGACTAGTACAAATAGAGTATATAAAAGTTTAACATAAAAAGTTACCGAATGAATCCTAATAAATGATCATTTCCTAATTGATATTGAACGGATCCAATCAAATTAATATAAATAAATGAATTTTATCTCAATAGAAAAATAGATTCTTCAATTAATTTGGAAGGCTCGAAATATATATATATATGCTTAGGTTATCTTTGCCTAAAAGGATTAAAATTAATAAAATAATTATAAAAAATGTTTTAAATGTTTTATTTTTAATTCAATTATTATTGCAAATAGGGTCAATAAATTCAAACATATGATCTTTTAGGTCGATGGAGGATTTTTTTTTTCTGAATTAAAGAACTAGAAGAAAGAGAGATTAGTAGGTGCATTAGGACATCTCAACTAGGTTGACACATTAATAATACCTTCATCATATCCCAAGCCCAAAAGTAGGAATGCATTGAACTAAAAAAAAAAAAAGAATACATTTATTGTTTAAAATGTTATGGAGGAATAATTTCTCTAAAATGTTATTTTTATTGATGAATTGACTTCAAGAATATATATATTAATTATAAAATTTGCCCTAGGTTTTAATCTCACACATGGAAGGCACATTTGCAAAATTGCAATTAAAGCATTTGATTAAATTAGTGGTGGGCTTTGAAAGTAAAAGTGATGAGAGTAGAGTCTAGTTATCACTTTATTTCCTTAATTTTTTTTTCAATGCTTTTTAAGTTGTGGAATATAACTTGGCACTCGTATCTCCATTGACTAGTTATCACTTATTGATAATGCACTTCCTTTTTTACATTACACTTTTTTTATAAAAAAAAAATAATAATGGTGACACATTTTCATTCACTGACAAATAGTTTATAAATAAATATATATATATATATATATATATATATATATATATATATATATATATATATATATATATCTAAACACAATGTGCATATGCATAGATATTGCTGAAAATTAATGGCTTTTATGGCCATTTACCACAAAAGGGTTTTTGTAAAAATGAAGTTTCTTCAAGAAAATGGTTTTTTTTTTCTTTTTTTTTTTCAAATGATGGTTGATTACTGTGGATTAATGTTCTATATGTTAAGTTATTAAATTATAGATGGTGAATTAATTGATTAAAGCTAGTTCTAAGAATTTTTCAATTTTGGCTTACATTAATTAATTTTTTTGTTTTAATTTTATTTAATAAGAAATAAATGATCTGTGGTTTAAAGTCGAAAACTATGTTATATCAAATTAGAGGTCGAGATTTTGAGAAATGAAGAAAGAAAAATTATTAAGTTTAATTTAAATATAAAAGTAAATATATGATATAAAATTATAGTTTATAAAAAAATATTCCAAAAAATGGAGTCATTACAATACAAGTTTTCGGATAAAATAATCAAAAATCGATTATTAATCCTTTTTTATATATACTTTCCTTCCTTTAATTTATTTTTTTAATTTATCTTTTTTATTTATGAACTTTTATAATTTTCATTTTTTATTTCTACTAATTAGAAAGAAACAAATCAATGTACTAATGAGAAGCCCTCTTGAATATTCTGGAAAAAGCAAAGAAAAGATCTAAGTGGATACATAACAAATAGTTTATTACTAAAAGTTGAATGAAAAAAGTGGTTAAGTACAAAACAAAACCAATGTCCTTAAACACAAAATATTAAATTTGGTAGTACTTTTTTCCCCCTTTCCTTTCACTACCTAAGACTTAATGAAAAAATATATAATATTGATATTAAAAGTATATATATTTGAAAGAAAAATGCAAACAAGTGGGTGTCCTATTAATCAATACAGGGCAAGCAAAGTGGGGGGAGAAAAAAGAAACAAAATTAAATGGCAAAAAAGAAAAAAGAAAAAAACATGTCTTCCACTAAATGAACCCACTATAGAACATAATTCATTTTGTGAGTTTTATCAATCTATCAGTTCCTTATAGTTTGGTACATAAGAGTTGCCAACACAAATTTGGAAACTAAAAAAAAAAAAAAAAATTTTTTTGAGAGGAAGATAACTTTGTGTGTTGTCTTTAATTTATACTAATATGTCCAATTGTAAGATGTTCAATTATATATTATTCTCGATTTATTCAAAATTTTCAGTCTTTATTTAGTGTAAGGAAGCAAATGATCTTACCATATAATCATGAATAATATATGTGTGTAGTAATAATAACTCTAGGTTTTTTTAGATTTAATTTTCCGTAACAAAAATAAAGTTTTCATGAATTTTTGTCACAAAAGTTTTGAAATTAATCGATAGTTAACGTACTTGAATTTCTTTTAAGGAATATATCGTATCCATGTTGAAAATTTGTATTTGTTTGAGGTGAAGATGGTTGCACTTCAATGAAAATCTTCTTTCCTCTAGAAAGAAAAATCTATGATTCAAATCTTTCTATCTCTAATTGTACTAAAAAAAAACAAAAAAAAAAACTATCTAGATGTAGAAAGATAGATGTATGATTATCAAGGTTCGAAATATTGATGTCGATGAAAATATTAAGGTCTTGATTTTATAAAAATATCGATGTTGATGGAAATTGCAGAAAACTTTATGAAAGTTGATGGAAATTGTTATAATTAGTCAATAAAATTTTGATTGTGTCTTAATTAGACTATAATTGACCATTTTTAATTATTATTTCTATAAAGTAAGACAACATTTAGATGTATATTGTGAATGTTTGTATAAATGTTGATGAGAGAGTAAATTTTTTAAAAAGAAATGGAAAAATAATTACAAAATAATAGAAAGTTTAGGAATATTTTGAGGTGAAATGATGTCAAAATGAAAGTTTTAGATGGTAAAAGAAACAAAACTCATATCAATCCATCTTTGAGATGAAATGATATGATGACAATTTAATGACAAAAGTTTGAATGAGGTTAAAAATAAATATAATTAAGTTCATAGATTTTAGAACCCTAACAAAGGGATGGCGAGAATATGGAATCAAAGTTTGATTAGCTAAGATGATATTTTTAAAACCCGTTATATTTTGCCTCCAAACCTAGTTAGGAAGATGAAAACCCTAGTCAAATCATATCAATTTTTTTTAACAAGATACAAAAGAGGAGAAACTTATAAGTATATCAAGATATCTCAACTAGGTCAAGCTTTTATAAAATCATAATAAATTTCTTAATTCTTTGAAGTCAATTTTTTTTGTTCTTTGAAAAACGCAACAACGTTTGAAGTAAATTTGAGATTTCACATTTTCACTTTTAACTTATGGTAAGAAATTTTTTAATACTATAGTTGAAAATTCGATGGTTGAAACCGCAACTATTAATTTGAACTAAAAAAAATTATGTTAAACAGCATTACTAATGACTATGAGATTAAATGTTGATTCAGATAAGGATGCATGAACCCTTCTATTTGACTCTTTCTATTCATATGTTGCATAATCAAAACATAGGTGTTATTAAAAAGATATAATATCAAAATGATACAAAAACTTAGACTTTACAATATTTGACGGTTCATTAATTATTTTCATTAAAATTGTGAGCCACATTTTCTAATTGGACAAAAATACTGGTCTCCAAAAATTGATCAGAGGCCATTAGATTGGCTTAGAATTAAGTATCTAATTTGGGCATCCATCATATAACTTACTAAAGGTGAACATAAAAGGGGAGTTTTTTTTTTTTCTTTGTGGAAAAAAAGATACTTTATTAAGCATGTATGTGTGAGAAACATAAGTATAGAGAGAGGAAGAGTACTTGCCAATTTAGTGGAAAACAAGAGGAAGAATAATCGACAAAGAAATTAGATTTAGATGACTAAGGCGAAGCAAGGATGATAATGTTCTATCAAATGCAATTCTAAATTTTTTAAATGTTGTTTTAGAAAAAATTAAACGGATAAAATAGAGATTAGGAGGTGCACTCGAACATTTCAACTAAGTTGATACATTATTCCTGGCACCTTCACATACTCCAATGGCAAAATTTTTAAATGTTGTTGAAGAGACCGTTGTTTTTCTAACACAAAAAAAATTACTAGAGAGAATAAGTTGATGTTGAGAATTTGTCTTTTCAAATTGTGGTTAACCAGTTGCATCTGTTAATGCATTAGATTGGACAAAGGCTTTTTTCTAACCTTTTCTGTTGATGTATTTTATCATTTTTGAGCTCATTTCTAGGTCTTGTATGAACTTTTTGTTATTCTCTTTTTTCGAACGCATCGCGTTTGGTTTCGATAGGTGATGAAGGTACTACGAATGTATAAATTTAGTTAAGATATTTCAGTGCACTTACGAATCCCTTCATCCATGTGCTCTTGTCAAAAAAGAAAATTGCGGTTAACGAGTAAAGAGTTCTTTGTAAAACCCATCTACATTCTACTAGAAAGGGAGGAGTATCCCCTATTGAAACAAAAAGGATATTTCAACGAAAGAGAATAATAAAGAAAAATGAGAATAAATCATATGTTGAAAATGTACTCATGAATCCACCTGTTTACACACATGTAACACAAAAAGAATATCCCCTCTCACAAAAGTTCCAAAGAGAACCAAAACATTGGCTTTGTTTCTTTGTGAAACAGAGGCCATTCAATGATTTCCATATACAATACTAATTTTGCATTGATATATCCATATTAGCTCAAAAGGAAGTGGATAAGCTTAGAAGCATTGTATCCAAAAAAGAAAAATATGTTGTTGTACATAGAGATCACTTAGGAAAAACATTATATTATATCTGGCTTTGCTTGGTTTGCTAGCTGTATCATCCACTTCTCTTAACCCAACTTGCATGCCAACCTTAGAATTTATGTGGTAAAATGCAAAAAGTGAATAACAAAAGTGCCCATCAATTCTATCTAAGTCTATATATAGGGGTTCGATGTACATTATCGTACACATTGTCATATCATAATTGGTATCTCCATTGTCCTCTCATTTTATTTAGAATTGAGAAAAGATTCAAAGTGTACATATATATATATATATCCGTGAGTGTCCAGACTAGCTTACGCTCACATCGACTAATCTTACGGGACAACCCGCCTGACTTTACAATATTTGAGTGTGTCCCGCCTGACTTTACAATATTTGAGTGTTAAAGAAACTTGTAGGATATTAAATCTTAGGTAGGTAGTCACCAAAGATTGAACCCATGACCTCTCAGCCCTTTGGCCTTTTTTTTAATGTTTTCACACTATCACTAGGCCAACCCATTATGGTATCAAAGTGTACATGTTAGAAAGATGATTTTTATTCATATGTGACTCTTTAAGGTGGAAATCTAAAGTAAAATTGAGAGTTTAACCTTGTCAAATTTAGTTTAAACGTCTTTATTTCTTTTTAAGAGATCATAGGTTTGAACCATTGACTTTGTATATAATTTAATATTCTCAAAAGAAATAGAGAGGAAAACTCTTGTTTCTTAAGGCGTTTGGATTTACTAGAAAAAAAATATTTTTCAAAAAAGTTATTTTTATTTAAACTTTTTTTTATATAAAAACTATTTAAAATACACTTTGAAAGTGTTTCAAAAGCTATTTAGAGTGGTTGACAAATTTTTTGACTTTTTTTTTCTAAAATGACTTATTTTTAAAATTAAACACTTAAAGTTAAATCAAATATACCCTTAGTTAACTTATACCAAGGTTTTATGGGTTAGAATATGGGTGAACATGAGCTTTTATTTCTGAATTAATCCCATGTGGTTATATATATATAAGTGTATACCCATGAGCTAATAACTTCAACATTTTTCAACCGAATAATTGAAAATGTTACGAAAAAAAAACTTGAAAATATCGAAAATTAAATCATATGTTTAGCCTTAATATAACTTTAGATTGAATTCGTCTCGAATTAATTGCAAAAGAACTAAATCTATTTAATTTACTTAACAAAAATGGAAACAAGGGTGCAAAACAAGACATAAAGTATAAAATGGGCAAAGTCACTGTATGATTGAGTCGGATCCTACTCATTAGTGCTTGGTGACAAGGCTTATTATTATTCCACATATCAAAATGTTGGATCAGATTGGTTCATTATAATTATCAACAATGTAAATACATAGTTTAATTAGTGTTAATTAATTCACAAAACTTAAGTAAATTTTTTAAACCATCTCAAAATATTTAATATATTCTGAAAAGTTTAAACTTATATCTCTCTGTGGTGACAGTATATGCTTTTAACAGAAAGTAGTGGTGACAATTTAAATTTTTGTGTTTCTGAGTGCAGGGATGATGATCCTAATATTAGTTGAAGTGTTTGACTTCCATAACCCTTTTTTCTATCTTTCTTTCTTTTTATTTTTTTAAGTTTCCTTTTTGATATTTGAATTGAAAGGGGTGTTTGTTTGGAGTAGTCATGTCTTGAATTTTTGTTATTGTACATTATGCACAAATATTGTCAAAATAATATAATGGTCTTTTTAGAACTATATCTATCTAATAAAAGTGTAAGTAGAATATAGGTTTTTTTTCTATCCTAATTAAGATAAAATATCATATAGTTAAGAAACAATATATTATGAGACTTCACATGTAGAGAAATTCAAGAAGGAAAATAATCAATAAAAAGGGATTAGGACTAAGAAGCCTAGGATGCAGCATATATGATTTTTTTTTTTTAACAAGATACTCAAGGAGGTGGGATCGGAGAGTGCACCAAAATATCTCAACTAGGTTGACACATCCTTAGCACCCTCATCATGTCCCGAATCCAAAAGTGATGCATTCCATTAAAAAAGAGTACAATACGAGCAAGAGAGAAGTTCAAAATACAAAAGAGATTAATGAGAAGGCTAGAGAAAAGCCTGCCAATTTAGAGCTATAGAGGAAGCATTGTAACTATTAAAGATGTTAGATTTTTTACACCAAAGAGCAGCCAACGATATAATGTCTTCCCAAATTTCATTGGTGGTTCTCTCCACATTCTGAAAAATGCGCTTGTTTCTCCCAATCCGCAAGCTCCATAAAGCAGCCCCAAGAACATTGCTCCATAAAATGTTGGTCTTGTTGTAGAGATTCAAGTATGTCCAATGCTGGAGGAGGGAGGGTAATGTGGGAGAGGATACAGGGGATATGATGACATTCTCTCCGATGGTACACTACAACAAAAATAGATTTTTATGACTCTTAAATTTTTAAAAAAATTGTATAATTCTTGACTTTTTTTTTTTTGATAGTCTTTGAATCGACCATCAAAGAAAGTGCATCAATGACACATCTAAAATTTATCATTATTTGTTATTCTATGATTTTTTTGTGTAGTCAAAATAAGAAATTACTAACATTTATCAGTCGTTTAAAAATTTTTAACACAATTATAATTGTCAATATATGACTAAAAAATTTGATTTTTTTTTTTTTTGTCAGCTTAACCTTTATATTGGCATCAAGAATTTATCACAAAAACATTAATAACAATGTCATTTGCAATATCAAGAATATCCTAATGATAACATTTATTTATAGTCATTGAAGTTCAATTGATGAACATTATTCCATTTTCAAATAAATACATTTAATGGCAGTTTTGTTAAAAATCAAAGAAAGAAATGCTTATAATGATAAAATATTGTTCCTTTGACACCTATCATTACACAAATGTTTCCAAAATAAATTAGTACACTTTTAACACAAAATTAAGTACAAACATAAATATGAGCTTTCGTATATAACACAAAAATTTGTAACATTTTTACAAAGAAACTAAATGCAAGGAAACTAGCTACCAAACCCTTGATAAAGTCTTTTAGAAAGAAATAATAATAATAATAATAAATACAACAAGGGTTGCCCACACGTAAGTACATTACAACATGTTTTGCCACTAACCTAATAAAAATAAAGCTCGGGTATATCAATCACTTGCACGGTAGTAGCTCACCACATCGTGCAAGACCTAGGTAAAAAAAAAAAACAAGATTCATTTTAGAGTTCATCCTTATACATCAATGTTTGCATGGTGAAAAATTACCAAGAAGTCCTTGAAAAAATAGTGTGGACCTTTTTTTTTAACATATTTTGATGTAATTTTGAACCTAACACATGTTCTATATTTTATTCTCATTTTACTCTTAGACCATTATTTTTTTTCTACTAATTTTTTCTTTATTATAACAAACCACTTGAAAATTGGACCATTGTGTTTGCAATATTTTTCGTTCTTAAGATGACCTATATAACTTGATACACATGCATAAACTGAAATTGCGTTGAAAATGCAAGAGTTATTACGGATCCTTAATGATATAAACATGGAGCAATTACAAAAGAGAAGGGAGAAATATTAAATATATAAGTAGAGAATTATAAGAGACAAAACTCCTAAGATTATGTATATCTCTCCCCTTGATCAATGGGTATATTAATATGTTCCACAAGACTTTCTCAACTTGCATTTACCCAGTTTTTTTTTAGAAAAATGTATTAGAGGTCGAGGGATCAGTGGATGCACTGGGATATCTCAACTAGGTTGACACATCCTTAGCATCCTCATCATGCTCTGGTCCAAAAGTGATCCATTAAAAGGATAAAATTACAAGAGGGGCAAGAAGCCCAATCAAGGATAGGCTAGAGGAAAGCCTTCCAATTTAGTGCAATACATGATGCATCATAGTTACAAACAAGGTTGGATCTAGTACTCCAAAGGGCAGCATGATAGATAGTATCTTCCCATACATGGCCCGCCTGTTTTTCCTTGTTCTGAAACGTTCTGTTGTTACGGTTCAAGCCACAAATTCTAAAAATAGGCTCCAATTAAATTGCACCAGAGAATCTTCTTTTTGGTGTTTTGTTGTATATGATTAATGACCTATATCTTAGGAAGGGGGCAAGCAGCAACCTCATTTAGTTTGGACCAAAGGTGTATAGCATAGGGACAATGGATAAACAAATGCTCGGCCGTTTCCTCGTGTTGCTTGCACATAATGCACCAATTCGGGTTGAGCTTCATTTGAGGGCATCTTCTTTGGAATTTGTCGGCAGTGTTTAGTCCATTGTTGGAGAGGGTCCATATAAAAAACTTATATTTTTTTGGAAGTTTGGTGTTCCAGAGCACACCAACATCCAAGGGAGGAGGGCCAATTTCGTTGTCGTTGAGGAGCATTTTGATAGATTTGACACTGAATTTTCCATCGGATGTATTAGTCCATTTGACTTTGTCATCACCAGCAGTACTATGAGGAATAGGCCATCCATTGGAAATTTGAGTCCAGGCTTCTTTTTCACGAGGAAGCAAAGGTCTACGAAATCCTGGATTCCAAATGTGGTTTTGGGCATCCCAAGCATTACTAACTGAAATATGTTTGTCCTCCGTGAGAGCATCAAGTTGTAAGCCCATGATGTGTCTATTTCTGTAAAAGAAATCCCACCAAAGAAAAATTACTATTTTGATCATATTTGTAGTTGCAAAATAAAAATATCGTCCCACATTAGTTAGGAAGAACAAAATAAATGAATTCTTGTATTAATGCCCATTTTCTTTTCCATTTTAGTTCCATTACTCTAAATCAACCAAATAATTTTCAATATAAGTTGTCTTTAGGAAATCTGGCTAGCTAATTCCTTTGTTTTGAAATGGTGGATTACAGCTCTTTCTATGATCTCCTTTCTAAAGTTAATTGAAAAGAATATTCAATTTTAGAGAGCTGTATCACAATAAATGATACTAGAGAAAATTCACTGCAAACTTTATGGTATAAATTGATTGCGCGTTAGGCTCAACTTAATATATATATATATATATATATATATATAGCTACACACTTTCCTGGAAATTCAACCAAGATGCTCCAACCAAGCACCTGCCCTAGAAGCTATAAGCTTTAGCCCTAACTTTCCAAAACAATAATTTGGATTAATTTGAATTACTTCTTATTCGTAAATTCTTTTAATTCCTTGATTAAGTTTTTATAAAGTTTTTATAAAGTTTTGATAAAAGATTATATATATAATATAATGATCTGTCAATTTAAGCTTTTTTTAGTTATATGGTGATTTAACATGATGTATATATTAGAGAAAAAAAAAAAACCTTGTGTTCAAGTATGGTAAAGCATTTTCTTTCTAATTAATATTGATAGTCATTTGATAGGCTTTGCGTAGATTAAATTTCTATATCTACAAGTGAAGAAGTGTTAAAATATGGATAAAATTTTAAATATAAGTAACTCATTATCAACTTAAAATTTTGGGTTGCATGCTGGAATTTAATAAGTACATTATTCATATTTTGTTGCATTACAAATAATATGATACTGATATAACTTTTAACATTTCACCATTTTGGACATTTGGCACACAGATTCGAAATGAAAAGTTTGAGAATCAAATGTCTAGAGTTTATTTGAGGAGTTCTTAAGTTTGGAAATCACAAATATCTATGTTTGAAGTGTATAATTTAGAAGTTTAGATTTCTAAAGCCTGTGTGTGTTTAGGGTGCAGGTTACTTATGTCTAGTTTTGAGTAATCTGATTTATTTATTTTTAGCGTTGTTGTTTTGTGAACTATATAACCTCTAGTGTATCATAGATCAAGTTTTATGATAATTTTCATTGAAAAATTTAATCTATTCATTTTAAAATGAAATTTATATTAATTTTTTTTTATCTATTACTTGTCATTACAATAGTGTAGGAATGACAATGATTTAGTTATTTTATATATAAAAAAATATAGTTTTTAATAACAAAGTAAGGAAGCTCTAAAATTTAGTTTTGTAACAACAATTCATAATAAATTTAGTTTTATTTCTAATTTTATCTATTCTATATAACAAATTTAGCTTTTGATAACAAAATAGTAAAGTTTGAAATTTAATTTAACACATTTATAACAAAGGTAGTTTTGCTTTAAATTCTTAAATTATCTCCTTTTTTTTCTTGTCATGAAATTAATTTTACTCTTAAGGTTTGCATTTAATAGCATTTTTAACTTCAGTTTCTACTGACATATAAGCTAAAAATGAAATTGAAGAGAAAAAAGAATGGAAGAAGAATGTGGAAAGAAAAAAAAAAACCAATCATCAATTGATGCAGCACTTTAGTCGTTGGAGTTCAAAGATGATCGATAGTGGGCAGCGGGCGACGAAAAACATGTGAGGATCTACGATAGCACAATCGACAACATGCTTCAACGTTGAAGCTCTTAGAACAAAGGAATTTTTTTATTTTTTTTTATTTTTGTGAATTAAATGAAGAAGGAAAAAGGAATGAGAAATCCAAAAGAAGGAGGAAGAAAAAGGTAAAAGGGAAAAAAATCCTTGATGACCAAAGGTTACGGGCAGCCCACTGACGATCACGAGTGGCCATCCGTCGATCGACGATGGTAACAGCAATCGATTATTGACTGTCACGATGGTCGGTCACGATTGTCGATCGCTGACTGTCACAACTGTCAACCGTTGACCATCACTATGGTCGATTGTTGACGATCACTACTATCGGTCGCCGACTGTCACAACGACTGGTCGTCGACGATCACAATTGTCGACCACCGACGATCACCACGATCGATTGCTGACAATGTCGATGGTCGATCATCGATGATCGCGAAAGTTGATCGTTGACGGTCAGCCAGTCGATAGTTGTTCCCGACGGTCACTGTTAACCATTGGTAAGAGGTAGGAGATGGAGGGAGATTTTTCCCTTTTTCTCTTTTTTTTTACTATCAAAGAAAAGCCTTCAAGGAATCAAAATTATGTCTCTTATTTTATACCTATTATGTTTAAGATTTAGGAAGTATATATATATATATATAAAGTAACCCTCTAACCCTAACCTGAAAATCCTTCTGTATTATGTATTTGGTTGCTCCTCAAGATAATAAAATAATTTTCTCTTTTTACCTATAGATGTAGCTAACACACCGTTAGGGAACCACAAAAATATATGTGTCGATTTTCTTGTTTGATTCTTTGCTCGTTGGTTGTTTATGTCATAATAAAAACGTCGCAAAATTATGACGAAAATATCTGTCATTGCAACATCAGCGACAAAAGAAGTTTTGTTGCAACTCTAATGACGATCGAGACTACAGTTTCGTCGCAAAATGTTCTATATTTAATTGTTGTAGTCTAAGGGATATATATCTAGTAATTTAATGAAACAATAATCGTATGGGTTTCTTGCCTCCTCTAGTTGTGCATAGTCCCTATCATTTCTATCATCTATAAGTGAAATCACATAGTTATTAGTTATTCTATCATTTATACTCTCTAGAATTGGAACTTCTACACCCTGAATATCTAATCATTAATTGAAGACAAAAGTCTATAATGCTTGAGAAAGGAATTGAAATTAGGTCATGACCTAAAAGAGCACAAAAGAAAAATAATCTATGAGATGATATTAATATACATATATAATATCAAAACGATAGTGATGAGGATATACAAAAAGCTCCAAACGCATATCCGTGCGGTAGTGCTCTTCCCATAAATTAATAATTAATCATATTAATTTACAAACAAAAGAATATATAAAGTGACATACACACACACATAATAACTTTAATTAATAATATTCTCAAGCTCCAAAAGCTAAAATTGTTTAATTTTTTCCCATTTTGGTCTAAATGGAAAGACTTCAACTCCGTACCTTTTTTTTTTCTTTTACTTTGAATATGGGGCTGCCTGTTTTTTTCAGTGATAAAATAAGAATTGCTCAGATCCATTAAAAAAAAAAAAGAAGGATCGAGTCAGCAATTAATATGTCCTGTCTCTTTCCTAGTTCTTTCATTTTCTCTCTCAAACACAAAATCTTTGTCTATATGACACACAAAAGACAGCAACACATGATGTCCAATCTCAATATTCTTCTCAACTTGAGCCTTTTCAACCTTTTTCACCTCTATAAATACCCCAAAATTCTTCTCTAGCTCCCATCCACATCCTTCTCTCCCTCATTTTTCTCTCAAGTTTTAAGGTTTTATTAACACTATGGGGATTCATTTGAAGAACAAAGCCATGGAGGTAGCCATGAAAATCAAGAAGCTTGGACAAGATGATCCAAGAAGAATTATTCACTCCATTAAAGTTGGAGTGGCTCTGTCTTTGGTCTCATTGTTTTACTATTGGAGGCCTCTCTATGATGGCTTTGGGGCCGCTGGGATTTGGGCCGTTATTACTGTTGTGGTCATTTTTGAATTCACTGTGGGTTAGTATCATTTTTCTTGTCTGTTAACTATTAATTTTTAAAAATTAACCTTATAAATATCTCTTCTAACTCTAAATTTCTTGATTATGCTTTCCATCAATGTTTTTAAAAACTCAAATTTATATTTATTTTTTTAAGAATTAACTCTTTTACTCAAGAAAGTTGAAAATTATAAGAAATTGAGAAGAAATATATTTAGTTTTTAAAAAAATCAAAAGTAAAAAACTAAATAGTTACAAAACGAGGCAAAGCTTTAATTTAATTTTGTTTTTTGATTTTTTTTTTGGGAAAATTTTCACAGATAGAAAAATTTTCAAACTATTTATAGAAAATAGCAAAAAAAACATTGATAGACATTGATATACTTCTATCAGCATCTATTAGTAATAGACTTCTATTATTTCTATTACTAATAGACTCTGATAAGCTTCTATCAGCGTCTATCACAACTATCTAAAAATTTGGCTATTTTGTGTAAATATTTTCCTTTGTTTTTCTATTTTTAAATTTTTTTTTTTTTTTTTGTGAAATGAATTTAATATTATTATGATTTTTTTTTTTTTTTTTTTGCAGGTGCAACCCTTAGTAAAGGTTTGAATAGAGGTTTGGGAACAATGTTGGCTGGTGCTTTAGGAGTGGGAGTTGACTATTTAGCCAATCTCTCTGGACAAAAAGGAGAACCCTTTGTTTTGGCCATCTTTGTTTTTCTTATAGGTAAATTACCTTTTTTTCTAAATAAAAATTCTAAAGCATATTCCACTAAAAAAGTTCTTTTTAAGAATAAAAATAAAATCACTAAGGTAAAGTCATTACATGAGAGAATTTCAATACATACTTATTCAAAATAGCAACTTAGGTAAGACATTAAAATACTCCTCTTAAAAGATCAGAAGTTCAAACTCTCCTTCAAGTTTGTTAAATTGTGTGAAGCTAGAATTCTTTTTTTTTTTTTTAATAGGTAGGAATGTTTAATTTTTGTTAAATTGAAATATGAGATAATTATCACTCAACTGAATGTTTATTGACTGGATTAGGGTTTTTATTAAACCTAAATAATTTCTCGATGGTTTTTGGTTGCAGCTGCATCAGCCACATTTTCAAGGTTTTTCCCTGGGATAAAAGCAAGATATGATTATGGAGTGTTGATATTCATATTGACATTCAGTATGGTTTCGGTTTCGGGATATCGGGTGGACGAGTTCTTGACGATGGCTCATCAGAGACTAGCAACCATTCTTGCTGGTGGAGCAATCTGCATTATCATCTCCATTGTGGTTTGTCCTGTTTGGGCTGGGGAAACTCTCCACAACTCAATTATTTCCAATATAGACAAGTTAGCCAATTATCTTGAAGGTTAGAAAAATGAACCAAAAAAAGAAACCATTCTTACTCTCTTGATCTTCTATTTGACATAATAACTAATCTTCTAAGAGGATTATGAGGAATAATGAAGGTTAATTAAATTTTACAGGATTTGGTGGGGAATATTTTCACTGTTCTGAAGATGAACAGCATGTTATTACTACCACTGAAAAAGACAAATCATTCCTTCAAGAATACAAAGTTGTCCTTAATTCTAAAAGCATGGAAGATTCCATGGTGGGTTCTCTCTCCTCTCTCATAGAATTCTTGTTTGATAGCTAATTTGTAAGTGTTGTTCCAAAAAACTCGATGAACCAAAAAATTCCATCCAATTTATACAGGTTAGTTTCAAATAAATGAAAATTTTCTAGGTTGGGAAGATTCGTAGGTTTACCTAAAATAACTCAAACCAATCCGAAGTTATTATTAATTTTAAAATGTATATATTTTTTTACTAACGATAAGATTATTTATTTTAATTTTATTCTCCAATGAATCCTACAAATAAATTATTTAACAATTTAGGAAAAAAAAATTCATAATATAAATTGAAGAGAAGTCGGATATGACGAGTGTGCTATAAATGTGTCAACCTAGTTGAGATATTTTAGGGCACCTACTTGACCCACACTACATATCTTTTTTTTAAAAAAATAATATAAATTGAACAACAATACTTAAGTGCAGCCTAAGAAACACCTAAGTTATTTCTTATCCTTCCTCTACACGTACAGCAAAATATTTTTTAATAATTTTTTAAAAAAAGATAAATTACTACATGAAAATTTTTGTTGCACCCAAATTTTTTTTACATATAATATTTTGCTTCTTTTTAAAAAAATAATTTAAATAAATGACCTTATAATCCGAACCATTTAGTTAGGTTGGGTTAAGTTCATTATTAAATAAGAACTATTTAGATTGAAAAGACTTACCACCCAAATAATCAAATTGGATCTAAAAAATGTTTCAATCCAAACTACTTATAACCTACGAACATCTCTACCGATTTAATTTTTAACTAGATGAAATTAATATTATTTTAGAGACTAAAATAGAGATGGTAACAGGATTTTGAATGGTGACCCTTTTAATTTTTCATGCCCACTAGCTTGTTGCCGTGCATGAAAGGCACTAACTTTTTGTAATTGCTTTTTTTTTTTTTTTTTTTTCACTTTTTAGTGAGTGAAGAAGTAGCTTATTGGGTTGAATACAGCTGATCATTGAACAAAAATAATTAACCCTTTTTTTATATATATAAAATTGTGTGAGACAGGCAAACTTTGCAAGATGGGAACCAAGACATGGAAATTTTGGCTTTCGTCACCCATGGAAATATTACTTGAAAATTGGATCTTTTGCTCGACAATGTGCTTACCAAATTGAAGCTCTCAATGCCCACCTTTCCCCTCCACTCCAAGTACTACTCCCATCTCTCTCTTCTCTCTAAGTTTTACTATTTTTCTATCATTATTCAAATTAAATTTAAAATCTCACTTCATAATTTTTTTAGATTAATTAATAAAGATTAACACTAAAAACCAAAGTTGAGTATTGAGTAAAAAATCGAGATTACAAGTTTAAATCTTAAAACGTATGGATCAAATTGAAACAAAAATCAAATCTTAAGAGTGAAATTGTAACATTACAAAACCTAAGAACCAAAAAGAACTAGACTCAAAACTTAAGCAATTTAATGTACGACCATTTCGAAGCAAAACATATCATTTTAGTCATTGTACTTACTTTAGATTTGTACTCTTAATAAATTCTAAATTTAGTCCCTCAAATGATTGAATAATTATAATAATTTTTATGTAAGAATATATGACATCTGAATATGTTTTCAAAATTTAGAGTGAAATTGCTAATGAATAAAAAAAATTGAAAAAACAACAACAAACAAGCAGTATGGAATAAATTAAATTTAAGATTTTTCTTAAAGCACAAAGACTAAAAATTCGACATTTAAAGTTGAGAAAATAATTTTTTTTTTTTTCCTTAATTTTATGGGGTATGAAATAAGTAGATCTTGAGTTCAAACTTCTATATTATCATTTCCACTCAATTTTGAATAATAATCCACGTGTTGGATCTCGAGCAAATACCTAAGCCAATGACTCGAGTGAGAGAAACGAGCTAAAAATATACATAAAAATTAAATATTCACTCTAATCTATTGGCCTAAGCTTTTAGATTTAATAGTAATTTAACACGTAATTTCACATTACTAACTAAAATTTGTATATATTAAATCACAGGAGCCATCAGAATTTCGAAGAATGATGGAAGTTCCATGCAAGACCATAAGTTCAGAATCAGGAAAGGCCCTAAAAGCCTTAGTCACAGCAATGAAGACAATGACTGATCCATCATCTTCATCCCAACTCCATCTAACCGCCGCGAAATCCGCCATTAACGATCTGAAAAACTCCCTGAAATCCGCCACAGCACAAATTTCAGAGGATATTTCAAACCTTCTAACAATAATTCCCGATGCCACAGTGGCTTCCATATTAACAGACATTGTTAAATCAGTGGAAGATTTGAGTGAAGCAGTGATCGAACTCTCTTTAAAAGCTAATTTCAAGAGTGTTTCACCAGAGAAGCCTCAGTTACTTCATAAAGGAACTATAAAGCCATTTGTAGAAGATGAAGATCAAGTTCAACAACAACCCCATGTTGTTATTACAGTCAGAGGAATAGAGAATAATAATGAGGATTTACCTGTAAATAAAAAGTAGGTTTTTTTTTTTTTTCTTTTCAATCTTGTTTTGTTAAGATTGAAAAAATGTTGGTAGGGGAAAAGAAAGAAAAGAACCTTTGGAGGTAAAGTAGGATTTATTTATTAGGGCTGTGTCCTACTGTCACCAAGGATGGGGGTTTTTTATATTAAATGTAACAATCTTATATTTATGTAATGATGAATATTCAATGAGATCTATATCTATAGAGATCTTTTATATTCGAGGGATTATAATAGATGACAAGTGGCCTAGCAAAATTGTTGTTAGGACCATTTTTCTAATTTTTCACAAGGTTAATATGGACTTACTGAAGTTTATATCTATAACCAGATCTAGGTTGTATACTATTTGTATTCACATTACTTTATATGTGCATCTTTTATACATTTTCTAACTAAAATGTGTAGCGCGTGATTTTTATGATGAAGTAACCATTTTAGGTATTGTAATACTTCGTAAATTCATACGTGTACGTTTTTCATTAATACTTCTCTAGTTACCTCTGGTTATGGATTCTTTAACTGTTCATGTAGTTGTGTGTGATATAAGACACACTTGTGGTTAAAATCACATTACTTTATATATGCATCACTTTTATGTGATATGTAACTTCCTTTTCCCCCATTGTATTGCCTTCTATTTGAACGTTATAGATCTGAACCGTTCGTTTTTTCGGATGTAGAATATGTACAAGGAACGTCCTACAAATGCATAATAAAAACTATATATATATATATATATATATATATATATATATATATATAAGTAAAAGTGGCATGTTGGTTCCACCCACTAATTTGATTTGTTGGACGGAAATAATTTCTTATAAATCACATTAATATTTTAAGGGAGATTTTTAATAATAGAAAAATAAGGGAAACTATTAACATAAAATAGCAAAATTTTTAGATAGTTGTCATAAACGCTGATAGAAGTTTATCAGAGTCTATCAATGATAGAAATTATGGAAGTTTATCACTTATAGATGCTGATAGAAGTCTATCAATGTCTATCAGTATTTTTTGTATTATTTTCTGTAAATAATTTGACATTTTTTTATTTGTGAAAATTTTCTATATTTTAATTTGTGACATTTCAAATGTCAAATCCATCAACCATATAAATTTAAAATTTTGTCTCTAGGTTACCAAATATGATTCAATCATCATGTGATGATTATAGATATAAATCGTGTCCATATGATAAGCATTTTCTTTTATCCACCATTATATATATAGAAAAAGTTTGTACGTAGTATGTGATGCATTTGGCTTTTTGTGATTTGAAAGTAAATGACATAGTTTATTAAGATGGGAATTGAATTTTATTGTTGTATATTTGATGACCCATGCATATATGGATCACAATAAAAATCAATCAAATATAATGTTATTGTTGTTAATTTCGGTAATAAATTAAGTGTTTGGTGCAAAACCATAATAAAATCATATTATTAATTGTTGCAAGTTGCAAATTTATAAATTAATGGTTTCCAAAATTTTCAAATTATACCCCATTTAAAATATTTAAAACATATAGAAGAATATAATGGTTTCACTTGTTTGTTCATATGATATAATATATTGAATTGCATTACTTAATTGAAATTTTAAGTGGCAACAATGAATTTGAGTATTTAAGCCAGTCTTGATATTGAGTTTTAAAAATCAACTCTAGCATAAATATATATGTTAAAGAAAATTTAAAATTTAAGAAAAAAAATCCATATACCCATGTTATGACCTTCAAATTAATGAGAAAAATAAAAAAAAATGGCAAGTGGGTTAAAAAAGGAAAGAAAAATTACGATGGCTTCCACTGAGAAACAACATTAATTTTAATTTTCAGCCGTGCATGAAACCATGAATCCCATACAGCTTTTTACAAAGTAATAAATCAATAACTAACAATAAAAGTTAAAAATAATTAAAGTAGAAAACCTAGCTAATACTGCCCAAGTTAGGATGTTATACGGCCTCTTTACGGTCCATTCAATTAATCATGTTGGATTATTAAACTTATTTAGAATTATTTATTTTGAATGGAGGAGTTGTATGCTTTTAGATTAATTTTTTTTCTTTATTTTTACTCTGTTTTCCTTTCAGTTCTATGGAAATATGTTTTCTTCTCCAATGAGTTTCTGACTATTCCACCAATCCTGATAAACAAAATATTTTAGTTAAATTACAAGTTAGATCTCTTTATTTTTATTTATATTTATATTTATATATATATATATATTAAATTAATTAATTCTTAAAATTTTAAAAGTATCCTACACTTTTAATTTTATATCGAAGATGTCTAATTCTAATTATTGTATCTATTAAAATTCTAAATTTTTAATTTTAATCTATTAAGAATGTGTTTGGAGTTGATTTTAGGAGGGTGTGAAGTGATTTTAAAAGAATCTTAACCGCTTTTGTGTTTGGTAAAACAAATTTTAATTCAATCCATTAAAATCACTTTTACAACCCACGCTCATTTCATCCCCTTTTTAAAAATCAATTTCCTATTCACTTCTAGATTTTTGTAAAATTGGATTTTACTTTCTAATAATTTTTAATTTTTAATTTTATCTTTTAAAATTAAGATTTATATTATATTTTCTTACATAACCATCATTTTTCATACAACACAATTATTATTTTTAAATCATACCATATTGACTTTTTACAAAGAAAAATAAAGTTTTGTTCCATATTTTAAATAATTATTTAAAATTTTTAAATTATTAAACAAAAATTCAAATTGTGATAATGGGTATGTTTCGATATTATAAATTATTAACAAAATTAATTTTAATAGTAAGTTTATTTAGTTATTATATTTGAAACACAATTATATACTATTTATATACTAACCAATTTTTTCAAATAAAAAACTGAAATTTACCAAACAAACACACCTTAAGACATCTTAAGAAATCTTTTTTTTTAATAACAAATAAAACAGGACTTTGTGATAAGATTGACATAAGCATGAGATGATGGGATTAACCTTATTAGATTTAGTTTCCATTTTTGTTTCTCAAATTTTAAATAGTTTAATTTTTATTTTTAAAGAAAATAATTTTGATGCTTATCATTTTACTATTGTTTTTCGTGAGTACTGAAGAATGAAGATTTGAACTTTTGACTTGAAAAAAATGTCATAGTTGAGCTGTGTTCACTTTAACATTGTTTTACTATTCACTTATTTAAATTTATATGACTTCAATACATATTTATGTCAATATGTCAACGCACATATTTAAAATTCAAATATAAAAAATGGGACAAAAATAAATTAGTAATTTCACTCATCTCATATTTTTTATTTTTTTTAGTCAATATGTTTTTTTTTTTTTTTAACGTCTAAGAAAATTCAAATATCAAAATGGGACAAAAATAAATTAGTAATTTCACTCATCTCGTATTCATATTCATCCACTGTGTTTTATTTATATATATTTTAAGTAGACATAAGTCACGTGACATATAATTGTATAAGCAAATAGAAGGAAAAGTATGTCAATTGGTTAATTAGGAAATGTGAGTGGTTTTAAGAAAAAATTTGTAAAAAAGAGTGGTTTTAAAATTATTTAGGAAAATTGATCGATCAGGTGTGTATGAGTGATAAAAATGATAATAAATATGGTCTACAGTGCAAGCATACATGTCGATGAAGTAATAAATCTTGGAGTATTCTAAGAGTCGAATCCCACGAGACTATTTATGCAATTAAATTTTTCTAAAAAAGAGCTTTTCGATGCAAACCAAGGGGTAACCGGTAAATAAATGATTTTGAGGTTGAATAATCTTGATAAAAGCAATAAACAAGAGTGTTGAACAGGGATACAGTTATGTTCCAACCTTTCGGGTTCTATGTTATAAGTGATGTGGTTGCGTCATACCAAGACAATGAAATATGCATGAACAGAAAACTACTCCTATTCGGTCTTGTGTCAAGTTCCTTTAGGAGATCTAAGCAGCTAATGCCTAATGTTTTCATGGTTAGTTGGATCTTAGATTAATTCAAGCTTAGATTCTTTATCCTACGGTGTTCCTTATTTCTAAGATAACATGACCATCCTATTTCTAGGCTCCCAGTCTCGCATTCATTTGTGACATCGGTTTATATCGTAATTTTCTTAGCATTAGGACTCCACGAGATTGCTAAATTAAGTTATCAGTTTAACTTAACAATATTTTCTATAAACTCAACAAATAAAATGCATAAGTTAAAAAGGTATGGTGCATAAACATTGCTCAAGCCATAAAACCCTAGGGTATCCACATAACTGAACCCCTTAGAGAATTTAGCTCATGACTAATGATAAAATAATGAACTTTATTGAATAAAAAATCATAGCTACAAGATAATGTTCAACGGATGAAAAGAAAAGAGAAAATTGCAATAAATAAATAAATATAAATGCTAGAAAATAAATACAACTCAACAAAACTTAAGAAAATTCCCAAGTAACAAGTCTTTCCCCACGACGATTCTCCTCTCTCAAGGAAAAATCTTGCCTCAACACACACTTCTGTAGAAATCCTAGAGCCGCTACGCCTTAGAAGAACTTTCGTTCTTAAAACTACTGACTTGAACTTAGAGAAGAAACCCAAGGTGTTGGAATTTTGACAGTAAAACGGAAAAGAAAGTGGTGAGTGCGATGGCGGTGAGTTGTTCTTTGAAGACGTAGGGCTTCCTCGCCTTTTATAGGCCTCAAATCTGTTAAGGATGGTCGAGATTTGCGTTCTGTAGACCAGGTAGAATCAAGGATTTTTAGCCGATAAAATCGTGAAAATCGCAGTTGATCTGGGCAGAATCGAATCTGAAAAATTAAGACTAAAAAATGCTAGTACATCACTTGCTGTTGTGGGCGCATCACATGAAAAATAGCCAAAAACATGTCAAAGACGTACCAGATCTGCACCAAATTCGCAAAAATCATCTTTTACGCACAATTATGTTGGACCGGTATGGCAACCCTAGAGGGGAGTGAATAGGGTTTCTTTAAGCTAATGAAAACTTTTTCCTAATGTGGGCCCAATGAAACAAATTAATACACTTTATACTAACAAGTAATTTAAACAAGAATTTCATGCAAATAAATTCAACCCAAAGTAATCAAGAAATTAAAAGTAATACTTTGAAGCACTCTATTTAATTCTAATAATAAGATTGGTAAAGATATGCAAATTTAAGAACTACCAATCAAAGTAAACAAATATGACCAATTAATTTCAAGGAATAAAAGTTGCAATTAATTTCAAACAATAAACTATAATAGCAAATTAATTGCAAAATTAAATAGGAGAGGGATAGAGAAAATGACACCGAAAATTTATAGTGGTTCGGCACAACCGGCCTACATCCACTTCCCAAGCTCCTCTTGGGTATGTCACTAGAAACCTTGACTCTTTCCACGGCTTAGAATCGAACCGTTACAATGTTCCTTTTCCGGGCGCAAGAACAAACCCGATCCTTTCTACGGTTGAGGATCAAACCATTACAACCACTCTTTTTAGGGATCAAGAGCAACCCTTACAATGAATTTTGGAAATGAAGAATAAGATGAGGAAAACTCTCTCAAAGAGTAAATGTACAAATTTAAGCTCTCAATAAATCAATCCTCACAATACAATAAATCTCTCTCAAGAATTAGATGAAAAGAATAAAATTGAAGTTTGGAGAGAGAGCAACAATGGAAGCTTAATGAATTATGGAGGATTGAAAAATAATAAAAGTTCTTAAAATTTGGAGAAGATGAAGTGTTTAAAAAGAGAGAAAAGTTGTTGGAAACTACATTAAATTTGGACCATTAGATGTTGGTAAAAAAAATTGAATGGTTGAGATTTAAACTCAACTAGCCGTTAGACACACATATAAAATAATATAAAATTCATTTTCTTTTAAAGGCAACTAGCCGTTAGACACAAACATATAATAATATTAAATTTATTTTCTTTTTAAAACCATTCTTTTTAAAATCAACAAAAATCAAAAGCTCCATGTGTCACTTATCTATTTCTCCATTTGTCATCCTCTAGTAGGTCCACTTTGATGATTTGGCTGCCACGTCATCGACATCGGGTATTTTTCCGTTAAGCTTGTTCCAGCCATATCTTCTTCGTTTGAACTCCGATTTGCGTGATTCAAATTGCGTTGGAACCGTTGTTCCAAGCTCTACACAATGGACACTTCAAAACACTCAAATTGTTAATAAATAAAAACAGGTTTGTTATCATCAAAACATTTATTAATTAATTAATTAAAATTAATTAATTTGAGAGTAGGGGCCAAAAAGCCAACAAATTAACCCTCATCAAGCTTATTTAAACATATTAACACCAATTTTGGGATAAAATTTACGCAAGAGCTTACTTTTCTCATTAAAAATGCTCAAATAAAAGCCTAATTTCATGCCTTTCACAACATGAATAAAAAATAGGGTAGTATTTTTGTTTTTTAGTGAAAACTCTTCTTGAAAGTTGGAATGAGACCCAGGAAATGACAATTATTTTGATTTTTTTTTATTTTTTTTACAAATTAATTTACTTTATTTTTGTTTAAGAAAATATACTATCACCTTTTTTATAATTGTTATTTTATTATATCATATAATTTTCTTTCATTTTTTTAGCAAGATTAAATTTAATTAAAAAAATATTACATATTTAATCATTTTATTTGTAAAATAATAAACTATTAAATATAAATTAAGATAATATCACTATTTTTTTTTAATCTTACATCATATTGTAGTTTTATTTTAAAGCACAACAAATTATAAGGGGGTGTTTGGGGTGAGGAGATGAGATGAGTTGAGATATAAACTCAACTCGTCATTTGGGAGGCTAACATCGTATGTCACCGACATTTTATATCATGTCAACCAACAGTGCACTCAGCTCACATCACCAGTGACCACCTTCGATGACCAACTTCGGCAACCACATGCGACGGCCAACTCCGGCGACCACCTATGACGACCAACTCCGACGACCAACTCCGCGCGATCATCTCCGATGACCACCTCCGGCAAACCACCGCATGTAGCCAACTCCTGCAACATTCAACCACCACTGTTGACGGCCAACTCCAACGACCACCTCTGACGGCCAACTCTAACGACCACCTCTGACAGTCAACTCCGGCAATCACCACATGTGCCAACTCCAGCAACATCCAACCACTATTGTTGACGGCCAACTCCAGCGACCTCCAATGGTGGTCACTCCACCACTCCTACATCCATTATTTTAAATTATAACTACTACAAATTTGAGCTTTGTTGATACATCATCTCTTTTAAATTATGACTACTACTCAAAACCCTCTTTGTTACAGTTGTTACTATTTTTCATTCATCCTCTCTTTTTTTCTTTGTTACAATGTTTACTATTTTCTACCTAAATAAAAATAGTTTACACCCCAACACTACAAGAAATCTGGGCTTTGATGTCGGTTGGAAAAACTAAAAATGGATGTATAATGTCGGTTTCTTAAAAAAAAAAAATCGAATCTTTAATGTCGGTTTTAAACCGACATTGTAGGTGACCCTCTCTTTTAAATCTACACAATTTTTTTATTTTCATTTTTTGTTTCCCTCCTTCCCCCATTTTCATTTCCCTCTTAAATTTTATTTCCCTCCTCCCAAATTATCAATTATTAAAAAAAAAAAACAGAAATCAATTATGTTTTTTTAATAAAAGAAAAGGAAAAAAAATCCTAAACTCCCTTCCCCTTTACTACACGCCGCATGACCCACCCCCCAATCTTCTTCTTCTTCCCTCAGATCCAGGTCGCCCGCCATTGTTAATCGGATAAAGAACAACCAATTCACTCCATCTCCTTCGGAAAAGCGCCAAGTAGAACCATCCAAAGTCGAAAACGCCGATTGCAGACTTCCAAAGAGGCGCAAGCACAAGACAGTTGATGATTTGTCTTCGTCTTCGTATTCATCTTATTCCAACGACGAGAATGTATCGGAGGACGCAAGCTCGAAGAAAACAATATAGGAAAAAAATGATTTAATGAAGGCATTGCCCTTTGTATGAGATTTGCGCCACTCAGTTGGTTTCTGGTGTAATAGGTAACATCTCCATCTTCCAATCTCTTTTCAAGAAAATCATCAAATTCTATTATGTTATGTTATGCTAGGCTTTCTTACCACAAAATCTATTCTGTTCATTAACATGTACTATTGTCTCTCATGTTTCATGTTCGAGTCTAACTACTAATTTAGCTAAGTTTTCAATATCAGAAATTAATTGACATGTCCTATTAAGATTGATATTGTGCACTTGAAATTAGTTGAAATGACTTCATAGTTCCTAACGTTTAGAACTATTTTTGTAGTTGATCTCTGAAAATTACTTTCACACTCCTTTTAAGTTCCAGGTCCTGCAGCTTGATTCTTCTCTTTTTCAATCCATTGAACATAAATTCCTTTGAATGATCAATAAGGTAGAGAATAGCAATAGAAGTAGATGCATACCTCACAAATCTAAGAGGTGATTCTTCTTCTTCTTTTTTTTTTCCCCAATAATTAAACGTTGCAACTTTTACATTTGCTATGAATTTAATCATTTTAATGACGAATCTTTTTAACCAATTGGCTGGATTCTTTGTTCGCATTTGGTAAAATTTTGTGACTTGAGTGTGTTTCGGTACATCTAGAGAAGTATGCAAAGTTCTGACTGATAATGTGCTTTCTTGAATGGTAATTGCAGGTGCTTTGTTACAACTAGCATTCTTTATATGTTTTATAATATTAATTTTGTTTATTGATTGATGTATTAGAAGAGTTAAAACTAAAGTTATATTGACTTATCTTCTTTTGATATGTTTGTTTTCTTATAGGAAACTTGTTAACGATTTGAATGAGATGGTGGTGTTTATTTGCTCTAATTTCAAGCTTGCTTAATAAAATACTACGGTACTAAAATTCTGAGAAGATACCATGAGAGGAAAGCGATTTTGAGCAACAATAAGGTAATGTGACCAATTTTATTCTTCATAAAATGTATATTTGACTCTTGATGTTTTATAGATTGATACAAGGAGCTCGTACTATGACTATCTTGCAGCTACGGTAGTTTTTATGTTTTTTTTTTTTTTTGTAATGTGTTGGATTAGATTAAGAAGTGTATGATGTTCCTAGAAGAAGTTGGATTTAAGGTGTTTGTCCCTAGATTCTTTTGCCCATTAAGAGTTTATGCTTTGATTCTTGTTTTGTTTCATTTGTCATTAAGTAAGTGAATTTCTCTTTGAAGAGCTTGTAATTTGTTGTTTGATAATATGTTGCTGGTATATTTGTCTCCTTCAAAGATGAGTTTAAAATATTCCGTTTGAGTGGAAACTTGATGATTAATGGGTTGGCTGGAAAGAAGGGGATCACAAAGATGGGTTGGCTGGAAAGAAGATCAAAACTGCTCAAGGGAATATGTTCAGAAATTTTGTTGCTGCTGCTCAACTATCATTTTAATGTTGTTTTTTTTGTTTAACATCATTTCATTATAGGAAGACACATATTTGTTGTTTTATATTTTTGAAGTTAACCTTTACTCTCTCTTCGATGCATTCCAATGGTGGGTACTCTCTTTTACTCTCTCTTTGTGATCCGTTATTTTTTTGAGTTTTTTTTTCCATTCTATTTCCTGGTGAATTTCGTAGGCTTTGTCGGACTAGAAGACTGTTGATTATCCGAGTTTCAAGCTTGTGATTGTTGGTGATGGCGGCACTGGTATGTTCTTTCTTCTGAGTTTTATCTTAGAATAATAATCACTTACGATCATTGTATCATACCTTATAGTCATGGCAATATATCATGATTTTTGCTAGCTAGTAGAATATTGAAATGTTCTGTTTAGTTGAGAATGAGAGCATTATGAACATCCTTCTTAGATAATGTTGAATCATTATATAGTACTATGATGGTTGCAGTAATTTGAGTACTTTTAGTCATCTGAGTTCCTTTCCTAACCAAAGCAGCCATTTTTGAGGATATTAATGGTAACATTCTTAATTGACGTTTGATTAATTATTAGTGCTTAATTTGGTGTTGTTTTTAGGTAAATTTGAGCAATTAACTGCTATATTGGATAGAAATGCTTGAAATTTGTATGAATTTTGGTTTGATTTAATAAGTGGGATGATTGATCTGCCTTTCTTTGCATGAAATTGGTATTGACTGGCTTATCCATGTTGATAGTTGACCACGAGTTGTTATTGATTTGCTTGTAAAACGTAGCTAATGAGGTGGCTACAACTTATGTTCATCTCAATTTTAATATTGGTATGATTTGTTAATTAATCTTAGACGTGTTTTTCCCTTTCTTTCTACAGGGTTTAAGAGTTCAAAGTTTAAACTTGCCAATCTGAGACTACTTTGAGGTGTTGTTAGGTAAGTTTTATGCTAAAATTTTCACTTTCTATGGTTGGGATGTTAATTTTTTTCCTTCATTGAGCATGCTGTAAGTTTTATCTTTTTTACCTTTTTTATGGCCTAATTTCTTATTTGGATTTCTTTGCATTGTGTATTCTTGTTTCTTTGGATTGTGGATATTCATTTTCATTATAGAGGAACATTTGAATCTTTTATCTATTTTTGTAAGTTAAACCTTAGCTTTACACTCTAAAATGAAAGAACTTAAGCATGTGTATATTTATGTTTGAGGTGGACATGCATATATCACCAAAATATATGCTCTAGATGTATTGCCTTGCCAATTTATAGGGATATGATATTTCTGTGTTCAGTCCATAGTTCTGTCTGTTTGTAAAGGTGCTCTTGTTCTGTCAAATTCTAATGCCCTTTTGCCCTTTCATGGTCTAAGCTGTTAATCACGATATGAGGAGGTAACCTGATTTCTTTTAAGAAATTTACTTAGATCATGATATTCAAATCTAATTTCTTTTAAGAAATTTACTTATATCTAAGTTAGAAGAGGATGGACCCATAATATTCTAGATTTTTTTTCAACCGAAAACTTCACTATTTAGGATATAATTTTTTTCCTTTCATTTTATAGGCTGTTTTTTGGGATAAATTCTTTCCTTTTAGAGTTAAAACTCAAAAGCAGTAAGTTATTTACTCAATTTAAAATATTGAAATATAAATTACGTTAAAAAATATATAAATAGTTTTTTTTATATAAAAAAAAGGTGTGGGAGCACAAAATTTCAGCAATCCCATGGCGGCAAAACTGCCAGAGTCTAAGAACCACAAGAACAAATGCAGAATGATTCTTCTTCTCCTGAACTCGGAATAGAAGTCTTTCCAATCATGCAATCCAAAATCAGCGCCTTCTTCAAACCCTCTTCTTCGATATCATCCCACAGGTCGTCGGAACCCTTGAATTCAAACGCCGACGACAACGACTATGGAGCATTAAAGATCTGGGAAAAGGCAGAGCACCAATTCATCAACACGTATAAGCGAAGGTATTCCAGATTCTTCTCTTCTTCTTCTTCTCTCAGAAATTGTAATTGGCTGTTATTGATGAAATCCCTTTTGTTTAACTCTTAAGGAATGTGAAAAGTCCACAACGTGTCGACTCGGAGACAAAAATTCCAATTCTAGACGATTCGTCTGCAAAAGCAGAATTGGCTTCATCGACCAAAATTGTGGTGAAGAACAAGAAAAGAAGCTACGCTCAGTACCATTTACTTTTCGGTCAGTCTGATTTTTTGCTCCATTTTTGTTCCACATGTGGAATCAAATATGCTCGTGGGGATGAAGACGATGAACAATCTCATAAAGCATTTCATAAGAAGTACACTTGTGGAATCCAATTGAAGGTAAACACCCAACGTTTTATTTTTTCTGGTTTCTTTCTGGGTCTCTTTCTAATTGCATTTTTGCACCATTGGTAGGGATGGACTCACGAAAGGGTTATCGATATTCCCTCCGTTGAAGGCGGCCGTATTTTGTTGGTGTTGGATTCTGACCCTTCTGCTCACAAGAACAAGGTCCAAACTCTATTAAATTTGGACTGTTGAAGTGAAGTACTTAGTGAAATTTAGTTATCTTGAGTTAATCTAAATTTTTTCTTAAATCTTTATAAATTTTGTTATACTGGAAGGTTGAAGAGGTGGTGAAGATGATGGAAAAAGAGCTGGGAAGTGGATGGATATTGCATAAGAATTATCAGGTGCTTAACTTACTGTAAACTGGGCAATTTTAGAGTTCTCGATCATGTTGATTCAATAATTGGGCTTCTAAATTGTTATGCCATCAAATTTCAGGATCAAATCTGTTTTTGATGTTCTCAATGTTTTTATTTTCTAGTTATATTCCCAGACTTCCATTTTGCATTTACTGTGGTTCTTGATTATCATGTTTCTGCACTTACTTTTCTTATCCCAACTGCAGGTTTATCTGTTTGTTTCATCCCAAAGAATAATAGGATGTCTAGTTGTAGAACCAATAACGAAAGCTTATAAAGTTGTCTCATGTTATCTGGACGAAAGACCTGAAGAGTCTAAGATGAAGGATTCAAAACCAAATTCAACTACCTTGCAGTTTGGTAACATCACTTTCCAGAGAGAAGCCATTTTGAAGAAACCTACTAATAATCCTGAGGCAATGGAAATGAACATGAATGGTGCAATTTTATGTGAAGAAGAAGCTGTTCCTGCTGTTTGTGGAATTCGTGCAATTTGGGTTACTCCTGCCAACAGAAGAAAGCATATTGCCAGCCAATTGCTAGATGCTGCAAGGTAAACAATTATAAAGACATTAACATCATTACCTTTTCCTAATTTTCTCTTCAAATGCTGAAACCTAGGAAACTACCTTATAAAATTGGACTTAGCATTTATATTGACAAAAGCATGCTACTTTTATTGAATTATTAGACATACTTTTTTCTTGAAAAGGGCATAAATTATTAGATATAATTAGATGCTAGGAAGTTTCCCTTATAGACATCAATGGCCAATTGTGCCAAGTATCATAGGAGACTGGATTCAAATATTCTTTGAGATCTTATTAGGGTTTTTTTTTTTTTTTTTTTTTTTGACTAATTTGCGTCTTACCACACAGGGAGTAGGTCTCTCGAGCCTTATTTAAACAAAAGGATAAGTGCTAAGATGTTAGTTCAAACACACTTCTAAAATGGGGCTACAGGTTAAACAACCCGAACCGTTGTATCGTCAAATCTCTTGACTGTTGGGTTTTAAGCCCTATGATTATTATTAATTGATAAATGTCTTTGTTATGTAATCGGCTTGTAAATCTTTAGGTAGTTTTTGGGCAAACAACACATCAGCTGAGTTCTTGTAATTCTTTTTCTCAACTGTAGGAAAAGCTTCTACAAGGGAGTAGCCCTTGAGTGCTCTCAATTGGCATTCTCACAGCCAACTTCTTCTGGAATGGCATTGGCATCAAGATATGTAGGCTCCAGATCTATATTGGTGTACAAGAGCAGCATTCTGATCTGAGGATATTGAAATCTTGAAGAGGGTTCATACTTAGCCTGGAAAAAGAAGGTAATTTAAACCAACCAGAGGAACATAGTTCTCATGAATGATGGGGAACATTATGTGGTTCAAGAAACAAACTTTTCTGCTATGGTCTCTGCAGGTGGCAAAGTAGATGCCTCTGGTGGTGGTGTTTTAGGAGGAGGTGGCACATGCTTTTACATGAGGGAATTCATCACTCGAGATTGTAACAACTCTGGATTCATCATAATAAAGGTAAAAGGTAGCTTCACTCAACGTGCTTAAGTTTCTTTTTCTTGACAAAGCCAACTGAGAGTAAAAACAATTGACTGTGAATAGATATTGAGAATAGTTTATGAAAATTCGAGGTACAAAGTTATTGTCTACTCTGTCCACTTTAGTTGATGTACAGTCTTGTTTTACTTGTGACAGAAGTAGAATGGAGTTAATAGAAATGAGATAATGAATTGGAATTAGTATCAAAGTCAAACTATATCCTATATACTTGCAAATGGAGGCATGATTGAGACATAATTATTATTAATGCATTATTAGTTATTAGTTATTAGTTAATAGAAAGGAGGCTAGAATTTTCCATTAGAAGAATAATCATGAATAACACATTTAATATTTGTTTATTGTTTTGTTTAAAAGTCACACAACGTTAGATATGTGTATGTATGTAAAAGTGGCATGTTGGTTCAACCATCATGAATTGGCCTAGTGGTAGTGGGAATATCCAAAAAAAGCCAAAGGGGTTGTGGGTTGTCCTACTGGCCTGGATACTCACGGATAATAAAAAAAAAAGTGAAAGTGGCATGTTGGTTCCACTTACTAATTTGATTTGTTGGATGAGAATAATGTTTTATGAATCACATCAATATTTTATTTTGTGACATTTCAAATGTTAAATCCCTCAACCATATAAATTTAAATTTTCTCTCTAAATTACAAAAATATGACTCAATCATCATGTGATGCTTATAGATATAAATCATGTCCATATGATAAGCATTTTCTTTTATTCTCCATTATATATAGAAAAAGTTTGTATGTAGTATGTGATGTGTTTGGCTTTTTGTGATTTGAAATTAAATGATATAGTTTATTAGGATGGGAATTGAATTTTAGTGTTGTATATTTGATGACCTATGCATATATAGATCACAATCAAAAGTAATCAAATATAATGTTATTGTTGTTAATTTCTGTAATAAATTAAGTGTCTAGTGCAAAACCAGAATAAAATCATATTATTAATCGTTGCAAGTTGCAGATTTATAATTTAAAGGTTTCCAAAATTTTCAAATTATACACCATTTAAAATATTTAAAACATATAGAAGAATGGTTTGACTTGTCTGTTCATATGATATAATATATTGAATTGCATTACTTGATTGAAATTTTATGTGGCAACAATGAATTTGAATATTTAAGCCATAGTATTTGAGTCTTGATATTGAGCTTTAGAAATCAACTCTAGTATAAATGTGTATGTTAAATAAAATTTAAAATTTAAGGAAAAAAAATCCTATACCCATAAACTTTGAGTAGTATCAATTAATTAAACCTCAAATTATATATATATGACGATGAAAAATATTAGAAAAATTAGTATAAACAGAAAAAATATCAAATTTTAAATTTTACTGATATTTTGAAAATAAAATTTGCTAGGAAAAGGGATGACCTTCAAATTAATGAGAAAAATAAAAAAAAATGGCAAGTGGGTTAAAAAAGGAAAGAAAAATTACGATGGCTTCCACTGAGAAACAACATTAATTTTAATTTTCAGCCGTGCATGAAACCATGAATCCCATACAGCTTTTTACAAAGTAATAAATCAATAACTAACAATAAAAGTTAAAAATAATTAAAGTAGAAAACCTAGCTAATACTGCCCAAGTTAGGATGTTATACGGCCTCTTTACGGTCCATTCAATTAATCATGTTGGATTATTAAACTTATTTAGAATTATTTATTTTGAATGGAGGAGTTGTATGCTTTTAGATTAATTTTTTTTCTTTATTTTTACTCTGTTTTCCTTTCAGTTCTATGGAAATATGTTTTCTTCTCCAATGAGTTTCTGACTATTCCACCAATCCTGATAAACAAAATATTTTAGTTAAATTACAAGTTAGATCTCTTTATTTTTATTTATATTTATATTTATATATATATATATATAATTAATTAATTAATTCTTAAAATTTTAAAAGTATCCTACACTTTTAATTTTATATCGAAGATGTCTAATTCTAATTATTGTATCTATTAAAATTCTAAATTTTTAATTTTAATCTATTAAGAATGTGTTTGGAGTTGATTTTAGGAGGGTGTGAAGTGATTTTAAAAGAATCTTAACCGCTTTTGTGTTTGGTAAAACAAATTTTAATTCAATCCATTAAAATCACTTTTACAACCCACGCTCATTTCATCCCCTTTTTAAAAATCAATTTCCTATTCACTTCTAGATTTTTGTAAAATTGGATTTTACTTTCTAATAATTTTTCATTTTTAATTTTTCAATTTTTAATTTTATCTTTTAAAATTAAGATTTATATTATATTTTCTTACATAACCATCATTTTTCATACAACACAATTATTATTTTTAAATCATACCATATTGACTTTTTACAAAGAAAAATAAAGTTTTGTTCCCTTAATACTTAACCATTAAGCTAGAGAAAGCATAATATTTTAAATAATTATTTAAAATTTTTAAATTATTAAACAAAAATTCAAATTGTGATAATAGGTATGTGTCGATATTATAAATTATTAACACTTTATTTAGTTATTATATTTGAAACACAATTATATAGTATTTATATACTAACCAATTTTTTCAAATAAAAAACTGAAATTTACGAAACATACCGTTAACAACAATTATTTATTTTGAAATTTACACTCATCCCAAACTCAAACTAAGTTTAAAATTATAAGTTTTTTAAAAAAAATAAAAAAGAAATTGAAAGTAGAGAGATTAAATTTATGAGTTTGAAAATTCATTGCCTAAATTAGTAATTAAACCTAATATTTCATTCCACATAAGATTTCAACTTAATCTCAGCCGGAAATCAGATTGGTTGCAAGTAAACCGGCCTGAATTCTTGTTTAGGCAGTTAATCATAAAGCTTATCCCTTGATGAACCGACTCAATCCAAGTTCTTACCTTTGTCTAAAATCTACGCTTCACTCTTTCTTTACGCCGCAACAATACCGATGCACACTGATACCACGCGCCTTTTTCAGTGCGGCCACCGAGACCAAACCCACGCCAGAGGGCACAATCGTAAGTTTGTTTCTATTTCTTTCCCGTTACGCTTCTCTTAGAATCGGCCTTCCCCATTGATTTCAGGCATTTTCATTTTAGGGAGATAGAACCCTGTTCCAAACAACAGCCATTCCACCCGTTCCCACTTGAGAAGAGGGCAAACGAAGAGAAACCGGATATGGGGCTTCTTTCCAACAGGTATTTGATCTATCAATTCTCTTTGTTTTTTTAGTTTTATTACATGTTTTAATCTATTGGGTACCCTTACTTTTGACCAATTTCAATTGGGTTCCCTTTCATCTGTTCAATTTCAGTGCCCTTTTTTCCTAAATGAGAAGTTGTTTGGTTTGCTTGCAGAGTCAATCGGGAGGGGTTGAAACCGGGTGATCATATCTACTCTTGGAGGGCCGCTTATATCTATGCCCATCATGGTTCTCGCTCTTTCCTTCATTTTTCACTTTTTTTTTTTTTGCAGATGAAATGTTTTGATGTGAGAGCAGAAGAATTGGAATATTCTTTAAGTTAACCTCTGATTTTATGAGAGAGGGATAATTTGATATATGAGACTGCACTACCGATCTTTGATTCTTCTTATGTTGGTTTGGATTTATTTGTTGGAATGTAGTAGTGAAGGATGAGTTTGCTGTGGTATGTTTCTTCAAAATTTTGTTTCATAAGAATTTTTTGGTTTCTACCCTCTGTCATTGTGGTCTATGTATTGAATTATGGATCTCTATTGGATATCAAGAGTGTGTGTTTGTGATTCTCTCAGGAATTTTGTATGTCATTTTGCACATTTTGTTTTCCTTTCACACTGTTGAATGTACTGTTGAATGTTATTGACTTGTGATTTTCCAGAAAAGAAAGTGGCTCTTTCAGAATTTTGATTTTGTTACTGCCTAACCACTTCCCAGTTACCCCTAGTATTGAAGGATCACAATTGAATATTGAGCATTGGATCAAGTGAAAATTTTGGATTAGATCAGTGTGCTTTCGTCTAAGTTGCTGATATGTTATGTTCTCGATCTCTAGTTGAATATGCTTTTATGCTACATGTTACAATATGATAGTAAATTGTGTTGAAACTAAATTCGTATCGAAATAAATATATTATTTATTGTCGCATTTGGTTTTTTTATTTCTCTAATCTATATTGCTAATGGGAATAATTCAGGTATCTATGTTGGAGATGGCAGAGTTATTCATTTCACCAGAAGAGGTCAAGAAGTAGGAACCGGGACCGTGCTTGATGTCTTACTGGTAAGTTCAGGACCTGCTCGATCTTTCGTGCCATGTCCTACTTGCATTCCTCTAGAAGAAGGGAATGGGGTTGTCTCCTCATGCTTGAACTGTTTTCTTGCTGGTGGAGTGTTGTATCGTTTTGAGTATGGTGTCAGTCCTGCTCTTTTTCTGGCCAAAGCTCGAGGTGGAACCTGTACCCTTGCTAGCACTGATTCAGATGATCTCGTGGTTCATCGAGCAAAATACCTTCTCGACAATGGCTTTGGATGCTATAATGTATTCAAGAACAACTGTGAAGACTTTGCAATATACTGCAAAACTGGACTGCTTGTGGTTGATCAGAGGACTATGGGACAAAGTGGGCAAGCAGTTTCAATCATCGGAGGACCTCTTGCAGCAGTTCTTTCGACACCGCTGCGTCTCGTGACAACCAACGTCTATGGAATGGCGGCAACAGCCGTTGGGGTGTACTGTGCCAGTAGATATGCTGCTGATATTGGGATGAGAAAGGATGTGATGAAGATACCTGTGGAGGATTTGACACAAAGGCTGGACACCGGCCTTATGCAGGTGGTCGAACCGCAGATTTTACCCGCAATGGCACCGGAGTCTCACCTGCTTACGAGCAGATAAGTAAGCTACCAAATGGTGTGTTGTCTAGTTAAAAATAATATTAATATAACTGTCATGAAATGTAGAACTCTTGCAAACAATGTTTGTGGCAAGTTGAGAACTTAAATGTGTTGTGGAGTTCTTGATAAAATATATGGGAGGTCTTGAATTTATTAGGAAAACATGGTAAAGTTATAAGAGGATTGTTTGACTTTAATTAGTAAAACTTTGTCTCCAATAAATTACTTCATCAAAGATTTTCTTCCCCTGTATAGACAAAAATGAAACTACCATCAAACTCAAAATAGAAGGCTTTCAATGAATCCATCCGGAATGGATGTGACTCAATTTGACCTAATTGAGAATAAATCTCAAGAGAAGATTGGCTTACGTGTGAAGTTTCACGATTAAAAGAGCGGGAAAAATGAGATTTAAATGTAAAAAAAAAAAAAAAAAAAAAAAAAAAAAAAAACTTAGAGAAAGAGCACATGGAATGGCTCCCTCCTCCCCACACTCAATTGAAAAACAACGAAAACATTGATGATGAAAATAGAGAGAGATTGAGAGAGACCTATCTGTCCAATGAGTGGATCAAAGCAACAAGAAAACCCTAAACAGCAAGGCAGTTCAGTGTAGATCATAGATGGGCCAACAAAACAAACAGATGTGGGCTTCAACCCATATGTTTTTTTTTTCTTCCCATAATTGCCCTTTTCTTATCAATAAATTATTCAAGAACATCATAAATATTCTCTATATATCATTTTTTTTTATTTATTATTATTTTTTTTTTGGGGATCAAACTTATCTTTGGAAATGATGGACCAATTTAGTTTTTTTGTGGACATTATTGGGATTTTTGGGGGGAAGAGGAATCAGTTTGTTTGATTGGTTGGCAGTGGGCAGTGGGCAGTGGCAAGGGGAATTATTCCTATTCTCTCTTATTTTTTTTCAATGAATTAAGGCTATCCATCCATGCACATGCCCTTACACACACACACACTCTCTCTCTCTCTCTTCCATTTCCTCACATCATTGTTCTTTCTTATAAATTCTATTGATTTATATATCTTGATAATTATTGAATTATAAATACTAATAGGTTGAAGGTAATTTGATTGAAATTAGAGAATGCGTTAATCGCGTTTTCCTACACCGACCTGGACACTTGGCTTGGCTTTGCTTTCAAAACTAAACGGATCCTTGATTTTAGGTCATTCATTAAGGACACAATCATGGTCGCCACCAAATTTCCATTTCAGATATAATTATTTCCAATTCTTTTTAATAATAAATTGCTTTTTCCTATAAATTTTTTGTTTGTTTTCATTTAAGATATAATTGTTTGATTGTGATGTATCATTTTTTTTTTTTTTTTTACCAAATTATCTGTATCAGCATGATATTAGAAGAGAGCGAGTGATTTAAAAAGGAAAAAAAAAAAATTTACCTTAGAAAGAACCTCAAAATTTCTAAAAATATCTTCCTCCATAATCTTGTGGCCACCATTATCAATTCACCGATTGAATTTCTCTTCTATTTTTCTCTCTGTAATTGTCTCTTAAATTGTTACTCTTTCAAAATTGGAAGAATGGAAAGTGAAATTTTCATGCCCTTTTCTTGAAACTTCTTGTGATCTTCTTTCTTCCATTATGGCTTCCCCTCATAGAGCACTTAATTCCTCAAACTCCATCTTCAAAGCAAGTAGGGTTTCTACTTGAAGAGATTTAACTTTTTATTTTACTAATTTTTTATGAAATGATGCTAAGCCGTTATTGGTCAAGCATGAAAGGTAAGTATAATGACTGAGAGGTGTGACTATAAGGGTAGAATAAGTATTTTAAAAAATTTTAAGGGTAAAGAGGAAAGTTAAAAATTCTCCCCTCATAGCCTGATCATTTAATATAGATATATAACCTCTATCCTCGAAATCAATAGAAATAATTATAACATTACTTAAAATAAGCCCGAGCTAATGTGTTAAAAAATAATAATAAATTAGACCTCCATCAAATGTTCTACCTTCATTATTTTAACAAAATATAGAGTTGTTAGACTTAATTTAAAATAGAGATAATTTTTAATAAGAAAACTAGATGTAGTTAAATGGTTAAAATGAAGGTTCCAAGTAATCAATAATCACCCACATTACAGCTTAATGTTTGGAAAAAAGGCCCAAAAAATATATTTAAAAAAATGGAAAAAGAAAAGAAATAAAAAGAAAATAGAAAAATAGAAAAAGTAAAAGAGTAGGGCCCAAGGATCCAGCTTTTGAGTAATTGGACTCATTCACCTTCCTCCAACATCACTGCAAATTACAATACAAACAAAAAGGTTTAGCATAAGATTTGGACCCCACTTTTGTCTGTGCTTAGCGTATCAAAAAATAAGACCCTCCTTCCCACCGCCGCTGCCCTTTCCTTGACTTTATTCTCCTTTCTTTTCATCCTCAATAATTTTCTCTTTATTTTTTTTTTTTTTAAAGAAAAAAACGTTCACAAATTTTAATTAAAATAATTTAGGGATAAGTACGCTTTTACTTCTTAACGGTTGAGTATTTTCTATTACACTTTTTTTTATTTATAAATTCTGAGTATTTTCTATTTAATTCTTAAATTACAAAATATTACATTTTAGTAATTTTTGCGCTTAAATTTTGAGTTTTATTTTTATTTACTCTCTAGACTTTAAGATTTATATTTTTGTCTTTAATTTTTCATTAAATAATTATTTTCGGTCATTGGTGCTAACGTCTATTAATTAATTTTTAAAAAAATTAAATTTGTTTTTTCTAATTTTTTTATCACTATTAAAATTAAATAACAAACTTTTACATCATAATTATTTTAAATTAATTAAATGGAAGGTAAATGTAAATACAGTGGACATTAATTTTAAAAAAAAACTTGAGACTAAAGTTATAGTATTAAATCTTGAATCAAATAGAAACAATAATTAAAAAAAATTCATGAAAATCTTTCTCTATTTGTAAAATATCATAGAAGATTATGTCAGGTAGTTTAACAAATTTTCAAATTTTCAATTTTATCATTGGTTTCATATCTGTTGTATATTTTTTTATACAATTAAAGGCTTGTTTAGATTGATTTTCTTAAGTGTTTATAAACATTTTTTTATACTTATAAACACTTATTTAAACATTTAAAAAGTCAATTCAAAGCTGTCATAAATTCTATATTCTATCTAGTTTTTTAAAAGGAAATTTGTACCAAATTTTTTCATTACAATTATTTCTATGAAATTTAACAAATAAACTAGAACAATTAAAAAAATATAATTTAGTACTCATTTACCAAACACGCACGGTAACTTTTTTCAACTAGTTTAAAGTTGAAATTTATCAAACATCAACTTACTTTATATTATAGTTGAATTTTTTTATAAAAAAAAAAAAAAAAAAAAAAACACTGTTACTATCAATTATTTTAAAAATTATTGATAATCTTAGAATAAGACTAAATTAGACTGGAGTATTAAATTTCTTGATATTGAAATTAAGAAAACAGGTATCAGATGGAAACAACAAGAGAAAGGGAAGGATAAAGAGAATAATGAACAAGTTTAAACGTTTATCCACTTGAAAGGATAGTGAAGAATGTATTGGAGTAGGGATAAAATTACAATTTGGCTAAAAGTTTTGATGCAAATTAATAACTCCCCTTCTTTTGAAAGTGACAAAAGAATATGACCATTTGGGACTGTGAAGTGGACTACCATAATAATAACTTCTTATTCCATTTTCAAAGTTTTAGTTTAAATTCCCAAAACTTTGAGAATCTCTTTTTCCATTGAAATTACACTATCAAGTTGACTAGAATTATGGCATTTACTTTTGAGTTCATGAACTGATATTAAATGGTTAAGTTATAAATTTAGTCCCTATAATTTGGAGAAAGTTAAAATTTAATCTATGTTATTTGATAAAAAGCTCATAAATATTATTTGTTTGCTATTTATGCAGGTTTTATCAAACTACGTAGACTAAATTCTTATTATAAATCATTCAACACTAAATTCTAACTTCCTCCAAACTATAGAGACTAAATTTGCAATTCAATTGGATATTAGTTGGCATGTTAATATTTGAAAATTGATTAAAGTATTATTTTGATATTTGTATTTTGAGTTTCGTTCCAATTTAGTTAATGTACTTTCAAGTGTATCCAAATTTAGGGTCCGTTTGGATTGACTTGAGAAAAAAATATTTTTCAAAAAACTCATTTTTATTTAAACTCTTTTGATAAAAAAAAAAATGGTTTAAAATACACTTCAAAATCTATTTTGAGTGATTGTCAAACACTTCAATTTTTTTCAAAATGACTTATTTTTTAAATTAAACACTTGAAAATCTATTCCAAATACACTCTTAATCTATAATTAATCTTAAATTTAGCTTCTCTCCAATTAGTTTATCGAGTTGATTTCTTTTTTTTAAAAAAAAAATAAATTAATTTGTATTAGCATCCCTTCATAAATCTTAAAAATATGTTATCGTTGTCTCTTTTCTTAAATAACAATTATCATTATTATTTAACCAATTTTGATTTTTTTTTCTTAAAAAAAACTTTGAAGAACTAAATTTAAGATTTTCTTTTTTTTAAAGTATATACGTGCGTTAAATTTGGATGATTGAATGTACAACGACTAAAATGAAATGAAACTCAAAGTTCATGGACCAAAATGATATTTTAACTTAAAAAAACTATATGATACATTAAAAAGTTAAGCTAGAAATATTGATGCATGTTCAAAACAATATAAGTGACAACGGATGTAAAGACCAAATGGTTAGAGATTAAAAATGCATTTTAACCAAAATATAGTATAACTTTTTATTTGTTAAATTATTGGTCAACCCAAAAGCTTAAGTGAATGAGTTACAATAAATTTAATTATTTCAATATTTTAACACTCCTTATTTTGTGAGTTTGGAAATTTGTAGAAAATTTAGCAAATATAAATTAATATTTATTAGGGAGTAAATGATATTACACAGATTTCAAACACGGGATCTCATACTCTAATATCTATGCATATTAAATTACCAATCAAAATAAAAGTTAATTAAGTTAACGACTTACGCTAAATGAACTATTTCAATGCTTTACCATCGTCTATTAAATTGTATTTCATATTTATAATCATAACTCCAACACAGCTCAACTAATTAACAACTTAACCATCTTTTAATTAATAATTATAAATTCAGTTTTCGACTCTTTATATGAAAAAGAACCACATATATTCATGCCATCATTTTCTTTACAATAGACGGAGAATTTTAATTAAAAAAATTGTGATTTTAAATATTGGAAAACCAAAATATAAAAATTCAAGAAATCAAGATGAAACATTTTAAAATTTTGAGATTAAAAATAATAATAAAGGATCAAATTTTAAGACAATCATGTTTAAATAAATACGAATAAAAAAAAGTAGTATTTCCTCAATGGAGTTGACTAATGGAATTGTCTACTTCCATAACATAGCCCGTGACCTTCTTCTTGTAAATATTTAAATGATATTATTCAGAATGCTTCTAATTGTCTACGTTTACCAATTTTAAAATATTAGATTTGTCTTTTAAGAAGAAAAAAAAAATCAAATTTGTCAGCATAATGATGATGCTGATGATAATAATGAGTAATTTGGAAATAGCTGTACATCTCAATTCACATCAGCTCTAGATCGAGTTTGTATTCCATTCAATACATGTTTCGTCCAAAATTAATTATTATCACATAAACAATCAACCAAGAAAAATAAGAATAAGTTCAAAATAACATACAAATTTACGTAATTCACTAATGATATGTTAGTTGTGTTAACAAGCACATGAGAGATAATTTGATTATATTAAAGAACAACAGAGTACTAAATATAAAAATAATAAGCATATAAAATTTAAAGCTGAATTTATATATAGTAGAAAATAAGGCTTTGTGATAAGATTGTCATAAACATGAGATGATGAGATTAACCTTATTAGATTTAGTTTCCATTTTTGTTCCTCAAATTTTAAATGGTCGATTTTTTACTTTTAAAAAAAATAATTTTGATCATTTTACTATTGTTTTTCGCGAGTACTGAAGAATGAAGATTTAAACTTTTGACTTAAAAAATGTCATAGTTGAGCTAGACTCACTTTAACATTATTTTACTATTCACTAATTTAAATTTATATGACGATACACATATTTTAAATTACAATATCTTTTATATATAACAATTATAAGGTGTACACTAATGAAAACATTTTTATGAATCAACTATGTTTTTTTTTTTTTTTAACGTCTAAGAAAATTCAAATATCAAAATGGGACAAAAATAAATTAGTAATTTCACTCATCTCATATTCATATTCATCCAATGTGTTTTATTTATATATATTTTAAGTAGACATGAGTCACATAACATATAATTGTATAAGCAAATAGAAGGAAAAGTATGTCAATAAAACTCCATGTGCCACGTGTCAGAGAATAGAAGAAGTCCTCCAAATAATAATATTAATATAATAATTGAAGCCAACGAAATGATATGGGCAGTGAGTAGGCTTAGCCGCTTAGGCAATGATATTTAAAGAAAATATTAAATTACAAATTAATCTATTAATTTTGTTTTTGATACATTTCTAAGATTTTACATTTAATACATCTCTATTTTCGTGTATAACAGATCATAGGCCTACTTAAATTATTTCAACAAATTTATAAAATTGAAAAATTAGTTATATTACACTCAAAAGTTAATTTGATGTCAGATAGATTTGTTAAATTAACGGAAACTTGTGAAAGAATTAAATAAAATTGAAATTTAGCCGAAATATATGAAAGTAATAGGGTTTTATGAGTAAATTAAAAAATAATTTGGGGTCAAAAAACGTAAGAAAAGAAAAGCCGCCGGCAGCCGGAGTGACGTGGTCGTGGGTTAAAATTCAACCAGACAGTCCCGTGATTTTCTCGTCAGTTGTAGTCACGTCTTGAGTCAATTTACGGAGATACCACCGAGTGGGAAGTGGCGAGTGAAATATCATTTTCTTTTTTATTATTTTTTTTAAGGGGGTATTTATCGCATGCGGTCAATTCTACAGTCTCCTTGTCCTATAAATTTTTTTTAAAAAAGAGATTTTTCCCCCTTTTTTTTCAAAGGCAAAGTATATTGGTCTTTCATCAAAAGATGAGAACAATTCTTTTGAGATTGTAGAAAGTATATTTTTTTCGGCTGCAATATGCTTTTCTATGTCCCTTCCGTTTTAATTAGTAGAATATATATATATATATATATATATTAAGGATTTTAATCACATTTTTAGCATTTACATTTGCAAATCCAAATACAATTCAACTAGTCTAAGTATTTTCCTAAAATTGCATATTTAAATTATAGATAAATTATACAAAATACTTGCACAAAAAAAAATATCTAAAAGGTCGTTTGAATCCCCAAACTAACACGTTGAATTAAAAGAGAAAAATCAATTGGAAAGAAATATTCCATTTATTTTTAATCGATATATAATTAAAATTGTCTATCATAGCTATTCATTTTTAGTATACATTAATACATATAATGGATTGCTAAATGGAAGTTTATCCATAAATTATGTAAAGTTAAATTTCTTGAAGCAATGACTATCTGACATGGTTTTGAGCATACTAGTCTCAATATCTTGAATCTAATGGTCCAATCAAATTGCTTAGAAACTGTTAATTTGCTAAATGGAGTAGCGGTAGATTTCAATGAAGTTTTTTTTTTTTTTTTTTTTTTTTTTTTTATTGACGATACTAGGGTGCATAGCAACAGTCATATTTTTCTTTCATGTTCGTCGTTGCGACAATGGGTTGGCTCATTATCTAGCTAAGAAAACTTTGGAGGATCACGAATTCTGTTGTTATTTCTCCCGAGTGGTTTAATTGTTCTGTATCAAAGGATGTAATTATGTTGGTTTTGTTGTCTTAGTTTGTTTTTTTCTTTAAAAGAAAATACATTAATATATTATAAATAAATGTATTTAATATTTACGAGACTGATATTTTCCTATTGAATTATTTTTCATTCCAATTAATAAAGTAAGCCGTTAATAAGAGTATATGGATTTTTTTTCTTTTTTCTTAAGACAGAATGTGAACATAGACCTATAAAGAAACTAAAACCAGACTTATAAGTTGTATTTATATTTTGATTGAATTAACAAACAAATTGTTTCACATGCATATGAAATTAAAATTTGCCTTTTCTAAGGCTTGAAAATGACTTAGGCACTAAAATAACATATCAAATCCAGAACTAAGGCCATTTTTTCGAATGTAATTAATCATAATTCGTACAACCATCACAAAATTTAATTATTTATCCATATAAACATAAAAAAAGATTAAATGAATAATAAAACATAAAGTAAAAATTATAAATAATAGAGGTACTCAAATTTATTTTTTTAACAAAAAAAATAGGTAGAAAAACAAATTTTTTTTCACCTTATTTTGACACTATATATTATATCAAATAGAAAGATAAATCGACTGCTTCAGCATAGTTCAAATATTCATATATTTTTTTAAAAGATTTTTCCCTTTAATTTAACAATAGATTAGGTGGGAAATGGAACATTTGACATTTTAGTCCATAATAGAATACTTTAACTAGTTAAGTCACACTTTTCATTATCTTTAACCGTAAATGATATATTTTTAGTACTCATAAATGATATGTTTCAACTTTATTTTTCACTTATAATTTAATAATATTGAAAAAATAATTTATGTTAAATTGTACATATAACTCATCGATAATTGATATGTATTACTCTTTTTTAGTTCGGAGGTCCGAATATGTATGTACCATTTGTTGGACTAAAAACAACTTGTAATTTAAAAATAATTTCTAAGACGTAAAAAAATTAAATATGGTAATAAGCATAATAATAAAAGTAAAAATTATTGTTCATGACTCATGAGGAGAGTGAAATATGGCAAAAGAGGCGAGAGAATTAATTAAAAGAAAACCAAAATTAATTATTATTATTATTTTTATATACAATACCAAAATTATCTTTTAATTACAAAAGGAGAAAAAAAATGTAATGATGGAAAATCTTAAATAGACACGTTTTGTTTTAACTTTCCGTCAAGAAGTTCCGTTTATCTTCGTCATATTCCCTGGATGGCGCCGGATTACCGCCAAATATCAAAAAGACAAAAATGCCCTTCTATTTTTTACAAAATGACGTCGAGGACAAAAGGAAAGAGAAGAGGACGAAGAATAAGAAGGAAGAGGAAGAAGGCGCGTGGCATTCCCCACTTCCAGAAACCATTAACGCTATAGCATAAATTCCCTCACAAGGGACACACTCTCCAATAATTTCTCTCTTGGGGGCCTCTCTCTTTCTCTCTGTTTTTTTGTTTTCTTCAGTTTCCGATCTGAATTTCCCACATTTCCATCTTTTCCTGAAAGTTTTGTCGTTACGGATCCGCCTTTCTCGCTCTGGACTTCAGCCAAAGCTTGATTTCATCACCGTTATTCGGTTTAGAATACAGAGCGATTTAGCTGTTCGTTTTTGGAACTGTTAATTGAACATTTTGCTTTTCACTTGGCCGGACTGTTCTTTGAATTGGGGCTGTTTGTTGACCCAAATTCCGCGATTCTCTTGCTCTACAGTGCTGGATTTCTCGTGGGTGTTGTGAGAAACCGCTAGAAATGGCGTTGTGAAGGTTGTTCTCGGCAAGCATTTCGGCCCCAGATGGTCCTTTTGGGAGTTTGGCGTTGCTTCACAGATCTGCCATGGAAGACGTTAAAACAGAGCTTGTTCTAGCACTCCTTCTTGCTGTAATTTCTGTGGGGTTTGGCGCTACCGACCCCAATGATCTTGCTATTCTCAATGACTTTAGAAAAGGGTTGGAAAATCCAGAGCTCTTGAAATGGCCGCCCAAAGATAACGACCCATGTGGCAACAAATGGCACTATGTGTTCTGCGATGGTTCGAGGGTTTCCCAAATTCAGGTCCAAGGTTTTGGACTGAAGGGCCCTTTGCCGCAGAATTTCAATCAGCTTTCTATGCTTGTGAATATCGGTCTTCAGAAGAACCAATTCTACGGTCCCTTGCCATCGTTCAGTGGCCTGAAGAATCTCCGGTACGCGTTCCTTGATTACAACAATTTCACTTCGATTCCGGCTGATTTTTTCACTGGCCTCGATAGTTTAGAAGTTCTTGCTCTTGATGGGAATAATTTAAATGGTAGTTCTGGGTGGATGTTTCCATCGGCGTTGAGCAATTCAGCTCAGTTGACGAATCTTACTTGTATGAGTTGTAATTTGGTTGGTCCCTTGCCGGACTTTCTTGGGTCTATGTCCTCTTTATCTGTGTTGTCGCTCTCTAACAATAGACTCACCGGTGGAATTCCGGCGAGTTTTAAGGGCATGATATTGACGAGGTTTTGGTTGAATAATCAAGTGGGAGATGGAATGAGTGGTTCTATTGATGTGGTGACGACGATGACCTCGTTGAATAGTTTGTGGCTCCATGGGAATCATTTCTCAGGGACTATTCCAGATAACATTGGGGATTTGAGTCTTCTGCAGGATCTGAATCTGAATGGTAATGAATTTGTTGGTTTGATTCCCAAGAGCTTAGGTGATATGAGTTTAAGGAATTTAGATTTGAACAATAACAATTTCATGGGTCCAATCCCAAAGTTTAAAGCATCAAAAGTGAGTTATTCCTCAAACCAGTTCTGTCAAACTGAGCAAGGGGTTGATTGTGCTCCTCAAGTCATGGCGCTGATCGAGTTTCTCGGCGCCATGGATTACCCTTTAAGGCTTGTCTCTGCTTGGACTGGGAATGATCCATGTGAAGGCCCATGGCTGGGATTGAACTGCAGATCTGGGGATGTCTCTGTCATTAACTTACCTAAGTTCAATTTGAATGGGACCTTGAGTCCTTCACTTGCAAATTTAATTTCGCTTGCTGAGATTCGGCTGCAGAACAACAATTTGAGTGGTTCGATTCCATCAAATTGGACTGGTTTAAAGTCTCTTACTTTGTTGGATGTTAGTGGGAATAACATCTCCCCTCCTGTGCCACAATTCAGTAGCACTGTGAAGCTTACTACTGGTGGCAACCCTTTGTTAGTTAGTAAGCAATCCCCATCGTCGGGAATTGGAGGTCCATCTCCTTCTGATAGCCAGTCTTCTCCAACGACAGAACCGGGTTCTAATTCTGGAAATGGGATAGGACAAACACCTAATCGTTCCAAGGCATCTATAATAGTTTCTACAGTAGTTCCTGTTGTAAGTGTGGTAGTTGTTGCTTTTGTTGCTATTCCTCTGTCTATATATTTGTGTAAGAAGAGGAAACGCAATGGCCAGGCTTCAAGTTCTCTGGTCATTCATCCAAGAGATCCATCTGATCCCAACAATTTGGTTAAGATTGTTGTTGCGAATAACACAAATAATAGTACATCTACCGCCACCGGAAGTGGTTCAGGAAGCAGAATCAACAGTGAACTTGGTGATCCTCATGTCATTGAAACTGGGAATCTAGTCATATCTGTACAAGTTCTACGAAATGTGACAAATAATTTCTCTTCAGAGAATGAGCTCGGTCGTGGCGGATTTGGAGTAGTTTATAGGGGAGAATTGGATGATGGAACAAAAATAGCAGTCAAAAGAATGGAGTCAGGTGTAATTAGCAGCAAAGCTTTGGATGAGTTCCAATCTGAAATTGCAGTTCTTTCAAAGGTACGGCATCGTCATTTGGTATCGCTGTTGGGATATTCAGTTGCAGGAAATGAGAGACTTCTCGTTTATGAGTATATGTCTGAAGGGGCTCTCAGCAAGCATCTTTTTCATTGGGAAAGCTTTAAGCTCGAGCCTCTTTCTTGGAAGAGGAGGTTAAACATTGCCTTGGATGTTGCTAGAGGGATGGAGTATCTTCATAGTTTAGCCCATCAGAGCTTCATCCACCGGGATCTCAAATCTTCGAATATCTTACTTGGTGACGATTTTAGAGCAAAAGTTTCTGATTTTGGATTGGTTAAACTAGCACCTGATGGTGAAAGTTCTGTAGTAACCAGGCTTGCAGGGACATTTGGTTACTTGGCACCAGAATATGCTGGTAAGCTTTTAAATTTTTGTGGATGAAATCTTAAATCAAAATAAATTAGTGATAGAATTTGGGATGGCTTTTGTATATGTTCTTAAAAGGTAGACTAAAGAACAGAATTTGTTAGTAATAAAGCCTTGAAGTAACTCATTTTTCTCATTGTTATGATAGTTTCCTATCTAACTTCTACTTTCATGGTTTCATTGGTACAGTGACAGGTAAAATTACCACCAAAGCCGACGTGTTTAGTTTTGGTGTTGTGCTAATGGAGCTATTGACTGGACTAATGGCTCTGGACGAAGATAGATCTGAAGAAAGTCAGTATCTAGCTGCATGGTTCTGGCATATAAAATCAAACAAGGAGAAGCTGATGGCTGCTGTGGATCCAAGCTTGGGTTGTAAAGAAGATATATCTGAAAGCATTTGCATAATTGCTGAATTAGCTGGACATTGCACTGCAAGGGAGCCTACCCAACGTCCTGATATGGGTCATGCTGTCAATGTCCTTGCTCCACTTGTCGAGAAATGGAAGCCAATTGACGACGACACAGAGGAGTACTCTGGAATTGACTATAGCCTACCCCTTAACCAAATGGTGAAGGGATGGCAAGAATCCGAAGGGAGCGATTTCAGTTACGTCGACCTGCAAGACAGTAAGGGCAGCATACCATCAAGACCAACTGGGTTTGCAGATTCGTTTACTTCGGTTGATGGTCGTTGAACGAGGTACCTTGATGCTCTTCTCTTTCCCTCATGCTTTTCTCTAGTAGGTGGACAGCTGGTTGTCCGTTCAATCTGTTTCGATACGCTGTTGAATATGTCCCAGTTCTTTTCTGCTTTTACTGTGGGATAAATTTGGAGATTTCTGATGCCAGAGAAATCTCAATTGTAGGTTATGGTTTTTTTGATAATGTGGATGTAGATAGATAACAATGGTTCTTGAAACTGGATAGTTACTTTTTTCTTCTTTTGTGCTTGTAAATTCCTTGTGAAACAGACTTGCAAGTTGCAATGTTCTCTTGTTGCACTTCTTGCATCTTGAGTTCAAAAAATGAATTTACATTTCTGTTTGTTTCTTGGATTGAGAAGGGGAGAAGAGGCAGAGGTAAGAGAGGAAAAAGTTGTTCAATGACAGAATTGTTTTGATAGGAAAAAAACAAGTTATATTGGTATGGAGCTTGCAGCAACTCAGAGACAGAATTCTAGCAGCCAGCTACAATGAGATGAAAAATATATTAGGTTCTTTTTGCCCTTGAAGTTCTATATATTATTCTATTTTCTGTTTTGGTCATTGACCTTAAATTTTGATTATAGTCTCAGAAAATGTATTTTGTTTTGTTTTTCAATTTTTTAAAATTTTCTCATTAAATTCTGCCTTTTAACTGCTGTCCTGGAAATTTTATTCCTAGTTTTTGAAATTATGATGTGATACTATCAACAATCCACCAGCTATACCTACTATCGAAATGTTAGATGTTCAAATTCCCGCTCTTTATTGTATCCAAATTGTCATATTAACAGTTTTACTAGAGGGGTTAAATGTAAGGTTTAAGCATCTAGAATTTGAATTTGAATTTTTGTCTTATAATTTTTGGGGCTCTCTCTTATTTTTCTCAGAAGTTTTTATAATATCTATTTCTAATTTTGTTCTCTCTAAAAATTGTATTCATTTTTCTTACTTTGTTTTCTCCCCCTTCAATTTTTTTTCAAAATGATTTATTTTTTAAATTAAACACTTGAAAATGTATTCCAAACACACTTTAATAATTTATGAAACACTTTATGGAAACAATTATAATTAAATCGATGTAGAACCAATGATTATATGAAAATTAAATTTAATAAAACACTAGAATTATAATTTCTCAAATCACTTCCAAATATACTTAAGTAGCTTAACCTCCACAAAATTTTAAAAAAAGAGTAAATGGAAGCTATCTTTTTCATCTTTTTTAAAAATAATTTATAAGGCACAATGTAATGTCCTTGGGAGGAGAGATTTGAAAATCTGAACTTAAGAGAGGTCTCTTAATGCATGTCAATTACCTCTAAACTATAATAATTTAAGTCAAAATAACTCTATTTTCCATGTAATATATATATATATATTTTAATTTAAAGAAAAGAAAAACAAAGAGTGTTGAGATAAGATTGAAAGGCTATAAATTATGAGGCAGAATGATTGAAATTGGGTAAGGCATTGAGATATTTGTGATGCATATAATGATATCCCCTATTGAGAGGGGCAGCCTTGAGAGCCATAGAAAAATGAAAGCAGTGGGCACAATGGAGAGAGCTCACCATCATTTGGCATTTGGCTAATTGCTATCTCACCTAAACCAATTCTCACAAGCAAATATGAAGATGATGGAATCATTACCTCCATCAATTATCCTCATATCTCTCAATATATTTTTTTAATTTTTTTTTTTGTAATATACAGAATGAAAACAAATATTTTTATACCATATGTATTGTCTTAGGATTTCATGGTCACTTTCAATAATTTGTGTGACTCTAGTTTTATATATAAGAATTAATACGTGGCGTGATTGATACATTATATACGTGGCGCAATTTTAAAGAAACAACATTTTGAAGAAACAATTAAGATTTAAATACTACTTTGATCATAATACTTTTGACTTTAATTCATTTTCATCCTTATATTTACAAATTTTTCATTTTAGTCCATGAGCTTTGAATTTTTGGTAATTTTGGTTCATGTACTTTGAAAATATTCATTTTTGTCCTTGTATTTTTAAACTCTAATCATTTTTGTCTCTTCATTCTTATTTTTATTTCATTTTTAAGGATAAAAATATTTAAAAAGAAATTCAAGAACCAAAATGAATTAATGTTGAAAGTACAACTGGATTTCATTCCATTTTAGTCCCTAACCTTCAGTTGTCCAAATATACTTTCAATAAATCTTAAATTTACAAAGTTCAATATTTTTATCGATTTATTGATAGTATAAAAATTAAAAATAATATTTGGAGACTAAAATACAAATACAAATACAGTACAAAATAATAATCTTGAGTTTTTATTTTCTTTTCCTTTTGACAATATGGGTGAGAAGGAATGAACCTCCGACCTCAAAGTTGATAATAATGTTGAGTTATTGATATACTAATGTAAAGTCAACTTTGTGATAAATAGTTATCCCAAAGACTATAATTATTCAATATTATCAACTTTTGAGTTATTGATATACTAATGTAAAGTCAACGACTCGAACTACAGTTATTCAACATCATTTTATTATTCTACCTCTTTTCAGGTGCAATGATAGAAAGTAGAGGTACTTTGAGATGATGATGAAGAGCCATGGGTACGAAAGTTTCATTATTAATCTCACTTTTAACACTTTAAAATCCAAATCATTCCTGTTTCCAACATTTAAAAAAAAAAAAACAAAAGAACTTAAAACGTTAACAGTTTTCAACATCTGACAGCAGGAAAAAGTTTATTACATCTTGTTTATAACTTGAAATCAATCCATAAAAAATGTTGTAATTTAACATATGCAAATTAATTAACAAAATAAATATATATATCAATTAAAAAAAACTCAACCCCACAAAAAAAATATACTTATTGTAAGATAAGACTATCCGTTACATGTTGAAATTATATTAAAAAGTTGAATTATTTAATAAGTTACTTCCATTGTCAAAAAAAAAAAAAAACAAAAAGTATAGCTCAATTAACAAATAGTTTGTTGTCGATCAAGGGATATTGTACTAAAAAATATACATATATATAAAAAAGAAAAAAAAAAAAAAGCTACTTCATATTTAATATTTGTGAATAATTAATAATATATGTTAATTGTTTTTTTTTTGGAAGATTTAATTTATTCTGCTCTACTTCTTCACTATTGATTTTCTTCATTTTTTTTTTCTTAAATGTATGAAAGATAATTTATGCAATAAATATCAATCTTTTCCAATTCCATGTATAATGAAAAAATAAATGATCATTACATTCTTGCACATTTAATATTTATATTAATTATTATTATATTGTTTGGGCATTTAACATTTTTTTTTTAGTTTCGGTTTTTTTCCCCTTTTGTCTTTCACCCATAAGTATCCACCCTCTTAAATCTTATTTAATAATTAGTACTGTTAAGATATGTTTTGCTCCTAACTTCTCGATGTTGAGCTTGATTTAGTAATATTGACATGTACTTCGTGCCTAAAGATTGGAAGTTCAATCTCCTACTCTACAATTTATTATACTAAAAAAACTTCTTGACCATTAGTATTTTTTATTTTATTTTTATTAAAAATATGAAATACAAAGTGATGCAATAAATATAAATCCAGTTATATAATAATAAATGATCCATTAGAATAGAATACATCTTGCATTATCCCTCTCTATTTATTGTCAAAGTACAAATGGTTGTCTTTGAAAATGTTGTAATGACAAAGCAAAGAATAATTATGTTTCCAAATTTGTTTTATTTTAATTTTGTAAATGTGGCACAATATTATATTTTCTAAGTCAGGTAATTAAGCACACATGATTGTGTTTTTTTTTTCAAATAGATTTTTATTTTTATTTTCAAATAAATTGAAAGTACCTCATAATCTCATGAGATTATGTTTAAATATTTTAATTTTATGCATTTGTATTTTGACTAATTGCAAGATAAAGAATAAATTGAAAGTCTCTCAGAATCTCGTAACATTATGTTTAGATATTTTAGTTCCATGCATTTGTATTTTGACTAATTGCAAGACAAAGAATAATTATTTTACTTTCAAGTCAAACTAATTGATTCAAGATCTCTTAAAATCTTATAACTTTATGTTTATATATTCTATTACTATGCATTTGTATTTTGATTAATTGCAAGATAAAGAATAATTATTTTTCTTTTGAATTAAATTAATCGATTCAATATATATTTTAATCTTATACTTCTTTTTTTCTCACATTCATTTTATTTTAAATTTGCAATTGTTACTTAATGTTGCATTTGCTAAGTCATGTGATTAATAAAATATAATTGTGTTTTTTTTCAAATAGATTGAAAGTTTCTCTCAAAATTATTTTTATTTATAATAACGCTACTTACTTTGATGCTAAATTGATTTAAAAGCTTTTTCCCTTTAATATAATTTTATTTTGCAAACCCAATTATAATAATTTTATATTAAAAACTTATTAATCATATTCTGAAATTTATCACTTCACAATTTCTTTTTCTTTTTCTTTTTTTAAAAAAAGTGTACAATTGGTTCTTGCTAGTATTCCCGAAGAGAATAATTGCACACAATATATAATTATACGCAACTAGGTGTACGATTGATTGGAAAAATGCTGTTGGGCTTATCTCATTAACTAAAAACTCACAATTTTTCAAAAAAAAATAATAATAATAATACTAATAATAATAATAATAATAAAATCACAAACAAAAAGATAAAAGAGGGGGAAAACCCCGAAAACCAAGGAAAAAGAAAGAAAGAAAGAAAGAAAAACATTTAAAAAGAACCTTGAATTAGGGGGAAAAAAGGAAAAGGAAAAAAAATAAACAAACTCAAAAGTGGAAAAGAAAATAAGAAGGGAAAACGTAAAAGAGAAGAAAGTAAGAATGAAGTGACGCAACAGGCGTCAATTAGGATAGAGTTCTTTTATTAAAAATAATAGTAGAACGTGGCCCAATTAGTGTGTGACACGTGGCAGAAATTATCTAATTTCAGGTCTTTTACATTAGCTAAATTAGGAAAAATGAATCTTGTGAGAATTTAAATCGGAAAAGAAGGGATCAAGGAAATAAATTATTATATTTAATTAAATAAGGAAATTGGAAACGAAAATATGGAAAAAAAGGGATCAAGGAAATACATTATTATATTAATTAATCATGTGTATATTTAGGGAAATTAGAAACGATGATGTGGAAGCGGCCAAAATGAAAAGGAAAATTCAAACAAAAGAATACCAATTGTATCTTTTTTGAAGATTAAAATCTATACACAAAATTATGACGTCAAAGTATTGATTTGTTAGAAATTTAAGTGATTAAATTTGACAAAAATGAATTATCACTATAACACTATCATGTTTCCATCTATATCAATACTATATTAAAAAGAGCAATATGTGGAGAATTTTTACATTCTCTTTTTGCCTTTGAATATTTAGATAATGACTATTTTGCCCTCATATCCATTCATGTTGTTTGTACTTTTTAGTCTTCTTTATTTTTTATTTCATGAAATTTCCAAACAACTTTTTTTTTTTTTTTTTTTTTTTTAGAAAACACACATTTTTACATGATAAGGCACATCTCTTCACATAATAACCACAATCCATTAAAGACATGTCATTTCCCATAATAATTACAATTCTTTAGAAATTAAATTTCAATATTTTTATTTTGCTTTGACACCTATCCTCCATTTTGGTAATGTAAGATGATAAGAAGAGTTTTACTTTTATAAGAGATTAATCTCAAAACCCTTTAAATAGAATGAAAATTAAAAATTTTCGTTCTACATCAAGTGAAGTTGCATATAACTTATTTTCATCAATGAAGAGGTAATATTGTTATCTTCAAATCTTGAAAGTTAAACTTTTATCATTTCTATTGAGAGTTCGATAATAATATATATATATAGATATATATATATATTATTTTGTTTACGACTTTATTAGGTAGAAATATATAATTTCTATAAAATACTAAACATAATTATATTAAATATATTAAAGAAAGTAGATATATTTCTAGAAATATATATCAATATTAAAATGAAATGTAAATACAATTAAGAAATTTTTCATAAAATAGTTAAAAGTGAAAATTAGATTATATTTTTAATATTATATTTAGAATATCATAAATATCTTAATATTTCGAATTTGAATATGCTTTTTGAATATCTTTTCTACTAATATCTTATCTTCAAATAAAACAGAATCGAATTATTAGTTTATTTATATAATAAAAAAAATCTAAAACTAGAGTGACAATTAATATTAAAACTAATTTCTAATTTACTATTAATAAATAATAGTTATTATATTAACTATAAGCGTCTCTTATTCAAATCATTCAAAATACCTTTCTTTGACATGATATAGAAATTTAAAACTAAAAAAATAGATGGAAAAAAATTGCATCCAATAGGATTTAAACCTATACCAAAGGTTTAGAAGACCTCTGTTCTATCCATTAGACAATGTAAGCTTTTCATTCCAATTTTTTTTTTCGTATTTTCACCTCTCTTGTTCGTAAAAAAAGGTGTGAGAATTCCGGAAATTGCGTATTCAATTCAACGATGCATTACATTAACTAATACATTACTTAAAATTAAGTAAATTGAAAATTTTTATTTCGTTCATTATTTGCATTCAATAAAATTTGATATATTCGTTATTTTAGTTTCACTATAGAAATGTATATTATGAAAAAAAAATTTACCACATGCAATGCACATGCCTCTTAACTAGTGATTCTAAAAACTGTCATAAACACATTTCTTAACTCTTTTTTTTTTTCTTTCAGTAATTGTCTGTGTGCATCAATGACACATCTAAAATATGTCATTATTTAATGTTTCATGACTTTTTAATGTAGTCAATAATAAGTCTTTATTGATATTTATTGTCTGTCATAGTAACACTTTCTTTGACAATGTGTCATTGCCCATAAATGACCCAGAAGTTGATTTTTTATGTCAATTAAACATTTATGTTAACATTGAAAATTTGTCACGAAAACATTATCAATAATGCTTTAATCACAACACTTTCTAGATTTCATTGAATTACATGCATCAACACTTATTTATAGTCATCGAAGTTCGATCGATGATAGTATTTTAATGTGAAATAAATACATCTCATGATGTTTTTTTAAATGTCAAAGACATACTTATAACGATAGATAATTATTTGTTTCATATATGTCATTACACCTATGTTTTTGCTAATAAAATTGGATACATTTTTTCAATATGCTAATAATTACAAAGCTCATTTTAAAAAATTTAATTTTCTTGAATTCAACACATCATTATTCTTCTTTGAATGTTTGTATTTGTAGGAGAAGAAATGATATTGAGAAGTGTAGAAGGGCAGCAATGGCAGAGGGTTTTGCCTATATTCACATCACAAACTTGCTATGATTCATATTGCATTATAGGATGCCAAGGTCAATTTGGATCTCAAGCAAATGGAGTTTGTTTTGGGCCTAGGACATGTTCATGTACATATCCTTGTTCATGATCTTCACCTTCATTATTATTCTATCATATTATTGCACAATTTGAGGCTCAAACTACATCAAGGGTGGTTTTGTTTGATTGGCATTTAGTTTAATATGCATCGTATAAATTGTTTGAGAATAAGATATATTTGAGAAGAAAATAATTGTCTTTTGTTATGTATGAGAATATAGTATTATATATGAATAAATAGTGCAAATGTTTCGTGTTGCATGAGAATGTTATTAATTATGCAACAATAAAGCGTTAAATTAATCAAAATTGCCATCTAGCAATTACTTTATTTAGTTGCTTTTATGTAATTAGCTGTTCTTATTTAATTTATTTTTATTAAGTTAAATTATTAAAATGAATTTTTAGAAATAAGATATTAACTTAGTTTACATTCATTAATAAATTTACTATAAGTAATATACCTTAACTTGTAGGTTATTGATTTTATTTAGAAATGAATCTTAATAATTATCCTCAAAGTTAATAAAATATCATAAACTTTAAATTATGATTTATTAGTACAATAATTTAATTGAAGAGTTAATAATAAATGTTATATTTCATAAAGCAAATATAATTTATATCGAAGTGATTATTAAACACATACATACACAAAATGAACATTTAAACTATGGCACATTAGTTAATCATTTTTTCATACTTTAAAAAAATGATAAATAATAATAATAATAATAATTAATAACACAACAAAATGTTTTCCATAACTACATTTTCGATCCATTGAAATGTTGACTACTAAAAAAAATTCACTCTTTTCTTCCGTCGACCCAAACACTTGTGAGCATTGCACATACACATGCTCGTATTAATAAAAGGCTAACATCCTTACTTGAATCTGGAGGGGTCAAGATACAAATGATTCTATAATCAAAAGTTTATCTTCTGAGCAGATTGAGAAAAAACTAGCAATTGCTCAAATCAAAGCAAATGAATGACCTTTGCGCCTTGACGATGGCAAGGTACTTGAGCCAACAGAAAATAACCGCATCAGAAACTGGATGGTTCTTTCGGTATCACGATTGGCTCCTATGAATAATATGAATATCACTCCTCGTCATGTAATTGCAACACATGCTAGTGAATCACCAAAGGCAACACAAGATCACAAAGCAGCCTGTGCCCTCTTCTGATTCTGAGCATACTGTCGTATAACATGTGAATTACAGTCCACAATACCCTGAAACGAATTATAACTAACTATTAGGCTGCTGAAGTTGAGAAAAACAAGGTTCAATGTAGGTAAAAGGCAAGGAACATGTTATTGACAGAAACAAAATCGACAAGCAAAGCGACATAGAATTTTATATGGTTCACTAACAGTGTGTTGGAAGCATCAGAAAAATACAGAGCAGAGGCATAGAGAATTTACATATGGTACCCCGTGCTTGGTTATTTGAAGCGCAAGATAACAGATTCAAGGTATTCCAGTAGAACAGAATAAGAGAAGAGACAGGGATGGGCTCCCTTGCAATGTTCAGTATCTATTTAGTAACAGCTAAACACACAGAGACTAAAAGTCGTAGTATGGACCATGAAAAAATGAGCTTAGCAGATTTTAATGCTGGCAATCGTTGATTAATAGGAATTGGTGCACACTGCACACTATTACCAGATAAAATAAATTCATAATCAACTAGAGGCCTAAAAATGATCAAGCAATTGATGATTTGAACTTGTGTGGTTTATTCCAGATGTACCTGTACGGCTAGGTGTGACTATAGTTCAGAGAAACAATCAATGTGGAAAGCTTGAACAGGATCCAACTTCTGGTCTTTCAATGAGGTTATGGGCACAGCTGATGAGATTTTTGATGAACAAAATTGTTTGTAGGGGCGAACTGCAGGAGGCAACAGTAAATCGGTTTGTTTGTTTACTGATAGCAGCCGTCCACATTTACTGCAAGACCAGATTAACACATCATTAAATATCAAATCCATACAAAACCAAACGTGGAAGCAATGAAAAACCCTTGACGCACCTACAAGCTTTTGAAAATAAATTTTGGTAGCTGCAGATCCAAAGCTACAAAAAAGTACCACAAATTAAATGACAAGAACAAGTCGTGTCGACAAATTCAATGAGTGATGTTACCAATAGAGGATATAGAGCTGCTTTTGCTTGATTTCCAATAAAATACTGCAGCACCGTGGCAGCATGCTCCTGCATAAAGATAAAGAAATTATCATCTCTGAGACAGAGTAAGCTCCAGAAATGTGAATGAAAGTAAACATAGTGAGCAGAGTGATAGGTACCGTAACATGTCTGAACAAATGATGATTTGAAAAACCCCTGGCATGTACATGGCTGCCTCTCTGTTGCAACACAAAAAGTTTTAAATAAACTGCACCAGTTGCCAACTTACGTATTTAAGTAAGATACAGTGAAAATCAGTGGGAAAAATGCAATGAATCAGAACCAGGTGGAGGCTTGGAGCATAAATAATAATTTTAGAAAAATAAACTAAGAATAATTGCATTTGTAAAGAACACCATGTCTGCTTAGTCTCAGATCCGCTAAAATACAATGATACAAATGATATTTGAAAGTTGATTTTGAATAAAAAAAATATATTCATATAACTAGAACTTAGTAAAGGTCATTAAAAATTTTGGCACAGTACCACCACGCCAACTATTTCATAAATCAACTGGTTGCATATCTTTAGACCATGCAACTGGGAGGTAAAGTACCTCATATCAGGAGTAAAGAAACTTCCATAGCTTGGTCAGGCAATAACACAATTCATTGAAAGAATTATCTTGTTGGCAGTACATCAGAATAAGAAGTAAAAAAATTTGACAATGAATATTTACGCGCAAAATAGAGTACCTCATCGGGAGAAAAGAAAGCGACAGCATCTGGTTCAACAGAACCAACTGGATGCAGTGATACTACGGCTCTAAAGACTGAAGGAATGACCAACTCAATCACACCAGCTTTATCTGTGGGAGTAGCACCAAGTGATCCGGGACTCATCCTAGGACTATGATAGCTATGTTCTTTCAATGCTCCTATTGAATTCTCATTTGCTTGAGAGGGAAGGGCTGAAGCATGTTTTAACCAGTCCAATCTCTCATAAGTGAAAATCTTAAGCTCTGGCAGTTCCTTTTCCATACACGTTAGAATATCTGAGAGTGATCTAGAATCATTAAGCTCATTTTGTTTGACATCTGTCACTCTATGAGAAAAACAAGGCTTCTTCAGAGCAGGCTCATTATTTGACCCATTTTCATCTTCAAGATGAGGGGAAAACCGTCTTTTCTGGTCCATGAAGGCCTTTAAAGCTAACCTATTAACAAGTAGAGCATCAGTAAAATGTTCACCTGAACTTATGGAAGTCAGATTAAGCATGATTTTGTCTATCATTCAAAAATTCCATGGCAGCTGAAACTGTTCTACAGTAAAGTTGAAGCAAGAACAATTTCAAGGTCAATTCATTAATCAACTTCATCTCTATATCAGAAAATATGTTAAATAATTAAAACCATTTATAGGTGAAACAAGCAATGTGACTATATGATCACCTCATTAGATCCAGGGGCATTTACCATTTGGTTACAACACAAAAATGAGCATAAAAAACAAAAATAATATATCTGTTTGACACCATCCATAACCTAATGATACCCAGTTAACTATGAAATATCATTTCCACAAGGAATCTATTCATCTTATAACTTAGGTATTTATTATTATGTTTATTTCTTTTTTTATTTTTTATTTTATAAAACACCGTACTGTCATAGAGAAACATGAAAGTAAGGGGCATACAAAAAGATGGACCACAAAAGAACCCCCCAAAAAAAGGTCTTCAATCCACACAAGAATAGTCACAGTTTCACCTAATTACAAAAGGCCATTAGAGGCCATCACAAGAATTAAACAACCTAATATTTTCCCAAAAAACATCCCAAGACCGATCAAACTCTCAAAGATCTTCTTTTTTTGTTTTTCCAAGCCAACCCCATACCCACAAGATTTAGGAAAAAACAAAAGTTTGCCAAATAACTTTTTCTTTACTTTATCCTTGAGGGAGCGAACAACAGAACCTCCTCCATCATGGCCCTGCATGCCCTATTACAATTTACAAACAATAGAAGCCTCAAAGGAGTCCAAAAAGGGGCCCCAAATCAATCGCACAAATTGGAAACTCCAAAATAAATTATCAACATCCTCCAAAGATCCTCTGCACAAGATGTGCCACTGAGTACCAAAACACGAAGAAGAATGCATATGAATGTGATCCATAGTGTTGACTTTGTCGTGCAAAACCTGTCAGGCGGAAAACTTCGACCTTCTTTAGAATTCCAACATTCCAAAGAAAGGAAAAACGAAGGGACTGTTGGGGAGGAAGCGAGGTGCATAAAGATTAGGAGAAAAAGGATTACGGGGACCAAATCCGAGAATTTCTTCTTCCCTGGCCAATCTAAATATCCCTAATTAACCCCAAAACGACCATAATCTCCGATGCTTCACTATCTGCCAAAGGATAGAAACTTACATACGTTCATGCAACATACTTGATCGAATTATTTGGGAATTTATTAATATCATCGAGTCGAGCCTGGAAGCTAAGTTTCCTGCTATCTCTTTAAAATAATGAATATGGGAACTATAACTTAGCCAGTCAAGTCTAGATTATCACGAAGCAATATGAAGAAATGTCAAGTAAACTTCCAAATTCAAGTAGTTTCTGATTCATGGCCTAGGGTCAGCTATTTTTCTGGATAGGTATATGCAAAATATCTAAACCAACCTGGTTCGGTCAACTGCAGATGCACCAGCCTGGCCAGCTAATTGACGCTTCCAAGCATAAGCAACCACCGCGCCATCAGGACACACTAAAGGCATATGTAGACCCCAAGAATTACTTCTCGAAAGAAGAGATTCACTGAGAACACCGGACTCTTCAAGCTGCTTTCCTAACAAAAATAGAGGAAAAACAATTAAAATCTTGCTAATGTTAACCCCTTGTTTCCAATTGTATGATCTCATCCCATAAAAATGAAGTCCCTTCTTGAAATCGTAGAAGTAACCCTAAAAAAAGAAGTGATGCAACATACCAACTGCACGAAGGTCAAGGAGGTGTTGGCGCATGGAAGCGTCTTCTTTCTGAAACAAGTGGAGGGGCTTAGTGCTTTGATGAGGCTGGGCAGTGACGCAGAGGGCTTCGAGAAGGCGATCAGCGCCGAGCCTGATGTCGGCGATGAGACGAGCGGCGTGGCCGAGTCTGTCCATGGCGAGTGCGACCTGCTTCGGCGGCGCGTCGTCTGCAGAGGCGGGAGAGTGAGGGGGAGCAGTGTTAGGGCTCACCGTCGCAGTATGGCCCTGCGCTGGCTGCTGAGTCTGTCGCATTTACCCTCCGCCGATGTTCACTGCTTCCAATTTCTTTCCCCAAAAGCCTTCGGAGGTGTGACCAAGACGACTGCTAATTTCTGAATTTCCACCCTGCCTTTTCTTTTCTTAAAATTAAAATACTAATATTTTTCAATTAAAATAATAATAAATTCACCTTTTATTTAATTTTTCTTCTACAATTAACTCGACTACCATAAATATTATATCGAGATATCTCACCTACATTGTTGTACTAGAAAAATTAATTTTCCATCAGAAATAAATTATAACCAAAAAAAAAAAAAAGTGACAAAAATGTAAGGATCTAACTTTTAAAATGGTCTTCTTAAAAAATAACTTTTAGAATGATGAAACCATAAATAAGTGCCCATATTCTATTTATATATTTAAAATGTCCAAATTCAATGTAATTCCTCAGTCTAGCTTTGAAGAACTTCATATCACAAATAATACTAATAGAAAACATAGATTCAGATTTTATTAACTCTACCTCTTCAAATTTTTTTCAAATACCTCTTCAAGAAAATATTTATTTAGTCTTGCGGTATAAATAATAAAATTAAAAAAATATATAATTTATTAACTCAACTTTAAATCAATAATACTTTGGTTCAACTAACATGTTGGTATAAGTATCTGTTGACTACCAATAAGTTTGTAGTTCAAATTTTCTATTGGTTGTACTTTAAAAAGATCATGATATTCAAATCTAATTTCTTTTAAGAAATTTACTTGTTAGGAGAGGATGGACCCATAATATTCTATATTTTTTTCAACAGAAAACTTCACTATTTAGGATATAATTTTTTTCCTTTCATTTTATAGGCTGTTTTTTTTTGGATAAATTCTTTTCTTTTAGAGTTAAAACTCAAAAGCAGTAAGTTATTTACTCAATTTAAAGTATAGAAATATAAATTACATTAAAAAAAATATATAATCCCATGGCGGCAAAACTGCCAGAGTCTAAGAACCACAAGAACAAATGCAGAATGAATCTTCTTCTCCTGAACTCGGAATAGAAGTCTTTCCAATCATGCAATCCAAAATCAGCGCCTTCTTCAAACCCTCTTCTTCGATATCATCCCACAGGTCGTCGGAACCCTTGAATTCAAACGCCGACGACAACGACTATGGAGCATTAAAGATCTGGGAAAAGGTAGAGCACCAATTCATCAACACGTATAAGCGAAGGTATCCCAGATTCTTCTCTTCTTCTTCTCTCAGAAATTGTAATTGGTTGTTATTGATGAAATCCCTTTCGTTTAACTCTTAAGGAATGTGAAATGTCCACAACGTGTCGACTCGGAGACAAAAATTCCAATTCTAGACGATTCGTCTGCAAAAGCAGAATTGGCTTCATCGACCAAAATTATGGTGAAGAACAAGAAAAGAAGCTACGCTCAGTACCATTTACTTTTCGGTCAGTCTGATTTTTTGCTCCATTTTTGTTCCACATGTGGAATCAAATATGCTCGTGGGGATGAAGACGATGAACAATCTCATAAAACATTTCATAAGAAGTACACTTGTGGAATCCAATTTAAGGTAAACACCCAATGTTTTATTTTTTCTGGTTTCTTTCTGGGTCTCTTTCTAATTGCATTTTTGCACCATTGGTAGGGATGGACTCACGAAAGGGTTATCGATATTCCCTCCGTTGAAGGCGGTCGTATTTTGTTGATGTTGGATTCTGACCCTTCTGCTCACAAGAACAAGGTCCAAACTCTATTAAATTTGGACTGTTGAAGTGAAGTACTTAGTGAAATTTAGTTATCTTGAGTTAATCTAAAATTTTTCTTAAATCTTTATAAATTTTGTTATACTGGAAGGTTGAAGAGGTGGTGAAGATGATGGAAAAAGAGCTGGAAGTGGATGGATATTGCATAAGAATTATCAGGTGCTTAACTTACTGTAAACTGGGCAATTTCAGAGTTCTCGATCATGTTGATTCTTTTGCACACATCCATCTGAATATGTATAATTGGGCTTCTAAATTGTTATGCCATCAAATTTCAGGATCAAATCTGTTTTTGATGTTCTTAATGTTTTCATTTTCTAGTTATATTCCCAGACTTCCATTTTGCATTTACTGTGGTTCTTGATTATCATGTTTCTGCACTTACTTTTCTTATCCCAACTGCAGGTTTATCTGTTTGTTTCATCCCAAAGAATAATAGGATGTCTAGTTGTAGAACCAATAACGAAAGCTTATAAAGTTGTCTCATGCTATCTGGACGAAAGACATGAAGAGTCTAAGATGAAGGATTCAAAACCAAATTCAACTACCTTGCAGTTTGGTAACATCACTTTCCCGAGAGAAGCCATTTTGAAGAAACCTACTAATAATCCTGAGGCAATGGAAATGAACATGAATGGTGCAATTTTATGTGAAGAAGAAGTTGTTCCTGCTGTTTGTGGAATTCGTGCAATTTGGGTTACTCCTGCCAACAGAATAAAGCATATTGTCAGCCAATTGCTAGATGCTGCAAGGTAAACAATTATAAAGACATTAACATCATTACCTTTTCCTAATTTTCTCTTCAAATGCTGAAACCTAGGAAACTACCTTATAAAATTGGACTTATTGCATTTATATTGACAAAAGCATGCTACTTTTATTGAATTCTTAGACATACTTTTTTCTTGAAAAGGGCATAAATTATTAGATATAATTAGATGCTAGGAAGTTTCCCTTATAGACATCAATGGCCAATTGTGCCAAGTATCATAGGAGACTAGATTCAAATATTCTTTGAGATCTTATTAGGGTTTTTTTTTTTTTTTTTGACTAATTTGCGTCTTACCACACAGGGAGTAGGTCTCTCGAGCCTTATTTAAACAAAAGGATAAGTGCCAAGATGTTAGTTCAAACACACTTCTAAAATGGGGCTACAGGTTAAATAACGCGAACCGTTGTATCGTCAAATCTCTTGACGGTTGGGTTTTAAGCCCTATGATTATTATTAATTGATAAATGTCTTTGTTATGTAACCGGCTTGTAAATCCTTAGGTAGTTTTTGGGCAAACAACACATCAGCTGAGTTCTTGTAATTCTTTTTCTCAACTGCAGGAAAAGCTTCTGCAAGGGAGTAGCCCTTGAGTGCTCTCAATTGGCATTCTCACAGCCAACTTCTTCTGGAATGGCATTGGCATCAAGATATGTAGGCTCCAGATCTATATTGGTGTACAAGAGCAGCATTCTGATCTGAGGATATTGAAATCTTGAAGAGGGTTCATACTTAGCCTGGAAAAAGAAGGTAATTTAAACCAACCAGAGGAACATAGTTCTCATGAATGATGGGGAACATTATGTGGTTCAAGAAACAAACTTTTCTGCTATGGTCCCTGCAGGTGGCAAGGCAGATGCCTCTAGTGGTGGTGTTTTAGGAGGTGGCACATGCTTTTACACGAGGGAATTCATCACTTGAGTCTGTAACAGCTTTGGATTCATTATAATAAAGGTAAAAAGTAGCTTCACTCAACGTGCTTAAGTTTTTTTTTCTTGACAAAGCCTTTGGATTCATTATAATAAAGGTAAAAGGTAGCTTCACTCAACGTGCTTAAGTTTCTTTTTCTTGACAAAGCCAACTAAGAGTAAAAACAATTGACTGTGAATAGATATTGAGAATAGTTTATGAAAATTCGAGGTACAAAGTTATTGTCTACTCTGTCCACTTTAGTTGATGTACAGTCTTGTTTTACTTGTGACAGAAGTAGAATGGAGTTAATAGAAATGAGATAATGAATTGGAATTAGTATCAAAGTCAAACTATATCCTATATACTTGCAATTGGAGGCATGATTGAGACATAATTATTATTAATGCATTATTAGTTATTAGTTAATAGAAAGGAGGCTAGAATTTTCTATGAGAAGAATAATCATGAATAACGCATTTAATATTTGTTTATTGTTTTGTTTAAAAGTCACACAACGTTAGATAATTCCACTTCTCCAAAATCTACATATTTATCTTGAAACTTTAGCGTTTTTTTCTCTAGTGAATATTTATATACTTATATTTTGAAAAGATTAATAAAAAAATATTTTAAATAAACTTACCGATTTGAAATATTATTTGGTCAAATTTAAATCAAGAGACAAGATAGATAAATTTTGAATTTGGGCATAATCAAAATTTTATGCCAAATCAAATTTCATAAAGTCTTAAAATTCTATTGTAAATCTAACATTTAACTCGAATTAAATTTAAACATATTCCAAACAATATTTCAAATATCTAATCAGAACTACCATAAATAATGTAGAAAAATTCGAAATTAAAAATTTTTATTATTGAAAAATTCAATTGAAATAAAACCCTAATTTAAGAATACAAATTTCGAACTCCGTGTTAAACAACTCTCCAAGAATGATTGGAGAGTAAAGTACAAAAGATTAAAAAAATAATAATAAGCAATAAGATTTCACAAAATAGGAAAAGAGAACAAAATTTTGAAGATGTTTTGTTTGGGCAATGAAAAATTATCACTTTGAAAAGAATAATTCCGAAATTTAAAAGTGAATCCCACGTTGTGATTCCATTGTATAAATCAAAATTCCTTCATCCCCATTCCCCCAAACGTGGCCTTAAAGGTAAAAAGGCGAGAAGAGCGTCAAAATCAAGCCCGTGGAGATCATTTACAATCTCGTATTTGGACACTCAAATCCTTTTACAGCTGCACAAATTAGTGATGGTTCTGATTCCAATATCTTGGCCTTAGATTTCAAAAAATATGAACATTAATCCACCACTCGTCCAAATTCCAAAAGGATCAAACATATCTGCCTTATCTCAAAAGTTATCAAAACCTTTAAATAAAGGCATTCTTATTTTGAATAATGAAAGATATGAAAATACACCATTTTCTATGAAACTGTGATTCGTATGGTATAAGTCTTACAATGATCGTGGTACAATGGATAAATATATTATCTTCTTACCAAACCAGAATTTGAACATTTCAGCTAACTAATTGGGTTTCACTCTGCTTGAGAGAAATATCATCATCCCCATTTCCAAGTATGAAGTTACCAAATTCCTTCATCACTTGTTCATAAACAGGCTTCCGGGATTTGTTAGCCTGTTCAAACGATTGTAAAGATTTAAGAGAAATTGTTGCAGGGGAAAGAATGAAGCTAGTAGTTGTTTACTCACTTGGTTCAGTATCTGTTCAATTGACATCCATGACCACTCCCCAAACTCTTGCCTTTCAGTTCCATCACCCAGAAGATTTATCTCTTCGTCTTTTCCAGTTAACTTCATCAGAAACCTGTTCAAAAGCTTTAGGCTCGATCAAATGAACACGGAAGCTTGAAGGGGAAATAACATAATCCATACATTTTGAGATTTTTTGAAGCTGAAAGAAAAAACAGTTACCAAATACGCAAACCAGTGGTTCTTTAAGGATAAAAAATAAGATTATACCAAGAAAGCAAAAAACTGTGGAGACACTTTCCAAAAAGGAGGTTCCTTGACATTAAAAGGTTATAGGAGTCAGATTTTCAGGTGGCAATACCACTTATGGGTTTGGCCTTTGTATATTACTCCCCAGTGTTTGCTGAGTCCGATGCTGACTTCGGGCGAGAAATCGTATGAAAGCCAGTAGGGTAGCTATATATTAACCATGGATCGAATCAGTCCCGATTTAAATGAAGCTAGACTTCATTTTTCTAAAGTTCATCATACAATGTAAAGATGAGATATGGAGGCTGCATAGTTATATATCTGGAAGCATCTCAAAATGCATACCTCTGCAATAATTTCTGCAGAAACTACTCCTGTTTCTTCTATGAGTTCTCTCTTGGCTGCAGTTTTGAGATCTTCGCCTTCATTTACACCACCCTGAATGATGGAAAATCATTATCAAGAACACAAATCTAAGGAGGATCCTCCACAAGCTTCAAGTTCCGCAAGGCAATAAGAAGACTTCTATTATGTAGGGATACATTACATACAATACTATAAAGATCTATATGACTTTGAAGTTATTGGATCAATCCATCATTTCAAGTCAATTATGAGTTTCCTAGTTAAATTGTATATAAGCTAACTCATGTAGATACTCCAATTGTAAAAAAGATAAAAGACATAATTTCCAACACCTCTCAGTCTCATGATTGTAAAGATGAGAATCACACAAAATTGTCAAAGTTTCCATCAGTACCATAATAAACACCAGCCATTGAATATTATTATCAAGTACCGTAAACAGCTTTCTGAAAGCTAATACAATTCTCCAACGGAAAGAACCAGAACCCACAGCACAATAGAAGGAATTTCAGGTGGAATTTTCCAGCCATTGCAAGAATTCCACTAATTTTATGTTCAAAGAGTAAATTCGAGAGAGACGAGTACGAATAATTCAAAAATCCCCTTCTCATTTCAGAGGATCCTCGAACTTCTCACGCGAGTATGAGAAAATATAAGGAGTTCTTCAAAAAGGTAGCTCAACAAAGAATTTTCGGATATTCCCACAAGGAAATCAGAGATATAACCTATAGATCTATATGCCCTGATTCGCACAGAATAAAGCGAGAGAAGTACTTAAGAAAAAGCAGAGAGACGGTACTTTCCTGTTTCCCAATGAATAAAGCTCAAAATATGACGGAATAGAAACTACCTGAGGCATTTCCCAGATTTCAGGCCTGTTCAACCTCGAAGCTGCAAAAATCTGCAAAAGATTAATTGGACAGATAAATTATTATCATCAGAAGAAAACAAGATAACAGAGAAAGAAGAAGGCGACGAAGCGTTCCTACTTTTCCAGAAGAATTGATAAGGCAAATCCCAACGCCTCTTCTGTAACCTTCTGGAGGAAACTCCATGGATGATGAAGAAGAAGACGAACACAGCGGAAGCCCCTTCCAATTAGGCGTTGACGCGAATTTAATTAAATAACAGGGGCATTTTGGTCCAAACATACCCAAACTGACCATTACGATGTCGTTTTGTTTTACTTGATTCCCAAGTCTCTTTCCTTCTATATAAAGCGTTTTGAAATTTCCTTCTAAGTTCTCCGTTTTGCTTCCTTAGGTACCAAAGGCCACAAATCTATCTTTTTATTCCGAAAATACCCTCACCCTCTTGTCGTTGTTACCTTAAATACCTAAAACCCACTCTGTAAAAGCAAAACCTCCCATAGCCTCCTTCAAGATTTCTCCGTAAAACCCTCTTTCTTCTTCTTCCTTTCTTTATGAGAATTTTTCTTCTGTTCCCCAATTGAAGAAGAATCCATTAATTTGTAGCGGCGATGGCGGAGACCGTCGAGGGCGTTTCGTTCCCGATCGTTTTCCACGATGGCGAACGAGATACCAACATCGGTTCCGTCATCGTTTCTTCTTCGACGGAGTTCAAGAATTTCCAGTCGAGTTTGAGCAAGATGATTGGAATCTCATCGCACCAGTTCACGGTTTATCTGGCGGAGTATAAGATCTCTCTGGATTCCTCGACGAAGATTCGGCGGAGAATTCCAATCACCGGGAAGGTCAACTTCGGCGCAATCTCCGGCGAGAAGAATAGTTTCTTTCTTGTGGTTTTGAAACGGTCAAGACGCGAGAGGAGGCGAAAGGTCGTTCACGACAACGACGACGAATATTACTTCTCATCGGCGACGAAGACAAAAACAAAGACGAATCAATCAAAGAAGAAGAATCCACCGGAGAATGTGATGTTGTTGAGACGAAACACCGGCATCGAAAACGAATTTCTCTCCGGCTTCATCTCGCCGGTGATGGATCGATACGAATACGAAGAGCGATTTCGGAAGCTGCAGTTGGAGAAGGAGAAGTACTTAATGAGCATACAGCTAAACAATCTGACGATGAGCGGAGGCAGAGATGGGGGCCGGAACGGTACTGTGAGATCGGAAACGACAGCCTGCCGTGATTGCCTGAGTGCGAAAGAGACCGGGGTGGCGGCTGGATTTCACTGCTGCGCCAACGACGCCGTGACAGCGGGATTCCGATCACACGCGGGTCCGATTGCCCGACCCGTTTAAGAAACCGATTAAGGATCCGACCCGAATTAGCTTATTTTGGTCTTCATGTTATGTGCACTGCGTGTGAATAACAGAGTAGGTAGGAGAGAATGAGAGGGAATGGTGAGTGGAGTATTCCTGTGAAGTCGAGTACGTCGTAAGAAGAGTGTACCAATGTCTTCCAGTAGCTATGATTTGATCACTTGGACCTTCAGAGGAAGGATCGCAGCCGTTGATCATAGCGAAGTAGGTGGGTCCACCATCCACTTAATTTTTTCTTTTAAAATTGTGAGACTATTTTGACCAAAAGGAGGAAAGAGTTTTCCTTTATTATTATTATTATTTTTGTGAAACGTAAGGAAAAAAGTTACGTTCTGTGCAGTTTCTACGACCTTGGACTGGAACAAGAATACTTTTCAATATTGATATTATTATTAATATTGTTGTTATTTTCCAATTAAATTTCTTCTCTTTTTTGTGATCTTAATTTTATTTTTGGTCGAAATTTATTGTGGAAAGAGACGATTCTCAATTTTTGTTATTCGTTTTATAGTCCATTGAAAATGACCATTCACTCCTTCTGTTCATGTGTCTGTATTGTGTCGTGTTGGGGGGTTGGATTGGGATTTCCTTTAATAAAATATTGAATCGTTTTCAAGCTACCTTAAAAATTGGAGTTGAAAAATATTGGAATTTTATAATTTAAACTTGCAAATCATTTCAAGAAGATTATTAGACAAGTTTCAAACAACTATCTTTTTTTCTCTTCTATATGGTGGTTGATGCGTGATTCTAGCAACAACTGTCCTAGTTGAACATGTAGTTTTAAGACAAAATTTTCAATATTGACGCGATGCTCGATCTAATATACTTTAAAGTTAAATTAATCATGTATTTAATTTGGTGTCAAGTTGAATAGGATGATATTATTTTCTTCAAATGGAGTGGTATATTTCCTTATATGTACCCTTGAATAGTTTGACTCTACCCTAACATTTTTATGTGGACTTTGTCTTCAATGAGAATTTTAGAGGTTGTTTACATCTTCTGAGGTTTTATTATCTTTTTCGAGAGTTTGGCTATTATTCTCTTGCTTAGTTATGAGAGTCTTAAAATCTTCGTCTTCTTTCTTTTGGCACTTGAGCCCATCAAACTTTATGGATGATAATAAATGGGTGTTTGGCGTAATTCAACCCAATAACATTGAATTTACTTTGAAAAAAAGAAGAATGTTTTCATTCAAAATTGAGCCCAAAAGGAGAATGTTATGAAACCACATTTTTTAAATTTTCCGTTTGACAAAATATAATATTAATATTTTTTAAAAATTGTTTGTTGCGATTGCCACTTTTTGGTAGCTGTCAAGACCGGTCTTTGTTTGATTTTGACCAAAAGGAAGTCTGATGAAATAGTGTTGTATCTACCATCGAATGGTTCAGAAAATCGTATTTATTGAGAGAAATATATTTTTGCTGCAAAATATTTTTAAATTATTATTTATATTAATTTATACCAAATTTCCCAATATCATTCATAAAAAATTGACACGATAATTGATGTATTAATTTGTCTTTTATGATGAAATAAATGGTTAAACGATATGTCTTCTAATTTAAAATTCAACACGAGATCCAACATAATTAAAATAAATAGTAAGCAATGAGATCTCATGGTTTAAATTTAACATAAATTACATAATATACATGCAATAATAATAATAATGTATTGAAACTTAATTTTTTTTTTTTTTAAATCCAACATAATTCAAAAGTAATTTTAATAAATTCATACCCAGTTGTAGCAACATTAGTTTCTTATAACTTTAGAAGTTCTTATTTAATTTCAATTCTTATTTTTCTTTAGAGCTTAACATTGATCTCTCATCAAAAGAATGTGGCTTTAACTGATTGAGTGGTATTCAAATGGACATTTCAATGTCTTTACTCTTTTTAGTTTTGTTTAACAAAATATTCCTGAGTGGTTTTTTAACAATTTTTTTTTAACTTTTACATTTGATAATTCATTGACACAGTCAACTAAAATAGCGAAATGATTGTCATGTAAATAAAAATAGAAAAACATTTCACCCATTAAAACGATAGTGGCAAAAATAATTTATTAGATTTAACTCGGAGGACAAAAGAAATGAAAATTTAATTATAGAGACCAAAAAAAAAAAAGAAAAAAAAAAAGGAAAACAGATGATATAAATGAAAGGAAAATAAGAAGTTCAGAAGTTTGCTCTTTGTTTCTTATCCGTTGGTAATGGTTTAGAAAAACAGAGGTTGAAGATGACAATGTCCGAACCTTCCGTCATTTTTCTAAGAAAAGCCTTAACGGATCTCCATATTCTAAATCCTCCTCCATTTCCCCTCAAACTCCTCTCCTTTCCCTTTCTTCTATCTCTCTCTCTCTCTTTCTCTCTCTCTCTCTCTCTCCAAATCCATTCACAGAGAGAGAGAAAACCAGAAACAGAGCATACCCTTCCAAATGGCTTCCTCATCGGAGGATCAACAATCTCAATCCAAGGCCACCGACCCACCTCCCCCGCCGCCGCCCTCTGCTGGAAACAACCCCCCTCCTGTCTACCCACCACCCACATTGGGGTACCCTCCTCCTCACGGCCATGGGTACCCTCCGGCAATGGGGTATCCTCCAGCCCCACATCCAGGGTACCCACCGGCGCCAGGGAATTACCCTCCATACAACGCGTACTACGCTCAGGCTCCCCCGGCGGCGTATTACAACAACCCCCAAAATTACAGGGCGGAGACGGTGAACGCGGGATTCCTCCGGGGGATTGTGACGGCGTTGATTCTGTTGGTGGCTATAATGACTCTGTCCAGCATAATAACATGGATCATCCTCCGCCCTGAAATTCCAGTGTTCAGAGTGGATTCATTCTCCGTGGCGAATTTCAACATCTCGAAATCGAATTACTCCGGAAACTGGGACGCGAATGTGACGGTCCAAAATCCGAATCATAAACTGAACGTGAATTTGGAGAGGATCCAGAGCTTCGTGGATTTCAAAGACAACACGTTGGCAATGTCTTACGCGGACCCATTTTTTCTGGACGTGGAGAAGAGCAACCAAATGAGGGTGAAATTGACGTCGAGTAGCCCGGATGATCCCGGAAATTGGGCGAAAACAGAGGAGAATCTAGGGCGGGAGAGGACGACCGGAACGGTGAGTTTCAATTTGAGATTCTTTGCTTGGACAACTTTCCGATCTGGGTCTTGGTGGACGAGGCGGGTTGTTATGAGAGTGTTCTGTGAGGATTTGAAGCTCGTCTTTGCCGGACCCGCCGCCGCTCATGCCGTTTATTTCCCCGACGCCCACCCCAAGATTTGCGCGGTTCTCGTCTAGAATTCTTCGGTAAAATGTTTCTTTTTCTAACAAACCCTTCTTCGCTTTCTAGTATTGTATATATTATAGCGTCTAATGCTTCCAATGTTTTGTAACTTTTCCTTTTTCTCAATAATTATTTTTCATCTAAGGTTTTTTCTTATAGGACTTTTTTTTAAAAAAAAATATTTTCTTATAAGACTTCATGAAAAGTGACTATCATTCCAAAATATTTTTAGTCTATCCCGTAACAATTTAATATCTATATTTTAAAATTTGTAGTTGTAGCAATTTAATCTCTATTACAAAAATTTTTATCAAAATTTCATGTCAATTCTTATTTCCTTACAACATAGTTTTTATAGTTTGAAATTATATTTGTTTTTTTATCCATTTATCCATCTACATGCGTAAAAAATTTCATTAAATAGTAATAATATTTTTCATGATAGGGACTAAATCATAACAAATTGTAAACTACATGGACTAAATTGTTACTAATTTAAAAGTACATGGACAAATCGTTACCAATTAAAGTTTAGGGACTAAATTGTTATTTTCATGAAAATTCAAGGACCAAAATATTTATGTAGCTATTGGCTATCTATATGTGAATTAAGTGATCTTTTGTATCTAGTTTAATTAGTTGATTAGATTAAAAAATACAAATGTATATAAAATGGATTCAATTGGAATCTAGGGTTATCACGCGATGAAGAAAAATGAGAAAAATCATTGTAGATTAAATGAGGACGAAGATAAAGAAAAATCAAATCGTTTAATTTTAATCCACACAGTTAACACAAATACTTAACTATCACATATTCATCTTTTGTTAGTAGTTTCAAACTATAAGAATTATTTATGATGATTTATCAAATTACATGATGAGATTCTAATTTTGTTTTCAGATCATAAACGTCACATTTGTAATTTAAAATTTTTATTTAAAATTATAAAGAATAAGAAATGAAAAGGTTAGAATATAAATCTAAAAGATTTTTGTTTTCCTGGTCAGGAAAGTAGGCATTGTCTGTGGCCTTGAAAAGGAGAAGGGTACAGCAGAGAGATTTGCATTCATGTTTGGAGGTGATGAAACATTGAACTTTAGAGATGTATTTTTTAATTATTTATTTATTTTTTTTTTTTTTTTTTTTTTTAGTGTCATATCTGATATCTATTTGTCCTCTTCAGATAAGAATTTGATTTATTTGTAGATAGAAAGAGAGATGAAAAATTGAAAATTTAAACTTGTTTCTTAATGTGTTGTTGTTAGAGGAAATAATTAAGAGGCATGTAACTTTGTTTTGTTTTGTTCAATTTTTTTTCTTTTTCTTTTTCACATGAACTGGGTTTTTGAAGGGCTTTTTTTTTTTTTAAATCCTTGTTTGGTATTTTTTGTTTTAAAAATTTATAACTATTTTCTTTTCTTTTCTGTCTTTCAATCTACTCTTATACTTTCGGTTTTTTACTATAGGTTTCATTGCATTTAAATAACTTTAAAAGTCCAAGTTTAGTTTATGTATTTACAATATACCTTGAAATTAGTTTTTTTTTTTTTTTTTTTTTTTTTTTTTTTTTTGAAGTCAACGTTTATCCAACTTCATAAAATAAAAATAATAATTTTTATTCTTTCTAAAATTTACATAAAAAAGACTCAATTAAAATGTAAAATAAAGTTAACCATAAACTAATAGTTTCGAGTAATTTTAAAATTGATTGATATTATGGAGATTAATCTTTGAGCACTTCAAATTACACAATCACACGATTGAAATAGAATAATTTTTTTTTTTTAAATGACAAAATTAAATAATCAATTTTGAGAGATAATCTCGATAAGCCACAACAAAAACAGACTCTCCTAGTCCTAACAAGGAAGTTTGGTGATTCTTTCGTCATTCGATGGACAAGAGAATGAGTTAAACCACTATGATAATGAAGAGTATACCGAAAAAGAAATTTTTTCCAAGTGTTTGTGATAGCTCCTTAACTTTCTTAATGAATAAGTAAATCTATGTAGAATCAATATTGAATAGTTAAACCACTCGTTTATTTAGAAGCTTAATTAATTCTAAAACAATCAGATTTTACTTTGATCTTCCACATAGTCGATTGAGGGATACAAGAAAGACTTTTAATGATGACCATAGCTTCCAAGATCTCTTATTTCACATGATCTAGCAATATAGTGTATTCCTCCAAATTAAACACGAACCAAACGTTCACATAATACCATCCAATCCTCCTACTTATTGTTGTGGGCGCTTCCATGAGTTGGACATCAAAATTAAAATAGAATAAGTTCCAAAGTGAATGGACGGGATGATTTTAATTTTTTATTTTTTTTATAAATAAAATCAAGCGATAAATTTAGGTAGATAGGATAACACCGCCCTATGCTAAAAAAACAAAATAGGCTTTAGCTAACAAACGTATTAGAGATTTTTTTTTTTTTTTTTTTTTTTTTTTTGTAGTAGTAGTTATAGAAATATCAACTTAAATAACTCATAAGTTTGAAGTTTCATGAATTTTAATATTCTTTTATAAATAAAACTAAAGTAAATACAAATATACAGTCAATTCAAGATCTCTTTTTTCAAGTGTATATAAATAACAAAAAGACATATTGTAATATTTAATAGACTTCTTATGCGCTATATATGGTTTATTGTAATGCAAGCAGGTCAAAATGAACATAACTCAATTGACTTAAACTTTGTACCATCAACCTTGAAATTAAAGATTCGACTATTCCACGTATCGTCAAAATAATAATAATAATTAATAATTAATAAAATAATGCAAACATATATGCTATCACATGAGCCCTCTCTCATTAATATATAAGTTGGCATTTTGAAATGGCTAAAAACTATTTTTAACTATATTTAAATTCAAAATCAATTATGATGTTAAAAATATCGTATTTAAAAGTATAAAACCAACATTTAAATTGACTTTAAATGATGATAAAAGTATAGTTGAGCGTGATTTTAAACATGAGAAAAATGATTTATTTTATTTTAAAATAATTCTCGAACATGACATAAATACAAACATCAATAGTATAGGATGTTTAGAGTTTGAGTTGAGAGGGAAAATGAAAAGAAAAAACCAACCTCTTGAATGATTTTCATAAAGATTGGTGTATATTTTTTAAAGTGTCATTTCAATTTTGGAGAATTGAAAATCACCAATTGTAATAAATAATATTATAGTGGTTGAATAAATAAAAAAAAAGTATTTTTTTTTCATAATAAAAATATTGGGGCTGATTAGAACAAAGGGGAAAATAAAATTGAAAGATTAGATTTGAAACATATGGTAAGAGAATATGCTATCTATCCTTTTTGGTTGGAGAAGCTTCCAAGTTGGCTTGTTTGAAGACTACAAAGCCCAATACAAAATGGACTATGGATATGGACCAGAATCCAAAATGTTGTATTTGGGCTTTAACTATGTCTGGCCCAATCCTTCCCAGCTTTCAGGCTGCTGGCTGAAATTTGAATGGTGATGTTTGAATCATTCTTAAATTTATTTTTTTCTTCTTCAAAAAATTTAAGATTTCCATATTCTTGAGATGAAAATATACCATTAGACTAAGTTAATCTAAAATTTAATGCTTGTTTCATAACTATATAGATTTTTCAATTTTTGTATATGAAAATTAGGTTTGTAAATACTAATTTCACCAATTAATTTCTTTGTTTTGTTATCTATTATTTTTAAAAAGGTTTTTAAAATCAAATCAAACTTTAAAAATTAATGCTTCTTTGGTAATCCATTTGGTTTTTTGTTTTTGAGAATTAAAACTCTATACACCACTTTTATCGATTGGTTTCTATATTTTGTTGTTAACATTTTAGAATTGTTTTCAAAATCAAAGCCAAATTTTGAAAATTACTAAAAGAAGTAGTTTTTAAAATTTTGTTTTTGTTTTTTAAAATTGGCTAATGATTCCAAGTGTTTACATAGAAATATGAAAACTATGAATAAGAAATAAAGAGAAAACAAACCTAAATTTTAAAAACCAAAATCCAAAAATCAAAATGGGGCCTAAAAAATTAACTATTAAGAAAGGTGAAATCCATAGTTAAGGAATTGTATTTTTTTTTAAAAAAAAAAAAGAAATTGCACAATTCTTTCAAGAAGAAGACAAAATCGCTATCAAATAAGGCACAAACAATTTAAAGACTCTATATTTAATAATGATTTCACTTTTAAGTTTTCGTTTTTTAAATTTGATTTAAAACATAATACTTTTTTTTAGTTTTCAAAATTTGATTTGGTTTTTTAACACATTAATACAATGACAAAATATAGAGATTTATTTGTGTAAGTAGTATTTATAAGCTAAAAAAAAAGAGTCTAAATTAGAGGTGAATTATTAAATAGCACTATGATATCTAAATGATGAATTCATATAATTGGATTGGGGATTACATGAGGTGTTGTGAATTATTGCCTTTTAGATAACATAACCACCATATCCTTTCTCATCTCATTAGGCTTTTTTCAAGCCATCACATGAAAGATGCCTTTTTTTAATTATAAAAAATACATTATTATTTAGTATCAAAACTATATATTATTATAAGGTGATCAGAAAATTCAAATTAAAATTTGGGAGATAAAATCATGTATTCGTTTTATTGATGGGATAGCCAATTAGCTCGTATCATCATATGCATTAATAATTTATGTCTCTTTCATTTTATTGACATTTTAATCATACAATAAAACCTAGATCTAAAAAACTAAGAAAGGTATTGATAACCAAAATATTTTGAAATTTTATAAAATAGAACCTATAGAATTGGATATCTAAAGACCCACCATCACTAAAACAAACTCGTGAGATTAGAGATAGAAATGAGCTAATGAGGGATAAGGACAAAATTGAAAAATATCATCTCGTCTAACCTTGGCAGATTTGAACATAGTTTAGTAAATAAGATATTTAAGGAAAAATTACTTTTTTAGTTTTTGAATTTTGAAGAATAGGTGAGTTTGGTATGCTTGTTCTTAAAACGTACCTTTTTAGGCCTCAAATTTTTTATAACAAGTGAATTTGATCCCTAAATTTTTAAAACGTAACTTTTTAATCTTAAAATTTGAAGAATTAGTTAAAAAGATACCTGAAGTAATTTTTTATTATTTTAAATAAATATATAGCATTTTAAATTAGAAAAATAAGTTTAAAAAACAATTTTAGATTGAAGAGATATTTTTTAATTATTTTTTTAGTTAGATAATAAAAAAATTATTGTAGGACCTTTATATATTTCTAGAAAATAAATACTAAAAATGTATATTTTGAAAATCGAGAGACCGAATGCGCAAATATATTTTTAAAATCTTGTGTACATTTTTGTTTAGAGAAGAGATTGAGGAGTACATTTTGAAAAACTCAAAAACCAAATATACATATTCTTCAAATTTTGGGACTAAAAGGATAGTTTTCCTAAACACCTATTATATTCCTCGCCATTGTATTAAATTTATGTTGATATGTAATTGTCAATATAGATATCGATATTTCTATATATGTATAGATTTAACATCGATATAAAATGATGAATCACCATTTTTATTATATCGTTAAAAAATTGATAAAACATACTAAATAAATAACAAAATTTCAATGGTGCGACTATAATATAAAAAAACCATATTTTGACTTGGTTATAGAATATAAAATGTTTATTTATTTATTTTTTCACTATATAATTTTTTCAAATTTTTCATCAAGACGTTACCACAAAATAGGGAAAAATCGATAGCTAGAGCTAAAAAGAGAGTAACAATTTAATGCTGCAGAGTAAATGTAAAACCACGTGGAGCAAAAACCTTTTTCCAAACGCGATTTCTGGTTAAGTTTTTTTTTTTTTTTTCATCCTATTAAACGTCTTTTAAAAAAATAATAAAAATATAAGATTATTTTCAAATATAAAAAAAATAGTGAAACTATTTTCAAATATAAAAGTAAAATTTTTCTAAATTTCTAAATAGTTTAATATTTTTTTTAATCGACATGTCGATATTTTTGTAATTATGTCACTTAAAGTAAATATAATATAAATATATTAATTTGTTTTAAAAATATAAAATATTTATTAATTAATCTAAATATATTTTAAAAATATTTTGTTTTTATAATTTTTTTCAAAAATGTACTTGGAATTTCGATCGACTTATTATCGATATTTTCATTGACATATTCGTAAAATTGAGACCTTGACATTTTTTCGTTGGTATTGACATTTTAGACCTTATTTAAAAGAAAAATACAGAGTTAAAAAGCTTTGAAGGGTCTGGCATAAATTACATTTTAATCTTTGTAACATTGGTCTATCTTTTAATTTCAAAAGGGTTGATGTGCACTCCAAAATTTAATTTAATAGTAATTTTGGTCTTAAAACTTTAAAAATATCTAATTTAATCATTTATAAAAAAAAAAAAAAGTATTTTGGATTTTGTAAATATTATTGTTTTCCAGCCTAAGATCCACCCACCTTATAATCCCTTTAACCAGCTTTTATAGCTATAATATATGCCTATTATCACTATGAAAATCACCGATACACATATATAAAGTCCCATTAAATATTTGTAACTATAACAATAAGAACAAAATGGTCTTTTTTTTGGTGTAAAAATAAAGACATTTCATGGACTTAAAAAGAGAATAAACTAAGAAATTTAGAGTGGAAAAAAAGATATTTTGAATGTTGATAGACAAAACAAAATAATTCCTAAGAGTTGTGCTAAAAATAGAACTTAAATTTAATTAATTTTCATAAAATAAAATAAAAAGGATTAAATAAAAAAGATAAATAATTTGAAAATTAAACGAAGAGTTGTGGGAAGAACGAAATAAAGAAATCATACAACCATCCTCATAAATAGCAGAGGATACAACCATCCTCCTTTTGATTTCTATAATGAATTTCTGTTTTAAAAAAAATATATAAAAAGAAATAAAAAAGATATGATTTATGGAAAAACTTTTTTTAAAAGAAGAAAAAAACAGAATTTGGGGCCAGGGCCAGTTAGCTTAAGTTTTTTAAAATGTTTAATTAGTTAACAAAAACCATTTAATATTTTCAACTGCTTTTAAGGAAATAATTAAATGAGTAATGTTTAATGTAAGAATCAAAGTGAAATTTACTATAAAAAAAAAAAAAAAATCAAAGTGAAACAATTTAGGAAAAACAATGAGTATTTTAAAAGTTGAGAATCTTAAGAAACAAAAAAAATAAAATAAAATAACCCGTATTTAAATAAGAATCATATGATTAAAAAAAAAATTAATTGACAAAAACTATATTGTCAAATGATACAACGTGAAAGAGGATTTGTATAATGAAAGATACGTATATTTAATTAAGCTATGTTTAGTAATAACAATGAAGAAATTCGGCTATTTTTATGTTGAATTATTATATATATGCTTTTTTGACTAATTGAAAAGAAAAATCATAGCCGCCATGACTGGAACATGCCATCATTTGCATAATTGTACTCAACACTACAAATTGTTCAGTTCACATTGTGATTCCTTTTAAAGAGAGAAAAAATAAATAAATAAAATTGATGAAAGCGCCACTCTATTCAATTTCACATTCATCTTTCCGAGATGTTTCTCTCTATCCTTTCTCTTTCAATTTAAGTTTACGAAGTAGTTTAGTTGTTTGAATTTTTTATTTTATGTTTAATAAATTTTTTAATTTTAAAAATGTCTAATAAATTTATAAACTTTTAATTTTGTGCCCAATAAACTATTGAAATAAAAAATTTAACTAGTTAAACTTTTATGTTTAGTAGGTTTATATATATATATATTGGGATGAAAAGATTGAATTTCGAGGTCTTTTAATTTTGTGCACGATAAACTTTTGAAATATTTGTTTTCTTTGAAAAAAAAAATTTTAACTAGTTGAACTTTTATGTTTAATAGGTTTTTTTTTTCTTTATATATATATATATATACACACAATATGTGGGATGAGAAGATTGAATTTCTAACCTCAAAATTGATAATAAAAGTTCATTTTTCGTTAAGTTATACTCATGTTAGTATTAATAAGACTCTAAGTTTTTAGCTTTTTGCTTAAAAATTTTATAAATTTAAAAGAAAAATGTTATTGATGTAGTAGGAGAGGTATTTAGGCCCAAACTATGGCTAAACAAGAGAAATTCATCCCTAACGAGAGAACTCTCTTTAAAAAAGAACCAAAGTTTTAGATTCAAATGATATTAAAAAAAAAATTCCTATTACAATACTAAAGTGGTTGTTTATAGCCTTACAAGGAAATATGAAAATGACACTAATTAATCTAAATCATCAACTAAACTAGATATTAATTAAAATATACTAATTATCCTATAATTCTCTTCATCAATTATATATATGATGTAGATAAAAAACTGAAATGTTAGAAACCTATTTAAACATAAAATTGAAAGTTTATGAATTTATCTTTTAAATTTTAAGAACGATGTAGACATAAACTTAAAAATTCAAATACTAAACTTATAGTTAATTTTAAAATTTGAAATTTAGAATGCTAAATAGATATATCGACATAATTTGTAATTTGATATACATGTTTTTATTAGTATCTTTCAAATTTATGGTGGTTTTGAAACTCATAGAAATAAGCATCTCGACAAGATAAAAGTTTGATCCACATTAAACTTGTCTCCTCAAATGTTTCAAGAAGGAGAGAAGTTCTCTTCTTATCCATTGTGAGAGAAACAAACCGCCTTTCTTGAATTCAAGGGTATTATAGTTATCCCATTATTTCATTTCATATTTTTTCACAAACTATTTGTCCCTTTGGTTAAAAAAAAAAAAAAAAAAAAAAAAAATACAAACACACACCTTTCCCACGTTTTTTGGTTTATAATTAGGTATTGGGGTGAGATATGATATTTAACTTAACTTCACATGTAAATATCAAACAAATAAGATGATATATCATTTGAAATAATTCAAGAGGAAATCTTTTACCTTTTCATTAAAACTTTTATATAAAAGTAAATAGTTTTTTAGTTTTTTATTTTATAAAAGGCAGAAAACAAAAATAATTAATGAAAGAAGAAAACTATGCCAAAAATAAAAAAATAAAAAAATAAAAAAATCGAAAGGGATATAGGAAGTAATCAAACAGAATACGGTGTCGTATTATGTGGCCGCCGACACTATGGCGTCGGTGCATTGTATTTTGGATAGTGAAGTGCGGAATTGCCGACGTGTATGTTTAGTGGTCCCCACGTACTCCACGTCGCTTTTGACTTTTCAACATCAATCAATGTTCAACTCCAACGTCCATCCTTGGTTATTCATTCTCGAATATTCTACAACCTGACCCACCTTTTTATTTATTTATTTATTTTAAGTTAGAAATTACTCTAAACAAAAATAAATATATCAAATTATTTATAAATATATAAAAACTTTAACAGTCTACGATAGAAATAGAATTATATCGTTGTCTATCGCTCAAATAAAAGAATTATAAATTTTCTTTGTAATTATATTAATTCACACCATATAATTTTGATTCTAATAAAATTTTGTTGTCAGTGACATTATTTTAAATGTTATTTAGATACATTAACAAGTAACACTTTTAGTATGATGTGGTAAGTGGTGACATTGTAATTAAAATAGAAGTAAATAGGTAAAAATTAAATAAATGCATCAATAAGAAAAGTTCTAAGAAATAATCTAAAATTTGGAGAAAGAAAAACAAAAACTTAATAAGGTGATAATTCCATCCATTAAGATCATCCAATACAACTTAAATACACAGCCTTTATTCCCTAACATTAAATTATTGGGATAATTATATTAACACCATTCATTTTAGACCTCCAGTTCAACTTAAACATGTCAAGGCTTCCCTTAACCTTTTTTCTTCCCTTAATTATTGAGACAAAAATTAAAAAAGAAGACAAAGAAAAAGGGGAAAAGTTTTTAACTTTTTGGAAGGCGGAAGGTATCCTTTGTTGACCGGAGAAAATAAAATAGAAGGTGCAGAAACCGTGTTTAAATAGAAATCCATAATTAATTTACGAGAAATTAATTAATTTTAATTATTAAATTATTATCACCCATGTGATGATTTTTAATTCTTGAGCAATTCGCGTTTTTCCGGATCGGGTTATGGATCCGAGACCATATTAATGCATTTCCAGTATTTATTAAACAGAATCTCAATTCTATGTCACTCGTTTAAATTGTATATTTATTTATTTATTATATTTCAATATTATATTTCCTTATTTTAACTTTAAAAAATGTTAGCTTTCCGAAGAATTATATGTGACATTTGATGAATATGTGGTTTTATTTAGATAAATTTGTGTTTTTAAGCAATATTTGATTTAACATTAAGTAGGAAAACGAAATATCTTTATTAAAATGATCTAAAGATCTTGATGATAAGGACTGCATAATTTTTTAGGTTGGTATACGCAAGAAAATAAAATAATTTTGGATATAAAGACAGAAAAAGAAAGTGTGAGTTGAAGAGGGTTTTTTTTTTTTTTTTTTTCTCTCTTTTTTTTTAATTATTATTATTAAACAGTAAGTATAAATTCTGTTTTGGTTATGACTCACTGAGTCTCTGTTTTTGTCCTTAATTTTTAAAATATTTATTTTAATTTTTAAACTCGTTAATTGCCAGTTGCCACCATAAAAACCACTTTATTTATTTTCAGTAGTTTTTTCTAAATAAAATTTTGGCATTGATAATTGATACTATTTTTGTTTCTTTACCTATTCAAGAGATAGTCCAAGTGTCAAGTAAAGTTTATAAATTAAAACCAAAAGGCATTTTCTGGGTATACAATTTGAGTTATGGTTTTATATATTTTCATATTCATTAAGTGAAATAGATTTTGCGAAAATTTATTTGGTAGATCTGATTATTTAAACTGTTTTTTCTTCGGTGATCTAAATAATAAAAATGTATAACTACATTAAAACAAAATAAATGTTTTGATAAATATAATATTTGTAAACTCATATTATTTTTGTTGAATTAAAATATTTCAATTTAATAGTGAGTTGATATAAATATTTTATCAAACACATTTGAAGAAATTTTTTATATCGAGATCCAATTATCTCTATTTGAAAAAAAAAATTGACAACATGAAATATAATTATATTTTCAGTAAATCTTTATTTTTTCATTCTCTACATGCTTTTATTTTAAGCATTATATTTGTTAGTGGCTAACATATACAGATACATTTACATGTCAATTGAGATAGCATATATATCTAATATATGATATAAAATTATAATTTATGGTGTATTTAATTCACCAAACTTCACAAATCAACCTTAAATAACTTTAACTATCGCCAATTTGAGAAATTTCATTTGGTTGAATTTGAGACTTCAAAATTAACTCAACGGCTCAAACATTCACATGTTCCGAACAAGAGTGTGAAAAAGAGACATAGTGGTGGGACCAGATTGAAAATGAACGGTATAGATTAAATATAAATACCATCCATTCTTCTACACACCCACACGATATTTCTCCTCCTAACCAGTGGTCGGTTCACACAAACGCCATTTCCTTTCTTCTTCTACTTCTTCGTCGTATTTCTCGCCGCCCAGAACCGCCATGGCGTACGACTGCGAGAAGCACTGCAAGAAAAAGCGCAAGAAGCTCATCAAACTAATCGGCGCCATCATCGGCATCTTCATCTTCCTCGTACTCCTCACCATCCTCATCGTCTGGGCCGTCCTCCGCCCTACCAAGCCCACTTTCTACCTTCAAGACGTCACCGTCTACGCCTTCAACGCTACCGTCCCCAGCTTTCTCACCTCCAATTTCCTCCTCACTGTCTCCGCTCGCAACCCCAACCGCCGCATCGGAATCTACTACGACGACCTCCACGTCTACGCTATCTACCGGAACCAACAGATCACTCTCCGGACCATCATCCCTCGGTTTTACCAGGGCCATAAGGACGTCAACGTATGGTCCCCTTTCGTCTCCGGCACCTCCGTGCCGGTCGCGCCCTTCATCAGTTCGGCGCTGAATCAGGACCGGGACGCCGGAGCGCTGATGCTCCTGGTCAAAATTGACGGCAAGGTCCGGTGGAAGGTCGGAAGCTTCATCACCGGTCGGTACCAATTCCACGCGAACTGCCCGGTGGTGATAAACTTCGGTGCGTATCCGGCGACCGGAGACGGGTCGATTGTTCAGTATAACGTGAAGTACCAGGTGGTTCAGAGATGCGACGTTAGTGTTTGAGTTTTTAAGCTAAAATTGCCTAAAATATAAACGCCGTTAGTTAACGGTTTCTTTACTCTCGCGTAAATGTGTTTTCGTAATGAATTTATTGTTAATATTGGAAAGCGTATACAAAAAGGCACAAGGGGTGTCGGAAAGAAAAAAAGAAGGATTAGTGAAAAAGAAATGTGTTTAATAAATGAGATTAGTGGCAATGTTTGTTAATTATTCACTCATTTAGTGTCATTTTTTGTTAATTCAAACCATTTATCTTTATTATTATTATTATTGTTTTCATAAATATGGGTAATTTTTTTTTCTTTAATTATTATTACTAAGATTCAAATCACGAACTTCATAGTCGCTAACATAAATGTTATGTTTGTTTTGATATTTTTCTCCCTCTCTATGTGTAACTAGTTCTAATATTATTCATGACTAAAATATTTATAAAAAAAATGTAGATATAGCTTCACACAATAAAATAGTAACTATAATACATTTTGTTTTCAAGTAGCATAATAATTTGTGCTTTAGTTTTTATTTATAATCGAGTTTATAATAAAGATAATAGGAAATTATGGATGAGATGGTTAAAAAATTTTGATTTAACCAAAAATTCACATAAGCTACCTAGGTCAGACGTCATTCTCACATTCCTCAGTTTCGAAATGCTAAATTCAATGCATGGCCACAATTTTCAACTCTCTTGGCAAAATAAATTAAGATATTGAAGTTAAATGTACCTTTTATTAGGCAGCCTATAAAATAAAGATAGAGACATTTAATATTTTTATTTAAAATTAATTAAGTATTTAAACAGAAACTTGGTTATGAATAATATTTTCATCTTAAGTTTAATCCTAACTTTGAACTGTTAGCTAAAACCTTGTTTTAAAAATAAACCCAATAAATACCTATGTCAAGAAGCCAATGAAAAGACCGTCCAACACCAGAACATACTCAAACATCTTTTTTTTTTACAAAAGAAAGAAAAAAAAAAAAAAAAAAACTCAATCAAGGAGGTATTAATTGGCCCCTTTATTAAAATTGGGCATTCAATTTAATAATGGGTCATAAATATTTATTTTTAAAAAAAATATTTAATAGATATTTAAACTTAAATTTCATGTCTAATAGATTTTTCTAAACTTATAATTTAAGCTTAAATAAATAAAATGATTACTAAGGCCACTGGTAGAAGAAACTTTTTCTACGAAAAGAAAAATCTCACTAATTAACACTTTATTACTCATAATAATACCATATGAAAAAAAGTAATAATAATAATAAATTAAAAGGAGCAATCATCTAAAAAACTTTATACAAATTAGGTTGATAGCACAAAGAGGATCAGATTCCACATTTGATAGTACACTGCAATATCTTAAAAATGGCACAAGATTCTATAGATAAAAAGAAAAATCATAAGGTATATGAACTTTTTTGTACATTACATATCTTCTCGATTAATTTACTTTTAACTCATAAAGTTAAATATAACATAATTAGTTAAAATAGTAGTGATATTGTAATATTATATTAAATTGCTGGAACTGATGATAATCCTAAAAATAATAAATATATATTTTCCATAAGCAAAATCACACATATACTATTTAAACAGATTTTAAAAAAAGCAAATTATTCAAAGTGAAGTGTTATATAGAAGCGTCACATCCAAAACAGCAATAATGTGTATGGAAAGAGATGTGGGGTTCATCTTCCACATGGGAAATGGGTGGTGGTCAATTTTTCATCTTAATATCTGTCCTTTTCCTAATTTTTAGATTAGAAAAAAAAAAAAAAAGAAAGAAAAAATAAAAAAGAAAAGTTAGAAATTAAAAAGAAAATTCCCATTAACCTAAACTTTACACATAATGCCCTTTCTAATTTATTTCCCTTTTACTTAATTTCAATCTCTTCATCCCATGCTTTATACATCACCTGCCTTGCTATTTCCCAATGTTATTAAATATAAAGTTGGGTAAACTTCTCCAAATATCAATGGTGCTTTCTCCATTTCCCAATTTTCTTGTCCCCACTTCATATGGAAATTTAATCAATTTTAATATGTAGTAAAGTTTGAGTTAGTTTGTCTTATTTAATCATTTTACCTCTCCAAGATTTGTCAAATTAACTTAAATATCAATTTAATGTTAGATTAAATGGTATGGTTGCTTGAGGTGACTTGTATTTATGATGAGTTTTTGTTTACTGTGGATGCACAAGATAAGGTATTGGTGGATTGTTGTTTGTTTGCTAATCGAATATTTAAATTTTTGCTTTTGATAAAGTAAAAAGTAGTTACGTTTATGAGAACTATTATCTTTTTTGTATTGAAACTTTAATTATATGTTACAAGCATTCTTCAAGTACTATTAATGAGAATGGATTGGATTTTAAAGAGGAAATAGAAATAAAAGTCATTATAATCATAACTCAACGACTAAAATATAGTATTTATTCTTTTGAGGTCGAACATTTAAATCATCGTATCCATCTTTATTATATAAAAAAGAAAGAAAAAAGGCAAACAAAGGTAAAATTATGATTTTAATGAAATGCTTTAGGTTGAACACTGGAGAAATAGAATGGCATCATGATTTTACCTTTTCAATGGAACCAAAGTGATTCCAATTTTTTAGTAATATGAAAAAGTTGACTTCAATTAATTTTCGAGTTTCTTTTATTTAATTTTAGAAAAATATCAATTTATACCTTTAAATTTTAGGAGTTGTATTAATTTAAACTTTGGACTAATAATTGTAACAATTTTAATCCATGACCTTTTGTAGTTGTATCAATTTACACCATCCACTATATTTTGTTTGAAAAAACTCGTGTGAAACTTATAATTGTATCAATTAAACCCCTAAACTTTCATAAATTAATCAATTTAGACTCTTAGACAAAATTTCTTTTAAAAATCATCCATGTATTTACTCTAATGGTCGATTTTGTAAAACACTAACATTTGAAGAAGTCTACACGCACTTGAGAATTAATGCATTGAGGATTTTTCAAAAGTAATCGTAATGAATAGTCTAAATTGATTAACTTGTGAAAATTTAGAAGTTTATTGGTTTCAATTATAAAATTCACACAATATTGTTCGAATGAAATTCAAAGAAGGGTGTAAATTAATACACTTATAAAAGTTGAGGATTTAAATTGATAAAATTATTAGTTCAGGGTTTTAATTGATACAACTTTCACAATTTACGGGTATAAATTGATATTTGCCTTTTAATAATATATATATATATATATATATATATATTTAGTTAAGATATTATTTTGGTCCTCACACTTTGATGTTTGTTCAATTTTAATCACTATATTTTCAATTGTCTGATTTTAGTCTTAATACTTTTAATAAATATTAAATTTAGTTTCTTAAAGTTAATTTTTACCAAAATTAATTAAATATTAATAATAATTTTTAGACAAGAAAATACAACATGTGAATATGTTTTTAAAATTTATAGTAAAAATGCTTTAGATAACAAAAAGGGTTTTTAAAAATTAACAATAAACTAGGATTGAGGGCTAATTTTAAGATTTATTAAAAATACATGGACTAAAATTGGACAAGTGAAAGTACACGTACTAAAAGTGAAGAAACTTTAAAGTATAGGGACAAAAATGTTATTTTAACTTATTTTATTTTATTTTTATTTTTATTCTCAAATAATAGAAAGTTAGAGCATGGCTTCTTAAGGCGTAGGCCCAAAACAAGCCATGTCCAGTGTAATACAGGCCGGATTACGGCCCATACTTAATTCCTAAATTAGATGGAAATTGGATTAATACAGGCCGGATTACGGCCCATACTTAATTCCAATATTTGATAACCATTGAATTAATGAAAGGGCAAACAAAAGACTATCTTTTTTATTTCTTTTTGCATTGAGATATCACGTTCATGTTTCGAGAGTTTCCTAAGTTCTTAACGTTATTTGATCATCAAATGCCAATAAAACGGTAGACACTTTTCAATATTTATACTATTTATTTGTTTATTTATTTATTTATTTATTATTATTATTATTATGAGATAGAAAACGTATTCCTCCCATGCAATAAAAATTTACATTTTCTTATTATTTATTCAAAATTTTTAAATAACATCTGAGACGAAGACAACAACATTCAAAGAGAAATCACTAAAATAGTACATAATAATAATAATAAAACTAGATACCATTTTACTTATCTATTTCATAATAAATAAAATTTTATAAGTTAACGTGCTATTTTGGTTTCTATATTTTGAAATTTGTTCAATTTTAGTCCACATATTTTCAAATGACCAATTAGTCTATAAATTTTTATAAATCTTAAATTTAGTCCTTAAAAATTAAATTTTATCGAAATTTATTTAATAATAATAATAATTTTCATGCAATAAAATATAATATATAAATATATTTCCAAAATTTATAGTAAAAATGTTAATAGATAATAAAATGTTTTTTGAAAAAATCAACAATAAATTAATAGCATAGATTAAATTTAAATATAAGTGAGAATAATTACCTCTAGAAAACAAAAAAAACAAAAAAGAAATGAATGGCATTATCAACATTAAAAACAAAAACAATAACTTTTCAAAAAAAAAAAAAATAACAATGAAAGAATAATGAAAGTACATTAATAGCATTGACTCAGTCAAAAGAATCTCCTATAAAGTTGACTGAGTCAAAACCCCGGGAAGTGGCCAATTAAAAATCGAACTCGCAGCGAGTGGTCTGAAAGAAAGTAAAAGAGTTTGCGTTCGATTTCAATGGAACCTTCAATTCACAGTTGACCTTTGGCTTGAACTTCCCAATCCTCACGGCGCCGAACTTCAACCTCAGCTGGAGACGGAACTTAACGTCGACGTCGAAAGCACCAGCAAGTGTCTCGGTGTTGAACTCTGTAAGCTCCTGGCCGGCGAGAAGCACCACCTGCTGGCCGTCGAAGTGGGGGCTGAGGACGGTGGTGGTCTTGTGGCCTTGGTAGAACGCCGGCAGCCACTGGGTGTTTAGCCTCTGGTCTTTATAAAATGGGGAAGCTTCGATGGCGTCGTAGTACACTTCGATTCGCTTGTTGGGGTTGCGAACAGTGAGGTTTAAAGCCAGGTTGTAATGGAGTTGGTTGCCGGTGACGTTGAAGCGGGTGAGTTCGGCACCGGTGACATCAAATGTGAGCTTATGGGGACGGAATACGAGCCATAATATCAACACTGCTACACCGACCAGGACGACTATGGTGATGAGGAGCTTGAGAAAGATGGTGAGAAGGCAGCAGGCACAGCCGCGGCTGTGGCCATGGCGGTGGTAGGTCTTAGCCGGAGGAGGGACGGCAGGGCCGTAGAAGGCGGCGTTGAGATGGGGTTGTTTGTCAGCCATGTATATGGTGAAAATGAGAGAGAAAATATATAATGGAATGAGAAATGGGAAGTGAAGAATTATGTATAAATAGTGAAGGAAGTGAGGAGGATACGCGGAGTGGAAGTTTAGTAGGAAACTTTCTCGTTCACATTTTTGTATTCTTTTGCTGAAAAAACCTATTCCAAAAGTCGGGCTACTTTGATAATCATTTTTAATTTTATTTTTTAAAATTAAGTCTATAAATATATTTTTTAAAAATTAGAAGTGTTTTCAAAATCGAATCCAAATCTTGAAAAAGGTAAAGAGTTTTATTTAATAACTATTTAGTTTTTTGTATTTTAATTTTTATTGGTTTGCTATCTACTTTCTACCAATGTTTTTAAAAATTAAGTTAAATTTTGAAAACTAAAAAACTAACTTTTATTTTTTAAATTTGGTTAAGAATTCAAGTATTTTACTTAAAAAGATACAAATCGAAATATAAAAACAAAAAAAGAAATAGTTACCAAACTAGGCGATCTAATTTTTAAAAATTTGTTTTTGTTTTTGAAATTTGACTAAGAATTTACGTTTACTTACGAGAGATAAAAATCATGGTTAAGAAATTATGAGAAAAGGAGAACAATTTTTTTTTATAAAAAAAAAAACAAAATGGTTATCAAATGGAAGTTTAGTCTTAGATTTTTAAGTTTGTATCTATTTAGTTCCCTCTTATAAGCTTTAAAAAGTGTGTAATAGGGCTTTAACGTGTGTTTTATAGGTCTCTAAATTTTTAATTTTATGTCTAATAGGTCGTTATTTGATTTTTTTTTTAATTCATGATCTATTAGACATGAGATTGAAATTTTGGGAGAGTCCTAGACATAATAAAATTTAATTTTATATCTAATAGATTAGTTATATTTTAAATATTTTGAATATGTTAGGCGTTAATGCACAAATTGGCAAGGAAAATCGTGTCGAAAAAATTGGCACAAAAGGCGAAGAGAGATCACAATCTATTTAGAAGAAAAAATTTTTTATTAAGAAAGTACAAAGATGAACACTTTTTGAGAGAAATCTTTTTTACTCTCTCAATGCACAAACGCATTCACTTTTCTTCGCTCTAAGGTTGTGATTCTACAAATATTCTAGATATTTCTATAGATTATCCTCATCTAAAGGAACAAAATTCCTTGGATCCTAAATAAAGACTAATATTATTCTAGATCTTTCTTCTTATAGATTTACATGCATCTTCAACATAATTCTAGAGAAATCTATTATAGATATTTCAAGAAGCTTTTAGAATAGTTAGTATTGCTTCTACTTCAATAAATCACATCTAATTTGAACATGCTTTCTTAAATTTGTTAATTTGAAAAATGAGGTGACCTGCATAATAGTTTCACACCAAGTTTGGTGTTTGTCACGTAGTCTTTCACGATTAAGTTGGATGAAAATTCCAAACGTTTAGAGGATGAGGAAAACAATATAGCGTACTTAGAAGAACATTGACCTAAAGTTTTTCTAATGCCTCACCACATGCATACACAAACTTTATATGTGTTAGGGGGTGCGAATTATCAAGAATCAAGCCACAAACTACTAAGGCCACATTAGGGAAAAAATCCAAAGAGGCACAAGAAACATTTGTAGGGTTTAGGATGACCTTTTGGTTTTGATTTTGAGGTATCGAACATAGTTAAACTTAGTTAAAATATTTTGATGCACCCACTGATCCTTTTTGTCTGTGTATATTGTTAAAAAAAAAAAATCATGCCACCACAGGGTGAGGTCCAATCCAAAAGCTTAAGAAGTTGATGTGTTATGGTAAAATTAATTTTTCAATATCAATTGGAGAGGAATGACCGGACTACGAAAATATTTTAGGATGTTGGTACTTTATTAAATCACCAGTCAACCCAAATACTCAACCACGAAAAGATTTAAGAATATTTTAATCAAAATACAAACAAAAGCAATAATAATAACAATAATAAGGAATAACAACATTTATTTATTTATTTGGATGGAGAGAATAGGGATGACGAAATCCCCATCTCCACATTTATTATATTAAAAAAGAATCAAATTACAAATATATATATATATATATATATATATATATATATATATAATCAGAATTTGAAATCGCAGTCTTGGCTGTGAAAGAAAACAAAAGAGTTTGCACCACCATAACTCAAAGGAACCTTCAATCCACAGTACACCTTGGGCTTATATTTCAACACCAATCCCCCGCCGGCCTTCAACCTTAACCTTATAAACATCTTGACATCCACATGGTAGACGTCAGCAGCTTTCTAGGCGATGAACTTGGAAGCAGCAGCTGCTGGCCCTCGAACTCCCGGCTGACGACCGCGGTGGTCTTGGTGTCTTGAAAGAATGGCGGCAGCCACTGGTTGTGAAGCCTCTTGTTTTTGTAAAGAACATCAACTTCATAAGTGTCATAGTAAACTCGGTAGCGCTTGTTGGGGTTTCTAATGGATATGTTGAGAGCGAATTCGTAATGGAGCTGATTGTTCACGTAATCGAACCGGGTAAGTTGGGCACCCGTGACGTGGAATTTTAGATTATTTGGAGCGTAAACAAGCCCTAATGTCAATAATAAAATGCCAACCGCCACGATGAAACCAATTGATACCTTCAGAATTGTGCAGAAAATTAGAATTTAAGGAACAATTTGATTTGATAATGGGAATTGGGAGGTTAAGATTTATGGGTATTTATATAGAGAAGGAAGTTGGCGGATCCACAAGCAAATCCCACCATTATTATTATTTTTTTATATTCAATTTACTTTGAAAGTTGAATTTGGTCTATTTTTTCTTTTAAGATTGCGCCTTGTCATTTTTCATATATGAAATCAAAAATGTATAATGGATCAAAGACATCGGGATGATGCCAAAATGAAGATGGAGCAAACATGAATATAACTCAATTAACATAAAATATGTATAATCAACTAAGAGATTAAAAAAACAAAAACCACACATGTTTCGTAACTCTTTTTAAATGACTAAAAACCAAAAACATATTTGTTAACTGCTTTTAATTTTCTACTTTTTAAAAATTGAAGCATGTTTCGATAATTACATTTTTTCTAAATATCAAAATAAGTTTGGATGACTTATATATATATATATAAAAGTATATAAAAAGTAAAATCAAAGTTTTTTTTGCAATATTATTTTATCTGGTATTAATTATAATTTTTTTTTTTTTTTAAATTTTAAAAAATATAAAATATACTAATTAACTATAAATACAAGGAAGAAAAATAACAAAAATAAATAATATATTGACAAAATACAAGAATATAATCTTATTTTTTGTAAAAGAAAATTACAAGAGAAAAATAAAACAATGAAACAATATTTAATTACCTCAGCGAATTTACAATGTTTTAAAAAATTAATTAATTAATATTTTCCCACAATTTAAACTTTTATTTTGGAGTTGTTTAGAAAAATTGAAGTTATTCCGGTTAAAATAAAATTAGAATGGAGAATTGATTTAGAACTCAAGATAAAAACATTATTATTTTCAAATATTTAAATTCAATTTCATAAAAAAAAATCGAAAATGTTTCAGAAAATAGATTTTTTTTTTTTTTTGAAAAGCATCCAAGCATTTTATTGATATTGTTCATAAAAGTTTGCGCTTAAACTATGCATCCCTTTTAAAAAAGGGTTCAAAAACCACCATTTTTTTTTCTGTTTTTAAAATTCTTTTAACAATTTTGAAAACCAGAAAATTGAATGGTAAATCAAACATGCCTATTTTTAACAACTAAAAATAAAAACCAAATGGTTATCAAACGACTCCTACATCTTCTTTGACAATTGTAAAATTCAAAATCCATCATCTCATAGATAAAAAAAGCTGAACACATGATTTATCTATTTTTTTTTTAAAGATCTAATGAGATTCAAGGACATAGAACCCACTGATAACAACCATATTTCTCTAAATATTTTGAAAACAACAATATTTTTTTAAACTACCATTTTTCTTTAAAAAAAATTATCTTGTGTAAAACAACAAAAGGAATAAACTTAAAAAGAAAGAGTGAAAATGAAATGTTAAAGGAAGACTTTTTTCTTCATGAAATGACAGGCGCTTGTTTTCAATTCTCCCGAAATTGAAGCATCCATATAACAACCAAAAAATATAAAAAAAAAATAAAAATTAAGGAGATAATATTTAATTTTAACAAAAGAGATAATTATATTTATCATCGTTTTCAGTTTTTTTTTCAGTATTTTTTTAAAAAGATTTCTTGGAGGGGTTGCAGATGAGAACTCTTTTAAAATAATAGTAATAAGTACGAGATAAATCTTCTTAAAAAAAAAAACAAAGGTACGAGATAATATGAATTGCTTTCCATCTACGACCTATTCCGACTATTTTTTCTTACAGTTTTTATTTTTAGGACAAAAAATGTTAACTTTTAGTTCTTTAATTTAAGTTTCGGAATATTTTTTCTTACCGTTTTTATTTTTAGGACAGAAAATGTTTAACTTTTAGTTCTTTAATTTAAGTTTGGTTTCAAATTATTCTTAGTTCTTTAATTTAAGTTCGGTTTCAAATTATTTTCTAAATTTCAGAGTGTTACAACTTTATATTTGATATTTGAGTTTTACTTCAATTTGGTCCTTAAGTTTAAAGATGTATACTTGTAATCTCAATTTTCTACTAAATACTCACTTCAATTTTTGACATAATCTCTGTTGATTAATAAAATAATTACGAAGTAAAATTTTAATAGTGATAAAAAATTGTGAAACTTAATTAATTATAATTTTTTAAAACTAACTAATATACATTGCCGCTAAAGATAAAAGGTGAGTATTTAGTGAAAAATCAAGATAAAAATGTAAATTTTGGAACCTAATAATCAAATTGAAACAAAACTCAAATCTCAAGGCTAAATTGTAACATCAAATTGAAACCAAACTCAAAATTTAAAGGTAATATTTTAAAATTTAGGAATCAAATATAAACTAAAGTACTTAAAATTTAGGGCAAAAAAATGTATTATTTTTTTCCCTTTTAGTTTTAAGTACTTTGAATTTTAAACAAATGCATTACGTCATATTTCCATTGAATAGGCAAAAAGTTATTAAGTGGCAGACAAATTAAAGTTTATAATACATCAATTAATTGAATAATAATATAATGATTTTAAGCTTTAGCCACCAGAGACGTGATCAATATTGATTAGAACTGCACCGGAGAATGGTCCCATTGGAAATAAATAATGAAATTCCATTGGCCTTCCATGATGGAAAGCGTACAAGGATTTACCTTCCAAAAAGATTAAATAAATAAAATTTTGATTAGATACCGCCTTCATCTTGAATGATTAGATACAACTTTCTATAAAATTTTAAAAAAAAATCATTTTTTAAAAAATTATGCTACATGGCACAATTTCATCGAGTGTTGGCCAGGTTATACAAGAGATAGGTGCAACTTGGCTACACCTAATTTTTTTTTAAAAAAAGTTAAGTTCATAGATTGCTATTGATGCAGGAATATGATCATAGATGCCAGTCAGCATTAGCTAAGTTTTGCAAACTAAATAAAAAATAATAATTTTAAAAAATCTTAATGATGCCTTAATTTTTATTTTTATTTTTTTGTAAACTAAAAATAAAATAGTTATCAAATTATAGTTTTTTCCCATTTACATTTTAATTTTATAAATTGAGAATATATAATTCATCTTCTTCATCTTCAAATTCTTAATCAATAAGACTAGAGTATAGGAAAGTCTATTCGCAAATAATTGAAAAAAGAAAAAAAAGTAAATTAAAAAACAATCCAAAACAAACAAAAGAGGAGAAAAAATTAGTGAATATAATTCTTATGAAGAGTTCTTTTCGAGATATCACTTTTAAGTTTCAACTTCAAAAGTCTCCAAACATTACTTCACCACCAATAATATCTATGTAAAAATACATTTTTTCCCAACCATATAATTTAAATTATTTCTTCCTCTTCCTTTTTACACCCATCTATTGTTTTACTTTTAAATTTAATAATTTGAATCCTCCCCAACAACAATCAAATCGAGACCATTGTAATAAATTTTTATTTTTTATTTTTTTTAAAATTTGTTTGATCAGGTGCTTCTAGAAATAACGAGATAAAATACACGAATAAAAAGCAATTTTTTTTTATTTTATAAAAATGATGAATTAGAAAAAAAAAAATATTTTGATAAAATATCAATTATTATTTGTGGGCACATGCAACAACTCTTTGAATGCCTCTATATTTATTTATGTTAGTATATATTAATATTAGGATAAAACTTACATCTTGATTGACTAACGAGGAGTTTCTGTGACAACCAACAATAATATAAAATGAAAATTTTCACCTATAAAAAGAAGGGGAGTTTTTAAAATTAGAAAAATAAGAAAAACTATTTACATAAAATAGCAAAATTTTTAGATAGTTGTGATAGACGCTGATAGAAGTCTATCAGGATCTATTAGCTATAGAAATAATAGAAGTTTATCACTGATAGATGCTGATAGAAGTCTATCAATGTCTATCAGTGTTTTTTTTTGCTATTTTATGTAAATAGTTTGACATTTTTTTCTATATGTGAAAATTTTCCTAAAAAAAATGTCAAACTATTTACAGAAAATAGGAAAAAAAAAATACTGATAGATATTAATAGACTTCTATCTGTATCTATCAATGATAGATTTCTATCATTTCTATCACTGATAGATCCTGATAGACTTCTATATGTGTTTATCACAACTATCTAAAAATTTTGCTATTTTGTGTAAATAGTTTTTCTTATTTTTTTATTTTTAAAAATTCCCCTAATATAAATTGGAAGTTTTAATTAATTACGAATAAATGGTCAAGATTTTATTTTAAATAAATACTTTTCGTCTCTGAACTCTCATAAAAATAATAATTTAGTTATTAAATTTTAGTTGATAATGAGTTAGTCTTTGTATTCTCAAATTTACAACAATTTAGTCCATACACTTGAATAAGTAACAATTTGGTCCATAAATTTTAAATTTTGTAACAATTTAATTAGGCCATATAATGAAAATTTTCTTTCAAATTAAGTATCAACTTTATTATGCAACGACTTCATTTTTATAGTTTATAAAAGAATTAATTTCCAGCCAGTTTATCGATCTATATGTATAAGAACTTTCATTAAATTTTAATAATATTTTTTTCATATTAAGGACTATATCGTTACAAATTATAAAGTATAGATACTAAATTATTAGTTATCAAAATTTAATGACTAAATTGTTACAAATTTAAAAGTATAAAAATTAAATGGTTATTAACTAGATTTGAAAACTAAATTGTTAATACTAAATTACATTTTTAACCAAAAATAAAAAGAAGAAGAAAAAAATGTGGTGGACCAGGGAGAGAGATGGTGGCGTTTTTGGTAAGAAAACAAACATCTGAATTTGCAACGCCGTGTTTTAAAAAGTCAAAACGAGTGCGAAAACGAAATCAATTTAATATTACGTAAGTGATAATCTAATCAATATAATAACCAACCCAACCGCGTTGAAATTTCCAAATTTAGATACTTGTCCTTCTCATTAATCGAAGATGTTACACACACATATATATAAATATACTTCCAAATAATTTATTTAGAGTACAACAATTAAAGTTTCTAACAATACAATTATTGAAATTGTCTTCTGATAATGACTGCTTCATAAATAGCATGCGTAACCAAAGTACTCTCTTGGATACGATTGACCTATAATTTTTGCAGGCCTTGACGTGTTTAATGTTTGTTTAGATTATATATGTGTATGTATGTATATATTTTTTAAAGATTATGATTTTAAGTTCTCAATATTTATGTTTTGAATATAAGAGAGTTTGTAAAACTTGGTATTTCATATAATTCGATGATTGTTGAAATAATACAATTAGATCACGTAATTAGTAACAATGACACATACACAAGTCGAAATAATACATACATAATAAGGTAAACTCAACCAATAAATTAAACTCATCTAAAGATAATTACATGCCTATCTATATACTCAACTAATGATAATTGAATTTCCTCTTTTTAAGTATAATCTCCCTTCAAATTATGATTCTTTTATTAATTTTGAGCTAACATTTTTACTCTACACTTTAGCTAGATTTAGACCACTCACATCTCATTGCCAATTGATTTTGAAATGGGAGCCCATAAAACCAAAACGAGTATTCGATCCAATAAAATGAAATTGGGATCCGATCAAGAATGGTGAACCCAAAAGAGGCACCATCTTGAGGGGGCATGTCTCCCATTGCCAATTGGTTTTAAGATAGAACCCCATACTATTTGATATGGTATAAGAGCCCATAAAGCTCAAACGAGGCGTGTTGAGATCCCACATTTGAAAAATCAAGAGATCTCATACTCTTAATAAGATAGATGAGTTACTCCTCTCATTGTCAATTGATTTTGTTCCGTCATGCCTCAAGTGAACATTTTACCACATTTTGAGAAGATGAATCATAGTGTGTGGAATACTTTTTTTAATTGAGTGCATTTTTGGGTTGCACAAGTTGAGTATTCTATAAAGATACACACACCCGAATATTGCTCGAATTTCAAAAGGGTAGTTTTATTAAATCAAATAAGTTAAGATTACAACCACTACAAATACAAAACACAAAATAACTGTCTAAATAGATTCTAAATAGTTTTAGGTTTCAAACAGCTTTTTGAAAACAATTAATGAGAAAGTTCGTAGAAAGCTTCGAATACGCGTATAAACGCCGACTTCCTTCACTATTTATACCAAAAATTTCACCTTCCATTTCCCATTTCATTTCTCTCTTCTCTGTTTAATTTCCTCTATATGGCCGACAAACAACCCCACCTCAACGGCGCCTTCTACGGCCCTGCCGTCCCTCCTCCGACAAAGACTTACCACCGCCATGGCCACGGCCGCGGCTGCGCTTGCTGCCTCCTCACCACCTTTCTCAAGCTCCTCATCACCATAGTCGTCGTGGTTGGTCTAGCAGTATTGATATTATGGCTCGTATTCCGTCCCAATAAGCTCAAGTTCGACGTCACCGGCGCCGAACTCACCCAATTGAACGTCACCGGCAACCAACTCCATTACAATCTCGCTTTAAACCTCACTGTCCGAAACCCCAACAAGCGAATCGGAGTTTACTACGACGTCATCGAAGCTTCCTCCTTTTACAAAGACCAGAGGCTAAATACCCAGTGGCTACCGCCGTTCTACCAAGGCCACAAAACCACCACCGTCCTCAGCCCCCACTTCGACGGCCAGGCGTTGGTGCTTCTCACCGGCGATAAGCTTGCAGAGTTCAACGCCGAGACACTTGCCGGCGCCTTCGACATCGACTTGAAGATCCGTCTCCGGCTGAGGTTGAAGGTCGGCGCCGTGAGGATCGGGAAGTTCAAGCCAAAGGTTAACTGCGAAATGAAGGTTCCATTGAAATCGAATGCAAACTCCTTTACTTTCTTTCAGACCACTGGCTGCGACTTCGATTTTTGATTGAACTCTGTTCGGTTTTGACTCAGTCAACTCTTTGCAGATTTTTTTTGACTGGGTCAACTGTATACTTAATCTGATTTTATCCTTTCTATTGTATTTTTTGATTTTTTTTGTTTCTATGTTGATATACTTTACGTTTTCTAGTTGGTTGTTTTATTTATTTTGGTATTGAATAAACATTCTTGTTTTGTATATTCTTTCTAATGGTTTTGGTGTTCATTCTTTTGAAGTTACAATTTTCAAATATGGTGAAAATTTATCTATAATTTGTATGAGATTATAATAAAATTATATGAGAATAGCGTGTGATTAAAACATTATTATAAATCTCTATAAGTTTGAAAATTTCATCTCACCCTATATTAAAGGAATTTTTTTTATCTTAATCCTTAAGCAACCTTAGGCAAAAAAATAATATAATAAGTACAAAATTTAAAAACAATGATCCTCATTTAAATTATAAAAATAACGTTGCCGAACATTTAAAAATTGTTTTCAAATATTAAAAAAAAAAGAGTCAAACTATTTATAAATATATAATTTTTTTACTAATTATTAGCGATAGACCAACAATAGAAATTCTATCGTGGTCTATCATTGTTAGACGGTAAAAATTTTTATATTTGTAAATATTTTGATATTTTTTCTATTTATAATAATTTATCTAAATTTAAATCGTAGATGTTATGAGAGTAATTTTACACTAAAAAAAGTTCAAAAAGAGAAATACTATTAGGAAAAAATTGGGATCGAGATGGTCAAACTCTATCCAAGCTCAAAATTTTCAAGAGATAAGTCCGAGAGAGCTAATAGTGTTGAGCATCCCAAATTAAAAAAAAATGGTGAAAACTTGAAATTTTATGATATTTACTACTATTATTATTGTCAATTACTTTTGAGATGAAACTTCATATTATCTAATAGTTTATGTTAATGATCGTAAAATAATAATAATAAAAAAAAAAGAAAGAAAACCATAACTTTCACAATTTTATTAATTTTTTTACAAAATAATTAATTAAACTGATGAAACCTATGCGAGAATGTCGCGGAAGCACGGTGAAAAAAATTGACCACAATCGGGCGGGGGTCGGTTTTTTGAAAGAAAAAAAAATGATCCCACTCAACCGATGCGCACTCCTATATATCTCCATTAATTCACCGCAGACTTGCCATTTTCGGCCTTCATATTCAATAGCTAATTGGACGAAATAATCGAAGAAACAAAACATATTCAATAGCTAATTGGACGAAATAACCATGTCCAACAACCAACAAATTTTTATCAAAAAAGGGAAAATAAAAAACTAAAAAGGAAAACAAAATTAAGGAGTAACAAAACCTGAACAAAAAGTGTTGGAGAGGATTGTTATAGAGCACTAAAAAAGAAAAGAAATGGAGAGCGGAACTAATTATAGGCAAATTAAAAGAGACAAAAAAAAATTTAGAGAGATAAATTAAAGGTGAAAGAGCCATCGTTTAATTGTATTCTATAAAGTTTTAAAATTTAAGGCAACCGTGTACGCTTCCACTTTTCTTGACTGGTCTTTTCTTTTCTTTTCTTTTTTTCTTTTTTTCTTTTTTTTTTTTTTTTCATCCAAAAGGACAATTTCAAAGGCAGCCCTATCATTTCGATAAATTGTATTCAACTTGCTTTATTTTTTAATTTTTAAAAAACCACGTAGCATTTATTTATTTAAAGAAAGATAAATAAAAAGATTGGAAGTTTCAATGAAGGCAGTTGAGTTATTGGATGTCTACATTTATCACCCAATTGGGTTGGGATATACTTATTTCAACTCGTTAAATTAAATAATAATAATAATAATTCAACTCGTTTTGACATTTTTTTTAAAGAATTCATTTTGACTTTTAAGATGGCTGATATTTATTATTGATGTGAATTTTATGTTTTTCTTACCGCCACTCTCAATGGCTGCTGTTGAAATATATATATATTTTTAAATGTTGTAACGCCCGACTTTAGAAAGGATACATGAATAAACCAAAATTATATCCAAATAAGAAGAATCTTGAGATATGAAAATATAGTCAAGAAATGTTTAAAAGAATTATATTGATAGGTATGTACTACCTATATCAACAAGATGCACACATTTTCGGTGACTTATTATAGGAACTCTAGGAAGCACGTGAGTGGGGGACGAAGCATGTTGAAAAAAACACATGTTGATTTGTGAAGATAGTCTTCACTCTTAGAATCATTTTAAGACAAGTAAATGACGTGACCAGGTTGCAGAGAAATGCCGAGGCATTGTTAAATTCAGATTCTAATACTAGACTTAAAGACATTATACTAAAATAGTTTTAGTTGCAAAATTTAAACTTCTAAACCGAGTTTTAAATTTTTGTGTTATGCCAACTTCTCCATTAATATTTTTTAAAAGGGAATTTATACCTAAGGTTATCCATGTTTACAAAGATTTTTTAACCCAAATATAATTAAAACCAAGTTTTGAAAAATCAAAATCTGTGTACCAAACAAGAATAAAAATTAGAGCAATGTGTGACTAGTCTACCTCTTTTTCATTAAAAGAAACATAAGTGCCACATGGTACATTTCTATTAAGTGCTTACTTGGCTGCACCAAAGTTTTTTCTTAAAAATTATCCTTCACAAAACTCTTGTCAAGTTGTACGAAAGTGAAACAAACAAAGTCCTTGAGAGACCACCCATCCGGATGTCTTTGATCCATTATTCCACCCTTTTTCAATTCACCCATCCCGATGTCTTTGATCCATTATTCCACCCTTTTTCAATTCCCATATTTTTCTTATTCTTAATATAAAAACAATAAGTTATATGATACCTCATCTGGAAAAAAAAAAAAAAAAGTTGTGATATTAGCAAACGAGTGCAAATTTACAAGTTGGGTTTCAAAATTATCATTTATTTGTGAATCCGTCAACTTCCTTCCCTATATATACCAAATAATCTTCACCTCCCAATTCCCAAATCAAAACCATTCAATCTCTCTTCACCAAATTCAAATTCATAAATATTCACTCTAATTTCATTTCATCTCATCAAATATCATATCATCAACTGATCTTGTGTTCCGATCCATGGCCGACAAACAGCCCTATTTGAACAGCAACTTCTACGGCCCCGCCGTGCCTCCTCCATCAAAGTCACACGGTCGCCGCCGCATCCTATGCACCATTCTGAAGGTGGCAATTGGATTTATTGTAGGGATTGGTATTCTATTGTTGATATTAGGACTTGTATACCGTCCAGATAAGTTGGAGTTCAATGTGATCAGTGCTAAACTCACCCAATTCAACGTCACTGACAATAAACTCTTCTACAAATTGGCTCTTAACATCACCATCCATAACCCCAACAAAAGGTACGGAGTTTACTACGACTCCAATAATATGGACCTCTTTTATAAAAACCGAAGGCTTAACATTCGCTGGCTGCCCCCGTTCTTCCAAGACACCAAAACCACCGTCGTCGTCAGCCCCGATGACTTCGAGGGTCAGCGTGAGATGCTTCTCACCGGGGATGAAATTGTTGAGTTAAACGCCGAGAAAGCTGCCGCCTTATACCCGTTTGATGTGAAATTCTTTTTCCGGTTAAGGATGAAGTCCGACAAGTTGGTGTTGAAATATAAGCCGAAGGTGTACTGTGGATTCAAGGTTCCATTGAGTAACGGTCCTAACTCTTTCGTTTTCTTTCCCAACACTGCCTGCGATTTCACTTTCTGATTCATTCGGTTATTTACAAGGGTTAATCTATTAACTCTATCAAATTAATTATGTATTCCTATTTTTTTATTGCCTTTTGTATTTGTATTTTTTATTATTTTTAATACAATAAATGTGGTTGACACAGTTTGAAGAGCTCTGAATAAAAAGTAAATGTCTTAATCGTTATGTTTATCTTCATTGATTTGGTATTTGTTGATCTCATAAAATGGATAGTTGTGAATTTGTATTCTCGAATAAAGATCTCACTGATGTCTTCTTGATAAACGAACAACATTGAACATTGGCATACTATTAAATTAGACCACGTATACTCTGACGTTCGAGTTAGAATCTTGTTTGTAAAATCAATTCATTTTTATCCTTACATATTTTTTTAATTCCTACTTTACACTTCAATACCCTTTCATATAGTAATGATTTTTTCTTCGAAAAGTCTCTCGACACTAATTTTTCTCTCAAAAGTTGCCTTTCAAAACCTACACCTCATCGCAACTCCTGAATCGTAATAGTATAATAAGATCAATAGACGATTGTTTATAAAATTTAAAATTCCAAATAATCATTTTGTTTTTTTTAACTTTATTCTAGATTTTATTAAAGTTTAAAATGTTGATATCGATGAAAAATATAATGTCGAGGTCTAGATTTTATAGAAATTTTATGAAGATTGATATTTTTAGAAAATTAATAAAAAAAAAATCATATATATATATATGGAAAATTTTCACATATAAAAAAACCGTCGAACTATTTACAAAAAATAGTAAAACAAAAACTTATAGACATTGATATACATCTATCAGTGATAGACTTCTATTATTTCTATTTTTAAAAATTCTCCTATATATATATTTTGAAACAAAAAGCATTTATATGTATTTTGAACCAAAACAAAATATAAACTACAAAGCATTAAGATAAACATGACGTGTTGACAAAAACCATCTTTGGAATATGAAGATAAAAGTATTAGAGCAACATTTAGGTGTAAATTTATGGAAGTCCAGATTCTGTAGAAGTTTGCTACCCCGCGAATTTGATCAATGGATACAAATCACTAGTGGCTGGCCCCCACCTAATCAAGGTGCTGGTGAGGATTATTTCAAGTGTCTCAAACTTCAGATGGTATTTTTAGTGTCAAGTCCATGAAAAATATTCTTATCGAACCCACCCTCCTGACCCAATTGGTGGATGTTGGACATATTTGGAAGACGCTCCTTCCAAAAAAGTGTAAATTTTTTATTTGGACCCTTATCCATAAGGGCCTTAACACCATGGATAAATGTCAAACCCGTTCCCCAAATATGTTGCTTAGCCTGAATTGGTGCATTATGTGTAGAAATCATGGTGAATCGGCTGAGCACTTATTCACCAACTGCAAATACTCTCAGCAGCTTTGGTACCATCTTTATTCGGCAACAGTTCATCCTCTCCCCAGTACTCTGAACGATATGTTATATGTTCTAAAACGCATTCAACCGACCACAAAAAAGAAGCTGCTATGGAGTAATCTGATTGGAGCCTGCCTTTGGTGTATTTGGTTGGAGCGCAATAGAAGAACGTTCTATGATGTTGAAAAACCTCCTAATCACTTATGGGAGGATGTCTTATACTTTGCTGCACAATGGAGCACCCAATCAAATCTTTTTAAAAATTATGACGCATCTTGTATATCTCTTAATTGGAAGGCTTTCCTCTAGCCTCCCTTTTTTTACCTTCTTGAACTTCATCGCTCCATGTACATATTTCTTCATTGAATGCATCACTTTTGGCGTGAGAATATGATGAGGGTGCTAAGGAGGTGTCAACCTAATTGAGATGTCCCGATGCACCCCCTCATTCCTTCCCTCTTGTTTATTGTTCAAAAAAAAAAAAAAAAAGCAACATTTAGGTGCATCCCAAGATGTACTTATTTTTATGCCTCCCATTTTTATCACACAAAATAATAATAATAATAATAATAAAATATTAAAAATATATTCGATTTGGTGGATGAAGAAATATAGGTATAAATGCAGCTAAATATTTGATAAAATTATATATCCTCCTCATCTGTACTTTCTTTTATGACATAATGATTTTCCTCACTTGAGTCTTAATGATCACCAATAGGTAACTCATAATAAAATATTTGGAGCATTGGTGTATTAGATTAGTGGGGGAGATGAAGGAGGGTGGACTCAAAAACTATATGGGCGAAAATTACCAAAGTTAGCAGCTAAAATAAACAAATAAACAAATTGTTTGTTGAAATATGCAACTCCATTTACTCTATTTTTACACATACTTTCAAACATCAAATATTTGCCCTTTTTTTTTTTTTTTTTTTTTTTTTTTTTTTTTTAAAACAGCCTTCATTTAAAATTTAATCTCTTTTTTAAAACAAAGTTTTCGAATTTTTTACTGACATCACCAAGCCTTTCTTTATATTATTTTTTTTTTCTGCTTTCGTTCTCGTTTTTGCTTTACTTTTTTTTGCTCTATCTCATTCATATATACTCTATCACTCACTTTATAACTTTTGCCTTCTACAGATGGGTCTTAAGAGTTTAGAAAAATTTTGTACACATTATACTGAAATAAGAAGAAAGAACTCCGTTGGTTGTGGATTATTGCCATCACCGAAGACAGAATACAAGGAAGGGACTGTTGTTGTGTTGACGTAGAGGTAGACAAAATATAGGGAAGAGATTTTAAAAGAAGAAGATAGGAATAGAGAATTTTAGAAAGTGGAGGAAGAAAATAAAATAATATATTTTTTAAAAAAATGAAAAGTATTAAAAAACAGGTAAATAACACCCATCCATCAAATATCACTCTTACTTAAGACCACCCCTCTCCTAGTTTCAATCCACGAAATTTCCTCGAAAATGATCCGTTTACGCAATTGAACTTCAAGCAAACAGTTCTACATTGAGATTATAATTAAACTTATATATATATATATATGGATTAATTTCTCAAGTAGAAGTCAACGCCTTCAATTATTGGGTCATCAAAAAGGAGGGAAAAAAAACAAAAAAACAAAATATTTGTCCTCTTTCCATCTTCAAATGCCAATTGGAAAATAATTCCCACAAATTATCATCAATGTTTTTTAAAAAGAGACACATGGCACCATAAAAATGTGCCACGTGGTCGGATAGTAAATCTGGTTCACCACGGCCTGCACCCAAATTTTGCTTATATGGTTAAAATAAAATTGTGATGTACCAATTTATAATTGTATCTCACAAAAATAATTATAGCCCTAATACACTCAGTATTTTCTAATTTATAAAAATCCCATATTTTTCTCCAATTTCAACTAATCTTTTCTCTCTTTCATTCCAATTCGATTCCCTCTCTCTACAAATGGGCAAGCACACCTACCTCCGCCCGGAACACCACCACAACGACCGAGGCTGCAGCTTCGGCGGCGGCTGCTTCATCACCTTTCTCAAGATTCTCATCACCATCATCGTCGTTGTTGGTCTCGCCGTGTTGATCTTATGGCTCATATTCCGTCCCAATAAAGTCAAATTCAACCTCACCGACGCTAAACTCACCCAATTCAACCTAACCGACACCCAGCTCCATTACAACTTGGCTCTCAACGTCACCGTCAGAAACCCCAACAAGCGAATCGGAGTCTACTACGATACTATCGAAGCCGCCGCCGTTTACAAAGACCAGCGCCTACAGACCCAGTGGCTGCCGCCGTTTTACCAAGGCTACAAGACCACCGCCGTCATCAGCTCTGTTTTCTTCGGCCAGCAGCTCCTCCTCCTCGCTGGCCAGGGGCTGACGGAGTTCAACGCCGAGACAGTTGCCGGCGTCTACGAGATGAACGTGGAGCTTAATCTTCGGATAAGGTTGAAGTTCGGCGCCGTTAGGATCGGGAAGTTTAAGCCGAAGGTGAATTGTGAGTTCAAAGTTCCGTTGAGTTCCGATGGAAGCTCAGTTGGTTCGGTGTTTCAGTCCACCGGCTGTGGTATTGATTATTGGTGATTTGTTTCGTCTTTTCCTTAGGTCGTATTTCTCAGCTTTTGTTGTGAATTCATAAATTTAATTGTTTTATTTTTTTGTTGTTATTGTTCCTACTATTTTAATTTTTTATTCTAACTAATTTTGGACATTAGGTATTTAATATTGTTCATGAATAAATAAAATAAGAATATTTATAGTTGGTTTTCTTGTTTTTAATTTGGGTATTAAAAATTAAAAATTAAAAACTCAACTACCATAAATTACTGATTTTCAACGAGGGGTGAGAATTTTCCATCGAACTTAACTATTTAAGGTGTATATATTATTAACAGGAAAAAAAATATAAAACTATTTATAAATATATAATTTTTTTATATTTATAGTAATTTTTTTTTTATATTTTTATATTTTTTTCATTTATAATTAATTAAAATTTATGGAGCTAGCACAACCTAAACTGTACTGAAATATCACTTTCCAATTATTAAACTAAAGAAAAGTAGGCCATCAAATCATTGATCAGAACCCGGACAAAAACGTTAGAACCAAGATGGGAGCAAATGACATTAGATCACAACTAGGACACTTTGTTGTTGTTTGCAACATCTTTGTAATCCCTATGTAGAGAGGGGTTTTATTTCATACATTTTATCAAATTAGGATTTTTGTCTGTCATATGAAACAATAAAACAATGAGCTTCTTCTACCACCAAGTAATCTGTCAAGTGTCAACAACGTATGAGAAGTGGAGAGATCAAGATATATCGTTTTTTTTAACAATATACACAAGGCTAGAGGGATCAGTAGGTGCACCGGGACATCTCAACTAGGTTGACACCTCCCTAGCACCCTCATCACGCCCCGAGACCAAAAGTGATGCTTTATTAATCAAAGATGATGAGGTACATGAACGAGCTAGAGAATAGCACAGTGTATACAAAAAGACTGATAAAGCATCAGAACAACCCACAGGTGGGTTTAGGTGAATTCTTTCCAGTTCAGAGCAATTGTAGCACTATCATAATTACAAAAAAGGGAGGATTTTGTACACCATAAAGCAGCCAATGATAATATATCCTCCCATAAGCATCCCTGTGGCAATTGTTTATCTTGGAAGGTTCTTCGATTTCTCTCCAGCCATAGACACCACAAAATAGCAGCTATGATATTGCTCCTTAATATTTTTGCTTTGGTAGTCATCTTTAAATTCAGCAAGTAGTCCATAAGAGTTGTTGTGGAGTCAAGATGTTGAGAAAGATTACCTCTTCCAAGCATAGACCATATATAATTGGAGTATTTGCACTTAAGGAAAAGATGATCCGCCGATTCCGAATCCTCTTTGCACAGAATACACAAATTCGGGCTAATGTTCAAAGTAGGAAATCTAGCTTGACATTTGTCTGCAGTATTGAGCCCATGATGCAGGATAGTCCATAGAAAGAATTTGATTTGTTTAGGCATGATGGCGGACCAAAGATCTCTTGGATCTTTTCTGGGGAGATTGTTGTTTGCTTCAAAGATATGCTCCTTCAAAGATTTGACGGATAAAATTCCATTCCCATTTAATTTCCATTGCAGCTGATCTTGTCCCGAGTTGTTTCTGGGAGGAGTCCATGGACAAGTGATGGCATTCCAGGCAATGGTTTCGCATTCTCTGAGGGGTCTCCTGGGTTTACAATGCCAATATTCAGCGTTACTGTCCCAGGCTTCGTTAACGGTCATATTTGGAGAGATTGTCATGACGAAGAAACGGGGAGCAGTGTTTGCAAGAATGTTTTCAAAACACTAGTTATGATACCAGAATAGAGCAGCTTCGCCATTATTGATTTTCCACCCAATATGATCCTGCATTTGACTATGATACTTGGCAATGTGGAACCAAGGGGATCTGGCACTGTGGTATTTACAAATAGCAGGTATGGACCCCGGTCTCTCAGTTGCATACTTGTCGATAATAATGGATTTCCATAAGCTGTTGTTTTCTGTGTAAAATCTCCATATCCATTTGCAAAGGAGGGCAGTGTTAGCAGTTTTGATTTTATCAATTCCAAGACCTCCTCTGTTTTTTGGAGAGACAACCATATCCCATCTTACCAAGTGAGAGCTGCCATCTTTTTCAGGACCTTCCCACAGAAAGTCTCTCATCAATTTTTCAACTTTTTTGCAGAAGGAGCTAGGAGCCTTGAATGTTGACATAAAATATGTTGGAAGATTGCTAAGAACGGATTGCAATAGAGTGAGTCTTCCACCCTTAGAAAGGTAGGAAAACTTCCACGAAACAAGCTTCCTTACAATGTTTTCAATAATGGGCTGCCAGAAACCCTGGGTTCTCGGATTACCACCAAGGGGCATTCCTAAATAAGATATAGGAAAGCCAGCAATGTTACAACCCCATATGTCTTTAATCTGGAGCAAGGTGGATTCGTCAATGTTGATACCAGAGATAGTAGATTTCTGTAGGTTAATTTTGAGGCCAGATGCAGATTCAAAGGTGTTGATGATACATTTCAAATTCTTGATTTTTTCCAAATCAGTTTAAGAGAAAAGCAATATATCATCAGCAAAGAGGAGATGATTCACAGTGGTCTGGCCCTCTCTAATGTGAAACCCAGATATCAGTTCTTTTTTATGCGCTTCTTCCATAAGCATTGATAGGTAATCCATGACAATAATGAATAAGAACGGTGATAGGGGTCCCCCTGACGAATTCCTCTGTTTGCTTATATAAAACCTCGAGGCTTTCCATTAAGAATCACCGAGTAATTGACCGATGATATGCACGCATAAATCCACGCAGACCATTTTCTGTGAAAACCTTTGAGTTTCAACAGGGATAGAATGAATGATCAATTAACTTTATCAAAGGCTTTTTTAATGTCCAACTTAATCACTATACCCTTCATTTTTCTGCACCTCCAATAGTCAATGAGCTCATTTGCGATCAATATGGGATCAATGATTTGGCGACCATAAACAAAGGCAGATTGATTCTTTGCTATAGTGTTGGGAAGAACAAGCTTGACCTCTCTGCAAGTACTTTAGCCAAGATCTTATATATGTTGGTTGTCAAACTTATAGGTCTATAATCATATACCTTTGTGCATTGCAACTTTTTTGGTATAAGAGTAATATAAGTAGCATTGACAGACTTGTTCACAGACTCATTCAAGAAAAAATCTTGGAACAGGTTCATTATGTCAGGTTTGAAGATGTTCCAGAACTTTTTGAAGAATTCCATTGTAAAACCATCTGGTCCCGGTGTTTTATTGTTTCCCATAAGTTTGAGGCAAGCATACACTTCTGCTTCAGTAAATGGCTTAATCAAGTCTCTGGCTTGTATATCAGTTATCGGTCGTCAATTAAGATTGCCAATCAACCAAGATGGCGACATTGAACCCCTGTATATATCAGTGAAATATGACACAAAGGCATTTTCAATAGTTCTATCAGTAAATTAACTAACCCCTTGTGCATTCTGAATCTCAGAAATGAAGTTGAATCGCCTTCTTGCAGTACATACTTTGTGGAAGTATGTGGTGTTTTCATCTCCTTCTAACAGCCACTTCAGTTTACAAAGCTGACTCAATTTTCTTGCTTCTGAGAGATTGATCGCAAGTAGGTCACTTTTAAGAGATATTCTGCGTTGAATGTCCACCTCTGTTATGTGAAGATGCTCCTCTTTGGAGTCAATTTCAGCTATCTGCTTAGATATTTCATCCGCCATATTTTGCTCCTTTCTAAATATTTTCTGGTTCCAGGCTTTAATATGGAATGATAGTTGCTTTAATTTCCTCATGAGAGCGAAACCAGGGTGACCATCATGGTGAATATCGGGCCACTTAGCTCCAACTTCATGCTGAAACTTTTTGTGGGAGAGCCATCTATTGTCAAATTTAAAGGGGCATGGTCCCCGTTGCAATGAGCCTAAGTCTAAGAGCAGAAGATAGTGATCCGAAGTACTGCGATTGAGCCGTTTTACATAATGACAGTTGAATTTTTGCTCCCAACTAACGGTATATAAGAATCTATCAATTTTCGCCATCGTTGGTTGGCTGCGAAGATTAGTCCATGTGTACAGGCCATTTGATTGGCTTGGCTCCATTAAGGAGGCATTTTCAATGAAGGTGTTAAACTTTCTCATTGTATGGTTAGAAGGATTTAGGGAGGTTGTTTCATTAGCCCATCTATAAACGTTAAAATCTCCCCCAAGAAGCCATTTATTCCCACACATATTCTTCAAAGTATTTAGTTCCATCCAGAATTCTCCTCTTCTTCATCGATTGGCGGGTCCATAGATGCCCGTTAACCACACTTTTATTATAAAGCACCCAATTTTATGCATCATACTTTTATCACACACGTAAAAATGTATTAAAATATTTCAAAGAAAAGGTAAGAAGAATTTATCATGTGACAAACTATGATTAAACAATTTAGTGGGATGTACAAAAATAGGTGTTACTTAAGATGCAGTCAAGTATTTTTCTGTTGATATACAACTTTAATTGGCCAAATGTTAAAATGGTTCTCCCATTGATTGAAGTATTCACCCACAAAAGTCTAAAAATATAAGTGGTGTGATATAATAGATTTTTAGAGATTGTTTGGGCCATTGTTTGAATAAGAAATATTGGGATTCTAAATTTTATGGAGTTATTTGGCTGAAGGTTTTGAAGTATGTGTTTGGAGTGTAAGATTGTGTTTATGAGTTTTTGATACACCTATTTTAAGCGTCAAATTGAGTTGAGCTTAGTTGAGTTTGATTTGGTTAAGTCAGTTTTTTTTTTTTTTTTTTTTTTTTAAAAAAGAATCAGACTGTTTTTTTAATCATCATTTCTTGATCTGAGAATTCGTTTTTGAATTGCATATCAATGCTTGACCAATTTTATATGAAGCAATTGTCCCAACCATATTCAAATTATAATATATTTGTCTCTTTTAATTAACTTCTAAGTTATATCTAACTTAATTTTCTAGGGCTACTTTTTTTTTTTTTGTTCAGATGCTGATCAGCTAAACTTGATTGAAACTGAAGAGCATCCTTAATTATAATGCATGGAAAAATAAAGATTAAAGAATGAGCTAAAAGACAATGAAGGGTGAATTAATCAGAAAATAACTTTCAGAAGTTGTCATAATAAACAGTCCTCTTCAATATAAAATGCACAAAGGGCAAGATCGCAACTTAGCCTAGGAGAGACCATTCTTATAAAAATTTAAAAAATCGTGTGATTTAAAAGAGTGAATCATTGTGAGCGTTTATGGGATGAATTTTTTTAGGGATTTAAAAATATGATGGAGAATTATAAATAACAAAGAGAAATAAAGTAAATATTGAGAAAAAAAATACATAAATAATTAAGTTGAGGTGCAAATATGTAACTTTTTTAATGAGATGTAAGCTTTTTGTGGTGTGTATTAAAAGGGTTGGTCTAGTGGTAGTGGAAACATAAAAAAAATGTCAAAAAGCTAAATAATTGTGGGAATTTATGGTAGCCACCTGTATGTTAGGTTCAATTCTTAGATTATGAAAAAAAAAACTTTTTGATGAACATGAGGTTGGGCCTTTTTTAAAGTGTGGGGAATTTTTTGTTATTTTTATGTGATCATAGATCTTTTTTTATGGGGTTCATAGTTGTTGGGCTCTCTCTTTTACTATATATGGGTTGACTTCTATATGGTACTTTTTACAAGGTTTCATTGGCAACTTAATTATATGAAGTTCTTAAAAAATAAATAAATAAAATCTAGTAGTTTCATTCACACATGACAAAAGCCTCCAAGGTTACGTTAACCAGTTTCTCTTTAATATATGTATTTCAAGATTTTATATAGATGACTAAGTCTTACTAGAGTACCAAATTACATTATTATTATTATTTAAAAAAAAAACTACTCAATTAATATGTGGTTCTTTCTCGTAGTTTCATATATCAAATTCTCTACATGTTTTCTACTTCTATGCGATACACGATATATAATGTTGTACAATTCTGACAAAGTGAAACATGACGTGATCAAAAATTTAAATAATTTCTTCTAAGTATCATGACATAGAAATTTCATTGTAAAAGAGAGTATAACTTTTAATATTGACACATTGACTTATCACATTATATATTAATTCACCACACCACTTTATTCAACTAATAATACAAAAGTCGTCCCATATATGGAAATATAATTACATTAAATCAACTTCCAATAATCTATGATTTGGTCAACAAAACAAAAATGTCCAAAGACAATACAAAAAGGAAATATATTAATACCCCAAGCAATGACCTATATGAATTCCAATACATTAAGTACCTCTCTTAAACAACAATGTCAAGAACAAAGAAGTGCATCATATTCACCATTATCATTATAGTTTTAATTCTCATTTCCTTGTTCATCTTATGGCTCATCACCATGACCAATAAAGTCAAATTCCAAGTGACCAACGCCAACCTGACCCAATTCAACTTCACCGACGACAGCCAACTCCTCTTCCAACTCAGCCTTAACATGACTGTCAAAAACCCTAATCGCGGCTTTGAAGTTTTCTTTGACAGCATCAAAGTGGTTGTGTTGTATCAAGACATTAAGTTTAGCAACGTATCGCTGTCGCCATTTTACCAAGGCCAAGAGGGAAGAAGCTTGCTGAATTTAAGGTTTGATGGTCAGCAATTGATGAATCTTGACGCTGAGCAGCTGGCTGTGTTCACTCTTGAGAAACTTGTTGATATCTTCTCTATTAAAGTGGAGCTTCTTCTTCATATGAGGGTTCAGATTGGTCTCATTAGGATCAAACTCAATCCCAAGGTTCGTTGTGGCCTTAATCTTCCCTTGATTTCTCATGGAAGATCGTTTTTTCGCTTTCGGATTATTGGATGCTATGTCGCTTATTGATTGATTCTCTACTCTTCTTTTTTGAAGAGGCGATCATAATGGAAGTGACAGTTTTGCATCATTAATTACAACATTCAACTATTATTAGTATTTTATTTTTACATTTATATTCTTGATAAAATACAATCGTGAAGGTGAGATTAGAATTGATTTCGATGAAGAAAGATACATATTTTGAACTATGTGATTTTAGACATTTGATATGGAGTTCAATTCATATTGTAAGGTTTTTATTAAATAATTGAAATAAACTATTATAAGGCTTGTTGGCTTAAATGGTTTTTTCAAGGTTGAGAAATTTCTATTTACTTCTTAAACAGTGTTATCACTTCTTCAAACAAAAATTTTTATATATGTCTAATTTTTGTTATTTAGAACTCAAGTGTGCACCTTTTAATCTATTTTATACTTATATTTGTAGTAGGCTAAATATTTTATTATTTTTTTTATCTATTATTTTACTTACTAGTTTACACATTTGCTTTAAATGCTAATGACGTGATTAAATAATATATTGTATGTTTACTATATGTGTTGGGTATCGAAATGAACCTCTCAATCTTTTCATAAATTTTTTAATAATATATATTAATATCAAATATCTAAATTAAATACTAAGATTAATCGTGTTTGTCACATAGTTTTGTTTTTTAGGGTTTTAGAATATGTTATTTGAAATTAAGGAAAACTTGTTTGAGAAGTAACAATGTTTTTAACACAATTCCTTTTGGTTATATAAAAAGTTTTTAAAATAAAATTTTCATTATTAAACATATTTTCTTGGTTAGAATACAAAATATAATAAGACAATTTGACCTAGGACTCTAATTCTTTGAAAGTAAACTTGATTTTATTTTGTGCTATGTCTATCTTTTTGCTGTGCATTCCAATTACACAAGAGAAAAAATTCAAAAATATATTTAAGAAAATAAATAAAAATAAGAGTTTGTCACATGATAAATGGTGGTTGAACTATTGGGTGTAATTGATACACAGAAGTATTTTTCATTTTTTTAGGAAATTGTATATATTTCTAACTCATTTTTCTCTAGAATCTAGTTATTCATGAAATATTCTTTTTTTAATAAAATAACTACGACAACGAGGAATCAAACCTCTAACCTCTCGAGACTAAAAAATTTTAATAGAGTACATATGATTTTAGTCCTTTAAGTTTTTCAAATATCAACGTTAACTCCTTAGTTTCAACATGTTTTAAAATAGTATGACAACGAATTGATTTTGCATTATTTTAGTAGAAAAAATATGTTTAAAATTAAATGTTTAATCTCCGTGAATTACAAACAACGGTAGGTGATACACGTGATGGAGTCATAGAGGTAGTTGGCGATTTTGACTAGTTAAAAAGTAAAATATATAATTATAAAAAAAGAAATTATAAAATTAATATATAACTATAACTATACTAATTATTCTCCAAAACGAATCTGACTCAATTGTCATATAAATGTGTTAGCAATTAAGAAACGTGTAGTTTGAATTTTTCTTATTAGAAAAAGAAAAGCATACTAATCATCGATATACATTATAATAAAATTTGTCTGAGTAAAAGAATAAATAAACAGGTAATTCCTCCTTTTGAGTAAAGTTTTTAGAACAAAAATCAAGATGTTGAGTTAAAGTTTTTTTGCTTAATTTTTTATTTGCAAAAGCAATGGACATTTATTTAGATTTTAAAATATGTAATATACAAATCTATAAAATTTTAAAACTGATTGGGTGTTTTTTTTAGTTTTGTGATATATTTCTATGAGTAATTTTGTGTTTTAAATATTTTGGATTATGGAAATAAATAAATGGTCATAATCGGGTAGTTGCTTCTGAGATGACGCCGATTATAAATTAATCACTAATTAAATAGTTGGGCTGTACCTTGAGCAATAACAAAAGACTTCAATTATTTAATACCTTTAATAACATATTTTACAATATTAAAAAACATATTTTACAAATAACAAAAAAATTGGTTGTACATGGATGAATAATAATAATAATAATAATAATAATAATAAAGACGTCAAAAATGAAACTTTTCAGTACTTTACATAAATTGATTTACAAATAAAAACTTGATCGTACATGGGGAATAGAAAAAGACTTCAAAAACTAAAGGGGCAAATTGCAAAAAAACACTTTTAAAGTAGAGTGGTATTTGCATTTATACTTACAAACTTGTAATGGTAAAAATTGAGTTTTTAAACTTATGTAAGTATTAAAATTGGATTCTAAAACTTACATCATTATAGAAATTGTAACAATTGTATAAGTTTGAGAATTTAATTTTTATTATTTAGGAGTTCAATTTCTATAATTATTATAAGTTTGAAGGTCCAATTTTAACACTTGTAGAAGTTTAAGAGCCCAAGTTTTACAATTAAAAGTTTGAGAGTGTAATTGTAACTACCACCGTACTTCAGGAGTACTGGTTTTGCAATTTACCCAAACTAAATTTTGTAAGAAATTTTGCAAGAACTTGACTATTGATAATTATTAAAATAAATATCTATATTAAGACACTAACCAAAATAAAAAATGCAGAAACAATTGCAAGGAATCCATATAAAAGAGCTACAAAATAAAGTATATGGTTTATATATGTGATGTGATTAATCTACTTTGTTGGATGAGAAATTTTAGCTAATCACAAGTTGTCACACGTCATCATAAACTAAAGTTTATTTTATTGAATGTATGACAAATTACAAATTATTGTCTCTAAATGAAAATTTGGAGACAAATAAATGACAAACTAAAAAATGTTACGTGTCTCTTTCCTAGCCATTTGATCACAACGATGGACTTATCAAATCCAACGGTGATTAAGCTTGGACGGAAGGGAATCAACGATTCATCCCCGTAGCAGAAACATTTGACCTACTTTGATATTATTTAGAATTAAACATTAATACACGAAGGTTAAGCAAAACATACCTAAAAAGATTATGGAGAATATATTGGCGGGTCTTCATCTTTATAAGGCTGAATCTCCCTACTATGAGGTCTTCTTTGCTATGACATAAAGAAGGGTTGTGGGAGCCTCCTTGAAAGAGAAAGAAAAAAAAAAAAAAGTTCACTGTGAATTTGGAGAATGGATAACTCTATTTTCCAAAATGTGTAGGATGCCTCATACGGTGAAACTCTTATTTATGGCCTAGGTTAAAAATTAATTAAAAAATAGTTTTAGTATCAAATATTAAAATAATATTTTTTTTATGTAATTAAGAATTAAGGCAAATTGAATCATTCTTTCGACAATTAATTTTTTTATACATAGTATATAATTATTACTATACTTGTATGAATTAATTATTCTAATTATATAGTCCCTAATTTTGTAACAAGAAATGTTCCCCCAAAAAAAAAAAATAGTCATACTAAATCAACCTCAACCAAAATGTCCAAAATTCTCCGCACATAGTTGGATACATGACAATGTTGACCTACCCAACATCTCAACATATCCTTAATTCCGTAGTACAAAATCCCCTATTTTTCTAAATTAATTTCAGTTGAAAATATATGGCTTTTACTTATTCAACTTCTAATCATCTATGGGAATTTAATTTTTAATCACCTCAATGAGCTGGTGTCCCAAAAAGTCAACCAAAACCAAGCTTTGATCAACAAACACAAATCACAAATTCTCATTACAAATCCGCCTATTTATTCCTCCTCCTATCCAACAACATTATCCCAATCAAATAATCTCTCTGCAGCATGGCAAGTTTATGGTGTCTTTTGATGTGCGTCATTATTGGGTTTGGAGTATCTTTTGGTTTCTCTGTGTTGATCTTATGGCTTGTTTTCATAACCCACAAGATCAAATTCAATGTAATCGACGCCACTCTCACTCAATTTAACTTCACCAACAATGACACCCAACTCCATTACAATCTTGGTATTTACTTCACCATTAGAAACCCTAATGAGCAAGTTGGAATCTACTATGACACCATCGAAGCAACTACAATTTACAAAGATCAAAACTTTGACACAAGATTGCTTACCCCTTTTTACCAAACCCCAAAGACCACAAGCCTAGTTAGAGGACGGTTTGAAGGGCAACAGCTTGTGGTAATCGCCAACAACAAAGTTTCTGAATTCAATTCTGAGAAACTTTCTGGGGTTTATTCCATTGATATCAAATTTCGTCTTTCTTTGAGGTTGAAATTTGGGCTTTATAAAATCGTTAGAGTTAGGCCTAAGGTGGGGTGTGGATTTCAAGTTCCATTGAATGTTAGTGGAACTTCTTCCTTTCCGTGGTTTCAGACTGCTATTGGTTGTCACGTTGATTATTGATTTTCCATTTTTGAGTTCGGTTCTAAAATCATTTGTATTTGTTAGATGACATGATATTTGATTGTGTTTTTTTTTTCTTTGATTATGAGTGAAGGTGATTTTTTTGTTTGATATCTTGTACTTATTAGTTGGATTATTGAATGACATATCTTGGTAGAGTTCAATGCATCTTTATTGAATTTTGATAAAATGTCAAACAAAAATAACTAATGTGATAAGATAACGCATTTTTTAATTCTTTCAAGAACTGTCAAATATTTATGTAATAATTAAGATAATTTTTAAGAATATCCAGAGACGAAGCCATGTTAGACCCGGGACTTTTCCTCTAATTAATCAACATATACATTATTTTTTATTTTTTATAAAATTATTCTGTAGTGTATATAATTTAAGCCTTTTGCGATGGTTTCACATTAGCTTAGGAAAGGAAGAAATTCATAGTATAAGACTTTTTGTGTGGTTTTGAAAAAAGTTAAATTACCAGGGTTTATATCTTAACTGAATAATATCACACCATTTGGATGGCTCTTTACTTCTTATAAATAATGTATACTTCTTATAAATTAGATTATATAGAATATATATAATTATCTATAACTTAAAAAATTTATACATCGGTTTAATCATTTAAGTTATAGATAATTATATATATATATATATATACTCTTAAATTTTGATAATTTTTAGGCCTTTTCGAAAAATTTAAAATAATCATTGTTAATATTTATATAAAATTGAAATTTTAGCATTTGACAATTTTGGGTTTGATGCCTCATAAAGTGTATTGATATCATAGTGGTTTTGCTTTCATTAAAAATATGAGTACACTCCTGAAATTTGAAGAAGGTATTGTGAATCTACAAAAAAAAAAAATAAAAAAAAATAAATAAATAAAAAAATGGATACTCCCATCAAATAGTATGAGATTTCATCTCAAAACCAATTGGCAATGAAAGAATAGTCCATCTATCTTATTAACAGTGTGAGGTCCTTTAATTTTTCTAATGTGAGATCCTCAACAATTCCTCTCATTACCAATTAGTTTTGAGATGAACTATCATTTTATTTAATATGGTATCATTGTTCCATAAAACTTAATGAACATATTGTGATCCTACCTAAAAATGGTGAACACAAGCACCATATTGAAAGGAGATCATATGGCAACATATTAAGAATCCTATATATAAAAACACGAAGAGACCTCGTGAAAGTCCATGTCATATGGCAACATTTTCCTTTCTAAAACAGAATAAAGCTGACGTGGCGAGTCATGCAAATGCAGCTTCGGTGGACCGACATGTCGTCCATGAGTCGTAGTTGTCGTCATAGTACGTTGACTCGTTGGAGAGTGTCTAGTCTATTCAGTGGATGGTAATTTGAATAGCCGAAAACGGCGTCGTCCGATTTTCGTCGGAACAACCTCTATCCGCCGGAAAATCGCGGGCGTCACGTGTAGGCGAAGAGGAGGGGGTGAAGTAGGGAGGAGAAGCACAGGGCGTATGAAACGGCGTTGTATCTTCATCCGATTTGAGTTTAGGAATAGGATCGTACTCCAGACATTCGATTGTTCCTTCTCTTTCATCTTCTTCGTTGATAGTGAAAAGTGTTCTTGACGGTCCACACAGTTCTTGCCATTTCTCCAACTCGTCGTCCGCCGCCGCCGTCTCCACCACCACCACCGCCGCCCCTTCGGAATCACCGTCAATTTTAGAAATGGACACGATTTCTTTCGGTTCGATCCGCGATTGGTTCCTCCAGCAGAAAAGGTAGATACATTTTTCATTGGGTTCGCCGACGCGTAGGTGGCGCCGGCGGCGAGAGAGAATGTAAAGAATCTGAGCGACGAGAAGTAGGAAAGAGAGTAAAAAGGCAGCGATGAATACGGTGGCGATCTTGTTCAGGCCGCCGTCCATGTTTTAGAATACAGGGGATATTTGGAAATGGAGTATTTATTTTTTATTATTTATTTTATAATTTTGTTATGAAATGGTTTAAGAAAAAGAAAAAGGGAAGGAATTAATGATGACGTGGACTTGGGGAGTGTAGGGTTTAAATTTTGAAGTGCCTGAGCGGGTTATAAATTAATGCAAAGATGTCAGTTTTAAGACGTTGGAAAGGAACACCAGAGCTTCCATTTTATTTTATCCTTTTCACAAATTTCCTTTTAAATTATAAATGACAAATGATAATATCCATTTAAATTTTATTTCTATACAAAGGAAAATTGGTTGATGTTTTCCTGTTTAATTTGAGAACTTTATCATTATTTTCTACTGAGGTTCATCTTTTACTTTTTTTTTCTATGTATTATCTCTATAAGTTTCTTATTCTTTACATACTTTATTTATTTTGAAGTTAAAAAGTGAAGGTTGTTATGGACTATATGAGTAATATTGAGTGTATCACATTGACACACATAATTTTTTTTAAACATTTTTAAAAAAGAAGTAAGAATAATTTGTAATGTACCAAATTATGATCGAACAATTTAGATGGGACAAAGAAAAAAGTAATTAAATACTAGAATAGGTTTGTTTTATAAACAATTGTAAAAAATATGGTACGGGTAACATGTACAAACTTCGTCTTGCGTCTATGTTGTTTTCATTGCGTCTCATGTACAAACTTTTTTTTCAAAAAAAATTGACCAAGTCAAAATTTTCACCACTTCTATTGGTTTTTTTTCGTCCTTTTCTATTTTGTTAATTGATTTCTTTTTTCTATTTTTTCCTGCCTTTTATTTTTAAGTTTTATCTTATTATTATTATTATTTTTAATTTAAGACGTGAATAATTATTTAAAGATTTATGTAAAAGATAGAGTTATTTTTAAATATAGAAAAATAAACTAAACTATTTATAAATAATATAAAAAAATTTACTTTCTATCAGCGATAGACTGCGATAAAATTCTATCGCGGTTTATGATAGACGGTGAAATTTATTTAATTTTTGTAAATAATTTGATATTTTTTCTATTTATAATAATTTTCCTAAAAAATAAGATGTTGAATCCTTAAGTTTAAAGAAGTAATTTGCTTTCGCTTTAAGTCTATAAAATTAATTAAAATTTAACAATTCTATAATTTTAAAGTTTTTAGACTTAATAATTTGAAACAAACTTTAAAGTTATAGATTTGTTAAATTCTAAACTTATGGATTAAACATCTTATTTGTCATTTAAATCTAAAAAAATATTCACAATCTTATATAAAAATAAATAAATAAACAAAATTAGAATTTTATTCAAATTAATTTTTTTTTAATTTTAAAAATTTTGATAAAAAAAAACAAAACAAATAAATTCATTGAGCGTGTTTATAAGTTTAATCAATTTTCATAAATAAGAAAGATAAAAACAGAAACCAAGGTCATCAAACTAGCTAGGCCTTAAAAGTAGCATTTTATTCTTCAATTTTTTTTATTCCAACGCTCATATTTTCCTCATTGACATGACACATTGTTTCACTGCCATTGTAATATAACTTTTATTTTTATTTTTCTCATGTCCACATTGAATCAGTATTCTAACGCTCATAATTGTTTTTTTTTTTTCTTTTTAGAATTAGCATTGTTAATTGTTAAACTTTTTATTTGTATTTTCCTCTGGTTCGGTATTCTAACGTTCATAATTATTTTTTTTCTTTATAGAATTTGCATTGTTATATAACTTTTATTTTTATTTTCATAATTGCCACATTGGTTCAGTATTTTAACTTTCATAATTTTTTTTCTTGAGATTAATCGAGGTGCGCGTAAGCTAACTTGTACGTTCATGGATATAAAAAAAAATAATGATTTTTTTACTAGAATTAACATTGTTATATAACTTTTATTTTTATTTCTAAATTTTCATCCCTGTATAACTTTTAATTCATTTTCTATCTAATATCAGCATCTCATATAGTTATACATAAATTTGAACTATTAACCATGAGGTCTAAGGTTCGATCTCCCCACTCTGCATATTGTAAAAAAAAAAAAAACTCTTATTTTCCATTCTCGCTCTCTAAATTTTTTTTTTATCTTTATTTAACTTTTATTTTTCTCTCAATTATTTATCTTTATATAAATTTTATTTGTCACTCTTTCTATATCCTCATCTTTATATAATTATAGTTTCTCTCTCTTCTAGGATATTTCCATACTCTCTATAAAAATTTAATGTCCACACTTTTTTCTCTCTAAGTTGATTTTTATCTCTAAACTTTCTTCCAAAATTTCTTTCAATTTTTCTCCCTAAAAATATATTTCTAATTTTCTTTATTCAAATTTTTCGTCTAAATATTCTCTCACTATAACTTTTCTTTATTTTTTCAATTTATCTTATTTCTCTAACATAAGATTTACTTTTGACTATATATATATAATTAATAGTAGATCCAGAAATGATATATTTTTTATTTTAAAATATTATGAAATTAAAAGATAAGAGAGAATAAGAAAAGGTTAAATATGTCCAAAAATGTTGCTAAAATCTAGTTATGAAATATTACTAAATTTTAGGATGTTTGTAAAATATTAGTTATATAATAGAGACTAATTTCCATAACGCTTTATTATTTCTTTAAACTCTTTTTTAACAAGATTGATCATCATTTTTACCACCCCAATATATAGATATATAGTTGTGAGTTAGGTCAAGAGCTCAACAAACAAACCTCCCAAACACTAAAGGCTGGTTGGGCCATATTATTTGTTTCCATAACTTCTTAGACTTGAAAAACATGAATGGACCTATTCTATTATTAAAGTGAAAATGGCCCAAACCTTAAATCGTGGCTGCAATATGCTCCAAACATTTCAACCACTCTTAGGCCCGATTTAAGAAGAAAAAAAAAGTATTTTTTAAAAAACTCATTTTTATTTAAACTTTTTTTTATAAAAATTGTTTAAAATACACTTTAAAAGCTATTTTGAGTGGTTACTAAACACTCCAATTTGTTCTAAAATGACTTAATTTTTAAATTAAACACTTTTCCAAACACAACGTTACACTTTTTACCACATGAATTCAATTCAATTGGGTTTGTAATTTTATGAGCATTAATTTAATTCATTAAACATTGTCTGTGGTCCTATTCTTTTCAGTTTTTTTTTTTTTTCCTTTAATTTTGTTATAATTATGCAATGAGAAGAAGTAGGAAAACGCCAAGGGACACATCACATTATATGCATATGAATGCCACTTGCGCTCCAAAGTGTTTGTAGTTTTGTCTGAAAGAAGTCTATGGTTTAAGACAACGACCCAACAGACATCAAAAGCCTCACAATGTCCTTAAAAAAACCCAATCAAAAGACAAAATTCTTATCTGAGATATATTTATATTCGCATGAGCCCTAGCTTGGGTTTGTTCTTTTCTTTTTTCCTTTCTCTTTTTGACCATATAACTAAAATTAAAACAACAACACCACATGAAAGAATCCCATTCTTATTTCACTCTTTCCTTGGATCCTTCAAATTTCATCACTTACCTTTCAAATCCATACTCCTATAAAGCAGTGATTAATGAAGGAATTGGATCGAGAGTGTGACAATTCAAAGTTAAAAATTTGAGAGAATTTGTTTGTATTATTGTATCATTGATTTTCAAATCCCTTACTTTGATGAAAAGGAATAATAACATATATAAATATTTAACACTCTTTCCTTCACCCACACATTCGTTTTAAAAGGGAAGGGAATTAGAGACAATGACATTGTGTAAATGAACCATCCTGTTACTTCTCCTTTACCTTTTTTTTTCTTAAAGTCTGCAAAAGAGCTCAACTTGTGTTGAAATTTTGTCTCCATGCTTAATCTTTTTGTCTTTTGTAGATGCCTAAAGAAAATTAAAAAAAAAAAAAAAAAAATTACTCTCTTTCAAATTTTCCTTTGGTGGGTCTTGGAATTTACAGCTTTTTCATTATGTAGGTCTTTGTAAATCTTTCTATCCTTTTCTTCTTTTGTTTTCTTTAAGAAAATGGTTAGGACGATGGAATTTGGATAACAAATAACGCTAACTGCTACCACTTTTTTTTTTTCTTTATTTGGTACCTTCTAATTTGAGATTTTAACTATATATATATTTTTTTCAATTATAATATTATTATATCTTACATTTTTTTCAAATTCATTTTAAATGATAAATATTCAAAGGGTTGTTTGCAAATATAGAAAAATGAACAAAAATATTTATAAATACATAAAATTTTCACTGTCTATAGACCGCGATGGACTTCTATATTTATAAATAGTTTGATATTTTTTTCATTTATAATAATTTCCTATATTCTTCCAAAGTGATTTTAATTAACCATTATAAATATATTTTTTTTCTTACTATATATTTTGAAAATGTTCAATTAAAACACTTTAAAGCCTTTTTTTTAAATCATCTCTTAAGTGATTCTTCAAAAAGAAGTTTTCAAATTAATCTAGTTTTTGAAACTAATTATTTATTAAGATTTTATATTAAATAAAAAAATTAATCAACTAAAAATAACTCAATAAGCTAGCACAATTTAAATTATTGATGGTTTCAAATGTGTTTATAGAAAAAATTAATGGGTTGTTTTCAGATATAGAAAAATGAGCCAAACTATTTATAAATATAGAAAAATTTTATAGTTTATCAGTGATAGACCGCGATAGAATTCTATCGCTGTCTATCGCTGATAGACAACAAAATTTATTTCTATATTTGTAAATAGTTTGATATTTATTTCTATTCATAGTAATCTTTCAAAATTAATTTTATTTTGGAAGTATTTTTTTTTTCAGAGGTATTCAAAACACATCTTGTAGTGCAATTTTTTTTTTTTTTTTTTAATTACAACAACAAACTCATTAATTTTCTAAACTCTAAATCTTAAATAAGATGAACAAATCTTCCACCCACCTTTTGGAAAATATCTTAGCATGCAGCACTAGGAGCTTCTTGGTGTTCAAAATCTAAGTTTTTTTTAACAATTATGATACCTCTATTGTTGCTTTAAATTGAAAGGTTTTTCTCTAGATACTCTCCTTTCTCCTTTCTCCTTTCTCCTCTCAATAAAGGGGTGACATTATCGATCGTTCCAGTTTTCTTTTAATGCTGTAAACTATCTCTCGTATGTTTTTTTTTTTTTGTTTTTGTTTTTGCCCTTTAGTTTATGTTGTAATTGATCTTTGTCATTTCTTTCTGTGAGCTTTTCTCTAGCTCCCATCTTGTACTTCATCCTTTGTAGCAATGATATTCTTCTTTTGGGTTTGATATATGATGATGGTGCTATGGATGTCTCAACCTAGTTGAGATGTTCGGGTGCACCTACTATAATCTTTCTTCTCCATTAGTTTTTTGTTTAAAAAAAATGAACAAAACGAAGCAAGAGGAATGCAAAAGCAAAACATAGGGATGAATAGAATTTTTTGGGAGACGCTTTATACTTTGATGGTCATTTGATTGAGATAAGTATCTCTCGTGATATATATGACTTAAAATTACCAACACAATAATAATAGACTAGTAAATATTAAAATATAACAGGTAGCCTTGTATTCGGGTGCTGCTTTCCAAGTGACCTTTTCTTTTTTATTTAGGGTTTTTTTTTAATCATAATTAACTTCTAACGTAAGTCAACAATATGTGTCTAAAGGTTAGGCCAAATTCCAAATAAATCAACCAAAAGGGGAAAAGGTAAAAAGAAAAAAGAAAAAAGAAAAAAATGACAAAATTTAAAGAACCGCCATTGTTGTTGGAGGATATAAAAGAGAAGATATGAAGCCTATATCTTTAGAAAGTGATTAGAGTTCCAAAAAGTTGGCTATGTATGCATTGGGATTTTGTGGTGGATTTTAAAAGGTTTCCAAAGTGAAAGAAGCATAATGGTTTCTTCCCTAGTCTTAAAGAAGGGGGAAAAAATTAAAGAGAAACTCATTCAAAGGCCTTGATATGAATAAAGTAAACAAGGTTTCTGGGTCTTTTTTAATTTTCTTAAGTTTATCTTTGATCTCAAAAAATTTAGCTTGTAGCTTAAGTTTTCAAAATTGGGTTTCTTTTTAATAAGTTTTGTGTTCTAATTGCTTTCTAAGATCAAACATTTACCCTTTATTCACTTACTTCATACCCAAACAAACCTAAATGACTGGTCAACCAAAGAACCATCACAAAAGGCAAACACCCATTAACATATTAGTTGTACTGATCTTTGGTTAAAAGTTAAAGTCTTTTTGAGTTTTGGTGATGATATATTGAATATTATCATTTTCCTTTATTTTCTTAATTATCTAGTAGTTTAATTATATAATGGTACTTTAATTATTGTAAGAGTAAAAGTTGAGGATACGTGAGATGAACGTATTAGAAGTAATATATATAATACTTTTTATTAAATCAAATATAGTTTCAGATGAAGTTTAGATAGCTAGTTATGTTATAGAACATTTATTATAAATAAGTAGTGGAATGTCTACGCTTTGCTAAAACAAAGGTAAGAACTTAGAATAAAATTTTATTTTGGTTTATCACTCTACGTTCTCTATCTTTTGATTTAATTTTTCCGTAGTTTTTTGCTATTCGATAAAAGATCACAAAAATCCAACGTGGCAATTTTTTCTTAGTTTATAATAGTATTTTGGCGCGCTTCTCGATTACCTTTTACAACGCAAGATAAACTCTAGAGCTAACATTATCCCTCATGACTTTATTTTGAGTTTCAAGGCTCAATATCACAGTACCGGAACAAGCTAGTGTGACACACGTTAGAGAGTTCTTTTTTTTTTTTTTTTTTTTTTTTTAGTTTTTATCGTTAGACTTTTTGGATGAGTTTTGGTTTGTACTGTGATATTAAGTGGTTGAAACTCATATATATCTTAGAATTTTGATGTAGCTTGTTGGACAATAAAACTTTCAAAAGTACAGAAAAACAACATCATAAAAATGGGTGCAATATAAAGACTTTCCAAGTGGTCACTTAATTTAATATTAGCCTCGTCCAAACATGCTTAACTACAAAATTATGATGGGATTCCGTGCATTATTAGTGTTGGTATGATCGTACTCCAATATTATAAAAGTAAAACCAGCTGAATGACTATAAATTATTGTTCAACCTAAGTAGCAAACATTTTTACTAATACATAATTAGCCCACACAAGCCAAATTTAGCAATTAAAACATATCTACTTCTTTTAAGAGATCATTGGCTCTTAAAATATTTTTTTTTGTCTCTACAATGAAACTATCTGTATTGAGTTTGAGATGAGATGAGAATGCTAAGAATATGTAAACCTAGTTGAGATGTTTATGCAGTATACTTACTAATTTTTTTTTTTTTCCTTTAGTATCTTATTTAAAAAAAAAAAAAAGATGTTATAGGCTCAAATCTATTGAAAAGAGAAAAAAAAAACTGATACATAATATAATTCAAAGCAAACCAAACACTTTTGGTGAGACTAATTAAGGGAAGAAAAAGAAACAATTTTGAAAGGCTAATTAGGGTTTGAAGCATAAAGAATCCCAAATGCATTCCATGTGGCCTATGGTAATTAATGGGGAACCATCAAATCAATTATTAGGAACAAATATTTTAGAAGACAAGAAATTTGTGAGCCTTTTATTGTCATTTAATTTAATATCATATATATATAAATATTGTATATAGGCGTAATTGAGATATAGCATTAGCAAAGGGTGGTTTTGGGAAAAGCTGAACCGTCGAAATTGTTGAAAGAAAAAGGTGGTGTGCAAAGTTAATTGTCCCTGTGAGGGCAGGGGAATTAACATTACCCACAACCACTCAAAAGAAGAGAACCTCAGTGTTTGCTTTATCCAAAAGGGGAATCCCACTTTCCCCTATTAATTACGTTTTTCTTTCATTTCCCCTCTACCTTTAAACTTCATTAATTCTTTCTTAATTATTCATCTTTAATTTTTATTTTTTTTTATTTTTTTTTTATTTTTTTTTTTTTTGCTGCTTTTGAGAGAGAGAGAGGAACATTAAAACTTGGATTCCATTTTTCTCTCAATAAAAACCCATTAATTAACAACTCTTTCTCTGACAACCAACTGTGTCTATATATATCTCTCCGCCCACAATACTTATGAAGCTAATTAATCTATCTCATTGGCTTGCACGGTTTCTCATGTCAATTTGAATACAGCTCAAATAAAGACATAATATCTTTGATTTTCATCAAAGATTTAAATTCTCAATACACATATTGTTGAAGTTAAAAAAAACATAGAGAAAAAGGATTGGCCAACTCCAAAAGTGACACGTAATTGTTAAAAGTATATTAATATTATGAGATCAACAATCAAAGAAAATAAAAAATCAACACAGAGATTTACGTGGTTCACTAATAGTATGGATCAGATCGCAATTTATTACTAAAAAAAAATATCATATAATTATACAAATTGCAGGGCATCAATAAGATTAGAAGGTATATATATGACACCTTTCTAAACTCTAGACCCAAAATTAAAAATAACACAAGCAAAAAAAATAAATTAGGTTTACCATGAGTATCAAAACATGAGTCGAGTCTATATGTTCGAACTCTTATAATATCATTTTCTCTTTAAGTATTTTTTTTTTTGATAATGCATCACTTTTGGAACTGGGGCGTGATGACGGTGTTAAGGATGTGTCAACCTACATGAGATATCCAGGTGCGCCTGTTGATCTCTCGACTTCTGGTACTTTATTAAAAAAAAAAAGTATTAACGTGTTGGTGTAATTAAATTTACTTCAGCCTAGTTGAGATCTCCGAGGTGTGATGGGGGTGTTATAGATGTGTCAACATAATTAAGATGTTCAAATGCACCCACTCATCTCTATTTATCCACTAGTATCTTTTTGAAAAGAAAAATTATTTCAACTCATTCACTATTTTTTAGTTGATTGGTGATACAATAGTAACGAATAACAAACACAAAAATGATAAAATTAACATTAGAATATTATAAAAAAAAAAAAAAAAAAAAAAAAGGAAAAATTACCATGATTAGAGAGCAACCCACAATATTAGAAGGCCACTAGTTCTTTAATTAAAAAAGTTGCACAACAAACTCTCCGAATAAGAGATCAGGATAAATTCATATAAGTAGATTTTCACTACTTAGATTAACTATTAAAACAAAAATCAAGTGGGATTATTATTTGGCATATATTTAATGCAATACAGCTTCTTATTTCTATATTTATGAAAACCCATGTACGAGTTGAAGTCTATTCCTAAAGCTTAGGGTTGGCTGAAATTTACAGGAAACCCTATCTTAGTTTCCATTACAGGTTTGGTATTTGCTTCTACAAAGTAGGTCAAAGACAAAACTTCCCAAATTGCAAATGAGAGATTACTAATCACTAATGTTTGGCAATATATTTTATATTCTCTTTCACTTTGGTTTATAAATTTGATGGCAAAAGAATCTATAATCTTTTATTTGTAGATATGTTTGAGCATTTATCTCCTTGTGGTTATGGTCTTGGTGAAGTCTAAGATGCATAGAGAGAGAGCCCCACCAATGTGTTCTACTTAGTGCATTTATTCGAGTAACCCTAATCTTTTTGAAAAGCCACAAACGATAAATTCTCTTCTTTAGGCTTTTTTTTTTTCAAAAAAAAAAAAAAAAAAGTTGTGAGAGATAATGATCTTTTTATGATTCTAAAGTAGTAACATCTTTAAGGTTTTAAAGAAGGAAGATGCTTATCTATGTGGGGTTTTTATTATTATTATTATTATTATTTTGAAAAAACAAACATTATTTGTATTTGAAGTTAATTAAATTTTATATATAACCCAACTTTCCAAAGATGAGAATGTTGGGTTTACAAAAATCAAAGAGAGAAAAAAGTTATTCTTTTTACAAAAATACCATGAAAAGTAGTGCTCTCTTTTGATATTTCTTAGGGAAGATTTTGCTTTTCTCTTCTAAAGTTATAAAAGTTGCTTCCCCTTTGCACAACCCTTACGTTATGGATCATACCTTAATCTTCTTCACTTTGTGCATTCCCAACGTTCCCCTTTCCTTTTATTTATTTATTTATATTATTTCCAACTTTTCCATTATTCAAATCTTGTATTATTTTTCTAATTAAGCTTTCCATTCAAACCATTAACCCTAGTTAATCATCTTTTTAAGCAACTAGTTAACCTATTTAATATCCTATTACAAATCATATCTACATATATTTTATGTCCACTTACTCATTTCTTGATAACCTCTTGAATAGGATATTCCTTCTTTTATTATGTCTAAATTTTCTTCTATCATTCTTTAATTTCTAACCTCCATCTTGCTTTAGAAACAAATAATAATAAATTAAAATATAGAGTGTACGAGTTCAAAGGAATAGATATATACTTTAACTATTGAGATTATGTTCATGTTGGTTCGTATAATTAATTTCCTTTGTCTATTTTGTCGATCTTAACATATTAATTTAAAATAGTTTTCAACAATTAATTTTAATTTATTAATTATTTTCAATCGAGTTGATATAGAAGATACATGTATAAAATAAGGCATGTGGTCTAGATATATTATTGAAAACAAAGGTAAAATTTAACATATAGACTATATATCAAGTATAATATAGTTAGCTTTTCCATGCCAGAAGCACAATTAGAACAATTTTTATAACAATCTTTAAAAAGTTTAATCTTTTTCTTTAAGACCCATGTCTGCTTTTTTCTGAATAAAATGTATTTAGAATAAAATTAAGTTCCTTAAAGTACATGTAATAGCTGTATTGATGCATCCATTACTCCTTTCCTTCTTGACTTTGCCTGAAAGGAATAATTATAATTGGAAAGCCACCGGATTTCACGTTCATTATTCGATGAGAATTTTTTAGTCACTTTTTTTTTTTTTTATTGTCTTTTCTTTCTTTTACTATATTTGTTTAGAAAATTGTCATGGATGACATGACTACATTTAGAGCTCTGCAAGTTTTCAATCTACTGTTCATGATTGAAATCCTATTGGTACAACAATTATTTGAGAGATTGATGTGTGAATTTCTTTTCTAAATTTATCAGATACAGGTTAAAAAATATTTTTTTTACTACTATTATGTGGATTTTATTTAGTACCGTTAAAATGCAACTTAGCTAATTTTGCTGACCATTTAGTGTTTGAAATTAAATATCTTTTAATAAAAAATTTTAAACATCAACTTTTTATTTTAAAAAAAAAATGTTAGACGACACTAGAACATCTTTTTGTAGACATTTTTTAAAAAATAATTATTTAAAATGTCTTTAGTATATTTTTTTTTTAAATTTTAGATGATGAAAAGTATTTTTTTTACATGAATTTAATTAATAAATAGCACTTTACCAAATGAATTATTTTAAAACGTTTTTTAAGGAACACTTAGAGAGAGTAACAAACAAAAAAAAATCAAAATATGTAGTATAGGAAAGAAAAACATAGGGGCACCGTTTTTAAATATAGGAAATGAACCAAAATATTTATAAATATAGTAAAATTTCATTATCTATTTGTGAAAGATCGCGATAGTCAGTGATAGACAACTGTCTGTATCAATCTGTAGTCTATCATGACACAAATAGTAATTTATCGCGGTCTATCGTAGATAGATAATAAAATTTTACTGAATATATTCTTCTAAATATTTTGTAACTAGAAAATTTAATCGATTAAGTAGTATAAGATATAAAAACATTTTTAGTGAGAATATATTTTTAGAAAGTGCTTGAACTTTGAGCTAGAATTTTTGGTTGGGTAGAAAAGACTTGTTTTCCTCGAAAGAAGAAAAAAGAAAAAGAAAAAAGTGGGCATATGGTTAGTATTTGAGGAAAAAATGTGAAAGTATTCTACGTATTTTGCAATTTTATTCAAATACGCCTTATATCTTCTTCTTTTTTTTTTTTTTTCATTGTTTGAAAATATAATGGAGAAAAAAAGAGTTTGACAACTCAACATACATGATAATTTTTAACCCAACCAATATTTGATGGTAAACTCGTTGGATTAAAGTGTTGATATAATTAAATTTATCATAATTTATTAAAATTAAGTTTTTGAGTAAATTTGTGATATAACATAATATTACAACAAAAGAGGTAATTAATGTGTTCAAACTTTTGTAATATCATTTATTTCTAAATTAATATTAATTTTGACTTGTAGGATCTTCTCGCTTTGATACTATGTTGAATCATTGATTGATCCAAAAGCTAAGCTAACGAGTTATGGTATGTTTAATTATATCGATAACTTAAAGTAATGCGTTTGATTAAGTTGATTTGGTAATGAAAGTAATTTTCTTTTTTCTTTTTTTTCTTTTCCCCTGTAAAGTAGACCGAAATTTTGAACTTCTTAAATCTACTAACATTTAGATCACCCTCATATCTCATAAACCCTTTGGAGGAAGAAATGATTTGGTGAGACCATTACAATGTGGCGCTGTCACTTTTTCACACTACAGAAAGTAGACGAGAGAGATGTAATTAGAGAGCAATGTAGATATTTTGAACTCACCTCCGAAGATTATTATGAGGCAATCACATCGTAGCAATCTTATTGAATAATTTATGATCTAGAATTTAGTGTCTTAATTAAAGGATTTCTCTTCGACACATCTAAATCACGGATAGTAGAGAGAGGAAGAGAGACGGAAAGAATTATTACCCTTGTGAATAAAGAGATATTAAAATAAACTTACAAAAAAATACAAGTGTACACAAAGGAATGTTTTGCACTTAACTAGTTTAACTAATATTTAAAACAACTGATCTGATTCCTTTTCTAAGTTGAATATGTTACTAATCAGCTTTAACAAATAACAACCCAAAAAAAAAAAAAAAGGGTGTCTGACAATCAAGCATGTCCTTATATCCAAACAATGAAAGCAAATTGAATTTATAAGAATGAATATATAAATAATCCATAATAAATTTAATTTGTATATATTAAGAAGAAGAAAAAAGCAGTTTAGCTATAAACAATTATTGGTGCTTTTAAGACAATAAAAAGAACTGAACACAACTGGCAAAAATTTAAGAATGAAACCAAGTTTTTAGTACAAAAAGGGGAGAAGAATAAAGTTGAAAGCCATATCAAACAGTTTGTGATGTTAACAAAAATTCAGACAAAGAGAGCTTTGGCAGATGCTTATAAAATGGTTTTGATTCTTTTGGAAGAAGCGCCATTGCCATTAATTATGCACATGAAAGCTGCCTTTATTTAAGTGGATATCAACAATATCAACTTAGCTAAGATTTTGGCTTTGTCAAGAACAACAATTTCATCCACTCATACTTTCTATTCATGTAAATGATTTTTTAAGTATTTAAAATTCGAGTCATTTCAAACAGACTTTTAATTTCATGTATATTATTTTAAATAATGTCTAAATGTAACGAAGATATTCAAATTTGAACTAACATGTTTTTAAGAGAAAGTAGTACTTGGCTAAAGTGGAGAATTTTTCAGAACAATATATGTGGCTCGAGTTTTTTTTTTTTTAGTTCAATTGAAGGATTGTTCTTAGTACAAACTTTTAAATGAGAAAAGGAAAGTAGAGTTCGTAGATGCCAGTGAATGCTCTACAGTCCTTTTTTTGTTTGAAAGTAGATTGAATTTTGTACGAAATTATTTGTTTTTGGTTAAATGATAAGTTTAATAATTTTAAAATATTGAATAAGTCAAAGGATCTATTCTATGCAAAATTAAAAATGTTTAGTCATATTAGATACAAAATTTAATTTTGTATCTAATAAAATAGAATATGATTCTTAAATGATTTAGATACTCTATACTACAAAATTTTAAAGTTTATAAACGCCTAATCATATAGTTTTTTAATGTCTAGTATAAGTCACTTTTTAAAATTCATGAATTTACAGGTTATAAATAAAGGATTTTAGAAATTAAAATTGTAATTTAAAGTTCATTTTTTAAAAATATATTATGTTTTGTTTTGGCTCTCAAGATTATTGAAATATACTTGCAACAGTATTTTTTTTTTTTTTTTACTATAGTGGGGATTTTTTCCTCTACAGTGTAATTTTTGTCAACAATTTTTTTAACATAAAATTTTATGTGTGTTTTTCTTCCTTCATTTGTCATCTTTATAATATCAATACTTTTCTCAATATACTTTACGATGCGTCATCTAGAATTGTCAAGTCTTGATATGAAGATTTTTTCCCCTCTTTTTGAGGCAAAGTGTGTAGTTAATCATTTATTTAGTTTGAGTTTAAAAAGTTTGTGTTCGGAGTATAAAATTATTTAACCAAAGAGTTTTGAAATTTATATATTGATTCTTTTTTGCTACTTTTTTTTTTTTTTCTCTATTACAGTACTATTTGATTAGAGTTAATATTTCAATCAAAATTTTCTACAATAATCACCCATTTGATTTCAAAATTTTCTATATTATTTATTATACTTTTGATTTTTAATTTCACTCAAACTTGATCTAAGATGGATTATGAATGTAATAAATTTTCTTAATTTAAGATCAAATCTAGATCACTTGTATTTCAATTTTACATTTGTTTAATAAATATTTATAATAAAATTTGGAATATATATAAATTTTAATTCGAGAAAGATACAGAATTCTATCTAGTTTTTTTGTTTAATTATGTTTGAAATAAAATTTTAAAGGTTAAATTACAAATTTGATCTCTATAATTTAGAGAAATTTAGAATTTAGTAATTTAAAATCATATGGACTAAATTCAATATTTCTCCAAACTATAGGGATTAAATTTGTAATGTAACTAATTTTAAAATAGCTTTGTGATTTTTTTTTTAAACAAGAAACCCACGGAAAGTGGGATAAAAAATTAATTAATTTTTTTTTTTTTTTTTTTTTTTTAAACAAGAAACCAAACAACTAAATGAATTTGCACAAATCCATGATTAAAGTAAGTGGGAGATCCATAAATTTTATAATTCAGTAAAAATAATTTATAAGTGAGTAGTTCTAAAAATTCATAAATTTACTGACTTTCGAAAATCACAATAATTCTCTACGAGTTTTCATATCTTGAAATCAATGCGTAATAACTTCATTATCTATCTTATCAAATAAATCTTTCTCAATATATGTTACAAGATAATTGTTCATCCATTGATTTCCCAATCGATTACACAACCGAATCTTTATAATACTCATACCAGAAAATATCTTCTCTATGGTAGTTGTTGTAACCGGTAAGATCAATGCTAACGTGAGCAACCGATAGACTAATGGGTAAATTTCATCGATCTTTAGCTGTCATCGCCATTTTCTAGGAAAGATCACCAATACTTGTTAGCTCAACAAACATAATATATGAACGCATTTTGAAGTTGATCTTTAAGAATAACAAGTTCAGTAGTTGAAAAACTTCTAGGATAAAATTGTACAAGGAAAATGAGTCTTTGTCTATCAAAAGCAGGAAACAAGTTACTCAGATTGAGACATGTCACACAAAGAAGCAATTCAGTACTTTTTTCAGTGAAACGATTATTCAACTCTTGAAGTTGCATATCAATAATTAACTTTGGTAACTTATTTAAAATGTCAATAATGACAAAGAACCACCTAATTTTTTTTTCCTAAGATCATATTAGAAAAATGGTTAGAAAAAAATGGGAGGAGGTATAAAATTCAACCTGTGATTTTAAGAAAAGAATCGACATAATGTCTTAAACATTGAGTTACTTTCTATGATAAAAACTAGTATTTTTAATAAATGATACTTTATTAAATTTCAAGTGAGAAACATTAAAAAAAAAAAAAACGACAACAATTACAAGAAAGCAGAAAAGTTAAGAGCAATGGAGGTAGAGACATAATTGGTAAAGAGATTTGATACTTTATTAAATTGTAGAGTCCATTTGTTGTTTCTTTCAAAGCCAAAGAGACCAAAGAAAAGCCATGAAGATATTGATCCTATGAGAAGTTTTCAATATTACCATTTTAACCTTTTATTAAATGATATATTAATTTATTTTATTAATTCCATATTATTTGATCTTATCATGACAAACGATGAATAGAGGCAGTAGTAGAATATTTCTCTTATTTCTATAGTCAGAGAAAAATAACCATTAAAGGCTATTAATTTGACCTTTGAACATAATAATTATAGTGTATTTAATTTACATAATATAATAGAGCAATTTGTAGCTTTGGGACATTTGTCGAAAGAAACCCTTTTTACAATGATTGAAAAGGAAAGTAACACTTGTTCAAATTTGAGGTTTAAACCAATAAAATTGAAAAATTTAGAATCTTATTGTTGCAAAAACTTGGTTATTTAAGATCTCTTAAGAAGCATATGCTCAAAATATATCATTTTTGCAAACATTTGGACCGTTTGAAATGAAAGGAATAAGATAATTTTTTATGAAAATTAGGCTCGTGGTATCTTTCTCGAGTGGACAACATTCTTACAACCGCTACTATTTGATTTACGAAATCTAAAAGTTTTGTCCATTATGATATTTTATCTATAACTTTAAATTAGAATGCTTTTATGTAATCTTTGGTAATGTTTCTCGTCTATGTCAAATTTAATTGATGAAATTGAGGATTAAATTGATATAAACTGTCAAATCTAAGGTTAAAGATGATTTGTTTTTCCTTGATTATTTGATAAGGGATCGATATATTCCACTATTAGTATGTGTTTTTGTAAAGAAACCATATCATACCAATTGAAGTAAAAAAGAATCTAAAACCAAATGGGTTTCCAACACCCTTTATACATAAATGGAGATTAAAAGTTGAAAAAGATGGATTATCATTAATTATTCCAACGAAAAAATATATAAAACAAAAACGAATATCTCAACCATGGTTTATCAATTGAAAGCTAGGATTTGATTCCACTTAATTTTCGATCAATTACAATTTGAGAGAGAGAGGGAGAGAAGGACTTCTATTGAACCACCAAATATATATATATATATATATATATATATATATATATATATATATATATATATATATATATATATTATTGTATGGCCTATGTTTTAGGGTAAGAAAAAATTATTCATTGAGGCCCTTTAATGTAGCTAACAATTTTGTATCGTAGGTAAGAATTAAAATATTTGTCGATATGTCAATATATTTGCAATATATCCATAAATCAGAAGGGTCGACATTGATTACTATGGATCAAGTGATATCTTCGATATATTTTGTAAATACTCATAAAACATAAAAAAAAAATGTTCTAGTAATCCAAATGTGAGTATGAATACTAATTACAACATCTATAACTAAATTTAGAAGTAAAAACAATATAATAATATAAATAATTTTTATAAATTTATTGATTTATCAAAATATCTCTTGATATCTATATTTTATTGATATATCCATCCATATATTCATAAAATCAAAAATTTGATAGGGATATCTATTAGATAGTATGAGGTGGAAAAATCAAGGGAGACTTCACGATCTTAATAAGATAAATGAGTTACCCGACCTTTTATCATCAAATGGTTTTGAGATTTAACCCAATTGTTATCTAATAATATCAACAATGATATTTTAAACCTTGACCTTAGATATGAATTTTTAAAAAGTCTAATTGTCAGCATTTATATTATAATGGTCTTATTGAATAATTTTATTTCTCTAGGGCAAGGGATGTCATGCATATATGTATTTTTTTAGTATCCAAATATGTAAACTAATACACACATATATTTATATATGATGTATAAATATCTTAGAGTAATCTAAAGAAACGTTGTTAAGGAATTATGAAAAACAAAAAAATATATATATATATAGAAAAAATTAACAAAAGCAAAACAATCTACCTCAAACCTTTCTACTACTCTTTTTTTCTTTTTCTTTTATACATGTTTCTACTCTCTCATAGTTCTTGAATTTGGAAAATAATTCTTCTATCAACTGAATCAAGAAGGCCAACATCATCAATTGACTGATCATTTGCAGCTCTATCATCATCATCATCATCAATGGAAATATTCAAATCCAAAGCCAAACAAGGGGCAGTTTCTTCTTCTTCTTTTTCTTGTTCTTGTTCTTCTTTTTGTTGTTGAATGTCTTCGTGTTGATCATTTTCTTCTTGTTTTTTGTTGGGAGGAGAGCAAGCTCTAGATCTAGCACTGAAGCTTTCACAGCTGAGAATTACAATGGCATCAGCTAAAGGAACTTGTTGGCCATCGGAGTTGGTGATTCTTCCTCCTTCAATGGCTCTTTTGAAACCCATTTGTGAACAATAATCTGCTTGCTCAACATCTTCAACAAAAAATACTCTATGAGGGTTAATGGACACTGCCTCTGCAAATCGCTCTATGTAGCTGCAACTTTGTTCATCTCTTGATCTTTTGTTTCTACAATCTTCTGTTGAATCTGCTGATCTCGTGGACGAGAAGCTGCTCAATGTTATGTTCACCAAATTTGATGTTGCTGAACCAAATATTACTCTAGCCAGCTCTTCTGCCACCTTCTCTTTCCCTCCTAGATCATTGCCTGCTCAAATTTAATCTCCAATCCATTAATCTCTTTCCACCAAAAAAAAAAAAAATTATAATGTGATCCCATCTATTCAAATTTTGTGTCTGATAAATTTCGACCGATGACGAGTCTAACACTCACAACGTTTTGACACACTATAAAAGATGATGTTTTTAATTTTCATTTTGGAAAGAAAAAACTTAGGTACAGTCTGCATACTGCATACCAATGAAAATTGGTAGACGTTTTATTTTTGAAAAAAAATGGATTTTTTTTACTAGGTAAGAAAATTGGCGACATAGGATTAGGCACAACTTAAACTGCATTTAATCATTATCCTTTAAGAAATTAAGCTAATTTATCGATAATTACATATCAAAATGACTATAGCTCAATTGACCTAGAATATGTTGAACTACATTAAAATTTCACAACAAGTTAAACCTCTCATGATAAGATACTTAAATGCAAACACTAATCAAATTAAGCACACAAAAACAAAAAAAAACAATACAACTTCACAACACAAGAAGATTCAAAATAGACAACAAAATTTAGATAATGATTGAAGTTAATAACTTGGAAGTGTTTACATTACCTTGAAAGAGCAACCAAGTATCGTCCTTCAAATCTCCATGAGCTATCTTCCCTTTTCTCCTTCCCATCCCAGACCTACATTGAAGAACTGCACTGGCAATATCAGCAACCACATTCTTCTGCCATGGCACCTTCTTCTCCAAAGCATTACAAAGGCTCTTGAAATTCTCAGAGTTCAACTCCTTGAACCTACTCACATATTCACCCTCCAAAACGACATCGCTTCCCGACGAGGCCGAAGACGGGGTCGAACCCTGATTATTATTATTACTACTCAATATCATGAGCTGCTTTGGCTCCACATTTCCCTCATAGAATTGATCTGGAAGCTTCTCTTTGTGGGTGTATCGTAAGAAATTGTAGTGATTATTATTATTATGATGATCATACGAAAACCCTGATGCTGAAGAAGATGAATTTGGAATAATACAAGAGAATGATAAACTTTTCTCAGAACAAGAAATAATATTGTTGTTGTTATTTGAATTCTTGTGGATTGAATTGCAAATTGAGTTCCACTTTTTGTAAAGCTCTCTGACTGTGACACACTTCTGTTACAAAATAAGAAACAACAAAGAGATAATGTCAAATAATAAAATAAAAATATATATATATATATATATACAAATAATTGAGTTGTGTTATTATTCGGGGACAAGATCAATAGATGCACCCGGATATCTCAATTAGGTTGACACATCTTGTAAACCTAGTTTACATTTTGTAAAGATACAAAATCCCTCTTGGCTTTCTTTTTTGATTGGGAAATTTATCTCATATACTTTTTGAGAGGATGAAATATTCCAAACCACTTTTTAATTCAATTGCAAAAAAGAAAATCTTTTTCCACGTCTGATTTCCATTTATTATATGGAAAAAAATGAGTTCATACTTAACGATAGTGGAGGGTTAATAATGGAATAATTCCCTATCTATAAAAAAGAATATATATGTGTAAAAATTTCCTAGTTACAAACAAGAGAATTATTTTGTTTGTATTTATCTATTTATTGGAAATTAAAATTTTGTGGGTTGAAAAGTATTGTTTCTTTTTAAAATGAAACTATAGAGAGAGACAAAGTGGAATTCCACAAATTTCCCCTTTTTTTCTTTTTTCTTTCTTTCTTTTTTTTTTTTTTAAAGAAATCATAGCATGACTATTATTCCACTGACATAAACAAATTATGAGAAAGAATATAGTATTTTAGCCAGTTATCATGAGTTCCCATATTATTGAATGGATGTCAAGTTTTGATTTTTTTTTTTTTTTTTTTTTTTTTTTTTTGGAATTCATATGTGGGCCTGATTTATAAATAATGGAATTATGATTTTAAGTTTATAGAAAGAGATCTAATGAAAGAAGACCTACCTGGTCATTTTCTCCCATTGCTTTCTGCTCATTTTTGTATTGTTGAAGCCATGCAGGTAGAGGACTTGAAGAGGTTGTTGACTCACTGTTATTATTTGAATAATTTTGTAAGCTTCTAACTTCTTTCTCAAACTTAGCTGAACATTCACCACAGCAATTCAGCTGCTTTTCCTCATCTAATTCAATCTCTTTCTTATTCTCATCCAACGACTGACTTTCAATCTCACTGCCAAAATTAAATAAATAAAATAAAATAAAATTTCATATCAATGTAATAATGGGATTTGGGGTTTGGCCCATATCCAAAGATGACATTTTTTTTTATGGGAATTTGGAATAAGTGCCCAAAACAAAACAAATACAAAATTCCCAAAAGGAAAATCAAAATAAAACAACCTTTATTGTTTTTCCACCTTTCTTTTTATTCTAATATTCCCTTTTTTTTTTAATTCCCCCCCCCCCCCCCCTGAATTCAAAGTAAAGGGGCTATGAATATGAAAGAGCTTTGGAAGAAGAAAAAAGAGAACAGTAATTAACCAAAAAAAAAAGAAAAAAAAAAAAAAACAGAAGAATTGATTTATTATTTCTAACCTGTCAGTTGTGATGAGACTCAACCTCAAGCTGCCTGTTGGAATTGTAAGAGGATGAATAGCCAATAAAGTTTCAAGAGATGGATTTCCAGTTTTGCATCTCATGTAAGTTTGGAAAGTTGCAATTCCCATTATCCAAACAATCCCTTTGTTTTGTTGTTGATGATGAAGTAATTGAAGATCATCTCCCACATAATAATTCCCATATGCTAATTTCCCCAATTCCATAATCATATGCTCCACTGGACAATAATATCCTCTTGTAATTTGATTTTCTCTATAATCTATAGTCCATTTAATATCCCCTACATACAAAATTACTCCTTTCCCCATACAACAACTACTCCTTATCAAACTCTTAAGCTCCATAACCTTCTCATCCACCTCCACTCTTGACCTATTCCTAAATGATGATATTGAAAGATTAATAAACTTCACCTCTTTCAAACTCTCTGGCACTTCCCTTTTCTCTATTCTCCCAATGGCTTCCTCCACCACTCCTTCAACACTTCCCACACTCTCCCCTACCACCACCACACTCCTCTTCTTCTTTTCCCCCAACTCGTTTATCACCGCTACGACATCTTCCTCCCTCGCTCTACTAGACGCTAGGGACGACGGTGGTTTCTCAACCGCCGTCGTTCCCAGAAGAGAACTGTTGTTGTTGTTGTTTTTATTAGTAGTAGATTGAGAAGACAATAAGTCAATAGAGATGGCTTGTTCAACTTTAGTTTTGACTTGAGTACTTGAGAAACGAGCTTCTCTCATGACACGGCTAACACTAGGGTCATCTAAAATGGAGATAATGAGCTGTTCCAACTCGATTTTAACAGCTAAAAGTGGTTGTTGTTGGTTTTCAATGGAACCACGACGTTGATGAGCTTGAGCACGTTTGAAAGCAGCAACAAGAGCGTTAGAGATTGAAGGGTGTTGTTGTTGTTGGGAATGGGAATGAGGGGATAACATAGGAGTGGAATTTGAAGCTGGAAGACGATTTAAAGCAACATTAAAACAAAGTTCTAAAGCTTTACATTGAAGAGGATGAGAATGAGATTGAAGACAAGCAGTACGAAGAAGGCCAGTGGGAGGTGAAAGCATCGTGCTAGCAACATGAAGAGGAGTGACTTGAGCATGACCACGACGTTTGGCTAAAATCACAGCTTGTTTCACAACGCTTAAAGCTTCACAAGTAAGAGCTTGTTGAACTGTGCAACCGCCTGTTCTCATACTTAATTATTACCTTCAAAAACAAAAATAATATATATATGATATGAAGATGAAGATGAAGAAGAAGAAGAAGAAGAAGAAGAAGAAGAAGATGGTTTTGAGAGAGAGAGAAGAAGGGAGAAATTAATATATTAAGAAGAAGAAGAAGAAGAAGAAGAAGGGGAGGGTATGCTTTTCTTGTAGGTGAGGGTAAAATTTTTGGGTTGAAAGGGGATTTTGTAGTGGAAAGTGGAATGCATGTGCTGACAATTAACAGTATCAAAGGCAATTCAGCTTTGCCATTTCTCTCTCTACAAAATTAATACACAAAAAGGATAAATGGGTTTTTTTTTTCTCTTTTTATGCAATATTTTTTGTTAAGGTATTGTATATTCATAGTAAGGGCACTAACATCAAAATCAATATACTCTCTTCTCTCCATTCTCCAAGTGGACAACAAATCTTTCTAACAATCTTATATTTTATAGTTATATATATATATATCACTCTTTCTTCCCACACCATTACACAAGACTAGCTACCATTGGGATATACTCTTTTTTTGGTTTTTTTTTTGGTTTGATTAGTATATATTCTTTTTTTAATATGGGTAAGTTAGGACTCATCCATTGAATTACAACTCCAAAAATCACAACAATTTTGGGCAGACAGCATATAATCTTAATGAACTTCACTTTTAATCTTTTTTTTTTTAATTATTTTTTTTATTTTTTACTTTACTAAGGCGTACATAGGTGAGAAACGCATACATCAGAGAGCAATTACAAAAAAAAAAAAACACAAAAAATTACTCTCAACTTCACATTGTGATTTCATAACACAAAAGTTGGCGCATAGTTGCAAAGTATATTGTAGAATAAATCATATGCATCAATTTTATTAAATACAGTCAAAACAATAATACCTCTAGTGTTGAAGCCCTATTACTCTACACCCATAGATTTTTTTTTACAATGGTTTATCTTTTGAAAAAAAAAAATCTCCTCTCTCTTTCTCTTCTAATAGAAGTGATCAATAACTTCTTCTTCTATGATGGCTGATCACAAATGACAAATCTTAAGCATAAATAGGTAAATTCTTTCGCACTTATAGCTAAAAAGAAATGGTCATATATACATATAGGAGAGTATTGTTATTAATTATTCAGCGACATATCCTGATCTTCAAAATTCTTTATTTTTATTGTTCTAAATTAACTATTTTTATTGTGTGTTTCTTAAATTAAATTTCAATCCATTTTCTAGAGAGAGAGAGAGAGGGTTTGGTTTTTAATAAAAGAGTATCCACAAACACCGATGGGGTGAGGTGAAAAGAGAGAATGGGGAAGTGTGTCCAATATTCATGTGGGAATCAAAGACATGTTGGAGTGAGGGCTTTGAATTGAACCATTGATGCATGGCAATCCAATCCAATCCCTCATTTTTCTCTCTTTTCTTTTCTTTTCTTTTCTTTTTCTTTTTTTTTCTTTTTTAATTTTCTTTTTTTCTTTTTGTTTTTTATTCAACGCACCCCCAAAATTCCCTTCCTTCATTCTCTATTCTTTCTTAAAAGCTGCTTACTTTACTCCCTTCTCCTTCCCCCCCTTTCTCTCTCCTAATATTTTATTATGCAAAATATAATCCTTCATCATTCAAGACGGAATGAAAATAATAATAATAATATATTATATTAGATAATTGTAATGAGTAACAATTTTAGATATAACAACCAAGTGTATAACAACATTTTAAAAACATTGCAAATATAGCAAAGTCGATCAATGATAAACTACCTAAACCATTAAAGTCTATCAGTAATACAAGTCTATCACTGACAGATTTTGCTATATTTACAATGTTTTTAAAATATTGCTATATATGCTAATATTTTGAATATGATTGCTATATTTACAACTGTGTCTATTATATTAACACATAAGATAGTTTTGATGGACTTGCATACCTATTTATTTTAGTACTAGTTTTTTTAAGGTAATTATTTTTAATAGTAAAATTGTTGAGAATATTTTTAAATATAACAAAATGTCATTGTCTATCAATAATAGATCGTGATAGACCACGATAAACTTCTATTACTGAGCGATATATAGACTGTGATAGACTTCTATCGCTCAGTGATAGAAATCTATCGTTATTTATCATTGTTAGACAGGGACATTTTTCTATATTGGTAAATATTTTGACTCATTTTGCTATATTTAAAAACAACCATTTTTATATATAATTATAAATTTAGTGTCAGAACTTTTAGGATTTTATATCTATGTGCCTAAGAAAATATCTATTAAACTATATTTTAAATAAATTCATGTTGTTAACTTTGTAAATTTAGTGGCTTACGCGTTTTGTCGAAATTACTCACATATAGTCACTAAATTGATTATGTTATATGGCAAGGATTTATTTAAAAAAATACAATTTTAAAACTAAGTAGGAAATCTTTGAAGTATAGAGATGAATAAGACAAAGTTCCGCAAGTTTACAATTTATTAGATATTTTTAAGTATAAAAAACTAGAAGATTCAACTCTATCTCTTCAAAAGGAAAAACAACAAACAAAAATAAATAGAAGGTTGAAAATCTCTACATCTGTCTTCTTCTTAAATGTGTATGTGTTATGATGTCACACTTTTTTTTTTTCTTATTCTCTCATCTTCCAAGTGGGAAGAAAGAAATTACTATTATTTATATTTAAATATAAAAGTACACAAATATACGTATCGAAACAAATATTAATTGTTTCACTATTTTTTTAGCAAGATGCTAAAAAGATAAAAAAAAGAGATCTCGAGATACATCATCTAGACATTTTAACTAAATTGACATATTCATAGTATCTTCGTTATACCCCAGACTCAATAATAGATTCATAATTACAACAAGAGGATAATCATAAATATTCGATAATTACGTGATGAAAGCTAGAGAAAAGCTCTCTAATTTAAAGACAACAATGAAAATATCATAATTAAAAAAAGAGTCGATGACCTATACCTAACTTAACTAATTAAGCTATATATCTTTTGATCAAAAGGTTAAAAGATGGAAATCATCTGCTTGTAGTTACACTTAAATATTAAATTACTCAGCAAATGATCAATAAAATATTTCATTGGTATATTGATGAAGAAGTACAAGTGAATAAAGTAGATTAATAAGGATTTGAACTGCATGGATATTAATAAACCATAAATTATCTGGATTTCTTTATTATTATTATTAGTTGAGCCTTGTATAAGATAAATGGCTAAATATATTGCACCATAATATCATTATGAATTTAAGCAAAACTTCTTAAGAGACATATCACAATATTTCAAAATTGAAATTATTGCTTCTTTCATTATACAAGAAGCCATTGAAAAAGGATAAAGTTTTCATTGCCTATCAACATATGGATCCATTAAAACACACAAACATCGAAATTCTTTAGATGGTATTAACATTTTTCTTTTTGAATTACCAGCCCCATCTAGATCAAGAGAGGAAAAAAGGGGAAAAAAAAAAAAAAAAAAAAAAAAAAGGAAAAGGGAAAAAAAAAAGAGAAAAAGAAAAGAAGTTTTCTCTAACACAACAAACGAGAGAGATCTGTTTTTTCATTCCTCAATCATCTTCAACTTTAATCTTTTTCTTTTTTTTCTCTCTTTTATTTTTCCTTATAGTTTTTACACAAAGAACTATTTGACAGAGAATTAAGGGGGAAAAAAGGAGTTTTCATATAAATGGAAAAAAAAAAAAAAAAAAAAAAAAAAAAAAAAAAAAAAAAAGAAAGAGAAAGAGAGAATGCTCAAACAATCATGGAATAAAGATTAAAGATGGTGCCGATCTAAAGAGACTTCACGGTCACCTATGCATGAGATCGATTTGCTCTCTTTACGGCCAGGGTAATTAACTAAGATATTATTAATTAATAAATTAAATAACTCATAAGTAATATGCAAGAAATTTAAAAATGTGTTATTCACATTTTAAACAACCTTAGCTTTAACCTTTTCTCCTTGCTTCATATCGAGGTGCATTCCCTCGAAAGTTTTCCTAATAGTTCAAGAAATTCATACTTTATAATCAATTTATTAAAACCATATATATTTTGTTACTAGCTTTGAGTGATTATAGCCTTAAACTTATTATTCATAAATTATAGTAGGTTTTATTAGGCTTCTATGTGGAACCTTTTAATAGATTTATTTAAAAATAATAATAATAATAATAATAATAATAATAATAATAATAAAGAAGAGATTTTGTTGATGAAAAATCATCATCCATGTATAACAAATATATAGTTGATTTGATTGAATATGTGTGGAAATTAAATAAGAGTGCTTAAGTCATTAGGTGGGTCTTTCTTTCATTTATTTAATCTAACATTTTTATTTATTATTTCTACCCTTTTTTTTTTATTGAAACATATTAATTAGTAGATCAAATTTACACAAAACTCAACAACTTAATTAAACTTGGTGGTTAATTACTATTTGAAACCAAAAGAAAAGGAAGAGCTAGGGTTAAAGAAGATGAGTTGGTGAAGTGAAAAAAAAATGATTGGGAGTTATTATAATAATTGCAAAGCACTATAGAAACTTGAATCCATTTTGTTTGTAGGGACCCAAAAATATATATATATATTTTTTTTTTAAAAAAAAAGGGTTAAAAATGTATAGTCCAAGTCCAAGTGCAAGAACTTGTGCCATAACTGTATATATATATTATTTAAAAATGCTTTTGAGTTGAGGCTAAGTGTGATCCTTGGTCAAAAAGTTAAGTTATAGTATCCATCTTTGTTGTCCTAAAAAGACATACAAAGAGCACCCAATAATTTGAACAACAGAAAGCATTCTATGGGGTAAAATGCTCCAAAAGGAGTGTTTGAATATTGAAAGAAAGAAAAAAAAAAAAAAAAAAGGAAAAGAAAGAAAGAATGAGAGAAAGAAAGAAAGAAAGAAAGAAAGGAGAAATAGAAGAAGAAGAAGAAGAAGAAGAAGAAGAAAGAAGAAGAAGAGAATAAATGTATTTGCTTCATATGCACCCTAACTCCCATGTCTTTCTGTCTCCATTTTTAAGTTTCAAAGAGTAAGTATAACAAAAGCTGAATCTATATACTTCCAAAACAAAGTTTAGCTTCAAAGTGAATATAGTTTAGAGATCATGGGTCCTTTTGAATTTTTTTTTTTTTTTTTTTTTTTTTTTTTTTTTTTTTGTTCATGGGAGATTAATTGAAAGGGAGAGGTAAATTATATTAGAAATGCATTGAAATGGGGTAGATTTATTATGTTTGAAATTGTGGTTGGTTGGGTATTGTTTTGGGTTTTGGGTGTCTTTTAGTTAAAGGGGAAAAGCAAAGGGCACTGTGAGAAAAAGTTGATATTAAAAGCAAAATATGGCATTATCTACTCAAAAGGGCTGCTCATTTATGCTTTTGAGCCTTCAAAATAAGCATCTTTGGCCCCTCTACGTGGCCATGTGAGTTAAAGCAGAGCAGTGCCAAACCAAAACCATATTTCTAGACATAGAAAGAGAGAGTAAATAATAGTTACAAAAAAAGTGCAAAGAGATAGCAGAGGCTTAAAGTTTACGATTTAAGAAAAAAAGTTGGTCCAATTTTGAAATGACAGGCTTAAGTTTATGTAAAGGTGATACGTACCACCCCCCACAAACTCCTTTTCCCAAAAGTTCTACTATTCTTCCCTTAACTCCCTACAAAATTAAATTACAATCACACATCAAAAAAAAAAATTCTCTTCCCTTTCCAACTAAACTATATTCAATAATGCTACTTAATTAACTCTCTAACATTATTATTATCATCATCAACTTTAATCATTCATATCCTTATCAATTTCTCCATGGCCTTCTCACTCGACCGCTCCCAGCCACTCACTACTTACTTAATCGCTTCATTAATGATATAGTAATTAATTAACTTTTTTTTTTCTTCTTTTTACCAATTTGATTGACCAATGTTTTGAGTGAGATGATTATAATAATTATATTTTGTGTTCTAACTTAAAATCTTTTTTTTCTTTTTTTTTTTCACTGTATTTGGTGTTCAATAGTTTGGGCCACAAAATAGTGCATAAAAGCCCTGTGATGGACTTGACAAGAGGCCGCCTTCAATAGTTGTTTGTTGTCTTGTCCAGGGCAAATACGATGTGTATATATTCTGTGTTCAAGCTTCTAACCAGTCCTTCTCATCCTTTTCAAATTATTTGATCTAACTTACACGTTTACGTCCTATTATCTTATCACTTCATTTATATTTTCATTCCACTAAATTTTTAATGAGAAAGTCTATTAACTTTTAATTTTATGCCTATTTGGTTCTAACAAGTCCTTAAACTTTCAATCAACTTTAACTCTAATAGATCTTTAAACTTTTAAATTAAGAAACTTGTTAATATCGTAAATCTAAAAATTCATGAACCAAAATTGTAATTGAACGGAATATTTATGAATGTTGAGTAGTCAAAATATCACTGACTATGTAGGCATTCTCTCAAAGCATCATTATCTCATCTTGTGTAAGCCAATAACCATCCAAATTATATAAATGAAAGAAAAAAAAACTTGGGTGTGGAAGCACCCATCTATTGTACCGCCCATCAGTCACGTGGCAAATTTTTATGAAAAAAAAAATGAATTACTTTTTTTTCCCTACTATGTATAGAATATAGATGCATGAGATTAGATACAACTTAGGTTACATATAATCATGGCCCTAAAAGAAAACTATGAATATCACTTTCCAAATATATCTTCTGTTAATAATTATTGCACATCTCCTTTGGATTGACGTGCCTTTCCAAAACACGATGAATGAAATGTTTATGATGGAGAAAAAGCCCCAAAATTTCATGTTTAAAGTTACCACCCAACAGAAATGGATTTTGAATCCGAAGAAGAATATGATCAAGTTCTTGAAATCTAACAGGTGCATTTTACTTGACTATTCTATCATCACGCCTTTATATTTTGAGTACAGTAACAAAGATTTCAGGTTCAAAAAGAAGAACAGTCAGCCTCAACATCTCTTGAAAGAACCTCACTCATAACCTTCACCTTTTCCAAAACTGGGTTGGTGAATTTGCCTCAAACCAAAGGAACTAAATAGCAGTTAGAAAGGAACCTACCTAACTCATGTTGAACAAACTCAGCAGATAGTTCAAAATTTAAATAATTTCTAACCATATCCTTGGAGATTCAAGTTTCAAAATTCAACAAGAATAGTGTTTGGACACATCTTGATCTCTAGTTTCAAGCGCAACCTGCATCCAAACTACATCAAGCCTAAACAAAGATCAAATGTATCAAGCAATGAAGTGAAACCTTAAAAATTAATTGTTTCTATAAAAAAAATTAAATAAATGGAACTATAACAATTATTTTTCATGGGTTTAGAATGCAAATACCCAAATAGTACAATGAGTTTATGGTGCTCATTCCCCCTGTATTCATTACCGCATACCACACATGCTTTCTTAATTCTAAAGTGAAACCTATTCTATAGCAATGGTCCTCCTACATTAAAATGACCCTTAACTTTATTTTACCTTCCATCTCCAAGTCCCGTTAACATTCCTAAAGAATCAAATTCACGAGTAATGCATCAAAATAAAAAACTTCCAAGTGTGTCAGCAATGCAGTTCTGAAATGATTAGCAACCATTGAATAATATGCATCCCGCTTGGCCATTTCAAGCACTATACCCTTCTAAACTGAACAATAAAAGCAAAGTTGATTAAAATACAGAATCTTTTATGAAGGGAACCGTACCCTGCACCCTGCGTCGGTCAGCAAAAAATATCAAGGGCACATCTTATTTCCACCGGTAATCCTAGAAAGTAAAGTTGAGTAATGAAACTTGCATCAGAGCCTCCAATGGAGCACTAGCAGGAGCAGAGGCAGGTGCAGGTCTTTGTTCCCTAAAGGTTTCTGAGGAAAGAGACAGTATTCTATAGATTGAAGCCCTTGGCGCTATGAAATCATAAAGATATCCTAAATTCCTGCAGGAGAATAGAAAATCACATTTACAGAGGAAGAAAGCTCAACCTACAGAAATAAATCTCGACATTGTTAGTCCCTAGAAATTTCTAAATACATAGTTCAACAAACGCCCTATCATCAACAGAAAATCTCCTTCCGTAACTTTTATTGAAAAATGATCATAACAATAGGAAAGAAAACTCAAAAAATGTTTTAATATCGAACTCAATTTCGATTATGAACAAACAATGCACAGGAAACTTCTCTCCGGAGGTATAAATTACAGTAGATCCGTTAAAAACCTAGAGAAAGAAAAAAAAAATTGCTATATTATCGAAATTCAAGTAATAGAATCGCCTTAACGAAGTAACAAAATCCGGTTACTGAAGTACCGACTATGAACTATAAGAGTTGACCAAAAATCAAAATCAAGCGTGTTCAAGAAGACGAAAAAGTAGAAGATAGAACTTACTGGCGTTTCTGGAAAGAGAGGAGATTTGAGAGGCTTGAAGTGCAAGAAAGAGCTTGGCAAAAGGAATAGAGATCGGGATCTGGATACCAGAAATAACCTTGGGCCCAATAGAAGCCCATGAGGCCCAATAAAGATAATTGGACTGGACCGAGCAAGATAATTGGCACAGCACGCCGGTGTCCAACTCGTAGATTCAAGCCCATCGAGCCCGATGTAGACAATGGAACCAAGCAAGAACAAGCCCAATTAAGCCCAAAATAGGCAACACCTCATGCTTGACTAGTTTATGCAGTTCTTTTCTTATCATAAAATTGTTAAATATTAATAACATGCTTATAATAATTATTAAATACAAATCATTATCTATGTAGATCAAATTATTAATGAGCTATTTCTATACATCTTCCATAAAGCTAGTTAAAATCTCTAGTGATATATTTGACCACTTTCTATAACAAAACTATAAAGTCATTGAATCTTACCACAGATAAGTACAGTATTAATTTTTTTATAAAAAAAAAGTATAAATCATTTTTTTTATAAGCAAATGTCAGAATGGGGATTTGAAGTAGTGCTTAAGGGTAATACTCAAGTAAGTCAGTTTCTCTGTTATTCTCAAGTAAATGAAAACTTACCCATGGATTTTTAAAAAAAAAAAAAAAAATTATTAGAGTACAACAAAAGAAAGAAACAAAAACAACCTTAAGAACAAAGTAAACTGAAAATTAGAATGGCATAAATCTACCAATGGAGGGTGGTCTTTAAGCCACACGAGTATCCAAAACGATGAGCATGAGTAGCTAAGTCATGAGCGGTAGAATTACACTTGTAGTTAGCCCAAAAGAAACTAAATAATAGTCACTTAAATGAAGATCTCTAAGACGAATATCAATAAAAGCCTGAACCTCATTCGCAAATCTAGAATTTCCAATCAAAAGGCTCCAAAGAATTTTGGAATCAATTTCGACCTAGAACAGGGAAATGTCAGCCTCAAGAGCTTTAAAAACACCATTTAACATGGCAATGGCCTCTGCGAGTTCCACAGAGAGAGCATGGATGCTTGATTCAATGGCATAATGACATAGCTGGTGGTCTCTACGAGCAGTGATAGAGCGGCAAGCCAAAACATTACACATTAGGAGAGAGTTTAAGTACGCACGCCATAGGAAAAAAAATTATTTTTTGGGATAGAAAGGCCCACATTAATTTCTAAAAGTTATCTATTTCAAGACTAGAGAAGGATGCTTCCAAACCATGGATTAGTTTGAACCATTTTAAATGATGAGATTTTCAATATCAAAATAAAATAGAAACTTTAAGGGAGTCTCAGTGCAATAATGAAAAGCAAACATAAGTTATAATTTTAAATATTATTTTCCTTATCCTACCTTTTAGTTGGGTCAATTTTAGACCCTTTAAGTTTTAAGAATATTTAATTTAGTCATTGTATTCTCAACTTTTGTTCATTTTACGATTGTAAGGACTCCTATTTTGTACTCAGTATTTTTAATATTGGACTATTTTAGTTATTGTCTGTGAAAAGCAAATATATATTCTATACCTAACAAAAATTGTAATACAAATTTATGGTCAAATTCACAAAATATATTATGGAAAAACTATCACCTTTTAAGAATTCAAGGATGAAATAATGAAAGTAGTTTAAAAAAAATTATAAAGTGGACTAATGTGAAAAATGTGTAGAAATTAACCAAAATTTAAAAATAAGTAGACCAAGATAATATCTAGACTTTCTTATAACACGTGAAAGTAGAAAATAGATGTACCATTTCAAAGAATAAACATTTGATAAATTACCTGAAATTTTCTAAAGCATATTCACGGTTATAAAAGAAAAAAAAACATTAAAAATTGTTAAAGTAAATTAAATCTTTTTGGTTTTTAAATTTGTTTGGCATTCTATTAATGAACATTTTTCTAAAGATGTTATTAATGAACATTATATTTGCATTTTTACTCATTCTTTTTCCTAATATTTTATCCGTAGCAAAATTATAACATTTAAAATGACATTTATTTCATTTTTATTATTTTTATGCTTCAATTACAGGTTTTTTTTTTTTTTTTTTTTTTTTTTTTTTTTTTTTTTTTTTTTGAAGAATTTCGAATTACAAAGTTAGACTTTGTGGCAAAAAGACCTTTATAAAGAGTCATTCTTTAATAAGTTCTTGATCATTCCCTTTTGCTTCCTTCTTTTTCCAAAAAAAGACTGTCCTCTTTACTGTGATAAAAGTTACATTTTTAAGACCATATGGGTGGTCCAGCATTTGAAGAAAATTTTTGTTTTCTTAACAAATAAGTTTCATTATTAAATTAATACGCATCACATTAAATTATTATTAATTGAAGAGAAATAATATTATTTTAAAGATAAAATAGATATTCAAATCAATTACACATCGTGTTGTTGAACCAAACTAAGATTATGTCTTGCTAAATAAAGGTTGGGTTTGGGAACTCTTAAATCGTGTCTTGCTAAATAAATTCATAAAGGCCTTTTGTGAAGTATCATTCTATATATAATCTTTTTAGAAGTTAGTGCAAAACACATTTATTTCAAAATTATTTTACTTCCATAAGTATCTTTTTTGTTGCTAGTATAATTTTATACAAAATATAAAAATAGTCCTTAATTTTTTGTGTTATATATGCCTTAATAGTCCTTAATCTATTAATTGAAATTGTCTATTCTACCTTCGTTATTTTAAACACTCTCAATTAAGTCCTTTAATATTATTTTTTTTAAAATTTTGTTAATAAAAAATTTATTGGCTATTACGTTACTTTTTATATTAACATATTTGAACATAGTATACACTTGTCACTTAAATATTATTTGATATATGATATAGCATGTCGATGTTAATAAATAATAAGTTATAAAAAATAATAAAATGACTTAATTGAAATTTTTATGTATCAAAAGATAAAATCGAGAACATTAAAAGCTTAAGTTCCAAAATTAGTTTTTTTTTTTTCTTTTTTGGAAAGGTATATTGAATTGTAATAAAAGATAAGAGACCTCAGACACAATCAAAGTACAATCAGAAGAAAAAATAAAGACAAAGAAAACAACCCTACACAGAAAATATGACCCAACTCAAGGAAAAAGATTTTAGGAAAAGAGCCAATATGAATCTACTTAAAAATATAAACCCATTTCTTAATTCTAAATAATATGAATTCAAAACATTATGTCACATTAATTAATTATGTTTTGTTTGGTATGTGAAAAAAAAAAGAAATTGAGACACAACACCTACTATACTTTTGTGATTTTGTCCATAGGCTAGTAATTGATATTTGAAATGAAAGCCACTTAAGGTCTCTTTATTGTTTAATTGAAAAGAGGAGAGCCTTAAAATTTATGAAGGTGGACAAAAAATAATTAAGCTTTATACCAAACAATGAAATTCCTTATGGTTAACCCAAAGAATCCAATTCCTAAATAAAGAAAAAGAGAAAGAATTCACTACTTTTGTTGGAGCAAATAGTAATGGATCCTAGTGCAATCCATAGGAATGGCACATATATGTGTTTCCACTATAACACTTTATACAAAATCCTCATAAACATACTTTTTATTATATTATTGATTTTGAGAACTAAAAAGAAATTCATCTTTTTTCTTACTTTTAGTGCTATTAAAGTTGTACTCTTTTAGAAGTTAGCTTAATGAAAGTCCCTTCAAAACTCTTAAAAATTGTTAAAATTAAACAATTCTACATTGATGGATATTGAAAAGTTCTTGTGTTGAAAATTTGAACTTGCATCATTTTTATTTAAATTTTTTAGGGTAAATAATTCGTTAGTTTGAATTTATAAAATTTGGTAGTGTAGCCTAAGAGATGGAGTTTTTAGGATAATTAAATTAAAAAATATATATATGGTACACTTGTCAGTTTCAGAATATGAACTTCCAATTGTTATTTGCTATAAAACAATATAAAATAATGATAATGATAATGATAATGATAATGATAAAAGAAAAGGAAAATTGCGGGACTCTTCTCTTAAATAGACAAGTTCACATGCTAAGCTAAACTATGTTTTCAAAATAGTTTTTTTTTTTTCTCTTTTTTCCTTTGCAGAAATTTTTTTTAAAAAAATAGTATATATTAATAAATTCGTCATTTCTCGAGCCATTTACGTAAACAATCTTGTGAAAAGTAAAAATTAGTATATATTTATAAATTCTTCATTTTTTTATATATATAAAAAAAAATTAGCTCATAATTTATTCTAGTTGCGATGACTTATAAACAATTTAATTTTCATTTTTAATACTCTGGTTCAAAGTTTTTGCATAGCTATCATCGCGAACCACTTTTTCTTTCTGATAAAGAAAGGGATAAAGATAAAAGGTACCGTACTATCTTCCATATGATTATCAAATGATGCACGTACCCCTACTTTTGAGTTTTATTACTTCTTTACTATATTGCTCTAATGTATTCAATCATTTAATTTTCTAATTAGAATGGTCATTCAAACCACAATTAATTATCTAATTTTTTATTTAATTTTTAAAAATAGTTCTATTTTTTCGATTTGAATGACCACCCTTAATTTTTTTCTCTTAAAATAAAAAATTAGAAGTGATCATTCAAACTGCAAAAAGCGAACTGTTTTTAAACACGAGCCGAACTGAAAACTCAGTGAAATCAAAAATATGATTCGATCCAGTTTGAAAAATTTTAGAAACTAAATTATTTAGTTCAACTTGGTGTGAATTTCAAAAATCGAATTTGAAACCAAACCGAACCGTTTTTAATTTTATTTATATATTTTAGAAAAATATAAAATCGAATTTAAAACCAATTTTTTTAAAATTTAAATTTAAAAATCGAATCTAATTGAATTTTTTTAATTTATATATATATATATTAGAAAATAACAAAATCCAATTTAAAACCCAACAAAATATGAGGATAGAATGTTTAACTAACTTCTGTTTTTACAATGTTTAATTGTATATGAGAAATGAGTGTGGTCCCCAAGGAGCTAAGGATTCTTTAACCTTATCCTTGCAAAAGATAAGTATAAATTCACCCTTTGCCTATAAGTTTATAACATATATATTTTTTAATTATTTTATTTTTATCTCTATATCTCCTTTTTCTTTTCCAATAAAATTCATCATAATAACATGGTCAGTCAGAAAAATAATAGAGTAGTAAAAATTTAATACTTTTCTCACAATAACTATGACTATTTATTACATATAAATTATCTTAATTAATAGGCAACTATTACAAACCTATACCAAGAAATTGAAATATTATACTAAATCTTATATTGGATATACGATCAAATACAAATAAAAATAGGGAACACAAAATTTGCTCACTTTTACAACAAAAATTCTAAATAAAATTCAAGACTTTATGATGATTTCTCTCTCTCTCTCTCCATTGTTGATTAAAATAATATTTATGATATAATCTTTTAAGTTTACCTAAACATTAAAAGTCTTATTATAATTATACTAATTAACTTTTTCTTGGTTGCTTTGATTCAAAGCTTTATTTTTTATGCGATTTTTTGTCTTCGTTTTCTGCTGAAAGCTTTTTACAAAGCTTTTTTTTTTTCCTCAGCGTGTGCCTAATGATGGAAATAATTATGTGTTTAAATTTGTGTACTTGTAGATTTTGAAATTACTCATTTGACAAAGAAAAAAAAAAATCTAACTTAGAAAAATAAGGAAATTAGTCAAAAATATGAAAAGAAAATCCAATTATAGGATCCATAATTACATTATTTTAATCAATCACACTCTCTAATGTTAGGCAAATTTGAAATTGAAAGAAGTTTACCAAAAAGTACTTGTTGAATCAATCTGAATTGATGGCACTTAAAATAGGTCACTAGCATTTTTTGTCCTTTTATTTTTGTACTTTAGTAATAAGTAATCTAGTACATGTATAGTATGTATCATTTGCCACCCCATTAGTACTTGACTTTATCCCAGAAGTTATTATAGCTTCTACCGTTTTTAAAGCATCATTATTGCTCATGACTAAGTGATTAGTCACTTATTTTAAGATAATACTTAGGTGCATTTCAGGTGGCACTTATCTTGATGCATCTCATTTTCATCACTCGCATAAAAAAATTATTAAAATATTAAAAAAAATAAAAATAATTTGTCACATATCAAATTATGATGGGACAATTTAGTGGGATGCACAAAGATATGTGCTACCTAAGATGCACCTAAGTATTTTTCCTTACTTTATTATGATCGAGGCCTGTTTGAAAGGACTAAGAAAAAAGTGGTTTTTAAAAATGTATCTTCATTTAAATACTTTTCATAATAACTTTTTAAAATAAAAACATATATGTGTTTAGCAACTTTTTGTTCAAACGTTTTTTAATATAAAAGTTTGTTTGATTTGTTATATATTAAAAATGTTTTATTAACTTCACATTAATTGTATAAGAATTTGTTGGTAAAGGTGATGGTTAAAGTTGGCCGACGGTCATTGAGGATAGTGATTGAAAGTGGCCGGTGGCGATTGCTGGAAGTTGGTCGGTGAAGGTCATCAGAAAAAAATGGCCAGAGGTTGGTCTGTGACAGTCACTGGATATAGTAGCTGGAGGTTGGCGAGCGAAGATCACTGAAGGTGGTGGCCGAAGTTTTTCATACAAATTAAAAGAGATTAACCATTAAATATTTAAAATTCATTTCTCTAAAAATTGATTTTAAGTGTTTATCCTAAAACCAACTTATTTTATAAACTCGGTTTTTAAAAAATTATTTTAGGCAGTTGCTAAATACATGAATTTTTTTCAAAATAATTTATTTTTTAATTTAATCACATGAAAATATATTTCAAACATACCTTTAATTTATTTTTAATGTCTTTTTCCTTTTGAAGAGTTAGCAAGTGAACTTACTTGCGTTTGTTAAATGGTAGCTTTTTCACTTTCTTACTTGCTAACATTGATGTAAATGACTGTGCCTTCAAATCCTACCTAGTTTTACAATTAAACTCTTTAATAATATTTCAAAATGCACAAAATTAAACTTTTAAATTATAAAATCGTTAAAATTTACTTAATTTCTTAACTTCATAAAATTTCAAAAACATAATATATATTATTAACCAATAAAATAATTTGGTTTTTGATATTGATATTTAAATCATAGAAATTTAATTTTTCATCAGTTCTGCAACACAATTTTTCTTTTTACTAGTCTTCATTTAGGGGGAAAAAGTTCTAAAAGAAATTGGGAAATAAAGGTTGCAAATCATTAAAAACAAATTATTATACATAAAATATTAATAATTCATTTTATAACTTTTAATTATTGAATTTAAAAGAACTCATTATGGCCTAGCGACTGATGACAATAATTGTTCATTAAAAGAGGAAAAAACGGATCTTTTTTGGAAAAAATAAATAATGATACTAATTGTTCATTCAAAAGGAAAAATGATTGATGATGCTTAATTGGTTATTCTCTTTTACCATCTTTATTACCTCTATATCTATATATTAAAAAAATTCAATTAAGGTTTCAAATTATGCACTTGAGGTTTCAAATTTTAGTTTCATCAACATATTTATTATATATATTATATACACCACTTTGTCAGAAAAAAAAAACTATTAATCACTTGTATATGGTATATTACTCTAAATTTTCATAATTATTTTATTTTAAATCTTAAAATTTCAAATGGTATATTGTAGTCTTTACCTTTAATTTTTCATAGATTATTTGAACAAAAACTTTGAAGCATTTTAAAATTCGAGATCTAATATGTTGCGTGTGGCTTTCAAATACCATCGAATAAATTAATTTAAAAAATACCAGTCTATGATTCACCTAAACAATTATGAAAGTTTAGTGCACAATTCACCTAATAAATTTTAGGCTAAATTATGAAAAGAAAAAAAAACACCCATTAAGTTAAAAAAAAAAAAAAAAACTCTATTCTTTAAATAAAAAAATTGCAATATTACTCCTCATTTTTCATAAATGCTTCAAAATTACTCTTAAAGAAATCCATTATAATATTGAATGAAAATTGAGACTTCAAAGAAGTATAGATTCGATTATGACCTATATAATAGTGTGACATGTTAAGACTCTAATTTTAATTTTATATCATCACCACATCATTTTATGTCTCAATTTTCATCCAACATTCTAAAAGATCTTTAGTCAATTAATTTTGTGAGATTTATAAAATGTAAGGGTAATATTGCTATTTAAAAAAATATATTTTTTAAAATAAAAGGTGAACTTCATAGTCTTTTTTTATTATTTAGTAGCCTAAAGTCTAATTAATTTAAAGTATCTATTCTTGAATTAAATATGGATAATTTTTTTTTCAATTAAGAGGAAGAGATGAAGAGAAGGCAGTAAGAAAGAAAAAGCCATAAGAGGGAATTTAAAAAAGAGACAAGGTTCCATTACCCACAACCATGTGGGTGTGACTCTAATTTTCCTGTTGGCATTCAATTTCATAATCACATGTTGTCTTCCCTCAACCTTCATTATCAACCACCCCACTTTTCTTCCTTTTTTATTTAATACACCAAAACCATCCCTTTTTCCTTTCATTATTCTTCTTTTTACATAATATTTTGTCTTCTTCTCATTTCAATTAACTTAATGAGTAAGTGCCAATTTAAATTATGTTTACTTCTTCTTTCAAAGTCTTTTTTAATGTTTACACTCAAATTTAATGTGCCCTTCATTTAGAGAAGAATGACAAAAATTATATTTGTCCATAAACTAATTTCTGAATTCTGAGCAAATCTGATTAATAAACTGCTTTAAATATTATTGAAAAAAATATTAAGGCCAATCATAAAAGTATTCAACCTTAGAATAAAAAATACACAAAATTCAATTACGGCATTCACATAGTCATAGTAGTCAACTCTTATAATTTAAAAAGAAAAAAGAAAAAAAAAAAAATCTAACTAAGAATGTAGCCCTTGGTGCAAATCTTCATAAAACAATAACTTAGCCCTAGAAATTGTTAATTACACCCATTGTTCATTTTCAAATTATAGTAGGATGAAATTAAATTCTAAAATTAAACTTGTCACAATTCAATAGTAGAATTTAGGCTCTATAATTTTAAATTTTAGAATCTAGTCATTATAGTTTGATAATACCCTATAAATCTTTTTATAGTTTGATAAAAAAAAAAATTTAAATAGTTCTTACCATAGAAACAATTTATGAGAGTTTTATCAAACTATAGGAATCTAAATTTTAACTTTTTTTCAAACTATAGTAACTAAAATTGTAATTAATTATGTTTTTAAATTTTTTTATTTAAAAAAAAAAAACCTTCAACGGTTGAACTATGTTAAGATAGTTTAAGTTCACATTAAACAGAATCGATTTGATAATCAAAATTCAAAATAAAGTACGAAAATAAGAGAGAAGGATCAAGGATGAGAATAACGGCTATCTCTTCTTCCTAGGGATGAAAGTAAAATTGCAATATATATATGAAAGAAATCTGAAAAAATATTTACTTATGGAATCATTATATATTACTTTTTAACCTTTTTTTCTTTCTTCGAATTTTGAAATATGAGATATATCATTACAACAGCATCGAATAATTATTACAAGAAATTGAAAAAAAAAATGATTTTGAATACATCTGAACGCCGCCGCTGCCAAATTGAAACCACCACTGTAGGTCCGACCGGTAACTTAACCGGCCGCCGACCAACCAAATACCCAAAGTTAGCAAACATAACATACATACAACAAAACGACATCGTTTCTAAGTGCAAGTCTTTTGCCGAAATCCCAATCTTTCATTCACCAAATCATACTCCACATAGAAATTCTGCTGCTGGAAAGCCCCCAAAATCACAGACGGCCCACCGCCGCCGCCCGCCTCAGTCTTATGCGTCACGACCGTCAAACACGCCACGCCAGAGCTACTGACTAAAGCGAAATAGTTACTCAATGGCAGAGCCCATTTCGCTCCGCCTTTAAACTGCAAAATCAACTCCGGAAACTCCACCGATTTGTCCTTCGAAATGTCGAAACACGGCCGTAATCCGGTGAGAGATTCCACATCGGTGGCTCTCGTCCGATTCGCCAACTGCTTCTCGAACTCTTGCGCCACTGCCTCGAAGACCGGTTTGTCCATAAACGTGAAGGTGGAGCCGGAATCGATGATAGATCCACCGTTGCCGTCGGGGCCCGGTACCAGAAACTTGTACGGCACATTCACAGCCTGCTTCCCGACGAGGATTTTGCGTATGGTTAAGTAATAGTATTCTTTATAAGCGTGGTTAGAAACAGAGGGGTTCTGCCGGAACGGCGTGTAGCTGAGGCCGCTGGTTTTCGCGCCGGTGGAATCTAGAATCAGCTGGCCGGAATGTGGCGAGTCGTCAAATTTCCGAGACGCAAGGCAGTAGGCGAATTTCTTGAGACCCATTTGCGAGGGGAGCGATTCGGATCCCCGACCGAATCCGGCGATTCCGGAGGGTTGATGGATCGACAAAAACGAGCACCCAACAACGAAATTGGGGATTTTCTTATCGGGAAAATCAAGCGTTTCCGATAGCAAAAGCCCGGCCGTGGAGCCGGAACCGTATTGAACCACGTAAGCAGGGCAAGTTTGGGTACAGTTCTCTGTTTTGGGGTTACAACTCCGGCACTGAGATTTGACATCAGGGCCAAAAATCCAAGCACATTTGGGATTCTGGCAACCGACAAGCTTGGAAGAGGAAGACAATTTGGGGACAAATCTGGGGATTCCGGCGGGATCTATTTTGGGGAAGGAACATTCGGAACAGAGATATCTGGAAGTACAAGGGAACCAAACGAGGCTACTACCTGTATCGAAGATCAAATGCAGAGTCTGTTGTGGGGTACCAAAGCTGAGTGGAGTAGAGTAAGCTCCATAGCTGTGAGGGGAGAGAGGGGACTTGGAGACAGAGTTGGATTTGGGGGTTTTGATTTGATGGGCTCTGGTTTGAGAAGTTGAGGTGAGAAAAGTGAGAGTTTGGAGTGGATCTGAAGAAGGAAGGTGGGGGAAGGCGTTGAGAGGGAGGGTGATGGGGTTGGTGTTGGCAATGGCGGAAAGAGAGGAGAAGAAGAGAATGTAGAAGAAACAGAGATGGGAAGGAGACGCCATGGAAGAAGCTTGGGTTGGCTTCTTCCTGCTTGTAATGTAATCCTGATATTAATATGGATTGGAAATGTATGAAGGGAATGGGAGTTATGTTGATGAGAAGGTTGAGAAAGGGGATTTGGAGTATAAATGGGGAGGAAGAACTAAGAAGGGACAAAGCGGTGAGCTGGAAGCAGGGCTAAGGTTTCAGAGAAGAGAAAGTAGTGACAAATGAACGTCAGCCACGTGGAAAACACCTTCATAAGAAGTTTCACGGCCACGGCCACGGTCACGGTCACAGTCACGGTGACAGGATACAAAGTCACAAGGGCTCTTTTTGGCCGTTGGAACCACGGAGCTGAGTAACGTGGTATGGTCTTCTTCAGTCAGCTTAGCATTTCACCTCCTCTAAAATTGCGATAAGTTCTTAAAAAAAAATAATTTGTGTATCTTAAAAAGAATTTAAAAAAAAAAAAAAAAAATCATAAGACAAAGATGATGGATTTGCTAAATTTTAAATTTTGAAAAAACACAAATTAATTTTGAAAAAAAAAATGATTTATTTTATCATTCTTAAACTTATAAAATGCAAAATAAATATTTAAAAGAGAAATTACTATAAACAGAAAAATATTAAACTATTTACAAATATAAAATTCTATCGACTATATTTGTAAATAGTTGGACTCATTTTTCTATATTTAAAAACAACTCTATTTAAAATATGTATAGTCTAAAAATTACACTGGTCCTCAAGGCTTGATTTATGTTGAGTTTTTAAACTTGACAACTTTATCTCTCGAGCTTTGCATTTTTTAGCATTTTTTTGTCATTTCGAAGAAAAGTAACATAGCGCATATATTTTATTTAAAAAATATTTGTTTTTAGTTTTTAAATTATTAAACAAGATAGCACCTCTATCTTATTAAAAATATGCGTGTGTCATGCCAGTTTTTTTTTGTTAGTAATTAACGAAAAAATTATAGAGACTAAGAATACTACCAAGTGTTAGACTTCATGGATAAAATTGTTGAGTTTGAAAACTCATAAATCCAATTATAATATAACCAAACTTTAAGAATCAAAAGTGTAATTTTTTCAAATTTAAAGTATATTAAATTTCAAATTTTTATACTTTTTAATTTAAACCTTTATAGAACATGAAACAACAAGTATTTTGTTTGAACTAGATTTTTTATGATAAAAAAGAACACGAAACTATAAACATGTTTTTGTTTTTCCTTTTTCTATTAAATGAGAAAACGAGAAACATGAAACATTTGAAATCAAGAAAAAAAAAATTAAAAAGAGAATAGAATTTGAAACTTTACTAAACATGTTCTAAAATTTGAGTCTTGAATTTCAATATATACCTTTAAAAAAAAAAAAAAAAAAAAAAAAAACATTCTTTTACTCAATTTTCTCTCTTTCCCCTCTTTTGCCCATCGTTTGTCCTACCTATATATATTCATTCCAAAGGAAGGGATCCTTCATTAAGAAGGTTTCTCTTACTCTCATTCAAAAATATTGGGATTGAGAGAACCAACCACTTTGATTTGTGAAAGATAAAGTGTGACACTTTTTAACTACCAAGAACCTTTTGCATTTATAATCCACATAAAAATATGATTTAATTTTTCCATATTTAATTGCCTAATTCAGTTTTTAACCAACCAAAACTATCTTTATTTTACTCGTTTTATATTTTTATATCTCTCTTTTATTAATAAACAAATCAGCCTTTTCTCTTACTCATCCAAGTTTTTTTTTTTTTTTTTTTTTTTTTTAATCTTTCCTATATTCTTTTTCCAACTTTTCTTAGTCATATATTCATATTTCTCCTTTTTCTGCTCATTAAAGGGCATACTTTATGAAGAAAGAATTTCCTTTTTTATCAGTTATGTAAGAGAGGACGAATAAGTTCGATGCTTCAGAATGAAGAATAATTTAATTACTTTTTTTAAATTTATAAAACATGTTTTCTTTTGGCACTGAAAAAGAGGGAGATTGGAGCTTTAGGATATTTTAGGTACTATAAAAAAAAGTTACTATTCATTTCATACCTTAAGCATCGACTTCTCACACGAAATTATGGAAGAAAACATCTATATATTATCCAAATTTTTAGATCTTGTGAAACATTTGTTATTGGAATATTATCAGATAATATACAAAAAAAAAAAAAAAAAAAACCATAAGCTTTTCTATAAGAAAAAATATGAGTCCAACGAATTCACGTTGTCTTCTTAAGACAATTTTACTCTCTATAGTGATTGAGTTTTACAAGTAATTGTCTTTCAGGATGCAACAGATTATATTTTCTTATGGAAGCACACAACATCTCGCTCATAAGATTCAATGAACTATACTTTGTGAAAATTATAAACTGAAGAACTTGAACAAATGAATAAAAAGGGAGAAAAGTCTCATGGAAGAAAATTGCTTGTGAAAAGTGAAAATAAAAACTCAATTTGAAGAAGAGACATAATTGTAGACTAATTCGTGGTCATTCGAATAGTCACGTCTCTTCTTTAAGTTGGTTCTTTATTAAATAATATATTCAAAGAATTGATCAACTCATGAAATTTAAATGATGCAATCTTTGACTAAGAGTCACATACGATTTATTCTAACGAGATTATGATTGTGAAAGATTATATCCTAATAAAAGCTGTTAGAGGTAGGGTGATGTACTTAGCATATATACTTCACTTAACTTCTCTAGTAATGACTCAAAAGAAAATTGTATGTTGATTTGGAGCTATTAAGAATTGTGAAGTGTTGACTGATTGAAATTGGACTATTATTGAAAAAGATAAAATATAAATATGTAATGCATAAATAGGGTTTGTAATTTACACACGTTAGTAGTATATTATTAAAATCAAAACTCACATTTCAATTTTATCTTCTAGCTGAATTTACCAGAGAAATGTTTAAATAGAAATATCATTAAGTAATTGGATATGATAAAATAATATGAAAAAACAAACAGAAAAAAGTAGAGCATAAAGAGCATAAAGTTGAAGGAGGACTTGAGTCGTCTTGGACCTATACTAAATCCGTCCCTGACATAAGGTATGTAGTTAATGTTTCACTCATTGTTCTCCAACAAAGAGACAAAAGATGAAACAAGATATTTATGGTCATTCATTTTTTTTTTTAGTTTTTTTTTAATTGGAATATGAAAAGAAACTGTATACATTTGTTTGGAATTTAGACTGGAAGGTAAGGTTTGAGATTAAGTGTAGTTTTTTCAATTCAAGTCCAAACTTATATCCTTTTTCATTTCAACTACCTTTTAGTTGTTGATTCATTTAATTTGTGAGTTATCTAATCACTTTGGAAATTATTGTGCCCAACTGCTTTATTTATTTCAAATCGAATATCATTATATATGTACGAGATGCGATGCCATGATGAAAAATAAAGAAAAACAAACTGCAATACAATTTTAAATTTTCAACTTTTAACTTCGTTGTATTTTAGTTTTTAAATTTTTTTAAAATATATATATTTTTTTAAACAATTTTAAATTTATTTTATACGGACCCTAAACTTTTAAAAGTTTATATAAGTCTTCAAACATAATCTTTTTTTACCGTGGGATGAAAGAATTGAACTCTCTGACTTCGAAACTGATTATATCAGTTTTATAATAATAATTAAGCTATATTCATGTGACAAAATAAAATAGTCCTTACTATGTTACTTTTCTTGCTAAAATTTAATTTGCTAAATGTTCTTCCCTAACTTATTTGATTTGAAATCGTGTTCAAGGTAGTTACTTTTTAAAGTTCTAACAATTAAAATAAACACTTTAAAAGTAAAGAGACCAAATCGAAGTAGACTTCAAAGTTTATAGGTTGAAATGAACATTTTAAAAGTTTGAAGACTAAAATATAATGAACTTAAAAATTTAGATAAATAAAATGAGATTTAAACCTTTTATTTAAATTCTCCTGCACACTTTTTTTTTTTTTTATTAAAATACTTAGAATATATTTTAGAGTGATTTTAACAAAATTGATTTATTAGCAAGTGATTTGTTAAAAGTAATTTTCATACAATTATTTTGATGTTTGGTTTTACACTTTTAAACGTGATTTTCTACAATCAAAAGTGATTTTCAACGATTTAAGGAACGTTTGGTATTCACTAAACCTAATTTATTTAATTATAATTAATTTTGTAAAAGTGTTTATAAATCATGTTAATATAATTGGTTTCATGCATTCTTGTACAAGTGATTTAATTTAATTAAAAGTATATTTAAATGATTAATATTTGTTATCAAAGGTAATTTTAGAACCATTAAATTACTAAAAAAGTATTAACTTATTTAATTAGAATTAATTTTGTAAAGTGTTATAAATCATATTAATATAATCGATTCCATGCATTCATGTACAACTAATTTAATTAAATTAAAAGTATACTTAAATGATAATTTTTGTTTTCAAAGGTAAGAACCATTAAATTACTAAAGAAAAAACATTACATTGGAAATTGGAAAAATTAAAGGGTGGTAGCAAACATTGTATACATGGAAATAAAAATCGAAGAGAATAAAATGGAGAGGTAGGGAGAAAATTCTAAGAGAGAAAAAATAGAGAGGTAAGGAAAAAAATTCTAAGAGAAAAACTTAGAGAGGGAACAAAAAAAAAAAAAAAAAATTTAATAAAAACAACGAAAATTCGAAGATAGATAAATAATGTTACAAATATATTATAAAATATTTTGGGGAGGATGACAAAAATTTATCGAGAATCACTTTAAAGAGAGAGAGAAAAAACTAAAGAATGAGGGTCAATAAACTTCCAGAGAAAGAAGTAAAATATTAGAGAGAAAAAACTTAAGAGATTAAAGATGGTTAGAAAATCATTAGAAGGATAAAATTAGGGACAGGGTAAAATTTAGAAAGAAATAGAGTTTAAAATGGTTTTAACACATCACTAACAAATCTACGATCACTTAACAAAAATTACTTGAAAAGAATTACTTGAAGTGATTTTAGATGTTTCATAAATCATATTTTTACCCATAGCCAAAAATCATAATTTTAGAAACAGAAGAGATAGAGACAGTTGCAAATATAACAATTAAATTCAAAGTATTAACATATATAGTAACATTTTTTTAAAAAAATTACAAATATAGCAAAGTCTATCCGCAATAGACGTCTATCGGTAATACATTTTTGTGATCTAGGAGGTCTATCATTGATAGGCTATAAGAGTTTATCAACGATATAAGTCTATCATTGATAGACTTTGCTATATTTATAATTTTTAAAAATATTACTATACACTTGGTTATTATCTCTAAAATTGTTACTCGTTACAATTACTGAGAGATATAAAAAAAAAAATATATATATGAAAAGTGATTTTAGTAATTTTTGGGCTTGGAAGCAGTTTTGGCCCACCAGGAATATGTGGACCGAATGTCCAATAAGCTTCCACGTTGAATATGGACTTGGACGGCTCATACCTCTAATCCAAATATCCTTCCAGGCTTGGCCCAGTAAGATACATTTTTACACATGGCCCAAATAACTGAAATTTCTGTTCCCTTTAAATAAAGGGGTTTCTAAATCAAGTGGTCAAAATTTTGGACTCAAATTATTGAAAACTTTCAATATTTTCAAATATATCTGACAGATAATATATGTGCATTTTTATATAACATGAGAACTACCATAGTAACCTTTCAATATTGTCATTTGTATTTATTTAAAGTATATAATAATAAAAATATTGAAAAGGAAAAAACTGCCCAATTTTTTTAAAATTATTTTGAACCTACAGTAAGTTGAAAATAAAGTTTGAAAGTACAACCATTTGACAAAGAAAAAATACAGTGAGTACTAAAAAGAAAAAAAAATATGAAATATAGACATATGATGGAAATTTTTAGTTTGGACAGTTTTTAAAAAAATACAAACCTCATGATTCATGTAAAATTTAAGAAAATATTTAGGACCATTTAATACACATTAATTGCATAAAAAAATCTTTCATCCAGCATGACAAATGTTAAGAAAATAATGAGTTTAAAATTCCCCACCGGAAAAAAAGAAAATGAAAAATAAATAACTTTCCTGGTAGGCTACATGCCAAATTCAAAATAGTAATAATAAAACCTAAAAATAAATTATAAAACTATTGAAACTTCCAAATTTATAATAATAAAAAAAAAAATTACTAATTATGATAAGGGTATTTTGGTATGCTTAAATTATGAAAAATGGATGAACTCATAAAAAAAAAATAAACTTATTTGATACATTTTTGAAAATATGCCCTAAAGTTTTATTATTATTATTATTATTATTATTATTTACAAGAAACTAGAAGATAGTGGATCAGGAGATGGGAGCTTCCAATGTATTTTTATAAGGCAATAGGCGGCAACTTTGTTGAGATGAGGTCAAATTGTTGATGAATACCAACACGGGATAAAAGGAAGGTCCACAAATTTTGAATGATTCCAACTTTACAGTGCAAATATGTCCTTAAGTTGAGTCCATTTGACACTTTCTTAGGTTAATTATAAAGTTCGTCTTTCAACTTTTTTCTGAACCTTAAAAAGAATTTAATAGAAACTTTTAATTTATGTTATTTTTAATATTACAAAATGTAAAGCTAGGAGTTGAACTTACAATTTTTTATTTTTAGAAAAAGCTATGATTACTTAGAGAAATAGGGAGATACCTAAATTTTTGAGTTGTGGTCAATTTCACTAAAATTAATAAATAAAAGGAACATAGCTTAATACTTTTTTCACAAAAATCGTGAATGGAAGATTTTTTCCTATTAAATTTTTTTTTAAAAAAAATATGGTCTTGTTTTAAGTTATTTAGATTTATAGTCCATGAATAAGATGGATTATATCTAAATCTTTCGATCACTTGTATACCGGTGGATTTGATGCCACGATTGATTATATTGGTTATTATAAATAAATAGACCATTTTCCAACCAAATCAGATTATAAAATTGTACTCGAAGAACGAGCTAATAGCTCACCTAATATTCAGCTAACAAAATATAAAAATATTACAAAAACATCTAAATCCAACTACAAAAAGATTGATTATATCTTAGCCACAAAATCAGGTAACAAACAAAAAAAAAAACTACTTATCTAGTATTAATATCCCAAAATAAATACCTAACACAACTACAAAAATTTAACTAATAAAATTACGCTTCATCAAACAACAGGAACAATGCTTACACCGTAGGTTAGTAAATAGCTCGAGTTAATTAAGAAAAAAACAACTAATCTATATTTAGAAGGTGAATATGCATAATATCCTATATATGTTAGAGCTTTGTTAAACAACTTTATTTTCTTTTCTATAAAAAAAAAACAACTTTATATTCAAATTCTATAAACAGTAGGGCTTGGCTAGTTGCAACCATGTCAAAAACATTTGTTAAAATTATGCCTATAATATATGTTTTATTGTTTTGCAAAAATGTCAAAGTTCATAAGCCCAGCCCAATTCCATTGATAGAAAAAGTCAAAAACACCTTTAAATTTGATTACTATATGATTTCCTGCTGATTTCCATTTGATTTCGGTCGTCTGCTCATTTCCATTTGATTACTATATAATTTATTGCTGATTTTCATTTGATTTCCATATGGGGTTGTCTGCTGATTTCTGGTTGTTTGATGATCTCTATTTTATTACTATATGATTTTCTGCTGATTTCCATTTGATTTTCATATGGGGTTGTTTTCTAATTTCCATTTGATTACTATATGATATCCTGTTGATTTTTATTTGATTTCCATATGGGGTTGTTAGCTGATTTCAGGTTGTCTGCTGATTTCTATTTGATTACTATATGATTTCTGGTTGATTTTCATTTGATTCTCATATGGGGTTGTCTGTTGATTTTTATTTGATTCCTATACGGGGTTGTCTGTTGATTTCTATTTGGTTAGTATATGATTTACTGCTAATTTCCCTTTGATTTCTATATGAGGCTGATTTCAGGTTGTCTGCCGATTTCTATTTAATTACTATATGATTTCCTGCTGATTTCTGATAGTTAATAGTTTCTTATAGTCAATTGTCGTATGTTACTATATGATTACTTTATGATTGTCATTTAATTGGCTCCTGATTGCCTTCTTTTCATCTTTTGTCCAATCTCATATAATTGCTTATTTTTTTATTGCAAAAAAATAGGAAGAACAAGATAGATGAAAAAAAGCAAAAAAAAGACTAATGAAATTTGAGAAGGGAGAATCTTCAACAAAAAAACAAAAGAACAAAGAATAAAGCAAGTAGTAAGTAGCATTTTACTACATTGTTAGATTGCACTATTGATTCACTCATGGTTACTCCATGTAATTAGTGATTAATGTTTGTTACACTCATTTATTAAAAACTAATATAGTGTCGATATACTTTAAGAGGACATTCCATCACATGGGTTCAAGGTTCATCTGCATATGAAGTATAATATCTTTGGGAGTCGAATGATCATAGTTGTATATTAAACTCTCAAACATACAATGACTAATAAATTTTGAAGATGGTTGCTTATGAGAAGCACAAACCATCATAGAACAATTATGATTGCTAACATACTTTCGAATCATCCATAATTCGCTACTTTTATAACGTGGTGCTCTAACAAACCATTGGCAACCATCTTGACTACATACCAACTCAACCGATTTTGGATTTGATCTTAATGTCCTAAACTCAAAATTATTCTTTACCGCTATAAAATGAAACGAATTCAACAAAATTTTCTTACTAGCAAACAAATCCTTATTCTTCAAAGACAATGTAGAAGACATTTTGTTAATATGAACATCTCTAAAGATTTCTATGTCACCTTCAAAATCAGCCTCCACTATAGAAGAAGAAGCAATGAGACATTTTGTAAATTGATCCTTAACCATAGTAAAAAAACCAACATACATCAATTGGATAGCAATTAGATGATAATCAAATGGCGATCACAAACTAAATACTATCAAATAACAAATCAGATAACAAAGCAACCACAAGAAAACTCATATCAGACCTAAGCGCAATCGTAAGGACGAACTTCAACAAAGAAAAATCAAATGGTTGAAAACTTTCGAAATTGGCTTCAAGAAATCTACGGCTGAGGAAATCAAAACCAGTAAAATTGTGTTTACAATCGTCAATGAGAGAAGTGAGGACGAAATTCAAGCAAAAAAAATGAAAATAAACAGTAGCTTCTGTTGGCTTTTTGGCCCTTAATCTCAAATTAATTAATTAATTAATGTTTTGATGATAACAAACCTGCTTTTATTTATTAACAATTTGAGTGTTTTGAAGTATCCATTGTGTAGAGCTTGAAACAACGGTTCTAACGCAATTTGAATCACTCAAATCGGAGTTCAAACGAAGAAGATATGGCTGGAACAAGCTTAACGGAAAAATACCCAATGTCGATGACGTGGCGGCCAAATCATCAAAGTGGATCTACTAGAGGATGACAAGTGGAGAAATAAATAAGTGACACATGGAGCTTTTGATTTTTGTTGGTTTTAAAAAGAATGGTTTTAAAAAGAAAATGAATTTAATATTATTATATGTTTGTGTCTAACGGCTAGTTGCCTTTAAAAGAAAATGAATTTTATATTATTTTATGTGTGTGTCTAACGGCTAGTTGAGTTTAAATCTCAACCATTCAATTTTCTTTTACCAACATCTAATGGTCCAAATTTAATGTAGTTTCCAACAACTTTTCTCTTTTTTTAAACACTTCATCTTCTCTAAATTTTAAGAACTTTTATTATTTTTCAATCCTGCATAATTCATTAAGCTTCCATTGTTGCTCTCTCTCCAAGCTTCAATTTTATTCTTTTCATCTAATTCTTGAGAGAGATTTATTGTATTGTGAGGATCGATTTATTGAGAGCTTAAATTTGTACATTTACTCCTTGAGAGAGTTTTCCTCATCTTATTCTTCATTTCCAAAATTCATTGTAAGGGTTGCTCTTGATCCCTAAAAAGAGTGGTTGTAACGGTTTGATCCTCAACTGTGGAAAGGATCGGGTTTGTTCTTGCGCCCGAAAAAGGAACATTGTAGCAGTTCGACTCTAAGCTGTGGAAAGAGTCAAGGTTTCTAGTGACATATCCAAGAGGAGCTTGGGAAGTGGATGTAGGCCGGTTGTGCCGAACCACTATAAATTTTCGGTGTCATTTTCTCTATCCCTCTCCTATTTAATTTTACAATTAATTTGCTATTATAGTTTATTGTTTGAAATTAATTGCAACTTTTATTCCTTGAAATTAATTGGTCATATTTGTTTATTTTGATTGGTAGTTCTTAAATTTGCATATCTTTACCAATCTTATTATTAAAATTAAATAGAGTGCTTCAAAGTATTACTTTTAATTTTTTTATTACTTTGGATTAAATTTATTTGCATGAAATTCTTGTTTAAATTACTTGTTAGTATAAAGTGTATTAATTTGTTTAATTGGGCCCACATTAGTAAAAAATTTTAATTAGCTTAATAAAACCCTATTCACCCCTCTAGGGTTGCCATACCGGTCCAACAGCTTCGAGAAGAAATCGTGATTTTGAAGCCGTGAGTTTAGCAAACGAAATCAAAAAAAGATTTGAAAAAAAAAAACGTGCGCAATTGAATCTTGTACTTCAAATCTTGGAGAATCCAAAAATATTGGAGATTGAAGAATCTTGTTGTTGCAGAAACTTGGAGAGCACTAAAGAAGAAGACGCGCGTGGGAAGGAGAATGTCGAAGAGATGAAGAAACGCGTGGGAAGGAGAATGTCGAAGAGATGAAGAAACGCGCCTGGGAAGAATATCAAATGATATTTTTCTATTTTTGGAGATATAAGGGTAATTTTGGAATATATTTTCACATAAAAATTAAATCAAACATGATCTTTTTACCATCTATGTTGTTATCAATATATTTTGACATATTTACAATATTTTTAAAGTTGATGATATGGATGCTAATGTATAATCAAAATTTGATACCCAATGCAATTCCCCTATTTACAATGGTGGAGTTAAAAGAAAAACCACCCAATTCTATCCTAGAAATAAGTAGATATTAAATGAATTTGAAAAAAAAAAAGTAAACATTAAATAAACACTTAACCATCATGGGTTGCCTTAGTGGTAGGAACATGCCAAAGAGAGCTAAAGGGTTATAGGTTCAATCTAGGGTGGTCACCTATCTAGAATTTAATATCTTACGGGGATTAGTATGGCCGTTGAACATGACCAAGTTTAATGGTTGCAAATTCAAATTACGAATGTAGCTGTTGATCTCGAGTTTCAATTGTAATACATCTATTAATACCAATGTCGATTGATTAGATGTCAATTGTAATGCATAAATTTCTTCTTTAGCTTCATATTATTCTAGGCTAAAAATGTTTTAAATTTAGAATGATTTGAAATCAAAACCACACAAGCTACCTCTTTCTATACTAGTTGAGTTCATCGCTTTCTTTGCCTTTCCGGCGTCAAAATCCTTACTTTATCACAAAACCTTACAACATAAACACGTGTGGAATTGATATGTTGAAAAGATATGAAAATATATAAAAAGAAAATCTAGTGATGAATTAGAGAAGATCTTGTTTTTGGGTTTCCCCGCTCTTTTTTATTTTTCTACGAATCCAAACAAAACAAGTAGAGACTTTCGGATCTAAAACCCAATAAAAGAAATTGTGTCCAACTAAACTAACCGTCAACATAGAAAAAGTTAGAGACAATAATAATAATAATGTGAGACAGAGAGAGCCCATTTCCTCGATGTCCTTAGACTTGATGGTGGTGTCGGAGGGCTATGAATGAGGACTCAACCTGTTGCTCTCAGCTCAGTCTTCTGTCTGCTTGCACGTGTGTCTTTCTTTTCCCTTTTTCGCCACTCTCTATTAAATGTGCTCACACATACGGCTTCCTACTTTCTTCTTTACACACGTATATACTTAAACCGTAAAGAATCGATATAGAAATTTATGTAATTTACTAAATGTGTGGTAGCTATGTCTACACCAATGAAATTCGAGGGTTTGTATATGATACCCTTCTAAACTCTCAGCCCAAAATCGTAAATAACATATAATGCCTATACAAGTTAAGTTTTGTGAGCATTGTTCTTGAGTCAACCCCAACCAGGACGCATCATATTCCTTGGACTCGGAGCATCAGACAATAAATTCAAGGTATTTTAACAGTTTGATAGGAAAAAACAAACATTTTGCTTTAGCGAGAAATGATTCGATGAAGCTACTACGATAAATTGTGAAAATTATATTGTTGTGCATGTTAAGTGTGTTGGGGTAAAGTTCAATAGCTTATTGTGTTATAAAAAGACCATCGTCTCTCACTTTTAATCGATGTTTCATCTTTAAAATAATAATATTTGTATTTGTCTATGCTAAGAACGGTGAAGGATTCACGAGCCAACTTTTCTTATTTTGTAGCACACAACACACATGTCTTGTCTTCATATAGCTCAACTTTAAATCACATTGTAATATCAACCAATATTGACCACTTTTTGTCAAATTTTTTTATGTATTCAAGTTTGTATGATGACAAAATTGCCACGGAAGAAAATTGAAATCGGCCCCATTCATTAGATATGTTATTTGTTCTCTTTGTCAAATATAAATCACAATGTCGTATATGGAAAAATGTTTCACGAATATTTAAGACGGCTAAATTTATTTCACTCGTTGTTACTATAGGAATTACTTTTGATGTTATTATAGGAATTACTTTTGACAATATTGAAATTTTTGGTGACAAAGTTTTACGTGAAATGTTATAGATATCAGTGGTCATATAATTTACAAAATTTAAACATTGTATTATTTTATATCATCGTACTACTCATTTTGAACCTAATTAAAATATCATGTAATATATACTACTAATTATGTCAAAACTTGACATAAGGTATAAATAAATTTTGAATTATAATTTTAACACAAATAAAAGTAGAAGTGGAGATATATATAATGATCCATGTGAGTTTGATGAATGGTTAAAATTTGTGCATAATTGGACAAGTTTCACCTAATTGGAAAGTTCAACAAATGATTGAATATTATAAGGATGACTTGTATTGAACCTTAAAACGAGGAGACTGACATGTTTCATTGGACCTCTTGAGCTCAATATTTGTTGCTTAATTTTGACATCCGACACATTCCAAATTAAAGTTGACTAAGGAAGTTTTAGTTGGTGAAAGCTTGTTAACTAAGCTGAAATGGTCTAGTTTGATAGATAGATGTGCCTTGGCACTACTTGCTATCGTACGATTGAAGTGATGACAAGGTTGGCAACTTGACTTAACTGAGTCTTGGTTAATGTATCGAGTGATAAAAGATTGGATCGAGATCAATTAATGTGTTCATCTAATAATGGAAAGTTCCCACTCAATTGATTATAAGAAGAATAATTCACCTATGTTATAAAAATTGTGAGGTTCTACACTTTTTTTTTTCGAAATAGTGTTTGGATTTATCATTCTTGAATGTAGTTTTTTTTTTAATTTACCGAATGCCCGTTTAGGTTAACATGAAGTTCCATTAATTGACAATGAAAAAGTAACTTGTATATCTTGTAAAGATCGTAAAGTCTCTCCACCTTTTTTTTATATAAAATAAAAATTAACCTTCTTGATTAGAGTGGCATGAGCTGTGGGTTAAGTTGAGATCAATGATGAGCTTATAAAGTGAGCCTTCATAGTTGACCCAATCGGTGTAATGAGCCAAGCAAATTCTGGTGATGTGTCACGACGCGATATATTAAAATTTTATTTTAAGAGAAATATATATTTTAGAAAAGAAAAAGAGAAACAAAAAATAAAACAAAACTTATAAATTTCTTTATTTTTTCTTTTCTATTATTATTATTATTTTATTTTTCAAATGATGAGACGAAAGTTAGGAAATTTTGTGAATTGAGAGGGCGAAGAGGCCCAAGTCCAACAGCCGCATATCCTCCAGAATGTGTCGGAGATATCACTTTCCCTTCATACACGCAAAAAGCTTTATGGAGAATTTTCTTTATTTATTCTATTTTTTGTTTCTTTCTTTTTAATTTCAATTGACAGTTTATTTTTAAAACACATCCATCAATCAAAATGCGGAATTCAAGCAGACAAAGGTATTATGATGACGATGTGGTGTGACTTCCTAACTCCAACCTAAAAATTTAAAAAAATTAAAAAAAAAACTTAGAAAAATTTCATTGTAGAACTAAGATTAATAAAGAAGAACGTAGAAGAAGTTAGTAATTAAACTAAAGAACTCTTTTATACTTTATTTCTTGTTTAATCATTTTCTTGAGTATCATTCAACATTTATTGAAAAATATATTAAATATGTTTTTAAATTTTATAGTTATGGCAATGAGTGAACCTAGGTGTTGGACTTCGAAGTTGAACAATACGTACATAGATGAGAATAACTATTTTCATTGATATGAAAAATTTAAGGTGAAACAAAAACCAAAGTCACGATCATATATCGTCGTGGAGAAAGATTACTACACAATTATTCTACGCTTTCAAATTTGATCATGCTACACAAATTTACCGCTAAGATTGTAGAGCTAATTATACATTTCAAAGACATGAGAATTATTCGTAGAGATTGTGATAGATGGACGACTCGTATATTGAAAACTTGCATATAGAACTAGAAGTATTTCCTATTAATTTAATATTTGGTGTTTTGTAGCGCAATCAATAACACTTTTTAGCCTACAAATAAAGGTTTTTAACTATTCATTAATGTTTTTAACTATTCATTAATTTGTGTATACCGTTAGAAATTGAATTTAAGTGATTTCTATATATGTGAGATATATTTATTATTGTTGAATATTAAATTATGATTATTTTTTAATGCTCTTTAAAAGAAATTTAAGATCCTAACAACTTTCAAATTTCAAATACTTAATTCTTTTACAGCCTCCAAAGCTATACAAAACTAAGTCTTATTAGCCAAACATCCACCTCAATTCTCCAACAACCCATACAAATAATAATTCATATATATTTATATGTATATTATTATCCACACGGAACTATATCCTGATTAGAGGGAAAAGAATAAAACATCAATTGACAAATTACATATAAACATACAGTGGTATATATTGTATAATCTCCATATATTCAAAGCTATGAAAAATGTACATATAAAAACTCAGTAAATAATTAGTCAAATAAATTTATAACATTTACATTTTGATTGGCTGAACACAAAGTAAAAGACTTAATTAATGGAGGTTGATGGAGATTTGGGAAGTATGAATTAGTTTGTTATTTTTAAATAATCATAAAAAGTGCGAAACACAATTTTTTTTTTTTAAATTTATAAATAGTGGATATTTTCCATTGCAGGGCGTTGGAGAGCAACCTTGTTCACACGTAGGCAACACGGCATGGTCAAATGAAACCTATGGTTAAATACGTATGCAATTATAACATAATAAAGAATTGATAAAAAGACATTAGTATTTTTTTTTTTGAGAGAAAAAGACATTAGTATTATATATATAGTGAAGAGTTTAATTTATGTATTGTTAACACCAAAGTCTTACTTTAGACAAAGATTTTATATTGGGCTTGAGAGAGATAGCCCCTATCTTCAAATTACTAATGATGGCAGCCTCTTCGAGGAACAAGCATAAGCATTATAGCATTTTTTTTTAATATCCGTAAGTGTTTAGGTCAGTTTACGCGCACCTCGACTAATCTCACGGGATAACCTATCCGACTCTACAACAGGCGGGGTGTCAACTTATCCATAGGATACTAAATCCTAGGTAGGTGACCAACATAGATTGAACTTACAACCCCTTAGCCCTGTGACTTTTTTGGAAGCATTATAGCATATTTATCGTTAAATAACAAAAAAATGGTCGATTTATTTAGTTAATTTTATTTTTGTTAAAAAATTATTCACGAATAGAATGTGCTAACTCTAAAATAATTGATGGCACTCTGGATAGTGAGCATTCTACATTCCTCAACAGGTCAAAATTAGACGTTTGAATCTACATTTTTTTTCTGACAAATGTACAAGAGGCATGAGATCAGTAGGCATACCTGGACAACTAGATTGACACATCTTTAGCGCCCTCATCATACTCCCAATTGAAAAGTAGTTGTATTAATAAAAAAAGATATACGAAGAGATGAGAAAAAACTCATAAATTTAATACAGACAAATAGGCTAAAGAAAAGCTTTCCAGTTAAGCATAATCACATGTACATCATAGTTATAGAAAAGGAGGATTTAGAACACCAAAGAGCTGCTAAGTATATAATGTCATCCCACACAATCAAAAAGCTTAATATAAAAAGCTTAATGTTTGAATCTACATTTTTTTTGCTATATATTTGGGGGATCCGACTCAAGGAAAGAGTTCTCGCCAAAGAGATAGCTCGGAAACCTTAAAGAAAAGGGTTAGGTTGAGAAAACTCCATTAATAGAGGAAGGATACACCAAGGGAAGTAAGTCCACTTACATCTTAAAATTCTATACTTGCTAACTTAAGCATCGAAGAATGTGTGGTGAGCACTATACTAGTGTGCAAATCTTTCTTATCGTGTAGATATAGCATTCTTTACTAAATTACAAATTTATGGCTATTGTTGTCATAAGGAGATCAAATGTATATCTACTTCATCCAAATTTTTGCATCGACAATATCATATGAGAAAGAAGTTATATCATATTTTTTAAAAAAATTGTTATAGATCTTATGTTATGAGTAAACTTGATATTTTTATATAAATATTTATATGAAAAATCGCAGATATTGATATTAAAATTTGAACTTTCCTATGTTCAAAGAAAGAAATAACAACAGTAGTATCTTTAATTACGACGATTTTAGTACTTTTGTTTTTTAAAATTGAACATGTTTTTCAAGAACCTCTTTTTTTTTTCTTTCAAAAATTAAGATAAAAGATGTTTGAAAAATGCTTTTTTTTTTTTTTTTAAGTAAAAAAAAGTCGCTAAGTTCTTAAGAATAGTTTTAGGGATAAATAACAAAATGAAAGAAAGTTATTTATAAATAAATTTTAGGAAAATTACTATAAATATAAAAAATATCAAACTATTTGTAAATATAGAAAAATTTCACTATCTATCAGCGATAGAAGTTATCTATCGCCGTCTATCGCTGATAGACAGTAAAATTTTTCTATATTTATAAATAGTTTGACTCATTTTTCTATATTTAAAAATAATCCTAAAAAGATTGATTTTATGATAGGAATAATATGCGGTTTTGAATTACATTAGTTTTATCAATAAAAAAAATACACCAAAATTTATTGTCAAACTTGAATCATTCCACTTACTTATGGCTAATCAAATCTAAAATTGATCCAACGATATAAATAAAAATTTTGAGAAATAGAAGTCGGCTAGTATATTATAATGGTCAAATTACAAGTTTCTCTAGACAATTTGAACAAAACTTTAACTAATATATACAATGGATCCAGAGATCAAATGTTGAATCTTCAAGCTCACTTTGTTAATCTAAAAAAAAAAAAATACAAGTTTAGTTTTTGCAATTTAAATATTGTTGTCTATTAAGCATCTAAATTTTAAAAAGTATTTAATAGATTTTTGAACTTTTAATTAAAATATTATTAGATATAATGTCCAAAAGTTAAAGGATTGATTTGCTCTTTTTGAAGCTCAAAGACATATTAGACACAGAACACAAAGTTTATGGACTATTTTAAAGTTCACGAGAACAAGGTGGGTGGTCTTCCAGCCAAAATTTGTTTTAAAAAAAATCTTCATACATATTATGTTGGGGGGAAAATGGTATATATGAACTGAATGCACTAGCAAACTTATTACAATTCAACTAGAAACAATACACTTAACAAGATGATGTAACAAGGCTTAAGCGTAGTCGAGGCACGCTTGAAAGAACCTCAAAACCTTTGGAGACTCAAAATGTAGTCGAGGCATGCTTCTGATAAGCGTTGTCCTGAAGACAATTATTCGTTCTGCACCGGATGCAAGAAGACTACATCGATCGTCTCAGTAGGATACAACGACTCACTCCAGTAGAACTGTAACCTCGAACTACTCGGATATAGTAAAACTCTTGGATACTTGCTCTCAACTCAAGACAAGATGAAAAGAAAGAAAGATAGAAAGAAAGGAGAGAATTCTTCCATTTGAAGTGGGATGCTACAAATGAAGAAACAAGTTGCTATTTATAGGCTAGCAACTTAGTAGCTTTCCAAAATGCAAAATAAAATCAAATAAATATAAAAATTGAAACATTTTTCAAATTTAACTAATTTTAGTTGTTACTTGACAAAAATCACATATAACTCATTCAAATTGAAGAAACTACAAATTTAACTTTCATACATGTTAAATTTGTACATGAAACTTCATGTTAGTTTGATGGTTTTAATCCAATTTGAAGTTTCCAACAATGAATTTAATTTACACAATTAAATCCAATTTTTTTTATGCTTCAAATATTCATCAACATCTCACTTTTTCTTTCACTATAAATATCCAACATATGAGTGATAGAGTATACACATAGTGGAATGTTCAACTTTCTTACAAGCTTGTAGAATGTGATGAAAGTCCCTAATAATTTAAACCTCGTCATTTTCCTTGGTCAACAATTGCATGATCAAAAGATTGTAACTCATTTTTATAATGGTCGGTAATGTCATGGAAGAAAGTTCCAAAGAAAATTAATGAGCCAATCTCAACCCAAAATGGGTAAAGCCTCATATTACCTCTCCGGAGTCTCAAACAATCACCCCTAGCCCCATCAATCTTTGAGCTTCACCACATCAATGTAGAGCTTGTAAATAAATCAATAGTAGCCAGTCTAAAGTAGTGATCACATCTCTTCTTATTGGATTTGTTGGTATCAAGATTAGAGTTTTATTGAGAATCGCACAATAAAAAGATGAAGAGATTTCATAATTTTTGTAAGAGACTGAGTTTTAAAATTGAATCAAATTTTATTTAATATAATATATGAGTCTACAGAGTCCAAATGAATATTTTATCTTAATTGAGATCCATGGGGTTTTTCTCCTGATGATAATAGTTGTGCTGAAAACGTTGTTATTGAGGCCTCCTCCTTGAAGAAAAGGATGCAATCACAAAAAGCCTTGTAATTTGACCTATCATAATTATCATATAGTAAATTTTCTCATGCTAATTATCATTAACAAACTAAAATCACATGAGGATATGTAAATTCAATATTTTGACCAATGTGGGACCCTACTTATACTAATATAAAAATTAAACCCCATCCACGTGTCAAATTCCTATTCACTCAGATTTCTAGGTCCACGCGTAGTAGATAACGTATACACATTCGTAATCAAAGGACCAAAATGAAAAGAAAATTGTAAATTATAAAATAAGAAACCAAAAAAAAAAAAAAAAAAAAAAGAGTTTATCTCCAAATTTTCCTCTTTCGACTTTCCACACTATTTTTTTTTTAAAAAAAACAAGAACCATTAAAGAGGCACTCAGTTTAAATTTTCAGAAAAGAACAAAATTATGCCGTTTTTTTCCTAATAAAAAAATTAAAATTAAAATTTTTATTTATTTAAAAAATAGAGTGCTCTCTACACCCCCAAGTGAACGTGGGCTTGAGGAGAGAGTTTTTTTTTTGTGTTTATATAAAGAATTAAGAAAATACTCACTTTGATTTCATTCTCAAACTTCCTCTTCTCCCCCTTCTTCTCTTTCCCTTCTTCAACCACATCACTCATTTTCTTTACCAAATTTACAGGAAAAAAAAAAATGGAAGATACAAAGTCCAGATTCAAGAGAATTTGTGTTTTTTGTGGAAGCAGTTCTGGGAAGAAGCCTACCTACCAATCTGCAGCTATTGAACTTGGCCAAGAACTGGTATTTTTCCTCTCTCTCTCTCTCTCAACAATCCATGGAATTTAATTAAGATCCAAATTTCAGGGCTTTTCATATTCATGCATGTTCATTCTTTCATTTTCTTTTATTGCTTTTGCATTTTATTTCAATACCCATTTCAAAAAATTCCATCTTTTTGATACCCAAGTATCATTTATTGACTTTAGGAACCAAATTCAACCATATTTTGACATAAAGTCATTCCCTTAATATTCCTCTTTATTAATGCGCAATTAATCTCTTTCCCTTTTCTAAAAGTCTTCTCTTTTTCTTTCATTTCTAACCCATCAGCTTAAGCTTTTCTGATAATATTCCTGATTGAAGTTGAGGAAGGAGATGGAATAGGGTTTATGTTCATCTTCAACCATGAGAGAGAGAAAGACAGTGAGATTTGAGCTGTAACCTGCCTGTCAGTTAAGCAGCCTTCTTGCATGATCTAAAGAGGAAGTTTTAATTATCAAAATTTGAACTTCCCTCTTCTTTTAAAAAAAAGGGAAATTAAAATAATTAAAGGGTTTTGTATAAATATATTTTCAAAATGGGAAATTAAAAACCAAACGTGCTTGCTTGACATGATGAGAGTTTGAATGAGCGTGGTTTTCCTTAAACTTACCCCCATCGTTTCTCTTCACACTCTTCTATATTCCCCATTTCTCCCCCTAATTAATATCTCATTTCATTTCCCAATGCCCCCATTACTTATTTAAAAAATCAAAACTTTTTTTTTCATAATTCCTTTTTCTTGTTTAATGATTCAACTATGACACGTGTTGATTTTGATGTGTGTTTGAAGGTGGAAAGAAGGATTGATCTTGTTTATGGAGGTGGGAGCGTGGGATTGATGGGTCTTGTTTCTCAGGCTGTTCATGATGGCGGGCGCCATGTTCTAGGGTTTGTTTCTCTCTCTTCATAAATTTCTTCATAATTTCATGAATTTTTTACCTAAATTACCTATAAACTTAAAGCTATTAAATTGAGTTATGTAACATGTAATATCAATTTCTCGGTAATTCAAGCTTAAATTTTTTTCGTTTAGTGGCAATTTAATATAAAATACAAGTCATCATTGATTATGATGATGATTGTGAACTTTTTTTTTGGTACTTTGCTTCTCAAACAAACTTAATTAGCTTTGGTGTAGTTTTTGATATTTTATCATAAAGTTTTATTTTTTTTTAAACTCTCTTTTTGTAATGAATGGTAAAGATGGGAAATAAGAATGGTTTTTTAAAGGAGGAAAGGTGAAAAGTTTTTTTTTTTAACTGTTACAGACCAATTAATTTAAAGCCAGTTCTTGTCTGAAAAAAGATGGGGACTTTTCAAGATGTCCACTCGAAAGCCATACCTTTGGGGTTCGAATGTTGGGTTTTGTATTCATCACGAGGAGTGTCTATTGGATTTATGTTGTCCCCTCCATTTGTTGGGGACATAAAGCTCATGTTTTTTTTGTTTTTCCTTTGGAAGCCGACAGTTTTATTTCATTATTATTTGTAGAACACTGAGGAATTTATGGCTTTTGAGCTTTTATGTAGTCAATTTGAACATTGCTTCCAACATTTCTAGGAAAGTTCATCAAATGATTATTAATAACCTTTGTGTTTATTTTTCGTCCTTTTTTCAGAATAATTCCAAGAACCCTAATGCCTGTAGAGGTACACATTAAACACAAGTTTACAATTTTTACCATTTTTTCTTTTCCTTTGCTTTGAATGAATGGATTCTAAGTTTATAAATTTCGATAAGTTTAGATAACTGGAGAAACCGTTGGAGAAGTTAAACCGGTGTCGGATATGCACCAAAGGAAGGCCGAGATGGCTCGACAAGCCGATGCTTTCATCGCTTTACCAGGTACTCACTCTATAATTCAACATTCTAAATGATAAATTTGCGCATAAAAATGGATTATTAACTTTGCTTACAAATTGAATCTCATAGGAGGATATGGGACTCTTGAAGAGCTTCTTGAAGTTATTACATGGGCACAACTTGGAATCCATCGCAAGCCAGTGAGTACTAAAAGAATCTTTAATTTCTTCACTTTTTTGTACTCAATTTTTTTTATGTGAACATAATTTTGGATTGCTACATTAAAATTCTTAGGAATTTTCACTACAATTGGCAGACAGTTGAAACATTTGGTCTCATCTATAGATGACATGTCGTGTTCAAGGCATAATGATATTTAAAAAAAAAGAAATTCCATTGTCTCTGTTTGAAAATTGTTGAAATCATAATGGCCCTTTCACATGATATCCATGTTCTTGTTTGGTCCTTCATTTTATAATTCTATGATTATTAACCATATGGTTTCCCATGTCTTTTGGAAAAAACACACTAAAAAAGATGCCATTTTTCAACACCCTTTTGCTTGACAAACAAGTAAAAAAATCCCTTTTCCTCCCATTCCATTTCCTAAAGGGGTTTAAACCTTTAACCGCACTTGCAACCGAAATATAGTTTTCGGGTACTCACCTACTCGGGTTAAGTCAAGATCGATTCGATATGGATAACGGGTCAACCCGTAATCCTAATTTGTGGGACAATAACAATATCGTTTGGAATAGAGAATCAAAACATGTGATTCTTACTCCCAATTCACATGGGAAAGATTTCAAGCTAAAAAGATTTCCCCTTCCAAAGTCCCAATCATGACACAATTATGAATTGGACTTGTATATATATATTGATGGACTTTTAAAGAAAAAAAAAAGAAATAAATTAAATTGGTGGTCAAAGGAAGCTGTTTGATTTTTTTTTAATTAAGCATTGATTAAGAACAGAATTAAATTTAAAAAAATGATTAAAATATTGCAGGTGGGATTGTTGAATGTGGATGGATATTACAATTCGTTGCTAAGTTTCATTGATAAGGCAGTTGATGAAGGCTTTGTTTCTCCAACTGCACGTCGTATTATTGTGTCTGCTCCAACTGCCAAGGCTTTAGTCAGACAACTTGAGGTACTCTTTTTTTTTCTTTTCTTTCAAATTAACTATTTTTCTTATTTTTTTTGTTTTAGTTACTTTTTAAGGGCAATATGTTCCTAATTCAAAAGGCAACTTCACATTCCAGCCTTTAGTTAAGGGTATCCCCTACACTTTCCCATTTCTACGGAAATGGGTAGTGTCCCACTTGTTTAATTAAAATATAATCTTTGGGTATTAATTGGGGTTTTGGGGCTTTAATTATATTCTAATTACATGAACTGGCACACAAGAATTTAATTAATTAGAAACTGGCCCCTGGAGAATAGGGAATTTGTAGCTTTTTTTAAATAAAATTATAGGGGGATTATAAGTTTGTGTTTTTTTGGTAATTACGACAGGAATACGTACCGGAGTACGACGAGATAACGTCACAGTTGGTGTGGGAAGATGTTGACAGGAGAAGTTACGTGGCCGAATCAGAGATTGCCACGTAATTCATGAAAGCTAGGTCAAAGTCTTTGATGGAAAAAAGGGAGTGTTTTGTCGTTTTCTTGGGTATATAAATATTTTTATATAAATATATAATATTATATATATTTATGAGCAAAGCATGTGATCTTTGCATAGGGCAGCAACTTCCAACACAGGGATCTATCTTTTCTTTTTTTCTTTTTCTTTTTTTTTTCATTTTTCTTTTTCTTTAATTTCCTTTTGGGATTTTAGGTTTTGAAGTTTTTTATTTTTTTTTGTGGGCATTTTGGCCATTTTATGTATACGTGTTGGAAGTGAAAAGAAAAAGAAATTGGAAATAGAAAGGCTTTCTTTTTTTTTTTTTTCTTTTCTTTTCTTTTTTTACTCATCTAGGTGGTAATTAAAAAAGTGCAAGGCAAATTTAATGTTTTTAGAACATAGTTAACATGATGACACAAGAAAACAAGGGACAAAATCCAAATGTCTGTATTTACTTACTCTTTTTTAACATGGTAAAAATTATTGAATATGAGTAAAAATGTACATGATTCAACTAACCTAAAGTCACTATTGACCTTATGATTAGAGATTTGATTCCTCTTTCCACATATTTTCATAAACACAGTCCGAAGCAAGGGAGGGAGTTTCCAATTTGAGTAGTGATAGAAAGGAAGCACGGATCCAAATTTTCTTTTATAAAGAATCATTAAACTTGTACTATTACGTGTTATTTGTTGAGGAAAAAAGGACAACCGAATGGTTAAAGATAGTAGAGCAAAGATCAAGTAGTCTTAATTGACTACAAGCTGAATAATTAATATAACTAGATCGAGTAGTCTTAATTGACTACAAGCTAGCTGAGTAATTAATGTGACTAGATTTATGGTACTACAAGTTAATTGAATAGACTACATGACTTATACCATTATCGTTAATTGAATAGACTACATGACTTATACCATTATCTCTATTTTGAAATGAATAACGTTGAAACTCTCAAGCGTTTATAATGATAATTTAGTGAACTGTTTTCAAATATAAAAAAATGAACCAAAATTTTACGTCAATTTGAGATAGACCGCGATAGACTAGGCGACAAAGATAATAGTTTATCGCGGTCTATTGTAGATAGATAGATAGAGAAATTTTACTATATTTATAACTATTTTCAGCATTTTGTCATTTAAAATAATTTTTCTAATTTAGTTAGGGGTATAAATTGATATATGTTTTTCCTAATAGAGATGAATTTTTCATTCTTAATTTTTTTTATTAAAAAAATACTCTTAAAAAAGGAATAAGATGAAACTTTGCAAGGAATTGACTTTCAAGTAATGAATGGTAGGTGTGGGCATGTGAGGCACATGTTAAATCATTAATGTCCCAATAAAAATGTTTAATTTTGAATTAGTTCCATCCATGATAGATTGACTGCTAAGCAATCAAAACAAATATCAACTTGTCCTCATTCATTCCTCCCCTTTTCAGTTTTGAGTGAAGACTCAAAAACAAAGATAATATGTTTTTCCACAAAAAAAAAAAAAAAAGCATAAAGACTTTATATTTATGTACTTTGTAAAGAATAACCAATCCTCATAATTTCATTAACATAACTATTCTTATTCTTTAAAGAGATTATGGTTAGACTTGTATATCAATTGGGTTTAATTTTTATCCAAATTTATGTAGTGTTTTGACTATTGAAGTGTTATCACATGTTTGATCTTTTGAGGGAATTTTATATTACAAAAGTTATCAAGAATAATACTGATATTTCTATCTGGGTTTGATTCAAATTAGGCAAATTAGGTTCTGTGGATCTACATAATTTTGGCCAAAAAGTAGATAATTACAATAGAGAAATGGTTTTAATTAAAAGCTTGCAGGACTATCATCCAATTGACTCTCATCTTCTATTTCAACCTCCAAAATCTCCTGCATCAACAATTATCTTAACTATTCATACAATGCTCCTATCATACAAAACTATTTATTTAAGCAAAATCTATACACAGAATGCTAATAAAAAACATATTCACCATTCAAAATCTTTAGTTTGATATCAATTCATATATTACTCTTCTTCTTTTACATTGCTCAAAATTGTGATCACTCTATTATTCTTTAAGCCTTCAACATTTAGAGACGAACATGAGATAAGAGATTTTAGGTATGAAAAAATCAGTTCATATGATCATCATGTGAGACGATGATAAGAAATAGTTTAAATCTTATTTTAGATCTTGAAATGCTTAGGTTTTATTCTTATTATATCTTTTAATTTTCAAGACATTTGAGTGATATTTTTTTAAAATTTAAGGAGCTAAAGAGATATTATGAAAATTGGAAGATAAAGATAAAATAGACATAAACAGTTAGGTTTGATTTAAACCTAAGAAAATGTACTTGAAAGATTCAATCTATTAGGGCTCTCTTGGGAAGGCACTTTTGACATATGATGAAGTCACCAAAGTAGTAGCAAAAAGAGATATGTTAAATGTACCTTACTCTATAATGCAATTGGAACTTGGAAGCATCATGTATGCTTAGATACATTGAATTGACTTAATGATTCTTTTTCAAAGTTAAATTATACAATTAGTCTAAAAACTTTGATTGATGTGCCTATTAAGTTTTTTAGAGTTATTTCTTTCAAACTTTTGATTTTGGTTTTAATAAGTTCAGGTTAAGTATAAACATTGTTATTTTAGGGTGCATTTGAGACGCTGAATTATTAGCGAAAAAAAATCAATCCACTGGTATGATTTAGTTTTTTAATATCTCCATACCAACTTATGCTTCTGACTCTATAATATTTACTTTTAGCTTTTTTTTTTTCTCAAAATTTTTCTCAAAATTTGGCTTGATTTATTAAAACATCGGTGGAAAATAGATTTAAAAAAGTATTATAAGTGAAGGTAGTGTTTTAAAATTTATTTTTTTTTAAAAAAAATTATCCAATCATGTCTAAGAAACATAATAAAATGTTTAAAATTGGTAACCATTTTTAATTAAAAGTTTAGTCTAAGAAACAATTTTTCTTCCATTTAGATCAAAATAGAAGCAAAATCACACACATGGATCTTAATTATTAATTATATAACAAGATTTGAAACTTAACAAAATTGTAAAAAAAATAAGAATAGATAAAAGCAAGTGAAAATCATACTCTAATTTGGATCTTAATTATTAATTATTTAAAATGACTCGTGTTAAAAGGAAAAAAAAATGTAGAGAAAGAGAGAGACTTACAGGGATTCTGTTCTTCAAATAATTGCCCACCCGAGCTACAACTGTGGAACGTTTATGCCAAAACCGACCTTTCAGACTAATTTTCACAAATGGTCCGTCCAATTCTGCCAATTCCACCACTCCTGAATTGCTTTCTTCCCTCAATTTCACATCGTACTTCAATATCCTAAATCCTAAACTGAGTCACAGTAATGAAATTCGCAAACCTGTAATGCCGACGGAGCCATCGAAGATCTGCGCTAGCTCCACACGAGCTTCCCCGAGTGCCTGTCTCACGTTCTCCTCCGTCAGATCCAGCGGCCGTTGATCTGGAACTGCCGTTGCCGAAACGGTGAATCTTCCTCTCCGCGTCCTGAATCTCAATCGCAGACTGGGATGCGGCGGTCGGAAGGTCGAAATCGGAGGAGGTGCGGTGAAGAAGGTGGCGGCTATTGGCGATGGAGACGAAGATGAGACGATGATGTGGCGGAGATATGGCGCCTGTAGCCGCATCGTGATTCTGAGGATGAGGGTTCGGTTTCTTCTGCAACTTTTGTGGCTAAGATTCGAAAATGCGCCCTTTTTCTTTCACTTGTTTTCGATCGTCTTTCTGATTCCACAAGTAAAATTCGGAAGTTAATTATTTACTCGTGTCATTTCTAAATTTTAATTAAAAAATCCAAATTAAAAGTTATGATCATTTCTTCATTTTTTTTCTTCTAGATTATGATTAGTCAATTTGGCCAATTGGATTAATTACTCCAAATTAGGTAAGTGAAGGAAAACTTTGGCAACAATTTAATTGATAAAACATCGGATGAACTTTTATTTTCCACCATGTAATTACAATCAATTTTAATGTTTCATTTGGCATTTGGGAGGAAAGAGAGTTTAAGCATAAATGTTCAATTTTCAGAAATCGGTACTCTATTAGTTCACTTTTCCACTCCACATGATGTAAATAATAATAATTCACAGTTAGTCAAAACAAAAACCCAATTCAGTTCAATTCACGAAATCAAGCAGGGATACAAATTCTAGCAGAACTAATCCGATAATCATTAGAGCTGAAGATACAGTTGGTTTCAGATTGATAGAGTAATTTAAAGTTCATCGACAGATCTAGACACTAGTAAAGAGAGGGTGTGAGAAACCATTGATGGCATAGCAAATCATGGATAATAATTCTACAAAACAAACTATTGCCGAAAGCCTATCAATTTATTGCTGCTTCATTCATCTAGGGATGTGAAATTGAACACTCTATATCCAATGACATAATCGAGCCTCGTTGACCAGTTTGTTCCACAAGCGGCAAAGCAAAAATTAAATAACTAAAATGGCAATGGCATTGCACCGGACTCAGACTTCTTAGACCATCTCACACATATTAGGCAACAGCTGAAAAGTACTCTTTGCTACCCTTGGGGTCTGGCTTCATCGACTTCTCCCCGGGTTTCCATCCAGCAGGGCAGACTTCGTCAGGGTTCTCCTGCACATATTGTAAGGCCTGCAATAACATCAAAAAAAAATTATGAAGAAGAAATGAGATCAACAACCCTTGACATCACTCAAAAGTCAAAAACAATCATTGGCCTAGAGGATGGACTGAATTTCAGTCCAACTCTTTGGTTGCAAGTTCAAGCCCTAGTCCTAATGGGTAGAGAAGAAGAAGCGAATTTGAGAAAAAAGGTGTTAGCTGATTCAATTACTTGGAGAGTTCTCTTTGTCTCATCAACGCTCCGGCCAATAGCAAGATTGTTTATTGTTGAGTGTTGGATAACTCCTTCCTTGTCAATAATGAAAAGGCCTCTCAGTGCAATTCCCTGTTCATAAAAATGTTGTTGAACAAAGGTCAGGTGAGCAATTACAACGATGTCACTTCTATATCTATTGCAGAGGTCTAGTCAAATAATGCATACAAAATTGTTGGTTCACATGAACTAATGGCTTAGCAATTTCATAACCTCTCCCCCCAAATGTGTATATACCTAGACACGCTGAGAAAGACTTTCTAACCTTTTTTGTGTAACTAAAATCAAAATGGACCAGAAACTCTATAAATGTTTCAGCTTCAGGTATTCGACAACAAAACGAAATTCTCTGAAAAAATATCGCAATGGATCATGTTTCAAGAATCTCACCAAGAGCTTCGACTCTTATACCACTCACTTTTCAGTTTTTGATTCCCAGCAGTTCATCACCATGCTGCTTGGTAGAATTTAGAACAATGGCCTTATGACAGAGGTCTAAATCGATACAAATTGTTCTGTCAGTATGGTCCATCACCAAACAAAGTTTTTTGCACTTAGTGCACTTTTATCATCAAAATGTCAGGTGCTGCTTTGTAATTGAGGGGGGAAATGATTTTATAATAAGAAAAGAAACGTAGGAAATGACCAATGCATGAGCATAAACAAAATTAGGATATTCTAATAGCTAATATATAAGCATGAGCATAAACACTGAACCAATGATCTTACAGTTGTGAATTCTAGAGGCTTTCACAAAGCAAAATATTAGGATATTCTCATACCTGGTCTGGGATCAGCACACCATAAGATTTTGAAATTGATTTAGTGACATCAGAAACCAGTGGATATTGAAGATCACCAAGGCCGCCAGACTTTCTATCAGTTTGCACCCACGCAAGATGTGAGAACTGCAAAAAGGATTCTGTTAGTATCATCACAATTCACAAACACCGTTTCACCACTGAAATTAACTATCTCATTTTAAGAAATAGAAGCAGAATTCCACCAAGATAAAACTTGATTTCAAAAGTAAAGTTCTGTTGAACAAGAGAAGAAAGTAGCTACTTACAACACTGTCAATTGAAACACCCAAAACCTCTGTGTTTAGCTGCTTAAATTCTTCATATCGGTCACTGAAAGCAGTAATTTCTACAAAATAGGAGGTAAAAGAAACTTAGGTTCAAAGCAGTTAACAACAATATTTTCTGAACTTCAATTTGGGGTAGTTTAGTGCAACAAACCTGTGGGACAAACAAATGTAAAGTCCAATGGGTAGAAAAAGAGAATCACATATTTCTTCCCAATGTACTCAGAAAGTTTAACCTGAAATAGTAAGACTTAAGATGAAATAAAAAGAAAATGCTAGCTGGCTAGTAAACATAGAACTATTAGGATAGTGTAAAATCAATATCAGGGGGCCAAAAATTCCAGATTAAAAGTACTGTATCCAATGGGGAAAATCTTTAGCCATTGAGAACTACCTTGATAAATTCCTGATCAAAAACTGCCTCTGCCTCAAAATCTGGTGCTACATTTCCAACCAATGGAAGTTCACTCTGTAAAAATAAATAATGAATCACAAGGTAAGAAGTGGAACCATCAAAGTAAATACTTCACATGGTCATATCTTGAGTTAAAAGATGCTGATTTCTGCCTTGCACGAGCAAACATCATGAGTGGTAAATTAAGTATGAGTCTTAGAGTAAGTACGAATGAGTTTAGAATGACTTTTACAAGTATTGTTCTTATGTGAAAATCTTTCCTATAAACACTTCTAAGAAAAGTACCAATTAAAGTACTCCAAAAGCACCTTAAAATGCGTTGAAGTGTTTCTAGATTTTTTTTTTTCTTTAAAAAAAAGGTAATCACTTAACATAGACAAACACCACGAATATTCTAATTACTTAAACACACTTTTCATCAGTCCAAAATTCATCTCAATCTCGAACTCACCCTCACACGACTGCAGCATTAATTTCAAAAGGTGAAAGAAACTAAAATAACATAATGAAGACAGAGAAGAACTTCTGAGAAAAGTGTATTTGAAAAGGCAACATTTCTGGGGGAATGACAATGGGAATAAGTTCGATTTTCAAAATTTTGGCGTAATGAAATCAAAGGACAAAAGAAGGGGCTAATTGTACCTCGTTAGTCAATACTACAATGCAAAAGCCGAATTGATAATTTTCTAAAGAAAAGATAATCTCAGCCGGTCCTTACACAATTAGTCAAAACAATCCATCGCATCAGACCAAACAAGAAGCGAAAAGAAAAGCAAAACACAAATCACGAACTTCAAACTTCACAAGAAAGAGTCAAGCAGGGAAAACACAGTGAGAGAGGGAGGCATCACTTACAGAAGCCCGGACAGCAAAGCTCCGTCTGGAACGAGCTCCACGGGAGGAGGAGACTGAACGAGGAGCGGAAGGCTGGAAGGATTTGCGAAGGCCGAGGAAAGATTTGGGAAGGGCTAGGGTTCGGGAGAAGGGGGCGGAAGCAATGGGAGCATTGGACTTGGCGGGAAAGGAGGAAGGATTGGAGGAGATAAGGGCGGTGGAGGCGGTGGAGCAAGCCATGCCGGAGGAGGAAGAAGGGGGAAATGGGCAGCACAAAGTGAGTCTAAGGCGGAGAAATGGATAAGTGAAGTAAAGAGAAGGAAGCGCTGGATAGCTTTAGCTTCACCACCACACACTTGAGGGCAATCTCTGGGAATATCCGTTTTTCCACAGTTCTGAGGATAGAGAAGACAATCGGCCATCCACTTTTGGGCTTAGTTTGATACTTACTGTTGCTCGGCCCATTTGTAACTTCGTGAACCTCAGGCCCAATTCAACCCAAACTATTGCAACCAAGTAAATAGCTAAATCGAATTATTTTTTAAAGATAACCAATCCACTTTTCTAATGTAAAAATCTTATTTAAAAAACAAATTCTGAAAATTTAGGAGAATAAATTATATTATTGAAATTATTAAAAAAAAAAAGAATATATATATATATATATATATATATATATATATTCAATTATTTCAGTCCATCGCTTTTTTTAATGATAATCTCAATTATTTTTTATAAAGTAAATATATTCAAGATTGAAAATTATCATACAAATGCCTTGTATATGCAAAACTCAAGTCCTAATTAACAATAGTGGTTAGGAGTGAAAAATATGAACCAAACTAGTGGACCAAACCACTTCGATTCGATTCGGGTCAATCTTTATTAGAGTTAGAACATAACTAAACCGATTCGATTATGTCTCCAGTTTACCTGAATTGAATCCCACCTAAGTTAAATTAGATTTTGGCGTGAAGAATAAGAAGAAAAGTGACCTAAAAATTCAACCTTATAAAGACAAAAACAATGGGCGAAGAAGAGATTGAGATGAGAAGTTGAGAGAGACACCTGAACGAAAAATGACTAAATAAAAGGAATAGAAAAAAGTGATTAATTTAAAAAGGAGCAGTATTATTATATTTTTTAGGTAAAGTTGAACGGGTTTTATTTATAGTCTAAATTAAAACAGTCAAAAATGCGATGATGACATAAAGAAGAATAAGAAAATGGATGATAAGCAAGGTTTAAAATGTCGTTGTCGATTGAAATGTTGATGCTCAATTTTACAAAAAAAAAATTAATGAAAGTATTGGTAAAATGTCGATGTCGATAGACATTTTTTAAAAAATTATAAAACTATAAATTCATAAAAAAATATATATTTACATTAATAAATCATCGCTTTTAAAAAGTTAAAATATTTATTATTTTTATTATATTCATATTAGCGATAATTTGTTGCTTATTTCTAAACATTTCATAAATATTTTATGATATAATAAAAACGTTGATGCCAAATTTAAAATATTGAAGAAAATGTCGACATGTCTGATATAAATTTAATTCTGCGAGAATAAGTTTGTTGGGAATAAAAAGTAATAATAAGACGAAAGTAGAGAATAAAATTAACAATAAAAAAGATGCACAAAAGGGACAGAGAATAAAGTATAACAAAGGAGAATCATTTTTAATTTTCTTCCGTTGATTTATTTTCATTAGTAATTGGATAATTATTTTAAATAAAAAGACTACCGAAAATATTTATAAATGGAGTAAAATGTCATTACACTCCACTATATTTATAAATATTTTTTTGCTCATTTTACAATATTTGAAACAACCCTTATTATTTGTTTATTTTAATTTTTCCTTCAATTTCTAATTTTTACTACTTTCTAATTATGCAATCTTTTAGATTAAAAAATATTTTTGTTCTTTGAGCTTTTATAAGAGAAACTATTTAAGTCCCGTTTGAGAATCATTTTTTTTTATTTATCTCATTCCAATTTTTCAATTATGGTTTTTCACTTATCTTAAACAAAAGACTTGAGTTTCTAGTTAAATTCTCAAAAATAAAAAAAGTTGTTGAAAACTATTTTCTTTCGATTTCAAAACTAGACTTAGTTTTTTTGGTTTTTGAAAACATTAGTAGAAATTGAATTACAAAACATAAAAATTTATGAGTGAAAGTTGTGGTATTAATAACTTGATTTTAACACATTAAATTGTTATCAAATGAGAACTTAGTCTTTCAATTTTGGTTAGCAACAATTTTGTCCAAAATTTTCAAAATTGTTACAATTTTGTCCCTAAAATTTAGCAAGTAACATTTTGGATATTATATTTTTAAATTTGTAACAACTTAATATCTATGGTAAAAGAGGAAAAAAAGTCTCATCAAAATTAAGCTTCAGTTTTGACTGTATGTAACGACTTAATATTTGTATTTATACATATGTTTAGTTTATGAATCTATATATATATATAAATTCTATTAAATCTTAATATTAGTTTTCATAATAAGGACTAAAATCTTTATCTTCATTTTAAAGTACAGAAATGTAAACAAAAACTAAATTATTACATATTAGAATTTATGGACAATTTAATCTATTAAGTTTTCTAAAACTTTGTTCAAGTTCTCATTAAAGTAGACTTGCAAGAGGTGATGTTTGGAAATGTTCTATAAGTCTAGAAAGAGAGTTTAAATAATTTTTAATAGATCGTAAATCAATTAATTGGGGTGATTTTTTATCACATAATTAACCAAAATCACTTAAGAAAATAACTATAATTTGGAAATTTAAGTGTCTTTAGCAATTTGATGGTTCTAAATCATTTTCTAAAAGTTAAAAGTGCTATTTTGGTCTCTATATTTTAAAATTTGTTCAATTTTAGTTATTGTATCTTCAATTGTTAAATTGTAGCTCCTATACTTTCAATAAATCTTAAATTTAGTCCTTTAAAATTAATTTTTATCGAAATTGTTCAAATGATAATAATAATTTTCATATGAAAAAATACAATATGTGAATATATTTTTATAATAGCAATACTTAGGTGCAGTCTTTCATGTTCTCCTTCCTCTGCACACAAGAAAATAATTTTTTTGAAAAAAATAAATTGCCACGTGACAATTTTTAATTGGGTGCAGCAAGGACTGCATCCAAGTTTTTTTCTTTTTAAAATCTATAGTAAACATGTTAATAAATAACATAAAGTTTTTTAAAAAATCAACCATAAATTAGTAGTGGAAGCTAAATTTAAGATTTATTAAAAATACATGAACTAAAATTGAACGATTGAAATTATAGAGATTAAACTTGAACAAACTTCAAAATATGAGAATCAAAATGATATTTTAACCTTTCTTTAAATCTTAACATTAATAACCCATATTATCAAACACTTATACTAAAACCATGTTGAAAAAAATTAGCGCATTAGTTATTTAATTTTGATCTTGGTGTTTAGATTTTTAATGGAGGAAGTGTTTTAACCAGAATAAAAGTGCTTTTAATTGGTCAACAATACTTCTTACATAAAATGCAATTGTTTATCTACATACTTTTTTTAGTCTAAAGTGTTTACAAGTGTTGTACAAGAAAGAAACTAAGCAGGGCTTTAAAAAAAATGTTTTTGACTTAAAATCTTATTCTATTAATTTCTCACAATACTTTATTTATTTATTTATTTTTGATTAATTACTATGGACTCAAACCATTGTTTACAAAACTCATCTTCATATGCTCTACCTCCTTTGTATTCTTTTTGTGCTCATTTTAAACACAAGGCTTGTCTTTTCATATTATTCTCCTCGATCTCTTCTTTCAAATATATTTAAACTTCTTTCAATAAATTCATTTTTTCTTTTACTTATCATCTTTATTTATATACTTTTTCGCTATTCTCTTTCTCCATATAGATGAGCAACTTATGATCTTTATCTACTTACATTATTTCTCAAATCTTTCTTAACTCAACTTTTGAAAATATATCTTACGTGTCAATCTTGTATCATAAACTAGAATATAACTAAACGACAAAATCTATTTATTCTTATATTAAACAATTTTTTTAAAAAATAGTATTTTTGATAAATGCATTCTCAAACACAGTCTTAAAAAAGATTCACAAATGATTATATATATATAGATTACATGAGAGTCTTTGATGGTAAGTTGTACTCTCCGACATTTTTTAATCCATGTGCAAATATTATCTATTTTTTTTTATTCTTCTTCTTTTTTGAAAACACATATCTTTAGAGGATGAATGACCCACAAGCTAAAATCTATATAATAATACAAATTTAAGTAGTCAAAGAAGCTATGTTTTAATTTCAATTAGTCAATTCTTAGAACTAAAAGATACGCATAAATCTAAATGTATAGAATCTATCTGTATACGTAAACAACTTCCTTCAAATCAAACACACATAGTCTAAATTTAAAATTTGTCAACTCATATTTTATGCCAACTAAACTTCTCAACTTCAAATATAAACACGAATTGATCTAAGTATTATTAAACTGGGTAACCAACGGGATGTAAAAGTAGTGTGATATGAAAATGGGGCCAATTGGGATTGGATCCATGAGTCATAGAAGGAGAGACATAAATATGTGTGGCATTCTCAAAGCCACAAAGAATCCCAAAATTAAAGCAAAGCAATTGGGGGAAATGGGATCTTGGAATAGAGATGGTTAGGGCCACAAAATGAAATGACTTTGTTTTTCATTATTCCACAGTGACAATCCCATGGCCCATGTGGGGTGCACTAGTAGGATCATTTTCTACATATCAACCACGTTTTTTTTAGGCGTCTAAATCTGTTGCATAATTTAACTCTTTATTGCTACTCAATTTTTTAGTTATATATGTAAATTTCTATCAATTTTATCAATTAATGTGTTTACATCTATGATTCGATTTTGATTAAGTTTTGTCTTGACATATTTTTGTATTGTCACTTTATCATTTTATGACTCGGTTTAATAATTATTGTATCATGGCCTATCCTTTCTCTTTTTCATTAGTTTTACATTGAGATAGAAAAAGAAAAAATGGAAAAAAAAATATTAACCTCTAAACGAACAAAACAACAAAAAGTTTGATAACAACCATATCATATAGTGACATCACATAAATGGTCCTATGATCAAACTTAGTCTTTCTCTCTTTAGTTTATAATAAAAAACCTTTTATTTGCAAATTAGTCATATTAACCATGAAGAAGGGAGTTAATTAGATATCTATAAGATTATTGTTTATGCTTAACTTACTTAGTTTTAGTTTTAGTATGTTTGTTTATTATTTTTTTATTAAAACAAAAACACAAAAAATACTACAACGTTAAGTTATTGGACACCAAATCACAAAATCACTCAAGGTAAAGAACGAGATAGAGAAGACCAAAGCAATTCTCTTCCATAGCTTTATAAGCCAAGACATTTCAACTACGATGAGTGTGAACAAAGAAATTGAATAATGGGTGTGACCACCATAATATGTGACGTCTATCATCACGTGGTTCTTTGAAAAGTTAATAATGCAAGGAACTTCAATGAGTTTTGATATAATGTTCTTAAATTTAACTTAAGAGATAAATCTTCTAACCTAATTACAATTAATAATTCTTTGATAGTATTAAGAATATTCATTGATCACACAAAGTAATTTAAAACTCACAACAATGTAGCATTATTTCATTGTATTAATTATTCTTGTTCAAATATAGCATTCAATGTGATATTTGCTTTGGTTCATGTCACCCTATCATATTCACATACAATCAAATTAGACCACAAATTATTTCGTTGAAAATTAATACTCATATTTATTTCAAGGTCGAAAGAGACCGGACTATGTTGATTTTACATATAGAGAGAAGGCATTAATAAATGAATAATATGAAGAGGGAGCTCCTCGTTGATCATTTTTTGAAGATTAATTTAATGGCTAATTATGTTTTTAAAAAAATAATCTCTTCGAATGGGAAAGGAAAAGATATGCTTCGAGCACCTAGAATTAAAATACTATTTTTTTGTGAAAAAAATAATAATAAATATTTTAATCTTCTTGGGAATTTGGAAAATAATATTAGTTTTAGAATTTTCTTTTTTCCCTTTTTGACATTTAAAAGAAAAAGTATGGGGCGCTGGTGTTTAAAAGAATAATCAACGATTGAGACAATTTATTTATTTTTAGTGCAATAATTGTTTGTTCCTAATGCAAATACGCGCCACCCACAATCACACACGATGCCTCTTCCTTCTTCTCCTTCCTCTTCTTTTCTCTTCCATTTTCCACCTCACTCATCACTAATTCTCTCTCTCTCTAACCCTCTGTTTCAGCCGCCATGGATGAGACCTCCGCTCTAAAACCAAACCCACCTTCGAATCTCCGCCGCAGAAACTCCATCACGGTGCCCGTTGCCGTGCCATCTAAATTAAACCTTCTCGCCGCCACCAAGTCCTCCCGTGGTGCAGCGGCATCGCCGACGCTACCGTTAGCTTTCGAGCTCGTCCCAATAAAATCCTCTTCCTCCGCCTCCTCTCCTTCCCTTGCCTACACTTCCCTCAGAGACATTTTGCCCTCGGCTACCGCCATCAGCTCCCCCACCGCTGCCTCTGCTGCAAATTCCGGGTACGAGATCTCGATCCGCAATCGCCTTGTGAAGCAGGCGGCGTGGGCCTATCTTCAGCCCATGTCCTCCTCTCCAGGCTCCTCTGGACCTCACCTCCTCCGCCGTATTTGGCTCAGATTTTCAGCTTGTCTCAGCTTCCTCAACCTGCCCATAATTTCAACTATAACCAACGCTTTTGATCGGATATTTCGCGTTGTTGGGGTCAATTTTGTCTAATAATGGTGAACAGGGGAAATACAAATCAGCTCTTCTTTGACTGAAATCAATCATCTCTGTATTCTGTTTTGTGTGTATTAATGATTATATACACATACACCCCTATAAGTAGAGTTGAAGAAGAAGAAACAAAAAAAAAATAATAAAAAAAGGATGTAAATATTTGAAGAAAAATTCCAAAATGAATCTATCTTATGCTTTCTTAGGTTGGGGAGAGGTTTTCATTTCCTTTTTCTTTTTGTACAGTTTTGTTTGGCAACTTCTAATGGGTTTTTTTCGATCCTCTGAATCGAGCTTGGTTGTAGTTTTGATCTTCATAAAAATAGTTTGTTTGGTCATGAAGGGGAAATTGCACATCAAATTCCTCCACCGTGCCTGTGGAACGCCGACTATTGGAACCGAGCAGAGGAGGGGCACTTGGAAACCATTTCCTGGCCTTACTCCTGCTCGAGTCTTTGCTCTGCCTTGGAGGTTTCCGGAAGAACGAAGGCAGCTCGTTTGGAGGTGGCGGCGGCGGTGGCGGCGCGCTTGGAGTTGGATGATGCTCGTTCCTCTGCAAAATGAGGATTTACATCTCGGATTAAATGAATATAGATACTCTTACCGGGTTCAATTCCTGGCAGGGTTTTTGTAAATGTCTTAAAGGCAATGGAAAAATTAGTGCTGTTTCGTTGTAATTTGCTACTAAAACCAAAAGGGTGGTTTCCTTTTCCCAAATCCTTCAAGGAGGAGGATTATAGAAGATTACCCTGGTTTGTGGGGCTGCTGCAGCTGCAGGCCTCGAGGGCTGAGAAGCCAAGTAGTTAAAAACTTGGACGATTGCAGATTGGCTCAACTCAGTGCAGTTTCTCCAGTAGAACAAGGCCAAATCCCAGGCCTTGACTCTCCAATCCACCATCTTCTGTTCAATATCTGTTTCGTGTTTATCTACCAAGGGCCGCAGCAAAGTTTGGAACACATAGCCTGTTCCCTGCATTGTTTTAGCCCCCATTAACAAACACAACAGCTTTGCTCGGCTTTTTTGAAAGTTGTGTTCAAATTAAAACTAACAACTTACACTATTCATAGATTACGTGCTCTGTATATGCCCTGTGTTTTTACAACTTGTTCTAGAGCTCTAGTCTTAGAATAATTCCACCAAGATCGAGTAGATCAATCATTATCCCCAAAAGATGCCAAATAAGTTTTCTATACTTAAATACAAAAAGATTCTTCACAAATTGAAGACACTATCCTTTTAGTAGGATTTAGATACTCTATTTCAATTTTCATTTAATTTTCAAAATCAACATTTTAGTTCTAAAATAGTCCCTAATTTTGTTAATGGTTAGTTGACCTACCAAAAGATAACATGGTAATAAAATTGTGAGTACTTCAATGTTGAAGTTACACCAAATTTTGTTTCAATTTTAGTTCTCAAGTTTTGAATTGATACTATGTCTCTATAATTTAAGGGGTTTAAAGTTTATTTTGATTTGGGTTGATAGTTATATATTATGTAAATGACAATATCACGTAGTGATTAGAACTTTATTATTGTGTCTTTGTACAATCTATTAGATTTCTCATTCATTTTTCTACAAGCTCATCAAATAACATATTGAATTATTAACTTCAATGATTAGATTCACTCATTTTTCTTACCTTAGTCTTTGGATACCACAAATAGATAAATAGAGCCAGCTTCAATTCTCCGTACATGGGCAACCTTGACAAGGTTTTGGACCATAAATTTTGAGCACAGGTGAAATGATGAAAAATGCAGCACAGTTCAAATTCCTCAAGGAAAAAAAAGGGAAAAGAAAAGAAAGCTACACATACCATGCGACTAAAGTGTCAGCAATCCTCTCAACAACTGTTAAAATGGCCACAATGATCCTGCAAGAAATTAAATAAATTGGAATTCAAATTAAAAGTAATGTAATAAAAAACAAAGTAGCAGACAAAGGCAAATGCCAAAGCCAAAGCAATAAAGAGAGTCAAGAAAACCCTTTCCATTGTTATTCCAAAACACAAAAATCTAAGGCGATTATCATTATATTCATCAAAATTAAACATGTAAATAAACGATAATCATAAGGATTAGAACGTAAATCGATCAATAAATTCTCGATTATTAGGCGGAACCATAAAATAATTAGGTCAACAACTACAGATCAAGACAAAAATCATCAACCATTCCACCAAATCGAAGTACAAAAATGGATTCGTTGTTACCAAAATTGACACCAGAATTGAAGCTCACGAATATCAATCCGGCTCTGCACGACTGTTCTGTAACATTGAAACGCTGGATATGCATAGCCAAAAAGCATCCTACATTGATCATCATTCATCAATCACAAATTTCACCTCAGAATAAAAATAACCAGAGAAACTCTCTTAGAACATCGAAAAGAACTTACAGAAGGCATCGAACCATCAACTCTCCCAACATTGCGAATCGCGAATTCACTACACAACACAATCAATTCCCGCCAAATTTCACCTGAAACAGAGTTGAACAACAGAACACCAAACACTCAATAAAAAAAATAAAAAACTTAATCCCTCGGAAACCGATTCAAGATCCAATATCCAAAGTCCTAAAACCATAACCAGCAATCAAACAACATTAGAAAAGAAGAAGGCAAGAATGATTTACCGTATCGGAGAAGAAAACAATAAACTCGGTGAGTTGACTCAGCAGAAACGGAATCCCCCAAAATTTCTGAGCAGACACTGGGGGCAGAAGTCACATTGAGCGAATACTGTCCGATGAGAAAGCAGAGGAGAGTCGGAAGCTATGGAAGACAAAGAGGAAAGTTTAAAGGATTGGGGGAAAGGATTTGAGATGGCGTGAAGGAAATGGGGATTGAGAAGAAGAGAAGATATAGTTATGGAGTTTCTAGAGAGAGAGAGAGAGAGAGAGAGAGAGAGAGAGAGAGGATTTCTTGCGGCGAACGTCTTCGTCGATCTCTTGCACGCGATTCAGTGACAGGCGAGAGCGGATTTTCTTGGGATTCTTCTTTAACAAAACAAGTTTAGTTCTCCAGGCAGTTATTGTGGAGGGGTAGTTTCGTACTTTCGAACAACCTCCTTGTTCACTTTCAATTAATACATAATTTTAGGACCTTCTTATAACAATTTTAGGCTCCTACTTTTACTTTTTTTAAAAAAAAAAAAATTAAATTAAATTTTTAATCAAATTCATAAGACAAAATTATATTTTTGTTTCAAGGATCGAGTTGACTATAGTAGAATGAGTAAAAAAGACTCGATCTGACAGAAAAGAAGAGGATAGCCTCTAATGAATTTCCATAAAGAATTTTCAAAATTTTTTTTTAACTATGTGCGATTCATTCACATAAAGATTCTATCAGACTGAGGACTTCTTACTGTAGGAGTGGGATAAACAATGCAATCCCGACAAGCGCCAGTGAAAAACACGAGGAGCTTTAGGCATTATTACATTCCATCCCGAGAAAGGAGGTAGATTGGTAAGGAGATTGAAGGAGCGAACTAAAAAGCCCATCTTTGTAAAATAAATCAATTTTCCATATTACACCTTTAATCTCTCTCTATGTATATAGATATAACTGCTTGCACAAAGCAGGAAGGGAAACGCCACTAATTTTGTGGTGAATGTTATATCTCAAAAAGTTAGTGAAGATCGACCTTTGAGGATAGTAATTGGTCCTTTATCTATTGAGATATGCTCGTGTTAGTAAAATACGAATAAAAAAAAGTTTTTAAGATAATAATTTTTAAAGTTGTCAAATTTTAGCTTGGACGAGAATTTGAATCACTCATCTTTTAGTCAATCATACAATGTCTTAATCAATTGAATTATACTCAAGTCAACAACACATTGTAATATAGTAGACATGACATGTTAGCGTTTTATTAACTACATTAATGACATAAATTGAGAATGTAAGCAAAACTTTCCATCATTTAGAGATTAAAAATATTCAAGATACAAATTTATACTATAAATCTGAGAGAATTATTTTCAAACACTGCCTTCAAATTCCCTTTTGAAATATTACATTGAGACAAAAGATTTGAACTGATTCTCTATGAGAAGAATGCTTCAACACACTTCTCTAAATTTTATAATTTATTTATACATTTAAAATTGACAAAAAATTGACTAATTACATTGTCATAGCTTATGAACTTCCCTCGTTTCATCTCCATAATTCTTTTAAATATACACAACTTAAAAAAATAATATAACGTGGAAAAGAGATTAATGAAAATAATTTTTTTTATTTTTTATTTCCAATTATGACGGGGGAGTTATTTGAATTAGTCATGTGAGTTAATTATAAATTTTTCCTTCCTTTGTGATAACGTAACTTGGAAGAAGTTGATTAATGATACAGAATTTAGGGATACGAAACTTTGGGTCCAAAAAGAAAAAGTAAAAATGATAATAATTAAAATAAATAAATAAGACTTGAAATTCCAAACATGCCTCAAAGTTTAGACTCACTCAAAACACCCCTAGGAAATAACGCTTAAATTAATTTTTAAAAAAATTGTTGAAGTTAGTTGACCGTCTTCTCACTTTCCCAAACCCTCCAATTATTACAAAGCATTTGATGTTTTTTTTTTTTTTTTTTTTCCTAATAATGAAAAGTAACTGGAAGCTTCCATGTACACTCCACAGCGACATTTTAAAATTTCAGGCCTTTTGACCCTCATCCCATTGGATTTCCCTAACGAATCTTCTTAAATTAATGAAAAAAGATCCCTAAAATTCTCACCTTGTATCGCTATTTTGTTTATTCATCAAATTAGACCTTAGTTTATTTTTCTCTATTTTTCCACTACCTTTAACCCAAAATAAATAAATAATAATAATAATCTTTTGGCAACAACTTATTATTAAATATTTAAAATTGCAACACATATCTAAATACAATTTTGATAAAATTGAAAGTTTATAGTAAAATTGATACAACCAACATATTGAGGAGTCCATTTTTTTTTCCTAAACTAATTTTCCAACTCAATTGTATCTACAATTAAATTTCGGTGGTCCTAGAAATTTATATAAGCACACATACAATATTTTACCTTCCAAATCAGGTAAGGTTGTGAGTTAAAAAGAGAAAACTTTACCATCTTAAAGTCTATTTGATTCTAGATTCTAATAGAGATCTAAACAATGAAAAAAATTTAAAACAATATTTTTATATTTTCATTGTATCCATATTTTTAAATGCAATTATGTTGTTTTTTTAAGGGTAACTTTTCTATTTTATTTATAATTTTCTTGCATTATTTTGTTAAATTAAAATAGGAATGTTTTTAAATATAGAAAAATGAGTCAAACTATTTACAAATATAGAAAAATTTTATTGTCTACCAGCGGTAGAAGCGAAGACGTCTTATCGTAATCTATCACTCAAGTGATAACATCCTATCGCGGTATATCGTTAATAGATAGTGGAATTTTTTTTTTATATTTATAAATAGTTTGATATTTTTCTGTTTATAGTAATTTTTCTATTAAAATATATATTATTATTTTAATAGGAAAATTACTATATTATTGAATAGAATTATATTATTTTAATAGGAAAATTACTATAAACAGAAAAAATATCAAACTATATACAAATATAAAAAAATTTCACGGTTTATTAGCGATAGACTGTAATAGAATTCTACCGCTGGAACGATAGACAACAATAGAAGTCTATCGCTCAAGTGATAGAATTCTATTCGGTCTATTGCTGATAGACGGTAAAATTCTTCTAATTTGTAAATAGTTTGACTAATTTTCCTATATTTGAAAAGATATTGTAAAAATAATAATTACGTAAAATACATAAAATAATTAATTAACATCGTCATCTTTAATTGATAACTACATACATACTATTGCTGTTAATTTGAACATAGTTTGCATAATTAAAACTAGCAAAAAGTAAACAAAAAGTAAAAGTGGCAACATTTGCTTAAATGTAGAGTTTTCACTTTTGCTTCTTTGATGGAGCTGTAGGCGTCTAACCAAGTTTGACGCTGTGAAGCAATGTAATTAAGAACTCGAAGCAATGCAGATTGGCTCAACTCAGTGCAATTGTTCCAGTAGAAAATGGCCAAATCCCAAGCTTTTGCTCTCAAATCCCATAGCATCTTTTCAATATCTTTATCATTTTTATCAACCAAGGGCCTCAACAACGTGTTGAACACATACCCTGATCCCTGCATTTTCATTATTTGTTGTTTTACTCCCCCCAATTAATAAATTTGCGTAATAAACCAACTTAACAAAACATAAACAACGCTTAATTTATATATGTTCACATAACGTGGACTACATCTAATTTTATGCGACTTATGCAGGTTCTACTGTAATAAATAGGAAAACAAAAAGAATAGAATAAATTACAACGTCGACTAATAATTTCTCTCACTTTTTCCGAAATACCTCCCATAAAACAGACTTCAAATCAGCAAAAATGTATTTGGTAGAGTTAATTTAAGGTTATGCTTACCATAGTCTTTGGATACCACAAGTAGATAAAGAGAGCCAGCTTCAATTCTCCATACATGGGAAACCATCCCACAAAAGCATCAGCAATTCTTTCAACAATGGTTAAAATGGCTACAATGATCCTGCAGAAACAGATTCCATAAGTATAAAAATCAAAATAAGCATTCACTAATTTGGAAATTAAAAATTGAATTGGTTGATTGTTTGTTACCAAAATTGACACCAATATCGAAGCTCTTGGACTTGAATTGGAGATTGCACCACCGCCTTGTAGCATTGAAACGCTGGATAAGCATATCCAAATATCATCCTGTGTATTTCATAATTCTTATATCTCAATAATTAACCACACACAAAAATAAATTCAACTTCAAACAAAAACATAAAGAAATTGAAGAACTCACAGAAGGAATCGAGCCAAGAAATCACCCAACATTTTTTTTTTTTTTTTTTGATCAATCGGTACAAACAGAGTTCCCCAAGTCGGAGAGAAAGGATTTATATATATACATATTGTGAAGTTGTCAAGAGAGACTCGGTTTTGTGGATTACTTCTTTTTCTTGCACGAGATTTAGTCAACCCGAGTATAATTCATTAATAATAATAATAATCATCAAAATACTCCAATTCATAACGCTACCCTGCATCTTAGAAAAACAATTATGTAAGGGAGGAATTTTTAAAATTAGAAAAATAAGGGAAACTATTTATACAAATATAATCTTAGATAGTTGTGATAAATGCTGATAAAAGTCTATCACGGATAAATGCTAATAGAAGTCTATTACTGATAAATGTTAATAGAAGTATATCAATGTCTATTTGTGTTTTTTTTTTTTTTTTTTTTTTTTTTATTAATTTTTCTAAATAGTTTGACATTTTTTTTATCTTTGAAAATTTCTCTATTTAAGAGTAAAATTATAACATAACTTAATTGTCATAAATTATGTACAATCTTAGTATTAAATTTCTAAATTTGATGTTTACATCTTATAAAATGTTAGGATCTGTTCATTTTCATTTGATAACTATTATGTTTTTAGTTTTCTATTTTTGAATATTAAGCTTAGAATCAATTGCTTCTATATTCATAGTTTTAAATTAATTTTTTTTTTGTTGAGATGTCAATATTTTAATTAATCAGTATTTTGCATGTTCATGGGTTTTCGTCATTGACATGTTCATCTAAATGTGTTTCTAAAAAAAGGGATAATTAATTAAAAAAAATTGTATGAAAGCCAGCATAATTAGAAAAAAAGCAAAAAACAGAAAAGAAAAAAAAAAATGTTATATTATGGGACACATTTTTTTGGTCTAGTTTATAATCTCGTAGCTAAGGGTATCTTTTTAAATAAATTTGAAATTTTAAGTATAAAAATTAGGCCCCATTTGATCATCATTTGGCCCTATTTGGTAACCATTTGATTTTTTGTTTTTAATTTTTGAAAATTAAGCCTATAACACTATTTCTACCTCTAAATTTCTTTCTTTGGTACCTACTTTTTTACCCATGTTTTAAAAAATCAAGTCAATTTTTTGAAGACTAAAAAAAAGTAATTTGTAAAAATTTGTTTTGTGTTTTGGAATTTGGCTTAGAATTCAATTCTTCTACTTAAGATTGTTATAAATCATGGTAAGAAAATGAGAAGAAATATGCTTAATTTTCAAAAACCAAAAACTAAAAACGCAATGTTACCAGACGGGGTCTTGATATCTTGTTTTTTATTTTTAAAAATTAAGCTTATAAAAATTAATTTTACCTACTGATTTCTTTGTTTTTTTTTTTTTTAGTCTATACTTTGGGTGTTTTAAAAAATTACATTCAATTTTGAAGAAAAAATAGTTTTTAATAATTTATTTTTTATTTTTAGAATTCGAAGAATTCAATGGCTTAACTAAAGATATAGACTATGGTAAGAAAGTTGTAAATATGAAAATATGCATATCAATTTTTTAAAAATTAAAATCAAATAACTACCAAATAAGGTCTAAACTTTTCAAAATTTATAAACATAGATGAAAATATACTAAAATTATTAAAATTTTAATTTTTTTTTTATATAATTTAATGTATTTTTAAATCCTAATAAAAAATCGTCCATTCCATATTTCCAATCATGAAACTATAGTTTCTCATAAACACGGGAGAATTTCATACGATTCTCTAAAAGTAGTTTGGTTGTAATATAGGAAATAGTGTTTGCTTGTGGTATTACGGAAAGTTTTTGTTATTTATATTTATCGACAGTTTTTCTTTTTCTTTTTCTTTTTTATATATTTTTTAATGTATTGACAATTTGACAGCAATGTTAGCCTTATGAATAATGTGAAATTTATGAAATAATATATCGATTTTTTTCTCGTCTTTCTTTTCATTTGGACAGCCATTTCTTTCTTACACTCTTTTAGTATTTTGACACATTTAATCTTCTATTACTACCGTGAAATTAGATTAAATTTTCAATGGAATTTTTTTTTAAAGAAAAACATCGAGTTGGAATCATTAGGCGTTCGTTTGGTAATCATTTCCATTTTTTCATTTTTTATTTTTAAAAACTAAGCTTATTTTCTCACATTTTCTTACAATGTTTTACATCTTTTTTTAATATAAGAGTTGGATTCTTAGTCAAATTCTAAAAAATAAAAACACGTTTTTAAAAACTTCTTTTTTTAGTTTTCAACCTTTGAGAACCTTATAATAAACTTGAGAACTTTTTCTTTTTAATTTCATACTTTCATAAAGTCTATATTTTCGTTTTTGTGTACCTTTGAAAATGACAATTTTGATCTCTATTGATAAGATTATATACTATATAAATTCATGATACAATGGAAACCTTTAATATGCAAAGTTATGGTTACATTTCATGAAATTCGATGAGTATAATGTTGTACTAAAATAATTATTAATTTATGATTGAGAAAAATAAATAAAGGACAACTAGGAATTGTTTGATAACCAATTAATTTAGTTTTTTGTTTTTACTTTTTCAAAAATAGGTATATTTGATAACTAATTGAGTTTTCCGTTTTTTTAATTTTAAAAATGTTTTCAGAATTGTTAAGGAAAATGAAAAATAAATAAAGAAAATCGTTTTTGAAAACCGTTTTTAGTTTTTAAAAATAATCGTGTACCATAGTTCCCTTGTAGTCTGGTGGCAGGATAGTTACTCTCATCTCCAAAGTCATAGGTTCAATTACCAGCAATTGAATTTATAATAACAATTTCTATTTTATATATAATATACTTAAATGGTAAATAATATAAAAAATATTTAATTGTTTTACACTTTATTTTCACATTTATTCCTATTTTTCATTTTAATAAGTATATCTTAAATTTTTTTAAAACAATTTCCAAAATTCAAATTCTTCATGAGAATGTATTTATTGAAAATAACCCTAACATTAATGGAAAGATTTGTTTTTTCTCAAAGAATATTAATAAATTAAGAAAATTATTTTATTGTTTTCTCATATTTTAACAATAGGTTTATTTTTCTTCATTTTATTTGTGATTAATCTGCGCATTTAAATATTGATAATAATTTATCGATGAGGATTTAAAAAAAAAAGTTAAAAAAATATATATAATTTTATGACTGTGTATGTTAGATAGAAAATTATCGTAAAAATATCTTAATTTTATTTTTATAAAAATATATAAAACTAAAAAGGTCATAAAAAAACTTATTAAAAAATCATCAAAAATTTATTTTGATTTTTTAAAAATAGAAAACAAAAAAGAATTACCAAACATATTTTTGGTTTTTTTAGTGTTTAAAAAACAAAAACAAAAAATAATTACTAAACCTGTATGATTTTTGTTTTTCAAAAATAACAAATAAAAAATAAAAAATAGATTTTCAAAAACTAAAAACTAAAAACTAAAACCAAAAAATGATTATTTAAATACGCACATTCATCGTAAAAGATGTTTCAAAAATATGAAGACTAAAAATGAAAAGTAGAGAGAAATCAAAATAGAGGTTTTGAAATTACAAGAGTAAATGAACAAAAGCTAAAAATATACATGGATAGACCAAAATAGTATTTAAATCTTCAATAATATTGAATCAAACAAATAGTTGTTTTTAAATATATATAAAACCAAGTTGGTTGTTATTTTAGAATATCACATCACAATTTATAGGTTACTAAGTCAACTAAAAATAGAAAAGAAAAGAAAAAACCCCCATCTCATTCAATTGGATAAACTTTGGCCAATTTCGTTGTCATTTCTCTCTTTCTTCTTCGAAGGCTGTGGAAAAATAAAATCAATGTCAAATAACAATTGGCTGATTTTTCAATATTCAAACATAATTAAAATTGAAATAACCATATGAGTCTATTTTAAATTTTAATATGACAGTCTATCACTTGGAAGAAATTGATTTATAATCATAGTATTTAAAGAGACGTAAGATGGGTTAAAAAAGAAAAGTAAATGAGATTATAAGAAGACTTATAAATTTAAATAAAGACTTAGAACTTCGAAATATGTTCTTGGACTCCGTTTATTTATCATGAATGATCACAACCGATTAATATGTTTATTGACTAAAATTTACAGAGCCATTTTAGACATTAATAAAATTTAGTTCTATATCTAATAACAATTGACTTTTAAAAAATTTGAATATGTCAATAACTTTATTAGACAGTCAATTGACATATCAGATATTTTTAAAGTTTGTTAGTTTTTAAATTTCAAATACACAGAAGCTTAAAAGTTCATGATCGAATGGTGTAATTTTACATAATATTAAATATAATATTTCCATGGTTGCCCCTAATTAACTCAGCCATTGTAGAATTGGGCCGAAGGGTCCAAACTCCGTTGCCAATTGGGCTGGAGAAATCGAAGCTTCCCCTTTGATTAACTAGGACTATCTATGTTAATGTCATTTTTTTTGGCCTCCCCTTATCTTTGTCATTTTAAAACTACATAAATGTAGAAAAATAAAGAGAAATTATTCAAAAAAAAAAAAATATATCAAACCATTTACAAATATAAAAAAAATTCACGGTCTATCGTGATAAAATTCTATTGTTGTCTATCGTTCAAGCGATAATTTTTTTTTATATTTATAAATAGTTTGACTCATTTTTCTATATTTGAAAACCGCTCAAAAATAAATGTAGTTGGATGGTTAAAGTTAAATTACTATTTAATTCCTAAATTTTGATATTGCGTCTTTTTAATCATCGGTATGAATTTAAATATTTAAATATTAGTGTCATTTATTAATTACATATAAATGATGATTTGACATGATGTGACTTAAAAAAGATGATCCAATAAAAAAAATAAGGACATACATCCCATAAAGTTTGGTTTAAACTTTGGTATATTTTTTAATCAGGATACTTTTTTGCGCTATGTTGTAGCATTTGAATAATCACATTTTAGTTTTTTCGGACAAGTATATAACTTGTTTTTTCGATCACATGTGTTGTGCGTCAATATTAAAATAATTGAAAATTTTCAAAATTTAATGAAAATTGACATGATTAACAAGAAAAATGTTGAGACTACACCTATACTTTTAACCTTAACCAAATCTAACATGAACATAATCTAGCGATAATTAGCATACACTAGTTTTCTTTAAAGTTCGAGGTTTAATTCCCTATACACCCCATATTGAGTTGAAAAAACATTAATGAATACTATATGTTAAATTTCAATCACAAGTTGTTTGGTTACACTACGTGTAAAAGAAAATTATATTGTTAAAGAAAACTTTGAACTTGTTACCTTAGTTGTATTCATATTTATGTTATTTGCGTTATTTACGATTTTAGCCTATGTGTATAGCGTATTTGGTTTGTAATTTGAATATTCTCTCTAATAGTAAATTGTTCTCCCATTATTTATGGACACTGTTAGTGAACCACGTGTGTCGATTCTCTATGGTTTACACTTTTCGACTTCTCTTTATTTGTCGATTTCATAATATATAAATGCTCGATTACCGTAAAATGATTATAAAAATGATTCCAAGTCAAACATTTTTTGAACAATCAATTTTAAAAGATATTCTTTTTTTAAAAACAAATAATTATAAACCAATAAAACTGTTTACGGATTTTCATTTATTTTTTATATTTTAAAATCAGGAAATTAATTCAAACGTGCCTAAACTGCAAATAGGGTTGTTTCTCATTTCCCCTTTTATTAGCGACCCAACTTTTGAAAGAATAACAAAATGGTATTATAAGGTTTTTTAATAATAAATACGAGTTAAATATTTATAATTCAAAGAAAGAAATTGATATCAGACTCAATTATATAGACACATACGAAAGGGCGAATAATGTATTTTATTTATTTATTTAAATAACCATATTTTATAAAGAAGAGATAACGACCGTGTGGTCTCTCACGTGCCTAAAAACTACATGATGATTGAGGAATAAGTTAAATGGGCGCTTGGTTTTGGTTTTGGTTTTGGTCAAAACAAATCTGTTCAAATCCAATAGTTTACCCAGGCACTTGTGACATTTTGATTTTTATTGTTCAAATTCTTATAAAATTCTAAGATATTTTTAATGTGATATGGATATGTCAGTTCGAATGAAAAGTGACCTCTAAAATCAAGCTCACTCATCAAGAATTTTTTTTTTTCTTTTTTCTAAATATCTCTATAAGTTCAATTATGTTATTAAAACAATACTTTAATGGCACGCCAACTTTCTATATGAACAAATTTATAGTATATTTTCTATGGAAGAACTTAATTTCCAATGTTCAAAAGCTAAATGAACTCCTAAGTACCATTATTGAAATTAAGGAAAAACATCAAAATATATATATATATATATATTTCTTGTACAGAGATTAAATGTAAACTGTATCTATTTTTCATGAAAAAAACGAAAAAATAAGTTCAATTCATCAAGGGATTGAAAAATGGTCTCAACAAAGAAGTAAATAAATAAATAAATAGAAAAATGAGTTTGAATTCATCTAAAAAGTTGAACTCAATAAATAAGTAACAGTCACGTTATGTATAATTAAAATGAAGTGGATAATGTTAATAGAGGAAATTAAGGGTGGAGTTTTTGGATTTTGTGCGCTCTCGTGACTTTGGTTTAACGATGATTTATTTTTAATTTTTAATTTTATTTACTTATGAATTTGGTTTAACAATGATTGAACTCATTGGTTGGTGTTGGAATTATGAATTATGAATTCGTGGGATTGTTAGCAAAAGGACAAACACTCCCCTCACGGACCATACATCTTTGTGCCAATTATTTATTTCTTTTTTTATATTTATCAAACATATAGATCCAAACGTTATTTTCTTTTCCCCGACATTATATTTCTTATGAAATTTTCATTGATGTGTATTTTTCATACCAATACAATAAGATTTTAATTTGTCTATACAATCTGCCAAAAATATTTAACATCCAACATGGGCATAAAGAATATGAATGAAAAACATCTCGTGCTTCATGTACCTCAACAGTAACAAATTTTATATTTTAATTCAACTCTATTTTAGCCAAACATAACGTAGCACATTTTTTACATATATATTTTATCTTTATTTGCATGTATTTTTCTTTTACAGGATTTAAATCTCACTTGTCAATATGAATATAACTCAAATAGTTAATGTAGATAATATTAATTAAGAGGTGAAATATTCAAATTGGATCACGTGTTATTAAATTGATTTTTTTTTTTTTTTTTTTCATATTACTTGCTTCAGTAAAATTTTATATTTATTCTATTTGTATCAGCTAATTTTTTAAAGAATTTATTTTCATACTTGACTTTTCAAGTCTATTTTATTTTAAACAAAAATTAACTATTTTGTTCTTCATTAATACTTAATTTATTATATCAACTTGTTTGTTTTCCCGACTGTATCATGACCTTCCTCAGGATTAAAACTCCAAATATTGACTACAATTTTGAAACGATCTATAAAGTAGATCACAAGACAAACAGACAAAACAAATAATTAAATAAACGATAGAAATAATGGAAAATAAAATTGTCAAAACAGATTGCTTATCATCTTTTCCTACTTTATAATTAATCTTCATAGGTCTCTGATTCGAAATAAATTTATCAACCAAAATTCAAAAAAGTATTCCACGAAATTAACGGAAGAAAAAATTTAGATTAAAATCATATTTTATCCCTAAATTTTTTATACAAGTACTAATTTAGTCTATAAATAACAAAATTGATGTACTCCCAATTTTATAATAAGTTAGCGGTTAAAATTTAGCCTATAATAATTCAATTCATTTACTTTCAAATTTTAAACAATTTAACTCTTATACTTTTAAATTTATAACAATTTAGTTTCTGTTGTAAAAAAATTCATCCAATTTAATTGTCAACTTGGATTATGTAACGACTCATATAGCCTTTATAACAAACTAAACCCTTAATCAATTTATCAATCTATATGCGTAAAAAATTTCATTAAATTTTAAGAGTATTTTTCAAGATAGGAACTAAATCGTTATAAATTATAAATTAGAATGACACAATCGATAATTATTTAAGTTTATGGATTAAATTTTTTTAAATTTATAAATAAAAAAACCAAATTGTTACCACTTTAAAAATTAAAAAGACTAAATGGTTGCTTTTTACCATAAATGATTTTTACCCACATATTTAAAACCCCAATTGTCGATCTACAAGAGATTTAAGTGCGTTATGGAGCTTGTCATATGATTACTAGTTGGCTAATGTTGTGACAAAATCATATCATTAATATTTATGATGGTCCACGAGTCATAATGAGATTCAACTTTGAAGGTCTCGAGTATTAAAATTTGATTAAATTGTTTTGAAAATATACAAAAGATATATATATTATTAATTCGTCTGAACTGAAATAAGGTTCATGGAAGTTTTAACCAGAATTAATTCTGAATTGGAAGCTTGTATTCCTTTCAAATCAATTAAAATATTATTTTTCTAAGGCAGGACGTCGGACTTTCCCAATGCGAAATATTAATTAAGTTTGCAGGATCTTTAAAGGCTTCCTAATTATAATAATTACAAAAATAAGTAAATAAATGAAGAAGATCACAAGTGGTCTGAAAATAAAATCGTGGAAGATCGACTATTAATTGAGTTGCTTACTATATTTTATTTATACTTTCATGTAAATGAAATAATTTTACAAACTTTGGTTAAACTGTAAATTTAATTTTTAAATTTTCTAAGATCATGTTAAAAAATCTATAAACTTTTAATTTTGTGTTTACTGCTTATTAAATATTTAAAAAAAAAACTAATTTAATATACTACTAATATATATCTCAAATTATCAACCTCCAAATCAGATTAACTAAGTAAATATCCATTAATTGAATAAAAAAAATTAGCATATCTAAGCGTAATCCAATTTATTAGAATCATATATTTGAACTTTGAATCTTATTGCAAGAGAATTATACATAATTATAAAATAAATCATGTAAAAATGAATTCAGAAAAATGAAAATTGGTCCACTAAAACGTAATATTCTAAAAATTGAAGAGGTTAAATTTTATTGCATAATGAATTAATGGAATAACCATTATAAGTTGATCTAGTGGTAATAGAAACATAAAAAAAAAAAAAAAAAAAAAAAAAAAAAAAAAAAAAAAATTTATCTTAGTTAAAATAATAATAACAATAATTAAGTTTTGGATTATTTATAAAGCTCAGACAAGGTCATCATATCACGTAGGACCAGTCGTATATCACGTGCAGGATTTATATTAGAGCTCAAAAACCAACCGCTTCCCATTTCCTGCTTCCCCCCACCACTTTCTCCTCCTCCGCCGACAATGGCCGCCGTAAAAAGAAAGCTCCTCCTCAACACAATCTCCGTCGACATTGGTTGCAGCAGTTGTCGAAAGCCCAAATCCATCATCTCACAGATCTTCCGCCCCAAGCCCAAGTCCCCAACCCCCTATTCTGACCGCCGCCTCTTCGGGTCATCATCCAGCTCGTCGGAGAAGAAGCTGAGCGATGCCAACATGGCCTACCCCCCTGAGGTTGTCGGAGGCGGTTTCTGGAAGATCGGCGGCGTGAGCGTGGCGGTGGAGAAGGATTCTAACGATCCGTATGTGGATTTCCGGCAGTCGATGCTGCAGATGATTTTGGAGAACGAAATTTACACTCAGGAAGGGCTTCGGGAGCTTCTGAGCTGTTTTCTTCATCTTAATTCGCCTTGCAACCATGGGATTATAATTCGAGCTTTTGCCGAGATCTGGGATGGTGTGTTGTGTGCCAGATCGGCGGTTCCCACGACGGCGCCTGCTAAACAAAGACGCCCTGTACGGTCACGCGCCTTCTAACCGTCGCCTCATCATGCCTTTCGCATTGCTCGATCAGTTTACCTTTTTAGTTTTACCTCTCTCTCTCTTCTTTTCTTTTTCTTTTTCTTTTTCTTTGTTTTTCCTTTTTAGATTTCTGAAGATAGGTTCATTTTTTGGGATCTTGACGGAGTGGGTATCGGAAGATGTAATTATTGTTTTTTTTTCTTTCTTTTTTTCCTTTCTTTTGCGAATCGCCAAATACATGAAGGTACCTTTTTTTTTCCACTAATATTCTCTGCTATTTCTTTTGCGTAAAGAAATAAGAAATGTCTATCAAAATATTGATATATCCACAATTTTATTTTGTCAAAAAAAAAAAAAAAAAAAAAACTTAAGGCTTCCTAAGTCTAAGACATAAAAAAAAATTAGGCTTGTTTTCTTCTTTATTTGGTATTTCTATATTCCTTGAAAAAATATTTAAATTCTTAATTAAATTATTAAAAACGAAAACAAAATTTTGAAAACTGGTCTTTTTTATTTTTTTTTTTAAATTAAGTTTATAAACACTATTTATCATATATATTTCTTTGTTTTGTTGTCTACATTTTTAGAAATGTTTTTAAAATATAAACTAAGCTTTGAAAACTAAAAAAAGTAGCATTTTATTTTTAGAATTTAGCTAAGATTTCAATTGATTGCTCAAAAAAGATGAAAATCATGATTAAGAAATTGAGATAAATCAAGCATAATTTTTTTAGAAAAAAACCAAATGATTATTATCAAATAAGGTCTACTATTTTTAGGTTTAAAATTTTAGTTTAGATTTTTAAAACATTATTGAAAATGAATAATAAAACAAAGAAATTTATGGAAAGAGTGTGTTTATGAATTTAGTTTTCAAAACTTGAAACCAAGGCCTCCTTTGGCAACTTAATTTGTTTTTGGTTTGTTATTTGAAAATTATGCTTATTTTTTCACTATTGTTTATTCATGTTTTCATATTTATTATGTAAATATTAGAGTTCTTAGTCAATTTTTAAAAATAAAAACAAGATTTTGAAAACTATGAACCCCTTTGGTAATAATTTAGTTTTTTATTTTTGTTTTTGAAAATTAAGTCTATTAACACTAATTTCACCTCTAAAATTCTTGGTTTGTTATCTACTTTTTACCAATTTTTAAAAAATCAAGTCAAAATTTGAAAACTAAAAAAAAGTAGTTTTGAAAAAACTTGTTTGTTTTTTAAATTTGACTAAAAAATTAACTCTTGTACTTAAGAAATATGCAAAACATTTTAAGGAATTAAGATAAAATAAAATTAATTTTCAAAAACCACAAGTCACAAAACAAATGGCTACTAAAATAGAACCTGCTTTTTTTTAGTTTTCAAATTTTTACTATGATATTAAAAATACTTCTTAAATGTAGACAACAAAATAAATAAATAAATAAAAAATGTATTTATTTATAGACTTAATTTTCAAAAACTAAATCAATCTAAATGTTACCCTACCAAACTTAAATAATTAAAAAAAAAAGAAGAAAAAAACTAATCTAAAACTTACTTGACTGATATTTAATTTTGAGTTAGAAAAGTTTGAATTGAATACCTTGGTTCATTTATTATTTAAATCAAGTTGAACAAAACTAATCTAAATTCATTAATTAAAACTTCTTTTACTACTAATTCCACGGCCTATAGTTTTGTATTTATTTAATTAGTATCACAAAGTTCACTATCCTAACCCATAACATTTTAAAATAAACAACTTCAACAACTAAACTAATTCAAAATATATATGGTAGTTAAATTCATCGTCTAACAAGATCACTTTCTTTGATAATAATGATAACTTAAAATTTTAATTCAATTTCAACCAAATTGAGGTCATTCTAATTTCCATAGACATTAAAAAAGGGTGAATTAATCATTTAAATGCCTAAAGTTGTATTTTAGGAGCTATTTGAAGGGTTGGAATATAACCAAGATTATTGAGAGTTAGAAGAGTGTTGAAATGCATGAAGTATCAAGGATAAAACAGAAATGAGATCATGAAATGTAAAAACGTTGGAAAAGAAGATTTGGTTAAGAATTGTCGAAACATAATGAATTTAATATTACAAATCGAGCAAAAAAAAAATATTTAATCCAAATTCATTCCAATATACGGCCCCAAACAACCCATTAGTGATTAATGCACCCAACAAAAAAAAAAATGAAAAGATGGAAAAGAGGTGCATATGAATGGGAAGAGTGAAGACAAAGTTGAGTGAAGATGAGGACAATGGTTGGATGAAGAAAATAAAAGGCTGAGAATTGTCTGGCAAAGGAATGAATGCTCTATTTTTAGTTCTTTTTTTCCTTTATTTCTTTTATGATAATAAGATAGAAGGCTTCAATTTCTAATGGCCAAATTGTACTGTTGCCCTTTCAATCATAACATACAAGTTATTTTGGTAAACTGTTTTTTTAAAAATGCTTGTTTTCTATGTTTCAAAAAAAAAAATGCTAGTTGTGTTTGATCGTATCCATTATCGAGTCATGTTTGAGAGTTTTTTTGACATATAATTAAGATGTATGTGTGCATGGCCAACAACTTATCACTTTAAATTATTGTGCTTGAAAGTGATATAAAATAACTTTTTGGAAAAAAAAGTCAAAAAATAAATTAAAGTTTTTTGAGAAAAAGTACTTGTGGAGTGTTTTTTACTCAAATTCTTGGTATAAAAATTATTAAATTTAAAAATAAAATATTAAAGTGAGTATAGTTCAACAGTAATTAACATGTATTTCCTCTCTTAAAATTTGAGGTTTAAATTCTCCAACTCGATCCTAAAACACACATTGACACTTTTGAAAGGATAAAAATACACTTTCATCACCGACAAATCACTTTAGTTTAGTCAGAAAGAGTGTCTATTACAATAAACACATTGATTTTAGAATAAAAACATGGTTTTTTTTTTTTAAAGATATTGATATCACCCATGAGCATATATCCAACATAAAAATCTCCGGAAATCAGGATTGGAATGAATTTAGCACCCATCCTAACCAATTTTTGTCCATCCCAGTTCTCTATAATTAGCAAGACTAATTAATCTCACACTTTGCTAACCCCAAACACCATATTGAGTCGAATTTCTTACTTAAGTATTAGAGGGTGGTTGGCTACACTAGTATTGCAAAATTTAGTTTTTCAACTATACTTTTTCCTCTTGAATCGAACCTCAGTTACTTATATGAGTCATAATATTTATGCATCAACACATCACCAAATCCAATCCAATCCAATGCAACCCACGAGCACGAGTAAACAAACAAAAATTCTTAATTAAAAAGAATTTGAGTTGTAATAATTAAATTTGTATGATGTATATTTAGAAGAAGATATCAAATAGTATGACGTTTTATGTCCAAACCAATTGATAAGGTCCATTGATTTTTAAGAGAAGGTACATAAAATTGAGTAATATGATTATTATATAGGTAGTAGGTAGGTAGGCGCATAAAGCTCAAAAACCTATGAACTTAAAATCCACATTGTTTGCTGAAACAGCAGAGTGAAGGGTTTGACAGAACATATTGGGGGGATGGGAAAACCTAAAAAAAGTAAAGATTTGAAAGATAAAAAGTACATAACCATAAGTTTCTACAAATATGAGTAGTGAGAGAAAGAGGGCACAAATTGAGATGCAGAAACATAAATATGAGTAGGAGAGGGTAATTATAAAACAAAGAAGGGATATCTATGGCTTCACAGTGAGACATGACATGAATGATAGAGCAGAGAGTTGAAAGAGAGATTCAGAGATTACATTGGAAAAATGTTGAAATTTGAAGCCACCCTCTCCTATGGCTATTATATCATACCCACAGGCAAAGGAATCAGAGATATATAGCTGGAAGGGCATCGCTGCCTCTGTGCCAAAAGCATTTAACTCACTGCCTTTCTTTCTGAATCCTGAAATCCTCAATAATGCTCAATATTGATGCTTCCTTATCATTTACTTCCCCTCTTTCACCCTTTCCTCAATTTCTCCAACGGATTGGAGTTCCTAAGTTACGGTAAATTTAACGAGTCGTATTTTATATTACCACAAGTGACTTCAAATAAAGATTCAAAAACTTAAGTCAGTAAGTTAGGATTAATTCAATATTACCTTTATATTTTTAATGTGTTTGATATGTCACTTTATCACAAATTTAGTTGTAAGTTTTAAAAGGGTGAGAATGAGTTTCGTTAAAGATTTGAGTTTTTTACGAGGAAAAAAATATATCTTTTTTTCACGCATCATAATATTTTGTTGTTAAATTAACTCTTTTGTATCGTTAGATTATATGGATGAAAGAAACTGTAAAAAAATATTTCAAATCTATAGTTACATCATGGTTATCTCTCTGTAATATTTCGTTTTGGTACTAAATTATAATAAATACTCTTGAATTTTACATTTTGTTTAAAAAATATTCTTATACTCTAAAAAATTGCAATATCTACTCAACTTTCATTAATATTTCAAAAGTATCATTAGAGTAGAAATCTCTTAATTTTAAACATAAATTGAGACTTCAAATTGTATGGTGACCTAAATTTTCGTTTCAAGTCATTGTTACACCATTTCATACAAAATTATAAAGAATTCATATTCTTAAGATAATTTCGGAATATTTATGAAAGTTTATGAGTAATATTTTTGAAATAAATGATAAAGTTGAAAGATATTTCTGTTTTTTTCTAAAACTTTTGCTGTTTCACATTCTTCTCCATTTTATCTATTTTTTTCCTCATTACGTTTTTTTTTTTTTTTTTTTTTTTTTACATTCCCTCATCCTATGGTCTTCTTTTCTCTCTCTCTCTCTCTTTTTTTTTTTCTTTTGTTTATTTATCACTTGACACTTGTCTTATTATTATTAGTTTTTCTTCTCCCCCTTTCTTCTTTTTCTTTAATTTTTTTCACGTATATCATTTTTTTATGATTGGATTTTCTTTAATTACTATTTGAAAAGTATCTAATTACACCTACTTTTCTAAAATAGATTCATAAATAACCTTAACGTTTTTACCCATTTAAAAACATTTAATTTAAGTCGATTAAAAGTATCGCTAAAAATTTCTTTGAAACATCCAATTTCCCATTATAATTTGTAGAGGCATATTCAACGTTAGTACAGCTTTTCTCACACCAATCATTGGCCCACTTTTACAATTTTCGGCCCATGTGTTTTAAATGGGCTTGAGTTGGGAAATTAATCGTGTAGGCCCAACTACAATTTTCTACCCTCTTTTAATGTTCTGTTTCAATAACAATACCATTGTCGATACTTTCTCCTTTAATTTGTATCCTCGTGGTTATGGAATTAAAAGGAGAAATAAACTATTGGTATTTTATTATTTATTAGGGTCTAAATGTAATTTTCTATGTTATGTTGAAAACCATTACTCGCAATTCACAAAGTATTAAGAATGCAACAAAAGTCTCATATTGGTTGGACAAAAAAATAAAAATCATGAGTCGATAATCAATAGGTTAACACACCTCTCTATTTCTATATCTAAATATTTTTAAATAAAACCTTGTATTTTTTCTTTATTAGTAACCACTATATTAACAATGTAATTGACTCTTAGTATATTAAAGTCTAAGGAGTGTGATATACGAAGGGAGAATTATAAAGGGTGCAATAAGGAGTGGTTGGTTTCATCCATTGTCTCACGATGTGATTCGTGGAAATCAATTTTATCAAACACGTGGTATGGTTTGGAAAAGAGAAGTCGATATGTATAAAATCAAACGACTCTTGATAAAGCTAGAAATCAATTGGATAGATGAATTAGTATTTAAGGGAACACGCTCAATAGTATTTTGTATGAGAGGTGGAACAATGTCGAGAATAATGCAATTAAAATGAGAAAATTCTACGATAGTTAAGAAAAGAAAATACCTAATATATGATATATAAAGTAGAGAACAACATATTCATTGTGATGTAAAGCAATGAAATTTAATTATGTTCCAGAGTGAGAAAACAATACCATTCCATCCAATGAATTATTATTATTAATATTTTGAAGGTACCAACCAACCAATGAATTAATTGTTGTTCTTATTTCTAATAAATGCATGCATCGATCAAGCAAATGAATTTTTAAGTTGAGAATGGGAGAGAATTATTTAATTATTTTGCTAAGAAAAGAAGGGGAAAATGAGAGGGAGGGAGGGAGGGAGGGAGGGAAGAGGATTTAAAAGATAATGGAGGGAAAAATATGAGATGATTCGATTTCATGGGGGAAAGAGAAGAGCATTAAATGCAAAACAAAAAACACAACCTAAGTTGGAAAATGTAATACACACAGACACACACAGGCTTCTTCGCTAGCTGTTTGGTCACAATCCTTCACTTCATTCAATAAACACAAAACCAAATTATTATTATTATTATTAATGTTAATTACTAATGTTCTTCCCAAAATTAAAATCAGGGTCCTCTATACTTCATTAATTACCACACCAACACTCATCATTAAAACTCCCTTTCTCATCTTTGTCCTTAATCCCTATTCTCTACATCCATTTTTTTTAAGAAAAATTTCTAATGCCACGGGAATATTATAATTCTCTTAACACACACATGACACTTGACACACCCCCTTTCTTCTCTACCCAACCAAATTTTTTCTCCCACTTTATGATTTAATATCTATGGCTACATACAAGCCCCAAATTCAATTTTAAAATCTATAATAGAATATTTAAAACATCTATCCTTATTAACATTGTAAATGTTAGTGACAACATTGTTTTGTGATGTCGACTAAAAAAGCTTTGATGGTCTATTTAAATGTGTAGTAAAATTATATGCATAGGATTTGATCTAACTAGGTTATGCTAAAGACAGAGAGAAAGTGAAGGGAAAGAGCTTGGACCTTGAGTCAACCAACATTTAAGGCCAACACCAATCCTACTCAAAGCTGAATTGGAGTATGGGGAAGCCAATACGAATAATGTGGGCCATAAGTCCCACTAGAGGATGAGGTGGCCCAAACACGCTTCTATATGTGTCCCTTCTAGTACTCATTTGTAATTTGGAGGATAAGAAAAAAAAACTCCAAGTCAACTTTGATTAAATAGATTATGTTCATTTCAACTAAGGTAAATCTAACTCATTTGTCAAACTCTAAACATGTTCAACCTCCTGGCTCTATTTTTTGACCTAAGCCTGTGACAAGCACTATTCAATTTCCATAATTCTGTAGTTCATTCCATCTCAAAAAATTTGTTGAACATGTGCCAATCAAGCTAATATAATGCACCTTGGCCAGATTTAGGCACCAACAACAAATTAAAAAGCAATGGTAGTAGAGACTATATAAACAAGAAACGTTACCAGCCTTCCTTCGTTTAATTTTGATCAAATAAGATTCACTCCTTAAAATGAGAAATGAATGTCATACGACATTGACATATTTTTACTTAGGAATTTGGTAAAACATAATAGGTGTTTTGTAATTTAGCTATAGAGAATTGGACCATATCTTAATACATAAATTTCTCTGTCTATTTGTCTAAAATGATTTTGTTTTGAAGTGTGGATTTGAGTAAGATTGAGCATCCAACCCAACATTATCAACCTTCTTTTAGTGAGCATTGTCTCATGCAATTTTAAAATTATATAATTACAAATTAACGCTTACATGGATTAGTGAAAACTTGTGAAGAGGAAAACATGGTCATAAATTTCCGGACCCTTTCTTTTCTTTGTTTTTTTTGTTTTTGTTTTATGATTAATTAATAACTTAATACCAACTCCAACAATTACTCTCCAACTATTATTAATTGCAGTTACCAACTTCTTTCATCCCCTAATAAATGTTTTCAATTTAAAGCGATGTCATAATCATATTTTATTAATTTAATTGATTATTTTTTAATATAATAAGAAATGATATTTTAACCGCTACAAATCTCTGAGTCGAAAATACGATGTATGACAGTTGAGCTTTACTCTCTTTAGCAGTGGATTGATTATTAATCCTTACATGAGACTCCGCATTTTTATTTACTTTTTTTTTTTTTTAACAATATCAAAATAAATTAAATTTAATGTTGTGAATTAATTATTGCCGACAATTAAAAAAAAAAAAAACATTTTCAGTCATCTACTTGATTAAAGTCCTTTTCAATCTTATATTTTTTTCCCCTTCAATTTCATCCATTTGGATTCATATGTTTGAGTAAAGTATATGGTTAAAACTAAGGTACAATTGTGAATAAACAAATTCAACAACAAAACTTTCATCAAATTAATTTTTTTCTAAAAAAAAAATCGACAACTTACAATGAATTACTCAAATCTAGCCACAAATCAAGCAGGTAAATATTGTCCTAACTTCACATTAAAATTTTCAAATCCAACTAAAAAAATACCCAAAATAAGGATATTTCAGTTGTAAAAAGCAATAAATCCTTTGAGATGGCCACCAATTTTTTTAAGGGAAAAATTTATTTATTGCACTTATTTTACTGCATAATAATCACTTAATAATTTTTTTTTTTTATTTTTCTAAAAGAAAAAAAAAATGGTGAGTAGGTGTTCAAGCTGAATACATATAATGATCATTTGGGATTACTATATAATTTGAGACGTAATTAATTAAGACAATGTTGCACATGGGGAAGTGCAGGAATCTAGAAAAAAGAGCACAACTTTAATTATAATTATTATTATTTAAAATCAAACATATTGATATAAATAATTAATATTTTGCATGGATCATGGTATGTTGATTGTTAAGTATCAAATTTGTTGTTTAAAATTTCAATGGACACAGGGATTAGAAGCTTCGCCGCTCAACCCTGCAATCTCCCATATTTTCAACTTAGGCAATATTAAAAAACACTTTAATCAAATTTATCAAATGTTTTTTTTTAAAGAAAATTTGTCTTTATTACCCCCACCCCCCCCCCCCCCCCCTTTTTTTTTTTTTTATCGTACTCCTAAAAATTTCTTCAATTTATAATATTCGTAAAAGATTCGTGATTTTTTTTATATAGGTTATGATGTAAAATCTATGTTATTAGATTAGATGTGTCAATATATTTGTTTAATTATGATATGAGGCCTCTGTTTCCAGGGAACAATTTTTTTAAAAAATCACGTCCTTAGTATAATTAGCTTTTATTTTTAATGTAAACTAATTATTATTTTAAAATGATAAGAGGTATCTATTTAGCTTTTAAAACGGAATAATTAAAGACTATATTGATATTTGATAATATGATTGAAGTGAACAAAAAAAAAAAAAAGATCTGGGTTTGGATTATTTGTTATCTCAAAAGTGAGTAATGAAATTTATATAAGCAAATGATTTTATTAAAGTTATGGTTTTTTATATTGGAAATTTATCTTTTTTGTTTTGTACATTCAAACAAATTCTAATAAGAACGGATAATATGATAGAAAATATCCATATATCTTAAAATGAAATCGTCGGACTCAATTCAAAATTCAAAATTCCTTCTTAGTTTAAATTTTTATCCTAAATTTCTTTTTTTTTTAATAAATAAATTAAAGATATTCATAGATAGAAAGATAGCGACTTTCTTATCATACATTAAGAATAATTCCTCCATTTTGTTTTTTCTTTCAACATGCAGCTCACATTTGCCCATTTTTCAAATATATATTCCCAAAATTTTTAGACAAATATTAATTAATATTTTCATTTTCATTTCAAAATCATTTTTTGTAGCCAATTACAAAATCTGAATGCATGGTCCAAATGAAAACTATGGATTTTTGTTTTATCATATACATGGGACCTTTTATTTATGGTCGTATGAAAACTTTATCATCTTAGTTTTATTTTTCTTAATAAATAAATTGTATATTTTTCATTATTCTCTTTCTTTTATTTTTTTCTTCATCCTTTTAAAATCGTATCAAATTTTCTTAATATATCTTGTATCAAATTTCTTATAATATGTTGTAAAAAATCCTTTCAATACATCAATTCTTGAATGATTATTTTATTCACAATTATATTAAACCCTTTCGCACACTAATGAAACACATAAATAATATGTAATATTGTTTGACATTTATTACTACTAATATGTTTCAATTATAGAGTAAAATTCCATAATTATTCAAGATCATGAAGTGATTTTTATTATTTGTAGAACTTATTAAAAAAATAGTTGCTGTATATTTAAAGATATATATATATTATAATTTCTAAAAACATTTGTCCAAAAATATCTGGAACTATGATTGCTTCTTATTTCCTTATACTAAAATAATAATTATAATAATCAAAGAATGAAACCTATTTTTTAATGCAAAACTTGTGAAACCATTTTGTCCATTTAATTTCCATTCAACTTTGATATTGGTCTCTTTAATATTTAAAATCTCAATTTTAATCTCTAATTTTTTCATTAGAACTTTTACATTTAATTTAATTACAAAGATATTCACAAGAAAATAGTCTATAGACATAATACTATCACTGTAGTGAGTTCAATTTGACAAATGTGAAGGTTAAAATTCAAAATTTTAAATTTTAAAACTATAAGAGTAAAATGTAAATAAAAATTAATGGCCAGACCCAACTAAAAAAAGGATAATTTTGTCTGACAAAAAAAAATATAATTATAAATATAATAGAAATAGAGTTGGCTGAAACTGCAAAATTGACAACGACCTTCCAATTTAAAAAATCAATGGCTCTGATTGTTCAGCGCTACATTACTTCAGAATTCCTGTCCGTTCGATCTTTCCACGTGTAGGGCATCTAATGGTGCATTAATCACTCAGACTTTATTATACGATTAGACGTGTTGCAGTAGATCAACTACCCCACTTTAGATAAATGAAAATTAATAATGAACAAGAGTTGGTCGTTTTATAGATTTGAGGGGTATCAGGTTGCATTAATAACAGAATGCCGTTAAAGCAAAATATCAATTTTATGGAGGAAAATAAAAACTATACCCCATTTCTCTATTTCTCCGAGGTGCATTTTGTTGCATCTACCTCTATGCTTTAAAAAATATGTTTTTTTTAAAAAAGAAAATTGTCATATGACAACTTGTGATTAAATAGGTGGACTGCATAAATTTGAGTGTGATGCACCCAAATATTTTTCTTTTTATTAAAGAGGCATTTGGAGGAAATAGTAGAGTTATTTAGTTCGGAGAGTAGTAAAGTCGGGAGAATTGTTTAGTTGTGGACTCACAAAATATATATATATATATTTGAAGAAACATTAAGGAGATGATAAGACACGAAATTGATGTTATTTAGTTATGGAGTCCATGACAAAATAGAAAGTAGTGTTAAGAAACTTCACTCTTCAAATTCCAACTCATTGGGGTTCAATCGGAAAAAAACTTGGGAGCAACCTATTAAAAGCTGTCATTTGTTATTTTAAATTTTTATTTTTTTCATGTGTGTAGAGAAAAGGGAGCATGGAATTAGGTGGGTTCAAACACTCTCTAAATTTATATTGTATCTATTTTTATGCATCTCACTAAACTGTCTAATCATAATTTATCACGTGACAAATATCTTTTACTTATTTTGTTAAAATATTTTAATTTATTTTTGTGTGAATAATAGAAATGAAATACATAAAAATAGGGACCCACCCAATTATAACGTTTTACAATACTCAAAATTTCCCAAAAAGAATGAAAATTAAAAATTTAGGTTGTTCCTAAAGAAACCATAGAGAAAGGTTCCACAATTAATCGTTGTTAATTCAAAATAAAAGATGATAACGTATTGTTTCTTATCCTCATACTCATACTTAATTATGTGTAATATACTACTTTGAAAAGTTTAATTACAACAAATCTAAATTATTATTCCTACTCTCTTGTAGATGGGAGTAATTTTATATATATATTTTTAAAAACAAATTAAAACAATGTAATTTACCTTAAGAGAAAACATGATGATGATGGTCATCTAATGAAGTGATCTCCTCAATCTCCATGGATGAGGATATACAAGGTAAAGAAGAACAAGAAGAAGAAGAATAACACAATGATGAAGAAGAAGAAGAAGAAGAGGAAGAAGAAGAAGCCGTCATTGCAAGAGAGACCAACAAATCTACAAAAGCTCCAAGAATAAATCCATGGTTTTTTTTCCCATTAACTCTCAAATACCAACTCAATAGCTCTTCTAAGCTCTCCCAATCCTTCATTCCATGAGCTTCCACCATCTCCTCCATCGATTTCCTAAAATCCGAAAATGGGTCATCGGAATCCATCGACATCACCGTCGTCCCTTCCTTCAACGGCGCCGATACGGCGTCTTCTTCCACAATCGAGCTTGATTTTCCGGTGGGTTCGAACAGAAGCCTATTTGCGGACCTCAGGTCTCGAATCATTCTCTCCATTGGGTCTCCGCCGGAGCATTCTGACGCCGTCGAGAGGCTGCCGGAGGACTCGGAGGAGAGTGTGAAGAAGGAGTCGGAGGAATCTGTTGCGGCGGCGGCGGCGGCGGCGGCGGTGGTTCGGAAAGAGAGGGTTCTTGGCTGCCGACATGACGGCCAGGGAAAAGTCGACTTGTCGTCTACTCCTAAGGATTTGAAAAGAGACGGTAGCCTCATCATCATCATCATCTTCTTCTTCTTCGTTAACATCTCTCTGAAATGGATAGTGTTTTTGGTTTTGATTTCAAATTTGTTTTGGAGCTTCAAAATCGGAGCTCTTTTCTAGAGAACATTAATGGCGGCTCAGTGAGAGAAAGAGAGAGAGATTTTGTGGAGGCAGATAGGAAGTGGAAGGTGGAAGGTGAAATATAAGGCTGGGCTATTTAACGTTCTTTAATAAGAAAGTAAAAAAAAATAAAAAAATTAGAAATTTCATTAAATTTTTAATTTTTTTTATAAAGAGAAATTACTATAAATAGAAAAAATATCAAATGTTAGACGACGCTGCTCAAACGATATAATTTTATTACATTTTTTTTTATATTTGTAAATAATTTAGCTCATTTTTCTAGAATTGAAAACAACTCAAAAAATGTAAATGTTAAATTAAAATTTGAATTTGTTACATAAATATAAATTTTTTTTTAATTATGTTTCAGTTTTGAATGTTTATGTGTTTAATATATGTGTTTTATGTCTATACAAGATGACATTAACATTTGTGTTGCGAGCAAAACTTTGGAGGATCAAGATATTTCATTCTTCTATACTCCTTATCTTGAATGGTTTGCATCAATTATGTCTCGTGATGTTCTCATATAATTGTTTGAATTTTAAATTTTTTATTATCCTTAAAAACAAACCTTATATTATAGAAAAATTTACTGAATATAACGAAATATCGAGTGAATTTAATATTTGTAATAAGAAAGTTAAGAAGATAAAATGTTTATTTTTATTTTTAAAATCTTTAAAAGATATTAAATCATATTTCCATTAAAATTTATTTAATATTGAAATCTATACTTCTATCCATATTTAAAACTCTCTACATGTGGCATTTGAGCTTCCTTTTGATTTCGTTTCACCACTTGTCTTTGTGGTTTTAAAAAAATGTTTCATTTGATGTCAATTCAAATTATAGCACATTAAATGATATCTATTACTATTTTAGGGTAATTATTTTAAATGATAAAATTGATGAAAATATTTTTTAATATAGCAAAATTTCACTTTCTATCAGTGATAAATAATGATAAATAGTGATGGACATATTAGGTATTTATTATTGTCTTTCACTGTCTATCACTGATAGATAATAGTGACATTTTGTTATATTTGTAAATAGGTTAGCTCATATTACTATATTTGAAAACAATCCTTTAATTTATATATCTTAAATTTTGTAACCATTTTTAAATATATTATAAAATTATATATATTAAAAAAATTAAATGGAATGTGCTATATTTTAAAAATATTTTTGAATTCCTAATCAAAATTCTAAAATAAAAAATACACTTGAAAAACAATACGCGGGCGCGCTAGATAAGTATTTTTTTTTTTTTAGTTTTATAAATTTAAAGCATATATTTTACTATAAATGCCGACAAAAATAAACATATTTTAAAAACTTAAAAAGATGATTTAAATAAAAACAATTAAGAAATAAGAGCCCTTATTATTATTATTATTCTTCTTCTTCTTTTTAAACAATTTTTCCCTCCCTTACTCGTTTACTTGGCTCAATATGATATTTTAGTCACAAGCTTTTTTGAGTTAATTCAATTAAACTATAAACTTAAATAAATGTGAAAGTTTTTTTTAAATATTATTATTATTACTATTTTCCATGATTTGTGGTTAGATAATAACCATTTCGGTATATAAGTTTCTAACTTAGCTATAAAAATGTATTCATTTCGCAATTTATCCAAATTTAAAATTTTCATTAATAAAGTTAATTGCTTATTACTAGAATTGGTTAACTAAACAAAGTATAGAGATTAAAAAATACAAACGCATTTAAGCCAGTTTTTTTTTTTTTAAAAAAAAAAATAGGTATTAACATCATAACCATAAAACAATAAGAACATAAATAATAATTGCTAAAATCCAAACAAGTAAGTTGTCACAATAAATAAAAGCCATTAAATATTTTGAAGCAATCCACATTAGATTTTAAGAAAAGACAAAAAAGAAAAGAAAAAAAATTTATGTCATAACTTGTTTACAAAATTAATTCAAAACTTTTGAGTTTTGATTTTTCTTTTTTTTAAGAAAAAAAATAATTTTTGGCGTAGAGGAGTTAAGAGAGAATAATGTGACAATGATGTTCTGGTGTTTGAATTTTGAAATCAACTCCTAAAGAGACCACCATGATAATTTCATTTTGTAACAGATTAAGAAAATAATTTTTTTTGCTCCTCATGATTGAATTATAATATATTTAAAAAATGTTTAAATTATATATTTTTTCATAAAATTTCATGCTCATTAGATTTTGACATTAATTATTTTTTTTTAATTCAACTTTGAAAAAAAACCATTTTTAGTCTCTATTGTTAACTTTTTTTTCGAGTAAATTAAATGATCGACATAATAATTTCCATTCAATGATGTGCTATTTGATAGTTTTTTAAAATAAGAGCAATTAGAATAAAATATTTTTTTTAAAAAAATCAAATATACAAAGTAAGTAAGTATGAAACTATTCCAAGAGTGAAATATTATTTAAACTAATGAAGTAAGCATAAGAATTTATCTCCTAGGCTATATTAAATTTTGTTGAAGCACATAATTTGAAGAGAACAACATCGACAATTAATGTGTAAGAATAAATTTGGACTAAAGTAACAACATACTAAATTTACTACTATTTGAGCTCGAATTAAACAAAAACAAAATTTTGGACCAAAATGCCAAATCTATGGCCAAAACGGGCCTTGGGTTAGATGAACCACGGGTTGAAGTGTTTGTGAGGCTCACCTTAAACTCGGCTAGGAATGGAACCAAAGCCAACCTTTTTGGTACAGGGATGCGTAATTTGCACATTCATGATCACCCGGCACTGAATTTGGTAGGGAGATTAGGAACTCGAAAGTCCAAATCTAAAAAGTTAGTAAGTCAACTCTAATTCTAAAAAATCTTGATACATTTTAAAGTCTCTCACTAACTTGGGTATTAGAAATAGTTGTAATAAATACCACACCGATGTGTGTGTGTGTATATATATATATATATATATATATATATAAAGAGAAGAAAAAAATGGATGGAACACTCATAATAAATTTTGATGTATCTAAGAGAGAGAATGTGAGAGAGAAATTCATGTGGCATGAAAAAGAATAATGTGATATCTTTGAAATCGCAAGTCACAATAATGATATATATATATAATATATCCTATTGTAATTCCATTCTATAAATTTAAAAAATGATATTATATCTAATTAATTTGTATTTGTCATTTGAAATTAATTACATTTCAAATTGTATATTAAAAAAAGGTTGAGAGAGACTATGTATGTTGTGATGATTCGATGACTGATGATTACTAGATTCATTTTGAAAAAAAAAAAACACAAATATATTTTATTTTTAAAAATTGTTTTGAATAGAATAAAATTAAAATATATCATAGTACTTACTCTCATAATGGCACTCATCATTTTTTTTTCAAAAAACAAAACATTTTATTAGAGATTAAGAAGGAAGCTTCTCGTTGCTTTCAATTTTTGTTCTTAGTAACATAAATTTAGTTACCCAAGCAAAAATGTTTTTGCCTGAACTCTATTAATTTATTAATTAGCATACATTTTAATTGTTTTTAATCTAAAGTTTGTAAGACAATATCCACACATGGGGTATAAGATGGTCCTCTATCGCTGTAGACTTGTTCAATCTTTATTATATAACATTAAAACAATAATCAGTGTTTTATATATATATGTCTTAACAAATTGTGCTATGTTCAGGTTATTGGACGTTCTACTATTAAACCAAATGAAATATATATATATAGATACATCATTCAATTTCACTAAGTTACTTTTACGAGCTTTTGCAATTATAGCAATCAGGATCAACATATTAACAAGTATAAGCACAATTCAAAAGAATTGGCAGATATAACAAAACTTAAATTCAACTCTCAAGACCTATTCGTGATAGACAATCATGGGAGGAGTCTATCAGCGGTAAACTCTATATTGAGAGATTGTTATTTTTGCAATTCTTTAAAGATTTTACTATATACTTAATTATTATCGCCAAAAGTATTATCTATTGTAGTTAACCTTATTTTTTTACCTACTTTTTAGAAGAGTTTTTCTTCCCTCTCTAACCCCTACAACATGTTTTGTTTTGAATCAATTTGAGGTCCTTATTGAACCTTACACTCCCTTGAATTAAAACATGTAAGAAAATTAAACCACATAAAAATGTATAAAAAGAAGAAAAAAAGAATGGTTCTAGTTATTAAAGAATTACAATAAAAACTAAATGGATTGGTTCAATATAAAAAAAGGAAAGAGTCAAGTCAACCATCGTAATAAGCGCATGCAGCAACCATACACATGTCACAAAAAAATATTGGTATTATAAAGAGAGAGAGTATAAAGTAATGTAATGGACAAATTTTAAAAGTTGAATTTTATGGATATTAGTGGTTGTTTTCATTATTTTGAAAAATAAGAAAGAGCAGTAAATTAGAGGATCAGAGGAAGGAATAGAGAAAAGGGATTGGGATTCAAAACCCATCAATCACATTTATACAATAATGTATGGCTCCAAAACTTGTAAACTCTCCGTCACAAACATACATAGTTCTATTGATTAAAGCATATCCTTTCGATCAACTCTATAAATTTAGACTTTTTCTTTATGTAATTTCAGGCAAGTCATGTGAATTTTTATTTGAGTCAAGTCATGTTCTTTCTTTATACTATATATTGTACATTCATAACATTTCAGAATTTTGTTGAAATGTTATTTGTTGGATGTTTAAGATTTTAATTTTGAGGTTAGAGTGCAAAGAGATAAAAGATGTAAATATGACTACAACTAAGTTCGTGTCGTATTCACGAGTGAATGTTTTGGCTGCTTTTGACAACTTTTATTATTGAGTCGAATTTTTTTTCTTAAAAGTTAGTAATGAATCTTAATTTACAAAGAATTTTCTAAGAATAATGTTGATACTAAATATTAATTTTTACAAGTCAAAAGTCTTGAAATTTGTCTGGTCACTCAACAAATTATCTCAAAATCAATATGAGTTTTCCTTTTTTTTTTTTTTTGTTCTATACCCGAAATAGTATATCAATTTATGGTAACAAAATTGGGGGAAAAATAGAGTTGAGTTGTCCAATGGGGAAGAAGAACTAAGTCAAAATCAAGTAGACAATTTAATCTATATTTTCGTGAAACAAAATTGTTCTGTAGTCTTCTTAAAATGTAATATACTTAATATTACAACCCCTCTTTTTTGTCGATGGTCCTCTATATTAAAGTGGGGACTATGTTTTACACAAGAAAACAACTCTTATACACATGGAAGAAAATATCAATTCTTATAGTACAAATACTCATTTGATAGTAGTTTAGATTACAAAAATTTCATAAAAGAAGATGATGGATTATCAAAAAAACTTTCTTATCATCTTCTAATTGATGTGGTAGACAAGAAATATAAAGGAAAAAGAAAAAAAAAAAAACCGAATTGAAATAGTTGAAATTCTGAAATCTAAGTAACTAAAACTCCTTCCAATGTAAGAACTACAAATAATTAAAAACAAATTTGAAAAAACTGACAATCTTGTCCACCAAATCAATTATTTGATTTGATGCAATTGAGAAATCCCATCAACAATTCAAACATTTTCAAGACAAAAATCATAGTATTTATGTAAATTTTGGTAATCCTAGGCTCATGTCAACTACTAACCAGAGTCCAAAGCCCTAGTTACATTACAGGAAAATGTTCTGTTTCCCAATATGTCCAAACATTCAAAAACCTAATACATATAAAAAAGGGAATGTTTTCTTGCCTCAAGCAAATGAGTTTCTGTTGCCAACTTGCCTTACCAGAAATCCATTATTGAGTTTTAGGGGACCATAGCCATGGCTCAGCGAATAACCCTTACTGGTGGTCCATATTACACCATATATAAACAAAATATGGTGTATATTTCCTTATCATCCTATAAATCATTCAAAAAATTGCATAAGAAAATCCTCGTAATAATAAGATTCAGTAAGCATTTGAAACCATAAGGGCAGAAAACAAATTACAGCTTGGTGGAGGTACCCTCCTCTGCATTAGTTTGCAGTAATTCTACGGTCCAATGTCACTTTTCTTTGGACTCTCTTCTGATTGACATGAGAACTTAACTTGTAGCTTAACAGTTTTCAGTCAAATATGCTATTGCTTTTGTGCGTTTATGTGTTGCAAATTTCTCCTCATTTTAATGCACAAAATGGAAGAAGAGAAGATGACTGAAAGTTCTATCTTTTCGGTAATGCAAGTCGAGGAAAGGACCACGACGCCAACCTGTCAAGATTCGTGTCCGGTCAAAATCGAAACGTTTGACATCAATCTATCTTCTTCCACTTTCTTAGGTAGGTGAAAGACCTTAAAGTTGAAAAACATGAACAACAACACAAAAACATTTCATTCAATTCAGCATCTCCTACAGTCCATTGACAAAGAAAATAGGCTGACAACAGAATAGTTATGATATGATACCCCTAGTTAAGGAGTTCAGAGCAACGAATAGAAGAAATTTATTGCACAAGAATCAAATGACTATTAAGATTTGACTGGAATCTAGTAAGATTATGGTAGCATTTCATTTTAATTAATCAAAGAGATAACCATATTGTAAAGTTGAAACCGTACCGACATCCAGAACTGTTCCTTGAAAGGATATGAATTGTGGGCCTTGGATTTTACATTCCAAATTGACTGACTGTAAGAATCAAAAAGCCACATTTTTCATCGCCAGAACTTCAAGAGATGTCCCTGATATCGTAACTTTCAGAATGAACAGTACATTAACTCCAATGAAGCTGAGGTGAGGACATTAAAGTAAAATTGAACGGTCGAGGGAAATCATCACTCTCCTGCAAAGCTTTCAACAAAAGAGGGTTCCTAATAATCCCAACAACAAATGTTCTGAGAGAGAGAGAGAGAGAGAGAGAGAGAAAGTATTGCAGCAAACAACCAACGCTCAAATTAGATAATACTATTGGGTAAATTTGTATTCTGACACATTTCCATCATTAAAAGACCATCCCTTAACACAGATTGACAAGGAAAAGACTATTGATCAACGATGAAGCAATGCAAATCATCATCAAGATTTTGGTTCTTTCCTGGAATGTGCTCAACTTCCACAGGATTACACAGCATTGCAAACTATATTTGCATATTGCACACCATATGATCATGTGTACATGATCTTGGAACTAGAAGTAGGTGCCTTCTGGAGGTTGGACCAGCTTTCGGTTATGTGGGGCTGCCATTTCCTTTTTCAGCTGTGTGAGTATATCCTCCATGGTATACTCTCGCTGCCAATTTGCAAGAAGTCCAAATTTCTTTGACTCAACCTGTTGGAAAATCAATCATTATGTAACATAACATAGAGAAGGTCAAGATTAGTTAATATAATCATTTCTAGGTAGGCAAGAGATAACATGTTGGTGAACTTGCTGCTATTGGAGCAAAAATTCAGAAAACACAAGTTTAATATACGATTATATATTTATAGTACACTTATCTTTTGTTCTTTCTTTCAAATATCAACTTTTAGTTTAATAAAAAGTACTGAGAGATTCATATTGTCAAGTATGTAAATGGAATCAGAGATACCACTCCAGTTTCATGGTTCACGCATGTCATGTTGACTCTTGAATGAAAACGAACACTTGGTGGCTTATCAGGGTAATCTTTATCACAGAACAGCTTCAACTGATAAATTCTACCTTCATGTACCGTCTGCAAGGAGAAAAGAAGCATGATGAATTTTGTTTACTACACTGTATATGTCGCCATAAAATAGGAATAGTAAAATAAGGTAGACTGCCAATTTTCTGCATAAGACACTTGACAGCACCTATTGTTTCAACCATTTACAGAATCTGCCCCCTCAAGTTGTTCATACAAAGCCTTTAAAAATAAGAGCTCTTCTCCAAACTTCAAGAAGAAAGATGCGTTATGCGAATTACGATTGGGAAAGAGCAGGAATAGTTCTTGTAGTTACCAATGATTGTCAATGAAATATAATTCTTATAAATTTTCATATTTTCTTCACGAGCAAGCCATTAAACTAGAAGTCCTGAAAAGAGAGCAGAAGCCATTACATTGTGTGGACCAATAATGGTGCCAGTCCATGAACGCATATAAATGTCATCTCCATCATCCATTCCATAGCTCACAGTACCATCGCCAATGCCCTTTTCTCCACGTTCAAGTTCCTCCAGCAACCTGAAGTTCCTAGGAACTGTGATGGAAAGCAAACACTTAGAAGATGCTTAAGTTCTGCCATTGGCGAGACATCATCGTCATATTCAACTCTACAATCTGCAATGTACAAATTATTTAATCGATTTGCCCTCTCAAAGCACAACATAGAAAAAGAGTGGACCCAACCAACCGGTTTAAAATCATTTGACATCCATTAATTTTATTCAATGAGAAGTATAATCGTATTGATAATTGTACTAAAATATTCAAGAATGTCCCTTCAGACATTTCTCCTATGTTCAATAGGGTGCTCTAAAAACCATCTCCTGTATCAAAAGCTTCATATGCTATCACATCGATGAAACAAATTGATATTTGTACTAAAATGAAGAAAAGATAGAAAATAGAAGGATGAAATTTGAGAGTTATCCCCTTGTTCTCCTAATTCCAAGCTACTTGGAGTAATCATCATCAGCCCTGCCCATCCTGCTTCCGCTCCATTTATTTTTATAACCACTTCCAATGAACTAATCTCTCCAACCATTCTGATAAGCTTCAACTATTCCATATATCCACCACTCACCCAGACGCCAGCAGATAACAGCTAATATTAGTTGCCGCCATAGAAATCGCCTTGACCTTAAGGCAAAGATTATGCTAATATTCCCATTTGACAGCCCTCATCCAACCAAGTGCCTGGCATTTCAGCATATGCCAAAAACTAACAGCCCAACAAAATAAGCCGCAAAATTTAAGGAAGCAACTGCTCATTAAGTTAGCTTGTGCCTATCTCGAAACACATCATACACAGCACATCAAAATTTTCTCGCAATTTGTTCGGCTTAGTCACTACTGACCTACCTTCACGAGAATCTGAGATTGATAGTAACAGTCTGGAAATTCCTAGGCATGGATGTAAACTCAAACAATCAAGTCTCAAATTACATATATGTTCAAACTAAAACCATACTTCATATGCATCTGGTTACATCTATAGTTTCCACCCAGATCCAACTCCCTTCAGACATCTTAGTCTTAGTCTTAGACCCTTGAACTTTGACTCTGCTCAAATTACGGTTTGATCCAAATAATATATATATTGCAATATTGAAGCTCTCACTGATAATCCGTATCAAGCACCACCACGTTTACGTATCGAGTTTCTTGTTGTGAAGTTCTACAAACCAAGAAAACTGTGCCTGTACTCTCTATCAATCAAATTAAGGAACAGATTTTCATATGTTTATACAAAATATAATCAGGTGAGGTTTCTTATTGACCAACAACACATAAATCAATGCACATTTAACATTGCACATGGATTGACATTGTGATTAAGCAGGTATACCCAATTAGGAAAAACAAAACACCTCAGAAGCACAACCCAACACAGACAGAATGGAGCCATGTTATGTTTTTTTTAAAAAAAATTCCTAATCTTTCAAATGGAAAGAACCACTTGTCTGTCAGATGTTCATTCGCAGCAGTATATTATCACAGTGCTAGATGCAGCCTATGACAGAAAAATTCAAGATTAACATGAGAGCAAGAGGCACACAAATGGCAAAAAAGGGGCCATCCTCAGTAAATTGAGGAATAAATGAAATTAATTGATAAGTTAATTAATATCTACAACAATAATTTGTAAGAGAAACGATGATGGATAATATTAGAGAATTGAATATCAACAAGCCAGTAAATAGCTAGGAATAATAGTACAATACAATATCTGGTAGAAGGTTGTCCTGTAGCGAGAGTTAACTAGCCCAAAGAAAGAGAGTGAAATTTCAATAAGTTGCTGCCAATTTGAGTGGGAGAGATACTTTAGATAGAAAGAAAAGAAAAACGAGAAGAAAATGAGGTATTATCCTAACAATAGAAAGTTAAACAGTAAATATAATAAATAAGAAAGAAGAAAGAAGTGAAGGAAGGAGAAGAATTGAATTAGAAAGGAGAAGGCAAAAAATAAAAACGGCGGGAAAAGAAAAGGAAAATGATGTAGCATTAGGAAATGGCGGGATGGGGGAGACCCTATAACTTTACGACTAAGGATGAGCTCAGTACAAGATGGAGAACAACAGACAAGGCAGAAGTCAAAATATACGGAAAGCATGTGCCTTGTTTGCTATCAAAGAGGGAAAATAAGGGCTGACTACTGAAGTCTCTTGAGTAAAGCATTCACATTGGTTGTCACAAACTCACATTTACGGGTGCAAATGTCAACCCAAAATATGCAACTTATTCTATGCACCCCAATGCCCCATGATCACTCAAGTGATGAAGGTTCTATGCATATTGCCTCTCACTGAAGATGCCTAGGAGACAATTGAGGAAACCATTGAAAACATCATTGTCCAAAAAATTGGGGATAAAGAAACTAGGATAATCTCCCAACCCAACCACATATCAGCCTAAAATGAGAATTTGCAGAAAAACAATTAACATCCTAATGTATGTGTAAATTAACTATTTTCATTTTAAGAAAATAGCATAATTTTCAGTGAACACTTATATATCAGCATATGAGCATGTTCTAATATTTACAAATCCAATTGTTCAACCTTGGAAGAAAAAGAGCTTCAGTTAATCTTTCCAAGTCTAAAGCTTAAGGGATATCCAAACAATGTTATAGAAGTAAAAGGCGGTCTCAAGGCTTTTTCTTCTAAAGAGGCAAGGCACAAACCTCAAAGTAGTACAAGGGATCAGCATCAATCTAAATACAAAAGCATAAATAAAAACCATAAAACTGCATTAACAAGTACTGCTAAACATAAATAAAGATTCTAAATGTCATTCTTAATATCATCATTATCATCACAGACAAGATCTACTCATTCTTTACGTTTTTGTTTATAGAGTTCATAGCCTCATCCAAAGCAAATCTCCATCCTGAGCCTCAAAAGTCTTTGAAACTACGGTATGCATGCAATAAACAAAAGTCTGGAACAGTCAAAAGTAGACCATTCTCCTCCTAGTTTAAGTTTAGATGTTTAAGATGATTAATAAAATCAGTACACCTTGAATTGACGATTACAAATTGGATTACAAAAAACCTAGCCGACGTATAAGATGATGTAGCACGAAGACCTTACAGGCTTCAAATAAAAATCGTATCATTAGAAGAACCCTTGAATACATGTACCGAAAACAGCTGAGAGATACAAGTATGTATACAACAAAGAAAACTGTGATTCATCAATCTGGAACGTGTCGGAGTTGCTATTTCACAAAACAAATGTAACCAATAGCCAGTAGCCAACCCCCGCCCCCCCCCCAAAAAAAAAAAAAAAAAAGATTAGCAGATATCTATCCAAAATAAGCCACGGGGATCATACACAATAAAGTGAGCGGAGTTCAATCATGAAGGTCCAACCATTAGTTTCATACCAAAATTAATCTAACCTACAAAATCAAGTATAGCATTTAGATTTTGGAGCAAACCGAATCTCATAAAACACATACAGCAAATCGGAGTAACAGAAGAAAGTACATCAACGGCGGAGAATGCAACGCACAGATATTAGCAAAGGGGTCAAATAAATATAGACGTATTGAACAATTAACATGAACCCATCGACGATTAACAAAAATACCGACGAAATAGTCAAATCAGCCAAAAACTTTAAAGGATGTGAAAGAGAAAGCATGAGATCAATCAAAATTTCGACGAACAGATGAAAAAAGACTGACCAACAACACTCGAGCCTCCTGAACCAAGCGTCATAGATGAATAAAAAATGGTTAATTTTGATCAGCTAACAAGGATCTGATCGAAGAGTGAAGGGAATGGAACACTTGAAGAAGAAGAATCTAAGAAGATAAAGGACAGAACCAAGGGAATAAAGAGGAAAACTTGAAGGCTTGTGGAATCGATAGGTTAGAAAAAGGGACAACGAAAAGTAATTATTATTTCGGAATAAATGACCATGCACTAATTATTTAATGGGCCTTTTTCTTCAATAATCAATGGGCCTCGGGACCCTTTAGACAGACCATTGGGCCTCCATATTTTGAAAAACTAAGCCCGTCGTGCTTGATTAATTGGGCCTCGAGTCAAGGTCGTGGCCGAATACATTGGCTTGGGTAGCTAACCCTCTCTTTTAAGCCTAAAATGATCTTGGGTGCTATATTTTAGTCTGAATTGTGTTATTTTCTTGGGACTATGATTAAGTACGACCTAACTCCATCTAAGCTCATGGATTGCTTCTTTAATATAGAGTAAAAAAAATAAACATTTCAATTTTTTAAAAAGGATTTAGCCACATGACAAAATTTTATTGGACAAATGAAGATAGGTACACGTTTTTTCATTTTCTTGGTTTTGTTGTTTCTATTTCTATTTTATGTCGACTATAACTTTTGATCCAAATCATTCTTAATATTTTCTATAAAAATTGTTACGATTTAATAATAAAAAGTTAATGTATCCTTGAATTATTGTTTTGTTAACATATTTGAATGCATAGACCGACTTCTCAAGTGCTACTTGATTTAAGAATCTCAACTTATTAATCATCTCTTGCTCATGAACATTTATTTCAAGTGAAATGTTCATGTATTATGAAAACAATTATTTAATAATATGCTAGCTTTATTTTATAGAATGATTTGAATGAAAATTTTTAAAAGATTAGAACCATTTAATATATATATATATATATATATATATATATATATATATTTACAATATGGGTGGAGAAAGAATCAAAACTTTGACTTCGAACTTGATAATAAATGTATTTATGTCAGTTGATCTATTCTCATTTTGGCAACTATTTAATATATTTAAGTTCTTTTTAAGACCATAAATATTTAATATTAAAAATAATAATAGCGCGCAAATACAATTTTTCCATCCACAATAACATTTATCTTCACCTATAGCAATCAATATATTTTTATTCCATATGACAATAAATAATATTTCTAATCAATGATTGTTTCACACATTAATTGGTTACGATTTTAGTAATGATTAGTTAAATTAAAAATGCATATGTCAATCTGAACATAACTTAATGAATAAAATATTGATTATCATTTTTAAAAGTTGTTGATAGTTGAATCTCCGATCATCTTGTTGAACTAGAAAAACTAGTATAAACTAGAATCCTACTAATCTTCAATTGAAAATGCATTCTAATTTTTTTTTTCTTTTTTCTTTTTTTTTTTTTAATTCAGTTTGTAAAAAGAAAAGAAAAGGATAATGTTCCAATTTTACAATGTCCTCCAACGGACAAGAAAGGAAAAGAATATAAAGATATAAAATTTGTAACATTACAAAGGTAGGGATTAGAGGCTTAAATATTAGACCCTAGTTAAAATCTCTAATGGCGCAATCTCAATCAATTAGGCTCAAATTGTTGAAGTGAGCGTAAATAGAGAGCATGTGCTTCCTTCATTGAGGTTGATAGTTTGATCATCTATCTCCATAATTATTGTATACTAAGAAAAATTAGACGACTCAAATTATATTATGTTTTTTTTTTTTTTGAAAAAAATACATAATTGAAATTTGTTTGGTCATACTAAATTATAAAAAATATCCTTGAATTTTGTACTTTGTTTAAAAAATATCCCTAAATTTTCAAATGTTTCATTAATACTATTGATCATTCAAAAGAAGTTATTATATAGATGGAAACTTTTTATCAACACCTCATTTCACCTTAATCTTCTATTGTCTCTCTCTCCTCTACTTCAATATATAGTCTAAACAGTTCTCTGTTTTCACTCTCTTCTTTAATACTCTCTTATTCATCTTCTTCCATTTCTCAATATATCTTTAAAATTACTCCTTTCAATTAAGATATATAGGCTATAGCAAGAAGAAAGAAGAATAATGGAACCTCCAAAGAGCCTTAAGATTTAAATGTTTTACTAATGTTGTATGTTAGTTGTTGAATGTTAGTTAGTATGCTTATATTTAAAAAACAAAAAATGAGGGTATTTATTTAAGTTGTTTTCAAATCGTATCTTTCTTAACTCGCAATAACTTCAAAGAAATTGATTATTTAAGTATTAAAATTTCTTATATTTATGTTTGGACATGCGAAATGAGAGAGGGCTTCTCCTATTTATTCAAAGTATGATATTTAAGAAGAGAGGAAAAAAAAGAGAAATGTGAAAAATTTTAGAGATTGATGAAAAAAGAGGATTAATGGGAGTATTGAAGCAGTGAGGGAAGAAAATGGAAGAGGGAGGTGATGAAGTATATACATGAACGATTCTGTCCATATACTAACGAAATGATATTTTTATTTATTTATTATTTTCTTTTTGCAAAAGTTAAAGGTACTAATGTAATTTTTGAAAGTTTAGCAGTATTTTTAAAATGAGATGCTAATAGTTTCTGTCCATATGCTAATAGTAAGTGTATTTATTTATTTTTCCTAAAAAAAAGTTTAAGGGTATTGATGAAAGTTTTTAAAAGTTTATAGGTATTTTTTAAACAAAAAAACTGTATTTTTGAATTTTTTATGAAAATTCAAATGTATTAATGAAACTTTTGAAAGTTTAAAAGTATTTTTAAAATAAAATATAAAGTTGAGAGATATTTTCTATAATTTAGCTTAAATTATTTATTATATAATAAAATGAGTTAGAAACTAATCTAAGCTACTTTATTTTCCTTTTGATGTTTACTAATCTAAACAACTATGGCGGAGAAAAGGACTTTTTTTCTTGTAAGTTTTTTTCTTTTCTTTCTTCCTTTTTGACAAGGGAGTAAATGTTATAATTTAACTAATGTGTGCGTTATATATTTGATATAATATATATTTTTCTTTTTGTTATACTTTAAAAAAAAAAATCGAAAATAGATCTAATAACTTTTTTTCAAAAAAAAAAAAAAAAAAAAAAAAAAAAAAAAAACTCAATCTTTAATATTAAATACAACTGTAGTAAAACTTTAAAATACATATTAAATAGAATTAGAAATAAGAAAACTTCCATTAGTTTGAAAATATTTATAACAAGCTTTTTTTTTTTAACCTTTGAAAATGGTAAAAACAATTATTTTTTAAGATCTAGATATATTTATAACATTTAATGGGTTTATGGAAGAGAGTAATAAGTAGATGGAAATCAAAATAGAGTTGACCTAAATATAGCATACAAATAGAAGCTAAAATGATAGCATGTCCAATTAATTCATGTATTATTTTTACATAAGTTTATTAAAAGAGAAATAAAAATTCAATTAAATGCAAAATGAATGCAATTTCACCAATGAAAGAAAGTAAAAAAATTTCCATAAATTTTGATAAATAAATTAATTGGCAGTGTAATTCGTATTTATCTCAATCTGACGCCAATCGCATTCCAATTGTCCTCAACTGTCTTCAAACAATTACTCTTGCATTTATGCCTTTCTAATGTACTCTCTTCTGTTATATAAATACCATCCCATCTTCATTTTTCCTATTTTTCAATCATCCAACTACTTTCAAAAAATATATATATAAATGAACTCAATGAAAAACAGTTTAAGTTGAAATGATACGATGAATTATATTATATTATATTAATACTTTAATAATTATTGAATTTTGCATGATAATTATTTTTTCTTTTTCAAAATTGAAATTTTATTCTAAAATCTATCTTTTAGATCATATAGTCTAACTTTTTTTTTTTTTTTTTTGAAGTATTGATATGCTAAAATTTACTCTAACTCATCAACTTAAGCTTTTGGTTAATTAGTAATTATGTACCTTCAAACATTTCTTAAAAAAAAAAGAAAACATTTGTCCACTAAAACAATTACTTAAGTACATCACCAAAAATGTATCTTTGTCAAATTTTCCCTAAAAGGTTTTCTTTAAAAAATTTATAACAAAAATGAAGATCGTTTTTCATGTAAAATTATTGGTATAGGCATTCTTAAAAAAAGAAAAAATTGATATGGACAAGTAAATCATGTATTTAGATGAATTAGAGATTTTAAAAAAGAAAGTTCAAATAATTAATGCACTATATATCCAAAGTCCAATATTCTTTGGCAAAAGAGTATCAAAATAATGATTGAATTAAAAAAGAAAAAAGGTTACGTACACAAATACAATTGTATTTGGCCATCCATTACAAGAGTCAAAGAAACCAACAAATATAACGACAAAAACTTTCCCTTTCATGAATTGTCTATTCTATCATACATTGATAAAAAAAAAATGATCATAAATATATGAGTAGAAATAACAATCTCTATTAATATAAAGTTTTTTAGATGTCAACAATATCATATCCCTCTAGAAATATGTGGAGATTTTATTATCTTTTATAACCGATCTTCTAGTCTTTTAATATAAAGGTGTTGATTTTAACTTCATCTTAATATTGTATGCATTATGTTCAGTGTTTGATCTCTAAAAACTGGATTTTTCCATTTTAATTTTCAACTATTTCATATTTCTAATAGACTAATATATATATATACATTTTATTTTTTAGTTTTTACTACATTTGAAACAGGTCAGAAAAATTCAATTCTTTTTAATTTTCTCTCATATAAGTGTAGTAATATACAAATATTTTTGGATCTTTATGAAAATTGACTATATGATTTTTTGCTTATATATTAGGTGAATAATTCTATAAATATTTATAATAATTTTATAATCAGTATTACTTAATCTATATTATATATCAATGCATTTAAAATTACATTTATATGAAGGTTAAATTAAAAGTTTAGTCCTTCAGTTTTTAAAATTGTTGCTAATAAATCCTTAAACTTTCAATTTTGATTCTAATCCATAAAAATGTCCAATAAATCTATAAATTTCAATTTTATATCTAATAGATCTTAGAAATATTAAAAATGTTTAAAAATTAATTTTAGCCTAAGTATTTTTAATTGTTCAAATTTTAGTCCAAATACTTTTAATAGATCTTAAATTTAGTTCATATATTTTCAATAAATCTCCAATTTAGACCTTCAACATTAATTTTTATCGAAAGTGGTTAAATAATAATAATAATTTTTATAGAAAAAAAAAGATATTATGTGAGTATATATACACATTTTATAAAGAAAATTCTAATAAATATTTTTTTAATAAAAAATAGACAATAAATTAACTCTAAAAACTAAATTTTAAATTTATTTGGAATAGAAGGACTGAAATCAAACCTTTAAAAGTATAGGAATTAAAATAATAAAAGAAAAAAAAAATAGACCAAAATAATATTTTAACCTAATAGCAATTTACTCCATTCACATATTAAAATCTAAAAGTGTACCTTTATATATAATATAGGGATTTTATTATTATTATTATTATTATTATTATTATTATTATTATTATTATTATTATATGCAATTCACTCTCTTTAAAAAAGGGAAACAGAAAATTATCCCATCAATCATCATGGACCACATTGAACCTTTTACCTTATGAAATTGAGATTGATAGAATGAAAGTTTCCTTAAAGTATACCCATCAACCTTAATTTATATCCTTAATATTTTGCACTTCTGGAGAACAACTAAACAAACCCATACTTACATATATGTATATATCTTAATTTTGGTGTAGGTTTCAATTATGCATGCATTTCTGAGCTTTGAAATTTTTTCTTTAATTTTTAATTTTAAAATTGTTATAATCATTGTGAAAACATATCTTTAATAATTTTAAATCAATTTTATGTTTGAAATTACATTTTAGATGCTACTTTTAAGAATTAAAATTGGTTTTGAATGATGAAAATATATTTAAAGTGATTTTAAACAAGACAGTAATAATTTTAACCATTTTAAAAATTACTTTCAAATTGGCTATGAACACAAATTTTAAATTATAAATTTTTTCAAATAAATAAATTGAATTTCGTTTAAAACCCTGTTTTTTTTTCTTCTTAAACTTATTCTGATTAAAGTATACTGGTGAGGAAAAGCTCTTGATTTTCTGATGGTACTTTTATTTTACAGCTTTTCTGATGGTACTTTTATTAGTCTGTTACTCTCATTCTATTCCATTTAATTGAATTTTGACTAATCCTTTTTTAAGTAATCTCTTATTTATGTTTGAATTTTAGTATTAATCTAACTCAACAAAATTCAACATTCAAAATATTGAAGCATTAAAAATGATTTTTAGTACAACAAATGGAGTAAGAGAAATTTGACCTCAAATATTTTATGCTTATTTTTTCTGTATTATAAATTTAAGATATTTACGGAAAAAAAGAATTTAAGAAAAAATTAACTAGCTATGATATATTTAATTTTTCTGGCATATAATTTTAAACATTAGTACTACTACCAAACTACGACATCATCGTGAGGAGTAAAAATTTTCAATAAAACAAATGTTAATATAATTTAAATAAATAATATATCAACTTATTAAAAAAGTGTAAAAAGAATTCTATATATTTTTCTAGATTTTATTATTTTATAATTTTTCAAGAAAAAGTACAAGTTACTACATTTTTTTATTTTATAATTTTGCAAATAGAAAAAATCCATTGACATTGAAACCTTTACCTTTGGACGTATTTTTGGGAATTCAGGAAAAGAAAATATATAATCAAAAGATTCTAGAAAAAAGTACAAGTTAAACTCTGGCTTAACGATGTGTTCTGCAGATGACAGAACCGTGGAAGCTGAGACCAAACAGAAAATAAAAAGATGAAGAAAAAAAGGAATTTGGTAAACCATAAGGAAAATTTTTAAACTATTTACAAAAAAAAAAAAAAAAAAAAAAAAAAAAAAAAATATTAATAGACATGGATGAATTTCTATCAGCGCTATTATAATTATTTAAAAATTTTGTTATTTTGTATAAATAATTTTCTAAATTAATATAAATTCATCTTCTCAACTCTATTTTCAGAAAAAAGAAAAATGGGCACTTCCATGCTATATAAGAAGATAGGCTTCCACTTTCTCCCAACAAAACTAGACCTTTTTCTTTTCAATTTCACATCTAAAAAAAAAAAAAAAAAATTATATAAAAAAAAGACATTTAACAGGCAAATGGAAGTTGAAGATAGTTTAGATTTGGTAATTTTATTTTTCTGTCTCTAGATCTTCCTGGCGGCGGTCGTGGACGGCGGAGCTGAGGCGGCGCCGTCATGGAGAAAATCAAGCAAAACAGAGCTCTTGCATTTTGGGCATTTGGGTTCATTCTCCGACAGCATCACGTACATGAGACACCGAGGGCAGCCGACCAGCACCATCGATGTGGCTTCCGGGCTGCTTGAATATCGGAGAGCAGCCCCGCCGTCGTCCTGGTTTAGCTCCGACGACACGCATGAGCTTGGTGGCGATGTGGGCGACACCGTCGCTGATCGGCTCGGCGATGACATCAACGGATGTGGCCGTGGCGGCGACAGGTTCAGCTTCAACTCAAGCTTTGGAACACTTCCACTGCTTCTTCTGCTCATTGTCTCCTACTTTTCTTCTCCTCTGTTAAGATAGAATAAATAAACCAATTAACTTATCAGAATCTATAAATAGAATTAAACGTAAACTTTGAATTTAAACTAATTTTGAACTTCCACAAAATTCCACTCAATTTGAGCTATTTTATATGAGAGGAATGGAAGAAAAAAGAAAATGACATTTCCTCCCCTGTTTGAGAGGGTTAAAAAAAAAACAGAGCTTGAGTTAGAACTTGAATCTTAATCTTATAATGTCGTTTTCTCCCTATTTCATATAATAATGTACTGATAAATTTCAAAACATTCAAAAGAAAAAGAAACCCAATTCATAAATTTTCCATAAAATAGCAATGGAGAAGGAAAAACAGAACTTGAAAAACTTTGTAATATGCATTAGCATATACCTTGAAGTTCTGAAAACCAGACGGCGGTGATGGCGGCGAAGGAAGGCGGAGGAAGTTGAGAAAATGTGAGTGAGTTTGTGGCAAACATAGGACCCCGGGGAATGATTTATATAAGGAAAGGAAGGTGGGAAAGTGGGAGGCAAAAGAAAGAAAGAACAGAGAGAGAGAGAAGGGCTTTCTTTAATATTTTTTCTTTTCCATTAATTTAGAGAGAGAGAATTGAATTTTGAGGAAATGGGTGGCAGAGAGTGTAAATTAATTTCAGGGGGGGGGGGGGGGGGGGGGCAGGAAAATGAATTAATGTGGGAAATTAAAAAAATGCAGCAAAGTAATTACGGAATTTTAAAAGAAAAGGCAAAGGGTCCTTACTCTTCATTGATTACATCAAGAGTCGGTGTTTAATTTTTAGAGAGAAAAACATTTTGGCTGCAGAAATGAAAGTTTGCCGACCGGTATTTATTTATTTTTTATTGAACTCCAAGAATTAGCTGCCTACGTTCGGCGACACTTAAATGACCTTTTTATTATTTAAATCAAAATCAACCCAATTTCTTTTACTCCCAAATTTAATGACAGACGCCAATTCAGATTAAATGGATTGCAAGATCTTTTGAATTTAAATTTTAAGGTACATCACTTTTCCCCCCACTCAATTCTAATACCTTTTTTTACCTGTGACTATTAATTCAAATTTAGAGCTGGGTTTCATTAGTTTTTTTAATAATTAATGAACATTTTAAATTATTGTGTCACCAGTTTAAATTACCTGTAAAACAAAGGTTCTCCTCCATGATCTCCTTTGTTCTCAATCAAATGTAAGATTTGGGAAGTTAAAAGTTATCAATGTAGTCGTGTCTAAAAAGTCTCTAAAATTGAATTTTATTGTGTGGTTAATAAATTCTAAATATATTTGATTTTTTTTAAAAAAATTAACTATATATTAGATATAAAACTGAATTTTACATATAATAGAACTCAAACTTTGAAATGAGTGTTTAGTAGGTTTGTAAATTTTAAAAAATGTGAAATGATCTATTTGACACGAATTAAAAATTTAAGAATTTACTGGATACAAAATTGAAACACTAGGATCCAATAAGAACTGAAGCTTTTTCGACTTTTCTAAGGATAATAAGATTTACTAAATCTATCGCTCAAGCGATAGAATTCTATCGCTGATAGACAGTGGGAATTTTCTATATTTGTAAATAGTTTGATATTTTTTCTATTTATAATAATTTTCTTAAAAAAAACATTATATATTTCTATGACATTAATGAAATGAAAAAAATAAAAGTCGTTTATTCAATTTTAGTTCATGTACTTTAAAATGTCCAATTTTAGTCTTATATTTTTAATAAATTTTAAAGTTGGTTTCTCAAAGTTAATTTTTATTGAAATTGACTAAAAAATAAAGATAACTTTCATGCAAGGAAACATAATATATGAATATATCTTCAAAATTTATAGTTCAAATGGTAATAAATAACATGAAGTTTTTGAAAAGAAAAAAAAAAAACAACAATAAACAAGTAGCAAGGACTAAATTTAAGATTTTTTTAAAGTATAAGAATTAAAATTGAACAAACTTCAAAATATAGGGACTAACATGGTATTTTAACCAACAATAAATAATGTTAAGGTTAATTTTGATCTTCAAGTTCTATTTGGTAATGGTCGTTTGAGGCACTAAGTTGGTTATTAGTCTATGATTATTATAGTCGGTAGGTTATAATAGTTATGGATTATAATAGTCTATGTTTGAAGTGTAAATATTTTAGTCGGGTTATAATAGTTTATGTTTGAGGTGCAGATTATTTTAATTCAAGTTTAGGTTTTTTCTACTGTGTTTTTTTTTATTATACAAATAATATTACTTTAAATATCATATTTTATTAATAGTATAAATTAATGGAAGCTATTTCTTAATTTGTGCCTAGTTCAACTGATTAAAGCAAATACTTACGTTCCAGATATAAAAAAAAATTAGGGCTCTCAATGTTATAGAATTACAAATTTCGGGCGCAAAAACTTGCAAGTTTCCAGAGGTTTGGCTTTTAAATTATCAATTAGTTACATATTTGTTAAAATGGATTGTTCTTATTTTATTAAAATTTTTGTTTGAATCAAAATTTATTTTCTTCTTCCATTGAACCTGATAAAAATTTGAAAAAAACAATCATTTCTTTACATTTTTTATATATTATTTCCTACGGTTCAGTCCAATTTTAACCATTACAATCTATAAGTTTAAAAAATTATTTAATTTTATTGATTTCATTTTCTAAGAACTACACTGCAAAATAATAATAATAATAATAATAATAATAATAATAATAATAATAGTAAAAAAGGAAAATAGTACGAAAAAAAGGAAAAAAATCTTTTTGATCTATAGATTTTCGGTCTAATTTTCCATTTAGTCTCCATGTTTCAAAATGTTACACAAGTTGGTATCAAAAGTGTTTTTACACAAATTTGTTAGATTTGTTATACTCAAAGTGTTTCTATTAATGGCAAATTACTATGAAAGAAGATTATTAAACACTATGAACTGATTGTCGGAGATGATCATTGGAGTTGGACGCTGAAGGGAGTCATCGAAGTTAGTTGTCAAAATTGTGAGTTAGAGGTGGTCTTTCGTTAGCAGTTGTCCATCGGAGTTGGTTGCAGAGGTTGTCGTTGGAGTTAGCCGTCTTCAGTAGTTGTTAGAGCTAGTCATTAGAGGTAGTTGTTGCCAAAATGGGCATAAGATATGATATTTGCTAGAGTTGGCTACCAAAGTAATCACTAAAAGTTGGTGGCCAAAGGTGGTCATCGGTATTAGTCGTCAAAGTTGGTGAATAGGTGGTCGTTGAAGTTGTCCGTCAAAGGTAGTCCTCGCCAAAATTAGACGTCGGAGGTGGTCTTCATTGGAGTTGGTCGCCAGAGGTGGTCGTCGAAGTTGATCGCTAGAGGTGATCGTAGTGGGTGGAGTTATTAAAAATATTGGGGAGAGAAAATTAGTTATTTTAACCACTTAGTTGTAAATAGTAACGGGAGTTAAAATAACCCATACTCCCCATTATTTTAATACAGGACTCAAATGTTAGGTGGGTTTACTCTCCATTATTTTAACACATGCCCCAAACATTAGGTGAATTTACTCTTCATTATTTTAACACACATCTCAAACGTTAAGTGGGTTATTATGCCCACTCAACCCACTCCAAGTTGAAGCTCCAAACATTTTCTATATTTTTTGTTTTTTATTTTTTAAAATTAAGCTTAGAAACATTACTTACACCTATAATTTTATTTGTTTTGTAATCCACTTTTCACACACTTTGAAAACTAAAAAAAAAAAAAAAAAAATTTACTTTTAAAATTTTACTAAGAATTCAAGTGATCTTTCAAGCAATATGAAAATAAAATTGAGGAAAAAATAAATATAAATTAAAAAAATTAAAAATAATATCATTACCAAATAGATCCTAAATATTATAACAAACTTTCTTGGTAAGAATCAATCATCCTTCGACCTACCTTAATTCTTTCATATCGATATAAATTTTTTTTTTTTTGGTCAAAACACCCTTTTTTTTTTCTTTTAAAAAAACCTATGTAGATTCAAATTAACTCTTTGCTATATATATTTTAGGGGGAAAAAAAACTTGGATCTACATTTCACAAAGCCTAAAATTACTAAAAACTACCTGCATCTATACTATTATAGGCCAACATAAATCCTTTGTAAAATTTTCATTTCTTGTTGTGGCTTTTTATTATCCACTTTTTTTTTTCTTTGAACAATTTTGGCAAGGAGTTGGAATTAAATTGTTTTGCAGGTAAAAGACTTTCTTTATTTATTAATTTCCCGCGATTTTTTGTCATTTTCCTATGTAGTGTCCTATTTTTTACTTTACTTCAATCCATTATGCAAATGATAGAAAACATCAATAATATATATTAAAGAATATAGCTGTTAGTGGTCCCAAAAGACCCAAGGGTCGCAACGGCCTCTACATAAAAACAAATAAAATCATAATTCATTTCAAAATTACCATTTAAAAAAAAAAAAAGAATTATGCTACAAAAAAAAATTAGCGTAGTGTTTGGGAATATAATTTATTATATATGTAAACATATATCATTCCTTGTTCTTTTTCTTTTTTGGACATTTCAAAAAAAGAAAAAAGAAATACATTGACAATTACAACATATAGATTGTTTGTAAAAGAAAAGACTTATTAAGTACGTCTCTATGATTTTTATTTAATTCAATTTAGTTCATATAATTTGAAGGGTTTTAGTTTGATATAGTTGGATTAAATCTCACAAAATCATCTTTGAACCACTTAAGAATTCACACGTATTTTTTTGAGAAATTTTCAGAGATGGAAAAAATGTCAAACTATTTACAGATAATAGTAAAAAAAATAATGATAGATATTGATAGACTTCTGTCAGCATCTATTAGTGAGACTTTTATCATTTCTATTACTGGTAGACTTCTATCAGCGTTTATTACAACTATCTAAAAATTTTGCTATTTTGTATAAATAGTTTCCTTTATTTTTTTATTTTTTAAAATTTTCTTATTTTTTTCCTTAATCCTAAAATTTAGAGCAACTGATTAAATAAAAACACTAGTTCATTGTCCCTATACTAAAAAAAAATGTTGTATAGTTTATATGATAATGACTTTGTAATGATTGAAGATAATCTACGAGTAGTCTAATTGAGCATATAATTCAATAAATGAGGTCGATAGTTCGATTCCTCACCCCTACAATTCTATAGTAGACGAGATTTGAAATCATATGAATCAAATGAAATTAATAATTTTATATCATAAGGACCAAATTAAAAATACCTCATATCATATAGACCAAAATTATAATTTATACATTTTTCTAGTAGAAATATAACATGATATATGAAAAAAATTATTATTTTGTTTTTAGGTTTGAGTCTAGCTTTCATTGGGTCCCTAGATTTCAAAAGGTTACGCTTTTACTCAAGTTTTGTATTTAATTTTTATTTGGTCTTTAAATTTCAAAGTGCATATTATATTTTCAACCTTAAATTTTAAGTTTATTTTTCATTTGATTCTTATATTACAATATTTACAATTTTACTCTTTTGATTTTTTAGTATCACGATTTGATGTTAATTTTTTTTAACTAATTAAAAGTAATAAAATTAGTTTTCATTAATTTTTTTTGTCAATATTAAAATTAACTATAAAAATTGCATTATCATAACTATTTTAAATTAATTAACTGAAAGTAAATTTCGAATATCAAAAGTGAGCATTAGTGAAAATTTGGAGTAAACTTGAAATACAAAGGATCAAATAGAAATTAAACTCGAAACACAAGAGTAAAAGTGTAATATTTTAAAACTTTTAGATTAGAAAGAAATTAGACACAAAATTTGGGATCAAAATAATACATTTTCCTATCATGTATTCATCTCATTAAATGACTATAACTAAAAAAGACTTGCATTTTAAAATAAAACAATAGTAAAAAAGGATAATTTTCTGGGTCTAAATAAATTCGATCGAACTGCTATAATAAATTGAATTAAACACCTTAATTAATGTCTGTTGCGACTTAATGAAGGAATGACAACTGCCACATATTCAATTATTCACGTTTAGTTATAAATATGGAAAGAAAATGGACCCATTATCATTTTCGTTTATTATATATACATTTGAATCTAATTATATTTCCATCCTTAAACATTTTTATATAATCTGGATTAGTTTCTATATATTCTGTTTTAGTTTATTTAAAATAATTAATTTTAATTATTTAGATGTATGAAAAACTTATATTAAGCTAGAGAAGATTATTTAATTCTACCATTTAATTATGAAAGAAGAAAATCAATATAAATGTGTTATAGGTAATTTTAGTTATTTAGATGGGTTGAGACTGACCAAAAGTTTGGGTCCAATCCCATCTTCCTATAGGCATGTTTGGTTTAAGAGAAGAGATTTCTTAGGCTAAAATCGAAAAGGCATGTCGATCGCCTAGGGCCGAGGCCGACCCTAGCCTCATGCCTCCAATCAGCTCGAGAACGACCTATATAGATCCGATTCTTTTCACTTTAGTAAAAAACTGAGAAGGAAATAGTCGGATACCCTAGATCAACCTCTTATACAAACAACATAACACCTCAATAGAGGGTAAGTTAGTTCTTATACTCTCAGACCCCGAAGCTTCAATACTCTTTCATTCTTTGACTTAAGCATCAAAGAGCATGTATGGCAAACATCAAATTGGTGTGTGCATGTTTTACTTTTTCTTGTAAGTCACATTTTTCTCTTCTTTAAAATAAATTTACCATTTTTATTACGTGAAAATAGACTCTTTTTCCTATATGAATTTTGGTGTCCACAATACCAATATCTAATCACTTAAATTGTGTATTTGGATGGACTTGCAATAATAATGAATAAATAAGCAAATAATGATGGCATTTAATTGGGGGAGAAAATGAAGAGAGATGGTATTCAAATATTTTCTATTCTAAGTCAAATATTAGTGTCTAAAATTTTCTATTGCGTCCAAATCGTATGCATGCAAAGGGAAATCGTGGAAGAAAAATATATCAATAACCTTAGCCAAATAAGTCAATACTAATTAATTAATTAATTTCTCTTTTGTGGCTGAAAATTCAGTAATTTGCTCTTCTTTTTTAATAAAGAATATTAATGCTTGTATTTATTTTTGTTACCTGTCTCCCTCATTATCATTCTCTTGTCCAGCTTTACTTAGTCAAATAGTCTCTATATTGACCTTTCACAGTTTAATGTGAGGATTCTGTTGAGTTAATTGCACATGGCAAAAAAATTTAATATATGGTCTCTAAATTTGAAATATTCCAAAAATATAATGTTTAAATCTTTATTTCTGTTTCTTTTTTTGAAAAATTATTTCTGTTGAAAAATACAATCTTTATTCTCTAACTTCTTCATTATTAACGAGTTAATTTTATATTTATTTATTAACTCAATGTGTTATATTTTATAGAAATTAAATCTTATCATTTATTAATTTGTGTTCGATTAATTAAATTCGAAATGCACATTAAAATAAACTCTATGTGGATCATGTTATAATTTTCTTTTTTCCTTTTTTTTTTTAAAAAAAAACAACGATGTAACATAACCCACATATAATAGCCAAGGTTTAGATATTTCATATTTGATAATAATTTAAGGTAGATTTTTTTTTTCATTGGGTCTCTAATCCCTCTAGGTTTTAAAATGACACAATTTTACTCTTAAGGTTTCACTTTTGTTTTAATTTGGTTCAAAAGTTTCATGATTTACACGACTTTAATTTTTTACTAAGTACTCACTTTGGTATTTGACATTAATGCCTATTAACTATGTAAAATAATTATGAAGTGAAAATTTAAAATTAATTTTAATGGTGATGAACAAAGAGTAAAACTTAATTAGTTATAATTTTTATAATTCTTATAATTCTTTTTAATTGACATTTTAAAGACTGAAAGTGAAGGGTAAATCATATATTTTGAAACTTAGGGACTAAATTGAAATCAAATTTAAAACTTAAGGATTAAAAGTGTAATATTTTGAAACCTAAGAACCAAATGGAAACTATACACAAAACCTAAAGACCAAAAAGATAATTTATTATTGGATAAAATGAAGACCAACTAGACGTTGGATGATGCAATAAGAGCAACCCCATTGTGACGGCCCAACTAAATAAGTAGTCGAAAACCTAACTAAGTTATGTAAGGTCAGATAGAAAATGCAGTAAAGATAGTACCTATATTGAGGAACTCATGCATTAAAAAGACATAGAAATTTCACAATCTTTATAAGACATATATGTTACTTCCTTCATAATTAAAATTTTGAGATGAAACTCCATGTTTATCTACTAATTTACTCTACTATGTAAAATAAAATGTGTCAAACTCAACTATAGTTAATATCTTGCCTTCCATTGCTAGATTTATTATCTTGCAAATAATCACCAGTCACGAGGTCAACTTAATTAGGTAATTAATTGACCTAACTCGCCTAATTTAATTAGATAGATGGACGAATTAATATGAAACAAGGGGAAATTAAAATTGTCACCCGCCAAGAAGATATGGCATAACTTTTTGATTATGTATAGAGGGAAAATTGAATATATGAGACAAAAAGAATACAAAAATGCAAATTTGTTTGGATAAAGTTGGATTAAACGACTCCAAAATTGATAAAACATTGATTTGGTTGCGGGCCTAGATGGTCTCAAACTCTGCGGTTGTGACTTTTAAAAGTAGATATTATCTGACCCACAACCTCTGCCTTGTGACAAACATGTCAGCATATAATCTCTCATAATGTTTTTAAGGTTTTTTTTTTTTTTTTTTTTTTTTTTTTTTTTTTTTTTTTTCTTTCTTCCACTTGTGATTAGTGTAACAAAACAACATGATAATCCTTTAAGGTTACTTTCTTCATGTTTCATCCTTTAAAGTTCTTGAAATTAAAAAAAAAAAAAAAGAGTTAAAAGTTAATTTGTTAAAAATAACAAATGAATTATTAAACTATTGTTTTGCTAGTCTATTTAAAAATGTGAAGAAATGGATTTTATCGTTGTATACATATAAGTTTAGATTTTATTGAAGGTTAGGTTAAATTTTGTGTAAAATAGCGTATGAGTGATGTTTCTATCTATATAGTAATAAAACAATAATTTAATGAGTATATTAAAGATCTTTTTAGAAAAAAGGAATGAAAATTTTAAAAGATAATATATAATTACTTCAAAGAATAGAGACTATTTGATATATTAGGATTTAATTTTAAGTATTTATTTGAGCGAGCTTGTAATATTTTATAGTTTACGCACTTACTACTTTTAATAAAAATGCTTTTAATTCTTACATATTTTTTTTTATAACAAATTTATTTGATTACACTACATTAAAAAGGGATTCTATTGCAGCTTTGATCCAAAAACTTCTAAATCTTTTATTTTAGTATATGAATTTTAAAATAATTTTTTTGGGTTGTTGTCATTCTTTTGTCATTCATTATTTAAGAAATGGATAACATATGGTATCAAATGTGTATTATTATATGTTAGGGGTAGAGTAAACAAATTTCATAGGAATGATTAAAAGTTTGCAACTTTAAGAAAAGTAAATGATTATTTTTAGATGACTAAAATAAACACGAAATAAGGGGCCAACATGAAATTTAACCCTAAACTCTAACAAAAAGTCGTTTAAAAACTAAATTTAATAATATTTTAATGCTAAAAGAAACGAAAATTGTAAATTAACCTATTTAACAATGGTTTAAAGTAATTTAAATGGTATTGTATGAATAGAAATAAGAGGTAGGTTAAAAGTAAGTAGGCACATAAAATTGGGACACGGTATACAAAAAAATAATTAAGGATATTAAATCGTGTCACACAAATAGAGGTATATATCTCTTAAATCCTACATTAATAATCATCTCTCAAAAAAGGTTGACCCTCATTTTCTGGATCTCTCAATTATGAGAATTAATTTTCTCTGTCTTTTGCATTCTTCAAGTCAACTTTTACAACATTTAAAAGAAATATATATATATAGTTTTTTCTTCCAAATAATCAAATTTCATATAGTTACCACTTACGAGTCTAATCTATATTTTTTAATATATATATATATACGCGCTACCGCACGAAGACATAACAAGAATAATTTAATAGGAAGATTTTATTTGATTCGATTAATACGATTTTTAATTTGATTTATATGATTTTAAAAATAAGTTATTTTCAAATATAAAAAAATGAATCAAAATTTTTTCAAATATAGAAAAATTTCACTATCTATTAGCGATAGACTAGTGATAGAAGTCCATCACGGTCTATATCATTGATAAACAGTAAAAAAAATTTATATTTGTAAAGATTTTGATTTTTTTCCATTTACAATAATTTTCCTTAAAAAATTTTAATTTTGCACAAATGTGAATATAACTCAATTGGTTAAGGTATAAATGCTTTGGATAGAGAAGTTAGAGGTTCAAATCACTTTGTCACATATATTTTTTTAACTAAAAAAAAGTTTCCATTTAACATGTGAAATAGAGAGATTTGAACATTTGACCTTTTGATCGGGACCTATATCTTAACTAGTTGAACTATAAATTTGACACATATGAATTAGTTACACCTTATAAATTATCTCTAAAGTACTTTTACTTACTTGAAATTTCACTTATTGATTTTTTTTTATCCTTACTCAATCTTAAAGTCTGGTTAACGAAAAGGTAAACATTGGTTCATTGCCATAAAAAAAAAAAAAAAAAAAAAAAAAAAAAAGAGAGTCATATATTTAGTATAATAACGATATAAACAAATTATGTGAATTAGAGATTATTAAACCAAATAAACGAAATTGAAACTTTTAAAATTATATAAATTTAATTAAGTTTTTAAATATTACAAAGACCAGATTAAATATAAAATAACTAAGTTGATATTTTAAATAATATAAAGACAAAATTGAAATTATGCCCAAACCATCGGACCAAATTTTTAATTGATCTATTTTATGTGTTGGTTGGATGGATTAAAAAACTTTAAGGAAAAAAAAAAAAAATTTCTCACGTAATACACTATTTTAAGGGGAAAATAGAAGAAATAAAAATGTAAAGAAGTAATCATGTATATGTGTGAATTCAAAACATAACTATAAAGTAAGAATGGACAAAATAATATTGAAATACCAAACAAGTTCTTTCCTTGTCATACTTTTTTCCTATTTGACTTTAAGCCATAAATTGATGATCAAAAGGAAAGGTTATGGTTCAATATTTAGGGTAGTTTGAAATTTGATGAATCATATCATTAAAAATCTTCTTTCACTCAAATACAAAAAGGGATAGTTTGAACTTTGAATTTTGATTTGTGTATTTTAGAAGAGTTTAAGTAAAAGTAAGATAAAAATAAACATAAGTTTTGTTAAGGGTTGTTTTCAAATATAGAAAAATTAGTCAAATTATTTACAAATGTAGAAAAATTTTACTATCTATCAACAGTAGACCGCCATATAATTCTATCGCGCTCTATCAACAGTGAAAATTTTCTATATTTGTAAATAGTTTGATCTTTTTCTGTTCATAGTAATTTTCCTTTTGTTAAAATTTTTTAAAATAGTTTAAAAGAATATTTAGCTTCTAAAAGTCCATTTGAATTGACTCGAGAAAACAAAAATATTTTTTAAAAAACTCATTTTTATTTAAATTCTTTTGATAAAAACGGTTTAAAATACACCTCAAAATCTATTTTGAGTGGTTGCCAAACACTTTAATTTTTTTCTAAAATGACTCATTTTTTAAAATTAAATACTTGAAAATGTATTCCAAACACACTATAATAGTTCAATGATGAAAAGTTTGGTGAAGGACAAAGCATAAAATTAAGCTCATATTAAGCCTCACATTATATATATTTATTTTTTTTAAAAAAATATATTATCCCTTTTTAGTCATTGGTGTGTTCATAACCTTGTATTATTTAGAATGAATGAAGTTTTTTCTCCTAAAACTATGAGTATGTGAAAAGAAATTTCATAATTGTTTTTGAGATTTATTAGAATAAGATCTCTATTAGTGTTAGACGGTTTAGATAGAGTCCAAAAGTGATACGATGATATTTATTATAGAGATATTGAAGAGATTTGTTGTCTTTTGCATATACAATAATATCGACTTTTTATGTCTACTTTTATCTTTTATCATTCGTGTACTTTTATCTTTTATCATTTCTTAGGAGTGTTCAAAATATTCGATGATCTAAAAAATTCAATCAACTCAACCCAACATGGTATGGATTGAGTTATTAATTCATTTGAGTTGAGTTGGATTCAAATAAATGAAAGTTTTATGGGTTGAGTTGGTTCATAGGCTCACCAAAAAAAGTATAGTTGGATAACTGTTTTTAAACCATTACTCTCTTTTTCTTATTTTTGTTTAGCCATTTGTATGTTTATATTTTTAGAACGGAGAAAATTTTTTCTCCGAAAACTAAGAGTATGCGAAAAGAAATTTTCTTTAAAAAAAAAAAAAAAAAAAACTTTAGAACAAGATCTATATTAGTATTAGATGGTTTAAACAGTGTACTTCAAAAGTGATACCACCCTGACAAATATTTTTGTATAAAGATATTGAAGAGATTTGTTGTCCTTTAGGCTTTACCTATACAATAGCATTTACTTTTTATCTGTACTTTTATCTTTTATTATTCCTCTCCTTTCTTATATATAAATATGGGTAACAAGAAAATGTAAGAAAGCTAAAGCTTGAAACTATCTTTTTTCACCCTGACAAATATTTTCATAATCATTTAAATGTTTGGATAATGGAAGTATGAAATAAAAAAAGAAAAAAAAAAAAAAGAGAAAGGGCATAGAATTCAAAAAATTGATTGAATGTTAGGAATTCAAAGCTGTGAAACTTGAAATTTCAATATTGAAACCAATTCCCATTGAATGTATGTAATGTGCATTTAGTAGCACACCTATAGACCAGCCATAAAATTTGGATACAGAGAGGAGAGAGACAATATTTATACATAAATAGCAATGTGTTGTACAACTATAAATATTATAGTTTTATTTTCATATAATAAAATGAAATATGAGTAAATTTTCAATATTATTAGTTTTTTATTTTCTTTTTCCTATTTAATATGCAATCCTCAACTTGAGTATCAATGAACATAGCTATGTTAGTTAAAGTGTTAGCCATGCCTCTTAAAATCACACGTTTAATACCCTACTTCTATATTTAACTTGTAATACTTTAGAAAATAATTAATATAACATTTCGAGTTCTATTTAACTTGTAATACTTTAGAAAATAATTAATATAACATTTCGAGTTCAAAAATAGAGAAAATAGAAATGGCTTTGAACTTAAACCCAAACAAAATGATTTAACTCAACCTAATTCCAATTATTTAGATATGTTTTTGTAATAATACAATGAGTTTTTTACCATCCAACTTGACGAGCTATACTAATTTTTACCATAAACTCCAATTTCATCAAATTAAACCTTAAACTTAACCGTGTTGAAATTTTTACTCTATGTTCAATTTTTGCTAAATTCGCCCCCTAAATTAAATAAAGAAAGTAGAAATCTTTTAAATAATCTAATTTCAACAGGATTGGCAATCAAACAAACCTTTCAAAACTCACAAATTTCAGCAAACATCTATGAACATATTTTTATTAAAAATGGATGTTTTTCCTCATGAAAAAAAAAATCCTATATTTTTTAACCTCAACAAGATTTGGAACAGAGATTCTTTGTTCCCTTTGGGCCAGGGACAAGACCAACAGAAAATTTGAAACTTTTGCCCTACTCCTGGAATGTACTATCTGAAGTACCATAATTGTTCTATAATTTAAAGGTAATTTGACCGTGCATCAGCACAAAATGCACCTAATAGTCTAACTTTTGTCATCCAACTACATTCTGGAGCTCAACATGTAAAACAGGGCAATGGATCTTTCAATAATTCGACTTTGAATGCCATTATTTCAAATTTTGTGTTTGAAATTCAAGTTCTTTCTCTAGCAGCCCACCATTACGCGGTGGCGGCCCCGGCTCATCACAGATAAAAAACTAGAACAGGGAAGGAATTCACAGTAGCATCTACAATGACTTATAATAGAGCTTAGATTTGATGTATAGTTATCAGTGATGGATAGAGTTGAACAGGGAGACAATGTTCTACATCTACAGTTAAGTCCTATCAAAATGTAATATTGATTCAGACTCAACCCCATCATGAAGCTAGATTACTGATTACTGATTACTGAACAGAAACAGAGCTTGCAAACAACAAACGTGGCGTTCAGTTCCATGTGACCTAATCATCTAGCATCGGCTGCTGGTCAAACACTGTTAGAAGTTCAGCCATGGGCGTCACCGTGCTATTCATGGTCTCGTGTTCGCCCTTGCACTGGAGTAACTGTCTTCTAAGACTCCGCACCAGCTCATTCAATCTCTGGATATTTTTCTCCTGGGAAAGGATAATCTACAATAGCATTGAAATAATCTTAGTATTATATTTACAAATCATATAAGAAACCAAGAAGACTATTGTCAATTTGTCATCCTCTCGACTTAGATTCTACTAGAGCAATCGCAAAAGAGAAGATATTGAACAGTGGATCATGAATAAAATGGAGAAAAGAAACAAGAAACGGAAGTAAAAGAGTAAAATAGGTAGAATTTGTCAAACATTCATGAGGTCGTCAATTTGCTTGGCCCGGTGCAACTAGGAAACTGAAACTTCAGAGAATTAACTTTAGAAATAAAACGATGTAGCATACTTGCTGTAAGTGCCTTAATTAAGATCGCTGCATCATTCTTCCTCTGATTGAAGGATAAGGCGAGATTAGTTGATTTATGCATGTGTAAGCTAACTTCAATACTAATAGTATTAGAAGAAAAGGTATCAGCATGCCAAGTTGCCTAAAAACATTTTGAAAGAAAAACACATTTCAGGCCCCGGACTAGCCCATATGACAACAAACTAAGTCCTAAGACAACTGATGCCATTTAACTTCCAAAGATATTTAATATTAGATGACCATGATTTGAACCGTAAAAAGCATCCAGGTTTACAGTTTGCCCTCTTGATTTAGAAGATCAACCAATGATCGTTGATGCATTTCACAAGAATTGAAACAACGAGAACTTTGACAAGTTAGCGATGTCAGATGACTGGCTATAGAGTCTACAGGCTATGTATTTCATGCAATACTGCCATCTTCTGGATCATATAAGATGGACATGAGCTTTAAAAGAAGCAGAAACAACATAATAGTCTTTTGGTGTGGAGAGGTTACAGGTTAGATACAGTTCTACTTTCTCGGTAAGAAAACGTGTGAAAGAACGAGTGTACCTGGCTACTGATAGAATTGAAGGGACACCTAAGTTAATGTTGTAGAGGATTGGTGCAACCAGCAAGAAGAAATAAGCACACTCCCACACTATACAAGGAAATACGATCAAATGGTTGGCACATGAGACTGATGAGAATTTTGTTAGAAATGACTTGAGCTTTTGGCCCATTGGAAAAATACTTTAGAAAAGTGTCTGTCCCACATGGAAAGATTTTGTTTTGGGTGAAGGGTATACATACTAAAGCTTCCTAGTGAGGTTGCAAAATGTGGGTGTAGTGGCAGTAGAATCTTTCCTCACATGTGTGTGTCGCTGCCGCCATCTGTTAGTTCGGGTAATCACGCTCGCATGTTTTTTCTTTTTAGATCTGTACGTTTTCTTCTCTGTTTTTCTCATATATTGGGCAACATTTCAGATCTGATGAATTATCTTCTTCTTCATCTTTTTTCTGCTCTGAGCAAGCTATTCCTTTGTGATTCCAATCCTTCTCCGACAAGTGCACGTCTAAGATAGAAGGTCGTGTTAATCTTGGGGGGCAACTGACAATTAGCGATTTAGCACCAAGATCGCGCTGAGTTTTGCTTTCAAGGTTGTGGTTCTTCCACGGCATAACAACGATCTACATTTGGTCCAACAAATTTTAACATAGAGAACTACAAAAATTTCCTTGACTTGTGCTATCAAGCATTGCAACGAGGCCTCTAATTTTTTTATGATTCAAATGCAGGAAACCCTTTATAGAGAGGGAGTTTGAAGATTAGCTATCCTCTGTTTTCTATTTCAGATAGTACCGTGCTTACTCATAACAGTGATATAGGCGCAAATGATGTGAAAATTTATGCATTTTCTGGTGTAAATCACTACATCATGGTTTCAACACTTCTGGTAGGATGTCCCATATACACACCTCTAAGGTTTCATGGAAGGATCTCATTCTGAAGGAGGTTCAGATTTTCTCTAAGCTTTTAAGAGCAACAAAACTAATAAGAAAATCAAAAAAAGAAATTCACGTGCTGCATTTTCTCCAACTTCTTGTGTCGACCATATAAATGCAGAAGAAAACATCGGCTATTTTTTTTTCATGCATTGTTCGTACAACCAAGCAATCTACTTCTCGAGATATTGGGTATTTGTTGATGATGCAAGCCGAACATCTGGAATTTCATTCAAGATTGTTTGTATTTTCCCTCAAGGTAAAGCCAAGTCCTTAGGAACTATGCTTGAAAAGCTCTCTATTTGTCCTTATGGTCGAAAAGGAATCTTTGAATATCATTCTAGTGAATCTTGCGGTCTAGCATATCATATAGCCTCTAAATGGCGTTCCATTGATAAAACTGATAGATCTTAGATTACCCATCAGTCACATTCACTATCTCAAGACAGCAAAATCACACACAAAGAACACCCTAGCACTTTGAGAGACAGCCAGACAGGGAACTCTCCCTAGTCTAACCCTCAAAATTTCCTAACTTTTAGATGTATCTCAAGTGTGGGGTGTTTTTATAAACCCTAGAGAGCAATTCCTGAGGATTCATAAAATGCATATATTGTTTCCTATAATGACAATAGCAACAACAATTGAACATCTAATCATTGAAAAAATTAAACGCCTAAAACATACAAGTGCTCTGGCAAACTAATGAGAAAAGGAGATAGATAAATGGAATTTCACCTTTTCTTTTACAGCTTCCTCTCTTTCAGACATATGGGGTTCTCTCTGTGAAGCGTTTGGACCTGCTTCAAGCTCGTTCTCATACTGTTGCCTCCACTCAAATTGTGAGGAGAAGACGATCAGTAACAGCAGACAGACAAGAACCCAAGGTCTTGACATTAGTACAACCAAGTTTTATGTTTTCCAAAAAGCAATCAAGTTACCAGTCCTACCCAATAGCTGCATATACAGACTATGCATCAATATAACTCGATAATTATAAGTCAAATAAACTAACTTACTTGATACATTCTTTTAAAAAAAAAAGAAGAAGAAGAAAAAAAAAAAACTAGAAACAAGAGTGGAATATAGACTTGAATAGCTAAAATCAAGTTACAGTTAAATAAGGAGAGAACATAATCAAGCTCAATTTGATTCCTAATAGATCTACAAGAAACAACTCAGATTAACTTCCGCAATGTTCTTCGTCAAAGTAAAGAGGGTTGGTTTTTTCCCCAACATTCAAGACGTAAATTCAACAGATACACAAAACTTGAAAGCTCCAGAATGGTTTCAAGTGTTTACCCTAGCAGAATTCCATTTCCCCTCTCTTTTCCTAGAGAATTATAATTCAACACAACGAAAACTAAGACAAACAAAAAAAGAGTATTTGACAATTTCTAACCTATTCCCAAAATTTTCTCACCTTCCAAACACAACCTGAGAATCCACAGAAAACCCAGAAAATCGAGCAGAAATCTTCACCGAAATTACCATCCACTAATGTAAACCACTGAGAAAAGCTGAGAACAGCAATCCCTCAAAAATATCGAAACCCAAAAATGGGAAAAGGATGAAATATAACAAAAACAGAAATCTGCAAGAAATATTGGGAGAGTTGGAATCATAAACGAAACCCACTGATCGAACAGCGCATCTCAGTTTAGTTGGAGTCGGATTTCTTCGAGCTGAAGCTCGTGAATTGGGTCGAATTCGGCCGAGTTGAGCGACAGTAAGCCTCGCACGTGTCCACCATTATCAACGAGTATCATTTCCAAGGTTAATTCTTTTTAGGACAATAGGGTTGAAAAATTCGAATCAATTATCAAGCTATCCTTGTTTTGGCCATTGTTAAATTACATACATTACAACATAATCAATAATTAATCTGAGAATTAAATGACGATTGTCTAATGTATTTGATTTGTAACCTGATGTAGTTTGGTGTATTTAATTTGTAATTTGACGACAGTTGAATTAAAATTAAATTGATGACTTAAAATTGAAAATAAAGTAAGAACTCTTTTAAGCGTTGTTTTATCCAATTTTTTACTTTGTGAGATTATTTCTTTTAAAAAAAAAAAATAAATAACATGGTTCACTTATATATTAGATTATATTTTGTCTAATTATTGTGTTATAATAACGATAGATAGTAAACTTTTTTATATTTATAAATAGTTTGACTATTTTTTTATATTTAAAAGCAAAGTCTAATTTTAATTTATTTTTTTAATTTTAAAAAGTTTTACACTAGTTCTCATGATGGGGCTTTTTTCAATCTCAATCTTCATTTTTTAAAAATTTTAAAATTTACTACTTCTAATTTAATAAAAAAAAAAAAAAAAAAAGTTACCAGAACTTTTTTCTTGCATGACAATTGATGATAAATTAATGTTTTCTACTCTGACATACACGACTTCTTCCATAGTTTAGAATTTGTTTATGGAAAATTTTTCTTATAGGAGTGAACTCGCAAGACTATTTATGATGTTTAGTCAAATCTTAAAAATTAAATTCTAAATTTTAATTTCATAGGAAGTAAATTCAAGCTTCTTGCAAACATAAAAAATTAATTTTGTAATTTAAACAAAATTTTAAATCTTATGAATGAAATTAAAACTTGATCGAAAAAAAACTTGTAATAAGTATAATCACAATAATAAAGATTTACACTCCGTAAAATAAATAAATAAATACATGTTTTCTCCAAAAACAAGTATTGAGTCAAAGTTTTATTTTTTTTATTTTTTTTTTGTTAATAATGTATTGGGTTACATTTTCTCCCAAATTTCCGGTTGAAGGGCGATCAAGGAGAAAGAATCAAACAAACGTAGCAATCTTTGATTCTGTGTAAATGGGTAACGCTCAATCGCCTCGAACAAATCCTCGCTTCGCAACAGCTTCCAGGTCTCTCTTTCTTTGCTCTCTTCACGCATTCACAGATTTCTAATGCATCAATTTCTTCATTCAATTCACTTATGGCTGCAGAGCTTTTACCCAGAAGGAACTCGAAGATCTCAAGTCACTGTTCCTCTCCCTTGCCGCTCAATCAAATTCCGATGGCAAATCCGTATCCCCCTCTGTTTTCCAGGTCAGAGTTTGTAGCTTTTCTATTGTCAACATGGTTCATTTATGATTTTCTTTTTTCCCCTTCACCGATTCTCTGGGTTTTGTTCTTGGGTAGTCATATTTTGGTCTTCGTGGTCCTCTTGGAGAAAGATTGTTCGATTTAGTGACACAGAAGCGCAAGGATCAGAAGCTTACTTATGAAGACCTCGTTATAGCTAAAGTAAGTCATTGGGGTTTCCCTATTCCTCAAATTCAATGTGCATTCTGAACATTATGTCTCATCCATATTGTACTTCTTGTTCGTATATTATCATTTTTGTTAAATCAACACTAAAACCCACAAGTTTAAGCTGCAGGTTAAGGTAAATTTAACCTTTTCTTATCAATACCTTATCACTCTCCCCAATTCCCCAGTGGACTTTAGAAAAGATCCAAGAACTAGAAAATGTTAATTGAGGAGGAAATTTATGTTAATCTTATTGAACCCGAAAGCTTAAGTTGATGGGTTATAGTAATTTGTCTCTTTCTTTGTCAATACTGTATAAAGTTTCAATCAAAAGTCAATGCTGCTCATTCGATTTATCGATTCATTGATGGGATAGTTTAGTTCTCTAAGCTCATAGCCTGGTGGGGGACTCTTGAAGCAGTCTTTCAAAGGTTCAGTTTGTTACTCAAATCATTTGACTCTATAGTTCTTTTATTCTTCTTTTCTCACTCTACTGGGAGTTTCTTTTGGGGGAGAAATAATTGTGATAGGAATGTGATTTGAACTTTTTAAGCTCGTGACCCATGGCCTTGCAAGCGAGGCGACTATATTTACATTACAAATGAGGGGTTCAAGTCTACGATTGACGGGCGAACTAATATCTTCCATTGAACTTGCACCTGAGGTTTGGTGTTTGCTTTGTTTAAAACTAAATCCAAACGTTTGGAAGGACTAGAAAAGAGTGTGTAAGACATGAGGAAGTACAAACCTTTTCTGGTACTGTTGGCGAATGCTTCGAGCACCTGGTTTTTGGTCATTCATGAGTATTGATTTTTTCAACCCTTCTAATATTCTTAACTCTAGTTGATTATTGTTGTTATTTTGTCATCATTTTCGTTGAAGGGCACTTATGAGAAGGGAACAAATGAAGAAATTGAAGAGTTCATTTATCAGTTACTAGATGTGTCAGATGATGGTGCCCTTGGCAGGTAACATCTTCTTCTTCTTCTTTTAATGATTAACTTTCAATAAAGAAGGCTACTGGTTCTACCACCCACCAAATCCCAAAACATAGACTTCTGATTCAAAATTTGGTTGGACATGATTATATGTGCCTTCTTAGCTTTCATGCCAATGCCAGGTCTGATTTGGAATCGGTTCTAATAGCAATTTTGAATTATGTATTCTCCTCAACAAATAATGAACCTGGATTGGATTCACATCAGGATGCCATACAAATTTTTGTTCGTGCAGCAACTTTCTCAGAGAATAATGAACGATTTACGTATGAAGATTTCAAAAACTGGTGTACTCTGCTTCCATCTATCAGGAAGTTTCTTGGAAGCTTACTAATGCCACCTGATATAGGTATTTGCCAATTCTACATCAACTCTGTCCAGTACTAGTTTGATTTAAGTTTTTTCTCGCAGTGTAAGTTTGTTGGAGTTTGATTATTATTTTCTCATTCTTCTTAATTGATCTGTGTTTCGTTTCTCCTTCACGCATAATTATGCTTGATTTTGATTAGGCATTGTCTTGATACATTCACTCCAAAGTCGCAGGATTATCTAAAACAGATTGCATACTTACATCAAAGTTTTCTTTCTTTCTTCAGATCTCAAAATGAACTCATAGTCGTGCATTGTTCTTATTTCATTCAATGTACTGTTCTCTATCATCCCTGTCATAATATTAGATCAATAGTTGTTTGTCTTTAAGACAATTGTCCGTTTCGTTTGTTTTTATATTGCTAGAACCAACTATTATATTGTTATATTTGCTTAAAATACTTCACTATTTGACCCGAGTGCCAAACCATATCGAATTGATGGTGGTCTTATAATTCTTATGCATTTTTATGGTGGTTATGTAGGGAGACATGGTTGTCAAGTTCCAAGGCTGGTTTATGGGGAAAATATAGATTCTAATCTTGTGTTAATGAAGAAGGAATATGCTTGGCATTTAGGAGGAGCTCTTCCTCAGCATGAGCTGGAGGAGTGGAGACTACTTTACCATAGTGCAATAAATGGGCTGAGTTTCACTACATTTTTGGGTAACATAACGTAAGTAATTCTTTTTATTCTTTTATATATATTTTTCTCTTTTTTGTAGACTTTCTAATTTTTTAATAAGCAACAAGATAGGCATTAGGAAAAACAAATTGGAAGCACACAGAAGGCTTCAAGATGTCGAGAACTGAGTAAAAGCCAACCCCTCCAAAAAGTTGAAAAGAAAGCAAGAACTCTATACAGCTTATCTTATTTTCTCTACAATCCCATGTGAATGTGCATAAAAGATAAAATATACTAAATAATTAAAACTCGTTACCAATGAGCCAAACCAAAATATAAGTAGAGTATTAGCTTAAGTTTTATTTCTTTATTTATGTTTTCAAGCCAAGCTTTTAATATGATAAAATGAAAGAATACATGGAAAATTATATATACATATTCCAAGAGGGTCCCAACCTAAGTAGGGGCTCCTGTCGAACAAAATAAGGATACTTGCAGAAATCTTTATGCACACTTACAGAAATCTTTATGCACAGAGATCCAAAGAGAGCATGATATCAATTAGCGTAAACTTTTTGATTTAGTGGAGCTCCAAGGCAATAGATACACATACTTTAGGATATGTAAAAGAGATTTTTGGATTGATCAGGTTAGTAATTTTGATCTACACTTGGACTTATTGATCAATCAAACTTTTCCTGGACAAGGTTGGGATCTTCCTCATTGGGCTTGTCTTACTAATTTACTCTTCCGTATAAGTTGGCAACTGCAACCAAATCCATAAGAGGAGACAGCTTTAGAATAATTGGTTGATTAAATCTTTTTGCAGAAACGATGGAGGACCGACCCTGCTGATAGTGAAGGATAAAGAAGGTTATATATATGGAGGCTATGCTTCTCAGGCATGGGAGAGGCATGGTGATTTCTATGGAGATCTGAAATCATTTCTATTTCAGCTGTATCCAAAGGCAGCCATATTCAAACCAACTGGAGCAAACAATAACATACAATGGGTAACTTCTCCACTTGGCTTTCTAATTTCCATATATTCAATTTTGGATTCTGCTGTTTACAAGTCTTGTTTGGCAGTGCGCAGTGAATTTCAGTTCAGATAGCATCCCAAACGGCCTAGGGTTTGGAGGACGGGTGAACCACTTCGGTCTGTTTGTATCAGCGAGCTTCGATCAGGGGCAGACGTTCGAGTGTACAACATTCGGGAGCCCATGCCTGTCGAAGACGAACCGAGTAGAGCTGGAAGTGATAGAGTGCTGGGGAGTAGGACAGCAAGAAATGCAGAGTGAGAGTAATGAGAATAATGGAGTGAAGGGTAGTGTGTTGGAGAGGTTTAAAGAGGACCGCCATATGCTCAACATGGTTGGCCTCGCCAATTCAAGTGAATGATCACACAACTCAGTAGCCATCGACCCATGCATTTTGATTTTGGTTTGAGTATATATAATTCACGCTACTATACATAGGCTATTTATCATGTTGTTACCAAATTATTTGAATACATGCAAATTCCTTTTTGCTCGTGTACGTACTTGCTTTTTGTAATTTTCCATAATCGAAAGTGGTTTTAGAAATTTTGATGACATTAAAGATACTTATGGTGATTTTAGAGGGAAGCATTTAACTAGTCTTCTTCGAAATTAAAAAAGAAAAAAAAAAGCCAAAATTATAATTATACAATTTTTAATTGTTCATAAATAAATATAACTATAACTATCTTTTCATTGAATAAATTTGTATCTAACAAAGTTTCCAAACTACAAATTTTAAATTTTTTAATAATTAATTGATTTATTTTATATAAAATTAGATTTTAGGTCACTCTAAAGTCTAAACTTTCAACTAAGTGAATATGGGAACATAATATAATAAAACAAACAAGCCTTTTCGGTGATATATTTCCATTTATTTCAATAAATTTGAGGCTTAGAGCATCGAATCGAGCTTCTAATCAATGCCATGGTGATTTTCTACTTCATAAACTTCATCAAACAAAGATTTAGACAATACACGAATCAAATTGACTAATCAACTGATCAAGAGCCATAAACCAGCTTTACTCAGAAACAACACAATCCTCAAAAACTTTGAAACCAAATCTCTCTATTGAAGAAGGTTACTCAAAATCAATATGAAAATTCCATACTCTTTAACTTAGCAGAAAGTAACAATACTCATAAACAAAACTAAATCACAAAATTGTATAGAGCCCCAATAGAAAATCAGAAGAAAAAGGGGAAAAAAAACCCTAGCCGATGATCTCAGTACCTCCTACCGCGACCTCCCAATCCAAATCCAACCTGCTGCGGCACAGTCGGATCGACCTGAACAAGCCCGGGAATATCGTTCATTCCAAGTGCAGAAAGCATATCGAGAGTCTCCTTGTCGACCTCGATTTGATCGGTTTTAATGGCGGAGACGTCGGGGACGAAGTCCATACGGCGCTCGCGCTCTTCCTCTTGAAGCTTCAGAGAGATGCCGCGAACAGGTCCCTTCTGGATCCGCTTCATGAGGTGAGTGGAGAATCCAGCGATCTTATTTCGTAGTCTCTTAGACGGAATAATGGCGACTTCTTCGAGGATCTTCTTGTTCGTATGGAAGTCGAGGGTCATGCGCGAGTAGTAGCGCTCAATAACTTGACGGGAAGATTTCTTCACTGTTTTGGTTCGAACGCGACCCATGTTGCTGCCGGAGGAATAGCCTGCAGGCGGAAAGTGAGTTCAGGCGACGGCGGTAGAAGAGGCGGCAAACCGGAGCGCAGAATTTTACCTAAAGAGAAGAAAGCTTAGGTTTTGGGGATTATATAGAGCTCTTTTTAACGAAGGGATTGGGTTTGAAATTACTGGGCCTGTGTGGTTGGGCTGGTTTTGTGGGCCCACAGAGGGAGATCGGCCCAGGTATTATTTGGGACAATTTGATACTATCACGTATTTGAAGTTAATACCGAAAGTATGTGTTTGGAGTGCATAAGAAAGAAAGAAGGGAAGATAGAGTTCTTCGATAAATATATAAATTTCAATAGTGAATACTATTAAAGTTGGTAGAATTGAGTTATTTAACACCGACTCAGTCGACAGACCAAACACCTTCTATATTTAATTATGAGATTTTTACACATGAAGTATACATCATATATTTCATAAATGTCACATATTTAAAATTTTAATTATTTCATTATTAATATCATTTTTATTGGTTATTTTTAAATATAGAAATTTTTTATTGTTTATCAACGATAGAACGCAATAAAATTATATCCCTTGAGTGATAGAAAGCGATAGATCGTTGATAGAAAGTAAATTTTTTCTATATTTGTAAATAGTTTGATATTTTTTCTGTTTATAGTAATTTCTCTTTTTTTATTTTGATTTTATTTTTGTTATTTATTAGTTTCAGTTAATATTCATTTAGTGTAGGACATATATCATGGTTTATTTTGTGGTTTGTTTACAAATATACTATAAAATTTAAATATACATCGTATATATTGTTCGATATATAATACGATATATTTGAAGAAACTTTTCTTGCCTATATAGGTTTTGAAAAATTTATAAATATGAAAAACCTTTCTTACATACGTCTTTGGGTATATATATATATATTTTAAAACTTGAATGGTAAGAAGAACTGAAAAGTAGACTTTTGTGTAAAATAATAGCTCATTGGGCTATTCATGTGAAAAAAGTTATTAATAACTTTTTTTTCCATGAATTTAATAACCTTTTTCACATGAATAGCCTAATGATGCACTAATAATATACTTGAAATAAAATTTTAAGGCTAACTAATATACTATTAATACATCAAATGTTATATTTTAAATGAATTTGAACGAGTGCTAATAAACTATTTGATACACCAACGTAATATTTAGTATTGCAATTTAAATGAATACTAATATGTTATTGATACACCTATGATACTTGAAATACATTTTGAGTTAGTATTAATATACAAGTGAAATACGAATGATATACTTTAAATATATCATTATGAAGGATATACTTCATTTTTAGTATCAACAATATTATCACCAATATGTCTTTTTGTTTTTCTCTCTCTAAAGCTGATATACAGTCCTTTTATAAAGTGCAAGATTCAGTATTAACAAAATTTCTCAATATTTTTAATACTTATCGTTCACATGAGATTATGACAAAAACAAAATTTAATTTGTAAAAATGAAGTTGATTTTATTGATTTGTAGTAGTACTACAATCTCTAATGTATAATTCTCCAATATTTTCTCTCGAATATTGACTTTGATCTGAGGGCTAGTGAGCTTGTTCTCAAATTAAGAGAGACTAGTCTTCAATTTGCAGATGGCGAAGAGACGATTTTTTTTTATGAAGAAGAGACGATCAATTCGTTGAAGAACATACGCTCAATTTGTTGAAGAAGAGATAATCAATTTGTTGAAAAATAGACAATCAATTTGTTGGAGAAGAGATGATCAATTCGTTGGAAAAGATTAATTTGTTGAAGAAGAGACAATCAATTTGTTGAAGTCTTCAGTCTTTGAATCTTTTGAATTGTGTGAATGTTGAAATTCTCTAATTTCTTAATGGTTCAAATGATGAGTGACCTCCCCTATTTATGGAGTTTTGGGAGGTCTGATATATGTTCGGGCTTGGTTGACTTTTGGTCCAACTTTTAGGTTTAAGATTTAATTTAATCTATTTTTAATAAACTTTTATTTAAATTTGACTCAATCTATTTTAATAAGTTCGGGCTAACTTAGCTTCAAGCCTGATTGCTACATGTCATAAATTGATTCAACGAGCTGATATTGCTTGATGAATTAATGTTTAGATGAGTGGTATCATTTGATTTGCCTAGTTTTATTTCTTTAATTAATATTAATGTGATAATACGTATAGATTTGTAATTAGTCTCAAATTAATAAATTATTAATTTAAATGAATGATGTGACCCTTCGTGGCTAACCAAAATTTGTTAGTCAATGCTTATACTTCTACATTTAGATATTGGGAGGACTGCAACCTTTATTTTCGCTTTTCTAAAACAATTTATTTAACATTTCTAATGCTTATATTTTCCATATTGGGAGAACCATGAATTTACTTCTCACTTTTCTTTTTTGTAAAAACAAAATGAAAAACTTGTAAGAAACTTAGAAACTTGGAAAAATCTAGTGTGGGGAAGATCAAGGAAGAAGCAAACAAACATACATGAGACTGATGAGAAACTAGTGCAGAAAAAGCCTACTTGACCTGAAAATTATTATAATAATAAAAACCAACTTACTTGAGTTGCAAATTAATAATAATAACAACTTTATAACATTAAGGAAGAATATGAAAAAGAAAAAAAATGGTGATTGGAAATTATTGGAGATGTAATCTATCATAATTAATGTTAACCATCACAAATAAAAGAAGCAAAGAATTCTCGTAAGTCTTTTTACAGCTTAGATTACATAGATAGATTAGGTAGAGAGATAGATAGACTAGATAGATAGATTAGATAGATATATTTTTTTTTTGTACGACTGCCTCTCTCGTTCAATTCATATATGATCAGAAAAAAGAAAAAGAAATTGGGTAAATTGTAAATTTGATCTCTAAAGAAAGTTAAAATTTAGTCTTATGATTTGATAGAAACTCATGAATAGTCTCTAGAATTTGATAATCAAAGATCTATAGGACCATATCCAAATGGAAGAGGAGAAGACTTAGGCTATTGTCGTATAAAAAAAGACAAAATATATTTTTGGTCCTTAAGATTTGAGGCATTGTGTTTATTTGGTCTATAAAGTTTCAAAATGAACATTTTACTCTCGAAAATGTCCCCAAATTATTTTAAAATGATGATTTTAATTTTAATGGATTAGATAGATTTTCTTTTTCTTTCTTTCTCTTTCCCTTTCTCTCATCCCATCTCATTCTTTGCCAAAAAAGAAAAACAAAAATTCATAATGAAAAACTCTAATTTTATAAGATTAAATAGATACTAACTTCAAATTTAAAAACCAAAAATACATTTTACTCTAAAAAAAAATATATTGAAGTTCTGGAGGGTTGAAACGCACGTACATTAATTGTGGTACTACCTACGACAAAAAAAATTAAATTAAAATTAATGAATTAAAAGTAGGAAAATTAAATGCCTTAACTAGAAAATTTGGCACATCTCAACTGAATAGGGTTTAAAAAAATGTTTAAATTAAATAATAAAAAGAAAGAAATCCAAAAAATAATATGGTTTGACTAATTAGTATCTCTCCTCTAAATATCTAAACTGCCAGTATCATAAAATGTCACCCTTCGAAATAATAAAGCAATAAATCCAAAGCTCTCTCTCTCTCCCTTCCACCGATTCCTTCATTTCTGCATTTGTTGTTGAAGAAGATGACTCTTAATTGCTCTCCAACCCCTCTTCCAAGGTATATATGTTTCCATTCCCAAAAATCATTCCTAATTTCTTAATTCTCAATTTAAATATTTTCATTAATTTTGCCATTTAAAATAAAGCAATAATTAAGATTTAAAATTAATTTAATTAAAATTTTGTGTGGATGATAATGGGAGGAGAAAAGAAAATAAAAGGTTTACTAATATAGCTTTTATGAGCTAACATATTAAAAAATAATAGCTTCGATTTAAAAATGACAGTTTTTAAAAAACAAAACAACGAAATTTTATCTGAAAGCACATAGTTTTTAAAATTTTCAAATAACAAACAACATGAAATGAGCTTTTAAAAAATCATTTTAAATCTGTTGATCTTAAATCTCTCAAAATCATTATCGATTTTCATATACCCTTAACAAACAAAAGGAAGTGATTTTTTTTTTTTTTTCAACTTTCAAAAGTTCAAGTTGAGAGGGAAATATTGTTCTTGTTTGACATATTTAACAAATTAATAGCCACATCTTAAAAAACCAACTCATTAATTAATATAAAAATAAATAATCCCAGCTTCATAATTGAATAACGACATATTGAAGGTGTTGGGCGTGAACGTGATGGGAGCATTTTGGGGGGCAAAACATGGAGCTAGAGTAATGATACCGGAGAAAAGTGGGTGCATTCTATTCACAAGTAGCGCAACCACTAACATAGCCGGCCTCTCATCGCACCCATACACAGCCTCCAAATGCGCAATCCTAGGGTTGGTTAGGAACCTAGCCGCCGAGCTTGGCCAGCACGGAATTAGAGTCAACTGTGTTGCCCCCTTCGTCGTGGCCACTGGGATTGCAGGGCCTAGAGACCCAGTGCAGGCGGAGGCGCTCGAGACCATGGTAACTAGCTGGGCCAATCTCAAAGGTCGCGTCCTTAAGGCCGACGACATAGCTAAGGCCGCGCTCTACTTGGCTAGCGACGACGCCAACTATGTCAGTGGCCTTAATCTTGTGGTGGATGGAGGCTACAGTGTTGTCAATCCTTCCATGCTTAAGACTCTTAGGCTCATGGACTGAATATCTCTAATATATGCCTAATCAGGGTTGTTTCTCTATTATGAATTTTCAAATACTATCTTTGTGTCTTATTCAGTCTTTGTAGATTGTAATTGGGGTGTTTAAACAATTATGCTTTATGGGAATTTTGAGAGAATAATGATTAGTTATAGAGAAAAAGAAAAACAAGTTAGAGGTAAATAAGATTAAATTATTAATTATTATTATTATTAAGTTAGAGGGAATTGGTGCACCAAGTCTATCTATTTTATTTTGTAGTTGTGATGTTTTTAGTATTTCACTTAAGTGGAAGACTTCTCATTTGTACTTTATTTATCATTTATGAAACTCTCTTAATATTTCTTTTCAAATAATAATAATAATAAATAAATAAATAGAGAGAAGTAATATAAAAGGATAAATTTTAGAGGTAGAATAACTTTTCTAACCATTAACTTTACTCTACCTCTCTTTATTTTTTATAAGATAGCAAAAACAGATAAATTATAAAAGTTGTAGAATGAGCCTACGTTCATACTTATTATATACTAAATATACAACATAGTTATAAAGTATAACTTTTCAACATCCGATCAACAGAGTAACTCAATAGAATATATATATATATATATATATATATATATATTAATGCTCGATTAACACCAAAAGTCAATTAATTAACCACAATAATTGTATAACTTGGCAATAAACATAAAAACGTAAAAGATCCAGTCTCAAAAAAATATAAAATTTTTCTAACTCAAATAAATTGTGATAACTAAAATCTATAATCTGAAAAAAATAGTATATAAATATAAACATGCAGAAAAAAAAGAAGATAATGATACCTAAAATCAAAAGAATTTAAAACAAAACCTAAGATAAAAGTAAATATAACTTAAAAGAAAAAAAAAATGAAATTACCGTATTCCTGAAAAATATAACATTGCTAATAGCATATACCCATCACTCGTGATAACGGTAAAAAAGGAAACACGATGGACTAGTTTTCAAATCAAGCTCCAATAAGTGGCTATATACTCCAATTTTCCTCAATGGAATCATTTTCAAAGATTTGAAGCTCTTCTTTTCGTGAGTGGTTAAACTAATTTATGGTAGCTGATTTGAACATTTGTAAATCTTTAGACCTTTCATCTCAATAATAGTTTTTTAATGTTTCTAATTTTTTTTTTAAAAAAATGGCAGCAATAAACTTCTATAACAAATATTGTTATTAATTTCATGTAATAAAATAAAATAAATTAATTAAAAAAAAGAGTAGAGAGGAAATAGAGAAATTGATACCCTAATTTTTTAGTGTTTCATGTAATATAGAAAAACTATCTCAAATAATAAATACACAAATCTTAAGTCCACACACTTTAAGAAAAAATTGCTATGGAAAATAAAAGTTTGAAACTATAAAAATTCAGAAATATGGCTCAAATGTTCTAAAAAAGTTGCTAGTGTATTTCTTATTTATTTTTTCTTTTTAAATTTTTCTTGCATTTTCAGACTTCAAATAGAGGATACGATGCAAATATGGTGTTGGAGGCCACGTGTCGCCCATTCATTGGGTGTAAGATAATAAAAAAAATAATATGATAATAAAAGCAAGGTAGGCCGGTCAAAATGGAATAGAGAGGATAAATTGTCACGTGTCGGCACCGCATTAGCTGAAAAAATAATCATATAAAATTCAATTCGATGTTGGTTCAAAATCCTGATTTGTCCTTTTCTTATAGTGCCACATTTCGAACTTTCAGCCGCTCAAATAATTGTGATTCAGCCTCGAGGCTACCACGTGTCACCATTTAATTGGTTTCGTTTTGCAACGTCACCCACCACGTTTATTTTCTGTCATAATTGTTTTGCCTATATTTTTTGAGCTCCAATTTATGTATTTAAATTGCGTTAAAATTGTTGATTAAAGCTCAACTCTTCAACATAAAAAATATTAATAAATAAAAATAATTGTGTTATCATCAAAATATTAATTAATTTGAGATTAGTCAAAAACCAACCTATTGCTTAATAACATAACCATATAACTATCAAATAAAAGAAGAAAAAATTAAAAGTTTCTCTTATGCCGTAAATTTAAATTATTAAATCTAACAACATAACTATCAAATAAAAGAGGCAAAAGGAAAAACAAAGGTTTTTTTTTTTTTTTTTTTTTTTTTTTTTTTTTTTTTTTTTTTTTTTTTGCTTAAACCCATTTTAAATAGTATATATATTATTTTGAAATTAATAAATTATAACTTCAATTACTCGATATAACTATATAACCATCCAATAAAAGACGCAAAAGGAAAAATAAAAATTATCTCTGCGTAAACCTTATTTTTCCAACGAGAGGAATAACCCGTCTATCTTATTAAGAGTGTGAAGTTCCTTGGGATTCTCAACATGCCCCTTCAAGATGGTTCCTCTTGTAAGCTCACCATTCTTGATCGGATAAAACCAATTGGCAATGAGATGATTAACTCAATCATCTTATTAAGAGTGTACGGTCCCTTGGGTTCCTCAACATATCCCCTCAAAATGGTTCCTCTTTTGGGTTTACCATTCTTGATCGGATTCTTATTTCTTTTTATTGGATCGAATATTCGTTTCAACTTTATGGGCTCTAATATCATCCACTTCATATATGATCTAGAAAAAGAAAAAGAAAATAAGTATTATGCTAAATTATATATAAAAAAAATGTTCTTAAACTTTGTAATTTGTATAAAAAATATCCTTAAACTTTAAAAAATAATTAAAAAATTTCCTTACCATTTTTGGATGAAAATGGTTAGTGTGTTTTGTTTCAAAAGTTCAAAAAATACCCTTAAACTTAAAAGAAAAATTAAAAATACCCTTACTATTAATATATGATCATAAACGACTAATATGTCGTTGTAAAATACCTCTAAACTTTCAAAAGTTGCATTAGAGCCCTTACCTAAGGAAAAAAAAAAAAAGTTAAAAGTGCTCTTACCTTTTATCTACACACCCAACCACCTCCACGGCCTTTACCATTTCCTCACCTCCCTCTTCCATTAATTTTTCTCTCTCTCCTACTTCAATCTCTAACCTAACACTTATTTATTCTCTCTATTTTTCTCCCGTTTTATTCTTCTTCTTGTTAATTAATCATTTGACCTTTGTTTATCAAATACATTATTTTTGTATTTGGGTATACGTCATCCTTGTCTGTCTTGAATGTTTCTAAGAGTGAATGTCGTCCCACAAACCAACACGAGTCCTTTCAGCATGCTTTGTCCTCACTCACATGCATCTTAGGAAAATCCCCAGGAGGTCACCCAACATAGGATTGCTTCAAGCTAAGCACACTTAATTGTGAAGTTCTTATGATTGAGCCACCAAAAAGGAAGGTGCAGGTATAGGTAGTAACTTTTAGTTCTTTTAAGCCTTTCTTAACTATACTTTCATATCCTCAGGATTCCTCTCATTCGGATGTGATCTCGGTTCATTCATGTTCCCCTCCTAAACTCGGGTCGTTACACTTTTCGACTTCTAGAAAATTTCAAACAAATTGATCACTATATTAACAGCAGTAGGAACATTTGTAAGGCTAAGACTATTAATGGAACTTTTGAAAATTGAAGGATATTTTTTAAACAAGTATTAACTGTTGATATTTATATAATAATAATAAGTGTATTTTTTTAAAGTTTACGGGCGTATTTTTAAAATTTTTGAAAATTAAAAAATATATATTTTAGATACAAAGTAAAAGTTTAAGGATATTTTATATATTTTAGCTTAAATATTATTTGTAATATCAAGATTACTTAGTAAGTTGTACTTATACACAGTTTTTTTTTTTATGACTATGTACACAAAGTTATAACTTCCTGAAAAAAAAGTGTTTTTCTTTTTGGAATATCTATGTTTGAGCTATTTTTTTTTTTAAATATATAGATATATAGAATGGATAAAATTTTCGTATGACATCCCCAACTATCAAATTCATATATGATCCAGAAAAAGAAAAAAGAAAATAAATATTATTTGTAAAATGAAGTTGTACACAAAGTTATAACTTTCTGAAAACGATTTTTTTTTCTTTTTTTTGGCGACTTGGGACTCAAACCGGCTACACTCATCCTTGCAACTTTTATTTCACTTCATTATGTAAACGCATTAATTAGATCCGTCATTATGTAAACTACGTCATTGATAGCCTTGATTTCACTTCATTATGTAAGCCTTGATTTCACTTCATTATGTAAACTTTTATTTCACTTTTATTAATAATAATAATAATAATAATAATAATAAACTAATTAGGACCCAATACGTTTATAAGCTACAAAGTCTAAATTGTTAAATAATAAAAACAACATTTAGTTTTGAATTTTTTTTTAAAGATAGGGATTAAATTGGTTATAAATTTGAAAGTACCTTAACCAAATTGTTACTATTAAAATACTATAAGGACTAAATTGTCACAAAATTGAAAGTACATGGATTAAATTGTTTATATCAAAAGTTTTTCGGTACTAAATTTGTTAAAAATTAAGGACCAAAAATAAATTTTAACATAAAAATAAATTAATTGAGATCGTAACCAAGGTTCGAAATATCGACATCGATAGAGATATCGAGGTCCCGATTTTACGGAAATATTGATATCGATGAAAATTTCGAGAAACTTTATGGAAATTGGTGAAAATTGATGGAAATTGTTATAATTAGTTAATGAAACTATGATTGTAACTGAGTTCGACTATAATTCACCATTTTAATTATTATTTCTATAAAGAAAAACAATATTTAGATGTATATTGTAAAATATTTGTGTAAATGTCAATGCCAGAGCAGAAATTTAAAAAATAAATAGAAAAATAATTACTAAATTAAAGAAGATGAAATATTTACATATAAAATAATTGTAAATTGTTTATTATAAAATGAAATGGATACAAAAATGAAAAATCATAGCATTAAACTAACATAACATAACACAATAAGGATAGAAAAATTAAACCATAAATAAAAGGGTGTAAAAAGCATAACATTAAACATAATACAATAGAATGGAAAAGAAAGAAGAAAAAGAAAACTCTAGAAGTAGATAGAGCTTGAGAGAAAATGTGAGGAATATTAAAGAACTCACATCAATTCAAATTTGAGATGAAATGATGTGAAAATTCAATGGAAAAGATTTGAATGAAAATATGTTGTTTCTTGATGGTAAAAGAGAAAAAAAAATCTCATTGAGCTAGCATATCTAATTGTTAAAAAAAAAAAAAAACTCAAAATTTAGATGGAAACCTCGAAATTTCAATGATTTTGAGAAATTGGGAAAATTTTAATTTTTCCCTTACTGAAATTTCGAACCTATCGAAATCTTAAAATTTCAATAGAAATTTTAAACTATGATAGTAACTAAGGGTGATAGGTAGCCTTCAATTTTCTTAGTTTTTGCTTGAACCAAGATTTTAGGGTTTAAGGTGATACTACATTATGTTTGTATAAATATTACATGAGACTTCTAATTTTACTAACTAAACTTTTAAACTTTTGTAAGCGAATCAATTTAAATCTTTAATCTGTATAGCCCGAATTTAAAATGAGTATATGAATGAACCAAAAAATTTTAAGAGTATGAAAGTATAGTTGAGAAATGTTTCATCAGTGGACATTTCTTTTCGATGCCTTAATTATAGAAACTCCAAATTGAAAATTAAATTAGTGAGCTAAACTAGGTATAGGTGAAGGTTTTGGCAATGAAAACTAAATGCCTCAACAGAATTTGTCACATCTCAACTAAAAAAAAAAAAATATATAATAAATATTAAAAAAAAACCCTAAAATAATAATGGTTTGACCAAGCATTCTCATTGTCTCCTATAAATACCTCACAGCAAAGTGTCATAAAATCTCAGCCTTCAAAATAAAATCCAAAGCTTTCTCTCTCCCTTCCACCGCTTCCTTCATTTCTGCATTTGTTGTTGAAGAAGATGACTCTTAATAGCTCTCCAACTCCTCTTAGAAGGTATGTTTCCATTCCCAAAAATCATTTCAATTACTTCATTTCTTTTAACCCTAATTTCTTATTTCTCCATTTAAAATATAAATTTCCCAAATAAATTAGAGAATTAATGGAAATTACCGCGAAAAATTAAAAATAAATATACCCATTCGATTAACATGTGAAATCTCGGAGTTTTCAGACTGGAAGGGAAGGTAGCGATCATCACCGGCGGCGCAAGCGGGATCGGAGCTAGTGCAGTGAGAATTTTCCATGAAAATGGAGCGAAAGTCATAATCGCCGATATCCAAGACGAACTCGGCCAAAAAATCGCCGTCGAACTCGGCGAAGACGTAAGCTATATCCACTGCGATGTGTCGAAGGAAGACGACGTCAGCAATGTGGTGGACGCCGCCGTGTACCAACATGGCAAGCTCGACATCATGTACAGTAACGCCGGCGTCATCGACCGTGCGTTTAGCGGCATATTGGACGTTACAAAATCCGACTTGGACAAGGTAATATATATATAATATATATTAAACTAGGCTGATGGTGGGGTTCGGTTTTCTCAGTTTAAAAACCAAACCGAACCAACTTTTTGTACGAAAAAAGAACCAAATACAGACTAATGGTCGGTTTTTGAACGGTTTCGGTTTTCGACCTGATTGGAAAATTTTTGGGGATTAAAATTGATTTTTTTTTGGTATATTGCAATTCGTAATTTTTTTCTCCAAGTAAATTATGGGTTATTTTTCCTAAATGACAAAAATAATTAAAATACCAACCCGACGTTAAATTTTTCCTTTTGGTTTCATTCATCTCCTAGACCTGGAATTTCTATTTCCTTTAAAATATATGTGTGGTTTTAGCCCTTTTATAAAATATATTTATATACAAGTGTCAATATGTTGCTTTGTTGGCCAGGAGGGGCCACGTGTAGGTTGCTTATTTTGTCGCTTATTTTGGCAATTCTGTTTAATTCTTAAACTTTGTTTTTAGTGTTATATTAAATTATTTTTAAAAAATTAATACATAAAAAACGATAGTTTATTCTAAAAGGTCTTCCATAAATAATTCAAGTTTAATTGTTTGCTTACATATTTAAGTGAATAATTTTACTATGATTTATAAAAATTTAGTCATAAAATATTACTTAATCTAAATATTATTTATCAATGTATATAAATTATATTTATATAAATTTTCCATTACAAATTTAATCTCTCAATTTTCAAATTAGCGTTTACTAGTTTATTATATTTTATAATAATTGAATGATATTGAAGGTGTTGAGCGTGAACGTGATGGGGGCATTTTGGGGGGCAAAACATGCAGCCAGAGTAATGATACCGGAAAAAAATGGGTGCATTCTATTTACAAGCAGCACAACCACCAGTATTGCTGGCCTCTCATCGCACCCATATGCAGCCTCCAAATGCGCAGTCCTGGGGTTGGTTAGGAACCTAGCTGCTGAGCTCGGCCAGCACGGGATCAGAGTCAACTGCGTTGCCCCTTTCATTGTGGCCACTGGAATTGCAGGGCCTAGAGACCCGGCGCAGGCGGAGGCGGTCGAGACCATGGTCACTAGCTGGGCCAATCTCAAAGGCCGCGTCCTTAAGGCCGACGACATAGCCAAGGCCGCGCTATACTTGGCTAGCGATGATGCCAACTATGTCAGCGGCCTTAATCTTGTGGTGGATGGAGGCTACAGTGTTGTCAATCCTTCCATGCTTAAGACTCTTAGGCTCATGGACTGAATATCTCTAGGCTTATTAGGGTTGTTTCTCTATGAAATAATTTTGTGTTTTATTTCGTCTTTGTACTTGGGTGTTTAAACATTTATATGCTTTATTTAGTGTATGGAATTTTAAGAAAATGATTCGTAATTATTTACAGTGTCTTTATATATTTTATTATTATTTCCAATCATCAGAAAGACTTTTAATTAATGATAGGAACTTCCGTTACTAGAATTTGATTGTTCATGATGGAAGAAAGAACTATAGAGTAGGAACAAAGAATACTCTTCGTTTAGTTGTGAACTCTGAAATATATAGAAGACTCAATAAGAGGAAATCAATATTAATTGAAGAGGAAATAACATTGCAAGAGCTTTAACAAAGGATCTTCTAGACCACTTGCTTTGATAACATGTTAAATCATTGATCATAATATTATATCATCTAACAGACACAAATACCTTGTATTTGGTGTATTTTAATTGATTATTTGCATAATCTATCAGTTGTTTGTTGACACATATGTCATTAGAAATATAATTTAATAAAATAGAGAATAAATAATTTTTTCTAATTGTGTTGAATTTATTTGACTCATTCTTATACATTTCAACCCGGAGAAAATGTACTGGTTATACCTTGGCATGCTAAGTGAAGCTTGTCCTTAATGCACTCGGTGAATTGTTCTAGACTAGAGAGTCTACTAGAACATGTACATCTTGAAGTCGTCCAAGTACATTGCTTTGTTATCATCTCACCTTGGATCCTATGGTATTGTGATACGTTGAACCATTGAGAATAATTTGAAAAAATTAATATAATTAAACACGAATAAAATAAATTATATATTTTAAAATCTAAATAAACAAATGAAAGAGTGTAGCATTACCAAGTATCGACAAATATGAAATCCAATATTGAGATAACTTTTTGCAGCCTAAGTTTCCCAAGCAAAATGATCATGGTCAAGAACAAAATGGGGTTGATCACATAAATTTCAAAATTTTGGTTTTTTTAAGAATTAAAAGGAAATGTTTTGGTAAAATAAGATCATGAGACAAATTTAAAAGATAATTAATAAAAAATAACTATAATTTAACAATGAAAAAGATAATTTTAGAAGATTTTGTTATGATCGAAAGTGAGAGAAAAATGAGAGAGAACAAATTTAATCTAATTTCAAGGGTAAAACTAGAAGTATGGTGTAATTTCATAATTATGCCGGCTTATCTTAGGCTAAAATGAACTATCTTCATTTCTGATTATTTTTTAATTTTAGTTTGAACGTTGAATATAATTTCTGACTATTTTTTTCCTATACGTTTGACATATATTAGTCCTAATTTTTTCCCCTCATACTATTATACCATCTAAGTGATCTTTTTTGAAAGAACATAATATATTATTTTCATGAAATAAATGGAAAAATACATCCACCTGAAGCTAGACGCTATACTTAAAGAATGCTATAACCCTAAAATGAACAAGAAATAAATTGAAAGAGGAAAAAAATGTAATAAAATACAAACGTTATTTGTTGTCTTGTTTCTGTATACCTTTGTTTTTAAACATTGTATTTTACAAGGGTTTGTCTCATACAAACTGTTTTTTTCTACCCTTATTAATTTAATAAGTTGATTTATGCACCGATCCATATATAAATAAATTAGTAATGGTTATTATTTTAGATTCCCATTCCCTTCATTTTTATATATTCTTTTGTCCATTGTCATTATATATTCGTTAGACCTCATTGTTTTCATATATATTCCATTTTTATTTGCCCAATAAAACTTTTTTGTCTCAAATAATTATAATTTAAAGCTTTGTGGTACTACAAAAAAGTTATCATGATTTAAGTTACTATAAGTTGGGTCACAAAGAAAAAGCAAGTCTATATATTTTCTATGGATAAACATGCCAACTCATTAAATTAAAATATAAATCAATTCAATTTATATCAATTTAAACATTTAACTTTGGTAAATATATCAATTATTTTTGTCTTTCAATATGGCATGAACTTATAATTTCTATTGATTCAATCACCTTTTGAATTATTTACTAAAACATAGGTAAAGATTTTTTCAAATGTGGTTTCGGTGACCTTTTGAAATATTTTCTAAAAGAGCCATAGGATTCTTCATTTTTTGTCATAATATGTGAATCATGTAACGAAATAGCCGCCCAAATTGTGGGTCAAATTATAATTAGGTTCATTGAAAAAGAAAAAGGTTGTTTTTACTTTTAAGTCATTTAGCAATCAATTTTCAAATTGGACAATAAATCTTGTCAAATATATATGTTACAGTTAGTACAAATTGGGGCAGCCCCACTCTCACAATGTTGAAATATTGTAAGGCGAGGTTCATTAAGACCACAAAAAAAAAAAAAAAAAAAAAATATCTTTTTGATTCTTAAATTTTCGGTCTAATTTTTATTGGGTCTTTAGATTTTAAAATTTTATACTTTTAATTTAGTTCTTAAAAAGTTTAATTTCAATTTGGTCTCTTGATTTTAAAATTTACGTCACTTATAACCTAGATTTTTTGTTAAAGTACTTTATTTTAAGTGTTTGACGATGTCTATTACTTAATTTAAAGTTAATTATGAAGTGAAATTTTAAATTTAATTTTAATAATAAAAAATAGTAAAATTTAATTATTTATAATTAATTTAATTCTTTAAAGCGAATTAATAGACATTAACCGTACTAAAGTTGTAAAATGAGTATTTAGTAAAAAATTGAGGTTATAAAAAATGTAAATTAATCTTAAAATTTAGAGATCAAATTGAAACAAAACTCATAAATTTCAAAGATAAAATTGTAATATTTGATAATAACTATACTAATTACAAAACTCCTTTTACCGCTGTTTCAAATATATATTAGAATCCAATCTTAAAACATGAAGAAAATATAATTTTCTTCAAATAATTTCTTTTCAGATTACTAACCAAATAGCACCCTAAAAATTTAGCAAATTAATAAACCTACAAAAACACACAAATCAATAACCATATAAGAATATATATATATATAGGGGAGAAAGCCCGAGTCATTACACAAATTCCATGGAGAAAAAAAGGTTAGGAAAAAAAACACAAACAATAGGTAAGAGAAAAAAGCTAGTATCATAACTAATGATTTTCTCCAATAATTTATTCGAGACAAAGCGCCTAATGTTGAGGGTATTGAAAATTTTTTATATTAGGATTAACAATACTAAAGCCTCCATCAATCAACAAATTGTGGCCACTCACATACCTACTTTCATCACTGGCAAAAAATAAAGCAGCATTGGCTACATCCTCAGCCTTAAGCGTGACACCTTTTAGATTCGCCATAGAGTTTATAGCCATCTCAAACTCCTCATCCTCCAACCCCACAAACCTCGTTGCCAACGGTGTCGCCAATGCATAAGGCGACAAGCAATTCACCCTAATCCCAAACTGCCCTAATTCTACCGCCGCATTTTTTGTCAACCCCACCACTGCATGCTTCGAGCATGTGTAAGCATGCGACGCAGAGCCACCGACATACGATGCCACACTCGCAGTCGATATAATTGAGCCAGTTTTGACTGGGATCATGGCCTGTGCTGCGTGTTTGATGCCAAGGAAGACACCAGTGATATTAATGCTGAGGACTCGGTCGAAGTCATGTTTTTCATTGTCGATGATTCGGGGCTTGCTAGGGTCGACTATGCCGGCATTGTTCATCATGATGTCGAGCTTGCCGAAGGTTTCGACGGCGGCTACCACCGCGGCTTGGACTTGGGATTCGTCTGTGACGTCACAGTGAATATAGAGGGAGTTGGTTGGGCCAAGTATGGTGGCACAAAGTGCATGACCGAGGTCATCTTGGATGTCGGCGATAACTACTTTGGCGCCGTGGTGAACGAAGAGCTTTGCTGTGCATTCGCCGATCCCACTTGCACCGCCGGTTATTAAGGCTACTTTTCCCTCTAGCCTGATGGAACACACAAAAGGGACATATGTTGTTAAGAGTGGTTGACAGAATATGAACCAAAGAAAAGAATAAAAGCTTGATTTTGGACGAAAGAAGATGATCTTATAACAGTGATTTGTCTATTGTCGGCTACTAAACATTTTAGTGATAAGAGGGAGAAAAGTATAAGTTAAATTATAAGTTTAGTCTATAAAACATAAGTGGTTATAATTGAGTTTAACTTTAGAAAAGCACGTAGGTTTGTAAAATGTTAATTTTATGTAAGTTTATGAAGTTTAAAAATAGTTATAATTAGTTGTTGAATTTTTAATTTTGTCTTTCTTACACATTCGAAAATTGATTAATCTATTAGATTTAAAATTCAATTTTATGTCTAATGAGACCCTAAAATAGACCCTATATAAAATATCACATTGATCGAGGACCTTATGGACACAAAACAAAGGGACTTATGGGACAAAAAAAAATAAATTTATTAGACACAAAATTAAAAATTAAAGAATTAAATTATACACTTTTAACGAGATCTAACGTACACAAACTTAGAAGTTTATGAACTAAACTTATAACTTAAAGATAAATACTTGGTTGCTATAGTCTAATTACATGGTGTCGTTGTAGGACTCGATTTCTCAACTTTGAGACAATTGAAGAAAACTAATACTCCTATACGCCACTGGGTCATTTTTTAGTGATTGTATATTTGAAAGAAACTATATATTAAGGTATAACTAGAAATTTTTAATATTTAATGAAAATCAATATACATATATGTAAAATGTCACTATTTGAAGAGGGCATGTGCTTCCTGGCCTCTTCATAGATCTACCTTATATATATATATATATAAACAGAGAAAGATATAAGAAGAAATAAAGAGAGTTTAAAAGTATAAAAAAATTAGTCACATATTCGTGAGAATTATTACCTCCTTGGCCCTGTTGTTGTAGAGATAACCTCAGTGCTTGTCATTTCTTCTTCTTCTTTTAGGGAGAGAGAGAGAGAGAGAGAGAGGAGAGAGCGTATTGATTAGATGGGGGGTGGGGATTGTAAATTTATAATAGAAAGAAGTTTGAAGATGAAACAAAATGTTTGTTTAAAAAATTAATTAATTTATTTTTAACTATTTTCAATTTAGGATACAGACAAATTGGGATACCACCAATATATGCATGTGTATATTCGGAAATTAATTCGAGAAGGCTTTTACAATGTGGTGGACAATTTTTATAGAAGCATTTTAAATTTGTATCGGCATATAATTAGATATTTTATTCCATATTTCAATCATTATCTAGAGACACTACACAATTTTGTTATCTCATATATATATATATATATATTTCCCCCTAAGGTTATGGGTTTGTGATTTAAATTCGTAATAGGAAAATTTGAGATAACCAAACAATTTTTTAAATTAATTTCCATTTTGATAAAGACAAATGAAGAATATCATCATGTAGTTTGAGAATCTTGTCTCTAGATTAGGATTAATTAAAAAAAGAATATGAAATATATATATATATATTTAAAAAAAAAGTTAATTATCTTAGTTTTTTTTTTCTTTTTCTTTTTATATTCATGACCTGATCTTATAACACAACTGGTAGAATATTAAATCTAGTGGTCACCATGAATTAAACCTATGACCCTTTAATCATTCTTAATTTTTTTTATTTCCACTACCATTAAGTTAACTCATGATGATTATTATCTCAACTACATTACAATTGAAATGATTTGATTATTTATTTTTTCAAAGATGATTTGGATAAGTAAAAGAAAGCAAGGAAAAGTTTTCATCCTATACTAACTTTTTTTTTTTAAAAAAAAATACATAATTAGATAATTATAGGGAAAATTTAATATTTTGCATGTATTGTGTATTTATTTTTAATTAAAATACTCTATAGTTTCCAACTTTATTTCATTTTTACTTGCGGTCTAATACAAGCAGATTTTTCTATAATTAAGAGTAAATGTACTGGATTTCGAGACTATTAAGCATGGAGTAGCTCCTCTCTTGTATATTTCTCACGTGTATCATTTCTTTAAAAAAAAAAAAACGTCTTTACCAAATTCATTTTTTTTTAAAAAGATTAAATAATTTTATGTGTAAACTTTCAATTATATCATGTCCATTAATTTTTTTTTTAAATATCAAATAGGTTAATGATGTATTAGACATAAAATTAAAAATTCAGTAATCTATATATTAGACATAAAATTAAAAGTTTAAAAATTTATTATTCTTATTAAACACAAAATTAAAAATTTAGTACTGATTAGACCATTTCTAAAATTTGAAGACTAAATAAATACAAACCTAAAATTTTATATGGTTGAATTTATATTAAAAATGAGCACTTTAAATTAAAACAACGCGAGTACAAAAGAAAATAATTTAAATGCAATTAAATATTGTTATGGATGAATTTTGGCTTGATAGAATAAAGTCAAAAATTAAGATAAGATAAGATAAAATAAGATACAATAAGATTTTATCTAGTTTATCTGAAATTAAAAAAAATTAAAATCTTAATTCTATAAAGGTTAAGTTAAATCTAAGGTCAAATTCAGGGACGACGTTGTGAATTCATTAAGATGTTTATATATATATATATATATATATATATATATATATATATATATATATATATTCAGTGGCCTACATAACGTTCATTGTGCGCGTCCCATGTATTCGAATCCTAATTGACTTGTGTATCTCTTTTTGGTTCTAATTTATATATTATTATATTTATATATTATTTAATTTTTAACAATTTTTTAATATATATTTTCTTTATTACACATTAAATCAGTTTAAAAAAAATTATTCAATTTTAAATTTTAAATTTTTATCCTATACAAATATATAAATATTTCTTAATCTTTAATAAATTATTTTAAGACAATGAATTGTTTTAACTTAGTTTTATTTTAAGAAACTCTAATCCACATTTAAAATTACATTATTTACTTAAATATTTGGCACGATAATTTTATAAAATTTTATTTTAATTTTATAATTAATATTACATAATTTAGATATTAGGTCAATGTGTTTTATATTTATATAAATATTAAATTACAAATTTAGTTTATAAAATTTCAAAATTGTCTCTTATAAATCTCTAAAATTTTAATTTTGTGTCTAATAAGTCGTAGACGTCTAACATCTATACTTTCAATTTTGTATCAATAAGTTTCATACATATTTAAAAATAATTTAATTAATTATTTTATTAGAAAAAATTTGATTTTGTATCTAATTGAGCCTTAAAATTTCAATTTAGTAAATAATATACAGTACATTGATTTTTTTTTCTAAAATGTACAATAGGATCTATTAGCTAGACACAAAGTTAATTTTTTTTAACATAAACAAAAAGTTAAATTTTAAATATAATATAACAATTAAATTTTAAAATTTTCTAATATATATATGTGTAAGAAACCTATTAGATTATTGTCAAATATAGAAAAATGAGTCAAACTATTTACAAATATAGAAAAAATTTACTGTCTATCAACGATAGAATTCTATCGCGGTCTATTACTGATAAACAGTAAAAAAAATTTATATTTGTAAATAGCTTGATATTTTGTCTGTTTATAATAATTTTTCATACCTATTTGATATAAACTTAAAACCATAAGAATCTATCAAATATACAATAAAAAAAATTTAAGGACTTAGTATACACATTTTGAAGTTTGGAGACCATATATAAAAACAAATTTAGAAGTACATGAGCTAAACTTCGAATTTTATATGAAATTGTGCTCCTCTAGCAAGAAGTTATGGATCCGCCACTGGATAAATCCCATATAAATATACCATTATAGCTCTATAGGTATCTAAAAATATATTCTTCTTCATTCTATAATTTTTATACTCACTTATATATTAATATACGGTTGTTGTTAGGTAGAAGTTAGATGCAAGTATGATTAAAGGTTTCATAAGTAGATTTTATCTTTAATGTCCCAAAAGTCTTTCTTGTCGACTTCTGTCACTTCATTGGCCCCCCTTTTTTCTTTTCTTATTATTATTTGGAAGTAATTTTTCTTCCTTTATGATTTGACATAACAAAGTTTCAATTTTCGTTTTCATTATCATCTTTGATATTTTTATAAGGGGAATTTTTAAAAATAGAAAAACAAGAAAAAGTATTTACACAAAATAGCAAAAAAATTTTAGATAGTTGTGATAGACGCTATCAGTAATAGAAATGATAGAAGTCTATCACTGATAGATGTTGATGGAAGTCTATCAATGTATATCAGTATTTTTTTGCTATTTTCTGTAAATAGTTTGGAATTTTTTCTATCTGTGAAAATTTCCCTTTTTATAATTCAGTTGGATTTAAAAATTAATATAAAATTTCCACCACATATTAATCTTTCCGTAAAGAAAATTGATTAAGGGTTTTGACTTTTGAAGAATCAACCTAAAGTCTTCAAAAAAAAATTAGATCAATAATTATAGAAGGAAGATCCAACCATCAACTTTAAAATTAGTATCTCATCTTAATATGCTTGAACTAGACGTATTCTTGTTATGAACATCTTGAGATTTTTGCTGAACTAAAATAAATAAATAAAATATTAAAATTTAAGTTTTTAGTTCAAACAATTTTTAAAAAGATTATTTATCGAAGGTAAGATATGAGAATTTAAACCTCTTAAGAAAATAGTACAAATAGAGTTTAATTTACTTTGGCCATAAAGATTATCACTTGAACTCATAAAAATTAATCAGATGGAAAATCCAAAAAAATTTCTTAAATTCTTGAAGAATAGATAAACTTTCAGACTTTTTATATAAAAGTAAAAATCTAAAGGTTCATCAGGGAATGTTTGAGTATGTGAATATATAATTCTCTCTCTTTTTTTTTTTTTTTTTTTTTTTTTTTTTTTTTTTTTTTTTTTACTTCAACATTGGGGTGAGAGTCAATCTTTTAAGCTCTTGGTGATGATATTTTATGGCACTATTTAAGTGTCATTTTAGTTTTTAGTTTTTATATTTTTTTTGTTTTCTATTTTCTACCTTTTTTTAAACAAAAACCATATATATTTAATATTTAATATTTAATATTATTTATTGTTTTTTTTAAAAAAGGAGATCAAACTTGTTTTATAATTGTTTTTGAAAAATTAGAGAGACAGAAATGTGTTATTGAGAGAAAAAATATATGTAGATTCATAGAAATACAAATTTAGAGATAGAGAGAAAAATTAAATATAGTAAACGTAAACATTTAGATAGAGAAAAGTTGAAGAAAAATATGTTAGAGGGAGAATATTAGTTTTTTTTTGTCAAAAAAGAAAAAAAAGAGATGGAGAAATATTAGTTAGACTCCCTAAGCAAAATACTAGTTAGAGAAAAAGTAAAAGGAAAGTTAAGAGGGGAAAATATGAATTTTAGAGAAAAAAAATTAAATAATATAATAAAGTCTGAGGAAGTGATTTTGAGCATATAAAGATATGTTAGAAAAGAAATGAAAAATTGGAGTGAGAAAAATTAGAAGGAAAGCTTAGAGATATATTTGCCTATCTTTTCCTTTTCATAATTTACATTGTCTTTATCCTTATCCTTAGTTATAACTAAATCGAACTTTTATTATTAGAGTTGAAGATTATATAATTATTTTAACCTATAATTAACTACAACAAAAATTATTTAAATCTTCTTTATCTACGGTAAACAATAGCTATAATGAACGCACAATTAGCTACCGTGAACACAATGTTTCTTGGCTATGATAGACACTTGTATAATTTTTTTTTTTTTTTTTTTTTTTTGGCTTTTGTATGTTCAAGTACATAGAAAGTGATTTTTGTATTTTCACTTAAATATAAAACAATAAGAAACGAATAAATTACAAAATAGTGTTTTCTTAAATTAAAGTATAAAAAGTTTAATTACAAAAAAAATAATTAAAATAAGCACTTTACAAGATGTATGAACTCTCAGTAATACACTAAAAATCCTAAATTTTGTAAACTAAACGACACACGAACCATGCATCTTTTTCCCACCATGTGCTTAACACTTTACACAGCCTTATCATTTATTTATAGCAAATCCGAATTGCAAAGAAAGCATCTAAAACCACGTTTACCCATCTGTAATAAAAATTGGTATAGTCGTAATGGAATTTCATTGATAGATTAATCGTAATGGACCACAATCGCAAGCATAATTAAATGTTTTTTTTTATCACATTTACTTACAATTATGAATCTATTACATTTACTGTTACCGTTACCGTTTGACCAACCAATAATGGTAACGATAACAATAAATGTGACAAGTTTATAATTCTCATGATATAGCAGTAACAATAATGATAATTGTCAAAGTGAGTTTGGCTCAGTGCTATTGGCATGTACTCTATCCCAAGAGGTCGAAGGTTCATCTTCTATCTCGCAATTGTTTTAAGTAAACAATACTAAACGTAATAGGTCTATTTTTTAGATTACTATGGTTTCTTCTAAAATAAACGTGGCTAAATTCCTATGCAAAAACAACAAATCTCCCTTTAGTAAAACAAGAAATGTGGAAAATGCACATTTGATTTCAATGGTATTTAATTCCTTTGAATTGGGCTCCAATTCCAACAACCCATCTCTCGGTTTCCTCCAAGATATTGTTGGCACCGCCAATTCGTTTGATTCCAACCATTTTCCTCGAATAATTTTTTTTTCAAGTTACTAACCAAAATGCATCCTACAAATTAAGTAAATAAAATAAACCTACAAAAAACACAAATCATGACCACGTAAGAAAATATAGAAAAAAGTGGAAGAGTTCGTTGCTCCTCAAGATCTATCCTAGATTTCTTGAATAGAGCCTCATTTATTACACGAATGTCATGGAGAAAAAAAAGAAAAGAAAAAGAAAACAGACACGTAATAGATGATATAAATTGGAATTGAATACAATCGACATTTCATCATTGGTTAAAGATTTGAAAATTTGTCTTCTCTATTACTAGATATAAATTTGAAGTTTCTCTCGAACAATTTAAAAACTATTAATTACATTAACGACTTCTTCGAATTTTGAAAAATTTTCATATTGGGATTAACAATACTAAAACCTCCATCAATCAACAAATTATGTCCACTCACATACCTACTTTCATCACTAGCAAAAAAACAAAGCCGCATTGGCCACATCTTGAGCCTTAAGCGTGACTCCTTTCAGATTCGCCATAGAGCTCATGGCCATCTCAAACGTCACCCTGTCCAACCCTAAAAACTTTGTCACCAACAGCGTCGCCAACCCATATGGCGACAAACAATTCACTCTAATCTCAAACTGCCCCAACTCCACTGCTGCATTCTTCGTTAACCCCACCACCGCATGTTTTGAGCATGTGTAAGCGTGCGATGCCGTGCCGCCGATATTCGACGCCACGCTCGCTGTTGATATAATCGAGCCGATTTTGGCTGGGATCATTGCCTGTGCCACGTGTTTGATGCCGAGGAAGACGTCGATGACGTTGATGTTGAGGACTAGGTCAAAGTCGTGCTTTTCGTTGTCGATGATTCGGGGCTTGCTAGGGTCGACTATGCCGGCATTGTTCATCATGATGACGAGCTTGCCAAAGGTTTTCACAGTGGTTTCGACCGCAACTTTGACTTGGGATTCATATGTGACATCGCAGTGGACGTAGAGGGAGTTGGTGGGGCCGAGCACGGTAGCGCACAGTGTGTGACCGAGGTCGTCTTGGACGTTTGCAATGACTACTTTGGCGCCATGGTGGATGAAGAGTTTTGTTGTGCATTCACCGATCCCACTTGCGCCACCGGTTATTAGGGCTACTTTTCCCTCTAGTCTGATGGATCACACAAGAGGAATATATTATTGAGAGTGGTTGATAGAATATGAACCAAAGAAAAATTTACATAAAGCTTGGTTTTGGATGAAAGAGGTTGATCTTACTGCAAGAATTTGTCTATTGTCTATATTGTAAGGTCAAACAGATTGTGTTTTGAAATTAGTTGAGTATCATATATAAGTGGGATTTATGTTCAATTGGAGGAAGATAGAAGAAGAATTAAAGAGAGTTAAAAAAGTATATATATATTCGTGAGAATTATTACCTCCTTGGCTGTGTTGTCGTAGAGATAACCTCAATGCTTGTCATTTCTTTTTCTTTTTTTTTTTAGAGAGAGGGAGAGAGAGGATTGATGGGTTTAGACCTGATTTATGCAAATATAATAATAATTTTTTTAAAATGTGGAAATATAGAAAATATTTAAAATAATATTTCGTTATTTCTTTTTTACCCCTATTTTAAAGGAGAGATATGTTGCAATTCCTATCCCTACTCTCAATCTCCCATCTCCCGATTTTGCTGCAATCTCTCAATCTCCAATCTCCCGATTTCAACCTAGTTCCTAGTTCCTAATTCCTCTCTCTTTTTACTTTTACTTTTTAATTATAAAAAAAAAATTGAGGAGGTTGAGTTTCAAACTCAAGATTTAAAGAAAACTGCTCAATCACATTTCCACAGGTGTCTCAACATTAACAAGTTAATTGTCAGGTTTGATTATTAAATTGGAACCTTAAGTATAGATACAAAATAGAAACGAAACTAAAAGAAACTACTTTTTTTTAAGCTTATAATTTAACTATTATGTATTATTCATTTTATAGTGAAAATAGATAACTTTTGTTGGAAATTTGTTTCTGCAATATAATTGGTTGATTTTCAAGGACAAAAATGGACAAATTATGAAAAAAAAAAAATTTCTTTGTCTGTCAACTAGATTCTGAAGATTTTGTGGTCGGCTGTTTTTTTTCTTTTAAAGATGAACACATAATGTATTTTTTTTTTCATGATGCACACTTGTATAATTTGTGTTTGTTTGTTTTTTTTTTAATGTTCAAGAACTAGAAATACATCCACATAATTTTGAGTGGTTTTTATATTTTCACTTAAACATAAAATAAGTGAGAACCAATAAATTAAAAAAATGATGTTTCTTAAATTAAAATATAAAAGCAAAGTAATTGAAAAAACAATTGAAAAAGTTTCAACTTTGACCATTTCTTTTCGTAGCTTTAATATATAAAAAATAGAGTATAAAAAAAATGTAATTACAACCATTGCAACAAAAAAAATATTATTATTATTATTATTATTAGTTTTAGTATAGTTATAAAATAATGAAGCATAAAAAGATGTAATAAGATTCCTTTGTTAAATTAAAGTATAAATAATGTAATTACAAAAAAGAAAATTAAAAAAATAGTAAAAAAAAACCTAAAGAATGACTATAATAACCTATTATTATAACTTAGGCTAAAATATTATACACTCCAAACACAGATTATTATAATCATACTATTTTAATCTTTAATAGATTCTTTACTACTATCTTTCTTACAAATTTTCTTACCTAAAATTGGATTCCACCATTTTTATTCTATTCCCGATCCTACAAAATAAATAAACTCCCCAATTGAAATCTCGGGACAGCATGTCACTTCCAAAATTTCAATTACCAAACAAAAACTACATTCAAATCTCAAAGAAGACAGAAGACCAATGCATTCTTCACTCTAAATTTTGTAATACACGAAAAAATTCTAAATTTTGTAAACTTAATGGCATAAGAACAATGCATCTATTTCCACTGTGTGCTTAACACTTTACAGAGCCTTATCATTATTATTTATTTATAGCAAATCCAAATTGCAAACAAAGCAACTAAATTTCTCTGCAAGACATTGTTATGCCAAATCCCCCTTTAGCAAAACAAGAAATGTGGCAAATGCCATTCTCCTGCCCTCTTAATTACTGCGCACAGATTGTTGATCCAAGTAAGAAATTGCAACTGCAGCATGAAGAGCAGCTCCAACTGGAAGAACTCGCTCATCTAAGACAATGTATGGCGAGTGCAACGGTATTCCAGATTTCATCGTTTCATTCTTTACTCCGATCATGAAAAATGCAGCAGGCATCTGCTGCGAGTAGAAGCTGAAGTCCTCGGCTGCCATGATCTTTGGAAGATGATGCACATTTGATTCTCCTCCTAGCAAATGTTCTCCTATCTTCTTTGCGTGGCTGTACAATGCTTCGTCATTGACAGTAGCTGGGTAGAATATCGACTTTTCTTCCATGAAGTCTAACGTGGCAGTACACTGATGCACAGCTGCTTGAACCTCTATGACCTGGTGGGATGATTCCAGTAAGCCAACACAGTTTCTTCGTATCATAATTCCTAAACTGAGTTATTCTTTTTCCTTATTTATTTTGTGATATCACATATCAGTGAAAAGTCCATCAATTCAACAAGAATTTGTGACGGGTTATGGCTAATGTGGATCCATATATAAAATATTCTACAGCTACGAACTGAAGTGGGAGGGTACCTCTTGAATTCTTTGCTTGAGGTAGGAGAGACCTTCCACAGTCATGCTTCGGAAAGTACCTCCAAATGTCACGGTTTCCGGAATAACATTTCCTGCTTGTCCACCTTTTACAAACCCGACAGTTATCACCTACCAAAAAAGTATATGGTTTACGACTTAATTTCAAAATGTTCAAAGCGGTGTCATCCAAAAATTGCCAGCTAAAATAAGAAAAAAATTGCACCTCATGAATATGGTTAAACTATAATCTTAGTGTGTTTGACATGCATTTTAAAGAGAGCGTTTATATGTGAAATACCTAATACATAAGCATTTCTGGACAAAATCCAGAAGAATTAGTAAAATTCTACTCTAAAAACATTTTAGATGTTATTTTGTATATGTTTTAAAAATTTTCGATTATTGAGAAGTACTAAAATCCGTTTTAATTGATAATATCACTCTTTAATATTTTAACAAAACACCACAAATTGTTTTCATCATCCACATTCACTCTTTGTTATCTCTTTCAGGTTGGTCTTTCATCAATGAAATATAAGAGATGTATTTATAAGGAGATGCTTGTGACAAACAAAAAGTAACCGATCTTGACTACTCCAAAGAGATCCTTCTATGAACAAAAAGAAAAATCAACTTGAAATGAACTATTGGGTCAAAAATTAGATTGAACCAAGAATCAGATTGTGGACTAACAAAAACAAATAATTTCAATTTCAACAATATTTTCCATGTTTTGTTGGAGAAGTAAGATTACCCTGGAATCAAGAGGATCAGTTTCTCGAGAAATTATGTGTTGAAGAGAGATGATAGCCGATGACATGGCAAGAACTGGATCTCTTGCTTTATGAGGCATTGCAGCATGGCCACCAATTCCTTGAATTGTAGCCACAAACCTACCACTACCAGCCATAAATGGACCAGCCCTTGAACCAATTGTCCCTACTGGCAATTCTGGTATAACATGTAACCCAAATATGCCTTGGAACTTGTCCAGAGCACCCTCTTTTAACATATGGTAAGCCCCAGCACGTCCCTCTTCCCCAGGTTGGAAAACAAGCTTCACTGTGCCCTTTCAGAATTCACGAACAGTTTCCAAAATGAATCATATCGATCAAGATAAGCAACAAAATGAACAAACAAAAGCCTTAAACTATTTCCTTTTTTGTCCTTAGTTTTTCAAAACTGTGCTTGTTTTCTCACCGTTTCTTTACCATGGTTTTTACTTTTCTTAAGAAAATATTTGAATTATGAGCCAAATTACAAAAACAAATAAAAGTTTTTCAAAACTATAGTTTAGATTAGATTTGGGTTCTCTTGATTGTGAAGGTTGACATAAATAATCGTATATTACCTTTAGCTCATTTCTTCTCAGCTGAAGCAACTTAGCAGCTCCAAGAAGCATTGTGACATGAGCATCATGGCCACAAGCGTGCATTTTGCCATCCTTCTTACTCTTATGCTCCCACTCCACCATTTCCTTTGAACATGAGAATGTTGAATCATCACTCAAATAGCTAAAGTTATTGAAAATGAAAACAAAATCATTCCATTCAGATTTCAGAGTGCCAATGGAATTCATATGGGCCAAATTTTGAAACCTAAAATCCGCAAGAACAGAACAGACCAGAAAAGTAATCAACCCAATTAGAAAGAACCGAAATCTAATTGTAATCTTCTATACAACTGAATCCATTCCCAATTTCACCAAAAAAGGGGGAAATTAGGTCCCAGTTCAGTTAAGATAGAACAAGGCGGAAATAAAAAATATTGATTCGAAAAGGGGAATCCTACGTTAATGGATAGAAACCTGAATAGGAAGAGCATCCATATCAGCCCTAAGAGCGAACCATGGGTGCGCACCTGATCCGACGGAGGCGATAATCCCAGTCTTAGCGACGGGCCAAGTGAAATTAATCCCAAGCAACTCCAGCTCGGTTCGGATGAATTGACTGGTTTCGAATTCCTCGAAGGAGAGCTCTGGATTCTCGTGCAATTTCCTTCGAGCCCTAACTAACCAATCGAAAAACTGGGGGTTTCTCGCCGATTCCAGAAGCTCTCGAGTTAGATGACTCAACTCCAATGGCGACTCAGTTCCCAGAGGCGATGATATACAGAACGGGAAGATGAAAAAGAAAGCCCATAGAAGTAATTGTTCCATTTCCATGGGAGAGGTTCCTGCAATCAAATTGGTTGTAATTTTGAAGAATCTGATGTAGAAACCTCAGGAATTCTCAATTATTTTATTGGAGATAATTCGTTTTATATTCATCGGTTCTTTGAAGTGAATTTTAAACATCACATCTGACTCAACATCTTCGAAAACGAAAACAAAAGGGAGGAAAACCAAGTGTAGTACACTAATACCGTATACTTAGTATCGAAAAAATTGAAATTATATTGTAGTTTTTTAAAATATTTATAAAGATACAGTATTTTTGAAAATATTTACAAAAATATAGTACATTTTTAATAATTACTTTCTCTCTCTTCTCTCATTTCTCAATTTACAATAATCTCCACTCATTACTCATATTTTCTCTCTCTTTCTTCTTTCCTTTCCTCTTTCAATATTTCTTCTTCTTCATTGCACCATTTCTCTTCTTTCTCCCTTACTTTTAACTTAAACCCTAACTTTTTTTTTTTTACAATTTAAACAATTATTTTAAAAAGCTCAATTAATTTGAACAAGTACGTAAATTAAAAAGTTTGAACATCAAAATTTCATTAAATCAATTTAATTATTAACTATAAAACCTAAATATTATGCGCCAATCTACCTTGGATTTATTTTGTTAACTTGAACTCAATTTTTTTTGTGGAAGTTCTAATTTCAATTTGATTTAAGGATGGGGAATGATAGTTCGTTTTACATATTATCGTTTGTTTTGTGGAAGGAAAAAAATTTAAATGTTCTTAAATCAATAGGACAATTTAAAAAATTCAAATACTTATGAAGTGAAATTTTAAATTTAATTTTAAAACGGATGAAAAATAGTGAATCTTAATTAATTATAATTCGTTTAATTGCAACATTTTGAAACCTATATATCAAATAGAAATTAGACTCGAAACTTAGTAACCATATGTATTTTTTTCAAAAAAAAAGTCAAGGAGTTCGCAAGTACTCGAACTTGCGAACTCATGCAAAATTACCACAATATCATAAATATTTTTCAAACAACCTAATTTTCCTAAATATTTTTTAAAATTCTAAAACCTTCCCATGTGAAAATGTCAAAAAGTTCAACTTTTTCAATATACTACTAATCATTTAGTTGACATATATATATATAATATATATATATATATATATATATATATTTAAATTCCTTAATAAATTATGTATACATATATATATATATATATATATATATATATATATATATTATATATATTTAAATTTATTTTTCCTCCACCAATTTAACCAAACAAATTAAATCTCCCAAATTAAAATTCAATTTTCACCAATTGAACTTAAACCTAAGTCTTTTATCCCGTTTAATTTAAATTAAATTATCTTCTCAAAACAATTCAGGTAAGCCTTAAAAATTCAAAATAACAACCAAATAATTGAAGATAATTAAATTAAAATTATCTAAAATTTTGAGTTGTCATGCATTCACTTACAAAACTTTAAGTTTCAAATTGATAAAATTATTAGTTTGAAGTTTTAATAAAGCTAGCAAAGTAAAGAGAATCATCTAAAATTTGAATGCTCGACCATTTGAGTTTTTTTTTTTCAATTTCTCTATTGGTCGAGCTTTGAATGTTCGACCATTCTAATTTTTTTTACCCTATTTTGATTGGATATCTACCATAGTTTTGTAAATATTTTTCTGACAACTATATTCATCTAAATATTTTCTCCAACTACAATATTATAATAAAACCTCTAATTAGAAAAATATGGTAGTTTTAAAAATATTTATAATAATTGTATTTTGATTTTAACTCCAATATATAAGATATAAAATTTAATATATAAATTTTAAATAATAAGTATGATATATTAGCAATAATATTTAAAATTTAAGTTTCATTGATAACTATTTCATTTTTTTTTATTTTAGAAAATTACGTTTATAAACACCCATTTCACTGGAAAATTTATTGATTTGCTATATATTTTTATAATTTTTTTTACAAAACTAAATCAAAATTTGAAAACTTAAAAAAGTAGTTTTAAAAATTTGTTTTTGTTTTTGAAATTTGACTTAAGAATTCAACTCTTTTGTTCTAAATTTATTGATTTGCTATAAAAAAAATAAAACCAAATTAAAATTTTCTATATATATATATGTGTATATAAACTTACATTCGATAAGCATAGTGGAAAATTTCTATTAAAATCTCAAAATTTTGAGATTTCGAAGTTGTCGAAATCTTGATTGGAAAATTTTTTGGTTTTCCTACGAAATTTAGAGATTTCTCAAAATTTGGAGAAAATTTCGAGATTTTTAGAATATTCTCATTCCTCATTTTTGACAAACTTTCGAAAAAATTTCAAGAAATTTCAATATTTCGAGAAAATTTGATTTTTTTTTGTCTGAATTAACTATGTTAATTTTTAGCTTTATTTTGGGTCCAAAATTTTCATTTATAGAAAAAAACTTCACTGTATCCACTTTTCTCTTTTAGGCGCAAAAAATAAAAATAAAGTGGAAATTTATAATTTTATTAGATATTTTATAAATTTAATAAATATAAAATTAAGGAAATTTTCACAAATAAAAAAATGTCAAACTATTTACATAAAATAGCAACAAAAAAATACTGATAAACATTGATAGACTTCAGCATCTATCGGTGATAGACTTCTATCATTTCTATCACTGATAGATTCTGATAGACTTCTATCAGCGTCTATCAAAACTATTTAAAAATTTTGCTATTTTGTGTAAATATTTTTCTTTATTTTTCTATTTTTAAAACTTCTCCATAAAATTAATTATTTTATATATTTATCTGATATAATTATAAAAGTTGAGAGAGAGGGGGAGAGGCGAAAAGGGGGAGAGAGAGGCAAAAAGGTGGCTGTGGCAGTTTTTTTTTTTTTCCAAATATCATTTTCCCACAAAAGAACCATATTTTTGTAAATATTTTCTAAACAACAATATTTTTTTAAATATTTTTTCAAACCACAATATTTTTATAAAACCTCCAAATGAGTCAATTTATTTACAAATATAACAAGATATTATTGTCTATTAGTGACAGACATTGATAGACATCTATCAACGTCTATCACGAATAAATAGTGATATTTTGCTACATCTGAAAATATTTCCAACAATTTTGTCATTTAAAATAATTACCCTGATATATAATTATCTTTCAATATAGAATTCATTTTATTCTAGCTTTGGCCTCCTCCTAAGGATATTCTTTGATATGAAATATGTTTTCCAATATGATGTTCTCCTCCTTATTTGATTTGGAGTTTGGGAGACTTTGGTTGTGTCTTGCTTTGTTGTTTTTGCCTAAAAAAACTTAACTCTTTTAATCAATTAATTAAAATTATTCTTACCAAAATATGATAAACAATATGACAATTTTTTTCTTAAAAGGAGTAGAGAAAAATATAAGAGAAAGAGGATAGTTCGGGGTGGTTATCCTCTAATCTGAACGAGGATAGTCCTTTCTCTATTCTTGATTATGTGCTTTTAGGTCTATATATCATTTCTTATATATATATATATAAAAGAAAGAGAAAATGAATGGTCTTAATAAAAAATTATTATTATCTATTTGATTCAATATTTCTCCCTAATATAACATTAATATACATTTAAACAAATCATTTACACATGTGAAAAATGCCCCATTAAGGATTTTAAAATGGAATGTTAATGAAGATCCAAATTAATTTATTTATGAAAATTTATGATTTAAATTAATACAATTTCTAATCTCAAAGTTGATTTTTTAGTAAAACACATTTTTCATTTATGAACTTAATTTCTATTAAGTTTTTCAATTTTATATCTAATATAACTCTAAATTTTAAATTTTGTGTTTGATAGATTTATAAATTTTATTTTTTTCAAAGCTCATGAACTAAATTTGTAATTTTAAAACTTCTTAAACTAAATAGACATTTTTTCGCATGGTTAGGACTCTTACCCCTAACGAGGCGGAGGCTATGTGTTAGGCGGAGAATGGGAAAAGGGGTGGGAGGAAAATTGTTCACGAGCAAAACATGGATGGAGTTAGAAAATATATTTCCTCTCTCCGTTTATTTTTATTATTATTTTTAAAAATGTATATCTATATATAAACACACATACATATAAAGATATGTATTTGTTTGAATTACCTTAAACTCTTATATATATATAATGATATTGCGTAGAAAATTTAATATGTTTGAACAATTTTTAAACTCTTATATATAAATAATTAAATATTCTCTAGAAAAAACTTAATATGAAATTCTTAAACTTAAAGGTTTAAGAATATTCTAGGAGAAAATGAAGCATTTAAATGATGATTCATAAAGAATTAACAAACTTTAAGGTTTAAAATGGAGGATAGTTTGACTAACACCAACTTGTACTATCAATTTTGGAGTTTGAAATTCAATTTTTTCACTCCACATATTTAAAAAAAAAACAAACAAAAATAAAGCTCAAACAAACTAAATTTGTAATTTGACAAAAAAAAAAAAAAAAAAAAAAAAATACCAACATAAATGAACTAGTGCAGACTCTTGGACTCTTTCTCAAAGTACAATTACAAGCCATAAATTTTTTTATAATTTTAAATGGCATACTTAAATAACTAGTCCCATTATCACATTAGATTTGCATTACGCCTCATTAGTCATTACATATATCAAAAGTGGTTATAAGTTTTAAATAAATAATAGGAATAGTAATAAAATTATTAATATTGTAGAGAAGAAACATAACTAAAGTTGAAAGCATAACCAACTGTACTAATTCAATTGGCATAAATCTTGTACTGTCTACCTCAAAGTTAGAGGTTTGATTCCTCCACTCCACATTAAAAAAAAAAGGAAAAAAGTTAGCACTTTTAAAACAGACATGTAAACACTCATAAATACACTAAAATACCTGGTTATTTACATAGCAAACGAAGTATGTAAATTAGGAGACCAATCGTTCCTTATTGTTGACATGGCTACGCTTTTAGAGGAGGTCATCTTCGAGACAAGACAATATCAACGGTAGGAAAAACCTACGTGAGGGGAGTAGTGACCCCGAGTGCCACACGCTAAACTCAACCACGATGGCTCTAAAAGAGAGTATTGTTGTGTCAAAAACCCCATTAGTAAAAACAAGAAATGTGGCAAAAATACCATTCTCCTAAGTCCTACCCTCTTAATTGCTGGGCACAGAGTAATAATGTTGATCCAAGTAAGAAATTGCAACTGCAGCATGAAGAGCAGCTCCAAGTGGAAGAACTTGTTCATCTAGGACAAGGTACGGCGAGTGCAACGGTATTCCGGATTCCATGGTATCGTTCTTGGCTCCGATCATGAAAAATGCAGCAGGAATGTGTTGTGAGTAGAAGCTGAAGTCCTCTGCTCCCATGGTGTTGGGAAGATGAAGAACATTTGATGAACCTCCAAGCAAATGTTGTCCAACCTTCTCAATGTGGTTGTATAATGATTGATCATTGATAGTAGGTGGGTAGAACCTTGCCTTTTCTTCCAAGAAGTCTACAGTGGCATTACACTGATGCACACCTACTTGAAACTCTATTACCTGTTGGGATCATTCAACCCAACACATAGTTGCTTATGTATCATAAATCCTAAACACCATTTCTTTTCTACAAAATTATGTTTTTCCTTCTTTGAGCTTTGAGTTTTGTAGTAAATTTTGGTCTTTGAATTTTCAAACTCGAGATTTTAGTCCATGAAATTTGAGTTTGGTAGCATTTTCGTCACGTGTTAGTTTTTTTGTTAAATGTATATTTTGATTTTTTTTTTTTTTTTTTGTTCTCATTCTCTTTTTCTATCTTCTTCTCCTTCCTTCCAACCTTCTCCTTCTTTTTATTCTAATTTTCTAATAAAAATAGTGTCATATGCCAACATTCTTACCAGTAATTACTGAAAAACTAAAAGGCAGGACTATTAATGCTATCAAACTCAAAAATGTAGCTAGGATGTAAAGTTTGAAACTCATTATCTAGTAACGACTCAGATGTTACCGAACTCAAACCTCGGAGACCAAAAGTGTTGGTCTTGTTTAAAACACTAGTTTCTTACCTTAAGTTAATTTTGTGTTTTGTTATCCAATTTTTACTAATGTTTTAAAAAACGACCAAGCTATGTTTTGAAAACGGTTAAAAAAAATACTTGTTTTTATTCTTAGAATTTGACTGAACTAAGAATTCATGTCTTTTGTTAACAAACGTGAAAACCTTAATTAAAAAAATTAAGAGAAAAATCGTTATCAAATGGAAGCTATAATTCAAAACTAAATTGAGTCATGCTTAAATCGACAAATCCTAAACTGAATGTTTCTTTTTCCTTATTTAATTTTCAATGTGGATAAAAATATTCTCACAATGTAGGAGGTGAAGTTTGGGAGTTCGTTACCTCTTGAATTCTTTGCTTAAGGTTGTAAAGACCTTCCAAAGTGATGCTTCGGAAAGTACCTCCAAATGTTACGGTTTCGGGTATCACATTTCCTGTTTCGCCACCCTTAACTAATCCTACCGTAATCACCTACCAATAATGAATATATATATAATCAACAATATGACACCTCATGAATATGAATAAATTTAAAATCTTAAAAAATGTTTGAAGATAATTTTAAAATGGTTGGAATCACTTGTGTCATCTAATTTAAAATCACTCACAAAATATAGTTCTAAAATTATACTTAGTTTCATTTAGTCCAAAACGTCGGAAGATTTTACAATTTTCCTCTTGAATTTTTATTAATGTGTCCAACTTTCAATCCTTAGTATTAATTTTCTTTAATTATTTATTTTGAACAATTAAATTAATTTTCATTAATTTCCTATCACTATTAAATGAAATTTAATTAACAAATTTAAAAGTAAAAATGTAAGAATTTGAAATATCTAAAAACAAAATAAAAATATTAGGATAAAAAGGTAATATTTTAATTTGAAACTTATAAACTAAATGAAGCTATAATCAAAACTTATAAAAAAAAATGTAAATTTATTTCAAAAAAACAAAAAAAAAAGTTCAACTCGAAAAGAATATTGAAGCCAAAAAAAAAAAAAAAAAAAAAAAAAAAAAAAAAAAAAAGTTTGAAGAATATTTTCCATAGTTATGTTGGGGAAAATAAGATTACCCTGGAATCAAGAGGATCTGTTTCTCGAGAAATTATGTACTGAAGAGAGATAATAGCCGATGACATGGCAAGAACTGGATCTCTTGCTTTATGAGGCAGTGCAGCATGACCACCAATTCCTTGGATTGTAGCCAAAAATCTACCACTACAAGCCGTAAATGGACCTGGTCTTGAACCAATTGCCCCTACTGACATATCTTGTGCGACATGTAATCCAAATATGCCTTCCACCTTCTCCACACAACCTTCTTTTACCATATAGTAAGCCCCACCACGTCCCTCTTCCCCTGGTTGGAAAACAAGCTTCACTGTCCCCTTTCACATTTCACATAACACACTTTACAAACTTAACAATCAAAACTCTCATTTAATAACAATTTGTTTTTCGTTTTCCATTTTCCATTTTTTAAATTTATACTTGTTTTCTCTCATTTTTTTTACTTTTAAATTTTATACTATTAAGAGTGTGAATAGTCAAGTGTTGTCCAAGTTTGCATCCTAGTATGGCTCAACAAGTTTCTCGACCGAGGAGACACACGCATGTAGCACGTTAGTCTCTCGACACAATCATGTCACCATTGTTGATCCCACTCCATGTCTTTGGCTCCACTAACCTCGTACAAAACTCGGTTGAAGGTAGTGTCCAACGTGTAGAAGAGCATACACGTTTATTAGATTATACTCATAATCGCATTAGGTATCCAAAGTGAATTAACAAGAAGCATAGACAATGACCCTACCGTATTGCATTAGAACAAAACCCAACCCTTTGTTGACGTAAATACTAGTAAATTTACCTTTAGCTCATTTCTTCTTTGCTGAAGCAACTTAGCAGCTCCAAGAAGCATTGTGACATGAACATCATGGCCACAAGCATGCATTTTACCATCCTTTTTACTCTTATGTTCCCACTCAACCTTTTCCTTTCAACATGCCATCACTTAAAGAGTTAAATTTATAGAAACACACAATCATTTTAGTTGCATGTTTAGAAGTGATTCTAAAATGGTTAAAATTCATTTTGTCATTTTTAAAATCACTCAAAAAAATATTATTTAAAATTCAATTTAATACTATAAAAAATGCACTTAAAAGTGTGAGATTAAACGATAAATTGATACTAAATAATTAAAAGTATTTTTCGAAGTGATTCTATGAAAAAAGTAATTATAATAATTTCAAAATCACATGCACCGATCCTTCCGAATATATTTTATCTCAAAACAAATCAACAATGAAAAGAGTGATAAGAATATCGAAACAGACAAAGGGAATTGTATGTGAAGGGATAAGAAAGGAAACCTGAATAGGAAGAGCATCCATATCAGCCCTAAGAGCGAACCATGGGTGCGTGCCTGATCCGACGGAGGCGACAATCCCGGTCTTAGCGACGGGCCAAGTGAAATTAATCCCAAGAGACTCCAGCTCTGTTCGGATGAATTGGCTGGTTTCGAATTCCTCGAAGGACAGCTCTGGATTCTCGTGCAATTTCCTTCGAGCCCTAACCAACCACTCGAAGAACTCCGGGTTTCTCGCCGATTCCAAAAGCTCCCGAGTTAGACGACTCAACTCCAATGGCGGTTCAGTTTCCAGGGGCGATGATATACAGAATTGGAAGATGAAAAAGAACGCGCATAGAAGTAATTTTTCCATGGGAGAGAAGCACTGAATCTTCCCGCAATCAAATTGGTAGTGATGAAGAAACCTTTACGAAGTGGCAACAATTTAATTTCAGAGATTATAAGCAATAAAAAATGGGTTTTTCATGGTTTAATCTAAAATCTAACGCAATGTTAATGTTTGTTTGGAAATAGAAATGAAGAGTGAAAAAGGAAAGAGTAGGTTTATTGTATATCATAAGTAACGTCTCGATCTATATATAGTCTTCTGGTTGATTTTTGTTTAATTTTTTTAAAGAAAATAATAAATAAATAAATAACATATACTCCTTTCAAATTCAGTACAACAAAATATGGGAGTTGGATTATATGTGTATTCCATTTCTCAACATGAATTTATTTATCGTTCTCGAATATATTATATATAAGAAAATTTTTACATATAGAAAAAATGTCAAACTATTTATAGAAAATAGCAAAAAAAAAAAAAACATTGATAGACTTCTATCAGCATTTGTCTATCACTGATAGACCCTAATAAACTTGTATCAGCGTCTATCATAACTATCTAAAAATTTTGTTATTTTATGTAAATAGTTTCCCTTATTTTTCTATTTTTAAAAATTTCCCTTATATATGTGTGTATTTCATTTGGTTTAAATGTTCTCATGTTGAGTTTATGACTATTATCCTTGATTTTGTAGATAGATACAAAAAAATTTCATTCTTCGATTTAGGCATCGGTACATGATTAAATATGAGAATTGTACTAAAAAAAAATTGTGAGAAGATATAAAATAAGTACCTAGGTTAGAAAAATCATTTGTTTTAAGAAAGTATATATTTATTTATTTATTAATATTCTTTTAGTAATCGAAAAGATGGATCGCCTTTTGAAATAGCTTCAAATACTTAATGAGTATTCTAAAATCTAAATGCCAACTGGATTAGCTACATGAACATAGTTCAACTAGTTAAACTATGAATTATTGACCAAAAGGTCAAAGATTCAAAACTTCACCCTACATATGTTGAAGTCAAGAAGGAAAAAAATATCAACAATATCGGTCGTAGCTAGGTTATGTGCAACCGTATTACAACTTGTAAAATTTTTATTTTAATTTGTATCCACAATGGAAATCAGTCTTACTTCGGAAGCTATTCGTAACTTTTTTTTTTAAAAAAAAAAAATTAATTCTAAAATTTTAAAATATTGATAACCTCCCGTATAAGCTATAAATAACGTCTGTTTCAGAGAAAAGGATTTTGAAAAAATAATTGAACTTTGTTCTAAACCCAACGTTGCTGAAAAGAAAAAAGCTCTTCAATGGTTGAAAATTTTCCAAACACATCACCAACTACATTATCCAGTTCCAGATGAGCTCTGCATGAAAAATTGCAAGGACACAAGCAAAAGAAAGAAAAAAAAGAAAATATTTTTGAAGAATTTTTTTTTGTACTGGAAGAAACCAAAAAAGAAGAGGAAAAAGAATTCAAAGCACTTCTTTTTCTACAGGAATCTTACAAAACATGAGCAGTCTTCTATTTCACAATATATATATCTACTCGGAACCTTGAGCTTTTGAGCAGCGGGCTGCTGCAACTTTTTAGCAGCTCTCAGTGAAGTGATTGATGGCAGGCAACAGCTTTGATCTGAAATGAAAGATTTTCCCCAACCCCTGACTTGCATTTGCCTTATAAGTTATACAAACAAGCTCGAGCTACCGAATTGTCCTCGTTGCCGGGGTTCATTTGTACTTCCTCGAACCTAGACCGTCGCCTCTAACCTCCATCAGCCTAGACTTCAAACCATTACCTTGCACCATGGAAGCTCTCTCCGTGACAGTATCAGCAAGATCTCTTGAGGGCCGTGCTTGTTCCCACAGCCTAGTTGGGCTGGCAGTGACTTTAAGCGAACCGAGCCTCGACCCGGATAAGATCTGGTCTCTGAGGTTCTTAGATGAATTATATCCTTGAAAGTGATCTCCATAAACTTTTCCAGAAGCTACTTTCTCCAGTACAGAGCTTCTTTCCCAATCCAAGACATGATCTCCTGAAATTGGATGGTTTTCAGCTTGGCTTCCCCATTCCACTCCCTCAGATATGCTTCTTTGCAAAGAAGTGCTTTTTCTTGAACCCTTCTTAGAAGTAGACTTTCTTGCTTTGAGTTCATCATCAATTGAATGCCTTCTAGAATCAAGAGGAATACCAGAAGAGTGTATCCAATCATAGCTTTTGTTGTTGTTGTCCATATTTAATTCTATAGAATGAAGATCACTTTCAGCCAAATCTTCTTCGCATTCCACTCCATCTACAACTTCACCTTCCTCCTTTTCTTCACTTTGAAATGAACGAACCCCGTTTTTATTTAGGTATGCTGCAAATTTTACTTCATCTGAGTCATTTGATCCAAACTCCTTTTCTTTAGCTTTTTTGATACCCAAGAATGCCTCGAGTTGATTTCTCAGCTTATCAACTGCGGCATTCTTGTCCTCGAGATCGTACTTGGCATCCGAGGCATCTATATGAGTTTGTTCCTCGTGCAGCACAGCAGCAAGTTGCTTTATCTCTCTTTCTTTCTTGACATTGTCACACAGTTTAGCAGATTCCCTTTGCATTTCCTCGAGTTCTAAATTATCGTCCCCAACATCATTCGCTAAGTCATCACATACCTGCTCCATAATTTCCCTTGCCCTTTTTTCACTCTCGAGTTCTTTGACTACTTTCAGAAGTGATGATTTCGTCTCAGCCAGTTCTCTCCCAAGCTTCTTGTTCAAGCTCTCAAACCTTCTCCGAAGTTTCCTTTCAACTTCAAGCTCACCAGCCACAGACTCAATAGCAGCCTCCACAACTTCTTGTTCCTTGCTTTTCCATGCTTCCTTCTCTTCAGCAAAGCACCGCATCAGATAGCTTATGTCATTCTGTTCATACCTTTGCTCTTGGATAAGCTGATTAATCTGCAATCGAGCCCTCTCCATCTCGGCATGTAAGGCTGAGATTAGGGACATGCTCGTCGAAGGACGATCTTCATGGCCCCAAACACGGTTAATTATTTTGAGAAGCTCCTTAGAAGTCATCAAGGCATTACTAACATCCTTCAACCGCGTTTTAACACCAACAATCGACGCACTCGGAGTTGGGGCTCTTGATCTTGTCTCAATCTATATCATAAACAAACTTTCATACATGAATACTCTTCCTCGCCATTGGTAGGAAAGGGATCAAACAAGAAGTAGAAAAGGGGAATGTAGTATAAGCAATCAAACAAAGATGTACAATTAGCCTATAAGACGAAGATACAACATACCTCCATCAAACTAGCATTGCTCACAGAATCAAGAACCCCACCGCCATGATCAGCAAGCTTTAGCCTCTGAGACATGGACGGAGTTCGTCGACAGCGACTTCCCGTTCCGGAACGATCCCCCCTCTACAAAAGTACAAACCCAAATCCTTAACATACATGATAGATACAAAAAATACAATTTCCACATCCAAATCCAACTGATCACAGGAAAGGAACACGGCAATGCTATATGACATTGATTAGGAGAGACTTTTCAACACAGACTCATGTCCCTCTTCTCCATTAATTTGAATCCACAAACCAATGAATTGAACATCCATCACTTTGTTTTAAATTAAATAGTAATAGTTTTCTCAAACAACAAACAGAGTTTTGCAGATGCAGAAGATCAGATCAACTAAACAAGAGAAAAGAACCCCTTTGAGAAAACAGGACCAAAAAGCAGAAACCCACCTCGGAAACAGGGCTATGAGACGGATCGGAGAGATGGGGAGGCAAAGAACCAGAATGAACCGACCGCGTCGTTTTCTCTCTGGCCTTCATTTCCTTTCTCGATTTTCTCTCATCCAAAGCCAGACTCTCCTTCACTCTCGTTGACGGTAACTCATTCATCTCCCACAGCGTCGCCGCCAGCTTCCTCGCCGACACCGGAGCTTGCTTGGACCGACCACTGCCGCACTGATAGAGCTCGTAATTGGGTGATTCAGTGGAACGAAATGCAGAAGCAGGGGATCTCGATCGAGAGCTCATAAGCCTCCATGAAGGCAATGGAGTGGAGGATCCGGCCCTTTTACCCACAAGAATCGCTCGCTTAAACCTGTAATTATGAAGAATAGAAGATGAAGAAGAAGCCGATGAGGAACAGCCACGTTTTCTGATTTTCCCTGGAATCAATTCCGCCGCTAGATTCTGCCTTGGCATCGTCAGCTGCAACTGCTAGATCTGTATACAATCAAACAATCGAGAATCAGACAGAATTACCCTAAACTCCTCGTCGGCTTGATCACTCAAATGAAAAGCAAAACAGTTCCTAAATCAATTGAAAAAAAAAAAAAAAAAAAAAGCAAAGAAACAATCGCTCTTTTCTTTTCTTTTCTTTTTCTTCTTTTCCATTTCAACTTTTTCGCTTCACTGTACCCTTTCAAATCATAGCAGAGCCAGAATCCAGAGTACCGCTAAATGGGTTTATGAATCCACACTGAAAAACAAAGTTTAAAAGAAACTCCACGAAGAAACTACGAGCATTATAGGAGGAAGCAATTCAAATAAAGCGTAATAAGCTAGAAGAGGAAGAAGAAGAAGAAGAAGAAGTAGAAGAAGGCCATAGGGTAAAAAGAAAACAGAACGTATAAAGGGGAAATAATCTAGTACGATCAGGACCACAATGCTCGAGAACGTGGCGTAATTGATTAGGCTTACAACAAAAATAAAGTAAATTCTTAAAATGTCCTTCGCCGAAACGGCGTCGTCAGACGATTTCGGATTCTGTGATCTCTCTCGTGTCTGCGGTCAAGAAAAAGGGGAATTTCGAAATTATTTTATTATTATTATTTTGGTTTAAAAAAAAGGTTAATAAATTAATGAGGGAAATAAATAAATAAATGGGATAATTTTAGGGAATTTTAGGGGGGCGATTGGACATGTTTGAACGGCAAAATCACCGACCAATTAAATGTGGTTTGAAAAAAAAAAAAAAACTGTCACTGTTTAGATTGTCTTACTAGGAAACACCTCCCCACTCCAATGGCCATCCTTTTTTTCTCTGTCTCTTCATAAATTTGTGTGTTCTTTTCTTTAGACACATTGTTAGTAATTGATTTATACAGTTTTTATTGTATGTTTTCAAAGAATGGCAAGATTTATTATGTTGTTAAAGTTCGTTTATCGATGACACGAAAATGATAGTATGAACTAATATCCCTTGCTTAAATTTTACGCATAATGAGGGTTAAAAAACATCAAGAAAATAAATGAAAATTTTTAATATAAAAAGATTACACTGGTAACTTATTAAAATATGAGAGATTAAAATTTAAGTTTTAGATTTTGTAACCATCAAATTTTAAAACTGTGTAAAATTTTATAGACTGAAATTACATTTTAACATATTTTATATTCACTTTCCCAATTTGATGGATAGATTTTTTCATTAATTGGCATTTTTATACTTTTGAAGTTCAGTTTGTATAGTCTCAAATTATAAAGCAAGTTTACTTATTCTATATTAATACAAATTTCTTAATTTCACAAATTGCATAAAAATTCTAGAATCTAAAACCCACATCTAAAATTGCACATAATTAAGTATATTCGGTAGATCGGGAAGATATATACTAAATAAATTTCAGTTTATATGGACAATGACTCGTCTATAAATTTTATAATATAGTATGATATTGTTTAATTTAGGATTGAATTTTCTTGGTTTTTGTTTTACCCAAATTATCTTATATCATGATTTTTCCCAAGTTAATTCATTTCCAATAAAAAGTTTGTAACTCATTCCTTATATAAGTTACGCGATTAAGTTTTTCAATCTCAGCTATGAAAATAGCGAACCACATATTTCTTCAAAAGTATTACCTCCTCTAATTCTAAGGTCAATAATTTTTTTATTAGAATTGTCGAGGGTTGCTCAAAACAAGGCCCAAAGCTTATGGGTAGGCCCAAGCCCATAATGTACTTAAAGGAGGCATAGGGGAACATGTGTCCCAAAAGAAAAATGTCAATGCCTCGGAGTTTTGGGATGATCAGCCGAGTTGGTAAATATATCAATTAGGAAATAATCGAGGTAGACCCAGACTAGCACCCTACAATCATAGGCGTTACACGTAGCGAGAGGCATGTGTCAGAGGAAAGACTTATAAATAGTTTCATTTTACCCTTCCAAGTAGGAGAGTAAAAAATCTTTCAAGGAGAGACTCAACTTTACTTTTTTTGTGTTTAGCTGAATTAAACGCTCATCGTACAAACTTAAGCATCAAAGTAGAATAAGCTAGACATCATACTGGTAGAGGATCGTAGCCCAATTCTGACAGACCGAAGGTCTTGCCCACGAGAGCCCATCGCGGAGCCAATACCGACATTAGTAATGAAATAAATATGGATAACTATAAAGTTGATAAATAAAAATGGGTGAAGACAAGTTAAATTGAAAAAAAAAAAAAAAAAAAAAAAAAAAAAAAAAAAAAAAAAAAAGCAAATCAGGTGGTAGTTTGGTGAATAAAAAATAGAGTTGGCTTTTGGGCTTAATAAGTGCTCTAATGATAATTGCTGGTGCTCTAGGCAATAATTAAGGACACTTAAATACCATGCTAAGCTCCTCCTATTTCTATAAATAATTAATTTACCGTCTTCTCCAACAATTTTGTAATTAATTTACCATCTTCTCCAACAAGTTACTTTTACAAAACTACTTTCTTTCCCCCCTCAAATTATTATATTCTTTGAGAAAGAGAGATTTTTACACATGGTAAAATCCTTGCAAGTGAAAATTTAGTACCCACGCCATGTTTCAAACTTTCAACAATGAACAATGAAGTCATCATGGTAACTCAGTAGATTTTGTTTGTTTTTCTAGAAAAAGGTAAAGGAAAAACAAATAATTGAAAACTTCAACGCAATAGGATATTTAAGTAACCTTTTTCTAAAAAAAAAAAAAAAAAAAAAAAAAATGGTACTATTTGATCTTTGTAAAATTCAATCAAATGTAACGTTGATTTAACGTTCAAATCCGAACACAATAAAAATTGTATCTTATCTTCTTTTTATGTTTCTTTTTTCTCTTTTAAACATTTAGTACACTTATGGTATATAAATGGATTATAAAGATCTCTAAATTCATATATTAAACCTTTTTTTTAATTAGTTTAAATATGAGTAGTTTTAGTCTTTTCATTCTTTTAAATTTATAATTGACATATATAAATGAGTGAGTATAATTTTTTTAATACGAAGAAAACTTATTTTATGAATTGTAAATAATGATACATTATTACCAAGATAATATATAGAGATGCAAAAACCCACTTATTGTATATTTTGAATATATATATATATATATATATATATATATATATATTATAATTTTCTGCTATTCAATTATTCATTATCATGCATTAAAAATTAGTACAAGATGACAGTAATTCCTAAAACATACAATAAATCTCTCCAAAGGTTGTACTAGTGTGAAACTCAAGTATCAATAATATAGATCTGAAAATTTATCACTTATTAAGTTACACTAGGACTTGAATATTCAAGTCACATGATCAAGATAATAAATGCACAAAAATAATGGAATCGTGCAATATGCAATTTTAGGGCAGATGCAAAGTTATCGATTCAAAATTTATTAGGCCTCATCTAGAAAAAAATGTATTTAGTTATCTAATTCTAGGTCACCATATTTAAGAAAATTTCCAATAATATTTACATGAATCTAACGACAAAATCTAATAGAATCACCATTATTGAAAATAATGGCATTAAGTTGAGTCCTTTTCCTAGCCAGTAGCCCACTACCAGACTCCCCAATAACATTATTTGACATGTTAATTTAGTTAATGTCATGCATAAAAAAATTCAATGGCATAAAAGATTTAAAAGATGTCTTTTTCTATTATTATTACCATTGTGGAATTGCACAAAAATATTGGCCAGACAATATATTCCAAAAGTGAAAACATGTTATGATTTTGAATTTTGATACACATCCATAATTTTGTTATACACTTACATAGAAATCTAGGTAAAAATACAATTGTGTCTTAAAGTGAAATTTCTAATTAATATAACTCACATCCAGTTAGAGTAAAACTATTTAAAAACTCTCGTGGTCGTGTTTACTATCGTGTAATAATTCTCTCTCCTAGTTTGTAATTCAGACTAAAATAGTTTGTCGTAGAAACACAGACTATTATAACTCACCTACTATAATTATAACTAACTTATAGCGCCCCAAATAGCTCTTAATTGTCAACCGAAATATAGTTTAATTAGTCAAGGTATATGTTAATTAAAAGTTCAAACTCTCACCTATATATATCTTTTTCTTTGTTTTTAACAAAATGACCAAAAATGTGAAAGCGTTCCTATGACATATTGTTGAACTTAAGAAAAATGGGAACTCTCCACCCTTTTTTTTACTTTTTCGATGATAAAGCTTTAAAGATGCATCCACCACTCGAAGAAAGTTTAGATGGCAGAATTAGAACAAGGAATTGGGAAGTAAGGAGAGTTGTGAACTCCACGCCTTGTTTGTTCTTTGAAGTTTGTAGGTCCCACTACTAAAAATATTAATTTACTACTAAAAATATTAATTTTATACTTTATTAACTTCTTATAGTGTAGGCCCCATAAGTTCACAACTCTCCCTGGAGTTCACAACTTCATCTCTTACCCCAAATGCTCTCTTAGCATTGGGAGACGACTCTCCAAGAACAATGATTATATTCAAAATGATATCAAAAGCTTAATATGACAATTTTAAAGTGACTATTTATAGCCTTATAAGAAAATACGACAATTAACTAATTAATCATAAAATACTAATCAAACAGTAATAAATCTAAATTAATAACTAAACAAGTATTAAACTCAAATATACTAATTATCCTATAATTCTTCTCATCAAATGTGAAGTTTAAGCATTAGTATAAATTTTAAAACGTAAGGTGAATTTGTATTTAGAAAGTTTCAACGAGAGAGAGAGAGAGTCCATCAACTATTGCACACGATTAAAGATAGGGGTTTTTTTTATGGCATAGTTGTAAATTGTATTAACTTGTATTTTTTGTACGATTAAAAGCATTTTTCAAGTGATTTTAAAAGTGACAAAAGTGATTTTAACCATTTTAAAATCATTCTCAAACATGCCAAAAGTAAAATATTACACATACATACTCAATAACATGTGCTATCAACTAAAGTCAAAATAAATGTAAGTATTAAAATAATACTAGAACTAAAATAACAAAAAATTTAGAAGTTAACAGATCTAAATGAAATCATGATTTATCTATAAATTTAAAGACCAAAATAAATATTTTGAAAGTCGACGAAACTCAAATGAAATAAATTAAATGACGAATATGAAATTCAAATTAAATCAAATTTGCATTATTAATTAGTTAGATTAGATCTTGTATATACAAACCAAGTATCAAGTTGAATTATGGAATTGATTCAAAAACTTGTCCTTTGAAGAGCCCTCTAATTGTATAGTAGCTTGGGTATTGCAATAAACATATTATGATTCCAAAGTTCAAATGATTGAGATTGGGTTGCACTGTCGAGGTGGCCTCACTTCCTATATATTCCATCAACCTTTCCATTTGGGCCCCATCTCGCCTCCAAATCTTTCCATCTACAAATTATAGAAAATATGATTATTTTGACTTCTTTCTTTTTAAAATCACAAATTATTAATTTGACTTATTCGCCCTTATTGGCCTTTCTATATGTGTGTTGGAGAAAACTATAAATAACATACATAAATATACAATTTTGTATATTAAGAAAGTGTTAGTAAGAGAAATATTTACAGGAGAATTTTATATTTAAGATTTTAATACAAAATTAAGTAACAAAAAAAAAAAAAAAAGTTAAACTCAAAACCTCTCTTACATAAATGAGTCAATGTGAGCATAATTCAGCTGTGATATATAATATATATTAATAACTATTAAGAGGTTCGTTATTCAAATTTCCACACCCCTATTGTACTAAAACAAATCACTCTTACAAATATATTTTCTACCTAAAAAAGTTGAAAACTCTTAGAACGAAAGAAACTCAAATTTTAAACTAATTAAATATTTAAAATGTAACAACAATATATATAAGAAAATTACGGGACTACATATAAACTTTTTTACCTTAAACTTTCAATTTTATTAAATTATAGTTTAAACATAGATAAGTGTTGTACTTGTAATCTTTATCTTAAACTTGAATAAAAATACCCTAAATAATAATTTCCTTTAAATAGATCGTTAAGAACCAAAAAAATTAATAGACATTAGTAAATGAACAATGATTAGGTGCATGTACCTATATCATGCAACCCTCTTTTATAACATAATAAAAAAAAATATTAATTTTAAAAGAATAATTAAAAAAAAAAAAAAGTGAAATGTTTGAAATTTAATTTGGCTATATTGAAAAAGAAGGCTAGAGTGACGCAAACCCCAAAAACTTATGCTTATGGTATAAGTATAAGGCTAGAGTAATAAAATTTAATTTTATTTCTCACTTTTCAATGAACACTATGTAATTAGTGTTCTTTATTTATACAAAAAATGTTAACAAAAAAGTTTAACTTGTGCCTTTTGAAGTTATGCTTATTTTATAAGAATTATATGGAAGTAAATAATACTAATTAAATACTTGTTTTTTTAAGTTATATATGTTTTTTTTAAAAAAAAGGTTATGCTTATTGTATAAGACTTTTCTAGAAGTAAATAACACAAAACAAATGCACAAAAATAATAATTAAAATTAAAACTTAAACAGGCAATCCTGTTGGTTTGGTTTTTAAGGCTAAAACATCCGCGATACACTTTTTTCATTAATAGCAATATAGATAGACCAAAAAATGAACTTTTTTTTAGATTAAATTATTTTTTAGTATAATAAACGTGTGAAGGATTCAAATTGCAAATTTTAGGGACGCTAACATATGAGTTATGCTGGTTTTAACCTAAAAAATAATTAATTAGGTAGGCACAAATTAACCTGGAATAATTTGGTCAAAAAACATAAAATTCAACAACAAAAAAAAACTTTATCGTTGTTTTCTCTTAATTTCTATCAATTTTGTATCATACATATCACACATATATGTTTTATAGTTCAATGAACACATCAAAGAAGAACTTATTACAGTGTAACGACCAGAGTTCAAGAGGAGAACATGAATTAACAGAGATCACATCTAAATGAGAGGAATCCTGAGGACGCAAAAACATAGCTAAAAAAAACTTAAAATAATTGAAAGTTACTACCTATACCAACAAGGTGTACCTTCTTTTTCGGGGGCTCAATCATAAGAACTCCAAAGTTAAGCGTGCTTAGCTTGCATCAATCCTCTCTATTTATTACCGTATTTACTATTTGGTTACCGTGTTTATTATTTTCTACTCATCCTCTATTTCTCTCTTTGTTACCGTGCTTATTATTGCATACTCAGACTAAAATAGTTTGCACTCTATTATAACTCAAACTAAAATAGTTTGTGCTCAAAACACAGACTATAATAAACTATAATATCGACTCATCTTAATTTTGATTCGATCATATATCAAGTTGAACAATTGGCTAATAACTTCTTTTTTTACAATTATAATTAAGGAAAAAAATTTCAAATGTAAAAATGTCAAACTATTTACTGAAAATAGCAAAAAAAAAAAAAAAACATTAGTAGACATTGATATATTTCTATCAGCATCTATCAATGATAGACTTTTATGATTTCTATTACTGACAAACCCTAATAGATTTCTATCAACGTTTATCACAGCTATCTAGAAATTTTACTATTTTGTGTAAATAGTTTACTTATTTTTCTATTTTTAAAAATTATCATAAAAATGATAGAAGTCTATAACTATAGATGTTGATAGAAGTCTATCCATATCTATCAATTTTTTTTATATATTTTATGTAAATAGTTTGATATTTTTTCTATTTGTGATTTTTATTTAAATGATATTTTTTTATTATTATTTTTGTATGTAAAAGAGAAGGGAGTATGAAATTAAATCTCACATTAAGTATTGCCCTAATAAAATGAGATGGTGTAATAATTGCGACGAGTTGGTCATTTCTGTAGAAGACGACGCGGAGTTTTCTGCTCTGACTCCGAAGTCTCCCACTTATCTAACAGTTCGCCCGCACATCGCAATTGGCACAAACTTCCAGTCTTCTGCAACAATGGCCGCTCCATCCATTTCCATTTCCCTTTCCTTTTTCCTCTTCCTTTCCCTCCATTTCACTTCTTCTTTCTCCAAATTTCCCCTTCCCTTCTCTTCTTCCCTCCTTCTCCGCCCTCAAAATCCCCCAGTCGATTCCCTCCCCCATTACCACACCAACTTCTTCACTCAGATCCTCGACCACTTCAACTTCAATCCCCAAAGCTACCACACGTTTCAGCAAAGGTATCTAATCAACGACACCTATTGGGGCGGCGCCGCCCACAATGCTCCCATCTTCGTTTACACCGGCAACGAAGGTAATATCGAATGGTTTGCTCAGAACACTGGTTTTCTCCTCCAATCCGCTCCACATTTCCGTGCGCTCGTCGTTTTCATCGAGGTATACAATCCAATTTCAATTCAATTCAATTTTGCCCTAATTTCTTTTCTGTTCATCTGCGATGGAGTAATTGTAACTGATATTGTTTGTGTTGCAGCATAGGTTTTACGGGAAATCGATTCCGTTTGGGGGAGATGAAGATGTGGCTAATAGTAATTCGAGTACGCTCGGATTTCTGAGCTCCACGCAAGCGTTGGCGGATTATGCAACTCTGATTACCGATTTGAAGAAGAATTTGACGGCGATTGATTCGCCGGTTCTGGTCTTTGGTGGCTCTTATGGAGGAAGTAAGTCAATTGCCATTCTCGATTTACTTTCCACTTTCTTGATTTCATCGCGCCATTGAGGATTTTTCTTTCCTTCGTTAATTTTCTATAGATGAATTCCTAGGAGATTGTTGGCAATGGTTCACTTACCCTGTTTCTGTTTCAATTGTCACGGAGTTCTTAATTTTAATTTTAATCTATTAGAAATGATTTTATTTTAAAATATATTTAAATTCAAATAATTGTTTTATATGACAAAACTATTAAAATTATTTTTAAATATAGCAAAATATCAAAGTGACATTTTGTTATATTTATAAATAAATTGTCTCATTTTGCTATATTTAAAAATAGTCTTATGTATATTTACTAAAATTTGTTATGCATATTTTATCTAGTATTTGTCAGTAGTAACAATATAGTCATCAAGTTTTAGTTTGTTAGGATCTAATCCCTTCTTTTAAAATTGTAACTATTTAATCCTGAATTTTTAACATATAATACTTTTAACTTACCTACCTTCAAATTTTAGTCTCTATTATGAAAAATCTCATAAAAAAATAATTGTCAATTTTTATTACCTAACAACTTAATCTTGGTAATTTATAAATAAATTTGTTTTTGATCAATTTATTAATATAAATATAACAAGTTTTACTAAATATTAATAATACTTTTTAACGCTAGAGATTAAATTTGTGAATTTGTTGGATAAGGAAAATGTGTTCTTTTTAACATGATTACATTTATTCTGAGTTTGGTGAGTGTGCAGTGCTGGCAGCATGGTTTAGATTGAAATACCCTCACATTGCGATTGGAGCTTTAGCATCATCTGCTCCCATTCTCCAATTTGAAAACATTACATCTCCTTATGCCTTCAACAACATCATCACCCAAGATTTCAAGGTCATCTCTCTTCTCTTTACTTTTCTTTTTCAAATTGCATTCTCTTCTTTACTTTTCCTTATCAAATTGCTTTTTTGACATTATTACATTAATTAAAACCTAATCTTGGGTTTTCTTTTTTTCTTTTTTTTTTTTCCAATTTAATCCATATAATTTATAAAAATGTTTCAATTTAACCTATTTTTTAAAGCTTTTTTAATTTATTCTCTTGCTGTTGGTAAATGTTAGAATTGGCAACCATATAATGCTGCATCAATTGGTGAAAATTTAAAAGAAAAAAATGTCGTAGAAATTTAGAGGAGAATTAGATACTTTTCTTTCTTAAGTTAGTTTTTTTTCTTCTATGAATTCCTACCCATTTGCTAAGTATTGTGTCATGTAAATTTATCATCAACTAATTTTATTATTTACTAAATTGCCAACTTGAGCATTACTCAACTGGTTAATATACGTATCTTTGGTCAAGAGATTTAAACTTTAAATCTTCCCACTTGAAAAAAGTCGAAATATTAGAGACTAAAGCATATATTTTAGTCTAAATTTAACAGCATAAACAAACCAAAAAAGCTAAACTTTTACCCTTCAACTTTAAAGAATTTTACAAATTACTATTATGTTGCTAATATATATTTTTTTCCCTCAAATGTTACGATCAAAGTCTCATATTAGTTAGATAAGAGAGTGATCATAAGTTTAAAAGGGATGACAACTATCTCCAATGATATGAGGTCTTTTGGATAAAACCAAAAAAAGTCATGAGAGTTTATGCCTAAACTGGATAAATATTATACCATTGTAGAGATATCTAGAGGTCCATTGGATAATGACCAAAATTCTTCTGTCACATGAAAATTTTTAATTGGATAACTGGTGGTGTAGCTCAACTATCTGAGTTTTTTTATGAAAGTGGGCTAATAACGAGATAAAATATGTTGAAACAAATTAAGCACGGAAAATATAGAAAGTAAAAAGTAAACTAACGTAATTTGAGAAAGAAAAATAGAATATAAACAATAAAACATCAAATATGGTCCCGTAATAATGATAATGTTATATTGGGGGTGAGGTTGAAAGCAAAGACCTATAAATATAATTAAAAGATCATCTTTTTCATTCAAGTAAGGACAACCCCACATGCCTTGTGTCTTTGTATATAGCAACAAATTAACAAGAAAGATGCCATGAACATTGCGACACAAATAACAAAACAACTAAAACGACGACAATACTAATAATCTAACAATAAAACCACTCTTTATAAATGTATTTAAAATTTTATTAAGGTCTTGTTTGAATTGACTTTATTACCACTTATTTAAATATTTATAAAATCAATCCAAACAGGCTCTAAATTACAAATCTACTCTCTAAACTCTTTGAAGTATCTATTTGATCTTTAAACTTTCAAAAATGTATACAAAGTCGTGAGCTTTCAATTTTATATTTAAAGAGTAATGATGTATTATATATAAATTTAAAATTTTGTGTCTAATAAAACTTTAAACTCTTTCCATTTTGTGTCTATTATAGTTTTGAATTTCTAACAATAATTAAGAAAAAAAGCAATTTTAACTCTAAACTTTCAATTTGATCAAATTGTTTCGTTAAAAAAAATTTCTTGTATGCCTTCAATGAATTATTGAATGGATGTACAATATGAAGTTGATAAAGTTTTAGAGAAAAAATGACAATAGAACTTTTTTTTCTTTTTGGTTGAAATTTATGAACTTTGTCAAAATTATTCAATAATTAATTTATGCATCGGTCAAATTTGCTTTTGTTTAAAACTTGATTTTTTTTTTTTAAATGAACGTGTTTAGGAAGATTTTAACATTATTATTTTTTATTTAAATAAGCGAGTGAATTAAAAAAAATTTGAATTGAATGTAAAAATTGCAACACTTACATAAGTAAGAGACCAATTGAATCAAATTGAAAGTTTATGGTCCAAATTGATATAACATGACAAGTTTAGAATAAGAAATTTTGTTTTTCCAAATATTTAATAACCCTAAACAAAAAACTTAAATCTACTAGACTTAGGCTTATTTATTTCACAGGTTTTTTCCATAAAATTTCAAATAAACATTTAATATCCTTAATTGTTTTATATAATTGAACAATAAAAATATAACATAATTAATTAATATCAATCAATCATTATTATTAATTTTAATTTATTAATTAAATATAAAAACATTATTTATACCTAATATATTATCTTTAACTATTTAATATATATTTTATTATTAATTGATGATTAATATTCTAATCAATCTATATTTATTTAATTATTTTTAGTAATTAAATTACGTTTAATTAATGTTTCATATAAAAAATTTCATTTATTTTTATTTTAAGTAATTAAATAATATAATATAACAATATAAATTAAGTAAGGCTAAATTTAATTTATGACTATATTTAATTAAGTAATTATTTTTAGTTTTTATTTACAAAATTAGTAAATTAAAGGAAAATTTTAGAAAAAATGTCAAAACTATTTATAAAAAATAGCAAAAACAAAATATCGATAGACTTCTATCAGCATATATATCATCTAAAAATTTTGTTATTTTGCGTAAATAGTTTGTCTTATTTTTTTATTTTTAAAATCTTTCTTAAGTTAAACACATATATTTAATTTTTAAATATTAATTATCTTTTAGGTCCAAACTACGTTAATTATTTCAAATATTTAATATTTATATCTAAAAATTTATTATCCACCAGTCCGACGAAACTTTTAAATATTTATTGATTAAAATTTATAATTTAACGAGGAAAAAGATTGCAGATAATTTGAAAGTGATTGCGTGTGGGGGAAATTTTTACAGAGTGAGAGTCAGAACTGTTACAGAGTGATTAAAGGCTCATGGCATCAGATTGAAATTACTGCAAACCAGCCAGGAGGACCCCACTTGCTTCGTAACTCTTTCAAATTTTGCAAGTAAGTTTAATATACTTTTTTTTTTTTTTTGCTGGATGTATTCTTTTTCTCTTTCCCTCTTTTTTCAATATCATTTCTTCAATGCTTTTATATTTCCCTTATTTTTTTTTAAGTTACGATTATAAATAAATTTACTCTATACTTTTGTGTGCATGTGTTTTCTTGAGGTCTACCTATAGTGTTCATTTAATTCTTGAATTTTGAATCATGTTTATATTTAATTTTAATTATTAATATTTAATATATTAATAATGTGTTGAGGAAAATTTTAGTACTATTGTAGCACACTGTTAAATAAAATTTATGTTTGTTAAGCTATATTTATTTTAGTTTTTTACAGTATCATCAACAATAATAAATAGAAGAAGCATAATTTAAAAGAAGTTTTATAAAATTTAGAAACTGAATAAATAAAGTATTACAGAGACAATGTATAATTTAACCTTTTTTTTTTTACATATTTTAATTAAAGTGATAAAGTGATGCGTATTATAAAACACGTGAATCATTTCATATAAAGAGTTGCTTTTAGGAAATATTTAAAAATAATAAAATATTGTTTCTTTATGAAAAACTATTATAAAATTGTTTAGAATAAAAACCTTGAAAAGTACTCCTCATGTTGCACTCGTTCCTTTTTCTTCTTAAATATAGAAATCTATTCTGAAATTTGTAGCTAAAGATAATTTTAGAGAGCCATTTTTTAAAAAATCTAATAATAGTGAAATATTTGAATATTAAATATTTTAGTCAAAGAAAATAATAAAATCTTAACTAATTGAATTGCGTTTTAATTAGCCTCATAGCTGTTTGATACTCGTGTTGACAACTATTAAAAGATTCATCTGATTACAATTCTTTTACATATTAAAAGAAGCATACAATTATTTCCCAATAATTTTTATTTATTTATTTTGCGAGATACTTTTTTATTTGACTATTATTATAATTTAGAATATAACATATTTACTTTCTGTACTTATTTTAAATATATATGTGTTAGATAAAAAAAATAAATATATAAGGAGTAAGGAGTAACGAGTTAAAGTATATTAATTCAGAGAGGCGGAGTCGGAATCGATTAAAAACTGGTTGTACACTGCAATTTTGTACACGGCAATGACCGATTACCCCACGCCCTCTAATTTTTTAAATCCGTTGCCAGCTTATCCAGTTAAACAGGTAAAAGTAAAACATAATTCCTTGCTCTTTCTTTAACTATTTTTTTTTAAATTAAAAATAAAAGGAAAAAAATTGGGGGAGTGAATGGTGCAGATGTGCAGGGCGATTGACGATCCAACGACTGGGAACGACACGTTTGCGAAGTTGTATGGTGTGGCTAACGTCTATTATAACTACAGTGGGACTGCCACGTGTTTTGATCTCGACGATGATTCTGATCCTCACGATCTTGGAGATTGGACTTGGCAGGTTTTTTCTCTCTTTCACTTCTTTGTTCATTCTCATTCTCTTTATTATATAACGTTATGACTTGAGTGAAGTCATTGTTTAATTAACATTTTTTAAGGTTTAATATCTTCCTCAAATCCTTATCCAATCTGATTTAAAAATCAAACTGATGGAGGTTAATTTGGAAAATTATGAAGGATTGATTATTATTTAAAAAAAAAAAACTGTGAAAAAGTATGAAGGGTTCTTTATTCTTCTATTAGTTTTACCCGTGAGCTTTTTTCATATAGTAATAATAATAATAAAGACTAGTTGAATTTTTCAATTGGACAGGGTGATGTGGATATTCAACATTAAAAAAAAAGTGAAATTACTAAAAGAAAATATAAGGGGAACTTTTTAAAATAGAAAAATAAAGGAAAGTATTTACACAAAATAAAAAAAAAAAAAATTAGTTAGTTGTGATAGATGCTAATAGAAGTCTATCAGGATCTATCAGTGATAGAAATGATAAAAATCTATCACTAATAGATGTTGATAGAAGTCTATCAATGTTTATCAGTATTTATTATTATTTTTTTTGCTATCTTTTGTAAATAGTTTGATATTTTTTCTATCTGTGAAAAATTCCTAAAGTATAATTTGCCAAAATGTAAATGTCGATGTCAAAAAATATTGAATTAACAAATGAATATTTTTATTTATTATGTTTTATAAATTTTTTTGACAATATAATTAAGATGATAATTTATGCTCTCGATGTCATATACTAAAAGTATAGAATTATTAATATGTAGATGGAAATTTAATATCATGATTATTATATGCTATCCATGTCAATGATGTTGTTTTGAAAAATAGATGATGCTGACAAAAATGAATTTGAAAAATTTGAAAAATATTAAAGATGGACAAAGAGTAAATACTTAAAAGTTTTGATATGCTTAAGCAAATTAAGTAATTTAGAGAGTTAAAGTAGGGATTTGGCAGTGATAAGGACAATTATATGATGGGAAATGATGTGATGTTTGGTGTATCCGATGTAAAAAAAAAGTGCTATAAATGGGTCAAAATATTGATTGAATATGAGATTTTACGCAACCTATTGCCAACATTATAAAGCATGTGAAGAGACAACTTTACACTGCACTTTCTTTTTTTCTTTTCTACTCTAAAATAAATAAATAAATAAGATCACTTTTTTTAAATGGAAGGAAAGCTTGTGTTTATTTTTTTTTTCTTCCCCATCTTATTTATTTTTATTTCATTTTAAACAATTTGCTTAACTAGGATTTTCTTCATATATGTAACAAAAATGGGGCATGAAATAGGAAACTATTTACCGCATGAGAGTTTAGGTCATAAAAGTTCTCATATACAAGGAATCTATTGAAGTTCTAAGTTTTGTGTAAATAACCTATTTTTAGAGATTCAAATGAGATTTGATCCAATATTTTAAATTTTAAGTTTTTTTTTTTTTTTTTTTTTTTTTTTTTTTTTTTTTTTTTTTTTTTTTAATATTCTGCTTGTATTATCGCTAGTTGAAAATTATCAAAACAACCAAAGATGCAGTCATGATGGGCTTTACTCCTCAATTCACAATCGCTCTCTTCCCTTCTCAATTCGCTTTCTCTATGCTTAGGGATCTTTCCGCTCCACGATTCTCGCTCACTCTCTTTTCTTCTAAAAGAAAAGAAAAAAAAAAAAAATTGGCTCTTTGATTCTTCTCCAAATTCCGCTCCTTGAAGTAGAAAAAGTTGAGATGGGTTGATTTTACCTTTATTGAAGGATCTGATTTCACCAAAATAAAAAATTAAAAAATTGCAAATTGAAGAAAAAGAAGGAAGAAAGTAAACCTTGGAGCGAATAGCGAGAATCGAGGAGCAAAGTTCATTACTCGTGCATTTTTTTGTAGTTTTAGTAATTTTACTCGATAATAACATAAGTAAGAACTAAAAAAAAAAGATAGATTTTCATAAATTAAGTCAGATCTCATTTGGATTTTCAAATTCAGGCCATTAGCGTTGCTTTCCCAGTTTAATTTTGGGTTAAAATGACATTTTAATCCATATACATTTCATTCACATTCTTATATTGTTAAATATCTAAATTTTAGTGTATGTAATTTCTATAAATATTTAAATAAGTTAGTCTTCCCTTCATATAATAATATGTTATATATATGTGACTATCATAAAATATAAATTGAATTAATTAGTGGGTTTGACTTATAGAAAAGACAGTTGAGTCGAGTGATTTGATTTGAGAAGAAGGCCCCCGACAAGGCCCATACTGATTTGTGGAAAAACAGTAGCAAAGTTTGCAAGATTTTTGGAAAGAATTAGATAATCCAATTGTGAAGTTTGTGTGTTAATTAATATGATGGGAATTTTCATAAACTGCAGGCATGTACGGAGATGATATTGCCAACGGGCGCTAACACAGAAGAAAGCATATTTCCAGCCTCAACATGGCACTTTGCAGATCGACTTGATTTCTGCAAACGCTTATATGACGTGGAGCCTCGTCGTATTTGGATCCCCACACACTTTGGGGGCCATGTAAGTTTCTTTCAACCTTACCTTTCCCATCCATACCTTTTACTTTTGCCATGCATCACCAACCATCATTCTTCTTTGTCTATACCCTATTATTTGCTATCCATGAGTCGGGACCAGGGTCGGAAAATCATTCTTTGTCAACCGAGGTCCCCCCAAATTCATGAGCAAACCAAAGTTATTCCATTGATCTACTCTTTGAACTTTAGTTTGTAACAATCTGATATATCTATATGTAAGATTATTTTAAATAACATAAGGTTCCATCTTAAGACCAATTGGTAATGAGAGAAGTAGCTCGTGCATCTTATAAAAATTGTAAGATCCCTTGATTTTTCTAATATGGGTTAGATTCTCAATTTTAATATGTAATAATTTAGTTCTTATACTTTAAAATTTGAAATGATGTTTATTTAGTCTTTATCATAAAAATGTTATTAAGTTTTAATGACATTTTCCTACCTAGGTTGATAAATAGAATGATTAGGGGCTAACAAAGATTAATTTGTTACATTATAAGAAGTGACTCTTAATTTTATAGATTTTTTTCATTTGTGAGGATTAATTTTTTTTACAAATTTGAGGGTACATAGTAAATTAGTACATGCTAAAGTTCAGGGATCAAACGATTAAAAATTTAAATATACAATTGTAAATTTTACTGAAAGGCCAGTGGTTGAATTCTACATGACCTCCATATGTATACATGTTGTTTCAATTATCTTTCCTAAAAATCTTTTAATTTGTTACTTAAGAACCTTTGTTAGCATTCTCAATTAAAATGTCTAAGAGTGAGGTTTAAAAAAAATGGATGAGGTTGGTAATCTCAAATTGTTGGTGGCAAAATTGAAACTTGACCATCTATGATAGATATCTCATTGATTTGAATTTTGCCTCCAAAGATTTTTCAAATTTTGAAAAAATTAGAGTAGTTTTTTTCCCCTTAAATTAGACTAATTAAGTTGTAAGTGATTTTGGTGCAGAATATTGAGAGAGTTCTGAAGAGGTTTGGAAGCAACATAATCTTCTTCAATGGCTTGAGAGATCCTTGGAGTGGTGGAGGGTACTCTTCATATTTATCTTATCTTATGCCACATATTCTTTTGAGTACCAATTTTTGGCTCATAATATAATGTTAATATATTTTTTCATTAATGTCCTTTTGATGCCTGCCTTCAGGGTGCTGAAAAACATATCCTCAACTATAATAGCTATTGTGGCAAAGGAAGGTTAGCATTCATCATTTTTCATTAACAAGGTTCCGTTTGGATTAACTTTTTAGATGTAGAATGTGAGCACTTGAACCATAGTATTTTGTTTTGTTTCGTTTATGTGATGTTAAGATTCAAATTTCTAACCTTTTGTTTAAGGTAAGAATGTCTCGACAAAATATATATAGTTATTTTCACTTTATTTGCTTCTTTTCCCCTCTTTTTGAGTCACTTACTCACATTATTGCTGACTTAGAAACAAACACAGAGAATTTATATTGGTAATGAAACAGGAGCTCATCATGTAGACTTGAGATTCTCAAATCCTGAAGATCCAAAATGGCTGAAAGATGTGAGAAAACAGGAGCTCAATATCATTCAGGATTGGCTTTGTCAATATTACTTGGACTTGGCCCAAAACTAATCCTGCCTATATTTATATAAGGCCCAAACTCATAGCCCACTCAAAAGATGGAAGAAAAAGGTCCTTTCTATTCTACTTTATGGTTTTTCAAAAGAATAATCAAGGCATTCAGGTAAGCCATCCAATGATTCTCTCATAATTTTGTACATAATTTACTTGAATTCTTCAATATTTTAATGTTTTAAATAATGAGATATTAAGTATATGATTTGATAACTTAATGGTAGAATAACAAGTCAGATGTTGTCTTCTTCCAAGCTAAGCTTATATGATTATTTCTTTGGATAAAATTACAAATTTAATCCCTTATTTTGAGGATTTTTTTTTTTTTTGTCTAATTGATCTCTAAACTTTTAAAAATATTTAATAGGCTCTTGAACTTTCAATTTTGTGTCCTACAGGTCCCTAAATATTAACAAATATTTAAAATATCTTAAAACTTTTAATTTTGTGTCTAATAGATACCCCGAATTTCAATTTTGTATCTAGGTTTTTGGCCTATTTAATTTTTTTTTAAATTTTTTTATTGATCTACCATACATTAACTTAAAAGTTTAAAATTTCGTTAGACATAAAATTGAAATTTATATCGAATAGTTAAATTTTTTTTTCAAAAAAACAAATATGTCAAAGACTTATTAAACACAAAATTAAAAGTTTCTCGTTTGGCCAAAAAAGTAAGTTGGGACACTTTTATTCAAGGTAAGACTTTTTTTTCTTAAACAATATGTAGAGTAGAAGAATTGGACATCTAATCTTAAAATTGATGGTACAAATTTTATATCAATTGAGCTATACTCTTTTTGACCAAGATATGACTTTTTGTTTAAACATATAAACTACGAGCTTAAAAGAAATACTCATTTTTTTAAGATTGACTAACCCATAACATGAAATTTATATTTTTATTTTAGTACATAATTTTTTTGTTTAACTTTCTAATTAATAAAATAGTATTTTTACGTTGTTTGATTAGAATAGTTGTAAATATGAAATTGTAAAGAGCAAAGGATACACCTTTAAATCATGATGTTTTATATCTATGGTCTAAATCACACCCATACACAAAATGATACACAACTTCAATCCAAATAGTTGTTATGAGACAAAGAATGTTACTTTTTGTTCAAATATGTCTCCAACCATTAGATGATGATGTTTCATATCTATGCTTTAGATCACACGCATAAACAAAAAAAAAAAAAAAAAAATCACTCCGACGAATAATTGTAACTTAACAAATAGCGTGACTGTCCATTTAGACATATCTCAACAGTTAGATCGTGAACGTTTCATAGCTATGATCTATATTAGTACCACTTCACATATAATCACTTTGACTCAAATAGTTGTAACACATGACAAAATAGAAATTATTAAAAAAAATATAACGATAAAATGGAGATGTAAAGATTCATTCTCTTATCTCACTTTTATATATTTATGGGTTGGATTTCGTGTTCTAACTGAATTGATGAGTTATAAATTATAATTGGATATATTCAGAAATAAAAGTTTTTCTTTTTTTTAACAAATATGTGTGTCAGCAAAGCACTTGAGGCAAACTTCTTTAAAAAAAAAAAAAAAAAAAAAAAAAAAAAAAAAAAAAAAAAAAAAAAAAAAAAATCACAACTTTGTTTGGGAGCCTTTAGTTTCCAAAAAGTAATTTCCACCAAAGAAAAGAAATGCTTGGAGAAGTAGCTGAGGCTTGATCTTCAATGTTTGTACAAAGCAATAATGTGTAGTAACTCTCCAAGGAATAATATATCATCTTCTTCTGATATTTGAAGGGTACATTTGACATTACAATTACCATTAATAATTGACTTGATTTAAATTTTGACTTTATGAGTAAATTTATTTCCATTTTTAATATACAAAGGATAACATCTTTCTTCTTAGATATCCAATTAAAGATTCTTCATTCCATTATATAATTTGGTTATTGTAGATCCTATCCATTTGTCATTCCTAATTTAACATAATTTAGAAGCAATATTTTTTTCTAGCAAATGACAAGAAAAATTGAATGGTTCATAATTGATAACATAAGTTTGTTATAGATTCCCCAAAAACAAAAGAGATGTCATGAAGCACCTATGCTCTAAGTCAAATAACTTTTTATTTTATAATGATGGATTGGTCAACTATGTCAATCCATCCCATTTTAGAAGTACTTTTAGATTGCAATCATTAAATTTCTTATCTTTTTTTTTTTTAATCAAATCTACGAATATAAGATTTTGTTCTTTAAATTGGTAGTTCATGAAAATATTGATCATTTTCTCACTAATCCTCACCATATTTCAACACCCACATTATTAGTCATCTAGAAGCATCTATGTGTACTTTGGTTTTGTTTTGTTTTTTTTTAAAAAAAACTTTATTGGATATTTCATTTGGGAGAAATGTAAAATTGAATAATATCTTATTTCCAATCTAATTTCAAATAATAACCATCCTATTGTTTTGTAAAATGAGAGGATTATCCTCTAATTAGATAAGTTGACTTCATGTAAGTTAATCCAAATATAAAATTTTTAATGGTGTAAAGGAAATAATTATCCCCCTAAGATTTAATTTGTTGAACTGTTAAATATGAAATTTAAAGAAACCATATAATTAAGATTATTTAGCTAATTCGAACATAATTATATAAATAAGAAACTATAAATTACCATCTCTAAATTTGATAGGTTGATCTCATCTAATTATTGAACTAAAAAGTTATTAAGTACGCATATTAAAAAAACCAAAACATAAATGAAACCATTTAAAAAGAAAATAAGTTGTGGTGAAAATTGATTTAGAAGAAATTGGCACCGCTATTTTTAAATATTTAGTTTATTATTTATGTATTTATTTATTTATTTATTGTTGTTTTTTTTTGGTGAAAGTGACTTGGCTTTCAGGTGGTCATCACTTTGATCACTCCTCACCTCCTTCTGCCAAGTTAGGCACAAGAGATTAAGACAACCTCTTTCTTTCTTATTCTTTTTCTACATTAAAAAAATTTATAATAATAATAATAATAAAAAAAGGTCCAACTTTGTGGGCTCTTACCTTCCGTTTATTCTCTTCCACTTACACTTGGTCTCAATCCAAACAATCTCAATCTTACCAAATGTGATTTCATCGATATACTAACCATTCATCGCTTCATTGATAAAAATGTACTTATTTTAGTCGAAATATAGTTCAATGAGTTAAGATATATGTCTTCGATCAAAAGAAGTTTGAATATCCTTATCTCACATATTGAACTGAAAAAGAAAAAAAAATACCACCTTACCTAAATTAACATTTAAATTCTAATGGTTTTCGTTTGATTTGAATTATCTTTTTATTTTAATTTTTTTTTCTTATGAGCTAGTTACGCATTCGATAATAATGTAAAATAATTTTCTTTTGTGATTTGTATGTTTGTTCTCTAAGAGATTGAGGAAGGATATGTGATGATATAAAGTTATGAATAAACATTAGACTAGTTGACTGTATTAAAATTTGGAATCTCTTTTGAAAGTCAAAGTGAGCATAGCTCATAGTGATCGACATATTCTCCTTTCTTTAAAGTAAGTTCAAATTCTTAATATTCATCTTCCTGCATAATTTTCTTTTTTAAAATGTCATATGAATTTTTTGGATAAGAAAATAAATAGTTTATCTTGATTAAAAAAAGAAAAGAAAAAACCTGACATAGTAGAATGTCAGCCTTTTGAAGACCGAATTGTCATCTTTCTTTAAGTTAGAAAGTTAAGAAAATCGCCTTATTCCTTGTAAGGCTCCCTTCTTTTGGTATTGGGTGGTCCGTAGTAGACGAAACCTTGGACTTCTATCGGACTTATAGCATTGCTTGGTGAGCTCGCCGTTGAGAGTTGGCCGAGATCGAGAGCCTTTCTTTCCCTGCCTGGTATGCTGGAACTTTAACTATCTAAACTTTAAAATATGACCTCATGAGTTTTTTTTTTTTATGTCAAATATTTATGTTTATTTTAAAAATACAACTAGCTCACCTTAAATTTGAAACTCTACGACTCGAATACATAATTTGAATTTTATATCTCACCTAATTAAGTTAAATAATAAAAGTGTGCATAGCTAATTTATAACTACTATCTCATAAATTTCTATTACTTATTTGTTATAATGACAAGAATAAGTAAGAGTTATATGGAATGTCATGTCATTTTCCTACCACATAATAATTCTAAATGCATTATTGAAATGAAGATTTGATGGAAAGATTTTGATGTAAAAGAGAAAAAAAAAATTACATAAATTCTTCAAATAACGAATGGAATCAAATATATTTATTCTAAATATATTGAGAATTGACAAAAAAGGAAAATGAACAAAGTCAATTCGGCACACGCAAAGGGACCATTTCATTACTTTCCTTTTAACCAAAATGGTCCCACTTAATCACAACCCTACATCTTAATCCTTTACGAATCCACTGTTCACCACGTGTCATTTGCCCCATTGTCCATTCGCCTATACTTTTTGACGAACCAAACCGACCCAACACTTCTTTTCTTTTCTTTTCTTTTGAAGAAAATTTTCCTAAAAATGTCTGACATTTTTATCTCTATGAATATTATTTTTTTGTATTTTCTCATAAATATCCAGGACATTAACAATTTATCCCTATTTCATTTTATCAACATCAACCGTTGAAATTTTGGATGAAACAACATTTGAGCTTAGATCATAATGATCTAACGTGTGTACTAATAATTTTAATATTTTGAACAATTTAATATCCGTAATATTGATTAAATTTGAAAAAAAAATCTTATATTTAAAAATCAAGCATATTTATAAAATTACATGGACTAGATCATTTATATATTGCAGGTTAATATTTTATTTTAAAGAAAAAATTTCAAAATAAAAATTGATTACCACAAATAAATTAAGATTAAATCATTACATACAAAACTTTAAGGACTAAATAATCATAAATATAAAAATTAAATATATATTTTTAGCTAGTACAAACATAGTTAACTAACATAAATTTATTATTATTAGTATTATTATTATTATTATGAAGAAGGATCTGGTGGGCCCAAGGTGCATTAAAAAGTGGGCCCGGAATTGGCCGGTAACCCGCATGCGGATCGGGTGGGAACTGGAAGAAGCCATTTCGGGCCAAACTCCAGGCCCCGAATTACACTTCACCTCCCCATTTCTACTTTATTTATTTATTGGGTAAAATACTATTTGTTTCTATACTTTCCCTTTATATATTTTCGTCCCAATACTTTTAAATATTCCATTTCTAAATTTTTAAAAAATTATTATTTTCATTTCTTAAAAATATAATGAAAATGAAAAGATGAAAATGGTCATTTCTTAAAATAACAAAGACCAAAATGTCAAAATAAATATTTTGAAAGTACATAGATTAAAATAAACCTAGGGACCAAAATAGTATTTAAATATTTATTTATTTTACAATTTATCTTTCATAAAAGTATTTACCACTTTTTGATTTTCTAAGAAAATTACAAGGGCCGCGTCAGAGTTTTGTTCTGTTAGAAGAGATGAGACTTGTATGTGACCACTCATGGGAAATTGAAGAAGAAGAAAAAAAAAAAGTTGAATGTTACACAAAAATCACACTATTTGTTTGCTTCAACAACCCATTTCTTTTTTTAAAAAAAATTAAGAAAAAAAATTAAACCAAGTAACAAATTAAATAAAAAAAAATGCCACTCAAAACTCTTCAAACTTAAGTGGAACTCTTCAAACCAAGTAACAAGCTCTATTACAAAAAGAAAACCTCAGAACATACACCTAAAGGGTGAGGAGAAAATTATTCTTAGCAACATTTAATTTCTCAAATAAATCCACACAATCTTTATTAACGATTTTGATGCTCTCAAAAGAATCCAACTCAAGATTCAACTTTCAGAGGGGATTTGAAATTTTCAAATGTATTTGATGAAGCTCAAGCTTTCAAGAATCGTCAGACCTTAAGAATTCAATTCAGATGTGAGATAACTATCCAGAATTTTTTTCGAGAACTTTGATCGGCCACGTTCGGTGAACAATCTTAAAGTTTGCTCTAATTAAAGGCCCTGAGAGTCTTAGATAATCCAATTGCCCCCTCTGCCCTAAACAACCCACCATTGCTTTTAATCACATGTATCAAGTTTGATATATATTTGCTCATCTCTCTAATTTGATATAAAATTCAAGTGTTCATTTTTAAATCTTGGTATGGCCATATTATACAAGGTATACAAAATTTCTAAATGTTGTATTGAATTAGTTAAAGGTTTAAGATACCATAGAAAACTTTTAAGATGGTCAAGGCATTTGGTGTTTCACAAAATTGTTTATTATTAAAGATTGTTTTGTTGTTCACTTGTAATTGGATGATTTAGATATGAGTATTAATATTTGTTTTTATTATGTCTCATCTAAGTTTCTATGTAGCTGATCTTTTAGGTCTTACTTTAGGTGAGGCCCTTTTTCTTGAAGTCTAATTAACTTCTTTAATAATATTTTGAGATAAACTTTTCTATACTTAGGATTCTAAAAGGTTATATTAATCTAGTTGGGATGGCCACCTACTTGCATTTACTGATTATCTTATAATAATCAATAATTAAAGAAAAGTTAAATACATGTTTGAACATGTGTGTGATATTCCTTCTCTAAATACATAAGACTAATGGTTTGATTACTTAATTTAATAAGATTCTCTTTTATCATTTTTTGTCTAATATGTTTACTTTGAATAATTTTAAGTTTTTTGGTTCATTTTTTTTTTCCCTTTACATAACTTTTAAGGATGAATATTTTAAACTCTGATTTTTATGTTGTTTTCGAATCATGTTTGGGAAGCATTATGCATTTTCATTATATATATTTTAGTCAATCATATTATAACCTTCTTTTTTTTATATTCCAAATATATTATGAAAAATTACTATAAACAAAAAAAAAATATCAAACTATTTATAAATGTAGACACTAACGATAGACAGTAAAAAAATTTTATATTTATAAATGATATGACTCATTTTTCTATACTTGAAAACAACCCATATATTATTGTAACTTAATTCTCATACTCAACCTTAGTTTAAAAATATCAAATTTTTATCATTTTTATTTTGATTCTAATTCAAAAAATAAAGACAAATAACACAATTTAGAAAATGGTTAAAATATCATTTTGGTCCTTATTTTAAGTTTTATTCTATTTCGGTCCTTGTACTTTTTAAATGTCTAATTTAGTCACAGTATTTTCAATAAATCTTAAAAGTACACTTTTTATGAAGTTAGCTTTTGTCTAAACTGGTTAAATAATTATAATAATATTTTTTTAATGGAAATTTTAACAATAATTATAGGGACAGTTGCAAATATAGCAATTAGATTCAAAGTATTAGCATATATAGCAATATTTTAAAAAATTGTAAATATAGTAAAATCTATCGTTGATAGACTTTTATAGTATAGGTGGTCTATCGCTGATAGACCATAAGAGTCTCTCAGCAATAGAAGTTTATCAATAATAAATTTTGCTATATTTACAATTTTGTAAAATGTTGTTATACATTTAGTTATTATCCCTAAAACTTCTACTCATTACCATTGCCGATAATTAAATTGATATTAGGGACTAACTTTTAAGAATTATATTGAAAATACATCAAAGTATAAACTCAAAATTCGAAGATGAAAATGTTATTTGAACCTTAAAAGAATTGATTCTTATCCCACGACATCTCATTTCAATCCTTACTTTTAGAGATTAGATTTATAGATGTTTATTTAAAAAAGTTTGTATGTATATTCATTGACTCAAAACATGAGATAAGAATCTTATTATTTTAATAATTAAAATGAACAATGTACTAAGACGGGTTGTTTCATTAATTATTTTTTTTTCTTAATGAAACGAAAACCAGTTGTTTTAAATTTTATATTCCAAATGTTTGATTCGTAGAGTAGAGTTGGGGAACAAAGAGAAAAATTCGTATCGCCATTAGATTTTGATACATTACCCTTAGAACACAATAATAATCTACCCTCTTTGTCTTGTTTCATTGAACTCATGCAAATCTCAAACCTAATGCCACTAATCTCTTATACCCACACACACACAATAAAAATAATGTCATTATACTCTCTCTCCTTCTTCAGGTAACTTAAAAAATAAAAATTATTCAATGAAATTGTCACACTAACAATTATATATACTGTATAATGGTACATTGAATCTGTATTTGATAGTTATTAAGGACATGTAGATCAGTTTACGAATCCACATCTACCTTCACATTGTGATGGGACATGGAATAAGTTTTCGTCAACAAAAAAAAAAAAAAGCAAAACCTAATATATGCCACAACACATTATTCTCTCTTTCTTTATATAACTCTAATAAACAAGAAATTATTCGAAGAAATAGCCACAATGTGAGTGACAATATTCACTATCAAATGTAAGAAAGAGAAAGTATGACAAGACATTAAATTAGTTATTAGAGGAATGCAGATCGATGTGTGGATCGGCGATTATATTGTGACGGGTTTTGGCGAAAGTTTTTATTTATTAAAAAAAAAAAAAGAAAAAAGGCGTAACGCGAGCATTCTATCTATCTGTGCTAGCTGATTGCTCTGATGTTTGGGCATGGAAGTCATCAGATGTTATAATAAATAATGCATTAAATGAGAAATTTGTAGGTGTCTCTGGAATCCTTCTATGACATCATTTCTTGAAAGTTGCATTTTGTTTTTATTAATAAATATTGAATGGTGAAAAAATTTGTGAAATTTGTGTGTATTTATCATTTGGCTTTTGAAATTTAAAACTCACTCTAAAAATAAGTTACGTGATTGATTAGACTCTCAAACCAAATTAAGATGTATTTTTAATTAAAAGTTTAAGAAGTTTGAATTCTCCACCACACTAGTGGCTTGGCTTAAAAAAATTAGTAAGCATTATACCTATAGAAATTCTAAACTAAGTTTAAAAAAAGGATATTTTTGTCGATAAGAAAAAATTTTAAATTATTTACAAAAAAATAACAAAAAAAAAATATAATGATAAACTTCTATCAGCAATTTCTATCACTATTGATAGATCCTGATAGACTTCTATCAACGTCTACTATAACTATATAAAAATTTTACTATTTTGTATAAATAATTTTCATTATTTTTTTATCGATAAAAATTCTCCATTAAAAAATAGCACACTTATTTAAATAAAAATGATATTGACTTGTCCATTGCTAATATATTTTATATAAATAAGATTAAAAAACATCAATAAATGATTTCTTAAACTCAAGATTTTTTTTTTTTTTTTTAATTCTCATTCATGATTAGCAACATTAATCTCAATTCCATATTGTTTGCTTTCCATTTGTGTGTTATATTAAATGCAAGGTTATTTTTCAAAAACAATAATAAAAATGCAAAATTAACTGTTCTCATCTCATTTGCTAATTTCATAAAACATTGAAGGTAGAAGTTTCTAGGTTTGCTTGCAAACTTTCCAATATTTTGAAAAACTATCTCTTGAATTAATTAGAAAATGACAAATAGAGTTGCTTAAAAGTCTATCTGAAAATTTGTATATTTAGCATTCAAATATTCAACTGGAACAAAATCACATGACAAAACTGAGTGTGAAATCACATCTCTTAACCCTAAAATTGAGAAGGCCAAATTGTGACTTTGGGAATTGAGAAATATCTAAAATTAAAAAAAAAAAAAAAAATAGAAACTATTGCTTTGTTTTTTTAGAACGTCCCTCAATTAATGGAAATTTCCTTAAAATAAAATGAGTTAGTAAAATTAAGATTTTTTTTTTAAAAGAAAAATACAAATTAAAGAAGCCCTTCCCATGAAGAAAGATGTCTGTTATTTTCTAATATATTTCAGGAAACAAATGAACTAATTAATTTTTTTTTAATTTATGTATTCTGGATTTAAAAAAAAAAATGTCTTAAAAAACTATGCAAACTCATATTGTAAAATAATAATATATGTTATTTAATAATATTTTTGAAGCCCAATAAGCAACATGGCAGATTCTCCTTTAACCCTAAGCCTGAAATAATTTTCAATTTCTCTGTGGTCAAGGACTCTCCCACTTGGCCAACACACCATCGCTAAGAAAGACCTCATAGTAATAATAATAATAATAATAATAATAATAATAATAATATGAAGATTAAAAATATTATTTGGTACTTTGCAAATGGTTGAATTTTAGTTGCTGTAACTTTAAATATTCAATAAATCTTAAACTTAATTTCATTATAATTTATGGTTGTTTTTTTAATTTTTTTTATTATTTATTAAAATTTTCACTATATAATTTTAGAAAACATATTCTATATTTTCTTACTTAAATATTATAATAATTATTTAAAAATTTCGACAAGGCTCAGTTTGAGGGGCTAAAATTTAATATTTATTAAAAATACAAAAATTAAAACTAGACATTTGAAAATTGAGAGATTAAAATTGAACATATCTCAATATATAAAAGACAAAAATAATATTTTAACCTAATATATAGTTTCAGGTTTTTCACATCCGAAACTTTAAACTTCAACAAAATAATAATAATAAAAAGTCCCATCATTTACAAATATCTCCAATTCAAGAAAGAAAAAAGGAAAATTACTTTCCCTTTCCACTTACTATCAGTTTTCTTGGATGGAATTCCGGGACTTGTCCAATCAAACATATGATTAAAAAAAAAAAAAAAAAAAAAAACCCTTTTTACCGACATAACTAATATGAAAGCATGAAAATTTTAGTTATTTTTATTTTTTTAATATTTTTATTAATTCGACATCACGTGAGAAATGAATTGAAATTTACTATATCATACAAAATTCATAAAACATAAAAATAAAATAATAAAATGTTATTAATGTAAATATAATAAAATTCTAAAGAGTTGTTTCCAAATATAGCAAGATGAGTCAACTTATTTACAAATATAGCAAAATGCAATTGTTTATTAGTGATAGACAATAATAGACGCTGATAGACATTTATCGACGCTTGTCGCCACATTAATAAATGGTAGATATCTACTACCAATAGACATCAATATTTTGCTATATTTGATAATATTTTCAGCAGTTTTGTCATTTCAAATAATTACCCTTCTAAATATATAGTTTTACAAAGTAAAATATTTATTTATTTTTATTTTTTCTAAAAGTATCCATCGACGTTAGCATTTTTTCTTTTTTGTTTATTTTAAGTTTAGACATCAACATTTTAAACCTTAGAAGAAAATATAATATTTAGTTCAATAATTGCAATAGAGTTGTATATCTTTATTTTTCTAAAAAAATATTATCGTTTTTTTTAGAGTTAAAATACTATTTTAGTCTTAATACATTTCAAATCATTTTATTTTAGTTATTTTTAACAAGAAAATTGTATACTGACTAATAAAAATATAATAATGAGAACAAAACAAAATTAAATTCACAATTTTTAAAAAAGAAAAAAAAAATAAAAAGAAAACGACTAGTGGGAGATTTGGGGTAAGAAGAAAAATGGGGAAAGGGAGTGTGTATATGTACCTGGAAATATTGAGGTGAGTTTTGTCCGTCAACACATTATCTTTTATTTGATTTTTATTTTTTTAATGGTAGAAAAATTGAATATTTCAATCTCGAGAATATAAATTTTATGTAAATTAAGCTATATTTATTTACTTATATTCTCTTAAATACATCATCTTTTGAATATAATGTTTTTTTTTTCTTCCTACAAACCAATTTCATCATTATTAGATACCATTATTTTATATATATTCATTTGAATGTTACCTACCATTGTAAATTTCTTTTTTTCCCAAATAGAGTGAAGTGTGATTTTTTTTTTTTAATTGTGTTTAATATCACATCTTAATTCGAGCTCGATTTAGATAATATTATTTGGATAATTTTTCAAACTTCTTTTTGTTATATTTAAAAATATAAATTGTCAATTTAAAAGGTTTAATCTAGTCCTTGATCCTTTTAAACATTTTTTCAATTAGTCCTTCACTAGTGATAAATATTAAAATTAACTGAAAGTAAGATATGTTAATTATAATGATATGAAAACTAAGCAAATTTGGGAGGAACTTAGAAGACTGGGAAAATATCTAACTGAATATTATCTTAAATTAAAAAAAAAAAAAAAAAGAAAGTAATTTCTAGTTTCTCCTCTCCAAATTTATGAAAAATGGGAGAAATTTCGAGTTTTATTTTCTTGAATGACCTTATTTTCTCTTAAGTTTTGCTAATTTATAAGGTATTATACCATGTAAGTGTGTTATCCACCAATTTAACATCCAGATAGCTTAAATTAAAAAAAAAAAAAATTGTAACTAAAGAAACTACATTAAAACATTTTAAATAATATAGATTAAATTGACAATGTCATAATTTTATTATTATTTATTTGACAATATTTGGAGGAGGAGAGAGAGAAAGAAAGAGACAGAGAGGCAAGAAGAAGGCAAGTGTGTCTTTGCCTGAAAGAGTGAAAGACATAGAAATATTAGCGAAAGGACAGAATTCAAACACGACTATACATCCAATTTAATTTACATATTACGTATTATTTAACATTATATTTTTTATTTATATATTTTTTTTTATGTAATTGGACGATAAAATCTTATCTCATCTCATCTCTGGTGGGTTTTATTGGAAAGGGAAAAACAAGAAGAGATTATTGGGATTTGTTTCCATTTATTATAATTAATTTTTAATATATATATATATATATAGCTTTCAAAATTATGTCAAAATGTTTGTGGGAATGGCAGAAAGAAAAGAGCAATAATGTTGTCATGCACGTGACTCAATTTTTTTCTTCCCAAATTCGAAAATATAGGACCACTCTCCCCTTACACTTCTCTCTTTCATCTCATTACAACTTGTTTTATTTCAAGTGGTTTTCTTGTATCACGGTCCTACTATCTTACTCGAGATCGATACGAGTATAGTCCTATGAATAAGCTATTATTTACCAACTCAAAGATCGACAGTTCGATTCTTTACTCCTTCAATTGTTGATCGTGTTCGCTATCACATTGACTTGATAATAACCTATCTTACAACATGTATGTTAATGCTTTATGAGTCAGTCATAATATAGGAATTAACGACATTCCATTTTGTTGTAGTTTTTATAGTTTGGTTAAATCTCTCAAAATAAATATACCTTTTGTTATCAGATTGTTAATAATTTGCTTATATAACTGCTAAAACGAGCATAGCTCGGCTGACATTCGAGTTTTATTGACAACCACGAGGTTTGTGAAAGGCGATAAAGTTGCTATTTAGTATAAAGTTGTATCGCTAAAGATTACAGAATATCATGATGTTGTTCGCAACACGTGCAATGCTCTTTTACGTAAACTTTCATAGTCTCACCAGACTATATATTTCTCTTTTTTATATAAAAAAATTTAGCAACATTTTGGCATTGTCTCTTTGAATTTGTTGGCTCAATTTTCTCTAATTTCAATTATAAATTTCTTCACTTTTTTCTAAGTTGTAGAAATAACTCATAAAATGTCATATCACGACCCCCTTCTTCTGCGGGAGAGGAGATTTTTGAATCTCTAACACATGAATCAAATAGATAATGTCTTAAACAATTAATGTTCAAGTTTAGCTAATTATCTAATTGGGGATCTAAACCAATACAGGTTTCTTGTTCTTCTTTAGAAAGTCGCAGCTTCTTCCAATCTTCCATGAGCTCTTCGGTTTCCATTTCTTGCATTGCGGATAGAACTATACCAAACTCCAATTTTCAGAGAAAGTTCTAATTAAGGGAGACTGATTAATCAGAGAACCAACAAGAAAAGCTGAATCATTCCTCATAAATCTTGGTACATATTTTTACATATTTCCTTCTACAAAATGTCAACTAATTATCTTTTTGGTGCTCCATAGTGAAAAAAATAATGACAAATTAACATAATTGTTATAGTTAAATGTAAAAAGAAAAGGAATGTGATATGCCCTCAGAATCAGTGCATAACGCAATACCCATTGGACTGATAATGGAAATAGATCACAATCATTACGTCAGAGACATCAAATATTTTATTTATTTATTTATTATTAACTGTGTTATTTTTTCCTTCTTTTTTTTTTAAATATATATATATATATATATATATTGATTTTCATACCCTTAAAACTTCCTTCAAATTTTCTCGATTTTGACACCGATTGTATTTTGATTTAAAATTTTGATGAAGATTTTACTCAATAATTTATTTTATTCAAGTTTAATTTTTATCTATAACCAGTATGATAATTATTTGATTTTTTTTTAAATCTTAATTCTTATCACTTGTTTATTATAATTTACATATTCTCGAACTAAACAATCAAATGCTTAGCTAAATTTAGAAAGAAAAAAAAAAGACATTTTTAAAAACTATTTATTTGTTGTGGGTCTCGTTGATTATTATTTGTGCTCTAAACGAGTCATCTTCAAACTTGATGAAAATTAAAAATGTGGTTGAAGTCTCACTTGATATTGCTAAACGCTTGGATGATATTAATTTTGTTCACTGTAAGCGTGATTGCAATTTTGTCGCCCATTCTCTGGCGCGTGGTATAGCTTTTTGTTTTGATCCTATGACCCTTCCTTCCAACAATTTTGATGGAAAAACATGTTGAAACTATATTTTCCCTGACTGGGTATCATCTACTCTAAATATATGAGGACCTTGGTTGTTTTTAGTTTGTTGTTTAATAAAGTTATTTTTTTTTTTAAAAAAATAGTCTTAGATTTTGAAAAACACTTTCTAAAAAATATAAAATAAAACAAATAAATCAATGGATATAAATAGTATTTATAAACTTAATTTTATACCCAATCTAACCCAAAATTTGGATAGAATCTAACTATATTCCACATATTTTACACAAAAAAAAATACAAATCTAAATTTAAGTCCTCGATTATAAATTAAAAAAAAATTAATATTCAATCAGAAACATATTTGATTGGATTGAAAATTGAGTGTATAAAGTAATCATCTCCTCAAATAAAATAAATAAGATGAAACGTAATAATTGAATTGAAAAGTTAAAAAGAAAAATAGAAAAAGAATGAAGAAAGGAGGAAAGAAAAGAAAGGTGGATGTTATTTGGGATTATTTTTTATATTGTTCACTGAAATTAATGATTGATGCATTCGATCACGCGAAAACCTCAATTCCTCTCTCTCCTTTTCGTACTATCTCCTATTTTTCATAACCCCCCCCCCCCCCTCTGTCTCTCTCACTGTCATGTCTTTTAAAACTCTTTTTTCTATTTTTTTAAATATATATATATACTGAAAAAGAACCTGTCTTTTCTTCGACTAATATACTCTCCATATTGTAATAACAATTAAAATATTATTTGGGAGACTGAAATGTAATCGAGATTATTGTGTGAAATATCAAGGGTAAAACAAAAATGCGATTGTGAAATGTGAAAATAGTGAGAAAGAAAATTTGGTTAAAAACAATCTAAATTGAATGAATTCTTAATTCAAACATGGATTTTGAATTACATTACAATCTAATCTCATTACAATAGAGTCTTCAAACAATCTCTAAGAGATTTATGGTTTAAATCATCTTACTCCTATTATTAAATTATGCTTATTCTTGTGAAGTTTATTAAGAAAGATTGAACTCAACTCCTTGTTTGGTTCAACAAGTTTGTGAATTTTACTATTAAAAATCATAAATTTTATAATCTATCAACTCGTTATACTTGATCTTATATTGATAGGTGAAGGTAAATTTAATTATATCATTTAAATTGATAGGTGAAGACAAATTTAAATATCATTGATTGGGTAGACACTAGAAAGGTGGAGAATTACGAGATACACCAATTAAGTATGGCTCTAGATGAAATTCTCACTCATTTCTTCTCCATCTTCTAAAAGGAAAAAAAAATGTCCATAAACCACTTCTCTCCTGACTTCCATCGACCACTCTTCTCTACTCCCCAACTCCCCATCATGCTTAACCCCAAATCCTCTCTCTCCGTCGCCGCCGCCACCGCCACCGCCGACCACCTCCCCATGTTCGAAAAACCCTTAACCCCAAGCGACGTTGGCAAGCTCAACCGTCTCGTCATCCCCAAGCAATACGCCGAAAAGTACTTCCCCCTTTCCCCCTCCGCCGCCGCCGGCGACTCTGCCGACAAGGGGTTACTCCTCAGCTTCGAAGATGAGTCCGGCAAGATATGGCGGTTCCGTTATTCTTATTGGAATAGTAGTCAGAGCTATGTGCTGACAAAAGGGTGGAGCCGCTTTGTCAAAGAGAAGCGCCTTGACGCCGGTGATGTTGTCGTTTTTGAACGCCACCGCCGTGATGGTGATAGGTTGTTCATTGGGTGGAAGAGGAGGTCGGCGCCGTCTCCGGCGGACACTGCTGTGGCTGCCGCGAGTGGCGGTGTGGGCGGCAGTGGAGGTTGGACTAGAATGTTCTGTTCTACGAATCCATATCCTTCTTCTCATCATCATCATCATCTTCCTTCACCGCCATACCAATCTTCTTCTGATTCTCCTCATGCAGGTTTTTTTTCCTTCTTATTTTGTAAATTTATTTACTGTTTGCTATTTTTCTAAATGAATTTTAAGGAAGCCCAGCATTTTTTTTTTCACCTAAAATTAGCTTTACTCCTTTCCCTTTCCCAATCTTTTGAAATTGGACTTGAAAAATGAATGTTTAACTTTATCCAATTGTATAGGGATTATAAATGCCTTTTTTTTTTCCCTTGTTTTTCAAAGAAGAAAAAATTCATTGGTTTTGAAAAATCTTGCTTGGTTTCTAATGGTTTAGTTTCCTTTGTTTGGGGGGAGATCAAATCTTCTACATTTGGAAATTATTAACCAAAAAATAAGGAGTTCCAAGTTCATGTACGAACAATAAAAATATAGTCAATAGAACGCATGAAGAAGGCTATTGATTTTTTTTTAATTTATAATTTATTTTTTGGGATTTCCAAGTTCATGTACTAACAGTAACGTTTCTTTTCTCAACACCCATAAATCATGCCTTTAACTACCGAGAGATTGGTACCAAAATATTAATTAAAAAACCCAGAAATTAATAATGATATTTGTATTTTCTTAATTTAAAAACACTTGATTTATGTGCATTGTTTTCAGAGTCCTCTGTTCAGAGTCAAACAGTGTCGGTTGGGAATTCAAAGATACTGCGGCTGTTCGGAGTGGACTTGGAGTGCCAAACCGACATGTCGGAACCCGAACCACCGTCGACGCTCAGTGTCGGGTCAAGTTTAAGTTTATCGGGTCGAGATCCAACCTGCCACAGCTTCTACACACATTATTCTTCTCCTCTTCCTCATCACATGGTATGCCAACTCAACTTCATATTATCATTATTTTCCCCCCTCTTTTTTTTTTTTACTTTAATTTATAAAAACGTTGCACCTGTGATTCCTCTTTTAATTGTTTCCTTTAATCAGACAGAGTTGAGTCAAAGTGGCAAAAAATGAAAAGTTTTAAAAAATAAGCAAGATAAATAGTGATGAAAATGGCTTATTGCATTAATTAAATTGAACGGTCTCCTCTTTTGCCAACAAAATCTGTGAATGAATCTACAATTGTAGCTGCACACATATTGCCCATTTTTATGATGATCCAATGTCATATGCTCACTCACTTGTATTATATAATAGCAAGATGATCAAACTACTATATGATTAGCATTATAAAAGGCATCGTTACACTTAATCTATACATTTTTCTTTAATTAAGTATATAAATTTTAATTTAAATCATAAATCATAATTCTATTGTTGCCACTATACTTTTAAGTCTCATTTGGGTCTCTAAAGTCTCCAAGCTTTCATTAATACTTGTGTTTTGGTTTTAGGCTTCAAGGTTTTGTGTTGTATTTAGTATCAATCTTAGCCACCAATTTTCAATCTTAACACTAAACTTGATGAACAAAACTTAAAACACAAATTTCAAAATTCAAGGAAAACAATAGACAAAACTAGTTTTTTTTTTTGGATAAGATAAAAACTAGGGGTCAATATTTTTCAACATCAAATGCTTGTGTTTTGGGTTTTAAGGTTTTGTATTGTAACTAAGACCAATCTTAGCCACCAATTTTCAATCTTAATACTAAACACAATAAATGCCAAAACGAACATAGCTCAACCAACATACAGATCTGTTAGCGACCAAGTGGTTTGTGGTATGAATATGTGGTTTGAATCTCCCAACATCTATTGTATTAAAAAAAAAACACTAAACTTGATAAATAAAACTTAAAACACAATCTTCCAAATTCAAGGAAAAACAAAAACGAAACTAGCTTTTTTTTCTTTTTGTAAGATAAATCAAGGTTTAATATTTTCCAAAATTAAATAAACACAATAGTTAGAAAGTCAGAAAATATGATTTAGGCTTCAAACAATTTTAGCAATTTGGGATCAATTCAAGGTCAACAACCAGTGTTCTATTTTGTTGGCTGTGTCTATATTAAAGAAACCCCAAATCAATACATAGGAAAATGCTACAAATTCAGATTTTTTTTTGGAGATTAGGCAAAAAAAAAAAAAAAAAAAAAAAAAAAAAAAAAAAGAGAGAGAGAGAGAAAATGGTAGGTTTCCAGATTGTAAGGGGGACATCGTACTTAGACAGCAAGAGGGAAATGATATCGGACCAAAAACTCTGCACAAATAAACCAAATCTCTGAAACTTGAAGGTGGCTCTGCCTTAACTTTCAGAAATCACTTCCACAAAAAATTCAAAACCTTCCCTTCTTAGAAACCTACACAATAAATACAGACCAAACCTATTCAGTTTTTACTGCCTTTTTTTCTGAGCTATTTCTAAGTTTTTCCATTTTCGATGTCTTCTCTTTTCTTTTTCCATCTTAACTACAACTAAGTCTGGCTAAAACTATTCTGCAAAACCTCTCTGTCTCCTAAATTAACAAATTCCACTTGATTATCTACATATATAAACTATTTTGTTTATTTATAGACTGTAACAGCAGGTCATGTTATGGGAGTTGTAAAATGTGGTTGTAACAGGATTTCACTTTCTCACAAGATGTCAAGCAGACGAAATATCAAGGATAGAGATGGGTGGATGTGACGTCCCTGTACTGCAAAACCCACTTTTTTTATTAAAAAGAATTATTTAATTAAAATCCCCACCACTTCACTTGAGAAAAGTCGCCCCATTAAAAAAAAAAAAAAAAAAAAAAAAAAAAAAAAAAAGAAGGGGGAAATATAGAGCAAAAGAAAAAAAAAAAAAAAAAAAAGGGAAATCCAAGATTTTCTGGCCGACTTCCCAAGGTTATGGGTGTAAACAGAGATCACGGATAAGGATGTGGAAGTGGGTGTGAAGAGGAGAAAAAAAAAAGTGGGGTCCAAGAAGAAAGCTAGCTAGGGCTGACGTCATACATGCAAATCGGAAACTAGGGCCGTTGAAGGTCAGGAATGAGGAATTTACTTGACTACTGTTGAGATTCTGGCTGAAGATTTTTGAGAGAGGCTCAAAATATGAGTAATGGAAAAAAGGGGAGGAGAGGGTAATGGGGCTGTGTTAGTGCTTTATTTGAGTGGGTGAGGATTAGATGGATCGGTGACAGTCCCGTCGTACTAGCCTGCCTCTACTTCTACTACTCTTTTATAAGTTTTAGCAAAATCTAACCTTTCTTTCTCACCTCATTTATATAAAGATTTACTTCTCAGATGTCGTGTCCTTTCAACCCTTTCCTGTGAATCCATCTCATCTGCTTCTCTAGAGGCGGACGTTAATTTTTCATGCTATGTCTGCCCCTGCATTCAATACTGAGATGGAAATTTAGATTAGTTTTGAATGAAACGACATCTCAGAAAATCCATGCGTTTCTCACCATACATCTTTAAATTTGTGATGAACATACTATTTCTTTAAATTTGTGATGAACATACTATTTCTTTAAATTTGTGATGAACATACTACTATTAATCAAATATACTATGGATGAAGTATACAAGAAAACAACACACTTCGTACTTATTGATGCGTAGCCAATTTGTTATGTAACACATCAAGAGAGTATCAAACATGAGCATAGTAACTGGGATCAAGATGTAAGCACTAACATAAAATTATATGTTTGGCTATATAATTAGAAGTATTGTTAATAATTTTAAGCAAAACTTTCAAATGCTAGACCAGACATGCTAAGTTAGCGTTCAAATCCTCCTGGCCATTTACCAAAGTTTGCAGCAAGGAAGAAACCTGCCAGATTTCAGGTCGAGTTAAGTACCAGTAATGTGACGAAGAAGGAAAGAAAAAAGAAAAAAGAAAAAAAAAAACTGTAGTTCCCTTCCAATTCACTCTACTGTGATTGTTTTAACAAAAACTGTGGAGTCCATTTCAGTCCTATCATCATACTCTCAACACGTTATGCACAACTACAAAGGAACCAACTATATCTATCCCATTTGCAATCAACACAGTACCAATCAGAAGGACTATTAACAGTATATATAGTATGCTGACATATTGTTTGTTACATTTCGTCTCTGTATTTGTAGTGTAGCCTAAGAACAAACGAAAACCATCATAAAAAAAGAAGAAAAAAGGAAAACCACCACAGTAAAAGATGAGGTATCTATGAATTGGTTAGACAAAATGTAATATAGCATTTTTTTTTTTCCTTTTTGTCAACTTATTTACTTTTTTGGGAAAAGCAAGTAATGAGATCATGCATTGATGATTAGCATGGTATTGTGTTGTGTCTACAGGCATCAAATGTGGTGCAAGTGTTCAGTACAACTTGCAGAATTACAATAAACATATCATCAACTAGTGGCTGAATTAAACAGAATATCAGCATATTATTACCTGTGCGAATGATGAAAAGATGAGTTAGGAAATCTTGCTAGGGGGGCCCATAAATGATCAGACAAGAGAGATAGCCATTGACCTCCCTGGTTGATGATTTTTACTCATCAGTGGCTGTGAAAGTGGGGGGTCCCCAGATATGTGTGCAAGCTATCATTGGCATTGAAGAAATGGCTAATCAAAGGAATGAAAGGACTCCTACTTAGGGGATATGCTTGGAAAGCAACACTCTATTATGCATGACTAAGTACAGTACACATATAGTAATAGCAAGTGATAATTCGTCCACGGTCCATCCCATTTATCTTTTCATCGATCAGATCATTGGTGATTCCAGAATACCTTGGAAAACAGAGAAGCAACAATACCAAAATTAGCACAGTCAATATTTGTACTCACCCAAAGGTAATTGAAAATTTGACATTTCAACGGCTGCATAAGTTATAGTGAAACTCCAACACCAAACGATCTATAGTTTATCAATACTATAGTTTATCAATAAAGATAACAGTAACTTGATTCTTTGTCAGGATCTTGAATACTTAAGATACTTGGACAAATCTCTCTCTCTCTCTCTCTCTCTCGCTTTTTTTCAGTTCAACAATAATTGGACAAATCTCTTTCAGATTATAAATTGAGATGAGCCTAGACAATGAGAGAGTTCAGCTCATGCTACCTTAATCGGTTCTCTTACCAGCAATAACTCGAGGGAAAATACTATTGTATAAATGATGTCAATTTCTGGTCTTGTCATGCTATCTTTTAGGGAAATCACCTGGTTATTCTCTCCAAAATAGGACTTTTAACCAATTATCACAATAAGACTTGAAAGCAAGAACCATGTGCTTTAAAACTGAAAAGAATAGAAGCAACACCAAGCATGAAACTAAACAGAAGGCATGATATTGAGAAACCTCACTATTTGTTCCTTTTTATAATTGTAGAACATAAAAAATATGGAGCAATTGGTACCTCATTCGCTTTCAACAATTCAGGAACCGCTGGAAAAAGTCAAATGGTAGCTCTTACATTGGGAGCTAATCTGCTAATAGCAAGAACCCAATTCTAAATGGGCCCTTCAAACCCCATAATGCCCAGTCATTATCAACCTTCCCTCTCAACATAATAAAGTGTACTTGAGCATCTCCACAGCATCTTATGACCTAACTCTGCCAATACATTTCTATCTCAATTTGCAAAATCAGCGTCCAACTCTTTGTTGTCAAATCATAGAGTTATGGTTGTACTGGAAATTCAATCCACCATGCAGATACCTAAAGACATGATTGAAATTCCGGAGTGGTCTTAATGTGAACGCAGAAGCCAGCTGCAATGTAGAATTCACATCTGAAGTGATGAGGAAAAATTGTCCAACTTGAGACAAATGGTAAACCAAACCTTACAGGAGCAGAAGTTATTTCCATGTGATCTTTGCTAATTTCACACACTTTCTCAAATGTGCGGAGAGTATTCTTGAATCAACAATCCAATTCTCAAAAAGACCAAAGATAAAAAGTCTTGAGAGTCCCAAAGGAAGACCACATAGGCAGAAACAAGAAAAGAACTACTGAATTATTCATTTAGCAGCCAAAAGCAGTTTCCTTCCCACTAATATTTCCACGGCTTCTTGTAAGAAAATACTAAACACCCACTAAGAACTCCAAAATAACCGACAATAGCAGGGGAAAATAAGCATAGGAGTCATGCAACTATTTCTGCAGAAAACATAAAGGTTCTTTCTCATGACTGTGTTTATGTGTATATTTAGAAGCTGCTCAAAACTGTATATATTTCAAATTTCAGTGGCAAAAAAGACAAAAATATCAACTCAACCAATTTTTACAAATGGAAACTGAACTGCCAATCCTCTAAACTATTTTAGTCACAATTCTGCAGCTTTTACATAAAGCATAAATTCTATCAGAAACTTCTATTAGATTTTATCGCTTCCCTTTTGGGAATCAGAAACGTCCTTTTTCTCCATGACTTGCTGAATACCTTCTTGATACCCATCTATAAAACTTTTTAGAGCGTCTCTATATGCAGAAGCTCTAGTCATATACACCCGTTGCAAAGCTGGTTTTAGTGTCTCCATTCCTCCTCTTGCAGCCACAGCTGGATTTTTATTTTTGCAACAGAAGAAAAATGGCAATCTAATCAAGAATAATCCAATTCAATAAATACCAGAGAAGATCGTTAAAAAAAAAGGTTAAAGGTTAAAGAAAACGTATAGAAAATCCAATTGCAACAGAAGATGCACCCAAATTGATGTACTGGAATGTAAATAAAAGATAACAGAATAAGAAAACCTGAAATTCATGATTAGATTAAATAAAGAAAACGATGGTTTTCCTATTAGAGTGGTGTTTGCCTTGATAAGACCTCAATATTTAGGTAAAGAGAAACTTTAATACATTAGGGACCACACACAATATAGTCTAAGACACACTATTAGGCTCTAAGCCACCTAACATGCATCTCAACTCAACCAATCTCAGGGATAGCCGTTGCCATTGGTTTGCAGTTCAAACTTTCAACCTCCATTACAAGTCCTCTCCTCAAAACTGAAAGTCATTTTTCCCATTATGTGCTCAAGATATAGAACTAAATCCTTTTCTCATACTGAACCCAACATTTTCTAAATGGCTGTCCATAAAAATTGTGCTGAGAATTGTTCTGAGAAACTCTTTAATAAATAATAACCAAACTCCCATTTCTTTACTAAGCTGTGAGATGTAGACATTCTGTAGGAGAGTTTTTTGCTTCATTAGTGGCTCTAGGGAGAATTGACACCACTGACATTGACACTATAAAATGGTCTGTTCCTTTTCGCTTTCCCCTCAATGGAGTACAGTTGAGGATTGGAATCATGTTTTATTGGCATTCTTTTGTCGAACGAATATAAAATAGATTCTAATGAACTTTAAGTTTAGCCTCTACTTGCTTCTTTCTTAACATGTGAAGTATTTGGCACTAGAAGAATAAGAGGATCTTTGAGGCCGTGGGAGGAGATTTCGAGTGTTGCATACTTCACACCTCACTTTGGACTTTGAGTTTTTTCCTTTTCTGAGATACACCCATTTTTTTATTTCTGATAAGCATGCAATATTACTCAAGTGTTAAAGAAAATAATGTGTGTCTCATGACCTGTCTTATGTAATATTCTTTATTATTCTACTTCTGATTCATTCAACGCTAGCTCCTTTCTGTTACTTTGTTTGTTTGACCTCTCTTTTGTGCTTTAAATAACTTTTGAAATATTAAATTATGAGCATCGACCAGTAGGAATGTGAACTGCAATCTAGAACTCCTAGTTGATAAAATAAATGGAGATTCCATAACATAGCATTCTACAACTTTTTTGCCCCATCTGATAGCATGTTATGGTAAGATTTCTAAATTACCAAAGATAACATTTCTTAAATCGACTAAAAAGTTGAATCGAAGAGTGAAAGTGAGGTTCACGACACAGAGGTATTGCACAAGAGTAAGGGAGAGAACATTTGAGACAAGCGTAAGCAATAATCCCACAGGCATAGTAGGAAGAGCAGAATCTAGTCATAGGAATATCACCACACAGCACCATAGATTGATGTTACTAGGCCGCTAATTCAATACTAAGGATTGATTGTTAGATATCTCATCAACATCAACAACCATGGGATGGGATGGGTGTTAAATCTAATTAAAAGAGGGTACAGAGATAAACTTCTAAATATCATAATCTAGTGTGAGAAATCCTCTCTGCAAACACAATTCCATTTCAATCTTTAAACAGGTGGAGGAAAGAATAACCGCAAAACAAGGACTAGAACCTTCCCCTAGAATATTGAGTATACTTTTGACCATTCTGTTCACATCTTCAGCTATTTCCATTGATAGCAAGACATGCATGACAGGGTTACAAAACCAGTAAGCACTACCTATCACTATTTCTTTCACAAGCATTAAATAATAAGGAATATTTTAACATTGTGCACTTGAACCTGAAGCAATTTTATCTTATGCATCGACAGGTTTGGTTGACCAGGAACTGGAAGTCGGTAAACAAAATACACGAACCACTTAGAACTCAAGGACATGGTTGTACAACCTATAGAACAGATCCTGCCCTCTTCAACTAAAAATCAATTGGCAGCTCCATCAAGAAGGTAGTATACAAGGATTTTCCCCAGTCATGAATACGTGATCGTAACTCTAAGAAAATATTTCATTTCAATATAAAGCATCTGAATCAAACAATAACTCAGGTTGGTTACCCAGGTCTTCAAGTGTTGAAGGTTCTTTCTCTTTAGGCGCACTTTTTGCTGAATTTGTTTTGTTTTCGCTTTCTTCTACTTTATAGTCATTTGGTCGCAGGTCAGGACCAATGTCCCGCACCCAGCTTGCAGCATATAACCTGGAAGCCTCCTTCAACACCTAAAATCACCATTCGAATACGAGCATACTTATGAACCAGTAGAAGAACAGAAAAAAAACACAGAATAAGAGCTTAGCAGAATCAAATTTTCAATGATCAACTAAATGATGAGCATACATTCGGTTCGCAATCAAGTGAAGTGTACGTATGTAAGTCAATCCTGTTGCTACTAATTTTTCCTCTCAATCAGAGATTGGAACTTAAATAATTGCAAAAGAAAACAAAACAATAGCAAAACCTAGAGAAGAAAACGAGAACATCCAGAGAAAAAGAAATTACCAAGAATCGTTCATGCCATGTAAGCTTTCGACGCTTCTTTACATGCGGGGGATCTGGCAACGACGAAGGAAATGCAATTTCCTTCAAGTCATACCGAATGTAATCATAAACCTTCCTGAAAACGATCCTCGCCTTCATTCCTGCAAGATATTTGCTCATTACTATTATTATTAAGGTTTCTAAGTTAACTAATACTAACCTTCCCAGCAAAATTAACTTCTTCTACAAATGAATTTTTCAAGAATTAAATCTGAGAACCATTAACAAATAATGTGAATTAACTAAGAAAACACACCATCATAGAAGAAGGCAGTAGAAGCAGAAGAAGAAGAACGATGGCAACAGATTAAAAAAATCACCGACAAAAGGAAGGAGGCGATTTACCGGAAGAGGGAGAGATTTTTCGAAAATTCAGACGCATCAGGAAAACTATTCGCGGTTAACCCGATCGAACGGCCCATTGGGACTTGTAAGCTATCTGACTGCGTATGGTCCAAATACTGAAAAGGAGTGGACCCAAAACTCAAAAACTTATATACAAATGACCATTTTTTATTTTTATTTTTATTTTTATTTTTTTTAACATGCTTTTTCTTTAACCTTTTTGAAGAGTGAAATTATAATTTTGATATTTAATTAGGCATTTTGATTAATATCAAATATGGAATATCCAGATTTCAACAGGTAAATACAAATCTAATAAATCAACGTCTAAAATTAGTGAATTGTGAAAATTAGCCTTACAAATGGCTAATCGCCAAAAATAACATTTAAAGTTGTCCACTTTCATAAATAAATATTTTTGACTAATTATCTTGATCGATACTGAAACAATTTTTTTAAAAAAAAACTTCTTTTAATAGCACATTTGAACTACACCTTTTTTTTTCAATAGAATTCTGGTGGAGACGACGACTGAGAGTGAACAAAAATTAAGAGAAAGAAGCAATGAAGGTTGAATTAATCATGGCTGAGATTCAATAATGTTAAGATTCAAGAAGACCTTATGCATATCCTACCATGTCTTAATATGAGTGAAAAAAAACAAAACAAACAAAAGTAAGCACAAGTTAGACGTGGGGATTGGAGAAACTTTGAAATATGAAGGAGAGATTGTGTTCTTGGCTCTGAGAGGTGACTTGAGGAAGAGGCTGTTAAGTTTTAGAAAAATTCAAGAAAATAATGATCTCTATGTATTATAAAAGATTCTTACGTCTTTAGTATTAAATATAGCAAAATGTCACTATAGTGATGAACATTGTTAGACTACTATCATGATGACAGATATCTATCAATATCATATCACTAGACAGTAATATTTTATTATATTTAAAAATATTTCTTCCAATTCTCTCATATAAACCAATTATCCTTAATTTAATGGTAAAAGTTTAGTGTTTAAATATCTACTAATTGATATATAATATTTAGTTTCGAATTTTAATTGGTGCCCTTTTGTTTTGTGCAACGCCCATCTTCCATTACGGAAGATGTTTCTTCTTTCTGTTGGATTTCTGCTGTCCTATGCTATAGTTGAGGACTCAGTGACGCAATTAATTGGTTTTCTTTTTAATAAAAGAATAAATAATTGGGTTGCTTATCCATTTTTTTTTTGTCGAACCTATGTGGTCCCTAAAGTTTTTAAATAAAGAAACAGTGACACGGTGACACTCAAAATGTTTTGAAGTAATTAATACCACGTTGTTTAAGTTTTATGGCATTTGTAATATATATATTATATATATGGTTTCTTCATATTATATAACACTTGGATCCATCGCTTTTTGTATAATAAATAAATAACTATGCTATATGAAATTTTATGAATTGTTTTTAATACAAAAAAAAAAACTATGAGAATAGACTAAAGTAAACTTAACTTAACGGTAATTAATATGATTTTCATCTCCGTAGTTGTCGTACTAAAAAACTATGAGAGATCAAACTTCCAATCTCAAATTATAGCCACATAATTTATTGTTCTGTTTTTCGTGTATCTTACCATTTTTTTAATTAAATTATAAAAAAATATCTTTAATCTTTTTCATTTGTTTCAAAATACTCCTATACTTTCATAAGTTGCAATATTACTCTTAAATTTCATAAACATTCAAAAATAAGTTTGGAGTAGATATTCTTTAGAATTTTAGACCAAAATTATATTGAGATATGAAATAGGTGTGTCACGAACGTAGAATAAAAATTTAGAGCACCACACCACATCAATTTTAGGTTATAGTCACAGTTTTAAGTTTTGATTTTTATTCAAAATTCTAAAAAATTTCTATTTCAATAGTACTTTTGAAACATTTATGAAAATTGAGGTGTACTACTGCAACTTTTAAAAGTATAGAAGTATCTTTTTTTTTTTAAATAAATGGCATAGTTAAAAAGTATTTGTTATAATTTAACCTCTTTTTTCTGAAATTTTTTTTTTTTTTTTAGAGTGACCACTAATGTTAATGAAAGCATTGCTTAGAAATGTAGCTAAATGTGCGAGAGAGGGGAACAGGTCATGTGGGGAGGCTCACTTACTATCTTAATTATTGGTGGAACTGTATTAAAAAATAACATTGAATATAATTTCAAAGGTGTGTACATTTATCGTAATTTCTTTCTCCCACATCAAGAGTACAAAATTATTATCTATATTGTAACGGTCTCTTTCAATAATTTCGCGTGGAAGAGAAATAAGGAGTGGGGAAGAATTATTGATGTTATTGTTAAAAGGAAAAAACTTGGGTGCAACTCTGCAACCCGGCTAGCATCTAATAAAAATATTTCACGCGAATTTTTTTTTTCTTTTTAATATTTTTTTTAAAAAAAAAAACTTGTGTAAAAGAAAGAGAGGAATATGAGATTAGGTGCAGCTTAATCATTGTTTTGGTTAAAAATAATTGAGTACAAAACTTCCGTGTGCTACCAATGTAATGACCCCACTAAGATATGGACACGTTTTTATGTCTTTTTCATCTCTGTCTCTCTCCTCACTATAAAATTTAAACTTTGTTTGATAGCAATTTATTTTTTAGTTTTTAGAAAGCATGTTTGTTTTTTTTACCTTTCCTACAAATGTATATTTGAAATAAAAGAACCCTTTTAAAAAAATGGCTTAAATTTTTTGAGAATGTTATTAAAACTTATTATATAGATAAAGTAAGCCGAAACATATTGTGTTTATTATCTCACTTCTCAATTAAGGAAACAACAAAAAATGTCACGATGAGCATAACTCAAATAACATACGGAATGTTGACAACTAAAAGGCCAGTGATTCGAATCATCCTACCTCTATTGTACTAAAAAAGATTAAAAAACAAAAAACATATGCCTCGTTTCTAACCGTTTTATGTGTTAGTTTTTCTGTTTTTTAAATTTATACTTATTATCTCTCAATTTTCTTACCATGGTTTTTACTTTCTTTGAAGAAACAAATTTGAGTTTTTAAGTTAAAATCTAAAAACAAAAACAATTTTTCATTTTTTTTTTTTTTAATTTTCAAAATTTGACTCAATTTTTGAAAATATGAGATAAAAAGTAAACAAATACCATAAAAATATAGAGGTAGAAGTAGAGTTTAAAAGGTTTAATTTTAAAAAAAAATTAAATGGTTATCAAACATAATGATTCCCAACCCGTATTAGAATCATTTTAAAATGTATTTTTTAGTGTTTTAAAACCCACTTTTCTACATATAAATATTTTTTCAAGCATTTAAAAAGAGAAATACTCACCCATGGCATAAATAAATCAAACATATTATATATATTTAATAACCAGCAAAAGACCAGTTCTTACTGACCTCTTCCACTTTTATTTATATTATTTGCAGACATTCATCACATGAAAGCAAAATAGAGTAATTAAGCTTACATAATGTAACATAGAAGGAATTAAAAGTCAACACAATATCCCCTTGTTGCACCCATTGGAATGTTGCATTGGCAGGGTTCAGCACAGGGGAGTAGTCCACCACCACAGAAATTTCCAAAACATGAGGGGCGCGGCGGTGCCGCTTTCATCATTTTTCTCGGGTTATCGTTAATGTAGTTTACTCCTTCGACATCGTTGCTACCGTCAGAGAAGAGTCGGAGTTTATTGTTGTCATTTTCATTTTCCTCGAACTGACGTTGTTGTTCATCGTCGTTCGAGACAAGTTGAGCTAACGAACTCGTAAATACCATCGCCACCAACACCACCACCAAAGCTAGCTTCTTTCCCTCCATCTTTGCTCTCTCTTCTTCTTTCACTCTTCTTTTAAGTTGTTTGCTTCTATTCCTCCCACTAGATGGCTCCCCTATTTATTGTGAAAGATGAACCTTAATTGAAATATTATATGAGGAGCAACAAAACAAAGGACTTATCCAACCATATTCTGCCACGTAGAAGCATAAATGATTTTGAATTGTATGAATATAATAGATATAAATATAATATTATTTTCTATGTTAATTTTTTTTCAATACAATGAATGAAAATGTATGAAGATTTAAACTTTAGATCCAAAGGAAGGACACACTAATAATGGCTGAATTATGCTATTTTTTTTATTCTGTCGCCTATTTCTTTGGAAATTTTTCACAGATAAAATAAATGTCAAACTATTTATAGAAAATAGCAAAAAAAAAAATATTAATAGACATTGATAGACTTCTATCGGCATCTATCAGTGATAAACTTCTATCATTTCTATTATTGATAGACCTTGATAGACCCTGGTAGACTTTTATCTGCGTCTATCACAACTATCTAAAAATTTTACTATTTTATGTAAATAGTTTTCCTTATTTTTCTATTTTTTAAAATTTTCCTATTTCATTTTCCTTTCACATGTTAATAACCAATTAATTAAGGAATCTTCATTTTTAATTATTAAGCTACTTTCGAGGACCACATTTCAATTTTTAAATGACCTTTATTATTGTTTTCTTGCAAATAAACAATGAAGATCATGAAAGCTTATCTTTAATTTCTTGTTCACATGTAAAAGATGTGTATATTGTTACTTTTTTTTATTATTATTATTGCAGCAAGGACCTTTTTTTTTTTAATGATATTTTAATAATTTATTTTTTTTTTTTTCTCATCAAGATTTGTTCTTCATATCATCTTTCTCACAACCTTTTTCCATTATTTTTCTTCTAAGCTTATAGTACTTAGATTCTAGATCTAGAGTGAGCAAATGTAGAAGAGAAGTTCAGAAATGCAAAGTCTAAAAAGAAAAAAAAAGAAAAAAGTGAAGAATTTTTTCAATGTAGAAAAAAATGGGAAGAGAGGAAAAGAGAACAATGGAAGAGACAAATGCATGAAAAGCTTTGGGATGAGACAAGAGACAAGTTGTCATGATTCCTCTAAAGCGATGAAAATGTTTAAACATACTCTTACTTGGCCTATAACTTTTAATTGAAATCCATTAATACTCTTAATCTTTTCAAAACAAAATTAAAACAAAAAAATATCTCTTGAATATAAAAGACAAATTTTATATTTCATTTTGATATCTAGACGTCTAAAAAATGGGATTCAAAGCTTCTCAAGAAAAGAAAATGATTCTTCAATCATGCATTTTTTATACTCTTTAAAATTAGTAGTATATAACAACTCTGAATTGTTTTTAAAATTGAATATATATACTTATAATGTAGAGAAATTTTTAAAATTAAAAAAATAAGGGAAACTATTTACAAAAAAATATTATAATTTTTAGATAGTTGTGATAAACGCTGATAGAAGTCTATCAATGTCTATCAATATTTTTTTTTTTGTTATTTTCGGTAAATAATTTGACATTTTTTCTATTTGTGAAAATTTCTCTACAATCAAGTCAACTAATGTAAAATTATTAATACACATACGATGTTAATTAAGATATGCTCACTTTAATACCATTTAATAAATTTTAAATTCAAAAATATTATTTTTTGTAACAAAATATGAGGTGAAGAATCAAACTCTCTAACCTTAAAGTTAAAATCTTTATACCTTCCCCCTTCTGACAACCATAGATATTTTTTCCCCACTGTTAATTAATCACACGCATACGCCTACCTTAGAAATAGGAACTCACACATTAATTTCACTTTTTTCGATTTTCTCTCGTTTTCATGTTTTTCATTTAAGCAAGGAAAATTGTTTTTCATTATTCCATAAATACACAACTAAAATCAAAGTAGAAACTTTCTTTAAAAAAAACATTTTGGTGTCTACACTTTCCCTAGATCTTAAATTGAGTCCATATATTTTTAATTATTTAATTTTAAATAAAATTTAATTATGAAAGACTAAATTTAAGATTTATTAAAAGTTAATGGACTAAAATTGGAGATTTAAAAGTATGTAGTCTAAATTGAACCAATTTCAAAGTATAAGACCAAAATGATATTTTAACCTTTTTATTATTGTTTGAATTAAATTTAATCATGCTCGTTGCCCAATTGACTCTTAATTCCTATTAGTAATATCATGTGCTTCAGTTCAAGCTTGGTGGGCATCACCATTTTTTCCGTAAGATTAATAATTAATCATAGACAAAATACACTTTTGATCCCTCAAATTTGAGATTTAGTGTCTATTTAGTCCCTTAAGTTTCAAAAAGAATATTGTAGTCCTTAAAGTTTGAAAAATGCTTCTAAAAGGTCCTTGAGTTAATTTGACCGTTAATTAACTAACTAAGAAGTGACATCGTTTCAACCTTAAACTGTGAGATTATTATTACTTTTTTTCTACTTTTGCCAAGCAATCAGGATAATTCAATATTAGTGTTGGCTAGTATTACTCAGATCCTTCAAAAATACATAGCTCAAAAGGGTAATTAATATGGTAATTAATATGCTAAAGGCCTATTAATATGTAGCATAATATATCAATATAAAGGATTTGATATCCATATCAATGACAATAATTAACCAATCTCGATATCAAATACTTTAATTCTTGTCTATACTTTTGCAAACATCATATTACCCATGTACGAGAAATTTATTAAGACAAATTTCTAATGGTAAACAAATGGAGTATGGTACTCTCGTATAGTACAACAATTTTTTTTGTTCATTTTTGTGCATCTCACTTTTATTTGTCTAATTATAGTTTGACATGTAGCAAATTTTTTCAATTTTTTTTTTTTTTTTTAATTTTCTCTATGTAATTAAGATTAGAGTGAAATATACAGAGATCAATTTACCTTAAAATACAACCTAAGTATTGCTGTTTAAAATATGGGCCAAAGATCCACCTTATGAAGGAAAGTATATGGGCTTGGGCTTCAAATATCTTGGACTAAACTCTTGAGTGAAACACAAGGTAAGCAATGAGAATAATCCATTTTAAATTTAGTAGTGCTGTTTTGATAAATAAATCAAAATTGTTAGATATGAATTTTAAAATATAGTTACTATACAAACTAATTGAAGTGATACAATAAAGATAGAGTTTTTTTCAAAAATGAAAAAGTATCAAACTTATTTATAAATATAGAAAAATTTTACTGTCTATTAACAATAGACTGCGATGAACAATGAAATTTTTCTATATTTGTAAATAGTTTGATATTTTTTTCATTTATAATAATTTCTCATAAAGGTACTCGTAAATAAATTGTTGTACTCAAGTTTAGAAGTCAAAGATTTCATCCTCTACTCATGATTGTTGTACTAAAAATAATCACTTAAACATCATTTCAACAAAAATCTAGTTTCAATGAGAATGAAGGTTTTGATATATTAATTAATTAGAAATGTTTTATCAAAGTTTAAAAACTAAATTTTAATTATATACCATATAAATTAAATTCTAACTTTCTCTAAATCATATGATAATTTAATAATTGTACCCTAGAAGGTTACAAAGTGTTTTTTTAATTTTTTTTTGTTTAAAGAACATTTTCTTTAATTTCTTCACAATAAAAAGAACAAAGAAGAGCACGTGATTCACGTCTTTCACAATTTCCGTATTCCCAAAAGTATGGACCCAATATCCCGAAGAAGAAAACAGCGACTTTGTGCAACAGAACAACAATCTCAAGGGTCACCCAATCAGCCATCAGCATTAAATTTTTGTCTCTATATTTTTGTGCATATTTTTATATATAAGTTCCACAACAAAATGATAGTGAATTGACATTTTTGTTATACTATAAAAAAAAAAACAATAATAATAAATTGTAAAGACAATATACACTTGTGCCCTCAACATAGATTTTTTAATGTGCCACTATAGTGAAATATTAAAAAATAAAACAACATGTAACCTAATATAATATAATACTATAGCAAACTATTTTTACTTAAGTTCTTGTTTTTAAATATTTTAAAAAAAAATTCTATCGACATCAATATTTTCTTAAAATTGAGACCTCCGTATTTCATTCCATATCGATATTAATTTAAACATTAATCATGACTATGAGTTAAAAAAAATCATGACCTTCTAGAAATTATAATTTCATTCTTATATATTTATTATTATCATTCGTCTGTTTATTTCTTTATACTTTAATAACTTTGTTTGTGTTCGTTAAATCTTAAACAATAGACTATATGTTTCTTTGTTTCAATTTAGTCTATAATGCTAAGAATTTTTTTATTTTTTATTTTTTTTTAGTCTATGAGGGAGAAGTGTGAACAATAAAAAAAAAACTGCATTAGGCTTGAAAGGACTCAAACTGTTCTAAATATATCTTTTTAAAAAAAAAAGAATTAAGAAATACATTAATAAATTTATACCTATAGGAAGAAGACAAATACTAAATGAAAAGCAAATAATAATCCTAAATGAAAAATACGTTAAAATGAAATCTATTACGGTCAAATATAATATATTACCGCTATCGTAAAAAAGTGAGAAAAAAAATACAATATCCCTAAAAATGTAGTAATTATTATCAATCCTCATTGAACGTGGATAGAGGATGTGATCGAAATTAAAATTATACGATGATTAATGAAACATTAAAAAAATAGATAATTCTATCGTGGTCTATCGCTGATAGATAGTAAAAATTTTATATATTTATAAATAGTTTAATATTTTTTCTGTTTATAGTAATTTTCCAATAAAAAAAAGTATATAGTCAAAATTTTCATTATTTTTTAGTATTCTTTCAAAAGAAAGAAAAGATTGGTATAAAATTAGTGCAGTGAATTTTTTTTTTATATTGATAAATAATTTGATATTTTTTCTTTTTATAGTAATTTTCCAATATATATATATATTCAAAATTTCCATTATTTTTTAGTACTCTTTCAAAAGAAAGAAAAAGATTGGAATAAAATTAGCCAAAGGCCCAATGGCAACGGATACCACAACCCTCCAGTCCACCCAAAGCTTTGCGCTGCATTTTCCTTGATGCCTTTTTTCCCAACACGCATATTAAATCAATATGGACAAATATATATTTTTCTATTAATATTTTCTTTTTTAAAAACACATATTGATGGGAACATTTATATTTTCTTAAATATGTGTAAACAATTACATTTTCTTTGTTTAAAGAAAATAATTGGTTTTGAATGACAAGTCACATCTTCTTTTGTATGTATCTATATATATTTGTTCATATAAAAGTATTTTTTAAACAACTTTAGTAAATTAATTTTAAGAAATTACTCCCATCAAAAACTATTTCTTATAAAAAAAATTATATATTATTTCCAATTTTGTTCACTTTATTATACATTTATAAATAAGTGGTTAAAAATATTTGGCTCATTCGTGAGAGTAACAATATATTACATCCATTTTAATTTGTAATAATTTAGTTCTTGTACTTTTAATTTTATAACAATTTAATTTATGAACTTTAGTATGTGACAACTTAATCAAAGATATCTACTTCAACTATTTAAGTGATTTTTTTTTTTTATGACATGATACTTATTAAATTTAGATGAAGAATTGAGACCGTGAATAGAAATAAATTTGAAATTTATGCAAAATTCTTAGACATTTGGAGAAGAAATTAGAAAATTTTAAATTTCAAATGGATTATTCTCTAAAATTTGGTCATATTCACCATATCTAAGACTTAATTATCAATACCAAATATTAACCTTTGCCAAAAAAAAAAACCATATATTAACATTTATTTACATGATATATGTAATTTCTTTTTCTTTTTCTTTTTTTCTATTGATTGTATATATGTTTTTCTTTTGAAATCTCATGCTTAAATGCGATTTGCCATCTCTCCAGCCATAGGGTAAAGAAAATATATAATCTAAAAGTAAATATTTATGTAGGAATATTGTTCTAACAAAAAAGAGAGTGTAATCATACGAATATTTTGAGAAAAATGATAGATAAGGTAAAACTATTCAAAATATTTATAGAAAAAATAAAACTAAAAATGAAATGGTTATCAATAAAAAAACAAACAATAAAAAAGGTTAATTAACCTAAATACCTATTGTTATTGAACAATTTTATTTACACTTCAAACCATTTTTTAACATGTTCTAAATATTACCATATTTATTTTTAGTATATGAAGATTTTTCTCCTATAATGTTCGTATAGTTATACGAATTAAATTATTATTATAATCATATGGTATTAATAGATTATTTATTTAATTTATCAAAGTGAGCATATAGCTTAATTGGGATACAATATATATTAACAATCAAGACGTCTGTAGCTTGAATCTCACCTTATCATACTAATAAAATTGATTATTTATTTATCTGGTAGGTTTTACATGAAGAAAACCTTTTTTTTCGATAATAATGTTATGTCAGGTGTAATATTGACTCAAACATAACAATAAATACTTATGCCATGTTTTAATTTTTTCTTTATCAATCAAGTTATTAAATAAAATGTACAATGTCCTTTTACTGACGGTAAATGTCTTGCTTTTACTCACACTCTGACTCATTGATTCGTTGATTAAAATACTAATTTTAAATTTTCAACTTGATTTAAGATATAATTACTCATAAATAAAATAATAAACATATATTCATATTACACAAATACAAATTTATTCAACTCATTCAATTCACAATATTGTAAAATATATTGACTAAGTCAACTTTGGACTTTCAAATTTCACATTACACAAATACTTGATTATTAAAACCATAAATCAAATAACTCCATATAAAGAAATGTATATGCGTGTTTCGAAAGATTCTTGAAAAACTTTAAATTTATTTATTAATTAATTAATTAAAATTAAAACCTATTTTATTCCCCCAACAAAATTTAAAATTATTAAAGATTCAAAAATTTAAATTAATAAGTGAAGGTAAATTAAATATTATATAATTTAATAAAAATCATTTACAAAGTCTAATTTAATAAGTTAAATAGAACCGAATATCTTATATCTCATAGGTATAATATTCCTCCTTTTTTTTCTTTCGAAATTTCATATCCAGAAATCTTTCAATGGTCTGAAAGGAATCGGTCAATAGAATTATTAAAATATTTTAATGATTAATTTAGATATTAGGGAGAGGGATACACTTTTAAATATTTATTTTTTTATTTTATGTTATTTGTCAAATCTTACCTCTAAAGCCAATGAGAAGGAAGCTGTTGAATGAAGGTGATAATGTCATATATTATAATCTTTACTTAGCTTGGAGATAAAAGTGGGAGTTTGACTATTGACCTTACCATTTTTATGCTCACTTTACTATTATATATATTTAATGTTTTGGGATTGTATCAGTATTTGAGTTTTAAAAAAGCTTGCTTTGTTTTATGAGTTTCAAGATATATATCTATAATCGAGTTATCTTATTAAGACATAACTTATATGAATCGTCGTACAATAATTTTAGAGGACACATAATTATTTTATTGAATAATATAGTTGTTAATTTAATTATATTTGTGCTCTTGTATGCGTCTAAGTTAAACTAGTTAATTTTATAACATTATCATATTTGCATGTCTAAGAATAGAGTAATATAATTCGATACTTATGGATTGAAATAACATAATTCAAATTTGATTACATAATTGGATGTGTATGTATATTTAGATTTAAAAAATAATAATATATTTAAAAAACTTGAGGAAGAAATCTCATATGAATTAATACACCTCCAAAACTAAATAACATCTCAATTAATTAGAAAAGGAATCAAAGAAAAATCCTAATAATTCTTGACAAAAAAGAATTAAAAAAGTTGTTCTTTTTCAAAACGAAGAAAAGAACAAAGAATCGTATAGTAAAGAAATAACATCCCTTCTTTCCTTCAATAATTAGAATTATTATTTATATTACATTATTTGAATTGAGAAAAGAATCTCTCCTTTACAAGGAGATGAACAATAAAAGTTAGGAGAGATTCTTTTTTTCGAAAGTATGGAGCTAAAGGATCTTCCATGCATCTAAAATAAATATTAAGCCTTTTTATGCGATGAAGTGTTCAACAAAAAAAAATTACTATAAACAGAAAAAATGTCAAACTATTTACAAATATAGAAAAATTTCACTATCTATCAAATAGACCGTGATAGAATTTTATCGTTGTCTATCGCTCAAGCGACAGAATTTTATCATGATGTATCGCTGATGGACAGTAAAATTTTTCTATTTTATAAATAGTTTGACTCATTTTTCTATATTTGAAAAAAAAAACCCAAAAAAGTGATGTAACTCTATATAAGCTGATAAAAAATAATAAATTAGAAAGTATGTTTTTGAAATTAAGTCTATTTTCTCTTAATTTCTTACAATGGTTATGTTAAATTGCTGATTAACCCAAAAGCTTAAGGTGATGGGTAAAGGCAAATTTAATTATAGCATCTAACACTCCCCTCACTTGTGGGTTTGAAATATGAAGAATACCCAACAAGTGGAAATTAATATTAAATGGGGATAAAATAATATTGTAGGGGCTTGAACACAGAATCTCGCTCGACCACCTGCTTTGACACCATCTTGGTTAAGTAAAAGAGTTGAATTCTTAGCCAATTTCTACAATAAAAAAAATTAAAAACTATTTTTATTTAGGTTAGTTTTTGAAAACATTACTAGAAAGTTGATAATAAAATTAGAAATTTAGAGGTGGAAGGGGTATTTAAAACTTTCAAAAACTAAACGGGGCCAAAATATTCATCAACTAACCCTAGAATTTTACTTCCTAATCTTTTTTATATACATAATGTAAATACTTATAAGATTCAAATTAGATAAAGAAAATCTAAAAATTTTATTATTACATTGTCAATCGGTCGATCGGTTTCTGTTTTTCAAAAAAACCAACTCAACCGACCATAAATGATTTTTCTTAAGGCTCGTGCCGACTATCTCGCCATTTATGTTTGAGTCGACCGACCGTCGGTTTTGTTAGGTTTAGTTTTTTATTTATTTATTTAGTAACTATTATTTAGAAAATAATACCAATGGTTTTCGTAACTATTTTTTTCAAGTGATTTTGTCTCCAAATTAAATGTATTTTTTTCTATGTTGTTAGCTCTTGTGTTATTTTGAGTTTAATCTTCTAATATTGTTTATGAATTTTAAATTTACTTGTGTAATGCGTTTGTAGCTTTTTTTTTTTTATTTAAAAAACAAAAAACCTATTATGTTTTATTTCGTAACTATTTTTTATTGTTAATGTTATTTTTATTTTGATAGAAAATATCAAAGCAAAGAAATATATTTTCACTTCTAGGAAATGTAAAGATCAAAAGTACTTTTTAACCTTAAATTATTACTACCTATTCATTGAAATTCAATATCCACAGACTTTCACAAAATTTTGAATGAACGACAACTTCATTTGTTCACAAATAAGTACTTTTTTTAATATAATAATTATCGAATAAATGATAGTAGTATGGTCTTAAAATAAGACCAAAGTTGAAAGTTCGTCCATATAAAAAAAAAAAAAAAAAGTATTCATAATAGTTAAATACAATAATACAACAAAATTAAACAGAAGTCATAAAAATTAACTTGAAATCTTGAACATAAGTCTAAAGTCATAGAAAGAAATTAATGACATAAAGTGTTCAACTTTATTGCCAAATTACAATTTAGCAAAATCTTCAATGTCTTCAAAGTCTTTTTTTTCCTTAATTGTCGTTCTGAATCCTATTAAATTAGAAAGAAAAAATAATAATACTATCTAAATTTTAATAAGTAAAATATAAAATGAATTAAAAATAGAAAAAAAAACATACCTTCTTCAAATGATGGAACTTCTTCCAAGTCATGATGAATATCTAGATCGATTGGGTTCATAAATTAGCCAGTTTTGAGTGCATATTACGAGCCTCCACCATTCTTGAAGCCAATAAACAACGAGATGATTCAACCAGTACACGTCCTTCAGTACTTAAAGGAGACTCAGATGCTGTAGTAGATATGAAATTGTCAAAATATCTCTGCATATAGGACTAAGAACCTCAAACCGAAGATATTCTTCCTCATGCCAATCAAGTATGCCAAATAACTTTAGATATATATATGCCAAAATGACTTTGGATATATAATCTTTTTTAAAATAGAAGACATCACTTCTTGTCCCTCCATTTTTTTTTCTCTACTTGTCAATCAATATATTAGAAAGAATGACCATAAATTACTCAAAATTTCAGCAACAAAAAAATGTCTAAATCTAACCATGAAAATTCTCTAACCCTAGTTACAAAATTATACTTCATACTTCAATTTTGGAATAAAATGCATAAACTCAACTAAAGATACCCTCTGGCTTTTTTATTAAAAAAAACTAAAATTAAAAATATTCCATATAACTAGAAATACATTAAAATAATACTAATAATAGTATTGTTTTTAACTATAGAAATAGTAATGGTTGTCACAAATCTTTAAAAAAAGTATAAAGCATATTAAGCAATTGAAAATTTTAACTAAGTTTATTCTTTAATTTGATGAAATTAAAAATTTAAAAGTAAAATTCCATATGTTAGCTAAATATAAAACTAAAAATAGTGTTATATATTTACGAAAATAGAGATTGAGAAGACGCCGTGACCGTGGGCTAAAAAGATAATAAGGATAACTTTTGGGGGTAGCTTAGTAATTTAGTTTCCTATATGACGTATACGAGAAAATTAATTTTATTCTGAGTGACATGAAAATTGTTAGAATAGCCTGGCTTGAGGGGAAAGAAAAGACAGAAGGTTATGTCATTATCATAGATAATATTAATTATTAACTAACTACTTTAATATATCCATATGAAATTGACGTTTTCCTCAAAAAAAAAAAAAATAATAATAATAATAATAATAATAAATAGACGTAATTTTATAATATCAAAATATGGTCTTTTTTTAATATAAGTTAAATAGTATGGAAAATTCTCATTTAAAAAAACAGTATGAAAAAAACATTAATTTAAGACAAAGGTGACAAATTATACTATGGGGAATAAGTGAGGCATGGTATATTTTTCACCGGGCAATGATTGGTACATTTTCATGCTCTCTTCTCTTCATGTGTAAAAATAAAATAAATAAAAAAAACATTATTTTTTAAAAAGAAAAATTGACATGTTACAACTACTCATTAGGTGTTGTCCGGACTGCACAAGAAATGGGTGCTGCTTAGACCACACCCAAATACTTTTCTTTTTTGCTCTCAAAATTTTTCTGAAAAAACAAATCACCCCAAATTTCAACACGCTCTTTTGCATGAAGTAATATGCACACGCCAACATCTTATTCCCATCAATAAACAAATTGAATATTCTTTGTTTTCCCTCTTAATTTCCATAACGAATATGAATAATTAATCAATATTAACATAGACGATCAACTTGCATAAAATATGTATCATTAATCAAAAGATCTAAAATATGTAACACAATTTAAAAACCTTAGATTTTCTTTTTCATTTCATTTTAAAGGTTATTTAATTAAAATTTTAAGATCAATGAAAATTTTTACATATAGATAATTAGAATTCAAAATTTTGCTACACCCTAAATAAAAACATTTTGCCCTACTCTCAAAAAATCTATGATTAAAATATTATTTTAATCTCTATATTTTAAATTTATTTCATTTACTTTGAAATAATTGTTAATCATTTTAGGTATATATATCCATATTGACATTTCGTTATATAATTTTGTCATTATGTTTACCTTTCAATCTAGTATTGAAGTCATGCTTGATACAAATTAAATTACCCCATCAATCATAAGGTAGTTTATTTTTTAAGTTTTAATTAATTTAACTAACATGATATCTTAACAAATAATTATCACATACCTCTTAAATTTTGGCCCATATAGCCTTTCTAATATACAATTTATTATTTAAAAGAAAAATAGAAGGTTTGTTTTAGTACAAAGTTTATTGTCTAATGTATTTGTGTATGTGCGAGACCTTATTAAATAATAGAATATATTAAAAGATATTGTGTGAAAATATTTCCATTTTAGTATTAGGTTAAATTATAAATTTAATTCCAATTTTTTTTTGGATGGTCTATATTTAATTTTTTTTATGTTTAAAAGTCTTGTTTTTCTTTAGTCTTATTAATTATAATAATATCAACTAGGATTAAATTAGATTTGTGACCCAATTATATTACATAGTTGGGTTCAAATAGAGTTCGGGGTATTAGGCTAGTTGGTCTATGTTATGGCATCAACTTTTTTTTAAATTGTCTAATCGTGTTTATGGTACTCTAAATTCATCAAAATTTTATATAATAGACAACAAAATCAATATTTCACCAATATGTACATAATTTAACTGATTAAGATATTATATTTTTAATTAAAATATTAGAGGTCCAAATTTTTATTCCACGCGTGAAGAAAGTGAAAACAAATTTCTTTTCAAATAATTAAAGCATAATTTAATTATTTTTTTTTAAAAAAAAATCATGAACTATAAAATACAACGTTCAACATTTAAAAAATGTTTAAGAATTTCTTTAAAAAAATGTTCAAGAATATACAATGGATAAATATGTAATACAATTATTTTTATGTAACAAAAGTTGTATACAAATCTTCAACGTTTTTATTTGATTGGATTTAATTATAATTAATTTTTAAGTGGGATTTAAATCAGGATTATATTAAACAAATGAGTAAGTTTAAAAATGGAAGTGGAGACTTTTTTCAAATATTCAAAATGATATGGTTGGTGGAGTTGTCATGAGGCAATCGAAAATGATTGAAACCTAACTTTTATGGTATTTAATTAATTATATAGTAGTATTCAAAATAGTTATAAAATTTATTGGACATATAATAATCTCTCCAAAAAAAAAAAATTGACTAGAAAACTCTATCATTACATTATAATTATAATTATTATAATTGTTGTTGTTATTAATTATTAAATGAAGCATGCTTGTACTAAAAAAATGTGATAAATTTTAGATAATCTACCTACAAAATTAATTAGATATGACCAACTGTTTTTTTTTTCTTTTTCTTTTTCAAAGAACATAACATAAGAAAATAATATTGAAAAAGAACGACAAGATTTTTATCCGACTAGCAAGATCAAGAAGCCACTTCGAGAATTTGTCGGTCCATAAACGAGAGCAAGCCTCTTCTATCGTCCAACGAGCTAAGCCATCAAACACCATGTTTTGAGACTGGTGAATGTGATGAAAATATTGAAGCGTCACCGAATAAGCCAATTGCATAATCTTATCTGAAATCGTTTTGGTCGAGGTTAAATTGATATCTTTCTGCTGAAGCAAGTGAATTGTATAGAAACTATTAGATTCAACTATAGCGGTCAACGAAAAAGAAGATTATATTTCAAAAACACAATTAAAAATGCTATTCGTTATAAGTTCCAACAAATTTAGCCCAGCAAATTTAAATTTTAGAAATAAATGGTATGTGAAAATTAATAGTAAATTTATGGTTTTTTTAGTTCATGAATAATAGTGAATTAGGTTGGAACAAATGGTGTTGTGTGCGCAATCCTATTTATATGTACATTCAATAATTTAACGTATAGTTACAAACTTTATTTAAAAAAATAATATATATATATATATATATATATAGTGTTGGTCCCTATATTTTATGTATTGTTGGTCCATGTACCTTCAAATATCAAATATTAGTCTTGCACTTTTAATAAATCTTAAAATTAGTTTATGAAATTATTTTGTTGATTTTTTCGAGAGAAATTTTGTCTCTATTAGCACTCCATTGTGAAAATATTTTTGCATTGTGTCTTATTTTGTATAAAAATTATTATTATTATTATTAACAAATTTCGATAAATATTAAATTTAAAGTTCACTGAAAGTATATGAACTAAAATTAAGATTTATTAAAAATTTAAAGACTAAAATCAAACCATTGATACTGAAAAATATATAAACTAATTAAAATGAAACAAAACCTAAAGTACAAGGATCAAAATGATGTTTTAACACAACAAAAAAAATCTTAAATTATGTACACAAACATTATTAAATTAATTCGTGTACGGTTGAAGCTAGACATTATTTCTAATTATTAATATTAAAATTGTCTCAACATATTTTTTTCGCACATAGTTTAAAATTGAGTATGTTTGGGAGTGATTTTAAAAGGACTAAAATAACTTTTGTCATTTTCAAAATCATTGTCTCAAAATAAATATGTTTTTAACTCTTCAAAACTAATTTGATGATTTAAAATTGTACTTAAAAATGTAAAATTGAAAATTAAATTTATCCATAGACCCTTAGCACTTTGACCTTTTTTTGGATGTTTCCACTACCATCAGGCTAACCCATGATGATTATTCAAAAAGTTATCAGTAAATAGTTATCTCACGTTTCTATTGGAAAATAATTGTGTTCATAAACTAATTGTAGCTCTAAAATAAATCAGTAAATAATTACCTCTCGTTTCTAATAGAAAATAATTGCACATTCATAAACTCTAACCGTATTTCTTTATCCAGTAAAATACATTCCTGAATTCTCTTACGGATAACAAGGACTTTTAATTTTTATTTAGGAGACTTTGAACTCTCTAATAAAATGAAGTTTGGGCGATATATGTATTTATTATGTGAAAATGTAAAAGAAAAAGAAGTGTATAGTTATTGTGTGAAGGAATTTGTATTTGTATTATATAAATGGTTTTAAATTTCAATTTATTAATTCTTTATTAATAAAAATCTTAAAAGATAAATAAAAATCAAAGCATACGAGGACAAATTAGAATTGTTGAAAGATCTATGACTAAAAGAGAATGTAAAATATTAAATGAAAAAAAAAATATGAAAGATACAACCAAAATATAAAAGAATGGGGACAAAATAGAATTTGTTAAAAAGTCTAATGGTAGGAGGGGATGTAAAATTAAATAATAATAATAATAATAATAAAAGAATGAATTGTACGTATCAACTATAGAAAGGTGTGAATGTGAGGGTAAAATAGTCTTAATTGAAAGAATTGGGGCAAAGAGGGAAGTTCGCCTCTTAGCCCTTTTAATATATGTTTAAGGGGGAAAATGGCCTCCACAACTACATCTTATGACTTTTTATCTAAGATTATTATTTATTTATTTCAACATAATCTGTAAATATTACGAAGGTGGCTCGAAATACCACAATGATTTTTAATTGACATTATTTAGTTAGGTCCAAAAACTTTTTTCCCCTCTTTCAAAAAATAGTACAAAAAAAATTTAAATAAAATTTGGTTAAGACCTTTAAAAAATGGATTAAATCATATACTTTGTTTTAATTTAATCTATATAGTTTTAAATTTTTAATTCGTTTTGCAAATTTGAATCTTAAAAGTTTCAAATATTCTTAAATATTCTTCAATGCGATTATTATGATTTTGTGAAACATCTTATATGATTATTATATTAATCAAATGGTCAACATTTTGAATCTCTACTCATTATATGGTTTAATTAAAAACAAATCTTAAAATTTTTTTATTACCATTTTTTAGCTCTAAATATATTGTTGTGATGTCATTTACAAAATATCCTTGACAAAGTCAATTCAATAGGTTAGTTATCATATCAATTTACATGAATGATATTTTTTTTCTTCTTCCAAAAGTATGGATAATGTTGTAAATGAGTTAGTTTTCATGCAACAAGAGACACTGTAAAAAAATATGTTCACAACTATTGAGGAAAAAATCAAAGGATCTCGCACTTTTTATAAGATAGATGAGTTACTCTTCTCATTATCAATTGATTTTGAAATCGAACCCGGTATTATCTAATATAGTATCATAACCCATAAAATCCAAACGAAAATTCAGTCCAATAAAAGAAATTGGGATCGACCAAGAATGATAAACCCAAAAGAGACACCATCTTGAGGGGCATGTTGAGAAAAAAAAAATCAAATGACCTGATCACACTCTTTATAAGATAGACGGATTACCTCTCTCATTACCAATTGGTTTTGAGATGAAATTCTATATTACCTAATAACAACTTATAAAGAGATGTCTATAGAGACTATTTTTTTTTTAGAGGCAGAGATAAACACTAAACTAACTATAAATACTAAATTTAAGATTTATTAAAAATATATAGACTAAAATTGAATAATTAAAAATATAGAGGTTAAAATAAAATTTAAAGTAGAGAAATCAAAATAGTAGTTTTAACTCGTTTGTTTGGAAAAAAAATATTTTCCTTAGTGTTCTCTTGTTCAATAACACTGAAAATTAAATCATATAACTTTAAAGTGAGATTCACATTGACTTTAAAGCAAATTATTAATAACTAACCATTAGTAAAATGATAAAAATATTTTTAAATTAACCGAAAATCAAATGTCCTTAAAATATTTAATATTTGAATCCGAAGAAGTGAGAATATTTATCACTCTATTTTTCCTTTCACTTTCTAATAAATGATTGGATGTAACTTTTTATCTTATTTCTTTTGGATTTATTTAATATAAATATATTATCCCTTTATGAAGGGTCATGATAAGAGAGGGGAGAGGAAAAGATTAAATCAAGTACTACTGTACAACAACTATATTTGTTTTTGTTTTTTTTACCTAATTTTATTTTTAAATGTGAAAGAGATTATCTTTCTTATAAAGTTTTTTCGAGAAAAAATTGAAATTAAAAGTTTTCGTTATTTGCAAAGTCAGCATTAAATTACGTCAAAATGAAAGTTTTAGAATCTAAAAACTAATTTCGATGAAGAGGTAGTATTGTTATCTCCGAATTTAAATTGTGGTGAAACAAATTTATATCAACAAATAAAAAAAATTTTGGTGACACAAGGCCATATGAGATTAAAATAAATTAGTAACACAATACAAGAATGAAATCCTTTCACCAAGGTCATATGAGATTAAAATAAATTAGTAACACGATACAAGAATGAAATCCTTTTTCGATGTCAAAAAGGATTGACGTAGATCAAAATTTAAAAATTAAAATTACGAATCTATTTAAACCCTAAATTAAGAATTTGTGAAATTATTTAGAATCTTTCTTATAAGGTTGTAGCTATATATACATATCAGGTCAAGTACTCAGCTTATAATTTTACCTAAAAATTATACACAACTTTTAAATCTTCAAAAACAATATTTTTTTAAAGAAAATATATAAGAAATTAGTCTACTATATAACAAATATTTTGCAAATGTCTTAAAATTTAGTAATATTTCATAACTAGATTTTAGCAACATTTTGAGACATTTTTACCTTTTGATATTCTCACTCATCTTTTAATTCTGTAATATTTTTAAATAAAAAATATATCATTTTCAGATCTACTATTAATTATATAAGAATTTTATTTTTTGAAACATCATTAGTTACATTATTTCTCATCAATAAATTTTTTCTTATTAACATCATTTTCTAATTTTGAGTTTGTATCTGTTATTTATTAATTTCGATGGATATTCATTTAATGCAAGATATTTCAAATTAATGTTTCCATCATTTTAGGAGATTTCATTTATTTTCTTCAATATTTTTAACTGAAAATTGAAACTCTCCATTGAGATCTTAAGTATATATCGAACATACTGGTAATATACTAAAAATTGTAAATATACATCGTATATATCATGATTTATTTTTTAGTATATTTACAAATATACTGGAAAATATAAATATGCATTGCATATATTGTTCGGTATATAAGACGTTATATTGTACAAATTGTCTTGTTCATGCACTAATCAAATATACCCTAGTTTATTTCTAAAAAAATTCAAATATATGTTGTTGTATATATCAAATATATCTTGTTTTCTCCTTTGAAGCTTCTTGCTTTCATTTATGAGGGCAACAATTTTTCGAATTTATGGAGAAATTTTTCTTGTATAAGTTTTAAAAAGGAAATCGTTTTGGAAAGTTAATAATCGCAAAAACTTCCCTTACATGCTTTTTTTGGTATTAATATTATTATATATTTTTTTTAAAAAAAAAGTAGATGATAAGGAGGGTTGAAAAAGTAAATTGAGTAGACTTTTGTGTAAAATAATAGTTGATTAAGCTATTCAGGTAAAAAAAAAAAAAAAAAAAAAAAAAAAAAAAAAACTAAGACAATTGTGTAATTAGACATTTTTATTCAGACTATATGTGTATAAATAGATTTGATCTTTTTAAGGGGAAAAACAACTTGAAGTGTGTCTAAAATAAGCGATTAAAAATAAAGAAACTTATTTGATGTTACTCAAGAGAGAGAGAGTTAATAAAATTTTAAAATCAATTAATTACTTTTTAAAGTCTATAAACATATTAAAACACAACCGCCAATTAAAGACAAATTAAAGAAATTATTGTCAAGTTAAGCCCATTAAAATTTTAATGATATATATATATATATATATTATATAATTTTTAACTTTTATTGATATATTATCATTTCTATATATCATGATTCGAAGTTTAACATTGACTTGAAACGTAAATCAACATTTTCATTATATCACAAAAAGAAAGGATTTTTTTTACTCAAAGAGTTAAATGTCTATATTATTAATTTATATACGTACTTAAAAAACATTAATTAAAGATTTTTTTAAATATCCATCAACATCAACATATTCATCGATATTATTATTAAATCGAGACTTAAATATGTCTAAAATTTTCTTTTTTTCATGTCCAAAATTAAAATGTCCAACTCTAACCCTAAATTGTCCATTAAATACATAGAAACATGGATGCATATATGGACACGTGTGAAATAGACAACATATTATTTTTTTATGTAAAAAAAATTATTTAAAATTAAGAAGAAAAAAAAAGTAATCAAATTGCAGATTTTTTTTTCTTGCAAAGGTCCGGAAATTTCTTTTGTGCATATAAATATCTCACTTTCCCTCGAAAAGATCAAAATCCCCAAAAATTTCAAGAAAATGCCAACTTATACCGTTGGGATTTCAAGTCCGATGCCCTATCGGACCTTTTCCCCGTCGGTGTCCTCCTCCGCTGTCGGTGACGGCGCTGCCACGTCTATTTCCGACATCCATCCAGATATCCTCCGAACTCACATCTTGACGCGTCTCGACGGACCGGCCCTCGCCGCCGCCGCCTGCACTTCGTCGCAACTTCACCGCCTCACTGCCGAGCCAAGCCTCTGGGCGGATATCTGTCACTCCACGTGGCCGTCGACGGCGACGCACCGCCTCGACGCTCTGATTTTGGAATTTCCCGACGGTCCTCGGTCTTTCTTCTCCGATTCCTTCCCTCGCGTCTCTTATCATTCCGAAACTTCCACCTCTTCTTATCCGTCGCCGGCGACCTACAGCCGTCGTCGGCGCCGTCGCCACCTTCCACCGGAATTGATTTCCGCTGTTGACATCTATTACCGCGGAGAGATGATTTTCAGCAAAGTCGTCGAGACAGAGACCGTTTCCGGATGGTTCCGCTGCTCGCCGTTTCGAATCGATATGCTCGATCCTAAGGATTTAGTTCCAACGCCGATTAAATTTCCAATCGGCGGCGGAAATACTTGCCGGGAGCTTGTGGAGGATTTGACTTTAAGCTGGATCATGATCGACGTCGCCGGACGGCGAGCGATGAATCTGTCAAGTTACCGTCCGGTGAGCGTGCAGCGGCACTGGCTGAGCGGGGAGGTGCACGTGGAATTCGCCACCGTGTTAGGCGGTGAGAGAGGAACGGCGGCGGAGTGCGTGAAGTGCGGGATTGCAGTGACGTGCGGAGTATGGGAGGGAGGGAAGTTGCAAGTGAGGGAAGTGAATTTGCAGGTGGAGGACATGGATGGAACATTTTTGGATGGGAAGGATAGTTTGGTAATTTTGGAAAGGGTAATGGAGGGTAAAAAGGGAAAAAGAGAGAGGAAAAATTTGGAGGATTTTATGGAGAAGAAAAAGGAGAGAAAAGAAAGGGAAGTGAGGAGAGAAGGAACTTTAGATATGATGTGTTTGGCTTTTGGGTTTTTTGGGTTTGCTGCTTTGTGTGTTTGTTTTTTGTTTGGATGAAAAACTAAAAATAAAACAAAACAAAACAAACACCAAAAAAAAAGAAAAAATTGTTACTTTTTTTTTTTTTTAATAGAAAAAAAAGGTTATGATATACATAATAAAACAAAGGATGTAATTGGGTTCCATTGTGGCCTTTGATTCACTTTTAAAAATTTGATATTTCCATTCCATCTTCTATATGAGAAAATATTGAGTGAATTTTTTTTCTTTTGATAATATATGGCATAAGACAATCCAACATATAGTGTAGGACAATTCAACATCTGACAATTGAGCTATGCTTATTTTGGTAAAATGACGTTGGAGATATTTAAAAATAATAGTAACAATTCGTATTTAATTGCAATTTTAGTTCTTATAGTTAAATTTTGAACAAAATTCAATAGTTAAGATGTCAATAATACATCTAGAAAAAAATTAACGATAATAATAATAAACTTAAATTTCCATCTTAACAATTATATTGCTATGTAATACTTAAAAACTAGAAAATAAAATGATATCATCAATTTTAGCAAAATTCTTATGAGTTGTTTTTTTAGTTCAACGAGTGGAAGAGTAAAGATGTGAACTTCCAATCTTAAAAAAAATGGTAAATGTCAATTAGTGCCCAGTAATATTTACTTTTTTTAATAACTACAGACGTCGTAATCACTATGTCAATTGAGTTAGGCTTGATATAGTAAAATTATACTTACTTTGACAAAACTCTTATAAATTAACTTACAAGGATTAATGTGAAGTTGACACCATTGGACGGATACAATAATAATTTGACCTTAAATAATGTTTGGTCTTCTTTATAAGTTATGTTGAGTCGTACTCTTTGTTTTTATTATTATTATTTTTATTATTATTATTATTTTAGAAAGACATGTTGAGTATTACCTAACTTTTAAGAAATGGCATTGTTAAAAATAAAATAAATAGCTAAAAAAATACACATAGATCATTGTGCTAATTCGAAGTCAAAGTACAAAAGTTAGTTGAAATAATTAATTTTTCAACCATTTCAACAAGTTTCTTTAAAATGCCTACGAAATTTCCTTGAAAAGAAAAAAGGATCTTGAAATGGCGCAGTTTCCATATACAGGACGAGAGCATTTTACTTTCCATTATATAGGTTAGTGCCCACTGCCAATTCTCAACGACCAAACGTGGAAGAAAAATAATTACAAACATAATTTTCCAACAAGTTAAAAAGTTTCTCGTTGGGGACTCTCATATCTAAAAAAAAATCAAAACTTTTGTATAAAATAAAAATTTGTCATTAATTTCATTAATTTATCACTTAAGTTATCAAACATCTAAATCTACGTGAAATCTTTTCCCTATTTTTGTTTTTTTTTAAAAAAAAATTAAGTCTATAAAGACTCATTTTACTTCTAAACTTTTTATTTTGGTATCTATTTTTTTTTACTAATGTTTTAAAAAACAAAAAGGATTGTAAAAACTAAAAAAAAAATAGTTTTAAAAACTTCTTTTTTATTTTTAGAGTTTGGCAAAAAATGTAACTTTTTTATTAAAAAAATGCAAACTGTTATAAGAAATTGAGAGAAAATAAGTTTAATTTTAAAAAACTCAAATGGTTGTCCAACCGCCTTTAGTTTTCCCAATTTTGCTTATATTTCTAAATTTTATATATTTTTCAATTTAACAATTCATTATTTCTATGTTTATAAAATATACCACTCAATTTTATATTTAAAATAAATAATTTATGAAGTAAACATAAATGAAAGTAAATAATTAGATATTTAAATAGGTTGTTTTCAAATATAGAAAAATGAGTCAAACTATTTACAAAAATAAAAAAAAAAATCACCGTAGAGTACTATAGCTGATAAATAATAAAAAAATTCTAAATTTATAAATAATTTGACATTTTTTCTATTTATAATAATTTTTCTATTTAAATCCTATTTCATTTCTTGTATATTAATAATAAAAAAAACTGGTATTATTTTAAAACTAGTTACTAATATCCATATATTAATGGGTTTAGAAATCATCTTTTTAAATTAAGGTATACCTTCATGATATAAATTACAATTGTGATGTATTACATCAATGGTTCAATTTATTTACAATTTTTTAAATTACTTGTAAATAGATTTAACAAAATGTTAAATAAAGCCCCCTAAACAACAATTTCGGATATGTTACTACACGAGATCAAAAGCTTAAGATCTTATAGAGCATTTTAAATGTATGGACTAAATAAGTACAAACGTAAAAGTTAATAAACTTAATAGCAACTTTTTAAAGTACATTGAATAAATAGACTCAACTTTAACGTTCAAAAATAACATCTGTAATGTAGTCTAATTTATATCACAAATAAAGAAAACAGTAAAATTAAATGTGAAGGCAATCCATGTGTACAACTAGAACATCACACAACTTTTCTATAACTGAACTACTTTTTAAATGACGAATATCTAATCTGCTACATTTGGTTATCAAAAAATTGTAAACTATTAAGACCATAACTTCAAACACATTTTGTCTCAATCTTTTACTATTTATATTGACCTTTATTGCCCACCACTCTTGTTTCGTTTCCTTGAATAATTTCTACGCAACTTGACCACTCTACCCTAACCCTAGCTACAATCTCCAAATTAGAGATTATAAGCATATATATCAATAAAGTTGAAACTTGCACCCGTTGTGTTTTCGTTGATTGGCTCAAAAGATAAAGTCCTAACTCCAAGATGTTGACATGCGAAACAATGAATAGAAGATTATACTCCTGTAGTAATGGAAGTTTTCTCCCTTATACTACCCTAAGTCTATCTCTCACAATATCTTCATGTGATAGTTGACAACTCCCTTGCCTTCCCTCGGTCATTACGTGCAGTAATTAGTGACTCTCTTTTCCTTTCCCTCAAGCTCAAAGATTGTAAACAAAGAAAAATGTTCCATCCGTTCCTCATGTGAAGTCACAAGGAGAATTCCCACCTCCCTCAAGGACTACGCTAAGGAAAATTTCTAGAGATATTATAAAGCTTTAATTCCTAAACTCAGTTTTATAACTTTTAAAATCTCTAAACTTTCTCTGTTTGTTTTATTTAAAAAAAAAAAAAAAAAAAAAAATCTTCCTTTCGTTTTTATTTCTAAACTTTCAAAATATCTATTAAGTCTTTAAACTAAAAAAAATTAACAATTATCCTCATTTATGCATTAAGCTTCTAACATACATAGGTTGACTAAGATTAGGAAGGCCCAAAATGTTTCTTATTTTGTGAGTTCATGAAATATAATAGATATTTTGAAAGTTTATGAACCAAAGTAGAATAAGGTCGAAAATAAAAAAGAGATTTTCAATCTTATTTTTAACCATGAGACTAGTTGCTGCAAAAAGAAAGGTTATTATAGTTCTTGAACTAATAAGAAGAAAGTTAAAAATATTTTAAAGATAGAAACAATCTGTTAATCTAATTTCCACGAATTTAAAAAATTCCTGCAAGCTGACCTCGTTTTCCTGAAGTTTCTCACATGTCTCTGGCATGAAGCAAATTGCTGAAAGAACATGTCCGAATCACACTTTTCATGCACAGCTACAAGGATTGTTCCCTTCCTTTTTCAGCTAATTTCTTTTTGATAAATGACAGAACGTAAAATTTTATGAGCAATCATTCATCAGTTCTCTCCTCAGGAGGTCCTCTCGCTATAGGAATTCCACCACGAGATTTGGATGTTGGCTTTGCATATTCCACAAAAATAACCCTTCCGTTCAAAGGCTGCAGCAAATAACCATTAGACTTAATTTCTAAGATGTAAAAGTAACGACAGAGGAAAGTGCAGACCTTTCCGTTCATCTCTGTCAGTGCTGTATGAGCTTCGTCTTCGGATGCAAAGGTGACGAATCCGAATCCCTTTGACTTATCAGAGACTCTGTCCATCACAACTTTAGCTGGAGTTGAGAAAATTGTGTTATGCCCCATGAAAGTAAATTTGCATGGTTAGACCATAGACATAAAAGCTAAAAGATCTCAATGGAAGTCACCTTCAACAACCTGACCGTATTGGGAAAAGGCTTCTGACAGTCCCTTGTCCGTAGTGTAAAATGAGAGTCCTGTTGCAAAATATTCCAGAGAAGATTTCAATATGGAATAAGGTATTGTCATATGAATTGACTGGTAAAATCAAGAGCAAAAATCTCGCAAATTTCCATAGACAAATGATTCTGTTCTTTTTCAAGCATAGTAAACAATTCTATTAATCAATGTGACATGTAAGAATCTCTTCCAGAAAGGTAAAGAAACTTGAGATCAAAGGTTAACAATGAAATAGGGATAAATATTGGCTCATTTCCTCAAACTCCACAAATCCTGTTACAGAACAAGTCGATGTGGCAGTCTGCCAGAACAATAACACACTAAAAGTTTTGACGAGGAGAATTAATTGTCTTATTTTCTTGTATTAATTAATCTAAATTAACAACTAAACTAAATATTAACTAAAATGTGTAATTATCCTAATTCTCTGTTAGGTACTTAAGCACCTTGGAGAACCACACCCCAAAAGCTAGCTATTGAGGTGGGAGGGCCAAGCCACTTAAGTACCACATTAGTCATCCCATTCTAACCAATGTGGGACAAAGGTAGCCCATACTAACCTTGGTTCCTAACAATACCCCATCCCCGGAAAGCCGACGTCCTGATGGCTACTCCGACGGTACTTCACTCGGCCATACCCGGTCAGAACCCTCCGCCGGTTCCACTCCGGAACGTTAACAACCGGCTCTGATACCATTGTTAGGTACTTAAGCACCTTGGAGAACCACACCCCAAAAGCTAGCTATTGAGGTGGGAGAGCCAAACCACTTAAGTACCACATTGGTCATCCCATTCTAACCAATGTGGGACAAAGGTAGCCCGTACTACCTTGGTTCCTAACATTCTCCTCATCAATTTTCCTCAAACACACACACACACTATCAATTATCACAATCAAGGTTAAGCTGAAGAATCTTAAGCATCCTAGATTTGTAAAGCTAAAGCTGCATATGCACTCTAGATCTCTATTGGTTTTCTTCTGAGCTTCTACCTATATAGCTCTTTCGGATGATTTATGGTCAGTTTTAGTGATCAAGTACAATGAGCAATGGCAACCAAAGTAGGTCTTCCAATACAATTGCAGAAAGATTTAGGGAGTTCAGGCTCATGGAAGAAGGAAACAAACCATGGTAGTTTATGAAGAAATTATAGCAAACTCAAAAGAGGTATCATTAGTGGGGAAATTTCTATGACCCTCAACATCCTTAGAACCCCTCTTAGACAACAAGAACCAGAAAAATCCAAGTTTACTATCGTAGAATTCCTTGATTATTTCTCTCTTCCAAGTAATGCCTCCTCTCTCAACTCCCTCCACCCACTTCCCTAACATTCATTATGTTACCCAGATTCTTTAGGGCCGAAGCACAAGCCAAGATTCACTAGGAAGACATCAAGGCAAGACCATTCCTTCAAAACCCGCTCAAGAAGCCCATTCCCTTCCGCAACCCCACCTTAGAAGTAGAACTCACAGACACAGTTGTTCAGCCTAAGGAACCGATCTTGTTCGTGTAAGGTTGTGGAAAACCCCACCTAAACACAAATTCGAAGTCAAAGAACTTGTCCTAAGATCAAAGGGGACTACCATTACAGGATGAGAAGATACATCAACCACATTACTTTGATATATATTTTTTATAATTATATAATTTGTAGGTGGGCGGCGTGCCTAAACATATTTGAACAACCTCCAAAGTATTTCAAGAGAAGGCACTAGAAGTAATGAAAACCGCCTTCATATCCAATTTCTCCAAGGCTAGGGTAGATAGCTTTAAAATGATCGTGGATGCTGTGTGGATTATAGCAAGTGACGAATCATGATAAAGATAAAGATGGTCAGGAAGTAACGGTTCAAGTAAAAGCATTGAAGACATGCTACACTGCACTCTTAGTGGGTGATGAAGCTACTCAGGAGGTTTATATTACATTATGCTAATGGGCTTGGGGCTTAGGAACTTGACCATATTTAGGCAATGTGTACTGGAAAAAATAAATGTGTTGAGTGGTGCAGAGGAAGATCTCTCAAAGTTGACTTGGTGCTTCCTGACATCAAGACTCCTAATTTAGCTAATGAAATCTTACTAGAGTCCAAGTTTTCCTAGATCTGTTTTTTCCTTTTCCTGGTGTCTCCCTTGGCGGGAGACGCTTTGTGCTATTTTCTGTCTCTCCATAAGTAAGTGCGACCTAAGATCAAGGTTGAAACATTTTACAAATCCTGTATATTCCTTTCATATCCATCCATCATTTTGATCTTTGACATCAACATTAGGAGAAAGTATGCATATCCATCTATTAAGCTTGAGACTAAATAAAACTCCCATGATTTCATTAATGAAAGTAAGCCTATATATAGGCAGAGAGTACATGAGAAAAATAATTAATTACAAACTAATAATATTGAGACGTTTACAAACTAATTACAAAGTAAGCCTATATTTATCCTTTACAATATATACAACAGTTATCAATTTTGAAATGAATATCAATACAAGAAGTTTTCTCCAGAATTTTCCACGATCGTGGTTTCCTGAAGTAAATTAACACAGAAGCTCGCATTCACACAGTCGTACATTCACTTGTAAGATTAAAACAAAGTTTATACTTCACAAAACTTAACGTACGGTCATTGCAAAGACCTTAGTTCAAACATACACAGTTAGCTCAATTCACAGAAACAGTTGAACAATTAATCAGCATAGATATAAAAATCGCAATAAAGAGTGTGATTTCGATTCCAAAACGTAGACTGAAACGGTAAGTAGATATAATGAATCGGAAAATGAACAGATAAGTAAAGAGCAGGAACGTTGAGTTTACCACCAACAAAAAGCTTCGATGCTATGCCTCTAAAAGAGACGAGACGAGACGGCAGAGTAAATATTGAGGGAAGAACACAACGATTGGAGGATATTGCCATCGCTTTTCTGATCGCCTCCATGGTAGTAGTATCAGAGTGATACTATGCGTTCATCTTCGAGTCGAGAGACCGGGAGAAAGAACGGCGAACTGACTGGCATCGCGACGGCGACAAGTAGTCGTATACAAGATTTCAAAGCCCAATTCTGCCGCATTCTGGGCCGAGCCCAGATGGTGAAGGCTGAAATTTACTTAGAACCCTAACACGGAATCAGCCATCGTTACGAGAATAATTTTGGTTCAACTGATTAGGTTAATTAAGTTTGTTTAGAGAAAAATTAATAAATGAAAATTTCTCAGTTTTTATCAGAAGAAGAAATTATTAATAGTTATTCACATTTCTTTTTATATTTCAGGATTTTTTATGTTATGAATCTATTGAATCAATAATTAAAATATCAACGTTATTATCGACATCGAAATTTCAATTTTATAGATATATTGATAAAATATCGATATCAGCAAATATTTCTGTAAATCACAAAAGTTATGAAACTTTATTTAGATTAATAATTAAGTCTTTTACAACTAAACTAATTTATAGATGTTGTTATTAGTATTCTTATTAAGATTGAACTAAGTAGACAACATTTTTTATGTTTTACGAGTATTTATAAAATATGTTGGAGATATCTAAAAATATTTAATATTGATGTTGATCTCTTCAATTTATGAATATATTGATATGTTGACAGATATTTTCATTATTGGTAGCAATATCAATTATTTTTAAAAAAATTAGGTGTGGTTGCATCTTTTTTAGAAAATGGATTCTAAATAAGTTGTTTTCTAGACCTAATATCACTTTTAGAAAAATAAATGAAAATATACCGTCCCATTTGATAACCATTTATTTTTTTATTGTTTGTTTTTTAAAATTAAGTCTATAATCACCTCTCCCACATCTAAGTTTTTTGTTTTGTTTTTTTTTACTTTATACCCATATTTTCAAAAACCAAGTCAAATTTTGAAAAATATAAACAAAGTAGTTTTTAAAAATTTGTTTTTGTTTTTAAATTTTGGCTAAGATTGCAACTCTTCTACTTAATAAAGATACAAACCATGGTAAAAAAAATGAGACGAAATAAGCTTAGTTTTCTATAACCAAAAACCAAAAAATTAATAGTTACGAAACGGGCCTACATTTACCTTTATCATAAGGGATAAATCAACCATTAACTTTAAAAATAGAAATCACTAAAAAATTTGTATATAAATTAACTACATACAATTTTATTGTATATCACTAATTAAACAATACATGGATCAATCATAATCTCAACTAATTAAATATATCAATATATAAGTAAATCTTGATGTTTATTAACTATAATTTTGGCACTCTTATTAAAAGTTAAACCTAAACAAAACTATAGTTTTGGAAAATTACTGCAGTCAATTGTGGAGATACTATATTTTTCTTACTATATTTTAATTTATGTTTTTTTTTTTCTAAATTACAAGTTTAGTTACGTTTTTATTTTACACACAACTATCAAAAGTTCAATTTTTTTAGTACAACAATTAAGATAAGGATCAAACATTCGATCTCTAGAAAGGAAGATCGCGTCCCTTATTATTGAGCTAAGTTCACTTTCATCGAAATTTAGAGATTAATTGTGTAATATAAAACTTTATTATTATTATTATTATTATTATTATTATTATTATTATATTTTTCTTTTTCTTTTGTTTTTGCTTTTTTTAACAATATATGAGGGGTTAGAATTTAACTTCCGATCCGATAATTATAAGACATATTTTGTCTATTTTTTAATTCATTTGAAATTATGTTTTAAACGATATTTTTGCAATAGTTTAGATGAAATTTGATAAAATTATGCTGAAAATACCCCCTTCATTTTTAAATAATATATATCAAACATTAGGAGTAAACGTATTAAGCACAAAATTACAGGTTTAATATTTAACCAAATTTTCCAAGACCAACCAAACCAAGACAGAGAGTGAGATCAGGGGAAAAAAAGGTAAAATTACAACACAAAGACCTTCAATACGAAATATTTAACAACAAAAAACACAGAGATCGGACCGTTGAACGTCCGCCGCCCCCGACGGCGGCGTTTAGTGAGTGTTTCTGATGGCGAAAGCAGATAACAAGATGAGGAACATCATCAGAACGGCGGCGATGAAAGCGCCGACCACCGCGCCGCTAACTTTCTGGCAGAAATCGCCAAACTGGTCGCAGATGGCCAGCCAGTTGGTGCTGGAGTTGCCGTCGTGGGCTAGATACACTATGGCGGCTGCGGCGGCGGCAGCTGACGTGGCCAATGTGAGAACCACCTGCAAATGTGTATATATATAGTAAATTTATATCAAATTTAATCCATTGAAAGTGGTTATTGAATAATGTTAACGAATTTGAATTTGATTTGGGAGTTATACAGTGTCGAGAATGAGGAGGAGCAATCGGATTCCGACCGCGCCGGGGCGGACGATGCAGACGATGGAGAATGGTAGCGAGAGAACCAGGTAGCCTGCTACAATTCCCATTGCTATGAGGAAGAATCTACATCAAAATATCATCATTATCATCACTAAACTCAAAAAGTTTTCACATATAATTTTAAAAATTCACAAATCTATTTTTTCCCCCATTTAGAATAGTAAGTCAAATTCTAAAAAATAAATGCCAATTTTTAAAAACTATTTTTTTTTTTATTTTCAAAATTTAGATTGATACATTAGTAAGAGGTAAATAACAAATCTAGAATAGATATTTTATAGCCTTAATTTTCAAAAAAAAAGAAAAAAAAAAGTTACAGAATAGAGTCTTAATTATTTAGTATAGTTTGTTGATGGTTTTTTTATTTTTTATTTTTGAAAATTAAGTTTATTTTCTCTCCATTTCTTACACTCATTTTCATATTTCATGAGTTAAAAAGATTGAATTCTTAGTTAACTTCCAAAAAATAAAATAAATTTTTAAAATTACTGTTTTTAGTTTTCAAGACTTAGCTTGTAGAGGTGGAAGAGATGTTTATATTACTTCAAATTCAAAAATCAAATAATTATCAAATAGGATCTTAATGCATACTTCTCATTCAATATCTTACTTATTGTGCAATATTAGTGATATTTAAAATAATAACAATATAATAATCAATTTCAAAAAATTTCTCTACTAATATATCAAGTTAAATAACTATTAATCATTTCTTAATGGATCAAATATTAAATTTAGCGTAGGTGTGGCTAGTGCTTAATTTCAATTTAGTATAGTTTAAGAGTTTCAACCAAACATGTTCTTATAGTTTAATTAAACTTAACAAAAGTCAAAATGAGTTTAGCTTAACGATAATTGATTGAAAATCTTAAATCGTTATTTATATGATATATAATAACGATGTAGATAATTTAATTTTGAGATAAAATTAAATTATATAGACAAAATTAAAATTTTCAATCATAAGCCAAAAATTCTACTTGTACTATATAATCAGTACTACTCACTGAAAGGTGGGGAGATCATCATAGCTAGCTTCAAACTGGAAGAACTGAGTGAAGAAAGGGAGAGTTTCATCACTTGTTCCCATGGCGGCCGCTGCCCCCAAGGCGGCGCCCAAAGCGCCAAGCCTCAGGACGAAGTCAAATATGGCGAGCCCCCGCTTCACCCCTCCACCGGCTTGCCGGGGAGCGGTGGAAACAACCGCTTTCTTTTTGCTGCTGGCAGCGGTTGGGGGCACGTCGATGACGGTCGAATCACCGGAGTTCTTCATATTCTGAGCTGGGGAATTAAAGAGGGAAAATCAAAGAGAGAATTTGATTAATTAGATGGTTTTGTGTAATGGTGATAAATGGAAGCTTGGGAACAGGCCTTTAAATGGATGAAGATAGGAAGAGGTTGGTTGAAAAAAAAAATGTAATTATTTTTAAGGAATTAATTATGTGAGAAATATAATGGAGCAAACTGAAGAAACTTGGGGGAGTTGTTGCAAATTAGAAGGTTCTTTAATTATTTGTTTGACTTAAAAGTGCCTTTTATATTTATTATTTATTTATTTTTTTTTCAATTTTACCGTAACATAGTAGGTGGATTGGAATGTATGGTTGCATGCATGGCCAGGCTGAAATTTCTAAAGGTTAGATAAAATTATTAGAACATCAAAATTTTTCGAAAAAGTTATATAGATATAATGTTTAATTGAGCTCAATTATGTTTAAACCATATATTGTTTCAGTTTAGCTCAAGGTTTAACTAAAGATAATTATAATGAGTAGCAATTTTAAAAATAATAACTAAGTGTTAATAACATTTTAAAATAATTGCAAATATAGCAAAATCTATTAGTGATAAACTTCTATCATTAATAGACCATCTAGGCCATAAAAATCTATCACTGATAGATTTGGCTATATTTGCAATTTTTTTAAAAATGTTGTTATATATGTTAATATTTTGAATTTGATTGTTAAATTTATAGTTGTCCCTTTAACTAACTCTACTATTAGATTTTTCGGAATGGAAAGTTTACATATTGAAATTGATGCAAAACATTGCAAGTTAGGGGTAAAAGTTGAAGCTTTTTTTAAAAAATTTATTTTTTTCAATTTTCAACATGTGAGGATGTGAAAGTTTTGAACCTCTAACTTTTTATTCTTGGTCGATGATATATATATTAAATTGAACCTCATCAACAACTCTATTGTTTTAAAAGGAAAAAAACCTTTAAATCTTAGTGATCACAATAAAAAAAACTTGTGTCTAATTGACTAATGGTCAAGCCAAACAAATCGATGAACATAAATTTAGTGGGTTTCAACGATTTAATGGATTTTTTAAAATTTGTTTGGGAAAAAAAAAACCCTTAGCATAAGGGAAGAGAGACAAAGAGATGCACCCTATACAATAGAACATCTAATCAAAATTTGTTTGTTATGAAACCAAATTTTTATAAAGTATAATACAAGTTTGACCAAAATTAAAAGAATATAATAATGGTAGCTTATTATAATAAAATGAACATTGGACAAAATCAATCAAATAATCTCCAACTGAGATAGCATTTGTTTTGTATTAATGACCAACAAGGGCTTTAACTAAGTCCTTCAATCTCTTTAATCAATCAACTAAACCACCTAGTTATTCTCTTATCCAGCCATGATAGAACCAACCAAATCCTTTGTCTTCCAAACAACTTTCCCACTCACATGCAAGTTTATTTGCATAATAAATTTTTTTAAAAACAATTATTCATATTTCTTTTCTTCATGCAAAGTAGTTGATGAAGCCACTAATCCTGCTTGATTTTAATAAATCATGTTTGGTAGCTTTCTAAATTTTAATTTAAACACTTTTCTTTTTTTTGCTCCTCAACTAATTTTAAATACTCTGCTTTAATCTCTATACCATTTCCTTAAAAATCCATTTTAGTTAGTGTTGTTACCTTCTTACCAATCATTTAATAAATATATCCAAATTTGTTAGGAAACCAAATGTGTGTCCTATCAAAATGCAATGTCTTTTTTATTTTTCTTTTTTTCCTCAGGTTTATGTTTTTTTTTTCCTTTTATATTTGTGAGTGTTAGCGTTAGCATGCAGCATTTGGATGTCAAAGTATTAAATCTTAGATAAGCGATTACTGCAGATTGAACTCATTCTCACTAAATCCTTTAACAAGAACCATTTTACTAGTGGTAAAAATGAGAAAAGACCATTTAGGTTGGTTTGAATAGTTGTAAAAATCATTAATTACACCCCTGGCCCTAACATCTAACCTTACGACAATTTTTAAATTCGCAGGTTTTTAGAGTTTTATGCATGTGGCCAATTTGAAGTTTTAACCTAATCTTAAGTCCCAACCTAGTTTTAACCTAAGTTACATCCATCTTCATGCTTCCTCTTTAATCACAAAGGAAAAAAAATATCTTTAAAATAAAATGTCACATGACAATTTGTGATTAGACACATAGATAGATTGTATCTTTGTGCAGCCCGAAATACACCCATGATTCTTCAAAAATTAATCAAGCCTAATTTGATATTTTAAGTAAAGTTCAAGACTAAAACGTATAAACAGAAAGTTTAGAGGTGAGAATGAAATAAATATAAAAATTCATCAACTAACTAAATCTATAATTATAATACCAAATAAACGATAAGAAGTTCAAATATTATATTGCAAAATATACTAAATTTATATCTAATGAGCTCATTAAGTTGCAATTGATGACAAAGATGGTAAGCTAGTTCTTGAACTAAGGCACATTGCTTATTACAATGGGCAAGATAAGAACACAATAACCCACTCCATATAAATTTCAGTAACCATAGATCCAGGACAACACAATGGCTAGATTATCCTGTAAACAACTTTGTATCTGTGTTTATTCAGATGCTCCGGAGACAAATTGAACAGAAGCGGGAAATGTTACACATCCTCGACCAGCCCGAACGACAGGGGCAGCAATCAAATGAATGAATGCATAAAAAAACTGCCTGGAGATGGAAAAAATTCCAGGCAGTTCTGGAAAACTATTGTTAGGATAGGCCTTGGTTTCATATAGTCGATGTATGAATTCTCCACCCGCGTGCAGCGAGTGCCAAATTTACTCGATTTGCAGCCTCTGCAGTGTCGTTGAGGGGAGAGTAGCTCCAACTTTCCGATATCTGTCAGTCAAGAGATCAATCTATCAGGAAAGGTTTCTTCTGCAACGTCTAAGTATAATAATGATCAAAAGGAAACCACAGGATTGTCAAACATGCACATTTGTTAAGAACTTATATAAGGCTAACATATCAGCTTAAGTTTTCGAGTATGATTCAGTATGATATCAGAAGAAGTCTTCAATTCGATACTGAAGATTTAGTTACAGATAGTTGAAGTTGTATCAAGGCTGAAGTTTAATGCATGAATCCTGAAAAAATAAGAAAGATAACTGGACTTACATCTTCTTTACCAGTGAACGGCCTGACCACTCCTCGTTTGGTGAGAGATTTTTGAAAGTCTGCAAACTTCCACGTGCACCGGTCAGCTCCAATCACATAGACGGGTTTCCTTTCGAAATTACAAAAACATCAGATAAACAAGAACTTAAATGTGAATGGTGTTCTGAACCATATTACTTCCAAGAATGCAACTTGTACTTTAAACATACCCAGTACTACAAGCCTCACTCAACATACTTACTGAGTCAGCTGTTATTACGAAGGCATCAGCCCACGCTAGATGCCCCAGATGTGGATTCGGTCCTATGAAACACCATATGAATAAAAATCTTAGGCAAGATTCTATGATATACATTAATTAACACATAGGTTTTCTGAAAAACAAGGCTGCTGAGATACCTTCACCATCCCAAATGTAGACTTTAGGATGGGCACTGAATTCTTTCACCAAGATTTTGGATACCTAACACCTTATCAGGAGATATGATTATCAAATCCAAAATAAATAAATTCAAGTGATCAGATATCAATGCACACCTTCTCTGGGGTTCGACGTGAAAATGAGATCCTAACACTTCCACAGCTCCAAAGAACGTTTTGCAGCATAGTAGCTAACTGCATTCCAAGATCAACACCATAGCGACAATTGCCTGTATAGATCATATAGATGCATGGTAGGGCCAATCTATCAAAAGTAGGGTAGGTGAGAATAATATCAATACAAGAACAATTTAGATTTGAAAAGGAAAAAAATCGCACAATATAAAGTGATTCCAAGCAAGATTTGCAAATGACATTGGTCAATACCAATTTCATGTTTTATAAAACCAGAAGTAAATAATTACTTGATGGGCCTCCAATATTAACCACAAGGAGTGGTTTTGGAAGAGAAGCCAATTCTTTATGCCATGTAGAGGCTGCACTCCTAAGTGCAGCAAAATCAGCCTGATGAAGAGCTCCAACAGTAAGAACCTGTGGATCAAGGTTCCAAATGATGAACAAATGCAACAATCAATGATCTTCATTGCTTTTCAGTGGTCTATGGCATCAAGCAAATATGCAGAGCCAAGGTACCTACCACATTTTTTCCAGGAGGTTCACAAGGAGTAATCCACCGGCGAAGCAACCAAGGAATCCGTTGTCGTGCATGAGGAGTCAAAGGGTAATAATCATGACGAGGAGCAATTACCAAATCAAATCTATCTAACCGGGACCTCGGGTGTTGAATCTGAATCAATACATTGCAAGAAACCAGTAGAACCAGCTGTTAGAAATCTTAAGCACCTGATTAATGATTAAAAAAAACATAAAGATTAAAACTCCAGATAGACAAAAATAAAAGCTCAAAGCTGACAATCTCAACAACTTTTAGGGTATGTTTTGAGTGATTCTAAAATGGTTAAAATCACTTTTATCATTTTCAAAATCACTCTAAAACATATTTTTAATCCTTCAAAACCGATTTTGATGATATAAAAATTGTATTTAAAATTGTAAAATTAAACATTAAATTCATTTTGAGTGATTGATGGTGTGTTTCAGAGTGATTTTGAACCTAACAAAAATGATTTTAACAACTTCAAAATCACTCCCACACATGTAGTTAGTCCACGATAGTAATCATTTTTAAGGGCAATTATACAGAGAAAAAGGTTTTACCTGAACAACAAAAACATTGTCTGGAGCAAACCTTTTAATCGAGCTAGCAACCGAAATTGTATCTCTGCCAGATGCGATTACAAGCAAAGGACCATCCCTAACAATGAAAAATGATAGAGTATCACATGAAATGAAGTAATTAGAGGACAGCCCTGCATATGATCAGGACTTAGCTCTGAAATTTAGTAGTTTCCTCTCAAAAAGTTTAAGAAAACCCACCACAAGACACGAAGTATACAGATTACGGCATGACTACATCATAACTATTACAATAATAACTCTCTCTTCTTAGCCAGAACTATTCATTAACATTCAATTGAATAAAACCAACCTACTGGGAATATATATCCCATAGTTGTCAAATTATATATATGATATAGGAGTCAAATCTTTATTTGAGGAAGAGTAGCCATAACCTCAAGAGTTGGACATGGTGGTAAAGACGTTGGATTTACCAACAGGTAAAGGGTTCAAAACCTCTAGAGGCCATCTACATGGAATGTATGATACCCCACAAATTTCCTAACAAGCCATTTCGAAAATACATACAGAACGTACATATCAAATGTTTCACGTGCCACTTTTGCAATATGCTTTGCATCAGCTTCTAAAACGTGTGATAGGCCTGCAAATACCAATTCCATCAAGAGTACCTTCAGAATCTGACGTAGGGTAACCAAAGGAACAAGTCCAATTAATTAATGGAACCCCTGCGACATTAGTCAACAACTTACAAGTTGAAAGTTTAATTACTTCAGACCAGTTTGATAACATTTGATTTTTGGTTTTTAATTTTTGAAAATTAAGCTTAAAAGCACTACATCTACACATAAGTTTTTTGTTTTGTTATTTGCTTTTTAGGAGTGTTTTTAAAATTCAAGTTAAGGGTTGAGAACTAAAGAAGTAGCTTTTAAAAACTTGAGGATTTGACTATGAATTCAAATGTTTTTTTAGGAAAGATGACCGTTGTAAAAAATAATGAGAAAACAAGCAGAATTGTCAAAACCCCAAAATTCAAATGGTTACCCAATGGAGCCTCCAATAACTACAAATACTTATATCGAGGCTAACTATGGTACTAACCCTTATATCAGCTTCACTTTCGAAGAAACATTTTTATTAGCAGTTCACTTCCTAACCAGCTCTCAACATAATCTCCAAGTGAATTGTGAAGAATTAGCAAGTATTACCAGTTTTCTTGGTCAGCAGAGGCATTCCATTCTTCCCTTCAACTTTTCTACTAGAATTACCAAAAATTTGCTTGATAAAAAAGTCCAATTTCTTGTGGACAGAAACTGGGAGCCAATGAAGCCACCCATTGATCCCTCCCCTTGGCCTCATAACCCGCTGCACGACCAACATAGACCAATTACAGTCAATGAATCGTTTAAATAAGCTAAGATATACACAAGCTTGCACACAAAATCAGATATGCGTCCATTAATGTAACTCCCATACAATCATCACCATAGAACTCTGAAGTTGATTAAATTAACTAGGCTGTTATGATCAAACTTGATTTTGGAAACAAATAATTTTGGAAAACAACACTATACTCACGTAAAGAGAATGCCGACCTGAAAGGCCGAGAGCTCTGACCAAACCGAGACACTGATTCTCCGCGCCGGGGAAGCCATTTCCGATCACGACGGCCCTCCTGATGGCGCCGTAGATCCTGCCGTCGAAAATCTCCGGCACGCCGGATGACCCATTCGGAGGTTCTGGAAGTCTGATCGGTCTCATTTACAATCAAATGTCGTTTACACTTGGAGAAGTTTGCAATTTGCAGTAGAAATAACAAAATTTGAAGACTATTTCTTTAAATTACAATATTAGTAAAGTTTACATGTGCTAATTTGGACTTTGTTTTCAAAACACAATTTTAATCCCTTCAAAATAAGTTAATATTTAATTTTATACCTTTAAATACAGTTTTTATAGGGTTCTTTTCAAATATAGAAAAATGAGCCAAACTATTTACAAATATAGAAAAAATTTACAGTCTATTAATGATAGAAAGCGATATAATTCTATCACGGTCTATCACTGATAGACAGTGAAATTTTTCTATATTTGTAAATAGTTTGATATTTTTTCTGTTTATAGTAATTTCTCATTTTTATATCATGGTTTTAAATAATTTAAAGCATATTTAAAAGTAATTTTGAAAATGACAATAGTAATTTTAACGATTTTAGATACCCTCTCAAACATGTACTTATACTAATTTTTTTTATTTAGGTTTAATTTAACTTCAACTTTTATGAATTAGGGTTTAGTTTTAATTTAGTCCATTTCAAAAGTTTTAGTTTGATCTTATAGTTTAGTTTTCTTTTTTCCTTTTTGTTTAAATGAAATTACGATGAACAAAAATATGAATGTTCTATAAATGACTTAAAATCAACTTAGAAACAAGATATGAGTCAATCTGAAAAACTTGACCGAAATAGAAGAGTACCACATTCTTTCTACCAAACGTAGGCATACACAAAGAAGAAATATGAATCTTATGGTTCAGTTAAACTTCACTAATATTTTGTCATTATAATACCGACATTATTCTCATTCGTGTTTATTTTTTTTTCAAACAATCTAGATAATTGTTTGAGTTGACTTTATGATAGGTTAGGGATAAGTTATAAATAAGATGTGAGCTTTCAGGTAAGGAAAACATAATTTAAGGGTGATTTTTCTAAACTTTGCAGAGTAAATTGAAACCAAATTGAAATTTTGCCCAAATCATAAGATAAGTTTGTAATTTAACATAAAGTTAAAATAATAAAATATTTTATTAATGCATTGTTTAAAACTCCCAAATTTTGTTGTTTGTTACACACAATAAATCTTAAGTTTCAAATATCGTTATAACACGAACATGAACATAGCTCAACTGACATAATACTTGTATTATCCACGTCGAAGTCAAAGATTCAATTTTCCCACCCCACGTTTTAATACAATACTTTGCCAAAAAAAAAAATTTGTTTCATTTGATTCATTAACATTAAAAAATATAAACTAAAATGGTCAAATTTTACCGAATTTTCATTTGATTCATTTTTCAAAAGTCAAATCATAGAATTTAAAATTATTTATTGAACTTAGGTCTTGTACTAAAATAAAAAAATAAAAAAAAAAATCTAGAAACGAGGCTGCCGCCATTCTTGTTGGGACGAAAAATGAAATGGATCGGGCTTTGAAATGGGTCTGATCCCCGAGCCCAATAAGCAAAAAGCTCATTCGGCTACATCTTTTCTTCTTCCTTCCCTCGCGCGAAACCGAATGTTTCTGTGATTTTTCTGTGCAGCGAAGATGTGGGCAAGCGCCGAAGGAGGACCGCCGGAGGTAACTCTGGAGACTTCCATGGGTTCTTTCACCGTCGAGGTACTCTTTCTGTTCTTCTTTCTTCAATCCTTCGTTTTCTTTGTTTGTTTCGTTTAACTTCTCTCCCCGTTAAGTTTGAATTGAGCTTTACTCTTTCTAGTTGCTTGTTTGTAGAATTCGGTTTTCTTTTGTGCAATACTGAGACTTGGAGAAAAATAAATTAAACTCATAAAATCTTGTGTTGTTGATGTTTGATTATAGCTTTACTTCAAACACGCACCGAGGACATGTAGAAACTTCATTGAGCTTTCTCGGCGAGGTTATTATGACAATGTCAAATTTCACCGGATTATTAAGGTTTGTCTCTATTTCTTTAGTGGTAGTTGTTTAGCTGAAGGCGTGGGCAGTCTTTTACTCCATGGGGTTTGGTCATTCCGTGTAGGATTTTATAGTGCAAGGTGGAGATCCCACAGGAACTGGACGTGGTGGGGAATCTATTTATGGGTATGTCTTATTTCATTTTCTATCAATAGTTTTAGTTTTAAGAAATTCATTCTATGACGCGGTTCTCTTGCTGCCTTCGCAGTTCACACGGTTAAGTACTTCAGTTGAATTCTGAGGTCCTTGAGTATTATTATTATTATTATTTGTGACGTGTTGATGTGTTTCAGCAAGAAGTTTGAGGATGAAATAAAACCAGAATTGAAGCACACTGGAGCTGGTATTCTATCAATGGCAAATGCTGGTCCTGATACAAATGGAAGCCAATTCTTTATCACTCTTGCTCCTTGCCCATCCTTAGATGGTAAGCACTTTTCTAGCTAATCTTGCACTATTTTAAAACTTGCGTCAATCAAATAATATGTATACCTAGAGGAAATGATGTAAAATGGATTGCTTCAATCGGAGTAAGAAAGAAAATGAACTATACGGGTCTCTTTTTTAGTATCTGAGAGACTCTACATCAACTTGGTAGAAATATTGTCTCAGGGAGAATCAATAGAGCATACATTTACTCTCGACTAATTACGCGACTCTAGTTGATTTTGGATGCATGTGTATGGCAATCATGAAAAATCTGTTTTATGGGTTGCAAGAACACTTTGAAGTGTTCGAGTTCAGAAGAATGAAGTAATTGAATTCTGCCAAGTCTAAATACTTTATCAAGTGCCTTACTGTTTCAAGTTATGGGTCTTGTACTCATATTTAAGCTGTTTTTAATGCATCACTAATTGGATTGGTCCATTGGCTGCTCTTCAATGAGTGTCTAATTGAAGCTATTTGAACTCCTGAAATTGAATTGTCTCAATTTTCTTTTAAAGTTTGTTGAATAATAATATTTCTTCAAACCATTCTTCTCCATGTCCAGGAAAGCACTCCATCTTTGGAAGAGTTTGTAGGGGAATGGAAATAATCAAAAGGCTTGGCAGTGTACAAACCGATAACAATGATAGGTATGTTGCCTTCTCTTTTGGAATATTTCCATATTTCTGGTACTTTGATTTAAGAAAACTGGTTTCCTGTTGTTTCTAGATCAGTAGAGCTTATTAATCTGTAATCACCGAACTATTTTATACTGCAAGGCCGAAGAGAAACATCTTTTTTAAATTAGAAACAAGAAAGGAGAAGTAGCAAACAGGTACATAAGATGAAAAGATTTCAATTAGGGAAATTAGAGACCATGTTGAACCTTTTTTAAAATAAAAGATTTTAGAAAAATGATTCCAATTAGGCAGTGTACAAAGTGCAAACTGATAAAAAGACAACCAAGTTATTTTATTACTATTTTTAAATGGAGAAAATGCATTTAGTCCTTGAAGAACTATTGCACTAAGCATTCCATTGCCAATTAGGAGAAGGCCAGTGTAAGTAAACTACGTTTGAATCTGTCCTGCTCTGCTGAATGCCGAGCAAATGTCAAAGACCTCACAGAAAGAATGAAATTTTTTGGCAAGTAACTTTTTAAAATAGTAATAAATAGAGAGGAACTGTGAATTGGAAGAGAATGAGAAGGTGAGTAAAGTGGATATGAGTATCGGACCCCGAGGATCCAAAGGCCTTCATTTTGTGTCAAACAAGGTATTCAATGATACAATTCAAATCAAATATGAAAGAGGAAATCACTCTTCAAGCTCATTCCATACCCGTCTAAAATTTAACTCAAGTTTTGGTATTTGTTACTCAACAATCCTTCCTTGATGGTCATCTTTATCAAGTCCTAGATCTGGATTCTCCTACCCATCTGTTTTCCTGAAAAGGGGATTCTAGAGTCATCTCTACTTCCAATTGATATGTGATAAAACTAATCCACCTGAGTACATATAGAAACTAAAATCCACGGGGGCTTCTTTCTACGCTACAAACTTTTATGTCTTTGAGGAGCCAAGCATTTTGATGCATCTCATGCTTGTGAACGATGATCTGTGCCATAAAACTCTGAGTTCATGAAGAAATCTCCAACTCCACTCAGAGTTAAGTTAGTTTCTGATGTTTTAGATTATTAAGCTCAAAATCTCCCTGCTATGTGGGACGAGAAACTTTTCTCCAACTAGTGGTGAAGTGGAGATCATTTAACAGTTAAATCCGTAGGGATATTGGCTGGGATGGACTATTCTGAAGTCAATTTCCATCCTTTGGGATCATAAGATATATTGTTGTTTCTACAGCTTGCTCAAAATTCTCTCATTTACAGGTATCTAGAAATCACTAGGAATAAGTTTTCTCCTTAAGGCATCCCAGGATAATTCTGGGGCCAGCTCCTCAGAACAAATCTGATTCTAATAGCTTGCTTCTAGAGAATAGACTTAGACTCTTCAACATCAATGCCAGATGAAAGACTTATTAGAAAGGGTTCTTTTATATATATATATATATATATATATAACTTTCATTATCACAAATAATGATGTGAGGTATCCCCACACAACAAATTACAAAAAAGAAGCCCAACTAGTATAAATTTGGGTTAGGCTATGATTACAGAAGAATTTAGAAGTGGAGGACCACGTAGAAGCAAAAAGAGTAACCAAACTCTAAAAAAAATCACTACTAGTTTTTTTATCACAAAAGATTTTAGAGTTTCTTTCAAACCACAGCCGGGTCATCTTAGAAAGGATGATTTTCAAATCATAATGTCATAGACTTGCTTAGATTCATGTATTTTTCTTCCCTGTATAACTGAAGCCAGTTGGTTTCTGAATTATGGTACCATCTTTGATCTTTGTGTCATGTCATAGTGTTGATGAACTGTTGGACATCTTTGAATTTTTATCTTTAATCTTTTAAAATATTCAATCTTTTCTTTATACATATATTATTTTCTATCAAGTCGATATTAAAAAAATGGTGTGAATTTTAAAAATGATACTTTCTAAGAGTTTGCTTTGCCCCGTTAAAGTATTTCCTACTCAATTAATATTTTATACTTAGGCGTCTCATCATCAACTAGTCAATGAGTTCTCTTGCGTCAAGATTGTAAAGCCTTGATCCAAAAAAAAAAAAAAGAAAAGAAAAAGAAAACCCATGCTTTTGTTACAGAGCCAGCGGCTTAATACAAGAAGATGTAATTTTAGAAGGAATAATAGTTTCATAGAGTAGAACACATTAAAATCTAGTTTTAAAAAAACCAAAAAAGGAAAAAAAAAAACTTCTTATGGAAGAGTCTGAACATGTTTTAACTAAGTTGTGAAACAGTTCCTAACGAGCCCAAGTTACTTTTTCCTAGTATTGTGAGGTTGTACAATTAACAGAAGTGAGTTGATGCTAATTCAATTGTCTTTGTTCTTATACAGACCCATCCATGATGTGAAAATATTACGGGCATCAGTTAAAGACTAAAGCTTTTCAGTTATTAACTTCTGACACAATCTTGTCGTTGTATCGGCACTGTATGCAGCAGTTAAAACCATGTATGTGTTTCATGACAGAAGGAAGGAAAGGAAAATTTTTCCATGTCAGTTGGTTGAAGAAAGAACAGGGCAAAAGGACCTTCAAATCTCATCAAATGGTAATCTAAACTCATAACTTAGCATTTGACTGACTTTTTATAACAAGTATGAGATTGAGGGTCTTCCAAATTATAATGTCTCAGATCCTTTTCTGTATTCACTATTCAAACTTAAGCGTGAATGAACAATTCTTTATTTGGATTTCTCATTACGAGAAATCTTCTGAAATGGGACTCGAGAATGTGCTTTATTTTGATTATCTAATTTTTGTGTGTGTGTGTGTTTATTTTTTTTTTTAATTTTAAAATCAAGTAATTTAAGTTTGTGGTGGTTCATAGTCTAGTATTTAGTGTTTAAACTTTAAAAGTGTTCCTTAGGTTTTCAAACTTTGTTTTTCTTCTTTAATTAGGTCTTGAACATATTCAATTGTTAAAAAAATTAAAATTTATTTATTAGATAAAATTGAATTTTCTTATAAAATCTTTCACTTCGACACAAGGTTTGTTTATTTTTTTTTTTTAAATTTATAATAAGACAAACTAATTGGAAACAATACAAAGAACTTTGGTTTCTATTAGATACAAAATGATAAATTTAGAGGCTTATTCAGAGTTTTTCTTATAATATATTATAGGGTAGCAATAAATTTGAATGACATATCTCTTTGTTATTTAAAAAAAATATAAGTCTTTTAGTAAAAAAAAAAATATATAATAATATTAATACTAAAAGATGCATATAAGTGAATTTTTTTTGTAATTGTGGACTTTTTAAAATAGATAAAATTAGGTATATTTGATATATATAGCACAATATATTTGATATATATTTAAGTTTTTAAGAAATAAATTAAGTATATTTGATAACTACATAAACAAGACAATTTATATAATATGTCGATGGATATTTTTATTTTTTTAGTATATTTGTAAATACACACAAAAAGAAAATTATGATATATATGATGTATATTTATATATATATATTTTGTATATTTTCGACATATATTTTACAAAATCAAAATTTGAAAGGATGGTTAATAAGAAAATAATTAAATATTTTTAAAAGTTTTGAAATAATGGTAAATAAGTTAAATTAGTCCAATTTAAAAGCTTTAAGCGAAATAATTCAAAATTTTAAATAAAAATTTGTTCGGGGTTTTGTATTCATCTTCATTGATGAATGTGATTTTAACCTATCCAAAACAACTCTCAAATATTATTTTTAGGTTAAAATATCATATTGTTATTTTTAGGTTAAAATATCATATTGGTCTTCATACTTTTTTTAATTCATATATTTTCAATTGTGTAGCCTTATCTTAAATTTATAAAGTATTGATACTAAAATTAAACAATTAAAAATACCAGTAACAAGGTATTTAAAAAAAAAATACTAATATCAAAATTGAACAAATTTTAAAATATAGGGATGAAAATAGTATTTTAACCTTATTTTTATCATAAATATTTTTTTAATTAATGTGTATAATTAGAAACTCTAACCAATATTTTTTTATGTCCAATGAGTTATCATACTGACGTATACAGTAATTAAACATATTTATAAATAAAAAAACAAAAACAAAATAGTTATTAAAAAAATTCTCAAAAAGCTAGAAAAAAACCAGTAAACGGAAACAAAAAATAAGAAGTCCCGATCACAGGCAGCGACTTATAATGTGAGCTAAACTTTCACAATTGATTCCTTTCATTCCTCACAGCTAAGAAGGAAAAAACCGATCGAACAGAGGAGGAAGAAGAAGAAGGCTTCCCTTTTTCCAGTTCCACACAAAAACAAAAACAAACCCAAAAAAATGGAGGGAGGAAGAAGATCACTGGAACTCAAAATTCAAAATCCAACCAAACCCATTTTCAATCAACAAAACCTGTTCTGTGCCAAACGGCATTTCTAACTCGACGAAGATCCCTCCCTTTCAGAGTCCTTCCCGCCCCTTCCAGCACTGAAAATGTCGTGTTCGGCGACACGCCGGAGCCTCTCCCCACTATCTCATGCGGCGGCAACATCTCCTCCTCCTCCCTCCCTACATTCCTCTGTTTCCTCATCGCTTCCGGCACGTTAATCGGAGCCGATTGCTGAAATTTCCTACAAGGCACGGATTGAGAATAATCTCTATTACTCTGAACCGGCCTCGGAATCGATCGCATCGACGACGACGAGGATTTAGTTATTGAAGTCTCTCGAGTCAGAATCGTTCCGATTCTCTGTTTCCGATCGTAATCGGCGTCATCAGTTAGAGCGGCGAGGATGCCGGAGTTTGGAGGAGGGATGAAACTGGATGCGTGATCGTCGCTGGAGATTCTTCTGGAGGGGAAGGGGCAGTTGTTGGATGATAAGCCGAAATCGGCAGTCCAGAAGAGCTCGGATTCGTGGAACTCGTCGGAGGCGGAGACGGCGGGGGAAGTTTGCGGCGGAGCGGAAGAGAAGAAGTGGAGGAAGTGGTGGGAGGAAGAAGAGGAGTGGCGGAGAAGATAGGCGGCGGCGGCGGAAGAGTCCATTTGGAATTGGAAGAAGTGTGTGATGCGGCGGAGAGATGATGAAATGGGGAATTAAAGAAAGAAAAAGGAGAAATTGGGAAAGTGAATTTTGGGAAATTGGGAAATTCCACCGAAAGTTCGTCACCGTCGGCGTCCTCGATGTACTTCTCTGACTTACTCCATCTACATATGTCAACCTGAATTTATAAGCTTTCTTTATTTTCCTTTTTTATTAAAAAAACATTATTTTAGTATAAGTTTGGCCACTATTATCCTAGGTGGAACCTAATAAATCAATCCAAGTCTATAATAAAAAAAATATATAATTGAAGAGTAGAAGATAATCAACTAGATTGCATTTGAAAAATTATGTTACATTATTGTACTATTACAGCATGAGAATAATAAAATTTGTCATATTTATTGTTGTCGTTAGTAACACATTTATTGTTATAGTTATTGTTACTAACCACAACAGTAAATGTAACAGATTTATAATTATAAGTAAATGTGATCAAAAGCAATCCAATTGCGTTTGTGGCTCATTAGGATTGATCTATCAATGAAACCTCATTACATTACACTAATTTTCATTATGGATTTGTAAACATGACTTTTGGTCAATTTCAATACTTGTACTTTCAATAAATTTTAAATTTAATCCTCTAAAGTTAATTTTACAAAAAAAATGATTAAATAATAATAATAATAATAATTTTCATGCAGTAAATAAAATATGTAAATATTTTTTCAAAACTTATAGTAAAAATGTTGATAGGTAACAACTTTTTAAAAAATTAATAACATATTAGTAGCGAGACTAAATTTAAAATTTATTAAAAACACGTGACTAAAAATGAACAATTTAAATTACAAATACTAAAATTGAGCAAACTTCAAAGTTTATGGATCATTATGATATTTTAACCCTTTTTAGTACAATATATGTCATCTAGATAGTGGGAATTGAACATTTGATCTCAAATAAAGTACTTTGTATCTATTTTATTTTAACAGGTTTTTGAGTTATTATTATTATTATTATTTTTTTGTCATTGATACGTCTTGATCTTAAAAAACGTCTATTTAGTTTTTTTTTTCTGACATAATCAACATTTCTTTAAAATTAATTGATCTATTACATATAAATTTAAATTTTATGTCTATCTAAACTATAAATTGTTAATTATAGTAGATTAGTAGTTTTAAAAAATACCAAATAAGTTAACGAGCTATTAGACACAAAAGTAAAATTTTATAAACTTAAATAAATTTTTTTAATGATTTATTAAATATTTTTTTAAATTTAAAATGTCTATTAGACACAAAATTGAAAGTTTACGAGATTATTAAATAATTGACTCATCCATAGTATTGACAAATGTATCAGTTTTTTACTTAAAAAATTATACCTTAAACTTTGATAAGTGTTATAATTTTGTCATTACATTTTAATAGGTGTTATAAATGTAATTTTTATCACATAAAAACATATGGTACGTGTGAAATTAATAGAATGTAGAGTAACATTTTTGTTGAAATAAACGAGAGTTTTTTACATCTATCTAAAGTTTAAATGGATGAATTGATACTTTACTGTATAAATCAATACAATATAAATTGATTTTTTTTCCTCAAAACTTTAAAATAATTCCACTCATTATTAAGTGGACGGAACAAACTGTATTAGACAAATAAAACACACCACATAAAGAAAAAAAAAAATATCAAATTGTAGATAGATATTTTTCATTTTAAAAATAGGTTCCATCTGTTGGTGATATTTTTTGAAAAGCCAACGTGGCCATGATAACTTATTAGATATGCTTTTGATTTGGTGCCTCGTAAATTAGAATGTCGGGATAGGCAGGTTGAAAAGGACGGGTTTGGATTGATTAGAGAAAAAAAAATATTTTAAAATAAATTTAATAAAAATTGTTGAAAATAAAATTATTTTGAGTGGCTATCGAACACTCTAATTTTTTTTCTAAAATGACTTATTTTTAAAATTAAACACTTGAAAAGTTAAACTAAATACACTTTAATTATATTTTTTTAGATTAATATTTGGAAAAAAAAATTACCTACAAATTATCCATCTTAATTTAATTATTCAAAATGGTTGGCTAAAGTTTAGAAAAAATTTCAAGTGTAAAATAATAACTTAGTAAAAATCACCCTATTCCTAATTTTATTAACAAACTTTACGCTTGAAATTCATAAATTTTATAACTAAGTTTTTTTTATCTTTTATTTTTTATTTTGTTAAACTTTCAAACGGGTTTATTTTAGTTCATGGATCTTTGTTCTAGTTTTCACTATTATTTTGTCTATGAATATTCAATAAATAAAATTAGAGAATTTTTCACATATAGAAAAAATGTCAAATTATTTACAGAAAATAACAAAAAAAAATCACTCATAGACATTGATAAACTTCTATTATTTATATCACTGATAGACCCTAATAGACTTCTATCGGCGTCTATCACAACTATCTAAAAATTTTGTTATTTTGTGTAAATAATTTACCTTATTTTTCTATTTTTAAAAATTTTTCATTAAATTATGTGGCTTTTAGTATGTAAGTTAGTGCTTGACATGAACATATAGTAAAAAGCAATAAGTGAACAACGAATGTCAAAATGATAAAAAAAAATAAAAATAAAAAATCAAGTTTTGAAATTAAAATAAATATTTTAAAAATACAGAGCTAAATTATAATGGAGTTAAACGTTGTGACTATTATTGGAACTTAAAAGTTAACCACCAATCAGATTCAAACTCAACTTATTTAGGTCTATGTTCTTGACTAATAGATCAAAGATTCAATTCTCTAAACTCTATGTTGTTAAACTCAAGGGTTGAGCTTCAAATATGTTAGATGCCGAACTTTTTTTTTTTAAAAAAAAAAAAAATTTAAAAAAAAGACTCTCTTCCATATATTTTTTTCTCTTGGATTTTTTAAAAAGTTATTTTTTTTATTTTTTATAATACTCCCTCTCTCTTCTCGTATTTGTTTAAAATAAAGTGTATTATATTACATAATTGTCTTCTAGACTTGAAAACTACAATTCGTTACTAATGTGTTCTTCTGCATGAGTTAGGTACTTCTACATTACAATAATCTTTTTGGTTCATTTAATTTCATCAACATTTCAATTTAATTTTTAAAACTGAGTAAAATCAATAAGTTTTTATTTTTAACTAGCCACATTAACGTTTTAATTTTAGATTAGTCATTTAGAAAAATCTACATGATGAATTTTGTTTAACTTAATCATTTTTTCATATTTAAGTTAGTCAAATTAAAATTTAAAAAAATGAAGTCACAAAATTTTAATTTTGACTCTAGTTATATATTGAAAGATATTAAAAATATTTTAGTTTAAACTTAAGTATATTAAACTAATCAAAATAAATAATTAAGATAAAAAAGTTAAACTAATATAAAATCTAATCACTAATTACATATAACGACATACATATTTCACCAATCAAAGATTTATAAAACTCTATTTCATTCTCAAGTTTCCTAAAATTGTACTTCAAACATAGATTTCTTAAACCTATACTTCCTAAAGTACTCCGAACATAGTGTTTTAAACTAAAACTATCTAAATCCCTAGCTTGAATTTACTTAATATTTTCAAGCTTGATTTAAACCTGCACGTCAAACTCTCCGTGGTTGAGTCCCTCAAGTTTTTAATTCTAATAACTTACAATTAATTTGATGGAAATTTGATGGGACTCTAAGATTGATGAATGATATTGATGTCGCTCATTAAAGATTAAATCTTTAAAAGGAATTTATTACACCTTATTGAGCTTATCCACCTAGCTTCACCATTCACAAGAAATATGCTACCACAAGTTGAAAATTTATGATAATTATTAATTAAGTTATTTTTTTAACGGATAACAAGCACGAAACTAAAACAACAATATGAAGAGACAACAAAAAAAAAAAAAAACACTCATTGAGAATAAGGGGAATAGAGAAGAGAAGACATGCGCTTCTCCACACTCCATATCCCTTCTCGTAAGAGAATGCACCAATAAATTAAAGCATTAAGAGGTGTGAGCGAATGCAATATCTCCAACATCCCAACTCCAAACTTTAGCTTCCTCAATAATAAAACCCACCTCTAATATAGGTCAATATTGATCACCTCCAAGCAATTTGATTCTATAAAACAGGTTAGTAGTCTGATTCTTTCCCTAATAGGTTAATTAAGTTTATGAGACCAATTAGTAAAAAAATATAGTACAAAAGATGATCGAATGTGACAGTTAATTGGTTAAATATAAGAAAAAGATAAAATATATATGTGTATGTATGTATCTTATTTACATATATAATCGCGGTAAATGAGAGATATCGACTATATTTTAATGATTACGTTGAACTAATTTTAAGAAAAAAAAGAGAGCAATGATAAGATCTAGGTTGCAGAATTATAGGATTAGTTCAGTATTATTGGATCAAATACGAATTAATTTGTCAAAAATAAAAACAATTTTAGCTAGTTGAAGATTTTGAACTTATTTAAAATAAATTTAAGTTGAAATTGAATAAACTATAAAATATAGGAACAAGATATTTTAACTCATTCTTGTTTGGAAAATAGCCAAGAAAATAATAATATATGAAGGTAAAATAGTTATAAAGATATGAAAAGGGTTTTGCTCACTAGGAGTCAACAAATCGACAGTTTGGCAGAGTGGTCTATGGCGCCAGATTTAGGCTCTGGTCCGAAAGGGCGTGGATTCAAATCTCTCAGCTGTCAATAATTTTTCTATTCATTTCTCCCAAAAATGAAGCTATACGGCGTCGTTGCAATCCTCATACTTTTCCGAAATTCCCTTCCACGAAATTAGTAATACGCGCGGAAGAGTTTTTTTTTTTTTTTTTTTTCTTGTTCTTCTTCCGTTGAAGATGGCCGGAATTTTCAGAAACAAATCCGGCATCCGCCTCCTCTCTCGGATCCTTAACTCGCCGGATTTATCTTTTAATGGCCGCTCATCGAGATCTCTACAAACTCTCGCCTACGAAGAGGTTCGAACTTCACCGGACCGACCTTACGATTCAACCGCTTTCATTCTTCACGGTCTCCTGGGATCGGGAAGAAATTGGAGGTCCTTCTCTCGAAATCTTCTCTCAAGGCTTTCTAATTCCTCTTCTGCCGGTATGTGTGTGTGTGTGTTTGTGTTTGTGTATATATATATATGTTAAATATCTTTAATCTTGGAGTATACTGTGATTATTCGAGGAATTCTCGACTAGTATTAGACGGATGAGTGTTTGGTTGTGTTGTCTGTGGTTAAATAGAATGGAGAGTGGTGCTTGTGGATTTAAGGAACCATGGGAGATCAGCTGAAGTGGAAGGTTTTGATCCTCCTCATGATATGGTGAATGCTGCCAAGGATTTAGCGAAATTAATCGAGTCTCAAAACTGGGCGTGGCCGGATGTTGTTATGGGTCATTCCATGGGTGGGAAGGTCGCGCTTCAATTTTTGCAGAGCTGTAATCATGGTGATTATGGAGATTCAGCTTCATTGCCGAAGCAGGTTTGCTTAACCATCTTGTGTTCAGCGCTAAATTTTTGCATTGGAAAAATTCTGTGTAGGATAATCAACTAATAGACTATTTGTTTTTAGGTTTTATCTCAGTTTACATATATTCATGATTCTCAACACTTTAGGAGAACAGGGTCATGAATTTTTGTGATTCTTAGAGAAATGGGACTTGCTACTAAGATTTGTCTGTGCTTTGATTAAGGTATTCTTAGAATACAATGAAAGTGCACATTGTTGATTAGAAACTGACTTTACTTTGTGGATATCAAAGAACTACATTCGTTTGCTGATTTTCTGTTGAATTAGAATATTTCTGTCACTGGCAAAATATGTAATGATTATATATCTTATCGATGCATACATGGAAATTCTTAGCTTGATTTTATCATCTGATGTTTGAATTGGATGTGAGCATACTGTTTCATATTATTTACGGGGTGGGGAATTTTACTCTGCCCACATTAAAAGGAATCATTTGCCTTTGTTCATATTTCCTTGATGCAGAGCAGCTATGGGTGCTTGATTCAGTCCCTGGAGATGTGAACCCTGCAGATAGCGACGGAGAAGTTGAGAAAGTTTTGAAAACATTGCAGGGTTTACCTCCGCTAGTACCGTCGAGGAAGTAAAACTTCTTTATCCCTTTCTTGTGTAGTTAGTTTTCCTTTGAGCTTAATATTGAATTACTAGCTGCTGATTGTAGTATGCTCTTGGGTTTCTTTTAATTTTGCTCCAGTTACATGCTTGTGTTTCTTTTAAGTGTTCTTGTTCATGTAGTTAAATGGTAAGGTTTTCTTTTCTTTCTTTCTTTCTTTCTTTTTTTTTTTGGTGATCAGGTGGCTTGTTAATCATATGATTGAACTTGGTTTCTCGAAGTCATTATCAGAATGGATAGGCAGTAATCTGAAGAAATCTGGGGAGCATGAAACATGGACTTTCAATCTTGAAGGTGCTGTACAGATGTTCAATTCTTTCAGGTATCTATTGAAACCAATTCCAAGCCACTTCTTTTAAAAAGATAGGTATCCAGTGTTGATTTGTGAACTAAACTTTCGATAGGGAAACATCGTATTGGTCTCTTCTGGAGCATCCTCCAAAAGACACGGAGATTGCAATCGTTCGGGCAGCAAATAGCGATCGCTGGAGCCTTGATGTTGTTCAGCAACTTGAAAGCCTCTCCAGCAATGGATTCGAGGAATCTAAAGGACAGGTTTCTGTTCATGTTCTTCCAAATTCAGGTCACTGGGTTCATGTGGATAATCCAAAGGGACTCCTTGACATAGTTGCTCCAAGAATTTCATCCCTTTGAATCCACTCGTTTTTGAGTCGTTAGTTCCTATCAAATAAACCTAATGTTTATTTAAATCATGTATTCTACCCCAAAAATTAACATCAAATTCTGATGAGAGCATTTACGACGTTGGCAAATCGTCTGAAAGCTTGTAACCCGAAAATCGATGTGGGAAACTTGGTTTCATATTTCAGTTTTAAGTTCTGTTTCAATTTGATATCTATCTGTTGATTCAGTTTTTTTTAGTGTCCTTTTCATTATTTACCCATTTTTCTCCATGTTGCAAGATAAGGCCACCATGAGCTCATATGTCTGCAGCTTATAGTTCAATCAAGTTCAAATTATTTGTAAGCTTGTAACCTCATCTTGCTCTATTGTGCACATCTTTAAGCTATAGTGACCACCTGTCAAACCCTTGATTGCTCACTCCGTGATACCACCTCTCTTGAGAATAGTGGAGATGGGCACAAGATAATTCGTATGATATTAAATTGTAGGTAGGATGGCTAGAGTCCATACTCTCTAAACCATTTTTGTCACTACACGCTCCTTGTTGATCACTATGACAACTCATGGTGATTGATAGATTCAAGAATTATAAGAAATGTCTAATATGTTAAGAATCTTTTGAAAATTCAAATACTTAATAGTATGATATCTAAATATATCTCGAGCATCCTAAAATCTCCCCTTTTAAGCTATTTTTAAATCTTGTGGAAACATGGAATTTTGAGATTCTCTTCTTTTAGGCATCGGTAGTCACTTTCTTTATCTTCAGGTCTTGTTAATTGTTACTTTTTTACTCATTTCTTCTAGAGAAAACCACCAATAATCCTACTATTCTAAGTATTTTCATGTTTCCTTTCTTACTTTCTTCCTAATTTTAGTTTCTTTATCTATCTTTTTACATTTCCTACCTATTGTGTTTTCATTAAATAAGTGTCAGAGTTCAATTGAGTTGTCATAGTTCAATTGATTTGTACCATATATTTGAAGAGTTGTTAGATATTTTTAAGATTTGAGACATCTATTTAACTTAAACTTTTCAAACAGACACAAATTAAATTTAAGCCATAAGAAATAAGGTCAAATCTTCGATTGAGATTGTAATTTAACTAGAGTTCATAATTTTTAGAAATTAAACTAAAATAATTGTCCTTTGAGAAAAAAACTAAAATAATTAAAAGCTAAGATTTGGGGCAAATTCATAATTCAAAGAAACTCGGAGGACGATCAGGTTATTTTACCTTGGCCCTCATTCTGAAAACCCTAAATATAAAATACAACATCCTCTTCCACTGGAGCTTTAGCACGTCGAAGGTTGAAGGTTCAGACAAAGTCTCGAAAACCCTAATCTTCCCCTGCAGATTCCAGTTTATTACTCTCCAACATGGTATTTCATCATTTTCATCGTCTTCTTTTTCTTTCCTATTTTGATTTTCGTATTCAATCACTGAAAATATAGTTTCAGTCACCGGCAGATTATAATTGCTAGATTCAAAGAAAATGTAGGAAGTCTTATGAAAAACTTTGTGGTTAACAATCTACTCGAAGTATGGTATCTGCTCGTATCGTCCCTGGAAAGAAGAGCCAAAAAATTTCATACCTCTGTTTAATTTTCGCTGCATTGCCATTGGTGTTCCTTCAAGTTTGCCTTTTGAACACAAAATTTGAAGTAGCATTATACTTTGAAGGTTGGCTAATGGTATGCCCACTTTGTAATTTGTATTCTGTAGTCGAGAAGGAAGACTAGAGAGCCTAAGGAGGAAACTGTCACACTTGGCCCTTCTGTTCGTGAAGGAGAGCATGTCTTTGGTGTCGCTCACATTTTTGCTTCGTTTAATGACACTTTTATTGTGAGTGATCTTCATTGGATTCTTCATTTAAGCCCGTAGTTGATTTTTTGTGTACTTGACTGATTGTTCTATGTGTGAATTGCAGCATGTGACTGATCTGTCTGGTCGGGAAACTCTTGTCCGCATCACTGGTACGAAATCTATTTAACTGAATGTTATAAATTGATTCTGGCATTGCTTTTCGGCTGCTTTTCGAGTGATTTAACTGGTTTCTGCCTCGTGGTGACATGCATGGTTTTTGGTTGTTCATGGCTCCTGAATCTCATAATTGATTGTCATCGTGATTTAGTATTCTCCATCTTTTGAGTTGTTCTACCTGAAGTTATATCTTTGCTCTGTTCAGGTGGTATGAAGGTGAAAGCTGATAGAGATGAATCATCCCCTTATGCTGCCATGCTTGCTGCACAGGACGTTTCTCAAAGATGCAAGGTTTGGTCACGAATTTGATTTATGTTCTCAGTCTAACTGTCTAAGTGATGAAAACTGCTCTGTAAATGCCAAGAGTAATGCATTTGTATCCTATCCAAAAAAAAAAAAAGAGTAATGCACTTGTATGAATCGGCTTGCTTTTGATTCGAACCGCAGACTTTTTTTTTGTCAAGAGTACATACTTTATGCCACTTGAGCTATGCTCGCGTTGGCGATTGACTTGCTTTCGAGATATTGGGCTCTGTGGTATTGTGTTTTTTCTTCTGTGAAACCTCATATTTGATAATCTCTCTGACGGCAGACTATTTTTTATAGGAACTTGGTATTACTGCTTTGCATATAAAGCTCAGGGCTACCGGTGGAAACAAAACCAAAACTCCTGGCCCTGGTGCTCAATCGGCTCTTAGGGCTCTTGCTCGTTCAGGCATGCGAATTGGTCGTATAGGTACATCATATTCATACTTCTCTCACTTGTGGTTGCTAGTTCTTGTATGAAACTGAAACATTTCATTTTCACCTAAAAATGAAATCTAGAAGAGAACTCCTCATAAGCCAATGGGACTATAGGAAAAACTTTACCAATGATCATTTCACTGTTTGCTAGTTGCTACAGTATTGGGTATCAAAATGCATACGGTATTCTATATGGAAGGGTTAATTCTCCCAAGCCCATTCCCACTATATGCTAGTTCTGGCTTTTATTATTCCTTACTATTCCTTATGAATGTCACCCAATTTTGAAGTTGAATGTATAATACTCTCCTTCAGGGAAATCAGAACATAATTTTAACTTCAGCTTTTAACAAATTTTTTAATGCACATCATGTTCCATACATTATTCCATGGAGTTTTGAAGTTCATTATCTTCCCAACTAGCTGGCTAGCATCTGAGATTGTAGTGGTTAAACGATTTATTCCATTTTTTCAGAGGATGTAACTCCGATCCCCACAGACAGTACTCGTAGAAAGGGTGGCAGGAGAGGAAGAAGGTTGTAAGTCCTAGCCTCCTTCCTAATCGTTGAGCTCTTATGGTGGATGTGGTGGCAGTTGAATACCATAGTTTTGGAGGAAAGTTTGCTCTTTCTTATCTGCTAAATTATGAGAACCATGCTGTTGTGGTTATCGCTTCTCTATCAACATTTTTGCCAATTTGATTCATGGAGTACCTTCAAAGACAACGAGTATAGTACACTTTTTGCTACCTTTTATTAATTTGATGATATCAACTTGACTCGGTATGATTGAAAATTGATATTGTTAAATTGTAAGTATGTCACGTAGGATCAAGAAGATAGAATCTTATTTTGCATGTTTTTATTACGTTGAATATGATTCTAGTACTCTGCATTGCTGCGCCCACCTTTCTATTTTTTGAACAACTTTTGAAATCTCTCAACTTTCGTAGCTTTCATTTGTTATTGGATTTTAACTTTAAATCTTCGAATTTAAATCTTTCAAGTTCGAATAAAATTTACATTTCATTTATTTCAAAAGTGATTACTTTTATATGAAATACGGAGAAATTTGGTTTGAAGTTGATGGTTTAAGATTGAGATTTTAACTTAAGGTTAAATTTTAATTCCCGTTGTTTTAAAAGTTAGAATAAGAGATTTGTTTTTATTGTTTGATGGAACTTCATAAATATTAGAATTTCATTCACATTTTCATTCCATCTAATTCCAATATCGATCCCATTGGGTACTCCTCTGTACAATTTTGATAAAATTTGTGGCTAAAATCAATCAATGGGTAATATTTTGTACAAATAGCTATAGTCATATGATTTTTGAATAAAATAAAATAAAGGTTTAAATATTATTTGTCTTATAGTGAAGTTAGTTTTTAAAACTGTCTAATTTGGTTCTAGCATAAATTTGGTTTATTAATAGATGGCTTTCACCGTTTTTAATTTTTTTCCCCTCATTTTGTTTGACAAAAATTTTAACTTGAGGCTTCATCCACTAATTTTATTAAATAGGAAATGTAACATATGCAAGTTATATGAACTCATCCCAAATGATCATGAATTACCCATCCAAGACCACCCCAAGCACGAGAGGTAGAGATTCAAGTGCGCATTAGAATTTAGCTTCCATGTGTGTGTCGATGGAGGGAGCTAACTAGATGTTTCAACTGGGGGGCAAAAACATGAGAACCCCACGATTCCCTTTCCACCCACAGCCACTTTAGTGTTCATAAGCTCATGTAAGTGTTTACCAATGCATCCTCTTGTGGAATCAAAAGTAGTTGTGACCCTTTCAAATAGTAACTTGTTCCTTGTGCTCCTAAATTTGCTAAGCAATGATGATGGATGTGTCCATCTCCTGCATCGAACATCTCTCAAAGAGCCATTGCCAATAGTCTTGATTTCTCCACATCGTCCTAACATCACAAAGAATATCAACATTAGTTTTAAGGAAGTTAGACCATTAATCCTTTGTAACCCAACATTTCCATATTAGATGGGTAGAAGATTCTAAATGCTTCCTACAAAAAAAATACACCAACGATCATAATGGATTCCTTTCTTCATAAGATTTCCTCTAGTGGGAATAAGATCGTAGGAAATTTCTAACAACATATTTTATCTTTAAAGGGGCCAATCTTCCAAAATGATTGGAAGATATTCCACGAGACGAACCAGACTCAGACAATTTAGAGAGACGTAATCCAAGAAAATAAGCGCTTATAACGATAAAAACTCTCTTCGTGTCCAAATCCCAAATAACCTCATCCTCTTCCTGTGTCATGGCAATAGAAATTTTGATTATTTTGCCATTCCCCACACGCCACCAAAAACTTTTCTCAAAAAGTTGTTTGCCCCACAAGATATTCTTCCATGCAATGGAAGGACTATGTCCAAGACCTGCATTCAAACACAATTTTATGTTTGAAGTATTTACCTTAGAGAACTTTGAGAGTATTTAGACTTTAAATGAACAAACATTGAAAATACAATGATAAAAAAAACAAAAAAAAAAAACGTGCAAAGTCTCGAGGAAGTTATGTTTTAAAAGTTGTCTTAAAATTTTTTCAATTTTTTTTTCAAAGTATTTCAATACCAAGTTAACCATAATATTATTTCTACTATATTTAACTTAATCTTAATGGTCACAAAATTGAATTAAAATACCCTCTTAGCATAGTTTAGTTGTTAAAGAACAAATTATACGATCCCACCACTAAAATTGTTGAACTTAAATCCTGTTGGGTATAATTAAATAAAAAATCACTTTATATCCTTTAACGCCATTTTACAATTTTTTTGGGAAAAGAAATTTATATAAATTTTAAATGGCAAATTATCCGCAAATATTAAAAACCCAATTAGTCGGGTCGGGTGGTCCGGGGATTAATAAACGGTAAAGATCCGAACTCTCGTCAAAATGAAACCCTAGAAAACTAAATCCTATAAATTTAAAGCGAAGATTGCGAAAGAGAAAGTGTACATACATATTCCTTCAAACCCTAATAATGAGGAAGATTTCAATCTCGAAGCTGAGAGCTGTGAGACCATCGACAACGTCTAAGCTAAAATTCAATCCAAAACAAGGAAGGTTTCGTTTAATTTTTCATTCTGAGGGTTGGAAATTGGAATAAAAATGTTTGCGATAAACAGGAATTCCATCGGAATCTGAAGCCTCTGATTTTCACTGGAAAGCAGCTTGAAGATGGCTGAACGCTTTTGAATATTTACATTCATAGAGGTTCGACTTATCTTTCTAAGTTGTGTTCTCTTATTTTGAAGCATAGGTTTTGTTTTATTTCTCTGGGTAATCGTTGTTTTAGAGCGTAACTCTTCATCATGTAAAGGGCACGATCTCGCATCCTCTTCTGTTGTTAATGTGCAGAAGAAGATATGTTTGTTCCCAATAGTAATTTTCATTCGACTTTGTCAGCTGAAATTATTTACTTGCAGTTGATTTTCAATGAATGGGACATCTGTTTGCTCATATTTTCATCAAACAAATTCTGGAGTCTGTTCAAATGGGACTATAGTTGAACCTTATTTTGCAATTCAATGCAACATAGGGCATCGAGCTCCCTACAGTGATTCCATCTATGCTTTTGCTTTCTGTCAACTGATAAATCTTTTACAGTTGATATTTCTTGGTACATTACTAAAACTCAAGTTATTAAGTGTCCCTTAACACTTGAACAAGATTAGGGTTAACTTTTGTATTTCCATTATGTTCAATGCAGTTAACACTTGAACAAGAACTGGGTTAACATTTATCTCCTTTTCCATTATGTTCAATGTATTTATCTGTAGTTTCATTGGTTTTCCAAATGCCATTGAATTTTTTCTGGCTGCTTTGCCAAAAATGTGTGTCATTGTATCTTTTCTATGCTTGTTTCCACTACTGTATAATACTGTCTGGGGATTTACTTAGTGAACTGAGTTTTCTCTTGTGGGACTTTATTTTTTGGCTCTTCGAGATTGGAACTTATGGGTGCAATTTTTTTTAATCAGATGATGTCATGCACGACTGTATCTGAGGGCTATGAATTTGCGGAAGATAAGGTGTGATCGATACCAATTGAGTTCCTTGGTATATAATTCCCTTGCTCTAGTTCATGGTCACTTTCTCGCTCTCATATTATAACTTCACCGGACCGAATTTACTATTCAACCGCTTTCATTCTTCATGGTCTCTTCAGATTGAGAAGAAATTGGAGGTCCTTCACTCGGAATCTTCTCTTAAGGCTTTCTAATTCCTCTTTTTCGGATATATATGTATATTATAATTCTATTTAATCTATGAGTTTACTATGATTATTGGAGGAATTTTTTATAGATATCATATTGGTCTCTTTTGTTAGGCTTAAATTCGGAGGTAATAGATATATGTAGATATCGACTTTGCATATATGTGGATTAAATCTTCCTCATTAGACGTAATAGATATATTTAGATTGAAGAATTATTACATATGAGATGAATCTAGTATCTCACCAAATACTAGGAACTTTTCAAAGCATGTGATCATCCTCCTATCTACTTTGCACATCACCTCATTTGAACGTAATACTAATGAGAATTAAGGCTGTCCTAGGGACTAAAAGTGTAACTTTTGTATGTCGAATTGAAGAATGTGATCCTCCCTTGTCTACTCTATACCTAAACTCATGGCAACGAAATAGTATAGCAATAATAATTCATTACATAAGTTTACAGTCTTCCAAAACAAAAAGTTCAATATAGCTTTTCCCAACGATTTAAACTACATTTCATTAAAGGTCACACAACGTCAATTACACTTTTTTGTTTTTTTGCTAATCTTAAATACATATATACTTGAGCCACCGATTTAGGAAGGAGGAATGGGTTTAGAAAGCAAAAAACCATTCCTTGATAAATCAGAATTGGGATTTTTGGTGATGGAAGAAAGGAATGGATGAAGATGGTGAAATCAGCAGGTGATAAATCAGAAACTAAGGGAATGTGAGAAGGGAGAAATGAAGAATCAGTTAGCAGGTTTAATGATGAGATTTTCTTGTTGCCCTTGTTCACGCTATAAATCTATTTTCATAAATATTCTAGAACTCCACATTATGTATTATGTATTCTATTCTATTTCAGTTTGTGCTAAATTGCGTATGTTCGGATTGCTTCTTTTACTTGACCGGATGGATGGTGGCGCCATACTTTGGAGACTTTTCTATAATGTTTTGGTATTTATACCCTCCTGTCATTCCTTAATTTTCTAATGTGGACAACTTTCTTCGTTTCCTACTTGATTTGGTGGGCCTTGGTCCACACGTCATTCCCAACATTGTTTGAGGAATACAATAAATCAGAATTACAAATTTAAGTCATTGGACACTAAATTATGAAACGCAACAGATAGAAAGGAAACCATATTGATTCTCCTTCATAGCTTTATGAGCCAAAAAGTGAGTCAAGATATTTTGACCTCAATGGAATGAATAAAGGAGACCTCCTACCGTTTAAAGTCAAAGTCTTGATCTCATCCACAACAAAAGTCACTTTGGTGTGAAATCAATCAATTGGTTGGTTGTTAACTAAATTCACGACTTCCAAATAGTCCATTTCCACACTCAATCATCTTGCCAATTATAATCTCAAAGGCATGAGACAACCCTCCAAAAATAGTCACGACTTTAAGAATCTTAATTTTATAACAATGAGAAATAACCTTCATTTCCACCCATCCCAGCCCTCCAACTCGTCGGGAGGGGCACCACGAAGCATTTGTTTTCAACCTCCATATATCACAATCTAGAGAAATCCATCCTTGGGCCATTGACTAATGAATCTCCAATTGATGCTTTCCACTTCGAGAGCCATTCGACCACCTCAAAATTGCCAAATGTCAATCAATAGTAGCACAAGTGGAGTCAATATCAACTACGCCTTGAAAAATGAGTTTGGCCATTTAAATTTTGATATTAGGTCTGCCAAATCGAGTTTAAAAAAATTTATTTAACTTAAAAAGGTACCTACGATTTGACGAGCCACGTTAATTTGACCCCATTTATGATTATACTTGTAATTAGTTGGAAAAACGGCATATATGCACTTTAAAACTTAGCAACTTTTCATTTTCTCCTAAATTTCTAAATCCTTCCTTATACTTTCTATTACAAAAGTTATATAGAATGTGTTTATAAAAGAATGTTGATATTGATGAATATTTTTAAACATGATTTAAAATGTCAAGACTTCAATTTTATGGAAATGTCAGATAAACATATTTTTTATTTAATATTTTTAAAAAAATTATAAAAACAAAAAAAATTAATAAATAAATATACTTTTTCATAAACAAGTTAAATTGTTTATTATTCAAACATATCCTATTTACATTAGTGATATTTTATAGCTTAATTTTTTTTCGTGTTTTATGAATCTTTTTACAATATAATGAAAATATAAAATATAGATTTCCTTTTAATGTCAATCTATTTTTTTTAAGAACATGCAAAACCATGAATGTCGATGAAAATTTAATCCCATGATATTAAAATTGATATTTTTCTCTTTTAGAATTTGACAACACACGAGTAGAAAGACTACCTTGCAGATCATCATATACCTTTACTAGTTAAGTATGCTCAGATCGACACCCAAGCAAATACGTATTAGAACTATCTCTAATTACACATGAGGGTTGGGATTTAAACATTTTTGGTATTTCAAGAAAATATTTTTGAGACGCCCTTCAATTTCTTCCATCTAGCAATCTATCTCAATACTTTTCCATTTTTTAATTTATATAAATAACAGCAAAATATTAAAATATCTTTTTTCGAATCACATTTTAAAATGTTATTTTATTACAAAACAAATGTAATTGGATTGATAACAAAGATCAAAATGATCTTTCAAATCATACGAAAACTTCAGTTCTGTATATTAAGCAACCAAGGATGACAATAATTATTTTTTTTCCGATCAGTAGAGTATATTCAACAACCAAGGGGGGCAATAAGTCCCACAAACACATTAATATGAATTATTAATTATAATAATTATAAAACGCAGCCAAAAAAAGGTATCATACTCAACTGACTTCAATAATTTAAAACAAAACGGCAAAAATCTTCATAAATACCAGAAACCAAAACATCAGACTGTCGATTTAACAGATGAGACCTCTAAAACTATGAAACTCAACAGTCAAGCAACAAAAAGCGCACGACGACTTTGAACATGGCTATCAATCACAGTCTTCTTCCTCTCCTGCCACCCTTTCTTCGGGTGCTGTCGGTAGGGATTGGAGTTACATCCTCTGATGAAACAACAAATTAGATTAATAAAACATTTCGAATTGCAAGGGTAGCTGTTGGTATAAAAGACAATAACCTCCAAACATAAATAAATTACTTTGCTAAAAAAAATAATTTTTTAGAGCATGTTTGAAAATGATTTTGAAATGATTAAAATCACTTGCATCAGATTGAAGAACACTACAAAACATGTTTTTCATCACCAAAGTGATTTTAACCATTTCATAACCACTCAAAATATATATATATATATATATATATATATATATATATACATCATTTCATAACCACTCACAAACATGCCTTTTGACAGAAAAATTGGAGTATGATGCCTAGTAAAAATTGATTTTTAAGAAAATACTTTAAAGTGGTTAAAATCACTCCAAAAGCTGTAATCATTCAAAATCAATTTTTATAGCATGAAAGCCGCATATAAAAGTGTAGAATTAAATATTGAATTAATTTTGAGGGATGAAACATGTGTTTCGGAGTGATTTTAAACATGACAAAAGTGATCTTAACCATTTCAAAATCATTCCCAAACATGCACTCGCTCTGATATGATTTTATTTATAATGAATATGAGCAAAGCTCAAGCAAATATTAACCATCACATGGTAGCTTCAACTTCATAAGAGAACATTTATACGTCATATTACTACAACACTATGCACAACCAGAACAATAGCAACGGCACTTCATGTTACAATGAGATGCTAAATGGAGAAGCTTTGGTTTCTTACTGGAAATCTAACAATTCTTGTAAATATTGAAAGTAAGAATATGTACCTATACGTCCAATCCTCATGCCCGAACGTGCAAGGGCCCTAAGAGCTGATTGAGCACCAGGTCCAGGAGTTTTGGTTTTATTTCCACCAGTAGCCCGAAGCTTTATATGTAAAGCAGTAATTCCAAGTTCCTGTTAGATGTTACCAGCACTTAGAGGGATGAAAGATAATCGCATAGAAGTAAAAGCACTAAAATGCAAGTGAATCAGTACAAATGCACAACTCTTGACACTCATAAAGCAGTTTTCACATTTAGATTGATTAAGCACATTCGAATGAAAGGAACATAAAGCTGATTGGGCAGCAAACCTTGCATCTCTGAGAAACATCTTGTGCTGCAAGCATGGCAGCATAAGGCGACGATTCATCTCTATCAGCTTTCACCTTCATGCCACCTGAACAAAGAAGAGATATATCATTCAATCCAACAATCCAGTAGACAGAGAAGACAAAATACAGGGAAATAACGGTTAGGATACCTCCCAACTAGAATTAAGATCTGGAACTATTGAAATATAAAAGATAACTACGAGATAAACCATGTATAAAGACACTTAGAACCTCCCCACTTGAGTATTCTAGCCCAAACCTTAGATCAATTAACAATTACTTGCCTTTCCTCACTCACCCTCCTTCTATTTATAACAAGATACACTAACTAACTCCCTATCTAATTACCCTATCTAATTACCCTTATGCCCCTTACTAATATCATACTAATATCTCTAACTAAGTACCTTACATCAACCACCGGAACAACTCAAAAAATAGACCAAAAGCAATGCCAGAATCAATTTTAACAGTGACAGGAAGAGATTACATACCAGTGATGCGAACAAGTGTTTCCCGACCAGAAAGATCGGTCACATGCTGCAATTCAGGCATAGAACAATCAATCAATACACAAAATAAGAACTTCAATGAGGAATCTAACGAAGATCACTCACAATGAAAGTGTCATTAAACGAAGCAAAAATGTGAGCAACACCAAAGACATGCTCGCCTTCACGAACAGCTGGGCCAAGAGTGACAGTTTCCTCCTTAGGCTCTCTAGTCTTCCTTCTCGACTACAGAATACATATCACAAAGGGCGTAAACTTCCAATTTTGCGTTTATAAGCCAAGTTTGAAGGAACATCGATTGAAATGCAGCCAAAATCAAGGAGTCGATTTTGTTACACGAAAAATTAAACAGAGATATAAAAATTTCCGTTCTCATTTCCTAGGCGAGTAACACAAACCATATCTCTCATCGATTGCTAATGACAAATTTTTTCATAAGATTTCCTACATTTTTCTTTGAATCTAACAATTATAATCCGATTGAAACTAAGACTTTCATGAACTGGATACAGGAATCAGAATGGAAAAGAATAATGAAATACCATGGTGCAGAGTAAATGGCAGGAGTTTGCAAATGAAGTTAGGGCTTCGGAGACTTGGCTTCAACCTTCGACCTGCTACCGCCCCACCTGGGAGATGATACTTTTATTTTATAGTTAGGGTTTTCAGAACGGGGGCGGAGAAATATAATTTTGATTGCCTAACCCTCTAAATCTGCACAAATTATGGATTTGCCCTAAGCCCTCCCAAGGTATCCTCATGTACACATTTTTGGGGCAAAATACACATTTGGCCCTAACGCTTAGAATTGGTTTGTAATTGATCCCAGGTTTGAAAAGCAACATTTTAATTTATGAAGTTTTATTCACCGTTAAGTAGAGTAACAAAAATAATACATTACCAAGATATTATGTATTTGTCTGTTTCTTGTTTTTTTAGTACAAGATGGTACTTGTTAATTGAACTATGATTATCATGCAGAAGTGAATTTATTTAGACAATTTATTAGAAAATACTCCTAAACATTGTATTTTATTTAAAAATATTTCTAAACTTGAAAAAGTTCCAACAATACCCTTAAGTTCTTTTATTTATTTATTTATTTATTTTTAGTTTAAAAAATTCTTAAGTGCTCTTGCTGTTAGTTTTGAATGGAGTCCGTACTTTTTGAGTAAAAAACTCGTAAACTTTCAAAATTTTCAATAACACCCTTAAACTCTAGAACAAAATGAAAAATTACACTTACTTTTAGTATAGGTTAAATTGCAAATTTAGTCCCTATGGTTTGATAAAACCCTCATAAATAGTCCTTAAAATAGGACTAAATTTTAACTTTGTCCATACCATAAGAGACTAAAATCTAATTTTCTCTAAAATATAAGGACCAAATTCTAACTTTTTCTGCACCGTAGGGATCAAATTCGTAATTTAACTTTTAGTGTATGAACAAAATTTATTAATACATAGTTTTAAAAATATCTTGAATTTTCTAATGTTGCATTACTTAATCTTTAAAATAGAAGTTTGAATAAGTGAAAAAAAAAATGATGATGAGAAGATGAATAACTACTCATATTAAAGAAAAATTATTACTATTTATTTGATTCTAATATTTCTCTTAAAATCACGTCAAATTCTTGAATTTAAAGAATTTTAATACACTTTTTGAAGTTAGATGGTTTAAAAATGAAATTCTCAATGTAAAATAATGTGCTAGAAATAATATTTGGCTGAAAAACCGCCCACCATGGTACATGAGGTGATCGACAGTCTTTTATCTAATGCTTATTTTTTATTTTGGATTCCTTTGTACGAGAAAAAAAAAATCCCAATTACATATAGACGTATAAACTGTTTTTTTTTTAAAAAAATAAAATTAATCGTAATATGTAAGCTTCAATTTCTTCTATTTTATTTCAATCTTTAAAATTTGAATCAAAACTTATAATCTTATCTTTCATTATATAATTGCCTGTCTTTATCAAATTTGTTTTTAAGCGTTGGAATATCAAATTTACTTGACCAGACTACATCCTATAACAAAGTTGGATTAGGTTTTTAGAGATAAAGTATATAATAACATTTTAAAATAAATTTTAAATGCAACAAAATCTATTATATTGTATTGTTATTTTTGCAACAGCCCTTATAAATTTATTTTTAAAAAAAATTCCAACAACCCAACTCGAATCATAAAGATTGGATTGGGTTTGAGAAGTTTTCAATTTGGTTTGGATTTTGAAGAACCGAACTCAAAAAGTAGTTGCATTAAAAACCTAACCAATAATCAACTAAAAAATTTGAGTTGGTTCAAAAAAAATCTCTAACCCCAACCCAATCCACTTCATTTTTATTAGGAGAGATGTTTTTATTCTATTTGGGTTATGAAGTTCTATCTTTAAAAAAAAATTGTCTATATATATGTAACTTGTTTAGATTCCATTCAAAACAATCAACCCTATTATTAGTTATTAATAACAATAAATAGTAGAATTATAAATTAAACCATGTTTTCTAAAGAACTTACATCCTATGAAGAACATTTCATCAACATATCACTCTCATCATTTTCCATTATGTTTTTTTACTATAAAACGATTAAGCTGAAATAAATTAGTAATCAAGTTTAACAAGAGGGATAAATCTCAACCCAAAGGGTCAAGATCAACTGTTATTCAGAGGCATTAAGACAAAGGAGAGAAGATGAAAGCAGCCGTCTCCCATCACAACCTAAATTAAACCAAATTAACCCTACCTCACTAACTCCACTTTCCCTACTAATTTAAAACCAAAAGGAGAGAAAAGAAGAAAAGCAAAACAAACATTCTAAGTTCTAATTTAAAAGACTTAGTTCACCCTAGCACTTTTCATACTCCAAGCGCTTAGATAATCTACTGTGATAGCCTCTGTTCCATTGTTGAACACATGCAAATGAGCATCCCCAAACACTGCCTTAGTTGGATATACCCTTGAAGTTATGCATGTTTTTCCTCCTCCTCCAAAGCTCTCTACCACTGAGTGATCAATCTGTACAAACAGCCATTCCATATATAGTTTAGATTTATTAACATTGAGGGGGGGGGGGGGGGGAAGGGCAGGCATTTGACTATGATTTCAACATACCAAAGTTCTTAATGGGAGCTTTTTACTCGATAAATCGATGTCGACAAAACCTGCAAATGATGGTTTGTATAATCCATCTTTCAAAGAAGAGCTACACCACCAAAAGGGTAAAATAAGTTCACCAAATTGGATTGAGGTATCTTCCTTTGCAGCTTAATATCAAATAACCGTGAAAAAGAATGGAATGATTAAGGTTCATTTGATATAAGAGAGAAGAAATTGGACCTTCTTGCATCCGAGCACAGAAGAACCACGTGCTTGTGATGGGACTTGAAAATCCTGAAGAATACAGGAGTGAATTCCTCGAGGTATTCTGAAGCTAGAGTCAGAAGCCCAAACGGCCCAACTCCTCCTTGGGCCTTTGAGCCCAGTTGATCACACACGGCTTGTGCATCCACCCAGCTTGGATCAAATGGCTCCGCTTTATCTAAACTTGAAAAGCTGAAGGTAACTTCAACATCAGCCTGTACAAAGTCAAAATCAATAAGTAAAGAATTATATGTGGGAGTACATGCTAACAGCATCACCAAAAGCGTGTGATATTTGAGAGTAAACTATAAGTGTTAATGTGAAATGTCGAAAGCACAATCAAAAGTGTTTGGATGAAAAAGCTTGAAATTAAGCTTACAACGTTGCTTCAACTTATGAGATAGATTATTTGTTATGAAATCTATTTCTTACAAATATTTTTAAAATCCAAGCTAAAATTGGAAATAGTGTGAAAACAAACATAATTTTTTAAAACAGAAAACCAAATGATTATCAAAGGGGTGAAATTAATTTGTTATCCATCATATTTTAGCAAAACACTTAAAAAAAGCAGTCCCAACACCACTAAATCACAACCTCTTCCAAGAAAATCAACAGCAGTAAAATGTGAAATCACAGACCTGGGCTGCAGTAATTCCTTTAACCTCAACATGGTGTCCCTTCAACAGCTTCTGATGCCTCAACACAACCTTCTTCCCTCTCAGCTTATTCAGCTCTACAACCGGCCACTGTAAAAGTTGTCTCCGGTTGGGATCCAACCACACCGTCCTAGGAATTAACTGCAAAAAGAAGAAAAAAAGGGTCATTCACAAAGACCCAGATACGAAAGTGCCCTGAAACAAAACAGAACAAAACAGAGCAAAGCACATTCCATAAAAAACAGACCTGAATTCCAGCCCATCCTTTAGAAACATCATCCTGCGAACTATCAGACTCATTAGCCCAACCCCACAAAACCCTCCTCTTCTTTATCGAATCATAGAACGACTTCGAAGCATAGAAATTGCCATAGTCATATCTCAGCCCACTCCACCCATCCGCCGAAGTATTATCCGGAACATACCGATCCTTCTCCGGATGATACTTCCCCACCGTATAATACTCATATCTAGTAAGATCCAAACTCACCTTCAACACATGTTTAACCCAATTCCCAGTCACCGACGGGTCCAATCCACGCCTGCCCGAGAGGGCAACCGGGTAGAAATCGGGGCACTCCCACATACCGGTATTTGGGGCAGAATGTAAAGGGTGTTTCGCCTTCGTCCATTTCACAAAATCCCTACTTCTATACAAATACGCCACTCCCCTTCGCCGCCTCTTGCTGCCGATGATGGTTTTCCAGTGGCCGTTGTCACTCAGCCACGCCGTCGTCGGGTCCCGGAAGGCGCTGGCGTTTACTCCCGGGCCCGGGTCGACGATCGGGTTGTGATCCGGTTTGATCCACTCGGTTAGATACGGGTCGGAGAGGTTGGCCGGAACGGCGTAGTTTTGGACCTGGCGATTTTGGGGGTCGATTCCGGTGTATAAGATGACGGGCTTGTTGCCGGGGAGGATGGTGGCGGAGCCGGACCAGCAGCCATTGATGTCGAAGGGCTTTGAAGGGTAAAGAGCGGGCTTCAATGGCTTCCAATTGATAAGGTCTCTGGAAATTGAGTGAGCCCAAACTATGTTCCCCCAAACTGCGCCTTTGGGGTTGTATTGATAGAACAGATGGTAAATTCCCTTGAAGAGCATTGGGCCTGTTTCATTGTTCAAAACAGTCATTAACCAGATAAATTATTCAATTTTGTTTCATTAAAGTAATTAATTAAAATTGATACTTTCTAAAATGTTGTCAATATTTCTTGACTGTTCTTTGAAATTTTCATTTTAAAAAAAGATACCATTGTCTGAATTATTATTTTTAAGTAAAATATTTAAAATTATTATGATATCGAATTTTTTTTTTGGATTAAATGATTAATTCAAAGAAATTTTTAGAAATAGAACATTTTTATATATTTGTGATAGACGCTATAAATGATAGAAGTCTATCAATCTTTATCAATATTTATTTTTTGTTATTTTCTGTATATAGTTTGATATTTTTTCCATAGTAAAAATTTTCCTTAATTTAATTCATAAACTTTCCTTTTTTTTAAATGTATATTTAATTCTTCAATTTTTAATCCATTTTAATTTCTTTCATACGGTTGGTATAATATGTATAGTTCACATGAATATAATATGTGTTAACAACCTACCTTATCCTTTTCCCATTTTCTATTTTTTCAAAATATTTTTAAAAATTATGTTGGTTTTTTCAATCTTTTATTTTAATATATTCTTAACCATTTTTCAAGAAAGTAAAATCTATGATTCCGAAAACTGTATTTAAATTTTGTTATATCTAATTATTCCTCAAAATTTAACATTACAACCAAACAAGCTTCTTAGAAAATTTAAAAATAAAATAAAATCGGTATGAAATAAAGAGCCTAAATAACATAAACAAATCAAGATGATTATTCAAGAAATTAATGAAAGTGCACATCAAAGAAGAAACTTATGGTGTTGCAACGACTTACCATTTGGATCTGCATTTGGTTTTGTTGTGGACAGGATTGAGCACCACCAGAAGGCAACACAATAAGAAAAAAAATGTAGTTAGGAATATTTTTTTAGGAAACAAACAAAATAGCAAAAATATTTCACCATTTTTCATATAAATATATAGCATGATAAATATCTAAATTAGGCAATGTCAACCAATAGGCCTACGTTTAAAAATATTTCTAACACATTTTCTTTAACGTTTAGGCTAAAAAAAGAATAATACTAATTTCCCACTCATCAATCACGCTCACACTCTTCCTTTGCTTGGCTCTAATATTTTGATTATGATTTCATTAGTAACTCGATTATAAATGTTACCTTTTATTTTAGTTTCTATTTAATCTATAAACTTTTAAATTTTAGACATTTTAATCTTAAATTATAATTAAATTAGTTTCCATTAATTTTCAACCACTATTAAAATTAATTGTAGAATTCAAATCATAATTTTTTTAAAATGAATTAATTGAAAGTTAACATTAAAGGTCAAAGCAACCATTAATTACTCGAGGTAAAAATGTAAAATTTTAAAATCTAGAGACTAAATAGAAATTAAACTCGAATTTTAAAGGTAAAAATCTAACCTTTTAAAACCTAAAGACCTACTCCTAATTTAGAGATTAGAAAGATATTTTTTCCAAAAGTTTATAAATTCCTATATTAACCATTCCATTACTCTCCAAGAGTTTAATCATATGTTAATGGAGATTACTATAACAAGAATGGCATTTGTTCTATTTGGAAACCCACATGGCCTATATATATATATTTAGGGAAGTTTTTTCAATGTAAAAGAATTGCCAAAACTAAGACCCACCATTTTTTTCCTACAAACAGGAAGGAGAAATCTCCCACTTTCTTATGAATGGGCACAACTAAATTTTGTCATTATATATATATATATATGAGTATTATACAAACAAGGAAAAAGTTCAAAAGCTAACTCCCAACATGTATTAGAGATTCCCAACCACTTATATAAGTGCAATTTTTTAATAATGTTTTCGATACTTTTAAGAAAACTGAAAAAAAAAAAGGATGGCCAGAACATATTATAATATATACTCTACTTTTAATAATATTCCGTTTGCGCATGTGAATCTTTATTTGACTTTAGACTTATACCTATACTATTGACATTATATAATATTATACCAATCTTAGTACAATGAGTATGAAGTTTTGAATCATAGACATTAAAAGAAGCAATATATGCCGAACTATCGAGCTATAAGTCTAAAGTGTAAGTATAATTATCGAGCTATGAAATATACTTGTTAATTATTATTTTTTTCTTTTTTAAATCCTAGCATGTAGAGAATGCCAAATTTTCTCAAATCTTAGAATTGGCCCATCAAGATTGTGAGCCACATCCTAACATACCAACATGAATTTGGTATCACAAAAGTAGTAAACAAAGAAAAAAAAGGGGGAGAAGGTAGGTTTTGGCAATGAACTATGGCCAATGGACCATACAAAATGACATCAAAACTACATCAAAAGTAGAGGCCACAACTTTTATGACGTTTTATAGGTGCATCCTAAGTAGCACTTCTATCAAAATTTATCAGTGATATAAATTATAGTTATTGCTATTTTCTGTAAATAACTTAATATTTTATATTTTTTTCTATCGGTAAAAATTTACTTAAAAAATATTTTAATTTTAATTTATTTTCATGTGTGATAAAGTGGGGTGCATCTAAATATTGTTAGTATATGTATGATGGGCAAAAAGCCTCACCTTATTTTATCAGGAAAAAAAAAAACAATAAGTTGCCAAGTTGATTGACCTTAGGTACAATAATGCTCCCCACTCCAAAATGACATGGAGCATGTAGTAGGTAATAATAATAAATAATAAATAATAATAATTTCTCTGAAAAAAAAAACCAAAACATACCCCATTTCATTTTGCATCCAACAAGATAGTGAGTTTATGGACCCCACATAAAAATAATTATACAAGTAAAGTGCTCACGTGTATCCTACGTCATGATATCACCTTAACAAATATAATTTATTTATTTGTTTCTGTTATACATGTATTTTATATTATATGGTTTATACTATATTAAATGTTATTCTAAAAATGTGGGAAATCGAATTTGGTATTGAGGGTTACATGTTTGACTATGTAACTCAGGTGACATCCAACCAAAAAATTATTTAAATTATACTTTTAATTTGCACAAGCCTTACTATTTACTCTCACTTTCCATCCATCCATTAAATAATATATTCTTTTAACGTTTTGTTCAAGGTCCCACCATATTCCATATTTAATCCAAAAATAAGAAAAAAGAGCAAGGAAAAAAGTTTTCAAATTTCAATGGGGTTTTTTTAATAGTGTTTTTACATGAACCACTTAAAAAGATGTTAGACCTGAGAATTTTGTATATTAAATTTGTGTAACTCAAAACTTTATTCTTAAATTGAGATTTTTTAAATCCAAATTTTTATGATTTAGTTCTTTCCAAAAGTCCAAACACACAATTGCACATGTCAATATGTACATAATTTTATAGTTTGTTAGATAATATGATATTAAATTTATCTTCGAACTACATACATGTTGGCAAAGATATATATATTTGAAGGCTAAATGTTTCCATCTCTATCTAAATTATTAAATTAAAAGAAAATAAAAAAAACACACACACAATCTTATTAACCTAAATTTAATTGGACGAGCCAAACATACAATTAGGGATGTTGGAGCACACCCCTACCCTATTTCAATCTCAAGGAAATTTTTTTCGATATTCCCTTTCCTATACATAAAAGACTATAAAATCTTTTTACAAAAATAAAAATATATTATGCTTGCTCCCTCATTCCCCCGGACCCATGATCTCTCTATATATATTGCTTAAGGCAAACACATGAAAAAAATATTTAGATGGTGAGAAAATAGGTTTAGATCAAGAGTAAATTTGCACTCCTAATTAAATTCAGCAATATTATCCTTAAGAAAACAAATTAATAAGCATACAAGATAAGAGAGTGAGTAAAGATACTAAAATGATAAGAAAAAAAGGTAAGCAGTTTCAGGCGATAATAATAATGATACCAAATAAACAAAAGCAGAGAGAAAAAAAAAAAAAAAAAAGAACTGATCCGACGGTTAGAATTAATAGACCCACAAAAAGCAAAAACCAATCAGAGGGCCAGAAAGCAGCAAAAGAAATATACATTATCTTTGAGAAAGAAAACGCAAACGGAATGAGATAATGGGAATCTGCGTCGTCAATGTAATCATGATCGTTAGCGAAGCAAAAACGCTCCGAGTTAATCCAAACACACACTCAAAAAACGCAGGAACGAACTGATCACATTTCCGCAACTAATTTTCCGTTTGTGAAACACAGAGAGAATCGAAATAATTTTGAGATTAATCAGATCAAATCAAATCAAAACAAGCGAAGAGGAATTGAAAATTTAGAAATTACGAACCGTTGATCCAGTGACGGCGTGGTTGGAAGTGGAAACGAGTTCGATGGAGCGGTTTGATTACGGCGGCATCGGTTTGGAGAGACTGTAATTCAGGATAAATTTTATGGAGAGCGTCGACGAAGACGACGCCATTGTTGATGAACGGAGAAAAAAAGGAGAATCCGAGAAGAAGAGAAAGGAAAGTGAAGAGATTCATTGAGGAATTTGAAAACCTAATGGAAAGGGAACGGCGAGAGGAGGCGGCTCCAGTACCGGAGTTTGGAGTTGAACGTCGAATTATGTGGAGTTTGAATGCTTATTTATAGACCCAAAAATGTAGAGGATAAGTTATTTATTTATTTTAAAATTTACTCTAAAAAAGAGGATAAATTTGTTAATGTAATCTGCCACTATTTAATTAATAAACAACCAAATTGATGAGGCCTTTTCTTATCCGGAGACACCTGTTAACTCAAATACACGGGAAAATTAAGTATTTAATTATGGTTACCAAGTCAAGATTTGTATTTACATTTATATTTATATTTTATTACCACAAATATATTATTTTTAAGATCGAAAGTGAAGAAAGAAAATAGGTTTTTTTTAAAAAAAAAAAAAAAATTGGTGTAAGAAAACAACTCAACCAACTACAAAAATACATCAAGTGACATAAGTGAATCAAGAGACACAAGTTAAGTAAATCATTTAGGTACAGAATGGAGAGAAGGAAAAAACTTTGCTCTTCTAAGACCTTAGCCACAAGCGGGTGCGCTAGCACATTGTAAAAGCGCCACACCATTCGCTTACTTAAATGTGGCCACTTCCTTTAATGAAAATGTTTCGAGCCATATGTAGAACGGTTTTTAGAAGGCTAAAATATGTTGCTGAAAAATTGTCCATGATATCATTCCCACTAAGACTAACCTGGCCACCAAAGGAGTCCAAACGGACTTTTTGTGTGTTTTCTGCAGGAATCTTGTAGAAACTTCAAATCATCTCATGTGGAAGTGTTAGGTAACTAAGGTTATTTGGTCTTTATTTTTTGCCATTAATGTGGATATTTTTTGTGATGACAAGATTTGATGGAGCAATCACGATCATTGGTCTTGGATCATTGAACGTGGTTTTTCGGATCATTTAGACAAGGTTGTCATCATTGTGTGACAGATCTGGGAAATCAGGAACAAGTTGTTATTTTAGAACGTGTCAGTTGATTCAAACTCCATCAATAGAACAATCAAAAAGTTTATTCAAGTGACTGGACATCCTTATTTGGAGAATAAAAGTCAAAGAAGTCGCAAAAAATGGGGTCGATCTTCATCTATCTACCTTCGTTGGATGTTACCCTACTCTACTAAATACTTGGAAGTTGAACTCTAAAACTGCCGGGAGCCCTCACAAAAAAATTAGGTGACTTGAGGGTGGGTACTTCGAGATCACCTCAGTCATGTTCGTATTACTTGTTATAGATATATATCCCAAGATGTAATGATGTCAAGGTCTTGAAAGCAAGGGCTACTTGTGATTGTTTACCTAATATTAGTCACTCTCTGAATTGCATATATATATATATATATTTTTTCATGTTGTTATTTATTTATTTTTTGCTAGATTAATAAAACATATTTATACACTTCACACTTTATTATTTATTTATTTTTTGCTAGATTAATAAAACATATTTATACACTTCACACTTTATTTCAAAAATATTTACATCCTTTCAAAAGTTTGATTATTTTGACATTTTTTTTATTTTTTAATATTCGTGAGTTTGAACCTGCATACGCGCACCTCGACTAATCTTATGGGATAACCCACCTGATACTACAATATGTAGATGTCAAAGAAACTCATAAGATATTAAATATTAGGTAGATGATCACCATGAATTTCCACTTACTTTGACATTTTTTAAATGTTACAAAATTAGCTATCTAGAATTAGTTAGAAATTAAAGTTAAACAAGAAATGGAGGTTGAAATAATGTAGCAGTCACCGAATCAAGAAGTAAATAAATTGGGACCCGTACGGTGTGGTTCCAAATCACTGTTACACCCCTAAATTTCTAAGTTTTATAACATTTCTGACATGGTAATTGTAATATTGCGCCTCTTAAAAAGAATATGAATATTTTATATAAAAAGATAATTAAAGCAAAGTTGTGTAATGAAACAACTTTTGAATTTATTTATTATTTTTTTTTAATTTAGCATTATTTTTCTACTAGCGTTAAGAAGTTTTGTTTGATTAAATAAGGTCCCGTCTCTTGTTATTATTTTTTCTATTATTTAATGAAAGATAAAAAAAGGAAAAAAGAAAAGAAAGATTTTTGTTTTTTTTTTTTTTAATTTCAAATAAATTTTCAATTTAATTAGCAAATGTGCCAAATGAATAATATAACTTGTATTATGTGGCAAAATAATATGATTATCCTTTCTTTTATATATGAAGATTTAAATCACATATCTCTTGATGGGAATTATATTGAGCTATGCTTACTTTGACAAGATTATTCCGATTAATTTATTATAATTCAAAAAGCTTATATAAAATACTTTAAATTATTATAGTTTTCCTCACAGTTTTCCTCCCTAAATTTTTAGAATAGAAAGATTATATATTTATAATCTTAGAAATATTAGCATGTTAGATTTTGCCTCTCCTTGCTTTAATATATATATATATATATATATGTGTGTGTGTGTTTAGATTAAGTATTTTAGATCCGATTTATAATATTAAATTCATTCTATTCTTCTTCTTTTTTAAAAAAATAAAAAAGTTTGATTCCGTTCCGACAGTTTTTAACCAAATTTTCTTTTCCACAATTTTTACGTTTCACAATCTCATTTCTGTTTCGCCCTTATTCAAGATAAACATGAAAAAGTATGATAGTTCACTTTAATTTTAATCCTATATAAATTTAATATATATTTCATTTTTCAAATAGTCATTTAAAAAAATATATTCTATGTTTTTTTATTATTTAAAATTAGTGGTTTTTTACACATATTTAAGTTAAATACACAATCTTATTTTTTAATCTAGTTATAGTTTAAAATTTTTAAAATTTTTATTTGTAACTGACTTTATTAAAATAATTAAGATGAAAAGTTTAATCTAATTTGAAATCTAAATATTTATTAAATAGGTTGAAATATTTAACAAAATCAAGATTTTTAAATTACCACTTTCTATTATCAGATTTAAAATGTAGTATTAATTGAAGAAGAAATGACATTACAATAGTTTGAACACGAAAATTTCCTCCTTTAAAATTATATTGAATTTGATTTTATCCAAAAATTTAAACAAATAGATTATTTATAGTAAATTTAATTATATCTAACACTCTAACGATACCAAAACCAAAATTTAAAAACAAGGTACCAAATTAAAAATCAATAAAAGTTTAAACATCAAAATCATATTTAATTAATGAACATTACATTATGTCTTTTATAACTCATTATTTTCACATTCCTATCAATTTTATAGCATTTTAATTTCGTCTCAATAATTTACAAATTTCAATGGTCCTTTACTTGACAAAAATTACTTTGCAACTTATTGACAACAAGGACCATTGAAATTAAATAATTAGAATATGTATAAAGGAATAAAAACGTGAAAGTGCTGAGGATATTATTGTCATGCAACCATTTTAATGAAGATTTTAAATAAAAAGATTTGACTAACTTTGTCTACTTTCGAGATTGTTAAAATTATCTTTCTCGTATTTAAAATCACTATATAATGTGACTTTAATTATTAAAAATTAATTTTAGCTGTAAAAAAAAAAGTCGTATTACTTAATGGTATAAATTCAAACATTAAAATAATTTTAAATGATTAAAATTCATATTTAAAAGTAATTTTAAATCTGAAAAAAGCGATTTTAACCCTATTAAATACTCCCAAATAATTAATCTCCCATCCATGGATATTTAGAATCAATTGAAAGAATAGACCAAATTACTAATTCTAAACACTTTCCAATTTCGTATGGCATTTGATTAACATAATGAAGAATTGTTTTTCAAATTCTCATTTTTTTTTAATATTAAGAAAAAAAAAATCATCACTTCTCAATTATAAATTTTCAATTTTATATTTAACAAAATTCATATAATAAAGTTACTGAAATTTTAATTTTGTGTCTAACAAAAATTTTATCAATGTATACAACCAAATGCCTAAACAATATATGTTTGAAATCAACTAGTTAGTCACATAATTAATAAACAATATAGTCCGTTTACTACTTCAATGTTAAAGTGACAAAATATTGGATATAGAGGCATATAGATACAAAGTTGAAGCCAACACGAGCATAACTCAACTAACATATATAAAACATATACTTTAGACTAAGAGAGTTCAAATTTATGAATCTCTTACCTCACATATCTTTAAACTAAAAAAAATACAAAACTTAAAATTCTAATACAGCCTATATTAATAAATTTTATGCACGTGGACTAGATAGATACAACATTAAAAACTTGAAGTATCTATTCAAAATCTTAGAATTCAAAAACTAAAATAGTAATTTAACAAAATATTAATAAGGAAATTACTATAAACAGAAATATTAATATTAAATTATTTACAAATATAGAAAATTTTCACTGTCAGAGCCGATAGAGAGTAAAATTTAAAAACAACTCATACTAATATTTGTATAAAACAAAATATTTTTTTCTTTATGATTATTATTATTGTAAGATTCTCAAATTGCTTTGGAGATTCTCTCAACTTGTCCTAATTTATAATTCTCCTCTCCATGCCTTGCTACACCCCATTCTCCTGACATCTTATGACTTCTCTTTTGTCAAATTATTAAATATTTTACACATTATTCTTTATATTTTATATTTAATCAAGGAACATTTCCTTATTTTTTTAAAAAAAAAAAATACAATTGAAACACCTACAATCATTAAAAAAAAAAAGGAAAAAAATAATCTTTTTAATTCTTCAATTACATGTTTGTGATATGAAAAATCAAATGTGAGAAGTTTTACAAAGTCTAAAGATACCTAGGTTATTTTAGGTAAAGGAATACATTTGAAATTTTGTTATTAGGTTAAGTTTAAAATATTTTATTTTTGCCTATAAACATCTGTTAAAAACGAATTAGTCGTGGTTGTTAAATTATATTTTACACTTTTAACGTCATGTGTAATCCTATATGCACCCATTATTCATTTAGCTATGTTGAGTAGGTCCACATCTATTACGTCCAACTATTTTATAGAAGCTATATATATATATATATATATTTTTAATATACCTAAAGCTTAAAAAACAAGTTACCTATAATAATAATAAAATTAATAAAGATACTTAAATAATTTAGGTCATTTACAAAATTTAGCCTTTGAGTTTGGATTATTGTATCCATATACGTTTTTGAACTTTTAAGCATTGCTTCTGTTGGACTACGACCAAAGTTTCACATTGGCTAGATAAGAAGAAGATCCATAGTACATAAGTGAGAACAACTATCTCATATGATATGAGATCTTTTGGGTAAAACTAAAAGCAAAGTCAGAAGGGGCACATGCCTAAAGTAGATAATATTATACCATTATGGACATATTTGGACGATCGTTTGTCCTTAACAAGTGATATCAGAGTCATGCTGACCCTTACACTTAGTCTTGTCGGTGTGCCTCGATGACATAGTCATTGTGAATCGTAGTTGAGTTACTCTAACAGGGAATAGGCACCAGTAAAAAGGAGTTGGTATGATTAAAAGTAGTTGATGACTATTTGAAGGGAGGATTTGACAACGATCTCCTCCAATGATAATGACGCAACAAAAACTATGAGGGTTTTTACCCAAAGTGGACAATATATCATATAATTGTGAAGATATTTAGATGGTCGTTGTCCTTAACAACTTTAATCAACACATTTAATCTTTCAAATCACAATTTTAGATAGGTTAACCGATTTGATAAGAAGTAACAAACAAATAATTTAAAAAAGAAAAGTAAAGAAGTACAATAGTGACAAAATAAAGAGACAAGAGTACTAAATATAATGCTACTTTTCACATTTTTGAACAATTGAGAAACTCTTCTTATATGCACGCCTAAAAGAAAAATGCATTGTCCTATTTTAAAGCTATCATATTTCTAAATCTTGCAAATTAAAAGCTCTATCTTTCCCAACCCAACTAAAATAAAAAAAAAAATTAAAAAAAAAAAAAAAGGTTGACAATTGGCCAAGGTTAGTAGTTGATATCCAAATGGTGGCATTTTAACAAGCACCACAAACAAAAGGCAAAGGCAAAGGCAAAGGCAAAGGCAAAGGCAAAGGCAAATGATATATATGAGGATGAAAAATATGGTATATAGTTTCTCAAGAAAAGACCCAACAAGAAAGTGAAAGGTGGCAAATTGGGCAGGGTTAAAGAGAGCTTTGGTTTGCCCACCAATGACAAACAGCCACTCATATATTCCTTTCTTTTTAAGTTGGCCACTGTGTCCAATGCCCATTCTCTTGTTTATTTTAAAAGCTCTTTCAAAACACTAAAGACAGATAGTGGCATACCTTTTCTTTAATTTAATTAGTGGATGATTGCAAATATAACAATTAAATTCAAAATATTAGCATATATAATAACATTTTAAAAAAATTGCAAATATAGAAAGTCTATTAGTGATAAACTTCTATCGTTGGTAGATTTTTATGATCTAAGTGGTCTATCACTGATGGACCATAAGAATATATTAGCTATAGAAGTCTATCATTCTATCGCTGATAGACTTTGCTATATTTGCAATTTTTTTAAAATGTTGTCATACACTTGGTTATTATTCCTAAAATTGTTACTTATTACAATTACAAAAAAAAAAAATAATAATAACCTACCAAATAAGTGTGGTTAAAAATCGAACATAGTTCAACTGGTTAAGACATTATAACTTTTCTTTTCGAAATTGTTCGATTATTCTATGTTTGAATTTTAGTATTAAAAAAAATACTAAAAAAATTAATACAAGCAGCAGTGCTTTAATTTAGCCACAAGAAAAGTGTCCTACCAAATAGGTGTGTTAAAGATTGAGGCATTGGACGTAATTCAACTAGTTAAAGATATCAATAACTTTACCCACTAAATTTCTTGAAGTTAAAATTCTTATTTTATGTTTGAATTGTACTAAAAAAAATACTTTTTAAATATATGTTTTAGTTCATGATATTTTAGTTTTTTTTTATTTAATCCCTATTGTCTTAAAAGGTTCAAAACATTTTTTTTTATTTTATTTTAATTTTTAAAAATTCAGTTTGAATTTTGAAAACATGTTTAAAAAGTAGGTAATAAAATAAGAAAACTATAGGTAGAAGTAGTGATTATAAGTTTAAATTTCAAAAACAGAAAACTAAAAATAAAACCGTTATCAAACGAGGTCTAGTTACTACTGCATACTACGAGAACTATCATGTAAGATTTGTACTCGTGAAGGTTTTTTTTTTTTTTGGGCAATGATCAATTACGAAATATTTTTAATATGAAACATTTATTATTTTTATTTTTCTAGGGCATGACAATGACGTAGATGGTGGATGACGAGGATGTTTGTCTATGTCAAATGGTTATATGCTTACACATTACCTTTCCATTGGTTTTCATGTTTTCTTTTAATTTTAATTGATCATCAGATGTTATTATTTCCATTGTTTATAAATTTATGTTATCAAATTCTTTTTTACACATTATCAAAGTTTAATTCACGTTATAGTTTTTTCTCAAGTTTTTAAAATGTCATTAGCATACCTATAATAACGTTTCTAGATAGTCTAAATCCAAAAATTTAGACGTATAAAACAAACTTTTAAAAGAATAATTTTGGTAATGTTTCTCAATATTAATAAATAAAATACTTTATTAAAAAAAATTGAAATTTCCTTTTCATCTCAATTCTATAGTCAAATAATATGAACACAATCTTTGATCAGTAACAAAATTATTAATATCTCAAGTTGATTATTATTGTTCGTCAATTTCTTTTCACCAAATCTAAACCACTAAATATATAGTGGAGGAACCATGTGGATGTTATTTTCTCCATTAAATTTTTTTTTGCAATATGATATATTGAGTTTGATTAGCATCATTTTTTTTTTTTTTTTTGGAGAATGAGTTTGAATAGCATCATTGACATTAGGTTTGAATGTTGTATTTAGAAGTCACCCTCAAAATATAATGTTTCTAGTTTTAGAAATAAAAACAATGTTGTCTCATTCAGAAAAAAATATGTTTGGCAGATAAAAAAAAAAAAAAAGAAAAGAAAAGAATATAGTATTGTTTTGTATTTACTTTAAATGAATTATATTTTAAAGTTGGGTGTAAATGAAAAGCATTACCCCAAAAGTTTGAGTTAGAAAGTTGGAGGTGTAGGTTGGATGACCAAAGATTTGAATTAGTTTCAACTTTTAATTAGGACCTTATAGTTTGGCTAAACTTAAATCTATCCCAAAACTATTTTTTAATTTCAAGAACTTTTTTTCCTTTTATTTTTTCCTAAACTATAATATAAATTTAGTCAGCTAGAATCAACCAAATAAAAGGTAATGGATAATTGTCCCGACATGCTACATATACAATATAACCACGACGTAAATGATGCATGAGATTTCATCAAATTGTAACGATCAAATTATAAATTTTAAAATTATAAAGACCTAAAACAAGGTTCAAATTCTAGTAACCATATTAGTGATTTGGCATTCATAAAAGAGCGAGAAAAAAGAAAGGAAGAGAAGCGAGAATCACAAAAAAAAAAAAAAAAAAAAAAAAAATCGATAAAAGAGAAGAAAGGTTCGTGAAAAAAAAAATTGAGTTGGATGAACAAAGTTTCATAGACAAGGACAAAACGATAATTTTTTTTGTTATAGTAACATCAGCATTGAATAAAAAAAAATATCTTTATAGTCCTTGAATTTTCTATAATAAGTTCATTTGATTCCTAAGGGATAAAAAAGTGCATCTTTAGTCTATGAATTTTGAAAATTCTTTACTATATATAAAAGATGTTATAAAGAGAGAATTTTTATCTCCTCATTTTGTCCCTACTTTTTAAATAAATTTATATTTTACTCTTTCTAGGTGGGACACAATTATTCGAGTATAAATGTGTTGATCAAATCCAATAGATACAATTGATATCAATGGGTATAATGACTGGTGCATTCTTCATTTATATAGAGCGAGATGCATGTATAATGATTTAAAAAAAGTACGTGTTTATTTATAATTTTAAAAAATGATTTCATACGATTCAAGTTTAGAGAAATGAACAAAAACTTAGAGAAACAAAACATTGAATGTGAAATAAATTTAAAAATATCGAATAGATGGATTCTTCCACTTATGGGTGAGATGCATGTAAAAAAAAACATTTATTTATAATCTTAAAAAAGGATTTTGTACCATCCAAATTCAGAATAAATAACAAAAACTTTGGAGAACCAAAACTTTGAAGTAAGTTGTAAAATAGAGTTTAGAAAATATTAACACAAAAGAATTTATAAAGAAAAATTGAATGTTTTGGAGACAAAAAAATTTTTTTTTAAATTTTTAAATATATAGAAAGGGACAAAAGTATGAATATCGAAAAACAAAGTAAGAAAGAAGAAGAAAGATTTTAGAGAGAGAACAAAATATAAATAATCAAATAAAACTTTTATGACAAAAAGATGAGGAAGAGTGAGAAAAGTAAGAGAGATAAAAAAAAAGTTCTGGAGAGATGAATAAAATTAAGTTTTTTTTATGTATTATTTTATTTTTCTTATGACATCAATTCTCCTTTATATTCCACATTGATGGGTATGTATGAAATTTAAGAAGCTTATAGCTATAACATAAGTAATTTAATTTATGAATATGTTTTTGTTTTTCTTAATACATGGTAGTTTTAAAAAAATAAAATATTTTTATATATTATATCATATATTTGCATTATAGTTTTTTATTTAGACGATTGAATACTATTTTAAAATTTTAAATTAAAATTTTGGCCTTTTCACTAGCAGTACACGTGTACGTTCCTAGTAAGTTTAGAAGGTTTCTAAAATCACATTTTTCTTTTGCTCTGAATGAATGTTATTATTATTATTTTTTTTAATGTTGATGTGAAAAATAATTTAAATAATATTTTAAACAAAAACCTCTCTCCTGTCCTCACCCTCACCCCATGCCCTACCTCTAACCTCCCGCCGGTGTTAGTGCCAACTCTTCCTCTTTTTCCTCCTCTTCTAACCTCCTCTTTACTATTTAAACACCCAGGACAAACATGGAAAAAGCAATAATTAAAAATTAAAATATATATATGTGGAGAATTTTAAAAAATAAAAAATAAAGGAAATTATTTACACAAAATAGCAAAGTTTTTAAATAAATATTCAGCGTATTCCTTAACATGGAACAAATTATCTTGAGGAAACAACAATTAGTTAGATTGGGACTAGATTTATTATCATTTTCCTTTTACCAATCCTATAACATAACCCCGCTGCCCATTGGTATCAATGTTCAAGGGAGAGCTTCCAATCAAACAGTTAACTGTATTATAAACAACAAGAGAATAAACTGACCTTTGATGAGGTAGAAGCAACAAATTACCAATAGTCTCTGCACGAGCAAACCCCTTCCTTGAAGTGGTGAAACCGGTTGGCATCGCGTACTATGATCATTCTCTGTTCAATAGATGATACAAACTTGCAAAATGTATGGCAGTCACCACAAACTCTAAGATTCTTTGTAATCCTTATAGGATAGTTTTGAGGTATGGCTAATAAGCCAAATGCAATTGCCAACTTTTCACTGTGTGCATAAAGAAGTCCTTGCTTTACTTCCTCATCAACGTCATGCAGCACATAATTTGTGTCCGGGACGTAGCCAGCCAACTCGAGCTTCTCGCCTAATTGTTTCAGCATCTCGTAGATCTCACTTGACCTGGGATGTGTTTTATCTCCAACACTGAATTGATAGAGTTTTTCATCCACCTCAATCCATGTCCATCCAGGAATCTTCTTTAGTCCACCCTTAGTCATCATATCTCTTGTTTTTGCCATATCCTCCCACTTACCAGCATTTGCATATATGTTTGAAAGCAATACATAATGCCCTGGGTTCTGTGGCTGTAGCTCAAGAAGAGACCTAGCCACCCTTTCGGCCATATCTAAACGACGGTGAATCCGACATGCCCCCAGCAATGCTCCCCATAGTCCCTCATCTTTCTCCACCGTCATGCTTTCTATCAATCCCAAAGCCTCATCCAACCTCCCTGCTCGACCTAAGAGATCTACCATGCACGTATAGTGTTTAACATCCGGTCTTACACCATAATCGTTCCACATTAAGGAAAAAAATCTCTGGCCCTCTTCAATAAGACCGGCATGACTACAAGCATACAACAACGAGACAAAGGTGATCCTATTTGGCAATATTCCACTACTTAACATCATTGGGAATAACTCGAGCGCTTTCTCACCTTGTCCATGATATCCATAGGCTGCAATCATGGCACTCCATGTAATCACATTCCTCACTTGCATCTGATCGAAAATTTCCCTTGCGGAATCAACACTCCCACATTTTGCATACATATCAATCATTGCTGTTCCTAAAATTACATCCAAAGAAAATCTGGTTCCATTAATATAGTCATGAATTGCCCTGGCCTTATTCATGGCCCCCAACTTTGCACAAGCATAAACAACAGTTACCAAGGCCACCTTATCAGGGACAATACCTTCATCCCACATCCTATCAAACAAAGCCAATGACTCAACAGCACTTCTGCATTCAGCCAAGGCACCAATCATCACTGTCCATGTCACAAGGTCTCTCTTCTGCATTTTATCAAACACTTGGCGGGCATCCTCTATCACTTTACATCTAGCATACATATCAACAAGGGACGCACAAACAAAGTGATCATAATCCAACCCACATTTCAAAGTGACACAGTGAATAAGACTACCAAATTGCAGGTCCTTCGAATTCCTGCAAGCCCTTATAACAACTGGCGCGGTATAGTTATCTAACGGCATACCACAACGAAGAAGCTCCCTAAACATCGAAAAACAAGAAGAAAAATCCCCAACTTTGGCATATCCACCAATTATTACACTCCAGCTATAAGGGTCTCTCTCAGTCATTTCATCGAACAGTTCATGAGCATCCTCCAAGGCTCCATGTTGGGCATACATGAAAAGAAGTTTATTAGCAACGGCGAGGTTTCTGAATGCGCCATTGGAAGCAATCTGGGCATGAACTTGCCGAATTTGAAAGAGATTTCTGCAACTCAAAAACGAAGTTATAAAGCGCTTGGGGTCAAAATGGAAAACGTAAGAAGATTCAGATTCTTGGGTAGATGAGTTTGGTTCATTGGAATTGCAATTCACGTCAAATTGCGAGGAAAGAGAAGCTTCTTTCGCCGTTGCTGTTGCAGAAGCCGAGGAAAATCGAAGCTTTCCATGGTTGATGAAGTTGCGGCTTTTGGATTTGAGCATGTGAATTATGGCGTTAATTGGAGAAATTGTAGCGGCTAACTAATTTTCAAAAACGCATCGCTGTCTCCGGCACAAAATATACTCTTTTTTCGTTTAGTTCAACATCGTATGGGTACATGGCTGAAGATTTAAGGGAAATTTGTTCCAATGGCCCATTTGAGGGGCCGAATAAAAAATGCTCAAGGTTCAAAATCCTCCAAAAATGGTCTTCTGTTTATGTGTTCACGTGTAAAAGTATACATTTGACTCTAAAATTTGTGCGAGGGCCTAAAGTTTCGTTTCTTCCTTTCACTCCTTCCTCATCAAATCTGCAATTTTTTTCTTCGTTTGAAATCTCACTCTCGCTCTTTGGTCTCGCTCAAAGTTTCGTTTCTTCCTTCTACTCCTTCCTCATCAAATCTGCAATTTTTTCCTTCGTTTGAAATCTCACTCTCACTCTTTGGTCTCTCTCTCACTTCTTCACTCGCTTCGAGTCACGCTCAAGAAGAAGAACCATAAGATAGGAGAAGAAGAAATTTTTTAGAATTTCTTAGATCCTAAATAAAGACTAAGATACTTATGGGTCTTTTTTTAGATATTTATATACATCTTCAACATAATTTTAGAAGAGTCTAATTTACATATTTAGAGGCTACTTTTCAACTTCAATAGTAAATGAAATTGAATTTTCGCATCTATCGATTAACTCCATCTAACTTTTTTTTACTTTTCATTTTACTAAAAAATTTCATCTTCTTCTCTATCTCTACTTTTTCATATTTACCAAGTAACTTCATCTTAATTTCATAATCTACTTTTCACAATTATCGAAAAACTCAATCTTACAACTCTACACCCCAAACATAAACTTACTAACTCTAACATATTAATCTCATACCTATTAACTCCACTTAGTGGGCCAATCATCCTCTTAAATTATATTATTGATGCTTCAAGAAGTTTCTAAATGGGTTAATGTTGCTTTATATTTTAAAGAGCTCCCTGACAATATCATTTAAATTTTACAAAATCACAACTCAAATTAGATTAAATCCATAATGCCTCTTGAACTCATCACTTCAAAACACAACAAAAATAAGGATATAGGCACACAGAACTAAAAAAAAAAAAAAGAAAAAAAAAAAGTAGGCAAAGAAGCCAACACTATTTTCCTTTAAATCAAGAATCTTCTCTTCACTACACAACAATCTTGTATTTCTGAAAATAAAGATTTAAATGGAGGACATTTTCTGCTTAATATACATTCATTCCATGACAACCCAATTATCTTAGTAAATCTCAAGAAGAGATTTATTCATTCTTAACGCTCTCCCCTTCCAACCAAACTTTTTTGCTGTATATCTTTCTCCTCCCCACCTTTCTTTCTGCATCATTAAATTTTCTACTAGTAACAACAATAACCGTTTACAATACACAGATACAAATACTCAACTTCCCAGCAGATTTTGATTCTTCTGTTAACCACATTGCCAATCAGTTGCGCTCCAAAAGTGGCGCTCGCGGTATAAGTGACGGTTTCAATTCTTTGCCATTACTCAATAATTCACATGAATTGTTTTCCCGGAATTCCTCCACAAGGGCTTCCATTGGCATGGCACGAAGCGACTCGATCGTACTCTTGCTTGGTACATCAGGTTCACATCTGGTTGGGGTGCTGCCAGTTGGTTCATAGTCCTAAACATTCAAGAAGGTAATGTATTATTAGAGTTACACCCTCAATCAAAATCTAGTTATAAAAAGCAAGAAATACACATTTTTTTCATGACAAAACAATGTCTCAAGCTCATCTACAGTGGGAAAACAAAATGGTTCCTGCAAATGTCGATTAGCAAATATACGTTTCATATAGTCATGTCTGGATTCACTTTCTATGTACTTAAAAAATACTTTTTGTCGTGCACGTAGTAACACTTTTTGAAGTATTTAGAAAGCCGATCCAAACTTATTCTAAATTTTTGTCCAAAATGAAAACAGAAAGAGAGAGAGACTGGCTGCAGGAGTGTTCATGTTCATTCAATTTCTCACTAGATCGGATATACGTTTCAATTGGTAAAATAAACAATTTACCGTATATTGCTGCCGAAATGTTTCTTTTGCCTTTTCTTCAATGGCAGAAACTTGGCAAGAGTGATCATTCCGGAAAGCCTCAATTGTTTCTGTATGAGTTTTGACGGCATCTAATATACCAGAGACAGAACCACGTTCTTGTTTAGAAATGCCTACGATAACATCAACAAACATGACATTATTACTACAAGAAATACAGCATTGACAACTTAAAGAATCGGTCAACTTAAGTCAATTATAGTATTTATACAGCTGGATTATTATAACTAGAGAACACGTTCATATTAAATTTAGGTTTCAATATTGTAATACATCAACTCAAGTGAGTATCACAATTTCAAATAAAATGACTTTAGTAGATAATTGACTCACTATCAACGTGGTGAAGAGTATCTTCAATGTTTGTCATCATGTCTTGTTCAGCTGCAGAACGCTCAGAAGTAAACTCGGTATCATGTTGCTCATTACTATCACAAGCACCTCTGTTTGAAGTAAAATGAAGAGTTATATCACTGATAAAAAAAAACAAAATCTTTAAAAGCATGAAAAATCCAGGTTAAGAAATTGTCTTTGACTTACCTCACAGCTGACACCACATCCGAAACATGCTTAGTACCCATCTCATTCAAAGACTCTTGTGTTCTGTTCCACTGCTTGAGAGCTGATTCGGTAGTACACACGCTGCAGCAGAAGAAAGTGGGGAAAATCAAATCAGCACAGGACAAGGATTATCCGAAGTCATATCAAAGACTAAAAACTTGCCATTGCTGCAGAAGCGCCTCCATCCGACAATGTTTAGCAGCAGAAAAGTCAGCACTATCTCTTGTCTCACTCTCAGTCTGCGTTGCAAACACCTGCCATTTGCGCTTTGCATCTGTAGCCATACCATCCATGGAGGAAATATATCCATCCAAGAACGTCTTGTTTGCACTGGCAGTTTCTTGAAGACCAATGAGCCTTGCATCGACCTGTTGCATAATCCAATAAGTGAAAATCTATTTCCCAACTGGAAAATTTCACATAGGCCTCCTGCACATGACTAACTTACCAGTTCCTTTTGGCGACGGATGTGACAAGATACCAAATTGGTCATATCAGCTATGAGCTTCTCCGTATCAGATCTTGATTGCTCCTGTAAGGAAAAACAAAACATTATATAAATTTCAACCTAGAACTGTTCAGATCATCAAATGAATGCCCCACCTCATAAACTTTTTGGAATTCTGCAAGGCTTTTCATCTGGATCTCTTCAGCCTCTGCTGCATGATTTCCCAATCTCTTTGATTCTTCAGTCAGCTTAATGAGGAATTCTTCAATATATTCCGAAATACCCTTCGTTTGACCAATAGTAACATGAAATCTCTGTTGGATTTGAAATTCACAAAAAGAAAAAAACTGAATAAATTTGATAGAAACTATGTAAAAAATTCCACAACAGCTAATACTAAGAAATAGTCAGCCAACAATTAAGAGAAGGAAGAACCTGTCGCAATTCCCTTGCAAACAGAGCCATTTCTTTCGATTGAGTTGAAAGAGTAGTTTGAAGATTGTCGAGTATCGTAGATGCTTCACGAGCCTCTGTTGTCAGAAACTAAATTGCAAAAGATATCAACTTCAGTGCAAGTTACTTCACTGTAACTTTTGATATAAAAAGGATAACTATAAACTACAGTACAGTATACCGATCACGCAAAAGAATAACTGAATAAAAATGAATAAATAATAAGTTTCTTTCTACGTACTTCTTCAATGGAGTTTGCACTAGAAGATGCCAAAGAGGAAATATCTTCCAAAGTGGCATTTGAGCTGGCTTTGTGCAAACGAACAACATTTTGCAGTGCATCAATATGAGAGATATATAATGTTCTCGATGATGATAATTTTTTCTTCATGTCCATTATAGCCTAAAAACAACAAAACACAATAAGAAATGTCAAAATGATAAGTTCAACACAAAAAAAAAAAACGTCGATTACCATTTGTAAAACATATTTTACAGGACTCACACTTATAATACCTTTTCATGTTTGTCTAAAAATGAATGGCATATCTTTTCAACACATTGAAGATGTTCATTCTGTCGAGACAAGGACGTTGAGACAATATTGCAAACAGAGCCAATTTGCTGCGTAAGCTCTATCTGATAATTATCCACCACTGCTCGATTCTCCGAATTCAGTTTATCTTCTCTACCTATATTTTACAATATTGGGAAATAAATTAGCCAATTTCAGCTAAGTATTAAAGATATCGCAAGTTGTAGACCATATCACAAACTTACCGATTTTCTTAAATAATGAAGCATTATCCTGAAGAGCTTTCTCCAGATCCGACCGTAGAACACATGCTTGATGAGCCAGAGCGTTCTCTGTGTTTGCATGTTCAAATTGAAGCTTTATGCTGGAATAAGTATCAAAATGGACGAAGAAAGAAATTTATAAGCACCTGCTTTTCTTTGTTCAGAAATAACGAAATCCTTTTCCTTCAGAAAATAATGACATTTCTTCAACTCTTCCTCGGTGCTTGATAGTAACGTTTGAGTTTGACACAGAGTTTTCTGTATTGTTCGAGTGACTAATTAGACCCTTGAAGAGCTAACTAAGATCAAATTTCACAGCTAATAGGTAAAGCTCACCTCTGTAGAATCAAGTTTCTTGCTCAAATCTGAGCACTGTACTGCTTGAATATTATATTTATCCTGCAATTCCTCTAGTTGCTGTTTGAAACATTGGCCATTAGTAACAAAGGCAAAAACGATAATGAGAATATTAATCTCAGGTAAAATGGGTCACCTTCTGATAAGTCTCAATTGTTATTCCCATTTGCTCAATTTGATCTGCCATTGCCTAAGAGAGAGAAAATATACTAGTTAAGAAGATTTCTGAAGATTTTCATGATAAACGAAAAATATAAGAAAGGTTCCACAAATGCTGAAGAAGAGCTCGTGTTCAGAAACACCAAAAGATGATTAAAAGTGTTAAAAGAAGTAAAGACTTGACCAACCTTTCTTTCACTCTCCTCTTGTTGGTATCGTTCCTTTGGGATATAGACACCATTCTTTTCACGAGCGGCATAAACCTCTGGGGAAGAAGAATGACAGTGTTTCACTCACTCCGTTACCAGTTAAGGGTAATATAAAATCCAACTCCATGATAATAATTAAAATACATCAAGAAGCAAATCCAAACCATCTCACCTGCCTTCAAACGGTCAATTTCACCATAGAGATCCTTGATCAGGGTAGATTTCATCATTTTCTGATTGACCTAATACAATGACAGGAAAGAGAAGCATAGGTTTAAAACTTGCACAAAACGAATCAACCTAAACTCTTCAAATCCAAATATCGCACAATGCTCAAAGCTAACAATTTTCAACAAAATTCAGAAGACCAATCCTTCGCACACTTGAACTTGTGATAAAAACAAAAAACAACAGAAATCAAAAGACATCGAGTACACAATAGATGCTTAGTCAAATGAAGAATGAACCTCTGGCTTATTCTTAATATTTTTGGCCCTGTGTGCATAATCTAGCGTACTCAGGGTTTCCTCAAGACAATGAACAGCAGGAGAAACTGTAGCAATGATGCATGTTTTGGTTCTTCCCCCAAGCGAATCACGGAGTAACCGTGTAAGCTTGCTATCCCTGAAGTTCATTCAAGTAGGTAATTATTATAATGTGGAACGAAAGAGAGACTAAACATCATAAGAATATATCAAAACACTAATACTAAGCAGCTAACCTATATGGGATATGCCCAAGATGCTCCACTAGAGCATTGATTACTCGCCCCAGTGTCAACAAACTTTTATTGATCTCCCCAGCTTCCCTTGCACGACCCTGCATTATCATCACTAAGAATTAAGAGCACAGTGGATGTCATCTTCAGTTTTACAACAAAGGAAATAATGGAAACTTCTGCTACCTCTCGGGCACCAGAACGAGATATGTTTTCCGAACCAGCCAGATCAACCAAATTTAGCTTGCCACATTTGATCAGTTCTTCACCTTCTGGAGTTGCTTCCTTAATGTGTATTGTTATAGAAAATAGAGAATGTGACCGACTGAAATATCAAAGAACAGCATCATTTTAAAACTATCGACATATCTATATTAAAACTGGCAAAGGCAATAGAAAACTTAAAAGCCTATACGCATCCTGTGATAATACCTTGATTGCTTATTTAACAATGTCTCTGCAGTGCGACGTTTCGCTGATCCTCTTTCAAGTAAGCTAAAAATCTCACTGGCACTAGTAACAATTTCCTCCTCGAGACCTCTCACAAGAACACCCCCTTTGCCGTCCTCCATTAACGGCAATTGCTTTTTCTGCTTCTCCTCCAAAGCAACTTTCGTAATCTCCTCTGGAGCTAGTAAATCCGTAATCTCCTCATTGTAGAGCTCCAAGAAAGTCACCTTCACGCTGTACTCAGCATTCTGACTCTCTAGAGTGTCAAAAATTTGCTGCACGGTCCTGGGTATAACTCCTGCTTCTGGAGGCAACTCTCCATTTGGACCACTCTGGTAGATTAAGAAGTCAAAATTAACAAATCAAATCAACCAAAAGGAGCATCAAAACCACCAATATCAGGTATCTCAACAAAATACCTTTGATCGTTTGCATTCCCCTTCCATTGTGTACGTTTTCCCTGTACCAGTTTGTCCATAAGCGAAAATTGTACAATTAAAGCCTTCCAAAACTTCATTAACTATGGGAACTACTGCTTGCTCGTAAAGCTCTTTCTGCTTAGCTGAAGGACCGAAAACCTGCAGCAACCAATAAACAAGAACCATAAATTGATTGAAGATTTGTACCAGCTACATGCTAAATCAAATAAATGCTCCTACAAACAGAACAAGACACAAGATGTTCAAAAAGATATGAAAAACGATACATTCAATTGCTGAGTTTTCTTTCCTAATGGATTGAAGGTTAAAAACAATCAAAGCAAAATATCAACATTTTCGAAATGAGTACCTTATCGAAAGTGAAAACCCTGTCAAAATGCTTTCCAGCAATATTCTGAGACACAGTCACCTCCCTAGAATAATCATTACAAGTAACAACCTGCGGTGCATTACTTCGCAACTCTTCCTCGCTAAAAGGCCTGCAGCAAACAAGAAATAGGGAGCCACCAAGATCAATACGATATTCTCAAAAGCTATTCAACTAATCATCAGAGTCCAGAGAAGATGAGCAACATCGAAAAAAAAGAGTCGAATCGAGAATCATTTCTGATACCTGCAACGAAGAAGGACTTGAACATTGACGCCCTTCTCCTTCTCGTGACGACCGGACATCGTTCAATCGGTGGCGAGGAAGAGAGAATCAAGCAAAAGCGAACAAATCCAGAGAAGTTTCCTCACTTTCGAGACCAGATCTGCTCTGATTCCTCCTCAGTTATCTCTCTCTAATGGCGTCTTTTCTCTCTCACTCTCTCTCTCTGTGACGCTCCGAAATAAGAACAGGCGGGATTGAGGCGAAGAATTTGAATTTTGGAGAGCCGCTTGCTATGTGTCTACCGTCTAATAGATCGATGGATAGACGTTGGGTAATGTTGATCCGACGGTCCAGATCACGTTCGATCCTCGCTGTTTTATTCGAATTTAATGTCTGTTTTGCCCCTCCACCTTTTGTGAAAATTACAAATTCGAGACTGGGCCTAAAGTTCGGCAGCCCATTTTATGAAATAGCCCAATAACTAAATGATGGGCTTGGCTCAATTCAGCTGACTTTAGTCCGTGAATTGCTATTCGGCCAAAATAATTTATTTAATATTTTGGTTAAATTACTACTTCAGTTTGTGCACTTTGCGTTTATTTAGCACGTAAGTGTTCAAGAGTGTTTAATAAGTTTTTAAATTTTTTATTTAGTGTCTATCAAATTCTTTAACTATTAGTTCTTTTATTTAACAAGTCTTTAACAATTCAATTTGTTTAATATTTTTTAGACAGTATAATATAGGGTGGAGGAATCGAACCTTTTACTTCGAGGTTAAAAAAACGAGCACTATGTCAGTTGCTATGTTCATTTTGACAAATTGTTAAATAATTATTGATGATTTATTTATAGTTATAGTCTTCTTTTAATACAATAAAGATGAGGAAGTTTTTACTACAGACTTCTTGGTCACCAACACGCACTTTATGATTACTTTTAATGTTTTTAATCCACTTAATTTTTGTCATAATAAATGGTATGTGACTCTTTGTTTGGGCTTAAATCATTTCAATTTCATAAGTTGGATTATTTCATGAATGAATGCGTCTCTTCAATTATTAACCAACGAGGAAGAGACACAACTACTCGAATGATCACAAACTAGTTTATAAATATGTTTATTCTCCAATTTGGAACTTTACTTTTTCCATCAACACTTTTCTCTTATCTAAAAGTTTATTAAAGTTCAGTTTATTCCACAAAGTAAAGTTTATTGGATCTTGTGGGAGGAAGTAATATTTCCATAAGAAATGTAATATGTTATATTGTGAAGATAATTATTGTTTAAACCCAGATAGTAGAATAGGTAGAATTGTCTTAAGGAGATTACGTAAATTCAATGAGTTCAAATTCTCTCTAATACGAGGGTTTGTATTTTATGATGTCATGTGACATTATCCCTATAACAATTTTGTGAATAGATTTGGCCATCTCATAGTTTGATTTTTTTTTTCCATCAACACGTTTCATATTTAATTGGTTTTTTTTTTCACACAACATATTAAATATAGTTTCTTTTGGTGGAGTAAATGTAAGATGTGAAATTTTGAGCTTCTAACCTCAACCAAATTAGTAGATGTCACGTGGAATTATGGTCGAATTATTAAATTCATTTATTGAATTAAATAAGTATGGTTTGTATTGGGTCATGTTAGCTACCTTCATCAAAAGGGTTCATTTTCCCACCCAACACTTGAAATAATGACAGTTATTTTTATGTGCGTTGTACGGACCACTCATTTATTTGTTGGTTCAATTATGATATCATTAGATGAATAGTAATAAAATAATGTATCATTGGGAGAATAATAAATTAATGATTTAGATACTATTTGGTCCGTGTATTTTTTGTTTTAATTTATTTTTGTCATTATATTTTCAAAATATTCATTTTGGTCTTTATATTTTCAATCTTGCTTCATTTTGGTTTCATATTTTCATTTTTTGATTAAATAAATAATAAATTAATATACGATGACATGTCGAATTATGAATGAGAGTGGTACGTATTATCATACCGAAAAGTTTTCTCAGTATTGCTATTGGTTTTTCCATTGATTTCACAACAAATTAATGCCTTCTCTACCTCTGTGGTACCACTTTCCATTCTTATTTAAAAAAAAAAAAAAAAAAAAAAGAAATTGTGTGCTTTATTTATTTATTTTGTTTTTTGAGAAAAATACATATTTTTGTCCTTAAGTCTCGAGTTTGGTTTCAATTTATTCAATAAGCTTCAAGATGTTATAATTTTACTCTTAAAATTTGAGTTTTGTCTCAATTGGGTCGTTTCAAGATTTACACATATAGCTTCGATTTTTCATTAAATACTCACTTTCCATCTCTAGTGTTAATATTTATTAATTATTTTAAAAGAATTATAATTAGTTAAGTTTTACTAATTTTTATTACTATTAAAATTAAATTTAAATTCTCACTTCATAGTTATTTAAAATTAATTAATGTCATCAATGCTAATTATTGAAAATTAGTATTTGATGAAAAATCAATTAAAAAAGTATAAATTTTGAAACGGGCCAAATTGACCAAAAAAAAATCAAATTTTAAGGGTAAAGATGTAATATTTTGAAATTTGAAAACTAAATTGAAACTAATCAAAAAAATTAAAAAATTAAATATAGATATTTTAAAACCTGGGACTAAAATGAAAGTAAACCGAAAACAAAGAGAAAAAAATATTTTCCCTTTCCTTTATCTAATATTTAATAAATCATTAATTATTAATAATTGATCGTCCTAAGGTCATTGTCATGATGCCTTGCGCAACTTTGTTTACTAAATGTGTAGATTGGTCTATGACATCTTTTAATTTCACTATTATTTTTCACTGAATTAAAAGGTTAGATATCAGGTAGGTGAGTTTTTCAACTATTTTTTTATAATTAATTTAAATTTTCTAAATCTCTTAATTTATACTTTCTTTTTTTTTGTTGTTGTATTTAGTAAAACTTGAATAATATTTATATACTTTTATAATTAAAAAAATGGATCTTTTTAAATTATAAAAATAAAATAAAAATGTTCAAAATGAAAAATATTTGTATTAGTAAAAAAAAATCTATGTTTTGTTTATTTTAAAATTAATTAAGATTTGAAAAAAAAAGGGAAACTTTTTTAAATTAAATCGGCTATGAAAGTCTTAGAGTTTGGAAGCGTATACTTAAAAAAAAAAAGTATTACATGTGCAACGTGCCAAAAGAATTTATGCAATCACTATAAAAAGTAAAAACAAAACAAAAAAGAAAAGGAAAAAGGAAAAGTGGTTGAGAGTTCAAGCCTAATTTGTTCGATCAAGATTATAAATATCTTTGCTACTCTACTCCATTTCCATAAATAATTCTTAAAAAAAAAGATTCTAAAAAATATTTGAAGCCTCGGAGAGGGGAATTGACGATAAGAAAAACATACGTTGAAAATATATATTTCTAGATTTAGGAGAGCTCAAAAGAGAATGTCAAATATGCTAAGTTGCTAGCAACTTTGTTCTCCTCTGTATGACTTAAACAAAAGTGTACGATATTTACAAAAGTAGCGAGACTAAGAGCCTGTTAAAAAAAAAAAAAAAAAAAAAAAAAAGTGCTACTGACAAGCTTTAATAATATGTTTGAAAGTTTATCTTTCATGTTGAAAATAAAACACATAAAGTAAAACAGTCAAGTTATTTCATTTATCATACATGCACGACCTTTCATACATAAGTCAAACTATTCATTAAAGATTCCATGTGATGAGCTATACCAATCTTGAATGCTTACAAGCTCTAGTTTCATCTCCCATGTTTGATATTTCTTTCTTAAAAAAAAAAAAAAAAAAACTTCTAACATAGTTAGAACTGAATTACAACACAAATATAATAATATGATAATTAATTTTTTCTTAATTCATGCAATAATTATGAAAGTGAAAATTCAACTATTTACTATTTTAAAATTTCAATTAGTTCGAGTAGAATTTAAAATTTCAATTCATGAAATCTTATCACAATATATATTTTTCTACCTTATTCAATCTTAATCTTTTTATTTAAAACAAATCGTCTAATAAAATAAGAAAACATTAAAATTTGGGAAGTTTGAATTTATCCATCAACCATATAATTAGAACTATATAAAAATGAAAGTTAGGCAAAATATCTTCTCTCTCCGAACCCATCTTTTTGCATTGATAGGGAAAGGAAGGAAACGTGGGGTTTGGGGTCTCAAGAATTGCAAGTATCTTCAAGCCTTAATTATTAATTTTTTAAAAAAGAAAATTTATTAGCGCCCAATTAAAGAATAAACGAAAACAACAAGTTACCATAAACTACATCTAAAATTCAATTAGAGAAGTCGGTTATCCATCCACTGCAAGATTAAAAAAATCCAAAAAAAATATTGCGAAACTAGCCGAATAAATGACTACAAGGTGATCAACAATCCTTTTTCTAACACGAGGCCAAAACGAAAATGAAACAATTCCTAGTCATCTCGCCAATACATTAATTTCATCAACTATATTCTCTTTAATTACCTTGGTAAAGATTGATGAGCAGTTGTTAACCAAATTGACCGCCTCTCTGTCCTCATATTCAACCGCAGTAGAAGGGGAAAGGGAAGATCAATAGAAGAGAAGAAGTTTAAGCCCTCAATGATAGCTTTAACGTCTAATAACTCGATAAACCAACCGTTGGTATACTTAATTTTAAACCCGACATCAATAGGAGATATAGAAAAGTTACAAACCACCTACCCCACGACGTCGTACCGCTTCTTGTTATTCCAAGAAGCGTCCATTCAACTTTCATTCATTCGGTCGAGGGTGGCACCACAAAACATGACTCTTCGAGCTCTCCATCTGAGTGGGGCCCTAACACAAAATCATGCGCATGAGCCACAACTTCAACTTAAAGGTCAACCTTTCTTTGTAATTGTCCATCGACACTTTGGTCCCACTAATCCTTATTGAGTTTTGGTAGATTCGAAGACACCATATAATTCTAATAACCGTGTAACGCTCCTTCTCGAGTTTGTTGAACCATCCATCCCTATAGCTCTAAAAGATGTCAGTCAACATCACACACTGAAAATAGAGATCTCAATCTTTCATATAAAACAACATGCAAAGGGTTTGTATGAACACTCTTTTTTTATTTTTTATTTTACAATGTTGACGTTTATAGGAAAGATATCTTGGATGATCCTCAAAACACGATGCTTAACCTCAAAAGAAGAAGACGCCTCATTGTGATTACACAAGAAATTTGCCAATTGAAAATTTAATGTCTAATTTTTTTCATGATATAATGTAATCTTAAACAGTTAAACTCTATATTCTCGTGTCAACACTTAATTTTTAATTTTACTTCACAACATTCATGGTAAGAAATCATATCATTTTATCTTGGTGCAATAATCAGACTTCTTTACATGGATGACATGAACTTATCTTCAGTTAATTAAGACGATAATGACATAAAAAAATTAAGATGATAATTGACGAAGTTTTCATATTGATATTTTTGGAGAAGGTTCAAGCTTTCAGACATATCAACTGTTTCCAAAACAATGTTGCCGATGACTATCATGGGTGATGAACGAGACTACGACTCATTTCTAGACGGGAGACCTTCTTTGATGGCCTTCAACACTTGTCAATCAGGACATGGTGCTATTATATCTTTCTATTATTATTACAAAAAAAAAAAAAAAAAAAAATGGTTTGATGCTTGTGTTTCCTAAAAAAATATATATATCATATCAACTTTAAGAGATGTCAAGCATCAAGTTTTTATTGGTTTTTAATGTCATACATTTTAAATTTAATATCTTTACTATAATTAGCCCTAAAAATTTAATGATATGGACTACTTTTATTATTTATTTTTTTCCTAAAAAAATTAATGATTAGATAGAAATAATTATTAAACCCAAACAAATCTTTTTTTTTTTTTTAAAAAAAATGTTTTCTAGAATTGGTTGAACTGAATTTACTGCATATTTACTAACATTTCTTTTACATACAAGAACCCAAAAGGCAAAATTTTCAAATACAAAATTACTTTGTTTTTTAAAAAAAGAATGTAATGCGATATTACTTATAAGCCCTTCTTTTAACAAATAATTACTATTCACTTGTGGGAGCATCCTTCAACTCCTTGTATTGTTCTGAGGGTATTATTGCCAATCATGATACTTCTATGATACAAATATACAATATAAGAGAAGTTGCAGGCACATTTATTATTTTGATGGAAAGGTTGCCAAAGCCCTTAATTAAATGTATAATTTGTATTTTATTAATCTTGGTTACTGAACTTGTGGTATTTAATAGCGCATTAGGTTTGATTCATAATAAGTCAAACTCGACTTCTTAAAAACATTAAGATAGGACTTTGAATTGACTAAATAAAGATCATCCAATTATAATTTGAATTTCATATTTACCGAATCAAATTAATCAAGTATCGAAGCACTTATTATACTTATTCGAAAAAATTCAGGATAAAATTAATTCCCATAAGTCTATTGATTATAACAAAGCATTACAACAAACTCTTATTATCTAATTAATTTGGCATGATAGCGTTCCATATCAACTCAACAATAACTATAATTACAATTGGAAGACTAAGGCTTAGTTTTTTTTTTTTTTTTTTTGTAACTTTTAAAATAATTGTTGGTAAGTATTTTTAGAAAAATCAGCTTTGAGAGGAAGTAAAATAGTGTTCGGTAAATTTTAATTTTAAATTAGAAAAAACTTATGATAATTAATGTTAAATTAATATAAGGGGTCTTTTCACAAATAGAAAAAAAAAAAACAAAAGTAATTATACATATAGAAAAAAAAATACAAAAGCATGGGGTACACTTTTTTCTATATGTTTAATTACTTTTGTTTTTTTTTCTATATACAACCATTTTCCTTAATAATAATTTAGTTATATGAACTAAAATAGATTATCATTTTAATTATTTTTATATTGATATTAATCAAATAGAATTTTTTTAAAACCCCTTCTTGAAAGCGAAAGGAAGATTAATTTATAATATATTATAATATAACGGTTTAAATTTGTATGATTGGAATTACAACTAACTTTTTTTTATTAATTTAAATTGTTTTATAAAAGTTTTTTTTAAAAGGTAGTAATTATAAGGAATTAAATCAATTAAAATTTGAGAATATATACATACATACATACCCACACTCATGGAATTGAAAAATACCTAATGCCTAATGATAAACTTATATTTATTAGCAAAGAAAGGTCTACATTTGAATGCGTTTCATAGTTTTTCTTAAATAATTGATTTATCTAACAACTTAAATTTTTACAAAAATTTGGACGTAGGACCTCTTGAACCACTACTCTGATAGCATCTTAAATCATCAATTGATCTAAAAACTTAAGGTGAAGGTAAATTTAATATTATATAATCCACCAATTTTTAAATATTATTTTTAATTTGGAGGTCAAAATACACATCAATTATTTGAATTTTAATATTTATGTATATTACATCTTTAAATTTGAAAAAATATCTAATAGATTTTTACACTTTCAATCTTTTATCTAACAAATCTCTCTACTTTGAAAATATCAAGTTCTTGAATTTTCTATTTTATGTTCATTCAATCTCTAAAATGTTTAATTTTTTAAAAATTTAACAAATCTAATAGACATAAAATTGAATCGTGTCTAATTGAAAAACAAATCTTCATGTTTGTGTCCAATAAATTTATGATTTTCTTAAAATGTGAAATACGTCAAAATTTGAAACGATGAAATTCCAATTTTTTTTTTCTTTTTATGATTTTATGCTTGGCTGCAGCGATCTATTTGGTAGAAGATGAGAACAAGAAAGAAAGAAAAAAAAGGAGAGAGAGGAAGAGGAGGGAAAAGTGAAAGTGCCTCAACAAAAATAATCAAATAAATTTTAATTATTTTCATACATCTCATTTAAAAATGTCACATTAGTGTACCATCATTCAATCACTACCACGCCAATTTTTTAAGGATCAAATTAACTTTAAGACCATTTTAAAGTATTTTTTAAATTTTAATTATTTTAGGAATAAATTCGAAAAAAATTAAGATTTCAGAGATTAAAAGTATATTTTGTTGTAAAAATATTATGGGTTAAATTATAAATTTACCCATTTAATATAATTTATATATTGTCTGTGTCGACATTATAAATAATGCACGTGCCCGTGCTGGGGGATCGGTCTATATTGAGGCGGGCAGGGGAAGGGGCGCCACGCCGTTAATGCAAACGAGCAAATCTCGCGAATTAGGCATTCTATGTTCAGCCGATTCGTGCCGTAGAATTAAATGGTTTCCTCTTTTTCTTTTTTCTTTTTTACTTTTTTTTCATTAAATTATTTATAAAGTTGTTAACTAATACCAAAATAAATATAATTACTGGAAAAGAAATTTAATCGCAGGGATGAAATTATTTCATGTCATTTTTCCATTTGCGCTTCAATCGAGACCACGATGTTGCCTTTTGCCAACTTTTTCTTTATTAGAAAATAAATGCTAGTTAAATAACTTAAAATAAGTTTATGTTTCGTTACATAACTATTTGATTTTTTATTTTTTATTTTTAAATTAATTTTACTCTTGGTTTACTTCAAAATGTCTAATATTAATGAAGATAATTGTTCTCACATATATGCTCGTGATCATTCTCTTATATAGTCAATGTGGGACTTTAGTCGCATTTCCAGCATAATTTTCATCTATCTTAAGTAAAATAGTTGAATTTCCAAAAACAAAAACCATTTTTTAGTTTTCAAAATTTAGAATGATTTTTTAAAACATCAATAAGAAGTAGATGATAAAACAAGAAATTTAGAGATGAATTTAGTATTTTAGGTTCAATTTTAAAAAACTATAAACAAAAAGTGAAATGGTTACTAAACGAGGTCTTGGTTACTAAAGATTGGAATTGTGAACTTTGAAAAGTTTTAATAGGCTATTGAACTTAATTTTAGAAAAGGAAAAAAAAAATCGGTCACTAGGTTTTTGGACTAGCTTCAATTTGGTTTGTAAGTTTCAAAATGTTATACACTTAGGCCCTGTTTGATAACCATTTAGTTTTTTAAACTAAACTCAAAATTTATGGACCAAAAAAGCATTTTCTCCCCAAAAAAAATATTAACGGGTCTCTAGATTTTCGATTTTGTATATAAATTTTTGATGTGTTTAATTTTGTGTCTAATAAGTCGTTGAGTTATGTTATATCTTTTAAAATTCATAAACATTCGATTCTATGTAGGGTAGATTTGTTAATTTCATAAAATGTTACCATAGAAGAAAAAAAATGAAAGTCATGAACTATTATATATATATATATATATATATATATATATATATATATATATATATTGACAATATTTTAGTGATTGTTTTATTAGTATGGATGATGCATTTTAAATTCTAGGTAAATTAATTGTCATTTTCTTTAATAAATAATTAATTTATAATGACGTTTTTTTAGTTTAATATTTGTGAGGATGAGAATCAAATCTCAACTTTTAAAATGATAATTAGTATTTTATTCGCTAAGTTAGGTTTAGATTTGTTATTGATTTTAGAACTCATATTAATTTTAAATATTAATAATATAAGAAAAATTGTCGTGTATAGAAAAAAACAAAACTAATTACATATATAGAAAAAAGTGCACCCATATTTGTGTATTTCTCACTTTTTTTCCTTCGTATAATTAATTTTTTTTCTACTTGTGAAAAGAACCCATAATATAACTCATAATATCTAAGAACAATTTTATATGATTGTTTAATTGTCGCTAATTTGAGTATATATAACTTCCACTCTAATTGACACGTACTCCCACAAATTTGATGCTAAATATTCAAATTTTCACATCCATTTATTATAATGAAAAAATAGACAAAAACTATTCTTTTTAGAAAGAAAAAATAAAGATAATTAAAACGTTAAAATAAAGGTTGAAATCTTTTTTTTTTTTTTTTTTTTGAGAATAAAAGAATTAAAAGAGAATGTCAAATCCCTGCCGTACTGGAAGTTCGCCTGATTGGACGTGGGCTTACCTCCAAGTATATCACGATTAATGACCATTTAGATCATTAATGATCATGCTTTAAAAATGATTTATTTTTTACAAATATTAATTTATATCTTTAAATTTTAGAGAAGACTTTAAACTAATAATTATATTAATTTAAATTTTAAACTTTCGTAAATGTATTAATTTATACTTTATTTTAAATTTTGTTAGACCATGTAAAATTTATAATTTGAGTCAATTGAAAAATAGGATCAATAAGTGCATAAGGATATCTTAACTAGTTATATCGTGAGTCAATTAAACTCCTACTTTTTTTTTATAAATAATCAATTTAGAAGATTCATTACGATTACCTTTGAAAATCATCAATGTATTAATTTTCAGATATCTTTAAATGTCAATTTTATAAGAAGGGCAATTGGAATAAATGTATGGACGATTCTAAAACGAATTTCTGACTAAGAGCTTAAATCAATTCGTTGACAAAAAGTATAAAATTTTAATAACTTTAATTGATAAAATTATAAGTTTCATATAAAGTTTTTCCAAATGAAACGTAATAGAGAATGTAAATGATACACTTTATACTTGAAGATGTGTGCGTGTACAGGCGCACACACGAGTAAATGTTTTTTTAATGGAGATATACTAAAAAGTTGTAGCTAAGTAATTTTCATAACATTTTTCACCATTTACCAAGTTGACCAATGGATTCTTCTTCTTCTCTTTACTTATTTTCCTCATTACAAACACAGTAATTTTAAAAGGACATTTCTTTCTTTACTTCTCCATAGAAAATTATTCATAAGAATGCATTTGTCTATGTTAAAATGCATGGGAGAAATAGATTCTAGAGCCAAAAGTAAAAAGAAAGATTAAAAAAAAATATTTTGAATTTAATGAACAACAAATGTGTATTTATCAAGTCAATATGACTGTAAATAATAGGAAGTGCTAATAATACTAATCATCAGTCTTTTATTAATTTCTTTTTGTATTTGCAATAATCATAATTAAAAACGATTTTTGAAGTAGAACATTGTACGTAATCAATGTAGCTCGACTTGATCGTGTACGACTAGCAACGTATATGCCTCTAAATTTAGGTTATACAAATTTTTTGAACAATGTAATGATCTAAATTTCATAACGACAAACATGAATATCATCATGTTTGAACTGTGGAGGTCAGTCGTAGAGCAACTATGTTGGTGAAAGAGTCTACTATTTGGTGCGCATCATGGGCTATATTTATCTTTGTGCAACCTGTAGATTGGAGTATCAAACAAATCAATTTAGAAGATCCACTGCTTTGAAAGTAAAATTCGAGGCGACCTTGGTTCTAAAATCGCCTATGTCGGGTGCTCCCCAAGATTAACATAGCCTCCTAACTCAAGCGTGCACTCACCAAAGAAAGGAATAGAATTAATGGAAAATAGGCTCAGAAAATAGAGAGAAATAGAGAATGAGAGGGAATCAATTTTTTTCCGATCATTTTTTCAATAACTAAGAGTCTTTTTAAAGGAAGGATAAGATTTATTTTTTAAAACAAAAAGGAAACCATTTTGAAATTAATTTTAAAACAGTTTTAGAATTGAATTAAATTTCAAACGATTTTTTCATTTTCTTTTCTTTTTCCATGTTAGTCATTTTCAACACAACCTATCAAAAATTCAATAACAAATTCTCACAAGACAATTGTTTTTAGAATTATTATCTTTTTCTTTGTTGTGATTGAAAGGGATGCATAGAAATTATTACCGTTTTCTTTTTATCCAATTTGTTAACTTGGTAATTTTCTATTTTATTTCACATTTTTTAAAAATTAATTTTGTATGCAAATTGCAGGGACCATTTTAATAAAACTAAAATTATAGGGACTAAATTGGAGAGAGCATTTTATCTTATTACTATTGTTTCGAGGTGATACTCCATTTATTACTCTATGAAAGAGTAATATTCAAGAAATAGGATTTAGGGTTTAACGTGTTTCTTTTTTCTTTTCTTTAAAGAAATATGGTGTACTAATAAATTAAAATAATATATTACTAAAGGACATGTCAAATATTGGATAGAAATACTATTTAATATTGAATAGAGGTATTAAATTTTTTCCGACTCTAGTGTTGAAACAACTACAACAACGAACCACCATTAATACTCACACCAAGAAAAGTTTTTATAAGCTTCTCTTTGACTTGGTTGTGAATTTGAAAACATAAATTTGAAATCAATAAAAATAAAGTTATTTTTCATGTTTTCATATATGTATTTGACAGTAAATTTAAAAAATTAGATTATAATTTAATCAATCATTTAAATTGCTTTTGATATTATATTTATAAATCATAAAACTAATGGAAGTTACCCATTAATATTTACTTGACAATAAATTATTATTAATTTATTTATGAATATGATATGTTAAAAAAATTTATATAATTATTATTTTGTAAGATTACATAATTAATAATATATTACACTATACATATCTTTTTTTTTTTTTAAAAAAAAAATGAATTGAGTTTACAACATGACATATTGTATTTCTAAATATTATATCTTTATTTAATATAATCATCCATTTTAATATTTAAAATTTAAAATCTAGATACAATGAAAACATAAAATTGTTGTTTTCAAATTTTGCACGCACTGTTTGGATCATAGACTATGAAAACAACTTTTTAGAAACAAAATCTGAATTTTCTACCAAACACATATTTACTAATATGAAAACATAAAACATAATCTGGATTCTCTACCAAATAGACACAAATTCCTTGCCACAATCCTCTAAGTCACCGCTTCTTCAAAATAAATGACTAAATATGTAACATTTTGAAACTTATGAACCAAATAAAAACTATACACAAAAATCTAGAGACCAAAAAAGTATTTTTCCCTTAAAAATATTTAGGTGTATCTTAGGTCACACCTATTTTTGTGCATCTAGTGTATTCAATTGTCTAATAAAAATTTGTCACATGGCAAACTCTTCTTACTTATTTTTAAAAATATTTTTGAATATTTTTGTGTTTATGTGCGGGTGGCAGAGGTTGGCTCGGGTGGTTGTCTGGGATCACAAGGGGGTCAAGCTATTTTGGGCGATTACAAATTCATCTAGAGGTACGGTAGCATCCGTTTTTTGGAAGCAGGAGCGCTGTTGGAGGGTTTATTTGCGATTGAGTGTGAGTGGTATGGTAACGACCCTTTTATTGAAGTGGAATATGATGCATTAGAGGTCATTAAACTCCTGAATAGTGAGGGCACTTCATTAGCATAGATTGAGACCCTCATTAAAAATATTATTTTGTTGGAAACGTTGTTAATTTTGTTCATTTTGTCACATATATCGTGAGTATAACAAAACTGCTCAAGCGATCATAACTTTAGCTTTCTAACCCAGGTTGCTATTTGATATGCAAAGATGTTTTACTAATATTGTGTTATTCTCCTCCCTGTTTAGGGAGTTACATTTTTTTTTATTACATATTATGCTCTATTTGCTTTAAAAAAAACTTTAAAATAGAAAATTGACCGTTCTTAGATTTATTATACACTTTTTAAATTTTAAAGTCCTTCCACACAAACTTAAAAATTCTGGGGCCAAATCAACTCTAGACTAGTTAAAGACTCCAAATGTTGTTAGCAAGTCAATGACTCAAAATCTTGAAAAAAATCTCTAGTATTTTTTATTTTTTTGGGACAATAATTAGGTGCAATATAATCTGATGCAACATTTTTTTCCATACACAGTAAAAGAAGAAAAAAATCAAGTTTTTTAATTTTTTCCTTTTACACAAATTAATCTCCATTTTTTTTACACAAAGTACTCTCCATTTATTAGTTAGTGAAAGAGCATGTTGCACTCCTAAATTAAAATAATATATTATTTTAAAAAGTGTAAAAAATTGAATAGAAATACTAAAATTTCCCGGCTCTAGTGCTGAAATAACTACAGCAACGAACCGCCATTAATATTCACACCAACAAAAAGCTGTTATAAGCTTCTATAAATTCCCCAGCACAATCCCAAAGCCGCCGCTTCTTCTAACCAAGTAAAAGTCTTACCTTTTCCCTTCAAATTCTCTGGCCGCCGGATTCTTCTCTTTTTTCCATATGGAAGATTCCACTACCCGCCGGCGTGTCGCTGCCTGCACCGAAAACGCCTGGTGCCGCGCCGTCCCTGGCGGCACCGGCACCGGAATCCTAGCTTTATCCTCCACCGAAGCCCCAAATCTGCAACTTCTCCAAAATGCCCTCCACAAACTCCAAAATTCCCACCCTGTCCTCAAATCCAAACTCCATTACAACCCCATTTCTTCCACTTTCTCCTTCCTCACTTCCTCCACTCCTTTCGTTCAACTCAAAACGTTCGGGATTCCAGAAACTTCCAAAATCCTCCTAAATGACCAAAATGCCGCTAACGGCAACATTTCCATTTCCCCTTTCCAGATTCTCCTCGAGCGCGAACTCAACGACAATACCCCCTGGCGGAACCTACACTCCTCCGACACGGCGGCGGACATTTTGTTTGTTAACTTGTATGAGGTTGGATTGGGGAAATGGGTCGCTATATTCCGGCTCCACGTGGCGGCGTGTGACCGGACCACGGCGGTGTCGCTGCTGGAGGAGCTGCTTGTTTTGATTACCAACGGCGGCGGTGGAGATAAAAAAGAGGAAATGGAGCTGGGACTGGAGGATCTTGTTCCTAGAAATTTGGCGAAGAAGCCATTGTTGGCCCGAGGATTGAATATGATTAGCCACTCTGTGAACTCTTTGAGATTAACGAATCTGAAATTCAAAGATGTAAAATCTGCGAGACGTTCGCAGTTGGCTAGGTTTCAGATCAACCCAACCGAAACCCACAAGATTCTCTCGGTAAGTACTATATTTATATTTTGAATGGAGAAATATTTATATGTCGTCTCGGCTTCACCTATCCTTAAAAAAATTATTATGCATCAAACTTTCTTTTTTTTAAAAAAAAAAAAAAATTGTGTGTAAAAAAATGGGATGCATATCATTGCAATGTTTTGAAAACTATCTTTAGATTCAAATACTGTAAAAGAGAAAAAAAAATCATTATTAATAATTTTTATTCGATGCAGGGATAATTCTGGCCGTACAATATTTGGGTACCCCTTAGTATTTTGGTCCCTATTTTTTTCTATGTTTCCACTACTACTAAGCCAACTAATAATGATTTTGTGTAATATTTGTTTAAACTAAAATATGTATGTTAACTTAAAGTTCATGGTAGCATATAAATGTACATACTCAACTTAAGTCCTAACCATTTTTTTTTAAAAGAATCCCAATTGATTGAAATCAAAATAAAGATTAAGATTAGTATAAAAAAGTGATTATTTTTTTACCATTAATTTTTTACATTATAGGCATAACTCATATACTGTTAACTTGGAAGTCTAAGATTCAAACTTCCTACCCAACAACTTATTGTTAAAAAAAAAAAAGTTTTTTATAAATGATTTTAGAAGGAAAAAAAAAGCACAATGTCTGAGTGCATGAGTCGAGTTTAAAAAACTAATTCCCATAAAACAATAGTCTACTTATTCAAGCTTCTTATGATGTATTTACTTCCTTGGATAACCATTTAATATTATGATTTTTTCATAATTTGTTCTATTTAGAATTTTTTTTATTAATTTTGTCATAGATGAGAGTAGATAATAAAACAAAATAATTGACAAAATTAGTGTTTGAAATCTTATGATCAGGAGTGCAAGTTGAGAGGGATAAAATTGAGTTCGGTATTGGTGGCGGCGGGGCTCGTGGCAGCGCACAGCTCCGGCAGCCACGGCTTCGATCGCCACCACCGGAAGTACGGAATCATAACGCTAATAGACTGCCGGCGGTTTCTGGAGCCTCCGCTGACGTGCCACCATTTCGGTACGTTTGATTTTGGTTTCATTCAATTAATTCGTTCCGATTAGCGAATTTATTTCCACTTTCATGATTTTGTAGGCTTTTAATTGCAAGGTTTGATGTCGTATTCATTGCCTTTTTGGATCTCTCTTTTTTGGTAGCTATGGATATTAATTACACATGCCACTACGATTTCCGAAGTCGATGTTTAGAAATTAAAAAGGTCTATTTAATAAGGGCTTTCATTTTTTAATTTTAGTTTAGTTTTTCAAAAAGGAAAATTAAGTCATGTTCAGTATTTATGTCTAGTTTTTAAAATAGTAAACAATAATATTAAAGATATAGAGTTGTCAAAAATCAAAATCAACATAAACTCAAATATAAAATTAATAGGGGAAAATTTTCTAACCTGCTTTTAAAAACAGGATTAAACATACTGACAAAAATTTCTTGCACTCCAACCATATTCTATATGTTCGCATTATAAATTTACCTTCATAAATATTTGTGGATCCCACCTTATTTTTAAAAATGCATTGATGCAACACACGATAAATTGAGATAGTATAAATTTTTTTTTATACTATTGTAGTACAGGAAATTTTCCCGACATTAATGTAGTCCATAAATATTTATGAAAATAAATTTATAGTGTAAATAAAGGAAAAGATTATTTTTAGTCATTATGTTAATTTTTTTTTATGACTAGGTTATATTTTTTTACTCTCAATTTTAAATTAAAAGTAAAGTGTTCATGTTGTACTTTATTTTAAAAAGATTTATTTTTGTATATTGCATTGCTTAAAAATGGTATAGTAATAGCTTTGTTTTTGTCCCTTTTAAAAAAAAAAAAAAATTAGAGTAATACTTGGGTGCATCTCAAAACGCACATATATTTATGCATATTAACCAAATACTCACTTTTAATCTTTAAGGTTAATGTCTATAATTTAAAAGAACCACAGTTAATTAAGTTTCATATTTCTTCAACACTATTAAAATTAATTTTAAAATACTGAAGTGATAAATACACTTTTTGTCATAATTATTTTTAATTAATTAATAGACATTAATAACAACAAAAAAAATTATGCTAGAACTATAAAAATAAATAAATAACAAATATTAGATCTCAACTATAAATCTTTAAAACTAATTATCACAAGTTTTAACAAAAAAAAATTATGCTAGAACTATAAAAATAAATAAATAACAAAGATTAGATCTCAATTATAAATCTTTAAAACTAATTATCACAATTTTTAACAAAAAAAAAATTATGCTAGAACTACAAAAATAAATAAATAACAAATAGAGGATAATTGAGAAAATCTACTTACAATAGAGGATAAGTTGAAAAAACGAGATGATTTAGTTGATTTACTCCATTAGATGAAGACAATGAAGAAAATTAATAAGATGAAGCAAAGGAAGGGAAGGAGATGAAGAAGGGAACTCGGATTTGTGAAGAAGAAGATGAAGGATGAATGGCCGAGGTTGCTTGAATTGAAAAAGAAAATAAGAGAAGGAGGAAACATTTAAAGAAAAAAATTATTAAGTTGAAGCCTTCCCCTCCCCCTACATGCAAAGATTCACGTGGATGCATGGGGAAGGGGGAATTATGCGGTTGAATTGTCATGTCAACCGCATAGATTCTCTGCCATTGAATGCGTCTCTTCAGGCATAATTTTTTTTTATTCTTCGGTCTGAATGCGTCTCTTCAAGAGACACATTCTGGTATTTTTTTTTTTAATAACTTGGTCAGAATGCGTCTATTGATCAAGACAAAACTTCTACCCTTTTTTCTAATATCTTTAAAAACTACCTTTTTTTTCCTAATTTTTTTTAAAAAATGCCTTTTTTTTTTGTCTAATTAACCCGCCCATATTTTGCCAATTTGACATCTATCTTCGAAATTTTAATTTTGAATATTAAAATATAATAACAAAAAGACAATAACACCCTTGGAATTTTCAGGATTTTATCATGCTGCCATCTTTAACACTTACACCGTAAGAGGAGGAGAAGACCTGTGGGAGCTTGCAAAGAAAGTCTCGACGACATTGGAGGCTTCCAAGAACTCAAACAAGCACTTCACCGACATGTCGGACTTGAACTTTCTGATGTGTCGTGTCGTCGAGGCCCCGAGCCTCACAGCATCAGGGGCAATGAGAACATCGCTAATGACGATATTCGAAGACACCGTGTTCGACAATTCAGGTGGAATGCAGAAGGATATTGGCATTGACGATTACGTAGGTTGTGCCTCCATTCATGGCATCGGCCCTTCTGCCGCCGTGTTCGACACCATTCGAAATGGGCGGCTAGATTGTGCGTGTATTTATCCTTCTCCATTGCACTCTCGGGAGCAAATGGAGGCTCTGCTTAATAACATGAAGACTCTTCTCGTTAAAGGATGAAGGATGGTTTGCATATTTGGGACATTTTAGGAACTTTATATTTTGTTTTTCTTTTTCAGTACACTCTTCGAAATTAAGTGATTTATGAAAAAGAAAATAGGTTTAAATACTATTTCACGCTATAGGTACTTTTGAGACTTATGTTATTACAATTCAGTAACTGACGGAGAGGAAATAGATTACGAAATATTTTAGCGTTTATTTTTTGAGACTATGTTCTATTTTAATTATTAATTTAAAGTTTAGTCTTTGATGATGTACGCCATTTTTAAAAATGGAGCAACAAATTAATCATATTGTGTTGTGCCATATCAAATTTGGATGTATGATTTAAAAATTCAAAACAAAAATAGAATGAGATGAAAGTAAAAACGAGCTAAAATGTACTAATACTTATTTTTTAATACAACAAGTAGGTTTGGACCTCACAATAAAAATAGTATAAGTGAAATACTTTTTCCTTGTTACATATATACCTAGGATTATAATACACTTTCGTGTAACTTAGTATAAGTAGCTGGACTGCATTGCTTGGACACCAAGCTATGAATATCTTTGATTCTAAGAATAACCTAAAGAAAAAAATTCAAGTGTAATAAATTAATAAGTTAGCAGTAAAAAGAATGAATATATTTAATTGATATAACGAATGTAATATCAATCTTGAAGTTGTTTGATCCCCTTTTCTCATATTGTAAAAAAAAAGTATGTCATGACTGATTTTTAACCAAGAGGATAAATCTAATTAATAAGGACAAAAGGAAACCAGATCAAGGCCAAGACAGGCCAAGGAAAGGGAGTTGGACCTTTGGGACCAATTCCCTGCTGGCCTTAGCCTTAGAGGTCGAGGTTGACCCCACCTCCTTATTCTCGGCCTCCGAGGCTTTCGAGCCTAGAGTTGGGCCAAAAGTCCCAACTTCTAACTCTGTTCTGCCAGGAGCCCAACATTTGCACAAGAATATTCTTGAGTTTAAGAATTTCACGTAAGATTTGATCAGGTTATTAGATAACTGGATTCTAAAAGGGAATAGGAAAGATGTAGGTCAACTATTATAGCTCCTATGAGGTAACTTAAATCCTACTTTAAACTCCTTAGCTTCCATATTCTTTCTCTCTCTGCCGGTAAGCAGGTTTTCTTCTTTTGTAGGTCACGTTCGTCTCCCCTTCAAACAAGTTCATTACTAGTGTCACTTAAAGGTCAAGTGTGTTTCCTCTGTCCAGATTTTGACATCAACAATGTATATAGTTCAAAGTGAATTAATTTGTCTCATCAAATATTGAATTTAAGTTTAAATTCTATTTTAGCCCCTCGATTTTTTTTTTATTATAGTCCCTAAATTTTAGTCTCTAAACCTTTAACTAAATTGGTTATATTTTAGTCCACAAATTTTAAAATTTTGGTTTTTTTATTTTTATCTTTGAACTTTCAAAATTTATTATTATTATTTTTTTGGCCATTTTTAACTTTCAAAATTTTCTATTTTAGTTTTTGAATTTTTTTTAAGAACGACCATTTAATACATTAACATTTAGTATTTTTTTTAACAACTTGATATCAAAGTTTAATGTATGTGTTTTAGACATGGTAATTAGGTGAGCATGATATCAATCCATACATATTAGATGGAAAATAATATAGCAATAATTAAAATGATTGTATTTTTAATAAAAAAAAAATTAGAGACTAAAATAAACATTTTGAAAATTTAGAAACCAAAATCTTGCACAAACTTAAAAGTTCATAGACAAAATTGAATAAAACTTAAAAGTTTGAAAACCAAAATGATAATTGAATTTGAATTTATTTCTCAACCTATATAAACCAGGATAGGAAATGCATACATTTTATAGATTCAAGTTTTAGTTTTGTCTTTATGCTTTAAGTTTGTTAGAGTTTTACTTGCTTTTAACCTATGTGCTTTGAGTAGACAACACGTGAATTAAAATATGTAGCACACATCTTGCGTAGTCAATAAGTAAGATTACGTATGTTTGAATCTTCGACCTTAAAAGAGATAATACATATCAATTACTGTTTAATATAATGTTAGAAGTTTAACTAGTTGAGCTAAATTCAGGTTGTTAATATACTTTTTTTATAAACACAGATAATGTGACATGGCATATATTGTTCGACTTTCGAATAAATTAATACCGTCATAGTTACCCTTAATTAATAAGTAAGGTACATGTTAGCTTTATCTTTATTAGAACTTGCATATTATCAAATATAAAATAAATAGAGCAAGAAATGATTTTTTTTCTTTCTAAATGGTCTTGTGTTAAGAAATTGAAACATTTGAAGAATGGTTACAAATTGTTAGCTTTATAAGCCTCACAACTTGTACTGAATGTTTCTAATAATTAATTAACTTATATTATGCTGATGAATGTTTCTTGAAAATGTTAAATCCAACATTAAACAGAAAAATTATGAGCAAAATAAGACTAGAATTTAGAAGACATAAAATTCTATGTAGTGACTAAATTTACCATTGGTAAAAGACATACTTCTATATTATATTTTGTTTCATGGAAATTATTATTATTATTTGGCCAATTTTGTTAAAATTAATTTTAATGGACTAAATTTAAAATTTATTAAAAGTATAGAGACTAAAATTTAACGAACTTCAAAGTCTAAAGACCAAAATGGTATTTTAACGGTATAAATACTAGTTTTAAACCTTTGTTTTTGCCTTTTACCATTTTTTTTAAGAAGTTATTTATATTTTTAAAATTTGACAAATAAAAATCCACAAATGTTAGAAAAAGAAGGCAAAATTATGCCTAGAGTTGTGGACTCGTACTCGTACACGTAATTAAGAAACGACATGTGACTGTTACAAGGCCAGACCTAAAACCCCTATCCGACGTCGTTTTACCTATCCAAATTCCTTTCTTCTCCCTCTGAACCATCGTCTTCTTCTTCTTCGAAGGGATCAGATTTCTCACGGCGGCACTTCCCTCTCTTTACTCCCACCCTCACCGCCTCCGAAATGTCGGATCAATCTCCTCCTCCCGCCGGCGAGTCCAAGTCCCGTCCCGTCGGGGGCACCGAGCACAGCTGGTGCCGCGCGGTCCCCGGCGGCACCGGCACCACCGTCCTCGGCCTACTCGTCTCAAAACCTCCCGATATTCCTCATCTCCAATCCTCCCTCCACACTCTCCAAAACCTCCATCCAATCCTCCGCTCCAAAATCCACCACGATCCTTCCCGACGAGATTTCTCCTTCCTCATTCCTCCTTCTCCGCCGCTCCACCTCCAGATTCTCGACCTCGCCGCAACTGCACGCGCTATCGCCTCTCATCCCGATGCCAACGATCCTTCCGTCTCCGATTTCCACAAGATCCACGAGCACGAGATCAACCTCGCCACGTGGTTTGATCCAAACCATCCGTCGTACTCCGACACTGATGTGATGTTCGCTAACGTCTACACCGTAAGCGATAGCCAATGGGCGGTATTCCTCCGCCTCCACACGGCGACATGCGATCGTGCCGCGGCGGCCGCGCTGTTGAGAGAACTGCTCGTGCTTGCGGCGGCCGGAGGAGAAATTGAGGGCGGAGGATTTGAAATTGGGGATAATGGTGAGATTGGATTAGGGATTGAAGATCTAATCCCTAACGGTAAAGCGAATAAGCCTCTGTGGGCGCGTGGATTAGACATGCTTGGTTACTCCTTGAATTCGTTCCGATTAGCGAATTTGGAATTCAAAGACGCGAATTCTGAGAGATTTTCTCAGATGATTAGGTTGAAGATGAACTCCGATGAGACTCAAAAACTTCTCGCTGTAAGTTTTTCTCCTTTTTTTTTTTTTTTTTTTTTTTTTTTTTTTTGTTTTCTCTGCAAATTTTCCTTCATTTTCTCGGAAAAAATACTGGGAGGCTTTTCTTTTTTAATTTACGTAATTATATCAATATTAAAATTTCAATAATGATTAATGGAACTGGGACCCTCTCACTATCGTAAAACCCAATCAGATTTCACTTTCAATCTAAAAGATAATATTCATTTACAATTTTATTTTTTTGTATTTTCTTATTTTCTGTTTTTTGTAGGTTAAATATATGTTTTTAATATTCACTTTTGTATTTATATTATATTTATAAAGCTTGAATTTAGTCCTTTTGTTTATTAACATTTATCAACCTAGGTTTTCATTATTGATAAACATTAAAATTCCTTCATACTTAATGAATTAACAGTTTTTAAAGATATAATTAACATATATTTAAAGGAGAAAAAGTAGAAGAAAAGTTTATAATTTCTACCAAATTGTAAGAAATTTAGAGGATGAATTAGAAACTTTCATATTTTTTTCATGATCTATTTTATTCTCTAAATTTTTGCCTATTCACAAAATATTCTCTCATAAATTTATTATCAATTAATTTTAATATTTCAATGAATTAAATATAAGAGAATAAATTAAAAATACATACATTAAGAACATTTTCTTTTCATTAAAATCTTCTCATTTTTTATTTTTAGTAAGTTTGATATTCATTCTCTACCACAAAAATATTGTATTTAATTGATCAAAAAATGTAATGTGGTTTTCTTTATCCGAGGACTACATGGTCATTTTTCTATTAAATTTTGGAAACTAAAAATTTTAGGACAATAATTACTCTTGAACTAATAATAAAAATGTTAAAAAAGACTTTTGGTTCTTAGAGTAACAATTTAATCCTTAAATTTTAGTTTATAATGATTTGGTCTCTGTATTTTTTTTTTGTAACACACTTTTAGTCCTTAACTTTCATGAATGAGTCTCTGAACTTACTTTGGTTTGTAACGATTTAGTTCTTATATTTTTAATTTTGTAACGATTTAATCATTGAACTTTAATATATAACAGTTCAGTCATTGTACTTCCAAATTTGTAACAATTTAGTCTCCAACTTAAAAAAAATTTCAAAATTAGATGTCAATTTTTATTACTTTATGATTTATATTTTGTATTTTATAAAAATATTGAATATCTAATTAGTTTATCGATTTATTTTTTTAAAGTGTTTATCGATTTATTTATGCAAGAAGTCTCATTAAATTTTAATATTAATTTCTATAATTGAGATTAAACCATTACAAATTTTAGAATACAAAGACTAAATTGTTATCACTTAAAGTTAGGAGACTTATAAGCTAAAATTTGGCTGAAGTTTGGAACCTAAAAGTGATTTTTAACTTTAAAAAAAAGTGGATTAAAATCTTTGAAGGACTTGCATTTTTCTTTTTTTAGGGAAATCAAATTTGTATTTGCTAACTTCAACTAAATAATCGTATTTGTAAATTTTTTTAAAAAATATGGTATTTTCTATGTAGTTAATTATTTTAAATAATAAAACTGTTAGAAATATTTTTAAATGTACGTGTGATTGGAGTGATAAATGTTATCTATATATATATATTTATTGCGGAAAGTCTTTTCAATATTTTAATTTAATATATACTCGATACAGTGTCGGAATGAGTTTTTATTACGGTGTGGTTAGGTGTAAGGAGTCAGGTTTGTAGTGTGACATGTCCACGCTGTCACTGTCGTTTGGCTTTGTATGTTTGATGTAAAGTGCGGAGTGGTGGGGACGACATGTAGCCTCGAACTAATAAATATTTATTTTCTATGGTAAAGTCTTCCATTTATAATATGCTTATATTATGTATTATATTTTTTTTTTAAAAAAAAGAAATCCTCTTTTCTCTTATTATTTTGTATGTTGGTGTTTAATGATCTACTTTTTATTTTTAACCAAAAAAAACCTTATTTAGTATTTGAATTTTTAGAAATATTTGTGTTTGGTCTCTTAGGACTAGTTTTGATTGGTAATATGAATTATATTTTATGTTTTCAAATTCATTAAGTTTAGCCACAATTTAGATTATGTTTTTAAAAACAATTTTTATACTCTGTGATTAAAAAAATATAAATTCTGAAAATAACATTTTTACGTTTTTATAGTATTTAAATTTAAAATTTAATATTATATTAAATAAAGATAAAAACATTTAGAAATATAGTGTTATGTTATAAACTCAATTCATTTTTAAAAAAATTAAAATAGGTATTATGTAATGTATTGTATATTATATAATCTTATAAAATAATAATTATACAATTTTTTAATCATAAATAAATTAATAATAGCTTATTGTCAACTAATGTTTAGAGAGTAACTACAACTAGTTTTTTTTTTTTAATTTATAATTATAGTATCAAATATATTTTAAACAATTGTTTAAATTAGAATCCAATTTCTAAATTTGCTACAAAACACATATATGAAAACATGACATACAACTTTGTTTTCATTGAATCTTTTGTTCTCAAATTTCTGTTTTTAGATATTTTTTTTTTATCAAACAAGCCCTTGGTTTTTATAAGATACTTTTTTAGTTATCAAATTTTTAAGAATAAGTTTTAAAGCTCATTGAAGTAATTTTTTTTTCATTTTAAATAATTATGACATTTTAAATTAGAAACTAGTTGCTTATTTATTTCTCTCTTCCATTTTCTTTCCTGTTACTCTTTAATTTATTAAAGTAAACAAATGGCCTTCAATTTTCAAACTACACACATCTCTGGTTTCCATTAAGCTGTTTCTAGTAAATTGATTTTATTTATTTCCAAATATAATAGCTTTGCTTTTTTTTAAAAAAATTAACATGATCTTAATAAGTATCAAGAAAGAAGAAGAGAGAGGAGGGAAGGAGAGAGAAGATAGAAAATGGGGAGGGAGAGGAGATAAATTTTTTAAAACCATTATTCTAATTTAAAATGTATTATCACTAATCAAATAATAAAGACATTATTTAAGAGATCTTATAAACCCATTATTAACAACTAGAGGACTAATAATTGTTTTAAAAACTCTCTATTATTAACATGATTTTAATAAGTGGGTTTGGTTTTTTTTTTTTCTTTGGTAAACTTGCTTTAGTTCTTAAAATTTAGCTAAGAATAGAAGACTTGTATTTAAGTAAAATAAAAATTATTGTAAAAAATTAAGAGAAAATAGACTTAATTTTAAAAAATTAAAAACAAAAAACGAAGGTGATCAAACGAGTCCAAATGGTTACTATCTCTGATTTATATGATTTGATATGAATGTTTGAAGGGTTGCAAATTGAGAGGCATTAAGCTGTGTGGAGCTCTGGCAGCTGCTGGATTGATTGCCACTCGTTGTTCTAAGGACCTTCCTCCTCACCAAACGGAAAAATATGCTGTTGTTACCCTCAATGATTGTCGTTCCCTCCTTGATCCTCCCCTCACGAGCCACCATTTAGGTAAATTCAACTCCCTTCTCCTCTTTCTTGGGCTCTTAAAATATCTCGCTCGCTCGTATATCGCTCGATTAGCTCTACGTTTGTTCAACTTTCTCTTCATGTTAAGAAATACAAACACTTTAGCTCTTAAAAAGAATAATATGTCGCTATATACATGTTGTATCTGTGTCTCATGTTTGTATATATGTTTCGTAATTAGTGTATCACAACATCTAACATTGGATGATTTTGTCTGGCAAATTGTTAAATCACCAATATAATCAACTCAAATACTTAAACGAATGAGTTAGGATAAATTTAATTATATCAACACTTTAACACTTCCCCTTCACTGGTGGGTTTGACATTATAGGAGTTTGAATACACGAAACTTCTTACTCTGATACCATATGAAATCACTAATCAACCCAATAAAGCTTAAACTGATGGATTATGGTAAATTCAATTATATCAACACTATAACGTGGATTAAGCTTATAACTACCGTAGTTTTTATTGACTTTAGGATAACTCAACTGATTAAGGCATGTATATCCACTACTAAGAGGTTAGAGGTTTAAATCCTCTATACTCATGTGTTGAAATGAAAAAATAGTTGTAATTTTCATGTAAAAATGTTCTAAATTCAGTATTCACCTTTGTCCAACAACACCAGAACTTAAGCTTATAAAAATTACTTCCACTTAAAGATTTCTTTGCTTTGTTATCTATTCCAAAACCGTTAAAAAAAAAAAACAAATGATTATTGAATAGGGCCTTAATTCTCATTCGTACAAACGAAAGAAGCATATAAATTGGTTTTTGTTTTTTTAAATATGTTTCAGGATTTTATCACTCTGCCATCCTCAACACACATGACATATCAGCTGAACATACACTATGGGAAGTGGCAAAGCGATGCTATTTTTCCTTCTCAAATGCCAAAGACAACAACAAGCATTTCTCAGACATGTCTGACTTAAACTTCCTCATGTGCAAAGCGATTGAAAATCCCAGCCTCACTCCATCTTCATCCATGAGAACGGCCCTCATCTCGGTCTTCGAAGACCCCATCATCGACACTACTTCCGGTCCCGCGCAGCAGCACCTCGGCCTACACGACTACATTGGCTGTGCCTCTGCACACGGTGTGGGGCCATCAATTGCCTTCTTCGACATGATTCGTGACGGTCAGTTGGATTGTGCTTGTGTGTACCCGTCGCCTTTGTTTTCCCGAGATCAAATGAACCGAATTTTTGATGAGATGAAGAAAATTCTGGCGAATAATGCCATGGAAGTAGCTGAAGGCTAAGAATTTAGCCTGGTTTTGGAAATATGTGTGTGCCTCTTCTTTTTTGTGTAATTTTATGTTCACATTGATGCTCTTTTGCTTCATAACTAAAAAATAAAATTGAATTTTAGAGGGCTTTAGGGTAATGATTGTATGGGTATATTAAATATGTATTTAGCATAATGATTTTTTCAAAATAATTTGCTAAAATTTTATAACATAGCATTGCCGTCCGTATATGTCAATTATGTTGAGATAGATAGGTTCAAATCTTTCGTCTTTGCAATTATAGCAAAATTTTTGGACGTAAACTAACTACCTAGAATGTTATTAGGTATTACATGCATCCCTACAAACTTTTAAAAAACTTGGAGAAAAAGATGAGATTAAAATATTTATAATTTTTTTAAAAAATTATTTAAATAATAGTATAGACAACAGAGTAATATTTGGGTATAACCCATCTTCCTGTAGCCTCATCCAATCGCATAGAAAAATAAATTAAAAATATTTTTTTTAAAAGAAGAAAAAAGTATTCAATGTGATAAATTCTGATTGGACTATTGGATGGGTTATACAAAGACGGGTGTTGTCCAAAATGTATACAAATATTTTTCTAATAGTAATAGAATGATAACACGTATAAATTAAAAACTTTTGATGGTCAAATTAAATATGAAAAAAAAAAACAAAAAGCTAATGGGAAGCATAAACCCATGGCATAGCTAGCTAACTTCCTTGTCACCGTTTTTCTTCGTATCATTACCGTTAAACTTAAAAAAAAAAAAAAAAGAATATAGTTAAAGAAAATTGAATCCTAAATAAATATTCATTTACGCCTCGTTTGTAATCATTTTATTTTTGTTTTTGAAAATTAAGTTTACTTCCTCCCTTTTTTACATTGATTTGCATATCTCTTAAATACAATAGTTGAATTCTTTGCCAAATTTTAAAAACAAAAATAAGTTTTTAAAAGCTACTTTTTTTAGTTTTCAAATTTTGGCTTGATTTTTTTTTAACCATTAGTAAAAAAGTAGATAACAAAAGAATAAATTTAAAGATGGAAGTAGTGCTATAAGCTTAATTTTCAAAAATAAAATAGTTATGAAACGGATCCTTAGTAACTCTATTACTAGGGTCATACGTTTTAACACACACATAATATGAATCATGATGTTTTACTTGATGGAACTTAAAACTTCATTTTCATCAATAAAAATCAATTTTTTTCCTCTTTAGCCAAATACACAATCATATACATGTATAATATCGATATCGTAAAGTAAATTCATCTTTTAATCAAATGATATAACGTGAAAATCGTTCATAATAATTGTTAGACTGAAAACAAAATCCTTTACTAACTAGATAAGGGAAAGATTCACATTCACAGTATATTCGTGTGGACAACATTCACAACAATTTTTAATATTCAACAAACATTTTCAACTTAGCTACTAATCTTTTAACAATTTCAAAGGGGCGTTCCGAACCAATAACTGAACATAATAGAAAAAGAGAACTTAGAGAGAAACTTTACTATGTGAGAGTTAGCCTAATTTTGAACCCAATCGAATTTTCTATTTAGAAATCCAACTTTCAGTAGACATTTTTTTTAATTCAAATTTCAACTTCCAATAGGACTTTTAACTTTATATTTTTCCTCTTTTTTTTCTTTCTTTTAGATTAAAATTACATTTTAATTTCTATACTTTAAAAAAATTATTTAATTTTAATTTCTGAATTTTCAAATGTCTAATTTTAGTTCCCGTGCTTTAAAAAAAAGTTTAAACCTAATTCTTATAATCATTTTATTGTTGATTTTGTCAAAATGTTCTTTTTTTATTTATTAGCACACTATAAATTTTGAAAACATATCACATATTATATATATCTTTGTATGAAAGTTATTATTATTATTTAGCAAATTTCGATAAAAGTTAATTTTGAGAGACTGAATTTAAGATTTATTAAAAGTATAGAGACTAAAATTGAACAAACCTTAAAGTATAAACCAAAATAGTATTTTAACCAATTATTAGGTAAGTATTTTAAAATATATAATGTAATTATCTTTTAAATTCAAATTAAAACTAATTCTTTAATTTTAAAATTACTACGAGATTTTTACGACAAATTCAACCGTCCAAATATATTATTTCATTAACTCACTTTTAAATGTATAAGTATTGACATTACGGATTGTTATACAAATCTTATGTGATTTTTAATTTTGGCTTGTGTGAGATTACTGTTTTCTCAAGGAAACTCTTACTTATGGAAATCTTAACACATGAATTAATACAAGTTAAATTATAATTTTAGTCCACAAACTCATAATTTTAGTCCACCAACTCATAGATCTGTGTTGATATGGTTCATAAACTTTAAAGTATCTAAAAGATTTTAAAATTTTAAATTTGTATGGTATAATATGTTTTTGAATTTCTAATTTTACGTCTAAAAGACTTAACATATTCAACATTTTTTCTAATTCACATATCTAATATATAGAAATTTAAAGTTTAAGTCTAATTAAAAAAATTATATTAACTTTTTATGTCTAATGAGACGATTAAGGTTTGTTTGGTTCGTAATTTGGATTATGTTTTATGTTTTTAAATTTACCGAGTTCAACAAATACATGTTTGGCCGACAATCTAAATTTATTTTACTTTGTTTTTTGAATATGTAAGAGACTTATTAAATATAAATTTTGTATTTATCCATTAACTTAAGCTTTTGGATTAATCGACGATTTAAGAGTTGAAAGAATTATTGGACATTTTTTTAACTTAAAAACTTTTTAATCACAAAATTGAAAGTTTAAAAAAATATTGGTTAAGACTCAAATGTAGGAGAGAAAGTTGAAATGTCATACTTCAAACTTGTTTCAAGTAATTATTAAGAGTGGGAGAGAGAGAGTTTAGTTTTTCAATATATATATATATATATTAAACCAGTATAATATACAAAAAATAATATACCGCTAAATACTCAAAAAAATAATTATAAATAGAAAAAATATCTCTATTCGATAGTAAATTTTTTTTATATTTATAAATAGTTTTGTTCATTTTTTATATTTAAAAACAGCTAATATATATATATATATATTTTGCGAGAAAGAATAACTTGCAAATCTACTGGGTTTTTTTTTCTTCCTTTTTCTCTTTTAATTTCAAATTCTAAATCCTTCCACCAAAACACATGTTTAAAAGATGTTCAAAAATCATTTTAGTCCTTGAATTTTACGTTTTCTTCTATTTTAGTCTTATACTTTTAATCGTCCAATTTTAAATTGTACTCTCAACAAATTTTAAAATGTTAATCGAAAGTTAATTTTTATTGAAGAAAAAAATTATATAAACATATTTTTACAATTTCTAAAGGAAATGATAATGGAAACTACATATTTTTTTATAAAAAAAAAATCTAAAATAAGCTAAACTACATGGACTAATTTTAAGATTCATTGATAATATATAGGCTAAAATTGGACATTTAAAAGTATATGCACCAAAATAAAACAAAACTCCAAGTATTAGGACCAAAATGATGTTTCAACCTATAAAAAAAATACAGATAATATATATACTATACAATTATATTTTTAATTAAACTCGTTTCCAGATCATCAACAAAACGCACCCTAAACCCTAAATAATCAAAGGAACTCATGAACATGTTCTCCAAAGTGGAAGCTACCATGATTAGCTTCAATAGTGTTCAAAATCTCTTGAAAAGCAAATACAGTACAAGGAACCACAAGACCACTTTTCTGATCAAATCCAAATTCTTTGTAGGTTTTATCCAACACCATCTTGAAAAGTGGGTGACAAAGAAACCTAGTTGGTACCACAAATCTCTGGCATTCTTCTCCCACATACAAAGCCACACACCCTCTCGGCGTCGGGTTCCGTCCACCGCCCGTCTCCACCTCCGACGATGGTAGAGAATCCTCTATTCGCGGCTCCCCGTTCGTCTTGGCTAGTTTCTTCAAAGATGGCACCCTCTTCTTCAACATTTTTTTTTCTTAAGAAAGATAAGAAAGGAGTTTTTGTTGATGTTTGTTTACAAATTGTGGGAGGGAGGATGAGGAAATTTATATTGAAAGTTAGAAGAGAAGAACATAAAAAGCTTCCACTTGCATTGACTTTTTGGTTAATAATTCGATAAGATACAGTCTATGGAGTGATTCTAATATTGTTAAAATCACTTTCAAATACACCTTATTCAAAATCAACTCGAAGTTTATTTTTACACTTTTAATTGCATATTTTATTTGATTAAAATTGATCTTAAATTATTAAAACTATTTTTCAAGTGATTTTAAAATTGTTAAAATCAAAGTGATTTTAAAATTTTAAAATCACTCGTAAACATGACATTATTGTGTTTAGCTAAATATTTTGATTAACAATATAAAATGATTGACTTTTTTCTTAAATGGTTAAATGCAATTAAGGATTTGATAAGTTTTAAACACAGTTCTCGGTGGGTACTTTTGGAACTTTTATTTTCCTTTATTATTTATTATAGAGTATATTGTTATTCTTCAAACTAATTAGGTACATGTTATAATATGGTTGACTATACTTAACGGGACCAACGATAGATAAAGTTGAATGGATATTTAAATAGTATGTTGAATATGAAAAATTGTTTAATGTGCAATTGTCGTCTAATAATTGTTATTCCGATATGATTGGCTGATTTTATTACAGACAAAACTTGAACAACATGTTCTACAACATGTTGTCTGGAGATTTTTTTTCCTTATATGTTGATGTATATTGTGTAGATTTATTGGTTTGTTTTCATATACTCAGTAGCATGTTTTGCAACATGTTATATATAATGCCAAGCACAATATTACGTGATAGGCAGATTTTGAAGAATTTTTTCTCCTTATCTATCGTGTGTATTGCATATTCAATAGTTTGTCTTCCTTTTCATGCGAAGATTATTTTTTCCTTCTTTGAAGATCTTTTCAAGGCTGAGCCATATATATATATTATGTTTTATTTATTTATTTTAGGGTTGGCCGCTTTATTAGAAAATTGTATGCATTAAGAGTTTTGAGTTTAGGAATATTTTAAGCCTCAACCTTCATGTATTGTGATTAAAAACTTTATTTTTCCTTGTTGAAGGTTTCTTCCCGTAGTCAATTAGGCTTAACTGGATTGTTGTGAGTGTAGCAAATCACTTAGGGAGTAACTGAGAACTCGAATGAGTTTTTTTATGTTGTATTGAGGGGAGCCCAATCAAAGCTCGGAAAAAGTTTGCTTGTGAAGGTGGGGAGATCTCACATTTAGGGAGAGTCTAAGTATGTTCTATTGAGGGGATCTCACACAAGGCTCGAAGAAGCTATATTATGGAAGTAAGAAGAGGTCAAACTTAGGGGAGCCTAAGTTGAAATTGAAGAATAAGTTGTATGTGAGTCATTGAAGAGAGAGTCTATCAGATAAGTACGTCTTTGCAATTGCTAAATTCTTTATATAGTGTAGTTTTTTTCCACCAGGCACACATTCCCCTAGACGTAGGCGATATTGGCATCGAATTAGGTTACTAATCTCTCCGTCTTTCTATTTCTGTTTGTTTCTAGATTGCCTTCTTGTCATCCATATTGTTTACGACAATGTGTATAACTTGTGTTGTTCTATATTAGATTCATCTATTTTTGAATAATCATTTGTTGTAAGTTTAAAATCTATTTACTTTTTAAACTAATCATTTGATACAAAATTGAACTACGATTGTTAAATTTCTCTCACAAATTATGTTGGAATGCCTTAAATCTACTATCGGGTGCTTCGAATGACCAAGTATGGAGGTCTCGCTGACCCTAAAGTTTAGAGAAGTGTGCTATCTAAACTCTCTAATAAAACTGTTCTCCCTCTGCCCCATGGATGTAGATAACACACTGCTAGTGAACCACGTAAATCCATGTGTTATTACTGTCTACACTTTTTTGTTCATCTTTTTTTGTCGATTTTGTAACAGATTCAATAGTATATAGAACTTACTAATCACATTGTTCCAACCTTTTAGCCCTTATTTGTTAACCATTTAGTTTTTTGTTTTTAGTTTTTGAAAATTAAGCCTATAAATATTCATTCCACTTCTAAATTCTTGTTTTGTTATCTACCTTTCTACCACTTTGTTTGTTTAATAAATAAAGCCAATTTATGAAAACTAAAAAAAAATTGGTTTTTGTTTTTATAATTTGGCTAAGTATTCAACTCTTTTACTTAAGAAAGATGAAACTTATTGAAAGAAATTGTGAGGAAATAGACTTAATTTTCAAAAATCAAAAACCAAAAATCGAATGCCTATCATCACAATTTTGGTATATTGTTCTTTCATTTATTCATAAATTTATATATATTCTAAGGAGATATTTAGATATAACGCAAGTGATTCTCCTACAATTACTTACGGGGCATTTGAATTGTTGAGTTGGTTATTATAGTTTGCGGGTTATAATAGCATGTGAGTCATAATAGTTTGTGTTTGGGATGCATACTATTTTAGTCTGAGTTATAATAGTGATTTGTGTTTGGAGTACAGACTATTTGAGTTCAGGTAAGAAATAGCTATAACAAGAAGAAAGAGAGTGAATGAGTGAAAATAGTAAATAATGTAGCAAAAGGGCTTTTGAAATAGTATTTACTATACTTAATTGTAGGTTATAAATAGTTGTAAACGCCACTATTATATTTGGAGTCCAAAAATTGAGTGTGCTATAATATACGATAAAAATATTAATTAGGTACATCCCCTTATTAGTATCATATACGATAAAACTATTAACTAGATACATCTTTTCTACATTTTTACGAGCACGTTAGTTGATTGAGATTAATCTAATCAAACATCAACTTGCTCGATGCATTATGATCTCGAGCCACATGTCAAATAGCGATTGGATATATAAAAACACAAAATTTCCTTGCTCATATATTTGATCATAAGCTAATATTTTACATCACCATCTTGCATCATTGTTGATTAAGTGCAATAAATATTTAAGTGAGTTGACTATAATGCCCTCCTGCTCTACCAAAAGAGCAAGGGGCTTCCCTCAAGGCTATATATGTGGGCTAAAAGTTCCCACTTGAAAATTAAATGTATGTAGTTTGTCTTATTTTAGAATGGTCACATATTTTAAGTCTAACCTAATTCAATAGATAAGATATCAATTACCATTTAAAAGTATGAATGATTTGACTTTCCATTCCGCTATTATTGATTTTTTATAATTTTTTTTTTACAATTTTTCATAGTTCATTGTAAATTTAGACATAAATGTATGCATTTGAAATGGATGTATGAAATTTAAATATTTAAAAGTTATATTTCTTTTGCATCATTCTAAGTTTTGAAATAGTATATTGTGCCAACATAAGTATTATTCAATTGAAATAAAATATGTATTTTGACCAAAAAGTTTGAAGATTGAATCTCAAATTCAAAGGTTAAATTTATAGCATTTAATGAATCTGAAAGTTTATTGTGAAAATTTATTCACATCCCAAATTTAAGAATAAAAATTGAATTTTATCTCAAAACTCTGATCTTAATGACGAGTTCTTTTAATTAAGTATTGACATACTTTATAATTTAAGAACTTTTTGATTCTTTAGAATATTCTTAATTTAGTTCTAACTCCTATTTTTTTTTTAATATTCTAAGTGCTCGAACTAATACATGCACAGCACAAGCAGTAGATTTTCTCGTAGAATATTAAAACTTAATAGGTGACTACTATTAATAGAATTTATTTATAAGCTCTCTGTTAAAACTTAATAGGTGACTACCATTAATAGAACTCATTTATAAGCTCTCTATTAAACTTAATATTTTTATTGACCACTAAGTCAATCTATCATAGTTAACTTTATATATATATATATATATATATATATATATATATAAATAAAGCATATTTGAATTAATATAAATAAAGCTATTATATTTTTCAGATTTAATTAAATAATAAAAAACGTCTTTAAAAAATATATATGAAACAAATAAATTCAAAGCTCGGCCAATAAATATTTTGTCAAATAAAAGAAAATTCAGCCAATGAATGCATGGCTTATGCTTTATTGTTAAATAACCCGAAACAATGTCAGTTTAGTGGACTGCATGCACCTTGATGTTTTTTCTTTACGAAATTAATTTTTAATTTATTTTATTCTCCTAACAAAAATAAGATTATTTTTAAATATAAAAAAAATGAACTAAAATATTTATAAATATATAAATTTTTTACTGTAAGCTATAGACAGAAGTCTATTCTATCACTAATTCACAGAAATTTTTTCTATATTTGTAAATAGTTTGATATTTTTTCATTTATAATAATTTTACAAAAAAATATGTATGCTATTATTCTTATTTTATTTGACCATTTTTTCCTTTTATTTTTAAAAATTATTCTCTGCAAACTGAATTTAAATTTCATAAATTTCTTAAATTTAAAATTAATTATAAAAATAATGAGAAAGAATGGTTAGGGGGACAAGTGGAAAGAAAACCCATGGAAAAAAGGGTTTTCATTTCCCATAATATTTTCTGGAAACTATTTATAAAAATTATCTTGCCAAACAAATTTTGTGCATCGATTTTTTTTTTTATAATTTCCAAGTTCATACGTGAAAATTTTTGTAAAACCTATTTCTTTTAATATTTTAATTTTTTTTAAAACCAAAAGAGATGAATATAAAACCAAAAAAAAAAAAGCTTACAAACAATAATGATTTAAAAAAGCGTGCAACAATTTATCGATCTACCAACATGAGCATAATTTAATGGTAATTCGCATATGCTCATATTCTTTGAGATCAAAGGTTCAAATTTCGGCACGCTCAAGTTTGTACTTACTTTAAGCTAAATGTTTGATCCACGCCCACATTTGTTTTGCTTTTGTACTAACAATTCTTTGAAACATGTTTTGAAGTTATATATGACAAAATAGAAGCATATTTTTTCTTAAAAGGACTCCCTTCTTTTTGAGTTCTAACTTATCGATAGAAAAAACAAATATTCAAACCTATGATCTTGTAGTCAAGAATATAATGGCTCAAGTTATATTGAGATTGACTTAAAAAAATGCCTTTAATACCATAAATTCCAACTAATTCAACCTTACAAGGACATTTCCTTTTCTCCTATTTCTTCCTAGCCATGATGTCTTTGATGATACCTTCATGGTTTAATGATCAAAACAACATGAGAGAGAAGACTTTTGGGGCTAATTGGCCTTTTTGAAGCATTGACCCATTAATTTTTGACCTAGATTAAGGCCCATCCTACCCTTTTTAAGCCCTAAACTTTTGTCTTCTTCTTCTTGGAGTTTCCCCCATTGTCAACCATTCCTTTGAATCTCTCTTTTTCTATATGAAGATTCATTGTTCATTACCCAAAAGTCCTTAAAAAGTGAAATAGAATTATCCACTTTCTCATTGCTTATTCTCTCCATCACTTCCACTTCAACCCCTTTTTTCCCATCACTTCTCTAGTGGTTGTGTTTGAAAAAATAAATGCTTCTTTTCATATGGTCAATTCAATTTTCACTTTAAGATCCGTTTGGATTAACTTGAGAAAAACTTAAGAAAAAAAAGTGTTTTTCAGAAATCACATTTTTATTTAAAAGTAATTGTAATGAGTAGCAATTTTATGGATAATAACTAAGTGTATAGAAAATTTTTAAGAAAATTGTAAATATAGCAAAATCTATCAGTGATAGACTTCTATCGGTGATAGACTCTTATGATCTATCAGTGATAGACCATTTAGACCAGAAAAGACTATCAGAAGTCTATTATTGATAAACTTTGCTATATTTGCAATATTTTAAAAATGTTGCTATATATGCTAATACTTTGAATATGATTACTATATTTGCAAATGTCCCTTTATTTAAACTCTTTTGATAAATACGGTTTAAAATCTACTTCAAAATCTATTTTGAGTGGTTGTCAAACGCTTCAATTTTTTTTAAAAAAAATGACTTGTTTTTTAAATTAAACACTTGAAAATGTATTCTAAATACACCCTAAATGTTTCCCCTCATATTTTATAATGTTATAGAATTTATTGTATTTTTTTTAATTAAATGACTTTATTTTGATTTCTCTATTTTCCTCTTGACTACAAATTTGGAATCTGTTCATTATTTTTTCTCTTTATTTTCATATCCAAGTTGTGGATATACATCCATAAATAACTTAAAGCCCTTTATTTTCATATCATTTTCTATTATCTTTTGCAATCTCAATTCCCCTTTAATGCTATGTACCATCTCTATCGCTAGATGCTTATTATTATCTTTTATTGGATAGATATCATTAGATGCTTATTTTTAAGTTGACAAAAAATATTATTTAAATAGTTTGTTATTAAATGTATCTATTAAAAAAGGGAAATTTTTTATGAAAATCTTTGTGGACTTTTCCACCCCTTTTCTTGATTTATAGAGTGTGTCATTAACCATTAATTATCAATCATAAATTATTTATTGAACGTTAAAATTTAAATTGATAGAAAAACTTATCTTAGATAAATTAAAATAAAATTTATAATTATTAATAAAGAGTACATGAAATAATTTAACTTTATAACGAATAAATAATTTTTTTAAAAACAAAAATTGGAATCGTCTTTATTAATCTTTCTTAACAATTTTTTCAATAAAAATTATATGATTTGTAAAGAAATAAAGGAATACTATGTCAGAAAGACAGAAAGGTAAATTTTAACTTTATTAATTAAATTTCACCATTAATAAAAATTAGAATTGTTAAAAAAAATTAAATAAATTATTTTAAAGGCGGTGGATTCGAACTACAAATTTTTAATTGCTAACACATATTATACGTCAATTGGGTTATGCTTCCTTTAACTAGTTAAAAAAAATGCACGCATAATTATATATAAATAATTTTACTTTCATTTATAAAATAATATTAAATGTAGTACATGAATTTTTTTTATTAAAAAAAAATAGAATGGTAAACTGTTTTTTACCACTTATATCTTCCCTTATAATTTTTTTTTTTCTTTTTTAAAATTTCGTCTCTAATTTTGGTGACTTTTCTCATATAGAAATTTTGATTTGTCAAAGAGCAAAACCATATGTGGAAGTGTCGTACGTACTGTAATGCAAAGGCCGTCTAATCATTTTCCTTCACTACCAACATGCTAGTTGAGTTGCCACTATTATTTATTGTTTTAGTTACATTTTTTTTTAGTAATTATTGTTATTTTCTCAATTTTTATTAATACTTAAAAATTGGTTAATGTAGACCTACGTTTTAATTTTTGAAAATTAAACTTATAAACATTACTTCTACTTATATACTTTTATGTTTTTGCTATCTACTTTCTACTCGCGTTTTCAAAAATCAAGCCAGATTTTAAAAATTAAAAAAAATAGTAATTTTTATAAACTTATTTTTGTTTTTGGAATTTGATTAAGAACTCAAGTGTTTTGTTCGCAAATATGAAAATTATAATTGAAAAGTTGGAGAAAAATGAGCATAACTTAAAAAATATATAACTAAAATTAAATGAAATCGTTATCAAATAAAACCTTAATTTTTAGTGTTTTATTTAAAAAAAATTATAAACACTACTTCTACCTATTGACTTTTTTGTTTTTGTTATAATAGAATGTTTTAAAAAAGTAGATATGAATATAAATTTGGTTAAATTAAAAGTTTGAATGAGGTTAAAAATAAATAGAGGTTCTTTTTATGGTTTTTTCAAATTCAATTTCTTCATAAATGAAAGTTTCAGATTGAAAATAAAGCTGAAAATTGAGAAAAGTTGGAAATTAGAAAAAATAGCACAGTAAAAAAGCTTCTTCCTTAGTTGGAAATAACATTGGTGTGTGATACTATACAACTAGAGATGTCCACTTTCTCCATAGGGTCGGGACCTTGCGGGGATCCGCTCTGATCGGGGCGGGGAATGGGAGAAGGAGTGGGGGAAAAATTGCCCGAAAGCTAAATAGGGACGGGGACGGGGAATCATTCCTCATCCCCGTTCCTGCCCTCATCCTGTTCCCCGTCCCTGCTTCGTTAAGCTTTTTTATATTTATTATAATAATTTAATTTTATGTTATTTGTTTTTATTATATAAATATTATATTTAATTTTCAATATAATATATACAGCCCCGTTCCACCTGTGGACATCTCTATATATAATTTATGGTAACTAGGATCATAAAATATAAAAAATTTAACTAGCTAATTCCTAAAAAAAATCAAAATTTTCTCAAATTTTAGTTCAAATTGGAGAAAACAATATAATTTAGCATTTTTTTTAATTAAAATTCTACCGTAATGATAGTTTTGCAATGTATATGAAAATTTAAGATAATATTGCAAAATACAAAATTCAGGGTATTTTTTGAATGATTTAGTTATAAATTTTTTATCAGACAAAAAGAAACAATCCATTATTCATAACTATAAAATTATAGCAGTGAAATTTATTATTATATTTCGGTCTGAGCTGTGATATTTAAATCGTTTCTAATTCTTTTAAAAAAAGTGTAAAATGGTTTTACCTTTCAGAAACGATATTAATTGTTTAGTCTCTTTGATTATCAACAGCGGGTGTTTGGTCTAGTGGTATGATTCTCGCTTCGGGTGCGAGAGGTCGTGAGTTCGATTCTCGCAACACCCCATTATTATTATTAATATAATTTTATTATTTTTCAAATTCATTTAAGTTCCCACACATTTACTATTTTAGTCTTTTATTTTGGCAAATTCCCACACATGCCTGTCCTAGTTGGCTAAATTGATTTTGGCTATTTTTCATTTGATTACACAATCAAAATTTTCATATATTTATATCATAGTCACGATCTAAGTTTCATTCGAGATATATCATTTAATCTCATGTTATATTTTAGAGAAACAGTTCTATATTATATATATATGATATTTTATATTCTCAGATACACATATTAATATGTATACAAATATTTTTAGTTTAACAATTGTAAAGGTGAAGAATTGAACTATTGATCTTTAAATAATAATTAGTATCTTAGCTATCGAGCTCATAGTATTAAATTTTTGTCGACATGTCGATATTTCCATCGATATTTCAATATTTTTATGTATTCGATATCAACATGAGGGGTGAATCAATATTTTCGTTATATCGTAGAAAAATTCACGAAACATAAAACAATAAGTAACAAAATGTCACTCATTTAAATACAATCTAAATAATAGACATGTTAACTTGAATTACTAATTCAATTTTAAATTTTTTGTTTTTATAAATTTTCTAGAAATATCCATCGAAATCGACGTTTTACCGATATTTCCATCGAAATTTTCATAAAATTAAGCCGGCCTCAATATTTTTGTCAACATCGAAATTTTAAAGGAAAATAAAAGAAAAACAGAGTACAGTGCCCTCTTGATACCCAAAAATCTGGCCACCTCAATTTGAAAGGAAGAAAAATTAATTTAAGTTGCATTAATTTTCACTATTAATTTTTAATTGAACTAATGCATCCGTCAGAGTTATGCTCACTTTGCTCAATTTGCGATACATGTGACAATTTTATTATCTACCATCAATTTAAGTTTTGCTAATTCTCTATTAATTTTATTAAAATAAATGATGAAAAAAAAAACTCAAAAAATCATGTTTTGACCAAATTAATTTTAGTTAATGTATTAAAATTGACTATGGAAATATTTTTTTTAAACAATTCTTCAAACGAAAATTTACCGTGAGATAAAAATTATAATATTTTTTTAAAATTTAAAGTGAAAATTGATATATGACTTACAAGTTCAGGCTTAAAAATCAAGATTTCTCCCTTTTTATCATCTATTTTTCACATATTTCTTCTAACAAGTATTAAATTATAATTAAAAAAATCTAAAATTATTAAATTAAAAAAATGGATCTAATCTTTTTTTAAATGATTCTCCACTAAGAAGATCCCCAATTTCCTGTGGCTTCTTCGTCACCTTGCCAGACATACAAATGGGATCTCACAACGTGAAAACACAAAATTTTCCCAGTGGATTTTAAAATATGTGTTTTAAGAATATATATATATATATATATATATATATATATATGTGTGTGTGTGTTATTTCTAGCAAGATTATAAATAGCAGTTTAAGTTAAAAATTAAAATCTCTCTACTTCCACATGTTTTTTTTAACTAAAAAAAATTGGAATAGAAATTTCAAAACTTTTATATAAAACAAAAACTAAGATACACATATTTTTTTTAAGAACAACTAACCAACAAAATCTCAAAAGCTTCCAAATATTTTTTTTGACATGTAGTCAAATATATTTCTAATATGCAAATGCTATATAATTATATAATGATGGCTAAGAATCTTTTTTAGTACTTTATTTACATGGAAAAAAAAAAACTCAAAATTGAATATAGCCCTTACAACTTTTGTGTATATTCTATTTTTGGTTTTTTTTTTAAAAAAAAAAAACAATCAAACGTTCAATTCAGTTCATAGAATTTCTGTAACTAAACATTTTTGTCTTTGTCAATATTATTATTGTAAATTACTTCACGAAAATTTAAGATGGACTCAAATTTATTATTAAGACATAACTCAACTAATTTAAAGTATAATAAACTCTTATATTAGAGATTTAGACTATCATTTTATGCCTTTTATTTGAACTAAACAAAAACTATGTATGTACCTTTCTTTAAAAGTTTAACACGATAGATTTATATATGATATTTAAGACGGTGTGAAAGTGATTTTGAAATGGTTAAAACATTTTTTTTTAACGAATGCGATCATTTTTACCTTAAGAATAGTTTTTGTTAAAAAGTTTGCATCTTCAACGTAGATTTTAAAATTATATTAATTTTCTAATAAGTTTGAAAATTTTTATACTACTATAAAAAATTTCAAACTTGTTGACAAAAAAAAAAAAAAAAATCATTAAATTCACGTTCTTTCAAAAAAAGAAAAAACATAAGTCTCAAAGATCCTATATTGTGAAATTGATTTGTAGAGTTAAAATAGTTAATCAAAATTTAGCTGCAAAGTTTAAGCTTGTTTTTTAATATAAAAATTTAAAGTTCTAAATCTATGGAAAATGATTATAAACCGAAAAAATATCAAATTATTTATAAATGTAAAAAATTTTTACAATCTATTGGTAATAAACTGCGATAAAATTATATTGCAGAACAGTAAAAAAAATTTTATATTTGTAAATAGTTTGACTCGTTTTTCTATATTTAAAAATAGCTCTAAAGACATGATTGGAAAGTTAAATTCAAATAGTTTTATTTTTTAAAAAAATAAAAATAGATCAAAAAAAAAATCGTACAAATAAAAAGAAGGGAAAAAGAAGAAGAAAAGCGGGGTGGAATTTAAATTTGAAAACAGTCAGTAATTTAAGATAAGCCGTTGAGTCCGACAGTTCAACGGGTTTATTCCGAAGACGGAAGCTTTGGATAAAGCGTAAAAAGCCATTTTTGCCGCTGCTGACCTGGCTCTCCCGGCTTTTCCTGGCCGGCGCCACCGCTACCGTCGGCCGTTATTTCTGCCGGTAATAAGATTTTTTTTTCCCCACTTAATAACCTATTACCGAATGGTACTTACGAGGTCAAAATGCTACCAATCTCAAAATTGTATTTTTCCTTTCTATTTTAGTTAGTTTTAGGAAGTTCCTATAAATTTTAAAATTAGTTTGAAAATAATTTTTATGGAAATTAGTTATGCAATGACCATGAGTTTCATGCAAATATATATATATACACCCACAATTGTGTTAAATATTCTAAAATTTATATAGAAATAATAGTGAAGACTAAATCAAGAAAACTTAACAATAGATTAACATTATAGATAAACTTTAAAATTTATTGAAAGTACATTGATCGAATTTGAACATTTGAAGTACATGAACTAAAATGAAACTCATAGTACACGAACCAAAATAATATTTTAATTACCATTTGATTTTTATAGTTCATGGAGATCAATCTTCAATCTATTCTCTATATAAATCCACGATTTCAAAAGTTTTAATATAACCTCGATTGTTTAATTGAATTGTGAATTATTACTGTATAAAATATGCAAGACGGTTTTTTTTTTGTTTTGATTACAATGTAAAGTCATTTATATAATTATCTATTTATCATATATATGCAACAAATAGAAAAGAAATCAGTGTCGTTAAGTCAATCACACTTATAAAAAAGTATTGTAGCCAACATGAGCATAATTCTAAACTGACATGAAGTTTATATTTTCGATCGAGAGATCATATATTCAAATCATCCACCAGGCATATTAAAAACTTAAAAAAAAAAAATTAAAAGGACAAATTGATAGACATAAGCAAAGAGGGAAAAAAAAACATAATGAACCATTGGATTGCCATTACCAAGAGGTGGATGACAATTTAAGTGAAAGTTTACCTAATTATGATTAATCATACTTTGCTTGAATTTGAGTGTTACCAAAGAATGTAATTAAGCAAAATTCAACCTTTTCCCCATCTTCTTAATCAATAACCCTACTAAAAGAAATTAGATTACAACATCACAACCCTATGAAATACCTTTATAACCTTAGCCAACCAACTCAATCTTTTATGTTATAATTGTATCATTGAATTTAATCATTCCTTCCACAAGATCAATCATACCAATATTTATACCAAACTTTGGCTCGCGTTCTAATAATGTAACAGGGTGCATCTTTGCGATTTTTTTAATTCTCTTAAAATAAGGTGTGTATGACTTGAAATGTTTAGATTTCACTCTATTTTCTTTTACACGGTCTGGTAATAGACGAGAAGAAATTGAAAATGTTGCATATTGTTATTATAATATCAAGTTTTTTTGGGCTCATTTTTATTTCCAAAATTATGCATTGAGGATGTTAATTGTATTATGTAATAGGTATTAACATTCCTATCAACCATCACATCCGAAACAATAAGAAAATATACGTATTATAATATTAAGAAGTAAGGATTTTCAGGTAGAAACGTCTCCAAGATAGAGTATGGACAATGGATGATGCTTCCGTCTTCATCCCCGCCCTCATTTAATTTTTTGTTAAATTTTGTAGAGATTAAGGTCAGGATTTTCCACCAAAAATTTTAAATTGTCAATAATTCACATCGCGAAATATTATTTATTTATTTAATAAATAAATTAAAAGTTCTTTTCACTGAATTCTCAATCTGGTTTCTGGTCGGAAAAAAGTATATTTAAATTATCAAGTGACCTAATATATCTCAAATGTTTGTTTATTGTTAATGATGAGACATCTTAGACAGTGATATGATAGGTAAATATTAACTAATTTTACTCCCTCTTACACACACTTTTATACAATTTTTTTGTTCATTTATTTGATCCTTGGATATCCATATGATATTTATTTTTAAAGTTCAACAATAAAAAAACATAAAAATCAAGCCATTAATCTTTAAGATAGTATCAAGTATCTTATCCATTAATTATAGTGGCTATATGAGAAAATAGTTAACACCATGTTACTGGCTTGAATGTAAACTTTAAGGACGATTATAAAAAAGTAATAACAAACGAAAACTAAAATAAACCATTAGATTGCAAATATTATTTTATTGGTATAAATATTAAATATTTTGAAATTTAAATATTTGGAATTATTAATGTTCATATTTGAATATGCATGATAATTAATATTTGAAATTTAAATATTTGTGTTTGTTTTATTAAGATTAAATAATTACTTAATAAAATGTAAGAGAAAGTCATGAATATTAGTTGAAATTTATTAAGTTTAAATAATATATTTATATTTAATACTTATTTAAAATTAGTTAATAGTGATTTATTTATATTAATTCATTAATTACTTAGGTTATGTTTTACTGCTAATCACTGTGGTATAAAAATTTTACTTATATGAAGGATATTAGAAAATTAATAATTTCCTAATTAATAATATTTTAAGTTTTAAAACGTGAAATTCTAAAAATAAATAGAAATATTAAATGTTGATTTGAAATTTCGAAACCGGTATAACAGACAAACTCGAGTTTAAAGAGTATACCGTAACATTTGAAGTTAGTAGTCAATTAAAATAGACACGCGTACATACGATTAAAACTTATCTTGAATCCTTGATTGAGACATGCTAATTTTCAAACACATTTAATAATTTTATTAAGAAAGAGAATAAAAATTAAAAGAAAAAAAAAAGGTCCAAATCAAATAATTGGGTTTCTGTTAATTAGAGCAGCCAGCAGGGCGCAGATTGATAGGGAAGTTGATGAGATGGAGGGTTGTGATCTGACGTGGAGATGTGAAAACGGTGGACTTGGAAGCAGAGGATTCCACCCCACTACAGTTTTTGTCAAATCCTGTAAATTCAGATAAGACATCGTTGTAAGACAAGTTCTGGAGACACGTGGCTCTGCTGGATTGGTCCGCCTTTTAATGCCTTCATCTTCCTCTGTCACCACCTGTCATTCTTCTCAGTTCTATAAATTTAATTAAATTTTATTTATTCAAAAAAAGAATATCTTAATTAATAATTACAGTTCATTCTTTTTCTTTTCTAATAATACTTCACATTTTCAACGTTAGATGAGAAGTTCTTATTAAAGTTTTTGTTTCGAGTTTTCAATCCTTTTGTCTTCTTTAGTTTAGAGAAGTCATCTAGATGCTTTTAAAAAATATCTTTATTAACTCGTAGTTTTTCTCAATTTCTTTGGAAGAATTAACAAAATTAAATCTTGATGAAACTAAAAAAAGAAAAATACTTGGACTTCTTTGATAATGATAATATTTTGGATTATTCAAATTTTACCATATAAATATTTAAATTTGTTCTTTACTTGTTAAAAGTGATTTTAGAAAAGTAGTTTTTAAAATGATTTTTTTTTTTAATTTGACTTAGAACTCACGTACGTCTTCTTTCTAATATTTAAAAATCATAGTAAATACTAATATTATTGTGGGGTAATAAGCAAACTTTTTAAAAATAGAAAACTAAATTAAAAACGATTTTTATCAAATTGAACTTAGAAAATTAAAAAAGAATTAGTTGAGTTAAAAACAAGGTAGATGGTGAGTAATACAATGTAGCCAAGGTTGAATATACCGAGATTTCAATTTTACGTAATAAAAAAGAAAAAGAAAAATAAAAGAGATTTCAATTTTATAATAAAGTATCGATATTTACTAATATTTAAGAAAATTAAAAAAAATGTATTTAAATTAATAATTACATTGTTCTTACTTTCAATATAATCAGTGTATATTTTCTTTTTGAGATTAATAGATTGTTTTTTTTTGTGGTAGAATAAACTGTAATATGTTTTTGAGTTGTTATAATTGAAATAAGCTAAAATCACAATAATTCAATTAGTATACAAAATTCTCTCATAATAGATTGGTTGCAATAAATCCAACCTAATTTAATTATTGTTCATTTGGATAGACAAACTTATTGCTTAAATTAATTATTACATTTAGCCTAAAACATCACTCAAATCCTTTCTCAAAACGAACAACCTTTTATTATTATTATTTTAATTATTATTATCTTTATTTGTAATTAGCATTCTCGAATGAACAACTTGGCTGCAACGGGAAAAAATGCTTCAACTTTAGTCAATCCTTATACTTCTGTCACTTTTCAACTGCTAAAAAAAAACATAACTATTATATTTGTAAATTTTGTGTTGATGTTTATACATTAGTTAAAATTCCGTAAAAATTAAGTTTATTTTCTCCTATTAATTTTTTACAATAATTTTGACTTCTTTGGAGTAAATTAAATAGTTAAACTTTTAATTAAATATAAAAAACAAGATTTTTTTTTTTAGTTTTCAAAACTTGACTTGATTTTTTAAAATATTGATAGAAAGTATATAGCTAAACAAGAACTTTAGAGTAGAAAGAGATGTTTGTATGCTTATTTTTTAAAAATTAAAAAATAAAAAATAAAATAGTTACCAAATAAGGACATAGTTCTTACCAACAACCTTTGTCGTTAAATAACATATTAATTTCTATATGAAATTGGCCTAATTAATTTAAGTCTACAATTTTTTAGTACAACAATGTGAGATTGAAATATTTGAACTTTTAACTTCAAAGAAAATGAGTTTATACCACCTTTAACTTAAAAAAATAGAAAAAATATCAATTTACACCTCTGCATTTTGGGGTTGTATCAATTTAAACTATGAACTAACAATTGAATCAATTTAAACTCTGACCTTTGTAAGTGTATCATACACGCCCTTCATTGTGTTTTGTTTGGACGAACATTATGGGAGACTTATAACTTTATCGATTAGACTCTTAAACTTTCATAAACGAATCAATTTATACTATCAATTAATATATCATTTTTGAAATTGTTCACACATTAATTCTAAATAGCCATCTAATTAATCTGACATTTGAAGAAGTCTACACAAGTGTAAGAATGAAATGCATGCAATTAGTTCACTTATAATAATTTAAGAGTTCAAATGCAACCATTGTATCTTTTGTACGTACCTTATCATTTAAACTAAGCTTGAAGGAGAAAGGTGTTAATTGATACACTTATAAAATATTAGAATTTAAATTGATACAATTTAGTGATAAATTGTTTTTTTTAAAAAAAGAGTAGATACTTAATGAAAGATAAATCCATCCACTAATATTGCTCAATAAATTTTATTTTTCAATTGAAATTTTTACTTCAAAAATATATTTACCTTAACTTAAAAAACACAATATATACTAAATTTAGTTAAACTCGATGAGATTTGAAGATGAATTACAAGTTTTGAGCAATGAAGCTTTGAAGTGTCTCCAATTTATAATAACCTATTTATTAAGTATAGAAATTTTAAAAAAGTATTTAATAGGCTATGATAATATTATTTTTATGCCTAATAAGAGATAAATGATAAAAAAATATCAATACATTGTATATGTCCACGGTGTATAAGAAAAAGGGAATAAAATTACTTAAAATTTATGTATATCTGACCCTTAAAATTTTTAAATTATATATTTAGTCTCCAACTTTTGAATTTCTTAATATTCACGGATCTATAAGACACAAAAACTGAACGTTTAGAGTTTTGTTAGACGTATAATTCAAATTTATTTCTACCGAATCAATTATCTTTCAAATTGTTGAATTTGTTAGAGATATATTTGACATAAAATTAAATTTTCTAAAAGCTTATTAAACTATTTTAAAAAAAAAATACTTAGGTGTAGCCCATCTAAGTCTATACTCCCATTTCCTTACCCATATGAAAAAAAAAATTTAAACAAAAATTAAATGACACACGACAACTTTTAATTGGGTGCCATAGATAGGTGCTCTATGGCTTTACTTAAGTTTTTTCTTTTAAAAAATGCACAAGCTAGACTAAGAGCATGTTTGAGAATAATTTTAAAATGACTAAAATCATTTTTAAAATCACAGAAAAATATGTTTTTAATCATTGAAAACTAATTTTAATGATTGAAAATTGTATTTAAAAGTGTAAAATTGAATATTAAATTAATTTTGAGTGATTAAAATTTGTTTTTGAGTAATATTATTTAAAAGTGATTTTAATTTTAAAATTACTCCCACACATGTCCTAAATAGATACCAACTTCAAAGTTGATGACTAAAATGGTAATTTAACATAAATAAATATAATTTGAAATGATAGTGGAATTGACACAAATAGCAAGAGGGGCGTGGAATTTTCAATTTTGTTCGAGGATAGGAAGCCGAGGAAGAAGAAGAAGACCACTACTCAGAACGAAAACAGGTCCTTTTCTTCTTCGCTTGCAAATCGTTGGCTTTCAAAATTAGAAAATATCCAAATTCTCTCTCTACTCAATACATTTTCTTCATTCTCTCTCTAAACTCCATTTTCACTTCTTCTTCTTCTTCTCTTCAACTACCATTTTCTCTCTCTGTTTGCTTCTTCATTCCTCCAAAGCCAGCCAATAGAAGAAACAATTTTAAAAGAGAAAAAAAACACCATAAAAAGAGAGAGCAAATAAGAAGTGATGATAGTCACGTCTTACCTTCCCAAGCCCTTTCTTCAATCCAACTCTACTTCTTTTTCCATACCCAAATCTTAGTTTTTCGTAGACCCAAATTAATCTTCCAAAAAGGGTTAACGAAATCGAAGACTAATTCCTCTTTTCCCCAACCCAACTAATTTTATTTTACTTTTTTTTGGGTTTCTTTAAAAATGACAGACGTACTCCAACGATCCCCATCTCACTTCCCTTCACCTTCAAGCTCTTCCACAGCCAATGATGGTCCGCACCCACATACCCTTATTAACAGTCCCACCATAAACCATTGTCTTCAATTTCATTTGGGTTCTGAGGAAGAAGAAGAAAGGGACAGAGAGGGAGATCAGCTGTCTCTATTGACATTTTTGGTTGCTGCTTTTAGGAAGTCTTTAATTGGGTGTAGAAGTACTAGTAGTGGAAGCGCTAGAGCTGCTCAAAACCTCTCTTCAATGGAAATTGGATGGCCTTCTAATGTTAGGCATGTTGCCCATGTCACCTTTGATCGTTTCAATGGCTTCCTTGGCTTGCCTGTTGAGTTTGAGCTTGAAGTTCCTAGAAGAGCTCCTAGTGCAAGGTCTTTAATCTCTAACCCATGTCTTGCTTTTGTAATTTTTTTTTCTCTATTCATGATTTTGTGGACTAGATAATGGATGTGATGGAAGAAATTCTGCTTCTATTTAGATTGAGTTTGGGTTGTCTGATTTAGGTAGCTTTGACCTCAACTTGTGTTCATACTGCTTTAATCCTCTGTGTCAAATCATTGCATCTTGAACCATGAACATGTAAAGCTCAAAGGGAATCATTCTGAATGATTCGAATAATTGATGAAGATTGGTCTATTTATCACCTACTCTGTTATTTGTGAACAATAATTGTTTTGGGGGAAACAAACCTTTTGTCCTTTTTGGAGTTCAATTGAATTGTGGATGGATGTAATGTGTATGAACTTGGCTTAGGGAATGGTTAAATCACTATATAGCATTCTAACTGACAATCTATGGTTTTGTTTTAAATTCAACTTCACTTGATGATAAGCCAGTTGAAACTTTCAATCAAGGATTTAATGGTCTTGTGCTTAATTGTGATATGTTTTGTATTATTTTGGCTTTACATAATCTGAAGATTAACTTTGAGATGTTTCCTCTTTTCAACGGGGGAATATATCTATTACTTCTGCCTGTGCAAATTGGCCAATAACAAATTATAACCATATTGTTTAAAACTTGAAGAACTTGTACTTAGTTTGCTGTAAGCATTCCTCTACCTTAGTGCTTTGTTTGATTCCTTTGGGCTTAGGACTGTGATTGTTCTCTATTGAGTTCCTATGGAGGTAGAAATTTTTTTTAGGTTGCTGTTGTAGGAAAGAAAGCTAGATCTGATACTTCCTTTTCTGCTGTTTCATCATACAAAAACTACTATTACTACTAGTGATATAAATAGTATTGCTCCTCTTGATAAAGAAAGCTTTTATTTGCAGTGCAAATGTTTTCGGTGTTTCTACAGAATCGATGCAGCTTTCCTTTGATTCGAGAGGAAACAGCGTCCCCACGATACTCCTGTTAATGCAGAAACATTTGTATACTCAAGGAGGCCTGGAGGTATTAAGATTATTATTTTATTCATTTACTTTTTCCTCTTGTCATTTGACAATTTCGGGTAGAAAATGAATTGTTGATCTAAACCTGTAGGCAGAAGGAATTTTCAGGATTACTGCTGGGAACAGCCAAGAGGAATTCGTACGGGACCAGTTAAATCGAGGTGTGGTGCCAGATGGTGTTGATGTCCACTGCTTGGCAGGTCTCATAAAGGTACTACATGGTTGATGACTAATGACAATTTGTTCTCGAGCACTATTATGCTATGCTATTATTAACCGTTGGTAACCGTCATCTTATCCTTCGATTATCAATTCTTCGCCTCTCTTGTATGCATTCGCCATTCATCTCGTCTCTTAGAATTAACTCGGTGTATAGAAAGAATACTGAGATGACTTTGCATTTATTATAGGCCTGGTTTCGAGAACTTCCAACTGGTGTGTTGGATTCCCTCTCACCAGAACAGGTGATGGAGGCGCAGACTGAAGAAGAATGTGCTGAGCTAGCAAGAGTCCTTCCCCCTACAGAAGCTGCACTTCTTGATTGGGCAGTAAACTTAATGGCTGACGTCGTGCAGTTCGAACATCAGAACAAGATGAATGCCCGTAATGTCGCTATGGTTTTTGCCCCCAATATGACTCAAGTGAGTGAAGATTTTAAAAAACATGAATTACATTTCCTTAATCCCTTGTTTGAACTTTAGATAGGATCACATCTTTTAAATCTTAGTTATTAGATGATGAAAAGGCCAAAAAACTGGAAGTCACTATAGGCTTGGTAATTATGCTCCAAAAAGACCATACTTGTGTTAAATATTCTATGGTTGGACACTGCTGCCCTTATCATTATTCGTTAGATGCTTCAATCCTGATTCTGGTGCACACGGACCTAATCGCATTTGTGTACTTGCGGTCGAGGCTCTTATCATTCATTATTCATTAGATGCTTCATTCCTGATGTGTAATATGTACTCATCTATTCTTGCAGATGGCAGATCCTTTAACTGCCTTGATGTATGCAGTCAAAGTGATGAACTTCCTCAAGACTCTCATTGAGAAGACACTAAAGGACAGAGAAGATTCTGTTGTAGAGTCAGCTCCCGTCTTGCGCTTAAATCCATCAGATGAGGATGGGCACCAAAGTGCATCACAGTTGTATCAAGACGAACAAAATGAAGTCGAGACCGATGAAGCTGAAAATGAACAAGTATTTGTAACTGAAGAACCTGCTTCTGAGAGTCCCCTTCATCCAAGTGAAGATAATTGTACAGCTAAAACTGGGTCACAAAATCTTCTATCTTCCATTGAAAACATCATTCCAGGAGGAAGCCAGTTACTAGCTAACAACTGTCCCTGCGAAATCGTATCGGAAATAAACTCTTTGGTAAACGAAGAACAGGAAAGTGGTCTTGCAAGCCAAGTCAGGACCCCTCAAAGTTGTCGAAAGAATAACCTCGATAGATCGAACAGTTTGAATCTGAAGAAAGGCACCAAGAAGGTGAATGAATCAGTGAAGGTTCACACAACAGGTGCTGCACAAAGGGTGGGCAAGAAAAATGGAATTGTTGGGCGGTTGAACTCGAGGACGGAGCTAGCTGAAGCTTGGCGTTGAACGAACGGAACAGAATTACACGCATTGAGTATGGTTCTCTCTCTTTCATTTTATGCTGGTGGGGAGTGGTGATAACTGTTTAAAATATGGCCTTTTAATTTTGTTGCTGTTGAGATGGTGTGTATGAGTTTATCTATACATTCAAATGTGCTTCTGGTTGCAGTTTCTTGACCCTGTATTGTTGACAGCCCTAACTAACATATTCTTTTCTTCTGCCTTTTCTTTTACCTCATATTGCTCAATACTCTACTCATTGGTCTCTAACCTCTCACCCTTTTTCTTACCAGATCCATTTTTTAGAAGTACAAATCTAAGAATAATTCCGGTTGAATAGATTTTGTTGGTTCGGTTCGATTTTGATTAGTTTAGATCTAACAATTAGTTTTTTGTTTTTGAAAATTAAGTTTTTGGTTCTTCGTTATGTTATCTATTGTTTCATAATGGTTTCAAAATCCATACCAAAGTTAAGAAAACAAACACAATTTTTAAAAACATGTAATCAAATGAAACGAGACTTTAATAATTAGATTTGGTCGAGCCAAACTGATAAAATCTTCAAACAAATTGGTTTCAATGTCGATTTTGACATGGACTCTGAATTGACCAACTACCTACTCTGTTAAGTTGTGGGTTGAAGATAAAGAAAGAAGAAAGAGAAGGCACCAACAATCTTCGAGTCATTGTCACACCCGTTTTAGATGTCAATTTCTTTCTAACATTCTAACTAATTTCTATGTCAAGAGTAGTTTTGCAATTTTTTTGAAAGGTCAAGAGTTATATTGTAACTTTAGAGAAAGTGGATAATTTTTAAATAAATGGCAAGGTTTCATTTTTTTTTAAAATGTAGTCGGTCTATATTTAGAGTGACAAGGATAATATAATGAGAAATTACTATAAACAAAAAAGATATCAAACTATTTACAAATATAGAAAAATTTCAACGCTCAAGCGATAGATTTTATTGTGATCTGTCGCTGATAAACAGTAAATTTTTTTTATATTTATAATTAATTTGACTGATTTTTTTATATTTGAAAACAACTTTAATAAAATCAAGAGCTCTTTTCAAATATAAAAAAAGAGTCAAACTATTTACAAATATAAAAAAGTTTTACGATCTATCATTGATAGATCGCGATAGAATTCATTTGCTCGCTTGAGCGATAGAAAGTGATAGAATTCTACCGCGGTCCGCTTGAGCGATAGAAAGATATAGAATTCTATCGCAATCTATCACTGATTGATAGTAAAAATTTTCTATATTTGTAAATAGTTTGCTATTTTTTCTGTTTATAGTTTTAAGCAAATGATGAAATCAAATATACTTTAATTTTACGCAATAACTCAATACAACTACTTGCCCTCAAAAAAATAAGAAAAAAAAACTCAATACAATTACCTCAGATTATTCTTCCTCACACTTCTGTTATAAATAAAAAATTTCAATATATATATTTAATTTGGATGAAAAGAAAATGATACGTGAATAGTCCAAATTTTTTTTTTTTAATACATTTATTATAATTACTGAAATTTTGTTTTCCAACGAAAAACAGCCAAACAAGGAAATCTGGACGGCATTCACGGGACGTTGACGGTTAATAAAAGAAAGTAGTTCCTGATTGGTAGTTAATTACATTTGAACCACTAGATTGTCCCCACGTGTCACAGTAACCCTTCAACTTGAAAGTGAATATAATTATCGAAGCCAATAAGTTTGTTTTTCGTTTCTGTTTTCTCCAACCTAAGAAGAAGAAAAAGGAAAAAAAAAAAATTAAAAATTTTTTAAAATAAAAACAAAGGAAAAAAAAAAAATAATAAAAAAAATGGCGAGCCAAGGAAGAGATGGGGAAGGGTTTCCGGCTGTGGACGTGGACAGAGAATTAAATCCCGGCCACAACAAGCACGTTGAAGTCGATCCCATTTCCTCTCAAGTTGATGTATCTTTGGAAGTTAAGGTAAGTTTTCTCTCTTAGAAATTAATTTTTTTTTTTTAGGGCACATTCCAAAAACTACTCTAAAATACGGTGGTAATTGTAAACTTATAATTATCCACGCAAATTTTTAACTATAAAAATTAAGCTTTTAAATTTATGCAAATATTTAAATTATGTAAGTTTGAGGTTTAATTTCAATACTGGTATAAATTTTAGGGCTTAATTTTTATAGTTTTAAATACTACTTTGGTCTCTATACTTTTGACTTTTGTTCATTTTGGTTTCTGTACTTTTAAAATGTTCATTCTAGTTCCTATACTTTCAACTTTTGTTCATTTTGATCCATGTACTTTTAAAATGTTCATTTTGGTTCTTACCCTTTTAACTTTGGTTCATTTTGGTCCTTCAACTTTCAAAAAGTGACCATTTTCATACCTTAAAAATGAAATAAAAATGAAAATAGAGGGACCAAAATGGTCACTTTTTGAAAGTACAAAGACCAAAATGAATATTATGAAAGTATAGGGACCAAAATGAACCAAAGTTAAAAGTATAGAGACCAAAATGAACCAAAACAAAAAATATAGGGATCAAAGTAGTATTTAAACCATTTTTATAACTAAAAATTTAAAAGTAGTTTTCTTAACTTGAAAAAAGTATTAAAAAGTTTCAAATTTGTTTGATAACTATTTGATTTTTTTTTTAAAACTATGTTTGTTTTCTCACAATGATTTTTTAAAAATCTTTTCTACTCGAAATATTTAAATTCATATAGCAATTTCTTTAAAATTAAAAATTATCTGTCTAATGTACAGTCTAATTTTAAGAAAAAAGAATGTGAGAAGATTGTATATGTGAAAGTTAGATTACAAGCCAAAATCGTGTATTTAAATTACAAATTAAACTCATAAACTTTTAATTTTGTATCTTATCAATATTTTTTAATTTATTGACCTTATAATACAAAATAAAAATTGAAATCATAGTAACTAGTTACTAATTAGAGAATCTATTAAATAGAGTTTAAATATCGACTAAAAATGATAATTTAAATGATAAAAGTTTCTAAGATGAGAGAGAAGAGTTAATTAGAGAATTGAAAAATAATTTGTGAGACTAATTTCAGGAACATGAGAAGAGAAAAGAAGCGGAAGAAGAACGAAATCGAGCGAAAAAGAAGGAAGCAATGCAGACATTAAAGATTACATTCATCGTCTCCGGCGCCATTGCTGCCGTAGCGGTGGCCGCCTTCGCCATTGTTAAAAAATTGCGGGAAAACTGATTCGTTTTTCTTTTAACTTTCCTCCTCCCTCCTCTAACTCCAAAATTTTCTTTTCCCTTTGTTTTTGTTTTTGTTTCTCTATTGTTTGATGTGTGTTGTTTAATGGGAAAAGAGTAAAAAAAAAAAAAAAGTGATGGTGAGAAAATGGTTTTCTTTTGTTAGATTATCAAAAGAAAGACAGATTTTTACTTTTTTTTTTTTTTTTTTTTTTTTTTTTTAAATATATGTTGTTTACATGATTTTATATTATAAATATATATAAACCCTACTTGAGCATTGTTGGTGTCTCTTCATAATGCTTTCTTCACCGTTAGTTTCTTAATTTGTACTTAAAAAAATAAAAAATAAAATATTTCACATTAATTAATTTGGATGTCTTGACTTTTTACTATTTTTCTTCAAATAATAATTTATTGGCCTAATGGTATTGGAAACATCTAAAAAAGAGCTAAAGAACTAAGGAGTTGTTGGTTTAATCCATAGTGGCTACCTAGTACCTAGGATTTAGGGTAAGTTGGCAGCGTGCCTTTTGTAGGGTTGGGTGGGTTAAAATTTTATATATTTGTAAATAGGTATAAACATGAATATAAATTAAAAAGATCTATAACTTAGTTTGGAAGTAAAAAAAAAAAGGTGGTTTTTAAATATAGAAAAGTTAGTCGAAAAATTTTACAGTCTATCAGCGATAGGATTTTATCTCGATTTATCACTGATAAATAGTGAAATTTGTCTATATTTATAAATAGTTTGATATTTTTTCTGTTTATAGTAATTTTTTTTTTAAAAAAAACTCAATTGATCATTTAAATAATTTTTAAAAATTTTGTTATTTACAAAAATATTCATCAATTTTAATATTTTATTAATATATATATATACATCGATATAACCGTAAAATTAAAATTTCGATGTTGAAATCAACATTGATATTTTATATCTAACGCACCTTTCATACATGTGAGCAATCAAACTAAATAAAACACATAGTTTGGAATCATTTTACAAACTGTCAACCAGTTTAGGAACCAAGAAACAATTTTTAAAAGGGCAAAAAAACTTCACAATTAGGCAACTACATTAGAGAGAGATTCAAAAACATTATATTTATATATATGTATTTTGTCTTATTTAAAAACATAAGCAATTATCAAATTTTAGTTGTCCCATGAAATTTTCTATTGAATAGTGAGGAAGTAATTTTTTTTTTTTTTTTTTTTTTTGGAGTAAGTGGAAGTAAGGAGATTTGAACTACCGACTCATAATTACTAACACACTCGTATGTTAATTGAGCTATGCTCCTGGCGTAAGTAGGTAAATTTTGTTCAATTTTGAGACTAAAATCACATTTTTATTGAACATTTGATATTTTAAATTAATTAATAGACATTAACATTAAAGACGAAAAATGAGTATTTAAGGAAAAATCAAGGTTACAAATATAAATTTTGAAACTTAGAGGCCAAATTGAGGAAATTTTAAATCTCAAAGATAAAATTATAACATTTTGAAATATAAGGATTAAATTGAAACCAAACTCAAAATATGGACTAAAAGTCTAATATTTTGAAACTCAAGGATCCAATAAAAACTAAGTCCAAAAAGTAATTTTTCCTATTTTATGTCATTTGTTTTTTTTTTTTTTTAAAAAAAAACTTATTCTTTTCTTCAGTTCGTCGTTCTTGTCATGTCCTACCCATTTGAAAGCGGTCCAGAAAATGTAGAACCCATCTTCATTTTCTTCGCGCGCTTTCTGAGAAACCAACGGAAAAATGTGCATCTCTCTGCAATCTTCTCTTCTTCTTTCAAAAACTCAGATTCTGTTCTTCAGTCCCAAACCAACTTCTCTTCATTTCTCCAGATTCGAACCCAAAATCCCAAATCTTCGTATCCCTACGAAACCATTATCATTCAAATCCGTCAATTCCACCAATTCCTCTAACCCCACAATCGAACATTCTCAATCCCAATCGCATCGGCCTCTTCTTCACAGTTTTCAGACGTTCAAAGCCCTAATTCCCTATATTCTCACTCAGCGTATGCATATCCTTGCTGGTTGGCTCTGTAGTATTGTCTCCGTTTTCTCTCTATCCCTACTCGTGCATAAGATTGGGAGCTTTTCTTCGATTATCGACAAGACCGATGCAATTAAGTTGTGGGATCAGGGTCTGATTTTGGGGATTTTGGTGTTCTCTCGTTTCGTTGCGAGTTACTGCCAAGAAGCCTTCATTTGGGATGCGGCGTTGAATGCCATTTGCGAAATCCGTGTTCGTGTTTTCGAGAGAGTTCTGGCGATGGACTTGGATTTCTTTGAAGGTGGGACTGGTGTTTCGTCTGGCGATATTGCTTACAGGATCACCGCGGAAGCCTCGGATGTGGCGGATACTGTGTATTCTCTCCTGAATGTGAGTGAAATCAAGTTTAATATCTTCCTTTTTGCACATTCCTCTTTCAACTTCAACTTGTGGACGATTAACTACATGTATTGTGAATTTTAATGAACTGGTATAATTTGAATGTTTTAGAAATGGAAACTTAATCATTTGGTTCTTAACTTTTTAGTTTTTATTTGTAGTTTCATTTATGTTACAGACCGTACTGCCCAGTATGTTGCAGTTGTCAGCAATGGCGACCCAAATGTTAGCTATTAGCCCTGCCCTATCCTTGATTTCAGCTATGGTAAGAATTGGAAAGAAAACAGGAGTTTTCAGATTATCTTGTTTTGAATGTTTCTTTGCAGTGTTTCTCAGGGGAATCATATAGTGAGTCTGATTAGCTTTACCCGATCTTAGGTTATTCCATGTGTAGCTCTTGTCATTGCCTATCTTGGTGAGAGACAACGTCGAATATCTAAAATGGCGAGTTTGAGCGTTGCTAATCTTTCATCCTATCTTAATGAGGTATATCTTCACTAAAAGTATACTCAGTGTATTTTTCCCAGGTGAAAGTTTAATCTAAATCATGTTTGTGAATTCACTTCTCAAGACCAATGATTAAGTTATTTTTTTAATCTTTGTGATCATGTAATAGGTCCTCCCAGCATTTCTTTTTGTGAAAGCTAACAGCGCAGAGTTTTGTGAGAATATCAGGTTTCAGAGGCTTGCTCGTACTGACCTGTATGAACGTCTAAATAAGAAGAAGATGAAGGCTTTTGTACCTCATGTTGTACAAGCTCTATATTTCTTGTCATTATCAATGCTTTGTGTTGGTTTCCTAGTGGTTTCAAGAGGTTCATTCAGTAGTGGTAGCATGGTTTCATTTGTCACGTCATTGGGTTTTCTCATTGAACCAGTTCAGGTGATACTATGTTATGACAAGAGCTTCTGTATGTATGTTTAGTCCAGGGTTTGGTTTTCCTTATTCTTTTTCCCTTCTTTTCTTGGTTGAGGTTTATTTTTGCATAAGTTTGAAGTTTGATCTTCCGAATGTAACACAATTATACAGAAAATTGGAAAGGCATACAATGAGTTGAAGGAAGGTGAACCCGCCATTGAACGCTTGGTTGAGTTGATTGAGTTCAAACCTATGGTAAATTTCTAATTGATGTTAAATTTATGTTTAGAAATACTTTTTTGACTTTCAGTTTATCATTTTGAATAATATATTAGATAAATGATCGCTTTAAGAGCTTTCACTGAAGGCAAGCAAGTTTTTGACTAGAAAATTTTATGAATGTCCTTTTCTCATTTTTATGAATGTTGAGACTACCATCCATAGAGATTAGGTTTGTTTCCTCTGTTGATTTTCTGCTGCATTTACACTTATATTTCCTGACCTCTTAAATATAATCTTCAATTTCCATCTTCTTACATTCATTGTGATATTGTTTGTTGAAATGTTTATTTTAAATAGTCTTTTGAAACGGATGTCTGAATGTTCTACCATTTCTATGGTGTTAAGTCATCTTTGCTTACAAAATTTGAAATGCTCTTTCCATATCTATAGTCCTATTTCATAAAGATGTCTTTTATGTTGTTTTTTCCTCCTTGATGAGCTTTCTACAAACTCAATTAATGGACTGAGCATTTCAATCTTAAACTATAGGTGATTGAGGCATGTGATGCCATTGATTTAAACTGTTTGAAGGGGGAGTTAAAATTTTATAACGTCTCATTTGCTTATGGGAGCAACATGCCTCTTGTTTTGGATGGATTGAACCTCCACATCAAAGCGGGAGAAACAGTTGCTTTCATGGGACCTTCTGGAGGGGGAAAGACAACACTTGTTAAATTGCTTCTTCGCCTTTATGACCCATTATCTGGTAAACTATTTATGTTATAGTTATTAGTTTGATTTCTCAGATCCCTTTTTAATAGTTCCATTTCTGGCTTCAAGATTTTACATTGTTTCCTTTTGTTTTGCCACACACATTCTTTAACCTTTCCATGATATAAATATTGTTCTTTCTCTGAACAGGTGATATACTTATTGATAACCACAATATTCGGACAGTTCAATTTAAAAGTTTGCGGAGAAATGTTAGTCTAGTTTCTCAAGACATGGTGAGTGATTGATAATTACTTGTTCATACTTGTTGTTGTGATTGCTGCACAGTCCTTGTTACGTGGTAATTGCTCTGGGTTGGGTTATTTTGATTCTCGCATAAGTTTCCAGCTAGATATTGAGTTCCCTTCAGACTGTAACTCGAACTTTTCAAGATTAAATTTAAAATTTATCAAATTTATTTTACTAGCCCAGATAGAAGGATCTTACCAATACTTCTCAAGTTAATGTGCAAAAGTATTGACTTTCATAGTTCATCATTACCAAAGTCAGCATAGCTAATTATAATTGACATGCACTCTTTTCTTTGAGGTCGAAATTCAAATCTTGGTTCATCCCTGGCTTAATTATCTTTCACTGCATCCAAGTAATCACTTGGCCTCTAAGAAAGGAATGCATGGTGTAATTGTCCATGATTGTGTTAGTGAAATTTTTATTTTTTTGTCCATGATTGTCTTAATGAAATATATGAACATTTGGTTTTTGTTTTCAGATCCTTTTCTCAGGAACTGTAGCTGAAAACATAGGATATTATGATCTGACAAAGGAAATCAACATGGACAGGGTCAAGGAAGTGGCACAAATTGCAAATGCAGATGAGTTTATCAGAAGGTTACCGAAAGGATACAATTCATATATTGGACCAAGGGGATTAACGTTGAGTGGTGGACAGAAGCAAAGGCAAAATTTCCATTTTACTTAACTATTATAGGATTCCTCTATCTAGTTCTTGTAATGGTTAAACTTACCTGTCGTTTCATATGGCAGACTAGCCATTGCAAGGGCACTCTATCAAAATTCATCTATTCTGGTTTTGGACGAGGCAACTTCTGCATTGGATAGCACGTCCGAGTTACTGGTCAGACAAGCTTTGGAGCGCCTGATGGAAAATCATACTGTAAGATAAGAAGTTAGCTTGTTTATTTTACCTTTTTATGCATGCTTAGTTTACTGTGATTGTGTTTCGAAATTAAGTTTCCTGTGATAGGGCACTCAACACTTTTTGTGGATGTATATCCAAAATGGTTGGATCGTGGAAATTAATGGTCTTACTTCCTGTCAAAAGCTTGTAGGGTGCCAATGATCTGGATGAAACTTTCTCCTGCAGAATCTTGATTCCTATTTGATGCACACCAATAAAATCCATCAATAAGTTTATTGGAATTACTGTGTGTATGAAATATCATCATCCATTCAAAGAGAGAGAGAGGAAGCATGCCTAAAAAGACACGGGTTTATATTTATAGTTGTTTAATCAACCTGAGCATATACATATATGTTCGACTACAAAGCTAGTGATTCGAATTTTCATCCTCACCTAAAGTTAAGACTCAAAAAGCATATAAAATAAAAATTTATAGTTGTTTATCTTGCATTTTCTGTTGGTTTCTTTTAATTTCAGCTTTGCATTTCCCTTGGTTGCATTGAATATATTATTCATAGGTGCTAGTAATTGCTCATCGATTGGAAACCATACTGATGGCGAAACGAGTGTTCATTTTAGATGGTGGGAAGCTCGAGGAGCTACCTCGCTCTGCTCTTTCCCATAGTAATTATAACTCATTGATGAAAACTGGATTGGTGATTTGAGCATCATTGTATCGATGCGGGGCACGAGCAGCAGATGCATTGTTCAGTTGTGCTTCTGCAGCCATACAAATTACAGGAATGGATCAATATGCAGCATAATGGAGGAGATGAGGCAATGCCATCGGTGACATCCGACGTCATCCATTGTTTGCTTTAGTTCTACAAGTCCTGAAACTTCCATTTCTTTCAGGTACGTGAGTTTATAACTCATTTCCAATTGCCCTTTGCTTGGGCTGGCAAGTAGTTATACATTTTTTCCCTTGATGTTACTATGTTTGTAGGTCATATTTGGGAATGATTTTGGAATGACCAAAATCACTTTTGACATATCTAAAATCATTTATTTGGCAATGATGAAAAAGTGATTTTGGAAACATTCAAAATCACTTCAAGTAATTTCCAGTCAATCACTTGGGAGGTGATTCCCAAGTAATTTTTATTAGACGATTGTGAATGATTTTTTTTAAAGAAAAAAAAAACTATTATTTCATATTAAAAGGTTTTCTATTTCACTTTATTTTGCCATAAAATTTTGAATATGTGTGTTTCTATATATATATATATATATTACCATTTCAACATTATTTCTCTCTAACTTTTTTTATAATGATCTCTAATTTTATTAAATTTTTCTAAAAGAAATTTCATTTTTCTGACTTCCTCTCTCTAATGGTTTTTTTAACCCATTAATTTTCTTTTCATAATTTTTTACCTCTTTCTCTAACTTTTTGCTCTTGAAATTTCTTGTCCCTCACTCTAAAGTTTTTTTTTCTCTGTTCTCCATGAAATTGTCATTCTGTCTAATGTTTTTTTTTTATATTTCTATAACTTTATTTCTCTATCTTCAAATTCTCAACGTTTCTATTAAATTTCTCTCTCTAAATTTCTCCTCTGTCTCTAATATATTTTTCTCTACTCTCTATTTTTTCTCTTAAATTTTTATTTCTCTCTATATAATGTTTGTCTACCACCCTCTAAAAGTTTCAATCTGTAACGTTTTCTTTAGCAATTTGATGATTATAAAATTACCTTTGAAAATGAACATTAAACTCTTAAATATGTTTTTGTGTATTTTTAAATTGATAAGAAAATCATATATTTTTAACCAGACAAATAGTCACATCTTTTGTGAAAAAATATATCCTTTAATTAAGATTGTGTTTACCAAAAAAGAAAAAAAAAAAGAGAAGAAAAAACTCTCTTACGAAGAGTTGTGGCTTTCTAATTTTTTTTTAAATAATAATTTTATTCATATTTTCCAACCATTTCAACTTTCAAATTTGAACTTGTTAAAAAAAAAAAACATTAAGATTTTCTTATTAATTAGCATACAACGATAAATTTGGGAATACACAATTGTTGGTATTTAATGATAAATTTTATTACACAAAATATAAGAAATAGAATGTTCCAAACATTTGACGACAACAATTGGAATACATTTATAGTCGAATTTGGAGAATGGTAAAGTCGATAATTTTGGTTAAAAAACTGATATTTTGCGTACAAGCTATATACTATAATTTCTGTACAGTAAATTATCATTATTATGCAGGCCATACTCACACAAAAGTTTTAACCCACACCATAATTATTAATTATTAAGTTGATTCTTCTTTTAATTTATTCCCCAATCACATATATATCTTATATGCAAATTACAATCATATCTAATGTAAAATCAATATTTCAAATTTCGATTTCTTTATTCAATGGTTAAATAATTTATCAATATGATGCCCACCACAATCACACAATCTTTTTTTTTAAAACACTCAACAATTATTAATTCTTTTAATTTATTTCCCATTACTCTCCTAAATCTTATATGAGGATGTCAATATTAATATCGGAATGGATATTGATAATTTAGATTTACAGATATGTCCATGGTGAAAAACTTTGTAAAAAACTTATATATTGTGATTATTATTTTTTTTAATTTTTTTAATTTTTATTTTTTGAATTCTTAAAACAAGCTTATTTGGGTTACAAATCACTACTTGTACATAGATAAGTATCAGCTAAATATATGCATTGATGCAATAAATAGATAATCTTGAAGATTGAAAAATAAACATAAACTTAATTAGTTCACAGCTGCATGATTCCCAATTTAGTAATAAAATGATATCCTTGAATATTATACCACAATTAAAATATTTGATTCGGTAATGCTACTATACATTAATTTAAAATTCATATCATAATTTTTAAATTTTTTTGACAACGTACATTTTAATTTTTTAAATATGAAATACAAATTATTACTCTAAAAAACTGCAGCACCAAATCTTGTACTAAAAAAACGTAACACAAAATAAAACCAAATATAAATTATTTATAAAAAAAATGGAAGGAGAAAAAAAACTATGAGGGAGAGGAAAAGAAAAATGATCCATTTATTGCATTTGAAGTTGTAAACAGAGGCGATTAAGAACTTCAACAAACGAATTGAATTCGGAGGAATGGAAAGAAAATAAATGAGATCTACATGGCTAATGAAAATATATCAAATCTTATTTCCCTTTTTAAAATTTATTACTTTTTATATTATTAAATTAATTTAAAAATTACAGCTAATATATTGTAAAAGAGGTAAATATGACACACTATTAATATTTGTGGAATATGTGGTTGTTCCCAAAACAAGAATTTTAAATTTTCCATGTATAAATAGTTCTCTCTGTCTTATTTAGAAAGAAGAGATCTTCTTATTAGAACTCAAACCATAAGTTCCAAATTTTTCTCCTTTGTAAGAATAAGGATAAAAAACTGCTATATAATAATGGTGACTCTTGATGTGCTAATCGAGATTCTATTGAGGCTTTCGCCGGAACCTCTGCTCCGATTCAAGTCTGTAAGTAAATTCTGGTACTCTCTAATCAATGACCCTAAATTTGTTGCAAAACATCTTTCAATTTCTCTTCAACAGAAACACATTCTTCTCAAGCGTTTTGTGATGAAGAACTTTGAAGAAAAAGAATTAGTATTCTCCATCCTTAAATTTCCCCTTGATCGATCTATGTCTGTTCTTGATGTCCATTTTCCATTCCATGAGGACTACGAGCATTTAAACTTCCACGGTCATTCTCATGGCTTAATCTGTTTAAGTGGGCTTGATGATCTTTTCCTCTGTAATATTGCTACTAGACAGTGTCGTAAACTCCCACCCTCGATTATTCTCCTAGATGAAATTGAGAATAAGCCCGAGGATGACTATTCAATGCGGACTTTAGTTTCGGACGTCACCGGATTCGGGTACGATGCGAGATCTAGGGATTTCAAAGTGGTTTCAGCCCAGCGTTTTGTAGATGAAATTGGAAGAGGCAGTACTCACAGAGTGGAAATTTACGATCTGAGCAAAGATAGATGGAGAGAGATTGAACCACTTATTTGTGGCGGTTTATTTTCGATGCCTTCGTTTAACACGTTTCATGAAGGAAAATTCTACTGGTTGGGGACAGATGTAACAGTTCATCCAAAGATTCATATGATACTAACATTTGACATTAGCGAAGAAGTTTTTTGCGAAATTGCATTACCAAAGAGTTTCAGTTGGAATAAAGATTACAGAAGTTTAGGAATTTTGAATGGATCAATTGTTCTATTTAATTATTCATTCCGTGATGTGAATGAAAAAATCTTGGACATATGGTTGATGGAGAAGGATGAATATGGTACTATTTTTTGGTCGAAGTTATTGAAAATTGACCCTAATTATGGAATTAAGTCTCCAATGTTGTTTGTGAGCTCCGATGAACTTTTAATAGAGTGTAATAAAGGACAAGTGATTTTGTACAACATTAAAACTGAGCAATTCATAGAGCTCCCAATAAAAGGTCGTCGAGGAATAATAAAATATGCATATAGGTACGAATTTAGTTTTTTTGTTAAGAGTTTGTTGTCTGTGGAGGGAGGAAATAATATGAATTATGAATTTTAATATCCTCAATTACTTTAAGTTCAAGCTAAGTTAAATAGAGATCTATCAAACATCTCACTTATGTTTTCAAGTGTGATTTAGTTTTTACATAAAATTGTGTACTTCCTTCCCCAATCATATAATAAAAATAAAAATTGTTACCAACAATCATATAGATATCGATATAAAGATGAGAGACTTTGGATGAAGAAAATGAAGGTAAGGAATCTCTGTTTTATAATGGAATAATGGGTTAATAATTTTTTTCATTTTGAAAAATGGATAGAACGAAAATAGTGTTCGAATCAGAGAGAAATGATTTTGTCTGCTCGCTGCCAGCACTTAATATTTTGGTTTTTCATAACCAAAATTCTTAATACTAATATATACATAAGCTGGGAAAATAACCTTAGTCGACTGAGACTCAACAAATTTTGAAAAAAAAAAAAAAAAAAGTGGTAATTCAAAGAAAACGACAGTCAAACACATAAAACTATTTTTTACTGGAAAATATAATATTTTTCTCTTCTGAAAAAAATTAAAAATGAAAAACCACCAATTCCCTAATAACAAAAATTAGTAATTAAGTCTTTATAAAAAAAATTAAAAAATTAGTAAATAAGTCATTGGATGGAATATGCCTCAGACTCGTCCCATAAAATTAATTGAGTTTGTTTTTACCATTTTTTGTTACTTTGTTCTTTCTATCTCTTTCTTAAAACTAAATATACAAATATTCTCTGTATGCCTAATGATGCCATGTGGAAAATAATAATAATAAATAAATAAAAAATGAAGCAAAGACTAAGAGTACCTATCAACACTTTTCAAAGGGATAAAATACAAAGGTTTGTAACTTTTTTTTTTTTTTTACAATAAAAGGTTTGTAACTTTTACTAATAGAGATGGTTCAAAATATATGTATGATTTTTATTAATTACAATAAAGAGAGAAAAGAAGTTTATGGATACATATATATTTTTTTTAAGAAAAACAATATTATATATCTATTTTAAATATAAGTATTAATACAACTTATATTTAAAAAGAAAAAACAATAAAATTCTTCGTGTTTATCAATATTCAATAAACATATGTAGAACTAATAAACATGGCAATTACGACTTCAGCAAACTCAATAGAGTCCAGAGTAATCATAATATGGATTCAAATCACAAACAATGGTTATATATATATATATATAGTAAACATGTAGATTTTTTTAAAAAAAGTTCTAAATAACAATAGTTTTAAATTGGGCAAAATATTTTTTAAAAAAATTGTTTACAAAAATTAAATATTTTTTAAATTATTTTAAAGATTGAAACCTAAAATTGAATAAAAATGTGGAATGAGATAAATTATACAATTAATTACACTAATGGGATTAAATAGATGGAGTGTGAAAAACCAAAATGTAAAATTTTTTATCTCCACATAAATTAATGGGTTTTTTTAAATGAAAAAAAAAACATCAAATTATTTATAAATATATAAAAATTTATTGTCTATTAGCGATAGACCATGATAGACTTCTATCGCTTAATGGTCTATCACTTAATGATGGAAGTCTATCGCTGATAGACAGTGAATTTTTTCCATATTTGTAATTACTTTGATATTTTTTTCATCTATAACCATATCTCTAAATTAATTATAAAATAAATATTTTTTTAATCTAATTACATTTAGATATAGAGTAAGAAAAGTTTGAAATGTCAAAAGTTATATAGTCCTACTTTTACTTTAGTCTTTTTTTTTTTTAAGAATTTATTTAGTCTAAATTTATCTATTATTCCACTCGTTTTCACAAATAATTTAAATACTCTGTTTAGAAAAAAGTATATTAAGAAAATAATTGATTTTTTTATAGGGTGAATGCTAAAATATTGACGTATAAAAAATACACAGGTTACTTTCTTAATAATTTCTATAGTTGCAAATCATTTTCATAATTACTTTAAAAATTTGTAATTGGACAAGAAAAATTATAAAATTAATTTAATATTTTTACATCTACACTGTTTATTAAATATAAAATTAATACTTTTTATTGTAACAGAAAGAGAAAAAAAATATCTTGTGCATTGCAGGATAATAGGCTAATGATAACTAATGATAAGGAATAAGTGGGCTGGAATTTCTCTCTCCTCTGGTTCTATCCGTCCTACCCTACATTAAATGGAGTTTTTTTTTTAACTTCTTATTTTTGGGAACTCTCTTTTTTTGACACGTGTCCAGCGGTAATATTGTTGCTTCACCCTTTTGAATAGTGGAAAATCGCAAAGAAACGGGTTAATTTGAAATTTTATTTTTTAGTCTATAAAGTTTTGAATTTTCAAGACTATATCTGAAAATACCCTTTAGGGTATGCGAATTTTTTTATAATTAGATTTGATTCCTAAATTTTTAAAATGTAACTTTTTAGTTCTTAGATTTTTAAAAATTGATTAAAAGATTCTGGAAATTATTTCATATTATTATTTTAAATTAGAAAATTAATTTTAAAAATTAACTCTTATCTCTAAAATTATTCTTTAAACTTAATTTATAATTTAAAATGTCATATAATTGTATAAAATAATTATTAAAAGAACTCAAGGGAACTTTTAAAATTTATTCTTAAAAATTTAGGAACTAAAATGTTACATCTCGAAAATTAAGGTGGTTTGGTTTAAGATTTTATAGATGACTGAGAATTAAATATGCTTGAGAATAGGATGTCTTGAAATAAAATTGTTAGGAATCAAAGATAATTGTGTTTGATTATGTATGAGAACGAGAATAGAATGTCTAGGAATGTGTTATACTTGTTTATGCAATTATAAACTATAAAATTAAGCAAAATTAATTTCAATAGTTAATTTTTGTTGGTTAATTTATTTTTATTACATTAAGATATTAAATCAATTTTAAGCGACCAAAATCTAATTAAATTTACCCAGACACCCTCCAATTTAATATATTTATCATCAATTAATTTTTTTATATTGTGGATTTATATCATCAATTTTTTACTAAAAAATATTAGTAATTAATTTAAATATCTATTTTCTTTCTTCCTTTTTTTTTAATGTAGTTTTGTTAATTAAAGAGTTAATTAGCTAATTGATCAATGTCAATTATAAGCCTTATATATATACCAAAGAAGTTGATATAAACTAATTGATTTTAAATCGTCAAATAATATTTTTAATTTTAAAAAAGAACTATAATTATAGATTAAAACTAGAAGTACAACTGTACAAGATTATTTAATTGAAAAAATTAACTTATTTTATTATTAGTTTATTAATTAATATTTTTTGAAGACTAATAAATAATTTATGATGTCAATATACATTGCCAATAGAAAGAGAATATAATTAAGCAAATATAATCACAGTCATTCATATATTTTCTTAAAAGATTATGGTTATTCATATTAATTCGTAATAATAGAATTAATTATAATATTAGCATTATTATTAATAAAATTAATTATATATGTCAATTATAAATGTAATTCAAACATATTAATAAAAATTAAATAAATTAAACAATATCAAGAATGGAGAAAAACAAATAAAATGAAAAGATAAAAAGTAAGAGAGAGAGAAACAGTTGAAAACGGAGAAACCCACCTATTTTGGTGGTTATGGAAAGACTCATGGCCTTGGAATAAAATATTCTCATTCCCAAAATTGAAAACTTATACCAAACATGGTAATAGAATATCTTTTGAAATCAATTAAACAAAACAATTACTTTTGAAATTATTTCTCACTTTTATTTAAAAAGCTAACGGACTATACTTTTTTCTCTAAAGTCTTTACATAGATCATTTAATGGGAGTAATTATTTTAATGCATTGTTGCTTATTTATAATTTCATAAATATTTTTTAAATTACATCTGATCCAACATTCAAAAATAAAAAATCACACCAAAAACTCACTTGACTGAAATTTATCGGCCTAAAACTGAAGTAAAAAAAATGATCATAAAACAATTTGAAATATATAAAATACGTGATGTTATATTTACCTATCTTTATAAATTTAAATATTTAAATATTCTATACAAATTACTAATTTAATGTGATCACATATCAATAAATTTTATTTTCTATTTTAGCATCACAAATTATTTGAAGTATGGAGATTTAAATTTTTTATCTCGTACTCGTGTTAATTATCGCTTATATTCCTGTTGGCACAGATAAGCTACAATTAAATTCTACACGTGCTAATTATGCATAACTTTTTTGTTTAACATACGTTGGACAAATTAACAACATAGGTTGTTTACAAAAAAAAAATTGTTGATTTATTATATATCAAAGCTAATTAAATAATAAATTTATTTTTATGAGTTAAATTTAATTATTAAAATACAAATTTCAGCAAATTATCAAGTGCACAAATTTATTTTAAGGAATGAGTGTTTAGCTAGGATCCTAGATTTTTTTAATTCTTTTATAATTAGTAAATTGTTAATTGTTATTTTGTTTTAAGATTTTGCCGAGCAATATTTACAAGCTTATTTATTGTGCTCGTTAAGTAATAAAATCATGTAAATCTTATCCATCACAAAATTGTAATAAATTAAGTTAATTAAATAATTTTCATACTTAATTAAATAATTAATTAATTAAAATTTGAAAATATTGAAATTAAAAGCTAAAGGGTTAGAATACAAAAAATAAATGCTGTCTCTATTTTAAGAAAAAAAATTTGAGCAGAAATTTATGAATTTTATTACGCCACCTAGGCAAAATTTGAAACGTCTTTACAGAGCGTTATGGAAAATCGTTGACCCAAAAGCCAAACAGGGAGAAAAATCAAGCTCTTTTAACCATGTTATCAGCTAAAAATTACAAACTCTGGAAACATAAGAGAAGGAGATTTATTCAAAAGACTCAAACAGAAACCAAATTTCTGAAACCCAACAAAACCTATCACCATTCGAAATTGACTTCTTGTTGATTAGGTTGATGGCTTCCAAGCAGCTATCGGATTTCACAAGTAGACGGTGGAATTGTAAGTTAGCAACCAAACGAACACCTTCCAAGATAGCGAAAAAACTTTGCTAAAGGGGATGGAGAAGACAATCTGAGAAATTGATAGATGCTGCTTTTAGATGCCCAAGGTCATCTCGAACAGCTGCACTCCAACCCACAGTACGTGGAAAAAATGTCTAGGAAGCATCGACATTCAATTTTAAAAAGCCAATTATGGGAGGGCACCAGCACAACACTGTCCTGACGGCTTTAAAATCTTTAAATGTTGAAAGGGAAATCTTGTTTGGTTTGGTCCTATTTGCAACTTCAGAACGGTAATCCATAATCTATTTACAGTTGTTCTCTACCTTAGCAACTGAAGAGTTGTGAATTCGAAAATTAAAGTATATGTAAATTAAGAAAATAATTATTTTATATAATAAAGTAAAAGATAAAATATTGACAATTTTGATATCATTTCTATATTTGCAATTTGTCTTAATAATTTGCTCAAAAAAATCATAATGATACTAAACAATTATTTATACAGAAACATAAATTAGTTTAATATTGTTACTGTTTATTAAATATAAAATATATAGCAAATGTAATATAGTAAATAAAAAGAGCTGTTTCAAGTCATAATCAACGTCCTTTTTTATTATAACAGGGAAAAAAAACTATTACCCGCTTTGCATGGTAATAAGCTAATGATTACTAATAATAAGAAATAAGGGGGCTGGAATTTTCTCTCTCCTCTTGTCCCATCTGTCCTACCCCGCATTAAATGGAGTTTTTTTTAACCTCTTATTTTCCGGACTTCTCATTTTGTGACACGTGTCAACAGTAATATTGTTCCTTCATCTCCTTCGAATAGCGGAAAATCAATGGAAAAAAGTGGTTAATTTGAAAATTATTGTTATTTAAAAAAAAAATAATTTTAAAATTATTTAGGTAAGAAAAATACTGAGTGCATGCACTCGGATTGCAAACAAATTTTCAGATCATAATTTTTCATTTAGCAAATTATTCTTATTTATTTTTTAAAACATTTTTATTTAATTTTTTATATATGTGACGAGAGTAAAATGCATCACATGTGAGTAGATTCTAAATCAACCGAGTGTTTTACTTTTTTTTTTTTTTTTTTTTGTATTTTATAGAATTTGTTTTTTTCAAAAAATATATTTCAGAGTATATGGGAAAACATATTATTTTATATATAAATTTTACAAGATTGTTTACGCTAATGCCAAAATTTGCTGCACACCCGATTTTGAAGCCACGAGATAAACAAATTTGAAGATTTATTAACTTCTATATTAAATAACAATATAATGTCAATATTTTGTTTCATTCATTTTAAAATAACGATAAAATCACATTTTTTTTTCGTTTTATACTTCATGTACTTTAATGTTGAAATTTAGTTTTTATATTTTTGTTTCTTAATTGTTTTTTTTTTTCCAGTCATATTAACATTCCCTTGTCAATTTTTAAAATATGTGTTCATTCCCATATCAATTTTTTTTTAAAAAAAAAGTGTTTAAACTGATTGCATTTTTCTTTGCACGAAAAAATATTAGCATTATTATTTAACCAGTTTTAATAAAAAAAAAAAATAATTCATTCAAAGCATAAAAAGGACCAACGGTGCCTTTGAGGTTGCTCTTGGGAGAGGTAAAAATTATTAAAAATAAATTTTAACCATTTTTTGTGTTTGATAAAACATATTATGATTAAAATCACTTTTAGAAATACATTCTAACACTTTTAGAAATATATTCATTTCACGTTTTAATGAGTTTCTTACTAGTTTTTGGATTATTCAAATCAGATACAGACCATATAGTTTTAAATTAATTTTTAATTTTTAATTTTATTTACTAAAATTAAGATTTGTTTCATATGTTTATTTATTTCTCACATAATCAAATTTATATCTTATGATTTCAAAACAATCACACCATATTATTATTTTAAAATAAAGCTATTTCCTTAAAATTTAAAAATTAATTTAGAGTCAACAAAATAATCATTCTAAACAATTATTTAAAATTATATATTATAAAAAAAAAATTTAGATTTTTAGTAGACTTATTTTAACTAGAACAAATTTACCAAATATTAACTTACTTTTGATATATCTAAAAGTTTAAATAAGATTTAAATCAAAAAATCTAAACGCATAGCTTTAACCAACACACTCCAATGAGGACAAAAAAAAAAAAAAAAAAAAAAAAAAAAAAAAAAAAAAAAAAACCTATTTCTCTAACTAGTTTCAAATGAACCATTTTTCACAAGAATATATATATAATTGAACACTAATATTAATCTAATTCACCCAAATAAAAAATTAAGTTAAATTATAAATTTGGTCCTTGTAATGGGAAGAAAATTAGAATTTAGTCCTTGTAATTAATAATTAAAATCAATAAACATTACCTAGATATTGAATTTTTTCACACATTCTATGAACAATAATAATATTCAAAGTAAAAGACCTATTGGCGAAGCTCAATAATATATAAGTGACATATATTCATTTTCTTGAGGTCGAAAATTTAAATATTCACCCTCCATATTCAGTGGTGGATCCAAATTAAAACTTTATATCAGTGAACCCAAAAAATCTATATTAGTGTAAATTACAATTTCAATCCCTAAACTTTTAGATTGGTATCTATTTGGTCTTTGTATTTAAAGCTTTCAATAGTCGAAAAAGTGTTCAATAGTCAATTTTTAATTTTCTATCTAGTAAATCCTTAAAGTCTCAATTTTATACCAAACATGTCCCTAACACATTAAAATTTTAATAAATGCAAATGTCTATTATATAATTATCGTCCTAAAAAAAATCTATTATATAATTTTGTGCCTAATATAAGTCCTCAACCTATTCAACATTACTTTTTAAGAATTAATATAGTTATTAGATACAAAATTGAAAACTTCAGACTCAATTAAATATAAAATTTATATTTATATTTTAAATAATTAATTAAAAAGTCAAATATATATGAGGTCTCTATTACATACAAAATTGAAAATTTATAAATCACTTAAACATTTTTACTAATTCACAACATACTTTTAAATTTTTTTTGGGCATCGTTTTTGTTTTTCTTTTTTCTTGGGATCATTTCGCGACATAGTCAAGTTTGGAAAAGGCACGGAATTGACGATTAAATAAGGAAAATTTTCACGAATAGAAAAAATGTCAAACTATTTACATAAAATAGCAAAAAAAAACATTGATAGACATTGATGGACTTCCATTAGCATATATTAGTAATAGACTTCTATCATTTCTATCATTGATAGATTTCTATTAACATCTATTACAACTATCTAAAAATTTTACCATTTTGTATAAATAGTTTTTCTTATTTTTCTATTTTTAAAAATTTCTCATGAAATAATTTAGCCAATATTCACAAATTATAACATAAAGAAGTTTAAAGAAAAAACGTATATGAAAAATCTGAAAACGATACTGTTCGTTGATTGCTCGTGTGAGCACGCGTAGACCGTCGGATGAAGAAGATGATTTCTCCATAAATACCTCTCTTCTCATTTCGTATCAAGTCGAAACTTCAATTTTGCCGCATTCAAAATCCTGCGCGCTCTTTTTACTCTCTGTCTCTCGTTGTTCGATCGATTCGATTGCCATTTCCGGCGAATTCTCCGATCGCTTTATCAGGTAGTGTAGTTCTTCAGTTCTCTTTCGATTCTCCGTTCGAGTGTTTTGCATTTTTTCCCCCTTGCTTGGTTCAGTTTGTTAGATTGAAGTGCACGATGTAATTCTTCCGATTCTTTCATTGTCTCGTCGTGTTTGTAACCAATGGAATATGGATAGGTTTGTTTGGCGTCAAATTATGCCTAGATGTTTTCTTGTTTGGTCGAATTCGATTTTCTGATTATGGCCTGGAGTCCTGATTTGGTCCTTTTGAGAAAATAGAGAATTAGAAGTTAGAACATAGTAGTAAGTGGAGAATTTTTTTTTAACATTAGCGAAGCTAAACTAAGGGCTAACCCACAGTGATCATTACGCATATTCTATTGTTATAATTAATTTTTCTTTCAAACACATTGGTTGCCCTAGCTTAAAGAGCTTGGAGCCACCTACCTAGGATTTAAAATTCTTCAAGTTATCTTGACAACCAAATGTGTTAAAGGTCACGTGGTTGTTCTCTTAGAATATTTGAGTGCATATCAAGTGGCATGAACACTCGCCTGTCAACTGATATTTGATATACGTTTTTGATATTGAGCAAATGGTTTTGAGTACAAATGTCAGGAGTAAATGTTTGAATATCCCCACATTGGATTTTTGTAATGAGGAAAAAAAGTACTTGTGAAATGCTGTATGCTAGTTATAAAAGCGCCTCCACAAATTTTTTATTGATTTGGTGTTCATGCCAAACAATTTCAAGCATTGCTAACATTGTGGAACAAGTTTGTTTTGTTTTTAGTAGATGTTTGTGCTCTCTGAAATACGTTCTTCTTGTTCTTGGTGTTTACTATAGATGGATACATCAAACCCTTCAGTTTTTGTCAATGCTGAGCTTTTACGACTGTATATTGGAAGAAGAGTTCGGGCAGTGATTCAGGTACAGTCTGAAGGCAACGGAGTCATATTCGGTAAATCAACAGATGATAACCAGATTACCGTGAAAGGTTCCCCACCCTTTCCTCTTTCGAAGTTTGTCGAGGTCATTGGGATTGCTGATACCGACAAATCCATACGAGCTGATGTTTGGACCAATTTTGGTGATTCATTTGGTATGCTTTCTTCTTCAGCTATCCTTATTCTAGAATAACATTTCAAGCTGTATGGTATCAATGCTCTGTATTTCATATGAAGTCAATTTATGTCTGAATTAGCTGAAGAGGATCATTAATTGTTTTTTCAGCTAATCATTGATTTTGGTGAAAGCAATGTTGAGTTTTGAATTGATATTTTCTAAAAGAGCCTAGCTAAATCTGGTATTTGAAATTTCTGAATAGTAACTTGGCTAGATCATAAGTTTGGAATCCAGATTATGCCTTTGCAGTTTTATCTCAATAGTGAATTATAAGCCACGAATTGGACATTAGGTATTTGACATTCATTTTGTATCAAGTTGAAATTAAATCCATGGGATTTTTGTACGAATGACCCATTTTTGGAAGACCCAAATGAAATTTGACCTAGTTTTAAAAAGTATGTTTTTTGACCTTCTGTCTATGTCATATCAACGTGAAATTACCAAAATGGAACATTGTGCATGTGGGTTGGATCTCTCTTTCTCGCTCCTCTCACTCCTTCAACTTTAGGCTTTTCCACTCCCCACTCTCTCTATTTATTGATTGATTTATCATTATTTTTTTACGGGGAGCAAATAGTAAGAGTAGCAACAATCAAGAGTAAAGATTGAAAGTGAGGATGTATAGTAGCGAGTGGGAGTTGAGAGTTGAGAGTCGAGAGCCGAGAGCCCAACACATGGGCATAATAAGGTTATTTCAATCATTTTTGTTGATGATTATGCAAGCAAAATGTCAAAAAAAAAAAAAAACTTGTGTTTTAAAAAGTGGGTAGATTTCATTTTGGAACCAAATGTTGGGTTAACTGTACAATTATCTGATAGACCCCCAGTCACCAAGGTCTATACACATAGAAATAAGAAAGAGAGAATATACCAAATGATGTAATTGGTGAGGAGTGAAAAAACGGTTATAGGTGGGTGTGAGTGCATTCGATTATTTGGGCCTTTAGGATGATTCTATTAGTTGGGAAGGGGACGTTAAATAGGTTGAGGTAGGGAGTCTTTTATTATCTTTTGGCATATTTGTTTTGTAGATCTTTTCAGCATAGAGGAGAAGGGGGAGATCTCGAACTCCCTTAGCATTTTGCCAAAACAGTGAATATATAATTTGGGTTCTATCATTCTCTCTTAAATCCATCCAAGTTAGCTCATGTACTCTTAAAAGTTTGTTTCACCATGATGTTTTAAATATTCTTCTCCTTGGATGAGGAGCCTGAAAATGAGCTATGCCAATAATGTAAGCATAAGTTACTTATAGATTAATCCTCATTGGATTATAGTTTCAACAGTCTTTGAGATTGGATGTGTTATTGATCTTTTATTAATTATTATCAGAACAACTAGCATTCTGAATTCTTTGTTTAACCCTGTTTGCAGATACATCTACCTTCAATCAACTATGTCAGCTTGCTAATGGGGAGTTCAAACCCTTGTTTATCTGATTTTCAAGCCAGACATTCTTTTGCAAGAAAGCTCATGCCCTACTGCCCCCTGCTGTGACACGCTAAGTTTCCAACGTTTTCTTCATGTTCTTCTGAAGCGTTCGAGATTTATCATTCATACGGTATTGAACATTTCAGGTAATGGTTATATAAAATTTGAATATGCAATGTTTTTTTGTGTTAGATTGTACTTAGAATGAACATTGCTTCAAAATATTCATAAAAAATCTATTTTAATCAATTTTGTTTGTAGTATTTTAGGTTATTATAAGCCTTTGTGAATGTGAATAAACTGCAAACAGAAATTCGAAATGTTATTTCCTTAACTTAGTTTATAGACACCGTATGTCTAGAATTTAGATAAGTGATCACAAACTGACACAAACTATAATCTTTTAGCTGAAGCTCAATATTCAGGAAGACAGAATCTAGGGAATAATATGGTTATATGGCTACAAAGTTATAATCTAATTCGTTTTTCTATTTCCTTTAGTAATTGGATATTTACATTTAACCTTTTTTTTTTCTTTTTCTTTTTGTTACAATGAAATTAAGAATTAGATGTTTAGTAAATTTTCCTTTGAAATCAAATAAACTATGTTTGGGTCGGTTATAAATATAATATTGTAATAATAACTAAACACTCGAAAAATAAAATAATTATTGTATTTGAAAACATCCCTTTTTCTTATTATATTTTTGCATTAACGTAGAAACATCATTTTAATAAGAATGTCATGCACGGGAGATGAATATGACTCCTCTTATCGTTGTTATTATTGTTGTTATTATTTTGAGTAAAATAGAGATAGGAGGATTTGAATCACAAATCTCATGGTAACATGTTCATATTACAGTTGTACTTACTCACTTTGGCCTAATCAATTATTTATATTTGAAATTTGAATTCTTAAAACTCAAATAAGCACATAATAATGGAGCATATACACAACATGTGATTACTTTTAAAAATTATTTACATTAGTAATAAAGTAGTTAAAAGTATCAAATGAAGTGACGAAAGAAATGAGGACTATTTGGTAACTTATCCTAAATCAATTTATTGCGTTCATTTTTTATTTGGAATCAAATGAATTTAGTATATTTTTGTTTGAGAGTTTATATTGAAGTATATTTGGATTCTATCATCTAGAACATCAAACCCATTAAAAAGTTATGGATGGATGTAATATTTACTTTTAAGTTTTGTTGTACACATCCGCACTCTTTTGGTATATCGGTTAATTACAGTAATTTTTGTTTTTAATCATCGATCGAACATACTTTTAAATCTATCGGTATGCCTATACTAGTTACATTAGGGGTGTTTAAAAAATTCGATTAATCTAACAATCCAACCCGTACGATTTGAGTTGAGTTATTAACTCATTTGGGTTGGGTTGGGTTGGAGCTTAAATATATGAAAATCTTATAGATTGGGTTGATTCATGGTTTCATCTATTATAACCCAAACCAACTCGAATATTTTATTAATTTTCAAAAGTATGTCTTTTAAACTTATGATACAATTATATAAACATATATTTATATTAATTTTATTTAATTTCATGAATCTTTTGGATATTTTTTTTTTCAACAATCTCTAAAAATATTTTTTAACACTATGGGAAGAAAAAATTTATCATATAAATTGAAATTGAGTTACTAATCTTAATTTAATGTGTAAAAAGAATTAAATAAAATTTTTACATATTAACATTTTACCTATTTTTAGAACAAAAATTTAAATAAATGATTCGTGTAACTCGAACCAACTCAATCCAAATATTTCACGATTGGGTTGGATTTGGTTCATTATTTAATAAGATTATTTGGGTTGAATAAACTAGGCTCTAATAAAAAGTGCTTCAACCTAATTCAACCTACGAACACCCCTAAGTTACATGTCATCGATCAAAAGATTTTAAGTTCTAATCTCACATCTCATGTTATTAAGCATGAAAAATAAAATTTAGTATAATAAATCAATGTGCATCATAAAGAAATTATAACAATATTAAAATCATACTAAATCATCATCGTGTTAGGATGAAATTAGTTTCACTAATAATACACATAATCAAATATTAATACAAACAATCAAACCCACAAAACACGGGTCCTAAAACTAACTTTAGAACCCATTTCCCAACCCTAAAATTAAACTAAAATATAAAATAAAAAAGGGAAATCTTTTTTTTTCTCCAAAAAAAAAATCCCCAAATTGAAATTTCAAGAACAAATAGGACACTGAATCAACCCATTTTCATTACACTCACCACATTTGATCGTCGTCTTCTTTGTTTGATCCAAAACCTTACAGCTTCCATTGCAATCCACACACATCACAAATCTCACGCCGCCGCATCCTTCACACCCGCCGCCCGCCGCCGTCGGAATCCCCTCAAACAGAACCCCCAATTTCCCTTCCTCCTCCATTTTCATCACCTCCGCCGCCCCTCCGATCAGCCTCCCCTTCACAAACACCGCCGGAACTTTCACCTCCTTGCTCGCCATTAACGCTCTCAATTCCTCTTTAAAACCAGAATCCATCGACACGTCTCGCTCCACCAAGTGAATGCCGTAGGATTCAACGATCGATCGAACCTTGTTGCAGTCTTCGAATGTCTTTCTGATTCCTCGAAGCGTCGTCGTGTAGATCACGACGGCGGTTTCGCCGCCGGGAGGGCACCGTTCCTCGAACTGTTTTAAGGCGGTTTCCGATTCTTGACAATGTCTCGCCGCCCTAGATTTCGGCGTCTCTGAAACTATTCTCTTGATTTGTTCTCCTTCTTCGGTTAATTGTCTCTCATACGACGCTACGAGCTCCGGATCGAACAATGGACTCAAACTCTTTCTTCTAGCCGATAAAAGCCCCGAATCGCTTCCGAAACTCTGTCTTCTGGCCGTAATCGGTGTACTCTTCACCGGAACGGTCAATTTCAGGGCCGATTTGGGGGAAACTCTTGAAGAATTGTTTACTTTCAGAATCTCTTTCGGACTGTAATCCAGTCGTCCGACGCCATTCACTCGCCCGCGATTCTCCTTCCCGCCGGATTTCATCGCCTTCTTCGGAGTGCCGATTTGATTAAAGAACTTCAACGGACTTCTTCGATCGAAATCAGCCAAACCCCGAAGAAAAACTCTTGGTTTAGGGCTTTTTTTGCCCCGATTTGCAATCGGAATCCCTTCTTCTAGGCCGTCCATTAACTCCCAGGCATTAATCACTTCTGGTTCTTCCCGAGGCGGCGATTTCTTCGTTGGCTCTGAAACTAACTCCTTCGATTTCTGATCGGCGTCGAGGTTGAGAACTCCGTAAGTGCTGGATGTGAGAGAGACGACGTGGTTGAGATACTCGCCGCCATTGTTGACGATGATATCCCTCTGAAGGTCCTTCCGGTAGAGTTTTGAAGAGACACAGCCCATTGATGCTTCTTCTTCTTCTTCGAATTTTCAGAGCTTTTTAAGTGAAGAAAAAAAGGTTGCGGAGAGGAAAGAGTGGGTGAGGGAGTTTTTCAGTTAATTGTTTTTTTCTTTTTTACATTTTTTTTGAATGGTGACCGTTACTAAATTGTGCAAACGGGCCCCAACGGTCGAAAATTTCGAATGGGACTCTTTTTTTGTGGGTTGGTTCTTGGGGAATTCTCTTCCTCTCTTCGAAATTTGCCCCCACATTTTTTATAATATGATTTTAATCCCCACCACTTTTCTCCACTCATTGCAGCTTTTATTTTTTTCCTCTAATTTTTTAATTTTGCTTTTCTTTCGTTTTTAGTTTATTTTATTTTATAAGTTTAAAAGTTTAAATTTGGTTTCTGTGATTTGATTTAACCTTCTTAAATGTTTAATGTTATACTCAAATAATGAATAATTTTGTTAGGTTACAATTTTTTTTATAAAACTAAAAAAATATCAAATTATTTACAAATATAAAAAAAAATTCATATCAGTATTGTTGATAGACAGTATAATTTTTTTTATATTTGTAAATAGTTTGACTCATGTTTCTATATTTAAAAAACAACCCTATATATTATATAAACTAAAAAAAAATGTAACCTTCTTCAAATTGGATGTTTTGTTAATGTAAATATTTTCATGTTCAAATTTGTATGTGGTTTGTTTAGTTCAATGTGGGAATAAGAATTCAAATGTTTAACCTTTAAACAAAGGTTTACAAGTATATTTGATCATTAAGTTGTGCTTAAATTTAGCTTATTTTTGTGGTTTGTAATTATTTTTTAAAGCTTAAATTATAAATTTAATCATTAAATTTTTAAATTTTAAAAAATTTCAATAAATGTTTCTAATTTTGAGTTATGATTCTATTTATAACTCATCATATCACGTTAACTAAAATAATAAAGTTAATTATTGTACTAAAAGAAACTCAATAATTAGTAGTATGTCTTAAAATATCTCAATAATTTTGGGAGGAGTGTCTCGTTATTAAGAGGTTGTACAAACAACAATACCTCTATCACCTCATGAAGAATGGATAATATTAGTGTACCATATCAAACAAATTGTAGACTAAAGGTTAAAAAAGGTTAAATTTCCTAAACTAATTAATAATAGTCAAAGATACAAAACCTTTCCATCCAAAATTATTACACAATAAAGAAAAATTAAAAATGACATACGTTTGATAAAAAAAAATATTGAAATTCAATACAATTTTATAAATATTCAGAAAGTGACCATATACAACATCAAACACTTAGACCAATTAAATTGAAGTATTTAGGAACTGTTTAAGAGACAGGAATATAATTAGGATTACCGGAATCAGAGGAATGTTGAAATGCATGAGATATCGAAGGTAGTACGGAAATAAGATCGTGAAACGTGAAAACGATGGAAAAGACGGTTTGGTTAAAAACTGTTGGAATGAAATGAGTCTAATATTACAAATCGCACCCAAAACGCTCAATCCAAACATGAGTTTTGGATTACATTACAATCTAGACACATTTCATCATGATCACAAATAATTTCTTATTGTGACTATTTACTAGGAATTACTCTAAGTTTACCCATATAAAACATTAATGATAGTATATGTTATTTTCACACATTGACTAAAAAGATGTAACAACAAAAAAAAAAAATAAAAAAAAAATATATATATATATATATATATATATATATATATATATATATATATATATGAAAGGTGCGTGAACTAAAATAATATAATAATATGAAAAAATGCAACATATAGTTAATGGGTCTTTGACTTGGGAAGATCTAGGTGGGATTAAAATTTCAGTTTTATTTATAATTCAATTAGGTAAGGTTGAAAAATATCTTTGAAAATGACACAATAAAATGTACCTGAAAATGATGGCTTTTAATAGAAGATTGTTCTACAACTAGACTAGACTCTAAGGTTAAATTATTCTTTTTATTCATAAAAAGTTTGATATCCTTACCATTGATCCATAATTACTAGATGTTGACCATTTTCATAAGCAAGACTTTCCTTTTCACGGTAGAAAGAGGTGATGAATGCCTATATCATAAAATTGATTGATTGTATTTCCAGTTGAGTTTGGGAAAAAAAAAAATAAAGAAAATCAAGTGGGTTTTAATTAATTAATGATGAATTTTGACTAACTAATTTTTATAATTGCCAAATGATTATTAAGTTCTCATTTCGTTTGATAAGTTGAACAAAACGTTAGGTTGAGATTTAAGTCCTTAACTTTAAGTAATTGAATTATATTTAAGCGGGTGACTACTTAAAGTAATATATGATATATGATAATCTTAATGAATAATTCATTTTGTGAACTATTTACTATTGTTTTATTCAACAAAATATAAGATTACCTAATATAAAATTCAACTGCGTCACTAATAATATTTTTTATAATTCAACATGAGTCTGAATTTCGTAGTTTTTTAGTACTAAAATTTTAATTTATATAAAAATAGAATGTGGGAATTTTGATTGGAACTCAATGAGCTCATAACCTTTACAAAGGTTATTTCAATTATAGAAATCTATATCCCAAATAGCTAGGTTGGATGGGGGTGTGTTTGGCCAAAGGAGCTGAGAAGTAAGAGTAGTAAACTCCACTCCACTCCACTCCTTGTTTGACCCAATGAATTTGTGGGTCCCACTATTAAAAAAAATCAATTTTATATGTCATCAATTTCTTATACTGTGTGGGTCCTTAAAAAAAAAAATCCCTTACACTGTGGACCCTCACAACTCTCTAGACTTCATACTTCATTAGAGTTCACTATTCTCATTTTTTGCTCCCAAATATCCCCTATATCCAACCTAATTATTTGGAATGTAGATTTCTATAATCCAAATACCCTTTGTAAAGTTATAAGCCCATGGAGTTTCAATTAAAATTTTCATATTCTAATTATTGGCTACCTAAATGTTAAAAATAAATTTACTATAAAAAGAAAATATGAATAACTAATCTAATCCATAGAATCGGATTTGGGCTTGGCTTTACAATTAATTTGGGTTTCTAACAAAAAGAAAAGAACATGACAAGGAAGAATATCTAAAAAAAACTTTAATGGCTTACAAATTAATAAATATTGTCATGTGGTGAACCATATTCTTTTTTATGGAAAATAGTCTTTTTTCTTTTTTTTTTTTCTTTTTTCCTTTACCAAGTGACAACAAGAACCTTAAAATAGATCCCATTGATTTATCAAAGGGCACCACTGCACCAGCACATGATAAGTCAAGTTAGACCATTATATATATATGAGTCTACCAAGTCAAGCCACACCAAATAGATATCAATTTTTTTTTTATGGCATTAAAGACAAGTTCTAAAAAAGTGCTTTAGAGGTAGAAAGGAGAGAATTTTCTAAGTCAGATCAAACAACCTCAACAAATTTACAAATTGAACAAGTTCATGAAGAAGAAGATAAATGTTCGACCTAAAATCAAACACTTATACGAATTGGATGTCGAATAAATTGATTGAATGTTCATGGATATAAGAGTATTTGTATAAAAATTATTATTATTATTATTATTATTATTTAACTTAATTTCGATAAAAATTAAATTTTAAAAACTAAATTTAAAATTTATTGAAAGTATAGAGACAATAATCAGACAATGGAAGGTATAGAGTCTAAAATGAAATATAATTTAAACTATAGAGACCAAAATTGTATTTTATCCTAAAATTTAAAAAATGTTGAATGTATGTCTAATAGGTCCCTAGAGTTTAAAAGATGTCTAATAAAGTCTCAAAAACTCCGTTTAATAAGCATTTGAATTTTGAATTTTGAATTTTAAGCTTGTAAATACTATTTTTGCCTATAAATTTTTTGCTTTGGTCATTCATGTTCTATCAACATTTTCAAAACGATGCATTGAATTTTTTTTTTTAAAAAATGTTTTTATAATTGAAATTTAACTAAGAATTCAAATATTTTTTTAAGGATAGTTAGATCATAGTAATAGTAATGAACAAAATGGAAGGAAACAAATATACATTGCAAATGCGATCTAAACTTTCAGTTTTGTGTTTAACCTGTCGACCAACTTTTAATTTTATGTCTAATAAGTCTTTGAATTATATGATATTTTCTTTATATTTACGAACATTATTGGATAGATAATTTAAATGGTAATATTATATTAGGCTCAAAATCAAATTTTATGTCTATTTGATTTTTTAATTTCAAAGATGTCAAGATATGTTAGAGACCTATTAATTAATAATATAAATCCAAACTTGAAAGTTTATAGACATCTTAGATACGAAATTAAAAGCGCATAAAATTGACATATCAAATAGACTTATTTTAAAAAAATCAATTTAAATGTCGTGAAACTAAACTTATAATTTAATATCATTTTTTATTTTCACCCAAACCACGGTAAAAGAAAACTTGAGTCACAGTAAAATAAAACTTTGAGCAAAATATACTTTTGGTCCCTGAGGTTTAAGAATGAACACTTTAGTCCTTAAGGTTTGATAAATAATTCTAAATGATTCTTGAACCATTCGTTAACTAACTAAAAATGACGTGAAAGTTAAGTAGTTGATTGTAGTTGCTCAAATGACAAATATATTAATTTTAATTGATTGAACATTCTTTCATTAAATCACAAGATCTGAGCCTTCTTGTGATATGAAATAGAAACAAGAATGTATTGCATTCTCTACTTTGTGACTTTTGCCATTTTTTTGTTCGATAAGTTTTTAATCGCCGACTAAGAGTAATAGAGGACCATTCAATCTTTATTTTCTCAAAATCGAGTTCAACAAGTGGGCAATAGCGATGACTTAAAGAGCCAAACAAACCGCTTTTTTCTTTTTTTTTTTTTTTTTTTTTTTTTTTTATTCTACACCATATATTTATATTCTGAACTATCTAGAGTTTATGTTCTTTTGTTTCTTCATTCTTAAACTGATTTTTTATGTTGATTTCTGCGGATATTTCTTTCATTCTGTTCTTTAACGCTTTACTTGTTTATAGATCTACAAAACGGTAACTTCTTTTATGTAATTTCTTTCATTCTGTTTATTTGTTCTTGTAATCTGATTTTTTTAATGGATTTTTTTAAAATTTGTGTTTTGTGGCTTCTAATTTTTTTTGTTTCTTTCTTTTGAGCAGGGATTAAGTTGCAGAAGGTGGAAGAAGAAAGGGGGAAGAAGAGAAGATGGGGAAGAATAAGCCACCTCACAATAAAAAATAAATATTAAATTAATATATTTGTCGATTTAGTAATACACAGTCAACAACTTAATTTTCTCATTATTTGACTAACCGTCTGAAAATTATTTAGAATTATTTACCAAATCTGAAGATTAAAATGTTCATTTTCAAACTTAATGATGAAATACGTACTAAACTCAAATGTATCAAAAATATTTTACCATAAAACTTTTAACAAACGGAAAAGGGGCCCTTCAATTTCAATGCCCCACGGGAGGCTAAGGCCCAAATCAAAATCATTATAGTTTTTTTTTGCACGAGACAAAGGTTACTGTCATAGTGTTCCACGTGGGCAATTCTTATTGGTTAATTTATGGACTTTGTAAAAGAGTATCTTCATTGGGTAGAATTTAGAATTTGACTATGATTTAACTACAGTCCTAATGTTTAAGAATTGTCAGCACCATCCAACGTAATCATAGCTTATTAGTTTTTATGATATTAAATTTATTTTCATCCATTAATATAAGTATTTTGGTCCATCAATAATTTAAGATAGTATCAGAATAGATGGTTCGAGAAGATTCTAATTAATATTGATTCATACATGTTAAGATTTTTTCATATTTCAAGTCTATAAGTGAGAAAATAATTTGTCTACTGCATATGTAAAATGATTTACTACAATTCGATCCATAGATCTCTACGAAGATATTATTTTCACAATATAATTAAATAGTGACAAATATCAATATCAAGACTTATATAAAACAATGTTATTTTAATTTTAAACATGCTTTTATAAATTTAATGAATTGTATTAAGTTAAAATTCGAGAATTTAAAAAAAAAAATCAAATATTTTATTTGATATAATTTTTAGACCCCTTTATTTTACTATCTCTATCTCTATGTTGTATATTTATATAAACGAGATAATACAGTCATTACATATAAATCCTTTTTTTTTTACCTGTAATATAGTAAACTATAAGTTATACTTACCTTATTTTAATTTAAATTTATTTATTCACAACTTAAAAATGAGTTTCTTAAAGCATATACGTTCTATATATAACTAATAGCATCAGGTGTTGTTGATTTCGTTTCGTGATTAAAAATAAAAAATAAATAAAATTAATTAATATAAAAAAAATTATTGTGGTGTCACATGGTGTCACACCTCATTTGGTGAAATCATGAGAAAAATCAGAAGGAAAAATGATTTGAAATTTGAGGATATAAGTTATTAGAGGAACCACATGGTAGGTTTAACTTAATTGGTACAATAAATTGATTGTTCTTTTGTCTTAATTAATATCTCCATCTGGTCTCTTGTGGAAGTTGGGATCTAGTGCACTTGATCTCATCGGAAGATCTTGATCAAGAAAATTATTGAAGAATGATGACAAGATATTGTATGGATTGTGGACCGTCTGATTAGACAAGATCTTTTGATCATTCATTTCGTAGGACCTTATTGATTGTATACACTTATTTACTTAATTAATATAGAAGTGTAGTGATTCACATAAATACTATTTTCATTAATTAATTGTCAATTCAATCAGGATTAAGAATGATATGCAGTTGTACTAAAAAAATGACGTGCACTCCACAACATCAAATAATTATTCATGAAACAAATCCTAATGTTATATTTTTTAAATTTAAATTATAATTTTAACTATGTCATCATTGAGTAATGAAATATCAATTAGAATAGAAAAATTACCGTAAACAAAAAAAATATCAAACTATTTACAAATATAATTTTTTTTTACTATCTATCAGTTAGAATTCTATTGTTCTCTATCACTCAAGTGATAGAATTCTATCGTTGTCTATCGATGATAGACAGTAAAATTTTTTTATATTTATAAATAGTTTGATTCATTTTTTTTATATTTGAAAACAACCCATTAGAATATAGATATATATAGAGAGAGAGCGATCACCATGATATTTAAGAGTAGTGAAATTTAAACTTCTAACTTTACGATGGAAGATATATATACTTTAACTAGTTGAACTATGTTTGAATTGATATTAATCTTTTTAATATTAATTAATAGCATCAACTAAATAAAATTATATAGTCAAAAGTCTATCAACGTGGTTATTTTATTTTTCTTAGGGTTTTTGTGGATTTTATGTAACACTACTAAAAGTTTAGGATTGAAATTTAATTAATACTTTTTATATTTGTTTAGGAATTAGGGTTCCCTTTTGATGGTTTTCATTGGAGTTCGTGGGCTTAATTATAGTGTGAAAGTCTCGAAATAAGTAGTAGAATAAAACAAAACTAGGGTAGGTTTACTTAATTTTATGTTTGACTTAAAAGACTAATTAGAATATCCTATTTATATACTAACGTATTATCATGATCACTAATAAGATTAAGTGTGTGTTTGGGAGTGATAGTTGGAGTGATGATTTTAGTGATAGAGATTTTAGAACAATTTGATTTTATAAAATTGATTTTTAAACAATCAAACCTATGTTTGGTTCCAAACTTTTAAAATAATTTTTAAATATATAAAAGTAATTTTGAATTTATCATGTTTGGTTCTAAAAGTAATTTTAAAATTACCAAATTACTAAAAAGGTATTTTATATTTGAATTTTTGTTTTAAAAAATAATTATAAAATATCTAATTTTATTAATTAATTAATTATTTATTTATTTTAATGTTTAATTATTGTATGCATAAATGATATGTGAGGTAAGAAAAATACACATAATAAAAACAAAAGAAAATTCAAAACATATATCTCATCCAATCTAGAAATTTTTGTATCATTACAAAATATTTAAACTAGATATTATCTATTGAAATACAAATTGTATAACAAAAACATTAACGAGATATAAGAAGTCTTGCAATTTTCTCCCGCTCCATCCGAAAAGTAGAGAGACTAAAAAGAATCAACAAGAATCGAAGACAATGATTGAAATATCCTAAAAAAATTGTTCATATAGAGAAGAAAAGCCACGAAAGGAACCGAGTAAATAGTAACAAAAAACTAAGGAATGATACAGTGAAAAAGCAACAAAAACTGCTAAAAATTGAAACTCATCCATGTGAAAAGAAAATTACAAAAAACAAAAACTTACTGAAATCAGCACTACCACGGATAGTTAATGGAACCAAGCGACGGACACGAGAGAGAGGATGTATCGGCTGAAAGAGAAGGAAGAAATGGATTAGGGCTAAATCCTATTCTTAAATATGAGGGGCAAATTTGGTGTTCTAAATTTTTTATCTGATTCCCTGATAATCACCCCAACCAAATCACCAATAAACTGATACCTACAAAATCAATTTTTAGTGATTTCAAATTTTTGAAAAATCAATTTTATGTGAGTGCCAAACATCAACTTTTTATAAAAAAAATGATTTTGACAAAGGAAAAAGTGATTTTGGCCATGCCAAAATCACTCCCAAGCACACCCGAAAAGGTTAAAAGAATTATAATTAATTTACTATTTTAATTATTATTAAAATTTAAAAGTTCACTTCACAATTATTTTAAATTAATTAATAAACATTGACGTTAAAGTCTGAAAATAAATATTTACTAAAAAAAGGGTCTTTTCACAAATAGAAAAAAAAAACTAATTACACATATAGAAAAAAAAAGTAAAAAATAGAAAAGCATGGAGTGCACTTTTTTCTACATGTGTAATTAGTTTTATTTTTTTTTCTATACACAACAATTTTCCTAAAAAAAAAAAACAAAATGTAAAGTGTAAATCTCAACAAATTGAAACAAAATTCAAAACTCGAAGGTAAACTTATAACATGTTAAAATATAGAGACTAAATTGAAATCATACTCAAAACTTAAAAACTAAGAAGGTAACACCTTAAAATCTAGAGACTAATTGGAAACTAAACCCAGAACCTATAGATCAAATAGGTGTGTTTTCCCGAGACTAATTTACTTGTACTAAAAAGATCAATTTATGAAATAAAACTTAAATCATAATTTAAAGGAAAATTTTTAAAAATAGAAAAATAAGGGAAATTATTTATACAAAATATAAAATTTTTTAGATAGTTGTGATAGATGTTGATAGAAGTCTATCAGAATTTATCAGTGATAGAAATTATAGAAGTCGATCACTAATAGATGCTGATAGAAGTCTATCAATATTTATCATTATTTTTTTTATTATTTTCTGTAAATAGTTTAATATTTTTTTTATCTATGAAATTTTTTCTAATTTAAATGTTATAAATAAAAGCTAAAGATCAACATTAATCATTTAATTAAAAAAATAAATATAGAGAAATTGACGTGAGTTTAATATGTCACATGCTCATAGCAATTAATTGGCAGGGGCCGGCCCCTCAAAATAATTATTATTGTTACTTTAAAAATATATATGTATGCCTTTCTTTGTTTTTAATTTTCTATTATTCCTTTTAAATAATGTTTTACGTACGTAGGTTGGTCAATTTTTAAATTTACCTAGTGCATTTAAGAATTTTGTTTGAGAATTTAAATGGTAGACTTTACTTTTAATTTTTTTTACAAATGTATTTTTACAAAATTGAATACAAATATATAGGCTTCCTAAAATTTTATTTGCTAATATAGTTTTTTTTAAAGAAAAATTGTAAATATTTTTTTATGTGTGTTCAACAATTGTGGAGATCAAACCATTAACGTAGCAATTAATACTTTATCTACTGAATTATATTCGGATTGAGAATAATTCATTTAACTTCAAATATGATAATTGATATAATTTTACCATTATGTATATTAGTTTATTATAATCAATAATAATCATCATCAACTAAACTATATATTGGTTGTTTTCATGTAATATTTTGTTAACCTATTTATTTTGATTTATATTGAATTTACATTTATTAAACTATTATTTTTGTATATATATATATTTTTTTTTTGGTAAAATACACTTTAGTTCTTGAGAGCTAGATTAAGTTTTTTTTCTTCATTTTTATTTAAATATATATTTAAAAGCTAATATTTCTAGTCTTCATTGTTTTCAAATATAGAAAAATTAGCCAAAATATTTACAAATATCGCCGGTCTATTGCTGATAGATAGTGAAAATTTTCTATATTTATAAATAATTTGATATTTTTTCTATTTATAATAATTTTTCTTTTTTAAATTTATTTTAAATCTACCTACATTGAGATTTCAAACATAACATGTCCCTTCTGTAGATTGAATTTTATTTTTAATTGGACCTTGATGTTTGACAGTGGTTTCTAAAATATTCGATTGAGTTTATCATGGTTGGCATGAAAAATTCACATGCAGGCCTTGAGCGTTTCTCTAACTCACTCATCTGGTCCAGACGCGTATACAAGTATTCGCTCTAGAACAATGCCGAGCCAAGGACACTCTAATGCTTAAGTTAGTACATGGAGTATCTAGCTCAGCTAAGCACAAGGAGAGTTAGAGTTTCTCACTTAGAGTTACTTACTCCTTGAGGCTATCAAAATGAGGTTATTTATAAGGTCATTCCTCTAACACATGCTTAGGGTTACGTGTAATATTGATGATGTCAGAGTGGGTGTGACCCTCGAGTTGGTGGTAGAGTGTCAGTGGCGAGCTTGACTTGGTCATTTTTCCTTTGGTGAAACTTCACAAGCTTAGTTGGTCAACCTAGAACTTGAGAGTTTGACCATTCCTTTTTGGAACGTGCAGACCTACATGCAAACCCCTATTTCTCCTTGGGCTTGGACTCATCGGCAAGCTTTCGGCCTTGTCAGGGGCAACACTCAACAATCAACATTAGCATTTTTTAAGAGTTGACCATTAGGTAGATATAACAAAATGATGAGGTTGGTTTTCAAAACATTATTAAAATTTAGCCCCTAAACGATATTATTTGGATCCGACATTATTTATAAATTATAAATATCTCTATGCCAACTTTCATCTCATGCGATATTAACATTTTATTATTATTTGATCAACAAATTAGTTCCAACAAAATTATAGCTCAACTAATATAAAATATCGATTAAGTGGTCAAAAAGTTTAAACACTTCCCTTGCACATCAAACTAAAAAATATATAATTGACAAATTAACTTTAAAGATTCAATAATATTCAACGTGTATATAAAAACCACAGAGATTAACTTGAAACAAACAAACAAAATATGAAAATTAACAAGATTAATTGAATATAGTTTATACGGATCGGTATTCAATAAAATATACTTTATTTTCTTTTTCTAAAGGAAGAAATAAAATATAGTTTTTTTTTAATATAAAAAACATAGTTAATTTATATATATATATATATATATATATTTGCGATTGGCAGCAGAACTTACACGACAATAAGTTCACGCACTTTCATGCCCATAATGGAATCATAAATTTTATTTCAGTGTACAACACTGCGATCTCGAGGATCGCAAAGAAATGATATATTTGTACTTAAAAAAAAAATTGATATATTTCCATCGTCACGGTAATAAATAAATACAATTTTGCAATTTCTTTACAATCCAGATTAAATTACCAGCTTTGCAAATTCATCCTCAGATTTTTTTTTTCTAACCATGTGTGAGGGTTGGTGAGATAATTAAATTTTTGACCTCAAAGTTGAGACCGTAAATTTTATATCAGTTAAGTTGTGCTCGTATTTAATATTTGAGAGTTGTTCGAACTTTAAATTTCCTTTCTAAATTTAAAAAGTATTTTATAAGACCATACTGCATTTTCTATTTACATTTAATAAGTCCCTTGACTTTAAAAATACTAAATATATCAATAGCATGTTGAATAAGACACTAACTTTTTGGATTTATATATAAACTTAAAATTATAAATTAATAATTGTATTATTTATCGTTTTTAGTTAAAAAAAAATATGTGAAAGTGGAAGTTCTAAAACTAAATAATTAATATATGTCTCAATTAATTGGGCTATTTTCAAAGTGTCAATATTTATATTAATTAAAATTTTAAACTATCATCATAAAAGAATCAATATAGACCCTCGGTAAGTATTATGTAATTTTCATGCTTAGGTAATATTTCTATAATTTGCATAAATTGGTGTAATATTAAAGAAATTACCTAAATCAAATAGGTAGTAGCAAATTTTTTTTTTTTTTTTTTTGTTAATATGGAGGGTTCTCCAAAGATCTAAAAAGAATTAGATTTCTAATGAGTATATGTGTATTACTATAATATGACGTAATTATGAAATTCAATGAAAGTTAGAAAATTATAACAATTTTTTAAAAATTAAATCAAGACAATAATTAAAATTAAAATTAATAAACACAAAAACTTTCCAAAATAGTGTTTATAGAAAAAAACTACATTTACCTTAATTATTAGTTTAACATTTAGGTTTATTGATATTATAATTTGGTATTCTTATTGCTAATAGGTGTTTTTTTCTCCAACCATTTAACATTTTAAAACTGTGACTACCAAATTTCAAATATTTAAAAAAATTATATTTAAAATTTTTTAAAATTATTTTAATGTCAATATCGAATACTGTTACCGATTATTTTATTGCATTATATATATAGATACATTGAAGAGATCCAACCAAATAACAAATCATACAAATTATTTGAATCTTAATTGTTTTTTTTAATGTTCCTTCTATTTTTTTTAATGAAAATAAAGTAACTAAATTATTGCGAAAAAAGTAGTGAGAAAAATAAAGTGCAAGAGCTAACAACATTTTAAAACTACTTTTAAAATTAAAACCGCAAATGGTAAAAATTTATTAACACTATTTTTATTTATAATTTTCTTGTTCTATTACCTTTTGAGCTAAATTTTGAAAACAAATAATAATAGTTTTTAAAAACTTGATAGTGTTTTTAGAAATTAAATGGATTAATAAAAAAATGTAAAATGCTTACTAAAAATTTGTGAGAAAATAAAAATAATTTGCAAAAATAGAATATTTAAAATAAAATGGTGATGCCTAAGTTTTATCATTTTTTTTCTTCTCCCAAGAAAGGAATAATAATAATTAATATTTTTGTAAAATAGAAAACGATGTCGCAGCGGAGTGTCTGTATATTCAATTATACAGCTTAGCAGGTGCTTTTATTTAAAGTAGGTATTAAAAAATAAGATAAATTTCGATTTATAAAGCCTCAATAATTCCTTCATTATTGTAATCTTCAATCATATTATAGGTTACTCTCCTCGCAGCCTCTTTATTAGCCGCTAGCTGGTCTCATTGAAAACAAAGACATATATTTTGGGGAGATTTAAAAAATAATGTGATAAAAAAAAAAAAAAGCAATTGAGATGATTATTCAAAACTCAAATGGCTGGGTTAATTTAAGGAATATTGCATTTTTTTTTTAATTTGAGTGAATCGAGCTGGTTTGAAACTAATTAGAAATACCATTTTTTTTTTGTCCTAATACGAGTGAGTAGGCCGAAGAGATGAATTCAACCCACGTTTGATTGCGGCAAACAAAAATCAGATAAAGAGAAACGAAAGAGAAAACGATGTTAGAATCTACCTCTTCTACATATGAATTCTGACTGATCAACTGATGTGTCGCCTGACAAAGTTTCGTCCAATCAACTAACGCTTGTTGTATTTGCTACATCTGTTAAATCATCAATTTTCTCATAAGTTTAAATTTTTGGGTCAATCTACAATTTAACATGGTATCAAAACAGGTGGTATAGAGAGGTCATGTGTTCAAACTTCTAGATTGTTGTTTTCTCTCCAATGAAAATTGATTTCTACTTGTTAGATCTTCTTCATATTTCAAGTCCACAAGTTAGGAGACTGTTAGATAATATAAGATTAAATTTGCCTTTACTTATTAACTTAAGTTTTTTGGACAATCGATAATTTAACAATATTGTTCATGCAACATGAACACAGATAACATTCATCCAAACAATATGAACATAAAATAAATATAAATCAACGTGATTTTATAAATTCAAAATAGTATACAAATAAAAATTTTGGTAAGTTTTTTATTTTTTAACAAAATTGAAAAATTAGAGTGAATGTCATTGAATTGATCATTACAACTTCGTTTTTCATTCAGAAAAATTAGAAACGAAGTTTGCAAAAACAATAGGATTAGAAAATATCACAATGGAATGTGTCTTTTAGAAACATTGCAATATTCGACAAAATTGAGGAATTTTTTTTGCAAATATAATCAAATTAAAAAAAAAGAAATAAATAAAATAAAAGTAGATGAATGTAGAGACACATTCTAATAAAAAGACTCAATTTCATAAAGGACAACAAATTAGGTCATTTTTATTCTAATTAGTTTGAAACCCACCATGTTTTATCTGTGCTATTTTATTTTGAATTTCTAACTTTCAAACTTTTACATCTAAATTTAAAATTTCTAAGTTGCATTTTTTGAATTTTTAACTCAAAGTCATATAATCTTATATTTCTAGCGACGTGTGTGGAATAATTGATATCAAATTTATAGATCATATAATAAAGCAGATTACTAATAACACTATTAACATAACTCAACTAGCATAAATACATACATTTTTTACTATAATATATGAAGTTCGAATCTCTCTACCCCAAATTAATATACTTAAAAAAAAATGGAGAATATAATAATCTAAATAATATTAATATATATATAATTAGAGAAATATCATTGAAATGTGGTGTCTATGATTTTATCACCTAAAGTGGGAACGGTTGGGTTAGATGGACCAAACGTTTAGTAAGTATTAACCAACCTACCAAACCCAAACAACAAATCTCATAATTAAAGTTAAATTAAATATAATTTATGTTCACAAAAATATCGAGAACTTCACTTGAAAATTAATGCTAGAAAGGGAAATTAATTTGATAGTTTATTTCTAATAAAATATTTTCTTATATATATGCTAATATGATTAAATCAGACTTGAACAATACTTGATTTCCCAAAAATTCAGCTTGAATTTCGTTTGAATATATATATATATATACTATTTAAGTTTAAATATCACATTTACATTTTTCAGTACAAATATCAATTCCATTCAAAACTTCTGGCCATTTTAAGAATATTTATTTTCTTCTAAGTTGGTTCCATTTTGGCCTCATAAATGTTAGAATGTGTATTTTAGTTTCCATAAACATTTTTTTTAAAAAATTTGGTCATAATTTTGTTGTTAATTATTTAGATAAATGGATAATGTGATTTTTTTAATCCCTTAGTATATATTTTTCAATCAATTGAGCTAAGTTAGAATTTTTTTTTTTTTTTTTTTTTTTTTTTTTTTAGTTTACTAATATGTAGGCATAGATTTGAATCTCAACCTTTTAATCAAGATTATAGTATATATTCAAATGTGTCAAGTTTATTGCATCATAAAGAATCTAATATGTATTAAGGTAACCTCATATTGGTACAAAAGTTTAAAATAGAATGATTATTTATGCATGTAAGATTTGAAAGTCCACAAAATTAAAACAATTATTTTTCTTTTCAAAGTATAGAACAAAAAATAAATATTTATAAAAAGTTAAGACCAGATTTTATTTTTACTTTTCACATGCCAACAAAATGAACTAAAAAATGGAAAATAAAAAATAAGTTGTTAGTTTTGTATACATTCGAGACAGAGCCAAGCCGTTTAAATAAGCCACGCCGGGAAAGGGAGAAAGATTGAGGAAAAAGTTCGTGTTAAAAAGTAATTAAAGCAAAAAGGAAAAAGGAAAAAGGAAAACATCAATTTTGACACTAATATTGTCATATGGTATCAATTTGGATCCAAAACATTTAATTTTATCCTAAGCTTACAAAAATATTATAATTTTAGCTAATTCACTTGTTAATATTAACAAAAAAAAAATGTAAAATTTTGTATGAACTCATTAATTTTAATAAAATAAAGTTTTCATACATATGCATTTGACCAACACATAAATTAGCATTGAATAACATTTTCAAAAATTCATAAATTAAAAAAATGCTCCAATGTTATTTTAAAAATTTAATATCATATGTATGTTGTATAATTCATTAAATACAAAAAGAATTTTTTTAAAGATAGTTAGAGTGAAAAATTATTAAATGGATAAAAATGTAACACTCTTTAAAATTTAAGGTTAAAATTACCATCATTATTTAGGTTTAGAGTTAAAATTGTTAAATTAAAAATTGTAAGTCCAAATTAATATACATATTATGTGTTTAGAATATCATTTCAAATGTTTAATTTAAAAAAATAAAAAATATAAAAAAAATTAGAGTATTTAAAACCAACTCATTTTTTGAGATGTATTTTAAACTATTTTATAAAAAAAAAGTTTAAATAAAAATAAACCTTTTGAAAAATACTATTTTTTCTCAATCCAAAAGGACTCTAATTTAAAGTCACAATTGATTTTTTCAACAAAAAGAAATTTGCAAATAAAGTGTCTTAAAAAACAAAACAAAAAAAGAAAAGAAAACAAATAAAGTCCATTCGCGCTCCATATCAATCCACTGCCGTTTTGTGCTTTCGCTTTCCGTACCAATTTCAAAAGGCAAAGGAAAAAAATCTCTTTTCATTTTCTCTCTTTTCGTTCTCTTTTTGGTTGAATCTTCAAAAGACGTCTTCACAACGCGCCACCGAGCTCCAGTCAACCGGAAAAATTCTTCTCTCTTTTTCTCTGCGAAAAAGCTTCTTATAAAGAAACTTCTACTTTTTTCAATCTGTATTCTGTGGTTATACTTCTCTCTGTTTTACTATGCCGCAAGTGGATCTGGAAACTCTGGTTTCTGCATGTGCCGGCGGCGGTGCTCACGACCGGAAAATCGCCTGCGAGGAAGCTTTTGACGACGGCGATCACCGGACGGAAGCTGAGAACAGAGAGGTAACAGAGCAGCCGGAGATTCCGCCTGATTTTCCACCGGAATCGTTTTGGCTCTCGAAGGATGCGGAGTTCGATTGGTTAGATCAGAACGCTTTTTACGAGAGGAAAGATTCGACCAAAGGAAGTTCGAATTCAACGAACTTGAATCCAAGTGTGAATCCGGCTTCTAATTCGAATTCTCAACGATTTTCCTTGAACTTCAAATCGAAGGCTTCGATTCTCGGCCTTCCGAAGCTTCACAAGACTTGTTTTGTAGATTCGAAGAGTCGTCGAAATGCGAAATCTGGAAACGCGAGGTTGTTCCCTAAACAATCGGGATCTTCCGAAAAATCGGACTCTGCGCTCGTCGAACCGTCGTCGCCGAAAGTTTCGTGTATGGGGAGAGTGAGATCGAAGCGAGATCGGAGTCGTAGATGGAAGAATCGTCGACGTTCATCCGAACCAGCGCCGCCGAAGGAAAAACCGGATCGGAAAGACACTCAACGCGGCTTCTTATCTACTTTCCGGAATCTTTTCAGAGGTTGGAAAAAACCTCAAGCGGTTAAATCAACCGCTTCGGTGGCCGGAGACTCGCCGGCAATGAAAGCACCTGATAAGATTGCGCTCAACATCGACGCACTAACGGCGGAATCTCGTCCTAGAAGGAGCGTGGAGATCGAACCTCCCGGTTTGGGCGGCGTCAAGCGGTTCGCATCAGGGAGGCGATCCGGTTCATGGGTCGTCGGCGACGGAGAATAATCGCCGGACGGCGGACTCTGATTCTCTGAGGTTCTCGGTACCTTGTGGCGTGGGCTGTCGGCGGGACCCGCGGGATTAGGTGGGCTTCTGGTGGGCCCGCTTTTTTTGTTTGTATCGTAGACGGATGACATGGCACTTTGATTTAACCGTCCTCACCTCACTCCCGTGCTTCACAAGGTAAGTAAGTGAAAAAAAAAAAAAAAAAAAAAAGAGCCCTACGGTTTTCCACATGTAATTTTGCCTACTGTTCTTGCAGTTATTTTTCAATTTCATTTGCATTTACGGTGCCGTTTTGTAGATAAAAAAAAGTTCGTGTTATTATTATTTCCTTTTTTCTTTTTTGGGAATGAGCATTTGTAAATTTCGTGTTCAGTTAATAATTAGTCAAATAATGGCTTTTATATTTTATATTGTGGAATGTGGAAAGAGGTTGTAGTTTAGGGACTAAAACAGTAATAATAAATAATTGAAGGACTGAACGGTAATTAAATTTACAACAGTAATTTTGATATTACTTACACAAAAAAAGACAAAATGATACAAAGGATTTAAAATTTTCAACAGTATGATGCTCATCGAAAAAAGCCTCAATAATCGAGCTAGAGACAAAAACAAGCCAAGGCGGAGGCAGTGGAATAGCAGGAAGGACCATAGATCATGTAGGATGAAAATTATTATTTTTATACAATAGTTCTTTTAAAAAAATTGGACGAGATGCAGTTTTTGGGTTTTGAGTTTTATTTGGCGAGTGATTTTATTTTGGCCCAAAATTTCTAGAATTTTTTTATTTTATTTTATTTATTTTGATTCATTGAACTTTGAACATGTCTTTTTAAGAGCTGTTTGTTACCATCTCAAAATAGATATTTGAAAATAAATGTTGAATGGAAAATAGAGTTAAGCATTTTCAAAACTTTTATTTTAATTTAAACTATTGTTGAAAATGTATTTTATATAATTATTTATAATCGTGAACTAGTCGTAGTTATTTACTAAATATTAGGTTGAATAGAAACCATTGTAAATTAATTTATGAAGGTCTTTTGTGTAAATATTATTTTTTTAAAGTTAAAATATCATTTCAATCCATTTACTTTAATCAATTTTTATCTTTATAGTTTCATACGTCAAATTTTAGTTCTTATACTTTTAATAAATCTTAAATTTGATGCATATGGCTGATTTTTTAAAAAACTTTTTATGGAAATATATTTACATATTATATTTTCTTGCATTAAAATTATAATTATTACTTAACCAATTTCGATAAAAGTTTACTTTGAGTAACTAAACTTAAGATTTATTGAATGTATAAGGACTAACATTGGACATTTGAAAATATATGAATTAAAATTTGAATAAATTCTACCGTATATGAACCAAAATGGTATTTTAGTTTGTTTTTAATATCATGTAATTTATAATATATAACATTATATACATATTTTAACAAAAATAAATTAAATGTTAATATGAAATACTATAATGGTTAGTCTTTTTCACTTTTTAATTTTTGACATAAATTTGCATTTTAATTAATGTTGTTTTCAAATTTTATATTATTTGAATCACATCATTTAAAAACAGTTTTAAAAAATATCTCTCAAAGGCATATTTTTTATTCGTTCAACTTAGTGAATCTCATACCATAAGACAATAAAATTAGATTGTCAACATATAGTTTTATTACTTTTTAAAAAGTGTGAAAATTTACCAAAAGAATTTGTGTGAAACCCAAACCTAAACGGTTAAGGCTTCGTTTGGATTGTGTTTGCCGTTGTTGAAAATGATTTTGAGAAAATTTTAATCTATCTTGCTTGTTTGGTAAATAAAAAAAAAAAATAAATAATTAATGTATGAGAATCACTTTTTAAATTCTAACTAATCTTAAAAAGCCTATAGTAATAACTTTTAGATTCAACTTTTCCAAAAATACTTTCTTCACTATTTGAATAAATATATTATAACAATATTCTTCACATATATTTTAAAATTTTAATTGATTCAAGTTTTTTATGACAAATATTTTTCTTAAAATTTTATCAAATAACTTAGATTAAACAAAATTAGGTGAAATTCAATCATATAACATTTTAAAAAATAAATTATAATATAATTACCAATGTAAAAATAATTAAATTAATAAACCTACTTTAGTTCATATAATTAAATTATACCAAATTTAGTATTAATTTATCTAACATCGTAACCGGTTTTTTTAATTTAAAAATAAATTTATCAAACACTATTTTACTTCTTTTTACAACTGATTTTTCATAAAGTAAAACTGACAACAATTATTTTAAAAGCTACAATAGAGCCTAACAGTGCCTTTGAGATTGATTTTGGGAGAGCTAAAAGTGATTAGAAAAGAATCTTAACCTTTTTTTTTATGTTTGGTAAAATAAATTACGATTAAATCCATTAAAATCACTTCTAACTCATACGCTCATTTCACACCCTTCTAAAATAAGTTATTTACTATCTTTTAGATTTTCTTCAAAGTAGATGCAATTATTATACATTTTTAATTTTATCCTCTAAAATTAAGATTTATCATATATATGTATGAGTTTTAAACCATTATCTAATGATTATAAAGTTTTAAAATATAATAGTGGGTCTATTTTAGTTATTATATCTAAAACATGGTAATTTAGTATTTATTAACCAAACACTTATAACCAACTTGTTCAATTATAAAATTAAAATTTATCAAACACTAATACGCTTCCTGTTGCAGCTATATATATATATTAACCATTATTTTAAGAGCTACAACAATTCCATACCAAACTTAAAAAGTGTTTGGGTTAATTAAATGTTTGATGGTAAAATAAACCATTTGAAAATTCAAGTAAAAGAAAATGGAAAGTTACTAGACTTATTTTATATTTTATATGTAAGTTTTTTTTTTAAAAAAAAAACTTTAAGAATCATGGTTGTATTTTAGCCTTATAATTTTGAATAAATTACACTTTTATCCATAAAATTCCCGATCAATTTTGTCCATTATTTCAAAATCATAGAATCATCTCTCAATTATAGAAAATGACTTATTTTAGTTCCTCATTTAACACTTTTGTTTTTAATTATTATCAGAGACGGTGACATGATCTATTTTAAAATTAAAACATAATAATGAATGATTATATAATGAATTTAATTTTGAAGGGAACCAAAAAAAAAAAAAAAAAAACTATTCTCCCCACCAACTTTCTTCCCCCTCCCCAGCTCCCGCGCCGGCACCAGGGTCCCTCCTCCCCTGGCACCCTTCTACATCTATAAAATTTTAATTACTTCAAATTATTGAAATGAAATATTACAATAATGTATCCAAATTATATTGGACGTGGCAGTGACTATATATATAGTTTAGTAAAAGTTAGTATATTTTTTCGAGTTGAAGGCTAAAAATAGTAAGTGATAAATGTCAAATGTACTCCAGAAATTTTGGGTGTGTTTAGAACACATTTTTAAGTGTTTAATACCACTTAAAATAGATTTTTTAAAGTATATTTTAAACCGTTTTATAAAAAAAATTTAAATAAAAATGAGTTTTTTTTTCAAAAACGCTTTGTTCTCAAGTCAATCTAAATGAATCCTTAATTGTCTACTCTTAAAATTACTATGGCTCAACTATCAACTGACATAAAAAAATGTAATAGTTATATACATATATATAAAAAAAACATATCTCCTCTTGATAGGCTACAATAATCTAAACTTTCAAAATTCATAGTTATCAAATCGAACATAACTCAATTGGCACATGAGTGAGTTAGTAACCATAAGACCTATCGTTCAAATTTCCATTACTGAATTTAAATTCTACTGTTGATTATAAGTTTCGAAAATAGTCTAAAAACTTTAAATTATAGTTGGTTGTGATGTGACACATTTTGAATGAAAATAAAATAAGTGATTATAATAAGAGTTTATGATATATAATAAGTTGTTCTTCCACCATTTTTATTTTGCATATCTCTTCACCAACCAAAGTGATTCTAAAAGAGGAAGAATGAGATTTTCTTTAAATATATATATGTCTCTTTCTTCAGCTACCACATCATTTTTTTTAAAAAAAAAATTGGATTAACAACCTGCACACAATTAGCTGTAATATCATATATATGCAAACTTGTACTGTCATATTTCTATCCAAACATTATAAGAAAAGTTCACTTGAACAACTATCAAACATGACATATGAAACTCTAAAATTATATTATAATTTAGTTTTCGCTATATTATAATTTTTTTTAAAAGAAAGACATTTCAAAGAAATCAGATTAGCCACCAAATACAACATCATCACTAGGGGCTTCCTCTTTCAAAATAGAAGACAACCATGCTCGGTACAAAAAATCTAAAAAAAGAAAGAAAGAAAAAACTCCGTGTCTGCTCTTCTACAGAAGAAGACCCATTCAAATCCATCAAACCCACCAACCCCGTACCAATTGATCTTGAATTTGGATTTTTTTAATTTTTTTTTAAAAAAACAATGTACGTTTTTAAACTTTAGTGAATGCTCCTACCCTGTTTTTGTTGTAAACATTATTAGTAGATCATCGATGTTCATGCACTTATAATTTGTTCAGCTAATTGTTACATTTTGATAACTCGTTCAAAATCGTTAGTCATGAATAAAGAATAATAACAAAAATTGTATTAAAGATAGTAATCTAAATTTAGGAACTTAACTAATATTTTTAAAAATTAATAGACTCTATGAACCTAAAATACTAAAGTATAACAAGGTAATTTAAATGTAGAATTGAATTGAGGTTTTTAACGAAAACAAATAATGTTTTAAGAGATAGGACTAGAGATGAGAGAGACATCTTATGTACTAACGTAACTAATTGACACGTTTGATAAACTTCTAAGGTGAAGAGGAACTTGTGTATTATATACATGTACCAAGGAAATTAATTAGAGGATTGAACTATGCTCGGATTAGTTTATTGGTTTGGTATAATGAAAAAAAAAAATAAAGAAAAAAAAAAGATAAATATGAGGACAGGCCATATGACTATGACCTACCTCGAGGAAGAAAGAAAATTAAGTGAATTGGTTCATTCTCTCACTATAATTGGTGACTCTTTTTGATTTTTTTATATTGAAAAAAATTAGTTGCACCCATCTCTTATGCACCTTAGCTAACATTCAATGGTATTGTACCACGTGGTATAATTTTTTTTTAGAATAACTTTTTAAGTAAAAAAAGAGTGTATGTGAATAAGTACAGCCTAGGCTGCACGTAATTATGATTGCCCCACCAATCACATATTGCCCAATTCTTATTTTATTTGAAACATTCAATTCATTCTTAAGAATTCATTTATATTTTATTTATTTATTTATTTTTGAAAATAAAAGAATTCCCATTTTATTTAATAATATACATCTTCTGATTGATGATTCTATGTTTGATTGATCTCGATTAGGTTTAAATAATTTAAAATCTTAGGTAATTTTCGTCCCTAACTGTTAGATCTTATTGAATAACCATTCGAATGTGTACTAAGTTGTACTCATCTTTATGCAACTCACTCTAATTACACGGAAAAAAAATTCAAAAAAAAAGTTAGAAATTAAAGGTTTGCCACGTGACAAATTGTAGTTAGACAATTGGGTGGATTTCACAAGGATGAAAACAACAAATGATACACCTAAATATTTTTCTTTGAAAATTATGTTTGTTTTCTCATAATTTCTTAATCGTGATGTTCATCTTCCTAATATTTGAATTCTCAGTCAAATTTCAAAATCAAAAACAAAATTTTAAGACCTTTTTTTTTGTTCATCTCGAAAGTACTTTTAAAGTGTAGACAACCAAACAAAGACACCCATAGGTAGAAGTAGTGTAATTACATACTCAATTTTTAAAAACCAAATGGTTTTTAAACCAACATTAGGCTTTAATTTATGGTTATTAAACACTATTTTCACTTTTGGATTTCTTTGTATTACCATAAACTTTTAAAGTATTTTTTTTCAAAGGCTACGTTCGGTAACTATTTCATTTTTTGTTTTTGGTTCTTAAAAAAAATTAAACCTCTTTTCTCTTCATTTTCTTACTATAGTTTGTATCAAACTTAAGTAGAAGAGTTGAATTCTTAGCCAAATTCTAAAAACAAAAACAAATTTTTAGAAACTACTTTTTTAGTTTAGATAAAAAGTAGATATCAAAACGAAAATTAAAGATGGAAGGAGTATTTATGGCTTAATTTTCAAAAACTAAAAACTAAAAATTTAAATGGTTAGCAAATGGTGCTTAAAAAAATCAGTTTCCGAAAAACTTATTCTGTTGTGTGAATTTGTTTATTAATTCAATGTTTTTTAGGAAAATTAAAATTATTCTATAGAAAATGTGAAAACAAGCAAAGTTTTAAAAAACTAAAATTTATATCTATACTTCTATATCTATACTATCTATACAATATTAAAAGAGGCTAAGAGGGGAGAATTTTTAACTTCCCTCTTTGTCCCTAACTCTTACAATAATGTCTATTTTACCCTCACATTTACACCCTATTATGAATCCATTCCCTGTTTTTTCGTTTTTTATTTGTGATTCATAAAAAAGGAAAACAGAATGAATAAAGGAAACTTCTTCCGAATAGGTTTTTGAATGATGAATAAGTATGTATACATTCACTCATATAAAATAGGATCAATTCCCATCTACCATTGCGTATTGGTACTTATCCAGTATAGAATAGATCTGCTTCTTTTTGTTCCTACGAATAGAATAGAATTGTTTCCATTGTGTGTATGTGTCTTTCATCCCCTTCTCTTTTTCTTTTTCCCTATTTTTTTCATTTAATTTTACATCCCATTTTCCTCGCTCAAACATATTGTTAAAACTTTCAATATTAGATTTATGATTTCATCAGTGCTTTAAGTTTGAAAATGAAATATGGATTATCAATTATATATAGGTAATTGTTTTAAATGATAAAACTGCTAAAAATATTTTTAAATATAGCACAAAAAAAAAATTAATAAAACATTTTCAAATTGATAGTTTAATGATACATAATTATAAGATTCCTTTTTATCTATGGTATACAAAAATTTGACAGTAACAACACAATTTTTTTCATTATTAGTATAGAAATATTTTGACAAAAGTAAAATTACCAGTTTAGTAGGGTGGTTACCTCATATGGTTGAAATTTTATTATTATGTCTAAAATTGTCTACTCATTCAGCATTTATTTTTAAATTTATAGATCACTTGATTGAATTTTATATTTAACATGACTCAAATTCGTGGACCTATTAATTATGGTAACACTTTAATTTAACCTTTTACAAAGGTAAGCATAGTTCTTAAATATGTAAATTCCTTGTGATTAAGGTGTAGCTATAGGAAATTTCACACATGCATGGGATTGGGGATTTTTTTTTTTTTTTTGGCTACAATAATTAATAATTAGTGAAATTTCTTTGTTTAAATAAAGGTAAATTGTTATTTTAGAAGTAATTAGGGAGTAAACGTGAAATGACCATTTACTATTCAAGGGTACAGAGTAGAAAGGTTACAATGGTATTTATGCATCCCCCCCCCCTTTCTTTTTTTCTTTTTTTTTTTTTTTTTTTTTTAGTTTTCATATAGTAATTAAGAACTTAATTCGCAAGCCAAACAACACTTCTTCCTTTGCTTAAAGTGATTGTAAGTTGAGCGGCAAAGTTAAGGAGCGCAAGAGAGAAGAGGAGAGGTTTCAGTACTCGCTCAGCTCGTCGTAGATCTCAATCTTCCGGCCATTGAGCGGCTGTGCCGGTCGGGCGTTGTTCTTGTACACAGGATTCAATGGCGCCCTCAGTGCTTCCACTTGCTCCTGCGAAATCGTCCTCACCTGCGAGGTAATTTTTACAATGTTATGCCCTAACTTCTAAGGCTTAAAGTAATTGCGTTGCGTTCTGTTCCGCCGTGTGAGGAGTTTGAGAAATGGAGATTTCGATTTAGATTTACCTTGCCGAGAATGCTCCATTTGATGTTCTCGGTGCAGGGAGGAGTTGTGAGAGAGCCATTGTATCTGAAGTATTTGCGAGTCTTCTTCCTCAAGTGCTTTGTGTCTAGATATCCAAGCGCAATGTGAACCTCTTCGTTGCTGCCGCATTGTTCATTGGCTAACTCCATCAATTTGTCATGTATCTGCAATTTAGCCGGAACGATTTTACGGTTGCCGTGATTGTGATTTTGATTTGTGTGTTTCGTATATATATATTTTTCCTATGTATTTTGTGAGAGGATGAAATTGAGTAATCCATTGATGTACCTTTGCGAGCAGGGGGTCGGGTTCGCCGATTTGGAGAAGGATTCCTATGACGGCGAGGGTGCCGTCGTCTGCCAGATGGAGTAGATGAAGCTCGGCTGCAAATCTGTTCGAATCGGAAAGTACGGAGGTAAGTTCAAATCCAAAATTCCTCAAAACTTTTTTATATAACAACAGATAAACTTGAGCAAATTTAGATTGATCTTTATGATGAAATTCGAATCAGTTTTCTTAGTCCATCTGGTATTTAGACATGTCTAGAAATGAGGAGTTTCATGAATTATCAGTAATCAAAATATTGATTTAGCTTAAAAATACAAATCAAACTGTTTGAGAGACAATTTGTGTCAAAATTTTCTGAAATCTTCTATTCACTTCAATTTTCATATTCTTGAGACAGGATTCGAGGTACTATTGTTTTAATAAAATTTAGGCTGCATATATCACTCAATCTTCTAATAGGTAGTCTTCAATGTAAAAAACTGTTAAATTAGTCCTTCTATGTCAATAACATATTTGGACATATGAGCATGACACTTGGACATACCAATCAAGGAAGAAGTGATTCTTTTTGGTGGAAGAACTTAATTGAAACATTTGAAAAAATAAAGAGCAAAATTAGAAAAGCAATTTAGACGATTGAAGAGATATTGGGAATTATTAAATAGACTAAGTCTATTTCGTAGATTTAGCCTACAGTTCATTAATTTAATTAGAAACTAGCCTAGAATTAATTTTCCTAGGTGTAATAAGTTTGAAAATGTATTTAGAAAAGATCTCTTTCTTCTGTTATAGCTGCTCTGAAATGTCCAAAAGGCTGGACAGCTTGATAATTAGATGGGCTGGGCCTATAATGGGCCAGCCTAGAGAGAGGCCTGTAGAGGGAGAGATAGAGATGGAAGTAAACATACTGCTCGCCGTCGAGGCGGTGTTCGGAAGGAGAATGCCAATGCAATTGTTGGAGGGTGTAGTTTTTACCATCTATGACAGCTACTCCACCTGAATTCTCCCCAAAGTGCACCTGATTTTAAGGGGAAAAAAAGTGTTAATATGGCTTCAATTTTCTTATTTTTCTTTTTTGTTATTGTTTTTTTCACAATTTTTGAATGATAAATAAATAAATATGTATGAATCTATTAGGTGTGTCTCACAATTTTTTAGCTGTTTTCAAATATAGAAAAATGAGCTAAAATATTTACGAATATAGAAAATTTTTACTGTTTAACAGCGATAGACCGCAATAAACTTCTATTACTAGGCGATAAATTTAGACTTCTATTACTAGGCGATAAATTTCTATTGCTTAGTGATAGAAGTCTAATATTTTTCCCATTTCTAATAATTTATTATTATTATCTTTTTAAGAAAAAGGAATGTTTTTTTTACTTATTCTTTAGAACTTTAAATTAAGAGAGAAATTGGCAATTGAAATAAGTTTCTAAGAATAGAATATTCAAAGTTTGAAAGTCATTTTTACTTTTTTGATTTGATTTGATTCGCAATTTATTGGTTGGGGGGATGGGGAATAAAAAGGATTGCAATTTTATTGATACTTTTTCTTTTTAAGAAAAACAATATGAAGATATTAAAACCATTTGTTTTCTTCTTCTTTCTTTCTTGGTTGGAAAACTATTAGTTTCTAAAATTATAAGTAAAATTGTTATAAACAGACAAAATATCAAACTATTTTTAAATATAAAAAAATTCAAATTCATTGAACAGTAAAATTTTTCAATATTTGTAAATAATTTGACTCATTTTTTTATATTTGAAAATAACTTAAATTATAATCTAAAAAAATCTTCTAAAAACAACATAAAAAAAAACCATACGAACCTGTTGGTTTTTTTTTTTTTTTTTTTTAAGAAAATGAAATAAATTATACGTAAGACATTTTTTTTAGCTTGAGGAAATAAGAAGGTTTGAAAATATGTAAACATGTATGTCATGTTTATGTGGTCATGGGGAGGGTGACAAGAGACAAAAGAGAGTCGAAAGTTATAGGTTAGAAAAGGGCAGACCCCAATGTTGAAGCCATTGTTGGTAAGTGTAGCATTAGCAACAGTGTATCTTCTGACTAGTGTTTGAAGGTGCTTCCCAAACACGGCGTTATCCTTCACAATGTCTATTGGTGACTGTGATTTCCCATTGGAGCAAGCTGCAAAATTTGGGCTCAAGCTTCCCCAGTTTTCAGGTCCTTGTGGGCCCTCATAAGTAAATACAGCGGATTGCCCCGCCTCTGTCCACCCAAAAACGTAACCAAAATAAAAGAAACCATTTTAGACTTTCGAATAATCATTTTTCTTCAATAAAAAGGATAGAAATTCCCTTCCTTCTGAAACCAGTACAAACAAATCCATAGGTGTTTTATTTCCAGGAAAAGTAGAAGAGAAAATTCAATGGGAAGATTGGAAGAAAATAAAATTATGGGAAAGGGCTTACGATCGTGGGCTTGCACCAAAACACCAGTAAACAAAAGAGAGAAAACGAAAATAGAGGAGAATGGAGGAGCCATTGTTGCCAACTCTTAGCACAGCTACTCTCCTTTTAAAACAATAGACAAATATAGTGGAGTTTATATATGTTACAAATCCACCTTTACAAGGTGAATTATGGGGTGGTCATTTGGTGGTGATAATTCCTGTTTCTCTCTCTTTCTGGTAGAGAATGAGAGACAAAGGAGGGGTGGCTAAATTTAGAGAAATTGTGAGTTCGTTTAAAGTAAAAAATTTAGGTGGTGTGTGTGTGTGTTTTTTTTTGGCGAATATGATGGATCGCCTTGGCTTTACATGTTTGTAGCTATTTATAGTTTCTTAATGTTCTGTTATTACTTTTTTCCACCCCAATTGCGTCTTTGTTTTTTAGCCAAATGAAAAATATACATTTTAGAGTGTCAGTTCACGAGCTTGCTAAAAAACCCTTTATTTTCTTACTTACTATCTCTGTTGTTTAGAGTGTCAGTTCACAAGCTTGCTAAAACAACCCCTCTATTTTCTTAACTTACTCTCTTTTTAAAGAATGGAAATAATTAAAGATTCCAGATTCCAGATCACATGACAAAGCTTGGAGCTTAGTATATAACTTTTCGTGCCTAACCCTCTAGTTTGCTTTCTTTTCCTGGACTTGTTAATTAGCTAATTAAAATGAATCCTCTTATCCTAATTTCATTAGTTGCCTAAGTAAAAATAGGTCAAAGCTCGAATTTTTACGATTCTTTTCTGATCCGATTTTTTTATTACTTATTAATACAACTTATTTTCATCTTGACAAAAGGTCATTTATATATAATAATTACATTATAGCGGATTAGTTCAGTGAAAAAGTGACTCGGTCTATTAATCCCTTAATAGTTAAAGGATCCTTTAGTTTGATTAATATTATAATAAAAAAAACTTTATTTCTTAAAAGGAGTTAATCAATTACCTCTGGATGAAAGATTCGAGAAAAAATATAAATTCTCAACGTAATTACGAAGATCACGATGTTAGAAAAATGTGAAGAGAAACATTTGAACCTTTGTCTTTAAGGTCTTTGAATCATTGTTTGTTTCTTTTTAGTTTACCTAACATTTGATAGGAGATTTTAGCCTCTATTTAGAGAATAACATATGTTTTTTAACATTTTTTTTCTGTTTGAATGGATGTTTTTTAACCAATTGAGTTACACTCAATAATCGTGTTATTAATTGCGATATAATTGCCACATCGAAGTCATTTGAGTCCTTTTGTTTTGTTTTTTTTTTTTTTTTTTTTTTTTTTTTTTTTTTGTTAACTCAAACTTATTAAACGGTTTTTGCAATTAATTATGTGTCTTCTTTTTCACGAATGCGTTTGTGTTTAGAGGAAATTGTTTTCATAAATATTGTGTCTTTGGTATTAAATGGTTAAATTACATGTTTGTGTTTATTTGGTCTATGAACAAGTGTTTAATAAGTCTTTGAACTTTTAATTTTGTGTTTATTTTTTTTTAAAAAAAATTGTGTCTAATAGGTCTAACTTTTAAAATGTCTATTAAGTCATACAACCTTCCGAATTTTAACAAATGTTAAATAGGTCAGGGACTTAATTAACACAATCGAAAATTTAAAATTCTATTGGACACTTTTTAAAGTTCAAGATCTATTAGAATCAAGAATTGAAAGTTTAGAGACCTAGCATGTATATTTTAAAGTTTAGAGACTAAATAGACACAAAAACTCCTAATTCAAGAGAATTTAACCTCTATTTTGATTTAGTTATTGTACGTACACGGGCAAATGAGTCTGAAGAGCCTTGAATATTATTAAAGTTTAATGAATTACAGACTAATAAAAATTCAAATTTATAATTCTTTAAAAGAAGAAATGATTGAGTTGTGCTGACGAGTGTAAGACTAGGCTTATGCATTACTGCATTACTATTGCTAGTTTATGGATGCTTTGTCGGTAATTTTCTAATGATTTTTAATTACCGCTAGCTTCATTCTCTAATCTAGTTTCGTAGAGGATGCCAATTATACTAGTTACGTAAGTTTATGGTTTACTTCGATAAAACTAAAAAAAAAATTAATGTTGTTTAAAAAAAATTGACATAGTTAAATTTCACGAAAAATGACTTTCGTTTTCTCGTAAACGAAACTTGACATATGATCTGTAATTTTATTATGAAGGATGTCATCTTTTCAGTAAGATCATTCCTCGAAATAATAAAATTAAATTATTGGTAAGAAATGACTTAAACTTTTACGAACTTTTCCTTTTCACTTTGACGAACTTTTGACTGAAAATTAAGCCCCAATTTTATGATAAACACCTAGAACCGTGTATATATATATTATTTGTGGAAGTCAAATGCAATTTTTTTTCAAAGTGGAGTGAGGATATGATCCAATTAAAGCCATTTTTTTTCTCCCTCTTGTCCCTCTCCCACTACATCAAAGAATGGTGGACATGTGTGATGTTAGATTGCACTAATGGGACTAGTTTGTGGAGGCTCTTGTAGTGTGGGTATTACTTCGATTTATATTTTCTTGTTTGAAAAAAAAAGAAAAAAAAGAGAAGAAATGAAAAGAGGGAGAGAAAGATAACTTTACATCAATTCTTTTTGGTCAATTCATTTTCTAAAAAAGAAGCTGTTTTGATTTCTTGGGTGATTGATCATTCAATTGAAAAGGTTCGTAATTTTAATTTGCTAAAGCGACGATTAGAATGCTTTTTTTATTCCCACAAGTTGTATATTTGGACTCATCCTTTTAAAACAAAACTTCATTGTAATTTCCTTTTGAATAAATGGTTTTGTTTCATAAAAATTACTTTTTGGAAAATTTGTTTGGAAGATAACCATATTTTACAGATTCTTTTTCAAATTAAATTTTATTATATATCTTTTTCTAATCAGATTGAGAGTTGCTCTACTTTGTAAATTTATTGTTAAGAATATTAGCAAATTTATGGATGAACAATACATTTTTGGTGGATCCTTATCAATTCTCTGTTTAGATTCTTTGGTCTACTTTTTATTATCCCTATTTTTGCCATTTACTTAGAAACATAACACGATTTAGCTGTTGAATGACTAGGTTGCAATTTGCAAGGGCTTTTTCCCCTTCAATCTTTCCTGGCCATGAAATTTTATTTTCTATTATATAACATATTGTTTTCATCCATTTGAATTTCTTTTTAAATTAATACAATTTATATTATTTTTTTCAACAAAACAATATATAAAAATTTAAGATATTTTTATAAAATAAAATTTTGAATATCTTCCTAAAAAAATAATAAAACCTACAATATAATGAAAAAGTGGTGATAATATAATTGACAATATTTATTTTAATTATATAATGCAAATAAAAGAAGGGCAAAAAAGTAAAATGAGGATGCCCTCAATATGGGAATCCAAAAAACTCATGTTTCAAGAAGGCATTCAAAACTCTTACGATGCCCTCCGTAAGGGCATCCTAGGATTCTCAGGAATCTCCTGCTGATGGAGCATCTTACAATACCAGAAAACAAACGCAGTAATCTAGATGTCCACTCCATGAGAATTTAAGATATCCGCAAAACAAATGGACTCTAATGGAACAAATATCACTACATTTAGATAATTTGAGACTTCCTCTAAAAATCAATTAGCAATGAGAAGAGTAGTTCATCTATCTTATAAATAGTGTAAGGCCCTTTAATTTTTCCAATTTGAAATCCTCAATATGCCCCCCTCAAGATTGTCTCTTTTAGAGTCGGTTTGGTACATTTTGTTATTAAGTAATCAACTTGTTTATTAAACTTTTTTTTAAAAGTTAAATTACTAGTTTAGTATTTGAATTTTTAGGTTTGTGTCTAATATGTCTTTAAACTTTTAATTGTCTAATAGGTCTTTGCATTTCAAAATGTGTAGTAAGTCTCTAAACTCTTGGGATCTAATAAGACCTTGAACTTTTAGTTTTATGTCTAATAAATTCGTTAATTTAAAAAGCATGTTAGAGACCTATTAGACACAATCAAAAGTTCAAAGACCTATATGAAATCTTTAAAATTGAAGAACCTTTTAAGAACAAAATTAAAAAATCTAATGGTTTATTAGATACATGTCACTACTATTTTGAATATAATCTAATGGATATGACACTACTATTTTGAATATAATGTCTATATAAAAAAAGTTGAAAGAAAAAGGAGATAAAAACTTCAACCCTATCCTACGTTGGAATCTGATCAATGATTTTTTTTAAAGATATTCTTTTCTAAAATAGAGAATGAAAAATCACTATCCAAAAGCGAAACAAGAAAGCACTCCCTATAGATAGAAAGCATCCTAGAAACAAAGGGAGAAAAGAAAAGCAAAAAACCAATGGAAAGGTTAAATTATAAATTGGGTCTTCCACGATTTGAGGAAAATTAAAATTTAATTCTTACGATTTTAAAAGTTAGAATTTGAACTCTATAATTTGATAAAACTTCATAAATATGCCAATAATTTGATAAAATTTTCATAAAAAGTTCCTATAATAAGAACTACTTAGGAAGGTTTGATCAAACCATATAGGCTAAATTCTAACTTTGAACCAAATTTTTCGTTTAACTTTTAATCTCTATGATCCATTTCCCTCCATTTGTCTAAGCTTTATTGGTGAAAGAGTAAAGCCTTTAAAGTTGATCAAACACTTTCCCCCTTTCAAGGATTTGTCAGACCTCCCTTTCATGGGCACCCCCCACCCACAACAGCCTCAGCCAAACCAAAAGATATCTAAGAACTTAAGCCACCCAAAGTGCATCATCAGAAGGCACCCTCAAAAGAGAGAGAGAGAATGGAAACTGGTCCTCTCCAAAACACTATTTGGCAATCCATATTCGGTTGCTTGTCCTAATAACAGTCCACAGATAGGGATGTGCCAAGGCCTCTACATCCATCCATATAGTTTTCTTTTTTTTCTTTTATATTGGATGACTACTTTATTATGTAGTGTTCAAAGATAGCTTGTGAAAAAAAGTTACAAAGCAAGAAAGAAATAAAAAAGTTTGGTTTAATTATAACTTTAATCTCTAAAGTTTGAACTTTTATGTTTGTGTCAAATAAGTCCCTAGATTTTGACATGTATCTATAAACCACTAGATTTTTTAATTTTGTGTTTAATAGGTCCCTGAACTTTTAATTTTGTGTCTAAAAGGTTCTTCGATTTTAAATATATCAAATAGGTCCTTGAACTTTCGATTTTATGTCAAATAAGTCTCTGACATACTTTTTAAATTAACGAATCTATTAGACATAAAACTAAAAGTTCAAGGTCTTATTAGAAACAAAGTCAAAAGTTTGGAGACTTACTACACACTTTAAAATTTGAAGACCTATTGACATAAAATTAAAAGTTTAGAGACTTATTAGACACAAACCTAAAAATTCAAATACTTAACTAGAAATTTAACTAAACACGTTATAAAACAAGCTGATTACCTAATAACAGAATGTACCATACCCTAAAAACAGTTCATTAATCAGAGAGTTGAATGCTTCCTAAATTTAGGGTGTGTTGATATACCTTTTCAAGTGATTAATTTATAAAATAAGTCATCTATAATATTGTCAACACTTATTGACAAAATTATAGATGGGTTTTCTGCTATCAGTATGCATATAAAATGTTTTGTCAATCTTCAACTCGGTTTTTATCCCAAGACTGACTTAAATTTGGAGATAGAAGAATAAAGGGCCAAGACCGAAGACAAAAGACTATACCTGTGGTGTATACAAATAGTAACAGTTAATATTTGTTATAGACCAGACATCGAGAATAGATCGTATTTGGCAGTCTCGAGTAAAATCATATAGAAGAATATTCACTTACGCATGAACTCGAATGTTCGGGAATCATATGGCTGATATCTCAAGGTCTCAATGAACAGGCAGAAAGTTCCTTTATTTGATGTGGGGCAGAGGGATTCCATTAGAGCTATATAGGCCCTACCTGTACTGCCACAAAAATTGGTGAGAAAATGAGACACCTATCAACAGCTTCTTTTAGAGTTCAAATAGAAATAAAGATTCCCAACGAAAATAGGTCAATATATTTTGTGGTATAGACTTCAACCTCCACATTGAATGGATCATATTAATATGCCTTGCTTTGAAACTTCTAGTGCATGGATTCTGTTGGAGATAGCTTTTAAAACGATTTCCCATTTTGTTATTAGAAGAGAAGGAAAAGAAAAAGTAGTGTTTGTATTGTATAATACTATACTTCTAACACTACTTTCTATCGTATATGAAAAAAAAATAATAATAATAATAATAATAAAATAAAATAAAATAAAGTGAGACGAATGCTGGATCTGTCTCTTACTAGTTACTTCTGAAAACTATCTAAAAGTTTTATCCTGTCAACAGGTTTTCTGGATAAAAAATGGTTTTTCTTTTTCAAAAAACAGACTTATTTTAAAATATACCTTCCTAACCTACCCAAATAACTCCATTAATTGCATGCTCATACTAAAGAAAAATGCCGATGACTCCATAATACAGTGCCGGTCAGTATAGTTGAATCAAGGAACAATTTGAGGGAAATAACCTCTCATCGTGTTTAAAGTTAGTTTCCAAGCTGTTCAGTGTGAAATTCGTCAAACTGGTAAATAATCATCTATTTGTTACACCTGAACTGCTATGGATTTATCATTCGACATTCATCTTTCAAGGAGAGAATGGTGTGCTTAAGTATAAATTCTAAAGCTAAGTGTCAAATGCACGAACTTAACTGTTTTTTCGAGTCTTTGAACATTAAAAAATGTTCAATATGTTTCAAAGTATAGATTTTGTGTCTAATAGGTCCTTGATGTCTTAGACAATTTTTAAAATTTATGAAACGATTAGACAATTAAAAAGTCTCATTCCTATTAAACATAAAATTAGAAAGTTCAGAAACTTTTCAAACATCATTTTTTAAGTTCAATGATCTATTAGATACAAAATTGAGAGTTAATCTAATGAAAATCTAATATCATATAAACATTGGGAACTCTGAAAAATTGGCATGAAGAACTAAATTATGTGCAGGAGAATGAGAGATAAACCTTGGAAATGACTTGCTAAAGAGCATAAGTTGCTTGAAGATACTCCACAATTTCGGCACTTTCAAACATACGCACCCCTGTGTTGGGGTCATCTAAGTATGGAACCTATCAGCCATTTGGTTCAAAATATCATTAACTTTGCTTGTTGGATAATAATCAGAAAATGCTTGTAGGTGCAAGTTGTTAGATGTACCTGAAAGTGTCCCGCTTTCTCATACAACTCTTGTCGTTTCGGGCTCCCACGAGCGCAACTGAATTAAATAAAAGAGAACAAACATCACATTGATGTATTTAACTTTACTAAAGCATTCATCATTTTAGCATCAAACTGAACTGAACGTAGTTTTGAATTTTTTATTATTTTGCTGTATTAATAAAATGATAAAAATAATTATTTAAAAAAATAAGACGGGGGGCTGGTAGATCTAGACTAGTAATATAAGTGTAAATGTCTAACCCTTTTTTTTTTTGGTGTAAATGAACTAAGCTATTCTGCATAAATCCCAAAGAATCAATGTGAAAAATAAATTATGACAAAGGAAAGGATTTTGGAAAATTGGGTTTACTTGGATTGTAATTGTACCCCAATAAAAAAAATCAGTTTTGGAAAGAAGTGGCAAGAAATTGTCATAATTCACAAAAATTATACGTTATACACGTCGCCACAAGAGCATATAGAAATTTATAGATTACTGGGCATATATGTGATAATGAATAAAGGCAAAAGGGAACATGTTACCAAAAATTGAGACAAATGCTTCTTATGCATCACTACACAAATTACAATTTTATAGGTGTTATGAGTGACAAGTGTGATCCCGATAACAAAACAACGAAATGATATTGCGATATAAAGGAGATATGAAGGAGAAATTATACTAATTATAGCTTTTCGAGAAGGCAAACTCTCTCCCACATAAACCTAATTTCCAATCATATGCTTGTGTTCCAAGCCCCTAACTTCCCTCTAGTTATGACAACCCCACCCTAACAAACAATCAAGTAATTATAATTATGCCATTACTAATATTGTAATTTGCAATGCAATCCCAACATTTTCTTATTAATACTCTTAACAGATTCACACTTGGTAATTTCTTTTCCTACTACTGTTTTTCCCCCGTAAAAGGCTTGGCCACAGTGCCATGTTTACAAAGGTTTATACGCAAAGGTCTGGATGATATTGATAGGTGAGTGAGTGTAATTAATACATAATCTTCCTTGAAAAGTGAACGGTATAAGAGACTTTACCAATGTACTAAATGTGGTAACTCCAACTCTACAAGTACTTCACGAACAAGTTTGCAAAAAGGAGAACCCTGAGAGAGAAGAGAAGCATAGAGATTCAAAATACTGTTCAAGGGAAGAGAATCTTACAAATATCCATCACGACACATCATAAAATATAATGGAACTTATGACAATAAATTTTGAAATAAGTCCGATTAAATGACCTCATATGCCCATATTTCTAGTGGTGCAGGTGGAAGCTTTGATGGCTTATAGATAGAACCCTGCAATTAACACAAGCAACAAATGGGCAAGCTATAAGTTCATCGCTTCCCTGTCTTAAATTCCTTTCCAAAGAGAGGTTATATACAAAACTACTAAGTTTCATAAATCGAACAAGTAAGAATTTGAAAATATCTAACCCTGCCCAAACGACCAATCATAGCAAAGCCTTCTGTCAGCGTCTGCAATAAAAAACTTTGTCAAATATAGCCCAATGAAGAAACTTACAACCTTACCCTATCACAATTTTCTCTACAGTTCAACAAATACTTCAAAAAGAAAAGGAAAAAACAGAAAATAGGAGTAAACTACTGACCGTCAAAAGTCCAAGAGAGAGAAAAAGAGGTACATTTCCATCACCTACATGAACACAAGGCATCATATAAAAAACTAGAATGAGCCAAGGTTAGATATAGTATATTTTAATCACTAAAACTGCTATAGTTGTTAAATGAACAAAATTACAAGTTTTAGGAGTGTAATGCTCGAAGATCGAAGAAAAAATGTATATTTGCCTAGTTCAACATTGACATGCTGGCAAAACTTCTAAAATTATCAGAAAGAGATTCAGCCTTCGCATTTTCTTTGCAACAGAAGGAAGGAACAATCAACATCTAATGAACAAAAAAAAAATCATCTATTTCCGGAGATATCTTTAACCTGAGTAAACGAACAATAAGAAAAAGAAAAAATGGATCAAATTGATCAAATCAATTGTGATGAGTCCACACCATAGTTTTGAACCAGATACTTGATTATGTCATCTGATTCATACATTGAAACTCCTGTGTTTGGATCGACCTGCAACCAAATACCAAACATGAAGCTTAACACTTCATCAAGAGTTGCTGGCTAATCTAAAAGGTTGCAATCAAGCCATACACAACAACAGCAAGAGATTAGGAAAACTAATAACGATCTGAACAATGTAGGGAAGGAGGAAACTGGAAATGGTCAATCTTTAAGTAGTGGAATAATTGAGCTTCCATGGATTATCAATTATTTGGAATGAAAACTTTTGGTGATGAGTTAAAAATTCATATTTTGAGATGCATCAGAAAAAAAATAGAAAAACTGTAAAACCCACAAAAATTCATACTGGGTATGTCACATTTCAGCCTCCTTCATTCTTGACATTTCCTCAAGCAATATATAATTAAATATTAGATTTGCTCCAAATAGAACTATTTCATCAGGCATTAAATGAATGAAATGGAAAAAGGACAATTTCAAACCATATATGGAAATTGCTGCTTTCCTCCCATCTGAAGAACTTTGGGACGGAAGTTTGGACCATTCCGAGGGCAAGGATAGAATAGAATATCTAGATCTAACACAGCAACAATTTCCCTGACCTGGAAGCACACAAGCGAAGAATATTAAAAATAGTGTTGAAAAAAAATCTGTAGGCACAAAAATTCGAAATACAATAACCTCAAAAGGGAGGACACAATTCGCAGAAAATAAAGGCTATAAAAATAATATTATCGCAGAATTCATGTATTATGACATCTTTGAGAATATTTTTGTTTTTAGTTCAACAATAGGCAGGGTAGTAAATTCGAACCTCTAACCTCTTTGTTGATGGTATAGATACATTATGCTAGTTGAGGGGTTGTATTTGTTGTTTGTATCTTTTCTTGCTCCCCTTCTGAGAGCTTGTATCTTTTAAACTTTTATTCTTTTACATTACATCAATGAGAAATTGTTTCTTGTTTATATATATATATATATATACCTATAAAAAACTTTATGCTAGTTGAGTTATGCTTATATTGGCATGATACTTCCATTTCTCTCAAAGCATAAAACCAAAGGAAGACCCTTGCGATATAGCAACAGTTGAAAGCACATGGTCATTGGATCTATAACATTGTAGAAAATTTGAGGAAACTAACTTTGTGATCAGACTCAAAGAGTCTAAGAGTGATCCGTTTCTTATATTACCTTTTCGATCTTTGATACTTTAGACTTTCAAATTTGATCTCTTTTAATTAAATTAGCCTGTAGTCAGTTCAACATTTGAGACAAGTTCTTGTTTTGTATGCAAGACATCAAAGAGGTCATCTCAAGATTGAAACTGTCGCACCAATTAGTCAACATACTCATGTGCCTGGATCATCATGTGTGGCAAGTGAAATAATATCCCAAAAAGTCCTTAAAAATCAGGGGCTTAAGTGATAAAAACTCGAAGAGATTAATGGAAAAAATGGAGATGCAAGATCCTTCATTTGATGAAGTTCTCTGAGTAAAATTACCTTCCGACAAAATGGACAACTGTATCCGTTGATGACAGTCCATGAATTGAGATGGTAATAAAAAGAAAGATTGAAGTTAGCCTATACTCAAATCATAGTATATTCATAACACATGAAAATTTCAACAAAGAGGAGGAAGTCAGTCTAGGCTTTAGAACATAAATACTAGACTACATTGTGCCAACCTCACAGTACAGAGAAAGGGAAGTACCTCTCAAACTCGTATATCTCAATAGGCTTCTCTGGGCGAGGTCCTAACTTTGAAGTCTCTTTAACCTTGAAACCTATCATTCACCCGTAAAAACAATAAAAATCCACAAAAGAAACTTGTCAACATGCATCTAATTAATGAGAACCAAACTTCATTAACATTCTGCTGATTTTCTTTTTCTTTCTCTCTCTTCTTTTACATTTAATGAAACTCAAACAGTTCGTCCTAAGACCAAGTCATTAACCTGGCCTCATTAGCTTAACACTCGACCACAAATTGCAGGCAAAGACATTAGTTTTAAGTTTTTCCTTTCTAGGATGTCAGTTCAAAAGGTTCTACTCCATGATCACGGACTTAGCTGCTGGTTATAAAAAGTGTCCTATGAAAAAATAAATTTCAAACATGTTCAAATAGATAAAAGAAAATTTTGCAAATAAATAAGTGCATTCCACTTTTTTTTCCTTTTATATCCATATGTGTCCAGGGCGACCTATGTGCACCAGCACCTCAACTATTTTCACAAGACAATCCCTGAAGTGAACTCCACATATTTAAGTGAATTAATTCAGAGATAAACATCTTACAGCTAATAAACCAACAAAAACTTATAATAGTAGTTACCACCAATTTCAAGAGCATATTTGTCTGGGGGGAACTCATTTTTTGGAACCAATGTCGCCGAATACCTAGCAGGATACAACATAGAAGCAATCAAGCAAGCCCATTTAGAACATTCAAATTTCCAAGCATCCACAGTCACACTCAACGGGAATTAAGTAAAAATGAAAATCTGAACTTCACTTATTGAAATCTATTCTGTATCTTGCTCTGGACATTTGCTTCGACAAAAATGCTTTATTCTACAAGCACTTCAGCTATGTTTCCTATAACTTCTTTCATTCATAAATAATAAGTTCTAAATAAACCTGGAGAAATAGCTCTCATCTGTCATCATGGTTCAGAATTTCCTATGCTACAGATAGTTTCTTATTTCTGAGAACATAAATTCTATAACTGAAAGCTCATTTTGAGCAACTTTTATATCTGCAATATGAAGGCCCTATTGCCAACTTAAAACGGCGTACCCAAAGTAATTGTAAGCTAAAAAAGAAAATTAAAAAGAAATAGAAAAGAATAGACAAAAAAAAAAAAAAAATTAAAAATATATATATACAGATTTTAAACAAAGTAAAATAGAATAGACTGAGAAAGTTTCGTACCCATTGACAAATATACCAGTTCCAAGCCTAAAAACTAAGGAAAGGGAAGCGCCCAGGACATCAAAAATCTTGTCGGGTCTGACGCCGAAACGCTTGGGCTCCGGTGGCTTGAAATTGGGCGGAGGAGAAAATGAAGAAGAAGAAGAGGAAGAAAGCCCTTGGTTTTCACTTTCTTTAGTCCCCACGGAAGTTGAAGTTGAAGAACTCTCAGATGGCTTTGAGGTCGCTCGAATAGAAATGGAGGCTTTTGGGGTTTTAGTGCTCGGAAGTTGTCTTAAGAACGGAGTTGATGACAAATTCAGAGCTCCCGCCATTTTCCCCCTCCGGATTCCGATCAGTGGCCAGTCTCTGGCAGGTGAAAAGGTTGGGCACGTGATTTGCAGGCGTAAAATGGGAAAAAGTATAATAAATTAATAATAGGTGGTCCGAAATGTGACAGGTAATACAGTTTAGCATTCTCTTACGATTTATCCATTTGGCATTGTGTACCGGTTTATCTGTTCTTGCTCCACGTGAAACTACACATCACACCGTCCATTACTTGACGTCTCCTTGCATTTGGAAGTTTGGAACTACATGTCGTCGCTTGCAATATAATCATGGTAACACCTGGCCTCTATTTTTTATTTTTATACTATAAAGTGAGAGAACCGAATTTCTAATTTCAAAATTTATGTTAATATAAAGATGAATTATGTTATGTTGCCCTAACCTTTGTTCTTATCCATCCTCTCCCTAAGTTTTTATATGATAAGATTATACAAAATATTATGTTGTATCATAGAATTATGTCTTTAAACTTTTTTAAAAAATTATCTTGAAATTTTAAAATTTGTTTCAACAACTAATGTACAAAAATTGAATGACATTATATTATTTACAACATCATTTACATAAATTGGCATGACAACTAATGTGTAAAAATTGATTAGGTAAATGATTTTAACCCTATATTTTTAGATGAACTAAATAGTAACTACAATTCTTTCTTTAAAAAAAATAGTAACTACAATTTTAATATTCTATATAATTATAAATAATATAACCTATGCTATGCATTCTAATTTTCACACATCAATTATTATGTCAATTTTTATCAAACTATTTCTTGCAACAATGTTAAAGTTCAAGGATATTTTTTTAAACAACATTCAAAATTCAAAGGTAAAAACAAAAATTTGTACATTTGAAACTCCAATTGGTGGTATTTTGTACCCTTTTTTTTAATATTTTGATTTAATTTTCTGTTAAAAAAAAAGTTTACAAATTTTTCTGACCGATTAAGTTATCAAAATTATTCACCCCAATCCTATAGGCTAGGGCCTCCAACTTCAAGTGGATAAAGTGAGCTAATAGCCCACTTCAAATTTGGGACTCCAATTATAATAGTTCAACTATTATAAACTACAATTGGTTACAATATTATTATTTCAAATCACTCTTTATTATAGTGTTTATTATTTCTTACACATCCTCTCTTTTCCTTTACTAAAATAATTTAGACTCCAAATACATACTATTATAACTTACAAACTATTATAACTCACAAACTATAATAACTATGGACTACAATGATCAACTTACCCCCAAATGCCCCTAAGTTATGAAAATGACAAGAAAATTGAATATGAAATAATGGGTATTTTTTCACTTGATGAGAACAGTTCTCCAAATATAGATGGAAAGTTAGAGATTACATACGGACGATAAAATGTTGGGTTGCCTTCTTCATCCTTGATCCTACAAGAAAAATATTGATATGTCATATAAAATTCAAAGGAGTTTAGCGTCATTCTATTCACATTTTTACATATATTTTCTTTATAATCAAGCGTATTAATATGAACGGCATTGAACTGCTGTCTTTCAGTGCTCTGAAAGGTGATAGTGGAAGCATTAGATTTGCTTTGAAAAAATTATCAAATGAAACACCATAGCTTTTAGAAATTTATCCTGTTCCATCATTGTAGTTCCAACTATTCAATCAGTCCTAACAACAGTTCACCATGAGGTCTTGACCCATATCTTCATCATGAGCTCTAAGTCGAGTTTCACATAAAAACAGAGACCCTCCAAGTAACGAGCAATAATATACCAGGACCTATAAATTTTATCCATCTTCAAATCCTAACCTTCTTACCCTTCACTTAGAATTCAAACTTTTTGCAGTAACATTTCAAGCTAAGCATTCACATTTTACGCACAGAACAATGAGCAACTGTTTGATTATGTAGGAAAATATCAACATAGTATTAAATAATAATAATAATAATAATAAATAGAACATCTACACAAGTTCTCACCAGGTTGTGTCAAATCTTCTTGGTTACGCAAGGTCTTATAAGCTTTACATGCAACATCTCCAGCCGGATGTGGACCTGCTATGTGGTTATGCTGTTTTGTTCCTCCCTAGTGGCCATCTTTTATTCCCGAGGTGTGAAGTAGAGTGGTGAGGGTCAGCCTGGTAATAAAAAAGCATCAACTGCAAAAGATGTTGCGGATTGAGCTATCTTCCATAAATCAACAAAATGACATCTGATCCGTTTAAGCCGAGTGAAAAAGATATGGATGGAGCCAAAATTCTCATTAGTACTAACTGCAAAGGAACAAAGATTCTACTTCGTTGCATTCTGAAGTTATAATTCTTCAAAAGTTCTTTCATAATGATTTAAAGTGTATGGACTCTTTGGTTTTCACCTATATCAACAAAAGCAAGGAAAAGAATAACCAACAGAATAAGCATGCTACGCTGGAGAAAATGGAGACCAGACAGAGGTTTATGATAACCAAATCCAAGTATGGAGTTGCCGTTCTAGTTGTATATTTATCTGAACTAGTTATGCTGCTGTGCATAAGAGCCTTTGCAGGCTGAAACCTGAAAATCTAATGAACAAGGTCAAAACTATATTAAAACTATAGGTTGTTTTCAAATATAGCAAAATGAGCAAACTTATTAATAAATATAGCAAAATATCATTGTTCATCAGTGATAGACAGTGATAAACATCGGAGCAATAGTAAAGAAAACTATGCAATCCTCTAAAGTTAGTTATTTGGTTCCTACGAGGAATTTCAACTTTAGACAATTCCACGTGTTTTAGTTTATTATAATGGACATAATCCTGCAAAGAAAAAGAAAGAAAGAAAGAAGAAGAAGAAGAGACGACTTGAAGTTCAGTATACCAGCATTTATCCAACCCAAGGTAAATGGAAATTTCCAACTATTATATCCAGGAGGTAGACGGGTGAAATATTTGAGGACATTGGCATGTTCAAATCTATAGTATTGAGCTCCATAGGTACACCATCCATTACCTGATGGAGCTGTATTTATAAGCGAAAGTGACATATATACAGACGTATACAGTTCATGAGTAAAATGTGGCTATACACCAGAGGTGAATTTCAAGATCTATGATGATACTGCTATACTTCTTTCTTCTCTACTTCCAGTGCAATCTCATTACGACGTTGAAACGGAAGAGTAAAGGGTGGATTATACTGCAAACCCCATGGACAGAGGGTCAGCAATGATAAAGCAGGACTAAATGTACATTATGAAAATCAAAGAAGTTTTATTACTCAACCTAGATGATAACAATACCTGCGCTACCTCCACAAAACTGCCCGCTTTAACTTGAAACTCCTTGTCATTCTTCAAAGCGTCCCTTAATCTAGATTCTCTCCGTTTGACTTCTTCATCAGTGACAAAACCTAATTGAAAAAATAAGAAGAAGAAACATTAGTTGAATTGAATAAAAACATTTGGAATCAAGCCTCTTGAGAATGTCATCTTACTATCAGCAACATTGTTTCATATGAAGTAAAGATTGAAGTATGATGATGTGGAATTGGCAGCAAATATTTAGTGTCAGTCATTGCTCAAAAGAATTTAAACTTTTTCGGCATTGGTACTTGGCAATGTGCTCGGAGACTATGGAACAGAATTTCAACCATGAAGTCTGGATTCTACATAGAAAGAGTAGAATTTCTAGGTTAAATGCAAAAGACCTGAAAAGGCTATCACCGCAAGAATTTTCCTTGGGACTTCTTGAATCCTAACCGACGTGTCTTGGGGCACAGGCAAATTTGAACCATATTTGGAGGGCATCACAAATGACATCTTCCACTGATCTTTACCATCGACCTGAAAAAACAACAATGGAAGAAAAAATTTACAACATCAATATGGAAAACCCACAAATATCATATTTGAGAACAAGAATGGAAGGAGAAGATCTAACTGGTGTCACCATGTGAAGAACTTACATTTCTCGTTATCACAGGGGTTGTCATATCCATCTTTTCCCCATCAGATTTGTATTGACTCGTCAAAACAGGTGTTGTCATTTCCATTTTCTCTCTTGCCTTGTTCTAGTATTAGGACCGGATTTAAATTAGGATGGCAAACAGAGATCAAGATTAACAAATTTCATCTCGGAGCTTCAAATCTACCTTACCAAAAAGGTACTCGGCCAAGACATTGAAGGATTGAGATGCACCACTGAAATCAAATCCACTCTTTCCAGGCATGGTTGTTTCCGCTATAAAGTAAGGCTGTCCAACCGATCAACGCCACAGATTGTGAGCTAACTGTCAGACTAAGTCAATATTATGTCTAGTTTTGAAGCAATGAGGCTGTACAAGATTAAAATAAAATTGAGGAGGGAGGAAATTATACCTCAACCTCCCTTATCTCATATTCGTCTCTTCGACTTAATACCTTGAACTTCAGAGTCTCGAGATCGGGAACTAGATTAACTCAAAACGAATTATTAGACTCATGACAATTGAGAGATATAAATACGAGCTGAATTACATTATAGCTAAATCGCAGGACGAATCTCGCCAGCGTGAAATTCATAACCAACAATAACATAGTTCTCTAGACAGAAATACCTGCCATTAAAGCCTCCTCTAAATTCCTACTCTCGAACCTTTTAGGCAACAGGTATTTCGAAGTTTCAGAAGCCAATTCCAACAGAACTGCAGGCCAGCCGAAAAGGAGCGAATTAAACAATAACTAAAACTTCGAGTACTATCAATCATCAAATCAAATACTGAGACATTACCGCGCTGGGAGAGAGTAGATGCTTGGGAAGCGAGTGCAAAAACAAGAGAAAGTCGAGCTTCCTGAGCGGAAATGGTCCTTCGCGACTGTGAAGTAACTACAGCAGTGCTATCCCTGGCCGTATAATCAGCGATGACGGAGCTTGAAGACGATCTGCGACGAATCCTCGAATGATGAGGACATAGAGATCCAAACGAGGTTTTGGAGAGGACAAGAGGATTGCAGTGGAGCATTTTTCTTCAGCGATTTCAAATTTCTGTTGCAGAGAGTGGGATTTGTGAGGCCTCGGTGACGGTGAGTGGATTTTCCCGGGAATCCATTTTTCATGGCGTCGCTGCTGGCCACTATTTAAGATGGGCTGAAAAGTTTACGATTGGGCCTGACGTGTGGGCTTGGCTTATTGAGGCCCAAATTTTCAAGTGGGATGTTCGGTCGGTCGGGCCCAAAAGTGTAATTATCTTCCTTCTTGAACTTCTTTTTTATTCCATAATTCAAAATCATAAATACTCTTACACATGTACTTTGAAGTTTAGTCTTTAATCTTTGAAATTGGTTTCTATTTAGTTATTGAACTTTAAAGAATATTTATAAATTTCTTTACTTTTTACTTTCATGTCTAATAGATTTATAATAATTCAAAAGAATTTAAAATTATATTAGATATAAATTTGAATTTGATGTCTAACAAAACTATCAACTTTAAAATTTTTGTATACCATATTTCTCAATTTAAACAATATCAAAGTTCATTGACTAAATAGGTAATACGTTATAAAAATTTGAATCAATTATGCATTAGCTTCAAAGTTCATATACATTTATAATATACTCAACCTTTTACTGTATAAGATAACTGCAAAAGTTACACTATCTGATTTGTTGGTTTATTTTAGTTTAACATGGATAGATTTAAACTTTAGCCATTTTGATTGAGGTATACACTTTATATAGTCAAGTTATCCACGCTTAACTTTCCGCTCAATTATTTTAAGATATGTAGTGATAAATCAACCCTTGTGTCACGATGTAATTGATATTGTATGTAGGCACAAGTATTTTCATGGTAGGGTTTAGTCAAATATTATATAATAGGGAAGAGGGGTAAAAAGGAAAAAAAAGCCACTCATATAAAATTAACAAACCACTAAAATTATAGATCAAGTCTCATCTTGCGAACCATTTAAATGAATGTAGTGTTATAAGTTTAATTTTGAAAAATAAAAAATAAAAAATCTCCAAATTTTAGACACTAAAAAGTGTTTATTCTAAGCCTTCAAGAACAAATTAATCACCAACATCGTAAAACCATGACAACAAATGTATTTGTAATAAAAAAAAAACTAATATATACATAACATTGATAATTGTCATTTGTTTAAAAGATATTTACACTTTGTTTATTTAGAAAGAAAATATGTATACTTTCTTAAAGGTTGCAATACGACATGAATATTTCATAAATATTTTAAAAACTATAAATGGAATAGAAATATTTTGAAATTTAAAATGAAAATTAGAAAGAGGTGCGACTTTGTTTTATAAATAAAAATTAGAAAGATCTAAATTTTCGTTTTTAGGCTAGAATCATGGTTTATAATTTTGAAGCGTTTATGAAAATCAAAATTAATATTGCAATTTTTATAATACTTTTTTAAATAAATGTCAAAGTCTACGGGATTCTTAAAAAAAAACTAATTTTGATATGGTTTTTTTTATTATTATTAATCTTTTTCCCGGGTAATTGACCGAGATTCGCGTTGCAAAACAAAATGGTGAAAAAAGAAAAAAAGAAAAAAGAAAATTACTAATCTGATCAACTCCGAATCAGAGCCACTCACCCAAGAGATACAGTCACGCACTGCACATATTCGATCTCCATGGCCAAAACTTGAAGCTTCATTCAAATTCGTTAAGTTTATGCTAATCATGGCGACAATCTCTACTTGTTTCGCCATTTCCCAGAGTTCCCGCTTCTATTTCCACCCTCTCATCACCCTTAAACCCTCAATTTGCGTAAAGCCGTCTCCCATTACTTTTCCGGCCCTGCAGACGCGGATTGCGCCGCCGGATTCTAGGGCAAGGGGTTTGACTTGGGTTGTAAGAGCGGGCATTGACATTCCTTCCGATATCAGACCTGGAAGTGCGGTGGAGAGCGATAAATTGCCGTCGGATGTGAGAAAGAGAGCGATGGAAGCTGTGGACGCGTGTGGAGGAAGAGTGACCATTGGAGACGTTGCAAGCAGGGCGGGACTTAAGCTCAACGAAGCTCAGAAGGCTTTGCAGGCTCTAGCTGCTGATACTAATGGTTTTTTGGAGGTACTTATTATTAACTAAACAAAATATTGAATTGGATACGCAAGAGTAGTTCTTCTTCTACCAGCGATTACAACAGGATACACTGATTTTTTTCTATTTGTAGACTGTAAATGTTAGTTGTAGGTTTTGAAGTTGTTAATTTTGTGACTGCAAAATTTTTCAAGATGGTCATAACAGGTTTCTGATGAGGGCGACGTTCTCTACGTTTTCCCCAAAGATTATCGTTCAAAGCTCGCTGCCAAATCGTTTTGGATCAAGTTTGAACCTCTTATAGAGAAGTCGAAGGTATTAGCTGGGAGCGTTGAGTTCCTCCCTTAAGTTTTAGTCTCAGGGAACAATTTTTTTGTGTTGTAATGGCGGTTTAAACTCAAATTTCAGGCCGCTGCCGAATATCTTGTCAGGGTTTCATTTGGAACGGCACTAATTGCTTCAATCGTTCTTGTATATACTACAATTATTGCTCTAATTTCAAGCAGAAGGTTCTTATTCTCTTATTACTAGTGAATTGTTTTTGTAATATTGATCACACAATATAGAGTACTGGTTCAAGGTAACTTCAAATTATATATTAATTCAAGTTTAACCATACAGTGAAGAGGATAATCGTGGAAGACGCGGCAGGTCATATGATTCAGGATTCACGTTCTATTTAAGTCCAACTGATCTTTTCTGGTAACATAGATATGTATATATATATATATATATCAGCAATTGGCAACTTTATTTGTAGAGAACTTTTGGCTATCATTCCCTCCTGTTTGCATCATGTAAGGTACTGGGATCCATACTACTATAGGAGACGCCGACTTCAAACAGAAGATAATAAGATGAACTTCATTGAATCTGTATGTGATTAAATGATATCTAGTTTTTATTATGATCCTGTACTACTTTAGCTCAGATCTAAAACCTAACTTTGCAATGGCCTTCTTTTAGATTTTCTCATTTGTTTTTGGCGATGGTGATCCGAATCAAGGAATTGAAGAAGAGAGATGGAAGTTGGTAATATTTGAGGACTGTGTTCAGTGGTCTGTTACTTTCAATATTTTATTTTCCTTTTTCGTTTTGTGAATATTTTCCCTCATAAAATTTAACATGATTCTAATTTCTTAGTCCTTAACAAACTCCCGTGTTCTGAAGTTATGCATACAACTCAAAGGGGTTTTCAGTTTTCCATCTGCTTTCCTTGTTTTTAACTTCTTCCACTCTCGCGTGGCCTTTCTCATTTTTTATTTTAACACGAGTCTTGCTTCCTTGAAAAACTCCTCTGTTCTGTTATGAAGCTAGTTCAAGGTCTTTCTGTTTGTTAGGAAGAGTTTGTAGGGATACTTTATATCAACGATAAAGGAACTAAAAAAAAAGGTAGTAAGCTGGTTGCAAACTTCAGTTGAGAGAAACTGTTTTGGCATCGAATCAATCTCAGTTTTTTTTTTCCTGTGTTTACTTTTCCATTACTGGAAGTTGGTTTTAATTGTTTTCTACAAGCAGTTTGTAGATGTTATATATCTAACTACTGACATCAGCTAACATTTTGAGCCAATTTGCAGATTGGGCAATACATCACCTCCAATGGTGGTGTCGTAACTGCTGAAGAACTTGCACCATATCTGGATGTGTCAGAGAGGAACACGGTAAGTTCCAAACTGAAACTGATAGGGCTTGGGGTACCAAAGGAAAAGAATTGATGTATTTTCAAAGATGTTTGGTTGAGGTTGCCAATCATTATTGCTCAACAGCTATTTGACAACAGGTGGAATCAACTCATATTTAAGTGTAATTCAAATCTTAGTTTTCTGTTTGATTTTGTTTCATCTTCTTGATGATTGCAGGATGATGAGTCATACACTTTACCAGTTCTTTTACGGTTTGATGGCCAACCTGAAATTGATGAAGAGGTATGTTTAACGAGGTATGAAATGCTTGAATAGAATACAATTAGCTCAATCTTTCCATATTTGATGCCAATCTAAGAAGCACAGATACGGAAATGAGACATGGATACGACACGATACGGCAAGGACACGTTTATTAAAATATACATTTTTACAACAAAAGAAAATTCAAAGTAAATGGGTTGATGCATTTATATGCTTAAAAAACTTAGCTTGAAGTATTTCACACTCAATTTATAATTATTGTCATATATGTGTCTTTTTAGTCTACTTAGCAAGTGTTCTATACATGTGTAGCACATTTGTTGCACTAACAAGTGTCTGATACGTGTCCAACAAATGTCGGAGTGTCCAAGTGTCCAGCACGTGTCGGACACGGACACGGACACGCTAGCCAAACTAAAGTGTCGGTGCTTCTTAGATGCCAATCAATATATGAACACAAGTCTATTGCTAGGTTGAGGCTTGAAGTACTATGCTAATTAAATGCTATGTAATGAATAATGATATGGTTTTGGAGTACAATCTCCATTTGTATACAGTATTTCTGCCCCTGTTTCTGTTTTATTGAAATGGAGAATGAAATAGTATTACATGATGTAAGTTTAGATATTCTGTTCTAATTATATATTTAATTAAAAAAAAATTATATATATATATATAATTAAAATTAGCCCTAAAAGCTTAAGCTATTAAAGTTAGATGGAATTTTATTATTTGATAGGATATTTTTGGAGAGTAGTTCCAGTAAAGGAAAAGGATTTGTTAGAAGCATGCAATATGCCATATCAGCTTCAGGGCTTTTGGCTAGATAAGAGAAGCAAAATTGTGTGAAAACAAAAGGATTTTGTACATGTGTAAAATTTGTCCTTATTGTTAGTATAAATATGTTAAATCTTTAAAATGTTGGTTTTTATTGTGACTTCTATTATTCTAGACGGGAAAACTTCCATAAGTTGTATCTTTTTTCCCTAAAGATTGCTTATCCTCTTCGGAACTTTGTTTATTGGTATGTGGTATTATCTTCTTCTAAACAAAAATTATTCACCCAAAGTTCTTTATTTATAGGGAAATATTCTATATCGATTTCCCTCCCTTCAGCGCACAGCTTCTTCTCAGCGGAGTGGAAGGAAGGAGTATGTGGGTAGAAAATGGGCTGACTGGGTTGGAGGGATTGAAAAAAATTTCAAAGAGAAGAAATGGGTCTTTAGGTATCATGGTTAAGTTTCTTTGTGTTATTTGGGAGTATAATTTAATTTAAAATTTAATTATGAAAGCAGATTTTCATATAAAAAAAAATTAATGGTCTGGAAATTTTTATCTGCAGTAAAACAAGTAATTCAGAGAGAGCAATGGCCATTGGATTGGGAGGGCTTAATCTGTTTGGTGTTATAGTCCTCGGAGCCATGTTGAAGTATGGATTTTAAGACTGGATTGTTTTGTTATGGTTTCTGACAAAATCTAATAATCTCCCCGCAATTCCATTTTTGAAGGGATGTTGCTGTTAAACCAAGTGGACTTATTAAATTTGTATCAGATATATTTCCTCTACTGCAGGTTTGACGTCGTTTAATTACTTCTATCATATGATTGTCCCATGATTTAATTCAATCTATAGCAGTGTATTTTTTATAATTATGAAAAAAAATGTGCAGATATACGCTGGTTCTTTCTTCACAATTCCACTGGTCCGTTGGTTCATTATCCAAAAGAGAAATGCTGAAATAGGAAAACGAAACGAAGCAAGGCAAAAGCGAGCTCAAGCCCTTGAACTGCCAGACGTGACACTCAGACGCAAGGTAATTAATATATATATCTTAGATCACGAAAGAAGTTAGCTCCTCTGTAGATCCACTTGTTTTAGGAGTAGATCGGCGCCAGATTTAAGGAAAAAAATACTATATGAAGAAAGCCCTATTTGGTTTTTCATTTTCCTCACCAGTGTTCTGTTTAAGCATCATTTCAGTACCCTAATGATGTCTATTTCACATTTGTTGGGTGGAACTGCTTATCAGTTGGGAGAATTGCCTGTTGATTCACTAAATTTGGGCTGCAAAGTTATTTAGTTGTTATCCTTTCTTCACATGCTAATTCTATTTACTCTTGCTGGAGTCTCTGCAAGTCCTGCATCTTAATCGTTTCAGCATTCAGTTTTCTTTTAGAAAAGCAAATCTCTCTAGATTTTGTTTCACCATAGAATCTAATTCTTTGATTACAACCTGATCAGCTTCTCAGTGCTCGAGACATGGCGCAAAGAACTGTAATTGGTCAGGATCGAATTGTATATAGTACTGATCGAGATTTAATCGAGCAAAATTATGAGCTCCAAGAATGGGAAAGGAAGTTTCGAGAGATAGAAAAATCAGATTAGAGAAATGGTGATGTCAATTGGAAAGGTATTGCTTCTCACTCTTCAATCGCTGATTGTCATTCACCTATTTTGAGAGAGCTTAAAAAGGTATATTTGCTATATTTTTGCACTTACTACAATGAGCAAGCTAAGGGTGAAATTTATATTTCCTGTAAGAGTATTTTCACAATGCAGTGCTATTACTATTAGACTGCAAAATTTTCTCCTTCGATTATTTTTCCACTGAAGGGTAGGCTGGTAGGTTTAGTGATTTATTTGTAAGAAATTTCGTCAAGAGAATTATATAGAAGTGGGGAAAATGAAATTGAGAAAAGCTTCCTTGACTTCATAACTCAAAAACTTGCTTAGTTAGGTCTTTGTTGATTTCGTAGAATAGTCAGAGACCCAACTATACGATCAGGTGGAAAAGTGAAATAAGAGAAGGATATAACGGGGCTTAATTCCTAGAATAATATTATTGAGTTTCATGAATGTCTGTAAATGTCCAATACGGGAATTAAGTGTCAAAATAGGAATTAGGATTGGCAAACCACCTATCAAGTACCAGTAAACGTACACTAGGAAGAGACTGGTTAGTTATTATAACTGGTTTAGTATCTTCTATATTTAACAATAGATGATGTGAGTCAAGAAAGTACTGAATTAGGTTGAGTCTAAAGCCTCTGAGCTCTCGAATAATCTAGGAACTATTAATATGTGAGACCTCCCATTGTAAAAACCTACTCAAGGAGGGGTAAATTGGGAAGTGGCTGAAAAGACGGTTAGTGTGAGGCTCAGTGGGATCGTACGTGGTTTGTATACGGTCAATGGACGGGAGAGGTTTTGTAAGTGTTTTAGGGGGTTTGGAGTAGGCAGGTATTTTGCGTAGACTCGAGTCTAGAGAGGAGAGGACCAGCTCTCTCAGATAGCTGGGGAACCAGTGTTTTGAAATTCCCTTGTTTCAATTTTTTTTCTTTTTTATTTTTTTATAAGAAAAGTAACTTCTATTATTAAAAGAAGATAAAAAGAGGGGGAGATTGAGATATCCCCACACACCTACAGGTTATAAAAAGGAAGACCAACTAGTGTAAATATGAGTTAGACTATAATTATAAAAGAATTTAGAAGTAGAAGACCAAGTAAAAGCAAAAAGAGTACCAAGATCCCAAAAAATGTCCCAGCTTAGTTCTTGGCAACGAAAGATTCTCAAGTTTCATTCAAACTATAGCCTCCAGAGAAGGGCAAAGACCCGCATTAGACCCAAGGATTTTTGCTTGAGCATGACTGTTCTGTGCTATTGAAATTTCCTCGTTTCAATTTCTCAGCAAAATTGAAGTTCCCTTGTTTCAATTTTGGATTCATAACTCACCGTACATTGAAGGACGCTCAATGTAATAGTGTTGCTGAGATATTTGGGTCTCTGTTTTGTGTTTGTTTGCCTCGTTCTCGGTGTAGTTAAAGTAGAAAATTTTGAACTTCTGACCTCTTAGTTGATAGTATACGTCTTAATTATTTGAGCTATGTTCAAGTTGTGAACTCTTTATTAATCATCACATGTTTCATATCTTAATTAATTTATTTCTTTCATCCAGTTCCGTGATTTCAAGGTCTTGACAGTATCTCACACGGATAGGCAATTTTCGAGATTTCACCAAGGCTGTTGATTAGCTCTCAGAATATGAGGTTGGCTTTCAATTTTTGTTGGTGAAATGGATTCTCTGTTTGGGAGAGTGGCTGAAGATTGTGATTCTGCTTCATAACAGAGCTTTTTTTTTTTTAATTATTATTATTATTTAGGATTAGACTGCATAATTGTTATTTACTATGTAAAAATTGAATGGGGGCAGATTGGGGGAACTGGGCTTGGTTGATTATGATCTTCTCTTATCATTTGAACACTGTAAAATTAAAAGAAGGAAGTTGAAAGTATAGTACAGAACAATTTGCATTCCTATTGGGCCACAACAAAGTATCAACCATTCACTTGGAAGCCATTTTGTCAAAACATTCAATCAGCAAAATTTGTAAATTGTTCCTAAATGATGTCTGTACTCAAAGCATGAATTTTCAAAGAAATAAATGATTGTTTCTACCCATACATGGTTCCATAAGTAGTCAACTTTTACTTTAAATTTCAGTTTCAATTTGAACTCTAATTAGAGTTTATTTTAGCTTTTAAATTTTTACTTCGTCATTTTAAACCTAATTGCCACTGTAATGGTTCATGAAGCCTTTTTCCTTTAAAATTTTAGTTTTGATTTCTCATTGGGACGGAAATTTAAAGGGGAAAAAAAAAAAAGAGGGAAGAAAAATTTGGACATGAATTATTTATTCCTGTCTGATGGAAAGTGTTCTTCTTACCACCTTACAAACGTTTATTTAAATACGTAAAAAATCAATCCAAAATAATTATTGGTCTAAATATATGTTGCAAAATTTTGGAAAAAAATTTAAAAAAAATGAGAGAAATTTTTACATATAGAAAAAATGTTAAACTATTTACATAAAATAGCAGAAAAACTCATCTATTAGTGTCAGTATCTATCTAATAGACTTCTATCATTTCTACTTTTATTCTATCATAACTATCTAAAAGTTTTGTTATTTTGTATAAATAATAATATATAAATTAAAAAAAAAAAGTGTACCTAAGACTAGGTAAAATAAAAAAAAATTTAAGACAACAAATTTAGTCTTTACACTTTCAAAATTTTTTAGATTATAAATCTATTAGAAGTCATTCCATTAAAACATAAAATTTAAATTTACCCATAACCTTAATTAATTTTTAAAAATTTCAAACTTATCAAATATCGATCTAATACAAAATTGAAGGTTTAGACACAAAAATAAATAAAATTGTAATTTAACCTAATTTATTTTTCTAAGTGACCTTTCATTCCAAATTTAAAAAAGTTTTTATTATTCTTCCCAATATATTATTATAATATTACTATTCCTTGGCGACATTTTCCATCAATTCATGAAATATAGAAAAAAAACCAACAAAATGTAATTAATGTAATTATAAATTTACGATATAAATAATAAAACACTTAACTGGTTTAAAAAGTATAAAATATTTATTTATTAATTTAAATTATTTTTTATGCATTGACAGTCATATTTTCATCCAGCATTTCCGTAAAAATATAACAATTTCATAAAATTTTAAATGATGCCAGATTTTTCAACCTACAGAATATTGAATACTGGAAATTCATTCATTTTTTTGAAGAGAGTGAAAATGAGAGCCAACCATTGACCCAGATAATTTGTGGTTGAAGAAATTCATCAAAGCAGAGAAACATGAAAGGTGATTAATTGCATAGGAAAATTCTCTAAAGACAAATCCACTTACAATTAACTTAACCCCATTATTGGCTTCTTCTTCTTCAACTGAAGTATTTCACCATTTGAATCGACTTATGTTCGTACCCACATTTCTCATAGAATCCTCGATTCTCAACGCTGCAATCAAGAATTACCTTATAGCATCCCATTGCACGAGCATGATTAGTAAGAAACCCTATGATTTTCTTCCCTAATTGCATCCCTCGAGCACTCGAATCCACCACAACATCTTCTATGTGCCCTGCTTTCCCACAGTTTCTTATGAATTTCTTCTCAATGAAAACGCTTCCAGTGGCGATGATCTTCCCTGATCTATCGTCCTCAATGACACAAATAACATGGTCGTCTCCAAGGACGCTCAATTCCTGAAACCTATCTTCGAAGTCTTTATCGGACACAGAATCGCAAACGGTTAGTTGCTGCAATAGCTCAATGAAGCCCTTGTTCTTGTCAGAGATCTCTAGTTTTCGAACTTCTAATCTGCGTTCTTCACTTGATGAGTTAGGGCTCTGCATCGTGGCTGAGAGATTGAGAGGAGAGACCGATTAGAAGGGGTTTTGTTGATAGATTAAGGATAGAATAGAGATTGTAAGCAAGGGAATTCAAAACATTCCAAAAGAAAAAAAAAAAAATGCAGGTGTGGAAATCGAAACCAAACCTTGAAAAATCCTAAACAGAGATCAATTATCTGAAGATCTGCAAATGAAGGCTATTATTGGGTAGCGGATCTCTGAAGATGAGGGTGGTTTTCTTGTTGATGTGAAGAATGTTGGAGTCTTGGAGGTTTCTGCAAAGGAGCGAACTGACGGATGAATGAGAGAGTGAATGTATGGAGAAAGCCGGCCTGCTTGAGCGTGCGAGATAAGGGAGGACTGAGGAGCTAGTTCAGATTTTTTTTTTTTTTAATAATTATTAATTAATAATAATAATAATTATTATTTCTTTTTTAAATACAAAAGTGTGTGTGCGTCTGGGCCCTGGGGTAGGTTAGTTAGAATACCATTTTCGTTTTTGTCCTTTGGTTTGTTTTATTATTTCATCTTTCAAGGTTTTGTTATAATTATTTACCTAATCAATTTTTTCACATAATATAGGATGGATGGTGTGAATGATTTTTTTTTTTTTTTTTTTTTTTTTTTTAATAAATCGCTTTTCTATTTTTACACATTAGCCAATGTGTCAATTTCTATTTTATTTTAACAGAAAAAAACCTTCGAGAGATAAATATTTTTTTAAGTATTTCAATATTCAAAGGTTAAAGTGGAAAGTTTTTCATATTTTGTCACACATAATTGACTACTATTGTATAATTCACTTTTTTTTTTTAAAAAAAAAGCCCTCAAATTAAGAAGTGTCAACGATGATTAGAACTTAAAAAACTTTAAAAGTTTTAATAGATCCATAATGTTTAAATGTTGTATTCCCTAGTTCAATTTATATGAGTTCATCACTTAAAATTAAATATAAAATTGAAATCACTTTTTGTATTAAACTTTCAGTTACGTATTTAGGAGATCAATGAACTTTGAATATAAGTGCAAAAAAAATATTTATAAACACTTAGAAAATCAATCCAAATAGACCCAAGTTAAAAGACTTTTTTTCAATTCCATTTTATCATTGCTCAGATTCTCTGTTTTATACCTAAAGACAGAACCAAATGTAAAAGTTGTAATTCTAATTATAACTAAGACATCCCTTCTATCTTCTCTCCAAAGAAACAACCCCACTACTTATCGCAAAATTCTGAGGGCCTCCCTCTTCCATTTCAACACTGAAATTATATTGCAAAAATTACAATAACAATACCTTTTTCTTATTTCTTTTTATATATGTGGGATGGAAGATCGAATCTCTAATCTCGAGATTGATAATATACACTTTATGCTAATTGAACTATTACTCAAGTAGGCAACAATACCAGAACTATCTCGTTCCCATAATCCACTAATTTACCAAAATTCTTTCAACCATACAAGCTCTTTAATTTCCGCTATTAATAAATTATAATCAACAGTAGTTACCATTATGCTCACTGCTGATAGCCTGATACCCTAATAACTTTCTAATTGGTACTCTCAACATTTTGCTTTTCTTGTATTCTCAATGAACAATCAAATATAATAGACAAGAGCTTGTAACTTCAAACTCAAATCAAATGAAATATGATTAGAATCTCATGAAGAAACACGAACTTTCCAGACAGAAAAAAGTGTGTTTTTCCTGTTGGAAATACATTCTCATTACCATCCTAAGCCACCAGTTTCTTTACCTCTTGAATCCATGACTGTGTAGCTTTTAAGTGGCTAACAAATTCATTCTTCCGAAGGTCTTTGCCCCAAAACTGCAATGTCCTCGTACCGTTTCTGCATAATTATAAGATCCTCATATATCGGAATAGCGTTGGAAAGAAAGCTATCAATTCAGTACAAGAATTGTTTAGTAGCATTTCTATGCAGGTAAAACATCTCTTCCAAAGCAGGATTATAGTAGAATAAGTATGAATAATATAGACCGTCATTTAATTGGAGGACAACATCAAGATACATTAAATATAGCGATGATTGCAATTTACATTCATATAAGTTGTCTAGCATGTAAATCACAACCCTAGTTTTTTTTTTTCTTTTAAATATCCGTGGGCATCGGGACCAGCTTACGCGCACCTCGACTAATCTCATGAGACAACCCGCCTGACCCTGTAACATTTGGTTGTCAAGGAAACCCGTTGGATATTAAATCTTAGATAGGTGGTCACATTGAACCTTTGACCCCTTAGCCCTTTGACTTTTTTTTTTTACATTCCCACTACCACTAGGCCAACCCATGATGGTTTCAAAAAACAGTTTTGAGCACCCTCGTTTTATTCTTTTCTCCCATTTTACCCATTAGCTTTGTAGGACATTTTTAACTTAGAATTAAAATCATAAATGTTGTCTACTTTTCCAGTGGCAACTCTTTAAAGACTTTTTTTTTAGTTCAACAATATATGAGGGTGGGACTTCAAATCTATGACTTTTTGATCAAGAATATAATACCTTGATTAGTTGAGATGGTCAGGTTGGCTTCATTGGAGACTTTTTGAGTTCAGACCAACTTGGAAAATGTTTTTAGTGACTGTCCTTATTTAATATTGACAGAGCTGAGTGATTAAAGCCAAATTGTTTAATGAACCAAGACACGATTTAATAGACAAAGTACATAGTTTATAGTTATCCCAAGAAACTTATAAATCAGCCTTAACTTAGTAGAATGAGACTTTCCTAAACTTAAGAGCACAAAAAATGATTTAAAAAGTAGAAAGAACGAAAGAAAGAAAAGACAAGCACAGATGAAATGTTATACTAATACTACTGTATTGTTAGTTCCATCTTCAATTGGTATCGACTGATGAATGTCTTTTGGATGGGAGTCTATTCTTCTACCTAGAAGAGGCCTCCTTTTATGGGCTTGTTTTTCTTTCCTTTTTTCTCAACAAAAAGTTTAGTCCCCCCCCACCCCCCCCACCACCACCAAGATGATGGAATAGAAACCAATAACCAATAGAGCTCAAGAAAATGCAACAGTTCTAATTACAATGCCATAATATTGAAGTCTGTAACCACGGAAGCTGAAATTGATAAATAACTTGAAGCTGAGAACCAAAAATGGGAGCCAAAACATCCAGAATAAAACATCAAGCATATATTCTAGATCAATGGAGAACACAAGAATAGTCAAATGATCATCTATGTGGAGTAAGAGCCCATCATTAAATTTGAAATGTGTACATAGAAAAACAAAGCAAAGCAATATATGGGGCTAAGTTCCATACCCCGACATTGTTGTACTCCCAGAGCTTGTGAACTCCATAATCCACAGCCTGCACCAATGGAAATCCAAGCATTGAGGTAAAAACCAATCACACACACACACAGATGCCATGCAACTCAGAAGCCCCCTACTACGATTTAATACACCAAGGCCCATTACATAACAGTCCATAGAACAATGAAAGAGACATTCTTATGTTCCTTTTTTCTGCTTACCACTTCCACTATCATGATCGTGTATAATTTAGAGCAAAAATGAAACTCCTCTGACAAGCAGACCAAATAATGCCCAAATTCCGGATTTCCATACATAAAGAAAATCTACTAAGTTACTTTACATAATTCAGAATCTGCATAGCATCATGAACGAAATTCAATACGATCGATCATGTTCAGCGGACTTTTTAATTGATGCCAGAAACCAATATATGAATCCAAAAAATATATGTTGGAACAAAAATGAAACCAATATATGAATCCTCTACTCTTAATCGATTCTCCTCGGTCAGATAAACCATAAATTTCAATACAGTTCCACCTACTTCACCTCTCGAGAGAGCACACGCGAACAAGCTTATTTCGTTGAATCTTTGTTTTCCACGAATCAGCGAAAACACAATCACGAATTTTAATAGCAATATCAAGTGATTTGCAAAAACTAGATCTTCAGATCAAACGCGAAAAACGAAATTAACAAATCAACAATCCACCATAAGAAGAGATAAAAACCTAACAAACATAAATTAGTATAAAATATGAGGTCCACGACGTTACCCGTTCTCCAACAAAAGCACCGGCGATGATGAAGGTGACGTAAACAGAATTACGGCGCATAATCACTCTGTACAAACCTTCGAAAAGGCCTCCTCCGCTTCTTCGACCTGCTGAATTCATTGTTGATGTGTCTCTCGCGAGTTCTTCTTCTGATCTAAGCGTTAGGGTTTGCAAGAACTTCTCGCGCCTTTGGTTGAGAGAAGAAGACAGGAATGGAATTGCTTGATTCGTCGAAAGCGAACTGCAAGGAACTTGACCGCTTCGAACCGGTTGGGCTTGCTGGATAACCGAACGGTCTGTCTGAACCGTTTCAGTTTAGTAGAAATACTGAGAACCCGAACTAGCCTTAGTATACTCTAAAATTTTGAAATTGAGCCAATCTCAATGGATAAATACACAAATTATCATGGACGGTTCTCTATAATTAAGTGATTTATCAACTTTTAGATGTTGCAAAACGACTTTGACTTAAGGTGATACACACAACAATGTTATGTCAAGAATAAATTTGATAGGTTGTTCAAATTTACGATAAAAAAAGGAGTTGCATTAAGTGAAGTTGAGTGAAATTTAAAAAGAATAAAGTCTCATTTAAAGAACAAAGACTTTAAGTGGAGCTCCATAACAGCTCCATAACTCTTGGATATAGTTATAAATTATTGGTTGACAGATTAAAAATAAATAATTTGGATGATCAAAGAAAGCGTGTGGTTCCATCAGATATCCACAAAGCACCATTGTTATCCTTTTTTTTTTTTAAGAACAATATTAAAATAGTCTCCAAAAACTTCATTAGACTCTATAAAGTATGTACCTATACTAACACACTAGAGAGGTTTGTTTAAAATTAAACTAGTTTGCTTAATAATTTCAAGTTGGGCTTCCATATGAAATTTTAATTTATACTAAAAACCAAAACGGTGCAAATAGAGACAACCCACATGTTGTAATAGCTTATATTTGTTTGGATGAATAATCTTCATTATTGAAAAGTAGATCATAATGTTACAATAAAAAAGTTTAGATCACAAAAATTGATGTTCAAGTTGCACAAAAATACACACACATATATAAATACTAATAAAAGAATAGATCGGACCTTTCAGCCCAACTTCAAATAAGTAACAACCTTTATAACACATATGTTTGAGGCACCAATTATAATATTTGGATTTTCAACTATTATAACTTATCATTAATTACAGTATTATTATTTTTAGTATTTTTTTATTATAATATTTTACCATTTCTTATTCATCACCTCTTTATTTGGTATGTTTAATCCATTATTGGGATTTATTGAAATTTTTTAAAATTTTATGTTTAATAGATTATTGAAAAAAATTTAAATTTTAAAAATTAATCGTAGAAATTTGCTTTTTGTGACTAAATGGATAAAAACTTCAAAATTTATCGATAATTTAGCCTAGGAAACTTTTTAATTAATTATCACTTTTAACCTCTAAAATCTATATATAAAAAAAAAAACACACGCACACATTTTAAAAACACAATTCCAATTTCCAATTCAATAGAGCCGTGAAATAATTGCCTTACTTCATTAATGCGTAAATCTCTCTAAGCAGACGACTCGTTGAGGAGAGAATCCGCGGCGGCGCGTGCTGATCGTTTCGCTGGCCATTACAGCAAAGCTGCAAGTCTCCAATACTTGCGGACCAAGGGCTTGATAATCTTCCAGTTCTTCCGGAGATTTGGCCATTCTTGTGATGGAGCTTTGGGATGGCCGATTCGAGCTCAAGGAGACTGCGAAGCTTGAAGGTCACACTGATAGGGTATGGAGTCTAGCATGGAATCCCGCCACCGGAGTTGGAGGAATTCCTCTTGTTTTTGCTTCCTGCAGCGGCGATAAAACCGTCCGTATCTGGGAGCAAAGTCCCTCCTCTGGCTCGTGGAATTGCAAGGTTCTATTTCTTCTGTCGTTTTTTTTTTGAATGGATAGTTATTAGAGCTCGTGTGGTATTGGATTTTAACATGGATGCAATCATTTTAGTTTATTGGAAATTGTTCGTCGAGTTGGTATTTTTACTATGATATTGTAACGAAATATTTGGGTTTAGATGACTAACCTAAACAGAAGAAGCTATGCAACCGAGAAAGTTTCTCATCTACAAGAGTTCCTTTTGTTTGATGCAATTTTTTTATTTTTCCATTTTATTATGAGATAGTTCATCGAAATCTTAGGTGTTTGACATTGGGAGCTGAAATGCTAATGTAGTGTTCTTTGCAGGCAGTCTTGGAAGAAACGCATACTAGAACTGTTAGGTCATGCGCTTGGTCACCAAACGGTAAATTATTGGCCACTGCAAGCTTTGATGCCACCACGGCTGTTTGGGAGAATATAGGGGGTGATTATGAATGTGTTTCCACTCTAGAGGTAGTATTTCCTATCAATTATATATAAGCACCACTATTCATTGCAAGATTTATCCTGATGATTCATAAGGATAGGGCTATCTGCTATTTTATTGCCCTTGTCTTATTAAAGCCTCAGTGCATTGAAAAAAACTGTCTTGTTGGTTGACTTTTAGGGTCATGAGAATGAGATCAAAAGCGTATCTTGGAATGCGTCTGGTTCTCTGCTTGCAACGTGCAGTCGAGATAGAACTGTTTGGATTTGGGAAGTATTGCCAGGCAATGAGTATGAGTGCGTTTCTGTGTTGCAAGGACACACACAGGACGTAAAAATGGTTCAGTGGCACCCAACCGTGGATCTTTTATTCTCATGTAGCTATGACAACACCGTCAAGGTACTTCTAAGATGGGTCACATGTTATTTCGGTTAATCTTTTTGATCTGCGTGTGGAAATTACTTCAGATTTGCATGGGTGATATTAATTTATGATGATGAAACCACTTCAGGTTTGGGCAGGTGATGATGACAATGATGATTGGCACTGTGTTCAGACTTTAGATGAATCTAACAAGTATATGACTATTTCACTTTTCTCTTATGCTTTATCTATAAATTCATCCTTACTGCCACAGGGCAGTTAACTTCAGCCTAACTAGGTTTAACTTGATTATGATGCCAATTTTCTTCTCAGTGGTCACTCTTCTACAGTTTGGGCCCTTTCTTTTAATGCAACTGGAGACAAAATGGTCACCTGTAGGTAGGCTGTGTCTGAGCAATAAAACTTCAAATTTTCTTGAAAGTTATTCATTTTCCTCCATTTCTTTATTCATATGGAAGTATATAAGTAATTATTTCAAACCAAGATTAAAATTATTCCATTAGGTGGATCTATTTTGACTGTGGTGCACTTATGCAGCGATGATCTCACCCTTAAAATATGGGAAACAGATGAGACAAGGTTGCATTCTGGAGCTGGGTATTCACCATGGTGAGGGACACAGAAACTTCATCAGTATTGTAATTATTATTATGTGGCTTTGGAGTAATGAAATTTATTGATCGGATCAGTTTTGGTGCATGTGTTATGTTTCCTTTAATTGTTAGTACATTGGCTTGTAGGTTTTTGTGCTTAAATTTGAGCATTGGCCTGGAAAGGAAAGAAATATTCATAATAGATATTGTTTATTTAAATGACGCAGTCTCTGTTGACTAAACCCTTGTAGTCATAGGAGTTAAAAAGGAATCCTTGTTTCTTGAAGATTTTGCTTCCACGACAAAATTATTGATTTGTTACCTTGCCAATGTTTATGTGTCTGTTATTTATTTAATAGGACTCTCTGCCGATGCTTATATTGCTTGACTTTAGAATATTTAGTGTCAAGAGCAACAAAAATTTCAATGTGATTTTTTCAATTTGTTTATTTTGACGGAATTTATCTATACTACTATGATTTGCTGCGTTTATATATATGTTAATGCATGTGGATGTCTTGATATGTATGCGTGCAGCGTGCTAATGTAGGAGAAAAGTACTTTGTGTGCATCTAAATACACGGACCAAGTGATAATGCTTCTTATGGTTAAGCCGTTGTCCATTTGGTACTGTATCACATGATTCTGTTGCACCTATCCATATATGTTTCAGATTAGTTTAGTGCGAGATGCATACTCAATGCGTTGCTTCGTTAATGAGACATTATCTGTATATTTGTTTCTCTCCGAGTATTGTGTTGTGTCTGTTTTTGTGTAACCATGCTGATGGGTAGTTTTTTTATCTGGTTTTGTTAGGAGGCATACTTGTACTCTTTCTGGTTATCATGATCGAACAATTTTCTCTGTTCATTGGTCAAGGTAAATTAACTATTTTGTTGCAGTAAGGTTTTAACTTTAGGTCTATAAAAGATTTTTATCTCTTGTGCTACCATGTGTAAAGATAATTACTCCAATAATTAGCAAAGAAATTAAGGTATGTGGAAATTTCATCATAGTAATAGAGTACTTGGTTTGATTTCTTCTCCATTTTGTGAGCATCTGAACAGCCTGGATAAGACAATATTTCATTTTTCTATGTATCCTACTAACACAGTTGATGAGTAGCTTTCTTACTTGGAACGCTACCTTATTCCCCTAATAAAAATTATTAAGAGAAGAAGAGACGGGGTACGTCGTGTCATAGTGGTGGTGTCACGTGTATTCAAAACCAAAGGGTTGTAAAGATCATCCTCAATTGGAAGTCTTAACGTAGGTGTTTTTCCTACCCAAGGGAAAAAAATGCACCACATGCACTTTATCTGAAGGAATTGACTTAGTTACAAATTGTAATTACTACTGAATTCAACCGAATGCCCATGAGTTAAAAATATCTTTCAGTCCTACTTATGGTATTAATTATTTGAAAACGCTAAAAGTTTCTTGACTAGAATTTGTAGATCAGTTGGTGAACTCTGCTCTTTAACTCATTAACCATTGACGGTAAAAAATTTATGCTCACTGAAAAGTTTATCGCAAGTACTTTATTTGTTGCAGGAAATTCACTTAATAATAATAAACCGTATTATCATCCTAAATGTTGATTGGAAACATATTATGGTTTATTCTGTGTAACTTTTTTGTTACCTGTTCTTTGCGGCCTTTCCTTTTCATCTTATATTCTAATTTTTAACCATACATCTCTGAGGCTGATGATTATTGCACTTGAATGTGACAGAAACGGTATAATTGCTAGTGGAGCAGCTGATGATGCTATCCGTTTGTTTGTGGAGAATCAAGAGAAAGGGGTACTGGATACCTGCCTCACCTTATTATTAGCATTTACTCATATCCGTACGATAATATGACTGGACATGTGTATTTTCTCTCATATAGCTTTGTGGAGATCATTATTTCTCATGGTTGGACTGTTGGTTAAATATGTTTTATTATTCATTCTTTTAAGAATATTACAACAAATATTGGGTTGGGGATTCGAACCTATTTAAAAAAAATGGGGATGTCTTAACCATCGAGCTATGCTCATGTTAGTGTCGGTTATATATGCCGTTAGTTTTAACATATGAAAATGTTGTGGAACTTTTGAGTGAAATGAAAAGTATTGACCACTCTCCCTCTCATCGCAGATTGATAGGTCTTCATTCCAATTGCTATATAAGAAGGAGAAGGCCCACAACATGGATGTAAATTCAGTGCAATGGAGCTTAGGGGTAAGGCTCTTATTTCAACATGCAAAATGTTTACTACTAAGTACTAACCAGCATTTAAGTGATCGGCTCATGACTGGAATTTAACTTTAGTCATGTATGGACTTTGACTAATCACATTTGATTTCAATATACTATTTTCTCGACTCAAATTCTATAGTGGCCACGCCCTCTGACACTACCTATCCAAGATATTAAACTCCTATAAATTTCCTAATTACCAAATGTTGTAGATAGGCATTAACTAGCTTAAAAATTTTAAAATATAAACAACAATAAATTTGTTGACTTAATTATAACATCTGCCCAAGTGAAAGTTCTAAGACCTCAGGAGTTACAGCCCCCATTGCTTTCGGGTGTTAACGTCTATCTTTTAGCTGGTCTATGATAATTCAAATGGCTGATTGTACGATATTATCTCTACTACACATGAGATACTACACATTTTTCTCACAGATCGTAGTTTTGCTTTAAAATACCGATTTGTATTGTTCTATCTAACATTTCAATCCATATTCTGTCAGGAGAAGAGGCTTCTTGCTTCCGCGAGCGACGACGGTACAATAAGAATATGGGAGCTGGTTCCTATTTCCTAATTCCTAAATTTTCAAATCATGCTTGTGCTATAGTATTTTTATTTAATAACCAAATAGGTATCATAAATTATGTGAATTATAATGTTCAAGCTGGTAGAAAGTACCCATAATTTAAAATTACCAATGTTTTGCATCCACTTATCTTTTATCTCTTGATTATGAGATCTTTAGATTTATTATTGAGCCCTCTGTAGGGGAATGGTTTATAGTGATTGAACATAATGTCTAACTTGTTGAATGATGAACCAAGAGACCAAGCAGAGTTCAATAATAAGTCAAATCCAAAGCTCAATAGAATTGGGAGAGCATTTGGAGCTGCTGTTTAGATGCAGTTTTCTATGTTGGGAGTAGATGGATCACATTGCTGCAAAAATTCTTCAGATTTTCATGGAAGAATCCAAAGTGTTCCAAATAGCAAGAGAAACAAATTACATGGTTGGCAGTGATTTTGGTTGGAAATCACTTCGAAACATGGAATTAATCCTATAAAATCTATTTTAATTGTATGAAGACAGTATTTAAAAGCATCAAATCAAACATTGTGAGATGGGCTCTTTTTTAGTGGATTTTGTTTGGATGGAATTTTGAAATTTTAGTAGGAGAAAGTTCTGAAATTTTGACAAAATTTTGAGATTTTTGATGAAATTTTGAGGATTATTTTTTATTTTGTTTTTCACAAAATTTAAAAAAATCTCAAAATTTTGAGAAAAAAATTGATTTTTTTTTTTTTTTTTTTAAATTAGCTACGTTAGCTCAGTTCAAGTTTTTCATTTTATAATCTTGGTTACATAATAATTATATAGTTTTACATAGGGGTCTTTTCACAAATAGAAAAAAAAACAAAAGTAATTATATATAAAAAAAAAAGTGTGAAATACAAAAGCATGGAGTGCACTTTTTTCTATATGTGTAATTATTTTTGTTTTTTTTTTATACACAACAATTTCCCTTTTACACTACATAGCAATGTCATTTTCGACGAAGGTTGAAGTTTTGTTAATGTGTTATTTTTTTTAATTTTCAACTTTTCCTAAGTTTTAGCTTTATTTTCTACTCAAAACTTTAATTTCTAAGTAAATTGAATTTGAAAAAACCCACATAAGAACCTATATTTATTTTTAACCTCATTCAAACTGTTTTTATTAAATTTTCACAATATTTCACTTTAAAATTAAATTGATGTGATTTTTTTTCTTTTACTATAAAAATCATTTTCACATCATTTTACTTCAAAATATTTCTAAACTTTATATTCTTTGTAATTATTTTTTCATTTTTTTTTTAAATTTATGCTCTCGCATTAACACGTAAATAAAAGTTTTGGGTGATAAGGGTATTTAAATCAATACAAATAGTTCATTAATTGCCACAAACATTTCAACCTTGGATAAAAGTTAGAATTAGAAATTCAAATCAAGATTTTTTTTTGTTTTGAAAAAGTTAGTATGATAAATGTTTTTAAACCAATACAAAATAGCCCCTAGTTACATATTATATATTATATATTGCAAGTTACTAGGATAAAAGTTAGAATTGGATATCAAGACTTTCTAATTTAAAAGGTTAGGATGAAGAATGAAATTGAAAGTTGTATAATATCGCGAACTCATGTAACTTGAATAAAAAAAAATTAAAAAAAGCCCAAAATAATACTTTCTAAAAAAATTAGCCAACCCCACCCAACCCTACGATCCAAACATAGGAATAAGAACCAACTAACCCAACCCTGCACTCCAAACAAGGGTTTCAGGTTTCAGCATTTTGGTAATCCTGATTTCAGACAACAAATCTCATTATAATCATATTCACAGTAATCTGATTCCACTTCGACAATCCAAATGTCTCCCTTTAGAGTTATGGAATAGCATGTGAGTGAAGATACTTCTATAGGCAATTATAGAAGAAAGACTTGTCAAGTTCTTTCCATAGAAATAATATTATGAAATTTTTTTAAGTCATTGTTTGGGGTGAAATATATTTTTAATCATTCAAAATTAATTTTAATGACATAAAAATTACATTAAAAATGTAGAATTAAATATCAAATCAATTTTGAGTGATTAAAAGGGTGTTCAGAATAATTTTGAAATGTGATAAAAGTAATTTTAACAATTTCAAAATCACTCCTAACATGTACTAAAATTACCATCTCATAGTGCTGAAAACAACTTTTTATTTCAAAGTTATCTTGAAACTCACTTGTAATGTCTGGTTATAATTTAGTTATCCAAGTTATTTTGGAATCTAATGTCCAAGAATTTAATATTGAAAATTTTTTAAATTAGTTTTAACGAATTCAGATTTTATTTTTTATTTATTATTTTTTTTTTTTGGAAAAGGAGTAAAATATCATAAAAATTTCAAAAATGTTTTAATGGATTTAAAATTACTTTTAGGATATATATATATATATATATATATATATATATATATATATATATTTGAATTTAAAACACATGAAGTGCATGATCTTTAATATATTATCAAAGAGTATATACTTTAATATATATTTACGATGATTCAAAGAACCTAATAAATTGAATGATTAAATGTTAGTAAGAATCTTCATTGGTGTGTGAATTGATAGGACGATAACTATTTCATGTAAAAACTGAAATTTTACCTACCAAAAATGCACATCAAATCTATTTCATATTTAAGGAAAAAAAATTAACATGGTCTATTTTATATTCACAAGAATGGTGAAATCTTTTTTTTTTAACATAAAATTAAAAAAGGAAAAACGAAACAGTCAATTTTTTTTTTTTGGTACAAATAAAATATTATATTATATTTACCCTTCTTAAAATGCATATAACTAAAGCTTCCTCAAAATGTTGATCTTCTAGAAAGATTTTGGTGCTTTTTGAGACTATTTCGTTGAGTTCTTATTATAATTGGCTAAATGTAAATCTATCTCTTTAGAGAATAAAGTGAAAGCAAAACTTACTTGAAAAAGAAAAACAAACAAATTTGAAAGAGACAAACAATGAGTTGTTTAAAGAGACAAGTTTCCAATCGTTCAAATTTCTCCCAGATTTTTTTTTAAAAAAAAAAAGAGAGAGAAAGAGAGTTGAATAAATCTTAATAAATATGAAAGGATTAGGATTAATATTTGTAAATATAGTAGTGGTTTTTTTAAATTAATTAATATAGCAAAATAATAATAATAATAACAATAACAATAATATAATTTGATTTCTGTTTTTCTAGCCCACCTTTATTTGTGTATTTGTATTTGATATGCTTTATATTTAGTATATCAATCCATAATATACCAAATATAAAATATATTATTTAATATTGTTTGTTTGATTATAATGAATATTGTTATTATTATTATTTTTATATGAAGTTGTTTTCGTTCGAGATTGATGGTCTGATTTAGGTTCTAACTTTATGTTTATGATTTTTTTTTAAAAAATATATCTTAATTAAATTAATTATGTCAATTGACCTATCAAATTTAGAGAGGAAAAAAATGTATAAATGACATTGTTGATATATCAAGTATTCAAAATGATATACTTCAATATAACAGTATCATTTTAATTATATATTAAAACTATTTCAAATTTCATTAGGATATCATTAGCATATAAGTATATATTCAAAATTCAATTTCAAATGTAACATGGTGTATCAATATCCATTTAGAATGATCAAGACAAATTGACTCATTATAAGTTGATGATAAAATTTCAAATATAATTCAATTTCAAATGTAGTAGAAAAATAATACTTCGAAACAAATAAATAAAGATTTAAATTAATTAAGTCCATGAATCTTAACAAATGTACTAATAGTCAACAAATCAGTATAAATTTGTTATCAAGATACATGTTGATACACTAATGAAGATAAAATTAAAATAATAAAAACAAATATTAGACTCTTTTTTTTTGTTATATTTACAAATTTTAAAAAAAAATTATAGGTAGATTTGCAATTTTAGAAATATTTTTTCTATTCTTGCAACTGTCCTACAAATATATATATATTGACAATGCGTGGAGTGAGGAAATAAAACCTCTAACTTCAAGGCCAATAGTATAAGCATAATGTTAGGGAAAATTTTCTATACTACAGGAATATGAAAGATTTTCTATATTCTCTCTATTTATTGTGTGTCACGTCTGTTATTAAAATGTAGAATCTACTAATATTTATGAAGACCAATTTATGGTAAAGTATGATATTCCCATAGTAGAAAAATTCTTACCCAACTAATAATTAACAATAATAGTATTGAAGGTAGCATGGAGAATTCATGATAGTATTAATTAACAAAAATGGAAAATCAAATGGCCAATAAAATAGAAGCCATAGACAAAACAAAAGCATCATTTTGTTTGATTATTTCCATTCAAAATCCTCTCCCTCGTATGTTGGAAAAACAAATATTCAGAGCTTGGGAAATGAATTTCTTTGTTTTTTTTTTTTTTAATCCTTTTTCTTTTCATTGCCATTAATTTACCCCACCGTAAAAAAAAATCAGCACCTGTTCTCCAGTGTGAGTCCGCCATTGTTGGACCTCCGTCCTTCTTCAACCAGCGCCGCCCTCGCCGAACCGATTCCAGTCGGAAATAAACTAGCGTCGAAGGCGGAGCAATCGATCCAATCCTTCAGAAGCTCCTCTTGTCCCCATATCTCCGGTATCCAGACCCGGCCAGCCATCTCCCGCCGATGCCTCTTCAGCCTCTCCCGTCCACCTTCCTCCTCTTCCTTCTCCGACGCCGTCACCGCGACCTCCATTGCCGCTCCGTTGTCCTCCTGCACATCCGATTCCGAGCGTTTTCCTCCATCACGACCTCCGCTAAAACTCGAAACCAGAGAGTGAAGTTCCTGTTCGATTCCGCCTTTCTGAGCGGGCGGAGCTTTCACAGCCTCAAATGGCGGTGGAGGAAGGGAGTATTGATGAAGACAAGAACCAGCGCTGTGAAAATCCATCTTCCGCGAACTCGCTTGAACTTCTCTCCTCATGTAAAGAAAACCCTAGAACGCTCCAGCTCCGTCCGCCATGGAAGAGGAAGAAGGGGTAATTGAACAGTGATGAAGCAAGAAAGAAATAGAAAGAAAAAGAAAAGAATGAAGAAGAGGGGGTCCAAGTGGAGAAATTGGAGAGGTTGGATTTGTAGTTGGAAAGATTTGTGGCTTTGGTTTTGATTGGGAAATGGGAATTTGTGGGAAAATGAAATGAGAAAAATTTCAAAAAATAAAATAAAAAATAAATAAAATAAATAAAAGGAGAGGTTAAAGAAGGGATGAGATTGGAATTTGGAGGATTGTGAGGCTGATGTTGATTTGGTGTATGTTGGCCAATGAAATGGTTGATATAGGTAATGAGAGAGAGGGGGAAGCTATGTGTTCAAATCATACATTTATTATAGGAATTTCTTTGTTGGGTATGACACTTAAAGACATGGAGGAACTTGATTGAGAAAGATATTTTCCCAAGCTTTTTGAGGTGGAGAAATGTTGCTTATCATTGTCCTTCTAAAACTATTATTTTTAATATTTTTTTTCCTATGTGTAAATAAGGGTAGATTCAAAACATAGTAGAGTAGGTTATTTTTTTCGTACGAGTTTATAACCAATTTTCCTAGACGCTATTAAGTTTAGGGTTTAGAAAGTAATTTGACCAGGTGAATAACTATTGGTAAAATATAAATATAGACTTTAAATGTGAGTTTGACATCTTAGTTCCGATCTAATTTGAAATAGTTAAAATTACTTTTAATGTTTAAATAGACAGTTTAGAAAATTTGATCTAAGTTTAAAAAAAAGTTGAGAGAGAGTGAACTTGGAAGTGTAAATTTAGGGCATTGTCTAACAACAAACATTAGGTAGACAAACTTACTATTATTAACCAAACATGGATATGACATTTTAAGTCAAACTCTCACTCCAAACATTGTTTAACTAAAATGATGTTTGAAATGTTTTGACCAATGAATATTTCGGTTAGGTAGATTACTTATTGTGGTCGTCACCTTCTGAATCATTGGACGTATAATTGTTAGCTTCTTTTATCTTACATTCAATCGTGTAAATCACCTGTCACATTGTACCAACCTCTTCTTCGAATAATTTCAAGAGTAGAAGAAGGAGAATGATTGTTTTTTAAACGGAACATATGAGAGTTAGCATTTGAATCGTAGGTAAATTGCAAAAACTACCCTTAAAGTATGATGATGGTTGCAATTATAACCTCAAACTTTCAATAATAAAAATTGAGCTCTCAAACTTATACAAATGTTCAAATTGAACCCATTATATTTAATTAAGTTTGAGAGTTTAATTGTTATAGAATACTATATTTCAGAGGTGATATTTGTAATTTATTCTATTTTTTAACGTTATAAAAAGTATTATATATTAATTACGGTTGAATTATGGTATGTGAAAAGAGGTTTGAATGGAAGTACAAGTGGGAAGTAAAAGAAAAAAAGGAAATGGAGGGAATATGATGGGATTGATGGGGGTTAGAACACCGACATGTGTCTCACACGCACGCAAAGGAAAGACAGCCACTAACGACACGACTGAACTGGAGAGACGCTTCATCCACTTATGAATTCCCATTTTTGCCATTTCCCAATTCCCCATTTCCAATTCAAAACAAAGCCCATAGTTTTACTCTTCTTCACCCACTTCCCATTTGGATTTTGAATATTCAACCCCTAAATTAGTCAAATAATGTAAGATGTCAAGTCTCGTCAACAGACTCGAAGCTTAAATATCGATTCAAGTTTAGTTCAATCTCGACTTAAGGTTAATGATTGATCGACACAGTCTAATCTAATCAATTTATTCATTAAATTGGATATAGATCACTATTTTGGTAATCGGGTGGACCATATTTGGATCGGTCCGTTAGGCCGACTTAGTAGACTTATCATTAGGTAAGTCTAAGGGTTAGGCCATGGGCAGCTTGACTATTGAAGGTTGGGTTGGCTTGATCCAAACTCAAATCATGAATTTAGGTCGAGCTTGAGGCTTCATTTTCTAGGGTCGGTCGAGTCGAGCCGATACAGTGGTTGAAGTGACCCATCTTTTTCTCAAATTTATTTCACTTGACAATGGTCAAAGTGAACATAATTGCTATGTACTCTGTCTCTCGAGGTAAGAGATTCATCCATTCCCTAAACTCTCACTCGTTGTACTAAAAAAAGAAGTTTCATTTGGCAATCATAATATTTAACTTTGGTTTAAACTTCATTTTGGTTCTTAAGATGTCTATTTTGATCCTTGAAATTTCAAGTTTATTTTATTAAGTCCCATTTGATTACTATTCTTTTCATTTTTAAAAATTAATTTTATAAATACTACTTAAGTATATTTATTTTGACACTACTTAAGTTAAATGTTTCCATTTGTTCTAAATTTTGACTTTTGTGACTGAAAATCCACATTTTTTTTCTTTCAATAGAAAAAGAAAGCAAAGTTTTGCAATTTTTAGTTTTAGATATTGTGTGTTGTAAGATACTATCAATGGAAGAGATAGAGCCAATCCAATATTTTGTATCATTTTGGTGGCATGGTTGAGCGGTAAGGCGGGGGACCGCAAATTCCTTTTTCCTCCATTCAAATCCGGGTGTCGCCTCATCAACAAACAAAAGAATCAAAATACTTTCTTCTGTTTTGCTGATATAACTTTATCATTTTTTTTAATCTTAAACTTAAAATAAATAAAAAAAAAAAAAAGAACTTCTTTCTTTTCGATAAGCTCTAATCATGCATAACCAAGTTAAGTTTTTTTTTTAGAAAAATAAAAAAACTTATATTTGTTTTTAGACTTGACTAAAAATTTAAGTGTTTCTTTAGAAAAAGTGAAAACATATAGAATTAAAATTGAGAGTAAACAAACAAAAATTTCAAAAATAACAACTTAAAAATGAAATTGTTATTAAACCAGCCTTAAATATTTGAACTTTTTAATAAGTACTTAATTACTTGAGTCGTTACCTTTATTTAATATTTTTACGTATTAATGATTTTGTTTTGAATATGTGTAGTATCATATACCATGTTGGGACTTCAAGCCCCGTATATAAAAGACAAGCATTAGACAAATGGATGTTATATGAAAAACAATATATGAAGGACTAAATTGGTTTTCATAAATTAAAATGGAATGCATTTAAAAGTCAAAACTAGATTTAAACCTTTTAAGTTCTGATACAATTATTATTATTTTTTCTTTTGGGAAAAAAGTTGGAGTAACTTCTGAGGAATAAAAATTCCTCCTCAATTGGGGTCAATCTTCCATTAATGTGGTCATCAAAACCATCCTCAAAATAGAACTCAAGCATTCTGATATAAGCTCGCAATGAAATATTTAGCTTAGCTAAACACTCATCGTTATCTTCATCCAATGCTAACATGTGATAGGAACATAGCTCAACTTGCCCAATTGAGGAGATATGCCAACTTGAGTTGTACAATGGCCCTTTATGAAATGATTTAAAAAATAATAATAATCTAATGTAGATATGCATTTTTTTTCTCTACATAATTTATTTTTAATAAAAATTAAGCTTAAAAACACTTCTACTAGTTTCTACCTAGGGTCTTATTTTCAACTGATGCCATTCATTTTGAAAAGAAAGCTCAACAACCATTTCATGTCCTCAACATAACCGCCATTAAGCTTTACAGATAATGCTCCCTCCCAAGAAGTTAAGATAATGAGAATCAACAAATTCAACAATAGGAAGGTCAGTTTCAACCAGAGGTACCTCATTGCAAACTATACAACTCCATGAAGTGTATTTTCCATTGCAGTTATAACAAGGCTCTCAAACTACAAAGGAGAAACCTTTGATCTTACATTTTGGGCAGCTACAATTCCAAATATGTATTTACACTACCACACTACTTTCAAACAATGGGGAGTAGAGATCTACAACCTACCTCAGGCAATGTGTAGTAGTAGTACTTGGAAGGGAAAGCAGTGTAGAGTAGCTGAAAAATGGAGAGTTTTAAGCTCGAGGATAGCGTGATCGACCTTTCTTTTTCAGAAACTCTGGGATTTCAACAAGACCACCATCAGCAAAGGAAGGATTTCGATTTATTCCATACATGGTTTCACCCCGTGCCTGCTGACTCACCTGCACGTAGATACCAGACCATAAGACAAACTACTAGAGCATTGAAAATGGTAGCAGATTTCAAGTAATTTTAACTCTCGAGCTTTGTGAAAGGTTGAAGCACGGCTTCACTTGGTTGGTCTTTCTATATACTTGTCAGAACATTTCCGGAACTGATCAAAGTGAGAGATAGAGGCATGTGTACCTGGACGGGCCTCCCATCACTGTCTTCTTGGCGTTTAAATCCAGTAGCTATCAGAGTTATACTAACCTGAAGAACGAACCAAAGACGTTATTTATTTTGACTCCATTGTTGTCATTCTATGACGTATAATCTAATCCCACCAATATAATTCTCAAATTGCATAGTTTTGTCCTTTTCTTGATGCGTTAATATCAAAAACTGATATTCATTAATATGCAATTATACAGGCAAAACCAATATCATCTAGACTTGCTGGGCAGAAAAAATTGTCGGAAGACATTTTGACAGCATCCAGAAACGTAGAAACCATGACGGAACTGCTTCATATACATTATTCTTCAAGATAAAAAGATATTAGCTTGATCCCATCACTTCAACCAGGTGAATTGACTTACTTCAATTCAATTATTCTAAGATGTTATGTTATATCCTTTCCAATATGTTCCGATAAATGCAGAGTCAACTGTGTAGCCTTATTTATGGTAGAACTGCAGATGTCATAACTAACCAGAGTTTTCAACAACTTACTTGTCCACTGATTGATGGATCTATAACTGCTCCAAATATTAGATTGGCAGATGGATCTACAAGATCATATATGACCTCTGCAGCAGCATTTACCTGTGTGATTAGTACATTTGTTAATAGAAGTAACCGCTGAAGCATACTAAAGAAGCATCCTCTTGTTCGGAGTTGGTTTCAGCTAAAGGCAATCCAACTACCCTACTTACACCTCCACGGGAGATACGATATCTTCGTAAAGTTTTGCACATTGAGATTAAGACCATTTGTAGTGCCCCATAAGTTTTAAAAGAAAACACATCAACTTCCAAGCCAAGAAGCAATAAATTACTTTTAAAAAGAATAGCATGGTTGATAATGATATCGAGGGTTTTAGATAAACAAGACCATGAAAGTTGAGAACAGTTGTAAACAAACAAGAGATGCAAAGAAAAAAATTATCCACCAACAGTTTCCAATTCTACACTCACATTTCCTGTCTTTAAGCGAGGATCAACTTTGAGGCACAAGGATTATAATTGATTAACGGTCAAGCATTGGTTACCACCGGATAATTCTTTGTCATCCAAAAGTGAAAATCGAGGTGAGTGGATTTGCACCGATAGAAACCATAAATTTTACACTAAGAGGATATGAAGAGTCTTCTTTACTAGTTTTAGGCAGTGGATGAAATCGAAAAGGGAGAGAAAGAGAGGGAAACAGTGATGAGTTCTTACCTCAAATAAGGTCAGATCGGTCCCTCCGGTAATGTTCCATACAATACCTGTGGCCCTCTCTATACCAATATCAAGTAATGGTGATTGGATGGCATTTAAAGCAGCATCTCTTGCCCTAGTCTTCCCTACACCAATATAAGCACCAACCTGGTTAAATCAACATTTGAGAAAATAGCCAGAATATGCATTTATATCCAGGGAAATAAATTAAACATGCAGGCACCACCTGACCGACAATCCCTATGCCTTTTCCCAGCTTTGTGGTTTATCTTTTTTGGATAGCCCAAGTATCAAAAGACTGACTCTTTGTATTATACTCATGGTCACTAATCTCTCTCTAGAAGGCTTAGCCCATCTCAAAGCCAGGTCCAAGAGACAACAAGAGTTTTAAATTATTAAATTTTCAGCGTGGAGATAGAACATGTGATCCTGAAGAACATCTTCAATCCAAACAACCAAAGCACTTACCTCTTAGGCACCCCTTGATGATTTTAGCTGACTTCTCAGTAACAACGCTCTCCTTGAATAATAGTCATTAGGAGCTACAAACTTTAATTGCCAATATCTCATTTACAGCTATATGGCTCTGTATCTAATTACAAAAGGTATACACTAGAGAAGTTATATCTAATTTTACCCCAAAATAGCTTTTTCTCTTAGTTCATGTCAACTTGGCATATCTTGACCAATTTTACAGAACAATCATGTAACCTTGATTGTCAAGAAAACAAATCAGATAATCTCAAGGTACAAGGCCACCATGGCTTGAAGTCATTCTTTATTTTTTTTTCACTACCCTCAATGACCACAAGATCAATTCAGGGTGATTTGAGAAATGACATTTTCAAATAAAAATTGCATCATCACTCATTGCAGTTATAAAATTCAGTCTGCGGTCAAAAGCAAAGGAATCTGGCTGTCTAAGCCTTCAAATACTGAAGGGTGTTAGACAAATTCTAAAGATTTCATAAACTTGAAACAAATTGCTGGTCTTACCAGTTGCAGTTCCTATCCCCATCAACGAAGAACCGGCATTTGCCATGATAGCTCGGACATCAGCAAAATCTACATTGACGAGTCCTGGTATCTGAATAGTACAGGCTACCCTTATGAACCAGAGCAACTTAATATTTTTTTAAAAAAAGTAAATTTAAAAGAAAAATTAGCACATTATACCCTCAGAACTTGGAATACAAGACTATGGCATTCCAGGAGCATAGTAAGAAATATAATATATATATTTACTTTGCATGATATTTTGAAGACGGATAAGTATCGTGACATTGTCTGAAATAACTTTCCACACACTGGAATAATTTGTCGTCTTTTCTTACTAAAAGATCAGAATTTAACCATTTAAGTAACTTTGGAAATGGCACTGACGTTTATGTAGGCATCATCCAAAAGAGTTTTAAACATTTTAGTAATAATTCTTTACATTTTGATAGCTTCACAAACATGAACAGAGCAATATATTTTCAAACAGATTTTCTTGTCGCCGACCACTTTCAGTAAACATTTCACAAACAAATTTCCTTATTCAATTTCTTGGTGTAAGAGTTTAAATCTTTTTGCTTCATATACTTACGCTTCCCTTATGATCAATTGGGAATGATTTTTGTAATTATCACGGACATTATCCTTTATGTAATTTCATACAGGAAATAAATTGTTTCTTATTTAAATAAACAATAAATAAACAAACAAATAAATAAAGAGTCTAACTTAGGCAATCAAATGGTATGTGTTATTTCAGGTTCACTTCAAATCTAACCAGAATTTTCACATTTGAAAATATTTCATGTTCTCAAATTTTTGAAGGAGAAAGCCTTTGACATGGATCCTGGCTTGAAGTAAAAGAATGATAATGAGAATATCTTGTTAAACTTTCTTAATAATCACATACCATAATTATGTCGGAGATACCACGGACACCTTGCCGAAGAATATCATCAGCTAGGTTAAATGCTTCTGTCACGGCTGTTGATTGGGTTACAGCAGTTAACAGCTTGTCATTCGGAATGACTATAAGTGTATCAACATTGTCTCTCAAAGCAGCAATTCCTTCCTGGGCTTGAACTGTCCTTCTTCGTCCTTCAAAAGAGAATGGAGTCGTAACAATGCCAACTGTCAATATACCCATCGACTTGGCAATACTTGCAATAACAGGAACACCACCAGTTCCAGTCCCTCCACCCATTCCAGCCTACAAATAAAGACAGACAATTCCCATCCAGTCAGAAAAATATATCAAATACATCTCATGATTTAGCACTTCCACAATTAAATTTATTAGCAATTCAAAGGAATGTATCATTAATCAATAAGAATATTAAGAATGATTTTTTCTTTTTTAGCCTTCATGAAGCAAGATATTGAAAGCTACCTTGACAAAAATAAATTAAGAGCATGCAAGGCTTGCATATCATTCTCAAAATATGATGACATCTGAGATTAAAAGTTCTAAGATTATAGTATGCCATCCATCTATGGTTTTCTACAGTGAGAAACTATGAAAAACATTTACAAACTTCAAAATTTGAATGTAAAATAGCTTATGTAGTGCATGTGAAGGACAAATTCCAAGCTTAGTGGACATCATCAAGTGCACCTATGAAAATTTTATTTCTTGCTCCTAGTCCTCTTCATGTGATCATCAGCCATGTTTTACAAGCCTATGCTGAATACTGCAAATTATTGTAGTATTCAATAAATTCACTCTTTCCCAAGAATCTGTCTACTAGGCTGTCAACATCATATTTACTGAAAATTATCAAAGAATAAGTATGTGGTGCAATATGCACCATGCGTTCAATAATAAAGGCAAAAACAGCATAAACTAAACAGAAATTTTAGGAGAGGAGGAACAATGGAAAAAGATTTCTATAGGTCCAGTTCCTAAAGAAAAAGCAATCCACCTGTCACGTAAATGAGTTTCAGCCAATGATAATCTTTGTCAAATGGGCCGACTGTTACCCTTCAGTAATCAAAATGGTTAAATTAAATTCTGAGATTAGTAGAAATAGTTCTCATGACGAATGTCGGTAATCAAAATAAAGCTCAAACCCATATGTTATGAATGTTTAAGAAAAAATTGCAAATGATAAGATTAACTATTATCAAGTAGCTAGATTTAAAAATTAATGGTTTTTGGAAGTCTTTAATAACAATATGAGGATAAGTAGTAGCCAGACATAAATTCTCCAAAAACATAATAATGGATGGTTGTTGTTTCGGGATAAACATCAAAAAGCTTTTCCCTAGTTTCATAATCAATGAGGTCCAAACTTTGACATTGCATGCCATTCACACCAAAATCCATTGAAAAGTAGTGCATTATGAAGAAAAAGACTTGAAAAAACATATGGGCTTTCTGGATCACATATAACGTTATTTCCACACTGAGATACTTCAATTATCAGTCAAATATATCATTTCAGTTCAGATAAGTTCATTGAAAAAGAAAGCTGTTCGCATTGACACAAATAACCATGATGGGTGATTAAACCTCAAACGTATTCTGTTGGGAGTTAAATAGCCATGTGAATGTGAACTTACAGTGACAAAAACCATGTCTGCTCCGTAAAGCGCCCCTTGAATAGCTTCCTTGCTCTCATTGGCAGCACTCATTCCAATCTCTGGATTCCCACCAGCTCCAAGACCCCTTGTAAGCTCCCGACCAATTTGAAGACAGTTCTCAGATTGCACAGGGGACATTCTCAAAGCTTGAACATCCGTATTGACAACCCAGAACTCCACGCCTTTCATTGAACTCTCTATCATACGATTGACTGCATTTGACCCACCACCTCCTACACCAATAACTTTAATCTTTGCTTCACCATAATTACTTGGACTGTTTGTGTCTCCCAAACTCTCTGTGTTACTTTCAATTGAACTATCCTGTCTTGGGCTACTCGACATATTATTCCCATCTCCTCTAAGCATTGAAACTTCAGGGTGTAGTTCAAGAAAAGGGTCTCTATTTGGATATGAGCTGACACTGTGAGAATGGGAGGCAGAGGCACATTTGAATTTACGTAGAGTTAACTTTTGGCCAACACCCACAAACCCACTCCCTTCTTCTTGCATTTTAATACAGCCAAATCTTCCTATGGAATTGTCATTTGAAATTGATACTCTTCCTCCAAGAACATTTAATACGCCAACTGGGTTTCGACCATCAGAAAGAGCAAAATGTATAGACGTACAACTTGCCATCACAAAATGGTCAATCTAAATTCTAAAGTTCACTGATGAGAAAAACTTCTTAACGGTTTAAAATCCCAACTCCAACACAGACCTATCTTCCAACGCCTGTTCGAAAAGACCAAATAATCAATTGAGAGCTACTGAACCACTGGGATAATCTATTTTGACTTGATAGGCATAAAAAGGAAAATAAAACAGTCATGGGAATTGTACAATATAGAAAACATACAAAGAAAAACGATTTGAATTGTATCTGTAGCGCACAAAAGATAAAATCATGAACACCCAAAAAAAAAAAAAAAAAAAAAAAAAAAAAAAAAAAAAAAAAAAAAAAAACTCAAGAGAGAAACACCAAGTCACTGCAATTTAGTTACGGAAAGCTCTAAGCGAGTATGAAATGAAAGGAAAATGGAATCAAACAAACGTGAGCTACCCATTCATCAGAATAATGCGAGTCTCCTTGACAGTAACAGAATGCAAGAAATTGAGAAATGCAACTGAATTCAAGATAAATGTACCGGAGAAAAGTGCAGAATAAGAAGCATTTGAGTTGCAGTTGGAGTCTGAAATGGAAATGGTGGGGGAGTGAAGGGGTGTTTGGTAGCTTAGATTCTTTGCGCCATTATGAGAAAATCTTCAGAAAGGCAACAAAAACCATGTGAAGAAGAAGGTAGAAGAATTGACCACTGGCTTTTAGGAGGAAGGCGATGTGTGGGTTGAAACGGATTGAAGAAAGTGTCATATTTACCAAGAGATTGCGACTCATATTTGGGCTCAAAATTTGAAGGCCCAGACTTTGGACATCCTCCCATTTCGAACCCATTCCAATGCATTCCTTCCTTTTATTTATTTATTTATTATATTATTATTTAGGTTAAAATATTATTTTGGTCCCCATAGTTTTAAGTTTGTTCAATTTTAGTCTTTATACTTTTAATTATCTAATTTTAGTCTCTGTACTTTCAATAAATCTTAAATTTAGTTTCTACAACTAGTTTATTATAGATTTTTCATCACTTTTTATTTTTTATTAGCATTTTCACTATGAATTTTGAAAACATATTCACATATTGTGTTTTTTCGCATGAAAATTATTACAAATATTTAATCAATTTCGATAAAAATTAACTTCGAGTGACTAAATTTAAAATTTACTGAAAGTATAGGGACTAAATTGAACATTTGAAAGTTAAGATACTAAAATTGAACAAATTTCAAAGTATATGAACCAAAATGGTATTTTAAACTATTATTTTATTATGGAAAAGGGAATCGAACCTCTAAAGTTGATTAGTTGATCTATGCTTTTTTTCGCTCTCTCTTCTCCTATCTAACTCCACATCATTTAAAAAAACAATATTGTGCGAAACTTATCATTTGTATTAATTAAACTCCTTAATTTTTATAAGACCAATTTAGTCTCTTTGTTATGATAGTCTTTGATGATCATTCATGTATTAATTATCACACGTGTGTAAACTTCTCCAAATGTTAGTTTAAAAAAAATGGGAGATTATAATTGATGTAATGACAAGTCTAAGAGAAAATCTTAAGTAAGAATCTAAATTGATATACTAATAAAAGCTGAGGGTATTCATTGATACTATTATAATCTTTTTTTAAAAAAAGAAAAAAGGTACTATTATAAGTCTCACAATATGATTTTCTAAATAAAACGTAATGAATTGAGTGAGATAAATTAGTATACTTGAAAAAATTCAGAGATTAAATAGATACAGTTTTTGTTAAGGGTTTTAATTAAGGGGTATTTTTAAAAATAGAAAAATAAGGAAAACTATTTATACAAAATAGCAAAGTTTTTAGATAGTTGTGATAGACGCTGATAGAAGTCTATCAACGTCTATCTGTGATAAAAATAATAGAAGTCTATTATTGATAAGATAAAAGACTATCAATATCTATCAATATTTTATTATTATTATTATTTTTTTGCTATTTTCGTTGAAATTTTTTTTATATATAAAAATTTTCCTATAACTAATGGTTAATTTGCGAATTAATCAACTTCAAATTTATGCAAATTTTGATTGGGTTGCAATTAGTGAATTTATAGAAACTTACACGTTGCTTTCTGTTAATTATTAGATAAATTAACCAACATTAAATCGAGAGTAAAAATCTACACTTATTTAATTTAGGGTCTAGTTGAATTGAAAATTAAAATTTTCCAAATTATTTTATTAAAGATTATCCCAAATATAAAATTCCAATCTTATTCCAGTCTTTTCCGTCTCCTCCAGTCAAGTTTCGCTGCCCCCTTTCTAACGAATTTTACGCTACGCTTACGGCTTACCTGTGGCGGTGGCTTTTATCAACTTTCTCGGAGATTCCTCTCCTATTTCGTGTTATCAACTTGATTCGTCCAACAATGGATTCAAATTCTCTTCAATATCATACTCGTTCTAGCATTGAGGTAAGCTTTGCAGTTTTCTTGCTCTTCATTGACCTTGTCTTGTAAATTCTTGTATTGGAAAATGGGGTTTAGAGTTAGTCATTTAAGAGTTTCAATCGAGTTTCTCCTTCCAGTTTTGGTATATCTTTGCCTCCTTTTCTGGTTTTCTTTGACGTCGTACTTCAATTCTTCAACTGATACAGTTTAATTCTTCTTCGCAGTACTCTAGTGCCCCTTCTTTCGATCGGCTGTGTTGATAATTCCACTTGCTTTACTGGGGTTTTTCATGTGATGAATTCAAATTTTGATTTGTTTTTAACTTTCTTATAGATCATGGGTCAGTTTCTATTAGGCAATCTCTTAGAACTCATGCTATTCCCTAAATTGGGGCAATATCAGGCTTACGGAGTCTTCATTTTTCTGTTGCTCTAACTGGACATGGAACACTTGCCAGTTGAAGTTATTGGAAACATACTTTCTCATCTAAAATATGCTAGAGATGCGGTGATTGCTTCAGTTACTTGTAGGAAATGGAGAGAGGCTTGGCAGAATCACCTCCATTCTTTGACCTTCAACTCGAATGATTGGCCTGATCCTGATGACCCAATGACCTTGGAAGTTATAATAACACAAACAATACTTCAGACCACTGGACTTCAGAACTTGTCCATTTTCATGGATGATGATGTAGATGCATTCTCGGCTTCCTCAGTGATTTCTTGGCTCATGTATACGAGAGACACAATTTGTCAACTACATTATAATGTGAATACTATTCCAAGTATCAATATAATTGACAAGTGCGGTCGACAAAAACTAGAAATGTTGGCATTGGCTAATAATCCTATAAGTGGCATCGAACCAACTTATTCATAAGTTTCCTTGCTTGAAATCTTTATCACTCAGTAATATCATCATATCTGCATTAGATTTGAACCTTCTTCTCGCAGCTTGTCCGAAGCTTGAAAAGTTAGCTCTAATCAACCCGGAAATTGTGATGTCACATGAGCAGACAACAATGGAACTTAGCAGTTCTTCATTGAAGGATATCTTTGTTGAAACCCAGAAGTTCATATTAGAGGCTGATACCCTTGAAATTTTACATTTAAAAGAATGTGCTCTGGATATCTTTGAGCTAAATGGCAAAGGAACTCTAAGAGTCCTGAAGATCGACGATTTTAGTGGTTTCCAACTGGATATAGGCGAGACTCAAAATCTTGAAATTGTGGACGTTTGCAATCTTGCTATAGTGTGGCAGAAATTCTATCCTATGATCTCAAAGGCATCAAAGTTGAAGAAGCTTCGGCTATGGGGTGCAGCATTTGATGATAGTAATGAAGATGTGGATTTGGACTCAATTTCCATCTCTTTCCCCAAGTTAAGCTATTTATCTTTGTGTTATGATATAAGACATGGAACCTTTGATCATAACTTGCAGAAAGCGTTTCAGATGGAGAATGTGACCATACTAGAACTTGGATGGAGTGAGATTAGTTATCTCTTCTCTAACTGGGTGGCGAAGCTCCTTGAAAAATGTCCTAAGTTGAAGAAATTGATAATTTGTGGGGTTGTATCAGAGACTAATACCCACGAGGAATGCCAAACTTTAGCACACTTTACCACATCTTTCGTTCAACTTATGAGAAAATATCAGCATATTGAGGTCCAGTTTGATTTTGAATAGCATTTAGGCAACTGAAAAAGTGCAAATGTAGCTACTTAGGTAGATTATCACCAGAATTGTCATCATCATCACAGTTATGAGAAGTATGTTTTCTTCTCTATTTTTAACTTCAAGCAATTGTAAATCAATGTGTCCTCAGAAAGAAATGAGGTTTCTTTATTTTTCTTACCATCTCACCATTTTTTTTATTGAATTTTGCTCTTTCATTACCATAACAATGTTTGCATTTGGCACTTTATAGATGTTCTTCTTGCCTTTGGTCCATATGCCTGAGGCTTCAGAAGATACATGTATTACTGTATGCCATTGTGGTTCCCTTGTTAACAAGAAACATCTTCTTACCGTTGCCTTTGCATGAAATTTTGGTCCATGGCTGACATTTATCCTACGCTCTTTAGACGAAAGACCTCTGAAGAAGTAAAATCCGCCATCATCTTTTTTTCCAGCGTACAGATAACATCCCATTTTCTACTGTTTGGTATAAGTTATATGTTGTGTATGTACCTGTTTGTGTCATGGATGTGCCAAAGCCAAAATAGTTCTCCTTTCCAGTCTCAATTTGTTGCTACATGGTAATAGGTGTTATTTTTACAGGATTGGAATCCTTTGTTGAGTAGACTGATTTTTTTTTGGTGGCCCGTGTACTGTAATGATAGAAGAAAGAAAAATACATCTTAGAGCAGTGATGAAATTTCATTTCGTTTGATTGATTTTTGATTTTGAGGTTTTGAAGATTGTATCCAAACATTGAGAAATAGAAGAAGTGTAGAACCCAAGCAGATAAAATGATTGTAAGGCTAGGAAACTTTTCAACCCTTAAAAGCACAATTGAACAAATCTGAATCTGAAACACACCAGATAAAATATGATACCGTAAAGGTGATTCATTCTCTACTCTAGTCTTCTATAGCTTACAAAGACCTGAAGATTTATCAGATTTTGTGCAGATTATGCGTATCTACTTCATTACAAAACCTCGTTGAACCCATAAGGAAACAGAGTCAAGTCTTGTATTGCTAGGCCATTCATTCATGCAAAATTTGAGTCATCTGAAGAAAAGACAACGAGCAGCTCAAATTCCTGCTAGATATTCTGTTGCCTCAGATGCTGAGTTCTCAAGTTCCTGCATGCACGAGGTTTTTCTGTGACCCTTCGGAAGTTTTCTGCTAACTTTACTCGAGTGCATTTCGTGTTGCCATTAGCCTGGCCGGAACATTTCTTTCACAATGGACAACTCAAAGTTCTCCTCATAACACGAAGCTTTTCCTTGGCTCTTTGTGCTTTCGTGTGAACATTCTTTGTTTCCTCCAAGTACTGCAAAAAATGAGGGGTAACAACAAAGTTAGATCTTACATATTTTATAAAAGGTACCTGTTGAAGGACAGATGCTACTCAAATCCATGATTTTAAAAGACATATCATGATCATTGAGGCAAACAGGTCAAAATCTTGGATTTAGAAAGATGTTGAAGGAACAATTTTACTGTGTTCTTGAACTCTGAAGAAAGAAATTCAAGGAAATAAATTTTATATTATATATAGATTGCAGCATTAGGATCTAACTACAAATCTGAAACCCTTCAAGAATTGAAAAAGTTTTGTATTTTATTTTTCAACTGAAGTTACATTCAAAAACTGAGAAAGAGATTGTCAAGTGACTTGGTAGAGATATCTTTTTCAGTTGCAAAACACGAACGTATGATGAATGCTATGCAACAAGTTGTAAGCATACATAAATTTTACAAATGAGAAGTATAATAGTTATTTGAGATGTAAATCCAGCATTTCTTTTCTTATCAGAAGGAAATGGCATGCAATTCTATCCTGCTATTGCTTCAAATTGTATCAAGTTAGGGATGGAGCAGAACATGGCCAAATATTTTTAAAAAGGTACCTGCTGCTTTCTCTTCCTCTCAAGCTCTGCCTGTTAATGTTACAAAACAAAAAGAAAAGAAATCTGGTTAGAATTACAATAGTAGGCAGTTGCTATCTGAGATTACAAATGTGTTCATATGATACTTACCAAGGCCTGCTTAAGATGAGCATTTTCCTCTCTCAACTGGTTCAACTCTGCTTCTAACTCTACTGTGTAGGCCTGTTTCAAAGTAGGGAAGAAAATGCATATTAGCTATTTATTCAACTACCAAACAAAAAAAGCTGACACTGGAAAAAGAAAAATGCACCTGTTTTCTAGCTCTAGACCTTGCAGCAGACTCTCTATTCTTTATCATCCTTCTCTGTCTTCTTTCCACCACTTTTTCAACTGGCCCATCAATTATTCTCTTCCTACCTCTTAACCCACCCAAGTCTAACCCAAATTGATTTGAGTTATCCACCTGATTTGTGCACATTCCTTCTGGGGATACTGGACTTACAGGCGCTGCCAAACCCATCGGTTGAGCAGGTGGATATCCTCCTCCCCCACCGCCACCTCCACCACCGTTCACCACTCTTCCACCATAACAAACTGCAGGTGGAGGCTGTGATGAGAACACACTGTTTCTTTTACCATTGCCAGCATATCCTGATGTATCTCCCATAGTAGAGCCACCTTGGGGGACTGGTTGGTATGTCGTAATGCCACCGGCACCGGCATTACTGCTAGCACCACCACCAGCTGCGGAGGTATTGAGTCCCATAATAGGCCTCGAAACATAACCAGCACCAATGGTGTGGTTGCTATTCTGGTACATACCATATTGCTGAGGCGGTTGCAACACTCCTGCCCCGGCGCAAGGTTCTCGAACAACCCCAGCTTTGATAAGAAAATCCTCCAATGTCATCTCCCCAAACGTCGGTTGGCGTGTAGCAGATTCTGGATTCTGAGAGTTGGCACTACCACTGTTGCTATTTTGATTCCTCCCCTGCTGGCTCTTGTGTATCTCAGACCAAACCTCATCCACAGTTTTCCTACACAAGGGTGCAGGAAGTGTTAGTGAACCTTGGCGATGTAGGCTTGCTTGCTTCTCTATGTTGCGTTTCTCCACGGACGCTCCGCTCACCGGCAAGTGAGCCTGAGCATTGCTCAATGCTGCCATGGCAGCAACGGCAGATGTGCCTGATTGGCTGCCGTTTATTGCTTGGTTTTCCTCCGCCGTCCAAATGCTAGTGAGGAACTCATCCATGTTCATGGAGCCAAAATTCTTGCCACTCTCACAGAGAGTATGCTGGAACTCGTCCAGTGTAAGAGAGTAAATGGAGGATTGCCTTCCAAGGGAAGAGAATCCATGGTGCTTGAGCTGTTGTTCAGACTGCAATGGCGAATCAACTTCATCATGTGAAATCATTTCTGATTCTGTTACCACCATTGTTTCCTCTTCTGAAGTCTATTAAGATTAGTGACGAGCTTGAAGCTGCGACATTAATGGAGGGGAAAGAAGAAAAGAAAAATATGGGACTTCATTAATGGCGGGAGAAAGAGAAAACCCAACAAGGAAAAGTTTTCATTATTCTGTTTAGAATTTTAAATACTTATTTAATAGACCTATGACCTTTAAATGCTAATCTGGTCAAACCTTCAAAATCATTGATCCGTAACCATTTTAGTCATAATCATACTAAACTATATATAGATTTTTTTCTACAATACTTGGTGGGATAATCAAATCTCCAACTTCAAGAATACTTGGTGGGATAATCAAATCTCCAACTTCAAGATTAGTAGTGTAGGCACCGAATCATCTTAATTATACTCATTTTGGCTTAATTTACCGTAATATATATGGAATAATTTGATTAAACTTATATGGACAGAGATCCGTACATTAAAAAAATCACGTTCATGAAAAAGTAGGATAAATTTTGAAACTAAACATTACATACATCACAATAATTCTACCAATCTCAGTGGCAAATATATAAAGATTTCGATTATTGAAAAGTAAATGAAATGTCAAATATGTACTTGACAAGACCAAAAGCTTGTTTTTCTTTTAAAGAAGTTTTATTCCACATCAGATCCCACTCATATTTCAAAGAAATAAAAAATAAAAATAATACAAGCATAAATAAGTACCATAAAAGGTAAATTACACTCAAAGCAAAAGAGAATAAAAAACAACTTGGAAGTTATCAACTTTTAATAAATTAATACCAAAATTTCATTACAGTACACCATCCTTCTTAATTTCATTATTATTATTTTTAATCTCTTCCATAACTAAAAATCGAAAACCACATTAGAATCAACAAGAATTCTTCCCCCTTCTTTTATTAATTTTCAAATGAGCATGAAAATGATATATTTAGATTATGTTTGGATTGGCTTTCTAAATGCTTATAAACACTAATTTTCTTTTAAAAACAAGTATTAAGCTCTAATGGCAGAAACAGAGCAACCATTATTTTAAAGGTACCATAAAGAATGAGAGAAGCTGAAGAGAAATGGAGTCTGAAGCTACTTCTGCAAGGCCTGAAAGAAGAAGCTTTGAGAGTTCAAAACATCAAAACCATGGCTTTCAATCTAACAGAAGCCGCCATTAACGAAGCTTTCCCAAGCTCTGAATCTCTGTTACTCTGAAAGCAGAAATACGAAGCTTGAAGATGAGGGGAAAACAGAGCACGAAAAGGGCTTAAACTGCGGTCTTTCCACTGAAATGGGTGCCATCCATTTATATATTGTATATACAAATTATACCGAATTTTTTCTTTAAAATTTTCTAATTTTAGTCCTTTTTATTAATTTTTTTTAAAATAACCTTCTTACCAAGGAAATTTTTCGTCACATTTAAAAAAAATAAAATATCAAGGGCAAAATTGAAATTAAGTTACATAGACTATAATTTAGGAGTAACGTTAAAACAAATACATTCCTAATGTATTTTATGATTTAATCTCCAATTTAGTTGGACTTTCGCTTTGCCAAGACAATTTCCAACCACATCTACCCTCAAATATTTGTTATATTTCAAATAGATTTGATACAAATTCGAGATATCATTTTAAAATTCAATCATATATTAATTTTGCCAATTTCTCACATTTTTTCTGGTTAGAAACTCAAATAATTTTTACGGCCACATACCAAATAATTTTAGCATATCATATATAATTATATGCACTATTTATTTATATATATATATATATATATATATATATATATATCAGCTTTGCTCAGTGTCCTAAATTAAAGGGGTTGTGGTAAATGGTAGCCTTTTGCTGACATTGTCTCTGAGAGAGAGAGGTGGAGCCCACACTACTTAAATTCCTCGAAGTCAGAAATTATAAATATTTATTTAATTACTTTTGTGAAAATATTAAGGAAAAAAAACTATTTTATTTTAATATTCTTATTTAAGTTATTTGAAGGAGAGCATCCCCTTTCTTTTTCTTTGAACCTATCTACGGCAATGAATGACACGTGGAAGAGACGTGGCATCATTTAGCACTTTTTGATCCTATCTGGACTCTCCCGGACGAACACGTATGATCTTGGCTTTAAGCTGGGTTGAGACTCGGTGTAGCTGGCTCACACAGTTAGGGTGTACCATCCAATCAGGGTCCTCCACGATAGGGTGCTGTTTTATTTGATCGGTGAAAAGTAGGGAATTTTAGCAGTTTTGAGACAGTGATGACGTAGGGGAATGGAGGTGTAGAGGGTACTTTGGATGGCGATATCGTCACATGCAAGTAGTTCCATAGCTGAACCCTAGGCACGTGCTGCTTTTTAGTTGGGTATTTAGCTTTTTTTTTTTGGGGGGGGGGGGGGGGGTATAATTGTTTTTTTCCCCTGAAATTACAAACTATATATATTTAAAAAATATGTAAATTATTTTTAGAAGATTTTTAACCGATAGAAAAAAATATCAAACTAATTACGGAACATAACAAAAAAATTAATGATAGACATTGATAGACTTCTATCAGTATCTATAAGTGATAGACTTCTATAATTTCTATTACTGATAGATCATGATAGACTTCTCACTTATAGATGCTGATAGAAATCTACCAACAGCTAAAATTTTTATTATTTTGTGTAAATAATTTTTCTTATTTTTCTATTTTTAAAAGTTGTAAACAAGAGATGAAGTAAATAGTGTAACGAATTAATAAATCATGAAAATAATAAATCGGTTTTCTACTTCACACGGTCATTTTAGCTAATGTCAATTAAGTTATGTTCATTTCAACTAATAACTAATTATCGTAGTAATACCGTTAATTTGTTATGCATCTGTATTTGTTAAACTTCAGAACTATAGTTTAATACAGAAGATAATAAGTGCATTCGAAAATTTTTAGAAGTATAAAAATTAAAAAGCTATCACAACTTATATTTTTTTAAAAAAAAAATTGAAGGTTTTCATTTCCTTTATGAATTGTTTAAATGATTGGAAAAGGAATTCAAGTAAATTAATTGATGATAATAAATTCAAGTAAATTAAATGATGAGAATAAATACCAAACTTCTTTCCAAAAATTGAATCACCCACTTTGTGTAGAACTTTACCTGAATGATCAAATTTAGTATCACTTCTCAGAATACATGAACGGTTGTCTTTTGACAGAAAAATGGAATATTATAATTGAAATTAAATTCATCTCGAAGCTGAGAAATGATCGAGTACAAACTAAGGTAGCCTTTTTATTATCTAGATTCGTATTTCATACCGACTAAAATTTTGAGTACAAATTGACACTCCGTACATGTTAAGTTAGTTTAGATGCTATTCAATATAATAATAGTAATAGCAATAAAAATGATAATAATAATAGTGTAGATGAATTTAATCGTTTGATTTAATTCTTAAATCTCTGTTCTATATGATTACAGTTTAAAAAAAATTAATTTTACACCTTTCAACCCTCGATTCTCAAGAATCAATAATTTATTCCTAAAATTTTAAGAGAGAATATTTAACATTTTTTGAAAAAAAAAAAAAAAAAAACAAAAACTCAACTCAACATTAAGGAGATTTAACTCTCTAACTTCTTAATTGAATGTATATACTTGAACTAATTAACTATTCTCAAGTTTGCCATAATTTAATAATATCTTAAATCAAATATATTTTAACTCCTAAAATTTCTCCTTAAAAAATAGGTTAGATAGAGAACTAGCTATAGTATGTTAGGTTCTCAAACCACCATGGATTAACCTAAAAAATTATTCAAATGTTGTTGCCAAAGTATAATTGCTCCCCTTCAAAGTCCTATTCTTTAGACAGCATTATAAAAAATTTCCTCATGGGCATAATTACCACCTGCCCTAGTGAATTCAAATCTTACAAGTTTTCTTACTGTCAGATATTAACCGATCTCGAGTGATGATCGGTAAGATTTAGTCAAGGTGTATATAAACTCGACCAAAACCACCTGCCCTAGTGAATTAAACTTACAAGTTTTCTAACCATCAGACATTATCCAGTCTCAAGCGATGGTCTTGTTAGATTTAGTTAAGGTGCATAAACTTGACCGAACACGGGTGGATATCAAAGATCAATAAGAGAGACCATGGTAGAAGTGTCCATTGATTGTGCTTCTCAAAAAAGGTAAAACTCCCAACAGCCAAATAAAGACAAAGTTATAAATATAATGTATCAAGGAAGAGAGACAAAAATGGAGTAATGAAAGATCACCAACCCAGAAGAAGATGTAATAAAAGCCCTATTTGTGGTTAAGAAGAAGGGCTTTAATGATGGATTCAGACATGCCATCAGCAAAAGGAAAGCTATGACCAGCACCTGCTATCTCGTGATAATGAATCCAAGGAAGCTGTTTGGCAATGTAACGTTGGAGAGTGACAGGCACGATCTTGTCTTCATCTCCATGCCATAAATGGACTGAACCTTCATTTCCTGGGAATGGATTTTCCAGATCCAGAGGACTGAATTCCCACTTCCCAAATCCAACGTTCAAGTCCCTGTGAATGGACTCGTATTCTCCTTGTTGGCTAAATATAAGCTGAGGATTCCATCCCAGCAACAGAAAAAGAAAATATTTATCAGTGATACAGGAAGACAGCTGGTTATAATGTGTTAGCATTTTGTATCATATTTCAGTTTTAGTGGTAACGTTTGATAACCCTTTTTTTTCCTTCTTCATTTTTGGGTTTTCCAAATTAAGTTTATAAACACTATTTCCATTTGTAATGTTACTTACTTTTTATGGATGTTTTCAAAACCCAAGGTGAGTTTTGAATACTTAAAAAGAAAAACAGTTTTTAAAAACCTTTGTTATTAGTTTTGAGAATTTGCTAAAGGGTTCTAATGTTTCCTTAGGACAGATAGAAACTACTGTGGAGAAGTGAGAAAGCAAACACATAGGGATTGGCACGCCTTTGGGGAGAAACATAGAATGGTACATCCTCCTTGCATGTTGGTCTGGTACAAATCGATCAATCCATCTTTGTTTGTCTAGCCAGCTCATAACCAAATGTTAGACCAGAAGAATCATCTTAAAGATGGAGGAGCTTTCTCTGGGTAGGGGCTGGCTATTGGTTTCAAGCAGGGCCTTAGCTTTTCAAACCAAATTCTGTTCGTATGGGGTTGTCTAAATCTCAGATGGAAGATGAAGTCGTTTCACTCCCAGGATAGACTCAAGATAAACAAATTAAAAAAGTTTGAGAGGATCTTTCAAGTAAAATTAATCACGTTTAAGGGTGCAAAAGAAAGTAATCGAGTACTTTTCACTCAATTTTCATTAGGTTTAGTTGGACTACCAAAAGTATTTTTAAAAATGTTTAAATCACACTTCAAATATGTAAATAGTATTTTAGTGCTCCACCCTCGTATAGAATTTAATCAACTCACCACATTTCTTCATACTTCATATTCTTTTCCTATTGGACTTCTTGCACGATCAACAGGAAGTTGCATTGATATTGCCTCCCAAGCACCAAATCCCCTAAAAATGACCAAAAAAGCTTTTGATTTCACCTAATAACTTCTTTCTTTCTCCTCAAAACGTTGGACCATAAATATTAATCATATCTCACGGACACCAAATAAGCTTTTTTTGGAACTTACAACTGCCTTGGTTCTTTTCCCATCTCATCTCACATTATTAGCATTCCCTTCAACTGCCTTGGTTCCTATAGCGAAGCTACTTCCAAACCAATTTCTTTGATAAAATCCTTGATTGTAGCCCTCTTGCGATAGTCGTCCAACCCTTCTATGTTCCAACTTAGTATCTTCATGTGGCTGCCTAAAGCTTCTACACATTTGGTCCCTTCTTTCTCAGCGTTATCATATTTTGCTACTGTGAATCTATGATCATATTTTTAAGCTCTCTTGAACCAGAGGAAGACAACCCTCTAACAGTGTTCTTTCTTCTACTTTGTCCCATTGGTATTGGTGTAGGATATAATCCAGACTTCTCTTCACATGCATCACACATACTCCACTAATTCCTTCCAAACTTCTTTAGATGAACCTTCTTCGTTCCCTCCCTCTACCAGTAAAAACATTGCAAGGGGACGCAAGACATCTTCATTGGAAATTTTCCCTCCCCCATCATGACTACTAGTTTGGTTTCTCCCTTTACTATTTCTTTCACTTGACTAATGTTAAACAGGTTACCCAGATCTCCCAATATATTTTCGTTTCCTTTACACCACTGCTCCATCTTGGGCCTTTAGGGAAATAGGACAAAACAAATACAATCCCAAATGCTTGGAAGAGGCTTGACACTCTCCACAAGCTACCAAACCTCCTAATTACTTAGTAGCATCTGATTAAAAACACAATACCCACCCCTACATATATTCCATTTGGTCCACAACCCTTTGACAGAATTATACAAGAGGGGCAGTTCCTATCCTTACCTACCCTTATCCACACTCCTTGCACTCTAGTAAGTATAATTTTGTCTCCTTTTGTAATTCATGATTGTGATGTAACCAAACCAACACTTGAGGGTATGCCATTGATGTTTCTATGTTTACTATCAACTCACATCTCAAATTTGCCCGATAAATCACTTACTGGAATGTAACCTTTATGACACATTTAGCACCAGCTCTATCAACTATCATACAGTCAGCATTGAATAAAATAAGATCAGAAAAGTAGAAAGCAAAATTTCATACGGAATGGTGAATACCTCACATTCTTTCCTTCCCACTTGCTTGGACTCGAGTTCTTTGTCTTGATGAGATCGAATGTGGGGACTACCAGCAATGATACTAGAAGAAGGGAACCATCTTTGTGTATTCCACCAGTAGGTAAGCCAGGGGGTGTAGTGAGCGACACGAACTGTCCACTGATCCTGCCGAAACTGTTGGTAGAAGGCTTCATTCGTTAAGTTCGCAGGGAGCCCAGACCACCAGTAGTTAACAACTGGCGCTAATAGCGCTGTCCCAGCTAGCCTGTTAGTATTTAAAAAAATAAAATAAAAATCCTTGTCATTCAAGAAACATAAATAGATAAATCACTTTCCTTGTCCTTCATATCCTTTTACATAAAAACGAGGCAATGGAATATTCAATTTTAATTTCTTCCTGACGTTCTTTCTCATTTTCTTGTAGAAAACGATTCTTGACGTTCGTTTTCAGGTGTGCTTTCATACCTGTTAGGAATATATTTTAGGCAGCTCCAAACTGCCTGGCCACCCATGGAAAATCCAACAACGTAGAATTTGGACCCTAGACCCAATTGATCAGCTAGCTCCTCAATATCATAAGCAATGGTTTTTGGAGTTCGATTTGGATTTGGATCACTCTCACCATAACCAGATCTGTCAAATGATACAATGTAGATTCCTAAGTTTTCAATTATGTCCTGCAAGATGTCAGTAGAGATTCAACCTTAGACTGATCACATTTGAGTGTTTAGATGCCTTTCCAGAACATTTGGACAAGCATTAAAAGGTGAAATATAAATGATACCGGAGAGATGGTATTGGCAACAATGGCATTGTGTCTGCAAGAACCAAAGCAATGGACATAGACAACTTTGTATTTAGCTGAATCTTTTGGAACCCCATGCTCCTTGTACGCCAAATACCTACCATCTCTAAGCTTTATTCTTGGTGCTGTGATAGGAGGGCCATCCGGGGAGCCACATATTTTTGGTGCAGGAGGCTGGATTGCCTGATAACCCCAGGCCAAAAGTCCAAAAAAGAGCAGCACTGCTATATTCCTCACCAATCCTGTTATTTTGAGTTCTAATCAGAAGAGCTAGTAGATAGATACATTAAGGGCAACAACAGTATCACTTTTAGTTTTAAAATGCATAAAATACAAAGGAACAAAAAGAAAATAAAACTGAAAAATGAAAAAAGTAGAGAAAAATCATATTATTTGTTCTATAACATGGAGAAGATCTTTCTTCTCTATTTTTTTTAAACAAGAAATAACTTTTCATTCATACAATAATTCTTATAGTTTTCTTTCTTTCTTTTTTTACTCAATAACAAATTATTGGTTTAAAATATTAATACAAAATAAAATGACCTTCAAAACCCAAATTATTTGGTTTATCACCTAAGCAGGTCATCTGAGTTGGACAAGTTTGCCATCACAACAATTGAGTCAAGCGCACTACCTCTATATCCAACCAAGTGCATAAGCAACCCCTGACAGAGGCTTCAAACATAGACCAACGGGTCATATACATATGAGTTGGAAAAAATTTAAAACACACACATATATCAGAATTTTTATTATTTATTTATTTATTATTATTATTTTTTTATAATGAAACTTCTTTAGTTAATTGACAAAGTTCAGAGACGAGTACAGGATTTCAACAAGGCCACGCCAACCAAATGTTCGCAAAAGTTTGAGATTCTTGAAGGCAATGAAATTCTAAAGTAACTGTTAAAAAATTCAACGTATAGTAGAGGAAACTATGCATTTATATATCGAAATTCATACAAACAAAAACCTGTGATATGAAAAAAAGTCAAAAATCATTTCGAAACAAGAGGAGAAAGAGGATGCCTCTGTGCTCCTCCCAAATATTTAAATTACAAACTAGGTCAAACTCTAATAGCACGCAGAACTCAGCCAAATAGATCGAAAACAAATGCTCTTTCAGACAATAGGCCACATCTCCATGATGCAGGAACCGCCAAAAGTCAGAAGTAACATGCCAACTTGTTCGATGCTTTAGATCTACTCATACTACTCCGCTTATGCATTAACAACAACTGGCGGGAAATTTTTTTTAAGAAATCACGACCGTACCATTACCGACGAGATAATAGATCGATAACAACGAATAACAATAACGTATCACCAGCTTGATGACAAAAATCTAATGAAAAATCATCCCGGAAGATTCCAAAGCTGCGGTTAAAAATTGAAAATAGCACGATAAACTACAGCTTAGGTCGATTTTGATCATTGCTATAGCTTAGTCAAAGCCACAAAAACCAGACGGCGAACTACGATTCTTCCTTACTTCCAACTTCACAACGAAGATGATTAACATGCGAATTTCAGCACAGGAGAACACAATAAACACCAAGAAATTCAAACAAGCAGTGGAGAAAATGGAAAAAGAAATGGAGATAGGCTACCTGAAGAAATCGGGGAAGAACTGCTCCGTTTAGCTCTCCTTGTATGAGCTCTGGCCGATGCTGCCGATATCTTCCGGTTCACACCCCCCGCCATTAAAGCCCTCGGCTACCCACAGATCAGAGCTCGCCTTGAATTTCGTAGAGATCAAGGGAAGGGAAAGATCTGAAAGTAAAGTGAGAGCGTGGGAAAAACAGAGAGACTCAAGAACGAAGATGGTTTTTTTTTCTTTTCTTTCTTTTTTTTTTTTTTTTTTTCTGTGCTGTATATGAAAATCAAAATAATATAATTTGTTAATTCTTATTTCTTACAGCAATCTGCTCTTGGGAAAATATTTAATTTTCTAATGAGCTGGTAATTGGTTTGACTTTTAAGAGATAATAATGTAAGAATAGGATTCCCGGTGAAAAGTTCTCTAAGATTAAAATTTAGAAGAGGCTTTTAGTTTGTTTAAAAGAAAAAAAAAAGTTTTCGAATGATGTTTTTTTAAAAAAAAAATCACTCTTAAACCTTAATTTTTACAAGTTTCCAATTTAATCTCAAAACTCTTTTATTTGTAACTGTTTAGTATATCTATTTTTAATTTTGTAATAATTTAATATTTATACTTTAGTATCTAACAATTTAATTTATGTACTTTTAAATTAATTATTCTTTCCAGTAAAAAAAATTACATCAAAAATTTGTCAATTTTTATTATTTAAGGATTTAGACTTTGTAATTTATTAACATATTAGATTCCTAATTAGTTTATTGATCTATCTATTTAATCAATTCTATTAAATTTTAATAATAATTTTCACAATAAAAACTAAATCTACACTGATTATAAAGTATAGAGAATAAATTATTACATATAAAGTATAGAGACTAAATTGTAACAAAATTAAATGTGTAAGGTCTAAATTGCTACAAATCTAAGTTTATGGACTAAATTATTATATCAATGAAAGTGAACCAAAAGTGTTTTTTAACCTATTTTCTTTTTCCATATCAATTTTAGTTCTAGATTTTTTTTTTTTTGTTTGGTTCTTTCTACAGCTATTTTCCAACTTATTTTAACTTTCTAGAAATTTTGTATGAATTTTTTCTAGTTCAACAACGCGTAAGGTGGGTTGGGCAAATTTTGTATATAACAATTTTAGTTCTAGATTTTTTTTTTTTTTGTTTGGTTCTTTCTACAGCTTTTTCCAACTTATTTTAACTTTCTAGAAATTTTGTATGAATTTTTTCTAGTTCAACAACACGTAAGGTGGGTTGGGCAAATTTTAACTAGTTGAGTTATGCTCAAGTTGACAATTTTGTATATAACAATTAATAGAAATCTAAATTGTTTTCAACATCTATTCTATGGACTAAAATGTGAACTTTATGAAAGTTCAAGGATGGAATATGCTTCATGTCAAAATGGAAAAAAAATCAAATATTCTTTTAAGTTTTAACCTAAACCATTAATTTTAATTCTATCACTAAAAAGTGTCAATAAACTATGGTGTCAGTTTCAATTACAAAAATCGAATGGAACCCAAAAGTTTCAATTTCAAACCGTGAGATACCCAACCGTTATTATTATTGTAGTTATTTTTTTAGTTCAACGATATATAGAAATTGAGATTTGTATTTTCAATGTTTTGGAAGAAAATATAATGTTTTTAACCCCTATGCTGATGACACAACAATTATTTAATAACTATAAAAACATCAAAGTTGTTTCATGTATATCTATTTGAAAATTAGTAAATTCACAAATTTAATAGTAAGAAATTTGTCATTCATTCTGTTGGAATGTTTTGAATATGTTATTTGACATTTCAAATGACCAAGTACAGGCGTCTCGCTAACCAGTCAGCGAGATGAGGTCTAGGGGACATAGCTAAATAGAATTTGTATTTGGCGTATTTAATTATTTATGGTTATTTACAATTATGACCTTAGAATTAAGAGAAGTGCACTATATAAACTCTCTAACCCTAGGGTGCCACTGTTCTGTATTCTGTAATATTCTCTCTAATAAAATTGTTCTCCCTCTACCAGTTGACGTAGCTAACATATTGTTGGTTCGTAGCTAACATATTGTTAGTGAACCACGTAAATTTATGTGTCAATTCTCCTCTATTTTACGTTTTCTATATTCTTTTATTTGTCGATTTCATAACATTTTCCTAGTCAATAATCAACATAAATCAATTTTTAACAACTCAAAAGGGTTGAAATGCCAACAAAAAATGGAGGCCAAAACCTTTCATTGTTGCTCTTGAGCTGCATGATATTCTTCACTGAAACTCGTTACATTGCAATTCAAGGGTGAACCATCGAGTCCAAGTTGAAGGAGACACAAAGCAGAAATGTCATTCTCAAACAACAGCATCTCAAACTCAAAGCATTTACAACAACAATAAAAACAAAAACAAAAACCAAAAAAAAGACCAGAAACGCTCAAATATGCTCAGTCCTCTTCAAGCAAAAGAGCAGTGATGATAGAATCATAAACATTATCAGCATAAGAGAACAAGTGTCCAGCGCCCGGTACCTCGTGGTAGCGAATCCATGGGAGCTTTTCAGCGATGTAGCGTTGCAGTTTAGGAGACACGACCCTATCGTCGTCTCCCTGCCATATGTGGATCGACCCATTGTTGTGAGGGAATGGATTTTTTAGGTCCAGAGGACTGAACTCCCAGCTACTAAATCCAACATTTAGGTCCTGATGGAGGGATTCATATTCACCTTGCTGTCTAATCTGAGCCTGTGAAACCGCATTCCGCAGTTAAACAATTTTCAAGAAGATTGTAGATTGTTTTATCATGATATGTAATGGCACGACAAAAAGAAGGATAGCCGATCGAATTATATTTTCTTTTAAAAGAAAATGAAAGTATGTACAAGGACATACAAAAAAGAAAAGAAAAATGTATGAAGAACTATAACCAACAGGAAAGGACTTCCATCTAAAAGGATAAGACCTAGCTGATAGTTATGAAAAACCTTATTCAGCGAGGTATTTAACCTAACAAACTCCCAAACTAATTGAATATGTAGCTTGTTTAACGATGGAAACTTTACAATATTGTCTACTTTGGACTAAAGTCCTTGTGTCTTTATTTTTTGTTTCATCCAAAAGGGCTCATAAGTCATACTAATATAGATAGTTGTCCTCACTTATATATACCAATGATCTTTTGCATATCTAGTCAATGTGGAATTTTGGTCGTATTACCAACATAATTTAAAGCAGAAAAATGGGACAAGCTAGTTTTAGAATCTAAAACAAGATGAGATCATCTTTGCATACAAGACACAAGGTAAAGAGAACCCCCACACCTAAATGTTGATGGTTAGAAAGCTCATTTCTCAATCGATAAAGAATGCAACAAAAAGAGGAAACCAGCTTGAAGGTTGGGATGAATATATACTATAAGTGAGTGATCAATGTACTATAAGTTGTTCAAAAAACAAACTTCAGGTTTGATTTCTAATCAACTATTTTATATCAACTTTCTCTCTGTTTCTCCACATAATAAAGAAAGCTCAGGTTGTTTGTAGAAACAAAATGGAATTATCAAACGAGAAAGCAAAATACTTACCATATACTCGTGTCTAAATGAGAGCTTAGGAATGAGATTTTTGTCGTTGGGAGAAAGAATGTCGGGATTGTGAGCGATAATACTCGAAGCAGGAAACCATTTCTGTGTGTTCCACCAGTATGTAAGCCAAGGAGTGTAGTGAGCAACACTTAGAGCCCATTGGTCTTGCAATGGCTTCCATTTGAAAGCTTCATTAGATAAATTTGCAGGAAGACCTGACCACCAATAGTTGATAACTGGAGCTATTAGTACTGCCCCCGCCAGCCTATTAGGATTCATGAAACATCAAATTCTTTCTCAATCACTTACACGAAAAGAAACAGTTGAAAGTGTTAAAACATTGACATTATTATATTTAATATAATTCATTTGCATAAGTGTTTGGGTTGATTAGTGATTTAACATAGTATCCGAGTCCTATGTTCAAACTCCAGTAATGTCTTTTTCTCCCCAATTAATATTGATTTATACTGTTGGACTTTCAACAAATTTTCAAGCTCACAAATGAAGGAGAATGCTAAAGTATTGATATAATAAAATATACTATAACTCATCAACTTAAACTTTTGGGTTGATGGGTGATTTAACAGAATGAAAGCAATATAATCAACCAAACTTGAGAGTTCACACAAATGAGAGTACTGAATTCATATACTATATTCTCTTCATTGGTCTTGAACAGAGGTAGCTAAGATAAATGCATATGCAATATAATTTACCTGTTTGGAATGTACTTCAGACAGCTCCAAACGATTACCCCACCCATGGAACCTCCAATAACATAGAATTTGGATCCCAGTGCCAATTGATCTGCAAGCTCTTCTATGTCCATAGCTGCACTCTTCACCGTCCTCTTTGGGTCGGGATCACTCTCTCCATAACCAGGTCTATCAAAAGACAGAATGTAGATTCCCAAGCCTTCAAAAAGTTCCTGAGAAAGCTCTTCACAGTCAAACTCCAAAACAGTTCTCAAAATAGAAGCTTGAATGTATGCAACTAGAGAAAAAACAAAACCATCAAAATGCACCGGAGAAAGGGCTCGGGCAGCTGCAGTGTCATGCCTGCAAGAATCAAAGCCATGGACTGAAACAATTTTGTACTTGGCTTTGTCTTTTGGCACACCATGCTCCTTGTAAGCCAAATGCCTTCCATCTCTGAGCTTTATTCTTGGTGCTGTAATGGGAGGGCCACCAGGTGAGCCACATATCTTGGGAGGAGGAGGTTGAATCGCCTTATAGAACCATGCTGAAAATCCCAAAAAGAGAGGCCCCAGCAGTTTTCTGAACACCCCTGAAACAAACTACTGTTATCAAATAACACAAAGAAAGGAAGTTTGTAGATTAAATATTCCATAACCTATCAGCTTAAATTTTTTTAGCGGCCTTATCTTCAAAGTTGTATTGTAACTTCCTCAATAGATAGTCAAGGCCAAGGTGTATTTGAGGTAACTTCTATTTAAGCAATTTTAACAACAAAAAAGAAAAGAAAAAAAAGTACTTGACCACTTAAACCTCGCTTGATAACCATTTGATTCTTAGTTATTGGATTTTGAAAATTGTATTTGTATTCTCACAATTTCTTTACAATAATTTTCATCTTTACTAAGGAAACATTTGAGTTCATAGCCAAATTTCAAAAACAAAAACAAGTTTTTTAAAATTATTTTTTCTAATATTCAAACTTAGATTAGATTTTTGAAACAATTCCAAAAAGTAGATAACAAAATAAAGAAACTCAAAGATGGTAGTAACGTTTTTAAGTTCAATTTTCAAAAACCAAAAGGTTGAGCACTTCCCAAACAATCATTGTATTTTTTAGCACTTCATTCAAAATGTTGTTAAGCACTTCCCAAACAGTCATTGTACTTTCAACACTTTTAAATGGCTTTCAAACATGAAGTTTTTTAGTTAAAAAATGCATTTAGGCATGACAAAAAATACTTTCAAACATTCTCTAACTAGTTTCCTAATCCTAAAATATCCCAGTAACACTTACCAGTACCAACAACAACAGCTTACTTTTGGTTGAGCTCATACATAAAGCACACTTATTAAAACTAACTGATAATGGTAGAAGTATCTCAGGTATCTTTTGTGAAACTACCTCATCTTTCTAATGCGGGATCCTCAAGATGGTGTCTCATTGGGTTCACCATTCTTGGATCGAAATTCATTTTTTTCTTTTTTTAACAAATACTCATTTGGGCTTCATAGACTCTCTTAGTATATTTGATAATTGTGAGGTTCCGTCTCAAGAGTGTAAGGTCTTTCATTTTCTCAATGTGAGATCCTCAACCGCTTTAACATTTCACCTCACTTGCAAGCTTGACAATTTATAGAAGCCAACAACTAAAACTCAATATTACACGAGTTTAAAACCTCCTCCTCTTATACCATCTTAAATCATTGTCGAACACAACTGCCATAGTTTACATTCTATAAACAACTAAAAAGCGGTGCAATGAAGACGAAACAGTGGCAAAAACTTGAAAAGTAGAGAATATGAAGAAAACCCCACCTAGGGGAAGCCGTAAAGAGTTGCTCTGCTTTGATTTCTCCCTTGTGTGAGCTCCTCCGCTAGCAGATGCCGCTGATATCTTCCAGTTTCCTTCTCCGGCCATTTTGGGTCGAAATTTCTCTCGCTCAGGTCACAGTGTCGCCGATTTTCTTCACTAGAAAATGCCATTCAAAGCTACAAAAACAAAATGCCCAAAAATTCAGAAGAAATGTTAGTTTATTTGGGCAAAAGACGAAAAGAACATGGGCTGGTTGGTGTGGCCTCGTGGTTTCTTTAACTTCTAGCTCTTGTTTTTAGCGCGATGCATGAAGGAGCGGATGATGATGGTGGAATTTTTTATTCCCTTTCAAAATGTAAGAGGGACTGATTTTGCCATGGCAAACGTGAGAGAAAGGTGGAAAATCATTGGATCAGATGAGAGAAATTTCTATGTAGAATTCGACACGTCGTTTTATTTGAATGATCTTGATGCAAGTGCTAAGTGGGAAATTTTCCTACACAACCATAGTATGGAAATACTTTCACTTACTCTGCCTGTGGACAAATATTTATGAAGATAATTTTATAGTATAAATATCATATCGGAACTATGGTATTATAGAAGTACTAAAAAATTTCTATGTTAAGAGGAATTATTCCAATTTTTATAGTACTACGAGAGTATCATACTCTTCTAGTTCACAATATAAATTTGTCTTCATAAATATTTGTAGACTCCACATTAGTGTCATTAGATCCTACCCTATTTTTAAAAGTGTGTTGAGTGACGCACAACAAGCGGAAGTAGTATGAAAAATTATTCATACTAGCGTAGTATATGAAATTTTTCCATTCTATTAGGATGTGTTTGGCTCAAGGAGTTAGAAAGTAGAAGTTGTGAACTCTACTCCTCGTTTGGCCCAAAGATTTGGTGGGTCCCACTACTAGAAAACATCACTTTTATTTCTTATAAACTTCTTACACTGTGGGTTCAAGAGTTCACAACTCTCTAAACTTCATCTCATTACCTCTCACTAGAGAATATAGTTTTTCGAATTTGTATCTAACTGTTATTAAAGACGGTTAGAGTATGTAAGTCTTTTTGAATGATTTTCTGAGCTTAAGAGTTGAATGCATGTGTATGGAGATGATCTTTAAGTCATAATTTTTCTTTATTTAAAAAAAATGTTTGGTTTTTTTTTAATTTCTTTTAGATAATGGAAGTTTCTTTATCAAGTCAAAGTAAGGATTATAATATTGATATCGATTTCAATTAATATTGATATCGAAATTTCAATTTTATAAATATATTGATAGACATATCTATATTGATGAGTATTCTTGTAAATAAAGAAAGTTATAAAAGTTATTTAAATCAATAATTAAGCCATTTTTATTCTCAAAGTTTTAAATATTTTGGTTAGTTTTCATATTCATATTGAAATTAATATAGGTGATAATTTTTTAAGCCATTTTTATTTCCAAAGTTTTAAATATTCTGGTAAGTTTTCATACTCATATTAAAATTAATATAGGTGGTCATAATTTTTAAAATATTTTTAGGAGATTTATTTTAAACTTTTATGCATATTTATGAAAGAAGGTATATCCAATATATTTAATATCTTTGTTGAACTCTTCAATTTATATATATATATCAACAAATATATCTATATATTGACAAATGTTAATTTTTATGTTGAAAATGTGTAGACTTAGAGAGTCAAAATATAGCATCGACTCATAGGTCGATGACACCAACTCATTACACTCGTGCTAAGAGAAAGTATTCGAGAAGACTACCTTTATTAGAGCATATAGATTTTTTAATCTACATCTAACTGTTATTAAAAGATAGTCATAATATAGTGGTCTCATTGAATAATTTTTCGAGCTTAAGACTTGAACTTTATGTGCATGGAGATAATCTTCGAGTCATAATTTTTCTTTCATACCATAAATTTTCCATATTGACAAATATTAATCTTTGCATTGAAAAATGTGTAGACTTGGAGAGTCAAAATATAGCATCGATTGTCTCGCAGGTCGATGACACCAACTCATCACCATCGTGCTAAGCAATCCCCTATATAGAAATTTTTTTCAAGAAGACGATCTACGTACTAAAGTTGGAAGTTGGAACAACCTACCATGCTTGGCCACAAACGACAAGTGAAACTTAAAGAACGAGTCTATTTTTTACTTTATTGGAAATATTGATTTGACGTATAAATATAATAGAAAAATATAAAATTCTTAAGAAGTGGACCACCATAACTTGAATTTATTTAAGTAGTTTGCCATTCTTTAATTTCATTCCTAATTCCTTTAAAAAAAACAATTTAATTTTATCACTATTTCAATTAACAACCTAATTAAATTTAATTCATATGATTCAACTTTCAATATATTTATTCATCATAAAATGGGTTATTGCGCTAATCTAAAAATTAAAATAGATGTAATCAAATTATTAGTGTACTAAACCTTAGTTTGTCATGTGTAAAGATCACATTGTTCTTGTTAGTTGCTATTATTCTAATATTTTTCTTCATGTTTGCAATATTTGTACTTTCTTGACAAGAAATGGAAATGAAGGAATGAGAATATTTCTTTTTCATTTTTAATTGGTAGGAAATTTTAATTAAGTAATAGATAATGATTATTAGCATATGTGGGTCTCGTACTAAAATGAAATTAGAAATCATTCCCATTATTTAAATTTATTAAGTTTTCGAATATCATTTTCATTCCTTCAATTGGTAGGTGTGATGTTCCCCACTTTCATATTTTATTTATATATAATATTTTTTATTAAAAAAAAATCCCTTATTTTGTGTTTTTCATATGAATATTCTTAATTGATAATATTCTTAACCCACTTATCAAGTACAATAACTCGTCATATTAAATAGAATTTGACAATTTGAGCATAACTCAACTAGTTATGATATATATATTATCAACTAAAAAGTCAATAGTTCAAATCTCTTCTCCTACTGTTGTTGAACTAAAAAAGTCCACAACAATTATCCAAACTCGACAATTAGATCTTCCAACATCGCGTCTACAAAGTCTTATACAAATTTAACTTCAACTCTCTCATTAAAAACATGACTAAATCTTTGCCAATGTTGTTCAATTCTTTTTTTTAAGAGAGATTTGAACCACAAACCTCTTGTTAATAACACACTCGTATACTAGTTAAGCTATGCTCGTTTTGGCCAACGTTATTCAATTCATAACCAAAGTTCTTAAAAAAAAAACCCCTAACATTTTTCTAAGGATTGTTTTCAAATATAGAAAAATTTAACTGTCAATCAGCGATAGACCACGATAGACTTCTATTACTGGGCGATAGACTTCTATCATATCGTTGATAGACAATAAATTTTTTCTATATTTGTAAATAGTTTGATATTTTTTCCATTTTCTTCTAACGAGTTTGGAAAATGAGAAAGAAGGTGAAGGGAAAACATGGGTATAATGTGATGATACCCAAAATTGAAATTTTAAAAGGCAGAAAAAAGAAGAAGAATAGTTTTCTAGTTAAGGAAAAGAAGGGAGGCTGATTGGCATTTGCCAAACTTGGAAAATTTTGAATCTGCTTTTTGCAATTGAAGTGACCACTAAGCACTTGAGGCCTTTGGTGGAGTTCCTTTATGCTTTCACCCCTCAAAGCATCTCTTAATATGGGAAGTTCCTTTGTGTGTTTCTTATGAGATTTATGAATTGGGAAGGTTCCCAAAGAAATTCCCCATTCAACTATTTTCTCTAATTTGCTACCTTAATTGCAAAAGTTGCCCTTTTTTTTAAATTAAAAAAAAAAAAAAAAAAAAAAAAAAAAACCCTCCTTATGTGCATTTCAAAAATAATAATAAAAATAAAAAAAACAAAAAAAAAACCCTCCTTATGGGAAATAATGCTCCAAAAGAATCCCCCACATAAATTACTTCCCTCTCTCCCCTATTTTAGCTATTTTGGAAGGTAAGGTCACCAAAAATGGAAGTTTTCTTTTGACTTTTTGATCTCTTACTTGTTTTCTTTTGTGCTTAGAAGGTAGTGCTTCTCATTTTCATGAACTTTTTTAAGAGGGACATTAATTCAAAAATATATTATGAAAGATTTTGTACAAGTAGATTATAATTACTAACGAGCATAGTTGAACTTCACATCTCAAAGTTAGAGGTTTGATTTGCATGGTTGTTTTAAAAAAATATGATAAAGATTTTAAAAATATAACTAAGATGACCCATATATAAAAATAAAGATAACCAAAAAGGAAAAAAAAAGTTAGATCTAATTTTTTTAAATAAAAAAAAACAAACCAAAGTATGATTAAAGTACATATTAAAGAGGTGTTTTCAAAATACATTCCAGTTTAAGTTTTTTTTTTTTTTTTCTAAAATGATTCTATATTAATTATAAATAAGGGTTTTTTCTTTCTTAGAAGATTTTCGGCCAGTCGAAGTTGATAGTAGTTTGAGTTGTTTAAAATAAGGCAGTCTTTTAAAGTACTTTTTATTTATTAATTTTATTTTTTACAAAAACAATTTTGATAATCTAAGAACACACTCAAGAATCTATATTACAAACACTTTTAAATCATTAATTAAGAAAGTTTCATTTTTCCAAAAAAAAAAAGAAGAAGATTAAAGTACAAATTTAGTCCCTAAATTATTTTTATTATTGTTTGTGTCTAGTCATTTTATGAATTTTTAAAAGTTTTCTAACAACTTTTTAAATTTTCAATTTTGTATCTAAATTAAGTCTATGACATATTTAAAATATTTCTTAAAAATTAACTAATATATTTAATACTAAATTAAATTTTATGTTTAATACGACCTTAAATTTTTAATTATGTGCTAGTATGTTTGATAATATTTTAAAAAATATAAAACGTTTCAAGTGCCTATAAGACATAAAATAAAAAAAATTCAGAAATTATTAAATATATACAATATTGATAGGAAAAAAAAACCATTTAAAGCACTTTTTAAAGTTCAATTTTTTTTAGATACAAAAATAATAGTAACACAAACCTAAAAGTTCAGTGACACACCCACAAGAGACACTAAATTAAATAATAATAATAAAAAATAAATAAATAGTGAGCTGAAATTGCAACAGTGCTACATGATTTATTTATTTATTTATTTTGCTTTAAAATGAATAATTACAACCAATGAAGAACAAGTTCCAAAAGGGTTCATGCTTATAACCTTATTTTAGAGAGAGATTAGATCTCAAATTTAATAAAACAAATTATCTTGATGTGACAAAGAGAGGTGAGAGTTTTTTTTTTTTTTTTTTTGTGCATATTTTCTCTTATTCCTTTGCCTCTCCTAGCAAACTTATTATTATTATTATTATTATTATTATTATTTTAAGTAGTGCCTCTAGAAACCTTCATTTCATTGACAACAAACACCAAGCAAGATCTATAAATACCAACACCAAAGCTTGAGCTGCTAAAGCAATATATAGAGAGAAAAAGAAGGGGAAAAAAACCCTAATTAATTAGGATCTGAAATATTTTATTTTTTTTTTTTGCCTTCCCTCTCATTAATAAATAAATTATGGCAAGATCAATAATATCATCATCAGAACCTCTTGTTGTTGGGAGAGTGATAGGAGATGTTCTTGATTCCTTCACTCAAAGCATGAAGATGTCTGTTTTTTATAGCAATAAGCAAGTCTTCAATGGCCATGAATTCTTTCCTTCTGCTGTTGCTGCTAAACCTAGGGCTGAAATCCATGGAGGGGACTTAAGATCTTTCTTCACTCTGGTTTGTTTTTTTTTTTCTTTTTTTTTTTCCTCTATTATTTCATTCTCTTTTGGTTTATCATTCACTCGTTATCAATATGAATAAATGATTTGTTTGAGGTTTGAGTCTCCCGCTTTTAAAATTTTGAATTATGTGATCTGTAAAATCATCTAAAAAGTCTACACTCTTGCATGTTGAATAAATTTAAAAAGAAAAAAGAAAAAAAAATTGCCATATGGCTTCTTTCCCCTAATAAGAGGTATGTGATTGAACTTAATATTGTCATTTTCTTCTTAACTAGTTTTATTTTTAATTATTTATTAGACTTATACTAATTTTCAAGCTCATAAAAAAAAAAAAAAAAAAAAAAATTTACCGTAACTTTTTTCACTAGACATAGTTTAGTAATTATGAAAAATATTTTGTCAATTTGTTTAATGCTTATTATATCTCTATTTTTTAAGAAATTGTTAGTTCGAATTTCTCATGAAGACGTTTCTTTCTTCTTCTAAAATTATGATAAATAAATATTTTCATTATTTAATTTAAGTTTTTTCTTGTTTTCAGATTATGACTGACCCAGATGTTCCTGGGCCAAGTGATCCTTATTTAAGGGAGCATTTACACTGGTAATTAAACATTTTTACATATTTATTGAATGATTTTTTTTAGGCTATATGTGTTAAAGTTATATTACATATATTGCATGTGCATGAAATCAACCAAATTAAATTTGACTTTTTTTTAGTACAATATGAAATACAGGAATTTGAACTTCCAATGTTGAATTAAATTTGACTTTGAAGAATAATAATGTGAAAATCGATGTAATCTTTCATTGTTACTGGATTATGAAAATATTTTTGGATTTTGGCTAATTTTGCAGGATTATTTTTCTTTCATTTTCATTTTTCCTAGAATTTTTTTGTGCTGATTAAGGCTTCATTTAGTCATATTTTGTGTTTTTTTTTTTTTTTTTTTTGAAGAAAACTTTGAAAATAATCTAAGATTTGCCTCTTACATTTGTTAAAATTAAAAGATCTTTCTTTTATAGAGAAAAAAAATACGAGTATTTTAATAGTTGGAAGATCCCCTTTATTTCGCATAACTGCAATATAGTATTTATTTTACTTACCTTTTATAATTTATTCTGCATTCATTAAGGGCAGGCATAATCAGTGGACTGCACTTGTCTTAATTGAGGGTATATTTGTCAACATGTTTTTCTTATTAGCATTTTTTTTAAGTTAATTAAACAAATGCAAGTGGGGACTAAACTCTCTCAATTTTAAGGAATGTTAATGTGTAAGTGTACTAATGAAAACTTCCTCTTATTAAAATAGGGTTTTTTATTTTATTTTAAAAAATCAAAAACCTCAACATCAATATTATAAATTTATTAAAATAAATTAAAAGGTTAAAAAATAGCGATGTCCATGAATATTTTTTTAAAAAAATTACAAGAACAAAACAATAAAAAAAAATTATATTTAAATTAAGAAAACCTTTTACATTTTTTTAAACAAATTAACATGTTTACTATTAGATTATATTTACATCAACGATATTTTATTGCTTGTCTTTTATGTTTCATGGAATTTTTTTTTTAATATAAAGAAAATGTCAACATATTAATACCATGAATTGGTACCAGATCATCGAGTCTTTTTTCAAAACTCTTACACGTTCAAACCATTCTAACCTTCTATCTTTGCTTCTCAATTAATTGTGGCAAACCGTCAACCCTTCACTCAAACACTTTAATTAAACTTCTCAAAAATCTATTATATCATGCACGATTTTGCATTACAATAGACTACCAAGTAGAGATGTTCATTTTCTCTATGGGATGAAAAGTCATCCCTATCCTTGCTCCGACTCATTGACTATCGATCACAATATCATCTTAAAAACCCTAAAGTTTTGTTTGGTTTTTGGAACCATATTGATATTGAGTTTTGGAGGGAGTGGGGGAATTATGCAGACAAAAAAATAAAAATAAAATTACTGCTTATGATTATTATTATTTTTAATACCTTTGCATTTGAAAACAGAAGCAAAAGTTACTAAGGATAACTAATAGTTTTTACTGTTCAATATCTATTGCAGGATCGTGACGGATATCCCTGGCACTACAGACGCCACATTCGGTAACTTTTCCTGCCATAAAGATATTAGTTTTCAATTTTAAGAACGTTCTTCTAAAAAAAGGAAAAAAAATAGAAAACTTTTAGGAGGGAGACTAAAAGAAAAACCTTTTAAATTTTTAAGTAATATATATATAGAGAAAAAAATTTAGATGTGGTCTGGGTTTCACTCATTTTTTAAACAATTGTCCAACAAAAAATTGTCATGTGACAAATATATTTTTTAAAAAATAATTAATTTTTTATTTTTTTTATGTAAATGAAAGGGAAGCATGTTGCTCTATAGCAATTATATAGCAATTGTCTATTCTCTTCCTTTTTAGCGAAACAAGAACGAAAAAAATCCGTTCTTAGTTTCTTATTTATTTATTTTTGATAATTTTTGGGATCGAATCAAATCTCTACCCAAGAGATTAATAAAACAAGCTTTATTGTCAAACTTTTATATACAAAAGTTATAAATTAGAAAAGACAAGGGCTAGTCTCTTCTACCTTTTTAACTAAGCGTCATTATATTATCCCAAACTTAGAATGAAAAAATCAAATTTATAATCTCTTACCGACCGTCATTATAAATATATCTTAACCGTTGAGCTACTAAACTAAAACTAATAAATTTTGTAAATGGGTTTTGAATGAAACACAGGGAGGGAAGTAGTAAGCTACGAGATTCCAAGGCCAAACATAGGAATCCACAGGTTTATTTTTGTTCTGTTCAAACAGAAGAGAAGACAATCAGTGAATCCACCTCCTTCAAGGGATCATTTTAGTACCCGAGCCTTTGCCGCTGACAACGACCTCGGCCTCCCCGTCGCTGCCGTCTATTTCAACGCCCAAAGAGAAACTGCTGCCAGACGGCGCTAAAAACGTTGTTGGCGACAGTCCCAGTGGACCAAAATATTCAACTTTTAGAAGAGGAGAAAAAGAAAAAGAAAAAATTAGTATTAATATATTAATCTGAGTCTTTCTACTTCCCTTAAAGAATAAGAATCACTTTCTATTGGTGATATAGAAGGAAGGGAGGGAGCTTCTCAGATTTGTATATTAGAAAAATATATATATATTTGCATGAGGGGAAATAATTTGGACATGCTGAAAGGAGAAAACGGCGTCGTTTTCGTTTCCTTTTTGGTGTGTTTAATTTAGTTGCATGTTATTTGTGTATTTTGCATGTTCATAGATGGATGTGCTACTGAATTTAGTTTGACATGATTTACCATTTACCACAGTCTGTGTTTAGTTTCAAATCAAAATATATAAAAAGGTCCGCTTGGTAACGTTTTGTTTCTTGTTTTTCTTTTCTTTCTATTCTCAATTTTTTGTTCTTTTTTAATAAAGTTACAAAAAATTGTGTTTCGTAATCGATATTTATTTTGCATTTGAAAAGTAAATTAAATATTATTTTGGTCATTGTACTTTGACTTTGGTTCATTTTTGTTTATATATTTAATAAAATGTTCATTTTAGTTCATGTACTTTCAAGAGTTTGATTCATTTTAGTCCTTGTACTTTCAAGATGTTCATTTTGGTCTTTGAACTTTTAAAAAAATGATTATTTTGATCCACTGAAAATGAAATAAAAATGAGAATGAAGGGACCAAAATGACTATTTTCTGAAAATATAAGGACCAAAATGAACATTTTGAAAGTATAGGGACTAAAATAAACCAAATTAGTTGAAAGTATAGAGACCAAAATAAATATTTTGAATATATGGAGAACAGAATGAACCAAAATCAAAAGTACAAGAAGTACCAAAGTTAGTATATTTAAACCTTTACACAATATATTGAAAGTACATATAGACTAAACTTGGATATTTAAAAGTACAAAGATTAAAATCGAACCAACCTTGACATATAAGAACAAAAATGATATTTTAATCTACTTTTATTTATGTTTTGAAAAGAAAAAAAAATAAAAACAAAAACAATAAACTAGATCTTGTTGTGTTTCCAAAACAGTGTAATTTTGAAAACATTTTTAAAAAAACAATAAACAATTACAAATGCTTCCGTATGAAGAAATGAATTAACTTTTGTTATTAAAATATAATTATAGTTGAAATATAACTCAATTAGTTAAAACATATATTCTTAAAGAAGAATTCAATTTTTGCCCGAGTTGTTATAGAATTTTTTTTTAAAAAAATGCACTTATATTATGCAATATATATATATATATATATATAATATTAACTTCTATAAGTTCTCAATCAATCATTTTTAATTACAACAAGTTCTCCCATAAAATTCCAAAATTGGATTCTACACTTCGACATTAAGACATTTGATTAGAAATTTTTAGATGATAAATTAATTTAGTGTTTAGTGCAAGCTTTAAACATTCACCATTGAATCAGACATTTTCACTACTAATAATGCGTTAATATAAAATAAAAGATCTGATTTTTATAAAAAAAGAAAAAAAGAAAATACACATTATATATATAAATTCCCTTACCAAAAATTCCAATATTCTTTTTCAACTAATATTTAAACTGAATAAATAAACTATAGATAATTTTTCAGTATATAAAAATAAAAAAATTGAAAGAGCCGAAGAATCTTACGTCAGCTTAATTAGGGTTAAGTTTCTCTCGTTGACCTTTTAAAAGTTGTTTGAAGACACAAAGCCAAACGAGGATTGATGCTTTGTGTTGTTGTACTCTTTGTTTCTAAATAATTATCAAATTAATTAATCAATTTATCCAAAAAGGGATATGCCTTTATTTATTTTTATTATTTCAAATCAACAAATAAATTCTTCGTTTCAGAACTCAACTAGCATAAAATTTGTACAATTAACTTTCGAAGTTAAATAATTAATAATTGATCATATGATAAATATAAATGAATATTAACATTTGAATTTTTATTTTTAGTTCAATATAGAAGAGAGATTCGAATCTCTAATCTCTTATTCGAAGAAACGTACTTTATGTCATATGAGCTATGTTCATTTTCACACGATAGATTTTGAATTGAAATAATAAATAGTAACAATTAATTTTTAATTTTGAGTATAGTTGAAACAAAATTGTAAATAATATGTTGCTACCTTTTAATTTTTATATGTTGCTAAACACCATTGTTCATACAAGATTTACGGAGAAATTTAAATTTGTAGAAATAAACTTTGTTTTATTGATATTTGTGTAAGTGTATGTTGTCCCTAATATTTAATCTTCCAAGTTTGTTCTCTAATTAAGAGAGGTTAAATTTTCAACTTGTAACTTGTGAAGAGGCGATTAATTTATTCTTTATTTTTTTACTCTTGGCATATGTCCAAACGAAAGGGCGACATTCTCTATTTATAGAGTTTTGATGATCCTTTATATGGTTGGGCTTGGTTGACTTTGGACTCAACTTTTGAGTTTGGACTTATGATCAACACAACTACTTTAGTATACCTAACCTAAAATAGTGTCGCGATCCAATAACCATATGGCATAATTTGGATCGGACTTGCTCAAATCGTTTGATTTATCGATGCTAAACCAATGATAATTTAATTTTTCCAATTTTAATATTTTTTATTTCAATTTTAAGAAAGGTATAAATTTGTGATTGGTCTCAAATGTGTATTAATGTATATTTTTTATTATTAATTATGTGAGAATTTGTCAAGACCAAAATTTATTATTTAACACCACTAAAGTGCTTGTTGGAACCAACATTGTTTTAGGTTAAGCTTGCCAAAGTGGTTGTGTTAAGCCCAAAGTCAATTCCTTAAGAGAGAGAAAAAAGAACTATATAAATTGTAAATATAGCTTAATAGATAAAAAAAACAGAATTATTTTTAAATATAAAAAAATATCCAAACTATTTATAAATATAGAAAAATTTCATTGTCTATAAATGATAGGCTGTGATAAATTTTTATCGTTTGAACGATAAACTGCGATAGCACTATATAGATAATAAAACTTTTCTATATTTATAACTAGTTTGATATTTTATCTATTTATAATAACTTTTCTAAAAAATATATAATTTCGAATCTTAAGATTTTCTATAAAGTTAAAAAGTTATCTAATAAAAATTTAAAATAACGAAACATAGTTTAATTAGTTAAGATATATTTTTTCAAGTTCGAACGAAAAAGGGAGAAAATTCAATCATCCGATAGTCATCTTCATCTCCAAACAATCAATCAAAGCCCGACAAGGCCAAAACCCAACGGCAACTTAAGAACCTCCTCCAGACATGTCGGCTGCGGCAGCATTGGAAACAGAAACATCTTGCATTCGTTGGAATCGTCCATCGGAACAGCATTGGACACTTCGGTGATCGGCAACAAACAATTGGCAAGAAGCGTGGTGCCACCGGCAGCCGTGAAGAAACCGTAAGTATCGTCAGAGAAATGCGACGGTGAAATAATGCTGTTAACGGCCTCAAGATCGATCTCAAAGAGTTCGTCATCTTCTTCGATTTCCACCGGAACTCTGGCGGAGGCCATGGCTGGTCGGTGGTAAATGTGGCGGAGCTTCAAGTTTATTATATAGTGAATGGAAGTACTAAGGAGAAACCAAGTAAGTATAACGGTCCTCAACAAATCCACAACGACCAAAATCAGGTACGAAGTTGTTCCCCTAATCCCAATCTGACATTCAATCTTTGTTTTTCTTTATATTTTATGCAACAAAATTATGTTTTAATTGTAAATTTTAAAACAAAATAGGTTTAATTATACCTTTATAAACTTTCATCTTTGTATTTAAGACATTTTTTTTACTTTAAATTTTTTTTAATAGTGTTGATAAATTTTTAATTTTGTGTCTAAGAAGTTAAATTTATATGTGGTAAATTTTTAACATATTAAAAATGTTTAAGAATTAATCAATCTATATGGAATAAAATTTAATTTTATGTTAATATGATCTTATATAGAAGTTCTTTGAATTTTAAAATATGTAGAATTTATTAGACAAAAAATAAAGAATTCATAGCCAAGATAAGAAATTTAAAAATTTAAGAATTAATTTATTAAACACATTGTGAAGTTTAATCTGAGCACAAAACTAGAGGTCCGGGGATTTCTTAGACACTTTTTAAAATTCAAGGATTCAAACCGTGTAATTTTACTATATATATATATATTTATTTATTTATTTATTGTTTTATCTCTTAACTTCGCCTAGGGGAGTCTATTATTTTTGCCAAATACATTTGAATTTAGAGTCCAATTTGATGAGATTTGATTAGAGAGGTTTATTTTCACCACATGATTTTTCTGTTGATGGAAAATGTACTCCCCGCTCCCGTCTCCCTCCTCGCTTCGTTTGCCTCTTTTTAAAATTTATTATAGTAAGTATTGTTATATTATTATATGAGTATTATATTTAAATTTCATGTTTTATTGTTTAATGATTAATATAATGAATATGTTTGAATTAATTATTTAAATTTAGATTATATATATGTGTGAATAATTTGATAGGAATTTATTTTCTTCTACTAGAAAATTTGAGCAACTTCTCTTTAAATTTAAATTGTCTATGTGAAATTAATCATATAAAAAGAATTAGTGAAAAATTTAACTATTTAACCAAAACTTTTAATTGATTTTTTTAAATGAAATTAAATTGAAAATTTTGCAGAAATAAAATGGAGAACGGGATGGAGACAAAAAAGTCATCCCCGATCCCACACTGCCCTATGGACATCTCTAGATTTGATAAAACTCGATAAGTTTAGGATTTTTTTTTTTTTTAAAAAAAAGGACTAATTCCCCCCCAAATTTTTAATATAACATTTGGATATTTATTTGGGAAGCATACCCCGGACGCCCTTAGTTTCAAAATACAGTTGAAGAATTGTTAGTTCTGTTGTTTGATTTTTAAGTCTTTGACATCGGTTGGTGGTCGGAATCCTGTCAAAAGGTTAACATTTATAAAAATAAAAAAAATAAAAAAATAAAATAATAATAATAATAATAAATAAATAAAGGTTGGAAGGAGTTTCCAAACAACCATTCCTAAAATAGATTAAACAATTATTTTAAAGTATGATTGTGAGTGATTTTCAATTAAAATTAATTTTTTATTTTTAAAATTATGCTTTTAATAATTCAAAAATAGTATAACATTTGAGCATATTTCAAAGTGATATTAAACCTAATCAACGTAATTTTAATATTTAAAATTCGAACTCCAGAGTTTATGAATTAAACTTAACTTATAATTTAAAGTGATTATTCATCTCAAAATCATAAACTTACAAATGATAACCAAAACATACACAGCAACACTGATCCTCAAAACATAGAGATTTAGATCCATATCCAACATCTAGAACTAAAAACAATAGACTAATCTTCAGAGACATTCTCTACGTCACAATTCCTTAGAACAATGTTTTATTTGAAGAAGTTTCTGAACTCATTAGCTACCATGAAGAATTGCTAAAAAGATAATAAATCCACAAAGACTACTCTTAAAACTTAGAAGTACCATCAATCACTGTAAACACCCTCAAAATAGCTGTAAATATAAGAAGAAATAAAGATGATAAAGACACAAAAGTAATAAAGCATGCTGAGAGGATTTCTTGTTTTTTATTTTCTTCGATCAAGGCTAAAAAAGATCAACACAGAATAACTTGCTCTTTTGTAAACCAAAAATAAGCAATAATTAGTTTCCATCTCTCATCAAATGATACCACAGAAAAGCATTAAGGTGTATCTGCAAGAAAATTTTGAGTAAATACATATTACAAGTAGAATTACCTTTATTCTACCTCAATAATCTGCATTTTTAAGATTACGAAACACGTTGTACAAATAGATGAACAACAAAAGTACAGCTCAAACATAAAGTAGCTCTTGACCAAGAGTCAAAAGTACAACAAATCTCCCAACCCCTAACCTATATTGTTAAACTCAGGAAAAAAAAAAGGAAAAAAATGACAACAGCATAATCTAAGAGTTCGTCGGGTGGGACTGAATACCTATCAAAACCAAACCCGGAAGGACAAAAACTAGACAAAATTTTGCAAAAGTTTGTGTTGCAGAAACACAGCTAGAAACAGCTTGAAGAACCAAAGTTTCTGGTAACAATAATGAAGGCCTTACATAACAAGTTGAGGTGTTCGCTAAAAGCTGAAATGTGGAACCCAAGTTCATGTGGGAGAACAGTGAGGCTAAAGTTCAACGTTTCCAAGACAAATAAAAGTGGAGAATACAAAGCAAAGATAGAGGCCCAACTTTTGTTTGAAAAAAAGAAACAAAGAATAGCTATAACACAGTTTTGATTATGAGGAAGCATTATAATGAGTAAATCAATCTCCACATATCATCCCACTATCTATCCATCTATCCTATAGTAAACTTTTTATATCTTTCCAACCAAAATAAACCACACATCAACGAGTACATCTAATAGCTAAAAAACATGACCTTCCACCAAAAGAAAGGCATGACAATGTATCCTGAGTTTTTATAAAAAGAACATCTATAGTTCCTGTAAGATCAACAGAGCACAAAGCAACAATCTAAATGATTTCTTTATGAGCTCGGATCAAGAAATAAATCTCATCCTAAACAACATTCCACCTTTAGACACAAGGAACTTGGATACCTAGTTTATTTCTTCAATATGGATGCACAAGACAACCAGAAACATCAAATCAGGTCAATAAATAGAGCCTACTATGTCTTTCAATCCTCTGCTAGTTATCAGCAAGGGCATATTAACTTACAAATAGGAGGTATCATAATATAGTTATACAAGGACATTTTTTTGGATAAGGAACAATTTCATGGATGGTCTGAAATTATAGAGGAAGAGAAAGCCTCAGCAGAGAGATTACAAAAGACCTTTCCAATTGGAGATGAAAGTAGAAAACCTATTGTGGCAGATGTAAAACAAGAACATTGCAGACGCAACCCTAATACCTTCAGAGAGACCCTAGCCCAAGAACCATTCAGTAGATAAAACAAAAGGGCCAAGGGAATATGTAACAACTTGGCCATTGATTACCATTACTAGATCATTGAACATGATCCCGCTTATAGATACAAAGCTCAAAGGCTAGATGTATTGATTGTACACTAGCAGGCAACGATTTACAGGCTTTTGAGATTTATGCCTCGAGACTCGATTCTTAAAAAAAGCCTAGAGATCAACTATAAGTCTTCCAAAACAATGCATGAGGATGCTGTCTTACTGAGGCAAAAGAAACATCAAGATCAAAGGCATATGCAACTAAAAATGCTTTATCTCCAAGACAATTGTTCATAAAGACATTGGTAATGATTGAATATTCAGCTTGAGGGGATCATTAACCAAGCACATCATACACATACTTTACACTCAAAATGTAGAATCAAAACAATAGGCTGCTTAAAATAAAATAGCTAACCAGCCATTCAACTCCTACCAGTAACCACTACAAGTAAACTAGCTTATCGCTTACAAGACTAATAGAAGAAATGACGAACATAGCAAAAATTAAAAAATTGAAAGCAAAAGGATTTCCCATTTACTACATCAAATTTCCCTTCCCACCATCAATCAAACTTTACCTAGTAATCAATATAGTAAACAAAAATTTCAGTTGAATGTTTTCCTTTTTCTTTTTTCCCCCCTTTTCGTAAGAAACAAAGAATGTCAATGCTAATCACAAAGCTGAAGTTGCATTATTAAAACTAAAATATAACTAACAGCGAAAACAGAGTGAAAATCAAAAAACAAGCATAAGCTATCAACCCACGGTGCTCATCCCCACCATCAGCAAGAGAAACCATAAGACTCGTACAGATCCTCGTCGCCCACAACACAAAAACTCCGGCGACTGCGAATCTCACTAGACCGGCTTGGGGCAGGAACAAAGACACCGCCGACAAAACCACGACCGGCAACATACAGTATCCAACCACGCTAGTACATGTGTGAAGGTTCAAATTACCATTCCGTCCGGCCAACATATTGAACACGACATACAAGAAGATGGAAGAAACCACGATCCATCCCAGTATCACGCCAAATTGGATCTTGCCGGCGAGCAACTGGAAGAGGCCAAAGAACATGTATAGGAGAATCGGTCCAGACAAGTCCGAGTCCTTGTGCACATCGGGTTTGACCCGGAACGGATTCAAGATCGACTTGGTTTTCTTCCAGATTTGATCCGGGTGGATCCCGAGTTCATCGAGGAGGGGTTCTTCGTCTTCGAAATTAGCACCACCAGGGACAGACCCACCACCGATAGGACCACCATAGATGCTGCCAGAAGATGTGGAAGCAGCAGCGGCGGATCCGATATCGAAGGACATAAACGGAATGCTGGAGCCAGTCTGCCGAGGAGGCTGAAACGGCGCTGTCGCCACACCCCGCCGTTGTTGAAGATTGGGGTTTCCGCCAGAGGGGAAAACCACCGGCGGTACAGCGAACTCCTTCTTCACCGTCCCCATAGATTCAAGAACAAAACTCTGAAATCCGAAATCGATTAAAAGGCTAAGCAGCTCTAAATCGAAGAACGATTTCGAGATTTAGGGATTCAACTGGAGATCGAATGCTCTACAGAGTAAAAAAAATGGGGAAAGATTAGCGACGATTCGATGCACCAAAACTACAAAGGAAAAAAATAAATAAAAAATGAAGTTTATATAGTACATAGCTTTTAAGGGTATATCTGACTTTTCGTATTCCGTTTCAACTAGTTGACGTGAAAGTGGGGAAGAGTACAAGGCCAAATGTGGCATGAGAAATTACATTTTTCACCCCATTCTTTTTAGAAAAATACGATTTAGTATTTCTTGCTCGATAGGTTTTGTTTTGTTCGCATTGTAGTACGGAAATTACACCGGATTGAAAATTGAAGAAGTCGCTAAAATTGTTTTATTCATAATTAAAATTTAAAAATTTCATGGTTATTATAAATGTAATATATAAATGTAGATATCCATAACCTATATAGGTTACAAAATATCATAAAACTCCCATTGAATTTGATATTGTAACATACCTCCCCATTGAATTCAATCTTGTAACATACACCATCTCATATCCTATAAATAGTGGTATATGTTACCTTTGTAATACACACCACAATTGAGTTCAATTGTCATTTCTATTTTCTTATTTCTCTCTACTTTACTACTTTTGTTCTTCCTTTGTTCATTGTATTGTTCTTATTTTATAACACGTTATCAGCACGAGTCTCTAACACTTTGAAGATTTTGTAGAGGTTGGATTCGATTCATTGGAATATCAAGAACGCTAAAGACTCGCTAGAATTTTCTCCATAATTTGTAAGGTATTTAGAATTTCGTTCAAACATGGTGAGTATTTTGATTTTGGTCTTGTTTGACTTTAGAGGAAACAAAATTATACATATGTTTGATATATTCATCATTGATTTTCTCACCACCATCATTCATCTTTATTCTATTAAAACTAAAGTCCAAAAGAAGGTGAGTATTTTAATTTTCATAATGCAATATACGGAGATTGTGAAATTGAATTGCAAATTTGACATTAATTAGAATTTTGCATTAGATCAATTTCTAGAATTTTATGTACTTTTATGAGTTTTTTTTTAAAATTTGTTGTGATTGAGATTTGAAATTATAAGAATCAGACTGAGCACTCATGGTAGAAATTATGATTGTATGCACAAATAATTTTTGAATGATGTGATGTATACTAGTTGAAGAAACAAGATTAATCTCCTTGTTAAGTTCTTATTTGTGTGGAAAAGGACAAAATTATATGATAAATGTTTACTTGTGTGGTCGTGACCTGTGCATGTGCTAACACAAACAAGTAATCAACTGGAAAAAAAAATGACGGTGTTTATTCTTGATTCAATGTTTAATACGTACAAAGAACTTTTGGTAAAGGAAAATTGATATGGTCAATCAAGAAAAATCTTGAGTCTAAATTATAGTAATTTAAGTTGTTTTCAATTTGTTAAGACTACCAAATTGTAAATTGTCGTATATGTTTAAAACTGTTTGATTCTTTGCATAAAGTATGTCATTTAGAATAAGGTTGTAAATTATGGTCTTATTTTAAATTCAATTGAGATGTTTCTTAATTAATTTATATTTTCCATATATTTGAATAGGAAAATTAAATTATGATCTGTTTTCATATTTCTAACCGTTAGAAGTTTTTTTAATAGGAATTATTATGATTTCTATTTTACACATATTATCTTTTATATGTTAAGATTATCTTCTAATAATATTATATTTTATTTTTAAATATGAGAATAAATATATCAAAGACTATATTTCATTTTATTTTAAAAGGTTTAAGATTTAAAATATTAAAGATTATTCATTAAGTGAATTAGTTTTTATAAGATGAAAAATAAATCTTAATAACTTAGATTCATTAATTTATTAATTAACTCTTAATTAAAAGATTAATAAATTAGAAATAAAAATTTTGACTATAAGGGAACTCTGTCTAAGGATGGTTCTGGCTAGACTGAGGTATTTAAGCTGACCGTAAGGGAACACCTCTACCTGGGAACTAACCTGGGAGTTGAATTAGTCAAATTTTTGTTTGCCTATAGAAATTTATTGGATTGTTGAATATTTAAATTATTCTCATGTGGATTTTGTAAACTTTAAAAATTTATATATAGTGATAATATATAATTGAATGAATTCTCTCATGGTAAAATTTGAAAGTTATGCATAATAGTTTATTACTTTTCTAAAACTAATTGTGATTCAATGCACCTGAAGTTGTATAAATCAAAATAAGCTTATGATTTATGCAAAATAATGAATTTCGACCATTTAATATCATTCCTTGACGTGAATGTTGTAATATTTAATAATTGTGATTGAAACAATCTTAGTAGAGGAATAAGTAATTATTCTATTAAAACCACACATATTTATATGAGAATTTCATATTTCAATTGTGATGCAAAAGAGACAATGATCTTGTACCCGTCGTTTTTTAATGAAAAGGAAGATGATGTGTGGTATAACAAATTTTGAGAATTTATTTGAATCTCTTGGAGAAACAATTAAAGAAGGAAATACGACTTCTAGTCAAGAAAATGCAAAAGCCTTGATTTTCCTTCGACATCATCTTCATGAGGGGCTAAAGACTGAATATCTTACAGTAAAAGATCTATGGCAAAGTTTAAAGGAAAGGTATGATCATCAAAAAACATAATTCTTCCTAAAGCTCGTTATGATTGGATGCACCTAAGGTTGCAAGATTTTAAATCAGTAAGTGATTATAATTCCGCGCTATTTAAAATTAGTTCAAAATTGTTGTTATGTGGAGAAAAAATTACTGATGAAGATATGTTAGAGAAGACATTTTCTACATTTCATGTCTCGAATATGCTCCTGCAGCAGCAATATCGAGAAAGAGGTTTTAAAAAGTATTCTGAACTTATATCAGGTCTTCTTGTGGCTGAACAAAATAATGAGCTATTAATGAAAAACCATGAGTCTCGACCAACTGGAGCAACACCATTCCCTGAAGTGAATGCTATAATTTCAAATAATCATGGTCGAGGTCGAGGTCGTGGTCGTGGTCGTGGTCGAGGTCGTGACCGCGGTAGAGGAAGAAATAACTATTCTTTTCGTGGTAATAATTATTCAGATTTCAAGAAAATCACAAATATTGATGATCAAAGAAGAAAAACTCCACAAAATAAGAGCTTTAAAAGTGTTGAAAATCAATGCTTCCGATGTGGTATGAAGGGGCATTGGTCTCGTACCTGTCGTACGTCCAAACACTTAGTTGATCTCTATCAAGCCTCATTAAAAGAGAAAGGAAAAAATGTGGAAGCAAATTTTGCATATCAAGATGATGTATTTGACCCTTCCAACATGACGCATTTAGATGTTGCTGATTTTTTGAGTCTCCTGAAGAGAAAATTGATACTATTGAAGGAGTCGCAAATACTTCCTTTGATTATGATAATGTCCAAAAGTAGTTTTGTTTTAGTTTTCTCTTTCTTTTACATTTGCAAGCTAATTTTTGAATATTTATAGTAGTTTTGTCTTTAATTTTTAGAATTATTGTAATCCTTTTTTTTATAATGAAGAATCATGGACATTTCTCATATTTTGGCTGACTCAAAGATGAATAATGAAGACTTATGCTTGGCAGATAGTGCAACTACGCATACAATACCTAAAAATAGAAAATACTTTTCTAAATTGACAATGCTTGAAGCAAATGTCAATACAATATCAGGTTCTGCAAACTTGATTGAAGGTTTTGGAAAAGCAAACCTTATTTTACCTAGAGGAACAAAATTCACAATTAATAATGCTTTGTTCTCTAGTAAATCGAAAAGAAATCTATTGAGTTTCAAAGATATACGTCAAAATGGTTATCATGTTGAAACTAACAATAAAAATAATATAGAATATCTCTATATTACATCTATTGTTTCACATGGAAAACGTATATTGGAAACACTGCCTGTTTTTTCTTCTGGATTATATTATACACATATACGAGTAATTGAAACATACACAACAATGAACCTGAAGTTCATGAATCCAGATATATTCATCGTTTGGCATGATCGATTGGGTCATCCTGGATCAATAATGATGAGAAGAATTATCGAGAATTCTCATGGACATCCATTAAAGAACCAGAAGATTCTTCAATCTAATGAATTATCATGTGTTGCTTGATCTCAAGGAAAATTAATAATTAGGCCATCAACAGCTAAAGTGGGAATTGAGTCACCTACATTTTTAGAACGAATTCATGGTGACATATGTGGACCTATTAATCCACCAAGTGGACCATTTAGATATTTCATGGTTTTAATTGACGCATCCAGTAGATGGTCACATGTGTGTTTATTATCAAGTCGAAACCTTGCATTTGCAAGATTACTTGCTCAAATAATCAAATTAAGGGCACAGTTCCCTGATTATACAATCAAAAGCATTCGACTTGATAATGCTGGTGAGTTTACATCCCAAGCATTTAATAATTATTGTATCTCAATTGGGATAAGTATTGAACATCCTGTAGCTCATGTTCATACACAAAATGGATTAACAGAATCATTCATCAAACGTTTACAATTAATTGCTAGACTATTACTTATGAGAGCAAAACTTCCAATATCTGTATGGGGTCATGCTATTTTGCATGCAGCGTCACTTATACGCATAAGACCGACATCTTATCATAAGTACTCCCCAGTGCAATTAGCTTATGGTCAAGAGCCAAATATTTCCCATTTGCGAATTTTTGGTTGTGCAGTATATGTTCCAATTGCCCCACCACAACGTACTAAAATGGGACCTCAAAGGAGATTAGGAATATATGTCGGATTTGATTCCCCATCAATTATTAGATATCTTGAACCCCTGACGGGTGATGTATTTACTGCACGATTTGCTGATTGTCATTTTAATGAGACAACTTTTCCAACATTAGGGGGAGGAATTAAGAAGTTGGAAAATGAAATTGCCTGGAACGTATCGTTATTGTCTCATTTAGACCCTCGTACAAATCAATGCGAACTGGAAGTTCGAAAAATAATTCATTTACAAAACATAGCAAACAAAATGCCAGATGCTTTTACAAATGTTAAGAAAGTGACCAAGTCATATATTCCAGCTGTTAATGCTCCATCTAGAATTGAAATTCCAACTCAGCAAGTTGTTACAACTAATGAGTCAACGGTACGCCAGAAGCGTGGTAGACCAGTAGGTTCAAAAGATAAAAATCCTCGAAAAAGAAAAGTAATCAATAGTCAAAATGACTCAATTGAAAATGAGAAGATTCAAAAAGAATCTCCAGACATGACTATTGATAAAAATGTCGAAGAGACTCAAGTATATGAAGATAACAGTGAGATCTCGATAAATTATGTAATGACAGGAAAAAGATGGAATAGAACTGATGTAGCCATAGACAACATTTTCGCTTATACTGTTGCTCATGATATTATACATGAAAATGAGGATTGTGAACCTAGATCTGTTGAAGAATGTCGCCATAGAAAGGATTGGCTTAAGTGGAAAGAAGCCATCCAAGCAGAATTAAACTCACTTTCAAAACGTGAAGTTTTTGGACCTGTAGTCCATACACCTGAAGGTGTAAAACCTGTGGGATACAAATGGGTATTTGTACGTAAAAGAAATGAAAATAATGAGGTCACGAGATACAAAGCACGATTGGTTGCACAAGGATTTTCTCAAAGACCAGACATTGATTATGAGGAAACATATTCACCTGTGGTGGACGCTATTACATTAAGATATTTAATTAGCCTGACTGTATATGAAAAGCTTAACATGCATCTTATGGATGTAGTTACAGCATATCTATATGGATCTCTGGAAAATGAAATCTATATGAAAATCCCTGAAGGATTTAAGATACCTGAATCATATAATTCAAAATCTAGAGAATTATATTCAATCAAATTACAGAGATCATTGTATGGATTAAAACAATCAGGACGGATGTGGTACAATCGTCTAAGTGAATATTTATTGAAAGAAGGTTATCAAAATAATCCAATTTGTCCATGTGTGTTTATTAAGAAATCACAATCAGGATTTGCTATTATAGCTGTATATGTTGATGATTTAAATATAATTGGAACTCCTGAAGAGCTTTCAAAGGCAATAAACTATCTCAAAAAAGAATTTGAGATGAAAGACCTTGGAAAAACAAAATTTTGCCTTGGCTTGCAAATTGAACATTTAGCTGATGGAATTTTTATTCATCAAACGACATATACAGAAAAGATTTTAAAAAGGTTTTACATGGACAAAGCACACCCATTGAACATTCCAATGGTAGTTCGATCACTAGACGTGAAAAAGGATATCTTTCGACCTCGAGAAGATAATGAAGAACTACTTGGTCCTGAAGTACCATATCTTAGTGCAATAGGTGCACTAATGTATCTTGCTAACAACACAAGACCAGATATAGCATTCTCAGTGAATTTATTAGCAAGATACAGTTCTTCTCCAACAAAAAGACATTGGAACGGAGTTAAACATGTACTCCGTTATCTTCGAGGAACGGTTGATATGGGTTTGTTTTATTCAAACAAATCAAATTTTGATCTAGTTGGTTATGCAGATGCTGGATATTTATCTGATCCACACAAAGCTAGATCTCAAACAGGTTATCTGTTTACATGTGGAGGAACTGCTATATCTTGGCGGTCTGTAAAACAGACCATTACAACCACTTCCTCAAATCATGCAGAAATTCTTGCAATTCATGAAGCTAGTAGAGAATGTGTATGGTTGAGGTCAATGACTCATCACATTCGAGGAACATGTGGCTTGTCTTCTGGAAAATTTTTACCAACAATATTATATGAAGACAATACAGCATGTATAACCCAAATCAAAGGAGGGTATATAAAAGGAGATAGAACAAAACATATCTCACCAAAACTCTTCTACACGCATGACCTCGAAGAAAATGGCGACATTAATGTTCAACAAATTTCTTCAAAAGATAACTTGGCAGACTTATTTACAAAGGCATTACCCACATCGACATTCGAAAAGTTGGTGCACAACATTGGAATGCGACGACTCAGAGAACTCAAGTGATATATTCATGAGGGGGAGTAGAATTACTGTACTCTTTTTCCCTTGGCTATGCTTTTCCCCATAGGGTTTTTGTAGCAAGGTTTTTTTAATGAGGCAGGAAAGTATATAAAATAATGTACTCTTTTTCCTTCACTAGAATTTTTTTTCCCATTGGGTTTTTTCCTAGTAAGGTTTTAACGAGGCATTTATTTTATATAATATGGATATCTAAGGGGGAGTATTATAAATGTAATATATAAATGTAGATATCCATAACCTATATAGGTTACAAAATATCATAAAACTCCCATTGAATTTGATATTGTAACATACCTCCCCATTGAATTCAATCTTGTAACATACACCATCTCATATCCTATAAATAGTGGTATATGTTACCTTTGTAATACACACCACAATTGAGTTCAATTGTCATTTCTACTTTCTTATTTCTCTCTACTTTACTACTTTTGTTCTTCCTTTGTTCATTGTATTGTTCTTATTTTATAACAATGGTATTAAATTTTTGTCTTAATGACTCCATATTTTTAACGATATTTCTACATTTTTCATTAATTTAGGTACATTTATTTTATATTATAAAAAATTTAAAAAACGCATAAAAAAAACAACAACAAATGTTGCTAATGTAAAATATAATATGGTAACTTATTTAAGAAGTGTAAAATATTTATCCAGTAGTTTTAACTATTTTTATAATTTTTTCCAAAATCTTTTGTCGACATGGACATGTAATCGATATCTCTCATTGACATTTCTATCGACATCAACGTGTTGTTGATAATTCTACCGACATTTATAACCTTGGTTATAAGGTTACTTTATAAACTAAACTTTGACTTCTGTATCTATTTGGTTTCAAACTTTTAAGGTGTGCACTTAAATTTTGTGCATGATAGGTTTCACAATTTTAAACTGTCTAAATAGTTTTTAGACATTAAACTTATCAATTTTGTGTGCAACAGATTCTTGAATTTTAAATTTTACGTTTAATAGGTCATTAACTTTTGAGTAGAAGTTATGGATATACTGATACGAAATTGAAAATTTATAATTTCGTTAAACATAAAATTCAATTTTATATTGACATGACATGAAATGATAGGAAAATTGTTTGTAGATTTGTTATAGATTATTGGAAAATCATAAAATGCCATTTCTTTAATATAGAAGTATTACCTTACTAAACAAAGCATTATATGCAAAAATATACGTCACAAGTCTTTGCTAAAACGAGTTTAACTTAAAAGTTTATATTTGAACTTTATTTTTTGTTTCTATTTGGTTTTAAAAAGTTTTGAAACTTATTTAAGTCTAATAAGTTTTGAAGTTTTTAATTTTTTTTTTTTTTGTCAAGTACTTGTGATAAGTGCCCGCGATGTTTGTTGGATGCAAAGCTATAGGTCCTTCTAGGATCCTTGCAAACACTCACAAAGAAAGCTAACTTAGATCAAACTTAGAATCTATGATGGTCACTCTTAGATTCTAAGACAACTCACTCCAGAAATAGCTTGATCAAAACTAATCCAATGAATTGATTTAAACATCAAACCTAAAGCAAGATTTGAAAGAAAATACAACACCAAAGGAGTTGAATAAGCACAAGTTTTTTTAATAACAATAATCTGAGTTTTGAAGAGTATTACAAGCCATTTTAAAGGCCAAATGGTCGTGGATATGACCAAGAACCCAAAAGTCATTCAAACACCATTAAATGCAAATTGTAGAAATTTCTACCTAGGAACTTAAAACTTAATTGCATACTATTTAATAAGTCAAAATGCAAAACTAAATAGATAGAAAGTCTCCAAATTGTCTTAAATATCTTCTCTAGAAGGCGGAAAAGTTGAGGTGCACGTTTGACAAGGTTTGACATCACGTTTTCCCAAGCAGTGCACATTTGACAGCATTTACTTCACAAAATCTGCACACTTTTTTTGTCCACCATGTCATCTTCCAAACTATAAGACTTTTCTCGTGTCATATTCATGTCATTCTTTTCTTGACTCATTGAACTAACATTGTATATAAATTTGGATTCAAAATTATTTGTCGCTTCTCGTGAATTTGCTAGCTTTTGAAAATGTAGTATGAATGCCTCTTGAATCTTCTTTGCCTTGCTTCTTGTAATCGCTCTCTCTGGTACATGCAATGGTTCAATGGTTGAATTCACATCAACTTGAACTTTATACATTATCTAATGGGTTCTTAAGGACTCATTTTATGACGTTTTTATTTATTGTTTTCGTTTCTCATTTTTTTTAAAAGAAATAAAAATTAGTTTCTCTCTCTTCTACTTCTGTTTGGTTCTTATATATCAACGTTTCGTTATCAAACTTGGATGACATTTGAATTGTATAAATAATTGCAATATTGTATTTAATTTTGCATGGGGACTTATTTATATTAAACAATGTGACTTTTTATTATTGTTTATATATAAATATATATATGTGTGTGTTAGTGTATGATATATACATTTTTTATAGGAAAATTACTATAAATACAAAAACATCAAACTATTTAGAAAATTTTCATTGTCTATCAATGATAGATCGCTTTAATAGTTTGACTCATTTTTTTTTTATATTTGAAAATAGTCATTTTTTATATTACACAACTAAATTATATTTAAATTTTAAAGCAAAAAAAATCAATAAACGAGAAAAAATAAATAGTCATCAAACAAGTTTATGTTTGTGTTTTTTTTTTCAAAAAACAAGAAACACAAATAGTCACCAAACATATTCATATTTCAAGTTCTTAACAAAATAGTAAACATTAAACGATAAACAATAAATAATTAACAAAAAAAACGAGAAATAGAAACGTTTATCAAATAAGATCTAAACTTCTAAATTTGTGTATCCATGTCATGGACCTATTTGACATATTTTAAAAATTCATTGAGTTACTAGACACATATTTGAATATTTAGGATCACCTTAAAAGTCCAATTCAACGCCATATCCACTAGATCAATTTTGTTCGTTACAAAAAATAAAAAAAAATAAAATTGAACCTATCAAGTATCTAGTTGAACACAAAATTGAAACTAAAAGATTTATTAAACATTTTTTGAGTTCGATTGCATATTAGACATAAAATTGAAGAGAAAAATGGTGGATGCCTTTACAAAATGGGCTCAAATGAGATTTAACTCACCTTTCGAAAACTAATGTTATATAACATTTTGTCGGCATAATGATTGTGAATAAATTATTGTATTGACATGCTAGCATTTTGAACTCCTACTCTCATTTTTCTTTCTTGATTCTCGTTCTCGTTTGTTACTCGAGCTCGTTCTTTTTTTCTTTCTCTCTCATTTATTTTTCGTTCTTGGTCATTATTTCTTTTTTCCTTTTGTCAGCTATTGCTCTTGGTGCTAGCTATCATTTCTTCTATTGTTTTGATCGTTTTCTTGTTGCATGCAACCCAATCTTAAGTCATATACCGGCACAATTCAACTAAAAGATTTAAAAAAAAATACAAAAATGAAAAATAGATATCGAACAACCTAGATGAGGATTTTAAAACCCAAGACAAGAACTTAGACGATGGATGGTCATGAAGGTTGGAGATGAAGACGAATGAGATGATGAAATTTTATATTTTTAACGAAGGACAATAGGATAATTTCACTCTATGCAAAATGTCATATAACATTAGTTTTAAAAAGTAGGCCATATCTCATTTCTTGTTTTTTTTTATTTTTTTTATATATATATCATCTATACCATTGTTTTAAAATTTAAAGTTTAGTTCTTTCAAAAAAAAAAAAAAAAAAAAAAGTTTAGTAGCAATTTAGACATTTTTAAAATTTTAGATTGCCATGTTCCCATCTCATCCTGGGGTTAATCGAAGAAATCGGAAAACAACGGGAAGGGGACTCGCCGACTCGGAAGCAATTCCGATTCAACTCGGCCTGCACGAGGTAGCGAGTTGTCGGAAGCAAGGCGAATTCGAACCGTGAACTCAACGGAAAGCGATTGAAATTCGTCTTCAGATCCAACTGCGAAGAAAATTTTCATTTAATTCTAGGTTTGCTTGAGAAATCGAACAATGGAGGAGGAAGATTGTTTGATTTCCAAAGCAGTGGCAGTGACGGCCTGCAAGGCCATGGCTCTGTTCTACGTTGCCGTTCTCTATGCTCCTGCTTTGATACTTCGTCTACCACCTCCTCCTTCTCTTCAAGTTTACATGATTCGACGGTTCCTGTGCGCCTTCATTTCCACCGCCGTCTCAGTCGTCGTCTGCGCTCTAATCCTTCCTGTAAGCTTCAATTTACTTTTTTCCTGTCATTAATTTCTGAAAGGATGACTATATTGTTTGTATTTGCAACGAGTCTGCTCAGAAATCGTCTCAACATGGAATCACCTCTCCTTCTTTGACTTGAACTGTGTAGTTATTCATTTATTTCTGTTCGAAACAATCTTAAGAGAGAATAAAGAATTACAGGCTGTCTCGTTGACAGGAAATGTTCTGCTATGGTTCACTTGAGACAGAATGGTCAATCAGCATCCTCGATACACTGTTTTAGTAAGAATTAATTTATCATGCGAACTACAGGTTAATTAATCGGAATTTGTTAACGTTACAGGGCTTCTTTGGATTGACTAGAAAAAAAACATTTTTCAAAAAAGTTATTTTTATTTAAATTTATTTTATAAAATTATTTAAAATACACTTTCAAAATATTTCAATAGCTATTTTGAGTGGTTGCTTCAATTTTTTTCTTAATGACTTATTTTCAAAATTAAATACTTGAAAAGTTAATCCAAATATACCTATAACTTATCTTTTTAAAATGAAGTAAATTTTGGATTTGAAAACGAATTGTTCATATTCAATAAGGAATCTGTTGGATCCATTGTATCTAATTGACCTGGGAGCAAGAACTTCATATATACATAAACATAATTACCTTTCATTATTTAAGTGAACCAATTACGGTATAGAACATATGTAATCAATCAATCATGTAATTGGCAAATTAGAGATTTGAAATTATTACTTTTTAATTACCATGCAAAGGAAGATATTATGTAGATATGACTTCTTGTTCCTAATTCTATGGGTTGCAACAGATCCCTGGTATTTAGTGAAGCATTATTAGTCTGATTATAAGTTTGTAGTCTGTAATTTAAATATTTGTTTGTGCTAGCTTTCCATCACAATGCTGACTTTCCCCATCTCATTTTGTTTCATGCTAGATAAGGAAAATGGAGTTTTCACTGTTATTAGCAGCTTATGGCATCCGAGCAGATCATATTGTAAGTATCAGTATTTTCTCCTCCATTAAATAACGCGCCATGGTATTAGCTAAGGTTTTCTTTAACATTTTATTCAATTTTATAATCTTGTAGTCTGCAGATTGGAAAGGTGAAATGAATCCTAAACTTGCGTCCTGAATTGCAATTTTATCTATGAAACAGTGGCAAGCTGTGATCTTTCCTCTTTCATTGACTTCTTTAATGTACGTTGGATCAATGGTCTTAAAGTCTTTGTTATTGGTGGATTCATGGAGAGAACATATGAATCATGAAGAAGGCTTCCTTTTGAACTGTGCCAGACTTTTTTGGACAAGAGTTCTTGATTGGGGGCTATCGACTGTCTCAAATGTTTTAGCTTGGAGAAATTATGTTGTGGTGAGTACCCTAAAGCTGTTCCACTTCATTTATGGGTCCATGTTTCCTGTCTCTTAAGAGCAAAGTAATCACTTATACTTAGCTTTATCGTGGCTCCCTGTGATGACTAACTGCATGCTAGTATATATTCTTGAAATATTTTTGCAGCTGCTTTCCTTTCAAATCCTGAGCAACTCTTCATCTTGAACCATTGGTTTTTTGTCCTGTAGGCGTTACTTATTTGACAATTCTCTATGAGTAAGCTCCACGAGTTGGGTGGAAAGGAAAAAGTTGTGGCTTGGTTTTGCTCTAAATCTCCCTTGCATACGTATTATGTTCAAACTAGATAAGTAACATAGTATTGATTGATGTGGTTACCTGGATCATTGTTTTCACAATTTGGTTGGGAAGGCTTTGACTAATGTCCAATGTTCTAGATGCCACTCGGGAGTAAAAGATGCTGTTATTTTGAGTTTGTGAGTTGACTTATCTATAAAATTCAAATAGATGTCTTGTTTTCCTTGACGCAAAGTAGTGTTGGTCACTTGACGATAACAAATAATTCTTTAAGCTGTGGCAAATGAACCTTTTTTACTTGGATTTCTTGGTTGACATTTGTGATTTGCATCACACATCCTTGGACAGGCTCCACTAACTGAGGAGTTGGTGTTTAGAGCATGCATGATACCAGTTCTTCTATCTGGGGGATTTAAGCCGGCCACTGTGATATTTCTCTGCCCCATTCTTTTCAGTCTGGGTAAGTTCAACGCTTCTTGTTTGGGCAGATAACTACCATACATAAAAGTTTGTGCATGTTAACCTCATTTATTCATTACGGGGCATGACCTTATGCTTCCCTATACTGTTAATTATTTTTCTGAAATTCGTCGTGTTCCCCCTAATTCATAGAAATAGGGGGAAAACATTGCAAGGGTTTGAGCACATTGCAAGGGTTTGAGCTTGAGATTTCTTGTTCTTGTACGGCTTTAAATGACCAGTAGACTTATATATGTCCAGTGTTTTAAAAAGCCCTCTCGGGCGCGTGCCTAGGCACAGGTCTGGCGCCTCGCCTTGGAAAGGCGAGGCTCATAAAATAAGGCGTGCCTCAGGCGCACGCCTTTTGTGAAGCCCCAAGGCTCAAAGCCCTGAGCCTTGGGGCTTTTTCATTATTTTTAAAAAATTGTAATAATTAAGGGTTTTCCTTCTTTATTAACTAAAAGAATCAAGTTTACTAAGCCTAAATGCAAACTTTCTTGTGTTTGGGGTCTCTTTTTCCATATTTCCACTTCAACTATGCTTTCTCTTTTTAATGTAATATTTTGATATATAGTGCGCCTCACAAAAAAAAAGCCTGCGCCTTGGGCTCCAGAGGGCCATTGCGCCTTGGGCATTTAAAAACACTGTATATGTCTATATATGTAGATATGTGCATATGAAGAGCACATATGTATGAAGAGACGACTCTTCAATACTTATATTTGGTTTTAGTTTATTAATTCAAATTAGGATGGGACCATCAAACTTTGAACATTTTATGGATGACCAATTTAAATTTACCCAAACTGGTTAAAAATTAATTATGTTCTGCTTCATCATCACATGACAGCGCATTTAAACCACTTTATGGAGTACTATAGCAAGCAGAACAACAACTTAACCAAAGCTGTTATGGTTGTAGGTAAACAACTTTTATTCCCTGAAAAATTTCATTCCATTTGTTATTCTTCCATTTTCTTCTTCTTCTTTTTTTCTTTAATGTTTATGAAAGGATGCGTATGGGTTCTGTTTTTTTCTCTTATCTTTTCTTTTTCCAGGTCTCCAGCTTGGGTATACTGTGGTATTTGGATCATACGCAAGTTTTCTCTTTATGCGAACTGGTATTTGAGAGAGAACATTACTTTTAATGCTATGTATTTAGATAGGTCATTGTTTTTGGTTCCTGAGCTTCATACACCTGTTCTTTTGCAATCAATTATCAGGTAGAAAGAGTGATTTTAACTGATGAATTTGCACCAGCTTCAAGCTGGAATTGGAGTAGAATTAGTGTTCTAAATGTGCTACTAGAAGCTCATCAAATTTCATTCATGAAGTTGTATATACTATATATATTTTCTCCCCCGTTTGGATTGACTTGAGAAAAAAATGTTTTTCAAAAAACTCATTTTTATTTAAACTCTTTTGATAAAAACTGTTTAAAATACACTTCAAAATTTATTTTGAGTAGTTGCCAAACACTCCAATTTTTTTCCAAAATGACTTATTTTTTAAATTAAACACTTGAAAATGTATTCCAAACACACCATTAGTCTAGGGCAGTATCAACTTTGTTTAATGAGAAGCATGTGTACTGGCATCAATGCCTTTCTTGACAAGCAAATTGATGATAGTTGATATTCTCACCAAACTGATTTAAAGATGCTACTAGGAAGGGTGATGTTTAATTTGACATCTAATATTAGTGATTATTCTTAATAATATTAAGAGTAGGGGGACTATGGGACAATATCTTCTAGTGCTTTCCTTTACAACTCTTGTTCCAAGAGTTTTGTAATGAATATCCTTCCTTGATCACTTCCCATTGGAAAGGTTTATATAGTTCATAGCCTGCATGAAATATATATATACATATTCCCTTTCCCGGAAAGAAAAAAAATGATATCTAAGATAGTTTTATTGGACTTGGTTCACAAACCTAGCCACTAATGCTTTAGCATTTTTAACTATGACAACTGATGGTGGATTTGTTGGAAGTGTTTGGCATGCCTTCTAGTTTAAGCATTTTTTAAAAAGATATTTTCAATAAAATGTTATTATATCCTGCATTTTTTAAAACTGCTTAAAAGTTATTATATTAATTATAAATATGTTTAGATTTTTGGGTTGATCATTTTAAAATCATTTTTGGATAACATATCTCTGTCTTTCTTCAAAAAAGAGTTTAAATTGATCCAATTTTTTAAAAGAGCCATTTATTTATTAAGGTTTGAAAAAAAAAAAAAAAAAACACTTTCGATCATCAAGAAGCTATATTGAACCCATTTTAAATTATTAATTTTTCCAAAGGTGTTTATAGTAAAATTGATTATATTTCAAAATCTATTCCAAACACACTAGAAGTCTCTTATAAAGAAATCGCACTAATGTCAGGATATTTTTTTTGTAGGTCATCTTCTAGCTCCGTTAGTTGCTCATGTTTTTTGCAACTTTATGGGGTTACCTGCGCTTTTTTCTCGAAGAACAGGTATGTAGTATGTTTTTGTGATCTGATTTCATTAGTAACCCATGATAACAAAAGAATCAAACTTATCCCTCTTCGTTTCCTTGTACAAGAGAAATATGTTCCAAATTTCTCATCCTTATTACAGTTCCATATAGTTACACTTTTCTGTTTACGACCTTGCTTTATAATAAGGTTTTCTACATGTTTACCCCCAAAAAGAATGTTAATAGCTAAAACAACAATAGATCACTCTGTCTAGTACACGGATCATTCTCATTTAGGATTAGATTTGAGTCTATAGAGGAAATAGGTTAATTGATAACAATTCTTAGATTGTTCTTCATATTAAATTCCACATGCTGCAATGCACCTTGTAAAATCTAGGAAGCTGAATCTAACCCTTTGTGCCAAGTTTATTTTTATTTTTTTGCTGTGTTGATTTTTGTTTATGAATTTGTCTCTGAGTTGAAGATAACTTTATCTAAACATCCCAGGGGTGGTGAGCCTGGCATTTCTAGTTGGAATGGTGGGATTCCTATGGCTTCTTTTTCCCATGACAAGTCCATATTTGTTTAATGAGAGAACAAATAACTGCAGATGTTGGCAAGGATTTTGTTCTTGGAACTAGACTGAAAAATCTTTAGAGAAAATAATCTTACTGTAGCTTAGAAAGAGAGAGAGAGAGAGAGAGAGAAGTAGAAGAAGATATGTTTACTATATTTACAATATTATTCTGTATTGAGCTATGTGGCAAGGCTGTTTTGTTATTGGGTATAAAACCTATGAATATATATTTCTCTTGCTTGTGAGTTGTAATGTAACAAAGAATTAGAAAATACAAAGAATTCAATGATTAAAAAAGACATTATTGATTGTTGTTTGAATGAAGGTGTTAGGCAGCGAAGGATGTTGTTTTGGACCAAAGCAAGAAAAAAGGTTTGCGTACTGAACCAGTTTCCATTCATCTTCTGAAACCCTTCCACTCTTGTAGATATTGTAATGATGGCCCCAAATCCGTAGGGTACCCTGCAAATTGTGGATCTACCCACCATTTACTTATCTACATCTTGTTTATGTTTAACCTTCTCCCTTAAAAAGTAGCATCAATTTCCATTCCATTGAAAATTTCATGGAAATACTGAAGTAGAAACCATATAGAGAGAGATAAAAAAATTAAGTCCTTAAGCTTTGAGTTTAGTTCCTATATGGGTCTTACGTTTTAAAATGTTACACAATTGGTCTTTTAAGTTTTGAGTTTGGTTCAATTTAGACTATAGGTTTCAAAATACTATAATTTTATCCTTGATACTTGAGTTTTGTTTTAATTTGGTCTCTAGGTTCCAAGATTTACACTTTTAACATCTATTTTTCACTAAATATTCATTTTATGTCTTAGTGTCAATGTCTGTCAATTAATTTAAAATAATTAAAAGTATTATATTTAATTAAATTTCACTATTTTTCATCGTTAATGACTAAAAATGAGTATTTAATAAAAATTTAAGGTTAAAAGTGTAAGATCGTGAAACTTAGAGACCAAATTGAAACAAAACTCAAATTTTAAAGGCAAAATTATAACATTTTGAAATTTAGAGACTAAATTGAAACGAAACTCAAAACTTAAGGTCTAAATGTATAACATTTTAAAAACTTAAGGACCAAATGAAATCTAGACCCAAAATTTAGGGACTAAAAAACTATTTTCCCCTACATCTTTAGTGTTACTTGAGTTAGTTTTTTCCTTTTCAAAATCATGAGATTGTAAATAGTCGTTTTATGAGTTCGGTTTTACGAACTTTGGTCCTTATAAACGAAATTAAAGTTAATACATTACTAGATATTTGCTCGGATGAAATTAGACCTTTGAAAGTTGAAGTAGTGAGTAAAAAAGAGATATTGGAATGGGGGAGTTAAGGTTAAAAATGTTGAGGATGGTCAGAAAATGAAAGAAAGAAGGGAAAAGAAGAAGGAAAATCTGAGGAAAATGATGAGTATCTATGATGGTTTAAATGGACCAATTTGCTTGTTTTCCATGAAGAGAAGGAAGAGAAAATTCAAATGGGTCATCATTTCTTTGCCTTTCTTCTCAATTTTGATATCAATGAGTTTATTGAAGGCTCAGAGGCAGGGCCTAGAACAAACACCCTCAAACTAGCCCTCTAATTCAATCCAGTTTTGGATTGGACATTCTTCTTTATCATATCTTTCTTTTTCTATTATTATTATTATTATTATATTTTCCTTCTTTTTTTAAAAAAAAAAAAAAATTAATGGTCAACCTGGCAACACAGGGCTACGTCATGTCCATGGGTTTCATATTTTATTGTCTTTTTTTTTTTCTTCAAAATTTAATGAACTCTTCCATTGACTTTTTTTTTACTCTTTTTTTTTTTTGGCTGTGATGACGTTTACCTACTGATTAGATCCTCCCATCACTTTCTTTCTCAGATGGAATCCGAATGAAAAGCCTCCTTTCTTTTCTTTCATTTATTTTGCTTCTTTTTATTATTTTTTTTATAGAAAAAATCATTAAATTATATACTAATTTTCAATCTTCATTCTATTACTTTGTATTGGTCAGATGTTAAAAATTGAAATATGGAAAAAGATTATATATTTTTAGTTCTTGACATTTGACCAAAATCAACCTTTGAGTTATTATTTTTTTTTCCAATTATTATTTTTACTTTGAGGGAAGAGTATTTGGTTTTGGACATGTAAGAGTGAGGCTAGTGTAATTTCAAATAAAGTTCATATATAATTTTGATGCATAAATTCGATTATCGAAAATTACAAACGTGCTAGTTTCACGAGCTTATAAATTCTCAAGGTATTTGAACCAAGCTTTATTCTTTACCTACTAGTATTTACGAAGAAATCAAATATTTAAAACTACATATATCCTTTACTTCAACTGAAATCTTTATCTCCAATAACAATAACAATGAAATGCCAGCTTTCTCAAGTGTCATATAATAGGAACTTATTGAAACTGTTTCTCAAATTAAAGTATAAATCTTTTTGAAAGGTTTTAGAAGCATAGATGGAACTTTTCTTAAACCTCAAAAAATTCAATAAAAGGTTATTTTGTTAAGATTTATCAATAAAGTGAAAATCTATCTCAATTTAGAGTTAGGTAAAATAATTATTCAAATACCTTTTCTCTTCATTTTTTTTCAACCCCTAACAATTAAAAAAAAAAAAAAGAGCATATATCTTAATTTCAAACAAGTTTATCTTTACAACAGCTCAGAACCTTTTCCTATTATTTTAACATGAACTGAATTTTTAAAACATTTCTTTCCATGCAAGAAAGCCACATGTCACAAACAAAAATCAATTATACAATAAAAGAAAGAAAAAAAAAAACACACATGAAAATGCTACGTGATCGAAATCAGAACTTAGGAAGATATGAACATGCATGTCTGATTAAGCTTTTTTAAAAAACATTCCCACATGGTTTTGTCTTCAGTAGACAAAATTCATTATTGTTTCAAACCTTTTACATGATCTCATAGCCTTTATTTTATTACATAATTAAACAAATAAAAAAAATATATTAAGAGAGAGAGAGAGAGAGAAAATAAATGCTCTGTTCATTCTTTTGGATATCTTAGCTTTGAAACTCAACAAAAATTACAAGCAGAAATGATCATGAAGACACTCAAAATTGGATGCCTTATTCATTATCTTTATTGCAAAGATTTATTTTTTATTACTTGTCATGAGTTTAAATTAAATGGGTAGGAATAAAATTGAATTTTTTTAGCAAACCTATTTTAGATTTTTTAAGTACAATCGCAATTTGATACGAGGAAAAAAAAAAAAAAAAACAGAGAGAAAGATTATATAATCTGAAATTGGTTTACCATTAGATAGCCTGATACATCATTTTGAAGTACAGAAAATCCATATCCTAACCCCCCCCCAAAAAAAAGATATAAGAAATTTAAAAAAAGAAAAAGAAAAAAAAAAAAGATGCTAAAGCTACATACTGTCCTATATAACTGAAAACCCAAACTACTTGCTACTGTTGGCTATGGTAATTCACAAAAAATGAAAACATAGAATTAAAAAAAATAAATAAAAAAAAAAGATTAAACTTTAAGTGGGGTCATGATATTATCATCATCATCTTCTTCTTCTTCCATTGAGACTTGTATGATTCAGTTGGAAGAATTAGAAGGATTTGCAGAGGAGAGATTAAGATCAGGGATTGATTTTGAAGCATTGGCTTTTGAATTTCCTTTTGATAATTTCTGCTTCAGTTCTGAAAGAAGTGCTTGATTTTCTTGGTTCAAAAGCTGAGCTTTCTTCCTCAATCTTTCATTTTCCTTCATTATGTAACAGTTTTGCAAATACAGCTCTGAGTTTAGCCTCTCCATTTCCTCTGCTAATTTGATTGATAAATGTATAATAATAATAATAATAATAATAATAATTTATCAACCAAATTCTTCTTTCAAAATCCCCAGCAAAAAAAAAACCCTTCTTCTTCTTCTCCCTGAAAAAAAAACAAAGAATTGAATCAGAAAAAAAAAATGTTTTTTTTTTAAAAAAAAACAGATAAGAAAGGGAATTAGAAGCAAACAAGATGGAAATGTTGAGATGGGCTTAGGATTAAGAATTCAAAAAAAGGATGAATTTGATTTATAGAGACTGATAAATCCAACAGTAATGAAGAAGAAGCTTTGGTCTTAGCCATATGTAATAATGAGAGATAGAAGAGACAGAGACAGAAACAAATGGGAAAAAAGGGGAGGCAAAACCAGCTTTGAAACAGGGGATTTTTTTTAAAAGAATATATATTTTAAAAAAGAATTAAAACAAAATTTTGAGTGAAAAAAAGGGGAAAATGGAAGAGAATAAGGATAAATGGATGACAAAATCTACACTCATTGTAAGAAAAAAAAAAAAAAAAAAGAGAGAGAGAGAGAGAGAAATGGTTTGTTCTTTCGGTTGCCCAAATATGAAAGAAAAGGATAATTAAAGTTAGATTCAACCACTTATTAAGACCATAAGAAGCTTAAAATTTTTAAAACTTTTTTTTTTTTAAATCATCATCTGAACTGCAAAACACAAAAACAGAGGAAACTGTTTTAAGGGGAGAAAAAAGGACTTTTTAAGAAAGAAAAAAATAAGTTGAAGAATCCAATACATTATTCCCTTCAAAAGCAAGAGTGGAAGAAGAAGAAGAAGAAATAAAGAATTTAGAACAAGAAAAACAAAAACTTGCACCAAAAAAAGAAAAAAATGAAGAACAAAAGAAAGCAAGTGCCCCACAGAACAAGGGTATGTCTACCTTTCTTGGTGAAAGGGAAGCAAGAAGAGAACCTTAAGAAGAAAACAAAAGGCCCAAAAAAATACAACAAATATATAAATTATATATATATATATATAGAGAGAGAGAGAGAGAGAGAGAGAGAGAGAGAGAGAGAGGAGAGAGAAAATGGGTGTGTGTTGATTTTTCTTTATCTTTTCAAAAAAGATCACCTTTTTAAGATGGGTTTGTTGGGCAGAGAGAGAGAAGTAAACAAAAACAATCTGGATTTTGTAACAGAAGCACTTGTAGAAGAAGAAGAAGAAGAAAAGAAAGAAAAAGAAAAGCAAAAAAAAGGAACAAGTGAGGGACAAATGGAACAAAGTGGCTGTTAATTTATAGAGTCATAGGTCAAGAGAGAGAAATACAAATAACAAAATTAAAATAATTTATATAATATTTATAAAAAAAAAAAAAAAAACAAGACATTGAGACATTAGACATGAGACATGCCCCTCCTCTTTCTGACACAACAATCATGTAAGTGAAAGCATGGAAGGCGGCCGGTTATAGGAAGAAGCTCAAAAGATTTTTAATTTTTTTTTTAAAGAAAAAAGAAAATAAATAGATATTTAAAAGAAAAAAATAAGAATGATGAAGATGATTGGGGAAATGGCGTCATGGGTAGTGAAGGAGGGTAAAAAAGGGAATTGACGGGAGGGTATTTTGGTAATAAAAGAAAAGGAGTGGAACATTATGGGGTTAAGAGAGGGACAATTATGGGAGTTACGGGTAGGGGGTTGTAAAATGATGGTGGGCTAAGGCCGTCCCAAGATTCGCAATCATTAAATGGATTGGCTTCTAAACCATCATCACAAACACACAACCTTCTCAATACACCCACCAAAACCCTTTTTTCATTTTCTTTTTCCCTCTATTTTCACCCCCCCTCTTTTTTAATAATTTCTAGGGAAAAAAAAATTACATGTTTATTTTTCGATTATCGAATAATAAGTGTGTTCGGTTTCTAAATTTTTAAAATTTACGCTTTTAGTCTTCAAGTTTTTTAAGAATATACGCGTTTGCTCTCTAAGTTTTCAAGATGTAACTTTTTAGTTTAGAGACTTGACTTTTGTAAGTATATGTTTGAAAGTGATTTTGAAATAGTAAAAATTACATTTTTCATGCTTCAAATCACTTTAAAATTCAAATTGTTTTAATGTTTAATTTCACATTATTAAATTTGATTTTGAATAATTATAAGTATTTTTCGAGTGATTTTGGAAATGACAATAGTGATTTGAAGCGTGTTATAAGTGTACTTGGTTCCTAAGTTTTTAAAATTTACTCTTTTAGTGTTTAAGTTGTTAAGAATATGTGCAATTGGTTTTTAAGTTTTTAAAATATAACTTTTTAGTTTAGACTTTTATAAGTGTCTGTGTTGGGAGTGATTTTGAAATAGTTAAAATCACTTTTTTCATGCTTCAAATCACTTTGAAATACACTTTTAAAGTTCAATGTTTAATTTTAGACTTTCAAACGTACGTTTCACATTATTAAAATTGATTTTGAATGTTTATAAGCATTTTTTTGAATGATTTTGGAAATGACAACAGTGATTTTATCCATTTAAAAATCATTTCCACACATGTCTTTAACTACAACATCATGTTTAACATTTTAAAAAATTATACAATGTGTTTGGGAGTAATTATCTTTAATTACTAATTTTAAATAATTATATGACATTTTAAATTAGAAGAATAATATTAAAAAAATTATCTCTTCTATCTAAAATTATTCTTTAAAAATATTTTTCTAATTTTAAACATCATATAAATTTTTGAAAAAGACCTTTTAAATCTATTCTTGAAGACTCCATAGCTAAAATGTTTATTTAGAGACCAAATGCACATATTCTTAAAACTCGAGAATAAAAAGGGTACTGAGTGACCAAACACACATATTCTTCAAAACTTAGGGATAAAAAAGTAATTTTTCCTAAATTATATATACTAAATTTTGTAATTCCATTTCTAGCCTCCCTTTCATTTCCCTTTCACATTTCTAATCTCTTTGTGTTGATAACTATTGGTAATAATCATTATTTTCTCTCTTTTTTACCCCTTTTTTTGGGGGTATACAACTTTTCTTTACCCACTTGTTTATTTTGGGGATTTTATACCTTACTTGTAATGTTGTATTTTCCCTTTCATATTACCCTCTCCTTTTAGCTCAACCATCTATTCTATTCTAATTTTATTTTACTTTTTCCAATCACACCCACCATAAATTTGTAGGGAAATTTTTAAAAATAAAAAAATAAAAAAAATTATTTACATAAAATAGTACAAATTTAAGATAGTTGTGATAGATGCTGATAGAAGTCTATTACTGATAGATGCTGATAGAAGTCTATCAGTGTTTTTTTCTACTAATTTATGTAAATAGTTTGACATTTTTTTTATATGTGAAAATTTTTCAAATTGGATGATTTTAGGGTTTAGACCCAATTAAAATATTTTTTTTTCTCAATCTCAAATGAAAAAAAAAAGATTGTTTTTTTTAACCTTTCTATTTGATGGGTTTTTGTAAAATTTAATGGGGTTTTCAAAGAATAGTATAATAATAACTTTAGTAGTGTAATTGAAAGAGACTGAAATCTATAAAGTTAGGCATTTTGGCATATATTAGCTAAACACATGACCTTCTATGAAAAAAAATTGTCATTTTTTCCCTCTTGTAAGCATGATTGTTCGAGCTAGCTCGCCACCTATTGATTAATTAATTTTCCTGAAACAACTACATCTTCTCGTTTACGTAATTAAACTAATCTCACAACATAACTTATCTAACCTTATAATATATACTTGGGACCATTTTTAACTCCTAGAATTATTTGAACCAATTGATGATGGTATTTTGTTTTACATTATTATAAAGCATTATTACAAAGAAAGCAAGGATCATCAATGAAAGCATTTTGAAAGCAATAGACAAAAAATGAAGAAAGAAGGAAAGAAGAAGATGATTTTTTTTTTTTTTTTGGCAAATTGCAAAACCCACCTTATGATAATAGTTGCAATTATACCCCCAAACTTTTAACAGTAAAAATGAAGCCTTCAAGCTTATACAATATTAAAACTGGACCCTCAAACTTACAAGACTTGTAGAAATGGTAACAATTCTATAAGTTTGAGTAATTTTTATCATCGGGAGGTTCAATATATTTCTACAACTATTGTAAGTTCGAAGGTCCAATTTTAGTACTTTTATAAGTTTGAGGGTATAATTGTAATTACTATTCTACTTTAGGAGTTATTTTTGCAATTTTCTTTTTTTTTTTTAGGGTTTACAATTGGAAGAAGGAAAGGGGGAGGGGCCAGCCAGCCTCAAGCCCTCTCATGGGTTATGAGTAGCTTAGTGTGAAACATGATGGGGTTTTTTCACAGATGCTCTCTTTTGGAATGGCTCCATATATATATGATTTCAAGGGCATTTTAGTCATTTAGTACCCCTCGTAGAGCTCGTTCATCTCTCTATGTGTTTGCATCAATGCAATCATGGAACTCAAAACAATGTGGTTAGTGTTGGTGAAATTACCTAATTGCCCCTTAAATCTTTTCCCTCTTCCAAAATTTACCCTATTTTGGCTTTTGAAGAGTACTTCAATTTTCTCTTCCCTTTTAACTCATTTTAATGATGAATGGTGTTATTATTGAGTAGTAGGGTGGAAAAGTACCAAAAAGATAAATTTGTTGATTCATCTAAAGGATAGTTTGCATGGTTGGGTGGCATCAATTTGCTTTCCTTTTATTTTCTTTTCTAATGCTTTTGAAAATACTATTCAATATCGGAAAATTATGACCTCGGACATAAGTTTGGACTACTGTCAAAGATTAAAATATCGATATCGATATTAAGATTTCAATTTTACATATATATCAATAAAATATAGATATTTACTAAAATTACTGTTTATAAACATATTAGGTAAGTTATTTTTATTTTCAATAAAGTTATAAATTTTTTTATTAATAGATGATATCTACCAAAGATATAAGAGATATATTGATTCATCTTTAATGTTGATGTCGAACTTTCTGATTTTATGAATCTATAGATGCATATATCAATGTGTTGTCATATATTTTAATCCTTGATTATGGTGGAATGAGTATAATAAAAAATAATAAAACAAGGGAAAAAACTGATTGCTTGTGTGATATGTCGAATATTATTTTATTTTATTTTATTATTATAATAATATATGTTTGTACTGTATCAATCTATATGCACAAGGATTGATCTCTTAACAACGTTTGGTTGTCGTGAAATTTGTAAGATTTTAATATCTTATGTAGGTGATCACTACAGTCTCTCTCTTTTTTCACATGTACCATGATGCTGATCCATGATACTTATTGTTTGAAAGTTTTATTTTATCCGACAAGAAAAGGTCATATAAGATTTTTTTTAACACAAAAAAGTTTCTTATTGATGATTGATGTGGGTAATATAAGTCAAAAAGAGATACTTTACAATTTTATAAATGCATTTTTATTAAGGAATTCTTTGAAAAAAAAAAAAAGTGACACTCTTCTAGTCAAAATATTTGTCCAACATTTTAATTGCTAAAAATAAAAATCTGCCGGTAGTATCATAAAAAATTTGAAAGAATTGAAGATCTTTATAATAATTATTTTAAAATTCAAAAATTAAATAGACAATCAATATGGGGAATAAAATTCATGTTTTAACTTTTAAACAAACATGTTTATTACCTAAAAAATGCTGTAAATAATCTCTAGTTGAAAAAATTACATGACTTTTGTTACTTCATTTTGATCATTAAAAAATTGATTAAGGTAAAAATAAAATAAAATTATAATCAATAAATTTTATTAATTAGAAACTTTAATATCCAACATAGCCAATTTCAAGATCGGTGGTTCGATATCTATTAAAAAAAATATAATTTTAGAAGAGTATTTTCTTCCTACCAAATGGCAAAATCAGTAATTAGTGGAGAAAACGTGGCTTAAACTTTTAATAAAATTTTTTAAAAAAATTGTATTTATTTAGAGACTTGACTTAGAAGATGACAAGTTTGAAAATCAGAATCCTATATTTTGTCAGTTATTTTTATATTTTATAATCATTGGATTTTCTGTTGAGAGAGAGACACACATGCATTAAATATTATTAATAATAATAAGTATTATTATTTTATATATATATAAATGGTAATGTAACTGCAGTTTTTATAATGTTTTTTTTTTTAATTTTTAATTCGATACTTTATGAAATTACTAATTAAATAGATGGTTTATTTGAAATAAAACACACATTAGTCACGTGCTTATTTTCTTTTCTCCAAATTATATATATATATATATATATATATTTTCTTATAAACTGAATTATCATTTTGAGGTTGTTTGTGAGATTTCCCCCACTTTTTTTAATAATAATAAAAAAAATCAATAGAGAAATGTCTAGATGAATAATTTGTAGTAGTTGTTTAATTTAATTTTTCTTCAACATCGTCTCATAATTTTAATTTAAGATAATAAAGAGAAAGAGAAATTGCTTCAAAATAGACACGATATGGACAATGAAACAAAGTTGGTGTAATGTGAGTTGCTAGTTAATAATTTCAATTCACACATATAAATAATTTACTTAATTTAACTTTAAAAATTATCTTTATATATGTGGGAGAGTTGCCCAAAGCAACGTACAAAATGTACAGGCGGGCCCAAGCTCTAAGGGTACCATAAAAAGGCATAGAGGAGCACGCGTCCCAAAAGAGAAATGTTAGTGTCTCAGAGTTTGAGTCAACCAGCCGAGCCGATTAATATATACCAGTCGAAAAATAATTGAGCCGAGGCCAGACTGATACCTTGCAACCTTGAGGGCCATAAATGTCTCTTACACCCTTGCCATCACATGCAATTATGGACATATGTTAGATGACTAGTTTTATAAATAATCCTATTCGACTACCTTGGAAAGGATAAAAAGGTAATCTAAAAAAGAGAGATCCGACCTTACTTTTTTTTTTTTTTGTGCTTAGCTGAATTAATCACTTCTGATACTAACTTAAGCATCATACTGCAGTAGGCTCGGTACCACATCGCTGCGAGGATCTCTTACGCATGTTAGTTCATAGAAGATCGAGATCAGACCAAAGGGAAGCATGATGGAAGTTAAGGTCACAGTAAAACCCAACACTGACGAGATTCGAGTACCAACAATATATTAACCATCTCATTCTAAATTGATCCATTCTCTATTAAACATAACATTACAAGAAAGAAAATCAATTCATGATCAAATGAATAAAAAAAATGGGACATAAAAATCCTAAAATTAAATAATAATGTGTCAACCAAAATGTCAAAATCTCAATAAAACTAACAACAAAATAGCAATGTTCACATAAATTAAACTCACAAAAACCATTTGAATCAATAAATAACCATTTCATATACTTCTTAAATATTATTATTATTAAATTAATGATATTTTGTTGAGATTATTTTAATATTCAGTAAACAAATTTGTACAAAAATCAATTAAGCCTTTCATATCAATGGTGAAGACTTCCATTTATAGATATATGACATGATGGGGGAAGTAAGACAATAATTTTCCCCTTGGAAATTGTTTTTTTTTTAAAAAAGAAAATTTATTATTTTTAGAGGTAAAAATTAAGTTGGTTTTTAAATTTTTTTTTTTTTTAAAAAAAAAATCAAATTGATGAAAAGCTATGATAGGGCTGCCAAAGAAGAGGGGAGAGGTCTGCAAAAGAAGTAAATTTGGGGGCTAATAGCCTCAATGAATCTAAAGGGTTATAAATTGGGTCTGCTACAAACCAATGATGACATTCCCTAAAAATCAAAAAAAGGGTCTCTTCACCAATTTCTAATCCTTACCCTTCCCCCCTTCCTTTTGATGAGTTTTCAGCCACCCCCCTCCTTAAATACACCCTCTTTTAACTCTTTTCTTAAACTCAATTAAATATCTTAATCTAAGATGTATACTTTAATTAGCTACCGAGGTATGTCATGTTAGCTCTAATTTTAAATGTAAGATGGAAGATTCGAACATCTGACCTCTTAATCTAAGATATATATTTTAACTAGCTAGCTGAGGTATGTTTCACATTAGCCCTAAATACAAAATGTGAGATGGAAGATTCGAACCAGCTCTAACCACTTAATTTAAGAAATATACTTTAACTATTTAAGTTATGTTCAAGTTAGCCCTAAATCCAAATGTTCGTGTTAATAATCAAATAAGTAAATTTAAGGTTGAATTACAAGTTGAATCCTTAAACTTTTAGTTTTTGTCCAATAAGTATGTTGATGGAATTTCAATTTTATGTCAATTAAGTCCTTAACCTATTCGATATATATATAAGACATTTTTAAAGTTTGAAGATTTCTTAAACGCATACTTAAAACTTTAAGGACTAAACTTGTAATTTAACTGAAATTTAACATCCTCAACATATAATCTAAACACACAGTTAAATTAAAGAGCCTCTTGACCTCCAAAAGTTAGAACTAAAGGAAAATGACAATCTTCTCAATAAAGTTGTAACAACATTGCAAAGGTTTAAGTTTACATGACCTCCTATATTTACGCCATGTAAGACTATTGCTACGAAGTACAAAATCTTATGCTAATGAATAAAATTCAATGCAAAGAAGATTGTCAAATCCTCGAGACAAAAACGAAGATTGAAATTGGTCTGATGGGTTATGTTTAACATATCAGTATAACAACCAATTCGAATATAGTTTAATTGATTAAGTCACGAGAAAGAGAAATGATGATGTAAAATGGAGTTGGGTCATTTAAGAGATTTGCATAAGAGGAAGGAAGGGAAAAGAAAAGAAAAGAAAAGGGCATTGATGAACAGTTACACTACCCATCATCATCATTTTTGGCCTATAATTACAATTATAGCCCCAAACTGAGTAATTTTAATCTTATTTGGTTCTTTTATTTCTCTATTATTCAATCCAAAGTTCCAAACAAAAACATATAGAGAGAGATGATTATGTGACCTAAGAGAGAAGAGTGAGTTACAAAGTTGACCAATTGATTTGGATTGGACACCATTCATGTAAACACATGTGAAATTTTTCCATTTTTAATCCTTACTTTTATTTTTAGTTTCTTTTGATGAGAGAAATCCTTTTTATTTTTTACACACCCATAATTCCTATCCTATGCTAAACTCTCACTTTAAAAAGTCTAGAAAAAAAAAAAAAAAACACATTTATTTGTCCAACCAAATGAAGCAAGAACAAACACAACCACAGGAGGTTTTTATATTGGCTTTTTTTATGTCTAAAAAAGAACAACTCAACTATAAATATATATAAATTATTTTTAAATATGAAAAAATGAGCCAAATTATTTTTAAATATAGAAAAATTTAACTGTCTATCAACGATAGACCGCGATAGAATTCTATCATTTGAGCAATAGACAACGATAAAAATCTATAGCTCAAGCGATAGCATTTTATTGCGGTCTATCGTTGATAGATAGTAAAAATTTTCTATATTTGTAAATAGTTTGATATATATATTAAGATTAAATTATAAAGGTTAAAAAATTTTACTATCTATCAGCGATAGACTGTGATAGACTTTTATCGCTCACGTTTGAGCTATAGAAGTCTATCGCAATCTATCGCTTAAGCGATATAGGGTCTATCGCTGGTACACAGTAAAATTTTTATATATTTGCAAATAGTTTTGCTCATTTTTCTATATTTGAAAACAACTTATATATATAAAAATTTAAGAAAATTTATATTTGTCCCTTTAGTTTTTGAATTTGAAAAAGTATGCAATAGAATTTTAAACTTTCAATTTTTTAATCTAGTAAATTCTTGAATTTTCAATATTGTGTCTAATAAGTTTTAAACTAATTCGATGTTTTTGTTTTAGTTTACAAACCTATTAGAAACAATATTGAAAATTTTCTAGTACTATTAACATAAAATTCAATTTCGTAGTTAACCGTTCATTTTATTTTTAAAGTCATTTCAAGAACTTAGTAGACACGAACATAAAAATTTAGGGACTAAACTTGTAATTTAACTTTGGCAATGTTAAAATTAATAAAAGTTTTTTTTTTTATAAAAATAATTTATTTCATTAAACTGTTTGTTGTTTTAAGGAACCAAAATCCAAAAATGAGTGTAATAATAGAGTTTAAACAAAATTGGTTTGGCTATAATAGGGAGGGCCTGGCTAGAATAATTTATTTAGGGTTAAAAGAAAAAGAAAGGAGATGGAATTACTGAAATGGCCGACAAGAGAAAAAAGGATGAAAAGGGGAAGGAAGGGTAAAAAGGGGAATGGGGGAAAAATAGAGAGGGGAGGGGGTTTTAAATGGGCCACAAAGCTTTTTCTGAGGTCATTTATAATGATTTCACATAATAACAAAGCCCTGCATGGCTAATGATGATTTTTTACATTATTACAGTTTAGTAAGTGCATTGAACCCTACACGTGAGCTACCCTCTTATTATTATTATTATTATTTATATTTTTTTTTTTAGGAATGAAAAAAATAAAAATAAAAAAGAAAATTGGGGGGACCACACGTGTGAATAGTTCTATTATAAAACACCTTTTACTTTCACACGTACCACATTTCTTTTCGTCTCTTCTTTGTTTTTCTTTTTTCTTTTTCTTTTTCCTTTTTCTCTCCAATAAGAAAAAAAAAAAAAAAAACTAATGAAAGTCAATTTGATATAATAGAAAACCAAGTTAGTATGGTTTATTGCAACTATATTTGTCAGTCAATTTGATTTTTTTTAAAGTACAACGTAAAATCACCTAATATCGTATTTGTTTTTTAATTTTTTATTTTTAAAATTTAAGTTTATAGACACTACATTCATTTATAAGTTTTTTTTTTTTTTTTTTTTTTTTTTTTTTATCAACACCAATGTTTACAAAAACTAAGTAAAATTTGAAATTAAAGAATCAAAATTAGGTTTCATTTGATAAGTTAACCATGTCATATGGAAAAATTATGTTTATTTTCTTAAATTTCTTTACCATGATTTTCATCTTTCTTAATTAAACGTTTAGATCTTAGACAAATTCCAAAAACAAATACAAATTTTTAAAAAATTATTTAAAAAACAATCAAAATTCAACTTAGTTTTTGAAAACACGTATAACAAATTAAAGAAATCGATAAATAGAAGTAACGTTTACAAGTTTAATTATTAAAAACCAAAAGTTAAATGGTTAAAAAAAGACTTTAACTTTTAAAAATTGTTTTTGTTTCTTAAATTTGATTGATATGAAGGTGAAAACTATAGAAATCAAATAAAGAAAACTAAAAATAGAATAAATTTGTTTTTGTTTAGAGAACCAAAGTGCATACACTTCTACTTCTACAATTTTTAGAAATAAATTTATTTTGCATTCAATAAAAATGAGAAAATAACTAGTCCACTGCATGTATTAAATGTAAAGAGTATGAAAGGTTAAAAGGAATTTGCAAGTGTATTTTGTATGGTTTTGTGAATAAATCATATCATAGACTAATCCAATTGGGTTGGATTGACTTTTCTATCTAATGAAAAATGTCTATATGAGTTATCTACTAGTAAAGGATGCTTTCTTCTAAGTACTAACCATGTGATTATTGTTCATCTACAACTCTGTTTTCAGCCTTCCATTTCATGACGAGCTAAGGCTATGATATGAAGGAAGGCGAAGAAATTCACCTAATTTTGTTTCACCTTTACCGATACTCCTCCAAACTAAGATAATTGAGCAGTTCGTTCAAGTTGCAAATCAACTTTTCGAGTGTCAAACTAGTTGGAACTAACCTGAACATAACTAATTAAAACATATACTTCGGACTAAGAGGTTAGCTATTCAAAGCATCCAATGGGAAGGGAAAAAAGAAAAAAAGTTCACTTGGTTGAGGTGAACTTATCAATGAATATATGATTTCATAATTTTAATTTACACCATTTTGGGGGAAAAGCAAAAAGTAAACAAATTTTGCAAATGATTTAAACTCAATCCTAAACGAATCTAAAGTCCTCTCAAGACTAAGTGGAATTTCCTTTCTAGGTGGTTCGATAACTTTTTATGATGTTCAAATCCACTAAGTTTAGTTTTGTCATCAGATTCTGCTCTTTAAAAGAATCAAAGCAGCTCATTCCCATTTCCATCCAAATCTTATTTGTTATTATGATCCATCATCAATCTAAAAAAGAAATTTTACGACAGCCAAACTCCACCTTCTAAGAGTAATTACCTCTCAGATTCCACTCTTGTAACTCAAAATCAAGGTTAAACTACAAATTTAGTCCCTATGGTTTGGAAAAAGTTAGAATTTAGTTCTTATGATTTGATATAATTTTCATACATAGTGACTAAATTCTAACTTTTAAAATCATTGGGACTAAACTCTAACTTTCTCCAAACTATAGAGACCAAATTTATAATTTAACCTAAAATTAACAAGTCAAATCCAACATGGATACCATTAGAAACTACTATGTCAAACAAACTCATGGAACTTTAAATTCTTAGTAAGTGGCCTCTATGGTTTGAACTAATTCTCTGCCCATTTACTATGCTAACCCAAAAATCCTAACCTACATTTCAAGGTTAACAATTCCAAGTTTCTATGACCTATCCCTCATATATTCCTGACTATAATGAATGATCCAAAGTGTAAATTCAAGTTTCTCAAACTTAAGGCTTCCTAAAACATCATATCAAATATCTCTTTTATAGTTCATCTGTAATAGCTGCAAGAGCAAGAAGTTTCCAAGTGCTGTCTAGATGAGATCAAGGTGGGGCATAATGAAGAGATGGAAGTCAAATTCAACCCCTTTTTTCCTTTTGCTTTATAGCTTTTCTTTATCAATAGTTAAACCCGTTGATGGCTTCACTTTTTTGGTGTTTTAATAATCCTGTTTAGATTTTGCAAATATTCAACAAGCACTGTTGAATATTTATACTGATTACAAAAGAATAAAATCCAACTTCTTTTATCCAAAAAAAATCTAACAGGAGAAAGAGTTCCCAAAGACATTCCAACTAATCAGCAAACAAGATACTACTTCTTCATTCTCTCACATTTTTGGGTTTTTTGTGTACGTGTGCGCGTGCACGCGTGGGGGGGGGGGGGTTCCATAGAACAAAGATGGGGACGTGAGTTAGGAATTACTTGTTTAACAAAACAAATCCTCTCCGTTTTCTAAAGCCTAAATAATTATCCTATATCTTCTATCTACTAGGACAAATTTATTCACTGAGACAGCCACAATGCAACTATCTCATAAATTAGTAACCATGGGATGAGGACTCAAAAATCTACATGCTCCTTAATTACTCTAGATATCAATTTGAGGGACTTCCCTCTCATACATCAAACGAGGAAAAAATGCTAGGCACATTGTGGCAGCCTCGCTAAATAATTTCTCATCTACTAGGGGCTAGATGGCGCACCAAGATAGAATTATCTTCAGTGACTCAACCTTCTTCATCTCTTACCCTCCCTGGCCATGACACTATAATATAATATCTGATGATTAATTACACCCATTTCTAACCAGTAAAGTTTTAACCAGCATCAACCCTATAAGCAGATTACCTAAGCTCATAATATTGAAGGGGAAGGAAAGTCTCCTCAAAAGATCATACTATAATGTTTAGAGCTTTACAAAAGATGTATGATTAGGGAAAAGCAAAAGGCATTTACTTTATCCAGTGACTAATAAGGCCAATAGATCTCTTTATCCAGTACAAATAAGGGGCCACCATTCTTTGTTCACATTCATTTTATAGGTGGCCACAATTAATCAAATAAATTAATAGGAGAGTAGTTAACATCAGAGCCACAGTTTCAAAAACAAGAAAATGACATCAGTTTACTAAAGAAACATCCTTATGAATCCAATAGATATTGCTTATATTTTAGGAGGCATCAAAAAGTGGCAAGGAGGATATCAATGATTGGCCATAGAAATATAATTGCAAGCTATTGATCAGTGGCATATTGACAGGCAAAGTGAAAATAATTGTGTTTGTTAACAAGATTCCACCTGGCAACAATGGGAATCTCATTTGGCTTGTGACTGGGGGCCGCAATGTTGTCGATGAGATGATCTGTGATTACAGCTTTCTCAACTTCATATGCAGAAATTTCAACTGTGAATTCTTCTTTTACAGCCATAATCATTCACTATTGTCCTATGCAGCCATATGCAAGCCATATTTGAATGTACCTATAATACAAGCGAAGAGGGGAAAATCATTGAACCCACCAAAGAATATGTACACAAAAGAGAGGGGGGAGGGGGGTTGAAGGAGTGCATAATGCCAAAGCTAGGATTATTCAAGTTCCCAAAATACAATACAAAAGAATATACTATACAAGTCAAAAAGACTAGTTTTGATATTTTGGCTACTAGCAACTTTTTCAACAACAGAAGGAAATATATTCTTCACATCATTAAACATGTTAAAGAATAGAAAATGAATTATTGCTGCTGCCTCAAATTGATTATGATTGAAAAATGGAGTCATGAACATAATTTTCAAACCATGGGAAAAACAACATCAATTTTTAAAAAAATAATAATAATAATAATAAAAAGATAAAAAAGAAGATAAACAGTGGCATTCCTATTAAAGGCTTAAACAAGAAACTGAAAATCAAGACAAAGAGCCAAAGAATACAATAAGTAGTTTCCCATGGCCATTAATATATTCAGAAAAATCATCACAGACCAAAATAATTAAGTGTTCTATTAAATTTGATTAAAATTGACTACTTAACTCCAACTTAACAGACTAAAGATGAACTAACTGAATTGACTGCAAACATTCAACTCTTGAAAATTTAAAAACCCAAGTTTCAACAATGTAGTAAATTCAGACAGCCTATTATAAGTTGTATACAATTTAGGACAAGACTCAAGAAGGCCTACTAACTTCTATTTGTGTTATCTTGAACCATGTTAATAGTAATAAATAAATAAAAATGCCAACGCAGGTGCAACTAAAAGAACTTCGATAAAAGAAAGGATAATGTCCAAAATCTTTCTTTAAACCATGCAACCCCGCCATTGTACGGCACCATCGAGAGGAAGTATAAAAAGATAGGGAAAAGATAGAGTCCCTGCATCCAAATCTAATTCCAAATTTGAGATGCTTCCAACACAAGCACACTGTCCTTTGTTCACCCTCTACCACACGGACTGGCTCCCCTTATAAAAAGGGGCACTTAGATGCCCTAGGTGCATTAAAGCAGACCTTTTCTTCCTTTAATCAAAGAGAAACAGGGCAATGAGATTTCACAAGCTTGTTTTTCAAGTGCTTCTCTATTGTTTTACCCTGGTACAATTTGTTACATTTAGTTTTTCCAATGTCTTATTACAGGAGAGGATAAGATTCCTTCCGTAATTCTTAAGCACTCACGGATAAAATTGAATTTGCTTAATGAAAGCAAAATGTTAGCCCCCACAACAATTGAAGAACATTCTCAAAATTCCTATCCTCCAATCAAATGCAAACTCGACTTCCTCTATTATCAAATGCATTGAGCTAAATTGGGGCCATAAAAACAAATCTAAGGGAAAATGCAAGAATAAGTCCAAAATATTGGGCAATTGGACACTCAATAAACCAAAGGGATCCCTGTGGTCAGATAATTCTCAACCATAACATATGAGCACAACAATTTGCCTCTTCTTGTCTACTGGCTCTTAACCAGTCATGAAGGTCCCTGATCAACAATCTCAGATAGGAAACATGAAGATTTGATGCTATAAGAGGCAGCCTTTTTCTACTATTCATTTTACAAAAGTTCGATTAATCCTGAACTCAAACTTGGAGATTCACATTCGCATGAACAAACTAATGAAATGAGATTCAATATGCAATCCAACCGTTCACAACTGCGATCAATAAAAAGGAAGTTTAAGGAGACTGACAACACGGAAAATCACTTACAGTATACTCGTCGCTCCTTTCCAAGTAAATGCGAAACAGAGAATAACGAAGCTGATCCAGAGAAAGCCCTATAATTCAACCTTCATTGGACTGTAGGAGACGAACCCAAACGACATTGATATCGGAAGTGGGATTCCGAGTTCCAGCATCAGTCTTCGCCGCCGTCCATTCCCTATCTCCCCACTCGCCAATCAAAGCGGCGCGTTTTGGATAAATAACATATGCATATAACACCAATTACATTTATTTATTATTTGTTTTTTTTAAGTACAACAAATACATAATAATAATAATAATAATAATAAAATTTAAAAAATCTTTGGAGGCGTAATGCGGTTAGTCTTTTTTCCTTTTCTTTTCGAGTCGTTTGTTTTTTAAAAACGTAAATAATCGAAATCTTTAGATGTTGAAAATTATAAATACTTACCATGATAGATGTATGACGTCTTTAGAGTACCCTATTTGTTTTGTAAAACTATTTTTTATAAATATTTGTGAATTTGTATTTGTTTTGTAAAACTATTTTTTATAAATATTTATGAATTTGTATTTGTTTTGTAAAAATATTTCTTATAAATATTTTTGAATTTTTTTTTATAATTGTATAGGAATTTTATAACTAAATGTCTTAAATTTACTTAATATTTCAAAAATATCCTTACGACTATTTGTTAATTTATAATTATTGAATATAATATGAACTTAGGTAACATATTTACTTTTATTTATTTGAATCTCTTCTTAAATTAATACAATTTATATTATTTTTATATGTTATTTTTTCAACCAAATAATATATAATAATTTAAAATTTTTTATAAAATAAATATTAATTTTAATATCTTCCTAACAAAATTATGATATAACCAAAGAGAGTGTTATATATAAGAAAAATGAGATGAAATGAGATACCTTGAACATGAGAATTTAGAAAATACATATTGCGTACCACAAAACAAACGTGGTAATCTAGGTTCCATTTGATAACGTTTCTGTTTCCTGTTTCCTATTCCCGTTTTTCATTTTTTAAGAAATTGACTTGTTTAATAACCGTTATCGTTTCTTGTTCCTAAAATTTGAGAAACGTTTCTTAAAATGAGACCAAATTTGAGAAACTACAAATTGTTTCTTTTATGTATCAAAACTCATCATTGGCTTGTTGGTAGTCATATATGTCCATTACACTTTTTCACCTCTCGACGGTGTGCAACTCTCAAAATGGACATTTTATTTGTTTTTTTTTCCTTTTATATTTTTATATTTTCTTTATTAATTTTGTTATCTACAAAATTAATTCTACTATATTTATCTATTATTTTAATTTTCAATATGTTTATTAATTTTTTTACATTTCAAATTTCGACTTCAAAGATGGGCACTTTGATTTTTTTTATTTATATTTATTTCAATCTTTTATCTTTTATTTATTTTATTTATTAATTTTACTATTTATAAAAATAATTTTTCTATATTTATATTTTTTTTTAATTTTCAATTTGTATATTAATTTGTTTTTATAATTCAATTTTTTAGTATTAAAATTTGCAATATGCATGTTTATATATTATTTTAATTCTAATATTTTTAGTATATATGAAATCGAATGGAGTTTTACATTATATAAATTTTGCTGACTAAGAAATTCATTTAGTTTTACTTTAATATTTTACAATCACAAAATTTACATAATAATATTTACATAATAATATAATTAAGTTGGATTTGACTTGACATCGCTTAAGACAAATGACTCAAATTAGAGATGACAATGCCGATCAAATTTGAGCAACATATATGAAGGATATGACACAACTTTGTTATTATATTTAGTTGTCATCGATACTTACCTGTATTGGATGACACAAACTTTTGATAATATATTTTTCGATGTTTAATGTATGATATATTTTTTTTAATATTATATTATTACAAAAAAAAAAACAAGAAACAAGAAACAATAAATAGTTATCAAACGAGTTTTCTGTTTCTGTTTTTTTTTTTCTTCAATAAACAGGAAACATGAATAGTTATCAAACATGTTCCTGTTTCTTGTTCTCAAAAAAGAAGAAACTGGAAACAAGAAAAAGGGAACGAGAAACAAGAAACACGAAACGGGAACATTATCAAACAGGCCCCTAGATACCCACTCCATGAGAATCTAGGATGCTCGCAAAACAAACAACCCCAAAATAGTCAAATTATTGGGCGAGTTCTTCTATATGGAGTTTTTTTTTCATTTATTTATCCATAATTTTGTGTTTTATGAGATCTTCATCCTTATTGCAATTCAATACTCTTGTAATTTGACTACCTTGAAAGGAAATTTTCAACCTCGGAACTTAGATGAATAAGTTATTTCGATTTAAAACTTGACTTTGAATATTTAATGCAATCAATACTCTTTGTTATTATTATTTTTTTAATGTTGTTAAGTTTGAGTACTTTTCATTTGCTTGCTATTGTGAGTAGATTCAACTATTTACTATGAAAAGCTAATAAAGTTGAGCTCAACTAGCATCCGAGTGTACTACTAGTAAGTAGTAACCATGAGGTCTGTAGTTTGAATCTTCTATTCTCAATTGTCGTACTATATATATATTATATATATATAACGTTTGTAAGTTGATGTATCATATTTTGTTATACTTTTTATGATTTATTGGTTACTTTGTGAACAAAGCATTTTATTTACTTTCAAATAATACTAATTACAATACTTATTTAAGTTCATAGTTTATTAAAATTTACAAGGCTATAAATTAAAAATGATTCACGGACTTGAAAGTGAAAATGGAACCTTTTCCAACAAATAGATGTAATAATAACGGAAAAAGTAAACGAGTCGGGCCGACCAATGGGCTGGATTGTTGAGTATTGGGCCGGCCCAATTATTTTAGTGCAAATGGGTCGCGATTGTGTTGAATCTCTCACACCCATAATAGGCTCTCTGGAAGACACGTGGGTGCGTTTGTCTAAGATATTTTTTCACAAATAATATAGTTTTTTTTTTAATCTTTTTTTTTGGAAACAAATACTATAGTAGTGATGTTACTTTCATTATTTACTATAAAGTCACTTTAGCATTTGTTAAACATAATGTCACACTAAATTTCTCCGTTTATTACTTTCAAAAAATAAAAATAAAAGAAAACCTCCAGTTTATTTAAAAACGTTTTTCTTCACCACAGTTTTAGGAATAATAATAATACTTTCCTTTATTTGATGTAATGTCAATATCTCCTAAAAATAATTTATAGCCTGTGTGGTAGGTAATTTGAAAGCAAAAATTTGAAAATAGATTCAATAAAAATAAATTGTATTCTATATTTTTAAATATGTGTTTCGTAACAAAATCATAAATTAAATTCTAATTTAAACAATTGTTAAAATTGTGTTTGATAATATATTTAAAAATTATAAAACTAACTATAGTTACTCACTAAATATTAGGTTGATACAAACTATTATTAATTAATGTATGAACTTGATTTATGTTAAAAAAAACTATTATAAATATAAAAAATATCAAACTATTTAACAATATAGAAAAATTTCACTGTCTATTTAACAATATGAAATTTTTCTATATTTGTAAATAGTTTAACTCATTTTTCTATATTTGAAAACAACCCTTAAAAAATGTGTATAATTATTATTTTGTAGCATCATATAATTTATAATATATTATATAATACTTATTTAAATTCAACAAAAATAACTGAGTTTATAACATGAAATACTAAATTTATTAAATATTATATTCTCTTTAATATAGTTTTTCACATAGTGAAAACATAAAAATGTTGGATCACGTAATCTAAATACACTGAAAACATAAAAATGTTGTTTTCATAATTTACACTATTTGGATCATAAAATCTATAAACAATTTTCAAATACAGAATTCGGAGTGCATACCAAATACATAATTCTTGAACTTAGTGAATCTGAATTACCTACAAAACATGTTCTTAGAATTTAAAAACACTAAAATATATACATTTAGAAAGAATGATTCATTGTGTGAATGAAGGAGTAAGTAGTCTTAGGTCAAAAATTAAAGCATTAGAAAATTATTTTCTTTATTCCTTGCACTCATCAACTTAGGAAATTGGTAATTGATTTTCAATTAGTGATATATATGATTTTTTAGCATAGTTGGAGGTTAGAGATTTGAATCACAAACCTAAACACATACGGATATCAATTAAGCTTACTAATGATATATATGTTAGCTTAGAGTATCAAATCCATAGGGTGGCTACCACCCACAAAAACTCAACCTACCTTTTTCCTTTTCTTCTTTCTCTCTTTAAATTCATCTTTATTTAAAATAATTAAATAAATTGGTGCATTTAATATTTAATGTAAGTTTTTTTTATAGTATAAATAGGGTAGGGAATTTGAACCACACGCCTTTTGTCCTCATTACATACTGGTGTTAGTTGAGTTAAGCTATTTTTGGCAAGTAAGTTTTCATTTAAAACATAAAATTCAAATCCTAAGATAAAATTTAAAGTAAAACGCATGCTAAATAAACTATTCCCTAGTTTGCTATTTGTAATCAATTACAAAGCAAGATCGTATTCGTAAAATGGTACTTTGATATATCAAATGACTATGTTCTATGTACAGGTAAAGTTGAGTTTAGAGATCATTTATTATTTTTTAATATTTGTTTAGTAAGGTTGTTCAGGGACATGCTTTTATAGGGAAGATGCTCTCATAGAATCTCACATTGGGATAGGACGTTCAATTAAATTTGTCACTTTAGCTTAGTTACTCAGGTCTGGAGAGTTGCTTTGTGTGCTGTTATTTATCATGTTTGACACAAGTGTAATAGGTGTATCAATGGTGCTACATTGAGTCCTCCCTATGTGATTAGTCTAGTTGTTCGGTTTGAGGTTTTATTTGTTATTCTAAGTGGCTTGGAGCTTCTTTTGTGGGGACCCAAGCGACCTCTTCTCTATGAGACATTTTCTCTCGAGCTTGAGTCGTGTGTACTTTATATCTTTTTATTTGGTTGGTTTTTGCCATTATTCATTCTTTTATTTTTGTGGTGTTTTGTTTGTGCCTTGATCTCGGATTGTAACACTCTTCTATCTTTTTAGCAATCTAATACGTTTGCAAAAAAAAAAAAGGGCCGAGAAAGAAACCTAACTAATATTATACTATGACGATCTATTATGATTCAGATAACTTGAACTGGATCTGAGATCTAGAACTTTTAGAAAAAAAACTTCTCACTTCTTCTTTATTATAGAGTTCTCATATTAACTTTGGCACTAGAGGTTTTTTTTTTCTTTTTTTCTTTTTTTAAGTTATTTCTTCCTAAATTACAAATTTATCATTGTTGTTATTGTCATGTAAATGTCATATGCATTTTTCTCTATCCAAATTTTAGCATCAAGCTTTTCAACTATGATTCTCTATATTCAACTGCTACGATCTTTATTGTTTATAGAATAAAAATAAAGTGTATATATAGAAAATATATTCATTCATTATTTTATACTTATTTTACTATTTATCCCAACTTGGCCTCTAACTTAAGTATTAAGACATCAATGTCTATTTTCAAAGATCGTATATTTAGATTCTTTCCCCAACCTTCGTATTATAATATTCTCAGAAGAATCTTAATATAGACAATAAATACTAATTTCCGTAATTCTCCATCTTGTCATTAATTTTTTTAATATTCTCAAACTTTTTCCTCAATGCATTAAAAAATTTGCAATTACATTTTTCAATGATTCACAATATTATTTTCTTATTTTCTTAGTATATATTTTTGTTTAGTACAATAAAGATAAGGATTTGAAAATATCAACTATTATCTTTCAAGAAGAAGAAATAAATGTAACAAAATATTTAGATGCATCCTAATTTTTTTTTTAATTTTATTTATTTATTTATTTATTTTGCTATATAGTTTGGAAACTTGGAGTGAAATTAAAAAAAAAAAAGTATAATTCAAGATACACTCAAATATTTTTATAAAACAGTATTATTTTGACTAAAAAAAGAAAAATATTAATTCATATTTCTAAAGTTTAGGAGTTATATCCATTAAAACTATAAATTATATACGTGTTAAAAATTATATTATGAATTAATAATTGTATTGTTTTTAAACTTGAACATTCGCGAGAGTATCAATTTTCACACTTCTTCAAATTTCATTAAAAAAAGATTGTGTGAAACTTATAATTTCTATCATTTAAACTTCTAAATTCTCACAATTAAAATAATTTAGACAATTCATAATGATTACGTTTGAAAATCATTCATACTTCAATTTTTACACGTGTGTAGATTTCTTTAAATGTCAGTTCTACAATGTGGTCAATTAAAATCAGGAACGATTCTAACAGAAAATCCTAATTAATTGAGAGTCTTAAATTGATATGAATGTTTAGCAATTTAATTGATACAATTATAAATTTCACAGTATATTTTACAAAACTAAAACACAATAAATACTGTAATTGAAATAGCTAAAAAATTGAGAGTTTAAATTAATAATTAATGATTTCAATGGGTACAATCCAAAGTTTAGAATTATAAACAAATAATATATATTATTTTAAAAAAGTTTAATCATCTCTTAAGAACAATGGTGAAGCGAAAGAAAGCCTTAAACGCCACAACTTGGAAGGGTTAGTGTTTAAACAATGGCGTATGGGCAAAAGTTTGAGAAATAAAGAGTGGTTGAGGTAGGGAAGGTGACGGGCAGGTGAGTTTATCATTGGTGAATTGCCTTTCTTATCTCTCCTATATAAAGAGTACAGTCTCAAACACTCCCCATTTCCAAAACTCTGTCAAACATTTGTCCCCAAAAAAAAAGGAAAAAACACTTCGAACTTCAAAGAGATTCCAATTCCAAATCTAAGCTCCTTTAATGGACTCCAAAAAGCTCCTCTGTCTCTCTCTCCTCTGTTTCTCTCTCCTCCCAGGTTCCCTTCTTACCCACTTTCTCTCTCTAAAACCCCCCAACCTCCTTTCTCTCTCTCTAATAATTTTTTTGGGTTTTTTTAATAAAAAAAATTTGGGTGCAGAATTATATGGGGTGGTTTTGGTGTCGGCTGGCGGCGGTGGACACCGTCACCGCCACCGCGAGCGGCGGAGTAGCCAGAGTCTTGGAGGAGGGGAGCTGTCGGATTCGAATCCTAGAAAGATGTTTGTATTTGGGGATTCTTACGTGGACACCGGAAACAACCGGAAACCGGGGGCGAAATCTTGGCAGTATCCGTATGGAATTACTTTTCCGGGGAAACCCACCGGCCGTTTCTCTGATGGCCGTGTTTTAACCGATTACCTAGGTAACTCTCGAATATTTACCACCTGACATTTTTTTTTTAACTTTTCTTTTAAGGGTACTCTGAATTATTGTTTCAAGTCGTTACCTTTTCTTATAATTTGGATTTATTTTAAGCTTCCTTTAATTTGGGTAATTAAGTATATATATATATATATTTTTTTTTTGAGAAATTAAGTATATATATTTTAAATGTTTGTTTAGCTATGATAATATTATAATATAAGCATCAAAATATTATGTTATATAAATAGGTTGATTAAGCTTTTATGAATAAATTTAAGAGTGGTAAGTTTGAATTATCCACTTGAAGTTTTTGTTCACTATTCTTTTAAAATAAATCTCAAACAAATTGAAGTGTATATATATATATTAAATTATTAACTAATATTTTGTTTTGAAAAATTATATAGTTTTTTTTCTCTAAAAATTGTAATATAGACTTTTAAATCCTAAACAATTCAAAAGTTGGATGAGTATTTTTTTTTTTGTTTTTTGTTTTCAAATCATAGCAAAATGAGCCAAAATATTTACAAATCTATTTTAGTTCAACGAAGTTTGAAGGATTTGAACATCTAACATTTTAATTGATAAATTATGCAAACTAATTGAAGTATCGATAAAAACAATTAGTTTTGATATATGTAATTTTTTTAAATGGAGTGTCTATTGTAGTACTATTAATTTTGTTATTGTTGCAAAAGCGAATATAATTCAACTGACATTTAATATATATTAGCGTAAATAGTATGTTATTTGAATCTCTTACCTCTCATTTACTAAATTTGTTATTGTTTCGTGACCTCGCTATTATTTTAAAACGTGTTTACGATCTAGGAGAAATTTGATTTTTTTTTAAAATTGTTTCTCACCCAAGATTTCAACCATTTCTCAACCAAAAAAAAGTTAATTAATTTTATAAAACAAAAAACACTTCATTTCATTTGAATCTCATGGCTGTTTTAAAACAAAATTGGCTTGTTTTAGGGTTTTTTTTTTTTTTTTTTGAATATTTACTCAAACTTCACAAACCAATAACATAATTTATTTATTTTTTTGGAAATTTTAAAGCTGGCCTCTAAACCCTACACACACTGGAATACCAAAATAAATAAGGTGGTATTATTTATAAAAAAAAAAGGTGGTATATAACTACATTTAATTTTTTAAAAAATACTAAAAATAATAAAGAAGTGAAAAAAAATTAGTTATTAAGCAAAGAAACAAACATCGTTATCAAATGGATCCTACAACCAAATTAAAGTAGTGAAATAAGCATCTTTTACATTTAAAAACAAAAAGAATTAAAATGTTATGAAAGGAAAGCATTATATGATTAAAGGAAAGTCTAAAAACAAAATATAATATTCAAAAGGCTTGAAAAATAAATAAAGATAAATGTGCTTTATTTTTAAGGCCACAGATCTTTACCTTTAGTTTTATGGACACGAAGTGATTCAGATTTGCTTTAACAAATAAATATTAAGTTTTTTTTAAAAAAAAAATAAATCAATGGAGGTGGTGGGCTCCTCCTTGCTTCCAATATTCTTTATTTGACTTTGATTTTTTGAGTTTATCTTAATTTTAGGATATTTTGATTAGTAATACTTCCTATTATTAAATGTTTATAGACACTTCAAAAATTTAATAACAATTTTTTTTTATAAAAAAATTAAGCATATAAACGCTATCATCAATGGATATAACTCTACTGTATATGTTAACGATCAAAAAGTCAGTAAATCCTTCCATCCTTATCGTATTAAAAAAAATTACTTCTATATATAGATTATTTTTGTTTTATTATCTACTTTTTTACCAATGTTTTGAAAACTTAAGTTTATGAAGAAAAAAAGTAATGCATTTTAAAAATCTTATTTGGAAAATTTGACTAAGATTCAATTTTCTTTTTCTTAAGAAGATGGATATTATTGTTAAAAAAAGAAAAAACAAATAAAGTTTAAAAATAATTAAGATAAATCAAATTAAATAGTTAGTTTTTATAGTTGTTAAATTTTAAAAATCAACTTGATATAGACGAAGTTTAGTAGTTAATTAAAAACTAAAATCAACTTTGAATCGAAATAAATATTTTGAAAATTATAAAATAAATTTAAAAAATTTGAGCGCAAAAGGTGATTTAAGTTTTTATTTTTGTTTATGTTTATTTCAAGTTTTTAAAATGATAATTTCCAAGTCAGGGAGTGCCACTTTTTGGCTGTAAAAATCAAGAATGGATGCATTATTGAGTCAGCTTTTTCCTTTTTTCCTTTTTTTTTTTTTTTTAAAAAAAAGAAAAAGAAAATTAATTTAATTGGTACAGGGATGGCTGTGTCTTTTCAAGATGTCAGTTTAGCATTACCCTTTTCTTTTTTCGCTGACAGACAGTCTTTACTTTCTCACTTGATTTAAAGAATTTGGAGACTACTTCAATTTCACTACATTTTCTTTCACTATCATCATCATCTTCTTCCCTTTGTCTTCTTTCCCTTTTTATCATTCCTTTTTTTTTTTTTTTTTTTTTTATAAACTTTTTTGTATAATACTTTGACCCATTAAAGTATATTCAACTTTTTTTTTTTTTTTTTTTTTTTTTTTTTTTTTGTAAATTCAAACTTTGGGATTTAATTGGATTAAGAACTTTATATTAGTTTGAATTTAAATATATTGAATCTTCGAGATAGGATTAGTTTATAAGTTTTATTAAACTTAATTTTGGGTTGCATTTATTAATTTAAACATAGTTGGTAGATAAGACATTCACCATCTTTAATATGATGGTTCAATTCTCTGCTCGTTAATTGTTAAACTAAAAACTATTACATCTAATGATTTTAAATACATCAATGAAGAAATGTTGTTAGAGTTAGTGGGTGATGTTTTGATGCTTTTCGATTATTATTTTCCTCCTACTTGTGGGTGGTAGAAATTTAGATTATCTTTTTTTTTTTTTTAGTACAACAAGTACGAGGTAGGAGATTGAATCTCCGATTTGTAGGGGAACAGAAGACATACCAATATTATTTAGTTTAACTCACTTTGCCGAGAATTTAGACAATCTAAGAGTATAAAAAATTAAAATTTGTGGTAACTTTTTAAAAAGTATATAATTTTATGATCTAGTTTCCTTGTCAATTTATGCCAACTCACTAGGTGTATTCATATATTGGAAAAGAGGGATAAAAAGTGTGTGGTTGAAACATGTGAAAACATAATAGACAAAATTTATACATAAAATTTATACACTATGATTTTCAAACATTATGAATAGGCTCATAACAACTCTTGTAAAAACAATAATTTAACGTTTAAATTATAAAGACTAAATTCTATTTTTTTAAAATTAATGACCAAATTTGTAATATTTTAAATATTAAGGAAATATAAGTTAAATATAAACTTAAGAGTTTGGTAGACAATCTAGAGTCTAGACTATGTTTTAAATTTAAAGATTTTAATACGTGTTTTTGTAAATAGTCTAGATTATGTTTTTTTTTTTATTATGTGATCATGTAAAATTTGAAAGTAAGTTTTCATTGTTACCATGGTAGGTAGATTTTGAATTTAAAATTTTAAAATGTAGAATTATATTAGAAGGCTTTAAAACACTAATAAATATAATATTTCATACATGTTATAAATTCAATATGCATTTAAAACAATTACTCAACTCCATATATATTTTATATGATATTACAAAATAAATAACTATACAAAATTGTTCTTAAATGTATATTTATACAAAATTTGTACCATAAAATAATTGATTGATATTTATATTCAATATATTATCTAGCATATTTAAAAAAAATCAAAATTCAAAATTTCAATTGACTATCAAACCTACTTAAATAAATCTAAAACTTCTTAGCTATTATACTCTGTTTACTTATTTTATCGAGAGTTTTTTAATACTAATGGATTTTTGACCTTCTGATTAGGTCATATCAGCAAAAAAAATATTAAAATGAAATCTTGTATAGATGGGTCGGAATCTTACTCTTGCTCTTGCTAGTCTCACTCCTTGGTCTTAATATTCTCTTAAACTTATTCTCATTCTCGCTCTTGGCTTTCTTTTTGTATTAAAAGAAAGTGAATAATAAATTAAAAACGAAAGGACTAAGGAGTGAGAGTAGCAAGAATCACACAATAACATTGTTTCGATAATTTTCACGGATAAATTACACTAGTAAAATGTCAAAAAAAAAAAAAACAAAAAAACAAAAAAACAAAAAACTTAATTTTAAGAAAGTGGCCCAATTATACATTTATCATTTATGCATTATCTCATCGATACTCGAAAATTTCCCAATTTCCGTTCTCGAAGCCGATGATGGAAAGAAACCATTCATCAGAATTGGCTCCATTTTGCAGCACTTTTGGCTCATTGAATCTTGTCTGTGAAAAATGCAGCCAAATATCTGAAGGTGAAGTCTCCGATACCGTACAAATGGCGGAAAGTAGGATTGGGACAGTTGAAATACGGGATGAACTTCGCGTACGGCGGGACCGGCGTGTTCAATACGTTTGTAATGAGCCCAAATATGAGCACTCAGATCGATTTCTTCCACCAGTTGATCGGCGAGTCGACGTTCACCAGCCAAGATTTGCAGTCCTCTGTGGCGCTCGTCTCCCTCGCCGGCAACGATTATAATGTCTACCAAGCTACCAATGGCTCTGCTCAGGTTTTTTCCCCAAACTTAGCTTCTTAATTTATAAACCCTAATTTTGAACTTGTAATTTTGCATTCAATAACTCAAGTTCTTTTGGTAACGATGTTTTGTTTTTAAAAAATTAAGCCTATTTTGCATAAAAAGAGTTGAATTACAAATTCCAAAAACATAAGGTGGAAATTGCACACAAACTCATGCAAGTATTAAAATTTGACCCACACTCAGAATAGTAGTAGAAATTAGACTCTTCAATGATAAAAATAGAATCCTTGAACTTATACAATTGTTACAATTTCAATTTGAAGGCCCAATTTGAAGCTCAATTTTAGGGTATAATGGCAACTACCACCATATGCTTACCATGCAAATTACGATCTTCATATAATTTCTATTAGAAAGAATGAAAAATTTATTAATTTAAACATAGTTACTTCTTTTTAAGAGTCATAAATTTGAAACTCTACGTCTGTGAGTGAAAATTGAAAAATATTTAAAAGAGGAGAGTATGGCCGACTAAACAAAAAAGAAATAAACAGAGAGTATGATTTGAAATTTTCATGACTAATCCCAAATATATACAAGCTGATTTAAACTTTGGTTTGCTGAATTCAGGGTTGGCAGCCATTTATAACGAAAGTGGTGAATCAGCTAGAGGTGAACCTGAGGCGGATTTATGGGCTGGGGGTCCCAAAGATAGTGGTGACCGCACTTGAGCCACTGGGCTGCCTTCCCAGCACCACAGTTGCATCCTCCTTCCAACAGTGTAATGCAACTCAGAATCTGCTAGTCAACTTCCACAATCTGCTGTTGCAACAATCTGTGGCTAAACTCAACTCTGAAGTCAAAGATCCCTCTGCATCCACTTTCATCCTTCTTGATCTCTATTCCTCTTTCATGGCTGCTCTCAACAACAAAGGAGACCATCTTGGTGACTCTCTCTTTCTCTCTCTCTCCCTCTCTTTCAATATTCTTTGTTAAACTTCTTTAGTCCCATTGATTAATGAAAATTTGGATTAAGGGTTGTGTAACTGTCTTAGTTAGGGATATCAGTATGGTATTAGTAAGGGCATAAGGAGTAATTAGGTAGGAAGTTAGTTAGTGTATTTGGTTATAAATAGAGGGATGGGCTAAGACAGTTCCATCCATAGTAGCCACCTATCTAGAAATTAATTTCCTACGAGTTTTCTTGACATCTAAATGTTGTAGGGTCAGGCGGGTTGTCCCCATGAGATTAGTCGAAGTGCGCGTAAACTGGCCCAGACACTCACGGATATTAAAAAAAAAAAAAGATGGGGATTTTGATGGAAGGTAGACTATTGTTTAGTGATCTAGGGCTTGGATTAGCATACTCAAGAGGGGAGGTTCCAAGTGATCCTAACAATTGGTATCATAGCTTGGGAAAACTTGTTAGAAGGAGAGGTTGGATGTGATGAATCGGAAGATTGGAGGAATCCTAACAAGTTGATCTTCCTCAACTAAATAATCCTAGTTTGTACCGATGGTTGACAAGGAAATAGAATGATGTTTAGCGCAGTAGAGCCCATAGTTGTGTTCCTTTGACGAGGTAGGCAAAAGACCATAGCGTGTTCCCTTGACGAGGTAGACAAACTAAACAATCCTAGATTTGATTTTTTATGTTGTTGGTCTTGCTACCCCTTACACACTCAAATCCTAAACTGAGAAGAGTTACTCTGCTACTTTTATAGTGAGTTTGAAATGACTTTTGAAAAAATAATGCAAGTTAAACACTTGACTTTAAAAACATTTCAGGTGATTTTTAAGTGCGTATAAATTTCGTATTCACTTTATATCACGTTACATAACACTGTACAAAATTTGAAGTCAGATCAAACTCTTTTAGGTCTAGAAATTCGACATATGCGAACTTCCCATAATCTCTTAGAAGCAAATGATCTCATACCTATTCAACGAGCCACACCGAGCCTAGAAAGTAACGATGCATTTGGAAACTATTTGTGCAGGGAATGTGAAGTTTGAGAACCCAATGAAGCCGTGTTGCGTGGGAATAAGCAGCGAGTATGCGTGTGGGAGTGTGGGTGCGAACGGGGAAAAGAAGTACACGATATGTGAAGATCCAGGAGCTGCATTCTTCTGGGATGAAGTGCATCCTACTCAGTATGGTTGGTTCGCTGTGTACTCTGCATTGCAAGCTAACCTAAAACAACTTTAAGCTTTGAATTTACGTAGAGATCAGATAAGTGACCTCCCAATTTGACAAGACATTTCATTCATTCAATGATCATCTGTCGTGTAGTTTTCAAAATAATATTTTGGCATAGTCTCTTTGCCTGTGCTCTCTGATTTGCTTGTATGTATTCATTTCTCTCTCTCTCTCTCTTTCCTGTGTGTGCTCATGTAAGTCTCCATCTTCTTCTTCAAGTTCAGAGCTAGTATTTATTCTCTCTCTCTGTATGTGTATGAAACTTTCCAACTTTTTGGTCAAGTTCATAGCTAATTTTTGTATTCTCAAGGCCTTTTCATGGATTCAGATTGAAGTCTCTGACTCCGACTCTTTGGTGTGTTTAATACCAATTTCTCTCTATCTCTCTCTTATTGGTCTTCTCAAAGACTTTTTGTGGTTTTAGATTCGAAGTCTTCGACTCTTAGATGTGTATTGTAGAACTTCAGGTTGAATTGACTTTCTGAGTGTTTGTTTTTAAATATTTAGAAAGTTAATCCAAACAGACTTTTACAAACGTGTCTTTACTCTCTTCCGTTCTTTTGAGTTTGATGTTGAAGATCATAAAGTGATTGAATGCTATGCAATATACTTTGACAAATTAAAAATCCAAGGTATAGCAGGTTCTTCTTTTGGGTAAATTAAAGCCAATCCACCTTCTATTAAGTTTGGTTTTGTATCATATCATTCTTCTTTTTCTTCTTAAAACAGGCATTCAGGCAAGACAAAGGCAACAACTAAGGTTAGTATTCTTGAGGAAAAAGGAAAAAAAAGGTGGTGCCTCCATGTGCTAAGCAAACAAATGGTTATAGATGATGGGACATTGATTGTTGTCCAAATTCCATTAATAAATCATTGGCATGAAACAAGTGATGAGAAATCAAAACTCAATTTCCAAATAATAAGTGATGAATAATAGAACTCAAGTTCCATTAATAAATCATTGACATTGATTGTTGTCTAAGTTTGTGGCCTAACGACTAAAAAACATCGAATTTATGTCTGATTAACTCTTATATTGTGGGTTCCATGACTAAAAGTCTCTCTAAACTTCGCAACTCTACTCTAGCAGAAACACCGCTTTAAGCATCTCCAATACAATAATTAAGGGTGGCCGAAAGAAGGACAAAAATGCATTATTTCATAACATTCTATTTCCATGAGATTAGCATTGCAACTAGTTTTTTTTTTTTTTTTTTTTGTTGACAATATGCAGAGTAGGGAGATCGAATCTTAGATCTTGAAATTGATAGTACAAGTTTATACCGATTGAACTATACTCATGTCAAATATTGCAACTACCGACTTTTGTCTTCCATCCTCCTTCTTTATTTCTCGACTAGGCTCCACTATCCATACCACAAAATCAATTCAATTATTTTTATTTAATAAAAAAATAAAATAAAATAAATAAAAACCTTCATTGCTTCATGACGAAAGTTTCAACAAATTATAATTCAACAATTTATTCTACATTCACTCAAAATAGTCAATCCAACAAGATCTTACATCATGCAAACTCAATTATTTTTATTTTGAACATTTTTTTAAAACAAGTCTATTCACCTTACCAACTTGGGTCAAAATAATATTTTTTTTCTTTTAAATAAAATAAGATGAACTAGCTAGTTGTTTATTTAATATCGTTTAAAATATCATTTATTTAAGGACTTGTTCAATTTTAATTTTTGCACTTTGAATTATCAAATTTAGTTTTTATACTTTGAATAAATCATAAAACTAATCCATAAAAGGAGTTTTTATTTACTTTTTTTCAAAAATAAACAAATTTTCATTATATTAGTCGCCCTCTAACTCTCTATAAATCATGGAAACATATTCACATGCATTGTGTCTTTTCCATAATGATAATTATTGTTATTATTTTACGAGATAACTTCAAACTATAATACAATTCAATGGTGACTCTAGAATTTCACATCATAGGGACATGACTGTATATAAAATTAAAAGTTTAATGCATGACCGTATATATAGTTCTTAAGCTTTAAAGAATATCTAACAGGTCCCTGAATTCTCGATTTCCATACGTGGATGAAGAGTAGGGTTTGCTTGTCTCTTGCAAACCACTAAAGCAAAGTCTAGTTTCATTTACAATTCAACGTCATCATTTGAGGGAGACACATGTCGCTGACTCGTTAAGACTAAAATGGAATAAGATGGAAAAATAAAAGTTTAACCTTTATTATTATTATTACAATTTGGTGTTTGGGAAATCCACCATTCAAAGTGAGGAACATCACATCAAAAAGCAAATGGGCCAAACCCCACAAATGTAGAAAAGAAACATTTAAAACAACTAGAAGTGGTCTCCATTGCCATTGGTGGTTGGCATCCCCACATGCAAATTTGTTCAATAATAACCCTAACACATTGCATCTCTCTTCACTTCAAGTACACAATTCCACAATTGGAACACTATTTCATTGTATATTGTGATTTTTAAAAGGATAATTGTTTTAAATGACAAAATTGTTGAAAATATTTTCATAACTTCTATCGGTGTCTATCACTGATTGACAATGATATTTTTCTATATTTGTAAATATTTTGGCTCGTTTTGCCATATTTAAAAACATTCATTTTTTAAAACAGTTTATTAAACTATATTATTTTCAAAATTTATTATTTTGTTACTATAGTATGATTTTATAGAACAATCAAAATTAGTATGCTCAAGTGACATAAAATCTAAACTCTCGATTAAGAAGTTTGAGTTGAATCTTTTACCTTGCATATTATTGAACTCATAAACAAATTTTCAGAGAACAGATAATCTACAACGGCATCGAAAAACGACGTCTATTAAACAACATGACGAAAATTTAGCAAGTGACACATATTTACACTAATGTAATGTATACCCAATTTTGGTATAGTGGCTGCCACTCCACCCATGGTATCCATCAACACCTGACATCGATTATACAAGTTTTTTTTTAAAAAAAAAACTTCTTCTTATTTTTACCCCTTTAATTTTCTATATTTAAAGCATGTTTGAGATTGATTTTAAAATAACTAAAATCACTTTTGTCATTTTTAAAATCACCGTGAAACATGTATTTAATCATTCAAAACTAATTTTGATGATTAAAAATTATATTTAAAAGTGTAAAATTGAAAATTAAATTAATTTTGAGTGATTAAAAGTGTATTTTTTTAGTGACTTTAAAAACAACAAAAGTGATTTTGATGATTTTAAAATCACTCCAAATATGCCCTTACTTATTCTTGGTAGTTTTTAGCTTTTTTGCGATTTAACTTGTTGAAGTTAAATTCTTCCTCATTCTCAAACTCTTATTACACTTTTTGAAACTCTAATTATCTCGGTTAAGCTTTACAATCTATGTGGCAGCAATCACACTAGTGTGCAATTACTTTGTTTTTCAAGTCATCCCTTTCTCGTGATAAAAAAAAATATATAATGTTAGAGCACATGCAAGTTAAATGGATTTTTCTTGTCTATATTTGTGGAGTATTATCAAATTCAATGACTATGGAACTTTTCCATTTTGTTTGAAACATATTATATGTTCATTTGAAATTAGTTTCTATTTCTTCCTCTAGATGTCTTGGAAATAATTTTTGTAGAGAAAATTATATTTTTAGTCTCTAAGTATTTCGTGAATAGTTTTATTTGCTTCCTAAGTTTAAAATTCTTGCATTTTAATGTCGATTTTAGCATATTTCAATTAGTTGTGGCATATATCATTGATCGAGTTTGATTTTCCGCATTTACATGTTGAACTGCTTTAAAATATTTACCTTTTATATTAAATCTCAATTGTCAACTCGAGTATTACTCGTTAAGGTATTATAACTTGAAAACTTTTAAAAGCTTTCAAATCTCTGCTCGTATATATTGTTACTAAACAAAAATTCATTGTTGTTGCATTCGTGTTCAATATCTTTACCTCAAGTTAATGTTGTACAATATTACATATAAATTAACAAAAATGAGAGTAATAATATATATATATATATATAAAAAGGTATTTTCTAGCCAAGTTAATATCCATAACCAGCCATAAATATTTTGTTTTTAAAAAGAAAGGTTAACTAATTGAGTGTATTATTTCACAACTTGTTTCTATTTAATGTTTAATTTGATGAAAAAGAAAGTGGGTTATCATTGATTTAATTTAACAATTATATGAGAAAAAGAGGAAATTTGCTATTGTTTTTCAATTACCAATGATAGTTTGTTTTCTAAAAATGACAATTACTTTATTTGTTTATTTGTTCCTTTCTTCTTTTCCCTATGAAGGATGATTTTTTTTTTCAACTTTTAAAAAGGTAAGTAATGTAATATAATTTAACCCGCGGTAATTAATATGTACTATTTTCTTTAAGGTGAGATGTTCAAGTTCAAATGTTTATATTCCGCATTTGTATTACTCAATAAATAAGGTCTTAACTAGTAGAAAATGAACAAAATATAGAAATAGTTTATCTGTATGTTTTTTTTTTTTTTTTTTTTTTATAACATGTGGATTAAAGAAATTGAACTGATCTTCGGTCGATATTACAAAATACATGCCTGTTGAATTATGCTCTTTTCACGGTTTATCTACAGCTCAAGTTTGCATAATAAAGCCTTGTATTTATCAAAACTTAGAGCGTCAAATTCTTCTATAATTGATTTTATTTTTTGACCATATAAATTAAATTTCAATTGTAATGGAGTAATACTTAGGTGTAGCTCAGCTACACTCATTTCCATGCATCTCTTTCAATTATAAAGAAAAAAATAATATGTATATATATTTCTTTAAAAAATTGTCACGTGTGGTAATTTGTGATCGGCATTTAGTCCGACTACACCCAAATATTTTTCATTCCAGCGTATCTAGACCGTTGGGTCAAATTTAAATTAAATAGTTATTAATTGTGATTCAATTAGTAAAATTAATTAATTAAAAATTTATCTCAACCACTACTCAAATTTCACAAGAAGTTGTATCATGATTGCCACATGGCATCTATCCTATGGTTGTAATTAACTCTAATTATAACAAATGCCTTTCTAATTAGATAAAACCAATTGAATTTAATTCATATTTATCTACAAATTAGTTCTTTTTTAAGAACATATTGAAACAAATTTCATGTGATTTATTTTTGGCTGTATACTGCTTTTGAAGATAAAATATCTCATAAATGCTACATAATTTTAGCTAGTTTTCTTTCCATTTTTCTAAAATTCTCAAAAATTCTCAAAAAAAAAAAAAAAATTATATTTTTAATTACCATTAATATCTATTAACTAGTCATCAATGACAAGGATATCCATGTGATCTTGTAGTTATGTGTTGTTAAATGATACTTATTTTATATCAAAACAATAATTTTTTTAATCCAAACACAGTTAAAGTGAATAAACATATATATTACCATTTTTAAGGTAGATGGTTCGATTTTTCATCTTTGCAATTGTTAGAGAAAAAAAAATAGTATCTACATTATATCTATTTACAAAATATTTCAAAATTATGTGTACATTAAAAAATATTTTTTACTATATTACACAAATTTATTTAATCAATTATGTAAAATTGCAAGAATACGTTTAACCTTAAGATTTAAGATCATTGCTTATATACCTCATCTTAGCCATAATTTACAAGAGGATTAAAGATTTACTCGATGTAAAATATCATGTTGTTCGAAAATTTTAAGATGATGTAAAATTTAAGGATCGTAAACAAGAATATTCTGATTTGTTATGAGTTCTTGTCCAAAATTTGTATATGGCTCTTAAATACCACAAAACTTGCTCCAATTAGAATTGGAGTGGAAGTAAGAAATATTTCCTATTTTGTTAGAAAGTCAATATAACTAAATGATTGTTATCGTGAAAATGTTAAAAAAAAAAAAATATTAAAATTGAATGGATGGTTTTTATTATGAAAAGTTGTGGGTGTGTGTAATTTAATATTTGGAAAGATAAATTTTTGTTATTGTGTTTTACTGTTTTTTCCCTTGAAATTTACAACTCAAAAGTGATATACTTGTAAAGAAAAGTTAAATAATTAAAATAAAAAAACATATGAAATTGAATATTTTAAAAGCATGTTTGAGAGTGAGTTTAAAATCGTATCACTTTTATCATTTTTAAAATCACTAATAAGCATCATTTAATCACTCAAAATTAATTTAATTTTCAATTTTACACTTTTAAATGCAATTTTCTATCATTAAGATTAGTTTTCAGAGATTAAAAACATATTTTACGGTAATTTTAAAAATAAGAAAAGTGATTTTAGCTATTTTAAAATCACTTTCAAATATGCCTTAATTTTACTCAAACTTAGCTCTATCTTAAAAGTCAAAATTACTATATTTTCTTTTTCCTTTCAATTATCAATAATTTTATAAACCAAACTTGGAAGAGACATCCAAAAACATTAAAAATATATATTTTTTTAAAAAAATAAAATAAAAAAACATAATTGGGTTTTGTAATAATGGACAAGTTATCATTTTGTTTGGCAGTAATAAAGGGGTAAATTCAACATTATCTTTAAAATATTGTCAACAATTTGAATGAATCAAAATTGTGTTCATAACAAATATATTGGATGTGATTGATTATTGAAGTTGATATGACCCATTCACCCACTCACCATCATCAATAAACACCATATTCCCAACAAAATTAAAAGTTTTAATGTATCAATTTAAGTGATATCTAAGGTATTCGATAGAAAATTCGAAAACAACAATTTAAAAACAAATGATTCAATGAAAACAAAGTTGTATTTGATAATTTCAAATATGTATCTTGTAGTAGATTTAAAAATTTAATTTTAATTTGATTAAATGATACCACTAAGTACTACTACATGGGTCCTTAATAGTACTGCTAGATACTGCCAGGACTTTCATGGTACCGTTAGATCTCTCATGGGTCTTCTAATCTACCTCTAAGCTTCCTTTTGGGTCTTCTAAGCTACTTTAAGGAAACTTATGGCTCCTCTCGACTACTTCTAAACTCCTCCCATGGGTTCTATTGAAGTTCCTTACAAATCCTTTAAGCACCCTCATGGGTCCCAACCAATTCACTTGGGTTGGCCATGAAGGGCTATTGGTCGGACGTGGGTCCAATTGAACTTTGTCTACCATCTCAAACCTCCATTATGTCCTTGGACTTTCTATCTCTCTAGACTCTCAGTTTCGGTCCATCTTGAAAAATCTACCCATAGCAAACACGAATCTCAAAGTTCTTAATCAAAATTTGTAATTTAATCTAGGGCAAAATGCACTTTTAGTCCTTGAATTTAAGATTAGTGTTTATTTGGTATATGAAGTTTCAAAATTGACACTTTAGTTCTTGAAGCTTGAAAAATAGTTTCTGAGTGATCGTTACTCAACTAACGGGAAAGTGACGTGACATATTGAGTTGTTAAATTTTAAATGAGGTGATAATTTTTGTTATTTTTTTAGATGTGGTGATTTCTTTCTCTCGCCTCCTCATTTAAATTTTTCTCACTCAAGCATGTTATGTCACTTTTTTATTAATAAATTAATTGAGAAATTATTAAGAAATATTTTCTAAATTTTAAGGACTAAAACGTAACTTTCAAAATTTCAGGGACCAATTAATAAACACCAATCTCTGCATTTTTGCAATTTAATCTACTAGCTAATTTCTTGCCGCAAATATTATTAATAATCAAAGCGTTTTTTTATTTATTAAAAGTACTGAGAAATTATTATTTTTAAGATATTGAGAAAGTATAGGTCCGGAACTCCCAAATTATAGAAGCACAAACCACGTGGCTGTAAATATTTATTTTTGCGTACATGTAAATAATTTTTTGCACCACGTGAATTGGAATTGCATTGAAATTTGAAATATGCTTATAAATATATAATAAAATATTTTTGTATTTTAAGTTTCCAACGAAAAAAATAATTTAAAATATTTCGTACGGAAATATGCTTATTGTTATTCCTCGTTTCCTATTTTTTAATTGAACAATTTACTATTTTTTTCTTTAAAATAAAATTTAGAAAATTTATTATAAATTCAAAAAATATCAAATTATTTACAAATATAGAAAAAATTTATTGTCTAGCGACAGACTTCTATGGCGGTTTATTGTTGATAGATAGTAAAAATTTTATATATTTGTAAATAGTTTAACTCATTTTTCTATATTTAAAAACAACTCTAAAATTTAAAACTATTTAAAAAAATATAGACACAAGATTAATATTTGAATAAACATTTTAAACTAAAAAATTATAGCATGAGAGTCGAACCATCAACTTTAGATATTATAATAGATATCATACTTTATATTCTAACAAAAAAAATCCTAATTTTAAATACTAGTTTTATATTTAAAAAAATTCAAAATAGATAAATATAATAAAATAAGAAAAATGTTAATATAACGAATCAATTTTTCTATTAATTTTCTACTTTTCTTTTTGATTGAGCATTCTATAGTTCTCTCCAAATAAAGTTCAAATATAGTGTGTAAATTATAGATGAAAATAAATAAATAAATAAATATACATATACTACGTTCTTATATTACTCGTGTTTTAACATTAATTTTAATTTAGTTCATACAATTTTAAAAGTTTCAGTATCATTTATATTTTTTAATTAAAAGTTTTAGTCAGATGTCTTTTGTATTTTAGTAAAAAATATATAATTTTAGTTAATTTGAGTTTCGCTCAACAGTAATTAATATAACCATCATTTCTAAATGTTGAAGGTTCGATGTCCCATCTATATATATAAAAATTCGAAAGTAACAAATTATACTTTCCAACCACCATTCTATTTTGTTCATAGAGATGACAAAAAAATCGTCATTTATAAGGTGGTGGGAATCTCCATTTAAAGCGAGGTTAGATGTGAGAAAAAATGTCTCATGGGACCAAAAATAAATTATGTATTTTGCTGTTGCCCTATCTCCAAATTTAGAGAATAATGTGGGGATGGAAATTGTTACGAGAAAATTGATTTTAGCCCTTTCTCCATTTAGCCTAAAATTTTTAGGTATGTCAAAAGTGATTTTAATAATTTCAAAATTACTTTCAAAAGCGGTTTAAATTTTTTTACAAAATAAGGAATGTTTCTTATTTGGTAGATTGTCTAGTCGCTGTCCTTATTTAACTATTTGACATTCAATGCAAAATTAATTATTTGTCAAATAACAAGGTCACGTCATCATCAATTAACCTCTCTAGTAATAAAAATGCAAAATCTTTAAAGTTCATAAATTAAATTTATACTGCCAAAATAAGTCTCGTTCAATTAATATATGAGAGAGATTCGCATAAAGAGTGGAAATAGTCTGTTAGGAAGATGCACGATAGTTTTAACTTTTTTTTAAAAAAAAAATTTATAACGTACAGTGTAGAACATTCGAATCTTTAACCTCTTGACCAATAATTTATATATTATATAAGTTAAGTTATGTTCGTGTCAACAACAACTTTAACTAGTTGAGTTATGCGTTAAATGTGTCTTGATTAACAAAATATTGAGGAAAAATATTGGAATGGATAGCAATAGTTTTTCAATCTGAGTGAATATTCATTTCTTTTTATCTTTCTCTATTCTTCTTGGCTTATTTAGAAATATTATATAACAAATTATCATGTTACTTTTGTATAATTTTTCTCGAAAAATCATTTTATTTAAGAAATTTGAAATGATTTTAAACGAAATTAATGAAAATAGTTAGGAATAAATTCCAAGAAATATATAATTTTAAAGTAACAAGTGCTACTTTTCAACATCATTCTATTTTGTTTATAGAGATAGACAAATAATATCCTCACTTCTAACAACACGGGGAATCTTCATTTATAGTGAAATTAAATTTGAGACTCTCCTTTCTTTAGAAGATAGGACCAAAAATAAATTCTATATTTTGCCCTTGCCCTTGTCTCCAAATTTGAAGAAATGACGTGGGAATGAAGATTAAGGATCGGTTTGAGTGATGGCCAAACATTTTAATTTTTTTCTTTCTAAAATGCCTTATTTTCAAATTAAACACTTAAAAATTTAATCTAAACACACCCTTTAAAACTCTCGGTAAGACTTGAAAGGTTTCCAATTTGGTAAATTGCCTAATCGTTGTCCTTATTTAACTATTGACATTTAATGCAAAATTAATTAACACATGTCTAATAAGCAAGGTCACATCATCATCAAATTAACTCCAATAATAAAAAATACAAACTTTTTAAAGTTCATAAATTAAATTTGTACAGCCAAAATAAGTCTCATTCAATTAACATAAATAGTGAAAACAGATATAGTTGGGAAGATGCATAGGAAGATCCTAATTTATATATATATATATAACATTATGCGCAGAATATTCAAATCTCTTACCTCTTAATCAATAGTTTATATATTACGTCAATTGAGCTATGTTCTATTGTCAATATGTTTAACTAGTTGAGCTATGTATTAGTCGACAATATCATTTTAAGATAGAATCAATTTATACTCCATAAACTTTGGAGATTACATTACTTAAAATCTAAAATTAATAATTGTATCCATTAAGCGAATCAATATAGATCATCCATTGTGATTTCGTTTTAAAATCAATAATGCACAAGAGTTTTTAATATTTATGAATTAACATAATACTAGAATGAAAATGGGTAGCTAACAATTTTTCATTTGAGTGAACTTTTAGCATCTTTCTCTATTCTTCTTGACGTATTTATAAACATTATAGAACCACTTTTTTAATTTCCATTTGCATAAATTTTCTTAAAAAAATAATTGTATTTAAGCGATTTTGACATGATTTTAAATGAAATTAATGAAAATAGTTTTTACTTAAAAAAAAAAGGGAAATTGATATAACTATCATTCAAAGTTTTGAGGACTTTTTCTAGAAATAATGTTATTTTAATAAATAATGATAAAAATAGAGTTTGATTAAAAATATTGACAAAAGCAGGGTAGCAAAATTGTAGACGGGGTCCACAATTTTCACCCGTTCTTAAAATTGTGGATCAGGTCCATGATTTACTCAAGAGGGTCCAAGTGGGTCAGCAAAATCGTGACATGAACAAAATGAGCGCAGTTGTGGCGGGTTGACAAAGACATTTGAGTAAAATCGTGGACTGAGTCTACGATTTGCGTGCCATGTGAACTAATTTGATGAAATCATGGACGATTTTCTCACCTGTTTTTTAAAATACTTTTATTTCTATCTTATTTTTGTCATTATTTATTAAAATAACATTATTTAAAAAAAAGTCCCAAGTTTTGATTCATAAAACCCAAAAATTTAGAAATATAAATAGTTTTTTTCCATATTATTTTTATTTTTAAAGCACAACTTTCTCATGTGTTTTTTTTTTTTCCTCCCTCACTTCCATGCCCAACTAGTGACCAATAGGATCTCTTAACCAAAACCACTATGCACACCATCCAACAACTTTTCCTATCTTTTCATCCCAAAACACAACAAAAAAAACAAAAACAAAATATAAAATATAAAATCCAACCATCAATTTAAAAACATGTTTATTGTGAATTTGAAATTATTGAAATCACTTTTCAATACAACTTTAATAATTTTAATATCTGATTTTACACTTTTAAACTCATAAATATTATAGAATAAAAATAATTTTAACCATTTTTAATTCTTCTCAAACATGCCATGAATTTTATTAATTTCGAATTAATAATAAAAAAATTAATTAACATATGAAAGAGGATGTGTATGTATATGTTCCAAATATATTTTTTAATCTGAAAGTTTAACTGACATGAGGATGTATTAGCAATTAAGAGGATTATAGTTCAAATTTTCATACCCTATTTTATTTATTTAAAATATTATTTCTAAATATAGTAAAATGAGTCAACCGATTTACAAATATAACAAATGTCATATTAATATAACAAATGTCACATTTAATAATAGTTACTTAAAAAAATATGCTCTTAATCTTGAGCGAAGGCAAATATTACTCTCTTTTTAACAATAGGTTTTTCATGCTTCTTTTTCCTTCATCTTCTTCAATCTCTCTCATTTTCCTCCAATTTTGTTCTCTCTTCCATTCTCAATTAGCCACCAAAACAAAAGCATCTCTGAACCAAAATCGGAGTAACATCAAAAGCGTAAAGAACAATTCCCTAAAAAAAAAACCCATTAAAACCCTCTTTCTTCTTCTTCTTCATTCTCTGTTTTCCTCTGTTTCTCCCATGGAAATTTTCTTTCTTCTTCACCCAATTTTTATCCTTTTCTTTCTCCTTTTCTTTCTCTCTATAATCTTTTTCCTATTGAAGCCTAAATTTCTCTGCAACTGTGAAATTTGCCAAGCTTATTTGGCCTCATCTTGGTCCAAAGATTTCTTTAACCTCTGTGATTGGTATTCCCATCTTCTTCGGCAGTCTCCGACGAAGACTATTCACATTCACGTTTTAAGGAACACGATTACGGCCAATCCCGACAACGTGGAATACATTCTCAAGACAAAGTTTGAAAATTACCCAAAAGGGAAAATCTTCTCCTCGATTCTTGGCGATTTTTTGGGCCGTGGGATTTTCAATGTCGATGGGGATTTGTGGCGGTTTCAGAAGAAAATGGCGATTCTCGAGCTTGGTCAGCAGTCGATTAGATCCTACTGCTTTGAAATTGTTTCTCACGAGGTTCATTCTCGGCTTTTGCCGCTTCTTTCGTCGGTTGCCGACGGCGGCGTTGGCGGAGTTTTGGATTTGCAGGACGTGTTTAGGAGATTTGCTTTTGATAGTATTTGTAAGTTTTCGTTTGGGTTGGATCCAATGTGCTTGGAGCTGTCTCTTCCGATGTCGGAATTTGCCGTCGCTTTCGATCTCGCTTCTAAGCTTTCTGCTGAAAGAGCCATGGCGGTCCCGCCGTTGATCTGGAAAATCAAGCGAATGCTCAACTTAGGTACAAAAGAAGAAAAACAAAACGTATTAAAATTCCATAATATTATTAATATTATTATTAATTTATTTTTACCATGTGTGTGGGGTGAAACCTTGAACCCGAGGTCGATTATGTCAATTTAGCTATGTTTATGTTTGAAAATTTTAAAATTTGGAGTTTAACCTTATTTTGCATTCTACTCAATTGTCGGATCATAAATTTTTCCTACCTTTTTTAAAAAATTATTTTTTATTTTTTGTGAGTGATGTACAAAATAAGTAAATCATCGATGCACCCAAGTATTGCTCTTCATAATGATTTTGCATATTTTATCTCAAGAGAAAATATCATTGGTTGCATCTATCTTTGTGCACCCTACTCAAGTGTTCAATCACAAGTTGTCATTGACCATTATATATATATATATATATATATACACATTTTTCTTTTTGTGATTGAAAGAAATGCATGGAAATAGGTACAATCAACGACTACACTAGATATTGCTCTTATATGAATAGTTAGTTAATATTTGTTTGATAGGTTTTCTAACACGAACTAATTAGTGCCAACTTGGTTGTTCAATACGGAAAATGCATCGATGGCCCCATTGATCATATTTTAACTATCTCCTTTTATTTATAAGATTGAAAACTAACACAGTCGTCAACAAATGGGTATCAACATTAAGTAAATGAGGAAATTACATTATATATTTTATATCAAACTACCACTAAATCTTAAAATTGGATTGATAGGTAACATTACGTTTACTTATTTTGTCTTTTCATACATACTCATTGTTGAAAAATAGAACCTATTTATTTATGTTTCTTTTTACAGGTAGTGAGCGGGAATTAAAGAAAGCAATAGAGCTAATAAACATGTTGGCTCATGAAGTAATTCGACAAAGAAGAAAATTAGGATTCTCGACCCACAGGGACCTCCTCTCTCGATTCATGCGAACTGTGTCTGATGAAACTTTCTTACGAGACATTGTTGTTAGCTTTCTTTTAGCCGGCCGCGATACCATTGCCTCGGCCCTCACTAGCTTCTTTTGGGTTCTTTCCACCCATCCTACCGTAGAGTCTGCTATCCAACTCGAGGCCGATCGAGTCATTGGTCCCAACTCGGACCCTACATCCTTCGACCAAATCCGAAACCTCCATTACTTACAAGCTGCTATCTTTGAGTCCATGAGGTTATATCCTCCCATTCAATTTGATTCCAAGTTTTGCCAAAACGACGATGTTTTACCCGACGGGACTTTCGTCCAGCGTGGTACTCGGGTTACTTACCACCCCTATGCTATGGGTCGGGTCAAGCAAATTTGGGGTTCGAACTGCCTCGAGTTCAACCCAGAACGGTGGCTGAAAGATGACATATTTTGCTCTGAAAATCCATTCAAGTACCCAATTTTTCAAGGTGGTTTTCGGTTTTGTTTAGGGAAAGAAATGGCTCTTGCTGAGTTGAAAATTGTAGCACTTTCCCTTATTCGTCGTTTTCAAATCCAACCCACGACACCATGTGTGGCACCACGATTCTCCCCTGGTCTCACTGCAACTTTCTGTAGTGGATTTCAAGTTTTCATCGATAAGAAGAAGAAATCGAACTAACTAAATAAACATTCGAATGTTACTATAGTGCAGATCATCTTGCATGGAGGTATAATTACTATTTTCTATTTACTATGGATAACGTCAGCATCATTTAAAAATGACCACCTTCATGTCCCGCAATTATTTATAAAATGAAGGGTCTACGTGGTTGGTTGAGTTCAAAATTTTCCAGTTCAACAGTGTCTCACGTGTTGAAAAAGGATATTGTTTTTAATATTTCAACCTTCGACAAAAATAGCAAAGAAAATATAATTAAAATATATTTTACTGAAACTTTGTTTTATTATATTATATATACTCATTTGTTTAATTTTATTCTCTTTATGTTGGCTCCTTCCACTTGCGGACGTGTCAAATTCTAACATGAAAGATGGTTCATTGGTACTTGAAGAGATGTTTTCTTTTTCTTTTTCTAATTACATAAAAAATATATTTAAATAATATCAAAATAGATTATTTAAAAAAAAATCGTTCAACATGAAATTGAGAATTCAAACTACATACATTTTAACAGAAAATACACATTTTATATTAATCGTCTTCTTCTCATCTTGACTCAAAGTTCAAAATTAAATAAGTGAAAAGATTGGTCAAATTAATCAATTAAAATGAATTGAGTTAGATTGAATCTTAAATTTGATTTAAAATTTTTCTAATTTGTTAAATTAAATATTAAATTTTTAATTTGAAGAAATAACACGTAATAAATATATCTTTGACATCCTTTTAATGGAGTATAATAAAGTATAGGGTTTGATTAACACTTTTAAAAAGTTATGAATAATTAAGAGTGATATTAACATTTAAGAAAAAAGGGCAAAATATATTTTTCAAAATATTTACTCATAAAGTCACTAATATAATTTTGGTAAAATATTAAAATCATTCCACAATAACATTTAAAGGGGTACGTATGTGTGTATGTTTCAACATATGTATATAGAAAAAGAAGTAAGAAATGCTACATCGTCTTCGTATTATTGTAGTGTTAAAGTTGAAGCTTTTGTTGAATGATAAATTTTGACCGGTCACAAATCATTACATCATTTACTACATTAATGATGAAACAAAAAAGTTATTGAATACGTTCTAAAAAAATATATTAAATGTGACACTAATTGTAAATTGACGTATGCCTCTAATTGTAATGGAAGAATAAATGTGGCATATTCCTATAGTATCATGTGTCTTCACTCTTTACCATGGTCATTTGAGTTCAACTGAGGTAAATTAGATTACATAAAATTTTGACTGTGCGACATGTTTTAAGTTTTGATTTTGAAAAATAGCAAAAAATCAAAATCACCAAAATTATGACAATGTCACGCCATCTTCACGTGCAAGATTTTGGGAGTATACCAAAAATGCCCTTTTAAGGAATTTTGAAAGAAAGTTCATCTAATCACAAGTTGGCCTAAAACCAAAGTCCAAATAGGTTAAAAGACCGGAAACCAATAAAGCTCATTTCTAATGGGCCATATCCATGGCCCAAAACCTAAGCCCAAGCCCACATTACCATAAAGCTTTATAAATATACCAGTTCCCATTAAATAATATAAAAGAACTACAATTAATTGTGCATTACTATTAAAATTAAAATTAAAAACTCACTTCAAACTTAATTTAAATTGAATGAAAATCAAAATTTTGAAATGACGGATCAGATTGAACCATAACTCAAATCTCAAAGATTATTGTAAACTGAAGTGAAAATTATAATTTAAGGGCAACTCTTTTTTTTTTAAAAAAAAAATTAAGAACAATTGCAAATATAACAATAAAACTCAAAGTATTAGCATACATATCACAATGTGATTTGTTTTAGGTATAGCAAACTTTAGATCTAACTTTTGGAGTCTATCGATGATGGATTATATCACTAATAGAAATCTATCCATAGTCTATCATTGATAGGAGTCTATTGACTATAGAGTCTTATAGATTTTATTTTATTTGTATTTATTTAAAAATGTTGCTGTACATAATGTGTAGCCTTTTGAAGAAATTTAACCCTCAAATGAAAATTATAGACTCAAAATATATACGGATAAAAAGGTTAATTTTCCCAAAAATATTAAAAACCACGAAAACTGTGCGTATTTAGAGAGTCTCGTGAAGACAGCAGTCCCGTACAGCCTTACAGATGGAGACTGATGATTAGGGTTCGAATCTCCGTAAACGCACAGTGCTTAATAAATCGAATTGGAAATCGTCTAGGGTTCGAATCTCCATAAGCTTAACAAAATTTGGAATTTCCAAAGCATTACGAAGGAAGGAGAGTGGTAATGGAAGAACTTCAACCTCTAGCAGAACCAACCATTGGCACTAGCTGCAAGAAAGGGAAGAAGAAGCCACCGGCTCGGGAGAAGGAACCACAGAAAAGAGGTAAGAAGAAGGAAGCAGGGGCTACTACTTCAGTCAACGAAGACCAAGCTACTGGTCGATTAGATGGCCCCAAGGTTACGGTTTCAGAGTTTGATCATTGTGTTGAAAATCATTTTAAAGCCATGGATACAATTGTCGAGCTCTGTGGTGAGGCAGAGGATGGGGATGGCGGAATTGATGAAAGTGACATTCAGCGCTTTTCATCATCCACAATTTTCTTGAGGTATACAATGGCTGCATGTTAGCAATTCTGTAATGCTTGTCTAACTGCTGAAGATTTTGTGGTTTGTGCTTGGCATGCAATGTATTGAATATCGTGTAATATTTCTCCTGTATTGCATGTTACTGCTGCGAAGTGAATTTCTACTTAATTGTTTTCGAAATTTACTTAATCAGGGAATGGAGGTTCTACAATTATGAGCCGAAAACTATCAAGTTTGCTACCGGTTCGAGAGGCCCTGAGGGTAAGGATGCTGACATCACAATCAACTTACCACAGTTTTCTTCTGCAGCTGTTCTAAAGGTGCTGGATTGTAGGCATGTTTAACATTCTGGTCTAATTATATTTCCCGCTGCTTGGTTTGTTTTTCCTTGTTTCCCTTCCCCCACTGTTTTCTTCTTTTTAGGTGATGAACTGAAACTCTCATGCAGCATTAAGAATTAACATAGGTTTTTATTAAATACGCAGAATGGATCACCGCCTGGAGCCACTACATCTCTGGACTTCCGGTATGGTGTTTTTTTTTTTTTTTTTTTTTTGGAAATTATGGTTTTTGTTGGTACCATCCTTAGAATATAAGGAAGGAACAAACTCTGTATTGAGTGTCAAGGTCGTCCGGTTTAACACTTGTGTAATGGATACATAATGACCTGTCTCCAAGGTATGTTTAGGAATTTGTATGTCCAATCTAATGTATAAATACTTTAAAAAGACTGCATACCATGGAAATTTGTTATTTCGCTCTTGCCAGTAGGTATCCTTCCCTCAAGACATTTATGAGTGGAGCTTTCTGCCCATCATGTAATTAAAATACGTAATGTTACTTATGGTACTACTTTGTTTTTGATTGCTTCTGCTGTTAGTTTATATTAGTTTCCATTTGGGATAGTGTTGCCAGTTGTGTATGAATTGAAGATACTATTTTTTGGTGTCCGGTGTAATTGTATCTTCCACCAACTATCTTCCACACTTGATGTGTACATTCAGTCAATCATTTTTATTGATTTTTTGACAGAAACTTTGTTATGCATGTCGGTGGGCCTGTTTGGGCCTTAGATTGGTGTCCTCAAGTTCATGAAAGGACCGACTCCCATATCAAATGTGAGGTATCCTTCCTCTTCTACTGGTCTTTTTTTTTTGAAGCTACGGACACCTTATAATTTTAACTGTAAAATATTGTTTTATTCATCTTCACTTGTGACTTCCATTTTCATTCACTTAGATAGGCACTGTTTTCCTTTTATTCATACTTTCTCCCTATTTGTAAGTTCTAAAAATATTTGACTCAACTCGTATGACAGTTTATTGCCGTTTCTGCTCATCCACCTGGTTCTTCTTATCACAAGATGGGTATCCCGCTCACTGGAAGAGGTATGGTGCAGATATGGTGTTTAGTGCATGGCACTGAAAGCTATGAACCGACCGATGTAGGAGAGCCACCTTCAGATTTGTCATCTCAACCAAAGAGGCCTAGGGGAAGACCACCTGGGCGCAAGAAAAATGGGGCATCGGGCTTGCCATCTCAACCAAAGAGGCCTAGAGGAAGACCTAAAAAGAAACAAGAAGAATCCAATGATAAGAAGGGTGACGGTTACCAACTTGTTCAGGCTTTTTCTATTGAAAACCCAGCTGGTTCATCCAACTTGCTTGAGACTGATGGTGTCCCCAAAAATTCTGAAAAAATTGTATTACTGGAAAACAGTGTTGAAAGAGAGGGGAGTACCTTACAAGAAGTTTCTACATGCAATTCTGAAGATGAAGTTCCTACGCAGAAGAGAAGAGTGAGAAGAAAAGCTGAGACTAAGAATCATGTTGATGACGTGGGAACGTCATCACTTACAGAGAATCAAGAAGATAGATCCAATGCTATGAATCATGATGCAAATGAGAATGTTATACATGAATATTCTGGGGAAGACAATCTATTATGTAAGAACATTTCAGAGAATGCTGTTTTAGACACTAGCTCAATTGAACTTACTATTCCCGAGAGTGTTGCTTTGCCAAGGGTCGTACTGTGCTTAGCTCACAATGGAAAGGTAGCATGGGATTTGAAATGGAAGCCAACTAATGCGTGTACTGACAATTGCAAGCACCGAATGGGCTACCTTGCTGTCTTGCTGGGCAGTGGATCTCTAGAAGTGTAATCAAACTTCTTTAACTGTCTTAGACATATTTGCTCAGTTACTATATGTTTAATTTTCTTTTTGTCCATTCTTTTCCATAACTTTTTGTTTATTTAATTTATTATTTTTTCTGCGTATATTTAGTTATTCTCTTGGGTTTACTGAGCTTTTCATGCTTGCTTAAGATTTAAAATAAGTTAGATTTGGAAGTATTTTGGATAATCTCCTCGACGTTTCCTTTTGAGAACAGTTAAAAGTTGTGTTGAATATGACCCAGACTTTTACTGCTAAACCAAGAATCGGTTTCCATGGAATTGCTATCATAGTGGCTCTGGTTTTTTGACATTACTTGTTTGCTAGGATGAATCACGTTTTATTTGAGCATGCCGTAGCATAAAAACTACTTTTGAAGCATGTAGTTTTTGAAGAAATTATATAAATACAATTACACTGCCTACAATCTACAAAGTTTCTGGTGAATGAAAAAAATGAAGGCTGCAATTGATTTAACCTACATGATGATGATGAGCACCACATAGAAGGTTTTATAACAAAATTATAGCCCTCAAAGTGCTTGTGTTATCATAGTTTAATTTGCTGTTCTTGATCCTCGGTTGTTCTAAGGTTTTGACTTTAATGTTTACTATGTGCCTCCAATGATTTACAATATTGGTTCCTGCACTATATGATTGATCATATGAACTAATTGCAGCTGGGAGGTTCCTTTTCCCCATGCAGTGAAGGCCATCTATTCTAAATTCAATGGGGAGGGTACAGATCCTCGCTTTGTGAAGTTGAAGCCTGTCTTCAGATGCTCGATGTTGAAAACTGCAAATGCGCAGAGGTATCCGGTGTTTATTTTTAATATATTGACATGACAACTCTTCAAGTTTTACCCGATGCTGTTTTCTGAAAACTGAAAAGAAAGCCCAATGTATTCAGTATTGCTAGAAATCGAAGAGTAGAATAGGCTGCCTTAGAGAAGCTAATTAATCTCTGCATAATTGCACGTTAAACCACCATCATGTACGGCCAACCTTCCCTTGTTTCTGATTAAACAATTTTTGTCATCGAGATATCTAACATAAGCTGGAAAATTTTTGAAGTTCTTGGCTTTGCTTGTTGTTAGGAGTGGTATTATGAAATACGTTTAAGACTATTCAGTTCATTCGTGTTGAATCCAGGAATTAATCTTAGGTTCCACGAAATATTGACATTTGGACATTTTTACCCTTTTTCCTTGCTGATCAACCACTCCTGTTCAGTTGTTGATCCCATAAAGAAAAACTATATCATTTTGATTGGATTAAATTTAAGTAATTAAGCAAACTTTTTCATTGATTTTCTTTTTAAATATATTCTGGGTTATTACAGTTGTCATTCTTTTGGTAAAATTGCATCACATGTTAGCTATTTCTAACGAGTTTTTTTCGTTCCTAACTTTCTTTGTTACTGCTAATTCATTGTCCATTGTTGGTGCTGCAGCATCCCTCTGACAGTGGAATGGTCGCTAACACCTCCTTATGATTATCTTCTCGCTGGATGTCATGATGGAACGGTTATTATTTAGTTTCCCTTTTCTTTTATCATTATTCATAGCAAAATAAATAAATAAATAACATTCTAAATGAGTGGTTCTTGCATTTAGGAAGTATTAGTTCTTTATTTGGTTTCAGAAATTTCTAGAACTGCTTACTCGTTCTTTTAATGAAATGTTATTGGGAGCATGAGAAAATTGAAGTTTGTGATGATTTCTCTTCCAATGATACAAGTTTTAAATTTTTTCTTACTTTTGTTCGTCATTGATACAACTTTTTTACTGACACAATTCCTGATCCAGTGTTGGGTGGTCCTGTCTCTTGTTGTTTTGAATTTTAATTTTATGATGACTAAAACATAGTTCATCCATTCAGGTCGCATTGTGGAAGTTTTCTGCAAATAGTACCTGTGAAGGTTGTTTTACTTCTCTGAACTTGTGTTTCTAATTCCTTCTCTTGTTTGTATTTTAAGTGTGGTAATCATTCTCTTCTTATTTTCTTCAGATACGAGGCCTTTACTTCGTTTTAGTGCAGATACAGTTCCAATAAGAGCGGTTGCATGGGCACCAAGTGAAAGGTTTGTAGTGGAGTTCAAGTTGAACTTATTTAACTTCATATACGACTGGACTATTAACTATGAAATAGGTTGTCCAGTAAAAATAGTTGAGGTGCACCCAGACAATCTTGGATATAAAAAACACTCTACTGTTAGATGAGCAGCCTAAAATTTATTTTATTAGAAGTTCTTTACTTTCAGGTTGAAATTATAAATATACATATATTTTCTTATTATGTGCAGCGGTCCTGAAAGTGCAAATGTGATACTTACTGCTGGTCATGGAGGTTTAAAATTTTGGGACCTAAGGTTGGTGGAGTTATTTATTTTACTTTAATTATCATTATTATTATTTTTGGATTATATATGAAGCCAAGTTTTCATTTATACGAGATGAAAGAAATATAAAAGGGCATAGAAGAAAGTCCCAACTGGACAAGGTGACACGAACTATACTAAAAGGGCATCTTACCCAAAAAAATAGCACCTAGTGGAGAAAAGCATTGTGTTGATTGATGAGATGGAATTACAAAAAAGAGGGGGGAAAAGCTCCTTTCCAAGAAATTACCAAAATCATTTCTAATCGGCAATTAGAGAAGATAAGACATAATTGTGGAAGTCCAGATAACTTTTATACCATGATAAGGCCATAAACGATAATGAATAGAAAAAGCTATCAAAGCATCTTTTTTATCCTCGAAAATGCGGTTTACTCCATTCCTTCAATGTGGACCATAGGAAGACTCTCTAATGAAATTTTCTCTTTAGATTGTAGGAATTTTTCATTATTTCATTTATTCTGTGCTCATCGCATTTGTTTAAAACTTTTTGGTTTTCAGTTCACATTATATTGTTTCATTTCAACTCAGTGGCAATCTGATATTAATCATTATAATATTATATCAGAGATCCTTTCCGTCCCTTGTGGGACCTTCATCCGGCACCGAGGATCATATATAGTCTGGATTGGCTTCCTAGTCCTAGGTACATATTTTATCTTCATAGAATGAAGATTAGGCACGTTAGTGTATTGTGTTACTAACTGTCTTTTATTTACAATGACCCTATTCTGGTTAGATGCGTTTTCTTATCCTTTGATGATGGAACATTGAGACTTCTCAGTTTGCTAAAGGCTGCATATGATGTTCCAGTAACTGGTCAACCCTTTACAGCGATAAAACAAAAAGGGCTACACACTTACTTTTGTTCATCATATGCCATCTGGAGTATTCAAGTGTCGAGGCAGACAGGTATATCTGTAATTCATGGTTTGTTAGCTTTAGTTTACTAGCGACCTAATTTATAACATCAACCACTGTGATATTGGTTTTCCATTTGCCACTGAATTGTTTTACGTTTACTGCTATCATCAGTGGTCTCTACAGCTCTAGTGGTAGAGCGTTAGTCTTGTAAACTGAAAATTTGTTTATATTGGAATCTTTCTCCCGATTATTTATGTTTCTTCAGGTCATTAAACAAATTAAAAACACATTCTCTTTTGTGTGGTTATATGCTTGTCTTCATTTAATTTTCAGCCGTGTGGAAATAAGCAACAATTGTATCACATTATGTCTGAATTCAGAAAGCAATTTCACCCCGAAATACCAAACGGGGGATTTGTGGATCGTAGTTCTTTCGGTTTCTATACAAACAATTTTTTTGGTCAAGATGTAGAAGCCTTTTTGGGTTACTCTGTCGATTTTAACATCCAATTTGGTTTTACTTTTAGTTTTTAAATTTCAACACAATCAAATGAAATATTTGATCATTATCATGTACATTTAAGCTATAGCAACTGATTATTTCAGGCATGGTTGCATACTGCGGTGCTGATGGAGCTGTTGTACGTTTCCAGGTAAGTTCAACTTGCACAGTAGATTTTGCTATGGAGGTGAAAGTTTGCCTCTTCAGCACTTGCCAGTGCCATTTATTTGGTCTCGGTTTCTTTATTTTTTTTATTATTTTTTTTATCTTAGCTTATAATTCTGTTACTTTAACCTACTTTCTTTATTGCTGAGTATTTATATATAATAAATTACTTTTCCATTGAAGAGAAAATTACATACAGCAGGGGTCTAGACAAGATCTAAGTGATGGTTTCGACAATCCCTCTTGTTATTATTAAAATAAGGTGTATTGTTACAAAAAGATTAAGGAAGGGAATTCCGTGAAGAAACCAGGAATCTGGCTTCTACCCAAAAATATGCTTCTTTGGTTTGTATTTAAGCATGAGATTGGAATATATCCAGTTAAAACCTATCAAATCTATGGGTTTCCAGGGTGACAGAGTACAGATACATAAAATTATTTGATCAATTGAAAATTCTCAATTCTTTCTTTGATAAAGAGTTATTGTACCATAAAAATTAGTTTTGACAGTTGAAATAGATAAATACCTGATGAGTTCTTATATGCTTTTTTCCCTTTATGCACCACAGATGGAGTTCAAAGATAATTGTACATTGAACACACTTTCATTTATTTGCATTGGTCTCTATAAATCATGCCTTGAATTATCATTTCATTATTTGTTTTATCATGTTCAATTTATCAGCTTACTACAAAAGCAGCGGACAAAGAGAATTCACGCCATCGCACCCCACATTATATATGCGAATACTTAACCGAGGAGGAATCAATTATTACACTCCACACTCCAGCAGCAAATGTGCCATTCTCTTTGAAGAAGCTGTCCAACAAATCTGAACATCCATTGTCCATGCGAGCTATTTTATCTGATTCGGTACAGTCAAATGAAGGAAATCATAAAACTGCCACAGCTCCAGCATTGGAAAATGAATCAACTCTTTGCTCGGATGTCGATGTCGGTGTTGAATCTGGATCTGAGGATACAATGATGTCCATCAAGAAGAAAAACCAAACTCAATCAAAGTGCAAGAAGAAGAGAGTTGAGAACCAAGAATTGGAATGTAGCAATGAGCCTAATGATGATGCACAGATGGACGCTGACGTAGATGCACAGACGGATGCTGACGTAGTGCCTGGTTCGGGGGATCGCTTTGAAAGTCTCCCTCCCAAATCAGTTGCAATGCATAGAGTGAGATGGAACATGAACATAGGGAGTGAAAGATGGTTGTGCTATGGCGGAGCAGCTGGAATTCTACGCTGTCAGGAGATTGTGCTGTCTGCCCTCGATATGAAGTTGATGAAGAAAAAATGAAATTTATTTGAAAAAATGGATTTGCAAAAATGTTTATGTGCAGCTCATTTTCTCGCTTGAAGTGACTCGTGCTCTTGCTCTATTCTTTGTACAGTTATAAGACCAGGGAAGCCATTTCAAATTGCAATAGTTGTTATCGCCATCGAGCCACGGCGCCTTAATCCTCGAGGGGCTAAATTATGGGAGCAGGCTAAAGGAAGAAAAGAGCATGACCTTAGGATAGGATAACTGAAGATTTGGTTTTGGATTCAGTCCAAATGGACCGGGCAACAAAGAGACAAGGTAAAATAAACTGCATCTTTTAGCCAATTGTGTATTCTAAAATAACCGACATGGCGCTGCCTCCTTAGCTTATAGGAGTTGGGCTTAGAACTTCGTGAGGCAGTTCGGCTAGAAGATCAAATAAGGCTGCTGATTACCTTATAAGGGGATGGGGTTTGTTTCATCTTAGGGACTTTATTTTTCACATTCAATCTGTTTTTAACACTTTTGTAATGTAAATGAACTTTTAATTATTGTTTCCCTCCTAAACTTTTTATCCGTACGCATAATCTTATGAGTGTTCACAAATTTGCAGTGAAATAATCTTCTTGAATAGGGAGATCATTGAATTCCATTCAAATAAGAGGATGTCCAAAAAAATCACTGTTGTAAACTCAATACATACGCCCATTTTTACGTACTTGAATGTGTTTTATAATTTTCTATTTATTTTTCAGGGAATGGAGTATTGAACCCAACTTTAGAGAAGGAGGTTTGAATTTCCGAACCACCCTTTGTTGCATAATTAAAAGAAAAAATTGTCATATTTGCAAAATTCCAAGCTGTTGTCATTTTTTTATTTTTATTTTTGTAAGCTATAATCACAAATATATATATATATATATATATATATATCCAAATAAAATTTACAGTATTTACTTATTTTTTTTCCTCCCGAAATTTGGCCAACAAACTTATCTTAGGGAACAAAAAAAAAAATCTAAATCCAAATAGTTATGATTATATGAAATTGATTAATTAAATGTAATCAGATTCCCCCATTTTCCTCTAAATCCTAACTATAATCTTAAAACTCACTTCCTCTCTTCTACTTATATAATTCATAACTAACCAAATACCAAACACAATTTTACAATTCTCTCAAAATATGAATTACAAAATGCTCAAACTACCTTTAATTCTCACATTCATATTCCTCTTCGCGGCCGTCGTCTCTTCAACCCATGTTGACAGACAGGTAAAAAAAAACACCCCACCGCCGCCTCTCACAGCGGCTTCTGCCATCCTCTGACCACCGTCATTTTTTTTTAATTATAATATTTTTTACACAGGCGTATGTTGTGTACATGGGAGCATTGCCAAAATTGGAGAGCCATGAAGTTCTGGCAGATCATCATCATAGCCTCCTTGCTAATGCTGTTGGAGAGTAATTAATTATTTCCCAAAGAAAAAAAAAATAGTTCTTGTTATTTATATTTTTGTGATAGTTTTTGTTTATTTTGGGAGAAATTTGGGTAAATTTTTTATTGACTTTTTATTTTTCCCCATTGAATGGGTTTTTAGTGAAGAATTGGCTAGAAAAGCAAAGATTTATAGCTATGGAAGGAGCTTCAATGGATTTGCTGCAAGGCTCTTGCCCCATGAAGCCAACAAACTAGCAAGTTCGTCTAAATTTATTTATTTCATGAGTTATTTTTTTCTCTCTTTTGAAATATTTTAAGTGATCATTTCGTTTTTTATTTATAAATATACTCTCTAATCTCAATTTCTTTATGAGGATAAAAAATTTATATGTTTTATTATGTTAAAAAAAAGAGATTTTAAAATATACGATTTTTAAATAATATAATGATTTGGAAAACACATCTAAAAGAAAGAAAAAAAAAACACATTCTAATCAATTACAAATTTAACTCACTAGAAAACCAGGGATAGTATAGTTTTGAAAATATTTCGTTTTATTTTAAACTTCGGAAATAAATTAAGATGTAAATAGAAAATAATATTGGACCAAATGCAATGCAGAGGAGAAAAGTGTGGTGTCAGTATTTAGGAGCAAAACGAGGAAACTACGTACAACAAGATCATGGGATTTTTTGGGGCTGTCGGAGGCGGCGAGCCGACAGAACGCCGCCGCAGAATCCGACATAATCGTGGGATTGTTGGATTCAGGGATATGGATGGAGGGTCCAAGTTTTAAAGATGATGGCTATGGCGAAATTCCTTCTAAGTGGAAAGGCAAGTGTGTCACTGGCCATAATTTCACTGCCTGTAACAGGTCTCACTCTCTCTTACTTCTTTTCTACCCTTTCTTTTTCACTAAATTATACAAAATACTCTTAAATTTTGTATTTTATGTCAAAAATATCTTTAAATTTGTAGAAGTTCATTTAAAATTGGATAGAAACCATTAATATTTTGTGTAAAATATTCCTGAACTTAAAGTTTCAAAAATATCATTTTAATTAAAAAAAAAAAAAGTTAAAAAATACCTGAATAGAAAACTACAAAGGTATTTTTGAAAAAGTTTAAAATTTTTGGATATTTTTGAAAGTTTTTGAAAGTTCAAAGGGTATTTTTTACAAAGTGCGAAATTTTTTATAATTTAAGTTTTTTTTAATAATTTTTTTGTTTTTCTTTTTTTGAAAATTTGAAATTCTCTCCATCAGGATAGTAACTTGAGAATACAAATAAAAAGGGTAAAATAGTAATTTGATGACCTTGTAAAATTGATCGAAACTGCAGGAAAGTGATCGGCGCGAGGTTCTTCAACCTTGAAGAAATAGACGACTCCATCAACCAAAGCCCCGCCGACGAGATCGGTCACGGCTCCCACACCGCCTCCACAGTCGCCGGAGCCGCCGTCGACGGTGCCAGTCTCTATGGCGTCGCCGGAGGAACCGCGCGCGGTGGCGTATGGTGGCGAGAATCGCAATGTACAAAGTGTGCTGGATCTCAGGGTGCAGCGACATGGACCTGCTAGCCGGATTCGACCACGCAATCGCCGACGGAGTTGACATCATATCGGTGTCGATCGGCGGCGAGGCGACGGAATTCTTGGAAGATCCGATCGCGATCGGGTCGTTTCACGCAATGGAGAAAGGAATATTGACGAGTTGCTCCGCCGGAAACAGCGGGCCAGATTTAAAGACGGTGGAGAACGTGGCGCCGTGGATAATGACGGTGGCGGCTTCTACGATTGATAGGGATTTCAGTACCATCGTCAAGTTGGGTAACAATAAGAAATTCTCTGTAAGTTTATTTATTATAATTATTTTTGAAGTATTTAAAAAATTGTGGGACATATTTATATAGGTAAAAAGTTTTGTATACTAATTATAGGGATTATCAGTGAACACATTTTCTCCAAAGAAGCAAATGTACCCTCTAATCTCCGGATCAAATGCAGCATTACCTAATCAAACCTCTCTCGATCCAAGGTAATTAATTCACCCTAATTTTCTTTTCTTTTCTTTTCTTTTTATGCTTATAAATACGTAAACTTTTATAATTTCAAATTTCGTGACTAAGTGTTCATGTTGTATATATAATATATTTCACAATAAAGACTAAATTACTACAAATTTGAATACCTACAAAAAAAAAAATAAAAAAAAAAAAATTGATAATTGATGATTAATTTGATGGTGCAGCTAGTGTGATTACGGGAGTCTTGATGAGAAAAAAGTGAAAGGAAAAATAGTGTATTGTTTGGGATCAGAATATCAAGAATACACCATTTCTGAGCTTGGGGGCATAGGTGTAATTTCTAATCTTATGGGCACTACTGAAATTGCTATTACCACTCCTATTCCTTCCACTCATCTTTCTTCTCTCAATTCTGACTTTGTTAATGCCTACATCAACTCCACCAAGTAAATTCACTATTCTTCTTCTTCTTTTTTTTTTTTTTTTTTCTCTTTATTAATATTATTTCCTATTATTCTTTTTTTTTTTTTTTATAATTATTACTAATTTCATTTTTTATATATATAATTATTGATAAATAGAAACCCTGAAGCTGTCATATACAAAACCACCACAAGGAAGGTTGATGCTCCGTTTTTGGCTTACTTTTCTTCTAGAGGTCCTCAAACGATTGCTCCCCATATTCTTAAGGTAATTTTTTTAGTCTCTACATTTTTCATTTTTATTTTTACATACATTTTCAAAATCTTTTTTTTTTTTTTTTTTTTTTTTTTTTAGTTCTTGATAATCATTAGGCTTTTCGTATTTCTTTATTTTGTTAATTATTTTTTAGGAGTTGTTTTTGTTTTTATATTTTGGCCAATAATTTAAATGTTTAATTATGAAAAATGAAAATCATGTTAAATAAGTTTTAACTAAAAAAACAAGCCCACTTATTTTTAATTTTTTTTTAAAAAAATAGTGCTTTATTTTTTCTTTTTAAATGTGGTATAAATTTGTAAAAGGTTTTTATTGTGTATATTGTTTGTATTAAAATTTTACAAAAAAAATACCAAAGTGGAAAGTAGTCAGTCTAATTTTAATTTTTTTTTTAAATTGTAAGTATAACAAAGTCTATCATCTATCACTAATAGACTATTAAAACTATTATAGTGATAGATCACCTAGATGTCTACTTTGAATCTAATCGCTATATTTACAACAAATTTTTTTTTTTTTTTTTTTTGAATAGTATAAGCCCTTTTTTAGATTTTAATATTATTTTAGTTTGGTCATAATCCTTAAAAAAACATCCCGTTTGAGCTCATCTACTTTTATTTTATTTCTTTTGATTAAAATTTTTGCACACTCCATTCATATTCACTATTTTTTTAAAAAAAGATGTATAAAATTAGAATTGATCCAAAAAATATATATTTAAACCTCGAAACCCATTTATATATTCTTTTTAACATAAAAATTTTAATTTTAATTAGGGAAATTATTTTAAATAAAAAAATAATGAAAAAATATTTACTATTATTTCAAATAGTACATATTAGGATGAGTAAACTTTGTCATTTTGCTATATTTGTAAATAGTTTTATTATTTTATTATTTATGAAAAAACCCCTTTTAATTAACCTTTATATTTTCACATGAAAAAAAAAAACACAGCCCGACATTACAGCACCTGGGATGAACATTTTAGCAGCATTCTCAAAATTGGCTTCAATTCCGAGCGACAGACATTCCCTTTTTAACCTTCTTTCTGGTACTTCTATGGCTTGTCCCCACGCCGCCGCTGCCGCCGCCTATCTCAAAACCTTCCACCCCACTTGGTCCCCCGCCGCCATCAAGTCCGCCCTTATGACCACCGGTAACCCTCCCTTTCTTTCCTCTTTCCTTTTCTTTTCTATTTTGCTCTTCATTAATTATATTATATAATATAATAAGGTTCATTATTTTTTTTTTTAAAAAAAAAGTTAAATTACAAGCTACAATTTAACTCTTAATTGTCTTTAAAAATCAAAAATTAAGTCTTAAAACTTCCTAAATAGCCACGATATAGAGACTAAATTCTAATTATAAATTATAAAAATTAAATTCTTTTCAAACTATTAAAATTAATTTGAAATTTAACTTAAAAAATACTTTAAATTTTGACATTTCTCTTAAGAAAATCCCTAAATTTTTTAAAATTATAATATTACGTCTAATCTTTCCTATGACAAGTCAAAAGTCAACTACTCACTTTTATGGTAGAAATCTTTTATAATTTTAAATGAAATTTGAGTTCCAAATTAGAGTGATAGTGATTCTTAGATAATATAGACTCCTTTTGGATTCTAAAATCTTAATTACCTACATTATTTGAGCTCATATAATTCTAATTTATTTCTTAACTATTTAAATAAATATATTATAATAATACTCTTTATATTAATATATTTTGTCACATCTATTTTTAAAATTTAATTGATTCAATATTTTAATAACAATTATTTTTCTTAAACTTTTATTAAATAACTTAGATTAAATAAAATTAGTCAAAATTCAAATTAAATAAAAGTTTTAAAAATATATTATAATAAATTATAAATTAATTATCAATATAAAAATAATTAGAATAATAAGATTAATTTATCAAATATCATAACTAATTTTTTTAATTTAAAATTAAATTTATCAAACACTATTCTATTTCTTGTTTTAAGTCAATCGGTAATTTAAAATAAAATGGTATAATTTTTTCGTTTTGCAATCTTTCTTAAAGTGAGGGTAATATTGAAAATTTGAAATTATAAAGTTTATACATACACACACATATATATAGAACTCACCTTCTGAGAATTTTGCAGCAACGCCATTAAAGATCGGAGATAATTTGGACGCGATCGGCAGCGGCGCCGGCCAAATTAATCCGACCAAAGCGGTGCATCCAGGCCTTATTTACGACCTCTCTCGCACCTCTTACCTCTCTTTCCTCTGCTCCAACAAACGCTACTCCGGCACTGCCCTCGCCGTCCTCACCGGAGAAGCCTCTTTTAACTGCTCAACCGTCCCGCTAGCCACCGGCTCCGACGCCCTCAACTACCCTTCCATGTACGTCCCCCTCGACAACAACGCCACCTCTGTCTCCGCCGTCTTCCACCGAACCGTCACCCACGTCGGCTTCGGCCCATCGACGTACAAGTCGAAGGTCAAATCGCCGGCGGGTTTGTCGGTGAGAGTCTCGCCGGAGACTCTGAAGTTCGATCGGGCATACGAAAAACGGTCGTTTAAGGTGGTGGTGGCAGGGGCGGTGACGGCGGTCGGGGAGGCTCAGTTGACGGCTTCACTTGAATGGGATGATTCTAAGCATAATGTTAGGAGCCCGATTTTGGTGTTTAAGGTTTAATTTAATTTGTTTACATTTGCTTTATTTATTTTGGGTTATTGTTGGTCTTAGCGAGTAATTAGTTGTTTTGTTAGATGATTTTATGTGTTTTTGTTTAATTATTTTTTTATTTCCTACTTTTTGTTTGGATAAGATTATTTTTAAATTTTTAATTGTTATTTTAAATTGATATCCTATGAACTTTCCAAACTTCAATGAACCACCAAATATTAATTTTGGAACTCATTGTAAAAATATATATTTTGTTTTATGTTTCAAATAAAAAGTAGAATACAAATTTTGTTCAAAATTGAAAAGCTTTGTAAAAGTACCATATAAGTTCATGCTAGTTTCGAAAACATAAAGACTTGTGATTTTCTTTCATTTTAAAAGAAAAACGAAAAAAAAAAATGATCTGTACAAACCCTAAGAAAATGTTTGGGACAAAGAGTAAAAATATTCATAAAAATATTTAAAACCTACATTAGTAATTTTTTGTTAATTTTTATTAGATTTTGTTCATTTTCATATGATATAATATAATAGAAATGTGAATTCATATTGATAAGCCTTTAAGCCTTTAAATATAAAAATTGTTGATAGTCAAACATATTAACAAACATTTTAAAACCGCGTTTACGTCCAGTGAACTTATAAATAAAAGAAGCAAAAACTCCACGTTAATAAAATGTAGGAAAAAGGTGTCTTAAAATAACGTAAAATTTTATGATAGCTATTTCATTTTTTTTGTTCTTTCAAAAAATATTTGAGTTCATAATAAATATTTTTAGTAATTTTCAAAACGTCCCTTAAAAAATAATAATAAAACAAGAGATTAGTATATAAAAATAATATTCTATATATTTGATTACTATTTCATTTTTAATTCTTAAAAATTAAGCTAGTAAACAACACTTCTCCACACAATTTTTTTCCTCTACTATTACTAATATTTTAATAAACGGAACCAAATTAAAAAAATAGATAACAAAACAAAAAATTAAAATTGAAACTATACTTATAGACTTAATTTTCATAAACTAAAAAAAGAAAAAAAAGAAATCAAACAAGACTTCAAAAACTATTTTTAAAAAATTTGTTTCTACTTTTAATATTCAACTAAAAATTGAAGTGTCAATCAGAGGAAAAAAAACAAAACAATCATAAATTTTAAAAAGAAAAAATTAAAAGCAAGATGGCTACCAAACCGAATTCAAATTTGCTATAAAATTGGAAAAGAAAAGATGGGCAAAAGTCTTAGGATAACTATAATTTGTATGAAGTAATCCTATTCAAGTTTTCAGAAAAAAAAAAACAGTAAGATTTTCATTTGGCTACCTCTAGATCATTTATTTGTTTCCTGCTTCTTAATGAAGTAGATTAGCAGATCTCCATACTCATCAGAAGATGCATTCTTCTGCTTCACTTTTTTGAAGAACTGTAGCCAACCCAATAAAAGGGTTTTGAAGTAGCCATAGAACATTTAAATACAAAATTCTTACAATCTCCTCCTTCTCCTCCTCTTTGCTTGCTTCCCTACCAAATCCAACTCAAACCTCTTGCAACTAATCAACATCTTATTCCTCAGTACCTCTCTCATTTCATTCAGCAAAACAGGCACGAAAAAAAAATGCTCCGATGCCTAAATTTCCTTCCCCATCACTGCCAAACCCAGCAGCAAGATCTCGACCCGCTCTGAGCTCTGCAAATGCACAAGGAACGCCTCAACAAGAAAGCTGAAGTGAAATTCAGAACTTTGGTTACGTCTCACTGCTCTGTGATTGCCTCTGGCAACAAAAGACAATGAAATACAGGACTTTAACACATAAGGTTGATGTGTCGACGATGACGACAAACGGTTGCCCAACTTCCTGGCCATATAGATCAGGAATGCATACGGAACTGACGGGTGTAAAGGTTCTTTAATTTTGTTAGTTCTTTTCTCCTCCTCCTGGCCTCAGTTGCAGCCATTGCATCTATGGTTTTCTTACAGGGGACTATCTCTGGTTCATGCCTTCTTTCTGCAAAATCACACAAGTCATCACAAGTTCTTGATGACAGACCGTGATCATCTTCGCTCCGGTTATTTTGTTGGACAGCGGAACTGGGTTCAATACGTTCAAGTCTTACAGGAGAAAGCACTTTTCTAACTGGAGCTCTTGTGTTGGTATCAAATCCGTCCACAGCTACTCCAACTGTGTTCTCAGTATGATCCTTTGGATTTGAAGCTTCGTTTAAATTAGGAGATTCATTCAAGTCAGGAGCTTCGTGTTCTTCTTCAGCTGAGGGCAAAGAAGAATGTCTGCTTTCTGCATGCACAACCTTTGAAGAATTAGCACTGTTTTGGGATTTCGAACAAATATCCTCTAGATTATTTCCAGCGGGAAACCAGACTTGAGGACTCTGTTGGTTCCTAAAATCATGATGAGGCAACAACCAAGAACAAGGTGGTACTATACACAAGGGTGTTCTCGGGCCAGTGACGTTCGTAAAGTTTTCTTGTACATGGGAAGAGCCAGACACAGAAACATTATTATTAGCAGGCAAATTAATACTTGACGGGACGACGAGGACATTGGGTAGTTCATGATAAGGACTTGTAGGTTGAACCACAGATGGCCAGAAATACGGAACACGACTAAACAAGAAAAGAGGGTAGTTGGTAGGTAAAGGAGGCATCTGAACATGAGATGTTCTATTGTTTCCTGGGATCTCCTCCACCTTCGGCTTTACTGCTTCAGCCAACTAGACACAAACGAGGGAGCAAGTGAATTTGTTGGGAGATATGGTAAGACCATGACCACACACACACTTCTTAAATGCAACCCGATCCTACCTGTTCTTTTAATTCCTTGTTAGTAGTCTCCAGAGATTGATACTCTTTCAGGGCCAACTCCTTTTCCTTGATTGTTGAAAGATCACAAGATGAAAGGTAAATAACGATTATGACAAACAGAAAAGTTAAAGAATATAAAGGGGTCCTTCTTCTGGTGTTTGGGGTGCGGTGGGGTAGGTGGGGTGGGGTCGAAGAAGAAAATAGAATCATTTTCGGGGATGCCTACCCTCTTTAAATTTTCATTTTCCCATGCTAGATCAGCAGCTTTTCTGGTCAACTCCTCGCACAGAGCCTGCATAATAACCATCCAAGATGAACTATTACATGCAAACATAATTTGAATAAAGCAAAAAAAAAATAATTTGAAAAAAGCAACGATGTAACAGGACTCTCTAATTTCTTTTGATGAAAAATGATAACTTAAAATTTAGCTCATCACCAAGGATAATACACAGAAAGATATCCAATCAACCAATTCATTTATGGAGGCTTTGATCACTTGTAAAGCAATGATTCAGAATAATTTTATAGCTAATACTTTCTTTGTAATAAATTAAATCATAACAGCACACTTAACTGACATTGTTAACCCTTTCTTGATGGTGTCGAAGAATAAAAACACCTGGTATTTTCTTTCCCTAGACCAAGTAAGGATGTTAATCTCCCTTGAACTTGTTACTGAGGATTAAAGTTGGACTGTGAAGAAGCCGACACCAGTTACATTGCACTGACAATATGAGTATGGTGTACGGTTAATCACAAAAATAACTTCCAAAAGTATAGCAATCAAGTTGAAAAACAAATAACTTCCAACGGTATAGCAATCAAGTAAAAAAAAAAAAAAAGTGTTAATTTTGACTAACATTTTTATTAATTATGTTTAGAGTAATGTTGTATTTTTGGTTCGGAGCCTAAATCTCCTCTCTACCGCGACTATACAAGTAGCAAAAGACATTCACAGATGGTTTTAGAGTAAGATGAAGAAATTCACCAAAGAAAAGAATGAAAACAAGAAAGAAGGATTTTCAGTAACCTTCATCTTGGATATTTGCATGATAAAATATCACAATGATATCCTAGACATGTTAATATACAATGCATAATTTGAACAGTGAAACTGAAAAATACATCTCAAAAAGAAATTCTATGAACCTGCCTACGCCGAATTGTCTGCCGGGCTGACTCTCTGTTTGCTAAAATCCGTCGTACTCTCCTTTCTTCCTTTTCAGCCTGAAGAAGAAAGCCGCTTATGAAAAGATTGAAACAAAGTAAGTAAACATGTGTGGGAAGAAGTTAGCAATCATAACCTCAGTTAGATTACGCCTTGATCTCCTGCAGCCAAATAACTGGTAGCTTGTAGTGCATGCAGGACTCACTTTAAATGATTCGGCCTCCTTGTCCGCCTTTATCATCTCTCCGGTTGTTTCCCACTCAGGGTGGGACTGATTAGTACATTCTTTTTCTGATGGCTGATGTCTTACCACCCCTCCATCCTCCTGCTACAAACAAAAAATAGTTTGTAATATACATGAGTGTTCAAGCTAGCTTGAGTACCCAACGTCAGTTCTCATGAGACAATTGCTTGACTTTACTATATTTAGTTGTCAAGAAAATTTGTAGAATATCAAACACCACGTATGGGCAGCATAGTAATACAACTTTACTCGTTTAGCAGTTTGACATAAGTCATAATAACAGAAACCGGGACCTAATTTGGACAACAAATGGGCTTGTAGTAAGACAAGTATAAATCTCAGAGAAACGGGACCTGATTGGGAAAAACGAATGGATATGTTGAAAAGACAAGCCAAGAGCTCCACTTTTCTAGTCGAGTCACCAATAATTTGAAGAGTATAATAATATTTTTTAGGAGAAACTTGAAAGGTTTCATATCCTACAAGTTCTACAAGTTTCATTCGCACTCAAATGTTTTAGAGTCAAGCGAGTTGTCTAATGAGATTAGTCGAGGTGTGCGTAAAGTGACCGAATAAAAAAAGGTAAATGTTTCCACGACTGTTGGAGGAAATTTCTTTTCCAAACCTAATTCACTTTTAATATGCTTTCACGAGTTAGCAAATGGTGTCACTTAAACTAGCAATGGCCCACTACTTGTTTTAGAATCCAAGACAAAAATCTCCACATTCTTAATTCTACTCCAAACTTCTGGGATAAGGATCACCAAATTGAATCCTAGTCCCTAGACTCTAAAGACCAAAGAAGGAGAGAAATGTGAAGTTAACGAACCGTCAGGCAAAAACACATTTGAAAATTACACAGTTTATGTAAACCAAATAGCTTAACATTCCATAGTATTGCCTCAGAAATCATCCAAATTTTCAAAAATAGAATCAGACAAGTGATTGGTCCTCGTTCGATTAACAATGGCTCAGGTAAAAGCACTCCACTCAATTTCCTATACCATTAACGAGTGCAAAATTTAGTTCTCCATCTAAAAAACGCAAAATCAGAAATCCACCCCTCATTTTGAATTTCAGCAAAATCAAAGGACAAAATGCAATCAAAATCTGGCAACAACAAAAGGAAAAAAAAAAGGGAAAAAAAGAGTAAAGAATAACCTCAATCCGAAGGTCCAGATCCGCTCGACTAGGTAAAGAGTCGGCGAAGGCAGAAGTCGGCGACTCGTTCTTAACCTCCTTCCTAGCTCGTTTCCCTTTCCCTTTAATTCCCCATTTGGTTTCGGACGGTTGAGGTCCAGTTTCTCTGACCGCCAAAACCGCCAAACCAGCAAGAGCCTCTGCCGCCTCAATCTCAACCTTGACCATCTGATCCGCCGCCTTGGCCATAGAAGAGGACATGGAGGAGGAAGAAGAAGAAGAACTCAAACCAGAACAAGTGGCCACGTCGGAGCACTTGGAAGAAGAAGCCATGAGAGGAAGAAGAGAGAACCCATAACAGAGGAGAAGAAGAAGAAGAATGAAGAGAGTAAGAGAGTGAAAGAGAAAGAGAGCGCGTGTGGATGATGGTGAAAACTTACGCGCCTCCATGAATCAGTGAAAGCCACGTAATCGATTCGGCGCTCGTAGAAATATTACACGTGGCATCTCAGCCGTACAAGAACGGTAGGCCACGGACCATGGTTTACTGAAAGCGTCGGTGTGTGGCTAGTCGATATAATATCCACGTGGCTTTCTATTTTTTATATTAAATAAAATTGCTTTTTTTAATCGTTTTATATTTATTTGTTTCATTGTGTGTGTGTTTTGGATTACAAGAGTGCCTCTTTTTAGGAAGGGGACGAGATCAAAGCTGCAATATTTGCCACGTGGCAACAAGAGGACCATAAACAATGGAAAGAATTTCTAATACACATTCTTTCATTTTTAGTCTTAGTCTTGTAGTTTCAACAAACATCAATTTTAGAGTTTATTGTTAATTTTTTAAAAAACTTTTTATTATCAATCCCTATAAAATTTAGAAATATATTCACATATTCTATTTTTTTTATGAAAATTATTATTATTTTTATTTTATCAATTTGAATAAAAATTAATTTTGAGAGATTGAATTTGAGATTTATTAAATTACAAAGATTGAAATTGAGCATTTTTAAATGTAAAAACTAAAATTGAACAAGTTCCAAAGTACATAGATTATAATAATATTTTAACCTAAAAAATATCTTTAAACTTTGTCATCGTGTTTCAAAAATACTCTCTAATTTCAAAAGTTACAATCTTACCCCTAAACTTCCATAAATATTTTAAACTCCTCTTAGAAATCATTTAGAATTTCAAACAAAAATCAGCCTTTGAAACGATATGACAATGCCCTAAAATGATATAGTAATCTAAATTTTAGTGCTAGATCAATGATATTTACAAATAAAATAAAATACTTGATCATGTTAATCTAAGGGTATATTTAAAATACATTTTCAAGTGTTTAATTTAAAAAAATAAGTCGTTTTGAAAAAAATTAGAGTGTTTGGTAACCACTCAAAGTAGACTTTGAAGTGTATTTTAAACCGTTTAAATAAAAATAAGTTTTTTGAAAAATAAATTTTTCTTAAGTCAATCCAAACGGACCCTAAGTATAACTCAACTAGTTAAAATGTATATTATTGATTAAAAGATCACACACTTGAATCTTCACCCAAGTCCTAAATAAGAATTTATTGGTCAAAGGAGAAGAAGCTCTAATTTTACATACTAAGATGATGCTCCAATAAGTTCACACTAACACTGATCATCTAACAGAAAATAATGAAGATTGAAGCATTATATTCCAGAACGTTTACATAGCTACATAGCAACATAATTTGGAATGATGATTTAAGGATACAACAACTGGTTTCAAAAGTTGGAACTATCATCAGCATTGAAGGTGTCCTTTGTTGGAGTCCTTGGGGCCGGGAAACCCGCCATTCTCTTCGAGTCCGACGGAGTAGGAGGAGTCCTTGGAGATAGGTTAACAAACTCCAATGCCTGTGCTCGTAGCTCGATCGGGTAGTCAGCAACACACCCGATTCTCGGACCCGCTCCTGTTGTCCATTTGAGTGAAAGTTGATGGCCTAACTGATAAGAGTTTGCTATCTTCTTTGAGTTAATTCTCTGCAATATCGCCTTCTTCGGTACGTCGGCTCTCGGGCTCTTTAGGCCACCAGATAATGTCCTTTTGTATTCTGGTTTGCCTCCAACTTGGGAGACTTGAGCTGATTTTGAGGAACTCTCAACTTCCCTAACTTCCTCAATTGTTTTGACGTCAAGTGCTTCTAGTTTGCTCACAAAATCGGCCTTTGCTCGACCTCCTCCAACCGACTTCAAATCGTCATAGCTTTCAGAATCTTCACTTGCTCGATGTACCTGAAGCACACAAGAACATAACAGAACTTAAAGGACTTCATTTATCAGGTAGGACTAGGAGTAGTTTGTCAGCTTGTTTTGCTGTTTCATAGATGTTAGAGTAGGTGGTTTGTAAGTACCTCGACATCCTTAAGAATCACACCATTTTCCTCGAGGAACTTCAAGAAGATGTCGAGATGGTCATCGGTAGGCTTGTAATGTCCACTATATGCTGAGATTGCCTGAAAAGATCAAAGCTATTGGAGAACGAAATATTCTAGTTAAGCCGACACCACCAACTCCAACGGCCTTGCTTCAATCGCTTTATTCGAAATTCTTTTATTAAAATGTTGATTGTCACACTTACCTTAAGAACTCCATCATCTACCTCTAGCCTCCCAGCAGCCAATGTGGCTCCTCCTGCCAAGAAACTTGAGTGGTGGAAAGCTCCTTTCTTTTTCTGAAACATGATGGCGATGAATCGGTTATGTCCGTCGTTGGTATTCCATTGAAATGGAATTGCACCTCAGGTAATTGAATAAGAAGAAGAGTAAACTATTGAGGACTACATTTCAAGGTTGTATCCTCACCTCACCAGCATAAAGCCTCTTTAAAGTGCTCATTACAAATATCCACTTCGTTCCTTTTGATCCTCTCTTTGTATCAAGGAAATTTCCACTTTGTTTATGGACGATTTTCCCATCGACAACGATGTATTCGTAGTTTTCTCGCTCTTGCTGATATCAGTAAGTGAAAAAGGCACCATGAAAGAAAGCATGTTAGGATAAAATGTAAACTGAGTTGGAAACTTTATAGATTGTGCATCAAAAATCAAAATCATTTTCAGTCAAAATGAGTTTTAACTTGAAAGTACTTCAAATATGAATCAAAAGATGACATACAGGTCCAAGATACTTGATGGTTTGCTGTCGGAGTTTCGATCTTGGGCATTCTTTAAGGTCAACATCTTTTCCATCTCCAACATCAAGCCTGCAATGTTTGAATAGCAAAAAGTTCAGACAACAAGTTAGAATCTTTTAAAAAAAAAACAACAAAACAACAAAACAAAAAACCTTTTGGCAGTGAGAAGTAAATTTTAGTTCATTAGAGGTAAATCACAATATACCGAATGAACCTATCTCAACGGTAATTGGTAGGCACTCAAAAGGTAAATCACCAAATGGAAATCAGATATTATTCATTCACTGTGACATTTCAGGCATGTTTCAGCAATTAAAATAAGATCGTCAAATAGTTCCCGTAGTAAAGTAGCAACTTCAGGGAGATGAAAGCCAACAAGACAGAAAGATCCAATCCAAATTCTAGGGAGTTGATCAATTTTCAGACCAAATTCTAGTTGATCAAATGAACATATGAAATGTGCAAGTTTGGATCAATATATATCGAGCCATCATATTTCATCAGTAAATACAACTTTAGTTTAAATCCTGTGATCATATACTTTCAAATCAAATGTGTTCATTTAACCCTAAAAAGTTACACATACTCGAGTGTCTGTGCTTCTTAGTGCCAAACATAGTGATAATAACGATAAATCTAGAAACATGTGACTTGAGATTTTTGCAGGAACTCTATTCATATGCAAAGTGTAACAAACATTAACATACGAAAACATAAGGATCAAAACAAATGATCATCCGTATAAAAGTTTAAGGACTAAAATAAAATATACACCACAAAACTTTTCAAAGTTACTATTCAAAACCCAGACATATTTCAGATAAATAGAGATCCAAATTCCAACATGACAATGAAGCACAGATAACTTTTCAAAGTTACTATTCAAAACCCAGACATATTTCAGATAAATAGAGATCCAAATTCCAACATGACAATGAAGCACAGATATTTTAAAATCAAAAGAAAGACAAAAAGCCAACAGAATAAACCCTTAAAACAAAAGCAATTACCAGTAGAAAAATGGCTGACCAGCTGTAGCTTTACACCATTCTTCATAGTAGAAATGTAAGCTATGTCCATATCTATGTCTGGGATCAATCTGAAAAGGCAAAAAGAAAACAAACAAAATATTAAAACCCTATACTGTTTTTGAGATTTTTCCAACAAAGCTTTCACTTACAGCTTCGATCCAATGCTGAAAAGCAAGTTTCTGAGCTTTGGCATCCTTTGACAGCCCTTTTCCCACCTACCAAAAGAATTTCAAATTATTCCATCAAAACCCATTTTCAAGTCCATAAATGTGAAGCAAAAACAAAAAGAAAGCTAAGAAATCGCACCTTGGAAGCATTCGAAGTGATTCGGTTCCAGCGAGAAGCAGCCGTTTCAGGTTTCAAGTAATTGAAGAAGGAAATCGTACTGTGATTCAACCTAGCGTAGTCTAACGCAAACCACCTTCAAAAAAATTTCATGGCCATCAGTAAATTGAAATTCTCCTGTACCCATTTTCAGATAAAAAAGAAACATAACTAGAAAGTAAAATTCAAATCAATTTCTCTTTTACCAAAGCTCTTCGGCCACGACGGCGGAATCCGCCAACAGCCGGCGGGTCCTGTAGCTCCTGTACACTTTCTGCAGCTTCACTGCCGAACGCCGTAGTGTCGAGTCCACGTCATCGCCGCCGTCTCCGTTGATCATCTGGGTCGGTAAGAGGTCGCCGTCGGAGGAGAAGGGCATTTTGAAGGCGTCTCGTTCGGAAGTACCGATTACCGGAGAGTCGCCGGAGGAAGAAGGTTGGTGATTCTCAGAAGGAGGGTCGTAAATGGCGGGGGAGTTGAGAGAGTAAGGAAATGAAGTGTGGTTTAAGGATGTGGAAAGGGGCTGAGAGTGAACCTCCATTAACGTAGTTTGTGTGTGAAAACAGAGGACTCTGAAATTTTCTCTTCTCAGAGAGAGAGGAAGAAGATGATGGGAGTAAAGAAGCACAAGCTGGAGGTTGTATTTATGGACGTCGATATATATATATTATTTATATATACTACATGTACAATAAATACAATCGTAAAAGAAAATTACGCTAAAAAAATTATTTTTTAGAAAAGTAAAATAATTATTTTCTTACAAAGTATTTTTTTTTTTTTTTTTTTTTTGCCATGTAATAAAGGAAAGGATCGTAGAGAGATAAGTGTAGCTTCGTGGCCTATTATAGAATGAACATAGCTTAGGCCACATTTACCAAATCGTAATGAAATTTGGTGTAATTATAATAGAATTTCATTGATGGATCAACTGTAATGAGCCTAAATCATAAATGTAATTAGATTGTTTTTTTATCACGTTTACTTAGAATTATGAATCTTGTCACATTTACGGTTATCGTTATCGTTACCGTTACCTTTACTTCTGAAGGTCAAACGATAATGTTAACAGTAAAGGTGTCAAAATTCATATTTTTTTCCCTTTAGAACAATACGGTAACAGTAACAATAACAATATGACGTAATTTCCAAACTCAATTGGATTGAGCATCTTTCGCTCGTCAATTAATTTGCTTTTTTTTTATTATAGATTTTGAAGTGGGTCTCATGTGTCAGTACGAATGCAGAACACAAGTAAACAACACCAAAGATAATCAAATGGAACTTACTTTTCACACTACTACAACTTGCATCAAGTCAAGCCGACTATACTCATCTTTTTATCCTTTGCTTTAATTACATTAAAAAAATTCAAAGTAGTTAAAAATTAAAAAAAAAAAAAAAGAGTCTGCCACATGACAAACTTTTAGTACTAAATGAATGGTAAAAAGATAGGTGACGATAAATGTTCTATTTTTTTTAAACATCTCTTTAAGAGATTGGATAAAAAAAAATTATAAAGTTGAATTTCAACAATAATGTCAATGGTTTGGATTGAGGATCACCCATCATAAATATGCCTTAATTTGATTAGTTCCCACATGTTAATTTCTAATAATTATAATGAATAATTAAAACCAAGAATGTTTTCCTTTGATGAATTGTTTATTGAGATTTTTTGAAACTGACATTATCTTCTTTATATCATAATTACTACTGCTATTTTCTTACTTATATCCTTTAATTAAGTTAGGTTAAAAGAGTAGTTTAATCCATCATTTTTATTTTTTTTTAGATTCTGTGAGATTCTAAATTTCTAAGTATAAAACCTTTTAAGTTTGCTTTATATATTTTTAAATTTTAAAAGAGACTATAAATTTTCAATTTTGTATCTAATAAATATGTAACTTATTTAACATCTTTTAAATTTACAAACTAGTTAAATAAAATGTTTTAAGTGTTTAGAAAATAAAATAAAATAATTTTTAAGTACAAAGTGAAAACATATTTAAATTTATTTAAAGTATAATAAGTTAAACAACCAATTAATATTTGTTATACTTTGAGTTAATGAATTTTAATTTGATTAATTTTTATATTATTAAAACTTTTAATAAGGTGAGAGAATCGGACTCTTAATTTCAAGGTCAATACTAAAAATTTTATGTCAGTTGAGTTATGTTTATGTTGGCTTATCCTAAATATTAATATGGTTAGTTGAAATTTAAAAGAAACATTATAATAAATAGCATAATATTAACAAGTATTTTTAAATATATCACAATTTAGAAAAAGAATAGCATAATCCAAATCAATTGAATTTAAGTACAATATAAAATTTCATAAGAAAGGCCATGTTAGTTCTCAAAATAATTAACAAATTTTGAGATTTTATTATTATTATTATTATTATTATTTCTATAAACCAAACATCAATCTGTGTCTCATATTTTGAAATTTCTGAGCATGGAATTTCAAAATGGTTGGTTGGCTTTTTGTTGGGGTCAATTCATCTTTGGCTTTATTTCTTATTTAGTTTTCCCATCTTAGCAATAATAACCAGTCTTATATGACAACCTAATGTATATAATAAAAATAAAAGAGTGGTCAAGTTAATTAAAATTTCCAATTAATATAAACTTTTAAATATTATTCTTTTTTTTTCTCTAAATTTTTACATTAAAAATAAAACATCTTAATCTTTGTGAGTCTATAAGAACATACGTAGAGTGGATATATGTTCTATTGTTAGTTTTAGTCAATCCAAGATCGGTCATGAACAAACACTTAGACACCATTTTTGAATTGTCGGTGTTGTTGTATGACATGGACATCTAGCCAATCATGTACTATTTAAGAAGCATTATTCATTTGAGTATCCAAAACCTCAAGCCAACCTACATTCTCATGTTCATTTATTATCTTTTTAAGCTTTCTTTATGGTCTAGAGAAACTTTTAATGCAACCATCAATAGTTTCTTACCTCACAATAAGTTTGCTCGTTTATATGCACACATGCAAATATGTGTTTGATTGTATTTAATTTTTTTTGTTAAGTATATATTAACAAACGAGTTATTTTTAAGGAGTGCTACACGAGAACTTCTTAAGTGATCGTTCAACTTAGTACTACTATTATCCAAACACACTTTATTTATAGAATTTTAATGAGATTCGATATATTAATGTTGGTACGATCGCATCCAACCAAATAATTAGTACTACCCACATTATATTTGAAACCTAAATTAAAGTATAACTAAAATTGTGAGTGTCTTGAAAAAAAGAAGTTAAAAAAAAAATTATTTAGTGGATAGGATAACAATTTATTTTTATTGATAATATTATATTGTATTAGGTAGGACTTGGGTTTAGGAAAGGAGGTGGAAGGATCACGTGGGGGTCGAGTGTTGACCAATTTTTGCATTGGGAAAGTCTTCCTTTTTTTTCTTTTTCTTTTTTTCCTCCTTTTATTTTGTTCAACAAAGTTGAAATTTTATGGAAAAACGTTAAAATCATTTTTCCCTCTCTTTTTCTTTGGTCTTTTTTTTTTAAGGTTAAATTTCAATTTGCTTATAAAAAAATAACGATTTTCAAAAATAGAGAAAATAAATCAAACTATTTATAAATATAAAGAAAAATTTACTGTGATAAAATTCTATCGCTTGAACAATAGACAACGATAGAATATTCACTTAAGCGATAACATTCTATCGCTAATAGACATTGACATTTTTTTATATTTGTAAATAGTTTGATATTTTTTTGTTTATAGTAATTTTCCTAAAAAAATTAACCATTTGTTCTCTAAAAGAATGATAATTTGGTTGTTTTTTTTTTATTATTATTAATTTGTAGTCTATTGTTTAAAATAATATTGTATTCACAAGTTTGTCTATCTTAATTTGATCATGATTTGTTTTATTATTTTAGTATAATAGATGTGGGATATGAAGTTTAAATCTTGGCCTTAATGATCTTGAAAACTAAACTGGAGAAAAAAATTAAATAAAGTTAATATAACAAAAAACAAAAAAAACCCTAATCAAAGATTATATTAAGATAGATATTTTAAAAATTACATAACTTAAAGATATTTTTAGTTAAACAACATGAAAAGTCAAGAAGTATATGTATGGATCAACTGAGTTAGGTTTATGTTGACTTTTATCATTTTTCTGTAATTTAAAATCGTATAAGGTGGGAAATCAAATCATTGATCTATCCACTAAACTATACTTGAATAATCGAGTCAATCTTTCTCCTATTATCTTGATCGTGAGTAAAAAGGATTATATTATAATTTTAAATACTTTAGAAACAAACAACATTAATTTAAAAAAGTAGATTGAGGCTAAATAAAGGTGGTCTCCTTAGTGGTCTCAACAATGATGAACATGTCTCTCCATGCTATATCCAAAATGGTATAATTCAAGCTAGAATTTTCTAACATGATGTAAATATTCATGGACAAATCACATGCCAAAAATAATTAGAAGTTGTAGCAGAATTGAATTGTAATTCCTTTTTGTTTTTAAATATAAAAAATTACATAGCGATCCAAAAAAAAAATCTTTATTACATTTTATTTCAAGATCAGTAATAAAAAATGAAAAATTATTATAAATAGAAAAAATATTAAATTATTTACAAATATAGAAAAATTTCGATAGACTTCTATCGCAGATAGAAAATAAAAATTTTCTATATTTATAAATAGTTTGGATCGTTTTTCTATATTTGAAAATAACCTTTTAGATTTTGTTTTATTTTAATTCATATACCAATGTATTTTTAATAAATTTTAAAAAGAAATATTATCTATGAGTCTTTTCTCTATAAATTTTGGAAACATATTCACCATATTTATGTTGTGTCTTTTCCTCGCATAGAAATTATTCATATTATTTAATATGTATCTTGATTTCTTTTTTCAAATGACTACTTTTAATATTTATTGAAACTATATAAACTAAATTAATACATTTAAAAATACAAAAACTTAGACCTCGTATGATAATAACCATTTAGTTTCTAAAAATTATGTTTGTTTTATTATAACTTCATCATTATGGTTTTTCATATTTTCTAATTAAATACTTTTAATTTTTAGATAGATTTTAAAAATGAAAATAAGTTTTTACAAACTACTTTTTTATTTTTAAACTAATTAGTTTAAGTAGATAGCATGAAACAAATAATTAATAGCTAGAAGTAGAGTTTACTAAGTTTAATTTTCCAAAAAAAAAAAAAAAATTATATCTTCATTGTATATTCACTCATAATATACTCAATAAAATATACACATTAACATAAAAAATATTACAATTCACATAATATAAATTAGCCTAAGATTTTGCTAATTTATAATTTCCATAATACATATATAGTAACAAAATCCCACCTTTTTAGTACAATATGATAAAAAATCTCTCAATTTTAACAAATAATTTATGTGAGTTGAGCTAATTAGTTTACTTTAAGCTTTTATCCTTCCATATTTATCCACTTCATTTGTTTCTTAATTTGTTCAATTATTGAAAAAGTGGGAGAAGTGTGACATCAAATTAGAAAAGTTGTGACCTCTAAAAGATAATTTATTGAGCTGAAAAAAAAAAAGATTGAATGAGAATATGGGAGTGTAGTACAATAGTAGTACTTATTTGAGTTGATTTGTACCTATTTTAACAAATTAAAAAGTATTAGTAATCTCGTTTTAAAGATAGTAAATTCAAATTTTCACGTGTTAAAATGAGCCTAACTCAAATGACATAAAACTTGTACTATCAAGTTAGAGGTTCAGTTCTCTCATCGCATATAAGTATTACAATTTTAACCCTCGTCAAAATTAGTTCTAATGTTGTTGGTTTTTGGGTATTTTCACAAATAGAAAAAAAACAAAAGTAATTACACATATAGAAAAAAAAAAAGTAGAAAATACAAAAACATGGGGTGCACTTTTTTATATATGTGTAATTACTTTTGTTTTTTTTCTATACACAACAATTTCCCTTGTTTTTTTTTTAATTTTTAATCAATTTATTAATTTTATTTTAGTAATTCATTAGAAACATAAGAGCAAATTTTTTTAGTAATTCAAAAACTTTATTAGAGAGTTAAAATTACAAAAATTGTAAAAATTACAACACTTATATAAGTTTCAGATTCAAATTAATTATAAGTTGGTTTGTCCAAATAATTAAGTTTTTTGAAATTGAGAATAAAAATTACATTATTATTATTATTAAGTTGGTGGGTCCACATATTTTACACCACAAATGAAAATTTGGAGAGAAAAGTATAAGCGGTCCTCAATTATTTGGTTAATCTCTTTTGAAACTAAAACTATAGCATTCTCGTGGCTCTCATGACATAAAATAAATGTGGATCTTATAATATGCAATACTTTTCACATTTTATATGTTAAAAATAAAATAAAATTCCAAAAAAAAAAAAGGAGAAAAATCAAGTTATACCCCCTCTTATGACTTAAAATTCCAAACTAATAATTATATCAAATGAAATTATAAATTTACGACATGATTTTTTTGTAAATTCCTTTAAGCATAATTTTCATATTTAGCTTCTTTACGTGTTGTAGTTGACTCCAAATTTAGCATAACCCAATTGACATCAAACATGTATTGTTGACTTCGAGGTTAGAGATTTAATCCTTACCCAACATATTGCCACCTAATATCAAAAAAAAAATATTGAAACCAAAGAATAATAACGACTATTCATTAATATGAGTAATTTTTTATTTTTCCTTCTTTTGATTTTTTCCACTTACAAGAATTTTGGTAATAATTTTTCTTGCTATTTTAGTAAGATATACTGAATGAAGAATAAATGTTTATAGGTAATTTAATTTTGAGTTCATTTTAAATAAAATCAAATAAAAATATATAGTTATAAATCACTAACCAATCAACTTAATTTATTTATAAAAGTTTAGAATTTAAATTAATATAATTATTAGGTTGACCTTCAAACAAAATTAGCGACATAAATTGATTTTTGTTAAAAAAAATGATTTTGTTTAGATTTTTTTTTCTTTGGTTTTTCCCTTTTTTTTTTCTTTCTTTTTAGTCCATGCATACACCTTCCACGAATAAACCTTTTTTTATCTTCATTTGTTGAAATTTCAACTTTATTTTATACCTATCTTTTAAAAAAATAAAAATAAAAATGCACACATCCCGAAATCATGATTTTGTTTGGACAACTAGTTTTAACCACTGCATTTTTTTAATTCTATAAAGAAAAAAAATCCATTTGTTCTTTCTTTGTTGGCCCCTTTTTTTTTTTTTTTTTTTTTTTTTTTTTAATTTTTGGTTGGCCCTTTTGTGTACGGTTTGATTTGTAAAAAGCAAAATGATTTTTTGACTTTTTATATTCAAAATATGGATGCTAATGCTTTATGCAATTATGCCAAATTTATTTTCGCATAAAAACATGTAAAACTTTGAAGCCAAATTAATTGAATGAAAGTGGGAAAAAATATCTTTAGAAAATAGTGATTATTAGTTTTTCTTTAAAAAAAAAAAAAGTGATATTAAATATTTTTTTATTAGTCATGATTCAAAATAAGTACACCATGTACTAACTCAATAAGACAATTTGGATAAGACAATCAACCTCTATTTTAAATTTTAATTTCCTAATTTAGATATTCCATCAATTTTAATGAAAAATTGACTAAAAAAAATAATTATATGATTTTTTTAGTACCATAATTGAGCTAGTCTTGTGTAAACGTAAATATACAACTTTTAGAAGCATAAAAATTTTATAAATTTGAAAGATGATTGAGTATCAAGATAAATTTTATAATTTTTAAATAAATATAATAAATAATTAAAGTGGAGAGATGATGAAAGAAAGGGAAAGAGACCCTTTCATGTCATTTTTTTAAAACAAAATAGTGATGAAAGAAAAACTAAAGTTGCAATAGGTAGTGGACGTCGAAAATTTTGATTAGTGGTAATTGACATATATATTCTTCTTTGAGATCGAAAGTTTGATTCTTCAGTCTCTTTAGTTGTTGTACTACAGCAAGTCAATAGACCCAGCTATATCGAGTGATCTTCAATCAAAATCACTATCATGACTCATGGCTTAATTTGGTATATTACTATTGATCTTTCAAATTAAATAATCCTTTTGACGTAATCAAATTAGATATGCAAACCTAATCTAGCATAGCATAGTCAATAAAAATTTTGTTTTATTTTACTTTTTCTATTGTTTTGTCTGCCCATGAAATTATTGCTAACTTTTAAATTTTTTAAGAGTTGACTCTTGTCTTCATTAATTTATAAAATTATAGGTACATATAATTGGCTTTGGCACATAATTAATGAATCATGAAAAAAAAAAGAAACATAGTTTTATATATATATATATATATATATATATATATATATATATATATATATATTAGAAGTCTTGGGTTGAGAAATATGAATATATCTATAAAACTTCTAATAAAAACATAATTGATGTCGTGATAAAATATTGTATGAGAAGTTCGGAATCCTAACAAGGAAAAAGATACATAGCTTGAAGGGGCTTTTAAATATAGATTTATCATTTATATAAAAGCTGAGTTGACTTATTGACCACGAGTTGAGACTTATCATTTTCATACTTCAAATAGATAATTTATTAAAAAAAAAATAGAAGAAGAAGATATGATGGCTCTCATAATCCATCTATTAAATGTCAAATTAGATTTGGTCGAGTCAAGATGACGATATGAGTACTAATTTCAAAAGTGAAGCTAATAGACCCATTTTGCTACTCCAACTTTTCTCACAATAGAAAATGCAAATCAATACATCAACGAAAAAAGTTCAAAATATAAAGATGATTAAATTACACATATATCCTTTACCCAACTTAAAGTCAAGCATGTTTTAACAATAAATCTCAAACTACCAAACTAAATGTAAGAAAATATTACAAAAAGCCCAAAAAAGAAAGAACCATTTACACAAAAACCAAAGGTTCATCACATAGATATTACTCTCTTTTTCTAAATGTTTGTTGTCTTCATAAATAACATCCTCAAAGACATATTTTGATAGGCAGTTCTATGATTCTCATCATCTAAAATCTCAAAATAAATTATTAAAAATAAATAATAAAAGCTACAAGTGGCAATGGTGAGTCCTTTCATTTGTATCACTATTTAGACTTCAAAGTCCCTTTTTTTTTTCCATGTTAAGTGGGCCAAATGACAAGGATTTTTTGTCTCTTTCTTTTTGTTTTTAGGGATAGCCAAGAGCTCCAATTAACTTAAAAACAAGAGCATTTTATAACCAACAACTCATTTTCAATTATCATAATGATATTAAAAAACTATTATTCCCTTTCTTATCCACAATCACATGAATCTCCTTGAGTTTCTTTCTCCTTTCCTCATAAGAGATCAAGATCCCCAAAATAAATTTACTCTACATTTGTGAGGGTGTTCATTTTCATCTCTATGAAACGCTAAGAAGTATAGATACGGATATGACACGATATAGATACAGCGACACGCCATATTTTAAAAATCTAAGACAGGACACAGTAACAACACGTTTATTAAAATATAAATTTTAAAAATATATATCACTTTTATACTAAAAGAAAATTGTCACATATATGTCTTTTTAATCTACTTAAACAAGTGTTCTATACTTGTCTAACACATTTGTTGTACTAACAAGTATTCGATATGTGTCCAACAAGTGTCGGAGTGACCAAGTGTCCAACACGTGTTGGACACAGACACGCTAGCCAAACCAAAGTATATCTGCTTCTTAGATGAAAGGTGTGAGTCTTTGACTTCGTTTAAGTGGAGAATGAAGGAGTGAGTAAGAAAAAAAAATTCTTATGAGTCATTGGAGACAAAGACATGGAATATATTCTCAGCCTCATGTAAAGCTTCAATAACTTTGATAATTTGATATGTTTGAACTAGGTGATTGAATATTTTTAAGTTTAATTAAATTCATGTCTAATCCACCAAGAATAATTTGATATAGAATAATGTTATTTCTGTCTAAGAGGTTTAAGAATCTCTTCTTTGAGATCCTATATGGAGAATTAAATATTTTTTTTTTAGAAATTAACTATACAATTGAAAATTTTCAAAGAACTCATTTAATTTAATTGAGATTATGAAAAAAACAAAAATATAAATCCCCATGAAAACATAATCTTTGTGAAATTTACAAAGAATCTTTACCCTAATCCCTATTGAATGTAACGATAATTTCGTGAGGATAATGGATAGAGTATTTAAATGAGGGAGGGATGGGGACAACTCAAACTCATCCCCGTTATGTTGATGGCTTAATGAAAATGTAAACAACAAAAAGATATAAAAGAATATAAATGATATACCTAATTATTCTTCTTTTAAATAAATTCTTATGTTACTTCAATGACATTCTACTTTTTCTTTTTCTTTTTAATTTGTTCAACGTTGTAGTGATGAAAATTCGAACATCTACCTTTTAGGAAAAGCGTGGGATTACTTTATATACTTTAACTAACATACACTAGGCATAAAATGTAAAGTAGTGTCGATATTCGAGACAGAGAAAGATGTGATTAAATTACAAACGAAAAGAGAGACAATGACCAATTGGTCTAAAGTTTTACAATTGAGGCTTCAGTGAACCCTACCTTGAGGATGAGACCACTGAGAAAAGGATCAAAGGATATGGTAAATCTCAACAGAATAGTATTGAATATTATTTTAAACCAATCTGAAGTTGTTAAAAGTTAGCAACAAATCAATGAATGATAAAAGAAGAGGTTTTTTCTTTCTTTCTTTCTTTTTTTTTTTTTTTTCCAGTTATAAGAACACTAACTAAAATCATGAAATATTGGAATGTAATTTGGCAATTTGGAGGTCATATTGTGGGGTGAGGCAAACCAAACTCAGAATTGATCAAAGTACACAATCAAATGTAAAAACTGTAGCATCAAAAGGAAACCAAAAACCAAACTGAAATGTTTATGGACATTACAAGCATCAGCAAACTCGAATTCATTTTTGACAAATACATGATCAACTAAACAAGTTTTCAAACCTTGGAGGCGAAGCTGAGGCCTTCTTTGGCAAGCTCATCCAAGGACTCGACCGATGGTTGGTCTCGTGCAAGCTTGGCAATGGCCTTGTATTCGTCTGGAGTTCCACCCTCCAAGAAAGCTCCAACTAACTTTCCATCATTGATCCAGTAGGTTCCGAACTTGGGTTGTGCAGATTCCGGGTTGTTGTCTCCGAATAGGATGGTCTCGCCGACATTGTCGCCGTAGAATTGCCATGACAGAGTAAAGGAGCGAGAGTAGAAGTATGGAAGGTAGTCGTATTCCTCAATTGATTTCTCCTCTTCCTGTGCCTTGATGGCCTGTTATGGAAAGGGAGTGACAAAAAAAGTTCAGACAAGATAATAAAGTAAGAAATGTTCCAAAAATATGATAGATTAGGATCTTCTGAATCGTAAAATAAAATTGTTGAGAGGATTCAACACACCTTCACAGCCTGCTCAGCAGATTTGCGAGCGTGATCGACATGTTCGACTCTTCTCAACTCATTGTATAGCTTCAAAGGATAAGTAGCCACGTCTCCCACAGCATACACATCAGGAATGCTTGTTTTGAAGAATCCATCAGTCTGAAATCAATAAGCTATTACATGAGTTGTGAAAAATTGACAAAAGATAAAATGAAACAGATTTTGAAATGCTAGAAGAAATTGGCAACTATTAATTTGATCTCTCATTGCTATATGCGGTATTATTTGATCTTTACCATTATTCATCTTAATGGCAATGATTACAAATAGAACTTTTAACAGCTCAGAACCAAAATCTTTTTACCTAAACAAGTTATATAGTTTAACCAGTAATACAAAAATGTTGATGCTCGGAAAATTTATCAAGGAAAAGCTAAATTAGCCATACTAACCTTAATACCTCCCTTATCTTCTTCGACCTGGCCTTTAAATAAAGATATCAACGGTCGGCCTCCGACACCCACAACAACTATGTCGGCATCAAGAATCCTGCCATCTTTGAGTTTGACTTGCGTCACCTGAAAGATTCGCTTCATGATTCGTTGTTTTTCTAAAAAGCATCATTGACAAGCAGGAGGCATAAAATACAAGCTACAAACCTCTCCATTTGAATCTGAGGTAAAACCAGTTGCTACTGTTCCCTTAATGATATTGATTCCTTTGTTTTTGTAAAAACCTTCATAGAAGGCAGCTATACCAGATGTGAAAAGCCTAGGCACTGCAGGAACACAAGCCACAGGAGAAGACTAAGGGTTTGGCAGAAAAAAAACACTTCTGCAGAGTAAAGAGGGCAGGAAATGGGGTTAAAGGACCATCCGTTCTGTATGTGTATTGAGTACTTACTGCACCATGGTTCAGGGTAGACCATGGTAACATCAAGATTGTTGATCTGTAAAGCTGCGGCAAGTTCAAGACCGATGTAACCTCCTCCAACAATCACAGCCTTCCCGTTCTTCTTTGATTTAATTGTTTCTACAAGCTTGTCAGCATCGTCAATATCTCTCAAATAAAAAATGTTTTTGGCATCAGCTCCTTCTACACCAAAATCTGACAATCTTATGACCTGCAAGATGACAAAAAGGGCATAAATTCAATCTGAAACAAGAACAGATTAAACTGAAGTTCCAATGCTTTATGTAGGTGGATGAGTTTATACAGTGGAACCGGTTGCAATGATCAAAATTTGATACTTGAAGGTATCACCAGAAGCAGTAATGAGAGCCTTTCCAGCGAGATCTGCCTTCACTATCTCCGTGCTAAGAACCAATTCAATCCCTGAAGTAAAAGTAGTTTAACAATCAGAAGAGATTTAACATGAATAACGTCAACAAGTAAACCTAACTAAGAGTTACAATTTTTTTCTCTTCGACAAGAAACAGTTTTCATTATCAAAGAAGAATAAAGGAAAATACAAAAGAGGGGAGATGAAATATCCCCACACACTGAATGATTACAAAAACACTACCTAACTAATCGAGAGTAATTGAGCTATACTATAATTACAACACAAATAGGAAGATTTAGACCAAAAAGTATTACAAGTAAAAAAGCAACCATGGACTAACTTAGCAGCAGGTAAAAACGCAACCATTACCGTTTTCTTTGTACCACTCTGGTAAAAGTCTCTCTCCTCCACTTCCAACACAGACGTGGAATCCTGGAAGTCTAGCAGGAGCTGAAGAAACAAACTTGTCAAGTTGCAATGTGAAATCCAAAGAACAGATAAGATCAAGGTAAGTATTTAACTTTCTTCTTGCAAATTAATTTTACGTAATGAAGGACTTACACTCGGGGAAGAGATATGCCTTACTAAGAGCAGGGCGTTCATAAGGAGCAACCTGCACAATAATGGAGAATATTTAGGAAGAATATAAACCAAGATCCCACTTTCTGATTCAACATCTTGAAAATGATTCAAAGTAAAAACTATCAAATAGTAACGTATGTGAAGTTACAAACAAATGCTCAGCATAAAATTTTCCGAACATTTTGCTGCCACTTCAAGTTGTTAACTTTATTCAGCTTAATAGCATTGAGCTTTTCAAGAAGAAGCAAGCTATATATATATATATATATATGCAATCTCAAATAAAGTTGCATTCTGAACTAGCAAAATTCAGTGGACGGAATAATTCTATAAACCTTGAGATAGTATTATTCAAGTCTTAAACTAAAAACAAGGACTACAGTTTATCTGCAATCAGATTTTCGTGTAACATGGTGAAGGCATCAAATAAGTAAATTAATTTACTGTAAGTATAGAGGACAAGCCAAAAGGAGATGACCTGAACCTCTACCTCCCTGCATTCTCCTCCATGCCTTCTTCAAAATACATATAACAACATCCCCCACCAACGTCATTTCTCTCACATGATTATTTCTCGCTCCTATAACTAACTAATTCCCCGTGGCTGTCCCTTTTTCCCCTTCCTCACCTACATCAGTGTATTAGGGGGCCTATAATTGACCTTGTGAGTCCCGGTCCCATATTGTCCTCGAGGTATAAAAAAAGGAAGCTGATTATGAATAACATCCTAAGGTTCTCAGAAACCCTCAACGCCCTTCCTATTATATAAGGACTTTTTCTGCTCTACTGACAGTGGATCAACGCACTGTACCTGGTTCCAAGTCCTTCTGAAATAGTGAAATATGAAAAACTGGTTTGTTCAAAGACATCTTTGGACTAATCCAATCAATATGCTGCCTTTTCAATCTTCTGGAAAGTCTATTTGATGTTTGGATTGGACACGGTTATCCTCTAGAGAATCTAATAGAAGCGAAAAAGAAAAAGAAAAAAACTTAGGTGGCAGTTTTTCATCGACATTTTGAACTAATGCATGGAAGATCAGTAAGGCGGCGCTTTGGGTAAGCCAGGTCATTTACTTCGGAATCAACATTTTGCCCCTTCGCAGTTTTCATCTGACATCATTTTAGCTTGAGCACTGGCTAGGTGATTCCCAAAATATCATCGAAAGGTTGATTTCATTCTGTTAATTATTGGTCTAGTAAAGATTTATTGCGTAGTGAGCTGGCCAATACTGAACTGAAGGAGGATGGGGCTCACCGTAAACTACTTACAAAAGCGTGGTACCGACCAATTCATGTTGTTCAATCAACATTACATATTGATGCCACTACTTCAATTTTATAACAGAAACAGTAAAAGTAAATCTGAAATTTATGCTTGATCATCTCAATTTGGTCATAAATTTGCGGGTGATAAGTGGTGCTTCCACGAAAGGACACGCCATCTATCAGCTCACGACCTATTCCCTTCCCACAAATGATATTGTGGTAACTCCACAGTTAGCCAAAATAGGGGCTTTTTGTCTAATCAACTTTTGTTCCATCAACCACAAGGTACTTAAGTATTCAGCCTGACTGAAAATAGAGTTAAGGAACAACTCAACATTCTCCCTATTGGAATAGTTGTAGAATATTAGTAAAGCTATTGATGGTAATTAGCTTGAGTCTTGGTTATAATTTGGGGGAGTCAGGGTTTGTGGGGAGGTCATATTTTGGTAAGTCGGTTCATATTGGGTAGATTGAGAGAAAGAGATGGTCCTATCGAAAGGCTATTGATATTATAATTTCTCTTCATATTGCAATATAGTTTTCTCCTTGTGTTTGGTGTGTTTTCTTGTACTTAGGATCCTAACATACAATTTTATCCTAACATACTATTTTTACTCTTCAGATCCTTCATCACATGTTTCACAAACCTCACCCTCCTACTCGTCCTTTCTCCCCACTTGTCAAAATTCCTACCAGCCACCAGGTTCGAGCTTGCTCCATTTATTTTCCATGCTCCTTTATTCTGTGTTTCCTTAATTTCCCTCATATTGAATTCCTCCACACTGCGTCCATTCACCTTTTATCTTGTGTCATTTTCTTCATCAACAGTCGTTTAATTTGCAAAGACGTAGTGATTGTCATCTGTATTATCCAATGCTACCAGCATCTCCATCACATTGTGAGCAACAGGCTCTAAAACTCACTTCAACCTAGGTAATGGTTGCAATTCATTTCAAATATTACCCACTTCCTTCTCCCAACTATCGATCCTCTATTCTAATCATTTTTAGACATGGTCCTTATTGACTTGATCATGTACGACCATGTTATATGAGACTAATCATAGGATTCTGAGCTCTATATTCAAGCTTACGTGAGGAATTTATGTCAATTCCTTTTCTGAATACAAGAATAATTTCAAACATACGGGATGAAGAAACACAGATCAATGGCTTCGAGTTAAGTTCATTGGTCTCTGCCTTCAAAAGTAACAAGGAACTATATGCATACGTGAAAAGACCAAAAGGCTAATGAAAAAGTTTTCATGTTTGCAGCAAATGAAAACATACCGCCTCCTTGGAAATAATTGCTAGCTCGCCAGCTTTAAGCCCCTGTTTCACAAACTCCCTTGCTGCATATCCCTGCAGACCAAGAAATGAGGTATTAGTAAATATTGAAATAACAAATTGTTCATGAGAGAGAGAGAGAGAGGTGACGATCTTGAAAGCCCTTCAGCATAAATTTTGGAGAAAGATGATGCTTTGAAAAACACCATGTCTTACAAACTAAATAAGTGTCTCATGGCATGACAGCAAAAGAATCACAAACAAATTACAAAACGATAACATTAACTCAAAAACTAAAAGTACATATTTATAAATATTGGTTTAGTTTCCTTATCTTTTTTTCATATCTCATAATGACAACTTAAATTAAAAAGAGATCTCAAGCTTCATTTCAGCTTGTTAAACTTAGAGGACAATAATTTCATTCAATTGTAAGTCAAAAACTAACTCACTCAATTAATTATAGATGAAAAGCGTAAATTTCCCAAACTTTCAACCACTACACATTCCTCCAGAAATCTAGCTTCTCGGATGACAAACAAAGCAATCAAAAAGATCTACAACATTTGCTCACTGAGCCATGACAAAACAAAAAAAAGGGAAATATCAAAAAACAGGAATCGATCACGATCGCAAAGCAACGTAGCTACAGATCGCAGTTACAAAAGCATGAAAACATCAATTTCAATTCAATCAAAAGCCTAAACGCCTCAAGATTTCATTTCCATGACTCGCAAATTCAACATGAACATGAGAATTAAAAGGTCAAAAGCGATCTAAATCAGACACAAGAACCGCATAAAACAATATGAAACAAAAAGTTACAGATTGCAAACAGAAATCAGATCAGACGATCGATTATGGAAGAGAAGAAACTTACAGCCGAGACACCACCACCGACGATCACGTACTTGAAACTCTTCTCCGCCATAGTTGGTGACTGCAGATAGCTCCCTTGCTTGTGCTTTTCAAAAGAAAGACGCGAAAAATGAAAACGAAATGAATTGTTTTAGCGCGATTCGTCACATATTTAAAGCCAAAAATAAATTATCCCTTTTCTTTTTAGACGAAGAAATTATCTCTAATTACTTTCTTTATTACAACAATTATCTTTTTGACCGTTTTTTTTAGCACAATCTACTAAATTTGAAGCATATCGTTGATTTACGCTGGTTTTTGTTCTTTTTTACTATTGTAGTACAACAATTTTATTCGTTTTTTACCCTTTATTCTTAAATTATCTAAATTAGTCTGTCAAAACATAATTAATTTTGTTGAAATATTATTTTCACATCAATTATTCATTCTTTAATCACTTATTCAATCATTTTTTAATTAAAAAAATATAAATCATTATAGGAGAAGGATAAAAGAATTTTAGGACAATAAATTAAAGTTAAACATTATGGTAATTATCTACTAAAGTGATTCATGATTATGAGTATATTAATATAGGCACACATGGATTAAATTAATAACTAAAAATTATTTATTTAGTACAATACTTTTCTTCTTTTTGTACCGTTTTTTTCTAAAACTAAGATAAAAATACTTATTTTCTTCTTAATTGTTCATTCTTTAATTACATATCCAATAATTTTTTAATTAAAAAAAATCCAAACGAATCATTTTAGGTAAAGAGTGACTGAATTGTAGGGCAATAAATTTAAAGTTAAAATATATTATAGTAATTATCTACTTGAAGTGATTAATGATTATGAGTATATTGATATAGGCACTCATGGATTAATTAATTAAAAATTATTTATGTGGTAGGTATTTTAATTTTTGGCGGCCCCACACTGTCCGGCGTCCAGACAGAAAAAGAAGAAAAAAAAGGTGTAAATGGGATATTCCACGTGGCAAATCCTCAACGGTCCATTTTCAAAATGGGACCCGCATCCGGCGGTTTCCAATGTGAATACTTACTTCCTCGTCCGAAAAAATGGCATCCTTCTGGAGATAACGACCAGCTTTGCCACGTCATGAACTACGTCATTAAGTCAAACCTGTGTTAAAAATGTAAACGGTCAATGTCAAAAAAGGAAAACAAATACCAATTTTATATTCGAGAGGAGTCAAGACATATTATATATTAGGTTAAAATGTCCTTCTAATCCATATATTTTAGAGTTTTATTTTTTAAAAAAATTTAAATTTAATTTATTTACAAATATAGTAAAATTTCGTTGTCTATCACTAATAGACAATGATAGATAGTAGTAGTCTATCGGTATTTATCACTAATAGACATTGACATTTTGCTATATTCGAAAATATTTCTAGTAATTTCGTCATTTTAAACAATTAGCCTTTAATCTATTTACTTTTTAATAAATCGTAAATTTTGTTTACTAAATCTTTTCAATAATTAATTCGACTTAAATTTTAAGAGCAAAATGCAAAAATATTATGAAGTATATAGTGATAGTTGCAATTACATCATCAAACTTTCAATTGTAAAAATTGAGTCTTCAAACTTACACAAGTGTTAAAATTGGACCCTCAAATTTATAATAGTTGTACAAATTAGACCCCCAAATAATAAAAATTGAATCCTTAAACTTATACAATTGTTACAATTTCTACAATTATATAAGACTGAGATTGACCAATTTTAACGCTTGTATGAATTTAAGGGCTAAATTTTTAGAATTAAAAGTTTGAGGGCACAATGACAACTATTATCGTATTTTAGAGGTGGAGTTTTCAATTTGCCCATATTTTATTATAGTCTTTATTTGTGTTACAATCCATTGGCCGCATTTGCCAACGTTATAGGCTTTTTGTGGGCTTTGACCTTCACCTGCTTCTTTTTGTCTTGCTTTTCTTTTTGAGCTGACCTGCATAAGAGATCTTCACACCAATGTAGTGCTTAAGTTAGTACAATGAGTGTATAGTTCGACTAAGCATACAATAAGTTGTGTCAGGATTTTTATTTAGAGGTTACTAACTCTCTTGGTCGTCGAATGGGGCTATTATAATGCCATTTTTCTAACAGTCGCATGTGGTTGAGTAATTGTTTAGTGTTGGTTTTTATATACAAAATTGACAAATTAAAAATAGGTATTTAACTCGTAGACATTAATTATCATGCATATCTAAACACATACAATAATTATTTTAAATATTTAAATCTCATATAATATTTAATATTCAATCCAAATCGTGGCTAAGGACTTAAAAAATAAGTTTTTAATACTAAATTTCAATGTAACTATAGGGGGAATATTTCCAAATATATTATATAATATGCTAATCTTAAACATTGTGTAGATATCGAATATATTTCTTTCTTGTTATATTTATCTAAATCCTAAACGAAAACACTTTTTAAGTGTTGGTCAAATGTCTTAATAATTAAAGATTTGATTTTCCAATCAGGCAGTGCCACGTGTAAAATGATCGAATAAATTTTGGTTGACTTTCATTTAAATGTTCACTTTTTTTTTTTTTGGTCAAGTTGCATATTTATAATGTTTACACTTTTCTTACAGAAGAACGTCCAGGTTCACGTTGTTTGGGATTTTTATTCCATTAATTTAATAAAGCTTAAAATATCATTTTAATGTATAAAATTTAAAATTTGTCCAATTTCAATCCCCATATAATCAGTATTATTACTAGTTTATCGTTAATTTTGTAGAAAAATCTTTTATTATTTGTCAACATTTCTATTATAAATTTTAGAAAAATATTCATATATTGTATTTTTTTTATGAAAATTATTATTATTATAAAGAACGGTGGTTTACGGTGGGTCATTCGTGACTCTCGAAGATTTCTCCTATCTGCGTGCAGGTATAAACGTTTTAACCATGGGTGGCCCATAAAATCTTTGGAAGGCAAGACTCATTAGAGTTGGTTTATCTTCTCTCCTCCAACTTAGAGAAGAGTTCATTGCAACGATTGATAGTGAAATCCAGTTATGCAGATATTGTTTGTGCGCTTAACGAGCTGTCCGCGGATATTTCATAAACAAAACTCATAGTTTTGATGTTTCGTTGGTTCTCATATGTTGAGTTGGTGTTTACTCTTTTGTTAAGTGTAATCATTTTTGTAATTTTGTTACTCACTCTTTGGCGCATGCTGTAACTAATTATGTTGCTCAACTTTCTTTTAGAAAGATCACGAGATTTGTTGGCTTTCTTCTTACTCAAATTAGGTATCCTCTACTCCTAATAAAGATTATGTTTGTATGTTTGTTTAGGTTTAATGAATTTTTTTTTCAAAAACTAAAAAAAATTATGTAAATTAATTTTGAACGGCTAACTTTAATATTAATTAAAAATACATGAATTAAAATTAGATGAAAGAACAAAGGCATTCAAACGGTAGTTATTGTCTGTGTTAGCAGGGTATTATGTCGGTGTTACGCAATCGAAAGTAAAAAAGAAAAAAGAAAGAAAAAAAGAAAAAAAAAAAAAAAAAGGCGTATTTGACTTGTCCATTTCGACCGAATATGGCTTTGAATCTTTGACTAGGGTTTAGACTGGGTCGATTTTGGTTGCTGGGAATTAATGGGCCTTCTTTGAGCTTGCAAGCTGGCCCAATTGGGTACTGGAATAAATACCTATAATGAAAAATATCTAAAAAATAGGAGAGTTTCAATTTTGACTGATAATTTTCTGAGAAGAGAGGGAAAGAATAGCTAGTTTTTTTTTTTTTTTTTTTTTTTTTTGTAACTTATGTCTCCGATATATACGTGTACAATTCGAAAGGGAGGGAAGAAGTACATATCATTTACCGTTGAGTTGTACTCACTTTGACGACAATTTTATAAATCTTATTTATTCATACAAGATTAAAATATTAGTAATTTTTATTTTTATAAAATTGTATGTGTTGAATAAGAAATTTTGAACCAATCATAAGTTGTCACGTCATTTGTCAAATTAATGACGAAATTACAAATCATCAAATTTGGGACTAATTAAAAGTTGTCTCAGGTGTCCCAAATTGAAATTGAACACAAAAACACGCAAATCTATGTGTTTTCATCTTGACGGTTGGATTAAATTAATTATTTTGTTCAATTAATTATTAATATTTGGATTAAAGTTCAATTGGCCAAAAAAAAAAAAAAATAGACTTAATTTAGTTCAAAACTCAAATCCAATTAGTTGGGCTCAATGACTAAGTCCATGGACTAACTAGATCTAAGCCTACAAACCCCACCTTATAACTCTATAAATAGAAAAGTTATCTTTCATTTGACGGGTTCAGAAATGTAGAGAAAATTCTTCCCACAATCACAAGACTTAACTCCTAAACTCAACACTTTCGAACCACATTTATATCAAATCTATATAAACACAAATTCAACCCATAAATACAAGTTTTAAACCTCATACGAATAGTATGCTTCTAATTTCTACTGTGAGCGTGGTATCGTAAAGTAGATTAAACTATCAAACTACGCTCATTATTTCATTTCATTTATTATTATTATTATTATTATTATTTATTTCAATGACCTTTTTCATTTATTCTGTTTAGAGAGAAAAAGTTTGACTTGGAACAGAAAAAGCTGGTCATTAAATTTATGCAGTCCCAGCGGTTTATGAAAACGATTTGTCCGAATGGTTATGTATATATATATTGAAAATATGAAAAATAGAATTAAGTCAATCTAAATGTTGTTTAGATTTATGAGTTTTTTTTTTTTTAAAAAAAAAAAACAAAAGGAGCTTCCTTTTATAAGCTTTTAATGTGGCGATTTTTTTTAGTTCGATTAGGTCCAAACAAAGTTTTACATTAATTAGAGAAGGATGAAACTTGTTTTTCAAAAAAAAAAAAAAAAAGAATGAAAAGATTTATGGCATATAAATGAGAAAAATTATCTATCTATTGGTACGAGAGTTTTTGAGTGGTTCTATAAGCAAAATTACGAGAGTTTATTTCAAAGGTGAACAATATCATTTCATTATAAAAATATATGAACGTTGCATTGTAATGATCAAAATTGTCGTTCATGATCATTGATTTCTTTATAGAAAGGAGGTTGAGTAAAATCATTTTGTTTGAGGGATTTTACATTTTGTTTAACTGAACTTTTAATGTTTTGCCTTATAAGCTTCTAAAATATTTAACATTTCGTGTCTAATAGATTCTAAAAGTTTCATCAATGGTTATTATACATGAAATTAACTTAGTATACATAGTTTGATGAAATAGAAATGCACGTAATGACACTTTTGGTGATTGAAATTTGAATTTAAGTAATGATTTAAAAAAATAAAAAAAAATGGCATGCTTGGTTAGTAGTGAAATTTTATTGGTTAGTGAATTTTCAAAATTAACACTTTTGGTCATTGTTTATTAAAAATGACATGTATGGTATAAAATTTTAATTTAATTTTAAATTTATCTTGAAGTTTAAAATGAGTTTCCAAATAGTCCCTAAATAGGAAAAATTATTTTATTGTAGCGACTAAACTTCATAATAACCATCGGCTTTTCCTAATAACCACTACATATAAATTTGAGGTACTTCTTTTTCTACATTCAAAAGTGGAAAACTGTTAGTTACATTAGGACAATCTCACTAAATAATTTTTTTAGTAAGTAGAGTTGAGCTTTTATTTACTTCATAGAATGATGATATGGTAATTAACATATACTAACTAAATTTTCATATAATTTTTTATTTATTTAACGAGTTGAATTCTTCTTTTAAAAATGTTTTTTTTTTACCTTATAAATTATTAGAGGACATTAATTGTGTAACGTGACACTTTTTTTATAGTTAAATGTTCAAATCTGCCAACAAATTTATGGAGCATTTGGAGCTTCCTTATTGGCCCACGTTTCACTATCATTTAATCTTTACAATAGTGATATTTTGATTTTTTTAAAAAAACAAAATTCATTTTATTTTAATTATCATTTTGCTTATGTCTTTTTCCTTTTTGAAAATATATGGATGAAAATTTATTGTACTTTGCGACGGTCTATTTTTAGTCAGTAATTCAAATCCATCCATTCATGATTCGTTACATTTCTAAACTATAAAAAATTCTTGGCATAAAATAAAAACCAAATAATAATAATAAATTTTGATGATATTTGAATTTTCATGTACATTATAGGTAGGTAATTAGATTTTTTAACATTTTATTTTGGGAAATTTTTTAAATTAATATCTTAAACTTTCAAACGTTTTATTGCAAAGTATTATTTTTTCTAATAAAAAGTTTGAAAAGTTACAATATTAATTACAAAAACGTCCTTTTATATTTTGTCTTCAAACTTTATATGAAAAATTTAATATCTTAAATTTTCAAACTTTTTATTGCAAAGTATTGTTTTTTTAATAAAAAGTTTGAAAAGTTACAATATTAATTACAAAAATATCCTTTCATATTTTGTCTCCAAACTTTATATGAAAAAAAAAACTAATTATTAAGGAATATTTACAGTTACAAATTATACTTTTGAGTTACCTTTCAAAATGAAAATTCAGATTTATGTCAAATAATTAATGTAAAAACGTTATTAATTATTAAAATGATTTGTAATGTGAAATTTATAAGCTAAAAAATATGATATATAAAAGTTAAGTGCAGAAAAGGAACATCTGAAAGTTAAAAACAAAAGGAAATAAGTATATAGGTTTTAAAACATTGTTTTTGTAACTATGGGGTTCTTTAAAATTAAAATTTATTTTTAATTATTAGTATATCTTAATATTGTATAATAATTTGTGTTTTGGTACATATTCAACCACTAGATTATTTCACTATCTATCAGTGATAGGTTGCGATAGACTTCTATATATAATAATTTTTCTAATTAAATCAAGGTGTTGTTACATTTTAATATTTATTATTATTAATAATTATTATTGAAGAAATGTTCAAACTTGTGCATAAATTCACTAGGTGTAAAAATTCTATAAACACCTTTTTTTTACAAACACTTTCTAAACACACGACGTTTTTAATCTTCTCTTCTTTTCACTTTCTCACATATATTTCAACGTAACTGTTTAACTAGTAACATGACTAAATATAATCGAAACTATACTAAAAACTTTTCTTTGATGGTAGGACATGGTAATTGAATATCGAAATTGAACTTGCTAGACGATAGTCCCTTTCTCCCTTAAACAACACAACTTTGTCTATAGTAAATAGCAAGTTGACTTTTGGTAAGATAGTGGTCCTTCTTAGTAATCATTTTCAATCATATATGAGGTTAAAAGAGACTTAAATTTCAAATAATCTCTTAGCTGAACGTATATATAATACCTAAATCAGTTGAGGTGTTTCGTGTTCGAGATTCCTTGAATCTATTGTCCCACATCTAAAAAGAATAGAAATAGATTCTGTTATGGGTGAATTTTTATCAAGCAGAATAAAGCCATAAATCAAGAAAAAATAGGATAAGATAAGATTTGATCTAGCTTGTTTAGGATTGGGAAAAAACCATATCATAATCCTAGGAGAGTTAAATCTCATGTCTTAATCCTAGTAGAATTAAGATAAACTCTAGATCAAATCTTCTATAAATAGATCATTAGGCTCCATTATGAGGTATCTACAAATTTTCTGACTTCTTCTCTATTCTACAATTATGATATAAGAATTTCTGACTTATTCTCTACTATTCAACTCTCTTACTGACTTAGGCAATGGAGCTATTTTTTTTTGTTTTGCAAGTTATATCTTCCCTAAATTATAAATTTATCTTTATTGTCACGTGAAGGTTAGGTACGTTTTTCCTTGGCCAAAATTTGACATCAACAGATTCCTACTCTTAAAAGAAATAGAAAAGCAATGGATTCCACGTAGTATAAAAAGACCATATAGTTTTGTTTTCTTTATATATTGTCTTGCACATTATCTCAAATTTATATTTCATTTTCTCCTCGAAGATAAACGTAACATAGATACCTTTAGTAAACATGTGTGTCGATTTTTTTTTAATTTTTAATTATTTACTTGTCGGTTTATTTCTTTATAACATGAGGTATACTCAAATTGGGTGGGTGGTCCTCACTAAACGATTGACATTACATGTAATAAATAGTTGAGTTTGAAGTTTTGAAAACTATTGAGAAAGGTTGGTTACTCAATCAAGTGTTGATTTTTTTTTTTTTTTTTTTTTTGGGGTTAATATGAAGATTAATTCGTCTTAAGATCAACATCAATTTTGGGACAATAAAAGTATTTTTGAAGGCCATTATTTGTAAGTAATCTCTACCATTAATGCGTAAAAGATATTAGACCTAAGGTTTAAAATATTAACGTGAATAAAAATTTCGATAAAATATCGATGTAGATATTTTTGAAAAAAAATTTAAAAGCAATTTTTTTAAAAAAAGTTAAAAATAGTAAAATAAATATTTTATGATTTTTAAAATAAGTTTAAATATTTATTATTTATATTATAAATTCATATTAGTGAAATTTTTTCGTGTTGATTTTTTTAGGTTAAAATATCATTTGGTCCCTATATTTTTAAGTTTGTTCAATTTTAGTCCCTATACTTTTAAATGTCAAATTTTAGTTCCTCTACTTTCAATCAATCTTAAATTTAGTCCCTACTACTAGTTTATTGTAGATTTTTTTCATTATTATTTATTTATTTTATTAGCATTTTTTTGCATGAAAATTATTATGATTATTTGATCAATTTTGATAAAAATTAACTGGTTGAAAATATAAATTGTGTACTATTTACCAAAATGTTTGAGATTCAAACCCCTCATTTGTTGAATAATAAAAAATAATTAATCTTAATCTTCATTTAGCCTAACATGAGTCAATTACATAGCATCATATGTTTAATAATTGTTTGAAAGCAATATCCACAATTTTGATGTTTATCTAATTTTATTAATTTACTCAGTAATGAGGAGAAAATTAATTAATTGGGAGATCAATGAACTCTCCAACTTAGCAAATAAATATCTCCTGACCTTTTGGACTAATGTAGGGATCTTAATTTTTAATTAGTAATCAAGTGGTTTTATTCTCATTTATTTATTTGTTAATTAATGTTTGAGAATGTTTTTTCCAAAAAAAAAATAATAAATAAATAAATAAGAAGTATGTTCAAAAGTTTTTTTTTTTTTTTTTTTTTTTTTTTTTTTTTTTTTTAATTCCATACAACATAAATTAAATTGCTGTGAGTCGGGTAGACGGTAGAAAACTAATTTTAGGGCAAATAATTTATTTTTAGGTTATTTTTCGTGCTTACTAATTTATTAAATTCACCTTTGTTTTTTTTGAGAGTGTATTTAATCTCTAAACTTTCTTTTTAATTATTATTTTGATTAACACATATCTTTATCTTTATTGTTAATATTGATTGATATCATAGACTCAATCTACTCATTTTTTAATTGGGATAAGACAGTAAAAAATGACATACACATATATATATATATATTAGAAACTAGTCTATCACGATAAATAAGTATAATTTTTTTCTTTCAATTTGAAATGATTATATATAATATCTTCCTCATATTTGATATATATAACAAACTTAAAAATTAATCTAAATACAATTCAATTGGTTAAAACATATAATTTGATGAAGAGTCAAACATTTGAATCTCTAATTTCCTATATGGTTGAATTGAAAAAAAAAAAAAAAAAAACCATTGATCACTTGAATGGTACAACTTATTGAAAATTACAATAATTTATACTCTAGAGATAGAAGTAACTTTTCACAATATGAAAAGGTTAGATGTAAGGGGACAAATGATTTTTCACTATCCTAAAGGAAAAAAAAAAAAAAAAAAAAAAAACAAATGGTTATCTACTTTTTTTTATTTTTGATTTTTAAATTAAACTTATAAATACGTTTATTTGTTTTGTTGTCTACTTTTAGAAAAATTTACTCAAATTTTAGAAATAATAATAAAAAAGATAGTTTTAAAAAATTCTTTTATTTTTAGAATTTGTCTAAAAATTCAAATAATAAAAAAAAGTGTGAGAAAAGACAAGTCTAGATTTCAAAAACCCAAATAATAATGAAATGAAGCTCAAAAAATTAAAAATTAAAATAGCTATTGAATGCCATGTGATTTAGTTAATAAAAGCAAAGCAATAAAGCTAACTTGTCCATATCTCAATTACTCTATGTATCTCTAGTACATTATATGCTACCTTCATATTACTCACCAACTAGACCATTATTCCACAAGACTTACAATGAGAGAGTACATGATATTGATTTCTTTCATATATATATATATATATAATTTGAACATAACTTAACTGGTTAAAATATATATTTTCGAATAAGAGATATGAGATTCAAAATTTTCTACTCCTACTATATTGTTGAACTTAAAAAACTATTGTATACACTGATGCAAAATTAAATTTAACATATCAGTATGAGTATAATTTAATGAATGAGACGTGTTGAATGCTTGATACCTATTTATACGTTTTGATTTTTTTTTCTAACAAAACAAATCAAATTGAACCAACCAATTTAGATATAATTTAACTAATTAAGATTCTATTAAACTCATTAATAGTTAAGAATTGTAAGTCTGAATCTTATCCAATATTCAAATAGTAATATACTTGTAATTTTTTAAATATTTCCATAAACTGATCATATAGGGACATAACAAGGTCATAGATGTCCTCCCTGGCCATTTTTTTTAATACAACAATTTGGGGAGTTGAGCTTCATTATAAATTCGTTAAGTTAGGTTCATATTATCTTGTTGTCATTTTTGTCTTGTCCCATTTTACAATCTCATTTAAGACTTTATTCTTCAAATAAATTTTATTATATGTCATATCATAACATAGCAAGTTGTTTATAACTACGATAATTTATCAAAATAAACATAGCTCAATTAATATATTGTTTGTACTTTTTATTTCAAAGTCAGAGATTTCATTCTCTCACCCCACATATTGTCATGGAACTCAAATGTGATTTTAAGTAAAATTCGAAAAACTATAAAAATGTATAAGGAATCAATCATAATTTTAAAAAACAAAAAACCAACAGTTTATTTGGTAACTATTTTAGTTTTTTTTATTTTTATGTTTTATGTTTTTTAATGAAGAAGAATATATATGTTTTGGTAACTATTTATTGTAACTGTTTTTAGTTTTATGCTTTTTTTTTAAACAAAAGAAAAAAACAAAAAATAATCTGATAATTGTACTTCTAAATACGACAATTCAAACTTGAAAAAGAAATGCTCATAGAATAATAATTTGTAAAGAAAAAATTACTTTAATTAAAAATAATAATATTTTGATTTTTGTACACAATCTTTTCGAGACATTATCATATTTTGAAGAATATATAACCTTGGTTTAGTTCTTGGGTTAATTCTTTGTTAGAATGCATGTAATTAAGATACTGAGAGATAATCTGTCCTGTGTTTGAAAATTTCAACTACTTTTAACATTTTTTTCTTCCTCATCTTGTGATATTTTCAATGTTTTTCATATTGAGTTATTTTCAGTGTTATTTTATTGAGATATTTTCAATGTTAAACTATGTTTATATATTTATTGTTTAATAGGAAAAAAAAAGTCGTATAAGTACAAATCTCGAACTAATAATTATATCAATTTAAATCTTAAACTTTCGTGAATATATTAATTTACACTTTTTTTTAGATTTTATTTAAAAAATTGTGTGAGACTTATAATAGTTTCAATTAAACTCCTAAATTATCAACACTTAATCAATTGACTTTTTTTTATAGATTACTTTCGAATATCACTCATGCATCAATTCTTATACGTGTGCAGACTTTTTCAAATGTCAAACTAACAAAATAGACAATTAAAATAGATGCATGAGAACTTTCAAAGAAAATTCTAACTAAGAGTCTAAATGAGTTATTTTAGGAAAATTTAGGGGTTTGATTGATAGAATTAGTTTATGCAAATGAAACTTAATAGATGGTATAAATTGATATACGTACGAAAATTTAAAATTTAAATTAATGCAAGTTCATAATTTTAATTGATACAAACTCTAAAGTTTTGACAATGTACTCTCTCTAGAGGTTAGATATTTGATTCATATTCCAAACATTGTGGCAAGTAATTCATTTGTTAAAATAAAATAAGAGCTTAGATAAAAACAGGAATTAAATTAAATAAATATTTTAAAGGTCCAACCATTAAAATTAAGTATTAAAGCGAGCATAATTTAACTAACAAACGAGTGTATTAATGATCACGAGGTTTGTAGCTCAAATTTCCTACTCTCAATTGTACTATAATTTATTGAAGGTCAAAGTCTAGGTTTATACCCCACATACACTAAAAGTTTTTAAGTAATAATAATAAAAAAAAAAAAAAAGGAAAAATAAATAAAAAATAAAAAAAATGTTTTTTGTGAAAAATACATAGCTTCTTCAACTACACGTTGGCGTCGTCACATAACAGAGCCGGAAACTTTCTTCTACTTAAATGGATTTGAACCTCTTTCTTTTCTTCTCATTAAAATCTTCTTCTCTTTCCTTTCTCCTCCACGTCCCTCTGTCCCCTCTTATCATTCAATTTCTTCATCTCACACCGTCGCAGCCGTACGTCGCCGGAAGAAATGATATGCCGAATGCTCGTGTCCTCTTCTTTTCTCCATTGACGATCAATGCGCAATGATTTCCTGATCCTTCGATTTCAAATTTCTAGGGTTTTGTGTTTTTCAATAAGAAGCCAGGAATAGGAACTCATGGCTACAGGCCGAATAGCGAGTATCATACGAGAGGCATGGGAGTCGCCGGCGGAGGCGTTTTCAAGAAGCGGAAGGATGGAGGAGGAGGAGGAAGAGTTGCGGTGGGCGGCGATCGAGCGGCTTCCGACGTACGAACGGATGAGGAAGGGGATAATCCGGCAGGTTATGGAGAATGGGAGAGTGGTTGAGGAAGTGGTGGATGTGATGGCGTTGGGATTTGTGGAGAGGAAAGAGCTGATGGAAAGGATTGTGAAAGTGGTTGAAGAAGATAATGAGAAGTTTCTGAGACGGATGAGGGAGAGAACGGATAGGTAAGATTTAAGAAGAAGAAGAAGAAGGATGAACCCTAAAATTGAAGATGAAAGTGAAATTAAAATTGAAATTGTTGTGTGTTTGATGCAGAGTAGGGATTGAAATTCCGAAAATTGAAGTTCGTTTCGAGAATTTGTCAGTTGAAGGAGATGCTTACGTTGGGAGCAGAGCTTTGCCGTCTCTGCTCAATGTTACACTCAATACTTTTGAGGTATTTTTCCCATTTTCTCTCCTACTTAAGTAAAAATAAGGTAAACATACATCCCCCTCCCCCTAAATTTTGAGTTTTTGATTTCAATCTATTCTTTAATCATTTCTTTTTTTTTTGAAAATCAAATCTATTTCCTTATATTTTTTTATATAGACTTACATCTTTGTTGGGTGAGAGTTGAATTCTTAGTCAAATTTTAAATTTTAAATTTTAAAAATAAAAGTAAGTTTTTAAAAATTATTATTTTTTATTTTAAAAAATTCAGACTTGTTTTCTTTTTTTAATATAGATAAAGGGTAGATAAAAACAAAAAATTTAGATGGAAAATAGATGTTTATAGGCTTAATTTCAAAAACTAAAAATAAAAAATAAAAAAGTTACAACGGGACCTTAAATTTACAAATAAAATATAAAAAAGTTACAACGGGACCTTAAATTTACACTTTTAAATTCGTTGTTTTTGATAGAATAAAAAATAATTAAGTTTCAGTATTTTTTTATCACTATTAAAATTAAAATTAATTTTAAATTTCAATTTATAAATTTAAAATTAAGTAATAAAAAATAACTTTAAAGTGAGTATGGAGTGAAAATCGAAGTTAAAAGCCTAAATTTTGAAATTTAAGGACCAAACTGAAACAAAACTCAAATTTCAAGGATAAAATTGTAACGTTTTGAAACTTAGAGACTAAACTGAAATTAAACTCAAAGACTAAAATTGTAACATTTTGAAACTTAAATACCACCCAAAATCTTAAGATAAAAAATGTATTTTTCTCATAAAATAAAATAGAATTCCAACTTTCTTTTGGGTTAAGAATATAAATGACAAAATATACTTTTAAGTTCTCGAGCTTCGAGGACAAACAAAACCATTTAAATCCATCTTTTAAATTTGAGAGACTAAAAGTGTCTATTTTAAAATTTTATGGACTAAATATACTAAATTCAAACTTTAAAAACCAAAAATATATTTTGTTCAACAGTTTTTTCTAAGTTATTTTCAGTTGAAACTGGTTTAATAATTATAGTAATTTTTATGTAATATTATGTAAAAATGCTAATAGAGATTTAAATTTGTTTTTGAAAAAAAAAAAAACCATAAATCACTATTTTCAAGATTTATTAAAATTAAATATTTGGAAGTAGGTATTCTAACCTTAAAGTTTTAATTGGGTTTTTTTCCTTTTGATTTATGTTTAAAATTTTCAAATTTATGTTTAATACTTTGAAAGATAAACCGTTTTATGTAAAATAATGGTTAAAAGTGGTGTATTATTAAAACTATTGCTTTTGTCGACATATTTGAATTTATAAAAATGTCAAAAGTGCTACTTAACAGTTGATTTCCGAAATCACCCATAAAAAGAAAATTTCATTTATGATATCTAAGAAAAATAATCTCTTTTAAGTCAGGTCTAAATAGTATATTCATGAGTGCTCAAATATGATAATGCAATAAAGTATCAACTTTTTATTAACAATTTTTTTTAATGAATTGCCTTAATTAAAATTTTTAAAATATATTCAAGGTAAATTAAGAATTTTAAAAGATTAAAGGTTGAATTGAGAATTAGCTAAGATTAGGCACCATTGGATATATTCAACATTGTATTTTAACTTTTAATTTAAGTTTCTTATTTAATGGAACAGGCTAGAATCCGTTTTCAAAATCTGGGACCCCTATATAGGCTTAAATATAGGTATGTGGTTGGTTGCTATTAAATGATTTAAAGCAAAGATAAAATGAAGTTAAAAGGTTTGATTCTTGACTCATATATTGTTTAAAAGAAAAAAAACGACAATAATTTTGCATACGGAATAGTAATAAGATATCTTTGTGTTCTCATCATAAAGGAAAGGTAAAAATAATAATAATAATAATAATAATAATAATAATAATAATAATAATAATAATAACAAGAAAGACAGGTGTTTAGAAATAGTTGTGTTGGATAAATTTGAGTTAAAAAAAAAAGGAGAATTAAAGAGAAATATAGTCCTGCTTGAAAAATAAATGTATTTTTTTAAAAAAAACAACGGAGAGATAGGAGATCGAACTTCCGATCTTTATGGAGAAAGGTCGTATTAATTACCGTTGAGTTAAACTCACTTTATCAAAAAAAAATAAATGTCTTGATGTCATCATGTGAAACAAATTAATATGTTAAATTTCAAAATTGATATACTAAAAAATAAAAAATAATAAAATGAGAGAAGAACAAACGATATCTTTTCAAATTATATATATATATATATATATATATATATAAAGGAACAATTCCATAGTAATGAAAAATTAATAAAACTAATTTAATTATTTTAAATTTATTAGTAGACATTAACACTAACCACCAAAAGTGAATATTTAATGAAAAACTAATGATAAAATATAAATCTTAGAACTTAGGGATCAAATGAAAATAAAACTCAAAATTCAAAGGTGAAAATGCAACATTTCGAAATTTAAAGACCAAATGAAAATTAAACTCAAAATTGAAGGATAAAAGTGTAACAATTTGAAATTTAAAAGATCAAATGGAGTATGCTCAAAACTTTAAAAAAAATTTCTATACCATCATAGATGAGAAACTGACAAAAATAAAAAAAAAAAGGACCCTTTTCGCTTTTAGTTTTCAATTCTGAAAATGGGTCCATTTTTGAAAAGATCGTTTTTGGACTCTTTGTGGGAGGAAAGTCACAAATGTCCTTAATTTATTAGGGTCTAACCTTTAAACTCCTCAATGTTTTCATCCATCTTTTTAACCAAAAATTGTCTTTTTAATCTACTTTTATCAAAATTCAATAAGAAATTCTAAAACGAAATTTGTGTCTACGTTTTTGGTAGATACAATTTTTTTTGTTAAGATTTCTTAAAAAATAGTAATTAGAATTAGAAATGAAAAACTGATAAGAATTTTACAAAAAAAAAAATATTTCGAATAATGTTTTGTTTAATAATTTTCACCAAAAGACTAAAGATTACAAGAAAGATTTAAAAAACAAAAATCGGAAATCATGAAATCCGGCATAGATTTTGGCCGGGAATCAAGATTTCCGGTCAACTTATTATTATTATTACTTTTTTTTTTTTAATGGGAAAGTTTTAAAAACAGAAAAATAAAGTCAACTATTTATACAAAATAGCAAAAATTTTAAATAGTTGTGATAGACGCGGATAGAAGTCTATAGGATCTAACAGCAATAGAAATGATAGATGTCTATTACTGATAGATGCTGATAGAAGTCTATCAATGTCTATCACTATGTTTTTTTTTGCTATTTTATGTAAATATTTGACATCTTTTTTATTTGTAAAAATTTTCCTTTTTTAATTCGAATATTTTTAAATATAGAAAATGACTAAAATATTTACAAATATCGAAAAATTTCCCACTTCTATATTTATATATTTTTTTCATTTATAATAATTTTCCTACTATTATTTATGTAATAAAATTTTAGTTTTTTTATAATTAAACCAAACAAAAGAAGGAAATCATTATTTAAAAAAAAAATTCTGACCAATTTTTTTGTTTTTGTTTTTAATTCCTCTAAAAAAATATTATCAAAGAATTGTATCAACCGAATGGTCAAAAACTATATTATCAAAAAATTGTATCAGCCGAATGGACAAAAACTATGTTTTAGATTTTCTTATTTAATTTTAATAAAAGTAGATAAAAAAAAAACTTTAAACTTTAGTTGAAAAGGTTGATGGAACATTGAAGAAGGATTGATGAAAAATTGAAGAAAGGTAAATATATGTATGTACTTTCATCAACATCATCTTGAGACCTCAGTAACAAGTTTTTTAAAATACATCCTTTTTTAGAAATGAAAATTGAAATAGCCAATTTTTGGGTTTCGTTTGGTTATCATTTTGTTTTTAGTTTTTGAATTTTAAAAATTAAGTCAATTTTCTCTCAATTTCTTAAGTACAATAGTTAAATTCATAGTCAAATTTTAAAAACAAAAACAAGTTTTTGAAAACTATTTTTTTTTAGATTTCAAAATTGGGCTTAGTCTTTTTTTTAAACATTGGTAAAAAGTAGATAAAAAAAATCAAGAAATTTAGAGGTGGGAGGAATGTTTATAGGCTTAATTTTCAAAAATAAAAAACTAAAAATCAAATGATTACCAAACGGGACTTTAACAATTTGTATTTAAATTCGTGTTCTTAATTTCACATTGCTCATACCTAACCCATAATGGCATAACCCAAAGATATTATCCAATAGCATAATTTCCTATCATAAGCAAGTATAGGCAGTAAATTACTCCTTTGGAAAAAAAAATTTATAAAAGAAGTAAAAATGATTGAAGAAAGGGGCAATTATTTATTTGTATTAATGTGGAGATGATTGATGAATTATGTAGTATCAATTTAAATAATTATGTTGTTTTTTGGGGTGTTTTTAAATATAGAAAAATGGGTCAAAACTATTTACAAATATAAAAAAATTATATTGTCTATCAGCAATAGAATTCTATCGTGGTCTATCGCTAATAGACCGCTAAATTTTTCTATATTTGTAAATAGTTTGATATTTTTTTTGTTTATAATAATTTTCCTTGTTTTTTTATTATTAATTTAAATTAACTAACCATTTATTACTAATTCGAATTAAGCAATTATTTTATAACCAATTAATTAATATAAAGTATTACCTAGCTTTTAGTTCTTTTTATCCATTACTTAGCTTTTGTTGATCATTAAAAAAAAAAACCATAGAAAATAAAAAATAGAGGATTAAATCACGTGGCAGACGCATGACCTGTAGGTAATCATGTTCTAATTATTTTTGCTTTGAATGTTATGAAAAACAGAGCTTGCTTGGGTTGATAGGGTTGGTTCCTTCCAAGAAGAGAAAAATTCATATACTTAAAGGTGTCAATGGAAAAATCAAACCTTCAAGGTACATATCTCTTTTAATAAAAATAAAACAAGTTAAAATATCATTTTAGTCCCTGTACTCACGTAAAGTTGTTTAATATTAGTCCCTATACTTTTAAATATCCAATTTTAGTCTATATACTTTCAATAAATTGTACATTTAGTTCTTCAAAGGTAATTTTTATCGAAATTGGTTACATAATAATACCAATTCTCATGAAAAAAATACATCTATATATTTTCAAAATTTATAGTGAAAAGCTTCATAGATACTAAAAAGTTTTTTTAAAAAAATCAATAATAAACTAGTAGTAGGGACTTGATTTTAAATATATTGAAGTACAAAGACTAAATTTGGATATTTTAAAGTAATGGAACTAAAATTCAACAAGTGCGAAATTATAGGGACCAAAGTAGTATTGTAAACCAAAAAAATTCTCGGTTCTTTGTTTTTTTAAATATTAAAAGGTATTTAATAAAAAACGACTTTACTTGAACCGGAACTGTTTTATAGATTGTACATCCTTGAATTTCTAAGTTATTTAATAAAAAAGTGCTTTGAGAGGTATTTTGTTTGCTTGTTTATTTTATTTTAGTTACAAAGTTTTAAAATATTCTATTCTAAGACACAACTTTGTATTAAACCATTTTAGTCATTGTCAAGTTTTTATCAATTACTTAACAAAAACCCGACATATATAGACACATCTTTTGTTTATAACGTCGATGTGTACATGGCCAATATTTTAATTCACGTATATGGAAAAATAAAAATAAAAATAAAAATATGAAGTCTAATTAAGATTTTTGTTGTATTGTTAATGAATAATTAATGACAATAACTAAAATAGTTTCCATGAACTAAAACAAAACATTAACAAGTTAGAACTACTTTTTACATGGTTTTGACTCTCTTTTTCAAGTAAGTAAATGTGAATTTTCATTAAGTATAAATGTATAGTAAGTTTTGCTTCTGTTTTTAATAACTACCTTTTTTTTTTGCACGAACTCCTTCCCTTGAGGTTATAGTTTCAAATTCTCATATCCGATCATTATACTAAAAAAAAAAAAAAAAAAAAAATCTTTTTCTTTAAATTATTTTCACTACTTTAATCTATTGTCCTATACCGTATAGTATGGGGTCTACTAGCATTAAAAAAAATATTTGTACTGAAAGTTTTTTCCTTCCAATGATGTGTTTGGTGTATTGAATTTTGACATTAATTTCTTATTTTCAGGATGACATTACTGCTGGGTCCTCCAAGCTCTGGGAAAACTACCCTGTTGTTGGCACTTGCTGGGAAACTGGACAAAAATTTAAAGGTTTTAAATTCAATACACGTGATTTCCTTTTTCATAATGTTTTTTAGGCCTTGTTTGGTAACTATTTCGTTTTTGGTTTTTGGTTTTTGAAAATTAAGTCTATTTCATCATATTTTCTTATAATGGTTTGCATATTTCTTGAGTACAATAGTTGAATATTTAGCCAAATTCCAAAAACAAAAGCCAGTTTTTGAAAATTACTTTTTTCAGTTTTCAAAATTTGGCTTGGTTTTTTAAAACATGGGTAAAAAGTAGATGAGAAAGCAGGACATTTAAGGGTGAGAGGGGTGTTTGTAAGCTTAATTTTTAAAAACTAAAAATCAAATAGTTACTAAACGAGACCTTAATAAATCATAACCATGATTTATTTTAGGTTATCTTGTTAAATTTCATGTTTATTCTATTTGGGCCTCTATTTTTTTATTTTTTTTTAAAAAAGGTTTGTTTAGTCCATCAAATTTATACAAAAAAAAAAGACACTATTTTAATCATTTCCATTTTTTAAAAGGAAAATTATTTAGGTGTCGACCTATATACGTCTTTTTTTCTAGTTCAATATATGAGGTCAAGAGTATATACTTGAATTGGTTGAATTATGCTCAAGTTGGCGACCTCTATACATACTTAAAGCTGTGTCATAGGTCAAGTTTTTAATTTCAAAACTAGTTCAAACTTATTGTTATGCAAACAACAAATAAAGAAAGCGAGAAAAACGTAAATATTAAAATCAATACAGAGATTTTCGTGGTTCACTAACAATGTGTTAGCTACATCCTCAAGTAAAGGGAGATAGCAGTTTCTTATTAGAGAAAATATCAGATAATACGGATTGCAAGAGCACCAACTGAGTTAAAGGGTTTATATATGTTAAACAATCAATAAAAATATAAAAAAACAATGAATAATCTTTATGTTGTCAAGGGATTAAAATAAACTATTAGTAAGTTGAAAAGTTGTAGCAGAAGAAGCAAAATTATAATCATATTCAAAATGTTAACAGGAAAGTGGGAAAGTGACATATTGCGGCCATGAAATGCATGAGTTTGTGCCTCAAAGAACCTGTGCTTATATCAGTCAACATGATCTTCATTGTGGAGAGATGACAGTGAGAGAGACATTAGATTTCTCTGGTCGTTGCTTGGGAGTTGGCACTAGATATGAACTTATGGCTGAGCTCACAAGAAGAGAGAAACAAGCAGGCATTAAGCCAGACCCTGAGATTGATGCTTTCATGAAGGCCATCTCTGTTTCAGGCCAAAAAGCAAGTTTGGTTACAGATTACATTCTCAAGGTTAGCACTTTCAGTTTCAACTACTCTTCATTTTTTCTAATACATTTCTATGTCCGTATACTGGTTTGTAGTTTCCAAAAGCATAAGTTGGTGGAATACGGTAAATTTAATTATAGGTTAAAATACACTTTTGGTCCCTAAATTTTCATGAAAGTCGCAATTTGGTCTCCGAATTTTGGTTTGAAATGATTTAGTCTCTGTACTTTCAGTTTTGTAACAATTTGACCATTGTATTTTCAAATTTGTAACAATTTAGTTCTTAATGTAAAAGAATTCATCAAAATTAGATGTCAATTTTTATTATTTTATGATGTAGACGGTGTATTTTCTAAAAATATTGAGTCTCTAAACATTAATTTCTACAATAGGAACTAAATCATTTCAAATTTTAAAGTACAAGGACTAAATTGTTACATAATAAAGTTTAGGGACTAAATTGTTACAAAATTGAAAGTACAGGGACTAAATCGTTACAAACAAAAGTTTAGGAACTAAATTGTTTCTTCTATGAAAGTTTAGGAACTAAAGGTGATTTTTAACCTTAATTATATGATATCAATACTTGAACACTTCCCCACACTTGTGTGAAAATCAATATTAATTGGGGTGAAAATGACATTATAGGGATTCGAAGATAAGATCTTTTGCTCTAGTACTATGTTAAATCATGAATCAACTTAGAATTTTAAGTTGATGAGTTACGGTAAATTTATTTATATATCAATATTTAACCAAATATCACATAGAAGCTAAAATTGATTTGTCGTATAGTCTGTGTCAACTTTCATCTATGTGTTAGTGTTGATTTATATTGTAACCGAATATTCGAGGCTTAAGACTAAACAATTAGTTTAGTGAAAGACTTCATTCTTGAGAAGTTAGCATAATACTGCATTTCTAAAACGATATCAAATTTGTTTCCAATATTATTTAGCAGAATAAAAATGAAATAAATATAAGGAGACTAAAATGTTATGAAGGATGTTGGATTGAGACTATAATTATCTCAAATATTGTATAGTTTGACAATTTTTTTGGGATGACTAGAAAAGTAAATTATGAACAGATACTTGGGTTGGAAGTTTGTGCTGATATTTTAGTTGGTGATGAAATGAGGAGGGGAATCTCTGGAGGCCAGAAGAAACGTCTTACTACAGGTTGAGAATGTGTTCAGTTTTCGTCTTTTCGATGTTCTTTTTGCAGTTTTGTGCCTAAATTTTAATTAAAAGAATGGGGAAAATATGTGTAGGGGAGATGCTGGTAGGGCCAGCAAAGGTTTTGTTTATGGATGAAATATCAACAGGCTTAGACAGTTCCACCACATTTCAGATATGCAAGTTCATGAGGCAAATGGTTCATATAATGGATATAACAATGGTCATTTCTCTGCTACAACCAGCTCCTGAAACTTATGATCTATTTGATGATATCATTCTACTTTCCGAAGGTCAAATCATATACCAAGGTCCTAGAGAAAAAGTTCTTGAATTCTTTAGATTTATGGGATTTAGATGCCCAGAAAGGAAAGGAGTTGCTGATTTCTTACAAGAAGTGACATCAAAAAAGGACCAAGAACAATACTGGTACAAAAAAAACAAATCATATAGATTCATTTCTGTTCCAAAATTTCGTCAGGGATTCAAATCTTTTACCATAGGTCAACAACTTGCCTCTGATCTCGAAGTGCCTTACAACAAATCTAGAGCTCACCCAGCTGCATTAGTCAAAGAGAAATATGGTTTATCAAACTGGGAGCTATTCAAGGCATGCTATTCAAGAGAAGTACTGATAATGAAACGAAATGCATTTGTCTACGTGTTCAAGACGGCCCAGATCACTGTCATGTCCATCATTGCTATGACTGTGTTTTTAAGGACTGAAATGAAAGTAGGCACTGTAACTGGTGGAAGCAAGTTCCTTGGAGCCTTGTTTTTCAGCCTCATGAATGTCATGTTTAATGGAGTGGCAGAATTGGCTCTCACTCTTTTCAGGCTTCCAGTTTTCTTCAGACAGAGGGATTTCTTGTTCTATCCTGCCTGGGCATTCAGTTTGCCTATTTTTCTCCTCAGAATTCCTCTATCTCTCATAGAATCAGGAATATGGACTCTTCTAACTTATTACACAATTGGGTTTGCTCCTGCTCCTAGTAGGTATATATATTTCCTTTCTTTCTTCTTTTTCATTTGTTAACAAAAACAAACTTTACTTACCTGTTTATTGTTTCTCTAGGTTCTTCAAGCAATTTTTGGCCTTCTTTGCCACTCATCAAACAGCTCTATCGCTATTTCGACTTATGGCTGCGGTTGGAAGAACGCTAGTTGTATCAAGTACTTTGGGCATTTTTGCTCTTTTAATAGTTTTCTTGCTTGGAGGTTTCATTATTGACAAAGGTAAGTGATTGTTCACCTTTTCTTATGGTGTTGTAACTCTAAAACATGTTACTTTAGTAGATGCTATTATTTTGTTTGCCAACTTTTGGTTTTCCTTCTGTGCACACTAGATAACATTGGGCCATGGATGATTTGGGGCTTTTATATGTCTCCCATGATGTATGGACAAAATGCCATTGTCATCAATGAGTTCCTAGACGACAGATGGAGCAAGGTAAATGTTAGCTTTAATAATGACTGGATAAATCAGAAATTATATTAAATTTAGTTATATGTTCTTTTTCTCATCATAATAACTCAAAAGCATACTTTGCCTAATGCAGAAAAATACGGATAGTAGTATTAATGAGCCTACAGTTGGGAAAGTGCTCCTTGCTAGTAGGGGTTTCTTTAAGGAAGAACGTTGGTATTGGATTTGCATTGCAGCACTTTTCGGCTTTAATCTTCTCTTCAACCTTCTATTTACAATAGCTTTGACTTACTTGAATCGTAATAATCTCAACCCTACATTTATTCAAGATATAATTTGAAATGTCCACTTAAATGATGACGATGATTATTATTATTACCGTTGTAACGGTACTGATCTTTTTGAAGCTATTTTCAGCGCTTACTGATGCAAAGGCTCTCATTAGCACGGATGAAGACAAGAAGAAAATAAAAAAGAATAGGTCCAATGCACAAGGTTTGAGTTTCGAAGGAGGAATTTGTATAATCAAAATTCTTTTAAACTTATAGTAATCTTTTATTTAATTAGCGCTTTGATATTTTTGAAAGAATAATAATAGGCATTAACAATCAAAATCATTAAATCTTCAGAAATAGTAGCTGATTCAGATCAGCAAAGGAGAGGAATGGTTTTGCCTTTCCAGCCACTGTCACTTGCATTCAACCATGTTAATTATTATGTGGATATGCCTACAGTAAGTTAATTGGAGTTTGTAAGAGCCTATTTGGATTGACTTTCTAAGTATTTAAAAACACTTTTATTGCACTTAAAAACTCTTTTTTAAGCACTTACAAAGTCATTCCAAACAGGCTCCAAGGTTTTATATGAACATTGTTTTGAAGCCGTTGAGACTATCTCAATGCCTTCCAATTTAGGAAATGAAGATGCACGGGATTGAGAAAGATCGTCTTCAACTTTTAGAAGATGTTAGCGGAGCTTTTCGACCAGGGATATTAACAGCTCTTGTGGGTGTTAGTGGTGCTGGGAAAACTACTCTCCTGGATGTATTAGCTGGAAGGAAGACCAGTGGTTATATTGATGGAAGTATATACATCTCTGGTTATCCAAAGAAGCAATCAACCTTTGCTCGAGTAAGTGGTTATTGTGAACAATGTGACATTCATTCGCCTCACGTCACTGTCTATGAGGCTCTCCTATTTTCCGCTTGGCTCCGCCTTTCCTCCGATGTTGATACAAAAACAAGAAAGGTATGTTTTCCTACTAGAAACTCTTGTCGCTTTATGCTTCCAGTTGATGCATAATGTGGTTGAACTTTTGTTGAATGACTATTCTTCATTGATGTAGATGTTTGTGGAAGAAGTTATGGAACTAATAGAACTAGATAGATTGAGAGATGCTTTAGTGGGGCTTCCAGGAGTGGATGGTCTTTCAACAGAACAAAGGAAGAGATTGACAATAGCAGTGGAGTTGGTTGCTAATCCATCAATTATCTTCATGGACGAACCAACTTCTGGTCTTGATGCTAGATCTGCTGCCATTGTTATGCGTACCGTGCGAAATACGGTTGATACTGGGCGAACCGTTGTATGTACAATTCACCAACCAAGCATAGACATTTTTGAAGCTTTTGATGAGGTACCATTGAACAGTCTCTAAATGATTGTTTACGGCTACGCCATTACTAATTCTCTGAACTTTAATGCATAATGTAGTTACTGCTCATGAAACGTGGTGGACAAATGATTTATGCTGGACCTCTTGGTGAGCGATCTTGCAAACTCATTGAATATTTTGAGGTGAGTATATTTGTTGTGGTTGTTTATGCTGAGAATCTTACATCGGAAAAAAGAAAAGACCTCACAATTTTTATAAGATACATGGATTACTCCTCTCGTTACTAATTGGTTTTGAGATAGAACATTGTGTTAATCTAATATGGTATTAGAGCCCATGAAGTCCAACTGAGTATTCAATCTAAAATTGGAATTTGACTCAAGAATGGTAAACCCAAAGAGGCGCATCATCTTGAAGCGAACATGTTGAGGATTCCACTTCAAAAAAATGAAGAGACCTCACAATCTTTATAAGATACACGAGTTTCTCCTATCATTACCAATTGGCTTTGAGATGGAATCCTGTGTTTATCTATGTTATGTATGTGTATGTGTGCGTTTTCATTGTCTACCGAAGTTTTCAATTTGGTGGCTGTTTGATGGTAGGCTATTCCAGGGATTCCAAAGATTGAAGAGGGTCAGAATCCTGCTTCATGGATGCTTGAGGTTACTGCTCCTCCAATGGAGGCTCAACTAGATATTGATTTTGCTGATACTTTTGCAAAATCTCCAGTTTATCTGTATGTTTGATCGTGCTTTAAGTTCACATATCAGTTCAAATTTCTACCACTTTTATCTTAGCATTGTAAATTCTTGTTTTAGGAGGAACCAAGAACTTATAATGGAGCTTAGTACTCCAGCTCCAGGGTCCAAAGACCTACACTTCCCAACCGAATACTTGCAATCGTTTTTCTTTCAATGCAAAGCTTGTTTCTGGAAACAACATCGATCTTATTGGAGAAACACTCAATATAATGCCATACGCTTCTTCATTACAATAGTTATCGGTATCTTATTTGGTCTAATTTTCTGGAACAAGGGACAAAAATTGTAAGGTTTCTTCACTGGCCTATGTAATTTTGTGTGCCTGTCACATTTTACTATTTTATTGATGTTTGTTTCTTTTCTGTACTTCAACAGAGCAAAGGAACAAGATGTGTTGAATGTTATGGGTGCTATATATTCTGCTGTCATATTCCTTGGAGCTGCCAATGCTTCATCTGTGCAAGCTGTGGTTGCTATCGAAAGAACGACTTTCTATCGAGAAAGAGCTGCCGGAATGTATTCCGCTTTGCCATATGCATTTGCTCAGGTGATAAAAATTATTCACCCCTTCAAATCATCACTAGACCCCAAAAACTTAATCTTAATCCAATAAACTAGGTAAGTTTATATTGAGAAAAAATCTCACTACCATTGCAAAAATAAGCACAGAAATAACAGATGAATTAAAAGAAAGCAATAAAAATAAGAAACGCAAGAATTTAAATGGAAAACTCCAAAACCGAAGAAAAACCACGACTCACCCGAAAGAAAATTCCTTGCCATCACACATAATTCTCTCTCCGAAGTCCAATCCCATTTACAAAAGTACCTTCTCAAAAGCTCATATCTCTCACACAACTAGAAGTGTTTATTATTTGAATAATTTGAAACCAAAGCTATAGGTTAGTACTTGTAGCCTATCACTTTCTTGAATCTTTTAGATGTGAGATTGTTCTCTTCTATTTTGTCCAAACCCTACCGTTCGATCTTTTTAATATATTTTAAACTATTGCTCACGTGTGGGCAACATGAGATCCAAAATGTAGTATGTTATATGAAATAAGAGAAAGTGAAGATAATACTGCTAAGGTTTCAAGCAAAAACTCCTATTCTAATACCATCTTAATCATAAGATTCATAACTAGATGGTAGATCCTTAAATTGATAGTTTAAGATGAATATAATCCAACTTTCTTTATTCATTCAAGCCTTTAGCTTTCCAGTGAGATATAGAAAAAGTTAACTAAAGATTTAATCCTTTTTTTTTCTTGCAGGTGGCAATTGAAACTATCTATGTTTCTGTCCAATCTATAATTTATTGTCTCATTATTTATAGCATGATTGGATTTGAGTGGAAAGTGGGGAAGTTTCTGCTGTTCTGTTACTTGGTTTTAATGTGTTTCACATACTTCACTCTCTATGGGATGATGGTTGTAGCATTGACTCCAGGCCAACACATTGCAGCCATTGTCATGTCCTTCTTTCTTGGCTTTTGGAACTTGTTCACTGGTTTTCTTATTCCTCGACCGGTAAACGACGTCCAAATTCGATATTTCGATCTTTGATCATTTTTCAAACTTCTCAAATTCATGGTTTATCCAACACTTTTGTAGGTAATCCCCATATGGTGGAGATGGTATTATTGGGCTAATCCTGTGGCTTGGACTATATATGGCATTGTAGCTTCTCAAGTTGGTGACAAAGATAGGCTTGTTCAAATACCAGGATTTGGCAATGTAGGATTAAAGATGTTCCTTAAAGAAGGGTTCGGGTACGAGCACGACTTCATCCCGGTCGTGGTTGCAGCACATGTCGTCTGGGTTCTCGTTTTCTTCTTTGTGTTTGCCTATGGAATCAAATTCCTTAATTTCCAAAGGAGATAGGCAATCCTTTCCTTGTTATGTGAAGATTGTTAGTTCATTACATTTTTTACTATAACCTTTGTATCATAGGAAATAAATTATTTTAGAGTGACAAATGAGGAAAGAAAACAAAGTTCCCTCTTTTGTTGCTCATCTTTGTGCTCTTAATAGTTTTTTTTTTTTTTTTTTTTTTTTTTTTTTTTTTTTTTTTTTTTGTAAAACACTTCACATTTTGCATGATGTTTGACTATGTAATCAAAAAAGTATTTTTCATCTATTTTTCTATGGTATTTTAAATTAGCTTCTGTCTCTTATATATATTTTTTTGTTCAAGGAGTTTGTGGATTATACGACTAAAAATATTAATTTTATACTTTATTAACTTCTCACACCGTAGCTTCAATACTTCACAACTTAACTTTTTGCCCTAAACACCTCTAAAAAATAAAACATATATTTAGTCGAAGTTTTGTGAACTTACAATTATAATACTTTTGAGATATACTTGGAAGGACTTGGAAATAAGTTTAAATTTCTAAAACAATTTTTTTTCAAAAAAAAAAAACACTAATGAGCCAGAAGCACAATGTTGTGAAGTTTTATAAAATGTCAAGATTAATTTGAAAGCTATACTTAATTAGTTAGAATTTAAAAGCTACCTTCATCTAGTGGAAGTAAGTGAGTTATTATAGCTGATTCAATGTTTGAGTCTCTCACTATAATCGTTGAAGTTTTCAATTATTATAACATACACTTAGCTACCGTAAAACTATTTGAAAACGCTGGTTATGTATAGTGTTCACTATTTAAAAACCATCATCTTTTCTCATTTGTTATCTAGACTAAAAGAGTCTGCACCCAAACACAACTATTACAATCCACATACAATAATAGCCCACAGACTATAATAATTAGTCACTATAATAACAAACTCAGCGCCCCAAACAGGCCATTAAGGATCAAATGCTATAAGGATGCGAACTAGAAAGAAGATTTAAATGAAACTAATTAAATTTGAATTGTTTGGTAGGTTGGAGCAAAATGTACAAATGTTATTTAATGTGGTTGTTACAATGTGATTGTCATCCTCTTAAATAGTGGAAATTTGTATGTGGGATGAAACTATAATTTTTAGTTTCTCTTCTATCTCTAACGGTGTAAAATTGTCAACTATATTGTTCTACGTATCTCTTTGAATAAATTTCTTCAAAATGTAATAGTCTTTTTTTCCTTTTTTATTAGTTTTTTAATGGTTTAATTTTTCTGAAAGTTGGTTGTGGGGGTTGATGGTCGTTTTCCACGAATTATTAAGCTATTTAGAGTTAGTTTATCTCAAAAACAAAAATAAATTTTTAAAAACTTTTTTTTTTTTAATTTTTGAAATTTGAGTTGGTTTTTGAAAACATAGGTAAAAAGTAGATTACGAAGCAAGAAATTTAGAGATAGAATGAATGTTTATAAACTTAATTTTTAAAAATTAAAAACAAAGAACTAAATAGTTACCAAACGGGGCTTTAACTTTTAAAATAGTTATGGTTAAATATGATTTTAGAAAAATTAGCTTGAACACAAAGTAAAAAAAAATGTTTAGTAAATATCAAACTTAAAAATGAAAAAGTAGAATAGAATGGAAATGTCGGAAAGAAGTTTGGAAAACTTAAAAAAAAAAAAAAATATATATATATATATATATATATATATATGTATGTAGTAGCTTATAAATACTATTTCCTTCCAAGAGTATTTAAAAAACCAATTTGAATGTTTAGTTAGGAGAGATGAAGACCATAGTAGAGAAGTTAAAAGAAAACAAGAACAATTTTTGTTAAAAAGCAAAAATTAAATGGTTATTATTGGCGCAAGTATCTCGTGCGGGTTCTTTCTTGCTCTTTTGGCCATCTCCTGTGGTCTGAACTTGTAGCTGGAGCAAACTTGCAATAGCACTCGCATCATATGGTGTCGAGTCAAGTGCACTCTGATGCATAAATTATTGCACGAAGTGTTCAATTCGGCTTAGCATAGAAAAAATTGCTTATCCGTTAAGGCTGATAGTATATGTGGCTATTTATAATGTCTATTCTCTGACATGAGCTTGGGATATGTGCAATATCGTGGCGTCAGAATTAGTGTGGCCCTCGACGTTGCAAGATGCCAATACCAAGTTCGACTCGACAATTTCTTTTTGGTAAAACAAATTGAGCAAGGTCGGTTGACCAAGGACTCGAGGGTTTAACTTTTCCTTTTGGGATGCACAAACCCTATGTAGGCTTCAGGACGCCTTTAGGCTTGAGCCCTTATCTTGGACAATCCTTAATAGTTATTAAACGGGACCTTCGTTAACTAGATTTTACACCATCGATGTAATTTAAAAAGTGATTTTTCTTTTAGTTAATTAATAATAAGTTTAACTAAGCATTAAAATAATTAAAATTCACGTAATCACTTTTAATGCCTCTAAAATCAATCTTCAACAGAACGTTAGTCACTTGTATAATAGTACCCTAAAATGATATAACTAACTTATTTTTTTCTAAAATGATACAATTAATTAACTGAAAACAATAGTATGTATGAATCGTGAAAATTTATATGTAAATTGTTATAAACTTTAGTTAAGTGAAGAGGATTAATTGCATAAAGGTTTTTAAGGAAAAAGAAACGACGCATCACAAATTAGTTTAAATGAGAAAATTTATTGAAAATTAAAGGTTTAAATATAATTTTATTCACTAGTCTTTAAACTTTAAGTCAAATAATTAGTTTCAATCATGGCCATTCATTTTTTTCTTTTTGTTAATCATTCAACATCATTGGCATTCATTATTCATCACACTACATAACTTATAATATGAGGCTAAGTTATTCACGTATCAATTTCCTTTTTTATGTATATTTATGTTACTTTATTTTATCTTTTATCGTTTAATTATTCTATTGTACTTATATCAAAGCAATTAATACCTATTTAATAGGTATGTTATGTTACCATCTAATATATTAATGATATTAACAATCAAACTTATCTAGAATTACCATTCAAAGTTTAAGATTGTAATTAAAACAAAAGTGCAAGGAAGTACACTAATTTACTTATAATAAATTTTGAAATAAATAAATTCAATATAATTGAAAATTTGAAAATGACATGTGATTGAAAAACCACACATTTTTCACACTTATCTCTAATAATAAATCAAGGTAAACATATAATAAATAAATAAAAGGAAAAGGAAAAAACCTCTTTTATCATATGATTGTATCAAACATATCATCTTACTAGACCTTCTATATCATTTTATAACTACAATTACAAATTACAAAGCATAACTATACAAAATTACCAAAATACCCTCGTTAAACTTATAAAAGATGAGTAAAACTAATTCGAACATAATTTGTTACTGTTACTTGTTTTATTCTACAATACGTGGGAGTGGAGATTTGATCCTTTACCCTTTTTTTAAATGATATATCCCTTACTTCTAAGCATAATTTTAATTTTTTTTTAATTCAACAAATGTGAAGTGTGAAAGTTTCGACCTTTTTATTTGATTTTTTTTTTATAGAATTTAAAACCTTAATAATCAAATGGATGGAGAATGGAAAAGAGGCAAAATAAGAGTAAAGAGAATTGAATGTGGGGGAAATTGGAGTATATAGCATACAACCAAAAGCCCATAAACTCATTATTCCATGTTTAAATGCATTGACAGACTTAGTATGGCCTTATTTTCTTAAGCCCACATATTCAATGTCTTTAAATGCAACAATATTATGGTATGGAATTTATTTTATTTTATTTATATATTAAAAAAAATAATGGAACGTGTTAGGTTTCGTATAGATCAAGTAATATTCAAATATTGTTATCCAAAAAAATTATTTAAATCTTTTCATCTTCGTGCATTTGTTTGATTTAAGTATAAAATCTCTTAATTGATTCTAAATGTGTATATGAATAATAATAGCTTATAGTTAATCTATGAATATTTAAAAAAAAAATTAAATTATAGAAAATATCTCTAAATTCTTTCCTTTGTATGTTCAGCTCATAATTGATGATTAGGACTGGAGAACCATTCTCTATTCCCATTTTGCTGCTAAAATGGCTTCTTCATCTCTTTCGTTTCTCAGAGAATCGTCAAATCGCAACTCCAAAACAACTTCTCTCTGCGTCGCCTTGCATTTAAGGTGCTTAGAAGACCGCCGGCGTTTCACTTTCGACGGAGATGACGACGGCGAATGCTTGGTAACTGTATCTGTGTATTAGATATTGAATCGTCTGAAACAATCATTTTCCGATTACATTGGTCCTCTAGGGTTTTTGTTGGCTGAAATAGGATTAATTTATGGCGACGGGAGTGGAAGTGGACGATTTCGTTCGAATGTCGAGAAGCCGGCGGAGCCGTGGGAGTTCGGCTTCAGTGGACGAGGAGGAAGAGCTCCTGTGGGCGGCGATTGAGCGGCTTCCGACGTACGATAGGCTGCGGAAGGGAATGCTCCGGCAAGTGGTGGAGAATGGCAAAGTTGTTTACGATGAAGTGGACGTGAGGAAGCTGGGATTTGAAGAGAGGAAACGATTGATGGAAAAAATGGTGAAGGTTGTTGAAGAAGATAATGAGAAATTTCTGAGACGGATCAGAGGCAGAATCGATCGGTAAGCCCTAACCCCTAAAATGAAAAAGAAAGGTGAATTTAGGGATTTGGAATATGATTTGTTGATTTTGTTTGAGATTGCAGAATGGGAATTGAAATTCCAAAAATCGAAGTTCGTTTGGAGAAATTGTCAGTTGAAGGAGATGTTTACGTCGGGAGTAGAGCTCAGCCGACTTTACTCAACGTCACACTCAACACTTTTGAGGTATTTTCCATTTTAGAATAATCAAATAAATAAATAAAAAACTATATGAAGTTTAATATTCATTTTAGGGTTTTTTTTTAAAAAAATTAATAATGTTTTTAATAAAACTTATAAGACGGTGGTTCAGATCTCGTCTACGGAAAAGACGAAGTCCAACTTTTTACCGATATAAAATATTTTCTTAAAAAAGTTTGAAGCATCTCTCTCTTTCTAAGACGGTGGTTCACGAAGGACATGAGTGGGAACTCTACTTGTTCACTATTTTTTATTTTTTATTTTTAATGTTATACTTTTTTTTTTTCTCTCTGCTTAATTTGTTGTTTTTGTTTTGAGTATTTTATTTTTATTTTTATTGTTACTTTAATTTTTTTAAAAAAACATATTATATCGTAATTTATTTTATTTCTTTTTAAAGAATCTAAATTTAAATTAAGTATTCTCAAGTAAGGGTGATAGTTGGTTCGATTTTGTCGATTTTGGGATCAACCAATAATCAAATCAAACCAATTGGTTTTGTAAGGAGGAGATCCAAAATGATGTCCAATAAAGAAAAAAACTCAGTAGATTGGTTTTTATTTGATTAGGTTTATTATCGGTTTGATTTTTAGTTTTGACATTTTCTTTTTTTTCTTTTCCAAAATTTAATTTTTATTTCTAATTTTGTTTTGAATTGGTCATTTTTACTAATTTTAAATTAAAATTAGGTCAATTTCTTTCTTTTTTTTTTATAGATTAAAATTGGACTTTTTTATTTTTTATTTTTTTTGTACTTACTAAATAAACATCATATCCACCCATAATAATTTATTTTTTTTCTAAACAAATATGCATCAAAATAATTAAAACACTAAAAAATACTTAATATTATTTTAAAGAGTATACATACTAATATTATTTTAAAGAGTATACATACTAATATTTTCTAAGATTTGTTTGCATTTGGTCCCTCAGCTTTTAGTTTTGAGCTTTTGAATTTTTATTCTTTACCAATTTTTTGTTTTCGGTTTAAATAATTTGTTGTTTATTATATTTGGTTTGTTTTCTGTTTAAATAATTTGTTATTTTTTAGATTCTCGTCTTTTGAAAACACGAAGTCTAACTTTTTAGTGATTTAAAAAAAAGGAAAAAAAAATGTATATATTTTTTTAAAGGCTGAAGGATCTCGTTTTTTTAGAGGGTGGTTCAGAAAACATCTTATAATTAAGAGGGCATGAGTTGGAGCTCTTGTGTCTTTTATTTTTGACACTTACAAATATATCGATCAAATTTCAAGTATTAGCATATATGCTATATTTGTAATTTATTTAAAAAATTGCTATATACTTGGTTATTATCCCTAAGATTGCTACTCATTGTCACTAACTTTAATTTTTCCAATGTTATACTTTTCTCTCTCTTTAATTTGTTGTGTTTTTGTTTTAGTTTTGATTATTTTATTTTTATTGTTGTTTTAATTAATTTAAAAAACATATTATATTGTAATTCATTTTATTTTCAAAGAATTTATCTTTAAATTACGGATTAATTATAGTTAAATTATAAAATTAGTCCCTAAACATTAAGGTTTGTTTGTATTTGGTCCCTCAGCTTTTAATTTTGAGCTTTTGAATTTCTTTTTACCAATTTTTGGTTTCACATCTAAATAATTAATGGAATGATTTGATTACCAATTTAATTCATGAACCTTAAGTTTGTGTGTATTTGGTCTCAACTAGAAACTATCTTAAAATGTTTCGGAATTAAATTGGTAATTTTATTTTAGGAAAATTATTATAAATAGAAAAAAATATCAAACTATTTACACGATAGAATTCTATCGCCTTATCGCGGTCTATCTTTGATGGAGAGTAAAATTTTTCTATATCTGTAAATAGTTTCGCTCATTTTTCTATATTTGAAACCAACCCTTTATTTTAATTAATATTTAATTAATTTAAACTTATTTAGAAATAAAATAAATTGTAGTATAGTATATTTTTTTAAAGTATCAAAGTATTATAACACTCATTTAGCTTAAAAGTAAATTGCACTTATCTTATTTAAAAATGTAAAAAATAAATTAAAAAAGAAAAACAAATAAAACAACAAATAAAAGATAAGAGAAAAAAATAGAAAAATGTGTAAAAAAACAAAAGTAATAAAAATGACTAAATTTATAATTTAACCATAAACATAACCCATTGAAAATGTAATACACGAATAAAAAAATAAAAATGGACAGAAAAGAAATAACAAATATCTACAAATAATAGTGAAAAAACGAGGATGCTTTAGATTCTACCAATGACTATTCTTATGTCTTTTTGCATCTTCATGTTTTAAAAAGACGAGGATGATTCAGAATTTTTTTAATATTTTTATTTTCTTCTTTTCAGAAGACAAAAATATGCAAAAAGTTGAACTTTGTCTTTTGAAAAGACGAGAATCTGAAAAACAATAATATTATTTTGTAGTAAATTTCAAATATACTATATAATTATAAGGGAAATTACTCTAAACAGAAAAATATCAAACTATTTACAAATATAGAAAAATTTCACTGTCTATCAGTGATAGACCGCGATAGAATTCTATTGTTTTCTATCGCTCAAGCAAATAAATTCTATCGCGTGAGCGATAGAATTCTATCGCGGTCTATTGTAAAATTTTTCTATATTTGTAAATAGTTTGACTCATTTTTCTATATTTGAAACATCTCTAATTATAATAAGTTAAAAAAACATTATTAATAAAAAAAAAATCCTTCATTTTATAGGTGTTGTTTTGTTACTGCTTCTTTAGCATCGTTTTCGTCTTTTATATCTAAAATACTTGAATGTTCAGTCCATTTCTAAAAACTACTCTCTTTTAATCTTCAAAACTTGGTTAGTTTTTAAAAACACTCCTAAAACATAGATAACCAAATAAAGAAATTAAGTAATCATAATTTTTAAAAACCAGGTAGTTATCAAACGAGGTCATAACTATTTGATTTTTATTTTTGATTTTTAAAATGAACAATGCTATTTCCACGCATTGGCTTCTTTATCTTGATATATACTTTTAAAACACGTTTCTTTCATATATTTTGTTATGAGGACATTTAATATTCTTGTTTGTTTCCAGAATTTCACTTTTAAAACTCACATATTATTAATCTGACATAGTTTTCTAATATTTTAAGTACTATGATTTTTATACCTGAGAGATTTAATTAAAAGATTATTTCTCAATCCTCTACCAACATACGCACTTACCAAATTCTCATACATTCTTCTTATTTTTGCTTTTATCATATGATTGTATCAAACATATCATCTTACTAGACCTTCTATATCATTTTATAACTACAATTACAAATTACAAAGCATAACTATACAAAATTACCAAAATACCCTCGTTAAACTTATAAAAGATGAGTAAAACTAATTCGAACATAATTTGTTACTGTTACTTGTTTTATTCTACAATACGTGGGAGTGGAGATTTGATCCTTTACCCTTTTTTTAAATGATATATCCCTTACTTCTAAGCATAATTTTAATTTTTTTTTAATTCAACAAATGTGAAGTGTGAAAGTTTCGACCTTTTTATTTGATTTTTTTTTTATAGAATTTAAAACCTTAATAATCAAATGGATGGAGAATGGAAAAGAGGCAAAATAAGAGTAAAGAGAATTGAATGTGGGGGAAATTGGAGTATATAGCATACAACCAAAAGCCCATAAACTCATTATTCCATGTTTAAATGCATTGACAGACTTAGTATGGCCTTATTTTCTTAAGCCCACATATTCAATGTCTTTAAATGCAACAATATTATGGTATGGAATTTATTTTATTTTATTTATATATTAAAAAAAAATAATGGAACGTGTTAGGTTTCGTATAGATCAAGTAATATTCAAATATTGTTATCCAAAAAAATTATTTAAATCTTTTCATCTTCGTGCATTTGTTTGATTTAAGTATAAAATCTCTTAATTGATTCTAAATGTGTATATGAATAATAATAGCTTATAGTTAATCTATGAATATTTAAAAAAAAAATTAAATTATAGAAAATATCTCTAAATTCTTTCCTTTGTATGTTCAGCTCATAATTGATGATTAGGACTGGAGAACCATTCTCTATTCCCATTTTGCTGCTAAAATGGCTTCTTCATCTCTTTCGTTTCTCAGAGAATCGTCAAATCGCAACTCCAAAACAACTTCTCTCTGCGTCGCCTTGCATTTAAGGTGCTTAGAAGACCGCCGGCGTTTCACTTTCGACGGAGATGACGACGGCGAATGCTTGGTAACTGTATCTGTGTATTAGATATTGAATCGTCTGAAACAATCATTTTCCGATTACATTGGTCCTCTAGGGTTTTTGTTGGCTGAAATAGGATTAATTTATGGCGACGGGAGTGGAAGTGGACGATTTCGTTCGAATGTCGAGAAGCCGGCGGAGCCGTGGGAGTTCGGCTTCAGTGGACGAGGAGGAAGAGCTCCTGTGGGCGGCGATTGAGCGGCTTCCGACGTACGATAGGCTGCGGAAGGGAATGCTCCGGCAAGTGGTGGAGAATGGCAAAGTTGTTTACGATGAAGTGGACGTGAGGAAGCTGGGATTTGAAGAGAGGAAACGATTGATGGAAAAAATGGTGAAGGTTGTTGAAGAAGATAATGAGAAATTTCTGAGACGGATCAGAGGCAGAATCGATCGGTAAGCCCTAACCCCTAAAATGAAAAAGAAAGGTGAATTAGGGATTTGGAATATGATTTGTTGATTTTGTTTGAGATTGCAGAATGGGAATTGAAATTCCAAAAATCGAAGTTCGTTTGGAGAAATTGTCAGTTGAAGGAGATGTTTACGTCGGGAGTAGAGCTCAGCCGACTTTACTCAACGTCACACTCAACACTTTTGAGGTATTTTCCATTTTAGAATAATCAAATAAATAAATAAAAAACTATATGAAGTTTAATATTCATTTTAGGGTTTTTTTTTAAAAAAATTAATAATGTTTTTAATAAAACTTATAAGACGGTGGTTCAGATCTCGTCTACGGAAAAGACGAAGTCCAACTTTTTACCGATATAAAATATTTTCTTAAAAAAGTTTGAAGCATCTCTCTCTTTCTAAGACGGTGGTTCACGAAGGACATGAGTGGGAACTCTACTTGTTCACTATTTTTTATTTTTTATTTTTAATGTTATACTTTTTTTTTTCTCTCTGCTTAATTTGTTTTTTTGTTTTGAGTATTTTATTTTTTTTTATTGTTACTTTAATTTTTTAAAAAAACATATTATATCGTAATTTATTTTATTTCTTTTTAAAGAATCTAAATTTAAATTAAGTATTCTCAAGTAAGGGTGATAGTTGGTTCGATTTTGTCGATTTTGGGATCAACCAATAATCAAATCAAACCAATTGGTTTTGTAAGGAGGAGATCCAAAATGATGTCCAATAAAGAAAAAAACTCAGTAGATTGGTTTTTATTTGATTAGGTTTATTATCGGTTTGATTTTTAGTTTTGACATTTTCTTTTTTTCTTTTCCAAAATTTAATTTTTATTTCTAATTTTGTTTTGAATTGGTCATTTTTACTAATTTTAAATTAAAATTAGGTCAATTTCTTTCTTTTTTTTTTATAGATTAAAATTGGACTTTTTTATTTTATTTTTTTTGTACTTACTAAATAAACATCATATCCACCCATAATAATTTATTTTTTTTCTAAACAAATATGCATCAAAATAATTAAAACACTAAAAAATACTTAATATTATTTTAAAGAGTATACATACTAATATTATTTTAAAGAGTATACATACTAATATTTTCTAAGATTTGTTTGCATTTGGTCCCTCAGCTTTTAGTTTTGAGCTTTTGAATTTTTATTCTTTACCAATTTTTTGTTTTCGGTTTAAATAATTTGTTGTTTATTATATTGGTTTGTTTTCTGTTTAAATAATTTGTTATTTTTTAGATTCTCGTCTTTTGAAAACACGAAGTCTAACTTTTTAGTGATTTAAAAAAAAGGAAAAAAAATGTATATATTTTTTAAAGGCTGAAGGATCTCGTTTTTTTAGAGGGTGGTTCAGAAAACATCTTATAATTAAGAGGGCATGAGTTGGAGCTCTTGTGTCTTTTATTTTGACACTTACAAATATATCGATCAAATTTCAAGTATTAGCATATATGCTATATTTGTAATTTATTTAAAAAATTGCTATATACTTGGTTATTATCCCTAAGATTGCTACTCATTGTCACTAACTTTAATTTTCCAATGTTATACTTTTCTCTCTCTTTAATTTGTTGTGTTTTTGTTTTAGTTTTGATTATTTTATTTTTATTGTTGTTTTAATTAATTTAAAAACATATTATATTGTAATTCATTTTATTTTCAAAGAATTTATCTTTAAATTACGGATTAATTATAGTTAAATTATAAAATTAGTCCCTAAACATTAAGGTTTGTTTGTATTTGGTCCCTCAGCTTTTAATTTTGAGCTTTTGAATTTCTTTTTACCAATTTTTGGTTTCACATCTAAATAATTAATGGAATGATTTGATTACCAATTTAATTCATGAACCTTAAGTTTGTGTGTATTTGGTCTCAACTAGAAACTATCTTAAAATGTTTCGGAATTAAATTGGTAATTTTATTTTAGGAAAATTATATAAATAGAAAAAATATCAAACTATTTACACGATAGAATTCTATCGCCTTATCGCGGTCTATCTTTGATGGAGAGTAAAATTTTTCTATATCTGTAAATAGTTTCGCTCATTTTTCTATATTTGAAACCAACCCTTTATTTTAATTAATATTTAATTAATTTAAACTTATTTAGAAATAAAATAAATTGTAGTATAGTATATTTTTTTAAAGTATCAAAGTATTATAACACTCATTTAGCTTAAAAGTAAATTGCACTTATCTTATTTAAAAATGTAAAAAATAAATTAAAAAAGAAAAACAAATAAAACAACAAATAAAAGATAAGAGAAAAAAATAGAAAAATGTGTAAAAAAACAAAAGTAATAAAAATGACTAAATTTATAATTTAACCATAAACATAACCCATTGAAAATGTAATACACGAATAAAAAAATAAAATGGACAGAAAAGAAATAACAAATATCTACAAATAATAGTGAAAAAACGAGGATGCTTTAGATTCTACCAATGACTATTCTTATGTCTTTTTGCATCTTCATGTTTTAAAAAGACGAGGATGATTCAGAATTTTTTTAATATTTTTATTTTCTTCTTTTCAGAAGACAAAAATATGCAAAAAGTTGAACTTTGTCTTTTGAAAAGACGAGAATCTGAAAAACAATAATATTATTTTGTAGTAAATTTCAAATATACTATATAATTATAAGGGAAATTACTCTAAACAGAAAAAATATCAAACTATTTACAAATATAGAAAAATTTCACTGTCTATCAGTGATAGACCGCGATAGAATTCTATTGCTTTCTATCGCTCAAGCAAATAAATTCTATCGCGTGAGCGATAGAATTCTATCGCGGTCTATTGTAAAATTTTTCTATATTTGTAAATAGTTTGACTCATTTTTCTATATTTGAAACATCTCTAATTATAATAAGTTAAAAAAACATTATTAATAAAAAAAAAATCCTTCATTTTATAGGTGTTGTTTTGTTACTGCTTCTTTAGCATCGTTTTCGTCTTTTATATCTAAAATACTTGAATGTTCAGTCCATTTCTAAAAACTACTCTCTTTTAATCTTCAAAACTTGGTTAGTTTTTAAAAACACTCCTAAAACATAGATAACCAAATAAAGAAATTAAGTAATCATAATTTTTAAAAACCAGGTAGTTATCAAACGAGGTCATAACTATTTGATTTTTATTTTTGATTTTTAAAATGAACAATGCTATTTCCACGCATTGGCTTCTTTATCTTGATATATACTTTTAAAACACGTTTCTTTCATATATTTTGTTATGAGGACATTTAATATTCTTGTTTGTTTCCAGAATTTCACTTTTAAAACTCACATATTATTAATCTGACATAGTTTTCTAATATTTTAAGTACTATGATTTTTATACCTGAGAGATTTAATTAAAAGATTATTTCTCAATCCTCTACCAACATACGCACTTACCAAATTCTCATACATTCTTCTTATTTTTGCTTTGAATGGTTTTAAAACAGAGCTGTCTTGGGTTGATGGGGTTGACTCCATCCAAGAAGAAAAAGATTCAGATACTTAAAGATATTAATGCAATTATCAAACCTTCAAGGTACAAATTATATATATATATATATATATATATATATATATATCATCTTTCCCCATTAGTTATGTTACATTAATATAAATCCTCGAAGTACTTATTAATAATAAAAAAAAGTTGAAGTTTCGTATATGAAATATATGTTTCCATTATTTTTAAGTTTCAATTTTTATTTTATTGATATTATGTATTTCAATTATTTTTCTTTTGTTTGAGTATAATATAAGGGTGAGAGATTTGAACCATAGATCTCTGGGTCAAGAGCACATACTTATGCTAGTTGATGTTAGTTGAGCCAAGCTCATTTTGACATTTAATTCCTATTTTGATCTTTAAATTTTGAGCACTCAGTAGGTTAGGTAATTGATTCCTAAATGTTTTGGAAATTTGCTTAAAAATTAAAGACTATGATTCAAATATGTTTTAGGAAAATTTTAAAATAAAGTATCTAGAAACCATAACGAATAGGTGTGTAAGTTTATGAATCATATAAAAATGGCATTTGACAGACCTACATGAACATAGTTCCTCATTTAAATCGCCACTTCCTTCTCTTAAGTTCGGAGATTTGAATCTTCACTCTTTTCTTGTCGCTTAAAATGATATTTAGCAAGCAAGAAGTACTTTTACACTAGCTTAATTTTTAAAAATAAATAAATGTGAATTTCCATGAAAGAGAAACTCCAATTAGATCTACATTTACTTATGCGAGGGGCCTTAGATTATTATTATTATTTCAATCTATAATGTTTTCTGCATTGGATTTTGACAATAATTAATCTCTTTCAGGATGACATTACTTCTTGGCCATCCAAGCTCTGGGAAAACTACCTTGCTGTTGGCACTTTCTGGGATGCTTGATAAAAATTTGAGGGTGTGCCATTTTAAATTTAATGCATTGATGATTTTTTAAATAAATTCTCTTTTACTTTTGCATAACTATTTTTTTTTTTTTTACTAAATGAAAAAGGCCAAATCCCCCCAAACTTTTACAACTAAATGTCAATGTGAAAAATGTATGTCAATAGGAAAGTGGGAAAGTGACATACTGTGGACATGAAATGCATGAGTTTGTGCCTCAAAAAACTTGTGCTTATATCAGTCAACATGACCTTCACTGTGGGGAAATGACAGTGAGAGAGACATTGGACTTCTCTAGTCGCTGCTTAGGGGTTGGCACAAGATATCAACTTTTGACTGAGCTCTTGAGAAAAGAGAAAGAAGCAAACATTAAGCCAGACCTTGAGATTGATGCCTTCATGAAGGCCATCTCTGTTTCTGGCCAAAAAACAAGTTTAGTTACCGATTACATTCTCAAGGTCAGCCATTTTGGCAAGTCTTTAACTTTATATTACTAATAGTCACCTTCACTTAAGCTGACTTCATGAGAATTGAAAAATAAATTTCTTACAGATACTTGGATTGGAAATTTGTGCTGATACTTTGGTTGGTGATGACATGAGAAGGGGTATCTCTGGTGGCCAGAAGAAAAGTGTGACTACAGGTAGAATTTTTTTTTTTAAAAGTTTTCTAATAGTTTTGTGCTTATAGTTCAACCAAAAAAAAGTTAGTATATGTGCAGGGGAGATGCTGGTAGGGCCTGCAAAGGCATTGTTTATGGATGATATATCAACAGGACTAGATAGTGCCACCACTTTTCAGATATGCAAGTTCATGAGGCAGGTGGTTCATATAATGGATCTAACGATGGTTACTTCTCTACTACAACCGGCTCCAGAAATTTATGATCTATTTGATGATGTTATTCTTCTTTCAGATGGCCAGATTGTGTATCAAGGTCCAAGAGATAAGGTCCTCGAATTCTTTGAATTTATGGGCTTCAAATGCCCTGAGAGGAAAGGAGTTGCTGATTTCTTACAAGAAGTGACATCAAAAAAGGACCAAGAACAATATTGGTACCAAAAGAATCAACCATATAGATTCATTTCAGTTCCTGAGTTTTTGCAGGGATTCAACTCTTTTTCAATTGGTCAACGGCTTGTCACTAGTCTTGAAGTACCTTATGACAAGTCTAGAACCCACCCAGCTGCATTAGTGAAAGAGAAATATGGTTTGTCAAATTGGGAGCTCTTCAAGGCATGCTTTTCAAGAGAAATGTTGCTAATGAAGCAAAATGCTTTTGTCTATGTGTCCAAGACTGTTCAAATTACTATCATGTCCATCATTGGTATGACTGTGTTTTTTAGGACTGAAATGAAAGTGGGCAATGTGATTGATGGAAGCAAGTTCTTAGGAGCCTTGTTTTTCAGCCTCATGAATGTCATGTTTAATGGAATGACAGAATTGGGTTTGACTATTTTTAGGCTTCCAACGTTCTTCAAGCAAAGAGATTTCTTATTCTATCCAGCTTGGGCATTCAGTTTACCTATTTGGCTTCTAAGGATTCCTCTTTCTCTCATAGAATCAGGGATATGGGTTCTTCTTACTTATTACACAATTGGGTTTGCTCCTACTCCTAGTAGGTAAATATTCTCTTTCTTTCCTGTTTTTCATTTGTCAAAAAAGTTAACTTTACTTACCCACAATACTTTTTTGATTCTCTAGATTCTTTAAGCAGTTTTTGGCACTGTTTGCCACACATCAAATTGGTCTATCGCTGTTTCAACTTTTGGCTGCAGTTGGGAGAACACTGGTTATTGCAACTACTTTGGGTACCTTTTCTCTATCATTAGTTGTTTTGCTAGGAGGTTTCATTATTGACAAAGGTAAGTGGTTCTTTCTCTCTCATTTTGGCTAAATTTTAACTCTACAACATACTGACTAATTTTGTAGATGAAATTGTTTTATTTGCGGAATTTTGATTTTCCTTTCGTACACAGATAATGTTGACCCATGGATGATTTGGGGCTTTTATATTTCTCCCATGATGTATGGACAAAATGCAATTGTGATTAATGAGTTTCTTGACGAAAGATGGAACAAGGTAAAACCTTAGTTGAATTAATGTTCATGGATTTTCAACTGGGAAAAGATATCAATTGTGGAAATATAATATGCTTTTTTTCTGTTATAGTATCTCAAAACATACTTACCTAATGCAGGAAAATACCGACCATAGAATTAATGAACCTACTATTGGGAAAGTGCTTGTTGCTATTAGGGGCTTTTTTAAGGAAGAACATTGGTACTGGATTTGTGTTGCAGCTCTGTTCGGCTTTAATCTCCTCTTCAACCTTCTATTTACAGTAGCTCTGACTTACTTGAATCGTAAACATTCTCACACTTTTATACATTTAAGAATTTAATTTTATTTATCAATTTGAATAAATTCTTATTGTTGTATTGATCTTTGAATCTACTTTCAGCAATCACTAATTCAAGGACTGTAATTAGCCTGGATGAAGACGACAAGAAAGGGAAAAACAATGGGTCCACCACTACACAACATAAATTAGGAGGTTTGAGTTCTGAAGAAAAGAACTTGCACAATCAAGTTTCTTGTGCACTTATTGTATTATTTCATTAGTTAGAGATCTGATTTTTGGAAATCAATCATAGGCATTGATGGTGAAGTCATGAAATCTTCAGAAAGAGTAGCTGATTCAGATCACATGCAAATGAGTGGAATGGTTTTGCCTTTCCAACCCCTTTCACTTACATTCAACCATGTCAACTATTATGTGAATATGCCCACCGTAAGTTAACTGTAGTTTGTAAACTTTTGCAAAGATGTTGTTGTAAACAATGGAAACTACTTGATCACTACACATCAATGTCTTCCAAATCAGGAAATGAAGATGCATGGGGTTGAAGAAAATCGTCTTCAACTTCTAAGAGATGTCAGTGGAGTGTTTCAGCCGGGTATATTAACAGCACTTGTTGGTGTCAGTGGTGCTGGGAAAACTACTCTCATGGATGTTTTAGCTGGGAGAAAGACCACTGGTTACATTAAAGGAAGTATATACATCTCTGGTTATCCAAAAAAACAATCAACCTATGCTAGAGTAAGTGGTTATTGTGAACAAAATGACATTCATTCGCCTTATGTCACTGTCTACGAATCTCTCTTATTTTCTGCTTGGCTTCGCCTTTCCTCCACTGTGGATATTAAAACCAGAAAGGTATTTTATTTTTTTTATCTTACCGTCAAAACTAGAAACTTCTATATAGCTTCATGCTTCCAATTGATATAAAATGTGTTGAACATTTTTTGATCACTAGTCTTTATTTGATATAGATGTTTGTAGAAGAAGTTATGGAATTGATAGAACTTTATACAATAAGAAATGCTATTGTGGGACTTCCGGGAGTGGATGGTCTTTCAATTGAACAAAGGAAGAGGTTGACAATAGCCGTGGAGTTGGTTGCTAATCCTTCTATCATTTTCATGGATGAACCAACTTCGGGTTTGGATGCTAGATCTGCAGCCATTGTTATGCGTACTGTGAGAAACACGGTTGATACAGGAAGAACTGTTGTATGCACGATTCATCAGCCAAGTATAGACATATTTGAAGCTTTTGATGAGGTATGATTTCAATCTCTACATGATCGTGTTTAAATTCCCTAAATTTCCTTGTTCTTCCATTGCTCATACTTTTATTATGCTTAATGTAGTTACTGCTATTGCAACGTGGTGGGCAAATGATTTATGCTGGACCTCTTGGTCAGCGATCTTGTAAACTTATTGAATATCTTGAAGTGAGTATATTTGTTTTGGTGTTATATGCATTCTTTCTATTTTGTACCCAAATCTTCAATTTGTTTGCTATTTGTTGATTGAAAATTACAGGCTATTCCAGGGATTCCAAAGATCAAAGATGGCCAGAATCCTGCGACGTGGATGCTTGAAGTTACTGCACCGCCAATGGAGGCTCAATTGAATATCAATTTTGCTGAAACTTTTGCTAACTCTCCACTATATCAGTATGTATGTATGACTGAACTTTTAAGTTTAAAGAGTTTATTTGAATGTCTATCATTTTTCTTTTCTGTGTAATTTTCATTCCCCTAGGAGGAACCAAGAACTTATAATGGAACTTAGTACTCCGGCTCAAGGCTCTGAGGACCTACACTTCTCAAATGAATACTCAAAATCATTTTTCTCTCAATGCAAAGCTTGTTTTTGGAAACAACATCACTCTTACTGGAGACACACACAATACAACGCCATACGGTTCTTCATTACCATATTTCTCGGTATCTTATTTGGTCTGGTTTTCTGTAACAAGGGACAAAAATTGTAAGGAACTTTGTTAGCTAGCTATTATAATTATATTGTTTGTCTTTTTTCACATACCATATTTTGATGTTGTGTCTTTGTTTCATGTTTAACAGTGCCAAAGAACAAGATGTGTTGAATATCATGGGAGCTATGTATGCAGCTATCCTTTTCCTTGGAATTTTTAATTCTTCAACTGTGCTAGCAGTGGTTGGTATCGAAAGAGTGGTTTTCTATCGAGAAAAAGTTGCAGGGATGTATTCTGCATTGCCTTATGCATTTGCTCAGGTTATAAAAAATTTATTCACCTCTTTCTAAGCTGCTTAAGATGAATTCAATTATTTTAATATTCTCTTAAACTGAAGATTTATTTCTCAATGGGACTAAAGTCCCACATTGACTAGAAAATGGGAAACTTGTGGGTTTATAATTAATGGACAACGTCTTCATTGGTGTGAGGCCTCTTTGAGTAAACCATGAGAGTTTAGGCCTAAAGTGGACAATATAATACTATTGAGAGATATGTGGAGGGCGTAATCTCCTTAGCAAGTGGTATTAGAATCATGTGCTCTAGAAAAGATGAGTTGGTCTGAATAAGAGCAAACTCTTGGCAAAGTCAAAGAATGGTACTTTGTTCGAGAGGAGGATAGTTAGGAATGTGATTATAGTTCCATAATGGCTAGGAAAATGAGAAGATCATGGGTATATAAAGGACCGGTGCAAGTCATTTTAGATAAAACCAATAGCAAAAGCCACGGAGGCTTATATCTAAAGTGTGTCAAATCATTCCATTTTAGAGAGATATGTAGAGAGTTCATTCAAGTGACAACTCTCTGTTCAAGCCTTTGGTTTATACAAGCATTTCTAATTAAACATAGAAAAAGTGAACTGAAATTTTGTTCCCTTTTTTCTCTTGCAGGTGGCAATTGAGACAATCTATATTGCAGTTCAAGCTCTTATTTACTGTCTGCTTCTTTATAGCATGATTGGATTTGAGTGGAAAGTGGGAAAGTTTCTATTGTTCTACTACTTCTTTCTAATGTGCTTCATATACTTCACGTTTTTTGGAATGATGGTTGTAGCGCTGACTCCAAATCACCATATTGCATCCATTTTTGTATTATTCTTCATTAACATCTGGAACTTGTTTGCTGGTTTTCTTATTCCTCGACTGGTACGTGACATCTGAATTTGATATTGACAACTTGGGAGCATATTGAACTCATAGATTAACTTAAACCAACAATTTTTTCCAGCTAATTCCCATCTGGTGGAGATGGTATTATTGGGCTTCCCCTGTGGCTTGGACGGTATATGGCCTTGTGACTTCTCAAGTTGGGGAAAAAGATGTTGACATTGAGATCCATGGATTTGGAAATGCAGGGTTAAAGATGTTCCTTAAAGAACGGTTTGGGTACGACTACGACTTCATCTCGATTGTGGTGGCAGCTCATGTCGTTTGGGTCTTGATCTTCTTCTTTGTCTTTACTTGTGGAATCAAATTTTTGAACTTCCAAAGGAGATGAACATTGTGTGTAATCTTTGTTAGTCATTATACTAGATAGAGTCTTGTACCATAGAAAGCAATTGTATAAGAGCAACAGTTGATAACAAAATGGTTTCCTCTTTTGTTATTCATCTTTATACTCTTTATTTGTGTTTTCATTTAAAACAGTTCACAAAATATTGGATGAAGCATATTTCAAATCTTTTATCAATAAAGCTTGGATGCAAGCATTTTTCAAGAATTTTAAAAGCTTTCGTGATACCAAACTCAAAATATTGGATATATCTCTAATCATTATTTGAAATAGGTTGAAAATATATTCCATCATTTTCTATCCAATAAGTAATGGTATTATTTTCCCTTTTGAGTTTAACAATTATTAGTTGGAGAGGTTGAATTTTGTTAAAATACTATTTTGCTCCATGCACCCAACTATCACAAGATATTAAGGTCTGTTTGGTAGATAATCCGAAAACATATATTAGGCACTATCACATTTTGAATCTTATTTTTCTCTCTTGATCACCATTTTGTTTCTCTTCAACATGTATTTTTTGCAATTTTATCTACATGCCAATTTTTTTTCATCTATTACGTATATTGTATTTTATTTTTGTTTGATTCTTTTTTCAATTTTGAGAGAAAAAAATATTTTAACTTAAAATAAAAATTAAATGTGGAGTTGTAACCGGTGAATTATGAGTAAAACTTGGATTTTTGTAATTATTTCAATTAACGTTTTTTATAGTATTTTTACCCTAATTTTTCAACAAAACATGTCTAAGTTAATCAGTCCTACTCCAGAATTGTAAGGATTTTAACTATGAACGTGTGAAAATTTATAAAATATAATAATCATATGTTGTACATTATTAAATTATAATAATAATAAATGAATTTTTTTAAAAAATAAAATACTCAAAAGTGATACTCTTACGAGATAATAATAATTATTATTTAATGAAAAAAATTGAAATAAAATACTTTGATGTGATATTGTTACATGATAATAATTATTACTATTTAATCAATTTTGATAAAAATTAACATTATTAACGACCGAACCGAACATAGTTCAATTGTTATATGTGTGTGTTGTAACCACAAGTTCTATAGTTCGAATTTCCTTATCCCCAATTGTACTAAAAAAAGAGACATTTCCACAAATAGACAAAATGACAAATGATTTGTAGAAAATAGCAAAAAGAAAAAAAAAAAACTGATACATATTGATAGATACAACATCTATAGTAATAAACTTCTATTAGCATCTATAATCTATGAGCGTCTATTACAATTATTTAAAAATTTTGTTATTTTGTGTAAATAGTTTCTCTTATTTTTTTATTTTTAAAAATTTTCAAAAAAAAAGTAAAAGACAATTATTAATGAATTTTGTTATTTTTTTAAAAATAAGAGCGGTTTTCAAAAATAGAAAAATAAATTAAAACATTAGAAAAATAAAAAACCACTAAGTGATAGATGGTATAATTTTTTTATATTTATAAATAATTTGATATTTTTTCAATTGATAAAAATTTTCAAGAGAAAAAAAGAACAAAGTATATATTCTCATTAAATATTATACTAAAAATAGGGATGGAAGAAGCTACGCTCCCATGTTGGACGACCGTTACAAAAATACATATTTTATTAATATATAATATTAGTGGGAAGACTTGTTTAACACGAAATTCAGACTCAGTCTCCTCAAAAGTCAAAACTCAAATTTCATTCTCCATCCTTCAAAGCTGTCTCAAACGATGAGTGCCGATGATCTTCTACCACCGCCTCCGTTGCCGGAGAAATTGGATTTTTTTGGAGTTCGAAAGTACAATGCAAACTGACATTTTCCCCCTAATTTTGGTATGAATTTCCTATTATCTTTTGGACTTTTTAGTGTTTCAAACTCACATTGTATAAGAAAACTGGTTTAAACCTTTATGTGATTAGGGCAGGGACTTATGTTGGGGTAGAGGGATCTTCGGAGTTCTTTCTTGGGTTTCGTTTCTGGCTTCTGGGATTTGGTTTCGTTTATTATGCCTAATCGCTATATTTAGGCTTTCGTCTACTTTTTTGAATTTATGGAAGTAACTCGTCCCACCGACCTATGAAGACGAGATGTAGTTGCTTTGCTATTACTGTGACTGGCAATAAAGAAATTGAGTAGAAATTGTAAATTGTAAATTGTAATTTGTCGGTGCATTTTCTCTCGATAAGATTTAGCTACTCAAACTTAAAATGCAATAATATGTCATTCATTTACTTTTATAGATACACAGCAATTTGAACTTGGAACTCTAACATCTGTTTTGATTGTTGTTTTTTTTCTTTTCTATGTATATAGATATTAAAGATCTAAGAGTTGTGTATAACGAGTGGATGCATGGGAGATTTGAACCTTCGACTTTAAGGATAGGAATACATGTCAATAATCGGTGAGTTGTGCTAACTTTGGCAAATATCTAAGAGTTCTTTTTTTTTTTTTTCCTTTTTGAAAGTGAAGCTACTAGTAACTTTGAATGAAACTGATGTTAATCTGGATTGATTTGGTTTTGGTCCAATCTCTTCAAATTCAGGATTTTAGTTTTCTTATCAACTTTGGATTCTTGGGGAGTGAACTGAAATAGTTAACAACATTAATATTATTGGAGAAATCTTATGAGATGAGAACATTTCGGTGAAAGGAAATATGTGTTTGTGTGTGTTTAATCATGTCCATATATTTAGTGTTCTTTCTTGGGTAATCTTTTGTGGCTTTTGCTAGGAGGAGAAAATGTTTCATAGCATGATTGATTGAGTGACAATTTTACTTTACTAAAATTTTTTTCCTTTCCTCTTCAGATGACAAGGATAAAGATAAACAAGGTTAAAATAAGCCACATGAAGATAAACATGGTGAAAACGAGTTAGATGAATTGTCTAAGTGGTATGTCAAAGAAATCGATAGATAATATATGTTCCTTCTTGAGTAATCATATGTGGCTTCTGTTTTTCTCTCTTGTTCCTTCTTTTGTAGATTTAGATCTGTAGATTGGTCCATAATATTTATTACATTCCTCACTTGTGCCCATATTTCTTTTGAAACTTTCAAATTTATTCTTTGTGTATCACTTTATTTGAGAAAAAAAAGAAATTTTTGTTGATGTGAGATTAAAGATGGATTGGAAATTGGGGTGGTTGGTGTTGTTGTTGGACTTGAAGAAAATTATAACACGCAAGAAAGAGTCATATTATCATTCTATTATTATTCCATGCTGGTGGTTGGTGTTCCAATTTTGCACTTTTCATTCTGTATAGTTCATGGCCTTCAATTTTCTTTTGTTCTTTTCAGAACATAGTTCTTATCAGAAACCCATAGAATCCAAGAAGTTTCTATCCACGTTTCAATCTTGAAGATACTTCTAGCTTTACTGATTTGGATGGCCACAGGTTCCACTTTTTCTTCCCTGTAGTACTTTCATTAGATACCTATTCCTAAAAACTCATTACATGCATTTTATTTAGAGAAGAAGTTTTAACCATTGTCCTTTGAGATGGACATTTCTTTATCTTTCTTTATAAATTTGTTGCAAGATTTTTTTTCCAAGTCCTTTATCTTGTTTGTTTGTTGGGTTTGTGTGTTGTGATAGCTTGACTGAGATTTGCTTTTAATATTTTTCTTACTTTTTCTTTTCTTTATATTTGATAGTGCAAAACTAAAGAAGTCATATTTCAAGATTTTTGGAAAGAGAAACAATTTCCTTTTGATGAATGAAATAAATATCTTATTGAGCCCTCAATACCAAAGTGTAAATTACAATGAAACTTTTATTAGAGATCATAGCAAAAAAAACTATAGTATTTAAAGTGATGTATATGTTTAAACCAAAGTATGAAACACAGTCAAATCCATAAAACTATTAGAGGTTGACAAAACATACTTGAAAATTCTTCCCTTCCTCTCACACCAAAGAAACTAAAAGGAAGCTTGATAATAGCTGGCTACAAGATATTTTTCAAACCATGGAAGGGATGACCCAGACCCACAATAATTGAATCAAGAATACAAAAGATATTGTTTGGCAATACCATAGTCCAACCAAAAGCATCAAGCATCGAGACTTAATACTGGAAGCAAAGGTACAGTCTTAAAAGAGATGCCAAAGATGCTTTGAATTCGAGAAACACATCACACCCCAAGGAAGGAGAGAGGGAGAAATGAGGCATCCTCCTTTGTAATGTGTCTGCCCTATCATTCCACAAAGACTAAGTTTTCATAAGAAAATTTATATTTTTTTAGGATAAGTATCCCTCTGAGTGTATTTGAAACCCTAGGAAGTGCTAGTTTGAGGGTATTTGAAACCCTAGTAAGTGCTAGAATAAATGTAATTTGGGTCATTGGTGCAGAAAACAAGTTAGATTTTATTTGGTCTACAATATGGATAAGTGACAATGTTTTGGACTCTTTAAGTTTTCGATTATGATTTTTATATAAGAAATATAAAGATTTGGATGAACGGGGGCTAAGAGATTCGGGAAGATACTTACGGTGGAGGTCATAGTTAAGGGTCTTTCTTTGACACAAGATTAGCTAAAATTCCATACATTCATTTGTGATCTTGAGCTTTGCTGGATTTTGGATAAGTGGAAGTAAACCTCATAACTCTCAATAGGGCAATTTAAGCAATAATAAAGGAAGCATGAGGGTCTTTGAAGCCCTAGGAAGTCCTAGTATAAATGATATTTTGCTCATTTGTGCTCACAAGAAGTTGGATTTTATTGGTCTAGAATATGGATAAGTGACAATGTTTTGGACCCTTTAAGTTTTGGATTATGATTCTTATATAAGGAGTATGAAGATTTGGACGAACGGAGGCTAAGAAATTTGGGAAGAAATTTGAGGTAGAGGTCATGGTTAAGGGTTTATCTTTAACACAAGGTTCGCTTAAATTCCATATATTCATATGTGATGTTGAGTTTCGCAAGATTTTGGACAAGTAGAGGTAAACCTTATAACGCACAATAGAGCAATTTAAGGAATAATAATAAGGGAAGCATGAGGGTATCCTAGGAAATGTTAGTATAAATGATCTTTGGGTCGTTGGTGCTCAGAACAAGTTGGATTTGATTGGTCAAGAATTTGGATAAGTGACAAGGTTTTGGACTCTTTAAGTTTTAGATTACGATTTTTATATAAGGAATATAAAGATTTGGATGATGGGAGACTAAGAGATTAGGAAAGATATTTAAGGTGGGAATCTTCATTTGATACAAGATTCGCTGAATATCCATACATTTATTTGTGATCTTAAATTTTGCTAGATTTTGGACAAGTGGCGTAAACCTCATAACTCTCAATAGAGAAGTTTAAGGAATAATAATAACTCTGAATAGAGAAGTTTAAGGAATAATAAGGGAAGCATGAAGAGTTTTTGAAACCCTAGGAAGGGCTAATATCAATCCTATTTAGGTCATTGGTGCTCTAAACAAGTTCAATTTTATTGGTTTAGAATATGAATTAGTGACAAGGTTTTGGACTCCTTATGTTTTGGATTACGATTTTCATAAAAGGAAAATAAAGATTTGGACGAACGGAGGCTAAGAGATTTGGGAAGAATATTAAGGTGGAGGTCTTAGTTAAGAGTTTTTCTTCGACATAAGATTAGCCCAAATTCCATACATTCATTCGTGATCTTGAGTTTTGCTAGATTTTGGACAAGTGGAGGCAAACCTCATAACTCTCAATAGAGCAATTTAAGAAATAATAAGGGAAGCATTAGGATATCCTAGGAAGTGCGCGTATAAATGACATTTGGGTCGTTGGTGCTCGGAACAAGTTGGATTTTATTTTTCAAGGATATGGATAAGTGACAAGGTTTTGGACTCTTCAAGTTTTAGATTACGATTTTTATATAAAGAATATAAAGATTTGGACGAATGGAGTTTAAGAGATTTGGGAAGAATATTAAGTTGGAGGTCATAGTTAAAGGTTTTTCTTTGACACAAGATTAGCCCAATTTCCATTATTATTTCATTCGTGATCTTGAGTTTTGCTAGATTTTGGACAAGTGGGGGTAAACCTCATAACTCTCAATAGAGCAATTTAAGAAATAATAAGGGAAGCATGAGGATATCCTAGGAAGTTTTGGTAGTATAAGTGATATATGGGTCGTTGGTGCTCGGAACAAGTTGGATTTTATTTTTCAATGATATGGATAAGTGACAAGGTTTTGGATTCTTTAAGTTTGGATTACGATTTTTATATAAGGAATATAAAGATTTGGACGAACGGAGGTTAAGAGGTTTGGGAAGAATATTAAGTTCGAGGACATACTTGAAGGTTTTCATTGACACAAGATTAACCCAAAATTCCATACATTCATTTGTGATCTTGAGTTTATCTACATTTTGGATAAGTGGAGGTAAACCTCATAACTCTCAATAGAGCAATTTAAGAAATAATAAAGGAAGCAAGAGGATATCCTATGAAGTTCTGGTATAAATGATATTTGGGTCGTTGCTGCTCGGAACAAGTTGGATTTTATTTTTCAATGATGGATAAGTGACAAGGTTTCGGATTCTTTAAGTTCTGGATTACAATTTTTATATAAGGATAATAAAGATTTGGACGAACGAAGTTTAAGAGATTTGGGAAGAATATTCAGTTGGAGGTCATACTTAAAGGTTTTTCTTTGACACAAGATTAGCCCAAAATTCCATACATTCATTTGTGATCTTGAGTTTTTCTAGCTTTTGGACAAGTGGAGGTAAACCTCATAACTCTCAATAGAGCAATTTAAGAAATAATAAGGGAAGCATGAGAAAATCTTAGGTAGTGCTAGTATAAATGATATTTGGGTCGTTGGTGCTCGGAACAAGTTGGATTTTATTTTTCAATGATATGGATAAGTGACAAGGTTTTAGATTCTTTAAGGTTTAGATTACGATTTTTATATAAGGAATATAAAGATTTGGACGAACGGAGTTTAAGAGATTTGGGAAGAATATTAAGTTGGAGGTCGGTCATAGTTGTTGGTTTTTCTTTGACACAAGATTAGCCCAATTTCCCTTATCATTTCATTCGTGATATTGATTTTTGCTAGATTTTGGACAAGTGGAGGTAAACCTCATAACTCTCGATAGAGCATTTTAAGGAATAATAAGGGAAGCATGAGGATATCCTAGGAAGTTTTGGTATAAATGATATTCGGGTCGTTGGTGCTCGGAACAAGTTGGATTTTCCTTTTAAATGATATGGATAAGTGACAAGGTTTTGGATTCTTTAAGTTTTGGATTACGATTTTTATATAAGGAATATAAAGATTTCGACGAACGAAGGTTAAGAGGTTTTGGAAGAATATTAAGTTGGAGGATATATTTGAAGTTTTTCATTGACACAAGAGTAACCCAAAATTCCATACATTCATTTGTGATCTTGAGTTTTTCTAGATTTTGGGTAAGTGGAGGTAAACCTCATAACTCTCAATAGAGCAATTAAATAAATAATAAAGGAAGCATGAGGATATCCTAGGAAGTTCTGGTATAAATGATATTTGGGTCGTTGGTGCTCGGAACAAGTTGGATTTTATTTTTCAATGATATGGATAAGTGACAAGGTTTTGGATTACGATTTTTATATAAGGAATATAGAGATTTGGACGAACAGAGGTTAAGAGGTTTAGGAAGAATATTAAGTTGGAGGACATACTTGAAGTTTTTCATTGACACAAGATTAACCCAAAATTCCATACATTTATTTGTGATCTTGAGTTTTTTTAGATTTTGGGTAAGTGGAGGTAAACCTCATAACTCTCAATAGAGCAATTTAAGAAATAATAAAGGAAGCATGAGGATATCCTAGGAAGTTCTGGTATAAATGATATTTGGGTCATTGGTGCTCGGAACAAGTTGGATTTTATTTTTCAATGATATGGATAAGTGACAAGGTTTTGGACTCTTCAAGTTTTGGATTACGATTTTTATCTAAAGAATATAAAGATTTGGACGAATGGAGTTTAGGAGATTTGGGAAGAATATTAAGTTGGAGGTCATCGTTAAAGGTTTTTCTTTGACACAAGATTAGCCCAATTTCCCTTATTATTTCATTCGTGATCATGAGTTTTGCTAGCTTTTGGACAAGTGGAGGTAAACCTCATATTTCTCAATAGAGCAATTTAAGAAATAATAAGGGAAGCATGAGGATATCCTAGGAAGTGCTAGTATAAATGATATTTCGGTCGTTGGTGCTCGGAACAAGTAGGATTTTATTTTTCAATGATATGGATAAGTGACAAGGTTTTGGATTCTTTAATTTTAGATTACGATTTTTATATAAGGAATATAAAGATTTGGACGAACGGAGTTGAAGAGATTTGGGAAGAATATTAAGTTGGAGGTCATAGTTGATGGTTTTTCTTTGACACAAGATTAGCTCAATTTCCCTTATTATTTCATTCGTGATCTTGATATTTGCTAGATTTTGGACAAATGGAGGTAAACCTCATAATTCTCAATAGAGCATTTTAAGGAATAATAAGGGAAGCATGAGGATATCCTAGGAAGTTTTGGTATAAATGATATTCGGGTCGTTGGTGCTCGGATCAAGTTGGATTTTCCTTTTAAATGATATGGATAAGTGACAAGGTTTTGGATTCTTTAAGTTTTGGATTACGATTTTTATATAAAGAATATAAAGATTTCGACGAACGAAGGTTAAGAGGTTTTGGAAGAATATTAAGTTGGAGGACATATTTGAAGTTTTTCATTGACACAAGAGTAACCCAAAATTCCATACATTCATTTGTGATCTTGAGTTTTTCAATATTTTGGATATGTGGAGGTAAACCTCATAACTCTCAATAGAGCAATTTAAGAAATAATAAAGGAAGCATGAGGATATCCTAGGAAGTGCTAGTATAAAAGATACTAGGGTCGTTGCCGCTTGGAACAAGTTGGATTTTCTTTTTCAAGAATATGGAAAAGTGACAAGCTTTTGGACTCTTTAAGTTTATGATTATGATTTTTATGTATGGAATATAAAGATTTGGACGAATGGAGTTTAAGAGATTTGGGAAGAATATTAAGTTGGAGGTCATAGTTGATGGTTTTTCTTTGACACAAGATTAGCCCAATTTCCCTTATTATTTCATTCGTCATCTTGAGTTTTGCTTGATTTTGGACAAGTGGAGGTAAACCTCATAACTCTCAATAGAGCAATTTAAGAAATAATAAGGGAAGCATAAGGATATCATAGGAAGTGCTAGTATAAATGATATTTGGGTCGTTGGTGCTCGGAACAAGTTGGATTTTATTTTTCAATGATATGGATAAGTGACAAGGTTTTGGATTGTTTAAGTTTTAGATTACGATTTTTATATAAGGAATATGAAGATTTGGACGAACGGAGTTTAAGAGATTTGGGAAGAATATTAAGTTGGAGGTCATAGGTGATGGTTTTTCTTTGACACAAGATTAGCCCAATTTCCTTATTATTTCATTCGTCTAGATTTTGGACAAGTGGATGTAAACCTCATAACTCTCAATAGAGCAATTTAAGGAATAATAAGGAAAGCATGAGGATATCTTAGGAAGTTTTGGTATAAATGATATTTGGGTCGTTGGTGCTCGGAACAAGTTGGATTTTCCTTTTCAATGATATGGATAAGTGACAAGGTTTTGGATTCTTTAGGTTTTGGATTACAATTTTTATATAAGTTATATAAAGATTTGGACGAACGGAGGTTAAGAGGTTTGGGAAGAATATTAAGTTGGAGGACATACTTGAAGTTTTTCATTGACACAAGATTAACCTAAAATTCCATACATTCATTTGTGATCTTGAGTTTTTCTAGATTTTGGATAAGTGGAGGTAAACCTCATAACTCTCAATAGAGCAATTTAAGAAATAATAAAGGAAGCATGAGGATATCCTAGGAAGTTCTGGTATAAATGATATTTGGGTCGTTGGTGCTCGGAACAAGTTGGATTTTATTTTTCAATGATATGGATAATTGACAAGGTTTTGGATTTTTAAGTTTTACATTACTATTTTCATATAAGGAATATAGAGATTTGGACGAACGGAGTTTAAGAGATTTGGGAAGAATATTAAGTTGGAGGTCATCGTTGATGGTTTTTCTTTTATAGAAGATTAGCCCAATTTCGCTTATTATTTCATTCGTGATCTTGATTTTTGCTAGATTTTGGACAAGTGGAGGTAAACCTCATAACTCTCAATGGAGCAATTGAAGGAATAATAAGGGAAGCATGAGGATATCCTAGGAAGTTTTGGTATAAATGATATTTGGGTCGTTGGTACTCGGAACAAGTTGGATTTTCCTTTTCAATGATATGGATAAGTGACAAGGTTTTGGATTCTTTTAGTTTTGGATTACGATTTTTATATAAGGAATATAAAGATTTGGACAAACGGAGGTTAAGAGGTTTGGGAAGAATATTAAGTTGGAGACAAGTTTTTCATTGACACAAGATTAACCCAAAATTCCATACATTCATTTGTGATCTTGATTTTTTCTAGATTTTGGACAAGTAGAGGTAAACCTCATAACTCTCAATAGAGCTATTTAAGAAATAATAAAGGAAGCATGAGGATATCCTAGGAAGTTCTGGTATAAATGATATTTGGGTCGTTCGTGCTCGGCACAAGTTGGATTTTATTTTTCAATGATATGGATAAGTGACAAGGTTTTGGATTCTTTAAGATTTGGAGTACGATTTTTATATAAGGAATATAAAGATTTGGACGAACGAAGTTTAAGAGATTTGGGAAGGATATTAAGTTGGAGGTCATAGTTGATGGTTTTTCTTTGACACAAGATGAGCCCAATTTCCCTTATTATTTCATTCGTGATCTTGATTTTTGCTAGAATTTGGACAAGTGGAGGTAAACCTCATAACTCTCAATAGAGCAATTTAAGGAATAATAAGGGAAGCATGAGGATATCCTAGGAAGTTTTGGTATAAATGATATTTGCGTCGTTGGTACTCGGAACAAGTTGGATTTTCCTTTTCAATGATATGGATAAGTTACAAGGTTTTGGATTCTTTAAGTTTTGGATTACGATTTTTATATAGGAATATAAAGATTTGGACGAACGGAGGTTAAGAGGTTTGGGAAGAATATTAAGTTGGAGGACATACTTGAAGTTTTTCATTGACACAAGATTGACCCAAAATTCCATACATTCATTTGTGATCTTGAGTTTTTCTAGATTTTGGACAAGTAGAGGTAAACCACTCTCAGTAGAGCAATTTAAGAAATAATAAAGGAAGCATGAGGATATCCTAGGAAGTTTTGGTATAAATGATATTTGGGTCGTTGGTGCTTGGAACAAGTTGGATTTTATTTTTTAATGATATGGATAAGTGACAAGGTTTTGGATTCTTTAAGTTTTGGATTACGGTTTTTATATAAGGATAATAAAGATTTGGACGAACGAAGTTTAAGAGATTTGGGAAGAATATTCAGTTGGAGGTCATACTTAAAAGTTTTTCTTTGACACAAATTAGCCCAAAATTCCATACATTCATTTGTGATCTTGAGTTTTTCTAGCTTTTGGACAAGTGGAGGTAAACCTCATAACTCTCAATAGAGCAATTTAAGAAATAATAAGGGAAGCATGAGGATATCCTAGGAAGTTCTTGTATAAATGATATTTGGGTCGTTGGTGCTCGGAACAAGTTGGATTTTCTTTTTCAATGATATGGTTGAGTGACAAGGTTTTGGATTCTTTAAGTTTTGGATTACGATTTTTATATAAGGAATATAAAGATTTGGACGAACAAAGTTTAAGAGGTTTGGGAAGAATATTAAGTTGGAGGTCATACTTAAAGTTTTTCTTTGACACAAGATTAACCCAAAATTTCATACATTCATTTGTGATCTTGAGTTTTTCAATTTTGGACAAGTAGAGGTAAACCTCATAACTCTCAATTGAGCAATTTAAGAAATAATAAGGGAGCATGAGGATATCCTAGGAAGTCACTGGTGCTCAAAACAAGTTTGATTTTATTGGTCAAGAATATGGATAAGAGACAATCATTTGAACTTTTTAGGTTTTGGTTTATGATTTTTATATATGGACAATAAAAGTTTGGTTGAACCCGAGGCTGAGACATTTTTGGAAGAAATTTTAGGTGGCTGCCTCGTTGGTTCTAAGAAGCTGGGGTTCCTTAAGTCCTGAAATATTTTTACTGTGAAGTCTCTCTTAAAATATTTTTCAGCTCTCCCTCCCGTGAATTTTGAGGTTTACTCAGCCATATGGAAGTCCAGGTGTCCCGGACTCATCAATATTCTTATTTGGTTTGCTCTCTTGGTAGGATGTTGCTGGTTGGTCTGTCTTTGTACCTAAGTCAATGCTTCTGTTGTTAAATACAGTGAAAGTTCTTCTATCAAAATTATGGTTTAAAAGAAATAATAGGATCTTGCTTGATAAATTTCTTCCTGGATTAGATTGATTTTATTTTAGCTCGTCTCAAGGCTTCTAAATGGTATTGTCTTTCTAAGCATTTTGTGGATTTTTTCAGGACTTTTGTCTTGATTGAATTGTTTTTATTCATTCTCTGTAAGCCTATCATCTTTTACTTACTATGTTCCTTTGTTTGTTCTTTCTCTTCCCTTTTGGGGACTCTTGTATTGAGCATTAGCCTCTTTGAAATAGAAAAATATAAATTATATACTAAAAGAGTAAAAGGCACATATGGTAGTTGTTTAACCCTCCAAATCCAATGAGTTGGACACCATCTCCCAACTCGCAAGATGCGACCTCTTCCCTTTCATGACCCCTTCCCATATAAAATCCTTTATCATCTTCTAAAGAGGCTTAGCGACCAAGTGTGGGGAAAAATATTTTCACTAGAGGCAAGTCTCTTCCTGTTTTTATCCATGACTTGGAAAAACTTCTAGGGTTATGCCCAAGGGGGAGGCTAAGGTATTAACTAATGAACTTCCAAAATGCCTTTCGTGGTACAAATTGACTTATTATCTTGACAATTAAATTTACTCAATAATGAATTATTGATTTGTTTCATCTATACCAGCATAAATTTGTGTTTTCATGATATATAGAACAATCAGTATTAATGTTTATATTCAGAAGAAGGAATTGGTTCAAACAAATATATGCGGGTGGGTGGGTGTAGGTATATTGTGCAGCATCAGTAAAGACAGTATGAAGTTTAAATGACTTTAGTCAAATTTCATTTGATGATTTAAGGGCTCCATTAGGCTGCTTCGAGTCCAAAAGGCCCCATCTCTTATCTCATGATTTGGAAATATCCATGTCGACACTCCAATTTTTAGCCGCTAATTTTTTTCCTGTTATATATGCATTTTCTGACTTTCTTTAGGTTAACCGCTATTTTTTCAGTGGATATGATGTCAAGTAAAATTAATCAAAAGATTTTGAGGTTTCTTAGTCCATTTTTTAGATATCACAAATTGACTGAAGATCTTCGGCAAATGAATGCATTATTTCTTAGCCTCGTATGTGTTCAAATGATGTGCGCATTTGAGATATCTTGCAAATACACAACGATACAGGTTTCTTCTAAACATATGTGGAATGATGAGAAAACAGTTCATCTATTAAAAGCTTGTTCAAGAACCATAGTGTCAAACCAGATTGTAATCCTAAAGGTGAGAATTAGTTTGTGATGGTAGCATGAAGTTCAATTATTTTTCTCCAGCACTTCAAACAGATTTTCATCTTCTGTTTTCCAATTTGTTAGATACATAACATAATAAAAACAGCAAAGAAAGTGTTGCATGTATCTAGAGCTCCAAGTGCAATCATGTGCTGTGAAGACGGAGAAAGTAGAATCTCAAGTTCTGCAGTGCTTGTGTGGAGCAGGAATAAGTTGGTAGTTTGTATGTTTCAGCGTGTCCAGGAACTGCCAAATCTTTGTCCGTGGAAAGGGTGAAATTTCTATCAAGGTATGGATTTAAAAAACTCTAAATGTTTGTTCCTTTAGTGTTTCATGTGCTTTTCTACTATTTGTTTTTGGTTGATGATGGGTGAAGCCCAACCACAAAAAGGCATAATCATCTTGCATGAAGATGATGGAAAAATTTAGTATTTTTAATATGCAATTTTGATAGGTATGCCTGCCAATGACAGGTATAATTCAGAATCTCTAAACAAATAATTGCCAAGTAATAATAATAAGCATTAAGTGCCATTAGATTGCAAATGGTTGGTTGTTATCTATGGAAATGTCTTCCTTGGATGATCGATTTGGCTCATCTCATCTAAAGGTCTCTTCATGGTGTTCTCTTTCTAAAAGCTTTGCAAGATATGCTATTGAGGATATTTGTCTCAATTGGAATGCTTTTATGTTGCTCTCATAATTCATTTATGTCATGTTGTTTTATTTTATTTGCTATTATTGTTTTTGTATCCCCTTTTGAGTTTCTTATATTTTTTAGCATTAGATTGCAAAGTGATTGTTTCTTTTTTAAAAAAAAAACTTACCGGCCACATGCGACTTACCAAAGAAACGATACAATAGAGACCTGTCATCTAAAATGATTTCTCTGGTTCTGATACTAACTAATTGACTTTAGAAGATTAAACTACATGTTTTCCTTTTCCATGAGTAGCAAAGTTTAGGTGAAAAGTAAAAATGAAAGTAGTCCGATTCAACTCAGTTTATTGTTTATGCATCTCAGTTTCACAACAATATGCATTGTTTCAAATATTTTCCTTTGAGGCTTATAAATATTGTATCCATATCATTTTATGCTTTGTTGTGAAACTTGTTCATAGAGAAAAAAGAATGATACAACTATAGGAGTGGTGGGTTCTCTCAGTTTCTAAGATAACTTTTTAAAAGATAAATAACAATGAATGAATATTGTGTGCTACTGTTACATTTTACATGCAACTAAACAAATCATGAAGAAATCTACAAATCAACACTAATCAAGAGAGATCAATGCTTCTCTGTTGAATGTTGGGATATTAGAAGGGGGCAGTCATTAACCTATCCCTCTAATTAATTAGAATAAAATACTTTTTATTTAAAAACTTCAACATTGTCTATATGGAAATAATATTTTTGAGTTTTTTTGAAACGTTCCATCTAAATTATGGGTAGTTATTATGCATTATAGTAAAATTACTACTTTCAACTTTGTGTTTATTTGATCTCTGAGCTTTTAAAATTACTACTTTAGTTTCTCGATTTGTGCATGCCATCCTTGTGCAATGGTCATGCTAATCTTCTCTGTATCGTTTCAATTTTATCGGATGTCCCCAAAGGGACAAATTACTACTTTAGTTTCAAAAGTTTATTTGATGAATGGTCTATTGATCGTTGTGTAATTTTATTTTTAATAGGTATTATTATGATATAGAAGTTTTGCATTTCAAGTTATTTTAGTTGAGGTCATGCGAAAGCTTTAACTTTTTTTTTTTTTTTTTTAATTTAGTTTTTGTGTGTTTAGTTCGATAGAAGTGTGTTATTTTTGCATTTTAGGTTATTTTTGTTAAGTTTTAGAAAATTTCATGTTGTATTTCAAGTTGATATTAGTTTTTGTGTAGGTAGTGGACTCTTTAAGAAATATATTACTTTGCTTTTTGTTTATAAGGTCATGAATCATGGTGTTATTATTGCACCCTATGTTTAGTTTTTGTTAAGTTTTAGCAAAGGTTATGTTGAAATTTTAGTTAAACGTTAGATTTTGTGCTAATAAGATATATATAGACTTTTTGGGTAAGATATTACATTTGCTTTTTATTTATAAGTTCATGAATTATGGTGTTATTATAGCATTTTAGGTTAGTTTTGTTAAGTTTTAGCAAAGATTATGTTGAGGTTTTAGTTTACATGAGTTTCAGTCAATAGAGTAATGGATTCGTAGAGTGAACTGGTTAATTGTTTTGTTTGTTGAAAGTTATGATTTGTTGTGTATACAAATACAATAGAGATATTTGAAGTATACGTGGAGAAAAATCCTTGGTTAGCCATGCTAGGTGATTTCTGTGCATGCAAGATTGGAAGTATATATTGTCAAGTTTTAGTATTGAGTGTTGAGTGTCGCCGTCAGCATTTAGATTGCTAGGTGATTTTTGTGCATGCAATATTGGAAGTATATATTGTCAAGTTTTAGTATAGTATATTGAATGTTGAGTGTCGCCGTCAGCATTTAGATTGTACATATAGAAATTATTTTTTTGAGTTTTTTTTTTTAACGCTCATCTAAATTATGGGTAGCTTTTGTTTTTATATGTACTATCAATTGCATCATGGTAAATACCTTTTTTTTTTATTATTATTATTAAAGTTAAGGTTTAATTACAAATGTAGTCCCTTACTTTGAGTTTTGTGTCTACTTGTTCTCTGAACTTTCAAATCGCCCGAATTCGTTTTTACCCCTTTTGTAGAACTAATTTATCTTTTGGTAGATTAAGGCATGTCTTCTTTGATGTTAATTTACTCCTATTAGATTTTAGCAACTAAGAGATTGGGTTTTGAAGAGATCTGTTCCATTCATATATGTGTGTCTGATTGAACTTTACAGTGTAGGTGGTGTTTTAATTTTTCTTTGAAGTTAAACCACTATATTAGTTCGGGTGAAACAGAAAAATCCATGTAGACCCCCGATTGAATATTTTCTCTTACTGTATGGACATTCATTATTATCTATATCTTAAGACAATTCAAAAAGATTTTTACTTGTTTGGGATCATTTATTCTTTCCTTGAACCATTGGGTTTATGTAGTGAACAACTATTGTGTTCTATGAATTAGGGTGTACACGTATATAGGATATATTTCCCTGTTTTGTAGCTACTGATATACATTGAGCAATTACTTCTGTTGGTGTTTGAACAAAAAGAAAGAAAAAAAGATTTCTACTGTTGTGTTTTGAAACAAAAAGAAACATATAATGTATTGTCTAATATATTTGTTATATATATGAGACGTCTATTTGGTTTTTATATTGGATACCAAATGCAATCATGTATTATTTTTAGTATTGGAACTTAATATAGTATATAGTTTTTGAACAAATGTGTAATGGCTTTATGTAATAGATATTAGTTTTTAATTCTTGATCTATGAGAAAATATAGAAGATAATAAAACCTCTATTTTATATTAGACACAAAATATGTCAAATTACAAGTAGAATACATTAAAGTAAATATAGAAGATAATGGTTTTCTTCGTTTTTGAGTTTGTAAATGTGTGGTTTTGATGCATGTATCTTCTCTAGTTGTTTTGTTCTTTTCAAATGTATATTGAAATGTGGTGAAGAATAATATAGATAATTCTTGTATAATATATAAATAGTGTTGTTTAATATACCATTTTTGAGTTCTCTGTGTGTTTTAGTAGATGTAGTTATTATACATCATTTGATATACTATAAATTGGTAACATGTATATATATATATATACAATGTTTTATTGGATGTGGTATTGTATTGTAAACTTTTTATTACAATGTGCACAACTTTTTTGTATTGTATTTCATACTTTTAATATATGCGACGTATATATGTTGAATCAGTACAAGATTATGGTACATGTCTAATTATCAAAATAAAGTGCATGAGATAAAACAATAGCGTTTTTAGATCTACCAGTAGACAGGGATCTAAAAAGAAAAGATATTGTTGTTAATCTAATCTTTCCTTTGTTGAGTTTTATTACAAATATATGTGTGTATATCTAAACATAAATATAATACTTATATATTCCAATTAAATTTTGCATGATGAAGAACAAATTCTAGAAGTTAGATATGTTAAACAAGAAAATATGGGGTGCCAACTTTGCCGGACTTTTACAATTGTTTATTTGGGGACATGACAAATGATTTCATTCCATTAAAAATATACTGGTGAATATATATACAATGTACCTGACAATATATTATATACACTTAAATATATGTATAGTGGGATGTCGAAATATCTAACATCCTATATATTCATAGCTAGACATAAAAAAAAATATAGACAAATTAATGTATGCACAGTGGTGAATCTGTAAATATAGAACGAAATATTATGCATGACACACTATAATTGGAAAAAAGTATTGAAAAAATGGCATTTGAAATTTTGAGGTGAACAAAGAAAATTAACCGAATCTCCTACGGTTTAGAAAAACTAAATTTGATTTATCCACTACCTAAATGGATTTCAATCAAAATAGATCAATAATAATAAGGGTAGAAATCTCATACTAGAATCATGGTTTATAAGCTTAATTTTAAAAAATAAAATGTAAGTAAAAATACATGATCCTTAGTTTTTGGTCTAGATTCTATTGGGTCTCTAGATTTCAAAACATTACACATTTAGGTTGCGTTTACTATTCCACAATCCTAGCAAATGTAGTCCAATTCATAGAAGTAAGGCTTCACTTAATTATTTTTGTGCCTGTGTTACCTAAATGTAAAGCATTGGTGGGGCTCATGTTAAACATTACTCCATTCATGCAATTCAATTGCTCCCATCTGATGTGTCAATCTAATTATAATGGATGAACTACATGAGACTTACCTGGATTTTGACATACTTTGCCCTTGCCTTCCCTCGTTATGTACACCTCGGATTGAGCAGAAACACACTACTCTTTCCTCTAAAGACTAAAAAAACTCTCAAATATCAAACTTGATACACATTCTTCTCTCCATCCTAACATTTTTTTTGAATCCCTCATTTTTTTTTGTCTACCGTTTTTCGCTTTCGCTCATGCTTGATCTCACTCTCGCACTTTCTCCAACCCTTGATATGCAGCCAAAACCTTACACACTAGAAACTTCTCGCTCTAGTTTAAGATTGCAGAGTGAGATTATTGTTATTTCTTAGGCATCCACACTCGAATTCGAGTTCCAGATACATGATTTCATCGACTTGCTCGTGCTTCATCTTGCTCTCTCTATGTGGAAACCAGACACGCTAGGTATTTCTAGTTATGGTTAAAGATTGTAGATATTTTTTTAAAACAAAAAAGAATATATTATTTATTATATATATTTTATAATTATAAGTAATTAAGTGTCATTATTTTTCATTGAAAAATTGTTATAGATAGGAAAAATATCAAATTATTTACAAATATATAAAATTTTCATTATTTGTAAATATTTTAACTAATTTTTCTATATTTGAAAACAATTATTTTTCATCACTATTAAAATCAAATTTAAAATTTTACTTCATAATTATTTTAAATTATTTAATAGATATTAACGAATAAATAAAAGTGATTACTTTTTTAAAGTGTAGTATATTGAAACTTAATTTTGTTATTAAAACCAAACAAAAAAGGGATTATATTTGTACCCTTTTGAAATTTTGAAACCAAAGTGATTTTTTTTCCCCCCTAGAATCTTCGCCTAAATGGTTTTAAAAATGAATAATTCATTTTGCCAAAAAGAAAGAGAGAAAAAAAACGCGTGAACACAATGCTTTATTACGAAACTCCAGGAAATGAAACACGTGCAATTCTATTTTATGTTGACGGAAATGCGTCGTGTCTACCATTTTCCAATGTTGTCTGCAAACATGAATTCTTCGTCTTCTTCGCTTCTTCTCCACAGATCATTGCAGCTTCCCATTATAATTGATGCCAAATGCTTCGTTACTGCATCTCTATATGTTCCTTTACCATTTGGATATTCCAATGCATTGATAGCAAATGATCGTCCTCTGCTTTTCGGCGACCGATTCAACTGGAACAGTAAGGTTTCTGGTGGCTGAAATAGGAATTTATGGCGTCGGGAATGGAAGCAGATGATTTCGCTTGTTCGGCTTCATCCGATGGGCGGCAATCGAGCGGCTTCCAACGTACGATCGGGTGCGAAAGGGAATGCTGAGGCAAGTGGTGGAGAATGGCAGAGTTGTTGAGGATGAAGTGGACGTGAGGAAGCTGGGATTTGAGGAGAGGAAATGGCTGATGGAAAGCTTGGTGAAAGTTGTTGAAGAAGATAATGAGAAATTTCTGAGACGAATGAGAGACAGAATCGACAGGTAAAACCCTAACCCTAAAACGAAAAGGAAAGGTGAGTTTAGGGATTTTGGAATGGGAAATGTGGTTTTGATTTGATTTTGGGATTGCAGAGTGGGGATTGAAATTCCAAAAATCGAAGTTCGTTTCGAGAAATTGTCAGTTGAAGGAGACGTTTACGTCGGGAGTAGAGCACAGCCGACTTTGCTCAACCTTACACTCAACGCTTTTGAGGTACTTTCCCATCAAAATTTTACTTTAAAAAAAAAAAAAAAAAATTCGAGCTGCTTTTAACTTGAAATGTCCATTTTAACCATGTGAGTCGGGCTCGTGGGCCCCGCTCCAAATGAGGTGGGAAATACCTGATTTGACGGGAATAGGACGGGGACGGGGCCGTCCCCGCCCCGATTATATATATTTAACTTTTATTTTATATATATATAATTTTAACTTCTTTATATATATTCATATTTATACTCTATATACATATAAATGCGCAGTGAGTTTATAATATAAAAGAGTTAGATATATATGAACTAAATTTATAATATATATATATATATATATATGTAATTATATCTAAAGTTAATTAATTATATATAATTTTTATTTCATATATATATTATTAAATAGAGATTATGATATATTGGTGTAATATTTAAATTTTAATTTTTAGAAATTAAGAAAATTAAACGTTTTAATCCTAACTTATTACATATGAGTGAGATATTTAACTATTTAAGTAAAAAAAAATTATGTTATAGTGATTTTAGTTAATTGGTTTTTTTTCTGGTAAAAAAATCCATAGGAAATTTTGCGAGGATGGAGAATGAAATGGGTAGCGGGAACGGGGACGGAGAAGCCATCCCCGACCCACCCCGCCCCGTGGACATCTCTACTTTCAACTATAGTTAGTTATATGGGAAATGGTCGAATTTAGTTTGAAAGTTTTTTTTTTTAATTTATAAAAATATCCATCACTTTAATATGCAAACTAAACATCTCAAAACTATGGTGTCAATTGCAATTACATTCTCAAACTTTTAATTATAAAAATTAAGCCCTCAAACTTACCCACATGTTAAAATTTGACCCTTAAATTTATAATAGTTGTAAAAATTATACTTCAAAATGATAAAAATTAAACCCTTAAACTTATACAATTGTTACAATTTCTACAATTATGTAAGTTTGTGGATCCAATTTTAGCACTTGGTAAATTTGGAGGCTTAATTTTACAATTGAAAATTTGATAGTATAATAATTCAATAATCTCTAAAACACACTACTAAGTTAGTAATTATCATTTTTTGTTTGTTCAATGGGAAGGGATTTTAGATGGAAAAATGACAATATTGGATGCATCTTAAGCTATACTCATCTTTATGTTGTCTCTTAGTCTAAGAATTAAAATATTGATGTCGATATTGATATTAGTACAAATATTTAATAAATCTCCAGTTTTTTTTATTGTGCGTCTAATAGTTCTTTTATGTTTTGTATCTAGTAGGTATGTAAATAATAATTTTTTTATATAAAAAAAAAAAGCCTCGAATAAGCCTATTAGACACAAAATTGAAATTTTAATGATTTATTATACACAAAATTGAAAATTTAAGAACCTACTAAAATACTGTATAAAGCTCAATAGATACAAACTTAAAAGTTGATGGATCTAAAATTCAATAACAAAAAATACACAAACGGAAATCAAAGACTTATAATTTAACCCAAAAAAAAAATATTTCAATGATATGTGGGTTGGATATTCAAAAGTTTAATGATATGTCAAAGTTATAATAGTTTAACAAAAACTTCAAATTTAACATGTGCATGTGAACGACGGTTGATGTCAAATGAATTTGTTGTTGACCAATCGGATAGTGGTTCTTGAGAGATTAACTTCCTTTGTTTCCTTGTTTTTCTTCTTGTTGGTTGGTTTTTGTTGTTGTTCTAAATTTAAAAATAAAAATAAAAATAAAAAACCTTCAAATTCATAATTCCCCTTAGATTTTATTTTAACAAGTAATTTTTAATTGTTGAAAAAGATTATCTACTTAATACAACCCCATAGAACCAACCCTTCAAATTAATTAAAACGGATCTTCTAATGCATTCTTTTAGTTGTTTTTCAAAATAATTAAATGATCATTTACTAATTATTCACCGACATACCCATTTACTAAAGAATAATACTTTCCTCCTCAACCACCATTATCTTCTGACAACTAGAAGAGAAGAATATAAACAGAGAGAAAGGAGAGAGATTTTTCTTTTTCTTTTTTTTTTTTCTTTTAAAAAGAAGTAATTAAGTGTCAAAATCTTTATGGTAGTTTATAGGTAAGCATTATTCTTTACCAAATTTCTATACATTTATTTCCCTTACCTCTTTTTTTTTTCTTTTGAATGCTTTGAAAAACAGAGCTTGCTTGGGTTGCTTGGGTTGAGTCAATCCAAAAAGAAAAAGATTCAGATACTTAAAGATGTTAATGGAATTATCAAACCTTCAAGGTACAAGTCTTGCTTTTTAGTTATATATATGTATGTATATATGCATATATATTTCTAACATATATATTTCTAAATCGTCCTTCCTTATTAATTTTTTAATATTAATTAAGTGCCTTAAAGTATTTAACAAAAAAAAGGTTGACTTTTCTATTTTCTTATATTTCTTTAATTGTAATTTTATGGACTGCAAATTTTGCCAACTAGAAATACGATGGAGGGCCAAGTTGATGTGTTTAATTATGTAAATCACTACTTTAGTTTTATGATAAAATCATATATAAAATATATGTTTTTCAAAATCTCGGTTTGATTTTTTGTTGGGTATTAATTGGGAGATGTCATGACAATTAAGAACTGTTGTAACTACTTTTTGTGACAATTATTTTTCGGTTGTTGAATCGCACATCAAGGTAAGAGTATCGATGACACTTTTTAAAATTGTCATAATTAATTTTTCAATGACAATATATTACTGTCAACAATAAAAAAAAAAGTACCGATAATTATAAATTGATAACAATTCATTTTTCTGTTTTTTGTTTTCGAGATATGTTCTCGCTTTTTTTTTTTTGCAAAGGTATTAAATTAAATACGTGAGGTGGGAGAATCGAACCTCAGACCTTGAGGTTGCTAATACAAGAGCACTATGTCAATTGAGCTATGTTCATTTTGGCGATATGTTCTTACTTTCTCACAATTTCTTTACTATAGTTTTCACATTCCTTAAAGAAACATTTGAATTGTTAGTCAAAATATGAAAACAAAAATAAGTTTTTAAATTTTTTTTTTAGTTTTCAAAACTCGGTTTAGATTTTGAAAACATCTATAGAAAGTAGATAACACAACAAAGAAATTCATTGTAGAAGTCATGACAGTGATTATAAACAAGCTTAATTTTCAAAAACCCCAAAACAGAATATCAAATGGTTATCAAACAAAGACTTAGTTCTTGAGATTTGATTTTACTTTCTATTTGCTCTTTGAGGTTTCAAAAGTAACATTTTTGGTCGCCAAAATTTAAATTTGATTTCTAAATTAGTCCTTGAAGTTTTAAAGGGTTCATACGGAGAAATAAATGTTAGTCGACCTAATGAAACGATGACATGATAGCTAACCCATGCTAACTAGACTTTGATTATTTTAAAACAATAAAAACATGAGTGATGCACATAATCCCAAGTAGTGTATGTGAATTGCCATGAAGTAGAAACTCTTTCAAAATCATTATTATTGTTTTAATCAATGATGTTTTCTGCATTGGATTTTGACATTAATTTATCTTTTCCAGGATGACATTACTTCTTGGTCATCCAAGCTCCGGGAAAACTACCTTGCTGTTGGCACTTGCTGGGAAGCTTGATAAAAATTTGAGGGTGTGACATTTAAATTTAATGCATTGGTGATTTTTTAAAAATAAATTCTCTTTTACTTTTGCATGACTTTTTTTTTATACTAGATGAAAAAGGCCAAATCCCCCCAAATTTTTACAACTAAATGTCAATGTGAAAAAATGTATGTCAATAGGAAAGTGGGAAAGTGACATACTGTGGACATGAAATGCATGAGTTTGTGCCTCAAAAAACATGTGCTTATATCAGTCAACATGACCTTCACTGTGGGGAAATGACAGTGAGAGAGACATTGGACTTCTCTAGTCGCTGCTTAGGGGTTGGCACAAGATATCAACATTTGACTGAGCTCATGAGAAAAGAGAAAGAAGCAAACATTAAGCCAGACCTTGAGATTGATGCCTTCATGAAGGCCATCTCTGTTTCTGGCCAAAAAACAAGTTTAGTTACCGATTACATTCTCAAGGTCAGCCATTTTGGCAAGTCTTTAACTTCATATTACTAATGTAGTACCTTCACTTAAGCTGACTTCATGAGAATTGAAAAATAAATTTCTCACAGATACTTGGATTGGAAATTTGTGCTGATACTTTGGTTGGCGATGACATGAGAAGAGGTATTTCTGGTGGCCAGAAGAAACGTGTCACTACAGGTAGAAAATGTTGTCTTTAATGTTTTGTTACAGTTTTGTGCTTAAAGTTCAACAAGAAAGAAAAAACAAACAAAATGTAATGATGGTGATTGAATATTACTGCAGGGGAGATGCTAGTAGGGCCAGCAAAGGCATTGTTTATGGATGAAATATCAACAGGATTGGACAGTTCTACTAGTTTCCAGATATGCAAGTTCATGAGGCAGATGGTTCATGTGATGGACCTAACAATGGTTATTTCTCTACTACAACCAGCTCCAGAAACTTATGATTTCTTTGATGATCTTATTCTACTTTCAGATGGCCAAATCATATACCAAGGTCCAAGAGAAAAGGTCCTTGAATTCTTTGAATTTATGGGCTTCAAATGCCCAGAAAGGAAAGGAGTTGCTGATTTCTTACTAGAAGTGACATCAAAAAAGGACCAAGAACAATATTGGTATAGAAAGAACCAACCATATGTATTCATTTCTGTTCCTGATTTTCGGTGTGGATTCAACTCTTTTTCCATTGGCCAACATCTTGCCTCTGATCTTGAAGTACCTTATGACAAATCTAGAATCCACCCAGCTGCCTTAGTCAAAGAGAAATATGGTTTGTCAAATTGGGAGCTCTTCAAGGCATGCTTTTCAAGGGAGATGTTGCTGATGAAGAGAAATGCTTTTATCTATGTGTTCAAGACTATCCAAATTACTTTCATGTCCATCATTGGTATGACTGTGTTTTTTAGGACTGAAATGAAAGTGGGCAATGTGATTGATGGAAGCAAGTTCCTTGGAGCCTTGTATTTCAGCCTCATGAATGTCATGCTTAATGGAATGGCAGAATTGGGTCTCACTACTTTCAGGCTTCCAGCGTTCTTTAAGCAAAGGGATTTTTTGTTCTATCCAGCCTGGGCATTCAGTTTACCTATTTGGCTTCATAGAATTCCCCTCTCTTTCATAGAATCAGGGATATGGATTCTTCTTACTTATTACACAATTGGGTTTGCTCCTACTCCTAGAAGGTATAGATTTTCTCTTTCTTTCCTCTTTATCATTTGTCAAGAAAGTAAACTTTATTTACTCAATTCTTTATTGATTCTCTAGATTCTTCAAGCAGTTTTTGGCACTCTTTGCCTCACATCAAACAGGTTTATCATTGTTTCGACTTCTGGCTGCAATTGGAAGAACGCAAGTTATAGCAATTGCTTTGGGTTCCGTTTCTCTATCAGTAATGATCTTATTTGGAGGTTTCATTATTGACAAAAGTTAGTGGCTTTTTCCTCTCTCGTTTTGGCTAAATTTAGACCCTACAACATACAGACTAGTTTTGTAGATGAAAATGTTTTATTTGCGGGATTTTGATTTTCCTTTCATACGCATAGATAACGTTAAGCCATGGATGATTTGGGGCTTTTATATTTCTCCCATGATGTATGGACAAAATGCAATTGTCATTAATGAGTTTCTTGACGAAAGATGGAACAAGGTAGAATCTTAGTTGAATTTATGTTTGTGAATTTTCATTTTGGAAAAGATATTTAATGTAATTATACGTTTGTTTTCTGTCATTGTAACTCAAAACATGCTTGCCTAATGCAGAAAAATACTAACCATGGAATTAATGAACTTACAATTGGGAAAGTGCTCATTGCTAGTAGGGGCTTTTTTAAGGAAGAATATTGGTACTGGATTTGTGTTGCAGCACTTTTTGGCTTTGATCTCCTCTTCAACATTCTATTTACAATTGCTTTAACTTACTTGAACCGTAAGCAATCTCTCCCTTGATATGCTCAAGAATTTAATTTAATTTATCAATTTGAATATATTCTTATTGCTATTGTATTTATCTTTTGATCCAGCATTGACTCGTTTAAGGACTGTGATTAGCACGGATGAAGATGGTAAGAAAGGGAAAAACAGTGGGTCCACTACACAACAAAAATTAGCAGGTTCAAGTTTTGAAGAAAAGACTTGCACAATGAAGTTTCTTGTGCACTTATAGTAATATTTCATTAGTTAGAGGTCTGATTTTGGTAAACAATCATAGGCATTGACGGTGGACTCATGAAATCTTCAGAAATAGTAGCTGATTCAGATCTTATGCAAAGGAGAGGAATGGTTTTGCCTTTCCAACCCCTTTCACTTACATTCAACCATGTCAACTATTATGTGAATATGCCCACTGTAAGTTAACTGAAGTTTGTAAATTTTTGCAAAGATGTTATAAACAATGGAAACTTCTTGATTACAACACAGCTATGTCTTCCAAATCAGGAAATGAAGATGCAAGGAGTTGAAGAAAATCGTCTTCAACTTCTAAGAGATGTCAGTGGAGTGTTTCAGCCAGGTATATTAACGGCACTTGTTGGTGTCAGTGGTGCTGGGAAAACAACCCTTATGGATGTTTTAGCTGGGAGAAAGACTAGAGGTTATATTGAAGGAAGCATACACATCTCTGGTTATCCAAAGAAGCAATCAACCTTTGCTCGAGTAAGTGGTTATTGTGAACAAAGTGACATTCATTCGCCTTATGTCACTGTCTACGAATCTCTCTTGTTTTCTGCCTGGCTTTGTCTTTCCTCCAACGTGGATATTAAAATAAGAAAGGTACACCTTTCAAGTATATTTTCCTTAAATCATCAAATCTAGGAATTTCTATATAGATTAATGCTTCCAATTGATATAAAATGTGGTCTTTATTGATATAGATGTTTGTAGAAGAAGTTATGGAATTGGTAGAACTTGATACAATAAGAGATGCTATAGTGGGACTTCCAGGAGTAGATGGTCTTTCAACCGAACAAAGGAAGAGGTTGACAATAGCAGTGGAGTTGGTTGCTAATCCTTCTATCATCTTCATGGACGAACCAACTTCTGGTTTGGATGCCAGATCTGCTGCCATTGTCATGCGTACTGTGAGAAACACAGTTGATACAGGAAGAACTGTTGTATGCACGATTCATCAGCCAAGCATAGATATTTTTGAAGCTTTTGATGAGGTATTATTCTGAATAATTTTGATTGTGTTTAGTTCTTGGTAAGCCATTTTAAATTCTCCAGATTAAAATTTTTGTTTCATCGTGTTTACTTTTATATTGCTTGATGTAGTTACTGCTTATGGAACGCGGTGGGAAAATAATTTATGCTGGACCTCTTGGTCAGCAATCTTGCAAACTTATCGAATATCTTGAAGTGAGTTTCTTTTCTTTTCTTTTCTTTTTTTTTTTCAATGTTATATGTACTTTCTGTCTATTTTACACCCAAATCTTCAATTTGGATGCCATTTGTGAATGATTGAAAATCACAGGCTATTCCTGGGATTCCAAAGATTGAAGATGGCCAAAATCCTGCTACATGGATGCTTGAGGTTACTGCCCCACCAATGGAGGCTCAACTGGATATCAATTTTGCTGAAACTTTTGCCAAATCTCCACTATATCGGTATGTATGACCATTCTTTTAAGTTTTAGAGTTTATTTGAATTTCAAGCATTTTTCTTAACTTTGTGGTTCCATTTTTCTCAGGAGGAACCAAGAACTTATAATGGAACTTAGTACTCCAATTCAAGGCTCCAAGGACTTATACTTCTCAAATGAATACTCGCAATCATTTTTCTCTCAATGCAAAGCTTGTTTTTGGAAACAACATCACTCTTACTGGCGACACACTCAATACAATGCCATACGATTCATTGTGACCATATTTATTGGTTTATTATTTGGTCTAATTTTCTGGAACAAGGGACAAAAGTTGTAAGGCTTTGTTGGCCATTGTAATTATATTATTCTTTGTGCCTGTTTTCACATACCATGTTTTGATGTTGTGTTTTTGTTTCGTGTTTAACAGAGCCAAAGAACAAGATGTGTTGAATATTATTGGAGCTATATATGCAACTGCCCTTTTCCTTGGAATTTTCAATTCTACAACTGTGCTGCCTGTGGTTGATATTGAAAGAGTGGTTTTCTATCGAGAAAGAGTTGCAGGCATGTATGCTACCTTGCCTTATGCATTTGCTCAGGTACCTTGCCTTGACTTAATAATACATGATCTATTATATGGAGTGGGAAGGAAAAATATGTTGTTATGTTAATTATTTTTCTTTTTTTGAGTTCAACAATGTGGGGAGGGTTTTCGAACATTTAACTTTTAGGACAAACGTTGTGTATGATGTTTTAACCAGTTCAACCAACTCTATGTGTTTGTTAGCTATACATACATTGAAAAAGAGAACTAAAGATTAATCTCATTTTTCCTGCAGGTGGCAATTGAGACAATTTATATTTCAGTTCAGGCTTTAATTTACTGTCTCCTCCTTTATAGCATGATTGGATTTGAGTGGAAAGTGGGAAAGTTTCTGCTGTTCTACTACTTCTTTCTAATGTGCTTCATATACTTCACGTTATATGCGATGATGGCTGTAGCACTGACTCCAAACCGCCATATTGCAGACATTTTTGTATTCTTCTTCTTTGCCCTCTGGAACTTGTTTACTGGCTTTTTTATTCCTCGACCGGTACGTGAAGTCTGAAGTCAATATTTAGAACTCATAATTCAACATTTATCAACTTAAACCAACCATGTTTTTGCAGCTCATTCCCATCTGGTGGAGATGGTATTACTGGGCATCTCCTGTGGCTTGGACCATGTATGGCCTTGTGGCTTCTCTAGTTGGGGACAGAGATGTTGACATTGAGATACCAGGATATGGAAATGTAGGATTAAAGATGTTGCTTAAGGAACGGTTCGGCTATGATTACGACTTCATTCCGATCGTCATTGCAGCACATGGCTTCTGGGTTTTGATCTTCTTCTTTATGTTTGCCTGTGGAATCAAGTTCCTTAACTTTCAGAAGAGATAGGCATCTTTTATTGAGCAGTGTTTAAATATGTTTGTTAGTCATAGGCTCATAGCTATTCTTTTGTACTATAAAATTGATTTGTGTTGAGTGCAATAGGTAATAAATTGTAGTGGAGGTTGTTTTAAATGGGAAATTACTGTAAACATGAAAAATATCAAATTATTTATAAATTAAAAATAGCCCTTATTTTTTTATATTTGAAAACTGCCCTCATTTTTAACTGAAAAGAAAATTAAAAATTAAAAATATGGGATCACCAAAATCAAATATCAAAGCAACTGCTTCAGCTGTACGCAATTCACCACATCGTGTCGTCGTCAATCCAATGTCGCATTCCGATCAAATTTCGGCCAAAACCAGAGTAGTCTGCTGCATCGGTGACGTCCATGGATACATCAGCAAGCTCCAAAACTTATGGTCGAACCTCGAGTCCTCAATTCAGCCATCGGATTTCAACTCCGCTCTCATAATCTTCTTGGGCGATTACTGCGACAGGGGATCGAATACCCGAGAAGTGATTGATTTCTTGGTCAATTTACCCTCCAGGTACCCAAACCAGAACCATGTTTTCCTTACCGGAAATCACGATTTCGCCTTCGCCGCTTTCCTCGGAATTTTGCCTCCACCGGCCGATGGGTCGCCGTTTTCGCATACGTGGACGCAGTTCGAGGAGAACGAAGAGCGAGAAGGGTGGTTCAGAGGCGAGGGGTATGAGAATATGCATGTGCAAGGGAGGAGATGGGCTGGGAAAATTACGGTGAAAACCAATTTGGCGAAAGGGACTGATTATCAGGGTTCTATTTATGATGCTGGCCCGACATTTGAGTCCTATGGTGTTCCTCATGGATCTGCTGGTACCGTTGCTTTTTTCCTTTTTTACTTATTTCTCGGATGTTGCTTTGAATTCATTATATTTTTAATTTTCAGTTTCATTTCATGTTTGAGTCATATTTTCCTGTTCAGTCTTGGTGAAGGAAGTTTTGTATAGTGACTATTAGCTTTGGCCCTTCGAAGTTGTTAACGTATGTTTCTTTAGAACAACTTTTTTAGATTAATCTGAACTAGGATAACATGACAAAAATGAACACATTAATGATTGATAAACTCGGCTTACCTCAACCCCACATTGCTAAACAGTAGACTGCGTAGTTGGACATGATAGCAGGATGTCTCTGTATCTTTGTGTTGAAGATTGGTGTATCTTTGTGTTGAAGATTGGTGATTTAACATAGTATTAGAGCGGGGTATTGTGTTGAAGTCATTTTTTCCCGATTAATATTGATTTCCACTTATTTGATATTTTTCAAGCCTACAAGTGATGGGAGTGCTGAAGATCGGTGATTTTTTTCTACATTTTGTATCATTGTTCTCTAGTCGTTAGTGATAATAATAATAGTTGTGAGAGAGGACCAAGTGGAGGCTAAAAAACTATACTTTCCAAGTTTTCTTTTGGAGTCTATTGATATCTTTGGAAATCAGTTTTGCGTTCTGTTTGAATTAGTTCAAGTGCAGCACTAATGGAATTGCACCAAAGGACCTTTGTCTTAAATGAACTTGAAAAAAAAGGTTTGAGGGTGCCATTAATGAAGCGGAGTGGAGCTCCATAAAAATTAGAATAGTAGAACAAACTTCTCCGTGTAAGAGGAGTGAACAAACTTCTCCATGTTAGATGCTACCTTTTTTCGCTTGTTCTTGTTTCATAAGTTGAGTTGAGTATCTAATTAAATAATGTAACCATTGTTTCTCAGATTTGGTCAAGGCAGTGCCTGATGAGCACAAGAAGTTCCTTTCCAATATGGCTTGGGTACATGAAGAGGCAAGTGTTCCTCTCTCAAGACTCAAGCAAACAACATGTCAAAATGTATAACTAAATGACTGGCCAGAAATAATATAGTTCGTCTCTAATATGGATTGGATGATCTTTGTAATGATTCCAGGATGATGTCTGTTTGGAGACAGAGGATGGCATCAAACACTATAAATTGATTGCTGTCCACGCTGGTTTAGAGAGAGGGAAAGATGTTCAAGAGCAACTGAATTCTTTGAAAGCCAAAGACACCAAAGTGCCCAAGATAGAGTGTTTTAGTGGGAGGAAAAATGTTTGGGATATTCCAAATGTGAGGACTCAAAGTGGCACACATATCAGTCGTGTTGGTCTTTTAATGAAAATGAAATTGAATTCCTCACTCAGTTGAATTGAAATGGTTTTCGTCCTTGCACTGTAAAAACTTACTGAAATCAAGGCATCTGGATTGTATCTTGCAGGAACTATCTGAGAAGCCAACAATCGTTGTAAGTGGACACCATGGAAAACTTCATATAGATGGCTTGAGACTCATCATTGATGAAGGTGGCGGATTCAAAGATAAGCCTATAGCTGCAATTGTGCTTCCGTCGATGAAAATTGTGCGTGATACTGATAACATGAAACAGTAATCATTTTCTTTGACTACGGTCGTTAGAAATCGGGCAGGCTGGCTTAAAAGTTAAGTGTACAATCAAGGTGAGAACTAAGTCCTTATCAAAGCATACAGAAACGAGAATTGAATTGCATCATGTTTTTTTTGTCTTGTGTAATCACTTCATGATGTTTGAATTTGTATAATAAGTTCATCACATGCTATTCGTAGTAAGAATTTTTTGCTTCCATTTCTTGCTAGGGCTACTTTGATCATATAGCAAATTTCTCTTGATCAGACATCTTATACATAGATTTAGTCTTGGGCTGTATGTTAAAAGTATTGATATAAAATTAAATTTACTATAAACCATCGGCTTGAGCTTTTAAGTTAAGTTGTGATTAAATTTTGAAAGTTTCAAACTCCTTAATGTCATTTCTTTCTCAATTATTATTGATTTCCACTCGTAGGATCTTCTATAAATTTTCAAGCCTACAAAGGGAGGGAAGTGTTAAAAGTATTGATGTAAGATTAATTTACCATAATACATTAACTTAAGTTTTTGGGTTGAGTAGCATTTTAATATTGGTTTTCTTTTAAGGTGAGCTTTTAGTTCTTTGTGAGAGTTTCTTATTATATCAAGAGACATAAGCAAAAATTCAGGACAAATGGGAACCATTAATTTTAACTATTGGCTGTGAGTTCATAAATGATTCTTGGATTTAAATTGAAACTTCGCAAAAAGAGGGAAGACTCAAATTACATTGACTGAGATTCATTCTTTTTTAGCCAAGGCGATCAGCCTAATTTCTCTAGGAGTTGAGTACCCTCACTTTTACAAGGTCTGGTGGTCCACAGGGACGATTTTGTGCCTAATCGCCAAAACTTTTGTGCCATTTGCATTGAGGTCAATTACCACCCCACCTCTATCATACATACGACGTTTCATTCCGCAATAGTTAGCCCACTCTTTTTTCTGGTAATTCAATCGTGGGAACCATCGTTTTTCTGCCTACCTTTTTTTGTTAGGTGTATAACTATGAAGTTAACTCTCACCCTCAAGGGGTGCAATACCCTTAGGAGTTTTTAGAGGCTATTTAGGAAGCTGGAATTTAATTATGACTATTGGAAATCTGAGAGGTATTAGAATAAGTGAGGAACCAAGGGCGCAACAGAAATGATCGTGAAGTGTGAAAATGGTGGGAAAGAGGTTAAGTTGAAAACTGTGGAAACAGAATGAGTTTGCTATTACAAATTGGGCTCAAAACGCTTAATTCAAATATGGGTTTTGGATTACATTACAAGTTCATTCCATTGCGAGTCCCTAAAGATCCCCTTAGTTCTATCTCCCTGTTGAAAAGTTAATAATGTAAAATTCTTATTTTTCTCTCGGAATTGGCATTGGAATGGGCAAAGACTCAAGGATTAATGGAGAAGCATAATGTAGGGAATGGGTCGCAATACTTTGGTTATTATTTGAATACCAAAAAGAAAAAAGAAAAAAGAAAGGAAAAAAAAAAGGCTGAACCTCAAAAGCTTGGAAGATGTTCTGAATATAAGACTTTAAGTTTACCACATATGTGCAATAGTCTAGGATTAAAATATTGATATCTAAGTTACGAAATTTATAAAATTTATTTAGATTAATAATTCATTTGTTTTTACTATCAAACTAAGTTGTGGATATTATTATTAGTATTCATATTTATATTGGATTAAATAGATGACATTTTTTCATGAATGTTTAATATCGATGTTGAACACGAATATATCGACATGTCGACGAATATCTTCATCCTTGGCGATAACACACCACCCTTGTTTGTGTTGAATACTAGCTTTTGTGTATGAATAAAGCTTCTTAAAACTTTTGCAATTGTTATGCATGCACTCTGTATTTTCTATTTTCTTAGAGGCATAGAACTTTCTTGATTTGATATTAGTAATTGCGAACATGTGTGAACGTGAGCTTAATTTAGTAGTAATTGACATATATATTCATATTCGTTCTCTTGAAATTAGAGGTTCAAATCTTTAAACTCCACATTTATTGTGTTAAAAAAAGAAAGTGATATTAGAACTAATTAGTTCTCATTTCGGTTATACCTCTTATCACTCTCATCACTAATAGAACTTTTAAAAGTTAAAAAATAATACATTCAATTATTTGCTAACTAGATTTTTTTTTTTTGTTTAATTTTATCCGCTTTATTTAATACATTAATTTTATCACTCATTTGAGGTTATAGTTCAAATTGATAAAACAAGGTTAAAGTATAAGTTTAGTTCAATTTTTTAGTGTGTCAAATAGGTCTCTAAACTTTATCAATTTTGGGTTTAATAGGTCTTTGAAATTTATAAGTTTTTGATAAATTCTTAAACTTTTAGGTTTAATGTTCTATTAGACAAAATTAATTTTGTGTATTTTTTTTTTTAGTTTAACAACATGTGAGGTTGGAGATTCGAACTTTTAACTTTTTAGTCGATGATTTTCTTTCTTTAGTTCAACAACATGTGGGGTTGAGGAGATTCAAACATTTGTCATCTTGATCAAGTTTATATACTTATACCTAGTGCAATTTAATTTTATGTTCAATTGATTTGTTAATTTTTTTTAGAAAAATGTTAAATATACTTGAAAATTATTAGACATAAATTATAAAGTTTAAGGAACCTATGACATTTTAAAAATTCAATCATCTATACTTTCTTTTTATGAGAATATTAGATTCTTTTTAAAATTTACATATTTATTAAGCATAATCATAAAAGTTCTAAGGACTAAACTTGCCAACATGAGCATAGCTCATAAATGGTAACTATCAACATTCAAGTCTGATGTTCTATCACCCATTTCACATTTTGTCAAAAAAAAAAAAAAAAAAAAAAAAAAAAAAAAAAAAAAGACTAGACTTGTCATTTGATCGAAATTTTAGTTGGAAAATATATACTTTTTGGTTGTTAAGGTTTAGGTTTCAATGCATTTTGATTATTGAGTTTATTTTAACGGTGAGGTTTGGAAATTTTGTTATTTTGGTGTTTGCCTTCAACTTCTCGTTATCTTAGCTAACAAAATGATTTTATTAATAAGACGTGGCATTTCTTTATTAGAAACAACATTTTTTTAAAAAAATTTAAACTATAATAAAAAAGTTAATAATATTTAATATCTTTATTTTTTTTCTTTTTTCTCTCATCCTCATCCATCACTTTCCTTTTTCACCCTCCTAATGTCGTCCTGGTCGCCCATTGTTTTCATTCCCTTGAGAATCTGAAATGAAGGTGAACTATCCCTAGCTTTAGAGAGGCCCCTTTATTTCAGACACCCTCCCTTCATTTGATAGGAGCTTATTCCACATGTTTTTTAAAATCCATGGATCGATAAACATGACCATAAAAGTTTAATTGTAGCTTAAACAAGTTTAAAATTAAAATTGTCGCAATACTTTTTTTCCCTCCAAAAAAAAAGTGATTAAATATAGCTTTCAAATATGAAGTGGGTGTTTGGGTGATAAGTCGGGTAGAGTTTCCACTCCTTTATTTAAGGAGATCTTAAATTTATTGTAGTCTCCATGACTTATTAACTCCTCACGCTGTGAACTTTACGATTAAATTTTACTCCTTGCTTCAAACGTTTAGAAATGTTCAACCAAACGTTTGAGATATTTTTGATACTAGAGAATATACTTTTTCTTAATACCATTTCCCTGTTTGATGGAAAAAGTGAATGGCCCTTCAAATTTCATCTTCAGAATGGAAAGTGCCATTTGGATTTATTATTGTCCTTTAATTACCTTAAAAGAGGATACGAACACTATGGACCTCTTTCCACCTCTCATTTATGTTTTAGAAAAATCCCAACTCAATAACAACATTAATTTAATATGCATTTATGAGTTACAAAAATTTAATATGCATTTATGAGTTACAAAAATTTAATATGTATTCAGAATAATTACAAGTGTGGTCTATGAAGTATGAACCTCTCCGTTCGTGTTTATTTCGTCCATAAATTTTTAAAAGTATTTAATAATTTTCTCTACTTTCAATTTTGTGTCTAATAATATTTTCTCAAAAAAATTTATGAACCTTTAAGTTCGTGTTTATTTGTTCTATAAACGTTTAAAAGTGTCTAATAATATTTTCTCAAAAGAAAAAAAAAAAAAAACTTTGTCTAATAAGTCTTTGAATTTTAAATTTTGTGTTTACTAGGTCTCTAAATTTTAAATTTTAGATCTAGTAGATTATGATATATTCAATTTTTAGTTAAAAAATTAAATTTTGTCTACGGGAACCTTACAAGTCTAATTTCATATTTAGTAGATACATAAATTTTAAAAAATAAATAGGTTAAGGGCATATGAGATACATAATTGAAAATATTAGAAATCTATTAGACACAAAATTGAAAGTTTAAGAAGTTATCAGATATTTTTAAAAGTTTAAGAACTTAATTGACATAAAAATAGAAGTTTAATTTATCAGGTACTTTTTAAAGTGTATGAATCTATTTGATACGAAATTTATAGTTAAGTACTTACTGGACATTTTTAAAATTTTAAAGACTAAATAACTACATATATGAAAGTTCAAAGACTAGACTGGTAATTTAACCTATATTTTACCTTCTTTTAAATTTAGGGCTTGATTTAGACTATGCTGTTTTTGTGAAATTTCAAACATTGCTATATTTACAAATAAGCATTATTTTATGCTATTTATGCATCCTCTTTGTCTTTAATTTTCCCATCCACAAATGACAACCACATAGTCATGCGATCCATCACCTTTTTCCATGACTTGTTTTATTTGAAAGGACTTTTCTTTTCTTTTTTTCCTTTTTCTTTTTTTTCGATAAATATTTGAAAGGACATTAAACATTTTTTTGTTTTGTTATCATTTTCTTCCCGTAAATGCTTGTTGCTAAGTTTTGTTGATAGTTACTCCAAGAAGTCTCACTGAGATATTTTATGGGACGAGAAATCAGTTTTGTTGATAGTTACTCCAAGAAGTCTCACTGAGATATTTTATGGGACGAGAAATCGAACTTTCGACGTCTACAGAAAATAATCATGTCAATTGACATTGAACTAAGTTAATTTTGACTATTGAATAAATAGTTAAAATTTAGTTTGATGACCATTTGATTTTTTAAAATTAAACTTATAAACCCTCCTTTCATTGTTAGTTCTTTTTTGTTTTGATATCCATTCTATACCAATGTTTTCAAAAATTAAGTCATGCTCAAAAAAATAGTTTTTAAAAAATTTATTTTTATTTTCTTGAATTTCAAATATTTCTTTTTAAAATGTGAAATCTATAAGAAAATTAGGAGAAAACAAACCTACATTTCAAAAACTAAAAACGAAATCGGTATCAAATGTAGTTTAAATTAGTTGGAATATTAGGTTTAAATTTCATGACGAGTATTTACTTGGGAAAAATGGCTCCTAAGAATAATTGATGTGTGTATAAATGAGTGCATTGTATAAAATATAGCTCATATATTTTTATTTGGACATGTGAATTTTGTTGAATAATTCTAAGATAATTACGGAAACTTATTATAAATAGAAAAAATATCAAATTATTTAAAATTATAGAAAAATTTCACTATAGACAGTAAAATTTTTCTATATTTATAAATATTTCACTTACTTTTTATATTTGAAAATAATTCATAATTATGTTTAAATTTTAAGAACAAGAATGGTGTTTTTAAAATAGTTACACCTGATATCAGTCAGTTATTTTTACTCCTTTTTTTTTAAGAAATTAAATAGAGATTGATTAGAATTTTGTGAGATTTGTCATTATAAATAATATATGTGATGGTTATTCCATACGCAATCAAACAATATGGTCATTTCAAACAATTTTGAAATGATGTGTATTTTTTTTTTTATTTGCAACAAATTATACTTTAATTGACGGATTGGTTTGGATTCAATAAAACATCTTGTTACAACTATCGAGGAAAGATGGGGCCAAGTTGCACACATGGTTCACATCTCAAAGTTAGAGAGAGAGGAAAAATAAAATTAATAATTAGAAAAAGTAAGAGAAAACATATATATAATTTAGCATTTAATGAAGGTTTAATCACAATTTGTTTGGTGTGCTAGTGAGTTTATATGTACGTAGTGTTCATATATTTGAAGTATTGAATTGGTGCAGTTTTTCTATGTAAATAATCTGTTTTTATGATTATTATTTTTATTTGAAAGTATTTTTATTTAATAATTCTACATTTTTTTTTATAAATTATAGATTGCACTTTATTTTATTGTTTTTTAAACACAACATGTAATGTTGGGAGTTTTTTTAATCATGTATTTCAATATTTTTTATTTAAACAATCATTTTACAAATTTATGTATGTGATATTTCTAGTTAAGTCATTTTTATTTTAAGACTTTTGATAAAAACTTTTTTAAATCAAAATATTTATGTGTCTGACAATTCTTTATGGAGAGTGTTTTTACATACAAATTTGTTTGATTTTTTACCTAATAGATTTTATTAATGTTAAATTACTATAAAGAGACTATACTATATTGTGAACTAATAAAAAAACTGGGAATTCAATGTTTTGACGAAACTAACGTACCTTTGTGTCAACAAAAGTGTTTTTATTGACAATTTTGTGCGTCAACTTAAATATAAACCTTTATTGATGTTTTGTATGTATTTTTAAATTAATAGTTATTTTTAAGCTTTAAATTAAAAGGTTGTATGGGAGGCTGAATGTAATCATGATTACTGAGAATCATATGAGTGTTGGATGATATTAAAAATTTTGAAACTTGTTTGATGAAAGCATACAAGTCAAAGGATCAAACCTGTAATGTAAGCTTCTCATGTGTTTGTTAAATTACAAATATAGACATTGAATTTCGAGGTGTGTATGTGTTTGGTCTGCGAATTTTTAAAATTACAAATATAGTCAACGAGCTTTTTTAATTTTTAAAATTCATATATTTATTAGATACGTAATTGAAATTTAGTATTATAAGATGTATAGAAAAAAAACTACATTTACATCTTATAAATCAGTAATTTATTTTTATTTTAATTTTCTAGGAATCTGTTAGGTATATAAATAAACGTTATACAAAACTTAAAGGTTATGACCATACAAATAATTTAATGTTGGATTACAAATTTAGTTTCAGTGTATGTAATCATGAGAAGGTTAAAATTTAGTTTATATGATTTTGAAAGTTATAGTTTGACGTTTGATAAAATTTCATAAATTGTTCATATAGTTTGATAAACTCATCCTAACTAATCTATGATACAGGGAGAATTTTATCATAGCATAGATATTAAATTATAATAATAAATCATAAATATTAAGGTATAACTTTCTCCAAATCACATAGACCAATTTAGTAACCTAACATGATTAAACCATGTATATTTATATATATATAAAGGGAAGAATACATTTTTCTGTCACTAGATTTTGGGTATAGTTTACCTTTAGTCCACAAGTTTTTAAATGTAACGCTCATATTTCATACGTTTTGAATTTGATTGCAATTTAGTCCATGTGTTTTAAAATGTTACAATCTTACTCTTGAAATTTGATATTTGTTTCAATCTAGACCTCATGACCTCGTGTTTAAAGGTTTACACTTTCTAACGTACATTTGCATTGATGTATATCAATTAATTAAAACAATTATGAAATAAAAATTTTAAATTAATTTTAATAGTGATGTAAAAGCAATGAAACTTAACTAATTACAATTATTTTATGGATTTCAAATTAATTAACAAATATTAACATTAAATACTGTAGGTGGGTATTAAATAAAATATTGAATTTAAAAATGTAAATCTTGAAACCTAAACTTCAGATTAAAACAAAACTCAAATATCAAGTGTAAATTTTGTACATTTTGAAATATAGATACTAAATTTAAATCAAACACAAAACTTAATGAACTAAAAGTATAACACCCTTTGAAATTTGTGGACTAACTGACAACTAGATCAAAATTGAGAAAATAACATCAATTACCTATTTTTAGAAACTAAAATGAGATTTAAAGGAAGAAGTTAAATGAAGGAACCAGACCTCATTGAAGGGTTAGGCTCGGGTTCGTACACGTTTTGAGGTTAAATGAATATTTTCACATGTGTTAGAAAGCCACTTTTGATTCGTTGTTTTTATCTTGGCCCAAATTTTAATTCGACCCTATTTTCGTACAAAATTCTCATCAAAATTTGACTAAAAAAAGTAATTTTCTCAACCAAAAAAAAGGAAAAAGAAAAAAAGAAAAATAAAGAGGGATATGAGGGGAAGAAAGGAAGTGACACGGAAATCGAACGGACGGTCATAGATTCAGATTTATAACCTCTCATTTCTAATCTTGAGAAAACGACGACGTACCCCATGTGGCGGGTCTCATTAAACGGTCCTCCAAAATTCACGATAACATTTTTTTTCTTTAAAATTAAATTATAAATTTATAAGTTTGGTTGTCTGGTGTTTAAATATCCTTGCACCGGCAAAGGAAAGAAGAACGAGGCGGTTGCCTCTCCTCTCTTAAGTCACGTTGAAAAGATTTATAACGGTCTATTTCGTTTTTTAAAAAATAAAAAATAAAAAATATAATTATATTCTCTATTTTTTTAGGATTGTTTAAAAATTATAAAGTATATTTTCAATTTCTTACTATAATTTTACCTTCTTTTTAAGTAAAATAGTTAAATTTCTACCGAAAATTCAAAAATAAAAATAAATTTTTAAATAATACTTTATATTCTTCTTTTTTTTTCTTTCAAAACTTAATTTGATTTTTTAAAATATTGGTCAAACGTAGATAGCAAAATAATAAATGTAGAGGTGTAAAATTATAAATAGTATTCATAGGTTTAATTTTAAAAAATTTAAAACAAAGGATTGAATGATTACCAAACTTGAACTTAATTATTGTTTCACATTTGTTGAATAAACATTTAAATTATTAATTAACTTTAAAAATAAAAGCAAGTTTTTAAAGTATTAATAGAAAGTGGACAACCAAACAGTAAACTTATGAGAATAAATAATATTATAAGTTTAATTTAAAAAATTAAATGCTTTTCAAGCCGATATTTCATTTTATACATATTTATACTTGTGTTCCCTAAAAATATTTACCCCCAAAACTTTGTTATGATTTTTAAAAACCTTGGTATATAGTGATTAACAAAAATGAATAAACTTACAAGTTGAGTAATATATAAACTTGATCTAATCTAAAAAACCGGAAACTATATGATAATCAATAGAGGCATAAGATTTTAAGTATTATTTAATAACCATTTAGTTTTTGTAACACTAATATAATCTATTTATTAATTTATTTGTTTTATATTATTTGCTTTCTTTCAATATTTTAAAAAATAAGTAGTTTTGAAAGAAAAAATAAATAAGTTTTCTAAAACTTATTTCTCGTTTTAAAAATTAAGTAAGAAATTAAATATGTGATCTCTTGAGGAAGGTGAAAATCTTAGCAAAAAAAAATTAAAATATATACATTTTAAAAGCATAAATTAAAAATGAAAATGGTATCAAACAACACATTAAAATTTACTATTTCATTTTAAAAAAGAAAAATAAAAAAAATTACTACTTCATTTACCTCCATGAAATTATAAAATAGAATATAAAAATTTGCTATTTCGTAAACTTTTAATAGATCTTATAACTCTAAAACGTTTTAATTCCTTAAAAAGCATTTTAATAAGTTTTCAAACTTGTTATTTTGTGTTTAAGAGATATATAAATTTAGTTGTTTATTTTTTTTAAATAAACTATTATTTACCATATACATATAATGATTCGACAATGTTATTGAATTTTGTATTTTAAATGCGTTAGATACCATATATAATAATAACCAACAAAATATTTACTTCGATCTAAATTATTGTAAATTAACTAACATATTTTATATTATAAATTTGGTATAGTTATAAAGTGAGATAATTTGATAAATTAAAATAGACATTTATCACGATGTTTCCTTTTTCAGTGTAATTATGGATTTTTAATATAAAATCTGAAATCTAAAATTACCGAAAACATCACCATGTTATTTTGCAGGTATTGTTTGAATTATATAAAATAATAAAAAAACAGTTTTAAAATTAATTTCACTCACTTGATTCAATGAATAAAAGAACAAGAAAGATAATATGAACAACATGCCAGATACATCAAACAATTTACCTATTTCATTCGCTACCTCTCTAAAGCGTTAATTAAAATAGCATTTTAATTCATGTAGGTCCAGTTCAATGAACTTTTAAATGTCAAAATAATTTGTATATTTTTAATAAATTTTATCTTCAGTAATTTAAAGTTACTTTTGACTAAAGTAGGTGAAACATAAATAATTTCCAAAAAAAAAAAATTTAAGAAAGTACGTTTTCAAAATTTATAGAAAGAATCAATAAATATTGTCCAAATAATCATAGTTCAACTGACATACGAAAGTTACTATCAACTTCAAAATTAAAAGTTCGATCTTCATCCATATATTAGTAAAAGAAAATTAATAAATATTATTATTATTTTGAAATCAACAATAAATTGACAAGGAAGACTATTCTTAAAATGTATTAAAAGTACAAAGATTAAAACTAAACCTTTAAAATTTAAGTCTAAATAGATACTTTCATCAAGATATTAAATTTTCATTCACATATCGACATCATCAGTAAGTTTAACAATGAAATGTCATTGATATAAATAATAAATATTTGTTTAAAAAAACAAATTATTATAAATAGAAAATATTAAATTATTTATAAATATGAAAAAAAATTTAATTGTTTATCTCAATAGACTTATATATTAAAGTCTATTAATTTAGATTTTTTGTTTTTATTATTATTCTTCAATTTATACGGAAGGGAGTTGAACCCGAAACTTGGAACTTGAAGTACGTAAAATCCTCAAAGAAAAAATGAAAAAACCTATGCCGTGGGACCCACGTCACGTTACTGTCCACGTGTCACCAACCTCCCTCCATCTCCCTTCTCTCTCGCGCCGTTCATTTCCATTTCCTTCCGATTTTTATGAGCGACTGAATACTGAAACAACTTTCTTTTTTTTTTTTTTTTTAATATTTTTCCCCTTAACTCTCTTCACGCAGTATTTATCATCACCTTCTCTCATTCAATTTTCCCTCTCTCGTCGGAAAAATGGTTTATACGATCTCAGGGATTCGGTTCCCTGCAGTTCCGGCGCTCCGCAAGTGCTCCGACTCCACCTTCAATGGCGACAGGAGGATGCCGCTGTCTCTCTTTATGAGGAAGGACTCCTCTGCTAGTACTCACCTCACCTTTTGTTTTTTCATTCCTATTAATACTCTTTGCACACTTTTCTAAGATGTAGACTCTCGGAGCTCCACTTTATTTTCTTGTTTGATTACTCCGTCTCCTTACTTTTGCTGCCAAATGTCGTTTACGTGCGTCGAAAGGTTAGTTGTTAGGTTGGAATTCGATCACAGGCATCGGCTGTATGTGTACGTTATATGCTTAGATTTTCCTGATTGGTTATCAGTTATCATTACGGGGTGTATAGCGAGCTATTGTTTGGTTAATGAACTTCACTTCGTACTTGTGAAATTAATTACGTTGTTTCCGAAGACTTGTTGTTTTGTCTGTGGAGTTGAAGCGATCCTTGTTTGCAGGGAAGATTTTTGTAGCGAAGTCTACCTACGATTCTGATTCCGTTTCATCGACTGCAACTGCTGCTTCTGACAAAGTCTTAGTTCCTGGGAGTGGAAGCGATGGATCTTCGACTTTGGCCGGGCAGTCTGAAACTTCTGGTGCAGTCTCCGAGGATTCTCAGGTTAGTGATATTTATGTCATTCGTTCACTGAGATTGTTACAGCTTTAGATTTTAAACCATTTACGATATTGGGGGCCAAATTGCTATTAAGAAACCGCAGCTTTATAGTCAGTCATAGGTATTATGTGCATTGTTGATTGACGGGGATATTGCATGGAAATGTGATTGTGTAAAAGAAGCTTATATGGTATTATGGAGGTGAAATAAGAAGGAAGTTTATTTTTTGTTTTGGTGGATGTATTAGTTCACATTTCAATCGTAGAAATTCAATTACGAGATTGAAGACAAACCTTCTTCGGATGGTCGTCCATCCTAAATCAAAAATTGAGTGACTGTGGACATTGGTGTCTTCCATTTGGTAGCAAACTAATTGTATGCAGTTTGAAAGTGCCGGTACTAAGAGATAATTAAAGTATTTGTTTGTACTATTGCCAAGGGAGGCTTAACACTCACGACAAAGTTCAAGAGAGATATCTTATTGCTACCTACTAGACTACTACAAAATATGTACACTCTTTGCAATTCTTGCCATGACTGCTGTCCGCTTGTTTTTGAAGTGGTCTCTCTCTCAATTCTTTGGTGGAATCTCTTTTGATTGAATTTTTCAACATTAATGTACCTCTCCCTCGATCAATCATCGGAACCTTGAGTTCTCTCATTTGTGGTCTCACAAGTCTCAACTCAACAAGAAAGCTTTAGTCATTTGGTCTTATTAATTTGGATACCCTGAAAAATAGGTCTAATTTCTTCTCACGCTCCAAATGTTTATGTGGTTAAAGCTATTGTTTGTGTGTGTGCACGCTTTTGAGAGGGATGGAAGGACCTTCCAAGATGAGCTTAGGATTTTGGAGTCTGTGGTTTGATTATTGGAGCTATTCTTCCAAAGCCTTTTCTTACTACTTTCTGTGAGACCTCCAATTGTGCACACGTACACGAGGAAGGTAGGAAAGGCAGTTCATGGAGAAATGGTTAGCTTGTGAGCCAGAGAACACAGAGTGCAAGGATGTACGGTTTAGTCATCTAGAGTGTGGAGAGTTTTTGTAGGAGTTTGGATTTCCATTTGTTGGTGTGGAATATTTTTTAGGGTTTTGTTGTGAGGAGAGGTCCAGCTCTCTTGAATAGCAGGTAGGTTGTGACTGATATCACCCTGTGTTTTCTCTTATGGAGTTGCTCGGCTGAAATAACCCACTGTATTGAAGTACTATCAATATAAAAGTGTTTGGTTGCATCATCTCTCTGTTTAGTGTATTTTCTCGTGTGTTTTGCAGGTGAAATCACTTTGGATACCCAACAATTTTCTTCTCGATTGCTTCCAATTAGATGGCTGTTTTTAACCTTTGAAGTTTTTTGTATGTGTCATTCACATCAATAAAATACTTACATAAAATAAAAGTCTATAATTGAAATTTAATTCGTAAGGATCATAGGCAACTAGATTTTCTGGTAATTTCTTGGAATTGTACAATATGATTCTAACTGTAGGTGAGTTTTTTTTTTTTTAAATCTCTAAGGGTGTACTTAGAATCTCAATTCCCCAAGCCTATTTTAGAATTAATCCTACTAGCCAGCCATCTAGCTAACCTTGTCCTGTATTAGTACTGTTGGTTAATTTATCTATTATCTAGGCTCATTCAATTACTTCCTTTTGGCCTTTCTTCTAAAGAAAGGAAAGCAGAAATGCTGAAAACAGCCAGCTGGTCTTCTATTTTCAACTCTAAGGATGGTCATTAGGATAGCTTTTGGGCATGTATAAGAGTGGTTTTGAAATGATTCAAATCACTTTTATCATGTTCAAAATCCCTCAAAAAACACGTCTTTTGATCATTCAAAACCATTTTTATGTTTGATTGTACACTTTTAAACACGATTCTCATACAATCAAAATTGATTTTAAATCAATAAAAGCATGTTACTGAGTGGTTTTGAAAATGACAAAAGTGATTTTAACCATTTCAGAATCACTCTCAAACATGCCCTTTGTTTGTTAATTGTTTTGACTTCATGTCTCTACTTTTGTTTTTATACTCATGTTTACTTCCGTTGTCACATCCGTTCCTTTCTCATTAAATTATCCTCATTCTGTTTATAACTTTGTTTCAGGTGCTTCATAATGTTGATAGTCAAACAATAGAAGCTGATGAGAAGACAAAGGAAGAAACAGATCAAGATCCTCAATCATTGCCAGTAGATAATGCTGATGGTGATCAAGCACCGCTGGAGGACATATCAATTCCTTCAAAAAATAACAAGGCCGAGACCACCGTGAGGTCCATTCCTCCACCTGGCAGTGGACAGAGAATCTATGATATAGATTCATATTTGTTGAGTCATAGAGGACATCTTGATTACCGGTAAGTTTGTTTGTCATCCTTGGTAGGAAACACTTCTATTAGACCTAGAATAAGTACAACAAGCAATAAGGCATCATCCTGAATGAAGCCAAGGGGATTCTAAAAATTCATCCACCTGTTATTTATAAAAAAAAAAAAAAAGAATTTTAATTACAGAAAGGATCTTGAAAAGGAACCTGGAAGAGACTTTGGGTTATATAATACCCTAGTTCCTTCACTTTCTTTAGAAGTATCCTTGAAAAGTATAGTTTGTCTCTTGGAATTTTTTTCTAAATAATCCCCTTAATTGCATTTTCCTAAAGGACTTCACATTTCATTGGAAATGATGATCTCTCAGGATTGGTTCAGGGTTGCAGGAAGCATTCTTAGTTAAAGACCAAAATTCTTGTAGAAAGGACACAACAGTGCATTGATAAACGGGCTTGATCCTCCCTTCCCTCTCACAAAGGTAGCACATGTGAGGGGAGAAGCAACATCAACATGTAATGCCCCCTGTCCCTTTACTTAGGGTGTCAACCAACATACTCACAATGTAAAGTCAAATTACCAACAAACATCAAACTAATAAGCAAACGTTTTCTTAAGTAACTAGAATGTTAGCCACCAAACAATTTTGCATAGAGAACAAATGTTATTTGCGGAGAAGCATAGAGACCCCTACCCACTTATCCTCCTAAAAGTATGTTCCCTCCCATCACCCAAAGAACGCTAGATTAAATAAGAAAAGGACGAGAGCTAAAAATAAATATCTTTCCAAAGATTTTTGAAAGTGCCTTTGACCCACTAGACATCCACTTGGAAGGATGAGGATTGTATTTACTCTCAATTATCCTATACTTGGGTTCTCGACTCAGAGGAAAACTGCTAGAGCCATCTAGCCTAGTCTCTAGCCACTAAGGCTTTGTTGCAGGCCCTTAAATTTCCCAACTCCGGTTGCCCTAGATTCATCGAATTCCCCACCATCTCCCAGCTAACTAAGTGTGAACTCCTTCCCTCATTGACCTCTTCCCACAAAAAGTCTCATAAATTCTCAAGAGTTTTACACGTAGATCAAGGAGATCTAAAGATGGAGAGAAGAGGTAAATAGGGATTTCACGCAAAACCCAATGGATGAGACCCAATCTTCCACTCTTAGAGAAGAAACTCATCTTACAGGTAGCAAGTCTCTCGCGCACCTTATGCACAACAAGGTCTAAAAGGAAAAGTGTTCAGTTTAACGTTCAGGGGAAGTTAGTCATCCAAAATCTCGAATGATCTTGGCTAGTTAACTTAGTAGCTTAAAACCCATGAGCGAAGAACTCAAATCAACACTTTCTTCCTTTTTTCCTTTTCCTTTTTCCCCCTTTTTTAAAAGCCTTCAACAAGGGATATTCCAAGAAAGACAAGAAGAATCCCAGAAATTCGAGATGGAACCATTTGGAGTTGAAGAAATATCGAAAAAGGCGAGGAAAATATAATCTTTCAGTGGGGAAAGCCAGGCGTTTTGCCAAAATAGAACCCTTTTCCCGTTACCAATTTTTTAAGGAGCAAAACCTTCCACTTGTTTCCATACTTTAGAAATATTGATCTGCAGAATAATTATTCTTAACAGTATACCACTTGAAGGAATATACACCATGTATGCTGGCTACCATCTTTCTGCAAAAAGAATTAGTTTCTTTAAGAAACAGCCATAATTATTATAGTGTAGTTCCCGTCTCTTTCAAACCTAGTTTTGTCGATTCAACACTAGCTTTTGTTGAAGAAAAAACCCGATCCAGCCCTAGCTGCCGCCATCATCGGATCTCATTGTCAGCAGTCTTAGTGTCGTTGGCCCTCTATTGTCGGAATTGGATTTTCTCTCAATTTTACTTGATATTTTTTCAGACTTAGACTTTGTCATCATGAATACGAAAATTTATTGCATTCGAAACATCTTCTACAGTATTTGGGGTGATAATGGTATGATTTTTATGGTTTGAATGTGCTATGGTTGAATTACTTTATCTTCCCGTTTATGTTCTCTTTCAGAAGAAATCTAAGGATGATTTTGGTGTCATTTGCTTATCCAAATTTTGATAATCTTCTAGTTGGCATTTTGAATGCTCTATTTGGCCTTTTGCGGGAGGAAGAATGATTGTGCAAGTTCATGCCGACATCAATAAAATAGGTTGGGTGTTTTCTTGGGAAATTGTAAATGATTTCCTCTCAACTCTTAAGTACAAGCTACATTCAGAGTCTAAATCTCTTCATCAGTTGAAAGTAGCAGAAACTTCTCAAGATAAGGTTTCTTCTTTTTGGGTAAGGAAAGGCAGTGATGCTGTTGATCTGAATTTTCAGTCACTTTTTCTGTTTCCTAGATTGTTAGCTCAGGATTCTTGGAAGGATATTCAAATCTCCTTAGAAGCCATTTTAAACTTAAGATCTAACCCAATCAATTCATGGACGATAAAACATTATTGAAGCTGAATTATGAATTTTTCGATTTGAAATTTGATGGTAAGTGGAGACAAATTAGGAATTTTCATATGAAAATTGAAAATTGGCCTCAAGTAGGGCATTCTCATCTGAAGCTAATTGAAGGATATGGTGGATGGATTTCTTTGAAGAATTTTTCTTTGCTTTATTGGAAAAGATCTTGCTTTGAAGCCATTGGCCATCATTTTGGAGGTTTAGTTCGTATTTCTTCCAATACTCTTAACTTCATCGACTTTATACTGCTAACATTGAAGTTAAGAAAAATCTTTATGGGTTTATTCCAACTGAAGTTGAGATTTTTTATGCAGAATTTGGTACTACTTAAGACTAGCAATGTATTGCGCAAATATGCATATAAAAAATAAAGCACAGAAAGCATGCCAACAAAATACATGGAGGCCGTTTTTAAAAAATTAGGTATTTAAACACATATTGCTCTTTAACATAATAAGAGATGGTGTCCGGTTTCAAGTAGTGGAGTTATTAGCTACTTCGCTCTCCTATAATTGGACCAGCCAATCATTTAGGCCCTTTATTCAGATCCTATTCATTAGACTTGTTTATGTAAATATTTTCTGGGTATTCTTTTCTTTCCTTCTCTACTGTTCTTTTTAACTTTACATATAGTATTATAAGTAGGGCCGCACCCATGTCATTTGGTAACATGGAGAAATACTACATTCACACCATGAGAATTTGCATAGTGCGCAGGCTGGATTTAGTGTTATGATAGGGATTAACTTTAGTATTAGTAGAATTAAAGTTGTTCATAGGTCATATGAAAATGTTCTATAATAATCAAGTAGCTATTGAGCATTCTTGTTTTGTAAGATCAACTTTGACTTCATTATGGAAGAGGATTAAACCATCAATACTACGAACTGCAGATCTCTATAATAGGAACCTTCCTAGAGTTCTCTATAATAGGAACCTTCCTAGAGTTCTCTATAATAGGAACCTTCCTAGAGTCCATTTTGAAAATCTAATGTCCAAGGTTTAGTTAAGGTATGTGATCCGTAATCTATTTGGTTTTGTAGTAGGTATTTTCCCCTCCTTACATGCATGATCCCATTCCTATTTTTTTCCCCTTTAATTGCCCATTCTTTGCATAGGTTGGCACTTCTTGTTAGATATATACTAGGGTGTGTTCTCATAGCATGCTGGATTAAGTTTAACCATTTCTATATATTTAGATATGGACAGTACAAAAGGATGCGGGAGGCTATTGACCATAATGAAGGTGGTTTAGAGGCATTCTCTCGTGGCTATGAAAAGTTTGGTTTCACACGCAGGTAACTTTCTTGGTTTCTATGTGCTGTCTGCGTCTCTCTCACAAGCACTTGAAGTGTGAACACTTATTCTGAACTGAGAACTCCTTATGCTTGGCACAATTGTTATATGCAATAAACTCTGGATTTTTAGAACAAATTTTTTTTATCTATTCTTTTACTGCTGCTGTATGGAGAATATTTGTACGCAGAAAATAAAGTATTGCAAGAGGCAAATAGATATTCAGCAATCTCAGGGAAATAAGCAGACCAAGTAGGCAAGTATACAGAAATATGAAAAAAAATAAAGAAAAAAAAGTGTGTGTGTTATCTCCTATTTTTAGTATATGGTGCTTTCAATCAGCAGTTGCATGTGAGTCATTATTGAGTATCGTGAAGTGGTGTTTTTCAGATGAAATAAAAAGTTTTCATATACCTACTTATTTAGAAACCGTCTTTTGTACTCCCTTCGACAGGGCTCTTTTGTATTAGTTTGGATATTTCATTCATCAATGACATTGTTTCTTATATAAAAAAAAAAAACTTATTCCATAAACCTAGGGTCATGTGAAGGAGCTAAGACTCTTTTTGTCATTTTTGGTGAAGCTTCTTTTTTGGCTCGTTCATCGTAATACTTCATATTTCCTAATATAATTTCATCGTATTTACTCTTGGTTAATATCGTTTTGTTATCATTACATTTTATCATTAATATATCTTTGTTATTATTACACTCAAATCTATTTTACTTTAATATATCTTAAACAATTTCATTCATATCTACCTTGTCATTGTGATGGAATTTAATAAAGTTTCATAGAAGTTCAAGCCTATGGGAAAATTAGAGACTTCTCCTTCTCTCCCATTTGATAGGTCACCTGAAAGAGTATTTCTCTCCCTTACATCAGCTATCCAAATAGCCACTAGGTTCCCACCCCTTCCCACCTACTAGTTAGCTGCCAAAAAGGCCTCCCACTTACACTTCTTACCCACCAGTTCCCCCTCTTTCTGTTATATATGTTAAAAATAGCAGACCAATCACCTTCTTTCTCCTATCCATTGTTATATAAAGAACCATACACGATAAATTTCTAGTATGGTTCCTAAATTTGTTCTCAATTGGTTTTTTCAGTGCCACAGGTATCACGTACAGGGAATGGGCACCAGGAGCCATGGTTAGTTTTCACTTTTCCTTACCTTTTTTATTTTTAATTTTAGATTTTTAAAATTTTTTCAATTTTTTTAATATAAATATATATTTTTTAAAAATGAGAAACATAGATACCTTCATTTCGTTTGATGAGATGAAATTACAAAAGGGAACAAAGTGTCAAAGGAAGTATAAAAAACACTTCAAGGACAATAAGAGAAGTGAGATTGTAAGATCTAAAAAGAGGGTATAATATACACTAAGAGAGCAATATAGGTAAGATGATAAAAAAGTCATCAAAGGCGGTGGCTTTATCCCCAAAATGCAATGAATGTGCCCTAGCCATGTGCCAAAAGAAAACTTTGATGAAGCAATTGTGTAAAATTTCCTTTTCATTGCTAAAAGGATGGTCATGAGGACCACTTCTAGAGAGTGGTCATATTTCATGGAAGAGCTAGGTGGCAATTGAAAGCCATGAGCATAGACTTCCAAAAAGAAACCGCAGTCTGCCAAAGGACAAATGAAGAGATGGAGCAGGGTTTCATTGTCATTTTGGCAAAGAATACACCAATTTGGAGAAGTAGCAATCCAATGGACTTTTTTTTGAAGTCACAGTGCAAATGCTTCCATGCTAAGGCTCCCAAATGAAAATTTAATTCTCCCTTCCTTGAGGAGAAAACTGTCCAGTTGAACAAATGAAGCTCCCTTAAGTCCAAATTTGAAAATGGGCTGAGTTTATTGTGTTAAAAGATTGGGCTTGGTTGGTTTGTAATCGGGCATGGTTGGATTAAGGAAAAATAATATGAAGAAAACCAAAGTTGGTTCAGGTTGTGCGGGTCATGGGGGCCAAAATGGAGGGAGTTGGTTACGGGTCGAGTCTTGTGGGGTTTGGGGAAGAAGACCCATCACGCGGGTCGGATTAGGAGTTCCAATTTCTTACTTCTTGACTTCTTTGTCTACGTACATAACAACACAAGTTTCGTCGTTTGTTTCTTCCTCATCTGCAATGCCAATGACTTTGCGTGGGAACCTCCTTTGGTTCAGGTTGCATTGGTAATGGGAACCTCCTTGGAACAGTTGAATCAACAAAATCTTCAAAATTCCAACAGTGATTTAGGAGACAGCTTTCTTAACCAATTGCCCCCATTCATTTTTGGCTCTTTCGGAAGTTCTGAGAAGCTCCTTAAACAATTTGCACTTAGAACACCTATTCACAATCACATTACTATGGAGGGAAAATAACTCTAACTACTTCAGAAGACAAGTTCTCGATGAAACTAAACCATGAAAAAGCAACTTTAAACAGTAGTCAAAACATGTTTTTACTGAATTTTTATTCTGAAAGCAGAAGACTATTTCCCAGTTACACCCAAACAGCTTTCATTTAATTTGAAAACAGTATGTCTTGCAATTTTCTGGCCCTTTTCAATTGAGTTTTTCTGCGCATGTATGTTTTCAATGAACTTCAAGGAAAACAAATTTTGTCTTGCTCTTTTAGTCAGCTGCGTTGATTGGAGACTTCAACAATTGGAATCCTAATGCAGATATTATGAGCCGGGTATGCAATATTTGTTGCAAATTCCAACTACTTATCATGCTCTCTTTCTCTCTCTCATCTTATACTTATTGCACATTTGGTACGCCTTGGATTTAGAATGCTATTTACAATTATGTTTTTTGTATGTGCAGAATGAGTTTGGTGTCTGGGAAATTTTTTTGCCTAATAATGCAGATGGTTCCTCAGCCATTCCCCATGGTTCTCGCGTGAAGGTACGTATTCTCAAGATGGTGGATAAATTATGCAAGGAAAATAATAGGTGATTTCTAGCCTCTAGAAGACGTTTATTTAATTAAATGTGATTTTTTCCAATAAAAATCAACTTCATCGATGGTAAGAAAATACAAAAGAAAGGTGGAGACCCCACTCCAAAGGAGTTAAAAGGGACTCTCCAATTCTATAAGAGAGAAAAGAGCTATAGTGATGGAAAAGAGGGGAACATTTACATCAAGTAATAACCAAAAGATTAGCATCAGAAAACCTATCAATAGGAATCTCCTTCTCTTCAAATGTTTTTTTGATTCCTTTCTTGCAGTTAGCCATATAAAAGCCCTGTGCACCCAGAAAAGCTTATTTTCCTTTTTAAATGGGATGTCCCAGTAAAACGTAGGAGAGAAGGTGTGCTGCAATAAGCAAGAGCCGTCTACCATCCAGAGGAGGAAAAGAGAAGAATTGCATACATTATTCACATGATATAAGAATCTGTCTTTGTGATTCAGAACTATTCTTGCAGATGGAACACCAATGAGAATAGATGTTCATATAAGGATAAGGCATCCTATGTTGGGGCTTGTCATGCGTACCTCTATTCTTACTGAATTTCCATGAGTTCAAAATGGTTGAAAACAACTTGCTGAATTGCCTTTCTTAATAGGGCAATACAGAGCCAGCAATTACCAAATACTGATGTTCAATAATCTTTTCAACAATTAAGGGAAAATGAGCATAAAACTAACTAATCCCATGGTTGAAACATTCATCTGAAGCATGTTTTCCATTGTGCCACACTTGATGTAGAAACAGCTAAAGGCCCTTAATAGAAAACTAATAAACAAATGGGATGAAAAGCAAAAAATACAGCCACAACACTAATTCCCCTACATCAGTTACATTTTAGTGTTTCCTTCTCTTGAGCATTAGCTTGAGTGACTATTTTTCTGATGGGATTTGACCTCCTAAAAAAAATATGGATGGGCACAGGGGGAAACAGGGGGAAAATTCTCTTAATTTCATTCAAGGAATAGGGAGTATAGTTCTGGACCTTAACCCTTATGTCAAATAGTATGCAAAATTATCACCTTTTATCTACTTATCTACAAAGTTATGTATTAATTTTTTTTTCTAGATCAACATAAAACAGGTTAAAAAGCTGAATGTTAATTTACTAATATCTGTATCTATATAATTAAGTAGGAAATACTTGGTGGAGAATCCGTTGTACTCTTAGGAGATTTCTCACTTACTAATTATATCTTGAGATTTTATATGACTTGTGTACGTGTCAGGGCAAACTTCCTCTTTATGGTTCAGTTGATTTGTTAATTTTAATAGAATGGTTTTTGGAAAAGAACTAGCTTTCATTGAGAAGAATGACACGCATATACAAAAATGTGTTACAACACAAACTACCAAAATGGACTCCAATGGAATGAAAAATTTAAGATTCTCCATCTTTTTTGTTTTTACTATTATGCATTGTATTTCATAGACAGCCAGTAGCTTAGCCTTTTATGATGATGTTGTACGGCCAACTACAAAAAGGGCCTCCAATCAAAAGATAAAAGATCTAACGGGCAATTACAAAAAACTGTTATTGAATCCCACAAAGAAACAATAAATTTAACAAGGGACTAAATATTGCTTAGAGAAGGTTCAAGGTCCCCTAAAGTGCTATTATTCTTCTCCCCCCAAAGGCTCCACAAAACAACAAATACCCGACTTGCCACAAAAAGCTTCCTTTATGTGAGGGGGGTGGAGGAGTAACTATATTTGATCATCTCTCTGCGGCCCTTATGTCTAGCCATGTCAAGACCAAGCTCCTCAAAACACTCAATCCCAAACTACTATAATTCCAAAGAATAGGAGACTCTGCTACCCTCCTACAGGCTACACAGAATGCAACACATTGGGCCAATTGAATTAGCCTTTGCTGATGTAGAAATGCGCAAATGAATTGTCTTTCCATGCAACTTTATTATCAACTTTGTGCTTATTGCTTCATGACTTGATATTTGTTCCTTGTAGATTCGAATGGATACTCCTTCTGGCATCAAAGATTCAATTCCTGCTTGGATCAAGTTTTCGGTACAGGCTCCAGGTGAAATACCGTACAATGGCATATACTATGATCCACCAGAAGAGGTATGGTTCATAAATTTACCATGTCTTATAATCGTACAGGCAAGTAAAGAAAACCTTTTGGAATTGCATTTCTGCCGATACTGATAAATATGGGGGAAAATATACAACTGACATTAGATTATACCTTGTAAATCCACGGGAGTGTTCCAAAATGAATGGCTAATATTAGATTTTATAGTTTAGTGATATTCTATTGAAGCGGAAATAAAATTCGTATCTTAGATTTTTCACTTGTGTAGTGAAATCATGGCTCAGAAAATCCTTAACTAGAACATCGTTATTTAGTGATAGTTGCTTGCTTATTAGATAGTTATTATTGTATGACTTTCTACATCTAAGCTGCAACTAATAGTTATTATTGTATGGCTTTCTACATCTAAGCTGCAAACGGCTGTGTTACTAAACTGTACTTTTTGTCATTGTAGGAAAAGTACGTATTTCAACATCCTCAACCAAAAAAGCCAAAATCACTTAGAATTTATGAGAGCCATGTTGGTATGAGTAGTACGGTAAGCATCTTCTGTTCCCTCTGATCGATACTTCTGTGTTCTGTTTAAATGCTTATTATCCCTTTCTTTCTGTGTTTTTGTCCATTCAAAAATTAATTCCTTCACAAAATTATGCTTGTGAGTAACATAAAGTGTTAAAACACTTTATGGTGTTTGACCAAAGAGACCCACAACTATGAAGATCATGAGACAAAGTCTACGGAGTTTAAACTCCCCAAAGAAACCAACCAAGAAAAAAAGTTGATCCTTTCAATTTTGGCTTTCCTTGTCTAGCTGGAATTGTTGTCATCCCTGCTTTGAAGTGCAGAATATTTTCATTGTGCACCCCTCATTTTCTCTAGGGTAATTAGAATTTGCATGATTTTATGTTAGGATTCTTCACCTGCAAGCAGAAAAATACCCAACAATTGCCCAAGAACAGAGTATACTCTGGTATTTCTTATTTATCAACTTCTCAGGAACTATTACACGATAGATAATCAAGATGAACAGAAGAAGAAAAGAAAATAACACAGCGAATTCCCAACACTTCCAGCTCTTTACAGAGGGCTGGACATCCTCTCCCTCAAGGCAAATAGCCTACCAAAAACCTGCCCCCTTCCTCCCCAAAAACCTCTCTTAAACCCCTCCTAGATGGCCCCTCAGTATCCCTTATTTTTCAGTCCAATCCCCCTGGTCCCCACTAATCCCCTTTTCTTCTAACGGATTTCCACCTCCCACCATTTGATTTGTTTTGTCATTTCCTCTTTTACCCTTCCGCTTATAAGTATGTAGGATTGGAGGCCTTACGATTTTACTAAGAAAATACCACTTGGATTAGCTTTTTGAACCTTTTTCATTTTCACTACGAGTTTTGAATCTTTCCATTCGAAATTTGGTCTTGTCTTCAAAAAATCCTTTAGAAAAATAGATGAATCTAATACAGAATAGAACAAGTCTCACAATGTCATAACAACAATAATGACAAGAGGGCAAACTCAGAAAATAAACAGAATTAGAAAGACAAAAAGATTGGTGACCTAGTTTGGTGCAATATCACCTACGGGGGAACCCTAAGAACTTGGAAAAGGTTAAAGAAGGGAGGGAGTGAATGGAGAGAGGAGAGAGAAAGATGGAGCTATCTAAGCATGGCTTCATGATTAATTTGGAAAATACTGAATAAACATAGATTTTTTTTTTTTTTTTTTTTTTTTTTTGAACAAAACAGAACTTTTTATTGATAAAAGAGACTAACACTCAAAATTACAAGAAAATAAAAATAAAAGAGGAAAAAGAAAAACAACAAAAACACTATAAGGATCCACAACCCAATACAAATCAAATATCAACCATGAAAGAGAAAGTTCCCAATACAAACTAAAGACTTGAAAAGAAAAATACTTAGAAAGATAACACCAGCTTCCTTTCAAACCTCCAAGATCAACCATGATTTTTTTTTTGGGGGGGGAATAAAAAATGGATGTCGCAATATTCATTTACATTCGACCTTCGACCTTATGTTTTGCCACTGTGCAACATTCTTCATTCACGTCTTGTTATTCTCGTCTTTGAATTGTAGGAACCTATTATAAATACGTATGCAAACTTTCGAGATGATGTCCTTCCTCGCATTAAGAAGCTTGGATACAATGCTGTCCAGATCATGGCTATTCAAGAGCATTCTTATTATGCTAGCTTTGGGTTAGTTCATGTTTGTTATATGCTAATCTTTCTGAATTATGCTGGAGTTCTTTTTAAGTACAATTTTGTTAATAAATGATATGCAGCATTTTCAGAATTATTGCCATCACTTCATATTGTATCTCCCTGGAGTCAATTTGCTTACTTGAGTATTTTAATGTAGGTACCATGTCACCAACTTTTTTGCTCCTAGCAGTCGGTGTGGAACCCCTGAAGAACTTAAATCGTTGATAGATAGAGCTCATGAGCTCGGGTTGCTTGTTCTCATGGATATTGTTCATAGGTAAACGAAGTAAAAGAGATTAAGATTATGAAAAGAACCAGAAACTCTGTTTTATTTTCAGTACATTACATTTTCAGAGTTTTTTTTTTCTCTTTTCCTCTTTTGTTCTAAATTCCTTAGTATTCGCTACCTAGTCTTTTAGTCTCAAATATTTCTTTTTATATCGCTTGGGCATGTGTGGAGGCAGCGGGTAATTCTGACTACTTTTCTTCTAAGATGATGACAATACCATGCAAAAGAATTGGGGAAAATTAAGTTCATCAACTATAACCCCGCCGGTTTATGCAGGCAGGATCTAATCAATTGATCTGTGGTATACTATGGGACTTTTCTTTTAATAGGCAAGATGACAGTTCATTTCTTGATAGAATAGAATGTACAGCGAAGGATCTTGGAATTACAAAAAGATCATAATAAAATAAAAACTCCAATGGTTTGTGGGATACTTGGTTGGAAAGGAATAATACCAGTTTTTGAGAAGTAGGGAGATTGGGTAAAAAGTGGCTTGGAGGTGGCCAGGTATAATGTCTCTGTTTGGGCTTTGGTCACTTGGCCTTCTTGAAATTATGACTTTTGTCTTGTTCTGTTGGAGTCCCTTCTTTGAATTAGTTTTGATGTCCTTTTGTTTGAGCTTGTTTTTTTTGTATGTCATTGTATTTTTATTTTTATTTTTATTTTTATTTTTCTTTTGGGTGATGAAAGGGTGGTTTCTTACCAATATATATGTAAAACTTTCAAGAGACTGTTTAGTGTGACCATAGTTGTTGAGATCTTTGGCTATATATTTAAATCCATTATCTCGTTCTTTGTTTTACATCCTTGATGTTGAATATTCTTCCAAGTCCTGTTTTTTTCTTTTATTGTATTTAAAAAAAAAAAGGAAAAAACCACAAGTTATTTTTGATGTGTATCTGATACAAATACAGTCACGCGTCAAAGAATGTGTTGGATGGACTAAACATGTTTGATGGCACTGATGGCCATTACTTCCATTCTGGGTCACGAGGTTATCATTGGATGTGGGATTCTCGTCTTTTTAATTACGGAAGCTGGGAAGTAAGATATTTCTCTCTCTCTTTTTTTTTTTTTGGAATATAAACGATTGAGTGGGTATCACTGTACATGTGGATGGACTTGGCTTTTGCCCCCTTTATATTTATCTCATGTCTTTATATAACCTAAGGTTTCATCCATCTGTATCGTTGATTTAGGTACTAAGGTTTCTACTATCCAATGCAAGATGGTGGCTGGAAGAATACAAGTTTGACGGGTTCAGATTTGATGGTGTGACCTCAATGATGTACACTCATCATGGCTTGGAGGTACTTTATTTCATGAGGGTTGGGGAACTTATCTCACAAGATGGGGCGAGGTTCAAGGCATTATTTCCTTGAGAAAGCTGGTTAAAAAAGCTTATGAATGACGTTCTTCTGTCCCAAAAAAAAAAAGAAAAGAAAAAGGGATTAACAGTCCCTGCCTATATATCTGCAGCTCTCGCTCCTTTTATTTTTGATATGGCAAATTGTCAGTCTATTTGGCTACCATTGCTTACCGTGTCAGGATTTGTAACATTACGTTCATGCATTGGCTTATGACAAGAATGCTCTTTTTCTTTCTTTGTGGGTGCTTCAGGTAGGGTTTACTGGAAACTACAGTGAGTACTTCGGATTTGCCACAGATGTAGATGCTGTTGTGTATTTGATGCTGGTGAATGATATGATTCATGGGCTTTATCCCGAGGCTGTCACAATTGGTGAAGATGTATGTTTTTTGAATTCATCGTAAAGTGACCCAGTATGTATCCAAAGCTTCCTTTTAAACCTTTTCTAAGTCGGATGATGAAATGGTTCAATTCAAATATGTGCTACCCGGTGGATATACTCACTGAGCCATTACTAAAGCGGCTCACCAAGGCCGAACACATTCCAAGGCTTAGTAATGATGAGAGAGAGATTTATTGAGTTCTACCTAGTGGACAAGATATCTTGCTGGTAATGATGGGCCTTAAACAGGTCAAATTTATATGGAAGAGGTAAACCGGGAAAATCAGGTTAGTTAAGCAGAGGGGTCTTAGGCATCAGGTAAGCAATTATCAAGGGATAATTTTGCGAGAGAACATGGGATGCCCTTTAACTGACATTAGATTGAACCGAGGGAAAACTGCTGTTGCCAATCAGTACATATTCATATTTTGTGAATATCTCAAATATTGATGTTACATGATAAAATTTTGCTGATTCTATATGCAAAATTAAAATTTTCGTATTATTAATTATTTTATTAAAAGATAACCTATATTCTTAACACTTGGTTGGACCATTGAAGTGGTAAAGTACTCCTGTCTTAAGAGACAATTTTAATTTTGCAGGTAAGTGGAATGCCTACCTTTTGCATTCCTATCCAAGATGGTGGAATTGGATTTGATTACCGTCTGCACATGGCCATTGCTGATAAATGGATTGAACTTCTCAAGTATGTTGTTTTCTTCCTCATACTTACATTTTGATTTGCTAAAAACACATGTTGAAATTTTCTTCTCCTTAAAAAAAGTGTTACATCTCTATTTTATATCTTGCCTGAGAGAGAGTGGGTGCATGACATAACCCATATGATATTGTAATGACAGTTTTCAAGACAAATGATGCCCCACTAATAGAAGATTCTTCGTTTCAAATCCCTTTCTTTCTTTTCTTTTCTTTTTTTTTTTTTTTTTGAAGGATCGAACAAATCTGGAAATGTGGTAGCATAATTCCTCCATGTGAAATATTTTTATTTAAAATTTTCCCTAAATGTATGTAAAAAGGTTATGAGATGCTCTACTTTAACCAGTTTTATGTATGGTGTAGGAAAAGCGATGAAGATTGGGAAATGGGTGATATTGTTCACACGCTTGTTAACAGAAGGTGGTTAGAGAAGTGCGTTGCATATGCTGAAAGTCATGACCAAGCTCTTGTTGGTGATAAAACAGTTGCATTCTGGTTGATGGACAAGGTCGATAAACATCATCCTGAACTCCTATGTTGTGAGCATGTCTAATATTGATGGACATGCTAACTTGAAATTTAAACCTGTTGGTCTAGTATTATTGGTTTGCTATTGCATGTTCAAGTCAATTTTTCATTTCATTATTTTCTTTTCATGTGCATGCCCCTAGGGTTTAAATCATGTTGATTTTGAGTTTAAATGATGGAATCCTCTCAAGAAAAAGAATCTCTTAGTTCAGAAGTGAGAAGCTTTGCATATTGATATTAACGAAGGTCATAGAAAAGACATTGGGCTTCTATTTCTGCTGCTAAGTCTCTTATATTCATGTTTTCCAGGACATGTATGACTCCATGGCTTTGGACAGCCCATCAACTCCTGCAATCGATCGTGGGATAGCATTGCATAAAATGATAAGGCTTATTACCATGGGATTGGGTGGAGAAGGATATCTGAATTTCATGGGGAATGAATTTGGACATCCTGGTAAGATCTTCCCATGCTCGGTCTTTATATTTCATATTAGTCGATCACTATCTCCCAGTATCATGTTTTATCAATGTGTTGCTCTATTATTTCCTTCTGGAAAATCATTGTCAAATATCATCCTTCCAGAGTGGATTGATTTTCCAAGGGGCGATCAACATCTTCCTGGTGGTGGAGTAATTCCTGGAAACAACTTCAGTTATGATAAATGCCGGCGTAGATTTGATTTGGTGAGTGATTGCCAACTCATATTTTCTTCTCTAATTTAAGTTGATATTTTATTGAAGAGTGTTATTATGACATGTCTAAGTCTCACCCTTAGGTTTTGTTGAAGATCCCACATTAGAACTATAGGAAACCTTGCAATCTTTATAAGATACATGAGTTGCTCTCTTATTACCAATTGGTTTTGGGATGGAACCTCATGTTTATCTAATATGGTATCTGAGTCCAGAAAGTTCAAACGAGTCTTGGGTCCAAAGAAAAAGGAAAGGATTCAACCCATATTGGAAATATAGGGAGACCTCATGTTTATCTAATATGGTATTTGAGTCAACGAAGTTCAAACGAGTCTTGGGTCCAAAGAAAAAGGAAATGATCCAACCCAAGAATGATAAACCCAAAGATGCACCATCTTGAGGGGTCATGTTGAGTATCCTACATTGGAAAGATGGGTCACGATCTTTATAAGATACATCACTCCTCTAATTGCCAATTGGTTTTGAGGTGCCTCAAATTCCCTTGCTTGATAATTGGTAGTGCAAAAATGTCAAAACTCAAATTATTAATCTACTTGTAACCCTGGGATTTTTGGTTTTTGGTTTTTGAAAATTGTGCTTGTTTTCTCACAATTTTTTTACGATGGTTTTTATCTTCCAAAGTAAACACTCAAGTTTTAACCAAATTCCAACAATGGAAAGAAAGTTTTATAAAACTTTTATTAGTTTTCAGAATTTGGCTCAAACATTCTTAAGAAGTAGATAGCAAAAAAACCAATAGGTGGATTAAGTATATTTATAAGCTTATTTTCTTCGATGACTGATTTTTGTGTACCAAACTAAATGTTGCATGATAAAACTAAGGTGTAGCAAGTTTCTTGATTATAGATAAAGTTGAAACAAAAGGATTTAACCACTTAGATCGTACATGAATATAATTGCTTTTGCAGTATGATTGGGGGGAAGGCTTCAAATCTTTTTAATTATTAGATAGCGTGTATTTTAATTCTATTATTGACCATGCCATGGAATGATTAAACAATTTATATTTTACCGAGTAAGGCTTGACCTTCCTGTTTCCTTTTTCCTCTCTGTTATATAGTAATTAATTTCCCCAAACTTTTGTTGATGTATGTTCTGGTTAGATTTTCCTTTTCAAAGTTTATTAATAATTCGAGGAAATATCCATTATTGAACTAACAACTTGCGTGAAAATACTTATTTAATAATTAATAAAGTTTTCTTCATTTCATCTTTAAGTTTAAAGTAAATTTAATATTTTAAAGAATTATGCTTACTCTGAAACATGCATTCCATGCTTTTAGGTTGCCCTAATAATTAAATTAAATTTTAACACATGTTGATCCTGATCCATAATACTATAGTTAGGTAATAACAATATTTAGAAATCTTTTGCCCAACTTCAGGGTTCTTCTATTCTAAATGGTTTTCATGTTGATTGTGCTCTCTCTAACTTCTCGTGCATGATAAATGTGGCCTACAAATTATGATTTCTTGAAATTTTCTTAAATTCTGTTATGGTCCAAGGATTCATTTTCTTTTTGTCAGTATCATTAATGTTGTGTGGAATTTCACATTCTCATTCTCAAACATCTGAAGTTTTCTTGACGCCTCAAATTGCTTTTATTTTTTTGTGAGCATTGGAATGTTATTTCAATATCATTTTAGCTTTCATTTTCTTTAAAAAAAAAAATTCACAAGGTTTTTTTTTCTCAATTTTTGTCTTATTTTAAATGATGTTTTTGCATTAAAAACATTATATTATTTAATCCATTGTTTTTTTAGTAATTACATTATTAATCGTGAAGAAAAAAAAACAAAAATACCCGTCTCTGTGGATATTTTACATGTAAGTACAGTAATTGGGAAATTATTTTAAATGACAAAATGCTGAAAATAATTTTTCTATATTTGTAAATATTTTGGTTCTTTTTCCTATATTTGAAAACTACCCATTTTGATATTCTTTAAATGTTTTTCCCCCGTTTTTAAGATATTTTGTTTCAAGGCAAAGCGTTCCATAAACATCTAATAAAATGTTGGGGAAACACATCCTAATCACAGTCACCGAATCTGTTCCAGTTAAGAAGAATGGACCAGTTGATTGTATATTTTTCACAAACATGTTTTTACTGACATAAAATTGCATATGTGCAGGGAGATGCAGATTATTTAAGATATCATGGTTTGCAAGAATTTGATCAGGCGATGCAGCATCTTGAAGAATCATTTGGTGTAAGTTTCTCAGTTTTATAAAGCCTATGTTTTACAATATCTGATATATTTGTCTATCTTCCTGGATTCTAAAATTCAAGGCTCCTCCAATGATTGCATAGACTTTGATGGTTTAGTCTTTAAATTTAGGGAAAATATCAATTTATACCTCTAAACTTTAGGAGTTGTATCAATTAAAATCTTAAACTAATAATAGTATCAATTTAAACACTGAACTTTCATAAATGTATTAATTTATATCGTCTATTACATTGTATTTGGAAAACATCATGTGATACTTATAATTTTATCAATTAAACTCCTGAACTTGCCTAAGTGAATCGATTTGGACTCTCTGTTAGGATTTTCTTTGAAAATCATCCATGCATCAATATTAATCGTCCATCTTGTTAATATGACGTTTGAAGAAGTCTACACGTGTGTAAGAATTGATGCATTGACGATTTTCATAGGTAATCTTAGTAAAAATCTAAATTGATTAATTTTTATGATACTTTTGGAGTTTGAATGAGATCTGAAGGAGGGCGTAGATTGATATATTTGTGAAAATTTAGGGTTTAAATTGATACAATTATTAGTTTAGGGTTTTAATAGTTACAACCTCCAATAGGGGATTTAAGGCTGAGAGGGATTCCCTTAAGATCGAGTTTGAGGAGGTGGTTAGGAAGGAAACCTATAGTTGGAGACAAAAAGTGTAGGTGGATTGGGCAAAGGATGGCGACTACAATACCTCTTTCTTCCATAGGATGGCTAGTGGGCAAAAGAGCAGGAATAGGATCAGGTCGTTGACTAATGAGTCGGGGGAGGTTATTAGAGATGATAGGGGATAGAGGAAAAGGTGATTTTGTTCTTCTCAAGTCTTTATGGGCAGGAGGTTGCTCCCATACCTTTTGTCCAAGGGGCTGATTGGAATTCCATTTTCGGAGGGAGAAAGGGACAGTTTGTATGAACCTTTTACTTTGGAGGAGATTAAACGTCGTTTTGGGGTGTGATAGGTCTAAATCCCATGGTCTAGATGGTTTCTTTATGGCTTTTTATCAGGAGAATTGGAATTTGATTAAATAGGATCTAGTTTTTCAGGAGTTTTTTGAAAGGGGCATCTTAAATAATTCCATTTTTGATAGGTTCATTTGTTTGATACTGAAGGAGAATGTGACCAGGGTGAACGATTTTAGACCGATTAGTCTGATTACGAGTTGTATAAAATTCTTGCGAAAGTGTTGGCTAATCGTCTAAAGAGGGTGCTTTTGTCGACTATTTTCGATTCTTGGGGGCATTTGTGGGTAGTAGACAAATTCTGGATCAAGCCTTCATTGCTAATGAAGCGATTGAGGATTATAGATCTAGGAAGAAGGAAGGAGTTCTCTTTAAGATTGATTTTGAGAAAGCTTTTGACCATGTGGACAAGAATTTCTGGATAAGGTTTTGGAGAAGAAGAGTTTTGGTTACAAGTTGAGGATGTGGATGTGGGGTTGTTGGAGGAACGTGTGTTATTCTTCCCTTATTAATGGGAGCTCTAAAGTAAAAGTAGTGGCGAAAAGAGACCTTAGACAGTGAGGCTCTCTTTGACCCTTTCTTTTCCTCCTCGTCGTGGATGTTCTTAGTAGAATCGTCAGCAAGTGTGTTGTTGGCAATGTTATTGAGCCTTTTGAGGTGAGGGAGGATTGGGTCATCCTTTCTCATCTTCAATTTGTTGATGATACGTAGTTCTTTTGCTCTAATAATTGGGAAGGAAAGTTAGTTCTTGATCTTGAATCATGTTTTAGCTTTTTTTTTTTTAAAGAAATGTCGGTGTTGAAGATCAATAGAGGGAAGTCTAGTGTTATGGGGATTAATTGTGATGAGGAGAAGCTTAGAAGTTGTGCAGAGTTGGTTGGGTGTGACAATGGTACCCTCCCCTTTTCTTTACCTTGGTCTTCCTCTTGGAAGTAACTCTAAGTCTATCATTGTAGGACCCTGTGGTAGATAAAATTTGAAGTAGGTTAGCCTCTTGGAAGAAAGGTTTCTTTTCTAAAGCTGGTAGACTTACCCTTATCAAATATGTCTTGAGTGGTATCCATGTGTATTTCTTTTCCTTCTTTAGGCCTCGTGTGAGGTGTGCAAGAGTTTGGAGAAGTTGATGCGTGACTTCCTTTAGGAATGGATTGATGAAGGAAAAGGAAAAGGTTCACATTTGACTAGGTGGAAGGTTATCGAGAGACTGATTTCATTGGGGATGTCTTGGAATTGGGAATCTAATGGTGCACAGTGTTTTAAAAAGCCCTCTCGGGCGCGCGCCTAGGCTCAAGGCGCAGGTCTGGCACTTCTTTTTTTCTTTGAGCCTAATTCTTTATGGCATAAGATCATCGCTAGTAAATATGGCCCCCATCCTTTCAAGTGGTAGTCTAAGGGGGTTAAAGACATTTCGAAAGAGCTCCATTTTTTTGTTCATTTGGTCTGTTGTGTGGTAGAGGAGGGGAGAGATACGTGTTTTTGGGAAGATCAATGGGTGGGGGAGAGACCTCTTTGTGGTTTGTTTTCTCCTTTGTATCCTTTGTCGTCTCTTAAAAATCATTTTGTTACTGATTTTCTCGTGTGGTCTGGGAGATCTTGTTCCTTTTCCTTTGGGTTCAGTCGTTCTTGATGTGGTTGCTCTTCTTTCTTACTTGAGAGTCATTCCTTTAGAAGAGGGAGAAGTGATGTCAGATTTTGGAGCCCTTATCCTTTGGAAGAGTTCTCTTGGAAGTCTTTCTTTCAATGTTTGGTTGATCTTCTCCTTTAAGGGTGTCGGTCTTTATAGTTCTCTAGAGGACTAAGATCTTTAGGAAGGTGAGGTTCTTTACTTGGCAGGTTCTTTACGGCCATACTAACACGTTGGATAGGCTTGTGAGGAAGATGCCTTCGCTTAATGAGCCTTTTTGTCATATTCTTTATCGGAAGTTCGAGGATGACTTGGACCATATTCTCTGGCGTTGTGAGTTTGTGAGTTGTGTTTAGGATTCTTTTTTCCAGACGTTTGGTTTGATGTGCGTTCGTCACAAAGATGTCAATGCTATGATCGAGGAGGTCCTCCTCAATCTGCCTTTTGGGGATTAAGGCCGCTTTTTATAGTGTGCAAAGGTGTGCCCGATCTTATGAGTTTTGTAGGGCAAACGGAATAGGAGTGTTTAGGGGAATGGATAGGGATCCTTCGGAAGTTTGGTCCCTTGTTCGTTTTCATGTTTCTCTATGGGCTTCGATTTTGAAGGCTTTTTGTAACTATTCTATAGGCATTATTTTGCATAGTTGGAGTACCTTCTTGTAAAGGGAGCTCTCCTTTTTTGTGGGTTTTTTTTTTTTTTTTGTATGCTTGTGTATTCTTTCATTTTTTTTCTCAATGAAAATTTTCATAAAAAAATAATAATTAAAAAAGAAAAAAAAGAATAGTTTTGGGGATTTAGATTGATATTTCGCTGAACTTTATGTTTTGAATTGTTTTGAAAACCTTATTGGGTTGGAATATCATTTTCTTATACTTAAATTGTCTAAAAAATATACATTTTTATCATAGTTTTGAAGTTGGCTTGTTTTCCCTTCCTCTGACTTTCATGTGCCTGGAAAAGTTTTAATAACCAACCGTACTTGGCTTCAAAATTTTAAAATATGCATGACAAACTGTACCTGGTGGTTGCAGTTCATGACATCTGGACATCAATATGTTTCCCGACAAGATGAGGGAGATAAAATCATTGTGTTTGAGAGGGGGGATTTGGTTTTCGTTTTCAATTTCCATTGGAGCAACAGCTATTACGACTACCGAGTGGGGTGCCTAAAGCCTGGAAAATACAAGGTATTGTATTGTGTAGTATTAACCGTATACATCGGCTCCATGATCTTTCTGAAAGTTGTTCCTTTTAATCTGTTCAAATTCTATATATAAGGAGGCATTTGTTTGCATTGTTGTAGATTGTCTTGGACTCAGACGATCCGTTGTTCGGGGGATACAATCGGCTTGATCATTCTGCTGAATACTTCACATTTGTGAGATACTCTCTTAACATCTGTTTTTAAATAGATTGAATCCGTGAATAGGCTTTGGATTCATTTAGTTTTTTGCTTCTGCAGGAGGGAAACTATGATAACAGGCCTCGTTCCTTCCTCGTATATGCTCCTTCCAGGACAGCCGCGGTCTATGCTCTTGCACCAGATGATTCTGAGCTTGTAAAGGGTGAAGAAACCGAAACCGAAACTGAAACCAAAGCCGAACCTGAAACTGAAACTGAAACTTTATTGGAGTAGAGTTTCTGGCGTGATGATGATGGAAAGTGAAGATGGTTCAACAATTCTAGTGACACGGAACCGAATACTGAATCTTCTTGGTTATGCGAGACAAATGTGGTTAGGTAAATTGGATACACAGCTAACAAGGTAATAATCTTTTATTCGATGCAACAAATTTCATATGCATAAAGACAAGACAAGTTCAGAGGATGAGTAGATGTTTTCGCTCTTTTTATTTAATTCTTCTCAATTATATTGATTGGTTTTATACTCTGGAGCTGGAAACTTCTCCTTGTATAGTAGAGCTTGTAAATAAACTCTTTCCAAGTCATGGTTACTTCACCTTTTCTCAAGCTCGTAGTAATCTTCTTTCCTTAGAATATTACCTTTTTTCTTTTAATTGATTGGTTTCAGTAATGAGTTTCATCACGGAAAGTTTGTGTTCAATTGGCTCCTTAATTTTATACCCTATCTAATAGGTTCTTTAGGTATTATTTGATAACTACTACTTTTGTTTTTCATTTTAAAATTAAGCTCTAAAAATACTACATTCACTTAGGTATTTTTTGTTTTTGGTTTTGCATTTAACTCAAATGTTTTTGTAAAGAAATGTATGAGAACAAATACAAGTTTCTTTTTAATAAAAAAAAAAAAAAAAACTAATGGTTATCTGATTAGAATAATTAGTATATTTTAGTAAATATTAGTTTATTTGTTAATTTAGATTAATTAGTGTGTAATTAGAATTTTATAATTAATTAGTTAATTGTCTTATTTTCTTGTTTATGTAAGGATTTGTAGTAGGAAGCTTTTGATCATCTTTTGAATATAGAACTTTTATTTTTAGAAAGTGCTATATCATCTTAATGGATGAATTTTTCTTGTTGGTCAGGGATTTGACTTAATACCTTTTTCTAAATTTAGAAAAATATACTGTTTGTTTTTAATTGGTTTTTAAAGTTTTATAGTGTTTAATAGGTTTTTTCAACTATCATTTTTGTGTAAGTTTTTAACTTATCTCACCTTTTCCCTAAAATTTATAGATTCATTATTTTGTGTTAAATACATTGATAATTCAAGGATTGATATTCAAGGGCTTAGTAAATACGAAATTAAATGTTTAATAACAATGTATTAGACATAATTTACAAAAGTGTGAACTAAACTTGTTAATTTAATTTAGGTACTATTTAATTTTTTATTTTTATTTTGGTTGAGTGGTTGAAGGGTGAGATTGTGATTATATTCGTTGGTTCAATGTGTGGGCATTTAACCCCACGTGATTCTTCAGCTAAGGAATTAATTATTGTTCTGACACGTCGTATTTCAGTAAAGATATCCTTCCATGTGGCTGTGTGGTCTCTGCCGGAAATTTTGCCTGAGAGAGCTTTTTTTTTTCTTTCCTTTTTTTCTTTTTAATTAATTAATTATTTTGGATTTTGGAGTACCACCCTCTACATATCTTTATTTAGTATTGAATTTCAAATCTATGACAGGACGAGTTTGTTGTGCAATAATTTGAGACTTTTTCATGATAGCGTGGCCATAAAAAACCTTGTTTTATTTTATAATAACGTAGGATATCTGATATTGCAAATGTCAAATTACGAATTTTGTTTCCTGTGATTTGGACTAATTCAATTGAATTTTTATAAGAACTAGCTCGATACTTGAAAATTTATAGCAATCAAATTGAAATAAAATTCAAAAGTTAATTCATATTATCTTAATCATTGTTTTTTTTTTCCCTTTTCTTTTACTATACTTTATCCTCCACTTTTTTGTTCATTTTCAACAAATGTAAATTACTTTATTTTCTCATGTTTGAAATTAAGATCATAATTTGGAAATCATGTTCTAGTAAACGTTTATGAACAAGTTTAAAAACTATAATAATGTTATCAAACATAAATCAAAATTAGTGGGGCAAAGCCAAATCTTTTGAAGATGTAGTAGAACATGTTTGGTCGTAAATCATTGGTGAAACAATAAATATAACAAGAACAAAAAAATCAATGACAAACGTTTTTCAACCTACCACATTCAAACAGGTAGGAAGAAAGTGGGGCTACAAACATTAAAGTTTGGTCATCTTTGATTTTTTTTTTTTTTTTTTTTTTTTTTTTTTACAGATAGTAACATAAATTAACTATCCAAGCAACCAAATTAGAAGGATTGAAACAAACTACTATAGTATTAGAGATCATTGTAAATTCAAATTAGAGGCAAACTTCATTTTCAAGTGCTAATAAAGCTAGCTTCCGAGTTGGTTGTTCTTTGCAACTGATGCAGCACGCTCGTCGGCAACGAGTTGTCATTTGCAGAGCGCAGCGCCTCCGCCAGCGGTCCACCCATCGACGCCATCTGCGTGGCGGCCCATCCAGCAGCCCAATTCAACTGCACGTGCTCTCGGTCAACATTGCCATTTTGGTGAATGTGGTGGTCACTGGCTTGATCAGAACTTCCTCCTGTTGACAATTTCAACGATATGTCAGAAGACGACGTCGGAGGGTTCCCAGGCATCGAAATCGAAAGGGATGTTGCAGAAGCGGACGTGGAATTCATTCGTTGGTTGACATTGTTGTTGTCATTCCCACAGCCACCATTTTCAGACCGCGGCCAATCGTCGAAAAAATGCCTTAAAATGTGGCCGTCGGATTTAGCATCTCCGGCGGAAGGCTCTTTGTGGGATTCATAGAATTTCTTGTTCTCTGATAAGGAATTAGTGCAAGAACTGCAAAGAATGAAAAATTAACATATTATTAGAAGGGAAAAAAAAGAGGAATAAATAAAGTTAGAAAAAAGGGGACAATGAATTGAAATGAAAGCATAATTAGGCAGAAAGTTAATGGTTGGGGAAATAGTGAGTGTACGATCAAAGAATCAAAAAGGCTTAAGCAGACAAAATTTTGAAGTGGGACCCAAATGAAATCTGACCCTTGATTGAGATGGAGAAGATCAACGGATGGGGTTTGTCCACAAACAGAGAAATAATTTCCACTTTCCACAGTCAGAAAAGGCCGAACACCACCGCCACCAGTAACACGGTTGGAGTTGGAACTGAGAGAACAACCGCCGCCGCCGCCGCCGCCGCCGGCAGTGGTGGTGGGGTTAGTTGTGGTAGTTTCCACAGGCTTTCTTGAACGGTTACGGCCACGGTGCATATGGCGCTCACAGTATTTCTGGCCGGCGACCACATCTCTTGAGCAACGCCATTTTTTGCCGTCGGTTCTCCGACACCGGCCAGGCTCCGGATCCATGGCGGCTCTGCCCCAATACCCTGCTTGCAACACTGAATAAATATACATAGTCATTTTAAACTAAACCCTCATTTTACTCGTAAGCAAAAATTAAAAAAGTTAAAAGAAATAATTCAATTGATTAAGGTATTATAATCTCAATCTTGATCAAACTGGTAAAAAAATGTTCAATATAGAGAACAGAAAAAAAATGGAGAAAAGAGCAATAATTAAACACGATTTTAATCTTTCATCATACATTTTGAATTAACCATAAAAATTGATTTAAATTAATAAAAAGAGCAGAAGTAAATTAATTTATAACCCTTTCAAAATCCAACTTGCCACAAAACTCAAGTTTTCATTTTTCTCAAACGGGTTGCTCTGTATTTGCAAGAAAATTGAAAAGAGTTAAAAGTAATATATATATATATATATGAACACAGTTATCTTGTAAAAAGAAAGAAAAAAATGGGACTTACAAGAAGTGGGATAGTGAGTTAAATGTTGAAGAGGATGATGAAAAAAGAAAGGAGTAGTAGAAGAGGAGGAAAGAAGGCTTTTCTTAATAGGATGAAGAAGCTCCGGCGGGACGGCGGCGCCGGCCAACATATACCGGAAAATGAGAGCTTGAAGCTCAAGTTCCTGCCTTTGAGCCACACTGAAATAACCCAACATCTCTAAAACATAACCAAACAAAACAAAACGATATTAGGAGAAATTAGTTAAGAGAATATGATTTAATTCAAAGAAATTAAGAAAGAAGAAGAAAAAAAGGCTCACTGGGTAATGTAGAAGAAGTTGAATCTGGAAATGCTGACAAGATATTGGAAGTTTTGGAGTTGTTGTTGGAATCAGCAGGTACAAACAAAGGAAGAACAGAAGAAGAAGAAGAAGAAGAAGAAGAAAGATGATGATGATGGGGCTGTTCAACAAAAAACTTACAAATCTTTGCAGAATGTTGTTGCTCCTCTGACTCAGTCTGTTTTCTACATTGCTTCAGATCAAAGTCCATTTGACAGAACAAATACCAAAAATAATAATTTTTTTTCAATTTTTTCCCCTCTATATCTATTCTCTGTGTATTTGCTTCTGTTGGGTCTTTTTAATATATGTTGGTGACTTCATTTTTTTTCATTCGGTATTTTCAGGGGGAGGAAAAAGTGTGTAAAAATAAGCTTTTGCCAGTGCCTTGTGTGGACTATTCTTGTTTTTCTTCTTTTTTTTTTTTTTTTTTTTTTTTTTGGCAGTATGCAACAAAAAAAGAAAAAAATAAAAGAAAAGGAAAAAGAAAAAAAAGGGGGTTGGGGTTAGGTTCCTGACAAAAAAACCTGCAAAGTTTGTTTGAAGAGCAGTGGAGGAAGGAAGGGATTAGGGTTAGGGAGCTGCTATTGCTATGGCACTTGAGAAAAAGGTAAGTCAGACAAGACAGTTGAGAAGAAAGGGTAAAAGTGTAAATATAAATAAATTTAAGGGTTACGACTTAGAAGTAATTATAAACTGAAACAAAAACACAGAGAGAGAGAGAGAGAGGAAAGAAGGTGCAGTCTTTCTGTCTCTTTGTTTTGCTTTGGGAACACCATTTTTAATAATAATGATTTTTCTTTTTTTTTTTCCATTAATGGTTTTGAGAAACAGATAAGGAAAAAATGAGGTGAAATTAGGCATATAGCACTATTATATCCTATTATGGCTTTGTTGAATTCAATTACTTCTTTTAACACTTTGATTCTAATTCTACCCCCTACCCCCTACCCTCTTGAATTTTTATTTTTGGTTTTCAAGACATCTTTGTACTATTATATTACTAGGTGTTCATAATTCTTTCAAAGATGTAATTAAGATAAATGATGATTTAATGTTTAGTGTATAGGATAAATAAATTTGATTATATTAGATTTTGACTTACGTAAAGAAAAACGATGTGAAATTGGGTGGGTGTTTAAAGTAAATAGAAAACGAGTTGCGTAAAAAATGGGTGACTTCTGAGAATTAGGTTTAATTTTTTTTAAAGATGCACAAACAAAATTAAACCTTATTTTCTAGTCATTAGGTCTTTTCTCACAAATTTGTTTAATGCCCAATTCAAATACCAATACATTTAGCTCTATAATGAGTCGATCGCCAGAAATCAGTCGATTTGACTTTGATTTATCAACTTTATGACATTTCATTAAGGGGTCGATCATCAGAAAAACTTTAGAAAGGATCTAACAAATAAATTGACCAACTCATCTTTTATTTTTTATATATTTTTTTTAACTTAGAAGAAAATATATTATTATTTAAAATAAACAAATATACACATGTGTGTGTGTTTTAAGGGAAAAAATAGAAATTATAAGTAGAAAACTAACCAAGTTAATCGGTTGTTTAGTTGACAAAAGTAAACCTTAGTCAATTGAGCATCGGTACCCTAATATCATTATCATTATCAAGAATATGTCGATTTAAAAGTATACAAACGAATCAAATCTACATTTTTTTTTCAACTTTAAAGTTAGGCAAAAAAAATAATAATAATAATAATAATAAAGTTACTCAAAGTTAAATCAATAGAGAGTAACTAATCAAATCAATTTTACCAATTTGATTCAATGCCTTTAATCTAATCTACTCTCTCTTTATTTTATTTTCAATTTTAATTTTTTGAGAACTTACTTTCTCTTTATTTAATTGCATGCATTATACACCAATACTCATATCACCTCCATTTTCCAACTTCAATTCTTTTTTTCTTTTTTTTTTTTCTAAACCCAACTCCAATTCAAACAATAATATATTATTTTAAAAGAATCGAGATATTCTCTTCAACTTGCCAAATATAATATAATATATATTAAATATCATCTGTTTAATAGAATATTTATTAAAGAAATAGTAATTTAAAAAAAAGAAAAAAGGGGGGGGTTAGTATTTTGAAGCTGGCTCCAAAACCCAATGAAAAAACATAAAGTTGTGAAGAGTAATACTCAGATTACATAAAACCCACCTATTTTTCTCTCTCTCTGCTGTGTTCTTTTTTTTGTACATTTTTTTTTTATTATAATTATTATTTTAGTTTCTGAATCTGTTGCCTTTTTTTTTATTTATTTATCCTCACAACACAACACCTCCAATCATTATGTCGTTTTGGTTTTCTAATTTCACAAAAATAAATTTTTTATTTAAAAAAAAAAAAAAAAAAACTAGCTATCTATCTTAACTATAAACTTTGAATATTACAAAACTGAATCATAAATTTAAATTGGTTGTAATTTTAAATTTTCACTAAATTCACTCTTCAATTTGGTTGAATCGATAAATATTTGTAAATTTTATAAAATTCTTAGGGAAGAATAAAGTCGCTTACAATATGCTTCTTTGACATCTTCTTTGGTCTAGAAAGACGTCTTTTCCTTATTATTGAAAAGAACTGATAGGTTATGATTGGTGTTTGTGATGCTGGTTTCGATTTTTGTTTCTCAATTTAGGAAAAAAAAAATTCAAAAGTGACTAATATAACAAAAAAAAAAAAAACAAAACAAACTTTTACACGAAATTATTGCTAATTAATGCGCAAAATCTACCATTGAATATATTTTTTTGAAGGTCACAGTTTTCACTAAAAACAAGTTTTTTTGTGTCAAATTTCAACAAAAATCAAGCTTTATTTATTGTGTATTAAATATTTGTCTATGTTTATTAAATGCACATGAGAATATTTTTATTGACGAATTTTCAAAAATGATATATTAGAAGTTAAAAATTGAAGTAGGTTTAAGGTTAAGATTGAAACACTCATCAAAATTTATGGTATACTTTGTTCGAATAGAAAAAGATACACATATTTGCAACACATTTCGAGATTAAAATAGATATTTTTCAAAACAAACAATAAATTAAACTAAATTAATTTTCAACAACTTCATTTGTAGTTTTCCACTTTTTAAGTTTATAATTTCACTTGTATTAAAATTCATTTGAATTTTAAACTAAATTTAAAAAAAAAAATAATACGTCTATGGAATGTGTCTTTTAGTTTTCACATTCCACTTTAGATTTTAAAAACAATTTTAAAAGGGTAAGAAACAAAATAAATAAACTTGTTAGTGAAAGAAGTAGCATTTAGAAGTTTAGTTTTAAAAAATATAATACAAAATAGTTATCCAACAAAATAAAAATATAATACAAAATAGTTATCCAACAAAATCTGGGTTAAAATTAAGAGCGAAAAAAAATTCAAAATTTGGCTAATCCAGTATTGAAATTGAATGTCATGGCTAAGTTTTGGTGAATTGGTATATTATATAAGTTTGGATACTACAACGTATTTTCTTTCTAAATTATTGTAATCTACTTTTGTTTCCAATTTTTCACAGAATTTTATAATTAAAAGATAAAGTTTCGAGATATATATATATATAATATATATATATATATAGCTACTAAAACTAAAATCAAAATCACAAAAGCACTTTATATATTTGGAGGGAGCATAACCCTCATACCAATAATGTTATCCTGCGACACTCACAGGTGGATTGTGAGATTCTTTAGTCTAATATATTTCTATATTGTTCTAACTGGCTTAGGGCTAACCAATTGAATAGATTCAAGTAGATAATTTCTCTTGCGATTTATTTAGTTGAGTTTTGTTATGGAAGTTTTTTTTGAGTGAGTTTCTTTATGCTACTTGTCTTGGTTTTTATCTCTTATTGTTTTATTGTGTTTGTACTTTGAACTCAGATCGTGAGGTCTTTTCTTCTTTTTTAAAATAAATAACTATGAAAAAAAAACATCTATTAAATGGGATAAATCTAAAAAAAAAAATGTGAACTCATTTAAACATTTATCACAAAAAAAAATACTTAAATTAGGTTCAAAGTACATTTTAGGGAAATTGCAATGAGTGGTAATTTGAATATACTATGTCGTAGGTGTGTCACCTATATTTGATATTTTGCAAATATGACAAAATTCAAATATGGATTTCTCATTAATTTTTATTTCATATTTGCCCGACGGATGTAAGCGGTGGGGGAGGCGGAGCAGTGGCCTGCAATAGTGCTAATGTGTGAAAGAGAGATGTTGAGGGAGAGAGAGAAAAAAAACAGCGACCGGACGTGCGACAATCAACAGAGATAAACGACAGGGAAGTGGAGTAGTGGCCTGCGGCAGATGGTGTGCTTTGGTTGGTGAAAGAGAGATGTGGGGGTTTGTTGCTGCAAAGAAGAAAATGTTTTTTTTTTCTTCTTAAATCTAAGTGTGTCATTATAAAGTATATCAACTCAGTCAAGTGCATCATTATCAAATTGATCAACAGTATGTCAATCAAGTGTATCAATAGTATATCAGCAAAGTGTATCAGCATTACAAAAGAGTGCATTATTATCAAGTTTATCAACAATTATCAGTTAAGTGTATCAAGTTTATTAATAGTATAAACGTGAGTGCATGATTAACGAGTATATTAGTAAGTGTATCAAGTGTATATTAGTAGTGAGGGCATTTGCGACATTTTACATTTTTTTATACATGGGTTGGGTTTTGTTTTTACCATTTTTGCAAACAACAAACATGCAGTATATAGACCTAATTAATGTATTTTATTTTGTCCCTTTTATAAGTGCCCCATATAATTAAGCCAAAATATAAAAGGTTGAATGACAATAGGAGATAGAAACCACTACTCTATGTCATCGACACCCACAGACGTTTTTTTTATTTTTCCCAAACAATAATTATTATTAAACTTAGTTTACAATATATAAGGTGGGAATCAAACTTCTAACTTCGAGATTAGTGATACAAGCATTATATCAGTTGAACTATGCTCATTTTGGCAACAATTTTTACTTCTACTTATGCACTTTTTGCAATTTTTTAAAGCACTTTCTAAGTTTAAATTCAGTTTGACTAATTTTTGGCTTTGGCATCTATTCGATTGCATTATAATGTGATACTCCCAAAGAAAAAAAAAACTTTATACTTTGATGGCATAGACCAAATAAACCATTTTTGTAAAAATTTCAATGGTTAAAATGTCCAATTTGAAAACTCATACATTAAATTGAACCCGAACTTTCGAGACAATTTTTTTTCTTTTTTATTTTGTTTCAACAAGGGTTGAAGATTAAAACCTCCTACATTTTTATAGAGGTAAAAAATGTCTTGACAAGTTGAATTATACCCATATCAGACATATTTGAGATTAAGCTATAATTATCTAATATGGGACATTTTCAAAGAAAATCAAAAGCATGAACTAAGAAAATATAAGACCAAAGTGGATAATTTTGCATCGGTGTCAAGATCCGACGATGTTTCTTTATACCCAATGAAATCAAGTCATGCACTTAACTAATCAATATGAATGGAAATGAATTGGTTACTTAAAAAAAAAAAAAAAAAAAAAAAAAAAAAAAAAAAGTCTAAAATACCTTTTAGTTTTAAGCACTTAAAAAAAATCAATGAAAATGTTTTTATATCTTACCAAGAAGTTGAAAGAAAGTCCATGAGTTAATTAAAATTAAAATAATAATAATAATAATAAGTTCACAAATTAAAATAAAATAAACCGAAAAACGTTCAAGTACTGAACAAATTTTTTAGAGACGATAGATCAAAATAAGATAATCTTAAAAAATAAAAAATAAAAAATATGTATAAATACATCATGAACCTATGAGACACACAAATAAAAGTTAAAAAACTTATTTCAAACCATTTTTAGATACAAAAGTCAAACCAAGTTTAAAGATATTTTAAAGACTTGACTTGAAAGTTTATATATGAACTAAATTTGTAACATGATATTAAATTTTCATCGACCTATCGATTTGTTCGTAGGTTTGACATCGACATAGGAGGTGAATCGATATTTCTATTATTGTATTGTAAAATTATTCCTAAAATATACAAATTAAAATGTCATTCATGTAAATATAATGTAAATAATAAATATATTAACTTGTTTAAAAATGGTAAAATATTCATCTTTTAATTTAATTTTTTTAATTTTAATTTTCTTTTATAGTTTTTGCATAAATATCCATTGACATGGACATTTTATTGATATTTTCACAAACACATGACCTCTTGAACTTAGCTTGGATATCATGTTAAAACTATCGATTGATTCAAAAGTTTAAGTTAGTGGATGAAAGTATATTTAATATTAGGCTAAATAATAAAGTTTTAGAAGTTTCAAAAATTATCGATTGCCGGTTTCTATTCATATAACAATAAAGAGTATTTTTAAACTCTTTTTTTTTTTAAGTTTAAGGATATTTTTTAAAACTTTTGAAAGTTCAGGAGTATTTTTGACACAAACTATTTGACGATTTCTATTCAAAACTAACAGTCAGATTATTTTTAAACTTATTTTGAAAGTTTAAGGTATTTTTGGAACTTTTGAAAGGTCAAAAATATTTTTGAGTCAAGGTACAAAGTTTAAGAGTATTTTATATAATTTAAGAAGAGTAAGTAGAAGGATAATTATGTTGGAAAGAAAAATGTTGGGAATTTGGGAGGGAATTATGGGAAAGTGTAGGGGCATATTTGTGAAGGTGAAAAGTAAGAATAGCAAAGTAAAGGGAGAAGTGTGAGGAACTCAATTGGAAGCTTAAGAAGAAGGGGAAAGGAAGGAAGGGAACATACACAGTACTCTTCACACCCACCTTGGGATCCATTGCTCTGCTCTTCACACCCACCTATACTGTATTATACTATCCCCAACTGGGCCCCACACTGCTCCTCCACGTCATCCAATTCCTCTCTATCCTCTCTTTTCCCTTCCACACATTATTAATTCCAATAATATTTTTCTCTCTCACAATTCTCAACTCTTAAGTTTTGTTATTTTAACCAATTTAATTAATTAAATTTCAACTTTCTAGCTCAAACGCTCCTTTAAATTTTATTTGATAACTATTTCATTTTTTTTTTATTTTTTATAGAAAATTTTTAAAAATTAAAAATTAAAAAAAATTATTTATACAAAATAATTTTTTTTTAAATAGTTGTAATAGAGGCTGATAAAAGTCTATCAGTGATAGAAATGATATAAATCTATCACTGATAAAAGTTTATCAATTTTTTTTTGTTATTTTTTGTAATAGTTTGACATTTTTTCTATCGGTGAAAGTTTTCATTTTTATTTTGGTTTCTGATCATTTAAGATTATAATTATTATGTATACTTACTGATTTTTTTGTTTCATTTTGAGAACTAAGCCAAATTATGAAAATTAAACAAAAATAATTGTTAAAATTTTGTTTTTGTTTTTGTTTTTTAGCTAGAGTGATAAAAATCATGATAAAGAAGTTGTAAAAAAAACAAGCATAAAATTTAAAAATTAAAGATAAAAAATGAAATGATTATCAATGTGAGTATTAGTTTTTTATTTTTGGTTTTTCAAAATTAATTAGCTACTTTAAGTTTTAATTCTTTTTTAAAAAAAAGTACCAATGTTTTTTTAAAAACTAAGCTAAATTTTAAAAGCTAAAGAAGATAGTTTTTGTTTTTAGAATAAGACTAAAAAGTCAAGTATTTCTTTTGAAAAAAGTGAAAAATTATGATACGGAAATTTAGAAAAACTAAACATAAATTTTAAAAATTAAAAATGATATCGTTACCAAATTTAGTTTTAATTATCAATTTAGTTTTAAAACTTTGAAACATTAAAAACAACAACTTTAGTTACCAAATTTTTAGATTTTTTAAAATTCATGAATATATTTGATACATCAGATAAATTAGTTTTTAATTGTTTTTTATTTTCTTATGAATTTATCAAACACAAATTTAAAAAATGGCGGATTTACAAAAATATAAATAAGATATTGTTAAAAACTGATAGATAAAATAGACACAAATCTTACCCACCTTGAAATTTTGAGGATTATTGTAATTTAATATGTTTTATTAAAAAAAAGGAAAGGGATGGTGTCACATGTATGAGGGAGAGAGGGAGCATGCGACACTGTCAAATTCTGTCAGAAAAGTGCTCAGAGAAATTCAAAAAACCATGTCAGAACCCACAGCTGCTCACGTGGGTCCCTTTCCTTTTATTTTTATTTCATTTTTCATATTTTTTTATGTGAGAGACCAAAAAAAAAAAGCACGCCGGCACGCGAGGTATCACGTGCCTCCACGTGACTTTTTTTCACGTTGTTTTTTTTTGTTTTCTTTTTTTCCTAGTTTTTGTTTCACGCTCCTCCTATGCCTATTGTGCTCGAGCTTCTCTTTGGTGTATCCACTTGTATTGTAACACCAACTTACCTGGCTGCTTCTGATTGGACCACGTTGGCCCATGTTATAGTCAATTTTCTATGATAATTTGGGCCCAAATTAATGGGCTTTCACCCAAGTTTGCTAGCCCAAGTGTACAAGCCCAGCAAGAATGTGTTGAGTCCAAAACCACTCTCTATAAAGGGGATGCCTTAATAGAATTTAGGAAAAATCTAAGATAATTACTAAATGTTTAACCAAAATGGACAATTACAATATAATTTTGAAGTCATACTGACGTCACATGTGTTCCATTTGTTAATATTTTTTTTAGAAGTGTTTACCACCTAAATAACTTGGACTATTCAACCCAAATTGTAAAAATTAGGTTGGATTGGGTTAAATTTTTTACTTTTTTGTTGAGTTGGGTTGGGTTAGGTTTCGATTTGAATTTTAAAATTGGGTCGACCCAACCCAATCTATATATATATATTTGTCTTTGTTTGATATTTTTCTTTTAGAATTGTTATAATCTTTGTCTTTGTTTAAATCTTGTAATAGATATAATGGATATTTGATTATTTAAATTTTATGAGATTTTACTTTTTATTTATTTGTTGAAACTAAATTTAAGTATTTTAAATCAATAAGATTAAATAATAACTTAACAACCTAATCTAACCCAAAGCGAAACTTTAAAGTTGGGTTAGGTTGGATCAAGTCCGTTGGACCCAATTGATGTACACCCCAACCATATTTTAGTTGGGCAATTATATAGTCCAATTTCCCTAAAAAATATCAAAAGGCAACATAGTCAAGCCCAAGATTTGGGGGTAGTCCAAAATTGTTATGGGCTGTTTTAGAATTATTTATTGGGTTTTCAACATAAATAACCTTAAGATAAGGTATATTTTACATTATTGTCTAAAACATCCAATTTTTTATAACAGAAGCCTTCTTGCTTCCATATTTTTATTAATATCAATAGTTATTTCCAATTTAATCCCCACCTACATTTTATATAAATAAATAAACCTAGGTTTTTGTGTGTCTTTTCCTCATGCATAGCCTAAAAATACGTATATCCTCAATCTCTTCAATCTCTCTCGAATCTCTACCCATTCCATCTTCTTCAATCTCTCTCTCAAAACATTCTCTCTCAAGACTCTCTCATCTTTCCGGCTGCCGCCTCCCTCCCTTGGACCACCCAACCACCGTTGACGATGTCGTTCCCATCGTTCAATACGTCGTTCGCTGTTCCCGCCGTTCAAGTTTCGACCGACGGTGAGTTTTTTTTTCTCGATTTTTCCAACCAAACTTCTCCAATCTCACTCCAACTCGCGCGCCGCCAAGATCTCGCACCTGTCACCAATCGCCACCGTCGTTGTGGATTTATATGTACTTTTATGTTTTTTCAATATGTACATATATATTTGTTCTTGATATACTGGGTGATTTTTCGATATATACTGTGATATATATCTTAAATTTTTTATTGATACTTTGTGTTTTATGATATATACACTAATATATGTTGAATATTAAGTTCATTTGAGATTTATATACCATGAAAGATAACTTTGTTTATTTGAAAATCATTAGGGAGTTTCGGTTAAATTTACTTAAATGGAATTTAGTCAAATTTACTAGTATATTTCATATATTGGTTAGAATATTTGCAAGTATATAATCATTTTTGATATATAGAACGATTTTTCGATATATACTGTGATATATATCTTCAATTTTTTATTGAGACTTTCTGTTTTATGATATATACACTAATATATGTTGAACATTAAGTTCATTTGAGATTTATAAATCATGCTAGATAGAATCTAAACTATAGTATATGTGAGATAATAACACAAAATATAAATGAACTCAAAATAAACAAGGAACAATAATAGACAAACTCAATTAAGACAAACTATCATATAAAAATTGCAGTAGAGTGACATATATACCAGACATTCAGTGAATACCAGCACACATAAGCGTTGCCTAATTAGAATTGCATACATATCAGAATACCTAACATATATACCAAATAAACAATGGAATATTACATGAAAACAAATCGAACTCAAAACAAATGGTGGAATATATCACATACTATCAAAAAGTACACTTTAAATAATAACAAACAATATCAAATAAATGATTGATATGTGAAGAGGAAAATATATACATTTTCTCTCTCCAATTGAGAATGGAAAAAAAATATTAATTTTTTTTTCTCCAAATGAAAATGAGAAGAAAATCGTATTAAATGTATTTTCTCTCTTCATCATAAATTCACCATCTCTCTCCATCATTAAGAAAACTTTGAAAATAGGAAAAATACATATAAAATACTTAAAAAGAAAAATAAAAAAATATTAAATATATTTTCTCTCAATAAAAAAATAAAAAAGGGTAAATTTGTCAAAAAAAAAAAAAAAAACACTAAAAGCCTTTCTTGAAAAAATTCAAATTTAAAGATATTTTTGAAATATAAGGCACAAAGATGATCATTTATGTAAAAATCTCTATTTATTTTCCCTTTACACTCTCTCAAGAAGATGTAGGAAGATATTATTTTAAAATTACTTCAAATCAAACTCATTTAACAATAGTAGGGAATGGAGGATCAGAACCTCTAACTTATAGAAAAGAAAGTCATGTCAATATCGTTGAGTTAAGCTCCTTTTTGCAATGAAATGATAAATTAATTTAAGTATTCCTTAACAATATCATCTTTTACTTACATACTTTTGTAATATTTGGTGACGTTGATTCATTCACGTATCACTTTTCTTCAATATTTATAATAATTTTATTATAATCTTGAACAATGGTTAGAATTTAAAAATGGTCTACTTTCGACTAGGGTTTACCTAAATTATTTTTCATATACATTCTAAATTATAAAAAGTTTTTGGATCATGACGTTCCAAACATTAAATATATATATATATAACCCTAATAAATACAGCTCACCAAACGGCGAAACGGAAGTGGGGAAAAGATAGAATTTAAATTCAAATTAGAGGGCATAATTGGGAAACTAACATAAGCAAGAGGGTATTATTGGAAAACATGCAGCGACAATTTATGTTCTAAAAAGCTGAACAATATAATGGGCCCTATGGCCCACTTGGCCCGTTCAGTTTGACTTCCAACGGCCCATCCGAGACGGCATTTTTTTCTTTTGAAAAAAAAAATAATTAATTTAAAAATATACTTAATAAGGGCTGCGTTTGGTTGCACGTCTTGGCAGTTGAACGATATACGGACAAAATTTATTGGTGAGATTCTAACCTCAAACAAATCCTACGGTTGAACTAAAACGCTTCTACATTTTATTTATTTATTAATTCTTTTATTCTTTTTTTGCATTATATTTCTTATTTAATTTTCAATCACTTTCCAGATTTTTTCTCTTTGTTGAACAAATATTTTGTCTCTATGTCAATAATTTTTTCATTATTTTAGGAGGAATGAGGATCAAAGCTTCAATTTAAATGAAAATAGTGCATATCAATTACCACTAAATTAACCTCACTTTGGCATGATATTATGTACTATAGTCAATAGCTAATATTTGTGACTCTTAAATAGATCAATTAATTGTTTATATAGAGTTGAGATGTGTCTATTGAAATAAATTGCATTGATTTGAGTCAATGATTGATTAATTTTACTATTGGAAAAGAAGAAGTTTTTCTTTAATAATAAATAAATTTAGTTATTAGAATTGTTAAGGTTGTGTAAAAAAGGTCAGGGTTGTTTTCAGATATAACAAAATGAGCGAAAATATTTACAAATATAGCAAAATATCATGATAGACTGTGATAAACAATGATAGACTACTATAATTTATCACTATCTATCAGTGATAGACACTAGTAGATATCTATTAGTGTCTATCTATTAGTAGTGACATTTTGTTATATTTAAAAATATTTCAAACAGTTTTTTCATTTAAAACAAGTACAAAAAAAAAGTTATTAAAGTTTAACAATTGTCTAATAGGCTCTAAATTTTTGATATTGTGTATAATCGATTTATGGACTTAAAAATTAAGTAATAAGTCTCTAAATTTTGTAATTTTGTGTTTAATAGGGTTTTAACATATTCAATATTTTTTTAAAATTAACCGATCTTTCAATTTAAAATAAAATTTTATATGAAATATGACCTAAACATTTGAATTTGTGTTCTACAAGTCTTAAATTTTCAAAAATATATTAAACATAAACTTGAAAGTTGAGAAATTTATTAGACAAAAATAAAAAATGTTATAACAATTTTACAATTTTAGGTTTTTTTTTTTTTTTTTTTTTTTAATCTTTGAGATGGTAGAGGGTTAAATCTCCCCACTAATAACTTTGGAATGTCTTCGAAATGAAGAAAGAAAATTAGGAATTAAGGAACATCAATTTAGGGAGGTAAAAATTCTAGGGTTGGTTTGGACAGAGTTTAGGAACAATATAGGGATAAAAATTATAATTAAAAAAATCAAGGACGACAATAAAATGTGGAAATTATTATTTCTTTTAAATAAAATTGTTTATCAGAAGTGGTTTGAGAAATAAAGACAATAAAAATATTTTTAGAGAAAGAATTATCTTCTTTTTTTTTCCTTTTTCTTAAAGTTGTTTCTATAATAAGTATTTCACTTAAAAATAATTATTTCAAAAGGCATGTTTAACTAAATTATTTGAAGAAAATAGGAAGGAAAATTTGGTGAAAAGCAAAAATATTAATTTCCAAAAATGGATATAATTAAATCATGATGACCAAATCGCATGCCGTTAAAGCTGAGAATCAACAACCGTTTCTAGGTCCCACCAGGAGATTCCAGGGGTAAGCTTTGAACTTCATCTTGCAATCTTGGCCGTTCGTTTTTGTCACATTCTCTTTCTTTTTCTCCTCTTTATAATTGGTCAAATTTTATATAATTTTTTTTAATAGGACAGGAAAGGAAATTGTTATATATATAGCTCTTGACTTTTGTATTTTTGTTTCGAGAAATTTTAATAGCTTTTGACTAGTGTAGTTATATTCACGTCGACTAATTATTTATGGTTTGTAATTGTGTACATATATTTTGATTTGGGAAATTACTACAAATAGAAAAATATTAAATTGTACATATATTTTAATTTGGAAAATTACTATAAATAGAAAAATATTAAATTATTTACAAACATAGAAAATTTTTACGTTCTATCCATGATAGATCATCGACAGCGATAAACAATGATAGACAGAAAAAATATCAAACTATTTACAAATACAAATTTTATTTGTCTGATTGGTGATAGACGGTAAAAATTTTCTATATTTATAAATAGTTTAACTCATTTTTTATATTTAAAAACGAACATTTTTATTTTAACATTTATTTTAGGGGAGTTGTATCGATGACGTTATTAGGTTCATGAATTTTCATTTAAGAAATAAATTAAATTTATATTCTGTCGGTAGTTGCATCAATTTAGACCATAAACTTTTAACTTTATCAAATTGCACTCCAAAACTTAGGCAAATATTACAATATTAACTTTAGACTCAAAAAAATGTTTGTAAATTTTTTCATCAAGCTATAAGAAAATTTCCTTTGAAAATTCGTAAAAAAAGGTATTTGTGTGCTTTCAATGAATTATGAAACATGTGTATGGTACAAACTTGATATTATTTGAAGGAAAAACAATATTATACCCTTTTTTTTTTTTTTTTGCTAAAGTTTGCTAAAGTTTATGAATTTAACTTGACAATGTTTACCTGATTAATTCGTGTATTTATCAAACTTAATTTGGACAAAAACTTGATACTATTGAAATGAGTAAGTTTACATAGATCCTCAAATTGCTTTTTATTAAAATTAGTAGATGAATTAGTATAATCATATAGATGGTATAAATTGCAATATTTAGCTAAGTCTAAAGTCTAATTTGATGAAATTGAAAGCTCATGATAGACGTTATAATATAACATGACAAGTTCGGGGTAATAATTGAACTTTTCGTTCCATTTTATTATAACGTATCTTATAAACAATTTTGGAATATTTATGTAAATAAAATAAAATGGTGTTTGAATTGAATAGGAAATATCAAAAGTATAAACTATTGCATTGATCATCAAAGTCCTCCTTGGAGTATGTTGAAAAATTATTTCATTGTGTTTTTCTTCCAGAACAAAGAACTATTAAAAAATATTTACAAATTTCTCAGACACAGTTTGAATAAGCTATGGTTTGAATTAATCATTTATTGGATACGAAGTTTTATGTTTACCTTATTTTGAGCTATCAAATGGTTATTATTATTATTTTTCTTAAGAAAAAGTTGACTTCACAAATATTTTATTTTAGTCCTTCAATAAATGTTATTTTAGTCTGTAAAATTCGTTTAAAAAGTTATATTAGCTATTTATAAAATAGATTTTGTAAATATCATTTAATAAATTACATAAATATCCACAATCAATTAATAGATGAATAAGAGTTTAATTACAAATTTAGTTATAGGGTGGATAGAAAGTTAGAATTTACATTGTCTAGAAAAAAATGTTTTTTTTTCCTTTCAAAAAGTTAATTTTATTTATTCATCAAATTATCATAAAAAACAACTATTAAATTAATAATTTCAGTCTTTTATTTAAAACTACTTTTACCACCTGAGTTTTTTTTGTTTTTATTTTTTTTAGTATATAGTCGTTAGAGTTAGTAGTTTGAGATGAGCGACAAAATCGGTGGTCACAGTTGATAGTCAAATATGGTCATCGGTTGACGGAGTTATTGTCGGAGGTGATTAAAGGAAGAAGCTTTTGATTTTCGTTTTTGCCTCTTTTATCGGATGTTATAGGGATATATTAAGTAATTTGAGTTATAAAGATTAAAAAAATTACTAAAAATAAAATAGCTGTTTTTTTCTCTTTCTGTTTATTTTCTATTTTTTTATGATGAAAATATAAAAGTGGTAGATTAGTAGTATATATGTTGCAATATAAATATATGTATATCACATATATTTTGAATCAACAACATAATTAAAACTAAATTTGAAAGATTAAGATAAATCCTATTTTAATATGGTACGACATCGACCTATCAAACTATTGAAAGATATTGTCGGGAGAGAAAAATTTAATAAAGTAACAATATTATAGTATAAAGAATTATAATCAACTAAAGATCTCCAAAAAAAAAATAAAAAAATAAAAAAAATCGTAAAGCTTAAAACAAAGATTCTCTCTTTCTATCTAATCCAACGTTGTGCATATAATTTAATAAAACAAATAAAAATAAAATAACATAAGTTTTTTTTTTAGTCCTGTTTTGTTGTTATTTACGTCCAATAGTATTTTTATTCCGATAAAAACTGAAAATATATGAAATTTAGACTATGTAGCTGAATTTAAAGGGTGATTTTGAAAGAAAATGAATGGTGCATTTAAAATGACTTTCTAAGTATTTAAATAAGTGTTTATAAATATTTAGAAAGACAATTTAAATAGACACGAAAAATAGCGAATCACGATTTTGTAAGACTCATCACCATATCCTTTATTCCATTACATCCTCAACGCATCATTTTTTTTTAAAGAACTCAACACACATCATATTTATTAGACTTTCCTATTTATTTTAGGGATGATATACTTTGTTGATAACATACCTTGTTTATTTTTAAAAGAAAAGACTCGAGTATCATACTTTATTCATCACATAAAGTTGCATATCACTAGTCGTTTCTATTTTATTCCTAGCCACATATTACCAAAAATTAATCCTATTGACATAAACGAATGTGTTAGCGATCAAGAGGTCTGTGGTTTGAATCTCCATATCTCTATTCCTATCATATTAAAAAAAAAAAAAACTTATTTTTATTTTCTTTCATTTCCATTAATTAATTAGGAAGATTTAAAATGCTTTTGTAATTTTGAGTTTTCGTTGTCGTGTAATTGTTTCATGCCTATTTGTTGGTAAAATCTGCTTTATTTAATTTTTGGTCTTTTTTTCCTGACAATATGTAGGATGGGGAATCAAAATTTCAGCCCTCAATGTTAATAGTACAAGTTTTTGTTAATTGAATTATACTTCGGTCCATTGTTTTTGTTGAAGGAAAAACAAAATCTTTTATTAAAAAGAAACACCAACTTAAAAGTTAGAACTACTTTAACTATCTAGTATAAAAATCCTTGATAATCGAAGACGAAAATCAAAATATGTCGCAATAATCATCCCTAGCTAAAATACAATTACAAACAAATTTTACTGACGAAAACATAAAATAATGCTTCTTAAAAGAACGAAAGCTTATTTTTATAGTCAAAGTGAGCATAATTCAATTCACACAAAATATGTACAATCAACTTCGATATCATAAATTCGAATCTCCACTTATGTTGAACTTAAAAAAATAAATAAATAAATAAATAAATAAATAACTATGTTCATCACATTTAGCATAAAACAAAACATTGCTTGTCACAAAGGTAGGTGTGATGTATATTCAATTTATGTCATCATCCTAACAACAATAATTAAAGTATCTTAAATTAGATTTTTTTTTCATTTCTACAAAATACATACATACATATATCTATATACATACATATGTATATGTATGTATGTGTATTGTATGTATGTATGTATATGTGTATGTATGTATATGTATGTATGTATGTATGTATGTATATGTATATATATATATATATATATATATATATATATATATATATATATATATATATAGTGTGTGTGGTTAATTACTACTCCTTTTCATATCATCCACGTCAGGATTAATCTTTATGAATGATGAGCAGTTATCAAAGTAGACATAAAGTATATACGTTAACGATCAAGAAGCGTGTGATTTGAATTTTACAATTTTTTGTATTGAAAAAAAAAAGAATGATGAGAAATAAATAATATAAAAGAAAATTTATGGTGTGGGTTACGAAATCAACAATTAAGGAATATAAAAACATAAAAGAAATATAGAATCGACACACAAATTTACATGGTGTAATTTACTAATAGTGTCTTAGCTTCGTCCACGGGACATGAGGAGAACAATTTTATTAGAAATAATGTTACAAAATTACATAACCAAATGGTGTCTATAGGTTTAGAGAATTTATATAATACACTTCTCTAAGCCCCAAGATCATAATCGTAAATAATCATAAATAATTAACTAATGTCATATATGAATTTAACCCTGTAGTTAGTTGTTCGAAGCGTCAGATAATAGATTCAAGTCATTTTAATGATGTGAATGAAAAAAAATACTACGCAAGAGTTCCAAAGTATTTCTACATAATTCAATATTTTTAATTAAAAAAAATGAGAAGAGAAAACTTTTTGACTCAATTATGGGAATTAAGTGGGACAATTGCAAAGTGGTTTAACTCCAAAGAGAAGATACTAAACACAATAAGAAGAGAGAGAGTTAAAAAGAAAAGGTTACAATGCTAAGCTGTTTAAGATGCCTTGCCTCTTAAGACTTAAGATTCCTTGAAAGCCAAAGTCTAAATACTTTCTTTTGGGTGGCCATTTTTATTTTTATTTATTTTTTTATTTTTATTTTTGCTTCTCAACTCTCCAACTACTATCATCTCTTCCTTTACACCTATATCTCAATTTTCAAAATATTTTCAATTCTTAAATTATTCAAGAGGTTGTCAAAATGTCGAATTTATATCGAGTAGCTAAGAGGAGGCTATATTGTAATTGTGATTTTTTTTCCTTACTATTCTCAATTGGCACGCTTTACTTTTTTTTTTTTTTTTTTCTTTTTCAAATCTTAATGTATCTTCATATCTTTGTATATAAAAATCTTTTATGGTGTAAGTCCATAGCTATTCAAATAGCATCTTGGTTACTTCACTTTTTTTTTCTTTTTATTCCATTTGGATAGTTGTTGAAAAAGAAGGGGATTAAATCATACTTTTTCTTAACGACAAGGATGATGAACGAATCAATAGTAATGAAAGAAAAAATTAGAAAATTACAATTGAGAAGTTTATTTAGATTTTTATGAGCTTAAATATTTGAAAGAGATCAAATCATCGACCGTTATAATGATAATTGGTATTTAAGTTTAAATTGGTGATAGAAAGTTTACATATTAGAAAATCTCGTACATTTTTTGAGATAATTATAAATGTACCCTTCAAGAACACTCAAAGGAGATCTTCTCTCTCAATAATGCTTTTGAAAAGTGTTCTTTTTTTTTTTTGCCCTAATTATCTCTCATGCACTCTCTTTTATATATATATATATATATATAAAGAAAACTATAATATCTTTTTGAAAAATTATACTTGGTGTGAGGTGTGTTGGTAAATAATAAAATTAATTTTAAAAAAGAGAAAATAAAAATAAAATCACAAATCATTGGGTGTCTTAGAGTTGTAAAGTCTTTGGTGTACAACTTTATACACCAATGACTGATATTTTTTTTATTCTAGCCGCCTATACTTTTGTAAAATAAGTCTTATGTACCAATAATTTACTTCTCTTCCCAATCTACCCTTTTAAAAATGTTTTTAAAAATCTTAGTCAAATAATTTGTTGTTTATGAAGTTTCCAAAATTAGTGTAGAATCATTATTTATTTATTTATTTATTAAGATTTCAAAAGAAGAAAATACAAAATATATATATATATAAATACATAAACCTAATTTCTAAAAATAAAGATGGTATCCCAAATGGGCCCAATGTATTGATAACTTTGATTTCTTAAAAATTCTCCATAAAAGTTAGAAAATATGAAGACATTATATGTGACTTCTAAATTTCCAATCATTGCTTAGAGACAGAAACAGATTTATAGATCCACTAAAAAAAAATGTTTCATAATTTCTTTTTATTTGGGAATTTTTTTAGAAAGATGTTTCTTTTATTTATTTATTAAATATTATGAAAAAATTAATTTGGAAGGATATTTATTTATAGAGAGATGTGGCTTAGGCACATGTGTAGGAGAGTTGGACAGCAGAGTTAGTTGAAGTTTGCTCCTTTACCAACTTGTAAAGTAACCAACTCCATTCCATTATTTATATCATTTTAAAACACTATCAAATTATATTTTTAAAATTAAAAACTTAGAAAGGAAAAAAATTTGCTATTATAAAAGAATTTAAAGTTATATTGTAAGTTTTATTTGAATCGAAGTTAAATTAAGTTAGTTGGTAAAGTTTGAGTACTATGTCTTATTTGTTTTCTTTTAAAGAAAAATTAAATTATATTAGTATTTAGTCCTTTGTTAATACTTGATAAATTAGTTAATTTTTTTTATGAAAAATTCCAATTATACTTTTAAACTTTAAAATTACAAATTTTAAAGTTTAAACTCTAAAATTGAAGATTTGTTATTCGTCAAAATGAATGTTAAAAAATTGACAATGATGTACGTTGACATCATTGACACAATCAATTTTTATACATTATACGTCGTGTGGATTTACGTGAAGGATATAGTAAATAATGTAACATTCCAACTTTATACATAAACTACAATGTCAATTTTCATCAACCATTTTAATAACAATAAAAAAAAATCTCCATTATTATTTTGGAATAACTTCAAAGCTCAAGCGTTAAAATGAAACTTTAAAGTTTATAGATATAATTAAAATTAAACCTACATCCAAATCTATAAATATTTTATATTATTTAACTTTTTCATTCTACCGCTAGTAAATAAAATCTCAAACATATTTTGTGATGAAAAACTTTTTTTTTTTTTTGTAATACTTGTGCTCAAACATTCTTTCAAATAAAAATCCTATATAATGAAGTAAATGAACAAACAAAGAAGAAGACAAAATATATATACCATATGTGTTATTTTTAAATATAGAAAAATGAACTAAAATATTTATAAATATAGCAAAATTTTACTGTCTTTCTGCGATAGATCGTGATAGACTACTATCTGTGTCTATGTATAGTCTATCGCGATATAGATAATAGTCTATCGCAGTCTATCACAGATAGACAGTGAAATTTTACTATATTTGTAAATATTTTCAGCAATTATATCATTTAAAATAATTTTTCTATACCTATACCACACACACATATATATATTTTGTTAAAATGATTCATGAAAGTTGGTGATACAATTTTAAAAACTTTTTACATAAAGTCGAGAGAAAAACATAGAGTAAATATTTAAATTCAATAAAAAAAATAATGTTACTCTCTAAATTTAGTTAAATGAAACTCGATTGTTATAAGAGATGAAATTTTTTCTTAAAATCAGAGGTTCGAATCCTCAACTAAAAGTGGTATAGATAAAGAAGAAAAAAACCCTAAAAAAGACAATGTGCAATCAAGTGGCATTTGGGATATTGTGGGAAAGGAATTTATTTTATATTTATTTTATATTTATAAATTATAAATTATTTATAAATTATTTTATATTTATAAATAGTTAAATTATTTTATATTTATAAATAGTTTGATTTTTTTTTGTGTTTAAGTAATTTCCATAAAAATTACTTTTATATATATATATATATATATATATATATATATATATATATATATATATATATATATACTTAAAAATATCATTTTGTGTTGAAAAATTTTTAAAAATAGAAAAATAAGGGAAACTATTTATATAAAATAGGAAAATTTTTAGATAGTTGCAATAGACGCTGATAGAAGTCTATTAATATATTTTTTGTTATTATTTTGTAAATAGTTTGACATTTTTTTTATCTATGAAAATTTTCAAAAAATAGTTAAATAATAACAATGATGTTCATGCAACGAAAGACGTTATATAAATATATTTTCACATTTTATAAAGAGAATAGTGATAGAGATTAAATTTTTTTTGGGAAAAATCAACAATAAACTAACTACAACTATTAGTTTTATTGAGAATACAAATACCAAAATGATATTTTAATATATAATAAAATTAGTGGATTAAAATAAAATAAATTAAGGAAAAGGATTATAAAATAGAATTTCAATTTTTTTTATAGAAAAAATTATAAATTCATTCACAATACAATGATATTTGTAAAAGGTGAAGGGAGGGGCTAAGCTGGGTGGGCACTTTCAAAAGGCATTCTATTCTATTCTTAGTTTTATAAGCACTTTGCAATGCCCATAAGCCACAGCTGAAAAGAAAAATTGAAATACAGCACAAACCCCATCATTTCAAAAGCAAAAGCAAAAGAAGAGAGAGATACACGAACCCAAGAGAGAGAAAAAGCAACAAACCCAGAAAGAAAGGGAGAAGAAGAAGAAGAAGATTAACAGAGGAAATAGAAGGAAATTCAAAGAAGAAGAAAAAGGGTTTTGTGGTTTAAGACGATGCAGACCGAACAGGCTCAGCAACAGCAACAATTAATGGTGCAGAACAACACAGGAAGCTTAAGCTTCAGCAGCCATTTGTCTAAGGAAGATGAAGAGATTTCCAGGTCGGCTCTCTCCACTTTCAGAGCTAAAGAAGAGGAGATCGAGAGGAAGAAGATGGAGGTCAGAGAGAAGGTTCAAGCGCAGTTAGGCCGAGTTGAAGAAGAAACTAAACGCCTCGCTTGCATCCGTGAGGTAAAGAGGGGGAACAATTTTTTTTTCACAAGATTTTAAGGCTTTTACCTCGAAATCTTTCATGGGTTTTTCTTAGATTTTAGTTTTTGAGATACCCTTTTAACTTTTCTGCTGTGTTTTACATGAATTTTGTGGGTTGCGTTTGGGGGAAAAGTTGGGTATAAAATTGTAGAAGATCTCTTCAATATGACTGTAATTTTGGGGGAAAACTTTGCCAAAAAGGTCTGAGGACTAGGGGGTTTTAACCCCGTTTGCATGATTTAGTTCTATTATCTATGAGGTGTGGGATTAAATTATTGTTTTGTTAAGGGATTAGGAGCAGCTTTATGTCAGATTTGTAAGTTTCTTTGTATTATTTTGACTTGCATTCTTAACCTATAACCTTTTTTAGACTAATGTTCCATTTTTTTGTGTGTATTTTCCATACTTTAGTTACCTGAAAATGTTAGAAGAAAATATGAGGCTCTGATCTGAATTTTAGCCTTTTCTTTTGGGAGTTCTCTTCAAACCTTCCTATGGCAAGGAACAAGAGAACTTGAAAGAGCACGAAAAACACACCATTCCCTAGAGAGGAGAGATTTTCATTTCCTCAGTCTCTCTAAGGTCTTCCCTCATGAATTCAAGGAGTAGAACATCACGGTGCTAACACGTAATCAACAATGCTCTAGCGTCGGTCGGTCAGTCGGTCGAAAGAGTCATTTAGTTCTAAGATTAGCTTAAGTGGACAGGCAATTAGAAGAAGAAGAGTTTGTATATCAAACAGAAGATATGTCAATGTCTTGGTTGCAAATTGGTTTTTGTTGTTTTGGTTTATGAAATGAGGTTTTGGAAACATCAGGAACTCGAGGCGCTAGCGGATCCAATGAGGAAGGAAGTGGCACAGGTTCGTAAAAAGATCGATGCCGTAAACAAGGAATTAAAGCCTCTGGGACATACCTGTCAAAAGAAGGTAAGATTTGGGGGAAGGAATAGCTGTGTGGACAAGCATTGCCTAGCATATAAGATGATGTTGCATTCTGTGAATCTCAATTATTGTACCTTACCATATCAAAATAGGACCACTGAGCTGGTTTTTGTATTGTCTGTCATAGGAAAAAGAGTACAAGGAAGCCCTCGAAGCCTTCAACGACAAGAACAAGGAAAAAGTTCAGCTCATCACGAAATTAATGGAGGTAAGTACCCTTGAATCCCTTTCGTTTTCCATTATCTGCACGTCAAACGTCATAAATAACCGTGTAGTAGGAACCAAGTTTAGCACATCTGGGAGCCATTCAATTAATTTTGAACCTTATCGATTTCGACGCATCAGTTCAGCAATTGAAAAACCAAGCTGAAGTCAGGGAAATCATAACCGTTCAAGGCAACTTGAATGGCCTCCATTAGTTGGAAAACTCTTTTTCCTTTTTCGTGTATTCTCGTTCGGGTTTCAATTGATGGATTGATTTGTTTTTTTTCTTCGGTGGGCAGCTGGTGAGTGAAAGTGAGAGGTTGAGGCTGAAGAAGCTGGAGGAGCTGAGTAAGAACATAGATACGATTCGGTAACTGAATTGATTGATTGATTGATTGATTGGAGCGACGGATGACAAAGTGATAACCCTCTGTTTATTAGGCTTTTGGTGTGTGATGTATTTAATATAAAGAAGAAAAAGGACTTGTTTGTGTATTTATTGAAATCTGGGTGTTCTCTGTGTTTTGGGTGTATTTTTATAATTTGTCTTTGTTTGTTTATTTTTCCTCTAGAGAAGTTACTCAAAAACATTTTAACTGATTTTAGGAAGGGAATTGCCCTATAAACAGGTTTGTAACTGATCTTCCCCTTTGTTTTTCTTTTTCTTTCCTCTTTTCTCATCTTCACTCTCTCTCTCTCTGTCTATAAAATGAGGGGAAAATCCAGTTAGTCATAGCTTGAATATTTGTAATGTTGAAATGTTACTAAATCCCAAGTTTTTTTTTTATGAATTAGAGTATGTTTAATCTTTAATTAATCTTAACCATTACTATTGAATTTATATACAGTGGTTATTAGAGACATACAAATTCCAGGTTGCATGCCTCATTCCATTGTTTTTTCCAAACGTGGGAGTGTTTGATTCATGTTGTTTTCTAGGAAAGGATTATGTTGCCCAAGAAAAAACAATTTTAATATAGAACTATGTCATAGTTTTTTAAAATAATAAGATTTTATTGAATAATATTATCAAGTAATTATTAAATTAAAATAAGAGATATTGAAACTTATTATGTATTTGTTGCTTAAATTACTATTTCATTACGGGTATAATTGTTTTTTAGGTTTCGTTTCATATAATATTAAATTGTCCTTAGCTTGAAAATTGTATGCCTTGCCAAAACTTAGGTATTAGATAGATGTTTAAATTATCTTGATTTAAAAGGCTTTTAAATCTCTCATACGAAAAAAAAAGAAAAGATGTAACTTGTTTGAAGCTTACCTTGTTTATTGTTTACTTTTTTTTTAATAATAAAAAAAATAATCTTTGTTTTTGGAATAGATAAAAATCAGAAAAAAGTTATAAGAAAATAAACACAATATTTAAAATTAAAACAAAAATCAATTTGCTAAAAGTGAGACTTAATTTAATGGTATTGCCATGTGACTCATAGTGAGTATAATGGTTAAGACTAAGGCTATTACTATTTTTTTCTTTAATAATAAAAAAGATTATCTTTGTTTGTGGAATTTGACTAAAAATTTAAATAGTTAATAAAGGAAAGATAAAAATCATTAAAAAAAAGTTAAGAAAAAAAAACATAATATTTAAAATTAAAAAAAAAAAAATCAAATTGCTATCAATGAGACTTTTAATATTTTTAAATTGAAGTATAACCTATCAAAATTGAAAAAAGGTTGTCCTGCCTGGTTGGGCCCATAGTTGAGCCCATTGGCCTTGATTGCCTTTATTAGTTGACGCGGCCCGTATACAAACCAACTGGACCCAGATAATGCCTATACAATATAGAGCTTAGAAAAATCTTCTGAAAATGGGCCGGGCTGGGTCGATAGGCCCAATTATGTGACTCAAACCGCAAAAAACGGGCCTGAGTTGGGCCTACGGATCTTAATTAGTCTTTTGACTTACGGGCAGTGGGCCCAAAAGTATTAGCAGCACAATAAAAAAAAATTTGCAGATAGAGAAGAATTTAGATCCAACTGTCAGAATTTATCATCGATAGATTTTGCTATATATGCAATTTTTTAGAAATTTTGTTATTATACTTAATTGCTGGTAAGAGTCTATCATTAATCTCTTTTTTTAAAATATTTTATTATTTCTTTTTCTTTCTTTTTCATTTTTTTAGTAACAACATTTATATGCATGACCTGATGACCAAGAGAACATTCCCATATAACTTGTTCTCATACATCGAACGGATGGGCTGGGCCTTTAATTTCTTCTGTATTAATCAGATTTGGGTCGTGGCCCATTTGCATTCTGAAAGACCGCAAGAAGCCATTTTCCGCTCCAGTACAAAAATTCTATTATTATAATTAATATTATGAAATAATCACACATATATAATTAGGAAAAAAAAATCAAATACTTTCTTTTAAATCATCTCAAATTATTGAAGCAAATATATATAAAAAAATGATATGATGCCAAACTATTGAAATGTCAATTTATTAATTATTGCACGAAAATTATTATTTATGACATTCATAACTTTAAAAAGTATTTTATTTTATCAGTTGTTGGATACATCATCAATAAAACAAAAGATTTTGGTATGACATGAAATATTCAATCAAATAATTACACAAAAATTAACACAACAAGCTAAAATGACATGATATGGGAAAATTTCCTATGCTATTATAGTAGCATAATTTTTAGTACAACAGAAATTTAATTATTTTAAACTATACTTAGAAATCTTGTGAAGTTTATTAAATAAAATACCATAGCATAAGATGCACTAAATAAATAAATTTATTAGTATCATATCCATAGGTGATAGGAAGTCTAACCTATTATAGCAATATTAAAAGAAAAAAAAAACTATAAAACCATATGATACAACGCGTATATTTACTAATTAAGTAAATATAAAATTCATATAAAAGCCTAAATGGAGGATATGTTTATAAAAATATAGGGATTAAATTGAAAATTAAAAAAAATAGAAATACCAAATATGAAGTGGGAGAAAAAAACATATCATAACGAAAATTGATTTATATAATTGCAAGATGGCCGCTTTATATTTAAAATGCATCTATTAAATTAACCATTTATGGAATGTATTTGTCACATTGCATTCATATACATTTCTCCTTTTAAAGAAAAGACATTTCAAAAAGATATTTGTAACCTTCAGAGAGAGAGAGAAAAAAAAATGATAAAAAAGAATTAAGAAAGTGAAAATGTAAAATGTAAAATTAATATACTTGCTTATGCATTTTAGTTCAATATTAAGTATAATTGTCGGAATAAGAGAGAAGAAATGATAGTGATATAAATATTTTTAATTTTGTATTCATCCAAACAACTTGAATAGATTCTTTCAACTATATTACATATATAAACAAAAAGTAATCTCACTTTTCGATTTATACATACAAAAAGTTTAATACAAAAGACACATATGTTGTTTTCGTTTTTAAGACAATTGAGTATAAATATTAAAATGAAATGATGGAATTCGAATATTTCGATAACAATTCTTTGGTCTCTAACATGTTAATGCCAAAAAAAGTGTAGATGTTACATTAAGGAGAAGTTTTTGTAATCATATTTGAGTATTGGCTTTAGCATATCAATGGTTGTGATATGCATATCCCTAGTAAGAGTGACATTTCAAAACCTTCCAAATGCTATTTTGTACTCTCTTTCATCCTCAAAAAAATAAAAAAAATAAAAAAAATAAAAAAAATAAAAGAAATAAAAGAAATAAGAATATAAAACAAAGAAATATATTTAAAAAAAAGAGGAGAGAAAAATGTGGCCAATATTTTATATTATAAAAAGTACATGGAATCCAATCTAGAAAATAGGTCTATTCCAACAAATAGCACCAAATTGCAAGTTTTATTTGTACTTGAAATAGGTTGATGGAAATTTAAAAAAAAAAAAAAAAACATTTTTTTCTTCTTCTTCTCCAAATAAAATAAAATAATTATAAATTTGAGCCTTAATAATTTTATACAGTGGCATCTTTATTATTTTAGAAGTTTTAAATTAGTCTATATTGTGGTCTTGAAAACTTAAATATGAGTACTTGTAAGGGACAATTACAAATATAATAATCAAATTTAAAATATTAGTATATATAACAATATTTTAAAAAAATTGCAAATATAACAAAATTTATTAGTGATAAACTTATATCACTGGTAGACTTTTATGGTTTAGGTGGTCTATCACCGATATATCATAAAAGTCTATCAGCGACATAAGTATATAAATGATAGATTTTGCTATATTTACAATTATTTTAAAATGTTGTTATACACTTAGTTATTATTATTCTTAAAATTACTACTCATTACAATTACTTTATTTTAAATGGACTTAGTTTAAAAATGGTTTAATTAAATTTCATAAGTCATAAATAGATTGTGTTTTGCATAAAAAAAAAAAACCTCATCTAATTTATTTATATTAAATATTTTTTTTAGGAAATTTAATACAGTTAATTAACACAAATATTCAACTAAGCCATTTTAAAATAAATATAAATATAAATTAAGCTCAATTTTTCCCCTTATGAAATGTTCTCCAAAACCAAATTTATGTATTGAAAAAAAAAAAAAAAAAAAAAGAAGTTAAAAGGGTGTGTGTTGGGACCAGTTGAACATTGGATTCGAACTGTGAGAGACCAGAGAAGCCTGTTTTATTATTATTATATTTGAATAAATTTTTTTTTTTAAAAAAGGCGATATTATTATTATAATTATTATTAAATAAGTGGAGGAATATAGTGTTAACGATGTTGGTGCGACGTCGTATGCGAAGGTTTGACTTTGACTAGATGTTGCGGGACCCACGACATGCTACGGACAGACTTCCGACCGTGTCTCAGACTCGGATGCCCTATTCGATTGAAGTTGCACACGTGCGAGAACGTCGACTCTGGGCCCCACATTTTATGCTTACGTGGACGAATGCACCAAATCGACGGTGCACTCATCAACTGACTTTCTTCTTTTTTTTCTTTCTTATTTTTGTTTTTGTCGTTTCTGGAAAAATAAAATTTTCTTAAGGGTCCCATTTTGATTTTGGAAATTACAAATGTGTTGAAGTTTTTGCCTTTTTAGTTGTTTCTTTTTTAAATTACATTACACAATAAATATTTGTGGGGTCAGCGATCTTCTCTGGGAAAATTGTACGTATGCCTCATTTTATAAGGTCTACAATAATATATGATCCATTTTTCAAAATTTCATTTTTATAATTTTTTGTTTGCATCATTACGAAGTGAAATTGTGGAATCAATCTATTGTGTACGTGTGTTGATACTCGACTCACTTTCATTGATCGTTGATTTTTCTTTTTCTCTTTTTTGACACAATTTTTCAAGTTGTCATTTCTTTAGATGTATCAAGTAATGAGTAATGAGAGAGGACTGTGGATAATAATAATTCAAAAAAAAAGAGGAAAGATGGAAAAAAAAGTACATTCACAAAACCTTTAAAAAAAATACATTCACAAAAAGAATAAAAGAAAATTAAAAATTGGATGAAGTATCGAATAGCAAGAGCCGAGTATATCAACACACGCTTATACAACGATGTCGATTATGTTATTTTACTTTGTGACGGTGCAAGCAAAATGTTGTCAAATTATATTATTAAAAAGTGGGTTAGATTTCATTTGAGCTTTGTGACAAGGGTCATTTGTACAAAATTTCCATCTTTTTACTGACACTACTTTTATATATGTTGATGAGGTTTATTGCGTCATGAGTGTCAATTTTTGTTAAGTTTAATTATACGTAGGGTAAAAAATTCAAACAACTAACCTCTGGATGAAAATAATATGTCTTACTTTTGATCTTTTTGATCTATGTTTAAGTTGACACAAGAGTAGTGATGCTTGAAGAATATAATATTTCGTTTATTTTTTTTTAAAAAAAAAATCTTCATTTTCTAAAAGAAAAAGAAAAAGAAAATGTTTATAGACCTTATATATCTCAAATCATCCATATATGTTGTGTATGAGTAGATTTGGACTAGAAGGGATCATCGACTTTATGACGTTAGCAAACTATTTGATCAAGAAAATGACAAAATTCGAGCTAGAAAACCACACTCTAGGGCCCAATTAAGTATAGGAAGAGGGAAGTTTGGGGCAAGCTTGGCCTTGGCCTCGATCAAGGATGAGGTCAAGGCCAACCTTCCCCATTTGATGAATGGGGCATGCTGTGACTTACTTGGACCTCGAAAAGAAGAATAGTTTGGGTCAAAAGCCCAAATGACTTCTTCGGTCTCACCCTCGACCAAGGATGAGGTCGAGACTGGCCATTTCTATTTGATGAACAAGGCAGGCTCATGTCCCAGCCCATTTGGCTCGAGAATTAACCTAATGTTACTCAGAAATCCTAATATTGACACCCTAAGTTATTTCACTATAAATACATCATCATAACTTCAAAAGAAGGAAATTCATTGTTACAACCTAAAGCCTCTAACTGACTTAGGCATTGAGGGCGTTATGACTAAGTACCATACCGATGCACAAATTCTTCTTATTTTGCAAGTCACGTCTTTCTTGAATTATAAATTCACCGTTGTTGTCACGTGAGGATTTACGGTTTATATTCATATACTAACAGTAAGGACATTTTTTTTTTAGAAATTTAATGGTATTTTTTAAACTTTTTTAAAGTTCAAGAGCATTTTGAAACCTAACATTACGGTTTTCATCCAAAAATTGGTAGGGGTATTTTTGAACCTTTTAAAAAAATTTAATGATATTTTTTAAACTTCTAGAAATTCTAAGATATTTTAGATACAAAATACAAAATTAATGATATTTTTTAAACTTCTAGAAATTCTAAGATATTTTAGATACAAAATACAAAATTTAGAGGTATTTTATATAATTTAACTTATAAAAAAAAATCGAGTTTAAAAATAGAAAAGTGAATACGTGAGGCAAAGGGTAAATGATAGTGGGAAAGTAGACCCAAAATCCAAAAAGAAGGGAAATGGTGGAGGGGTCTTTTTTCAGAACGAATCAGTCTCTTTTTCCAAAAGGACAGTTTTGTCCACAACTGTGAACTCTGCAGTAAAAATAAATAAATAAAAAAGGAAAAAGTGAAAATTTTGATAAATAAATAAATAAAAATTGAGGGAATTTTAAATTAAAGGTGTTAGTAGTGGGATTGGATATGGACTCGACAATCGGGTACTCTGACGACATGACGCTCCTTCCTTCATAATATTATGACCCACTATATATAATTCCATTTCTTTTTCTCTTCATTTCTCTTTTTAATTTCTTTTCATAATATATATTCCTTTCATGTAAATGATAAATTACAACCTTAAATGATGAATTTTAGTTTGTGTTGAAAATATTTTCCAATTTTGAAAAATATCTCACAAATCCTAGAAATTTTAAATGGGAAGGTTTTGAAATTTAGAGAGTGTCTAGTAAATTTGTAAACTTTTAATTTTGTTTTTGATAAATTTGTGAATTTTTTTTCTTGTTTAATAAATTATTGATTTATTTGATATTTTTTATTTTTTAAAATTTACAGATTTATTAAACATAAAATTCAATTTCATGTTGGATAGATGCTTTAGTTAAAAAAATGTTGAATATTTAGACATCTAATGGTTAACATTAAGGGATGCATAGATATTTTCAAACTTCATAAATTTATTAAATACAAAATTGAAGGTTTATATTTCTATTAGATATTTTATAAAGTTGAGGGATCAGACCTTCAAATACAAAAGCAACCTATATTTTAATTTTTTTTTTAAAAAAATATATTTTATAAAAGATGAAAAGCTTTCAATTGAGCATTTGATCTAATGATATTGTTTAAAATAAAAACAAAAAAAAAAATGGTGATTTTAATCTTGGAGAAAATTTAGATATATATATATACACATTGCCTACATTTAAAAAACTCAACCAACATAGTCCCATGCCGAATAAAAAAGCATGTATATTAATTGTGAAAAGAAAATAAAGGACGGTTTGCATGTTCCTTTGCTCACAGTATTTTTTTAAGCAAATTATTATTATTATTAAGAAAATTTAAAAAAGATCAAACTATATAAGAAAAAATTTGTGTATTAGTGATAGGCAGTAAAAATTTTATATATTTATAAATAGTTTGACTCATTTTTTTTTTTAATTTTTGAAAATAACCATTATTATTATTATTATTATTATTTTAATTTCCTAATAAAAGGTTTTAATTTTTGAAACATTAATAAAGAGAAGATGGGTAGAAGGGTGGAAAAAAACAGGGGAAAAAGGGTTTTATTTTTTATTTTTTTGTTTGTTTTTTTTCTTTTTTTTTTTTTTATAATAATTTTAGAAAAGAGAAGCTAGTTGGATGGAATAAATGAGCATTGCATTCTTAGGGAGGGGAGAATTGCATAAAAAAATGGAAGTACAAGGTGGGACATAAAAAAAATGCAAGAAATGTGTTTTTTCTACCACAAAAAAAAAAAAAAAAAGAAATTATATGATACATCATTGTTGTAAAATAAGTCCAAATTCTATTTTAGTCAGATTTATTTCATTTATCTTAATATTTTCCAGATATTTGTTTTCTTCTTAAGAAAAGGCTAATAATCATCCCTATTTGTATTACTTCTTATACATCTTTACAATAGTACCAGTCATTACAAATATATTTTATTATTTATATAATTGTAGCTAATATTCACATTAGCAACTTAACAATATAAGTATTCAAAATTAATCATATTATTCAATCAATTATACAATTGTGATGTCAAAATTAACTCTTTTAGTCTATTTGATTCAAATTTAATTTATTTCTATTTGGTTCTTGAAATTTGATAAGTGACATGTTTGATTTCGATATTTGAATTTGATTTCTAATTGGTCTTTAATGTTTGAAATTGGTTTCTAAAAGACCATGAGTAGAGAGTATATCAATAGTTGACCTAACGAGAAATCATGATGTGGCAATTAACATATCTTAATTAAACTTTTTATATGTATTTTTTTTTTAAAAAATGAGTTAATTTTTTTTTTATATGTATTATAAAAAAACAAACAAACAAACTCCGCTCCTCTAACGTATGAACTTATTTCACTTAAATATTTCATTAATAACACACGGTGAGATCTTTTTTCTTTTAGTTATTATTATTATTTATTTTTATATCTTCTTCTTCCTTTCACTTTTCACAAGTTAACAATGGAAGATGTAATTCGAGAGAGAGAGAGAGAGGAGAGAGAAATCCATGAATTATAAATAATTAATAAATATCATTATCAGCTCACTTCTTCTCTGTGACCCTACAATCTCTTTGGAAATTAACACACTACTATACAATTTCCAGACAGTTACCTTTTTTTTTTTTTCTTTTTTTTTTTCTGACATGTTATATATTAAGTTAATTACAGTTAATAAAATCAAATTGTTGGTTATTATTAAATTAATATACACTCATGAATAATGTCTTTTTCCCATGTTACATTAGTTTTCTTGTTAGATTTCCTCTCAAAGTGTTAGTTTAATGTTCCATTTTTTTAATCTATAATCCCATACATGTCACGTGGACAAAAAAAACTTTAAATCTTCTCTCTCTTTCACTCTATATTTTACTCTTTCTGTTTGAATTAATTTGTCTCTAATTTCTAGGTCAAATATAAATTTGGTTTATAATTGCTTTTTAAGGTTTGAATTTAAAAGAATTTTAAATTATGTAACTTAGGATTCACATTTTGATTTCAATAAGGTGATTTTAATTTGTTTAATTTAGCAACTTAACTATTGAAATGACACTGAATTTGATTAACAAAAATATCAAGTGAGGATATGACATACAAATGTTCCAAATGAATAAGACATTAGTGAATGAAAATGCTTTTCTAATCCGATGTAACTTACTCCTTTGTCACAAACAATTTCTCGTTTTTCAAATTGATGTGTTATATATGTTAACATATGTAAGTATCAGCATTACTAACAATGTATGTTACAACTAGAATTAAATATTAAGAAATTTGATCGAGAACTTTGTAACTTGAAAAGGTTAAACAAAACAAAACTATCAATATAGGGCTAAATCTTGGGTTTGAGGAATTTGAGGTTTGGGAAAGTTTGACATTTTATGCCTTAAAAGGGCTTATTTAAATATCGGGTTTGGAGGTTGTTAAACGACTGTATGACGAGTCGATTGACATTTATGAAATATTGTCTTTCTTTATTTAGATATTAGTTTGGCCATATACTTGCATCTTCGACCTTTTAATCTCTATACTTTTGAATTGTTGAATTATATTTTTGTATTCTTAAAAAAAGTGACTATTTTGGTCCAAACATTTTTCTAATTAATCTCATTTTTCAACCACAATTATTACACTTGCACTCTTATAAATTTATTGAAATATAAGAATTTTCATTGAAGATAGTACAAACTTTGTATTAAAATTAAAAGTACACATAATCAAAATGAATCAAAATTGAAAATTGTTGGACAAAAATATAATTTAAAGTTAAATTCTTGAATTTTGAAGTTATGCTTATTTGCTCTTTAAACTTTCAAAATTGGCAATAGGTTACTAAACTTTGATTTTGTGTTTAGTAGATTCATGAACTTTAAAAAATTCAAAAATTTAATAACTGAGGTTTCATTCCATAATTATTTATTTATTTTTTTTTTTTTGAGAATTATGTTTATTTTCTTATAATATTTTTTACAATAATTTTTATCTTTTATAACTAAATATAATGAAACCAAAAAAAAAATCAATAGAGGGACCTTAAATATATATATTTTTAAATGTTTATAACTTTAATTTTCAATGACAAAAAAAAAGGGGTAGATTAATAATTTTAATAGTTTAGGTTGGAAATAGATACAAAATTTTATACGGTTGAGATACTAATTATTTTTTAATTACATATTTGCCTCGAATTTGCAGCCGTGAATTTGAATCAGGGAAGTCCTTCTCTCCACATTCCCCTCCCTCTCTGTTTCTCTCTCTCACACACAGTTTCTTTTGCTCTGTTCTATTTGTGTGTCAACTCCCACACTCACCTTTTCTCCACTGAAAGTTGAAATTTCTTCAACTTGGCCTTGCTGAAAATCCATTCCCTAAACCCCAAACCAAGAATTCTCGATTTGATTCCCCCATTTTAGCTTTCGTCTTCTCTTTTGCAGAGCTACTGCCACCCCCCATGGCTCTAAAGCACTTACACGAGCTTTTGAAAGAGGATCAAGAACCCTTTCTTCTCACCAATTTCATCGCTGACAGACGCTCCCTTCTCAAACGCCCTTCTCTCAAATCCCATTTCCATCTCCACAACCCAAAACCCATTTCCCATTCCTCTGATTTTCCAGCTAAATTTTGCAGGAGCGCTTGTTTTTTCTCTTTCAATCACTCCCCTGATTTCATTAACTCATCGCCGCTCTTTGGATTTCAGTCTCCGGTCAAAACTCCTTGTCGAAACCCCAATCCCATTTTCCTCCATGTTCCGGCTAGAACGGCTGGACTGCTTTTGGAAGCTGCTCTGAGGATTCAGAAACAGTCAACGGCTGCGAGATCCAAATCCCTCGGGAAATCTAATGGGTTAGGGCTTTTGGGTTCTTTTCTTAAGCGTTTGACTCTTCGTGGCCGTGCTCGGAAGCGAGAGATCGACGGTGATGGTCGGAGAAATGACCCCCGTGACGGCCCGCCATTGCCGGCGAAAATGGCGATTCAGGAGAACGAGAACGACTCTGTTTTTCGGCTGAGTAATGCAACAGGCTTTGAATTATGTGAGAGTAATTTATGCGATAGCCCTTTTCGATTTGTGCTTCAATCGAGCCCTTCCCCCGGTCACCGGACGCCGGAGCTCTCTTCGCCGGCGTCTTCTCCGGCTCGCCTAGACCATCAGGTTTTACTTATTTTTACTACTGTTTTTGGTTTTCATCTTTCAGTGTCTTGGCGTAGAAATTGGATTTTTATGAACTGGGGTTCACCGGCAAAACCCAACTGTCGGCAGTGTTATGTAAATTCTCTGAAATTACCGCCGGAATGTTGCAGTTTCAGGCGTCAAAACACGTCAACCCCACCAAAAGGACTCTGAATTTTGACGAACAAACTGATAAATCTCTCATTTTCAATTCCACGCTTTCCTTTTTCCTGGAAAATTATGACCCTCCAAGAAAAAGACAAACCCCCTTTGTATTTTCCTTTGTATTCTAACCCTCTTCTTAGAATTAAACATTTTTCCTTTTGGCCTTGGCTTCATTATAATAATTAGAAGAAGAGAAAGAAAGAAAAAAAAAATCCCAATAAAGTGAAGATGTGCAAATCAACAACTTTACCAAAACCAACTAAATTAAAGATCCCTTTTCACACTCATTTTCTTTTGTTAGTTTGTGAACTTTTCTTTGCCTTGTTTTCACACAAATTTACAGGTCAATGATGTAGAGAGCTTGAAAAAATTGCCGGTTGAGGATGAGGAGGAAGAGAAAGAACAGAGCAGTCCCGTGTCGGTATTGGATCCTCCGTTTGAGGATGATGACGAAAGACATTACGAGGATGGTGGGGATGAGGATGATTACAATATGGAACGCAGCTTCGCCATTGTACAAAGTATGTAAGCATTATTCAACCAAACTACTAATCTCCTATAGGAAACATATATTAATTTTGTTTTTCTTTATTGATTCGAGTTTGTTGTGCGGTCGTTATCGGTGACATTTGCATTTAGGTACTGTCTGACTTGATATTTGTTACTGATACAAATGTATGTCTGTTACACTCTATAGAAATGGTTAATAGAGCTTCACAACTCATAAGCTTGTTGCTGTGCTAAGATATGAACATTTGTATCTTTGGTGGGTTCCATTGGGGAGATTTGAATTATCAGAAGGGTAGAGGTGAAACCAAAACAAACTTTTGAATTTAGGTAAATCTGTACTAGAATAAAGGGAAAGAGGGAGAAAATGTTTCGGTTGTCAGATAAATGTTAGACGACGACATCACGAGAAATTTCAGCACAAAGGTATTGATGAACACTTGTTTTCAGCTTGGATGGCCTCTTCTGTTGGAGAAATGTTTTGGAGGTCTGGCCCTTTTCTTTTTCTTGTTCTTCAAAACTTCAAATCTGACCCACATTTTGCTGTAAGAGAGGTGCTATAATTGTGGGAGTCCTCTTCAATTTATTAGGCTGTTCAATCATTGAACCAATTTATTCATTGTTTTCGAATGCCATCATCACTGTCTGTACTTCAACAAGGTCCCCCCCTTCCCCACCCCGCTCGTCCGATTTTCATTTTTACTGTTTGAGTATTTAATGGGGATTTTGAAGCATATCAGTGACTACTCTGCGAATGCATGGTAATGAGTTGTTCTAGTCACTAGGCATATGCACTTCATCAGTAACAGTTATCTTTGTTGCATTTTCTACTAATTATCTTGTACTTTTTAGATAGGAAATAGCTAAACTGTCTAGTTCATCCTTTTCATTTGGCATATGATTGCATTTGAGCTAGAGATTCCAAATTATACTCTTTGCATTGCCACTTCTTCATTCTTTTTATGAATTTACTGATCTGCTGTTTACTGAATATGAAACACTTAGTCGATCGAAGTTTGAAGACTGAAAATGTCTGTCTCTGTCTGCAATTAAAAGGAGTGATAATAATCACAGCCACTTAAAGTTTTCTACCTTGTTAGTACATTTCAGTAGCTTGAGCTTGGTACAAAATTTACCATGAACTATCGTCATAGCCGTGGCCCTACTTGTTTTTTGTGCAGCCAAAACGGCATAAATGTCAAATTTTCGACCAGGATTTCAAAAAAAGTTTTCACCTTCCAGAATTTAAACTTCCACTGTACTTGGATTCTTGGTAAAAGTAAAACATGAAGTTGGAGTAAAAAAGGCATAGGTCCATGATGAATGTAAATGTAAATTTAAGCCTGTATCTGATCTGTTCATGTAATGTTTGTCATGCTTTTCAGAGGCAAAGCATCAACTACTGAAAAAACTTCGTAGATTCGAGAGACTAGCAGAACTAGATCCAGTAGAACTCGAGACATTTCTACTAAAAGACGAAGACGAAGACGAAGACGGAGACGAACTCAATGAAGACGATGACATTGATCATCTCAAGGAAGAAGAAGACTACGAAAAAGACATCAAACAAAACAACACAGAGGCCAAAGACGGTTCAAGGTTCCAAATTCCTCACCGACCTGTAAGAGATATGAAGACACTCGTCTGCAATCTCATTACTGAGGAAGATAGAGACTTGGTTATGATCGAGAAGAGAGAAGAGATGATGAAGAGAGTGTACATGAGATCAGATTTGTGGAAACGGGTGGACTCGAACGCTATCGAGATGATGGTGGGGCAAGATTTGAAAGCAGAGCTTGATGGGTGGAACAGAAAAAAGGAGCAGAGAGGAGAAATAGCCATAGAAATAGAGTTTGCAATCTTCAGCTTGTTGGTGGAGGAAATGCAAACTGAACTACATTGCTTAATAACTCATTAACGGGAAGGAATTGAGTGAGTCCACAAAAAATAATATTTAAAATTTCGACAAAATAATCTCTAGATTTTGAATTACTTTTTATGAATATATTATAATCTGACTTTAAGAGCATAGAAGTAGAAAGATTAGGATGAAAGGGACATCATTATGAGTTGTAAATTCATTATCCCTCCATATATATTATTATTATCATCTACAATTTTAATTTTTGAAATGCCTATTTTCCCCCCTTCTTCTCCTCTATTTAAAAAAAAAAAAAAATCCATTTTTGTGCTTTGGAAAACAGAATTTGAAAATGACATGTCAGTTAAAAAGTGAAGAGATGGTTAATGGCAGCTCCTGCCTGTCGATTTTGTTAGCAGGTTTCCTTACTTTGATGCATTCTTATTCTGACAAAAAGTTTTTAAGTGTATAGGCTTCAATGCCAGCTCCATCAACTCGTGTGAATGAATGCCATTCATCTCTTTTTTTATATCAAACAATAATAGTAGGAAGAAACTAATATTGGGGTTGTTAGATCGGGGTTAATCCCACTATAATTCAGTGTATAAGGCAACAATTACAATTCTAATGGACGATTGATTATGTTATTTAACGACTTTGTGTACTTTTCAAGCTCGACGGTATTCAATTCTTGTCATTAGAGATGTCTACTTTCTCCATAGAGATGGATCCCGTGGAGACTTGCCTTGAACAGAACATAAATTTCTCGTTTAGGTGGGAAATGGGAGAGAGAGTGGAGAAAAAAAATTCTCCGAAAGCTAAATGGAGATGAGGATGAGGACGGAGATGGAGAATGCATTCCCCACCTCATTTCCCCCTGCCTCGTTAGACCTTTTTCTTATATTTATTATAGTAATTTAATGTTATGTTATTTTTATTTTATAAATATTATATTTAATTTTCAAGATTTATTGTTTAATGGTTAAAATAATGAATACGTTTGAATTAGTGTAAAAAAATAATATGTTTGAATTTTAATAAATTTAGATTATATATATATGAATAATTTGATAGAGTAATTTCTCTCTAAATTCTAATTGTCCATGTAGAACTAATCATATAAAAGTTAACAATTTAATTTAGACTTTTTCATAATAGTGATTTATGTTAATTGATTCTTTTTTTTTAAAAAAAATGAAACAGAAAAAATTCCCAGGAACCCAATTCCATAGGGAATTCCCACACCAATCCCCGTGGAAAATCCGCCTCGCTTCTGTGGACATCTCTACTTGTCATTATGCTCATTTTTTTTTAGTACAACTGTGGGGTTGAGGGATCGAACCTCCAACCTCTAGGGTAGAAGAAGATCATGTCAATTGTCTTGAGCTAAACTCACTTTAGCATTTTCAAGAGTGGTTGAAATTTGAGTTTCTTAATGGGTTATTAAACTATGAGTTGAATTAATTTGTTGTGTTTAAGGCAATACTATGATAGTATTAATGTCGTGTAACATTTATAGTTGTTTCCTTTTTGTAAGGGTGTTGTGTTATAGTTAATGCTATTCAATTTTCATGTTGTATTGCTAAAAGAGGAAAGAGAGATATTTGCCTTACTCGAAGAAAGATATGGGAATTCAGATAATGCCTTTAATTGCTTTATAACATATTGATTTAGGTAAGAATATAGAGTGTTTGGGATGATTTTTTTTTTTTTTTTTTTTTTTTTTTTTTTTTTTATATATTTTGTATATAATGAAACAGCTTTTCAAATAAAATCACTTTTTCTTTTAAGTACTTTTGAAAGAATTATTAATTTAGAAATTTAGTTCCATAAATTATTTTAGATTACTAATACTGTTTTTTTTTCAAAAAAAAAAAAAAAAAATCTACGTGTCTGATAATATATAAAAAGAAAATTAAAAAAATAAATTTGATTTGAAACATGTATTTATATTTTGAAAAAAAATAATTTGGAGAAATGATGATTCGAAAAATAACTAATAAGGTATGAATGAAAATTACTTCAAAATATATAGAAATAAAAGATATTTATAATTAGAAAAAAGTTTGGTGTAATAAGTGTGTTACAAAAAGATTCATTATTAAAATCATTTTTTAGATTGTTTTGAAAGTATTATTTAGAATTTCAATCTTCAAATTTAAGAAGAGAGGTGCATGTCACCTAAGGTTAAATAACAATTTCTTTTAGTCATATTATTATTATTATTATTATTATTTTAATTTTTTAAAATCAATGAAATATATGAATATACTAAGGGTATAAATGGAAAGAAAACTCACAATTTTTTGTTTGATCTTTTCCCTACCATGAAAGTCCAAGAACTTGGATTTATTGGGCTTTCTCAACATGGGCCTTAGGTCCCATTTGTATCAGTCCACATTCTTTCTTTCTTTCGGGCTTCATTCAGACTCTAGTTTTTGGTTTTATCTTTCTATTCATTGCACAAACATTTATAAATATGGAGGAATCAGATTCAACGTATTAACATATATAGTACCATTTAAAAATATATAAGTATAGCAAAGTCTATTATTGATAGACTTCTATCGTTGATAGACTTTTATGGTGTAGGTGATCTATCAATGAAGAGTCTATCGCGATAGAAATCTATTACTAATAAAGTTTTCTATATTTGTAATTTTGTAAAAATGTTGCTATAAAGTTGATTATTATCCCTAAAATTGTTACTCACTACAATTATCTTTAAATTAATCTTAGCCAAATTCTGTAAACAATTTTTTTAAATAAAAAAATATTTTTCTTTTTTGTAGTTTTAGTAAAACTTCAATATTATTTTTTTCTGAAAGAATGAAAAACCAAACAAATAAAGTATAGGTATAAATAGTTTTTGGTTAAATTACCAATTTCATCCCAATGATTTGTGTTTGGTATCAATTGATCTCCATAAATTTAAAAGTTTTAATTAATCCTACATGAAAACCCAACTATTCTCCCTTCTTCTTCACTCAATCTTAAAATTTAATACAATTAGCTAAATAGAAAACATTAGCTCACTGCCACATATTGGAAGAGTCTAAATTGGTAATTTAACAGTTTCTTTCACATGATATTTTTTTAATATACATATATATACCTCCATTTTCTTTTGTTGTGAACACCAAAAATAAAAACAAGGAATAAATATTTTTCTTCAAAAGCCATGTGGACATATTTAATTACCACAATGTCCCTCTACTCAAGAAGTTTATGGTTGAAGTGTCACTATTATTTTTTTCAAATACCAATTATTGGTTTTGGTTATTTATAATTATTTTATACACATGAATCGGGTAAATGAAGCAACTTTTTTTTTTTTTTTTTTTTTTTTTTTTAATTTTATTTTTAAAAACCAAGTTGAGAGTCTAATTTCAATTTAATTCCTTATAATTTTAAAAGTTCTAATTTAGTTTTTATGGAACTTTAATGTAGTTTTAATGTTGATTTGAAAATTTCCAATTTCGTCCTTGTGATTTGGTCCAATTTCATAAAATTGTTCATATTTCTAAGTTATGAGTCATCATCAAATTAGAAATAAGAGAAAAGATGGTAAAAAAATAAGAGAAAAGATGGTAAGAATATGTTTCAAGGGTGATTTGTAGGGCTTAATCGAACAAGGTTATCACATCTATACATCGATCTAAAACTTTATCGAAATGAGTTTGAGTCCTTCGTCGGGTTAAAATAAATTTATAACATTCTACCGATAAATTTCAAACTAAGTCGTTCCATTGATATTCGACTCCACAAATTCCAACTAGGTTAAAATTGAGGTGGGTAAGGACTAAATTAAATAAACAACTTGGAATTAAGCATTATTGAGTCCAACTTGGTAAATTAATTTTTTAAAATAATAGTCCCCACATTTTCGATTGAGTGTCAATTTCACAATTTTTTATATGAGATTGTCAATTTCACACTTGCCACATAATTCTTCATCAAGGAAAGCATGTTTATATTATGGGTCACATGAGAATTCATTTAAATATTAGGACAACGACTATAGCTTTATTTATATTAGTGATTTGATTACTTTCCTACATTCCCGGTCCTCGTGACTTTTAATTATAAAAATGATACTTTTTATACAATCGTCACATGAGATATTTTGTATAGATTTTATAATTGTGTAGTCAACCGTAAAAAAGATACAATAAAATTTCACATAAATAGTAATTTAAGAGTAGTAAATTATAAAACAGAGTACAATTCAATTGATAGATGATACGTATTAACAATTTAGAAATTAGTGATTCGAATCTCTCATCCCTATTATATTAAGAAAATAAATTGAAAGAAGTCGAAATAATTGAAAGATTTTATGTTTATCTTATTCCTTGTACTTTCAATAATATTTATTCATTTAGTGATTTCTCTATTTTCAAAAGGTTTATTTTAGTTCTTATATTTTAAAAAAGTGATCATTTTGATTCGATTTCTATTTATAAATTTTAACATAAAACCTATACATAATAGAAAGACCAAATTTATGGTTATGTTTTAAAATTTTAAATGAATGCATGTAATATTAAAATTTCAATTGAAAAAAATGAAAAACAAATATGGTTGTGCTAATCTCTTGAAACACATCAATTGAGAAATCCATTTCCTCTGAACTTTCTCATTTTAAGCTTTTGTTATTTTGTTCTTATTTCATAACAATTTCTGAATTTTTTTTTTTGTGAAGAAATTCTAATTTCATTTTTTGTTAATTTCTCCACGTTTCATTTTATTATTCTAATCAGCCTCAAAGCCAAAAGTAATAATCTCCTCTATCTCTCTATATATTTTAAAAGTATGAAAAAAAAAATACAAATCGGAAATAACAAATTAAATTTTATTTCAAATTAAAAATGTAAAAAAGAAAAAATCAATGTTTAGAGTTAGCTTTGAAAGAAAAAAAAAAAAAAAAAACACAATTACAACAACAATTATAACAAGTATGAACATTTGAAAGCGAGGGTTTGATTCGACGTGCACAATTGTTGATGAATTGGAAAAGAAAAATTATCTTATTTAAAATGGCTATCTAATTATCAGTTATAGTTTTAAATGGTTTTTGGTTCCACGTGGGAAGTTGTGTGTACAAGGATATATAATACATAAACTTTTTATTATTATTATTATTATTATTATTATTATTATTATTATTATTTTGACAATTATAAACATTTATGAGTTAGTTGTACAATGTTGGAAACTTCACACATGTTAAATGCATGAGAAATAACAAATAATAATAATAAAAAAGGTATTTTAAACATACATGAAACTTAAAAGGATTATTTAATTAAAAAAGATGGCTATATCATTTTCAATTTGTTTCTAAACCTTGAGTTTAATATGTTTGCGAGTTGTTTAGTTTGAAGTTAGAAAATTTGTGTTTAACCATTTAGGTTGCAAAGTTGGGTTATTAAATCAAGGGAATTAAGTGCAGGTTTTATGTAATCTAAAAAAATATGATTTTCTGATAGCTATTTTTGTTTGCTTTATTTGTTGTTTAACCTTTCAATTACACACATGTTTTTCTAAAATTTTAACACTCAATTGAGATGTCAACTTAAAACCTTCACATATAATTTAAAAATTTTTACATGTGCAATTTTCGTATTTGAGGTAGACAAAATACTCTTGTTTCATATAAACAAAAAAATTACAATGTAAGTGCACATTAATAGAATGTATGAGTGTAAAATACCCACAAGAAAAAAAAATTGGTAGATTTTAGTTATTTAATACCGACTTAAGAAGTTAGTGGGTCAAACACTAAGTTTGAATTAATAGAGGTTATAAAGTACGTTAAATAATGGTTCTTTAAAAAGAAAATTAAATTAAAAAAATAAATATGTTATATATGTTCAACTTATATTAAATTAATTATAAATTAATGAATAGTTGTAAGGACATTTTTGCAATATGGTATAAATTTAAGACATTCCCAAATTGAGACCCCATAAAACAAACACGATTATTCAAGTATTCTCATATATTTTCAAAAACATTCCTACAAAAGAAATATGGTTATTTAAGAATGTGAGACGAAGATCTATAATTTTGAGCATTTAATTATTCCGATGATCTACTTTTTCAAAAAATAATCGGCTCCTAAAATTAATTTTTAACCTATTAATTAAGTGGAGAATTCTATTTATATAGATAAAAGAAATCTAAGTAAATATATATTTGCGTATCTAACAATGTAAAAGGTATTCGCCGACATACTAAGATGGGCCGCCTAACTCTGCCAGATTAGACATCTCCACCACTGTCAACGGCGTCGGTTCAGGTTCTTTGCGGCTCTCACACTGTCAATTTTTCCAAATTTTAAATGGGAGCTCCTAATTTTATGAAAATATTAGATAAATTGTGGATAAAATATTGATGTTGATCATTATTTTTGAAAAAGATTATGAATATAAAAAGATATTAGACTGGATTCTTTTTACCTTAAATTTTTAATTTCATCGAATTGTTCTTTAAACTTAAATAAATATTACAATATTAATCTAAAATTTAAAAAATGTTGTAATTTTAAGGGGTCTTTTCACAAATGTCAAATTATTTACAAAAAATAATAAAAAAATATTGATAGACATTGATAGACTTTTATAAGTATCTATGCATAATAGACTTCTATCATTTTTATCTCTAATCCTCATAGACTTATATAAGCGTCTATCACAACTATTTAAATTTTTTGTTATATTGTGTTAATAGTTTCTCTTATTTTTCTATTTTTAAAAATTTTTCAAAAAAATTATTATTTATTGAATGATGAAAAAATGTAAGGAAATGCGTATAATTAATTATTCACGAATACTAATAACAAATATTTTTAGTTCACAGAATATGTATGGTTGTTTTTGAGATTAGAAATTTGATTCCTCTACTCCAAAAAAAATATTTTTAAAAGTAAAATCGATATTATTTATCCCTATTTTTTTTAATATTCAGAAAGTATCTTTAATTAATTTTTTTTTTTGTTTAAATACAATCCTCAATCTTTCAAATTTCTGATTTTAGCCCTATTTTTTTTTTCAATTTTTAGCCTTTTAATAACATTCATTACACTTTTCACTTAATTCCTATCTTATATTATGGTAAAACTATTATATATATATATATCTATCAGTGTCTATTACTTATAGACATATTTTGTTATATTTGTAAATATTTTGGCTCATTTTGCTATATTTAAAAATAACCTAATATATCTACAATCCAACTATTTTTTTTTTCTAACAGAATTAGTTGATATTTCTTTGGAATACATTATTGAATAACATTTTTGTTCAAATAAAATAAAGAGCAATAAAATTATTAAAAAAAATAACGTTTTTTTTAACGATAAAGACATTAATTATCATTAGTGTATGGTCACCTAATCTGCAATCATTATTGAACTAAGAAAAGGAGAAAAAAAAAAAGAAAAAAGAAAAAAAGAAGGCCCTGCATTATCCAGAATTTACTTTCCATTTAATTTCGACCATAAAATTTGTATTCTAAATTATTGAAACACAACACACATATTTACGACTAATTTATTCTCCAACAGAATTAGTTGGATTTTTTTTTTTTTTTTTTTTGAAACGCTAAGTTATTGAAAAACAATATTTTCAAAAAAAAAAAAAAGTTAAAAAGGAGAGGAGAAAAAGACAAGAAAAACCCTGCATTATCCAAATTTGTCACATTCAATGATAAGTCTTGATGTATACTATTTTGTTCAAAATTGGATAGCTACAATTAAACGTATTTATAAATTAAAAAACAAAAACGGTAGTGCATGAAATTTCATGAACCAAAATTCAAATTTGAAGACCTGAGCTTATATTCATTTTTTTTTTCTTTTTTGAAAGAATACTCAAAATTTTAATTGGGCAAAATATATAATATAGTTTACGACAAGATTTAAAATATTGATATTAATAAAAATATTAAAAAAGTCTCAGATTTATGAAAACGTCAATAAAAATATTGATAAAATATCAGTATTGATCGATATTTCTGAAAGAAAATTATAAAAATAAAAAAGAAATTTTTTAAATATGTATTACTTATATTATATTTACATTAGAATTTGGTTGCTTATTTTAATGTCCAATGATAATTATTTTATTTAGTTAAAATATTATTTTTGGTCTCTCTCTATATTTTGGAGTTTGTTCAATTTTAGTCCATATATTTTCAAATGTCCAATTTTAGTCTCTATATTTTCGATAAACCTTAAATGTAGTCCCTACTACTAATTTACTCTGAATTTTTTTATTATATTTTATTTTTTATTAGCATTTTTTCTATAAATTTTGAAAATATATTCACATATTGTATTTATTTACATGAAAAATTATTATTATTATTATTATATAATTAATTTCAATAAAAATTAACTTCAGGAGACTAAATTTATGATTTACTTAAAGTACACAGGCTAAAATTGAATATTTGAAAATATAAAAACTAAAATAACTAGAGAATAGAGATCAAAATAATATTTTAATTTTATTTTATTTTTAACCATTGCAATCATATTGTGTAAAAGTACAACAAATAATAATAATAATAATAATAATATATTATTATTATTATTATTATTATTATTATTATGCAAGTTTATTTCTACACGTGAGTTTTCTGGGTACACGTGGAATATAAATTGTGGGCCAACATTTTGACCACGTGTTTAACATTACATCTTTTTTCCCTTTACAAAATAAAATAATTAAAATATTGTGTAAACAGTCATGAATATAACATACAGCTCCGTCGCAAATGTCATTTAGGGCATCCACATTTTTTTTTCTCTTTCTAATGCCTTCTTCATCTTCCAGCTCAACCAACGACCACCTTCCGCCGCCGGCGATGGTGAAGCGGAGGGCCGGTAGAAAAAAATTTCAAGAGACCCGCCACCCAATTTACAAAGGCGTTCGCCAGAGAAATGGTAAATGGGTAAGCGAGCTCCGACGACCTAACAAAAAATCTAGTTTTTGGGTTGGAACTTTTTGTAGCCCAAAAATGGCGGCGGTGGCGTATGATGTTGTTGCCTTGGCCATTAAAGGCGAGTCTGCAACACTCAATTTTCCCGAGTTGGCTCACTCATTTCCACGAGTTATGTCGTCGTCGTCATCCATTAACGATATTCGGACGATGGCAGTTGAGACTGCAGAGGCATTTACGTCAAGCGATAGATTGATGTCTTTGTCTCCACTGTCATGATCACCGTTGTACCTGTGTTCTTCTTTGATATCAGAGGAGAATGGGGTACCAAATTTGGTTTGGGATGAGGAGGAGGTGTTTAACATGCCGACGATAATCGCCGATATGGCGGAGGGGTTGATTCTAACACCACCGGGAATGAAGAGGGAATTTGATTGGGAGGATAATGAGAACACAATTGAGTTGTCATTATGGAGTTACGAGTGAAGATTGTCTAGTTTGAAGAATTATTCAACGACGTTAAAATGTTGATGTATGAGAGGAAAACTAAAGATGTTTTTATTAGAAATTAATATATAAATAACTTTTTTTTTTGGTTCTCTATTATGGTTGGAAAATTGAACAATAATCATATATAATATAACCCGATTCATTTTGTATGAAAACAATAATATATTGAATAAACAGAACTCTTTTAATCTCTCCATATAAACATAAATTTTAATACGTACATTTTTTTTTTTTGTCAAAAGTTCACTAAACAAATTTAACATTTGATAAGGAATACACTCACTTCACTTGAATAAGATATGGAATAAAAACGGTTTGTTCCTATAGGGAAAACTCATTTAAAATATAAATAATAGAGAATAAATGGAATCTTTTTTATCTCCTTATTCTCCACAAATATTAATGTTGATGTGTGTATGTCACCTTAATTTTGTCAAATTATCTCAAATAAATCTTTAATTAACTCTGGTTGAAAGTCATTATAAACTAGATGGGTAAGAATTTAATCTTATCACATCATTTAAAGTGATTGTGGTAAAGTTGCTAAATATCATTTTAAGTTTGAGATGACACAATTACAAATTTTCAGATAATTAAATGTCATTTATCATAATATCATGATCATGAAGACTTCTAGCTCTAATATATGTTTGATAATTTAAAACACTTTAATTTTGTCCTTACATTTATAACATTTCTCGAAAATATATTCCGCATTTTTAAATAGTAGATGTTTAATGACCTTGTAGACACATTTATAAACAAATTTTTATTTGTTGAAGAAAAATATCAATTTATATAAGAAAATTATATTAATTAAAACCCTAAACTAATTAATAATTATATCTTTTAAATTTTGAATTTTTAAGTGTATCAATATTTCCACCCCTTTTAGCTTTTGTTTTGTTTCTAACCTAAACTCATTTGGGCTCTTAACTTTTGTTTGAAAAATATTATGTCAAACTTATAATTGTCTTTAAGAATCATTAATATGCATCAATTCTGATATATCGACGAATAATCTAAATTGATACCATTATAAAAGTTTAGGAATTTAATTGATATAATTATAAATTTTACCCGACGTTTTTTCAAACAGAACATAATTTATGGTATAAATTGATACATTTAAAAAGTTTATGGTTTAAATTGCTATAACTTTAAAAGAATTTCTTAATTGTCTATGAGGACAGAAATTGTTAGATAATTGAGTTTTGCTGCCTTAAGTCAGATAAAATTTCTCCGTGAGTCACCAAATATTCGACCTCTAAATTTTGGGCCACTCATCCAACAATAATTATGTTGGTGTGGTCGGTATTTTTTGTTATACCCACATTCATATTCCCCACTTTCTCTAGCAAGACGACACGTCGGTATCTTTTTCTGTAACGCCAACAAACAAGTTAAGTCACACTCAACGATGTGTCGTCTTCGGCTGATAATAAACGTGCGCCTGCATTTTTTTTTTCTTTTCCCTCCAATCCATGGAGCCATCTTTGGTCCCCCCCCCCCCCCCCCCCCCCAAAAAAAAAAAAAAAAAAAAAAATCCGATTATTTGCCACTTATTTTTCACGTGACCTTGTTTTTATTGGTATGTCCATTGCTTACTTTCTCTTTTCTTTGTTCTCTTATTTGTTTTAATTTAAAGATAAATTTGAAATTTTGAGAAAAAAATATGGTTAAAAATGACTTATCAAAAAGAATCTCATATTAGAAGTTTCAAAACGTTTAACGTTACATCTTGATCAAAACGTTATAGATTTAACATGCTGACCCTTACAAGCGGTTTGGTTTTATGACGAACATTACAAACGATTTGATTTTATGATAAACGTTAGAGATGGTTTGATTTTATGACAAATGTTACTGATCTAAAAATTAGATTGAAATGTATTGATTTTTTTCTATGTAAGATTAGTGTTCAACATTTGCATACATAACTCTTTTTCTCTCTATTTTCTATATCTCTTTGATTCTTTTTGAGCAAAGTTTTTAGGTTAAATTATATAAAATACCCTTTTAATTTTGTTTTTGTGTCAAAATATATATCTTTAAACTTTTGAAAGTCTAAAAAATACACTTAAGAAAAAGTTTAAAAATACCCTTATTGTTAGTATATGAATTTACAAAAAAATAAAGTTTAAAAAAATACTCTTTTTTTCTCCTCTCTCTCCTTCAATACACTCTTACTCTTTTTTTTTTTTTGGTTGAAATTTTAGAATTATTTTTTCAACAAGTTATTAACGGTTTTTATTCATATGGTAACCGTAAGAGTATTTTTAATTTTTTTAAAGTTTAAGGGTATTTTTTATATTTTTGAAAGTTCATGGGTATTTTTGAAACAAACACTAATTATTTTTGTTCAAAACTAATGGTAATAGTATTTGTGAACTTATTTTTAAAGTTTAAGGGTATTTTTGAAACTTTTTTAAAGTTCAAGGATGTTTTTGACACAAAGTATAAAGTTCAAAGACATTTTTTATAGTTTAGCCAAGTTTTTATTGATTCTAACACTGTTCTGACGAGTGCTCGTCTGTCTAGAGTGTTGTATTTATCTTGGCGAGCAACAGACATGAGACGGTTAACACCGAAATTCTACCGCAATTGCTTTCAAGGTAGTGGTCCGTAAAAAAATAAAATCCAATACTAAAGTTAGAGAGAAAATAACTATATAGAACAAATAAATAGTTAGAACTTAAAGTTTAAGTTCTAGTTATCCCTAATAACGTATTTATCGAAAGAATGACTTAGAGTTTACTTTTTTTTTTTTTTATCTTGTACAAATTAAGATTAGATATAATTTGCCCAACAATTACTTTGGCACTAGACTTAACTTCAGCCTATGTCCACTATCATATTTTTATACCTCTTTTCTTAGCTTTCGACCTATTTCGTCAAGTCCAATTTCATTTCACAACATTTAGTTCTTTTCTTGTCTCTCTTAACGAAATATTCATGGAACAATATCAATCGATAGGTTTTTTTTTTTCGAAAATATAATAATCGATGTTTTCCATTTTGAGTCTAAGGTCTTCAATGATGCTTTTGTAAACGTCCATGGTCCATGATGTTTTTCTAAATGAGCTCTTTCATCTCTATGTTTGACTTTATTTTTTTAATTAAAGATTTGATATTTATTTTATTTTAAAGATTCTAAAGGTAGAGGCTTGGTTTGATAGTAAATCATTTTCTTGTCTTAGTGTGTCTCTATCTATATATATATATCAAACTTGTCCAACTAGTCTAATAATCTTTTAGATTAATTGTTGATTTTGTTGTATCGATCCAAGTCTCATGTGCTTTCTCAAATAAAGGTTTTGGTCTTCAAAGAGTTTTGAGTCGCTTTAGAGAGTCTTATGATCTTCTAGTGTTCTTATGAATTTTCTTTATGAACTTTTCAACATAGAAATGAAGGATAGCTTTTCGATTCATAAATTTTTTTCCCAAATTTTGAAGTTTTATTGTGTGGGTTTAGACTAATCTGTCGATTTGGATTTTATTCGTTTTTGGCATAACCCTTTGAGCCCTTAACCAAATTATAATCGAATAAATGTTTTGATGAGCTCAAATACTATATGATTAGTTTGACCAAGTTAGACATATTTAATCAAATGACCATGATGAAAACATGTGACGTTATTCGAGAAATGTCATTTATAGTTTTTCCAATTTGATTTGGGACACATTTTTATTTACAAATGGTCTCTAATTTAATAACATGTAAATTTATCATTAATTTAAAATTAATGACATGACAATTTATGAATGATTCAACATCCATCAACCCCATCAAGGATCATATTTTAAAAATATCTAGATTTTATAAATATTATAAAAACATACATATCTACCCACTCACAGGAAAAATTCAAAAAATAATAACAATAATAATAAATATCTACCCACTCACTCGAAGAAAGAAAAGAAAAAAAAAAGGATAAGAAAGAAAGGCACAGAATGAATGAAAAGGACAACGGCAGGAATGGACGGAACCATTATAACATTTTCACCGTTATTTTCAAAATTCGTAAAATATTTAATTCTTTTTTTTTCTTACCATCCTTTTCGAATTTCTAACTTTTTTTTTTTTTTTTTTTTTTTTTTTTTTTTTTTTTTTTTTTTTTTTTTAACACAAGTTCAAATCGACTCTAGCGTAGAACAAGTCACCATGTGCAATAAAAATAAGTTTTACCTAAGCATCATGTATAAGAGTGAGTACAAAAAATCTAACGTAACTAAATTAGATGATATGTACCATAATTTACGAAACAGATGATGCAAATAATTCAAAATTTTATTTTCACGAGAAAAAAATAAACCTATAGAGCTAATTTTCCATTTTGAAAAATCATCTTTTCTTTTTTTTCGATTTTGAAAAAATTTCAAAAAGCTTATTTTTATTTAAACTCTTTCGATAAAAGCTATTTAAAATATATTTCAAAATCTATTTTGAGTGGTTGCCAGACACTCTAATTTTTTCTAAAATGACTTATTTTTTAAATCAAACACTTGAAAATGTAGTCCAAATACACCTTTAGATTTTGTATTTAATTTAAATTAACACTTTGATCAGTTTAGATTTTATATATAACCATGCATCATGTTTACTTGAATTTTAGATTTAAATTAGTTACTCTATAATTACAGCTTTCAGGCAAGAATTTATGATTTTGGGTTTTTTTTAGTCATTTAGTAAATTAATCTAATATTAAATTATTATAATTTTCTATTTTTCCTAGAGCAAATATGTTTTGCCAATTTTCAAAACGAACCATTAGATTTTGTTATTAATCAAGCTAACCCTCGTTTAACTTAGTGGTGCTTTCCCTTTTGGGCTCATATTTTTGGGCCGACCTGAATAAGTTATAATCATTGGGCTTGGGCCAGTCCAAATCTCTTTAAATGTACCAAACCAATAAAGTTCATTTAGATGCTTAGTATAATCTAGTATGTTGGGGAAATTGGTGTATATAGCAACAACTTGGGTTTCAATTAGAAAAATGGCAAAAGGTCTCTCTTACATGCTATGCTTTTTTCGTATTACCAGTTTGCCTCCGGTAGTTTATGGAAAGTAACTAATTTACATCTATACATATAGTATAATTGTAATATGAAGTGATGTGGGTTTATTCATAATTTTTCGTAGTTTTTAATTAAAATAAAATATTGTATCTGTAATAAACAAAAAAATTGACAATAAATTAAATTGGAGATTCTTCCTACTTCAAAGCATTTTAGAAATTTTAGAGGTTATATTTATGATTTTGAAATGTATGATCCAAAAGGAAATTATTTATGAAATCTTGAAGATTAAATAGATTTATTTCATAACAATAAGTCGATAAAAAGAGCAAATAAAAAATAAAAAAATAAAAAAAATTGGGGCTCGACATTGAATCTACATCCCATAGTTATTATGAAACAACTGCATTATTGTGGCAACTTTACTTAATAACATTTTTAAAGAAAAGGAGAAGGATTAGAAAAGGTGGTTTAATTAATTCGTTAACAATATTGCCCTTGCCCTAGACAAAAAATTAGAGAAAACAACCCTAGAAGAAGATTCTACCATGTTTAGTTTTCACATAAGAATTTAATTGTAACATCCGTAAATTTTATTGAAGCAAAGAACTAAAACTTATAAAGTTGTAGAAAAATTGGGAAAGTTTCATACACAGTTGATGAGCAGAAGAACTAGTGTAAACCACTACTACCATAGCCAAATTCAACAGTTGTCTTATGGTTGTATGAAATCCCACAAGGCTAAACAACACCAAAAATACCACTAAATTTCAATAATCAAAGATATTGATATCAAGGGGAGAGCGAGAGAAAGAGGCCTATGCCACAACAGCCATAAAAAGCACTAAAACTAGAGAGTGAAAGAGACTAAAAAGAGGGGTTGGTGTGAAAAGCACCAACTTAGAGACTAAATCATTAGAAATTATTCAACTAACACCGCTATAATAAATTTAAGAAGCTGTTTAGGGAGACTGGAATATAATCGTGATTACTAAAAATCAGAAGAGTGTCGAAATGAGTGAGGAATCGATGATGGAACAGAAATGAGATCGTGAAACATGAAAACAATGAAAAAGAGGGTTGAGTTGAAAACTGTGAAAATGACTAAAAAATATTCAATCCAAACATAGATCTAGAATTACATCGGTTGAATATATGAGATAGATATCTAGATATATTGTGTTGGTTCAAAATAAATGTATGAAAAATTTAGACATGTTGAAATAAACATGATTTTAACATGCTTGAGACATCAAATCTATTTTAGATGTCCTTATGAGATATGAGAGTATCAAGATTATTCTCATATTGAGAGAATCTTTTAATGACGTTTTTACTCTTAGTTTTTCTTCAATATATTGTCTTGATGCTTAAAAGTAGTTTTGAAAATTCTAATCAAGACTTAAAAAATTCACCTAAAGTATTTTTAGATGAAGTATCTAATTTAGTTTTTTTTTTTTTTTTTAAAAAAATAAAATAAAAATGCTTTAGAAATTAGCTGTTTGCTTTACCAAAGGCATCGAAAATTAAACTCACCCAGAGAAATAGTGGAAGAGTGATGATTAAGCTTTATTTGGTGCTTAAATCATCTTGTACTTAGCAATTATGACCCTAAATGACTTTCTCCATTCACAACAATTAATTATTCATTCCCTTCTTAATCCAAAATTGCCACTTCCATTTTTCTTACTATTACTGCTCTAATTTAGCCTTTTTTTTTTTTTTTTTTTTTTTTTTTTTTTTTTTTGTGAAGGGTATATATATATTTGCAACAATAAAATTCCAACTTTTTTTTTTTTTTCTGTATATAAAAAGTGACATATGTCTTATATTCTTGAAATAGAAAAAAGGAAAACCAAGTTCTAGATGTGATGTGGAGTAGGGATTTTGTGGGAGCAATGGATTTGTGATATTTTTAGAAAAAGTTTCATCTTTCTATATGATTTTGTCTTAGAAGATTTGAATAATAATATTAAAGTCAACCTTGCATCCAACACAACCCTTGGCTTATTTGGGAAGTTGGATCATGATACTTCTAGGATTAAAATAACACATACAAAGAAATCACATATATATGCTCTAAAATTAAATTACAAATTTAATTTGTAAACTTTTAGGTGTGTGTTTATTTAATCCCTAAATTTTTTAATATCATAAATTTCGTCCCTAAGTTTCAAAGTTTGGTAATAATTTAATATGATATCGAAATAAGAGGTTATGGATTCAAATTCTTATCGTTGATGGCAAAATCTGGACACTAGTGTGGTGCTTGCTACAAACACTCCGATACTTAAGTTAAATCTTAGCACAAAGGTTAGAGCAAATAGTTTAGGGTAGGAATTGAACTTACTTTATGCTGGGCTGCCATTGTCTATATATGATGAAATCTGTCAGGGATCTCCCTCATCCTTTCAAAGTTAGGATTTTCTTTCTTTTGAATTTCCTTTACCCTTTTGGAAATATGACACTCGTGGGCTGGATTGGGCTACTAGGAAGGTTCTAAATTAAAGGACTACTGCCGCCGAGGCAGGACAATTGAGCTTTTGCCCAATTGCTCTTCCAACTCTCCAATGGAACTCATCCTGGACCATTTCCTATCAATTTTAGGTCCGTTTAGAATAAGGTTAACTCTCCTAATTTTACTTTTTAACTTAATCTTTTTGTTGGTCCAAAATTATCAGTGACACCTATAATATCACTTCATTCCATAGTTTTGACAAATTGAGGTGTTATATATAATTTGATGGCGTTATAAAAATATTCGTATAATTTAGTTACATTTTTTATTTACCCACAAACCATTTTGAAAGTCAAAGATAACGAAAAGATGGAATAATTACAAAATCACTATTTTTTTCCTTTAGTAATTTATGTTTTCCTAAATTTTATTGACATGGTATTGAATTATATGAGTTGAATAAGCAATAAAGATTATGTACTTGTGTTAGTTAAACTTTATTTTTTGGGGTGATTTTTGAGTTGTATGATATTTGTGTGACTATTCTTATAGTAATAACTACTATTTGATTTTGCTATTTGAAAAGGATTTAGGTGTTTGCCATAAAAAATTCAAACAAACACTAACAATATACGAAACAAAATACTTATAAATAGTTGCAAATATCCGTTGTAGATCTGCATTAAGAAAGACAAAGTGGAGAAGACATATTAAGACTAATCTCACATTAAACAATGGCTTCAAAACCAAATAATTTTGAGATGGAACTTCATGTTTCTTTAATAAAAAGAGACTTAGCTCTCATATTAAATGAGTCAATAATTTATTTTAAAAAAAATGAAAGTTGATAAAATTATTAATAACAACTTAAAAAATTTAGGGGTAAATTTGTAATTTTGTAAAAATAATTATAATAAACCAAATAGCAAAACTAAAATTTATTAAAATAATTAAAGAGATGCATGAGTTTGGGAACCATAAAGAGGAAGGTGAGGGGTCTGTGTTACGTTTCTTCTGCAGACATTCCATTATTGTTCACTCACAAACTTCATAGCTCTTGAGAGTATGAGTGTGACATGTCAACAAATTTAATGTTTATTTTTGGCCAAAAGAAAATTCTATAAAGATAGGGAGAAAAAATAGTGCAAAGATAGACTATAGAATAAAAAATGAATCCATAAAAATAAGACTATTTTAGTCTCTATATTATTTTAATGTTTGTCCAATTTTAGTCATACTTTCAATAAATCTTAAATATAGTGTTATTGATTTTAATTTTTTTTTTGTTATGTATTAACATTTTTACAATAAATTTTAAAAACATATATATATTTTTTTTTGCATGAAAATTATATTATTATTATTCAATTAATTTCATTTATTAAAAGTAAACATACTTCAAATGTGGAGACTAAAATGATATTTTCACTTAAAAATAAATAAAAATAACTTTTCTTTAGAGGAGTACTATTTTCTCTAAAAATTATTCCTAGGTTTGGTGTCCAATCCATAAGTTAGGAATGGTTTCTTTTACTATATACGAACAATAAAAATGTAGCTTCTCGAAAAAAAAATGTATGGTACAAGATGTAGCTAATATTATTAAAATATTTTCCTAAATATATTTATAAATAATAAAAAGAAAAAAAACAAAGAAGTTGTTAGCACACAAACTTCATTTTTCAGAAATAGAAATTAAGAAAAATAGTGGTTAGGGAAGCTTAGTTTCACACCAATGAAATGAGCTCTTATACTAACTCTCTAATTTGTCTTATTTTGATCACACAAATAAGTACTTATGTGGAGTTTATTTTCCGATTCGATTTTAGATTTAGGGTATATTTGGTTTAATTTTTTAAATGTTTAATTTTAAAAATAAGTTATTTTAGAAAAAATTAAAATGTTTGGCAATCACTCCAAATAGCTTTTGAAAAACTTTCAAAGTATGTTTTAAACAATTTTTTTATCAAAAGAGTTTAAATAATAATAAATTTTTAGAAAAATATTTTTTTCTCTAGTCAATCCAAACGGACTCTTAGTTTTCATTAACCTCGATGATTTAGACTCAATTTCAATTGAGTTTCTATAGATTTTAAAATTTATAATTTGGTTCATTATAATTAGCAAACATGACCAAAATGAATTCGTCTAATTAACACATGCTCAATAAAAAAAAAATGAGATGGGATGACCTATAAAATAAAAATAATAATAATAAATAAATAAAATTGTACAATAAAGTGGTGCTTGGCCACACCAACTTCAATGCTTAAGTCACAAAATGTAGTTAAGAGAGTGGAACAAGTTTAGGGTTTGAAAATGTGAGTTTGGACATAACTCCATTGGATTTATTATTATTTTGAAAAGAAAACTACGGGAGATCTTCATTGACAAGGGAAAGTAGCAAAGAAGAGGCGGATAGAGGAAAATAGTCAAATTTAGTGAAATACAAGATCAAGTAAAATTATTACTAAATAGTTTAAATGTAGTAGACCAAGATGCAGCATGAGTGATGACGTCGTCCTATAATAACAAAGCATGATCTTTATCAACACCTTTGAAGATACAGTTGTTTCGCTTGAGCCAGATAAACCGCAACAATATGCTCTAAAGTAATGATCTTTGCTTTATTCAAGAGTTGACTAAGAATTTCCAGTTTACACTTTATATTTGACCGAAAGATGCTAAACCAGATCCTTAAGGCCTTCTTGGGTATAGGGGCTTGCTCGAGGCACGCCCAAGAAAAGTTTAAGCCACCTTGGCCTTCTCAACCCTTGCTAATGTTTCCATGTGGGCTTTTAGCTCTTGGCATATAGCCTCTAGGGCCTCAAATAGGGTCAATTGCACTCGAGTGCTAGTCAACTTTGGATCTCCACTTTTGGTCATTTTTAACTTTTTCCCCTTGGTTTTCAGCTTAGTCGTCCTAATCGTATTCCGTTACGTCCTAATTTTATCTATAAACTATTTTTCAATCACTTAATAAAATAATTCATCATTATTTTTTTTTTCTTTTTTCTTCAACCCTAGATTCTTATATAATCGAATTAAGATCACTCATATTAATCGAATTAAGATCACTCATATTAATAGTAATTATAGTAATACCAAATTGAAACTAAATCCAACCTATAAAAGCATAAATTATTAGAAAGAGAGTGGAAAAAGAAGTAAGTAAAATGTCATGAATTATTATCCAATTTAAAATCCCAATGGCCATAAAAAAATAAGATAAAATAGGAACCACACACATGCTTAGAAATAAAAAAGTGTGTGTTGGACTAAAATCCTCACTATATTCAACTGACTTAACCTCCCAACTTCCCTTCCTCTGTGCTTTTGCTTTTGCTTTTTTCTTCACCAAACGACTTCTCTCCTTTTCAATGGAAAACCGCAGCCAAAGTTGAACCATCTCTCAAATCAAACCTCAAACATCCCTCCTTTTTTCGGCCATGGCAGCGGTTCGAGTTCAAATTTCACAACAACAACAAAAAAAAATTAAAAAAAAAAAAAAAAAACCCTACTTGAATCCATTGTTGGAGAAGAATTCAAGGAATAAAAAAGTATAATTCAAGAAACTTTATATAAAGGGTACCATATAACAGCACCTCCCTTTATATATATATGGAAATAAAATATCTATAATTTTATACATAATGTCATATATATATGTGTTGTTATATAGTTCCATATAGTGACGTATATATTTTATGGTAGCTTAGGGAAAATTCCAAAGATTTTGGTCAGCGCCGTCGTCAGCGCCGTCGTCTCCGCTATTGAAACGAGGAGGGCTAAGAAGCATTCCTTCCGCCATGTTCATTAAAACATTAGGCATATCAAAGATCAAGTCCTCATCCATGAACTGATTTCCCAATCCATCTTGACCATACCTTCCTCCATACACGACGTCGCCCAAATTAGTTCCACGACGAGAACCGTTATTATTCCGAGCCTCCATGGCCGCTGCAGCCGCTCCAAGAGCAGCGGCAGCCGATGCAGCCGCCGCCTGAATATCAGATGGTGACCTAGACGCGGGGACGGGGAGAGAGGAGGCAGAATTAGGAAAATTAAGCTCGGCGTCTTGACCCTTGAGGGCAAGGGCGGCAACGTCGTAAGCAACAGCAGCCATTTCGGCGGTCGGGAAAGTTCCCAACCAAATACGGTTGGGCTTCCTTGGCTCGCGAATTTCGGAAACCCATTTGCCGGTGTTGCGGCGGCGAACGCCTCGGTAGACGGGGTGGCGACCGGAAGAAGAAGACATGAAGGGGATTGAAGATGGTGGTGGAGGGAAGGGAAGCCATTTATGGAGGAGGAAAAATGGGGAAAGGGAGGAAGAAGAGAGTGCAGACCAGTTGGAGATGAACGGAGTTCTGAAGAGGGTTTGGGTGGAAGGCACAGGCAAAGCCAGCTTGGAGATTTTGGGGACGAAAGGGAGAAGAAAAAGGATTTTAAAAGAGGATTATTATTATTATTATTATTATTATTATTATTTATTATTATTATTATTATTATTAAGATATGGATATATATGATATATGGACTTTGAGTTGACAAAGTGATTTTGGGGACTTAATCTAAATTATAATATGTGTGGTGAAGACTTTCACAAACCCAATTGGTTCAAACATTGTGGGAAATTACGTTATATTGTGGCTTTCAACATGAATGTTTTTATTATTATTATTATTATTATTATTATTTATGTGTGAGTGTCCGGGCTAGTTTAAGCGCACCTCGACTAATCTCACGGGACAACCCACCTGACCCTACAACATTTGGGTGTCAAGGAAACTCATATGATGTTAAATCCTAGGTGGATGTCTCTTGGCCATTGGTTTTTTAAAGTACATACATAGAGAGAAAACCCTAATTTTCTAGTTATATATACCTTTAGACCGCTCTAATTTTGAATTTCCTGCACTAATAGAGAGAGAGAAAATTCTAACATGTGTTTGAGTTGGTTATAATAGTCCGTAATTATTATAATCTATGAGTTATAATAATCTATAGGTTACAATAGTATGTGTTTAAAGTGCAGACTATTTCAGTATGGATAGAAAACAATAAGTACTGTAACAAAAATAGAAAGAAAGAACGAGGAGAGAAATAGTAAATAACAAAATTATAAACACGGTAACAAAAAAAGGATTTGAAATAATAATATTATAATTAATTGTAAGTACCAACTATAATAATTGGAGTCCTAAATATAGTGTGGGTTATATATTTCTCGTAGAGGTTTTTTTTTTTGTGTGTTCTTGTTGATATGGACTTTATACCGATAAAGACTAGGTTTTTCTTGGACCAAACAAAAGCAGATCTAGATAATATAATTTGGTGAGACAAATTTTGATAATTTTTTTAGGAACCCACACATCATCTTGCATTATATCAACTAATAGTTAACTTTACTTGAAGAAACTTTTAGAATTTAAACTACTAATTTCGAGAACTTCAAGAATAGTTAAACATAAATTCTAACTTCAATTTTGATGACTAAACATGTTACATATTTAAGTTAGTTACTCTAATATATGTTAGAATTTCTTTATATATATAAAAATAATGAAAATTGTAAATTAGAAGTTAGGTAAGACCTAATTGAAACTTGAGAGACTAAACTTATAATGTAACATTTATATAAATATAATTAAACTAGGATTTGAATGTTCGACTATCCATTTATAAGCAATCTACAATAATGGCCCCTTCAAATCAACAAAGAAAATAAAAAATTTGGGGGAGGGGAGATTTGGCTTGTGGATAAAGATATATATGAAGCTCTTTATTCTTTTTTAAAAAAGGAATAATAACTTCATTCATATGTATATGTCATTTTGTTTTTTATTTCTTATTTTTGAAAATTAAATCTGCAATCATTACTTCTATGCATAGTTATATTATTTTCTTACATACTTCTTAAATAAGTTTTCAAAAACAAAACTACGAGTAATTTTTTTTTTTTTTTTAAAAAAAAACTTGATTTGTTTTTCGAATTTTTCTTAGAATTCATACATATTGTGTGTTTGAAAAAATGTGAAAAACTTACCAACAAATTGTAGAAACAAGCATAATTTTCAATTAAAAAAGAAGTTTTAGATTTTGAATTTATATCTCTTTAATCCAATATTTAATCTAATTAAAGAATTGAAATTAAAATGAAATTTACATTAAATATAATGATAACTATCTCTTGAGGAAGTCTTTGGAAAATCATGAAATAGTATTAATATCATTTGGGGTGACAAAGGTAGGTCTCAATAAAGTAAAAAGTGGGGGCTTAAATTGATATATCATTTAATAGGTTTAATCAATTAGTCACATTATTAAGTAATTTGCATAAGAATTAATGTATCTTCAAATTTAGGAAAATGATTGATTTTAAACAAACCAGATGTAGAGATTAAACATTAAATCAGAGAAAATTTAATCATATAAAATATTTCATTAAATATCATGACATCAGGCTTGGCAGTTGGCATATAATTATGAAACAGTCTAACAATATGATTAATTAATAAAAAAAATTAAGCACATAGTTAGCCAATTTTTTAATACTATCCGTTCTAATTAAAGTATATATCCTGGATCAAACTTAAAATTTTCAAAAGTTTGAATTCTACTTTATTTTTTTTTAATTTTTAAAAAAAGTATACTTTATTAATATGCATGGTTATAATTTATAATGAACTTCAATATGGTGTAGATCACAAAGTAGCTAATTTATACAAAATATATATATTTTTTTATATATATATAATAGAAATTGTGACATTGCATCCATTTGTTGTTGAACTCAAAGAAAAAATATATTATTTTCTTTGATCAGCTACTTTTTATGCCTTTTATACAATAAATATAACAATTTCCAATTTTCAACTAAATTAAAAAACGAATGAAATAAATTGGTTTTTTTTTTCCTCTTTTATTGAGGAGAAACAAACTATATAATTTTTTTACTCATTTACCTTTTATCTTTTATATTTAGTTAGTATATATAAGGAAAATGGATTGATCAATTACACTAATTGAAAAGAAGTAGAAAAAACAATAAAGAATTTAAAATAAGACACTTCAAAGTTTTTCTTTTAATGAAATTGTTAGAACTTAAAATTTTAAACGTTAAATACAATACTAGTCCCAAAATTTTGATGTTTATGTTTATTTGGTCTCAAAACTTTTAAAATTATAAATATAGTCCCTAAATTTTTTTAATTTCTTAAAATTCATGAATCTACCTATTAGACTCGAAATTGGAAGTCTAAGATATTACTCCAACATTAGACAAAAAAAAAAAAAAAATTATATATAATAGATCAATTAATTTTTATAACATGACATGTGAGACACAAAATTGGAAGCTTAGGGATCTTTTAGACAATTTTAAAAATTTAGAAACTAATTATAATTAAAATGCAAAAGAATTGATTTATATGTCCTAATTTTTATTTAATGTTTAATAGCACAACTATAATTTTGGAATAGCTTAATTAGCTTGCATGTGAAGTAAAAATCAACAGTAGATTAATGAGAGACTAATCACCTAATTAAAGTAGTGTGGTTTCTAACTTCACCATCATTGTGCTTCATTGAATATTTTAGTGTATACAAGTTGAGAATATTTTAGTATTATATATTATATGTACCTTTCAATGAATAAAAAAAAATTAAATGATTTTTTCAATTACTAAAATATAGTTGGTTATATATATATTAGTTTTAATGTTTGGATATTTTTTCAATTTGGTCCCTCCTGTTTAAATGTTTTTGAATTTATTAACTAGTCTCGTATATTTGAACAATTTTTAATTTTATACCTTCGTTGTTAGAAAATATTAATGAATGGCTAATGATAAATGAACCTGATATGATATTTAGTGATTTATTAAAAATTTGGATGAATTATATCTGCAAAAAAAATGAATTTTTTTGGGATGAATTTGAAAAAATTTCTTGCTTTGATAACCAAATTTCTTCTCAAAGTTTCTCTCTAATTGTATCTCTATCACATGTGAAGTTTAATATTCCTCAATACGGTGAAGGTATAATTAAAAGAAATATATATGCTAAAACATTGATAATCAATTGGTTTTTTTTTTTTTTTTAGTTTTTAAAAAATGAATCTGACAACCAATTGAGTTTTATGTTTTTTTAATTTTAAAAACGTTTTTCTTTTTTTTTAAAATTTGTTAACCTTACCTTTTATTTTACTATTGTTAAAATTTGTTCTGGACAATTACAAAACATTTTTCTACTTTTTTATATGAAATTGAATGCTAATATCGAAAATATTTTATTGTTTTACACTTCACCGTCACATCAATTATATTTTATTTTAATTTTCAATTTTCAATTGAATTACTGTGAATAAGTCTATAAATATGTGAATTTTTTTTATCAATTTAAAAGCATACAAAAACATAAAGAGTTGGTCTCCTAATTCTTGTCTTTCAATTTTTTTCTCCTTTATATACAATTACTCACACATTATAGTGTTCGTTGAGTGTTGTGGTTGATGGGTTCCTGTTTTATCTTGAGAGACAGTTTATTTTTTACACTTAGAGCACCATAAGGAAAGCAAATAACGTAGATTTTTTGGATTCAAATTAATTGTTTTCATCGTTTCCATATTCTCCTATAATTTTCTCTTATAAAAATGATTTTCATGTATTTTAACGATGTTTATTCTTGTTTGATTTTCCTTCATTTTTTTTTATTAACCATTACATTTAAAATATTGATATTGTTTTATCAAATATGAATTTTTACTAAAAAAAAATAATGCAAAAACAGAAAGCAAAAACACAATTTTTTTTTAACAAAATACGAGAGAAGGAGGATCAACAGATGCACCCAGATATCTCAACTAGGTTGACATGATTTTAGTTAACACAATTAGTTAACACGATTTTAGTTTTTCAATTAAAAAAATCAGAAAACTAAAAACAATTATCAAAGATGTTTTTAGTTCTTTGTTTTTAAAAAACAGAAAACAGAAAACAATTACCAAATTACATGTATGGTTTTTGTTTTTTTTTAGAAAAAAAACTAAAAATAAAAAACAAATTTTCAAAAACGAAAAATTAAAAACAAAATAGTTATTAATCAGGACCTAGAATATTAGATTTCAAATTGAAAAAACCCGATGGGAGAAAAAATACATTTAGCAAAAAGAATTATTCTAACAAATCCTTAATTTAGAGTTATAACTTTCATATTTAAAAGATGGGTCTAGTGGAAATATTTTAATAAATTATATAGCTTAATCTGCTTTTGTTATACGTGTTAAATGATTTATTTTATTATGTATTTTTTATGTAACTGTTATTATTTTCTTTTTCTTGTGTGTTAGCTTTAGGCTAATCTTCACCGTACACGTGTTAGGGTTTCTCATGACCCTAACTATTTAAATGCTTTTTGTCATCTCTTTCATAAGAATACACAGAATTTCAACTGTTAGCTTTACTCTCCTTCTGCATTTTTACCTTTCTCTTCATATGGTATCAGAGCGTTGGTATAACTCTCTCTCTTTTCAATGGCTCACGATCCTTCTCCTTCATCTTCGGGATCCGGTCCTGGTTTGTCCTCTAGCTTGACTAGTCAACCTCTCAATCCTCAAATTTCGATTCCCCATACCCAAACTATGGTAAGTCCTTTGATTACTCCTTAAAATACGCCAAGAGTCACTCCTACATTTAGGCCATCAAATCTCACCAGCTCCCTTCCCCAACCTATTGCTTACCCACCCACACCACCAGTCTTCAATACTTCTCGCCCACAGTTTGGGGTGTATCAGCCTCCACTCTCCCCTTTTACTCCTCATCACTTCTCCCAATCAACTCATTTTCCAGTTATCTCCCAAGCCATACCCAATGTTGCCCCATCTCTATCGGTGAAGTTAAACGACTCCAACTATCTTTTGTGGAAAAATCAACTTCTCTATGTTGTTGGAGCACACGGATTACATGGATACCTCAATGGTTCGATTGTGTGCCCCCCACAGTTCTTGGATAACATACATCATCAAATTAACTCGGAGTTTCTTGTTTGGCAACAAATTAATAGCACGATAATGTCCTGGATTTATTCATCTCTTACGGACGAAAAGATGGGTGAGATCGTTTCTCTTTCTACTGCTGCTGAGGTTTGGGAGTCTTTTAGTAAATCTTATTGTTCTTCTTCTTCAACTAGAGTTTTGAGTCTTAAGTCTCAAATTCAGAGAATTAAGAAGGATGTCATGTCTGTATCCCAATATTTAGGAAAAATTAAAGAAGTGGCAGATAAATTAGCAGCTATTGGAGAACCTATTTCTTTGAAGGATCATGTTTCTTATATTTTGGAGGGTCTTGGCCCTGAATATAATGCTTTTGTGACTTCTATTCAGCATCGCACAGAACTTCCGGCTATTGAGGATGTTCGAACCCTTCTTCTTAGTTATGACTATCGGCTGGAAAGACAAAACACTGTTGATCAACTACATAACGTTCAAGCGAATCTTGCTAATATGCAATTTAGCACCTCCATGGCAGCCAAACGATCAAACAATCACCCACAACAATCATTTCCCACCCGCAGTCAGCAAATCAATACTACTGGAGTTCTTCCCAATCCTAATACGTCCACCAATCGGTGGCCATCCCGTTCCAATAAACATAAAATCCAATGCCAGATTTGCAGGAAGTTTGGCCACTCAGCTTTGACGTGTTATCGTCTGAGAAACCTTAACCATACACCTCAAACTGGTCCTTCCCCTCGTGCCTTTTTTACCTAATCTTCATCTCCACTTCCGACTAACGTAGTATCCTCTCCAGATCTGTCTATCCTGCCACATACCTCTAATGTGCTCGCTGTTCCTGAAGATGCCTGGTTCATGGACTCCGGTGCTACGCACCATATATCCCCTGATCTAAACTCTTTGAGCAACCCCATTCCCTATAATGGTGGGGAACAGGTGACAGTTGGCAATGTTAAATCCCTTCCCATTTCTCATATTGGTTCCTTTAATCTTTGTTCTAATTCTAATATACCAATTCATTTATCCAAAGTTTTATATACTCCTTTAATTTCACAAAAACTCATTAGCATATCTCGATTATGCCATGATAACAAAGCGTTAATTCAAACTCAATTCAATACTTCCATTAAAACCTTGCAAACTGATTGGGGTGATGAATTTAGATCGCTTTCTTCCTTTTTAGCCACTCATGGAGTAATTCACCGTGTTTCTTGTCCTTATACGCCGCAACAGAATGGTAAGGTGGAAAGAAAGAACCGTCATGTCGTTGAGGTTGGTCTCTCTCTTAGCCCATTCGTCCATTCCTTTATCTTTTTGGTCGTTTGCCTTTCAAACTACTGTTTTCCTCATTAATTGCCTACCTACTCCGTTGTTAAATAATTTTTCTCCCTATTTCAAGCTCTATAACTCATATCCAAATTACAGCTTACTTCGTGTTTTTGGGTGTTCTTGCTTCCCTTTTCTCTGCCCCTATAATTCCCACAAACTTCTTTTTCGATTCCTCGGGTATAGTTCGAATCATAAAAGATATTTGTGTTTGGATTATACCTCCGGACGAATCTATGTTTCTAGACATGTAGTTTTTTATGAATCAAAATTCCCTTTTTCCGACAATTCCATAACCTGTCCGCAAACGTCCACCACCCACCTTGACTCTACTACCTTACCTACTTTTTCAATTCCTTTTTCCCATGATTTATCTCCCAATTTTTCCAATTACCAATTGTCACCTGCTACTCCATTATCTCACCCTTCACTTGTTTCACCTACCACTAGACCCATTTCTTCATCCAAACTGACACCCACATCTTTAACCACTAGCCCAAATCTTTCCCACAACCCATCACCAACCCTTGACACGTCTCCATCTCTACCACCTCAACATGCATTGTCACCTCACCAAACTTCTTCTACAACCCATTCTCTTTCTTTTACCGAGGTTCTCTCCTCTTCATCCTTATCTCCCTCAAATTTTATTTCATCTACCCCTTCTGCTTCCTCTTCCCATAACCCTACGCCATCTTCATCCTCAACTCACAGCATTAACTCCACTTCCCTTGCCTCCGCTTCTGTCCCTACCTCTGCTTTTCCACCTCGAACATCGAATAATCACCCGATGATAACTCGCTCAAAGCATGGCATACACAAACCAAAAATCTGGTCTGCCCGCTCCACGTCTATCCCTGACCTTCATCTCCATGAACCCAAAACCCTTTCTCAAGCCCTCTCTTGTACAACTTGGCAGCAACCCATGGAGGTTGAACTCAAGGCATTACAACAAAATCAAACTTGGGATCTTGTTCCTTTGCCTTTTGGATGATAACTCGCTCAAAGCATGGTTTTTTCGTTTGAAACTCACACCCACTGGAGAGATTGAGCGTCATAAAGCTCGACTTGTAGCCAAGGGCTTTAATCAAACATATGGGGTAGACTACTTTGATACCTTTAGTCCGGTTGTCAAGCCTGCCACGGTTCGTATTGTTCTTGCCATTGCTGTCTCTTTTAACTGGTCGTTACGTCAACTAGACGTCAACAATGCATTCTTGAATGTTGATTTAAATGAAGAGGTTTATATGGAACAACCACCCGGTTTTGTCGATAGTGCTCATCCCGATCATGTTTGTCGGCTCCAAAAAGCTATTTATGGACTAAAACAGAGTCCTCGGGCCTGGTTTATGAAGCTCAGTTCATGTTTAATTGAGTGGGGATTTGTCGCATCAAAATCAGATACTTCAATGTTTTATTTCCGCTCTAGATCTATTATTGTCATAATTTTAGTTTATGTTGATGATATCATTATTACAGGCAGCAACCCATCTTTGCTTGATGTTCTCATTTCCAGACTTCATTCTCAGTTTATGTTAAAGGATTTAGGCCCCTTGTCCTTTTTTTTGGGAATCCATGTGACAAGAACAGTTGATGGTCTCCATCTATCTCAGAGTAAGTATATTACTGACTTACTTCATCGCACCAAAATGTGGGATTCCAAGCCTATTCCCACGCCTATGGTTTCTGGTGGGACGTTATCTTTGTCTGATGGAGAAGCATTGCCCAATCCCACTGAATATAGAAGCATTGTCGGAGCCCTTCAGTACTGTACGATAACGCGCCCTGATCTTTCCTTTGCAGTGAACAAGGTATGCCAATTTCTTCATGCACCCACCACTGTTCACTGGCTGGCTGTCAAACGAATATTGCGTTATTTAAAAGGTTCTGTATATCATGGTTTATCTATGGTGCCATCACCTCTAACTCTCACATGCTACACTGATGCCGATTGGGCAAGCTGCCTCGATGATAGACGAAGCACAAGTGGCTATTGTACCTTTCTAGGTGCAAATCTTATCTCATGGTCTTCTTCCAAACAGAAAACTGTGTCTCGGTCTAGCACTGAATCCGAGTATCGTGGACTTGCTAACGCGGCTGCTGAAATCACATGGGTTGTATCTATTACTACTGAACTTGGTTTCCAACTTCAATCTATGCCTTTGCTGTTGTGTGATAATATCAGTGCCACCTACATCGCCGCGAATCCTGTCATGCACCAACGCACCAAACATATTGAAATTGACCAACATTTTGTTCGTGACAAAATTCTTAGTCAATCTCTCATCGTTCGCCATGTGTCCTCTGATGATCAGATTGCTGATATAATGACCAAAGGCCTTCCGACATCTCGCTTTCAAAACCTGCGGATCAAGCTCACCGTTCTTCTTTGCCCGATTCGCTTGCGGGGGGATGTTAAATGATTTATTTTATTATGTATTTTTTATGTAACTGTTATTATTTTCTTTTTCTTGTGTGTTAGCTTTAGGCTAATCTTCACCGTACACGTGTTAGGGTTTCTCATGACCCTAACTATTTAAATGCTTTTTGTCATCTCTTTCATAAGAATACACAGAATTTCAACTGTTAGCTTTGCTCTCCTTCTGCATTTTTACCTTTCTCTTCATAATACGAAAAAATGAAAAAGATTACTTTTGAGTTTAGGATATGATGAGGGTGCTATATGGATGTGTCAACCTAGTTGACATGTTTGAGCCGTATACTTACTAATTCTTTTTTTTTTTGTTCAAAAAAAGAAAAATAATATTATCAAATGAATAGCAAATTTTTTTGTTAGACAATAATATTATCAATGTGATAGGAAATTTGTGTTTTATTTATTATTATTATTATTTTGGGCTGGGGGAATTAGTTATCTATATACAAGTATTTTTTTTAAATGAAAATGTGGTTAAAAGTAGTACTCATAGTAACTTGACCACCTAGTTTTAGAAATAAAAATATTGATGTTTTTAATTAAACTTTTTATTTAATTAGCTTTTCAAATTTGGCTAAGGTTCTAAATCAACAAAATGGTTACAAAATGAATCGTTACCAATGAAATTTAATTACAATTATAACCTTGGTAGTCATAATTATGCTTTTTGGGGTTTTCACTAAACCTACCTTCATGATGATTATGTTTATTTTGAAATTAGATCATAGTATTCAATCCAACTTCAACTTAGGAATCTTCCCATATATTTGCTACATAAAGTAATTAGGTAATTGAATTTAGTATGATTCGACAAATAAAGACCAGAGTCGTTTAATGATTCCTTGAAGTTAGAGGTTCGAGATGTTGGATAAGTTCGTTTATATAACATATGTTTAAAGTTATAATTTTAGCTCTCGATCGTCATCTTCAAATTTTTTTCAAACTTTAATTTCGAATATTGAGTATTCTCCACTTGATTAGAGATGAGTTTGGAAGAAATTATGTCTATCTTTTTTTTGGATTAGTCTTAATCAAAGAAAAGATAAAGAGAGACGTAGAAGCGTGTGGAAATTTTGAAGAAAAAGGTGCAAACATTGCGATGAACTGTTGAGATCTTCGTGAGACGCGTTTGTTTGGAGCTATATATATATATATATATATATATATATATATATATGACGTTGATTCAATGAACTTTCAAAAAAAAAAAAAAAATCCCTGTTTCATTTGTTTGTAATTTTGAGACATCAAAGACAATTTATTAGCACCTTGATTTTGATTTTTTGAGATGTGTAGTTTCAACTAATTCGTCCTTAAGAAAGGAGACGGAATTTTCCTTTATATATATATATATATATATATATATATAAAATTTAGATTTTAGGTTTAATTTTTATTTAGTCCCTAAATTTCAAAAAAAGTTATCTTTGTAGTATTTAAGTTTTGAGTTTGATTTAAGTTTACAATTTAACCTCAATTTTTCAATTCGTGTTAATGTCTATTAATTAATTTTAAAAATTATATAATTAAATTAAGAGAAATTTTCACATATAGAAAAAATGTCAAACTATTTATAGAAAATGACAAAAAAAATTGATAGACATTGATAGACTTCTATTAGCATCTATCAGTGATAGACTTTTATCGTTCTATCAGCGTCTATCACAACTATCTACAAGTTTTACTATTTTGTGTAAATAGTTTTTCTTATTTTTCTATTTTATAAATTCTCCATTAATTAATGTTTACTATTTTTTTATCACTATTAAAATCAATTTTAAAATTTCACTTCATTACTATTTTATATTAATTAATAGACATTAACGTGAAAATTGAAAGTCGATATTTAGTGTAAAAATCAAGTTTTAAAAGTATAAATCTTAAAAAATAGGGACCAATTTGAAACAAAACTCAAAACTTAAGGACTAAAAATGTAACACTTTTTAAATTTAGAGACTAAATTGAAAATAAACTCAGAACTTAATAACTAAAAATCTAAACATTTCAATACTTAAGAACCAAATAAAAACTACACTCAAATTTTAGAAACTAAAAAGTAAAATTTTTTTCTATACATATTTATTCAGTTATATTGTTTGAACTATTGTAATGAAGTATAGTTAAAAATAATGACGGTTTGTATGTATAACATCATGTTTAATGATTTGAGCTTATGTTAGTGGATAAAGCTACCTTTTACCTTTTTTAGGTTGATGGTTGAATTTCCATTCAAAAGAATTATTAATTATAATTAAATAATGATTTTATGCAGATTTGTAACGTCGAAAAATAAAATGCAACAACAAAAAAGTGTTATTTAAAGTTGTAGCGTTGAGATGTTGTGTCAATGAGTGTGTAGAGTTGCAGATGAAGTTTTTTTAGTACAATAAATGTGCAGATAGGAAATTGAACTTCTGACTTATAGAGAGGGAGATCATGTCAATTACCGTTGCAAATAGAATTGAAACAATTCGACTTTTGTCAAAAAAAAAAAAAAAAAAAAAAAAAAAAAAAAACTATTAACAATTCAAAACATCCTCACATGTTAGAATAAGGACTTATTTTGAAATTTAGTAAGTTTTGAATGATTATTTGATATTTTTGTTAAATTTTCAAAATGATATTTTAACCATATATTTATTTATTACCATTAACTTTTATGTTTGACATTAAAATAAAGTACTAACTTAAGGAAGATGATAAAAATGTTTAATTCAATGTATCCACACACTTATTAAGGATTAAAATATTATTATTGATATCAATATCAAAATTTCAATTATATAGATATATTAATAAAGTATTGTCACCAGCAATTATTTTGTAAATTTAAAAAAAAATTATTTAAAATTAATAATAACTTTTGTAAATTAATAATTAACTTTCAATTTTGTGTCTGATAGGTTCATAATTTTTATTAAAAAAATGTCGAATAGAACAAAGATTTAGACAAACCATTTGAAATTTGAACATATTATATAAACTTGAAAGTTCAAAGACCAATTAGACACAAAAAATTTAAAATATTGATGTGGATGAAAATATCAAAGTGTTAATTTTACGGATAAATATCGATGGAAATATCCATTAAATTTCGACGTTCATAATAATAAAAAAAATCAACGAATAAATTTAAATTAATATATAAACATTTTATAATTTTTAAAAAAGTTAACATGTCTAATATTAGTGACATTTTGTTGCTTATTTTTTATGTCTTGTAGATTTTTCTATGATGTAATGAAAATATCGACATGTCGATGAAAATTTAATACTCAAAATTATTATCTAAATACTACTAAAATATTTATGTAAATTGAAATATTATATATAAAATAAAATGATAGTTTCATTTCATGATTTTTTTATAAATGTTTTAACAATGTAAAAATTTGTAGTAGTATTTTTTCAAGGCCTAAGAAATGGCCCATTTCTTAGGCTTTGGGCCACAGATAACTTAGAATTGGGCTTTCTTTTACACTTTGACTTTTTTCCACAAACATGGCAAGAAATCTACCACTGTCATTCTCTTCCTAATTGTATTATTTTGTTTGAAATTAAAAATGGAAATTCCCAACTCTTCCTTTCCATCTTCATATTGCTTTGCCTCACCATTTTTGTCTTCTCATAACCATTCGCTTCTTTCTCTTTCTTTTAAGTGAATAATTATCTATCAAGAAATTTTGAGACTTTATTAACTATTGCTTGATGTGTTTCACACAATCCAAAAAATAATATATATAACATTTGTCTCGATTATAAAAATTTTATTCTTTATATCACTTTAAATATACTTTCGGTTTCTTTCATATCAGGAATCTAGATTTTATGCACTTAGTACCTAGGATAATAGGTCTAGCTTTTTTTTTTTTTTTTTTTTAAGAAGTTCAACAATATGCAGAGTAAAAGATTTGAACATATTTGATTTCTTGATCAAGAATACATTCTTTCGAACAGTTATGGTATGCTCATAGTGACAATGTAATAGATCTACCTAGTTTTTAAATCTAGAGTCTAAAAAATAATCCCTACAAGCTTTTGCAAAAGAACAACATGCTACATTATAACTTTTTATACATCAAATCTTTCCATTCTAAAGTGATGGAATAAAATTAGGAGACTTATTAAAAGTTTTAAATTTTTTTTATAATTGTGAAGATTTTGGTTTGAAATTTGATAGGGAAGGGAGACAAATTTTAGTAGTTGATGGGATTTGTGATTTATAAGAAAGATACTTTTGCTATTAAAAAAGATACTCCTTTAATTAGTACTTGAAAATTAAAGGAACCAACTTTCTTATAGTTCATGATTATGAAGTCCTTTCTATATGATTATATTTTATTATTATTATTATTATTATTATTATTATTATTATTAAGGGGGTGACAACTCATTCTCCTTATTACTTTTAACTATTAATCAAATCACCCAAAAAGCTAAGCTATTGTTGGTTGGCAAATTCATCACTACTTCCCAAAACCTTCCCTATTCCTCTCTCAAAATCATTTTCTTCTCTTTTTCTTTGCTTTTCTAACCAACCAATCAAACCCAATATTGACTATTTTAATTTCTTCTTAAATTTTTTTTTTTAAAAAAGACACTTTCTTCTCTATATATGTTTTATAATTTCTTTTATGTTTATTTTTCTCTTGTAATTATTTAACTCATTTGATCTATTATATATATATATATATATATATATATATATATATATATATATATATATTTATTTATTTATTTGGTTCTCACTATCATGCATTATGATATAAAAGTTTTCAGTGATTTGTTCAACCCCACCATTGATACAAATCTATTGTAGATTGATTTGCTATCATTATTCAAATCATTTGTTACATGTATATGATGTATCCAACACTTAATATATATTTTTCATTTTTATAATTTTATATCTATAGTTTAGTCTGCACAAAGAATTAAATATAAACGTCGATCCGAAATGTCAAGTATTGCTCGTTATAATCGATCTCTCGATGTTTACGTGTATGTTCACTTACTTTCTCTATCAAAAAAGAGAGGACAAAATAAAGTAATAAAATGTATTCATGTGATAGCAAGTGTGTATAGTTATTGTGGTCACTCAGATGAATTTTTGTTTCGCTTGGACTTATTTTTTCTAAAAATAACAATCCTAATGTTTTAGATGATATGACTTAAAATTAAATAAAAATTGAAAACAATTGACTATAGTATTACTATTTTAAATTCATCTTCATTATATTGTTTATTATTTGTTACATTGTTTATTATTTCTGGCTCATACTAAAATAATTTGTATCTCAAACACATATTATTATAACTTACCGACTATTATAACCCACAAATTGTTATAACTCACAAATTATAATAACCAACTAATACTCTATTTTTAATTAAATTTTTTACTTTGAAATTTCAATTTTATTAGGATTTTCACGTCGGAATCCCTTTTTTGCGCCCATTTACTAAACGAAATGTTAAATTGTACGAAATATATTTTTATTATTATTATTAAACATGAAATTGACTACATTTATTAGTTGAAAGAAAATAAAAGATTTGAAAAGAAAAAAATCGCCCATGTCAAAAATTCGATAGAACATTACACTTATAATTAGAAGAGCAATATTTGGATACATCTTCGGTTGCAAACCTATTTTTTTGTATTTCACTCCAACCTAGAATGCACCAAAGTATTTTTCTAAATAAAATCCTACTTCATGAAATAAACTAGTTCACCAATATTTAACGATGAAACTCGCCAATAAATCAACTTGAGTTGGGTTAATTTGTTTCACCATTAGTTTTATTTCAAATTCAACTCACACCCTGTCCTCTTTTTGTCATTTTTCTAAATTTAGATTTATAAAAAAGAAAAAGAAGGAAAAAAAAACTATTGAGTGCATGAAAGTCCATGATAATACACAAGGAAACTCTCTTTTGACCACATGATTTTCTAATGAAACCTCCATCAATCAAAAGAGATGTAGTATAAATAGCAAAGGATGAAAAGGCTAAAAAAAGGGGTCCATTTTCAAATTCCAATATATATTTTTATTTCCTTTAATAAAAAACAATGTACACAAGGTAATCACATTCAGAAAAAAAAAAAAAAAAAAAAAGAAATGGAAAAATAGAGTATGATGTTAGGTTGGTGATTGCCAGCTAAAAGAAGAGAGTGGGGGCCATATAGCAAAGTATGGAAGAGAAGAGGGGGTGGGTAGAAAATAGAAATAAGAAAAAGTTGAGGGATGAGAAAGAAAAATGGGGCAGAAGAGGCAGCACCTGAACAGCGGAGTTTATGGGCCACTCGTGCATGCTTTTTGTTGTTATTATTATAAATAGTGTAAGTGTAGCAAATGCATGGATGGAACGTTCTGCTCTTCCAAAACCAATACTCATTCACATCTCTCTCTCTCTCTGACCATTTTTATTTTATTTTATTTTTTTATTTTTTTATTTTTCTCTCTCTTCTTCTATTTCTCTCTGACTCCCCACACGCTCTCAGATTCTTCTGCAGTCTTACATGCCCATCTTTCCATCTATCTATCTCTTCCTCCTCCTTTTTCTTTTACTTATTATTGTTCTTCTAACCCCATTTAGGGTTTTTTTCGATAACTTCGTCCCACCGTCGTCTACTTTCTGTTCGGAGTTCTCTGTTGACTTTATAGATTGAAAATGTCTTGAATCTGTTATCTAATGTTCAGAATGAATGATCAAGAACAGAGTCATGTAACTCTGTTAAAAAGTTGTTTAGTTTACTAATTAAGGTTGAGTTAGTTATTAATCTTGATTCATTCCTCTATATTTGTTTAAATATTTTCTGATTCGTCATTCAATATTATGAGAGAAATTTTATATTTATGAGATTTATTATGTTATCAGAGTCCTAATGACTTGTGTCTTCGATTTTTTTTCCGATCGATCCTGTTTATCATGGCTCTATGTTTATGCATTTATGTTATTTACGAGTTTGGTCTTAAGGTTTAGAGGAGTATACTATATATATAAATCCTATAAGTGTCTCTACAATCTGTATTATCTAATATTTCACTTTAATGATAAACTGATTTCTCCATTTATGCTTGTAAAAGTAGCTAACAAACTATTAATGGAGTGTTATGGATATTAGGCTTCTTTTTTTTAATAATTAAGAAGGGGTGTAGACGTGTAGTAAGGAGATCTTCTATCCCCTATGTACTCTTGTGGATGGTTTATATGGATGTGTTGATTATGATTCATTGAGTTGAAAGATAAAGATTTTCAAGAACATTTCATTTTTTTTAGTAGAAGAGGCATTTTGAAAGTCTAGGGATCTATGAAGCTTTGCAATTTGGTGAGCTTTTGATGTAACTTTTGAGATTAGAAAACTTGTAGTTTAAAGGAAAGTGTGAACTCACATATAGCCATGTTTAGGCTTAAGGTCACTCCATCACTTCAAACTATGTGTATATGTATATAATTTTTACATAATATGATATCACATACTATATTATGACAGCTACATTAAATAATTCTCTCAAAAATCGACACATAACAATATTTTGAAGAACAACTAAAATACAAATCATATATGCAGAAACAATAATTCCTCTTTCAAACACAAATTTATTTATACACCACCAAAATTTACTTTTCCCTTTTTTTTTTTTTCCAAATAGTGAAAAAATAATATAAAATAAAAATATATTATATCTTGCAGTAACCCTCAATCTAATAGGCAACTTCACTGCAAACTAGAAGAAAGCTGCAAAGCAATTGAAAGCCATGGACCAAGTTGATCAGAGCATGAGAACTTCTTCAACCTTTTGATTAGCCATTTGTACCTCTTGAGACTTGAATGGCTAAAAAAAAAAAAAAAAAAAAAAGTTATCCCCCCTAAAATATATATAAATATAATATAAGATTTTTTATTTATTTATATTTGGTGTTTTTTTTATCAACTTTTCATAGAAAGCATTCAATTAAAACCCTTCATGAGAGCCCATGATAAAGTGATTGGGAAAGCAACAGCTCCATGGCTAACATTTAATATATGTGTCACACCCACCAAACCCCATCTTTTTACACCCACTCTTTAATTAATGTAAAAAAAAAAAAAAAAAAAAAAACTTAATCGTGTAGCTCATATATAAATATCTTCAAATTTTGATTTGTGAACTTAATGACATAAAATGTTATAATATTTATATTGGTGTGACATATGGAGGTATGTTTTTGTCCAATAGTACAAAAATGGATCCAAAAGAGTTGTTTTAGTGAAAAATGTATACATCTTTAGTGAACATCATAAATTAATAATTAATGACCCACTTAAAAATCTTGATTATTAATTAAATATTTTCATTTTAATATGTTTCTAAAAGTTCATCTTTGAGCTTTATAATACTAACATTGCAATGATAGTTCAAACGACATCTAGAAGTGTTTTTGCTTCAAAGTTGGTAAATAAGTCCAAACGATCGTTCTCAACCCAATCCATAAATTAACTTCTCTAAAATCAACATCATAAATTAATAATGACCTACCGAGTAAATTATCATCCATCAACCATTTTCATCCAAAAAAGACTTAGAAATCCTTAGTGGACAAAGAGTATATGTCTCTAAAAGCTTATATTTGAACTTTACAACACTAAATGCTTTACAATAATAATAGACCGTGCAATGTTCGAAGATGTTTGTTTTTTTTACTAAGAGAGGACGTAAATTGACTTAAACACTCATTTTAGACGAAATACAAAAGAGAAAAGACATAGTTGGATATAGAAAAAGGAAATGACATTAAAATAATAAGGAAAATAGAAATAGTACAAAAGGTGTTCAGAGAGTAGATAGGGGAAGATGTGTGCAATGGGGTTTGAAAATCACATGGGGTCAGATGGGAAATTGTGGGGTCTGGTTTGAATTCATTGACAAAAAAAAAACACCAAAAAAAAAATAAAATAAAATAAAAAGGAAAAGGGGCTCCACTTACATCAGAAGGCAAAGTCTCTCACTGCCACACACCAACACAAAGAGGCAGCAGATCCCAGCCCCTGAAACTCTGAAGCCCCTTACCCTATTTTCAGATATAGTACTTCTCTTCTTTTCAATTATTGGTCTTCCCTTTGCATTTCCTATACACTATTATCCCCCAATCTCTTTTAATCTAACTCCCCCCCCCCCCCCCCCCCCTTTTTTCTTCCCTCTCTTTTCTACCTTGCTCGTCTAGAGTTTCGAATTTCTAACCTGCCAATGATCGAGTCTTCTCTCTGTACACATTTGTGCAATGATATTATATTGTCTACTTGCCTTTAGAGTACTCTATTCAAATTTTCAGGCACTTTAACCCTTTGGGTAAATCTGGTTCTATTCTTTGATCCTCTCTCTCTCTTTGCCTTGTTAAGGTAATGGGGTCCTCCTTATACTCTTATAAAGGTAGGAGACGAGTTTGCTTTTAAATTCAACTAAAGAAAGTCATGCATGTACTATTCTCAAATCCAATCACTTGACACGATAGTTGATGATCAAACCGAACTCTATAACTTATAAGCACGAGCTAGTGTCAACAATATCTATGAATTATTTTTTAAATCTATAGGTCTCATGCCAATAAAAAAAATGTATAGGCAATATGATCCAAGCTTGTCAAACCTATATATGGTGGGTTTGTAACTAGCTAAGTTGCGTGGAAGTTGGATCTCTATCAATATTTTCTATATACTTTTGGCAACCCAATGTTGATATACTATCAATTTTTTAAACATTTATTACCAAAATTATTGTACATTCGTGAATAATAATTTCATACCATATAATAATACTTATGAGTCATCCCCATCATAATTTTTAATATTAGAAAGAAAAATTTCATGCCAAAAAGCTTGTTCGATCAAATTTCTAAGCGCGTTGATGTAGGTGGTACTACAAAGTTACAATTTTGTCCTTCTACTTTTAATTTTCTTAATAATTTATTATTTGAATTTTAGTATATGTATCAATTTAATCCATGTATTTTAAAATTCATGACGATTTAGTTTTTATCATAAAAAATATTGTAAATATTATGTGGAATTTCATACATAGGTAAGTTAATAATCTAATTAGAGACCCTAATATATGTTTATAAGAAGTCTACATCATTAAATTAAAAAAAAAAAACAAATCAAAATTTAATTTTGATGAAATATTTTATGTTTGGGATTAAATTGTTAGAGATAAAATTATTACAAATTGAATTGTTACCTCCACAAAAGTTCTGAAGGGAAAATGATTTTTAATATATTTGAAATTTAACACGAAATTTTAAAGAAAACAACAATTAAATTATAGGGAAAAAGAAATGGAAAATAAAAGGCAAATTTATGACCACTTTTGAGCTGAGGTTGACTATTCCGCTTGACCAGGTTGACTGCAGTTCTGATTAGTGGAAAAGAAAGCGGAAGAAACGACGTCGTATTGGAGTTGGGGTGACGTGGCAAAGCGTGTAAGTTAAAACTCTCCAATAGAAAAAGAATGGGAATGCGACAAGTCAAAAAGTCAGAATCCTAAGCACTGTACACGTCAGCAATAGGAGGCCACACCCACCTCGTCTTTACTCGACTTGTCGTTTGGTGTCTTGCTTTGCTAAATACCAACATTGCCCCTCTAAAACTTCACCTATTCCTTATTCTGTCATATAATTTCTCTCTATTTTCATTCTCGCTCCTCTAACTTTCATGTCCAAACACTCATAATTAAACATACTCAACTCGAATATATCTTAATAGTTAAAAAGTTTATAACTTTTTCTATCTTATTTTATTAAATATAGCATAAAAAAAGTTTAAATTGTGTAACTTGTGAGTATAGGAAAATAGTGGTTATATACTAAATATATATAAACTTTGGTCAGTAAAGATTTAGTTCATGTATTTTTAAATTTGTAATAATTTAGTCCTTGAGCTTAAGCATGTAACAATATAGTTTGCAAACTTTTAAATTTATCACAATTTAGTCTTTACCGTGAAAATTCTAATCATACTTAAACTGTCAATTTTAATTATAAAACAACTTAGTCTTTATAATTTATAAACAAAGTTGATCTTTGATCAGTTTATCGATCTACATTTGTAAGAAGTTTCATTAAATCTTTATAATTATTTTATGACAATAACTAAATCCGCACAAAGATTGAAATTGATAGTTATTTAAGTTGAGAGATTAAAATATTTATGTTACAAACTTGGAAGTACGAAAATTAAGATTAAGAATTACTCTATAAAGTCTTAGGGTCTTAGAAGTGATTTTAAACATTATTATTATTATTATTATTATTATTTGAAGTCAAAAGTATACAAACCTTGATATGTGAGTCAAACATTATTATGCAAGAAAGTTATGTTTTTTTCTTTAAAAAAATAGGAAGAATGTGTGTTTTTCCAAACCATTATTTAAATTATATTTTAAAAATAAACTGAAATAGGTTTTGATCAAATATTCATGAAAACTACAGTAGCCACTAAATTAAATATGTGAGAAAATTTCAAATCTAGTGTGAATTTATAATATATGAAGGTTAAAATTTCTAATTAGTTTGAACAATATATGAAGGTGGAGATTAGATTTAAATTTTTCATTTTTGATATAGAAGTTATAAAGTTAATTTAATCAACTAGGTCATTAAATAATAATAATAATTTTCATGCAAGAAAATAAAATATGTTAATGTGTTTCTAAAATTTATAGTAAAAATGTTATAGGTAACAAAAAGAAATTTAAAAATCAATAATAAACTAACATTGAAGACTAAATTTAAGATTTATTGAATTATTAATCAAATACTTTTAGTCTTGGAGCGTGATGAGGGTGTTAGAGAGGTGTTAACCTAGTTGAGATGTTTCGGTGCACCTACTGATCCCTCTTGCCTTGTGAATATATTTAAAAAAAAAAAGATTTATTGAAAGTATAATTACCAAAATTAGAAATTAAAATTACACCGACTAAAAATTGAAAAAATATTTCAAAATATAACCAAAATGATGTTTTAGTTAACCTTTTACTAATTATATAGCTTTTTGGGAAGTGAATGGTAATTAGGATCACTAAAATGAATTTGTTGGCAATCTTCAAGAACTAAAACATAAAATTCATTAGTTTAAATGTAAGATAACACCATGAAGTTTAAACAGACTTAAGCTGCCTACTATAAATCAAGAAATTTATTAGCTCAAAAATTAAAATAATAATAATAATAATAATAATAAGGCCTTTTTCGTCCCTATTGAGTTGTGGAGACTCACCCGATATTTATGTTACTTTTTAATGTTTTATATTCTTTTTAATTTTTTATATTCTTTTTAAAAGTTCAATTGCACTCTTTCTTTTTATAGTAGAATAAGTATGGAGTGGGAGTTTCATCCCTAACCAAAAAAAAAAAATATCATGTTAATTATTATTAAATTAAACTGGATCAATTTACGCTATTTTTATTTCTTAGAATTAGAATATTTACATCAACAAAATATTTATCTTCTCATTAAATGTTAAGACGTTTAAGATTTAGGAGCCACTCATTTTTAATCAATCCAACTAGCTACTAAAATGATGCCACGTCATTAAAATTTCAATGATAAATCCAACCAGCTACTAAGATGATACCAAGCCATTAAAATTTCAATGATAAAGATGTATATATATATTTGCTTATTCAAACATCCAACTTACAGTTTTGTTAAATCCTAACTTCCTAAACGCCCATGTATAATGGTTCCATTTTTTTAGAAAAGATACTTCATTGAAGATATGTGGGAAACATATCGGAAGAGTTAAAGCGATAGAAGAAGTATCGTAATTACAAAAAAGATTAGACTTAGTACTCCAAGACGTATTGTTGATGATATCTTCTCAAATACTATAATAAGTCTTTATGCTTGATTTATGTTTTTTATAATAAGTCTTTATGCTTGATTTATGTTTTTTAAATTTATGCTTTTTTTTTTCCAATTCTGGTTTTCTCCTATTTTGAAGAAACCGTACTTGAATTCCTAAACAAAATTTGAAAAAAAAATCAAGCTTTTGAAAATTATATATATATATTTTTTTGTAGTTTTCAAAATTTGAATTGATTTTTTTAAAACATGAATAGAAAGTAATAACAAAACATAGAAACTATAGATGGAAGTAGTGTTTATAAACTTAATTTTTAAAAACCAAAAAATCTAATAACTATCGAATGAGACCTAAATTTTTCACATACAAACACACAAAACTCCTCTTTAAATTAAACCAACTTAACTGTATACATAAAAAAATCTCAAAATTCAAAAAAAAAAAAAAAAAAAAACTACAAAATTAAATTTCCACTCACATATCAATATTTTCACATTTTTATGGTTTTAACATCGACATGAGCGGTGAATCGACATTTTCATTATATCGTAAAAAAAATCTATAAAAGGTAAAAAAAAAAAACAAGCAACAAAATGCCTCTAATTGGAAATTTATTTACTAATTTAAATACTATTTCAAAAAAATTATAATTTTTTGAAAAATATCCATCTGACACCAATAATTTATCAATATTCTCATCCATAAAATCGACACCAAGAATTAATCAATATTCTCATCCATAAAATTGAAACTTCAACATTTTCGTAACATCAACAATAATACAGTATCCAAACTCCTCACACATTGTTGATGTCAAATTTTAGACAATAAAAACATATCTGACTTTCACGTGATATCCATAGTAAATTTGTAATTTGGAGAAAAGAAAACCTACAAAACAAAAGAAAAGGTCTTTGATGCCAAAGTCATGAAAAATAAACTAGTCAAAAGTTTAAGTTACCACATATGGAGTCATGTTGATCTAAGGGTAAGATATGAATTTTTTAATCCCTATCGAGATAGGATCAAATCTCATATTATCTTATATTATCTTTTTTTTTTTTTTTGCTTATATTCTGTTAGGCTAAAATCCACTACTCAACGCGCACACAATTCTCTTAAATTCAGACACGTTAAAAATTACCACTTAACCAGTTCTTTTAAGGGGTTGTGAGTTCAATTTATAGTGACCACCTACTTAAGATTTAATATCCTACTGGGAAATTGACATCCAAATGTTGTAGGGTCAGGCGGATGTCTCGTGAGATTAGTCGAGTTGCGCGTAAAATACGAATATAAAAAAAAATCACCATTTAACCTAAAAACTTAAGATACCGAAGTAGCGCCACCCGTGCCATAACCCCAATTCAAGTTGTTTATAATGAAAAATGAAATTATATGAGAGAGAGAAGAGAAGAGAACATAAGAGTGTTTGACATAGACATGGGACCATCGTCCTGACTCGAGTGCGTAAATTCTAGCTTTTTCGTGGACGACACGATCCGAGCCTGCCGCTACTCTCTTTTTTCCTCTCTCTCTCTCTGTTTTTTTTTTTTTTTCTTTTTAATTATTTTTAAATTTTTAAATTTTTCTTCTTATTTTCTTATTTTTATCTCTCACTCTCAATCTTCCCATGGAAATGGACGATCAATATGCCCTCTCCGATCTCCGCCACCTCATGACTACTGCCCCATCTCGTTCCCATTTCCCTTCTTCTTCCTCAATTCCCCACCATGATCTCTCATCCTCCTCCGCCGCCGCCGCCTTCCGACACCACCATAGTCCCTACGACTTTATCATGATGATGCCACGTGACACTCCGCTACCCGACTTTCGCTCCGATTCCGCCACCACGCCCCCTGCCATCGTCTCCGCTCAGCCAGGTCCCACCGCTTTCGAGCTCGAAACCGCCTCCATCGCCGCCGACTGCGCCACCGCCCGATGGCCTCGCCAAGAAACTCTTACTCTCTTGGATATCAGATCTCGACTTGATTCTAAGTTTAAAGAAGCCAACCAAAAAGGCCCCCTTTGGGATGAAGTTTCTAGGTATATCTTTTTCTTTTCATTTAAATATAATTTTCATGTTTTTTTTTTTCAATTTTCCCAAAAAAAAAAAAAACATGTTCATTAATACACAACAAGTTCCTGAATTTGAGATTGGGGGTTGATTTTATCTCTCTCTTTCTCTCTTTTTTATTTTTAATTTCATGCTGAAAAGAAGAAAGATTCTGATTTTTTGAGTTGTGTTTTTTTTTTTTTTTTTAATTTTGAAAATGACCATACAGTCTACATGAATTCAGCTGGTTGGTTTGCTTTCTTAATATTGTCTTAGAAGAATCTACTTTCTTGAAAAAAGAGAGAGAGGAATTGTTTGACACGCTGTCTTTATTTTCAGTCCAAATTTTTGAAATTTTTGGTACTCTCTTTTTTTTTTCTTTTTTAAAAAAAAGGAAAATAAATTCTTATGAGAACAACCAACCTTGTTTTAAAAAATACCCCCCCCCCCCCCCCCCAAAAAAAAAATAATAATAATAAATAATAATAATTCAAGAAACCCAATTTCCTAAACTTGAAATTGATAAAAGACTTTCCTCTTGTTTTTATTGTTTGAATACAAAAATATTTAATTTTTGGCTTTGCTTTAAATTCTTCAGCAAGAAAGATGATGAATAAGTTACAATTTGAGACAAATCTATCATGTTTGTTTGTTATTTTTAGTTTCTTTTCTTAAAATTGCATTTCAAAATCTAGGGTTTTTTTTTCTTCTGTCATGCATCATTAATAAAAATTGTTTCTTTTCCCTTTCTTTCTTCTATTTTCTTCTCTCTCTCTCTCTCCCCATAAATTAATTTTCGTTTTTTTAAAAAAAAAATGTTATTTTTTGTTTCAGCATTATGGCTGAGGAACACAATTATCAAAGAAGTGGGAAAAAATGCAGAGAAAAGTTTGAGAATTTATATAAATATTACAAAAAAACAAAGGAAGGCAAAGCTGGAAGACAAGATGGCAAGAACTACAGATTCTTTAGGCAGTTGGAAGCTCTCTATGGTGAAACAAGCAATTCCCCTTCACTTCCAGATTCCCATTTTGTTGGAGACACCAACCCCAGATTCCAACAAAATGGGACCAACAACCCAACCGCGGCAGCTCCGATGAGCCACGAAGCTCATCAGAAGCATTACTGTGACAGCCTCAGCCTCTCTCACACATCGGAGTTCGAAACCTCGGCGTCGTCGGATGGTGACGACGACCTCGGCTCGGTTGGCATAATGGACAATGATTCAATGGAGAAGAGAAGGAAGAAGCGAGGAGGGAAATGCTGGAAGGCAAAAATCAAACAGTTCATCGACTCGCAAATGAGGAAGCTAATTGATAAACAAGAGGCTTGGTTGGAGAAGCTCATGAAAACTCTTGAACAAAAGGAAAAGGAGAGGATGGTATTCTACATTTATCGCTTTGAATTTGAATTTGAATTTGAATTTGATTCTCCAATCTATTCGATTTGATTATTATTTATCAATTTGAACGAATTATTCGATAATACATGAATTTTTATCTCAAAGCCAATTGACGATGAGCAGAGTAATCTATGTATATCTTTAAAATTTTAAAGATATTGTGATGTCTTTCAAGATAGTGTCTCTTTCCCAGTAAGAGTCAGATCCTATTTTTATTAAATTTTATTGATTATGATATCATATTAGATAACATTATCAAGTTTCATCTCAAAACCAATTGGTTATAGGATAGAATCCAGGTTATTTAATATCAGTGAAAATAGAATTACTGGTCATACACTATCTAATAATTATGAGAGTTGTAACGAGACTCATCGTATGATTTGTTTTTTCAGATTCGCGAGGAGGAATGGAGGAGACAAGAAGTGTCAAGAATGGACAGAGAGAGAAGCTTTTGGGCAAAGGAGAGAGCGTGGATAGAATCTAGAGATGCAGTATTAATGGATGCATTACAAAGGCTAACAGGACGAGAATTGAGAGATAATCAATACAATTCGTTGCCCGACCACGGATTAATCGTAGCCGAGCGTCATCGAAATAATAACGAGAACCAAAACGAAGATGGGAGCGAAATACTAAACAACAACACAGCTAGAGAATTACTAGCTGACAACAATAATTACCAAAGGAAAATAATAGATCATAATCAAGGCAACAAGAAACGCAAGGAGAATTCAACATCAACAGCCACCACCTACAATCTTTACTTCCAACAAACAGATTCCTCCCTCTACAGCCGCAGCGGTGGCGGACCGTACGGCGGTGCCACTGACATCAAAGAACAAAGTCCAAACAGTTCGAACGCAGGCGGCGGCAGTGGCGGCGGCGGCGTTGTGCAAGATAATTGCTTTCGCTTCTTGATGGGTGAAGGAGATCAATCTCAATCTGGTTTATGGGAAAATTTTGGTCTTAAACTCAACAATGGAAGTGACCAAACTTGAAATACTTTGACAATGGAAAATCCTTGAGAGGGATTGATTTTCTGATCTAGGGTTTAGCTTGTTGAGATTATTATTTAATTTGAAGTCACTTAATTTAGCTAATTATTGAATATATTTAGTTAATTATTAATGGGATTTCTTCATCCAAGTTGTTTGAATTGGAGAAGAGGGCCAAGAATTATTATTATTGCAAATTAAATCAAATATTGTTTTTTCTTTCCTCTTTTGTTTAAATCTTTAGCTAATCTTATGTTCTATAGTTCTTGATTTGTGAATTGATTGATTACATTTCCATTTGTTCCTAAAATATGAAGCTTTTTCATATCGTTTCCAACCTTTTATTTCAAATCATACTGATTATTTTTGCTAATTTTAAGTCATCATTTACTTTTATAGTACATGATTTTCTACTTTTTCTTTAAAGGGCAGGAATTGATTTTGTTAATCAACATTTTTCTTTTTTGTTTGATCGATTTCATACAATTAATCATATAGTCTTGTAGATACTCATAATAATGCATTGTGGAAAAATTTTCTGTGAATTTCATACTTTTTAAACAGTTAAAAAAATAATAATAATAAAAAATATATCTGATATATATAATCGACTCGTGACTACTAAATATCTTTAATTAAAAAAAATATATATTTTGATATCAATCAAATTAATCTATTGGAAATGAGTTAGCTAAAATATATATTTTTTATTTTGGTAAGAATTTTAATTTCAAAGGCAAATAAATAACAAAAAGGTTATATTGTATAATTATCATATATATAATATAAGTCTGCATGGTCAATTTTTGCTGCTATATGCATGTGCTTTCTAAATTTATTGCCAATTTTTCTATCTTTGAGAGGACAAAAATAAGACTGTTCTTTACAGGTGAATTTTTCTATTATAGAAAATAGATCAAAATTATCGATTTTACAATTAATCAAGCTAATAAAAGAGCTCTGCCAATACAAGTAAAAATTTACATTATTGATTAGATTTTAGTTTATGATTTACATTTTTTTTGTGCATTAACTTAAAATATAAGCTTGAATTTTAAAACCTTTTTAAATTCATATAACATTAGTTAAATTCATGCATGTACAAATATAGTACTTAATAATGAGTATATCGAAATTAAATCTAAGTGACAAATCTATTTATATTTCAATTGTATTTGTATGATTCACAACGTTTGATAAATCATATCAACAAGTGTGTTCTTAGTTCCTTGTATACTTTCAAGTCTATATAATGAGACGATGTTCGACTCTTGAAGTTGCATTTGTATAGTCTAGCAAGATTTATGAAAAACTGAGTCTACTTTATCTTCTATGTGAATTTAATTTACTCTCAATTGTCTAAGCTTCATAAATTAAATATATTCTAACAAGTCTTAAACTCAATAAATCTACGAGAAGCTAAACATTCGTGGGTTGTATTTACAAATCATAAATAACATTCACAATGTTAGGACTGCAAAACAAAGTTTCACAATATTAGGGAAAGAAGTGATCATGCGTATATTAATGAGAACAATTATCTCCATTAGTATGAGATTTTTGGGGTAAAATCAAAACTAGTAAAACTATGAAAATTTATGCCTAAAGTAGACAACTATGAACTCACACAAAATAGAGATAATAATGCATAAGTGAGCTCATGTGATTAAATTTTCGTCGAATATTTTCAACAATATTTCCACATTTTCATGGGTTTAACATCAACGTGAGAGATGAATTGACATTTTTATTGTATGGTAAAAAAAACCATAAGTCATAAAAAATAAGCAATGAATTGTTATTCATGTGTAGATATAATATAAATAATAAATATGTTAACTTCTTTAGAAAACTTAAAATGTTTATTTACTAATTTAAATATTTGTAGGGAAATTTTTAAAAATAGAAAAATAAAAGAAATTATTTACACAAAATAGTAAATTTTTTAGATAGTTGTGATAGGCGCTGATAGAAGTCTATCAAAGTTTATCAATGATAGAAGTCTATCAATGTCTATCACTATTTTTTTTTTTTTTATTTTCTGTAAATAGTTTGATATTTTTTCTATGTGTGGAATTTTTCTTAATTTTTAATTTCTATTTTATAATATTTTAAAAAATATTCATTAACATTGATATTTAATTAATATTTTTATCGACACTTTCGTAAAATTAGGACCTCGAGATTTTAAAATTTAAGTGAGCTGAATCCTCCTTTTTGGCTTTGTACAAACCTCAGCTTCCCTTAAATGAAAAAAAAAAATGTCCTTTTATGGATGTGGCAGAGAATGGAGATGACAATAGAGTGTCTCTTTGAAAAAAACAGTTCCAATATAATGAGTCCTCTTATCATAAACAATTACTCAATTAAAACTGCCAACAGCTTTTTCCTGCCATTAATTCCATCATATATATTATTAAAAATTAATTAATTTAGGAAAATTAATCTAAACATAAAAAATATCAAACTATTTACGAATATAAAATTTTTTTACTATCTATCAGTGATAGACCGCGATAGAATTCTATCGCTTTCTATCGCTCAAGCAAATAAATTCTATCGCTTGAGCGATAGAAAGCGATAGAATTCTATCGCAGTGTATCAGTGATAGACGGTAAAATTTTTCTATATTTATAAATAGTTTGACTAATTTTTCTATATTTGAAAACAAGCCATTAATTTAATTAATTATTCACTTAAATCATTCTCTATCAAATCCCTATATTTCTTTTTTAAATATTCTATTATATATGGTACTTGCACACAAAATTAATATCATATATATTGACTTGTGTGTGTGTTTTTTTTTCTTAATCAAGTTTGGTAATGGGTCTTCAAGAATAATATTAGATATTAAAAATAATTCAATGACAAGAATTTAAAAATATATATATTTTTTAAAAGAAATTCTTTAAGTAAAGAGAACAATTTAGACAAACCTATTTTCATGTCTTAATATAAAACCCAAAACGGAACCACAACTTAAGGTGTGAAAAATAGAATTTAAACGGCGTTGTATTTTAAACTTTCAGTATCTTAAAGATATATAAGTATTTTCAAAATATTAAAGACCAAAGCGACACATCAAAATAAAAGTCAAAGAACGAGCACAAGTCAAGTAAAATGTGAAACAAATGGAGATCAAAAGAGAGAGTGAGAGATTTGACTTTCTGATACCAAGAGTATTAATATTATTGAGATGTACAAATTTAGACAAAAAAAAATGGTTCATCTACGTTACATGCTACAACAATAAATTTAATTTGTTGATATTTTAAGAATTCTAAAAAATGGTTCATCTCGAAAGAGGTCACCTTATTTGAGCTGGTAATAATATGTAGCAATAGTTTAGAGTGTATGAGATTAACTTACTCTGGTAGAGTCATATATAATGATTTTCTTTTTAGGTACCATCCTAATCTAGGGTTTCTCTTCTTTTTCGAATTAGCATGATCAAGAATTAACTTACTCCTATACAGTTAATGTGTGAATTGTGCACGTCCTTGGGCCAATAAGCCCACCTCAACCTTGACTTGGTTGGCAAAGACCGAGTTGGACGACCTACAAACCATTTTGGCCTATTTGACTTTAGGGCTTAATTCAGTTGTTTTAAACTTTGATTTCGTCGAGCTATCTTAAACCTATATGGTTACAAATCTTAATCTTGTTCTTATCTTAGCTCAAATTTCTTCTCAACATGATATATATTAACCAATAGAGTTATACTAATTTGCCGGAAAAAGAAAGAAAGAGAGAGTATATTATATTATATGTGTGTGAGGGTAGATTGGTAGGAACACATAATATTAATTACATCATGGGTAAAATATATAAGGGATATATATAAAAAAAAAAAAAAAAAAAAAAAAAAAAAAAAAAAAAGAAGGGGGGATGATGTAGTAAAGAAAAGGGATGTGACTTAAAACTGGGAAGTGGTTTGGTCTCCACTTTCAGTCACAAAAGCACTTTTCTGAAATTGGATATCTGCCATTGTGTCATCCTCTACCTGTTTTGGGAATTTCTGGCCATTAATGTAATATTCAAACTTCCACTCACTCACTGTTTCTGCACTTCCCCCTTCCTTTTAATCCTTACTTCCATTCTTAATTAATTCTCAATTTCTCTCTCTCTCTTTTACTTTTTTGCTGTCATAAAACCATGGGCTTCCCTCTTTTTACTGTTTCTTTTCCCTTTTATTTTTTTATTTTTACTTTTTATCTTATTTTCCTCTTATTTATGCTAACAGTTTAATGGTTTAAATAATATACTTGGTTTTTTTTTTCTTTTTTTTTTTTACCATTTTTGCATTTGAATTTGAGTACGTGGGTATATTTCTATCTTCAACTTATTTACATGTTGTACATTTTACTTTTTGTTAGGATTCTGTTTGCATAATCATTTAAGAAATATTGTTAGGACATGATACACAAAGAAGACAATAATAAGGCATAAGTTTCTTTTTTCCTTTTTGTTTTTGGAATTTGTGATTTTTGATAGATTTATTTGATAGTCAATATTGTGCATTAATATAACTAGACTGCAAGAGTATGCTTTTAAGTATTGATTTGCTAAGATTTGATTTTTTTGTTGAATTATTAGTTTGTTTTTAGAAACTTTTACACTATTTTTTTTTTTATTTTTAAAATTATTTTACTCTTCGTACTAGTCTCTATGATCCAAAAATTAGAAGAAAGAAAAGAAAGAATGAAAATAAATCTCATTTAGTAATTAATATATACTACTAGAAAGTTGAAATCCTCATGCATCCTTTTATGCTTTGTTTTGTTTTCTATTTTCAAGGATTTTTAAATAAATAAATGATTTCATACCATCTATTTGGGCTTGGGCTTGTGTCATAGGATCTGGCCCAAAAGAATGATGTCGTCATGCAAATTTTACCCGTGAAATATAATGTTGGATTTCTTATCATTTTTTTTATACATATATAATAGATTTGATTTTTGGAATAGTAGAAACTTTGCCATTTTAAAGGTCAATTTGATGATAATTGTTTCATTAAAAATTAAAAAAATAATAATAAAAAAAAGGGATCAATTTGGTGATATATTGACTAATCAACTTATAAGCAATGGGTCAAATTTGTTTTCTATAGTCCTGCAGATATTTTTTTGAATATTCATCTTATCAATATATTTTTTGCTTTTACTTATTTTCTTCTCTTTCTGGAAAAAGAATAGGAAAGTAACATAAATGAAAAAGGGTAAAATTCAATGTAAAGATAGATAAATCCCTGTTTTTTTTCTTTTGTTTTACAACTGAAAGAGAAAACTAGAATAGCTCACTCAACAATCCCAACGAAAAGAAAAGGCTTCAAAATGCTTATTGTTGTCCCTGAACATCAACACATCTCAAAATGCTCTAATCTTATGCTTAAACAAACTACACCAAAACATAATAACCACAGAACATCATAATAACCATTTTTAGTATGTGTAACCCTTGACATGAAGACTCTCTGCCGCACCCTCACTGAGCTCTGCATCGCCCTTGTATGTTCCGAGCGTCGCCTCCGAGTTCGCCTTGCACCTTGTCAGGAAAGCAGCTCTTGCCTTCTCAACATTCTCCTCTTTTCCTGCCCATGCCTTGAGAGTACTCTGCTGAAGGGCACGTCCGAACGAGAAAGACAGCGACCACGGCTTCTTTCCCTTCAGCTTGTTCATGGCATTCAGGTTGAGGGTTGCTTCCTCCTCGCTCTGCCCGCCTGACAAGAAAACAGTGGCAGGAACCGCAGCAGGGACGGTACGTTGAAGAGCACGAACGGTGTACTCAGCAACCACTTCTGGAGCAACCTTGGCAGCTTCAGATCCAGGGGTAACCATGTTGGGCTTCAACAGAGTTCCTTCGAGGAGGACGTGGTGATCATTGAGGGCCTTGTAGCACGCAGCAAGAACCCGCTCGGTCACCTCAGCACATTTTTCGATGCTGTGAGTACCATCAACCAAAATCTCAGGCTCAACAATGGGAACAAGACCATTCTCCTGGCAGATAGCAGCATATCGAGCCAGTCCATAAGCATTCTCGTTGATGGACAATTGTGAAGGCTCTGTAGGACCGATCTTGAGCACGGCACGCCATTTGGCAAACCTAGCACCGGCTTCATAGTACTTTTGGCAGCGCTGAGCAAGGCCATCAAGACCTTGTGTGGTTGTCTCACCATTAGTACCAGCAAGTTCAACAGTACCCTTGTCAACCTTAATGCCAGGCAACACACCACCTTCCTTCAAAACATCAACAAACGGCTTGCCTGCACAAACAACCAGATAGAGAAAGCTAAACGTCATACACAAATCAGTGAATCCAAAAACCACATTGCTCGACCTGGTTATCAACACACCGAAAGCCAAACCTCTTGTTATGAAATCGACAAATAAAGAACAATAAAGATCAAAACAAAGATTTACTTGGTTCACTAATAGTGTATTAGCTATGTGCACGGGCAAAGGTGCCCGTGAGAGATCAGTTTATAATTAGAGAGAAATATCAAGTAATATAAATTGTTGAGACACCTCTAAAGTTAGATAACAGATTTCAAGACATTCCAACGCTTCTTATTTCCTAGTTTGTCAGTTTACCTGCAGCTGTCTTCTGGTAGAGAGTCTCCTCAAACAGGATAACTCCACTGAGATATTGAAGGGCACCGGGAGTGAGGAAGAGAAGTTCCCGGAGTGCGCGTCGGTTCGACTCAACATTCTCAACATTGATACTTGCTAGACGTTTTCCAATGGTCCCAGTTGACTCATCAGCAGCAAGAATACCCTTTCCAGGAGTGCCAATGTAGGCAGCATTGGCAATGAGCTCATCTGCACAGAACAAGAAAAGAAGAGATAAATCACAAATACTAAAAGATGGTATGAATAAGAAATCACTCAAGCGTTCAGCAAGTCCCCATATACAAGAGAATATTGACACAATCCACTTGATACTGTTATGCAAACATATATAACAGTGAAGCATTATAGATCTACAATACCTTATCAATGGTTAATATATTCAAAACCCTTGATTGAACTACATTTACTAGTTGGCACATTTTAAGATTTTCTCCTTCATAGTTCTTGATTTAGGTTCCTTCTTCACTAGATGGAAAGCTTTAATCCATTGCAAGTACAAAGTGGAAAATTGGAACAGAAAGAAACCAGAAAAACAGCTACATTATTGGCCTCTAGTTGGTCCACTTTATAAAAGATGAGTTTTGTTCTTCATTACAGAGGACAAGAAATTCCCTTTAAACCAAAGATTTATTCTCATTATTACTGTCCCCACAACCCAGAAACTTGCATACAAACACAGAGAAAGGGGGGGGGGGGGGGGGGGGGGGGGGGGGGGGAACCCAATTAAGTCACATAATCAAGTAAAGCTCTTGTTAACAAATGAAGTTAAGAGAATAATCAGTAATTGGGCTATTCCGGACTCCAATCCAGCGATCTATTCCTGTGAACTGGATAGCTTAAGAGGAATATGTTCAGGCCAACACAATGATACCAAAACACCCGATACCATATAACCATTCAAGAAGCCTGTAACTTAAAATGTAATGAAATCGCAACTCAAAATAGTAGCAATATTGAAGTTAACGGAGTATATATGGAGTTACTGCATGTCTTTGGTAGATCAATGTATAAACAACTTTCATGACATTAGAAATAACAAAATAGAGGATAAACAGATGCCATCAAATGAAAATTAACGAGAAAATAAAGTGAGCTAAACAGAGTAATGATCAAACAGAGCATAGCAATCCGATTACTGGAAACAGGAGCACGAATACTCAAGAACTGAGAAACTAAACCAAGAGACACAGATCAACCGAAAAAAAAAAAAAACAACCCATTAAACAGAAATACTAAAAAACATAAACGTAAAGCCGAAAACGAAGTTCTGACCGGAACAGGGGAAATTGGAAGAAGTATAGAAAAGGGAGAAATACCCTGGTACTTGCTCTTGAAGGCAGACATTTTGGAATTGAAATGAGGACTGAAAGTTGAAGATTGAAGAAGCAGAGTGAAGAAAGAAAGCAGAGAGGGCAATGAATTGGAAGGGTTTGGGGTCCTCTGCGTTTATATCAAGCGGTTTGGCAGAAACATAACAGAGAGAGAAATCATCGCCACTTGTTTTGGCGTTTTTCTTTTCCCGCAAGAAAAGATGGATTTTACTCTGATTTTACTATTTTACCCCTATTGTCTTGGGATCCTAAGAATATTCCACAATATCGAATAGTATAATTCCCATTCCATATACAAAATTTAAAACCTTTAAAATTTCACTTCTCAAACAAAAGAAAGAAAGAAACTAGTCATGATATTATTAGAGTTAGTGAGTTTGAATCTTCGCCACCTTGTCAAATTGTAATATTCTCAAATTTAATACTTTTATAATATTGCATGACAAATATAGAATAAGAATTAATTCAAAGTTATAAACTAAAAAAGAAAAAAGTTGAAATGTCTTAACTATTCTACGCTACTACTTGAAAAAGAGAGAAGATATGTATATGATTGAGCTTATATTTCAAAGTATAAAACTTTTTTTTTAATAAAGTGCAAAAATTATATATAAATTCTATGAGAACTAAAATAAAGTAGGTAAAAATAATCAACTTCGATATTAGAAGTTCGTATCCCTACCTATGTTGAACTAAACAAAATAAAAAAAAAATTGAAGTACCTCACTTATTTGATGCATTGGAGATATTAAAATGATGTGGGTTTACTCTTTTTTTTTTTTTTAATTTATCTATGTGTGAAGTTTGGAGTATTCGAACTTTTAATTTCTTGGTCGATAGTGTATATCTTAACCAATTGAGCTATATTTAACTAATGTTTATTATTTTACCCATATAATGTATAATATATTATCATAGTCAATTTAATGTTAAAAAAAGTATCGAGAGTGACTTTTTTTTTATTATTATTATTATTACAAAGGCTTTTTTACTCCAAAGTCATAAAGTGGCATTAATCATCTATATTATATTATATAAAAGGGTAGTATTGACATTTTAAACACAGAAGTCATTAAATTTGTATGTGGATGGGACCCATAATAAAGAAAATAAATAGAAGGTTATAATGGGAAAGATAGAAGAATGTAGAGAGTTCCAAAGGAAAAGGTTGAAATGAAATCTATGAGCCATGGAAGGTCAAAGTTTGGGGTACAAAAAAAGATAGAAAAACTGTGGGGACAAAGAGCCAAGTCGAGGGGCCATAGTTGGTTTGAGAGATCCGAGGGGTTTTGCTTGTTTTGAGAGTTTTTAAGAAATTGATTTTGCTAAGAAACTATTATTTTGACTAGTGATCAGTGGATAGCGATCGTAAGCCAATACTTATGAATTCAAAACCCTACTTTTTCAAGCAAAGTCAGTATTTCTCATGCATTGAAATACAAATTAACAAATTAACATTTAATTAATCAATTTTGACAAGCCTTAAAAAAAAAAAAAAAAAAAAAAAAAAAAAAAAAAAAAAAAAAAAAAAATCCTACTGATTTTCCATGTTAAAGATAAACCTTAGTTCATGCTAATTAGTCAATCTAGTCTAAATCTTACTTTATAAAGAATAGATTCTAGCCAAGCAATCATGTAAATTAAGCCAATAATTTACAAGCTTTAAACGCACGAATGAAAGAGAGCAAATGATCAATTGTCGATTCAACAAATACAAACTTAAGTTCATGGCTACGTCATCCTTGGAGATTAGCCACTCAACATCACTAAAACAAAATGTAAACTTGATAGAAAATCCATAAAAAAAACTACAAAATTAAATTGAATACAAGAAAAATTGTCATCGTGTGTTGATCTTCATTATCGTTGCAATCTCCACGCATTCAAGTCTTGAAAGATCTTCCTTCGCTCACCAAAGTCCTCCCAAAAATCTCTAAAATGTGCAAAAATTATGTATAAGGATATAAATCTCTTCAAGGTGTCTTCCTTCAAACGGTTGGAAAATCATTTATATTTATAAACATCTTGGCAACATCGAGATGATGAGACACTAAAACAACATTTTTATACATTGCACCCTAGTTGTGCGTTCAAATTTGGAAAAAAAATCTTCTATCATCAAGACGTCATAAGTAGCATTTAGAGAAGCTACAAACGAAAAGTGACATCTTCATGTTTTCAAGCGTTTAGCAGGGTTGAGCTGGGATTTATGAACCCTCAAAGTCATATTATTGAGACAATATACATGCATGAGTTTCAGCTTGCCTATATTGATCATCATTTTTACTCTTCTCTATTTTATGTCTTCATTTAGCAATCTTTTAGCTCCTTTTTAATTCCGATCATTCTCTTGAACCCTCTTTTTTGGTCCATTTACTCAAAATTTACAATTTAAATAAATATTCCTGTGAAATTCACTGATTCAACCACAAAACCTAACAAATTAATAGTGTTAGAAATAGCAGCACAATGTGTACATGTGCTATCAATTTTCTCCCACAACTTTATGAAAAAATGGTCTTTTTAAAACGAGACAAAATGTTTGAAAATGACTTTAGAAAAAGCATTGTAGACGAGTAAATAAAAGATGGCCATCGAGCTACCACACTTAGGCTAAGTGGATTAATTTGATGCGTAGAGTTTGGTAACGTATGAATGCATCCAATTCTCTGAGCAATTTTGTCCTCCCCCAATTTATTAAAGATGGAGATGATGTATAATGTTCATAAGATTGCTAATTTGTGACTTCACAATGGATAGAAGTTTAAAGTCAAAATGATTAGCTAGGATATTAGACTAGTGACAAACAACTATATAAATGTACATATTTATTCATATTCTCAAATATTAAATTCAGTTGACTTTATAATTTTTTTTCTCTAACGTAATTTTTAATAAAATTTTGTACAAGAGTTAGAAAAATACAGTAGGCGAAATATATATCAATCAAAATATCATTTTAGATTTTATATTTTAGAATTCATTTTGGAACTATTTTTAAATATAAAAAATGAGTCCAACTATTTACAAATATAGAAAATTTTCATTCTCTATTACAGTCAATACAGTAAAAAAAAAATTATATTTATAAATAATTTTATATTTTTTCTGTTTATAATAATTTTCCTTTATTTTAATTTAGTTCATATATTTTTAAATATCTAAAATTAGGAATTCACGGACTTTCAATAATGGTTAAAATTAGTACTTCAAGTTACGTTTTATTATAATTAATTAAATCATGACAATATATCCCATATAAAATAACAAAAGAAAATAGGAATATGTTTTTAAATTTTATTTAAAAAGAGTAATTATAATGAGTAGCAATTTTAGAGATAATAACCAAGTGTATAGGAACATTTTTACAAAATTGTAAATATAGCCAAATTTATCAGCGATAAACCACCTAAACCATAAAAGTCTATTAGTGACAGAAGTCTATCACCGATAGGCTTTGCTATATTTGCAATTTTTTTAAAAATGTTACTATATATACTAATATTTTAAATTTGATTGCTATATTTGTAATTATTCCAAAGTTATTGGATTCTTGACAAATAAACTAAAATCTAACCTACTTTAGATTGTTTATATACTTGACCGTATATATATGATTTGTTTTAATACAATAATTATGTTAATTGAGGATAGAACCTCTAACCTTAAAAGAGAGTGTGTGTTAATTACCACGGAGAATGAGACTATTAATTTAATTTAATGAATTAGTATTGTTTAAAAAATATTATATTTATACTATATCCTCTTTACAGCTTATATTAATTTAAATATTTGTCACATTTAAGCATGGTTGGGGATGCTGACATTGTGTGTCAACATGATGCCTTTCTCTTTCATTAAAAATGTTCTATACTTCCTTTGCTCAAAAGGAAAGTTTTATACTATTTCACTAATTAAGCATCTTTTTATGTCATGTTTCAACTTGAGTTTTGCACCATATTCTATTATGAGATGTTTAATTAATATATTCTCTTTTTATAAATATAATGTTCAAAGTGGCTGAGAGAACCATATGCTTTTATTATCAATTGGCACTTTCGAAAGCAACCACCCAAAATTCTAGCAAAAACTTTTATCCAATATTAAGTCCTAATTAGATCAAAATTAAGAATATAATTTCAAGATATATAGATAAAATTAACGAATAAGATAATATTTTTAGTTTGAAATATAGTTAACCTTTTATATGCGAAGTCCATAGATATATCTATAAAATGATGAAATAATTAACAAAATTTATATATTGTACCTTTAAGTAGAAGTGTTACAAAAAAAAAAAAAAAACAGAAAAACTATTGGTTTGGTTGGATTTTTTAGTATAAAATTGGATATATTGATTTTTAGTTGGAGAAAACAAAAAAAATATATATATTGGTTCAGATTGCATTTTGATTGGAAAAACCAATCAACCAAACCAAACTGAAGGTATGTATACTCTTAAAAATAAACTCTAACACTAGATATATTGATTGAATAGAAAAATGAGTCTAGTTGATGTATTCCGCAAAAGTGACGTAAAAAAGGGGATCCTATCAACTTGTTCCGACCTAGGATAATAAGCTCATGAGCAACGGTTCTGTCGAGTAGCAGTAAGGGTGACTTATCTGTCAACTTTTCCACTATCACCCCCAAAAAACCAAACTCTGCCTTACGTAAAGCATTTCCTCACCTTTCAATGGCTCCCTTAATTATGTGCAAGGAATTTCCCTCGTCTTTTTAACTAAAGCCGGACACAAACAAAAGAAACAAGAAAAGGGCCATGATGATGATCCTATGTTCGTTTTCGCCCTGCCCCGATGATGCGCTCCTAGCTCGCGGAGCTACATACCAGAAGTGTTTTAATTATTATGGTGCATATAAATTTATTGTTTAGAAAAAAAATCAATTATTATGGAATGTGTATGATATTTATTTCGAAAGTACCTAAAAAATGTCTAATTTCAATCTATAAAAAAAATTGACCAAATTTTAATTCAAAATTAGCAAAAATGACCAATTCAAAACAAAATTGGAAATAATATTAAAATTTGGAAGAGAAAAAAAGAAAATACCAAAACCAAAAACCAAACCAATAATAAATCGAACCAAATAAAAACTTATCCATTGGTTTTGTTCTTTATTGGACATCGGTTGTAATCTCTTCTTTATAAAACCAATTAGTTTAGTTTGGTTCTTGGTTGACCCCAAAATCAAGCCGACTACCACCCTACCTTTAACAAGGGTATCATTAAAAAAAATGTTTATAGAGTAATCAAAACAATAGCAATTAACATGAATTATAGTTTAAAATTAATGACAAAATTAAAGTATTTACATGAGGATTTTCATTGTACTTTTTCTTTAAAATGAAGGAGAGACATTTAATAATATAAAATATCAATTCAAATTGTATTTAAATAGAGTTTTTTTTTTTTTTTGTTTATTTGAACATTAGAATGAAAAGAAAAAAATAATATATGTTTGCAATTAAACTATTGATTGAAAAAATGTTGATCTCCTAAATATTTAGGAGAAGTAAATTTGATATGATGAAAAGTACTTTTAGTTAATTGAAAGTATATTTTAGAACTTTTATAATGTTGGATTAAATAGAAAAAGTGATTCTACTTATAAATACTTGGGGGGAAAACTCTAAATTTTACCTTTCAAAACTCAAAAGTATCCAAACTCATTAGAAGAGTTGAAAAATGCGTTAAAAAAGGATGTGATTGTTTACAAGCTTGGTTTGGTGGAGTATGGGCTTACATGAATGAAACCTTTGAGAGTCAAGAAGTGGGCCAAAAGCCCAAATATCATCAAATCAAGCAGCCCAAGTGGAAAGATGGTCTTCCTAATACTGAAAAATCTACTCAAGGATATTTTCGTCCAATGCGTTTAGGGTTTATTTTACACGAGTTTAAAGTAATTGCGTATAAGTTTATCACCTTTTTTTTTTTTTTTATTGGTTTCTATATCCAAATGTAATAGTTTTTTTTTTTTTTTTTTTTTTTTTTTTTTTTGACATTAAATTGGATAGGAGATCGAACTTTTGAAATATGCTTATTTTGGCTTTTGAAATTGATTACATATATACAATAGTTTTTGAGATTAACTTTCCAAAAAAATATCATATTTTTCATGTTTAAGTTTGAAATTTAGCAAATATTTAAGTTGATTTATTTAAAAGTGCATTTACTATAGTTATTTTAAAAGTTACTTGTGATTCCAAACTAAGTATTAGGAAATTTAATTTAATTATTTAATGTATTTATTATCGTTTTAAATTAGTAGTTACTTTTTTAATTGTTATGTGTGGAAACATAATAAGAAATTAATTTGTTTCCAAAAGGTTTTAATTGAGTTGGGTTTTTTTTTTTGTTTTTTTTTTTATTTTCTCTTATTTTTAGAGATCAGATAAATTTGTTTGCATGAGTTCTTATCATTTTATGGCATCTTAAGATTAATAACTTCCCTACAAAAATTATAACTTCAAATCTTCAATTTTTTTAGTTTAATAATATATAGAGACTTGTAACTGTCAATTAGATATATATTTTAACCAATCAAAATATAGTCAAGTTGACTAATGTCTATATGTGTTTGCTTTCTATGGCAGCCTTGATCACTACAAAAGCTAATATTTTTAATTATTATATAAACATAAGTTTTAAATTTCTACTATTATAATATCAATCCAAATTACTAAATCTCTCTCTATGAGATTAATTCCATTTATATGAAAAAATTTAGGTGTAACTAGGTCACCACTCAATGAAATTGTGCCACGTGGGACAAAAAAAATTTAATAATTTTTTTAATTTTTCGTGAGTAAAAAAATGGAGAGTATAGAGATAAGTGCAGCTAGGGCTACATCTAATTATTCTCTATTTATATTTTTCTTTTAAAATATCTTAAATAAATAAATAAATAAGCAAATAATTTGTCCTTGTTCTTATTGTAATAAAAATCTCATTGCATTTATAAGAGAAAAAACTCAACTTCACAATCGTGTCCCCTTGTAAAATGACATTTCCAATCTTGTCTCATTGCAAATCTTTTCTCTTCAACTACCATTTAAATTTCTTTCAAGGGTCACATCTATTCCTCAAACAATTAAACTCATATACTTCGATCTCTTAACATATTTAAAATGTTAGGGAATAATATTAAATTTTTACCCACTCTTATAAAAATAATTAAGAGAAACAAAAACAATTAAACTCATATATGTGTCTTCAAATTTACAATTTTTTTTTCTTCATTAGAATCTGTACAACTTACAATACATTAAAAAACTAACATCCCATGTCCAAAGAAAAGCACATTGAACCTATTTCCCTCTTAAGTGAAGAAAAAAGAAAGTTCCTAAAGAATCCTTTTTTTCTTCTGCATAGAGAGAATCAAATAATCCAAACCCAAAAAAAATCACAAAAATAAAAATAAAAATAAAAACAATTATCTTTTCTTTTCCTTTTATTTTTTTCAAAATCAAATAATCAATCAGGGTTCTTACAAGCTCGAATCAATAGAGAAAATCCAGCCTTTTCTTGCTTTGTTTTTTCCTCCAGCCACAGCCGACTGTCCAATCCACTCCTCGTCCGGAACATGAACGCCGCCGCCGTGGTCTCCGCCGCAGACTCCGGCCGGAAAAGCCAATCATAAACATCCCACATCATGTCCACCACCGACCCATCTAAAAAAATGGTTTGATTCCCTCGAAAATTCCACTTCAATCTCTTCACTTCAAAAACCTGTTTCTTATCAATGAACACCACCAGCCTCTGGTTCCTCATTTCCACTCCGCCGCCGCACTTGACCAGAATCTCATGGAGGCCACCGTCGTCGGAGAATCTCGCCTTGGTCAAGAAAACCGAATCGTCAGCACAAAAATCCTCCCTCCGAGAAACCAGAGAGAATTTCGGCAATTGGGTATCCGAATTCTGTTGCAAAATCCCCAGTTTCACCAATTTCTCCCTCTCATCACCGATGATCAACGCAATTTCGGAATCCACCGTCACAGCTATGTAAAACCCAGAAGTCGGGTCAGGACCGGGATCGAATCGGGCCTCGGAGATGTCCCAGAAGACCGAAATCTCGGAATTTTCAGAGGATTTGAAGGATTTGAGGCCCTTAGGAGTGAGAATAGGAATGGAAATGGAGTTGATTTTGATTGAGAAGGATTGACCCATATTTTTAGCAGTCCAATGGAGAAGAATGAGAAGTTGATTTTGGTGGGTAAAAAGCTTAGCTCTGTAAAGGGAAGAAACAGAGAGAGGGGAATTAGAGGAAGGGAATTTGGAGAAGACATGGGGATTAGGGGAAGGACCAGAGCAATAAGAATCAGAAACTTTAACGGCGTGTTCACTGTAACAAGTGGCAATGCTTCTCCTCATGAGGAAGAAGAAGGAGGAAGAAGAAGAAGAAGAAAGGGAAAATTGTGAAAAACAGAGGGTGAAAATGGAAGGTGTGTTGTTGTGAATGAAAGTGGGGGAAGGGGAAGGGAAAGAAAAGAGAGAATAATTGTGTGTTTGTTTGGGTGAGAAAGAAGAAAAAATAGGAAGAGAAAAGTGAAGTTGACAAAAGGAAGGGTTTTGTTGAGCTTCTTATGGTTGTCTTCTCTGCTTTTTTCATCTATATTAATTGTGAGACTCGGACAAACATGAAACACAGAGAGATAAAAAAAAAAAAAAAAACAGAGGGGAAAAAGTAATGGAAACTTCTGCATTTTTAGTAGCTAAATAAATTTTAAATCTCCGATAGCACTTATGTTGATGTATCTCATGTGCGTTACTTTTATGAAAAAAATTATTAAAATATTTTAAAAAATAAATAATAAGAATTTGTCACATGTCAAATTATAATGGAACAATTTGGTAGGATACAAAGATATATGCTAATTTTTTTTTTTTTTGTTAAAAAATAGCTAAAACTTTGAAATTTGTTCAATTCTAGTTTTTATATTTTTAATTGTCTAATTTTAATCCTTATACTTTCAATAAATTTTTGAAATCTATTGGATTTTAAAGGGTGTTCGGCCTGGTTTTAAACCACTCAACTTCTATAACTATTGAAATTTGTGCATTTATTGAGGAACTTTCGTTTACAATTATGTGCACCAAACAAAAATTTATTAACTCCAACATATCAACTTCATACTTCATAACTCAACTTAGTGCTCCAAACACCCTCTTAGTTCTTATGTTTTCAATTGTTCAATTTTAATCTCTATATTATTTTAATAAATCTTAAATTTAGTCTCCACGACTAGTTTATTGTTAATTTTTTTAAAAAAACTTTTTGTTATCTATATTAGCATTTTTTTCTAAATGATCTATATTAGCATTTTTATTATAAATTTTGAATTTTGAAAACATATTCACATGTTATATTTCCTTACATGAAAATTATTATCATTATTTGGTCTATAAAAATTAACTTTAAATGACTAAATTTATGATTTATTGAAAATATTGGAACTAAAATTGAATAAACGTCAAAAAATGAGGACCAAAGTTATAATTTAACCTATACTTTTGACTCTAGTTTCATTATATTTTTAGTCTTGTATTTTTAACCTTTTTTTTATTTTAATTATTGTAATTTTAAAATATTTGTTTTGATAATTGTACTTTTTAAAAAGAAACTATTTTGATCTTTATTTGTAAAATTTTAACACATATTTTGTACGTAATGAAAAACTTTTAATACAAATTGTTAGCTACATAATATTAGGAATCAAAATTTTAGCAAGTTCATTTTATATATTAAATACAACAGAAATGAACAAATATTAATATCTCATATCAAGCCAACTTGAACATAATTTAATGGATTAATAGATAAATCCTTATCCAACAAGTCATTGAAGGTTCAAATACTCATCGTTACATAAGGAAGCTTTTTTTCAATATATTATTAAATATATTTACTAGTATGTAGCTTTTTTAGAATAAGTATTAGATGCTAGCTACAAAATTTGTACATTTTTGTCAACACGAATACTCAGTTAGCATATATACTTCTTTCCTTAAAATTCTCGAAAAAAAAAGGTATGTCTTTAATAACATTACCTAATACATTTTATAAGTTTTATTCTTTTCATATATCAAACTAAGGGTGAATCAAATAAATATGGAGGTGGACTTTATATTAAAAAGTTATATTAAGAAAAGCCAAAATTTTCAAGTTTACCATTTAATTTATTACCTACTCCTCCAGTGGAAATATTATATATGTAAAAGATTTGAAAAAAAATAATTGAAAAGCTTTCCAAAACTCTTAACTTTGCTCGTGCATTAATAGTATAATATTATTTAAAATGAAGAAAAAATAGAGTATTACTAAACAAACAAGACAGTAAATTATCATATTAATAGTTGATAATTTGAACTAATCCTATCGTTCCCCTCCACAACAATGGTTGAAGTATTAAGAAGAAAAATTAATGATATTTAAGGAAAGTGAGAGGTGAGAGAATGAAAGCCATGTTCTTGTCTTTAAGAAAAATAAATATGATTCTCTGACCTTAAAGAACTCCAAATAATTAATATTGGAATATATCTATGAAAATCCCACCTTTATTTTGTCTGTACTTGTCAATGAAAAATATTATGTGGATAAGAGCAAAGTTTTGTGTTTTTCTTCTTTTCCTGTCTAAAAAGGTTGCAGCTTTATGTTTATCCAACAAAAAGAAAAATAAAAAAAAAAATTTGACAAAATCTTGTTCTTTGTCCATCGTGACCAAATATGAAACTATAAAATATCACTTTTATTTAATATTGTTTATATTAATTAAATAATAATTTTTATTTTTATTTTAATACAGACAAATAAAAATATGCGAATGTATTTTCATAATTTATAATAAAAATGTTATAGATAATAAAAAGTTTTTTTAACAAATAAACAATAAATAGTATTAAGGACTAAATTTAATATTTATTGAAAGTATAGAGATTAAAATTAGACAATTAAAAATACATAGACTAGAATTGACCAATTTTTAAAGTATAGAAAGAAAATTAATATTTTAACCTATTATTTATAATATTGCAACGTTTATATAAACAATAGACCATGACTCATATATAAAATATTCTATATTATGAAATTAAGTAATGACCACCTATTTATTAAATAAAAAAAGCAACGAATTTCTATTCAATAGAAGACCAAGTTTGCCCTAATTTTTTTAGCATATGTCAGAAAGGTTTATATATATATATATATATATATATATATCAATATCGTCTGATTTTCAAATATAATTTTTTATAAATATGTCTAAAACTTTCGATTTTATTTTTTGCATATGAAGTTTTTCTAATTCAAGTATTTCTAGTCCAATAATCGATAATATAATAATTGTATGAAAATCTAAGAAAAAATATATTGCTTTTAATAAAGAAGTCAACCATTAAAACTTACTCATTTTTACAAACATTTTCAATTTTATATCAAATTTATTATTTGTTGTTGTTATCTGTGTTGGGTTGAATATAATAGCAACTCTCACACTAATAGACTTTAATTCATGTGTCAATGGACATTTTTTATATTTTATAGGTAAGTCCAACTCAATATAATTAAAATACAAAATACTTCCAACGTAACTAATAAATTATATCGAGATATAGGCTTGTATAATATATATATATATATATATATATATATATTTATAGTCACGTGATGTTAACATTGCAATTAGTAAACTTCTAGCACCCAATTAGAAAACTCAATTCATAAAATTAAGAGTTAAAATATTAGCAAGGACAATAAAATATATATATAATTGGCTTTAGGAAAGCTAAATTAGATTCAATTTTTTTTTTTTTTTTGGAAAGTAATATTATTATCCAATTGGAATTAAATAAATGTCAGAAGGAAGGAGGAGGATTTAGAGGAAGAACAACGTGGTGCCACGTGGGGGAATATGGGATGATGGGGGATGAATGGTTGATAGTGATATTTGGGCCCACAAAATTAATAACGGTTCCTAAGTTTTTATCTACTGCAACCGTAGACGATTATTATTATATTCTTCCAAACGCGTGAGTTACACTACAAATAAATTTATAATAAACTGATTTATTTATTACTATTATTTTCCGTTTTAGTGCTAGAGATATTGAAACGCCGAATTTTCGGTTTTTTCTTTTTTTTGGTTAACCATCTACTTTTTTCTATCAATAAATTCGAATATTTACTTTTTTGTTAAATTATATTAAGTGCACCGAAGCTTGGACCATGGTATTATTTAAAATTTTAAATGCCTAACATTTTGTCGATTTGACATTTGTACTCGGGATGATTCCATTGTATCGTAAAAAATTATAAAATAAAAAATAATCAACAAATATTATTAATATGAAAATAATATAAATAATAAATTTTTAAACTTGTTTTAAAAAAAATAAAATATTTATTTACTGATTAAGATTTGTTTTAATTTTTTGTTTTTTATAATTTTTTTAAAAGATATTCGTGGGCATACTCACTTATATCCACATTTTTGTAGAATTAAAATCTCGACATTTTTGCCTACACACATTTTAAACCTTGATTCGAAATTTGCTTCAATTATGTTTTCAACCTTAAAAAAATTCATTTTTACCTTTGAAAAAAAACCATCTTAATTTTTTAGATTGTTTCAAAAGCTACCTTTATTTAGAGTGGAAAAATTTTAAAACATTAAAAATAAAATCAACAAATTCTAAAGTACAAGCATCAAAATGATAAATTCTCACGAGTTTCTTTAAGAGGAAGTATTATACTACTATCATAATACTTACTTCTCTCATTTATTGTTTGACTTGACACGTCATTAAATAATTTATTAATTTATTTTGTAGACCTCACATAATTCTTAAATGCTACTTTTGTGGCAAACAATGATAAAGATAATATTAAAAAATAAAAAATAAAAATTCTTACTACTGTTGTATTATAAATTTTCTCTTACCAAAATAATATATTAACATAACTTGTAATATATAATATTATAATTGTAAGGATGTCATTCAAACCTTTTAATAAGGGGTTTTGTGAGTTATTCAATTTTAATCACTATATATAAAAAAAATCTTAAATTTAGTTTCTGTTCTTAATTCATTGTTAACTTTTTTTTAAAAAAAATTATTATATATCAACATTTTTACTATAAATTTTCTAAACATATTCACATATTCATGAAAATTATTATTAGTATTTAACCAATTATGATTAAAAAAAATAATAACTTTGATAGACAAAATTTAAGGTTTATTAAAAAGTAAAAGAACTAAAATCGAACATTAAAAAGTACAAAGACTAAAATTAAACATTAAAGAGGCATTTGACTGAGTGTTAGTTTTGTATAATATATATAGTTGTAAACTCAACCTACTTTTGATACTTGAATTTTAATTATTATAACTTGCGTATTTGCGCTATTAACTATACCAACTTAAAACTTTTTAAAATGACTTTTGAAGCTATACACTTCTACAAGTTACAAATACACATACTAATAAATTCAAGTTGTTATATCTTAATCATTTACACTTCCAAATTTGCTAACAAATTTTAGAGAGTTAAAATGGCCAAACAAACAAGTTTTATATTTGATATATCAAATAGACAACCACCCTCTTCAAGTTCAAACCCATCCATGACTTTAAAAAGCAAAATTTTCCATATTATCCAATTGTAAATTTGTGTCCATCTTGATTCAAATGGTCATAGCCAATGATCCAATCAAAAGGGAAGTAGCTTTCTTTGTTGAAGTATTGAAGATTGAAATGAATATGATAATGATGGATGTTGGGATATTTAAATCATCTAGGAAAAGGAACTTATTCATTTGTGAGTATTAACGAATTGTCCTTATAGTTTATACCCTCACGAGTTTCTTTAAGAGAAAGTACAAACATGTTTGGAAGTAATTTTGAAATAGCTAAAATCATTTTTAACATTTTTAAAATTACTCTCAAACATGTTTTTTATTCATTCAAAATTGATTTTGATGATATAAAAAATTGCATTTAAAAGTATAAAATTAAATATTAAATTGATGTTGAGTGTTTAAAGGCGTGTTTGAGAGTGATTTTGGACATGCCAAAAATGATTTTAACAATTACAAAATCACTCTCAAACATGCATGTGGTTTCATAAAAAACATTACAAAAAACTAATAATTGAAATTTTGCTATGAGATGTTGGTTCTATAAAAGCAATTGAGAAAGTTAAGAGTCTCTTTAGCTGCAAATTCTGAAAACAACATTTTGTATCCAAATTTTAGTATGTCATATTATAAACTTAATTTATTTTTTCAATTCATTTTTTTTAAAAAAATTAAAATATATATTATAAATTATATAATATTATAAAAAAATTAACATAAAACATGTCATAAATTAATTAATAATAATTTATAGCCAACTTAATATTTAACGGATAACTAAAACTAGTTTTATGGTTTATAAATATAGCATCAAACGAATATTTAAATTAGAATTCGACTTTTGAATTTGCTATCAAACACATATCTAAAAACATGAATTACAACGCTTTTTGTTCATCCCTTGTTTTTAAATTTTTTTTTTTTCCTACCAGACAAGTTTCATATAGGATGGATATGGCCTATGAAACAAAGAGCCTTACATCACACTTTCTTTTTTAAATACAAATCTAACAAACCGACTTTGTTTTTCCAAAGGAATAATAAAAAGAACTAATCAAATAGTTGACATTATTTAAAAGAAGAAAAAAAAAATTGGCCTATGGAAATGCAAAAGTCAAATTTTTTTAATGCAATATTCAAACTAAGATAGACATAACTCAAAAGTGCGAAGGTTATTCTTTTCAATACCACACTTTTGAAGGCAAATTCGTCCAAAAAGCTTATTTAGTGTAGCCAAACTTTTAAAGTATAGTTCAACGGGTTAAAGTATAGTAACTTCTAATAAAATGAAATTTCCAAAGTCCCAACGAACTCATCCCAATTTGTAATCCTATATTCCAACATCAATTTCTAACTGTTGATGTAAATCGAAGACGAACCAAAAGGCAGCCAACTAAACAATAAAAACTGCAAAACTCAAAGAAGAAAATACATCGAAAATACTCTTCAAGAGCTTGCAAACCAAAGATGAAGCTATAAAGGGAGGAAGAAAGAGAGAAGGGAGCAAAACTCATTCCATGATTCTAATAAGAAAGTTCAATCTAGAGAAGCACCATGCCTGCGTGTGAGGACAGACAATGACAATCTACTGCCGTGCAAGAATTTTGTCAATTCAAGATATATGAAAAAGTAATGAAAAATACTTAGTTGTTGCCTGGGCTACACTTATCTTTGTGTAGCCCACCAGTTGATCAGTTAAAAACTATCATGTGGTAAGAAATTTTGACTTTTTAAAAAATGTTAAATTATTATATTTTTGCCATGTAATAAATAATGAAAGGGGCTACAGGGCTTGGCTAGGCCTAATCATTCCCCAAAAGTAATTAGGATGTAAATATTAGACATAGTGAGATAAAAGAGTAACAAACTCATTCTTCCATAGGCTGATTTTGTTCTGCTTGTGATGGTACCACCTTGACTTTGATCTTTGGAAGGGTGAGGGAAGGATCCTCCTTGAGAACAGTAGGTGCTTTGATCAAACTGATGCTCTGATCCAATTCCTTCCGTTTCTCTACGAGCTCCTTTGCTTTCTTTCCATGCATTCTACAAATGTAACGAACCCGAGTTACACCTGAAGCAGTATTCACAATATACATAGGCATAAAACAAATGGGAATGGAGGAAATTTAAAACCTCCGTGCAATGTGCCTTGACTCCCTAACCACTCTGACTTTATCAATCTTCTTAATAGCCTTCAATGTCTCTTCGGTGAGATTCCTGTCATATCTCTCCGGCCTATTGCGCTTCCTCTCAAACTCAAAAGTCGAGTCCTGGATTATACAGATGACACAACAATTCAGGAGGAGACTATTAGATACTTAAACACCTTAGAGAACCACACCCCAAAAGCCAGCTATGGAGGTGGGAGAGCCAAGCGTCACTTAAGTACCACATTGGCTATCTCATTCTAACCGATATGGGACAAAGGTAGTCCATACTACCTATGTAGTATCCAAGTGGGACAAAGAAATTTTGTACTTACAAAATCCCATTTGCTCCACAAATAAATTAAGTTTACCTGTGTAATATCCTTTCCATGCAACCCTCTATATGCCTTAGTCCATTTTACTTTACGGGGATTTCTCTTCATCTTAAAGTTCTTGTGGCATTTTGACCGACAAAATCTAAAAATCTGCACAAAAATCATATTAGGGAATAGAATCATGCGGTTTTCCCCACTATCACTAATTTAAAAGCCAAAAGAGAACAATTATCTATTTCTACGGCCTTAATATGCATAGCAAACAACAAATCACAAACAGATCAATAATCAAGATAGAACAGGTAGATTGACAGCTAAAAGAGGCATACCGCAAGCAAATACATACAAGGAACGAGTAGAACAAGACACACAAAACATGAAAGTTCGCAACGTTCATTACTACATTAGATCTTAACCAAACGTCCAAAAAAGGTATTGAAAGTTCACAACCATCACAATAAGAAAAACAACTTTACGCCCTTACCTTCGCATCATTGCGAACAAACTGAATACCATGTCCTTGATATATAGTGGAGGAACAGAACCAACACTTCTCTAACCTCATTCTTTTCTTGAAATAATAATGAAGCCTAAATTTTCTGCAATAAAAGGCAGGGGAAAGAGAAAATCAAATAAATTGCAACTTTTACATTCAACATATCAACTGAAAAAGAGAAAAATCTCTACCAATTAAGAAAATCGTTATGCATACTTAGATTATAACTTCAAACGTAGATCTACCCCTGTTTGGAATGCCGAAAGTTTGGGTGGGGAAAAAAACAAACAAAAAAAGAAGCAAAGAATTTGAAATCTTTGTTTTTTGGAAAAATAATTCAGTTTCATATAAGTTGGATTTGGTAGGATTTTGTGGGGGTGTACAGGATTGGATTGGGCCCAGTTAAGGGTATTTTTTTGGACCAACCCAAATTTCTAAGCAACTAGTTATGGAGAACAACCTAATCCAATCCTTATATTATAGAACAATAAATTTAGGCTCCTGTTTGATATTATTTTTGTTTCCTGTTTCTTGATTTCTATTTTTTAATAACTAGAAACAATAATATGGTCAATAACTATTTTGTTTCTTGTTTCTTGTTACAAAATAATAAATAAAATAAAGGGACAAAAACATAAACTAGTTTGATAACTATTTTTGGTTCCATGTTTCTTGATTCTTTTTTTTCCGTCTATTTTATAGTTTTAGTAGAAAATATATATATATAACGCAAGATATAAAATGCATTAACACATAAAAAACAATTAGGAAAAGTTTGCATAATCTCATAGAATAAGTTCGGATGCAAATTAAAACCAATAATAAAATTGTATCTATCCTTCAAATGTTGCCTAAATTTAATCTACCACGTCATTGTCTCCAATTTAAGCCATTTTCCTTAAATGAATTGAACCCATGACGTCAAGGATATGCTCCCTATTTATCACTAGAGGCCAACCCGTGATGGTTGATTCATGATTGCGAGAACAAAGAAGAAAATACACAAGCATGCGCCACACAGTTAACAAATAGAGAAACAGGATCCATTTCACAAAATGTCATTCAGCAAAATTCTACAAGTAACACAACATTCATCTACGAGAGAGGCTAATTGCATCTCATCATTCCTCACATTAAGATTGATAATTGTTTTTGGCACAAATTGCGAATGTGGTGGGGTTCATATTGGTGTTGTGGTTTAAATGGTGTTATATGCAATAAAATAAGAAGACGAACTAAACTTCATATCTCACCTGTGCCAATTAAGACTTGAAATGTTGCAGTATTTATATTATCAAATTCTGGGTTAGTTGTAAACCAAATCACTAACTTTCCTTTGGTTCTAACAGATCAAATCTTACTAAATTAGAGAGTCTAGAGATATTCTTACAATCAATTCAGTTTAAACCCAGTAATGGGCTCAAATCCTTGAGGTAGCATAGTCCTAGCTAACACAAGATACAAACTTGCATTCATACAAATCCCTTCAATCTCATCCAATCGAATTCTCTACAAAATTGAAAACGCCCAAATCCCCCACCCTTACGTTTACACTTGGCGACGATAATGATTTTCGCCGACTGAGAAGACGGGCTTGAGCATTTGTTGTGATCGAAGGGCAAAATTTGATACACTGAATACCATAAATTTCCCTCATACCCAAACGGCCAAACCCAATCCAACACAACACCAACATCAACAGAAATTTGGCAGAGAAAAACGCAAAATCGAAGAGAATTTACAGCTGGAGATTCAGAATACTCGAGAAAAATTCTAAATATTCGTTCGAATAATCAAATGCACAAGAGTAAAGGGCAAAATCGAAAAGAATCGAAGGATAAAAAGCGTGAAAACACAACAGAAATCAAAGAGAGTATACCTCTCCTGTGTGATGACGACAAACGGCTGACGTCGGATGGCGGCGCGAGGAACGGCTGAGAGAGATCGATGGATGAGGGAAATTTACAAGAAGCGGCTGCCGGAGCGACACTAGAACGGCGATGGGCGAGACGCGGCCATTCGTTCAACGAGATTGTGCGTGCGGCGGTCACCGGCGTGAAGGCAGGAAAGAGAGGAAGAGGATAATGGACTGGGCTGGGTTCGAACCAGCCCAATTCATAAATATGGCCAAATGGGCCGCGTTGATATCATGGATCATGTTTTACTTGGTTGTTTTTTCTTAATAGGCAATGTGTAAATTTTATATATTATTTTTTTACAATTATCATTGTAATTTATAACATATTGCATTATACATATGTTAATTTAGCTTAGAACAAATTTTCTCAAAAAAAAAAATCATAAAGTTTTTTAATATAAATTTGTATTCTAAATTTTCAAAATCGAAAGGCAATGAAGACATAAAAATTACATTATTTAGATCACGTATTAAAAAATGGTTTTAAAAAAACAAACACATATCAAATGGATATTTACTTAACTCGATAAATATAATCTAAAAATATTAAACATAATCTAAATTGCTTACCAAAACAAAATTTAAAAATTTTGAAGCTAACCACGATAGATAGACAAAATGCAAGGTCATTATCTCATGATTAATTAACAAAAGTTAATGTTATGACATGAATGGAGAAAATGAAAGGAAAACAATTTTTAAAAATTTAAAAAAAAAAAATCAAGACAGCAAAACCTAGAGACAATTGTTTATCAACAAATTTCTTATCTTTGAGGATGAAAACTTTCCTCCTTCAACAATATATATTTTTCTCTTATTAGTTATTTTACCTTTCACAAACCAATGTACAATTATTATCTCACTAGCATATTTCTCTTACAAAACTTCCTGTTTTGACTTCTTTTTTTTATAATTGAAGAAGATATTGATTTTTTTATCGGTGTCTTTAATTTTCTCACAATATATTGCTTTTCTCGTAATTTCAACTAAAACTCTATTTATTTTTCCATTTAACCGACATCTGATTTACACATTTTATTTTACGTTAGGGGAAATTTAAAAAGAAATAATCAAATTTACAATTAAATTATATATTGAGGTTAACTAGTACCGTCCTTCTAGAATCTATTTTTTCTTTTCTTTTTTTTCTGGTGGATAACCATTCCATTGGAATAAAGACAAAAAAGAAAGGGAAAAAAATCCAAACTGGTTGGCGTCTACATCACTGTCGGTCAGATTATCATTTCCTATTTCCTAAAACCCCAAAAGACGTCACTGATTACGTCACCGACTAAATCCACTTCCCATCTCTATGGATTTAAAACTCGCGGATCCAAGATCCTTATACGGCCCGGGTGAAACCGACCCGTCATCGTCTTCAAAAAACCGCCCAATTCCCCTCCGCCGCTTCCATTGCCGGAAACTCGCCACTCCGAGAACCGCCACCACGATTCCAACGATTCCGGCCAGAATTCCGAGACCGATTTCGAGACCCACCTTCGATTTGGACCTCGCCGGAGCTTTTCGGACCTTGAAGTAGCCGGTTTTCGTCCCGTCGGCCACCGCGACCACCGTCTGGACCGGGTAGTCGACCAGATAGCAGAACCCGGTCGCATTGTAGTAGAGCGAGCCCCAGCAGGAGCAATTGGCTTCACAGAAGCTCTCGCATTCGTCCATGGTGAACCCGGTTCGATAACTCATTAGCTCTTTGAACGGTAATTCCACTCCGCTCCTTCTCAGAACCCAAAAGTCGTTTTTTGCTACCCCGACGCCGCAGAAGTCGCCGGATTCCGCCGGGAGACATTGGCTGGAGGTGTAAGTCGTCCGGTTGTTTAGACACGAGCAGCCAGAACCGGGTTCACATAAACCGTATGAACCGCAGGGACTCGGGAGCTCACACTGCTCCGATATCGCTTCGTAAACCAAAACCCATTTGGAACCTGTTGAAAAATGAAACATGCTTAATCAATTTTGTTTCAATTATACAAAATAGCATTTAATTCTATAAGCTTTTGAAAATTTATTGTTTTTGGGTTTTTTGATTTCTTAAAAAAGATTAATGGTAAAACTAAAGTTTAATTACAAATTTAATTTCTAAACTTTTAAACTTCAGTATGAAACAACTTCAACTAAAAACAAATGTCTAATTTATCTTTCTACTTTCGTATTTAAGAAGTCACTTAACTTTAAAATTGTCGAAGTTCTTTAAATTTTGTATTTGACAAATTTCTAACATATTATTATGTTTTGAATTTTATTTAAAGTTATTTTTAAATATAAAAAATAAACCAAAATATTTACAAATTATAAATGATACTTTATGTCTAATAAACTCTAACCTTTCAAGTTTGTAAATTTTAAAAACCTTTGAATAAATAAAGGACCTATCAAATCTAAAATAAAAATTCTAAGAATCCATTGGACACGAAATTAAAAGATTAAAGACTTATTTAATATTTATTATTTTTAAAAAATAAGACTAAGCTTGTAATTTAATTCAAAATTATATTCTATCAATCTATGTAATTCTTTTAGTACAACAAGCTTAATTTGGATATTAACTTAAGTCGATCTCAATTCGATTTTTTCTTTTTATAATAATATGTGAGTTGAGGTAATCTAATACTTCGAAATTGATAATACTAACGCTATGTCAATTGGGAGTATGTTGATTTTGGTTGATCTCAATTTAGCTAAAAAATTGTATTATTACACCCAATCTCTAATTCTTCATTAGAAAATTAAACCATGATTGTCAGGAAAATTTTTACCTATGGAAAAAATATCAAACTATTTACATAAAATAGCAAAAAAGACACTAATAGAAATTGATAGATTTCTATCAGTGTCTATGAGTGATAGAATTCTATCATTTCTATTATTGATAGACTCTAATAGACTTCTATCAGCGTCTATCACAACTATTTAAAAATTTTACTATTTTATGTAAATAATTTTTCCTATTTTTCTATTTTTAAAAATGCAAAACTGAAAAACGATAAAAATAAATGAATGTTGTATAATTTAGCCCGAATTTTTATGCATGCTAACGGGAAGAAAAAATTTTAAATGGATTTTAACGAACCTTCCCAGTAGAATCCTTTGAGGTTGCCGTCGGGATCCAGCCGGAGCCGGAGGAACCCATTCGCCGATTTCTGAAAAGTATTAAAGGCTTGCAAATCCACCGGAACGCTGCCGTTTTGATACATACCGAGATACCCATCGGTGTTCAGCCGGAGATGAACCGGTCCACCGCCGGGAATTACCTGAGCTTTTGCTTGCAATGCTCTGTGTCTATAATAAATTTGACTCCTCCCTTCATTAAACTCTGCATAAAATCCAATAAAATCGGCCCCCAGTCGGGCCGAAAACAATCTATTCGAAGAAATTAACACCATTTCAAAACTGAAATTCTGATTCTCGACGAGGGTATCTGCCGGAAAGTTGAAACTCTGCCATAAAACCACCGCCGGATCGTGGCGGAGCTGAATTTGCAGATTCGACGAGTTCAATAACACGGCCCGATCTCCGGCAGTGTCAGTTGACCAAAATACCTTCCCATCTGTATCCGAAAGTACAAAACCGCCATCGAACCGGAACAGAGTCCGGTCGGTCCAGGCCGGAAAGATAGTGGATTTAGCGGTCCAGATTGTCTCCGATGACGCCACGTGGAGAATCACGACGGCGAGCTGACTCCCGTCGACTCGGAGGAAACCCAGTGAGAAGTTTCCGTTTGGATCGTTTAAGAGAGGCTGAAACGACTTGACCGCCGTGTCCGGCGAGGCTTTGAAGCCACGGACCAGTTCCTGTTGTGTCGCCGCCGTGGACACCCAAATGGGGAAGTGGAGAAGAGTTACAAAAACAAGAACTAAAACGGCACGTGACTGAGTCGCCGCCGAGTTAGTAGTAAATCCGCCCATATTGCCGACGGAATAGAGAACAAAATTGGAATATTTTTTTTAGAAAGTCAAAATTAGGCATTAAATAGGAATAAGCAAAGTACCACTTCAAGACATATATACAATCCAGCCCACTTGATGATCTCTAAGCACGATGAACCAAAAAAGGCAGATTTATAATATTATAATATTCCCAACTTCAAAATCTATAACCTTTATGAAAATGTTTTTTTTTTTTTTTTTTTTTTTTTGTTGTTGTCTTTGAGTTCACTTTATGAAAATGTTATTAAAGTAAAAAAAAAAAAATGTAGTAGAAATGAAATGGAAACATAAAGCCAAGTTGCACCAAGGGCAAGTTGAAATCTTGTGTTTAGTGGTATATATTGTTTTGTGATGAAGTCCCACTTGAGAAAGTGAATCATTAATATATTTGATACCTACAAAGAGATTTTGATGTATATATATATATTTATTATGACATAAGACATTTTGGATGTTAAAAAATTATGAAAGTAAAAGGAGTTACATAGTTAAATAATTTTTTTGAGACGTGTCTTATTTATTTTTAGTGAAAATTGAATCATTAAAATGAATTTATGGAATTAGTAACTTAATATATGATGATAATAGTAGTTAAAGTGAGCATAATTTAACTGATATACAATATATTATATATGTTAGTAATCAAGAGGAATATAATGTGAATTCTCACCACCTTTATTATACTATTAATGTCAAGCATTGTGAGTTCATGTCCTAGTAATAATTAATTAAGCTTTATTTTTTAGTTGCTGGTAGGTTTTAGATGCCCAACCAATCCTCTTTTATGGACAGCGGGGTTGAGAATGCAATCAAATTCTCATATAAATTAAGAAAAAATGTATCTTCATTGGTAGGAGAGTTTTTTAAGGTAAAACTATATATTAATTGTGGATGGAGGGTCACCCACATTAACAAGTGGTATATTAGAGACATAATATCCCAAACTTAAACCTTAATGACACAAACATAGTCGTGATGATCCATAGTCATGTCGAGTTTTGAAATATTTGTTTTCTTTTTGTTCATGCATTTATTTATTTTTGAAGTTGAATGATGGGTTCATATTGTATGAAAACTGTTGAATTTATGACCTATTTTGGTTGATATATGTGTGTGGATAAAAATGGTTGGGTAAGAGTTGGTTGTGAGAGAAGGAGGAGTAAATGTATAGTAGTCGTAGGTCAAACCAAAATTAAATAGAATGTCAAAGGCCAAACTCCTTCAATTTTCATCAACTACTCGAAAGAAAAAAAAGGGCTTAAGAGTTGGTACTCAGTTCAACTAATTGACTCTCGTGATCAATGGTCCATGCCCAAGTGATTATGTCTGTCAACTCCGTGGAACAATCTAATTTCAAGACTACCCATTATTTTATTAAATTATTGGTCCAAAAACAAATATGAGAGTTGAATTTTCAAATTTTAATTTAATTAATTAAATGAGAATATGGATTCCATGCCTGATTTTTTTCTTTGTTCTTTTATTGTAGGGAGTGAAAAAGTTTCACCGTACATCCAAATATATATAATGTCTACTTGAGTATAATTCAACTAGTTGAGGTACACACTATTAATCAAATATTTAAGGTTCGAATCTTTTCCTCACATATTGTTAACTAAAAAGAGAAACCAAATTTATAGTTTGTTGAGGGTTGTCTAAGGCAAGACCCAAAATCCATGGACATGCTCAAATCCATAAGATAGAAAGAGGAGGCATAGGGTAGTGCGGATCTGAAAAGGAAAATGTCAACATCTCAAGATTTTGGCTGACCAGCCAAGCCGGTGAATATATAAACCAATCTAAAAATAACCTAGCTGAATCTAGACTGGCACCTTGCAACCTCGAGCGCCAGAAACGTCCTTAACACCGTCGTTGTCACACATAATCATAGGCGTATGTCACAAGACAGGCTTATATAAATAGCCTCATTCGACCACCCTAAAGGGAGAAAGTAAGTAATCTCCAAGGAAAGACCTAATCTTACTTCTTTTGTGCCTAACTAAATTAGTGACTCCTTGTACTAACTTAAGCATTAGAGTGCAATAGGCTTGACACTACACAGATGTGATAATTTCTTACGCAGATTAGTTCGGAGCATCTCAAAACCAAATCAAGGATAAACAGATCAGAGGTCAAGGCCACTGAAAATCTGTAGCGAAGCCTAATGTAAACGAGATCCGAGCGCCAACGTAGTTTAAGACCACATGTAAAATGAGATATATCTGACCATAATTTTTCTTTAAAAAAAAAATCTCTCATATACAAACAATTCAGAATAAAAATAAAATTAGAAAGGGAAAAATAAAACAATTTTCAGGTTAAAATCTATATGTTATTTGTAGGGAAAAAATAAAAAATAAAAATAAAAATCCATTTGTTGGGGGAAATTATTGAGTTGTTTTTAATAATTGTTCACATGTTAATTGGACAATCTTGAGAGTTGACTTAAACAAAAGACGTGGTGCGGAGCCTGTGACATTTATTGATATATATTTTTAAGTAGAGGTGATTGACTTGTAAATTCAAGGTTTGAACAATTAATTTTTTTAATTCATTTTATTTCTAAAAGTAGATAGTTGGCTCATAATATCTTTAATAATTCCAATGTCCAATTATGTCTAAAATTAGATGGGTTAAAGTATCGATATAATTAAATTTATCCTGACTCATTAGTTTAAACTTTTAGATCAATCAAGGAATGATACTACATTAATGTATAATACGTTTTTTTTTTCTCTCCAAAGTTACATGTGTCCTATAGGTTCATAATCCTTCAACAGTGTTGCTTTCAACTAGTCATGTTGGTTATATTCAACGAAAATTATCACACTAAAAAAACTGAAGAATTAGTTGACATAAAATTAAAATGAAAGTTAAATTAATAATTGTAAATTGAAGATAAATCATGATGTAAATATTTATGAATCACAATGAAAATTTTCGGTATCCAAGGGAAATTAGTCATCCATAGGAAATGGGATTTTTCCTTCCTTCATTAATTTTGCAAATAAAAATAATAAAATTAAAATACTATTTTGGTCTCTCAATTTTGTTTCATTTTAGTCCTATACTTTCAATTGTTCTATTTTAGCCATCGCATTTTTAATAAATCTTAAAATATAGTGCATATACTTTCAATAAATCTTAAATTTAGTCTTTTAAAGTTAATTTTATTAAAATTGGTGAAATTATTTAGGTAAGTAAATATATTATGTGAATATATTTTCACATTTTAAGATGATGCTCATAGAAACTTAAATTGTTTGGAAAAAAAAATCAATAAATATGAAGATTAATTTTGAGATTTATTAAAAATACATAAACTAAAATTTTAAAAAAAAAAAAACAATAAAAGTAAATAAACTGAAATGGAATAAAACACAAACTATGTCGACAACAAAAAATGATATCAAATTCGTTCTCTAAAATTCCGATGGGCCAGAAAACTGACGGCCATATATATTGGGGTCTTTTAAGGCCCGAAGAGTGAGGATGTTGTCCATAAAGCTGCAGGGCATACTGGGCCTTTTATTCTGGGTTCGGCCCAGTCCAAATTCCCTAACTTTTAGTATATTGAACTTTTTGTTTAGAAAATATATTGCATCTATTTTAAGAATTATAAAAAAAGCAATAATTATTTATTTAAAAAGGTTTGTGAATTGTTGGATGACTCAATTGATTAAGGCATTAGGCATACGCTCTCGAAAGGTCACGACTTTAAATTCTCATGTCCTATATATTGTTATTAGAAAAAGATGTTTAGAAATTAACGAAGCATATTATAAATAATATCAGGTGGTATTTTTTTTCGTTTAATTTGAATAATGAAACTTACAATATTAAAAATAATTATTGATTTAAGTAATAAAATTTTAACTAAATTACAAGTTTATTCCGTATAAATTTCTATGTTTGTGTCTAAAAATTTCCAGAAATTAGGGTCAAATTTATAAATTGGAAGAACAAAAAGGACTGAAAATAGACAGCAATCCCATCGAAGTTATTTGGACGGTTGCCAAAACCAGATCCTTCGAATCTCACTTTTTCCAAAAGCTTTTTATTTTTCAGACCCACTCTAGCCTCTTCTTTTGCCTTTGGTATCTGATACCAAAATTTAATTTCTTTAAATTTTAATTCAAAATACCTATTTTGTTAATTTATCAAAATAATATAAATTAAATTCAATGCCTCAATGTTTTATAATTTTATATGTGCTTAAAGTTGTCTAAAACAAAGGACATCCTCGATGCTTCTTTGGTGATCGCTCATTTTGTGGGTGTGATCGTTTTTGTTAATTAAATTTATGTAATTAATTGTTTAATTTTTTTTATGTCCAACCTTCTTCTTCGCGTAGGTTAGAAGGTCAATGAATTTTATGATTTTATAATTTTCTATGTTGGGTGTCATCTTATTTTAGCGAAGATATAGTCGTGGTTACTCGATCTTGTTAATGAAGTATAAGTCTTATTTGATAACTATTTTATTTTTGTATTTTTTGTAATTAAGCTTACAAACAAGATGTTTACTCATAGCCTTTTAATCTATTAACTAATTTTAAAAAATTAAGCAAAAATATAAAAACTAAAAAATTATAGTTTTTAAAATGTCAATTTTGTTTTTGACATTTGGTTTGAATCTACATTTCTATCTTTAAAGAAGGTAAGAAGTACTTATCAAAATCTTGTGAAAATTAAAACGAGTATAGTTTTCTTTTTTAAAAAATATCATCAAATTTGACCTTAAATATATAATTTATTCTCAATATGTTATCTTTTTAAAAAAAATTTGTTTTTTAAAAGCTAAATTGAAAATCTTATCCTATTTATATGACTTGACATGTAACAACTTATCCAACTTAAAATACTTTGTTGATACAAAAAAGAAAAAAAATCCCAATTAGAAACATTACTATACAAATAATTGACAAGTCTTCTCATTGAAAATAATTTACAAGAAAATGATAAAAGGCAAAAGAAATAATATTTTAAAAGGTTGCATTTCATATTCTCATATTATTCAAGACTTAGTGAATGACCCTACACTTGAAACCAAAAACATTAAATTGTGTTAAAAAAAAAAAAGGTAAAATTATTTACACAAATAAGTCTCTTGCTGGGGTTCAAAAGCAACCCTGCCAAATATAACTAAAATTGGATATGACACAACATTTGATAATAAAAAAATAGGTTAAATTACAAATTTAATCCCTTTAGTTTGGAGAATATTATAATTTAGCCTCTATAATTCATGATTAGAATTTAGTTCATATAATTTGATAATATATATTGTCTTAAAAATTTCTATAATAGAGACTATTTATGAGAAAATTCATTAAATCATAGCGATTATTAATAAAGTTCTATCAAATAAAATTAACTCAAATTTAACTTTTTAAAATAGTAGGCACTATTTTAACTATCTCTTAATCATATAGATTAAATTTATAATTTAATCTAAAAATATAAATATTGGGACACATATTATAACTTTTTGAATCCACCAATATTTTATTCAATTCGACAAAAGTGTAAGACAATGAGGGTAGAGAAATTATGTATAAAAAATACTAAATCAACTGAGAACTTTATGAATAGCACCATTTTCAAAAGAGATTTATACTCTTGAAAAGTTGAAGAAATATCAAATTCGGTTGAAATTTTTTATTGAACTTTTAAAATCATTGAATTAATGCATGCATATAAGGTTTATTGTTATTTGAATCGAAAATAATCAATTTAATCATAAAATTATAATTATAAGAATTAGTTTAAATAGGAGTGTTTTACACAACTTAGTCCATAAGGCTACAAACTTTCAATATGACAAATCTTTGTTTTTATATTTTGTTAAGGTTTTCTATTGATATTAAAAATTTTAGTTAATAATCACCATGGTGTAATATTAATGTAAATTAAATTCTTTAAATAAAGAATTAGGCGGTTTAAAAGGGCCACCTTTAGTTTGATACGATATTGAATATTTTTTTATGAGTACAACTCAATAGTAATGGACATATGCTCCTATTGTGATCGAATATTTAAATTTTCATACTTAAAAAAAAAAAAAAAACTTTTTAAATAAAGAAAGTTTGAATTTTTTTTTTTTTCATGAGAAATGACATAAAACAAAGGCCACTCTCAAAAAGTTTCGAGAGCTACACAGAGAAAAATCTTGTAACGTCAAATGAAGAATCGAAATCGAGAATCGTTGAATATAATGGAAAATGTCAAAAAACGAAGAAATAAAAAAAGAAGCTTTATTTGATTAACTGTACAAAGAATAATAAAATAGAAGAAACAGAAAAGTGAGAAAATATGCCCAAAAAAAACACTAATATTCAGGATTTTTTTTTTAATTTTTTAAATTAATATAATTATAATGCAGATTTGAAACTTATTAATCAAATATCGTTATTGTTTTTAAAATGGTAGGATTTAATTGTATTTGCAAATCCTCGTGTTTTCAAAATACAAGGAATTATAAAATATTAAAAATTGTATATTTGACACACATTTTCAAAAAGTAAGAATAAAAAGGGGCAAAAAAGTCTAAAAAGAATTAAATAATTCAACATATAATAAAATAATATAAAATAACAATATTTGATAAATAAGTTTCAAATCAATATTATAATTATAATAAATTTTAAAAAGGAAAATTACTTTAAACACAAAAAATATCAAATTATTTACAAATATAGACAAATTTTACTGTCTATAGAATTCTATCACGATCTATCACTGATAGACAGTGAAATTTTTCTATATTTATAAATAGTTTGGGTTCATTTTTCTGTATTTAAAGACAACTCATTAAAAAAATACCCCTTATTAATAAACAAATCTCTAATATTGACATGATGTTTTAACCTAAATCATATTTTGGTGTTTGTATTTTGAGTTTTATTTCATTTTAATTTCTTTACTTTTAACTATTCAATTTTAATATATGTAATTTTAATAAATCTTAAAATTAGTCATTCAAAGTTTATTTTTTTCAAAATTAGTTAAATAATAATAATAATAATATTTTTCATGTCAGAAAATATGTGCAAGCATATTTTCATATTTTATAAAGAGATGTTCGTATAAACTAATTTTTTTGGAGAAAATAAAAAGAAACTAATTGCAGCGACTAGATTTAAGATCTAACCATGAATACATAGACTAAATTTGACAATTAAGAGTATATGAACCAAAACGAAATAAAATTAAAAGTACGAGAAAATAATGATATTTAACCTAAAATGTATCATAAAAAAATGTCATTGATTTTTGTATTTTGTGTAAAAAATACTCTTAAACTTTAAAAAAAAAAAGTTCAAAAATACATTTGTCGTTAGTTTTGGATGAAAACCGTTAGTATTTTGTTTCAGAAATACATTTAAACTTTAAAAAAAAAAAATACCCTTACTATTTATATATGAACATAAAACCGTTAATACCTCATTGCATAAATATTTACAAGCTTTCAAAAGTTACATTAGTACCTTAAGATGCTATTATTATTAATCTACCCTTGCCATTAGATCATACGTTAGTAATTGAGTATGTGTAATAGACTTATGTGTTTGGCTATTTATAATTTTTCTAAGTTTTAAGGTGAGGTTGTTATTTTTGAAGTTTTGTGTGGAATTTTATACTTTAACTTGAAGTTATGGTTTATATATATTTCGTTGGGACAAAATTGGTGTAAGAATTGGACAAATAAGGGTATTTATGTGAAAAAAAAAATGATATCTATATAATTTGTTTTAAACTTAGTTCTTCGAACCCAAGAAAACTTCAAATAAATTGATCACTATACTAATGGTAGAAATATTTTTAAACTTTTTTTCTTTCTTTGCATTGAACTAAGTATATGTTCGAGAGTGATTTTAAAATCGTTAATATTTGTCATGCTCAGAATCACTCTGTAACATACTTTTAATCACTTAAAAATATAAATTATTTAATTTTGCACTTTTAAATGCAATTTTCATATCATCAAAATTGGTTTTGAATGAATTAAAAACATGTTTTAGAGCTATTTTAAAAATACAAAAGTAATTTTAACCATTTAAAAATCACTCACAACTATATTATAAGAGTATTAATGCAACTTTTAAAAATTCAAAGATATTTGAAACAAGTATGAACGATTTGTGTTCATAGATAGACAGTAAGAGTATTTTTTAAACTTTTTGACAATTCAAGATATTTTTCAAACTAAATATTAACGATTTTTATCTAGAATTAACGGTAAAAATATTTTTGGAAGTTTTAGAATATTTTTGACACAAAGTTGAAAGTCCAGAATTATTTTATATAATTTAGCATATTGAAATTAAAATATCATTTGAATCCAATTCCCAATGTAAGAAAATGACATGCATGCATGGTTATGGCATCATCTTCTACCTCTTTCTCTGTAGCTTTTGTCAGAATACCCTAAATTAATTAAACGCTTCTAAGCCAAACAGTCCTTTTTGTGTGATTTATACTTTTTATATACTTTCTTTTTTCTTTTTTAGTTCAAAAACTAATAAACATTTTAATTTATTTAAAAAATATAAAATGAGTTATTTTTAAATATAGAAAAATAAACAAAACTATTTATAAATATATAAAAATTCTATAGTCTATCAGTAATAGATTACGAAGCGATAGAATTTATTTGTTTGGGTGATAGAAAACGATAAAATTCTATCGCCACTAAAATTTTTCTATATTTGTAAATAATTTGATATTTTTATATTTATAGTAATTTTTCTATAAAATATCTATTTACTGTTTTAAAATTTTATTGTTTTAAAAAAATATTTATAGAAATCTATATTTTATCAAAATTTTCTTTACTATGGCAATATGGATTTTTCACACTACCTCCATTTATTGTAATGTGAGGTTCACAAATATTTATGAAGATAAGTTTATAATGTGACGTTATTTTTAATAACATCAATATTTTAAACTTTGTAAAATATTTATTTATTATTATTATTATTATTTCCCCAAATTTTGAAGACTAGTCTGCAAGTCTGATTGCTTTGTCATGGGGATTTGATTTGTTTGTGTTTGAAAGAAAGAATCAAATTCCCCTTGTATAAAAGTATTATTTATAAAATTGCTTGTCACGTGCATAGCTCTCAATATTAGGGAAAAAAAAAAAAAAAAAAAAAAAAACTTTTTATGATTTTGGCTATTCCGGACAGCTGTCGTCCATGGCAGTCCTAAGGTTTGACTTCTCCAACAACCTTTTTATTTTTATTTAACATTCACCATTATTTTTCTTCTTTATATTATTGTTTTTTTTATTAATTATTCAGAACAGAAATTTAGGGAGTGTTGGGTGAGGTGTGAAGTAGGGTTATAGAGTTCTTCTATTCTCAATCTAGGCTTAATTTTGGGGGAATTTCAAGTATTGATGTAAGAAAATTTTTGGTTAAAAAATACTTTTAGTCCCTAAACTTTCATGAAAGTAACAATTTAGTCCATGAACTTTGATTTGTAACGATTTAGTCCCTATACTTTCCATTTTATAATAATTTAGTTACTGAACTTTAGCATGTAACAATTTAGTCATTGTACTTTCAAATTTGTGACAATTTAGTCCCTAACGTAAAAAAATTTATCAAAATTATATGTCAATTTTTATTATTTTATGATGTAGACTTTGTATTTTATAAAAATATTAAGTCGCTAATTAGGTTATCGGTTTATTTATGCAATAAATTTCATTAAATCTTAACCCTAATTTCTACAATAAAGACTAAATCGTTAAAAAAAATTTAAAGTACATGAATTAAATTGTTACATAGTAAAGTTCAGGGACTAAACTGTTACAAAAATGAAAGTACATAGACTAAATCGTTACAAACCAAAGTTCATGAACTAAATTGTTACTTTCATTAAAGTTTAGGGACCTAAAGTCATTTTTAACCAAAAAAATTTTATACTATCTTTATTCATTATTTATCGTAAAATAAGTATTTAAGGATTGTGCTCGTCCATGAATTAATATATCATTTAATGACGTGTCAAAATATGAGTGAAAAAGAGTATATTACAATAGTACCGTATATTTTCCTTAAACTCTTTACATTGTCCTCGGTGGAATTCATGACTAAATAGTTCCACTCCTTACCTAAACGCGCTTTAAAAGTTTCCTTCAATCTACCATTGATAATCTTAAAGATTTGTTTACGTTCAGTTAGTCTTTATGTATGAACTCAACTCATATAAACCTTTTTAGTACGATAAATGTGGGGATATGGAGATTTTGAGCATATGATCTTAATAAAATGAGTTATACGTCGTTTATTATTGGGTTATGCTAATGTTGCTAAATTTGTTTAAATTTTGCATACTAATTTTCACAAATGTAATAAAAAGTTTATAAGTGAAATTAAAAGTTATATTTAAATTTAAGATTTTACTATCTATTATTAAAAAAAAAAAAATTGCAACACTATCTTTTTTTTTTTTTTTTTTTTTTTTTTTTTTTTTTTTAAGCAACCGTGTTTGTAGAATTGGAGATTCAAATCTTGACATGTTCGTCAAATTGGTTGAGCTTTGATGGTAATGATTATATAAAACTATTTTTCGCACTACTTATTTTATCACATCGTTTAAATATACAATCAATATTTCAAATTTTGTTCTTCGTGAGGGAGACACTATAAATTATGAACCAAAATAATCTCACAATTAACTCATTTTAAACTTGAAATGGTTTTTTTATTAAAAAAAAAAAAAAAAAAAGGAGAGAGATTGAAACAGTTCAATTTTGTTGGTGGAGTAGATTGAGTGCGAGTCAATTCAAATCTTAAAATCATAATAATTCTCACTTCAAAACCTAAATCTTAAAAAAAACAAAAAACAAAAATATAAAAAACCTATTAATAAATTATGAAAAGTCCATGCTAACATTTTTAATCCAGCCATAAGATGTCCGAACGTGACCTAAAATAATGCTAATCCAAAGTCTATAAGTCAATTATTTAAAACCGCTCACACTTAAAATTGAAAAACCTAGATCAAGCCAAAAAAAAAAAAAAAAAAAAAAAAAAAAAAAAAAAAAAAAAAATTGATTATATTATATATACCTAAGAAAAATGGTTCCATAATAATATAAATTTTTTTCGATTAGTTATGTAGTATTTAATGTTGTTTTATTAAATATATAATAAAAACACATTAGAAAATTGAATAGTTAATATGTAATCCCAATACAAAAAGCAAAAATCTTTATGGTTTCTCTTTGGTTTGGAGTTCACATGTAATAATAAAAAGTTTGATAAAGGAAGCAACTTTATGGTTTCCTTTGGTTTTGAAGTTCACATGAAACCCTAAAAAAATGCATAAAAGTAGCAATCTTTTTTCACTCTACTTTAACAAAGCAAATATATATATATATATTTGGCCTTGTCATGTCAAAATTTATTTTTATAATTTTATTATATCATTGATAAAATCCAATGGGGAAATTTATTTATAAATGTGATATATGAGTATGATGGTATATAATAATATTTTTGTGGGTTTATGTGTGGTTGAAAAATATGAAGTTTGATCATATTTGAAGTGATACTTTTTGGTTAAAAATATAAATGAGATTAAAGTCAATTCGTTGGATGAATTTTTTAATTCATATTTAGTTTGTTAAGTTAGATTTTGAAAATGAATCATATATGAGATAAAAATATTTTTAAAATATTGACGACCAAATGAAAATTATGGGAGGGAGAATCATTTTCTAATGTAGCCTTAAAAAGTTGTAACTTTACCCGATTAAACACTGAACTAAAATGAGTAACGAATTTAATATCCTCCACTAAGGTAATTTTCTATTTACTTCTTCAAAAGAGGTTGTAGGTGAAAATTAAAATCACCCATAAAAGTATAACTTAGTGGTTAAAGTATATTTACTTCTTCTAAGAGCTCAAAGATTTAAAATCTCAATTTTTTTTAACAAGAAACTAGGTGGAAAAAAATGGTGGTCTAACAATAATCACATGATAAATAAAAGTTAAACTACAAGTTTAGTTCTTAAACTTTCATGTTTGTATATAATAATTTAACACGCCTTTGAACTAGAAAGTTTAGGGTTAGACGAGTTACAATATTCAATTTTATGGTTAATAGATACAATAGTTTTAAAAAATTACAACGACAATTTTGATTTTTGTTGATGGCAAAAAAAAAAAAAAGTCAAAAAACTATTAATCACAAACTTGTAAATTTAAAAATATATTGGATGGTTTTATTGTTCAAGAACTTGTTTGATATTAACATTAAACGAAGAAAGATTTAATAGACACTTTTTATAATTCATGAATTTCTTGTCCATTCTATATTTATGATCTAGAAATTGAATCTTCAAACTTTTAAAATGATAATTGATGTCAGATAAGTAAATTTAAGAACTTGAAAGTTTAAAATAGAACTTATAATTATAGCATTAAATTTTCATCACTTGTGATACATTTTCATGAGTTTAACATCTTCATGAGATGTGGATCAATATTTTGTAAAATTGACACTTCGATATTATCGAAAATATGATATTTTAAAAATTGGTTGTAATTTATATTTAAACAAAGAAATAATACAATTAGAAAGAAAGAAAAAGGAATTAAAGTGGGTATGGCCCACCAAGAGTATTGGTATTTGTAACATTGTTGGCATTTTTTAAGCCCATAACTGCCTTGTTTGGGTGTCTCCATGTGACTTGAAAAAGGCAACAAAGACATAATCTCTCTATTTTATTCTCTTTAATCTTTTTTTTTTTTTTTTGGCTCTTTTTTTTCTCCACTCCCACTGGACCTATTCCCCTGTTTTTCTTCTAATAATCATTTCTCTCATTCTCACTCCAAAAAACACAATTAAGAGACAGAGAAAAAATGAACCAGAATTCCCATGGCTTCTTCTTCTTCTTCTTCTTCATCTCTTTTCTTTTCATTTTCCTTCTCTTTTCTTCCCATTCAGCCTCTGCTCGTTTCCCACCATCCAAACAAGGTAAAACCCACTTATAAAAATCCTTCCTTTTTCCTTTTTAATGTGTTCATAATTTTATTTCTTTTAAAAAAAAAATCCCATCTTCTCCTCATCTTTCTCTTTCCCTTTGATTTTCCTGGAAAATTTGCAGGTATAGAAGAAACCCACAAGAAGCTCAGCCATGGAATGGTCCAAGCAGAGTCATGGCCAGATTTCCCCCATGTAAATAAATAGCCTTTTTTTTTTTTAATTTTCATTTTCCAATTTTCTTTTTTGGATTTTAATTTATTTATTTTTGGTAGATAATGGGAGGAAGAGAGAAGGGAGAAGAAGAAGAAGAAGAAGAAGAAGAAGAAGAAGAAGAATGGGAGAAGAGAAAGATGATGTTAGAAGCGCACTTGGATTATGTTTACACACAAAATGAGAAGCCTTGAATCAAATTGAATTTTCAAAGATATGTTTTATGTACATATCCAAATACTAAAAGAATTGTTGCTGTTTTCATCATTTTATCATATGATATATAGTTTTATATTGTTTACATGGTTTTTTTTTTATATATATTATTAATTTCTTCTCCCTTTTTCTGGTGTCTTCTCAAGTCTATGGTATTAAATTTAAGTTTTTTATTAAAAAAAAAAAAAAGAAGTTTCAGTGCATGTTAGAGACCCCTTTTTCAAAATAATAATTATAATAATAGTGATTGTTTGATGGTATTTTTCAATTTCTCCATAAAAGAAAAACACTTATTTATCCATTTAAGTGGTTTCTTTTTCTAACTTGGTCATAGATTAATTGAAATAAAGTATTAATTTTTAACTAAAAAGATCAAATGCTCGAATCCCTCACATTTCAAAGTAAGAAATGTTATTTTCTTTTCTGTAAAATAAACATTACACACAAACAAAAAAAAAAAGGAGAAATTTGAATAAAAATCAACAAATCTTAGTCAATGGAGCTACAAGAATGAGGAAAAAAGGTGAGTTTTTTGGGATAAGAGAATGGAGAGAGATGGTGGTTGGGACATGAGAATAGTAAGATTGTGACATTAACGACAAAGAAGAACAATATTGAAAAAGTACGATTGAGACATTAAGAAAGAAGTTTTACTAAGCATAGACTTCACAATTCACTTTCAACACGGAACCTTTCAACCAACACTACAAATTTCCTCTACTTTTCCATGTGAATGCCATTTGCCAATAATCAATAATAACTTCCAACTTCGGATTTGAGATTACTATTGAAAAGAAAAATTACTTTTCAAAATTTTCAATTCCTAAAAATTTGAAAAATATTTGGATGTAGTTTGAGCTCCACCTATCTATTGTGCTAACTCCTACTGTACCCAATTAAAAATTGATACGTGTCAACAAATTTTTTTAAAAAGGTGAAAAACATATATATATATATATATATATATATATATATATATATATTTGGGTAAAGGAAGAGTATTATAAAACTTGAGTGCAACCTAGACTACCTAAGTATTGTCCTTCCTAAAAGTAATTTTGAAGAAAGGCACATGAGTAGTCTCTCTAAATAAGGAAAAGCCTTCTAAAAAGTCTTCTTTTTATAGTAGCTGACACTGGATGGTAAGAATTGGAAGACCACATCTAGGTCCACATAATTAAGTGGAAAAAAAGTTCAATTTTAATCCACATTAATTAGTAACACTAACATTCTTTTATAAATATATAGTCTTTTCATACGTAAAAATTATTATTATTATTATTTGATCAATTTTGACAAATATTAACTTGGAACTACTAAATTTAAGACTTACAAAAAGAAAAAGATAACTAAATTTTAAATTTATCAAAGGATAATTGAAAGTAAACAAAACCCGACCAAAATGATATTTTAACCATAATCTAATTTTAGCTCAAATGTGCAAATCTTTATTCTTAATTAGTGTCCCCGAGTGAATGGGCTAAAATAATTTTAGGCTAGGCATAAGCAACAAAACGAGATAATTTTAACCCTTTAAAGAAAATGATGTTTGTTTTTAATTCTTAACATCAACCCTAAACAATATTACATTAATTAGAGGCAAAGGCAGATCACATTTTACTGTAGCCTTACTTACATTATTTAAAAGAAGAAAAAAAAACCCTTCAAGGTAACGTCGCAAGCTTTCTTTTTCTTTTTTACCTAGGTAGCCACCATATTTTGTACCTGCTATAATTGGTACACAAGTCTATGTCCAAAGGCTATGAATCCAAGGAATTTATACGTTTGAGTAATCATTTGGCTTCTTTTCTCAACACGCTCTAATGGCCATCCAAACAGAAATGTTATCATAATTCCACAGTCCATGATGTTGAAGACAATTATTGCAATAAATCTGCCATAAGCATAACAATATCTGCCATGCCAAGCTTGTCTAATCAGCTAAACAAGGTGGGGCTGAGGGCAAATGATAGAAGCAAAAATCCAACATCATCGTAGTCATATCCAGACCAGACCCGCAAGACAAGTGAACAACTCTTCTCAAAAGCTGAGAGAATCTTAAACAACTCTCCATTACTGTCTAACATGATATGCAGAGCTAAAGAGAAGGCAAAATTACAAGGAGAAAAAAAAAATGATGGTGAACAAAACCACTTCGCTAGTATGACCCATTTTGATAATACAAAGGCTTGTGGATAGAGATGCCAAGCGGCCAGGACTTGAAGTGCACTGCCTCATTTATATCATCAACACATATTTGATGTTAAGTGAAAATTTTGCTGAGAAACAAGACGGTAAAGATCTGAATGAAAATGATCATTGCATTGATGTATTCTCAACTATATATCTTTAGAAGAAAAAAAAGAAACAAAAAGAAAACAAAAAGGAATTTGGAAGCTAGAAAATACCAGTATAGAGCTACCACTCCCTATTATCTCTTTTGGCACTCAACCGAACTACCATGAGCGACGAACTCATATTCAGACTCCCGTTTTGCATCCCCCCGCCAATTGCACGAGCGGAATGTCTGCCAGAGTAGTTCCGATGTGACGTTTTGCAGGGGAAGCATCACACATCCATTTCCTGTAGAAGGATGGACATAGTGCAGAGAAGCTTATATTAATAACACTCAAACATTAAATAGAGAAAATGCATGCAGCCTCACGTACAGAGTCAATACAAGGCAGGGATACAGATTTGAGCATATACTTTCAGTGTGCAAGGGCAGTTATGACAAGATATATTACACAAGTAGGCACTATATCATGTATTTCAAGCGTCTGCTTTAGGGGGGGTGTGGCCCACCGACTTCATCAGTGAGTGCTAAATAACTCAAATTCAATAGTTACACACTATTGAAGTTTGCACATTTATCGAAGAACTTCATCTTCTTCTCTCTCTCTTTTACACATTTATCGAGTTACGAGTAACTCCATCTTATAACTCTGCACTCCAAACACATACTTCTAACTTTAACATATTAACTTCATACTTTATAACTCAACTTAGCGCTCCAAACGCCCCCTCCTATAGGTCCTAAATGTCAGTAAAAGGAGCTCACTATGGAGGAGTAAAAGAAGAAAATGATTATGATTCAGTGTTTCCTGATTGATTCTAGTAATGACAAATAGCACCTAAAGAATGGGGAACCAAACACTTGATTCTATCAAACCTAATTCATAGGAGCTCTATCTTTTTCTTAACTTTACCAGTCCAATGCCATAGCATTCAGCACTACCGTTGGCCTGGCCTCAGAAAAACGAAAACATCATTTTTTTTAATGTTCCAAGTTACTCCATCGTTCCATAAAAAAAAACAAGGGAAAAAAGAGTGTAGGAATGGCATATAAAATAATCAGGGAGACCAATGGATGATAATGAAACCAAATCAAATCCTGCAAAAGCATGAAGAAACAAGAACATTACCGTCTTAATATCAGTTGCCAGTCCCACGTCATACACTGAACTTTCAGTTAAACAATTCGTGTGCACAATGGGTCCTCTAGCAACTTGTTCATTTGTGCTTCCTACCTCGCTACCCACTGATGGGATGGTGATATACATTGCTCCTTTGAACATCCAATTACCCAACTCTTGACTATAAAAATCTTCAAAAAGTTCACCACATATAACACACGCAAATTGATCTTCATCTGCAGGAACCATTGGTTCATTATCTTCTTCCATCATACTGGACTCGTCCAGAGAAGTTGCAGCGTCAAGTAGAAGTCTAGCATTTCCAGAAATCCAATCACCTGAACTTGGATACCATCTTCTTGGTGCGCTATTAGAATTGTTTGCCTCAGCTCTTAACGTGTGCCACTGTGAGTGAGTATCCAACTGTTCTTCACATTTCAGTCTAAGACCACAGATCTTACATTGATATGGAATTTCATCAAAGAGTCCACTGATCACAGATGGATGAAATTTGCGAATAACATGTGAACTAAACTCAAAGCCTATAAGGTTGTTTATCTCAGTTGTGGCAGATGGAGGTGGACTAGTAGAGCTCTTAGCAGCAGCTTTTGAAGGTGATTCAAGTCTCATAGATGAGTGACTGGCAGAGGAAACAGGGATGGAAGGAACTGGTACAGAACTAGTCACAGCATCACCTGACTTCAAATTTTCAGGCTGTGAAGGCATCTGGGATGTCACGCTATTTGTTGATTCTCCTTTTGAAGCAGATATAAGACCCTTTGCAACCAATGAGCTCAAAAGGTTAGAAATTGGACTAGAAGCATCGTTTACCACATTTGAAGTTTCAGTGGATGCACTATTCATAGGAGATGAAGGTGGAAGTGGATCAGATGGCAACGATGGTTCTTCTACGTTAGTCTGAGACAACTTAACCATAGTTGATGGGCTTTCAAGTGATGGAGGACCTACTGAAGATTCTGCCTGAATCTTTGGCTCTGAGAATGTATGGGCAGGAGAAGACCGGCTTGGTAGAGGAGGTTTAATGCTTGAACGGGGTTTCATATTTCCCACATCTTGGAAGCTGATATTCTGCTGCATGCTACTGGTTATTGAATGGTTGGAGAAAAGTCCACTCTTCATTACAGCAGCCAACAAACTACTAGTGCTTGGCTCTCCCAAAATTTCTGCAGGTAAACGATCTGGAACTGTCCCAGCTGATGAGGATGGTCCAAAATCCGTGCCCGGAATTGATACAGCATGCTGACTAGAAAGTTCTGACTGTGTGACGTCAGGCTTTAGTGACTCAGATAAAGAGAACTGGTGCCTAGGTTGAGACGCAGGTATGGATGAAGCTGAAGCTTGTAGGTCATGAGGCTGTGGCTTTTGAAGATTATCTGGTCGAATGCTGGGATGCAGTCCAAGGGCAGCATCCTGTATATGCCTTCTACGTGGATCGAGATTAGAAAATGAAGTTGTTTTATGGTCATGTATTTGATGAGGAACATGATCCACTAACAATGGTGAAGGGGGGCGTTGGTGCAAGGGTGGCTGTCCAGATGGGAATGCAACACTTCGGGATGGAAATCTTTGATGGCCTACAGTCCCAAGGGGCCCTGAACCTCCTTTATTCAGAAACCCATGCCCTGAAGCCCCAATATTAGATGATGTGATCTGTGGTCGACCTCCCATTTGATCCACAGAAGAGTTAGCCCCTGACAGTGCAGTAAGAGTAGCACCATAACCTCCTGACTGACCTGAATTCTTTCTAGGAATGCCGCCTCTCGGCCCATCCAGAGATATTGACTCTTGCAGTTGCCACGTTGATGACCTTTGTTGTCCAGCATCCCCCAGTTCTCTCTGCTCAGATGATTGTGAATCACTGGAAGCTTCTCTATCGACACTTGCCCCAGTATCCCGTACGCTTAATGGCTTATTATCAATACCCTGCACATAGAAACCAACTTAACAATCAATCATATATGACATGGTCAATGGTCCATAATTGCGCATTCATAAGAGATGTACTATAGAAGTGAACTATGTAGCAAACATTTGTTTTGCTTTCTGCCGATGCAACTAGTGAAGTTATTGCCTTATTGGTATTACAAGATATCGTTGACCAGGAAAAAATGGGGATGGTCCCCATCAACTATATTCAAGCTTACTGAATTATCTGAATCCTCAGGAGTCCACTGATCTTTTCCGGTGCTACCAGCGATAGCAGGTGCACCATGACCTGTCAACATAGAGTTCATTTCACCCCACATAAACTCCTCTTCCTCAGAGTTCTTCCAGTTAGTAGACAATACTCTGTTGCTGCTGCTGCTTGAAAAATTTTGCACAGGCAGTAGACGTGCACCGGTGTTTGCAGACTTGGGTGCAGGGTAATTTTCATATCCAAGCTTGATGTTGAACCCATTTCTTTGCCCAGATAGTTTCTCAGCCAAATTGCTTCCAGCTGAAGACCAAGGTTTGTCTCGCCCTTCATCAACGACCCTTCTTCCGACACCTGATGTCCTTGAAAGATCAGAACCATATTCGTAGTCTGCATATCCAGCCGAGATGTTCTTCTCTTGTGCCATATCATTTGGTGCATCTCTAAGGGGACGCTGAATGTCCTGCAAAATTTATACCATGAAGTTTATAGAGAGGGAATGAAAAACTAATTATTAATGTGGTTTTTTGAAAAATAAATTTTAAAAAAAATTACTTACAAGCACTTTAATTGGAGCATCTGCCCATGGACGACCAGTACTAATTTTGGCTTGGGCAACATCCTGACTTACATTTGTTGTTGACACACCAGTAGCATCACTAGTCATTCCTTTCACCTTCATCACGTGTAAAAGATTTAATCTTTTTTTTTAATAAGTAACAAACGATTCACGATCATCAAAAGATTGATCAATCAGAACAAGAAAAAAAGAAGTAACAAATCCACTTCACAAATTAAGATTCTTAGGTTGAAAAAAGTATAGGCAAGTTCCTAGAAGTTTTTCAGAAATCACTTTCTACATACAAGCAAAGCTGAATGGGTTATCAATTTATGTGAATGGAAAGAATAAAGACATAATATTTTGGAAGGAAACAGGATAACATCACCAAGTATCAGTTGTCCATTTAACATGGACAACAAATTCTCAGTTTATAAGGGCAGATAATCACATTTAAAAAACCAGGATAAGTGGGAACATTGTAAGGATTAAAACGGAACGTGATAGCAGAACTTCACTTACCCTGCCTGACTGCTGAAGCCGTTGCCTCTCTATATACTTGGGATTTACATGGATACTATGGGGAGTTGGACGTTGTGCCTGCAAATCTGGCTTCGAGGTTATGTTCCCAGAAGAAGAACTACCGCTTGGCACGAAGCCAAGTTCTTTCTCAATAATCAGCAGTGTTTGAGGAGGAAACACTCCTTTCCAGGTGCCAAAAAGATGTCTCATGCTTGGATGTACAGAAGGGTCAACTTGTCTATAAGCTTTGCAGAATACCTAAAAAATGATAGGCAAAACTATTATAAATTTGGAGTGAAAGATAGTGAATAGCAATGAATACTATCATAAAATTGTTATACTTGATTGGACCCAGGTTTTACTGGTCAAGTAATGCTGGACAATGACATTCACGTTGATATCTTCCTATCAGTTGTAGAAAATAAACAATGATTGAAAGAGCATCAAGAAAGCATAACTTATGGTAGACACAGACATAATATTTGCTTTGTTCTGTGTGTGCGGTGGGTGGGGGGTGCTCTTGGTAGGGAGAGGTACACAACAAAAATCTAACCTCCGGAAGTCTTGCTGCAAAGTATTTTATGTAATCTCTTCCAATATTCTTTACAATACTGTCCAATAGATAAAGTGATGGTAGCTTCTGCTCACTAGGAACCTGGAATAGAACATATATAAGAAATCAATATAGCATCAAGACAGATGAACGATTGACAATTGTAGGGCCAAACAAAAATGTCCCATAAAAAGGTATTGAATTCCCATAAGCAAGCATATTGTACACTCATAACCAGTTTTAGAGAGAAAAATAGTACAATATTTGGAGGATATCAGACTAAAACAAGAATGCATAAAATTTACAGTGTAGATGTGCATCAAAAGGTCTGTACACATAAATTAAGATCAATATCACAATATAATATTGGTTTAGATCTTTAAATGAGGGAGAAAGGTTAAAACTTAAGAGCCAAGCAGCAAATAAAAAAATTCAATACATCTGTCAACATAAGAGGAAATGAATACAGGATAACTGTTGCATTCAATGGCTAATCATGCTTCAAGACAGCAAATACTGCAGTTTCTTGAAATATTAAAATAATCTCCTACAACTATACAAACAAGTTAACTGCTCAAGATTTTTCCAGCAGCAAACTATCTATGTGCATTGTGCATTCACAGACCTCAACACGCACATATCAAGGGAACCAAAGCTCCAGCAGTCTTGAAGGTCATCATTCTAATTATACCAAAGAAGTTGTAGAACAGTAGTTCTAATAGTCAATCATTACTCCAGAATCAAATCTAATTGTTAAGAAAATCAGTGTCTGACTGTATCCATTTTCACTTACTTAACAACATAATATGGGGTACACGGCACATCAGAACTCCCTGATCCTTCTCTAGTAGCATATTATATTTCAAGCTTCACTAGGATCAGGAGAAGAAAAGAAACACCAGAAGGTACCCATACAAAGAACAGGATTAGCATGAAAGGAAGACCTAAGGGATCAAAGCTTCAAAAACAATACAAGTCAAACTTACAACTCCAAGTGTCTGGAGAAATTTTGTGCAACGTTTTCTCCAGTTGAATAGAGAGTTTCTTTTAACATACACAGTTTTTTTAATAGAAACAACTGCTTTCATTGAGAAAAATGAAAGAATACAAGGACATATAGAAAAACCAAGCCCACAAAACCCCTCAGAGAGGAAGGGGTTCCAACTAAGTAAGATATTGCCTATGAAATAATTACAAAAAGTCTTTGAAACCGAAGCCCAAAGAAAAACATGAAACCTCACAAGAGACCAAACATTGCTAGGGTCTCTCTCTACACCACGAAAACTTCTGTTGTTTCTCTCCCCCCAAATATCCTATAAAATAGCGCACACACTCGCAACCCAAAGAAAACACCCTTTTAACATACACAGTTTCACCAAAACCACAAGAACTTTATCTAATATCCTAGCTCAAACCTGCTAAAGATTTCCCAGATCAATGATCTCTCATAGAGATGAAAGATCATTAGCCTCCTGTCAAAATGTAATCATTTTTCAACTCAGCTTGGTGCTTGTATTTCATTGGTAGTTTTAATGGGTACAGATTTTTTTATCGTTCCTGAATGATGGATTTAACAACAATGTAATCAACAGCCAACCAACAAATATAACCATCAATTTCAGTACACAGGGGAGTCAGTCAATTGTAGAAGAGAATCTGCAGAGTTGTTTAACTTGTTTAATTAATTAAATGTTCAATTAGCTCAACAAGTGATCAACCTTATGAGTTACTAATTATTATCGCAAAGTTTTATTAGCTACCAGCCGCGTGAGTGATAGCCACACCAAAACCAGCATTGTTACAACCTCCTTCGAAAACAAAACTTTTACTAAAAAAACATGTAGTTTCGAGTACTAAGATGATAGCGCATTAAAAAAAAACATATTATAGGACCTATTTATATATTCCACAACCAAGATGTTGCACTTTCTACAAAAAGACGACTAAAATTGCTGTGAAAACGCAAAGATTTCATTAATCCCAATGCACTTACAATTCTACTTCTGCACTTCAACAACAAAGCATTTTTTGCGTATTTCCTCTTTTCCTTCTACACTAATTCCCCATACAATCATATTCACATAAAAAGAAGAAGAAGAAAAAAATCAATCAACGGAATGCAAAACGCTGCTACACAGTTTAAACTGGGTTCACCTCGAGAATGTTGGCGTAAATGGTGGCAGAGATCGCCTTCGCTGCCTGAAGATTTTCACCCGCGATTATGGTCAAATTCGTGATGATTGGTTTGGAATTGAAAGTCAGCTCCGCAAGGGCGGTCCTGTACTGGCTCACAAGCTCCTGATGCTGCGGTGGCTGAGGCTGATACCCCCCTCGACCAGAATCACTGCTTCCCGAATCCCTGTCACTTGCTCGAAATCTGGGTTGTTGCACAATATTGTTCCCGGAAACAACTGGCCTCTGCGGAAACGGCCGGCCATTAATGTTCCCACCGCGGTCAGCCTCATCGGTCAGTCGGGGTTTCTTCAAACCCGGTTCCCTGGTTCGATCGAAAGGTCTCCGCGAGCTCTCCATTTCCATTAGCAAACGAAACAAACCAAAACCCTAATCCTTCCTAAACCTAATAAAATTCTAATTCAATATTTACATCATGGATATAAACGAAAAGAAATTGACAAAACGAGAAAACAAAAGATCTCAATAGCGTTTCTTGATTTCTTCCTACCAGCGACTAGTTCGCGCAAAAGCAACATGTAGATTACAAAAAGAAACCCCACTAAACACTAAAATTGTACAAGAAATAATCAGAACAAAACCCTAATCCTACAAAATTACAGAGAATGAAGATGATTTACAATGGTTACTAATAAAGAAACAGCTAAAATCGAGCGGAAGAATGGTCGAAACCGGGAAGAAGGGGAAGCTTTGGATTGAGATTCAGAGTGGCTTATTATATAGAGAGAACGCAAGGCAAGAACGCTTAGCCCCAGTTTGAGCTGTCCGTTTTTTCTCTTCTTTTTTTTAAGTATTATTAGAAAAAAAAAAAACTTTAGATTTAGTAAAATTCCTCTTTTTCCGAGTTTTTATCTGCTGCGGTGACGACTATGGAGAACGTTGGACCACTCAAAGGGCAACGAATGAACGAATTGAGAGGTGGCGGCGTGGCGGGCGATACGGAAAGGTTTTAGGCGTTTATTCATTATTGGGTTGGGCCATGGATTTTTTCAAAAAAAAAATATATATAAATCGATTTTAATTTTTCTTTTTTCTTTCAAATAATTTATTTCTCTCCATCTATTTTTATTATAAAAAATTTCACAAATAAAAAAAATGTCAAACTATTTATAAAAAATAACAAAAAATACTAATAAATATTGATAGACTTCTATCAGTATCTATTAGTGATAGATTTCTATTATTTTTATCACTAATAGACTTCTATGCGTCTATCACTAAACATTTTGTTATTTTATTTAAATAATTTTTTTATTTTTCTACTTCTATAAATTTCCCTTTTTGTTAAATGTAGTTTTAAATTTTCAATTAATTTTGCTAAAATATTTTTTAAAATAGACTTAATATATAATATCAATAGTTTTGTTATATTATGACATATTTTTTATATTGTATGGATTAAAAACTCAAACTAATAACTATATTAATCATCAACTCTATAGTTAAATCAAATTAAACTTTTCACTTGATATAAAGAAAGGTCAAATCAAAGTTCTTGGTGAATGGATGGTAGCTATCTCTACTTAATTTAGTTTGAAGTTATCTCAAAAAAATGTAAATAAAATTATGAAAAAAAATTATATTTTTATATTTAAAAAATATATAAGTCTAAATCGACTTTGGGAGTGATGAAAAAAATACTAAAATTATTGTTTAGAAAATTATGACCAAAATAACAAGGAAAGCTACTACCTATTTGTTCTGGATGTTTTATTTGAATATTGTGATTTTAAGAAATAATTAGAAGAATATTGTAGTTTTAAAAGTATTTATAAAAATATTGTCGTTTTTTTTTCAGGTGAAGGGACGTTGGCAGTGGGAGTAGGTCGAGACTTCAAGTCTCGACCAAGAGAAAAGTCTGAAAATATCGAGACTTCAAGTCTCGACAATCCAGTCGTCGGGCATCTCCCAGCTCTCCCAGCTCCAGTCGGTCAAAAAGTCGAGACTTCAAGTCTTGACCCCTCTCCTATATTTTCACCGCTTCCCTCCCTCTTGCTTTCACTCTCGGCATTTCACTTTCACTTTCACTTTCACCGGCTTCACTCCCTTCCCTCTTGCTTTCACTCTCGGCATTTCACTTTCACTTTCACCGGCTTCACTCTCTCTTGCTTTCACTCTCGGCATTCCCTTTTCTAATATCAATTTCTCTCATTTTTCTTCTTCGGCTTAATTAATATTGTAAGGTTTGTATATTTATTATTAAATTTTTATTTTTTATAATTAATTATAAATTTTATCTATATTTTCATACTATTTTATATATAGTTTTTGTTGCATTTCCTTTTCTAATATCAATTTCTCTCATTTTTGTTGTTGTTTTGATAACAAATAACAAAGAACGAGAAACTGTTGCCACTTTGAAGAAGAAAAATAGTAGAACCGTCGTTGATTTGTGAGTATTTTTTTTTATTACTAGTTTTTTTAACATTTTTTTATATATTTATATTATGTTATACAACCCATTTAATGTTTTTAATTAGTTTTTAATCGTCGTTAAATTTAAGAATATTTATAGATTGATGTTATGAGCTATTTTTTTTACAGTTTAATATTCTTGTTTATATTATGTTAGATCTACCATGTTAATGTTTTATCTTATTTTCGTTTTCATGGTAAATAATATTAGATTTATCGCATTTACTATTAAATTAGGCTTTTTTTGTTTTATAGTATATTATTTTTGTTATTTGAGTCTTTTTTTTATTTTTTATTTTATGCTTATAGTTTGTTAATACAAAAAGGTTAGTATTTTTGTTTATTTTCTTAATAATATTTGATTTTTTAGTATTAGTTTTTTAATTTAAAAAGTTTAGAGACTCTTTTTGTTTTGTAATACAAAATTACTAATTTGAGTAAAAAAATTTTACATTTTTTGAAAAACTTAGGTTTTTTTTTTGTTAATATTAGAGTTTTATGCTATTCTTGAAGAAAAAAGGTTTAGTATTATATTTTTTGCATTTACTATGAATATTTTTATTTATAGTATAATATTTTTGTTATTTGAATATTAGAGTTTTTTTTTTTTTTTTTTGTATTTTATGCTTATAGTTTGTTAATACAAAAATGTTAGTATTTTTGTTTGTTTTCTTAATAATATTTGATTTTTTAGTATTAGTTTTTTAATTTAAAAAGTAATGTATTGTTTTTTTTTTTTTAGAAAATGGCAGACAAATGTTTGGGATTTGTGTTATTTTCAAATGGTCATATGATTGATGGGGTTGATGGGGTTGAATATGATCAACCAGCTAGTGGAGGTTTTAGCATAAATGTGAACAGTGGAATAATTTTTGAACAGTTCATTGAAATGGTAGGGATGTCACTTGGTGTAGATATGAGAGCAAATCAGTTAGAAATAATATATAGACATCCTAATCCAACACCATCAGGATCAGTAAGGTTTATGCCATTCCCCTGATGAACAAGTAATGAATCTGATGTTTTCAATCGCACTGCCACTCCCAAACTTAGTGGATTTATATGTTAATGTGAGTAGGGTAGGGTTTGATATAAACTTGAATGTCCTTCATTACACAGGTCATAATCGGAGGAAGTGTCATTCATTACAGAGACAGGCACCCGACAATTAATATTTTTTATTGTGAAATTAATATTTTTTGTGTAATTAATATTTTTTTATTGTGTAATCCATCTAAGAGAAATAAATATATTTTTTTTCTTTTAGATCATGGCTTTAAACCCAGATCATCGATTGTATGGCAAGATCGTACTACAGGTGAGATATACTGTAGACGTCGAGAGGCGGTTGTTCATCGCACCATCCCACTGCACCGTAGAATACTACCACTACTTCGTACATCAGGATTCTATGGAGTTTCCAGGTTGGGATTTATTCAGTTAGATTGACATCTCATCACTGCACTAGTTGAGAGATGGAGGTCAGAGACACATACGTTTCATGTTCCTTTTGGAGAGTGTACTATCACTCTACAAGATATAGAAATATTGTTTGGGTTACCTGTTGATGGCGAGCCTGTTACCGGAGAAATGCATGATGATTGGTTGAATATTTGCCAGTTGTTACTCGGTGTAACCCCACCTGCTGATAAAATTAGAGGATCTAGATTAAGTTTAACATGGTTAGGATCACAATTTCAATCTGTCATGAGATATACACGAGCATACATATTACAGATGATGGGTGGAAGTCTGTTTTCTGACAAATCAAGTCACTACGTGCACTTAATGTTCCTACCATTGTTAGCAAATCTTCATGAAGCGGGACGATATTCTTGGGGCGGAGCGTGTTTGGCATGGCTGTATAGACAGCTGTGCAAAGCAACAAAACCTGAAGTTCGTGAAATCGCTGGGCCTCTGATACTTCTACAATTATGAGCTTGGGAGCGATTTCCAACAATGGCTCCCCAACCCCGACATGTTAACGAGCATCAATTAGCTGGACAAGCATACGGTTATCGGTATGTTAATTTAATTTAATTTACGTTAGTATAGATACATGTTGGATCTGCTTCGACCTGATCAGGTACAGGAATACTGAATCCAATTGAATTTGTATACATATTTTTTTTATGTATTTAATATTTTTAATATAATATGTTATGTTTCAGATTATTTGGGAGCCCTACAAAGTTGTTATGCACACGTTGCCCAATTTTTGTACCAACGGTCAAGATATGTGGCGGACGATAAGTCCTCTTATATGTTTTCACATTGGTGAGTGGCATTTCCTTAACAGAGTAATCAGACAATTTGGTTTCCAACAGAATGTCCCACCAGATTGTAATACTGAACCCCTACTGCATGACATCGATCTACGAACCGCAGATTGGTCCGATAAAGTTGCACATTTGGTAGTGCGATGGCACTATCGTAGAAGGTTTATTGCACCAGGGGTTTCAATTGGGCAATATGATAGGGATGTAACCCAAGATTACATTGATTGGTATAATAATATAACAAGGCGTTATATTACTCGCCCAGGAGCAGCTGTGGGTCATCTGGTATATAATTAAATATTGTTTAATCATTTTAAATTTCAATTTATTTTAAATACTATCTAATTTTTTTTAATTCACATAGATCTAGCAACAGTAGCCTTCGTGATGTTGCAAATGATCCAAACCAGGTCCTTGCTGTTTGTAATAATAACAAGAGGTACATGGAGGAGATACATTATATGTATGATATACCCATTGCACCTCCACCGGTTGCTAGACGTAGGGGGCATGCTCGAGTAGAAGAAGATGTCTTCGATGAGGTTGATCACAATGTGGAAGAATTGCCCCCTATGACGCTGACGCATAGCCACACTGATTATGCTAGTCCGATGATGATGATGCCAACATTTGGTTCAGGATATTATGATTCAGAAGCCGGTCCATCATCTTCATACATGCAAGGACATGGGCGTGGACGTGGAGAGCATAACAAGTATTTATACTATGATGCGCATGCAGAGGTACCAGAGCCACCATAGGAACAAGAGCAACCTAGAGTTCAAAGTCGACGACGACAACCAACTCGAAATCGACGACGTCCACCTTGTGGGACACATTAATTTTTTTTTATTATCATTCTTAATAAATGAAAAATGTTAAATTGTTATATTGATATGGACATTTTAATTTATATTTTAGTAATTTTAAATCATTTACTATAAGTCTGTAATATCTCTTAAAATTATAGTCGACAAAGTTAAGGCAATGATAAATTTTTCTCATCATTCAGAAATAGATGGATAAATTTTTTTAAAGTTATTTTTTTATTAAAAAAACAATAGAATTATAGCTAGTTATAAAAAAAATTAAAAAATAGCCGAGCACCAACTTGTTAAGAAAAAAAAATGGTTTGTTCAAGTGTTGATTGTTAAAAAAAAAAAAGAAGAGAAAAATAATATTGTAGCAAGTTTTGAGTGTTGATGGTTAAAAAAAAAAAAATAGCTTGGTCGAGTGTTCAACACTCGATCATTTAAGGAAGGGTATATGGTCGAGTGTTCAACACTCGACCATTTAAAATATACATATATATATATATATATAATTTATCCATTTTTTAACCATCACATCATAAAACTACCATATTTTTACAAATACTTTCAAAACTACAATATTTTTATAAATAATTTTAAAAACTACAATTTTTCTTCAATTTTCCCTATTTGTTCTTGCATTTCACTCTTTTGGACAGTTATCAATTTAGTTATTTTTCTGTTCTTAATGTTTTACAAATTTTCAATGAGGGGTGGATGGGATGAGAGAGAAGGTGGGAGGAGGGGGGATAAATAGAGAGGAGTAAAAAAATATATATATAAAATAAAATAATGGAAAATTTTAAAAATAGAAAAATAAAACAAATTATTTGCACAAAATAGCAAAATTTTTAAATTGTTATGATAGACGCTGATGGAAGTCTATCAAGGTCCATCAGTGATATAAGTGATAGAGTTATATCAATGTTTATCAATGTTTATTTTGCTATTTTCTATAAATAGTTTGATATTTTTATATATGTGAAATTTTTTCATAAAATAATGTCGTTTTTAGCATTTTTTTATTTTTGAAAAATAACAAAAGAGGTGTTTTTGTCACATCAACAATCAATAAGAATAAGGTTACTGTACTTTAGCCATATTCAAAAGAATAATAAAATTGTTCAATCCGCTATAAAATGTTCAAAATAATAATAAATTGTTCACAAAGTAATGTTGGCAATATGAAAAAAAAAAAATCTATTCCAAAATTTAAACACGGAAATGTCGAATTTGAAAATTAAGGATCCAAATATAATCTAAGTCAAATCTCAATAATAATAAATATGTTATAAAATAAGAACAATACAATGAACAAAGGAAGAACAAAAGTAGTAAAGTAGAGAGAAATAAGAAAGTAGAAATGACAATTGAACTCAATTGTGGTGTGTATTACAAAGGTAACATATACCACTATTTATAGGATATGAGATGGTGTATGTTACAAGATTGAATTCAATGGGGAGGTATGTTACAATATCAAATTCAATGGGAGTTTTATGATATTTTGTAACCTATATAGGTTATGGATATCTACATTTATATATTACATTTATAATAAAATATTATTATTTTATTATTATTTTTTATAGTAAAGTAGAAATATTGATTGACTCTTTATTGGATGTCAAATACATGAACACGTTAAAATATAAGATGTAACAAATATATCACTTGAATGATAGTAGTGTATCACAAAATAAAATATTTTTTTTTGTGTCAATTCTCTATTACATAATTTAAAATAATTATGAAGTAAACTTTTAATTTTACTAGTGATAGAAAAAGATGAAACTTAATTGATAATAATTTTTTAATTATTTTAAATTAATTAACAAATATTAACACTAAAAATGAAAAGTAAGTATTTAGTAAAAGAAATGAGATTAAAAATAGGGAAATTTTTACTAATAGAAAAAATGTCAAACTATTTATCGAAAATAACAAAAAAAACACTTATAGACATTGATAAACTTCTATCATTTCTATCACTGATAGATTTTGATAGACTTCTATCAGCGTCTATCACAACTATCTAAAAATTTTGTTATTTTATGTAAATAATTTTTCTCACTTTTTTATTTTTAAAATTTTCCCTTAAAAATATAAATTTTAAACATAAAAATAAAATTGAATCAAATTTTAAGGTTAAAATTGGATATTTGTAGACTAAATTAAAATCAAACTTAAAATAAATAAATAAAAAAAAGAATCAAACTTAAAATTTATGGACTAAAAGCGTAATATTAAAGAAACCTACGCTGGAAAAAAATTAGGGACAAAAATGTATTTTTGGGATTATGTGGCTTCCCGAGCTTTGCCAAAACCCCCCCATTTGCACTCCAAAACCCTAACGTTAAAGACGCCAACCCCCCAAAAGCACTCCATCCAAAATCGGCGTCAGCTAGCAGTCGCCGGAAAGATCGATTTTTCTCTTCTACTTGAGCAACGAAACCCTAAATCTCATCTCCTTCATCCCGTCGCCGTGGATCATGTTGCAGGTTAGAACTCCCAAGAATCGGAAAGTTAAGCGAGAGCTCGAGAAACGTGCTCCTAAACTTGTAAGTTCTTCCATTCCACAGTTTGTATCTCTTCACACGCATCCGGTAAATAGTTTCTGCTGGATGATTACAAGCATGTGAAAGAGGTGTATATAGGTTTTGGATTGTTATTAATTTTTTTTCTTTCTGTATTGATGGATTTGGTTATCGATTTGAATCGTAGGTTGAGACAGGGAAGAAGACGCTGATACTTCATGGCACAAAAACGAGTGGCGTGTTGAATGAAGTACTGACTGAAATTTATCACCTGAAGAAAGGAAGTGCCGTGAAGTTTTCTCGTAAGAATGATGGAATTAGACCATTTGAAAGTGGCGGCGATGCGTCTTTGGAATTTTTCTCTCTCAAAACTGATTGCAGTATTATCCTGGTGCGTACAATTGTGAATGCTTAATATTCTAGGCGTTTTAGGTTAATTGTTTGGCTTTCTTGGAGCTCTGCAGTGAGTACCTTTTTAAGGGTTGTATTTTATTTTACAATTTAGTTTTTCCATGCGGAGGCAGTTTCATTACTCTTCATCACAAATAATTTATTGGCATAAAATTAATTATAGCCATGCAGTGGGACGAGTACTTCTAGTTGTCTTTAAATGGTTGTTAGATGTCTCAAACGATCGAGGAACTCAGCAGTCCTCAAACGGATGAACCTATATAGAAAAACATCATCATGATTTGCATTTTCTTTTTCTTGGGGTAAGTTGAGTCGATAAGAATTTTGAGAACTTCAATTCTGGAGGGCACCCTATTTTGTTAATAGGAAAACCTCCGTCCTATTGGGTTCAAGTTTTGTATATCTTTTCCTCTGTTATTATAAAACAGTAAACAGCTTCTTGCTTCTTTGTCTTCAGTTATTTATCGATGTAATTATTGCACCTCTTTTGCAGTATGGTTCTCACTCAAAGAAACGACCCAATAACATTGTCATAGGGAGAACCTACAATCAGCATATCTATGACATAGTTGAGGTTGGGATTGAAAATTTCAAGTCAATGCATTCTTTCACATATGATAAGAAACTATCTCCACGGGTGGGGTCAAAGCCTTTCATTACTTTCATTGGGGAAGGATTTGAGAATGTGGAAGAGCTAAAGCATTTAAAGGAAGTATTGCTTGATTTATTACGGGGAGAGGTAAAAACCCTGCAGCTTTAGCTGACTTGAGTGTAACTCTTTAGATATAAAAGATATCTATGGTTTTTGCAGGTTGTAGAGAATTTAAATCTTTCAGGATTGGACCGTGTATATGTATGTACTGCCATCTCACCGAATAAAGTATTTCTTACTCATTGTGCATTGCGATTGAAGAAGTCAGGTTCAGTTGTTCCAAGAATGGAACTAGTTGAAGTTGGTCCTTCAATGGATATGGTGGTTCGCCGGCACCGACTTCCTACTGATGGCCTAAGGAAAGAAGCCATGAAAACAGCCAAGGATCAGGCTAAGAAGAAGGTTTAATAGCTATCTTTTAAATAAATACACTTCATTTTTTCAATTAAGCTGTTTGTCTAATTTTGATGTTTACTTCTCCCAGGAGAAAAATGTTAGCAAGGATCCAATACAGGGCAAGATCGGAAGGATATATATTCCCGATCAAAAGGTGTGTGCACATCTCCCCCTCTCTGTCTGTATATCTGTTTTCTTGTTAGATAATCGCGATTGTCACAATCCCACGGATTGTGAACTCTTCTCTTGCCATGTTTATCACCAAAGTAGCAACTTCATTATTTCACCTTGGTACAAATTTGTCAGTCATTTGAATGATTTATTCAATTTTGACTCATAGGTTGGAGATATGGCTATACCCAACAAATCAAAGGGAGTGAAGAGAGAACGACGTGAAGCAAAAATGAAAAATAGAGATGATGGGCCAGCCTCTAAAAAACCAAAGGAAGATTCTGAAAAACCAAAAGAAGATTTGGAATAGTTCAATTAGTATAACACTGTTTGATCCAATTCTCCTCTTGTTAACTTGTGTTGTGAGTGAAATGCATAGTAGTAGCATGCCAATTATGTGGAGAAAGCAGACAAATTATTTACATGCTTATATACAATTTGGTTTTTTCTTGGCCTTCAATTTGATTCTTTGCATGCTAAGCCTACCTTTTATCATCTTAACTAGGACACAATTTTGTTGTAGCAAAGAGAACTGTTCCTTCAAGATTAGTTGTGGGAGAGATATCTAAATACATGTATTGTTTCTATTATGTTTCTATCCCAATCTTTAAGCTTGGCATGGTTGAAAAACTAGCTGTTTATTTTGTCTATGGTTGTGTTGGGGATGAGTAGTAAGCTAATCTCTGCCCTTGATTTCAATTGATGGGTGCAGAGCATCTACCTAGATCCTAGAAATTGCTTTGGGACAATGGAAGTCACATGTCTTGATATCTTTATTATGCTAGAAAGAATCGATGAAATATAAGGAAAATGACTAACAATGCAACTGATGTGAATATAATATTTATTAAAAAGTATTTTAACTTGGTTAAAGTAGTGTAAATATGTATTATTAATTTAATAATTATATTTGTTTGTATTCTTTTGGTTTTTGAAATTTGTGCTATATTTGGTTTTTGAAAGCACTCCTAAAATTTAGACAAAAAAACATAGAAACCAAATCATAGATGAAACTGGAGTTTATAGGCTTGATTTTGAAAAGATAAAAATAATAAATTAAATAGTTATCCAATGAAGCTTATATTTTATTTTGTTTTGAGCAAATTGTAAAAACTATCCTTGAAGTATAGTGGTAGTTTCAATTATACCCTTAAATTTTAAATTTGTTTTGGGTAAATTAAGCCTCAAACTTATATAATTGTATAAATTATAACATTTATGTAAGTTTGAGGGTTCAAGTTTCAATTTCTACAAATATTGTAAGTTTGGGGTCTAATTTTAACACTTATAGAAGTTTAGAGGTTCAATTTTTACAATTGAAAGTTAGTGTGTAATTACAACTATCATATTTTATGGGTGATTTTTGCAATTTGCTCTTTTGTTTCTAAGATTATGTTTTTAAAACACTCATCTACTGAAATTGATATTCTCAAACAATTTTATAAATTTCAGAGATTTTTTTTTTTAATACATCAAATGTTGTATGAAAATTTCAACGTTTGAGTACCAAAAAAAAAAAAAATCATTTTGACATTGAGAAACATTTTAAACCATAATTATGAACAAATAACAACAAAAAATTCAACTCTCTAATTTTTTAGTCGGTAACATAGGACTAAACTTGCTATGCCAATGAAATTCAATCGAAAACCATCAGGATTTATAATCGTTAATTTGAGTAACTAAACAAGCAAACCATTGAACCTTACAAAGCCTCTTTTCTTGAGGCCTCAAGCTCTTCTCACTCCATGACGCGATTACGGCTTGACCAACCCGCCGAAGCTCTTCAAATCCGGGACCCCATTGCCAATTCAATTCCTCGATTTCTTGCAATGGTTGCCAAGTTCCTTTCCATTTGGGCAGTCAGTTTTTTGGAGAAATCCATTTGGGCAATCAGAGCCTTACTTCCATCTTCCCATTCTTCCATGAACTCCACTTGTTGAATAGGTTGTCCAATGGTTTCATGCCTGCAACTTCATGTACATGTTAGCAAGAGGATTTACAATAACATTGCAGCGCAAAAGCAAACACAACCAACCTATATAACACTCTGCAATTTATAAATGGAAGTTGGAGATTGAAATAAAGGAACATCCTGAATTAGAAGAAAGAATGGAAGTGAATAATCAATTCATTTTCTAAGTAAATAAATCACTCAATCCATAGTTCCTTCAACTAGATATATAACTAGGATTCATAGTGGCTGCAGAAGTAATAGGTAATGAAGTCTCTGCGATTATTTATTATCCGAGTCATCTGCATTTTCGTGATAAGCTTGACTATCTGGATCGTCGAATGGGAAACCAGAAGCTGACCACTTATCTGTGCCCGAATCTCCGGCCTGCTGGGAGCCCAAATCCCAGATTGGTGACGGTCCGCTAGAAACTTGCAAAAATGGGTCCTCGAAGCTGACTGGATTGCTCCACAACTCGGTGCTCGAATCGGACAAGCCAGCATCAACATTCAAATATGCATTCCAAATTTCTTCTGGTTTAATGACCCTTCCAGTTCCATGACGTGAGGACTGTAGAATATCCTCTGCCAAAGAGAGAAAATAGTCAGGATTGGATTCTGGGGGACTCTCAATAGCCTTTCCCTTGAAATGTTGATCCTCCATTGACATGTTTGAATCCTCTACCCTCCTCAGCTCCTCTGTTGGTTTTACAATTCCATGATGGAATGCTAATTCCTCAGACGCAATTACATCGCTTGATGAAGCATTCTTAAATTGAAAATTAGGCATACTCTCTGGAATTGATCCCAATTCTCCAAATACTCCCTCCAGAAGGTAAGCAAAAGGTCCTTCAAGCAGACTTGGATTCAAATCCAGTGCTGTTGAAGATCTGGCTCGACTTTCCCGATCAGGTTGGTATTTCACAATCTGCCCTTCCATGGACGGTGTAAAACCATCTGCTTCATGTTTATGCTGCTTAACAAATTTCCGTTTCGTCCTTGGGGAATCAATGTCTTTCTGTTCCTTCTTTTTCTGCAAGCGAAATAAGAATTCTGGATTCCGAAGCAACTTTGCTAAGAAAGAAATCATCTGCTTCTGCCTCTGCTCTGCTGACTGGAGACGTTGGTTCACCGTATTCACATGCTGAGCAGTCCCCTTCTGCTGCTGCTGCAATTCAACAACCTCCTGCATTAACATCTTCCTCTCTTTCTTTAACCTTCCAATCTCATCTTCTAATCCAGACTTCCCTCCTCCAGTAGATGGCCGTATCAAACTTCCAATCTGCTGAGAATGAGGTGATTTGCGCCTCTGAATGTTCTTTAATAAGTGTTTTTTCCCTCGTTGGAAAGCTTCGTTCGCAAACTCCCACTTGTCCGTATCAATCTTGCGGAACCCCTGAATTCAATCCCCAAGAGTTATTCAAATCATTGAGGAGCAAAATCATTAGTACAGCAACATACCTAAGATATTCCTATCAACAAACATCAGCATACACCGACACACATAATCAGTAATCCCTAATCAGTAAGAGAACCAATAAATTCCAAGAAATTTGTTTCTGCTGACACAGACATAAAGGTAACTAAACATAGAAACATGGTCAATTTGACCTGATTCTACCTGATGAAGATGGAAGTCCTGAATCCCCTTCAAACACTTGGAGGGGAGTATTTCTTCAGGCCTGCAATATCAAGCAGGAAAGAGCGCAAGCCTCTTAATTCAAATGGCCTAGCAACTCTTACATTACCTAGGAACTAACAATATGATGAATTGTATAGAATCGATGACAAGGTACATAATAATGACAATAATTATATACAGTAACTTAAAACTGACATAAATACACCAATCCCATTACAGAGAAGCAACCTCTGGCTTATACCAGAATGAACCAGTAAAAAAATGAAGGCAAAAGAGCTCAATTCCCCGTAATTGAAAATCTTATACAGAAGCATGAGGAGTTAAGTTCAGTACAACCCAAGAAATATTCCAAAAGTACAAATATGAGTCAATTACATTGAGATTGAGGGGGGGGAAAGCCTCATCCTCATCTGCCAGCAACGGTCTTTGTCAAGGCATTACAGAAAAAGAATAAAAGAACAAATAAAAAAATTGAAAAAGAAAGCATACCAAAAGGTGAAAAACAAGCATAAAAGTACAAAGAAATCAAGATAATTACAAAAAGAGAGCGGAAAAGAAAAGGTGGAACAAAAAATTTACATACAGACCACAGCAGCCATTAGAGGCCGTACTGCAATACCCACATAAGTATTTAGCTGTCTGACAAAACTGGAGAAGTTGTTGTGCTTGAAATTAGAAGGAAGAATCACTCTAGAAAACTCCACGGGATCCCAAACCACAAAGCTCTGCCCTGCTGAACCCCAAGATACAATCGGATCAAGCGCAGGATCCTCAACAATATCGAAAGTCTTCCACAGAAATGGCGGAACAAACTGGCCATGAAGGTATTCTAGCGGTTGAGGCACATCACTCCCCATACTCGGCACCACAAATGGATCCAAAGCTCCTTTATCCGGGTCAGGCATTACGTCGAACATGTGGTGTGCAGAAGAAGTTGGCATTGCGTTTTCAGTCAAAAAGCCTCCGGTAGATGGAGACGAAGAAAAACCAATACTCACCATCGAAAGCCCTGCTGCTGTATCCTCAAGAAAAGACCCACAAGGAGAAAACGATTCAGAACCCATTAAAGGCCGCGAAAATGGCAATAACATCAATTCAGGGTCTGAAGAAAACCCAGCAGCATCAAACTCCGATTGAGCAGAAGAAGAAGATACCTCAATAGGAGAAACCGAATCACCCTGCTCAATGGGTTTCATCTGTCAAACCCCAAAACACACAATTCCGAAAACGAAAAAAAGAAAAGAAAACCCAGTTATGAATTTGTGTAAATGGAGCAGAGTATATATAAGGCGCAAAACAGAAGTTTCCGCCGACAAGGTGTCGGATAAAAATCTGGGGAATGAAATTCAAAGGCGGTGGAGACAGTGACTGTGAATCGAGTCGTAGCTCTACAGTGGTGTCGTTGCTCGTGCCGGGACCCCATTAAGACACTGCCAAAAAGTTTAGGTGCTTTGGATTCTCCACAAATTGAAGGGAAGCAATAGCAAAGACTGAAAGAAGAACCGACCTTCATTGATCAGATCGTTTTCGCAGAAGCTGCGGTGTTTCGGAAGGCCGTTATTGTGGTTGGGGGAAACTGGCCACAACCCCACTGGAGATCTTTCAACGCGGGATTTTACTTCTCTTTGGCCGTACAGTTTTTAATGGACCGGTTCGTTTTGGTCTGAAAGCGACCGCTTTGGACCGGGTCCTTGCTTAAGGACGAAGTTAGCTCCACTGACCAATGGGATTATAGAGGTCTTTGTCAATTTGATCGTATTCCAGTTGTTATTAATATACTAGTCTGAATTTACAACAAAGACCCTCTAAAACACTTACTTTAATTTAAAAGAAATTTAGAGCGTTCTTACCCACCGAATCTTACTCAAAAGGATTTGAATCTTTGTTAGAATTCTTGACGTTTATTTATTTATTTATTATTATTTATTTCTTTTGCAAAGGTATTTGTTCCTAAGAAAATAGAGATTGTCCATTTGAGAAATAAACGAGAGAGTGGAAGAAAAAAATTCATAAGCTAAATGGGAATGAAAACATGTTCCCTCCTTCTTTACCGTTTTTATATCAAATATTTAAATTAATAATTAAGTTGTTTTTACTTCCAAACTAAAATTACATTTCTTGTCATTAATATTTATAATCATATTGAGATCGATAGTGGATAGATTATATTTATAGAAATTTATAAGAAATATCGGTGATATCAGTTAATCATTAATGGATGTTTTGAACCTTAATGCCACATGAAAGGTGACTATTTTTTCCTTTCTTTTTCTTTCATTATTTCTTTTTTTTTATTATTATTTATTTATTTTTGTTTTTTTGAAGAAAAAAGCAGGTTATTTTTTCTAGGCTTAATAATTGATATCAATGTTAAAAGTGGTCTTGGTCAATTCATGTTAGTGCATAATCTTTTATGAGCTTAATTGACTGATTTACAAGAAATAGAGCCATACGAGCATTTCGAAATGCTTCAGGAAATTCGGATCAAATTGAAGTTAATTGGACCTAAATTGAACTCCCAAATGGAGAAGAAAAAATGCCCAAGTGTTACTGGCCGAGGGAAGTATCTTAAATCATCAATTGACCTAAAAGGGTAAACTTATAGGTGAAGACAAATTTAATATCATATTAGAGGACAATCTGAAATTTTCAGGTAGGTCGAGTGGCAGATACTTTTTGTATAAATCCTATTTTTCTCATATCTAGATCATTAGACGCTCCTTTTGGCCAAATTTTTTTTCTCAAATTTTCTCCCTCTTTTCAAGCCGATCTTTGGTTTAATCCTCTCAATTGTTGGCTAGGGGTCGAACTTCTGATACATAAATCAAATGATTTCAATTGTAAAACTTTTGCTATACCTATAAATAAACTAGTGGTTTGTAATTGTCATGAATGTATACTTGATTTTAGTAGCAATTAAGTTGGCTTATGTATGTATTTTCTATAAGTTTTTCATGACTACAGAGCTTGCATGATAAAATCTTAAAAAATTAGACTCGGTGAATATTAATTGAATGTTTGAACTGCCTGTTAAATAACAGCAATGATATTTCCCTAGCAAACACCAAGTCTGACTGAATATATGATTGTATCCAGCCACAACTAATAATAACTAGTATGTACAAAATTAGTTCCTGGTCCAGTCCTCAAAGTAAGACCAACAGATATACAAAAAAATAAATGTGTAAAGTGCTGACATGGAGTTGAAGCTTCTTCATCACCATAGCAAAAAGGTTGAAACTTCCTTGATTGTGGACAATGAAGTGATCATCCACATTCTTATAATCTCTCTACATTTTGATGATCATGAACTGAGAATATGTTCGATCTCATCGTGTGGCAGTTGAAGTTTCCCAGCACTTCCTCATCCCTTCACAAAAACTCAAGAGAAGCACGGTACAAGATCTTAGCTTGAAAAAGGTAACTACTAGTAATGGAAATTTTGGCTACGCGCACCCGAGTGCATTTGGAGTATCATTTAAAACCCGCCAGACATCTCTCGAAGGATACGATACTTATCACTCAATAACGTCAGGCATACCTATATTACACATTGTCACATAACCGAGAGTGTGTCTGCACGACCTTGTTGAGGTGGTGCTTGTTTAGTCATTGGTTTCAAGGTTTCCATTATGCTGGAAAAAGATGGACGTTTCCACGGCTCACTGCAATTTTATCGGTTAGTAATATTAATTGAAAACAAAAATTCAAAATATCTCAAGATCAAAACTCAATTAGAACAACTCACTCGGCCCAGCAAGCCACTATTACGGAAGCCAATTTGGGATTTACATCACGCGGGATGTCAAGCCTTTTGCCCTTAAATCCAACAGCTGCAACAACCTATTCAACAAGAGACTATTACAAATCTAGCTACTACCAAGTAAGCCGACAGTTCCTAGAGACAGAGAGGTTATGCAAATTGGAGATATATACCAGAGCAACAAAGTAGACAATAAACATGCAAATCCTACACATCATACAGGCGAAGAGTGCAGGAAAGAAAAGGAGAAAAATGAAAAAAATCATTGAAGTTCTTTTATGAACTTTATTATGGTATAAAGAAGCCCCTGGTTGCATTCAGTAACTGAACTCCACCAAGTCCCTACTCTACTGTTTTTCAGGGTATATTTGTTGTGATATTGAGTCCTTTCTTCACAAGCCTAACAGAAATCCATCTATGAGAAGTTCACTCTGCAAAAATGGAGAAGTACGTTATGAGGTAGGAAACTTCTCATTTTCGCTTAGACCAAAAATGTTGGCAGTATCTAATAAAGCAAAGGAAATTAGCATGGGGCATTGGGATGGCCCACAAAATAATGAGGGTATGCTTTTGATATCCTATATCGCTTAATTTAGAGGATTTTCAGCAGGCAATGAAATCTCTTGGTAAGAGCAAGGCAACGGGTCCTAATATGTACTCTTTGGAATTTTTCTTGGTATTTTGGGCCCTGATCTGAGAAATCTTTTAAGAGGATTTTTGAGAACTTTCACTTTAATGATCGCCTCAATGCTTGCACAACTGATCATTTTACTTGTTCAATCTTGAAGAAAGAAGTTGCAGTTTTTTTTTTAAAGACTTTTGGTCAATCTGCCTTACTACATCATCATACAAAATTGTAGCAAAAGTCTTAGCTGAGAGATTGAAGAGGGTCATATCAAGTATTATTTCTCATTCTCAAAATGCATTTATCGGTGGAATACAGATTTAGTTTGAGTTTTTAATGCTAATGAAGCATTTGATGAGTATAGATCTAAGAAAAGGAACAGTTTGATCCTTGAACTCGTCCCAGTTCGTAATGTCTGTTATTTTGGCTATTTTTTCTTTTGTTTTTATTAATTCAATGAAAAGTTTTGTTTCCTTTTCATATATATATATATATCACTTAGGCTTGGAAAACAAAGGTGCAATTCTTAACCCAATTTCCATTCAACGTGCACCCACTAATTGTAGTGTGCGATGAATATTTCAACAGCATCAATTGGCACTAGGCAGGTAGGTGGAGACCCAAAAAGGAAGTTATTGAGAAAAATGAGCTTAGCAGTGTGGCAAACTCAAAGATATTCTCTATTGTTTCTTTCTTTCAAACAGAAGTACAGTGACGGTGTAACTTGCTCATTCATCTCTCTTAGACTATAATAAGTAGATGCTGAATCTTCGACCTATTTTCCACCCAAAAGTAGATAGCTTCATATGCTTATTGAAGTTGAGAAATGTTGATGTTTATACAAATGAAAAATCCTTTGCAATCAGCATTTTCTACGTCTTTCACCAAAAACTGCTTAGTCCAATCAACAAATAAAGGAAAGAAGACAAGGGATCACCTAGCCTCAAGTCTAAAAATGATACTTTTACCCCTAGGCTAGCCATTGCTTCCATCTAGATTCAAAACCTTTCTGTTTTAGCATCTTGTTTGAGAAAGACCAAATTGGACCAATATCGAGGGAAGAATCTCACTGAGCCTACGTACTAGTAGAGTGGCCTTATCAGCCAAAAATTCACAATTTTAGTAACTTTCTCCTTTTCGGGAATAAGAGCAATCAACAAACATCTGATTCAAAACTACACTTGATAGTCCATGAAAAAATTAAAACATTTCCATATTAACTTTACTACAATATCTCGATCTCCTAACCAGAATTCCACGCCATAAACTTAAAGTCCCTGGAGTTTTGTAGGCTCCAAGGTTTTTTTCTAATACCCATCCTCGCTTCATCTTCAACTGGCCTCTCAAGCATGCCTTTTCATCGACAAAATCGGGATTTCACAGAAGCCCATGGGAAAATATCTTTCCCAAACGCTTCTCAAATTAGGAGATAAAGTTCTCAAAGCTTTCTTGATTCACCAATGACTGAGCTAAAGATGACATATTTCCTCCTTGCAGCAATGTTGTGACAAAACTAAAGTTTTCATCTCCTACATCTAACCATTTCTTTTTACATTTTTAGCCCCAAAATTTAGGAAAAGATCCTGCAGCCTTGTTTTAAGATAACTTCTTTCTTGTCTTTTTTCTTCATCTAATTCTCGTGATTCATTTAGATTACTAAGGCTGTTAACATTGGTAGTTAACTGATTTTTTTCTAGAAGGAAATATTGCTAAATACTTGAGAACGGCTATTCCATCACGACTTTTGGCTTGTATACTAACATACTCTGGTGTTTTAGAAAATTGTAGTGGGTGGTCTCTCTTTGCAAGCAAAACGAAACTCAATACCACTTCTTTCCCCTACTGCTTCTTTGCTACCATGTTTTGAAGCCACGTCTTAGTCTCTTTCAGCCTGACCTTGCCAATGGACAAAAAGATTTCCTCAAACCTCCCATCTCTCTTCTTCTTCTCCTTTGTGTGTGCACGTGTATTTCATTACATTGATTAAGTTCCATTTACCGTTTAAGTTTATCTTTTCTTGTTGCAAATTGGAAACACCTTTTGTATTCCCTATAAATAGGGCCCTTTTATATTCACTTGAATTATTTCATTCATCAATGAAATCGTTTCTTATCCCGAAAAAATAAAGAATTAAAAAAAAAACCCTTCAAAAAGAGAGCGTCATTTGTTACTTTTGTTAAATCACCGGTTGACCTAAAAGCATAAGCTGATGAGTTATGAGAAATTTAATTATATAAACACTTTAAGAGTCCTCTCACTTGTGAGCATAAAAATTTGTAGAAAACTCGACAAGCCAAAATCAATACTAATTGAGAAATAAATAACATTAAAGGGATTTGAACACATGACTTCTTGCTTTGATACCATGTTAAATCACCAATTGACCTAAAAGCTTAAGTTAATGGGATATACTCAATATAATTATATCAACACTTTAACAAATTTAAACCAAGAAGATCAATCTAGATGACTTACCAACTATCAAAGCTTAAAGAGAACATTTGCTTTTGATAACAATGCAATTTTCTTATCTGACGACATTACTATAAGAAGACGAGAGAAGAAAACCTGAGCTGGGTTCAGATTACACCATGGCTGTTGCAAAGTTGCCAACTCCCACAAAATCACTCCAAAGCTGTAAACATCTGACTTTTCATTTGAGGGTTCATCACGTAGTACTTCTGGTGCCATCCATTCAGGCTAACAAATTAAATAGTTAGACGTTAGAAATTGTATAGACATCTTGCATGCATAGAGAGAGTGTGGTGATATATTCCTACAAAGCCAAGGACTTACTGTTCCAGCTGCGGATTTGGATGAAAGAAATGTGCGTGCCTTTAAACGAGACAGACCAAAATCACAAACCTGAATAGAAATAAAATGAAGACATTCAAAACAGAAAACCTAAATTTTAATCGTAAAGGCAATACGTCCTTTCAGGTAATAATAATAATAATAAATAATAAATAATATTAATATTAATATTATTTATTAAAAAAAAATCCTCTCTCAAAGAGTTCCTTCTGGACTCCAACTCTGAGCTCCATTTTGTCGAGCATATCATCAGATAGCATGACACTTTTTATTTTGTTTTCAATGTTGAAAATTGATGTTCCCCCTCCCTACCTTGAAGCATAAAAGTTAGAATGTTTTGCTTACAGATTTTGGAACATTCATTATCATTTATTACCGTGTTCTACAGCTGAGAAGTAAATTCCAGAAAACGTCACTCGAAATACGTTTTATATTTTTTTTTTTTTTGCCAACAATTCATATGTCACTTAGGAGTTGCAAGTTTATCGACAGTGGTAACAAGTAGATGACGCACTAGGAAGAGTCTAGATACAGTTTTGATGGACCAAAAAGAACAGCAGGGGCTCATGACAGCAAAGAATTAACTTAACAAAAGATAAAAGCGGGAAGATAGTGTCCCCTAGAAGAAATCTTTTTATGGAAGTCTGAAACTTATCTACCTTTACTGTATACTTCTTGTCAACTAAAAGATTAGGTGATTTTAAATCACGATGAACAATTGGAGGATCACGTCTGTGGAGATAGTTCATTCCCTTTGCCTGTATAAAAACAAATGACCAAGTTCTTTAACAAAAGATAGACGACGTCAAAATTGAAGGTAAACAACACAGCACAAGATGGTACAGTTGATGAATCATTAAAATATACATACCACATCAAAAGCCATATTTATCCGACGTGTTTCATCTATGTCTTTGACACCTGACTTATGCAAAAGCCTATACAAGCTACCTCTGCACATAAAACCAATTCTTCAACTTTGGATCATTTTCTATCCGTTTTGTTTTTATGTGTAGCACAAAGTTTACTAAATATTTTATGCTAACTTTTTCAACATTGATTAGGAGAAAGAAGATAGTAAAAGAAAACCTCGATAGATATTCAGTGACAATGGACAGGTTTGGTGGCTTGGTCACCGCACCCATAAACAATACAATATTAGGATGTCGTAAGGATTTCATGATAGCAACCTATCATGCAAAAATAAAGAAACAAAACCAGAGTCAACAAAATAATACATGCCTCTAGATCACATAAAATTGAGATTTTCACCACTGAATACCTCTCTCAGAAACTCATTAACACGTTCAGGATGGAAGTCTTGTTCTGTGAGGATCTTCACAGCAACTTCCTGACATGCCCATGATAAAATCTTTTAGAAATAATGGAGGCGAACACGTCATATTGATACTAAAAGATAACGAATTGAGGCTTAATGCCAAAATCTTCAATTACTCGATAACTGCAAAAGTATAGCTAGATAAGAAGTACAAGACACCGTTTCCATTCACATCCAGAGGAACTGCAACATACAAAAATGCTCCCAACAATGATGCATAATCACATTACATCATAATAATATCTTCTGATGCAATGGGAAAAGGCAAGTGCATTGACAGGAAAGTAAGATAGAAATCATACTATAAGAATTTGTACGAGAGATGTTCATATATCAAGTAAAATACACGAATAATGTGGTGGTTATGTCTCAAATCTCAGACTCACCAAAGAGTTGAGCGTCACATAAAACAACAACTGCATACATCACACCATTGACTCAAAATTAGGTAAAAACCACATGCTTGCATATTAGACTTCTTTTTTCGTTTCTTTTTTTTCCTTTTTTGATAAGAAACATTTCATTGATTAATGAAAAGGAGGAAACCCCAATAGGTTACAAGAAGCATTTCCAATTGGAGACTATATTAGACTAATTTTTTAAAATAATAATCAGCAACCATTTCTTGCATGACTCACCGATCCATGCCAATCAGCACGATGCACAGTTCCGAAGGAACCTGAAATTCCAATAATATGCTCAGAATGACCTTATAAGGTTAACTGCAATGAATTCTACAGACAGATTGACATCATTTCATCGTGAGCCAATTATCATATTTAAAAATCCAGAATTTTTTCAAATTTGCAGGACCTATACCTGCTCCAATTCTTTCTTTTAAAACAAGATCACTCCATGGAATGTCCAAATCCTCCGCACCGAGGGGAAGTGTTTTACTCCGAGTGCTTGGTATTAGCTGACCTCCTGGTGCAAACCTTACGTCCATAGTAGAATCCATCCTTGGCTGGGACATATCCAAAAGGGACTGCACACTTCCACGATTAATATGTGGAATGTACTTCAATGGGATTGAATCGTCCACCAGGACAGTTGGTTGTATAACATTATGAGAATTATCACGTGGTTTATACAGTTGGAAATCTCTGTCTTGAGAGTTAGGCTGCGAAGTTTTTGCATGCAGTAAAATGGATTTTTCATCAGTATCACCAGGGACAAGCATTTGGTTGCTTCTGTTTGTGAACTTCCTATCAAACTGCTTTAGATACAATGGGATTGCGCCATCTTCTCCATCCACAGTAATTTCTGTGATGATAACTAACAAACCTTGTCAGCAAAAACAAATAATATACAGGGAAGGCTTGCAAGATTAAGTGTGATGGAAGTTTTGAGAACACGTAAATGCAAGGCATAATAAGAATTATACCATCTGGTGATATTACATGCTAAATGCAGCTTTTGTCAATCCTATTTTTAGCCACAAAACCTACTATATTTTAAGATCCATAGCAAGAAAAATTTGCCCAGCTACCTCCACCTTACTATAGCTTTTCACATCAGACAAGTCTGTTTTTTATATTCCCCGTGTTCATCAGCCAACTTTTCACATAATTTTAAAACATGGGGTACAAAATTACTGGACTTCCTAAAATTGATGTTTGATTAGACAGTTACAAATATATGCAGCTTTGTCTGGTTGCACCAGCCTTTTCCCTCAGATATCAGTAATCAAAGCAAGTACTTACTATCTAAAACAACGAGAACCATAGACTTGAGGTTACTAATATCTGAACTACATTTGAATAGTTTTCCCCCACAAATGCACCTATAGCTACAAGAAAACTACAGGAGTGTTTGGGTCGTTAAAATGGTTATTATAGTTAGTGGTTGTTATAGTCAATGGGTTATAATAGTCTATAGGTTATAATAGTATGTGTCTGGGGTGCAATTCATTTTAGTATGAGTTATAATAGTCTGCATTTGGGATATTGTAAGTGGCAGAGTGGTCTTGCTGCCACGATCCACTGAGATTCAGCCCTTCGTCGCTCCGATTCGTCCCTAAAAAAATAGTCTGCATTTAGGGTACAGATTAGGGTAGGAAATAGTAAACACTATAACAAAGAGGAAAAGAGAGGATGAGTAGGAAATAGTAAACATTGAAGTGAAGAGGGATTTGAAATAGTAATACTGTAGTTAATTGTACGTTATAATAGTTGGAAACATCAACTATTATAATCGGAGCCCCAAACATAGAATGGGCTACAACACCCTCTGAAGTTGGCAGAGTGGACTATTATAGCCCATTACATGTTTGAGGCTCCAATTATATAATAGTTGGTGTTTCCAACTATTATAACCTATAATTAACTATAGTATTACTATCTCAAATCCCTCTTTGCTACAGTGTTTACTATTTGTTATAGTGTTTACTATTTCCTACTCATCCTCTCTCTCCCTCTTTGTTACCGTGTTTACTATTTCCTACCCAAACTAAAAATAGTCTACACCCCAAACACAAACTATTATGACTTACAAACTATCATAACTCACAGACTATAATAACCACTGACTATAATAACCAACTCGGCGTCTCAAACGCCCCTTAAAGAGTAATACTTGGGTACAACTTAAGTTGCACCCATCTCCATTCATCCTTTCAATAACAAAGAGAAAAAAAAAAAAACATTTAGAAAAATATTTTTTAAAAAAAAAGTTCGCTACATTGTGACTTGTGGTTGGGAACTTGGATAGGTTGCACAAAGATGGATGTAGCCTAGGATACACCCAAGTATTTTTCAAAACTAAATGTTGAAAATAGCCAAAGTAATGCCCCTGCATAATGTCAGTTCATCACTAATAAGTATGACCATCCAATGTAATTTTCAAGAACATTAGAAAATGCCTCAGGTTATAACTTACAACATCGACTTCAAAGAGGAAAATGCAAAATGAAATCATAAAATATGATTTGCATATTTCTAAATAATGTCTGAAGAGTCAAATAATTACCTGAGTGATTACATGAGGTAGCTTCATCGAAAACAACATTAAGCAACTGGCAATCTGAAAAGTACTGTTTAGCCAGTGACCTGAAATCGATGGCAGGCTCTACTGGCTTTAGTCGTGGAAATCGCAACGGCGAGGAGATCAAAATGGAGGATGGACCATTGAGTAAAGAATCAGGCTCATATAAGCAACCAGGATTGCCAATTAAGTCAACCAGATACTCCCTAAAAAGAAATTAACCACGCCATATATAACTGTATTAATACAATGAGGAACAATAATCAGTTCCACAACCTTTCCAACATCCATAACCACAAAAGATCTAGATAGATGGCAAAAATTTACTACTAAAATTTTGAATCAGCAAGGGAAAATGAGAGTCAGTCAATTTGAGGAGGGTTGACACTGTAAAGTGCACAAGACACATTTAAAATTTAAAGAGGAGCTCTATAAATTAATTGCACGACATAGAAAAGAATATAAGTGACATCGTAGAAACCAAACATTTCAAAGGAGAGTAAAACCAACAGAAAAAACTTTTTAGCCATTGCCTCCAAGTCATTTTGTCTTCTACCTATTATCTCACCCCATTTTGAAATTTTTCACCATGACGTTGTCTATAACCCATTTTAATCTGAATTGGATCCCTATGCTCTTGCAGTATCCTATATAAATTTTTTTCTTAAATGACGTTGAAGATTGTAATAGTTATGTCTGAATTGCATTACTATACGTCAATTAACGGCAGGCACCAGCTTAATTTAAATATAATGTTCGAGCTGCATGTTCTATAAATGCAACGATTGACATTATAGAACTCTTTTGAATCAAGTAGTATTGCAGAGAGAGCATACTTGTCAAGCCCAAACTGAACTAGACAAGAAGAAGAATCATGGCATGAGCAATATTTACAGCCCTTGGCTACACGACAGGGTAAATCAATTGTGTCAGCTAACACCTGCAAATACCATAATCTTGGATAAGCGAACCCTGAACTATATCAATTCACTTGATAAACTAAAAGGTAATTTGTATCAAATAGTAGTTATGCAAATTGAAGATACAATAATACTAAATTACAAGTTCCCCAGAGGCCAGATGCAATAAACAAGCAGAAAATAATATAAGAAATTAACTACGATAAAGTAACTGCAGGAATAACAAAGCCTATATAAAAAGAAAGCTATTTAAAAAGTCAATTGATGTGCTTCAAAACTGGGATCTCACTTTGAAAAGAAGAGCACGATGCCGGCAGAGTCCTACAGAGAGTCCACCAAGAGGAATAACCACTGAGCCTAAGGTCTCCTTCAAGTTATCACTGCACTCCCTCCAGATGGACACCAACGCATCTTCTCCAGAAACTGAGCCACTGTTGGTACTAATAGAAAGGAAGTTATTGGTATTGAATGAAATAGACAAGTTTCCAAATGTAAGTGTGAATGTCTCACCCCAAACTCCTACAGACAAGTTTTGCAAGCTGGTCTACAACCTCTTCTGTAGTTATAGAGCTGCAAGAAATGCTTTGGACCCAATTTTGGAGGTCCTTTAAGTTGGGATCAGTGCGCCGATCAATCAGAACAACTTCAATTGACGAATCTGTACTGGGATCAACAGACTTTAGAGATTCAATTGATGGCATGCGATCATTGTCAGGTAGGCTGGTGCACACTGTCCATACATATGGATCCATTCCATGGATTAGATAAAACCCATCAGGAACTTTGTCAAAGTACGATAGACAGCCATTTACCTGAGACATATAATAACAGGACAGAACATCATTTCAGAAAAATGGTACTTCGTTTTGCTAGAGCTAAGAATATGTTCCTTGCCGTATTCTCAATGTTATTACAATACATCAAAGAAAAAAGGTCACGTCTTCAATATTCACGACAGCCAACGCATGTAAATATTCCAATAGCTACATTTCCATATTGAAGTGGCATTGCTCATTCAAATCTTGGATTCGTTTTAAAATCTTTCATGGCTCGGAGTAGAATCCAGCCAACTTAAATAAATTAAGAACTAATCGACCTATTGACGAACACTTATGGTGTCCAATACTACAATGGATATAGCCCATAGCTAACTTTCACTCACAAATAAATATTGGCATAACAAAGCTTAGATGGTTAGAGCTATCCGTTTAGCGCATTGACCATAAACAGCTAACCACAAAAATTGGAAAGAAGGTAAGCAAAACATGGATCTTAAAGTCATATCCATTTTCCAAACTTATGTTATCACTTTGACCATAGTACTTTAGCTTAGACAGCACTGTTGCCCCTAGGAAAACGTCCTTGATGTAAATGCCGAAGACCCAATATGAATTTGATGTTAAAACAATAAACTAAACCCATGTTTCCTTCATCTGTTACCACATCCTAGATCAATAATCCCCTTTCTACTCTTCATCGGCCATAGGCCTTCTTCTAGGAGGCAACCAATGGCCTGCTCAGCTTTAGTAACGTCTACAGCAAAGGCCTATCACGCTTCATGAGTATAGATACAAATTGAAACTCGGACTATCATCAGAGATCTATAATATCTGCAATATGCCCTACAATTCTTCATTAACAGTTTTGTAGGGGAATACTAAATAGATATCATGTCAATCCTTTATCGGGTAATCAGGAATTGACTCAAATATCGGACAGATAACAATCTGGTTGCTATCTAGATTAGCAATGCCAGAATAAACAGAATGTGAATTAGCATAGCCGCTGAAGTCAACATAATAAAACCATAATAAAAATACCATAAGCGCGAATTGGAACGTATACTAGATGGAAAGCAATTTTTACCCAAAATCGATGTGACAAGGCCTCAACAGAGCTTATCGACCTCCTTAATGCTGAATCATCCTGAAATGGATTTAAGAAATTAGGATCATCAGCACAAGTCGCCACAGATGAAAGCCGAAGCGCCAATGCCAACTGCAGTTGATAACTCTCCTCCGTCTGTTGCGCCCAGGTCTTAGCAGAAGATCCTCCAGCCCCAGCGGCCATTTCAGCCGCCTGTGCTCTCGAATCGCCTCCAATTCTAAGCACATCGTCGTGCGTACAGCCAAACCCATCCGTCTCGTTAGCCACCGTAGTAGATGGTGTCGGTGCATAGTACTCCCCAGATATCGAGCTCTCTCCAAAGCTACTTCCACTTGACTGCCTCTGCAAACCAAACGCCGAGTACATATTGCCGATCCAATTAACCTGCTGCTGCTGGCCCGCCCTGTGATCACCAGCAGCTTCCCAATCCAATCCTCTTTCCAACTTCCTCCTGTCGTTCTTCCCCTCTCCCGATGATGTTTCTTTAAACGATGTCGAAGCTCCGGCAACACCGCCACTGTATTGGTCGTCTGGAATTTGACTGAGAAGCGTATAGTTCAACCTCCTGCCGAGCATTTCCATCGAGATTCTGATAATTCCGATCACCTGGAATCCGTTTGGACCCTAAAATCCACCATCGAAGCGATGAAGAATTCCCCTCTCTTCGATTTTTCACCTTTCCGGTGTGTGTCTCTTTCTGGAATTCGATTGTCGGAGAGAAGCTGAGAACCATACAGGAAGGACTGACTTTTTAGGCGCAGTGGCGTTTTCGTAATATTCTATTGTCCAATAAATTCTTAATTAATTTATTTTGCCCAAGATCTGATATTAAAAAATAAAATAAAATAAATTCGCAGTTGGCTCCATCGCCCTTTAATTAGGCCCAGTAAGATTATTCGGGACGACGCAAGTCATTTCCCTTCCACGTGCTGTAACACGTGCGCGTAATTTTGATCCTTGCGTATTAAATTGGGTGGTCGAATTACCATTTTAGTCCACTCCCATTTGTTTAGGGTTTTTTTTTTTTACTTATATCAATTTATAGTCTAAACTTTATGGTTTGTATTAATTAAAATATAAACTAATAATTGTACCGATTTAAAATCTAAATTTTCTTAGGTTTAACAATTTACACATTTCTCCATATTTCATTTGACCAATATTGTGTGACACATATATTTGAGTCAATTAGACTTTTCAATATTCATATGTCAGTCAATTTATACATTTCATTGTGATTACCATTCTCAAATATGTATAAACTTTTCAGATGTTGGTTTTACGAAATGAACTATTAGAGTAAATGTATTGACGGTTCTTAAAGGAAACGTTAACTAAATGTCTAAATTTATAAAAGTTTCAAGATTTAATTGATATAATTATAAGTTTCACACGAGGTTTTTCCAAACGATATGTAAGGGATGTAAATTGATACATTTACAAAAGTTTATAATTTAAGTTAATACAATTGTTAGTTAGTTGTTTAAATTGATACAATTCATAAAATTTAAGAGTATAAGTTGATAATTTCCCCTTTTTTTTGTTCGATTGTATGAAATATAATAATTTAGGTCTCATTTTATAATTCTTTGGTTTTTTAAAATTAAACGTATAAACATCATTTTCATCTATTAGTCTATATATTATGTTGTTTACATTTGTTTTTAAAATCAAAGTCAGTGTTAAATAGTAATAATAATAAATAAATAGTTTTTAAAAAATTGTTTGCTTTTTGAAATTGGCTAACAATTCAAAATGTTTATAGAAAAATACGAGTCTAAAATGTGAGAAAACATATCCAAATTTTAAAATTAAAATAAAAAATCAAATGGTTACAAAACAATACTTAAATTTAATAACTTTAAATTCTTTTAAATCATCCCAAAATTTAAGAATATGCATGCAGTTATTATTATTATCATTAAGTCACAAATTTGCCTCCTCGCCTTTTCTTTTCAACCACATACGGGGTTGGAAGATAAAATTTCAAGCTTTAACTTTGAGATTGATAATACAAGTTAGTGCAAGTTGAACTATACTCGGAATTATTTTTCGTTTTTTCCTAATAATTACAAAACAAACATTTATACGGTATGGTGTCTATGTTCTAATTTCTATACATGAAAAGTGGTAAATGTTTTTTTGAAAAAAAAAAAAGCCTTTGAACTGTGTTGTTTGATTCAGCGAATAAAAAAGAATTCTACGACTGTTTTCAACCATTTAATTAGTTTTTAATTTTGTATTTTTAAAAATCATGTTTATTTTCTCATAAGTTCACTCGCAGTTTTCAAAATTTTTATGTAAACGTTTAAGTTATTGGTTAATTTTTTTTTTCAAAAAAAACTACTAATTTTGATTTGTAACAAGATTTGAGTGGTGTTTGTAAGTTTAGTTTTAAAAAGCTCTTAATCCAAAACTAAATGGTTATCAAATGGAATTTGATTATTACGGCACCGTTTGATAACCATTTGACTTTTTTGTTTGTTGTTTTTTGAAAATCAAGTCTACGAGCATCTTTCTCACTCTTAAATGTTTTACTTTTTATTTACTTTTTACTTACTTTTTACTCATGTTTTACAAAATCAAGCTAAATTTTGAAAACTAAAAAAATAGTTTTTAAAAACTTATTTTTGTTTTTTAAATATGGCTAATCATTCAAATCTCGTACCTAATAGAGATGCAAACCATTGTAAGAAAATGTGAGGGAATAGGCATAATTTATAAAAACCAAAAAGAAAAAACGAATGGTTACCAAATAGAGCCTGCACTTCCGATTATGGGTGTAATAACTTGTAGAAATACAAGTTATCTTATTCGATTCTTTAAAACAATTAGAGGAATTTGCAAGGAAATAAGTGAAATATAATATAAATCGTAGCTAATAAGCATGTTTTGCGATCAGATATTTACATATGCCATAAGAAGGGAAATTATGAAAAATTATTGATTTCATCGCAGGAATTCAAACATAAAGTATAAAAGCTGAAAGCACTGCTGCATCCATGATCGCATAACCATAGAAGAGACGACCAACATGAACCATGCGATGAACAATAAAGGTCTGACACGCTCAGGCGGTGACTGTCAAATCCACAGAACTAGTTGGTAGCTGATGAGACAAATTCATGGCAGAGCCAATGTACTTGCAACAAAGCAAGCGGCGCAGCAGGGCATGGAATTTAATGCATGCGTCAGGAACTCATTGGATAGAAGCTGCAATGACGCCTATAAATAGTCAGCTTAAAAACTGAAGAAGGGGTTAGTTGACTTGAAAGATCAGCTTCCTCGAGAGAGAGACAAGAATCGCCATCGAACCTCAAGCTTTTCTCTGCATAATTTCGAAGACAAATTTTCGAATTCTTCTTGAAAAAGCTTGAATCATCTTCAACCTTGAAGTATTATCATCAAGCAGCCAATCCTAAGCCAGCGAGATCAAGAGATTGACTTAACGACCCGACATCTTTATCCTAGCTCTTTCTCTTACTTATATTTGTATTCTGAATTGATTTTGAGAGATTTCTTATTCAAATATTAATATAAGTCCATATGTTTCATCCATCTACCTGCTTGTTTGCATTTTATTATTTTGGTGTGCTGGAAGATCTAATCTAAGTGTGAATCTATGCATGTTTAGTGGTTTTACTAGTTAATGCGTCACTAATCCTTGCTTTAAGCCATTGAGAGACACGTTTAAAGCTTGAGTTCGTGCCTAAAAAGCACTAAGTAGTGAGAATTAGCATCTTAGAAATAAGGTGAGCCAATTCATCAGTCGATTATCGCATGTACCTTAGAGATAGGGAAAGTGTAGATTATGAACTGAGAGGTTGCTACCGAACGTATATAATCGACACCGCTAAGAAAGCATAGACGCATGCTGTAGAGATTCTTGCCTGTTATTAAGATTAATTTACAAATGCCATCGCATGCTACTTGCATAGAGAAATACTTAATTGACAAACATCGCAAATCCCTTTGCTCGTCGCCTAGCTCTCTCGTATTGTAATTAATATTGTAGGTTAGTAACATATTTCTTTCCCCCCTATGTATAAAACATTTATCGCACGAGTATTCATCGCATGGTTAAAAACACAAAAGCACAAAAGTCCCTGAGTTCGACCCTGGACTCACCAGGTTACTGATTTAAGTTTATACTTGGACTCAAATCAGATAAAGCTTGTGTTCATCGCATAAAAATTCATAACATCAGTCAGTTTGTGACGACGTACGTATGTATACATGGTCTATGCGCTGCACTTTATGAACGCAACAGTGTCACTCAAAAGTATTGTTTTTCCTATTTATTTGAATATGTTTGTATTTGTATCAATTAATAATTCATAGTCAATATCTATACCAACCAAAAGAAACTCAAGAAGACAATAAATAAAAGAATTGTAAGCGACGTGTCATTAAGATGATGACCTAAATACGATAATTTTAAAAACATATGTTCGAGAGGGCATCCAAATTTGATTTAACACTTTCCATTTGAACAATCCTAGGATATTTGGTATTTAGCTAAACTAGCCAACAACATGTGCGACACATGTGAAATACATAGTTATATTTTTTAGTACATAAAAAAGTTAAAAAAAATATATTATAATTAATGAAATAGTATCTTTTACATTGTCTAATCCAGATAGTTGTAACTATTTTATAAAACAAAAATAAATGCAAACTAGTGACAATTGGAAGAATAAGGGGCGTAGTTGACATTTCAAACATATCTTTACTGTTAAGTTGTGATGTTTCATATTTACGTTGAAGATAATATCAATATACGAAAGAACACACTACTTCGTTGTGTAACCAACTTCAACTCGAATGGCTATAATAGGGTCAAGGAAGTTGGTATCGATCACACCCATATACACGAAAGAATGTATCTCACATTGTCATTTACCTGAATAGTTGTAATGGGAGAAGTATGTCATATGTTCAAACTTCAAATACGTATCTACTGTTAGATCGTGATATTTCATATCCATATTATTAATCATACTCACAACAAAAAATACACTACTTCACGCGTAACTACTTTAACCAACATAGTTACAACGAAAAATAATATAGGAATTATTTAAAACGCAGGAGTAAAATGGAGATTATAGACTCTCTTAATATAATTAATTTTATATTGTATAAATAAACACAACAGTTTAGATACTCACTACAAACCAACACAAACCATGCTTAAAAGTAAAATTTAACCGCGCATATACTAATTTTAATACACGAAATTAAATTTATAAATTAGAAAACAACGACTCAATTAAACTAAGCATAGTTTGACTATTTAGTAAACTATCGTGGAATGTTCAAATTCCAACCGAACTAAAAAAGGAAAAAAGAAAGTAATTTCCCACGTCTAACTAAAAATGAAAATTTTATATTTATTTATAAAAGAAAACCTAAAATCAATGGAGCTGGGCGGGAAAAGTACAAAAATTGGCGGCTAAGAGGCAAAAAACAGCCAGTTTTCTCCCGTTCCTTCTCTCTCACCGTCTTCCTTCCCGCTTTCTCACATATTTGGCTTTTCACTGCTTTCTCCTCAGTCCGATCTCCATCCGCGATTCGATCTCTCTCTGCGCTTTCACTCGCATCGTACATTCGCAACCAAGGTACGTTTCTTCATCTGAAAGAGTGGTCTCTAACGACGTTTTAACCGCTAGTTGAAATTGGTCGGATATCAGTTTATCTCATAATCGCATCCTGCTTCGTCCAATCCAATTCAGTTTATCACATTATCTGTATTTTGTGCAAGATTTGTTCATTTACTGTATAACTCAACTACTTTTATCTCGTTTATTGTCGATGATTGGTTATCATTTGAGCTCAATCTGTTTTCTTGTCTTCAGATCGGCCTTCCTCCGCGGTTCGATTTCCTTCTGCATGGCCACTTAATAATATTTTCGGAGTGAAGGTATGTTGCTTGCTCTGAAATAGTGGTTTTATAAAGATGTTTCGAGCTCTAGTTGAAATTTGTCGGAGATCCGTTTATCTGACGAGTGTAGTTGCTTCGTTAAATCCAATTCAATTTCTACCATTTCTGTTGCTAGAAATTTGATGCCTGTGCTACTAAAATAAGATCGATAAGGCCTAATAGCAATAGCTTCGATTGTTAGTAAGAAGTTGCGCAAGAGCAGTGCATTACTATATAACTCGACTACTTTTATTTTGTTTAGTAGTTGAATGGTAACCGTCTTAGCTCATTCGGCTTTCTCTTCAGTTCGATCTCCCGTTGCGCTTCGATTTCCATCTACGCTTTCACTCGGATCTTACAGTTGGAATCAAGATACGCGTCTTTATCCAATTTAGTGATCTTATAATTAACTATGTTTTGAGTTCTAGTTGAAATTGGTTGGAGATCAATTTATCTGATTATCGTATCCTGCTTTGTCTAATCCAATTAAATTTCTTACATCATTTGCAATTTCCATTGCTTAAAATTTGATGTCTGTGCCATTAAGACGATTTTAGTCCAGCCGAACTTAAGACTTTTGAACGAATGGTTATTTAGGAAGTTGCTTAAGACTTTTGTTCATTTCTATATGCCTTACCACTTTTATTGTTTCTTGCTCAATGATTGGTAACTGTTTGTGCTCAATCCAAATTTCCAGCACTGGAAATAAACGAGATATAAACTTCAAACGGGGTTAGTGGATAAATATGACACATTAAAGTGTGAGTCGCGATTGATTTTCGTTCCAGTTCGAATAAACTGGACTAAGCTAATTTATGTAGCAGGGGACTTTTGACTCTCTTTCGAGGGTTAATTATTTTTGTACAAGCATATTGTGGGATTACTATGTTTTCGCGATTGTATTTTGAAGTGATTTGGTTTGATTCTTTTTACTTTTTATTATTTTTTAATAAATTTTGCTACTATATATATATTAAATGTCTGTCAAAATAGATTAATTCATGAGTGACATTCTTCGAAGTTGAGCCTTTTATGCAAAACATACTGCATTCTATGGAGTCCTTAGCATGGTTTGTACAACAATTTCTAGTATATTCCTTTTCAAATAAAAGTTCAGTTCAAAAGTATTTATAAATATATATTTCTTAATTTTTATTTTTAGTATTCTTTTCCCTCGAGCTTGTTAGAATAGTATTTTCAAATATAAAATAACCTTAGATAAATTACTCAGAAGTTTGTTTTTAAATGCATTTTTTGAAGAAAAAAAGAGAAATATATAATCTTGGGTATACAGCCCCCCGAACGACCTCCTAACTCTTAGATTCATAAATAAAGGAGTTATATTTTGTTTCGCAGACAAGACACAACACTGCCTCTGAGTTTAATACTCTCGTCTTTTGCATCTCTACGCTCATCTTTATCTCTAATCAATTATCTGCCTGGAAAAAAAAAATAAAAACATTCTCCCCAACTCTCAGCTAAATTTCTGATGATCGCTAGTTTGACGTGTTGCAATCTGCCGTATGCTGCTATGGAACTCGCATCTCACATCTTGGATAGAGAAATTAATAAATATCTCATGGCTAGTGTCAGGACGCTAATTTTTTTATGAATGATTCGGACTTGAGCTTGAAATGACTAATTCTAATGTTGTTAATTACGTATCAAACAGGAATTTACAAATGGATATTAACTTATTTGTGATGGGTTGGAAGCTGTGTTACCAAATGTTGTTCTTTTCTTACTACTATGTTATTCGTGCTGTCCTGGTTTGGGCTTCATCTCTTCGTTTTCTTATTGGTCCTCTGTCTTACCTCTTCCTCTGTTCAATTTGCTGGCTGGAAAATGAAGCCTGGCCATCAATGGTCGGGGTGCCCTCGATTTTTTATCAAAGCCTCTTACACAGACGAATCCTGCATGTTATGAATACATTTGAGTGAAAATAGAGAATGATAAGGTTGCGAGATTTATGATAATTGTTTAATGTTTAGTCTAAGTCATTGGTTGCTGCAAACAAGGGACCAGTAAATCCTAAAATTTTGTGAATTGTTACCAGCATTCTCACATTTTTAACATTGTATTTTGTTTTGTAAATGTTATACTTGTTCATATATCATCTACAATCACACACATATACATATACATATACATCCTTTTCCTCACTCCTATATATATTGCTATATATATATAGCAAACCACATCTTTTTTCTCAATGGCGCATATAGAAGACAGGACAACAATAAATTTAAGAATAGGTACCTCTCCAGAAGCAGTGTTGGATGCCTTGTGTTGATAAACCTGGTGGACAAGAACTGTTATTATTTAATTAATCACACAATAAGAGGTATATGTTCTATGAGGAACCTTTGAATATTGTTGGTATGGAGGTCCCAAAATACACAGTGCGTCTAGGAAGATTCCATATCCAGTCCCTTGGAACATCTATTGGGTTGAGGCTTGAGTCGTGATCTGCAAACACCTACAAAGGAAATATTTGTAGTTAGTTGTGGAACTAAGCCTCGAAGGACAACATGAAAACATGGTACATATGGTATTCAACAGTACCTCATTGACTTGAAAGTAGGTACCATTCAGTGGAAAGCTTCCTCTCATTGCTGTCCGACATGGTATCTGTTTTTTTTTTTTTTTTTTTTTGGGGGGGGGGGGGGGGGTGGAGTACTGATTAGTATTCAGTATACTAGGTATATTTGAGCAGAACCACTTACTTGACAAGACATGTCTCACCAAAAGAGTCCCTCGAACCATGAAGGAGTTGGCTTCTCTGACACTGTTGCACGAGAGGCACTCCTCCTCACGACACAATTGATGGTGTTCTTGATTACTGCACCTTTTTTCTGGTAGTTGGATGGAATTTGCCGTTTCACCTAATTGGTATCAAGAATGGAACTTATTACAGAATTCATGAGCGAACATACTTCAAAAGTAATACTCCATAATTATGTTGCCTTTTGGTTTAGTATTCTGTACAAGAATTGGAGAGAGATTTGTAATGTTTTGGAGGTACATCTACCTGGTGTCCATATAGCCAAAAGGTATGAGCAAGGATCATCTGGCTCTCTTCTATCCAACTTCAACTGTATTATAAGAAACCACATGGTTATAAAGCTCCACATTCCATAAATGAAAAACACTCCAAAAGAAAGTAAAATTGTTCATTCTTTAGATGTAAGAATCACGAACCTTCTCAAGAAGAGGGTGGTTATCTGGAAGTTCATAGCTGCAGAGGTGGAAAACAATTAGCACGGAAAGTAGAAATATTCATTTGATATGTGATACTTATAGCCGTTGACAATGGGCATACACTGGCCAAACAATTTCTTAACCATTAAATTAGATCATGTCTTTTACTGCTTTCAATTTACTCCCTATTGATAGCACCATCTATTTGGGAATTCGAAAGATCTTTGATGAGTAAGGGTAGCAAATGTTTTGCTTACACTTGATGCTCTGTTCGCAGTCGGCTAACATTCTTAAGTTTTGGCACGGGAATTGATGCGGCTTCTGGGGTTAGTGCAATTAAGGCTTTTGACATGTCACCTTCTTGAAGTTCCATGTTCTTCTGAACGTAGTTCTGTAAATTCTGTGAGAACTCCTCAATGTTCAGTTTTATTGTAGGAATTTCATCAGGGTCTTCGTAGAAGGCATCCTCAATGTCAATGATTGCATCTTGTGTGGTGCTTTCTTGCTCTGGTGTTGCTGGTTCTTCAATAATGGGTACGCACATACCAACTGTAGTCTTCCCATCTGATTGATGGCTTTCTGATGGCTTGATCTCTTCAGATGATATTGTTGAGGGAGGGAGGGACAGCATTGGTTGGTCAATTGTTTTGGCTTGGTTATTGTCAGGTTCTCTGCATTCAGTAGTACTGACCATTCTTTTATCTTCTGGTGCTGGAAGGCCGAGCCTTGCACTGGAGATGTAAGAAGTATGTCTATTAGTTACCCCACTAATCCATAATTAAAGATTGCCGCCCTTATGAGAATTACTGCAAGAATTAAGTTTTAAAGTAGTGTCTCTGCCCTTGACATGTGATTAGTGATATTCTGGAAGCCTAAATTATGTTGCTCATGCACACATACCCTCTTCATCTTTAAAAAAGATGGGCAATAGAGAAAGAGAGGGAAAGAAAGACTGCATGGACTGAGAAAGATGGCCAAACCTTGCAAATGCGCTTGCAAAGTGCCTACATTCTCCTCTCATCGGACAAGCATTACAATTTGGTTTGCTTTTTGTACAAAAGACCTGTATCATACATTCCTGTCAAGATCGTATATAAGTTGGCTTATGTTAGAATCAAACTTTCCAAGTAAAATTACCTTTCCAAACGTAATCATTTGGTAGTGCAGCTCATACCTGCATCCAGATTTATAGCCAATTGGTGGGCACTTAGTTTGAATTCTCTTAATTGCCACAACTAAATGATAAACAACAAAAAATGCATCCATTTCTAGGTCTATGAGTTGAAAACATGCTTACAGTGTTCTTTGGTCAAGCTTGCAAAGCCGAGGCCATAGATACTTCTGGATCGACTCCAGAACGGGGTACCTTGGAGGGGCAGCAAGAAAAGCTTCAAAGTGTGATATTATTATTTTGTGGAAATAATGTGAGTTCAGCAGAGTTTTGTACATTCTTCTTTTACTCGCAATATTACAAAATTTATATTTTTGTATTATTCATTTGGAATAGAAGACCTAATTAAAACCTCCTTAAAATTTTAGTTCAATCTATATTTGTAAGAACTGATATTATCAACTGAACTATGGTTAAAAATAACATTTATGTTCACTTTATACTTCTTAAATACTTGAAAAGATAGTGAGTTAGAGTTTTTATATCATCATGAAAATCGAATGTTGAAATTTCTGTTTTTCATATGCAAATCATTGATAAGCTAAGTTTATACTGCAGTGATACAGTTTGAAATAATTTATATCATTAAACAATAGAAGTATATTAATTAAAAATTGAGTCTTTATTTAAAATTGTAAACCTTTATTAATGGAAGATGGATTTCAGAATATTTTCTGGACATATTGTTTATATGGTAAAGATGTATGGATTTTGCTAACACATATAGGCTTGTGATACTCACAATTCTAGAAGATGCAATTGAAGGGACTCTGGTAGTGGCTGAAGAGGTACCCATCCCAGTCGTACAGCTATACGTCCAACATTTGTATCAACCTGTTAAAGGTACAAGAGATAATCATATATACGTATATATGTTGTATCTGATTTCGTATCAATACTTCATTTTGACTTACTGGGAAGGCAAGATGATGGAGAGTAAGAAGTCGCACACACTCTACACTTTTTAGTCCCAATCCTCTTATACTTAGTAGATATTCTCTGCATATTTTACATTTACGAGTAAAACCCAATGTAATAATCATGCAATTTTGGTGGATGCAATTTTGGTGGAGGTAACATTCTCAATATTCTTCAATTTCAATTTCAATTTCAAGAATTTGATATTTAAGTTCTCGAGTAATCTTACTTTGCTTGGTCTGGTTCAACATCCCTTAACCATTCGAGATCAATGCTCCCATGATCTTTCACCAGACGGTTTAGAAAATCCTGTACAAATTACTCATACAGTACTCAGCTAGTGCTAGGGATTGATTAGAATTCTAGATCATGTTGTTTGAAATTAATGTTATAACGATACCTTGATTCGTTCAGCAAGCATGTTGTTCATGCCACGTTCTCTGATGGCATGTGCAATCTCATTCACATCTGCACATCTTATAGCTTCCCAATCCAATGAGTCCATTGTATTTTCAGTTCTCTGCCGTGTCTTTCCGTTGGTTTCTGTCTGTTTTCGTAACTTGTCCCAATTAATGTTACCTTCTTTTTCCTTTGCAACTTGTTTTCTCTGAGATCTTGAAGAGGCAGGCTTCATCTCTTTAAACTCATTACTAAGTCGATCATACTCCTTTGGATTTGACTGTGTTGCTATTTCTGTAGCATTTGATGAAAAAATTGGTGGAATTTCATGCACATTATTTGTACATTCTGCTGGCGACTCCACATTTTGAGGGTCTTCAACCACACTGCCTTGAGACTGTAAGGTCAAACCTGGCTCCTTTACGTTGATGCTTAATTCACTACTTGATGATGGTGCTTCGACGATATCTACTATGAGCTCTATTTCAACATTAGCATGATTGTCAGATTCTACAGTCAGTGTACTTTGTTCAGTATGAAAATGTTCGTCCTTGTTCTGAGAATCATTAGAAGTTTGAACTCCATTGCACGTCTGACAGCAGTCAACCTCCAATGATTTTGAGGTCTGGTTTTGCTGCATTTGATAGCCACTCAAATGATGGACAGAATCTTTGATGGATAATTCAGGATCATCTGGTTGGAAAGTGCCATCTATTCTACCATCACACTTCTTTTCTGCTAATTTGTTGGTGTTGGTATTTTCTGACTGGTCAACGGAAGTATCAATAATAAAATTAGCATTTAAAGTATTTAGTCTAGCCATCTGAATAAGCTCCTCTGATGAAGAGTTGATGTGTGCCTTTGTGGACCAGCTTGGTAGATCTTCTGAGTTTCCTTCTGAGGATGGTTCAATGCTCTCACTGGTTTGAGGAATTGATGAATCCAAACAGTCTTGAAATGAAAATGGATCATATGTTTCTTTTTCTCCGTAGAGACATGCTTGCATAGGGCTGGTTCCGGTCAATGATATTTCTCCCACAGAATTGCTACATGTCTTGAGAATATTATGAGATGAACTAAAACTTTTCTTTTCTGGTTCTTTGTTTGAGCTCCCATCCTCAACATTACTTCCGGAAGATTCATTATTGTCAACAATTATTCGTCCTTCACTTTTTTCCATTTCATCTTTCATCAACGAGCACTCTTCACTTATTTGCTGATGTATGATCTGTTTGTTCAATTTCATGCCATCCTCTAAATTCAACATGTATGCTTCAGGTTCATCAAACTCTATAATTGGCTCTTGAGAGCATGATGCTTGGTGACACTTTGGCTTAGGAGGAAAGCGTGCAGCAAGAGACATGAAGGCAGAGCTGCAAACATCAGAAGGAGTTAGTGAAAGAAAGGGGAAAGATGGAGATTACTTTGAATTACACTTCTTAGCTCACACCATTTTACAATCTAGCTTACCTAGAAAGGTGGTCTGAGACATTCTGAGTTAGGAATACTCCAACCACAGAGTCCACAACCGATCCCTTCCATTGAGAGAAACGCCTATCTCCTGGAGAAATGAAATCAAGTTACTTCTTGGCCTGAAAGTAGTGCTACAGTAAGGATGCCTACTTGGCCTAGATTAATCCTTCATGCAAGTTAATTTTTCATTTGTGTTTGTCTGGAACACATTGCTGACAAGTATATATATATGTGCAGAAGCACTTGACTTCTAAGCCTAAGAACTTGATTTACTGTTTAACCTGCTCCAAAAAGGGATATACAAGAGGATATGCAAAAGCATGGGGCTTCTAAAGGATGTTTGGGAGTGATTTTTAAATAGTTAAAATCATTTTTGTCATTTGTTAAAAACCATACTAAAACATGTTTTTAATCATTCAAAATCAATTTTGATATGAAAATTGCAAAGGGTAAAATTAAATATTAAATTGGTTTTGAATGATTAAAAACATGTTTCTATGTGATTTTGAAAATAACAAAAGTAATTTTAACCATGTCAGAATCACTCCCAAACATGTCCTAAGCTTCGGAATTAGATTTTTCTTTTTTAATTCCTACAAAAAGGTATGTCAAAGGTGTTATTTCTCTATAAACCCTCCTGTTACTCTTTCTCTCCCTCATTTCTCGCATGGATTGATTTTACTGAATTAATGTCATACTCCATCACTCATAAACCCAATTGTCTAATGAGTTTATCCAAATGTTAAGTTAATTCATCTTTGAACTATGTTATTCATTTGATGTCTACATGGAGTTCTAGAAGCAACTCTTGATAGTGGTTGGTTAAGAGTTGAATAGTCTATTTTGTACCTTGAACAAGATGCATCCGAGCAATAAATGAATCTGCTCGTCCTCGAAACACCTTCCTCTCTTCTTCCCACCATTTGATCTTTTCTTCATCTGTTCCATCAATGCCTTCACTGTTAATATTTCCCATCAAAAGCTTCCATACTCTACCAGTCTCTTCATCAAGCTCGACTTTAGGTCGGGGCCGTCGTTTCTTTATAGGATTAAATGGTACAATAGTTCCATCTCTTCCATAAACGACAATAGCATTGTGCTCCTGATTTTGCATGTTATAGGGTACAAGTGCTTGCTCTCTATATCCAAAATTGTTGCTTTCCTGGTTGATGTCTAGATGCTTTAATTGTTCAACTATGAGATCAATAAAGCACATTTGATTGCCATGTTCTGAAGCAGTGCCTGTATAGATAAAGGAAAGGGGTAAAAAGAAAAGAATTTTTTTTTTAAATGGGTGAATATCTTGAGCATTGGGAAAGAAACTTTTAATCTTGGTACCTGATGTCTTGGGAAAGAATTGGTAGGGATTGAAAGATACAAATCTGCGGTCCTGAAGATCTTTATTTATATTGAGAAGTGCTGAGTTTGAAGGTTTCTTCTTGGTTCTTTTCTTCTTTGCCACTGTTGTATGCATCATCTCGAATAGTCCATTTACGCATGCTCCCGACGTATTGATATTTTTTGCAGATCTGGGTAGGGGAGGGTGATTAGTAGGATATGTTGTCTGCTTCTCACAATGATCAATTCTTTCTGGTGGAGCCATGCCAGAAAGTCGTTTTGCTGTTCTAGGTTTCTTTTTTGTTCTCTCAGTCTGACCTAAAGCCATGATGCCTCCATATGTTTGCAACTTATCCTGGACATTGTTTCCTCCATGCCCAGCTACAGTTTTACTTTTACAAATATTAAACTGAGGTCCAGCTATCCAGGTGTTGGATTTTGATACCATGTGATTTCTCTGGGGGTCATTGAAAGAGCATGCACTTTCTGGCCTCATGAAATGTGTGGCTGTAGTAAATGAACTTGAGGAAACAGGGTTCTGTCCCTTCTCAGTTCTTTTTTTCTTGTAAATGTGGGGAAAATGCATCCAGGACATCGACTGATATGCAGATAGTGTATTATAATGGCCCCCTGTTAAATTTATGCTCCCAGTATGTGCTTGTTTGATGGCCCGAGGACGTTTCCTCAAGCAACAAGTTGCTTGCTCTTTTGCCCTCAATGTGGGGTTCTTGCCGAAGATGAGACCATGTGAAATTCCTGGTAACAATTGATTATCATCATTTAGCATGGTTTCTACCGTGTTTCCTTTTTCAGAATTGGAAATTACTTTACCATTTTGTTCTGTATTGCTCTCCAATTGGTTTTTTGAAGGTTGTTTTCTCTCAGAAGAATTATGTTCAGCTGAAAGTTCAGTTGGTGGGGCTTGTTTCTCAGATAGAGATTCATAGCTTTTCAGCATTTGATTCATGGACCAATTTGGATCAGTGGAAGAGCCTACTTCTTCAAGCCTCACTTCCTCTAGTCCTCTAGTTGATTGAATGTTCTGAGTGACTGAACCTTGTTCCAATGGCCCTGAATCGAAGGGTCCGTCTCTAGCTTGGGCCTGCAAATCAAAATTTATGGCCCTTCTGCATGATTTCCTTCTATGCTTGAGCATTTCTTGGTCTGAGGTTTCACCTGTTACTTCTACCGGGGGAGTTGCTGAAGGCTTACTAAGTCCACTTTTCCTGACACGCTTTCTCAGACCCGGATTGGAACTAGGTGTCTTCAAATTTGGTTTTGTTCTGTTAGTTTTTCCTTCGATTATGACCTTGGGTCTATGTTTTCTCCTTCTCTGTCTTGTTGCTGGTGTTTTATTCGGGTCACCATCGTTCTTGCCTTCCTTTCCATCTGGGGTACAAGTAGCAGTAATTGTTGAGTTCATTGCAGGTTCAAGAAGTTCTTTATTTTCTCTCACGTTTTCACCATCAATTGTTATTGAAGTATTACAATTGTGGTTCTGTTCTCTCTCACCTTGGCTGTTCTGAGTTGGTATCTGCTGTAATTCTGTCTCTCTTTCGGTATATTTACTCTTGCCCATGTCTGGTGTCAGAGGGGCAAATTGGGAGGTGATTCTAGTAGCGGCTGCATCTGACTCTGTCCCAGATGGAAAATTGAGGTCATAGGCATGCTGGCCGCCATGGTCAGATATTTCATCTGTAAATTTGCAGAAACTCAATTTCAGAACAATGGATGTCAACAAAGATGAATGTATAGAGATTTGTCACCTTTTTCATTATAGGAACCCATTATAGTTACATTTTTTTCCCATATAACGTAAGTAGAAGGAATGTGGTCTTAAACTAATTGAAGCATGTAGCAGTAGCCAAAAAATAATAGCAGAACTTTACAGGAAACAGAAACGGGAAATAAAGAAAATGCATATCCATGAATGAACAAGTCGCTGAAAGTAAACTAACCATGAATTCTCCATTTTCAATCAGTTTTCTCCTACTAATTCCCTTTTCTTTTAGATTGTCTCAATTTCCCCAAAGATTAACACTTTTAATACTATACTGCTGCTCTTAACATACCAGCTCTTATTTTTTAATGCTTCTTGTACTAAATGTTATTAAAGCATCATCAATTATACCATATTTAATCTTTAAGTCCAATTGACTTTATTCAAATTAGCTGGACTTACACTCTGTGGCGTCAGGTATGCTGCTACTGAGACGATCCTTCATAGAGCTAGACTCCAATTCAATTTGATAGCTGGAGCCAGAATCGAACAGGTCGCTTGCATTTCCACCCAATGCAGCATCGGCACCCACAATAGAAGCTGCATCTGCCAGGGCCATTAGCTGCAAAAAAGGAATCCCCCCCAGTGAATCCATAGAATGTATCGCCATTGTTCCATTATCATTACAGGCCACTTGAAATTGCCCAGCTTGAGCTGCTTCCCAGTCGTAAGAACCATTAGCTCCCATGGAATTAGCTCCACCGTAACATGCAACTCCACTGCTGGTTTCAGCTTCCTTACTAGAATTTGAGAACAGTCTCTCTGATCCCAACCAGTATGGTCGTGGCTGATTCCGGTCCATCCTTGCATAGATCAATGGCTGCATCGGCGGTTTTGGTAGAATGGGCTTCATGGGTGTCGCCGGAATCCAAGAGCCGCCTTGGACATCGGCCTTATTTCCCTCAGGTTGGCCGGAATCCATTTAATTGGTTTTCACTCAAGCAGAAGAGCCAATTTTTGCCCTCTTGTTCCAGAAAACCCAGCTTCTCTTTTCCCTGCAAAGGTACGGCTTCGTTTCTTAATTTAATTCTCTGTTCACGGTGAGAAAACGCGACAAGTTTAGAAATTTCATGGAGTACCTGTGAAACCCAAAAAAATCAGTTTTATGTTTCAGCTCAAACAGATCGTAGCTGAAATTTAGTACAAAATTATACTCAACAATTAAGAGCCCATCTGAATTAAAGATCTCCCTTGTAAAACCCTGCTGCTCTTTCATGGCAACATAAACACCCAACTTTCAAGAATGGGGGAAAGTAGATGAAAGTAGAGAGCAGCCCAGTCCACAGCTTCAATTATCATTGGAATGGAAGAGGAAGACGAAAAAAAAAAAAAAAACCCTAACAAGCCACAATATTTTCCCCTTCCCTTCCATTACAAAATTATTAAGCTGAAAATTAAGCATTTTTTCAGGGGAATAGTTACCGGAGGACTGAGTCAATGTCGGCAAGATCTGAGTTGTTACTACTCACCGGAAGGCCAATAAATCTCTATCTTCCTTCAACCCTCCCTAATACTCTGCTTCCCTCTTCTCACTTCCTCCGCTGTCAGACCATATTGCCGCCACCGAGCTCCGGCAAACTGTGTCATTGTTTCCACTTTCCTCCCAAGCTTTGTCGTATGCCTTCTAATCAACAAAAAGGCCTATTTGTTCAAGAATCATTTAGATCCCTCTTTGTTCTGGATTTCAGACTAGTGCCATCAGTGAAGAGAGATGACGATTTGGAGTGATTTTCTAAGAGGAAAAAGAAAAAGCTAGTAGAAGAAAGGAAAAAAAAATGGAGGACAGAATTGAAATAAAGATTGAATGGATGTGGAAAAGAGCGAGGGCGACTGAGGGAAAAGAGGACGACGGCGGTGGTGGCGATGTTCATTGAAAAATGGACGTGGCACCAGCGAACCTCGCTCGAGGAGAGGGATGGAAATGAGGAAGAGGCTAAAAGAGGATGAAGATTTTAATTTTGAGCGATACTTGAGTGCATGGGCTGCATGTACTTTAATTTCACAGCGAAAAAAAAGTTCAAAAATATTTTTGAAAAAAAAGTCACGCAGCAAATTATGATTGAATAATTAAATAAATATTAAAAAAATAGTATAACTTAAGATAGACTTAAATATATTTTTATTTCAACGATGAAAAGAACTTTTTAAAAATATGCCACATACGTAGCTTTTGTGTCACACTTAAAACTATTTAGAACTATTTAAAAAAATTTAAAAATAAAGAGTCGTTTGATATCAATTTGATTTTTTTTCAATTTTTAATTTAAAAAAATAGGTCTATTTGATATTCAACTGAAATCTATATTTTTTTAATTTTAAAAACATTTTAAAAATTTTAAAATGAAAATAAAATTGTTTAGAATATATAATGATTTCTATTTTTTTTGTATAACATTGAAGGATAAATAATGTTGAAAATATTTTATTGTTTCACTTGAGTTTCACATCAATTTTTTTTTTAAAATATTTTAAAAAGGATCTTACATAAAAAACAATTTCAAAATTCAAAGTTGAAGTTAGAAAACATGAATAAAATTATTATTATTATTTTGATAATATGTAAGTAGGGGATTGAATTTTTGACCTTGAGGTTGATCGCATATACTTCAGTTGAGTTATATTCATTTTGGCTAATGAAATGATGTCTTTCTTTGAAAGATGTTGCTTTTTGAATTGCTACAAATAGTTTATTAAAATGTGGTTTTCTTATATTTTGTTTAGAAAAGGGTTTCTTTATCATTTTAAAAACAGACAAAAATATATTTTTAAAATTGAGAAAAGAACCCAATTTCTTAAAAAACGCTAACATCTTTTGGGTTCAAATTAATTATTTTTTATCAGTTGAGAAATAGACAAAAACATTTTTTGAATTAGATTAATTGTTTTTATTGTTTTCCTGTTTACTTATAATTTGCTTTTACAAAAATAAAATTCTTTTCCTTGTATTTTTTCTATTTGATTTGTCGTTAATTGGTGCATTTAATGTGTTATTAATATGATTTTTTTTTAAAAAAAAGTTAAGAACAAATCTATATATAATTATGTATATTAAAATTTGTTGTAATAATAGTTTGATTTTATTTTTATAAAGAAATATAAAACTAAAAAAATAATAAAAACATATTTTGATTTTTTAAAAACAAAAACATAATTATTAAACATATTTTTTGTTTTCAATTTTTAAAAGATAGAAAATAAAAACAAATTACCAAATATGTTTTTTGTTTTTTTGTTTTTAAAAAATAATAATTAAATATGTATAGTTTCTTTTTCAAAAATAGTGTTTAAATATGTAGTCTTTGTTTCTCAAAAATTGAAAAAAAAAAAAAAACTAAAAACCAAATAACGGAGGATTTAAAAAAACTTTTAAGTACAAAAAAAACACACACTAACAATATAAATATATTAAGCTGAATAAAATTAATAAACTAAAATACTGATATTATTTTAACTTTTTTGAGGGTTGGGGGACCGTGTGAACCGTAGTATTTAACGGTAACCTGGTTGAATACGGCGGCCAAACGAAACAAACCCGTTTCGTCAGCAAACGGTGCCATTCCGTCCGTGAAAACCTCCGTTAGTCTTGACCCCAAGGGAATCTTCTAATCTTTCCTTCTTTTTAAGTTTTAACCTATTTTAATTCCTCTCATTTTGAAGATTTGATAACTTGACCCTACGAATCATCAGAAACTGTGTGCTCCTTTTGTTCATGATCGACACGTGTAATTAGTTAGCTAAACACACTGTGATGGCCGCCTTTTACTTTTCCAACCTCCTCTTGCATTGGCCATACCCTTTTGTCTTATCTAACAAAATTAAAGTGTTGTATGTAATTTAATTTAACCACATTTATTACACATACGATCAGACTTTTTGAGTTTTCTTTTTCAGTTCCATTTAAACTTCCAAGCTTTTAACCTGAATAAACAGGAAAACATCACTTTTCATTATGAACTTATTATTAAATTTGGATGGTTAAATTATTATTTTCATCCCCCATAGTTTGGAGTTTTTCTTTTCTTTTTAAATTTTATTTTCCTACCTTCAAATATGGACTATTTTCAAATATAGAAAAATAAGTCAAATTATTTATAAATATAGAAATTTTTTTACAGTCTATCAGTGATGGATCGCGATAGAATTCTATCGTTTTTTATTGTTCAAGCGATAGAATTTATTTGTTTGAGCGATAGAATTCTATCACGGTTTATCACTGATAGACAGTAAAAAAAATTTATATTTGTAAATAGTTTAATATTTTTTCTATTTGTAGTAATTTCTCTTCAAATATATTCAATTTTAGTACTTATATTTTCAATAAATCTTAAATTTAATTATCTAAAGTTAGTTTTTATGAAAATTTGCTAACTAAATATATTATTGCCCATACGAAGTTATACAATATGTGAATATATTATTAAAATGCTAATAAATAAAAAAATAAAATTTAAAAATCAACAACAACAGTAGGGATTAAGTTTAAGATTTATTGACACTTGAAAGTATAAAAACAAAAATTAAATAAGCTCTAAATTAAAGTACATGGACCAAAGTAGCATTTTAACCTAACTTTTAATTTTATCAATTTTGTCTATAACTGTAGAGCACAAAGTTTTCTTTTATGAGTTTAATAAATTATAAAACATATTTTTTCTTTAAAAAAAATTATAAAACATATATACAATATGAAATTGAATAACAAATATTGTTTTTAGAAGAAAACAACAATATAATTTTTTCTTTCTGAAATTTATAAATTTTGAAAATTCATTTCAGGGTTAATTTGTACATTGATGAAACTCATTTTTGTGCAAAATTTTATAGGTTGAAATTAATGAGTTTATAAATATTTTTACATTGTTTATCTATTTTTGTGAAAATTAGTAGGTAAATTATCAAAAATTAAACAAATAGTTAAAATTGCAACATTATTATAAGTTTGTGATCAAAATTTGTAAAATTAAACGTTTATAGTCCAAGTTGATACAACCTAACAAGTTTAGAGTCAAAATTGATCTTTTACCAAATATCTACATTCAATTATAGTCGTGTCGATGAACTTTTTCTTTCAGAGAGAGATTAGAAGTTAAAACCAACTCAAAATTACCTAAATAAAAATATTATTCACCTAAATTCTTATTCAATTAGAAAGAAAGATTATTGTGTAGTTTTTCCTAAATTAGTGGAGAAGAATCGAACTATACCTTTTTCATTCAATTTCAACATTTTTTTTTATAATATACGTTAATCTATACATTTAAGGAAGAGTCTTATACCAATGTGAAAATCATGCATAAACCGTCTTAAAATAAAATGCTAATAAAAAATTTAAATTAATTCACTTGTAAAAATTTAAGTATTTAATTGATATAATTATTAATTCAATTTTTTTTATACAAAATCACAGTTTATGAGTATAAATAGATACTCCAATATACTTCCTAGTAATTCTCAAACTTAAACTAAAATTTTATTAGATAATATTTTTTCTATTTTTTAAAATTATAATTCTTACTCCTAATTGCTTTATCATAATTTTTTTACTGTTTTAATTATATATCTCAAAAGGTTAGTTGGGTTTTAAAATAAAATTTTAAATTTCATTTTTAAAAAATAATAAAATCAATTCATCTAAAAAATTAAATAAAATATACACTCTTGAATCAAATAGAAATGAAAGATAGAAACTCGACTTCTAGAAAGATAAGTAATATCTTTATTTTTTTAAAAAAAAAGTAATGTATTAACCCTTTTTTAAACTATTTAAAAGTATATTAAATTATGTTTATATCAATAAGAAATAGTTAAATATTTACTTTTTGTATGACGTAACAGATAAAATCAAACATTTAATTATGAAATTGATAATAAATAATAAATTTAATTTTAGGGTAATTATAATGAATAGTAATTTTAGAGATAATAATTAAGTGTGTAGTAACATTTTTTAAAAAAATTATAAATATAGCAAAGTTTATTAGTGATAGACTGCCTAGACTATAAAAATCTATCAGCGATAGAAGTTTATCGCTGATAGACTTTATTATATTTATAAATTTCTTAAAACATTACTATATATATTAATACTTTGAATCTTCTTACTATATTTATAACTCTCCCTTAATTTTACTCATTTTGGCAATTAAATACTTATATATAAATATAAAAGATTTTGCAGAACTAAACTGAGAAAAGAAAAAGTTGCACTGTGGCAATTTATATATTTAATAGATTTAAAAAAATTATATGTTTTTTTTTTTTGTCTGACAGGCTAATAAATATGATTTGATTTACATGATATTTTTGTAGAAATGTGTCCCATGTAATTTGGATAAGATATGACACGGAAAATTATAAAGACCTATATGTCCTACAAAAAACAAGTAGTAGCCCTTTAAAATAATATCTTCTATAGCCAAATGGATTTGTGGGACCCGCAAACTACCTTCTCTAAACGATTAACGATTTTTCTGTTCTTTTAAGAGAGTAAAAAGTCAACTCGATTTATTTTATTTTAGTTATCAGTGACGTTGTTAGATAGAACAAATGGTAAACTATTGATAGACTTCTATCAGCTTTTATCGGTAATAGATTTCTATCATTTCTATCACTGATAAACTTCTATCAACATCTATCACAATTATCTAAAAATTTTGCTATTTTGTGTAAATAGTTTCCTTATCTTTCTATTTTTAAATTTTTTTCTTATTTTTAAATATAGAAAAATGAGTCAAAATATTTACAAATATAAAAAAATTTAACTATCTATTAACAATAAACTCCAATAGACTTCTATCGCTCATTTTAATTATTTTGAATTATTTTTTGTTTGTTGAAAAAAATAAAAGATTAATTTAAAAATAATTTTTTTTAATAAAAATTATAAATTAACATTTGAAGTAGAAAATTGATTTAGTGATTTTTTTTTATTGAGGTACAAATTTGAATTACGAAGTTTGGAGTTAATTTATCTGTAAAATTAATAAATTGATGCTTAGGGTATATATTGAACTGTGTTGAGTTAAGATGTTCGTGTTTGCTATGTAGAGTTAAGTTATTAAGTCATGAGTTTTTTTTTTTGTTGGTTTGATTTAGAATATATGTATTTGCCACTATTCATAAATATGATATAAGAAATTTGAACAATATTATGCTCAAAATTGATCATGCATATTTGAAAAAGAAAAGGCATCGTTATTTGCCTTATGAAATAAGTCATTTCAATTACTTTAAAATTGCAAATGTTTGTATAGGTTTTTCTTATGAAATATAGAATGCCACTTTTTTTTTTCCAAGTACACATATATTATGAGGTTAAAAGAATAGAGAATTATAATGTTCTTTACATTCAATTTGTTATTTTTTTAATACGAACAAAAAAAATTAAATTAGGGCTTGTTTGGATTGCCTGGAATATTTGTTTCAAAAAGTCATTTTCATTTAAACATTTTTTTTACAGAATAAAAGATTCATGTATTTTGTTACATTATATTTCTCAAAAATGTTTTTATACATAAGTTGTTTGGTTTGGTATATGCTCAAAGTGTTTATATCAATGTTAAATTACTATAAAAGGTGACTATTAATGACTATGAACTAATAATTTCAATTTTATATTTAAAAACACTTTCACATGCCGAATTGCTTTTTTAGTATATGAATGGTCCAATTAATCGTAGAGTTAGTAATTGGAGAAGATCATGCAGTTGGTGGTTGGTGTTGGTCGTTGGAGGTGATCGTCAAACTTGACCGTCAGAGATAGTCACCAGAGGTGATAGTCAAAGGAGTTGGGTGTCAAAGGTGATTGTCAGATGTGGTTTTCGCTTAAGTATGTTGTTGTTGGAGGTGGTTGTCGAATTTAATCAATCCCTGAAAAACAAATTCCCCATTACATTAAAAAAAAATTTAAACATAACATCAATTATGTTATTTTAAAAACAAAATCCTTAATATTTATTGATTGATAATCAAAACAATCTTTATAAAATTTTTGAAAGTTCAAAAGAAGAAAAATCGAAAATCACCCACACGAACAATAACTAGTACTAAAAAATTGACAACAATCAAATCAAACAACTTAAAATATACTTGATTTTTTAAAAAAGGAATTTGTTGACATTGACTTAAATTTGAACGCCGTCAAAGAAACTTTTGGAAAGAGACAAAAAAAAATCTCTCGACTAACCTAATTAAATCAAATCATCAAATGAAATTGATATTATATTATTGGTCGTTTAAACTTCACGAAATCAATGTAAGTTGAATATCCATTACATTACAACACGTGCGTAAAATATTAGCTATAGTTATATTATAGTATCCTCATTCTATAGGGTTTACTTCAAAATTCCACATCAACATAAATGGTCTTGTGGGATTTGAACTAACTAAACATTATTACATTGATTTTGTTTTCTAATATTGTTTTATTTATTCCATTGTTTACAATGAATTTTCAATATAACAAAAAAGAAAAAAGAAAAAAGAAAAAAAAAATTGATGGATGGAACTTGGAAGCATTTCAAGGAAGGAATCAATGCAGCCTTTTACTTTTTCGAAGGCAGAGAATCTGTGTCATTGAGTAAAATTTCCACTCATGATTTCTTTGAAGGAATAAATTCCTTAAAATGCAATTCATAATAATTACGATTTAAAATAATGTACTTTTGTAAAGTTTTTTAATTTAAACTATATTATTATACTTTTGTCTCTAATTACTTTTATTTTGATCTTTATAACGTGAAATGGTAGATTCAAGCCGTTGAGTTTAGTATAAAAGTTCATTTTTTCTTTGCTAATTCGTATTACATTTAATATTAAAAAAAAAATCATATTGACTTTTATTTTAAATCAAATGGCCTTTAGTTTGATATTGAATTTAAAAATGGATACCCAAATGTTTTTGTTAAATACAATACAAAAATGTTTTTTCTCAAATATATATACACACACAATACAAAAATGTAAAAAAAAAAAGAAAAAAGAAAAAAAGAAAATCAGATGTATTTTAAAATGTCAAAAATATGTGGGAAAGTTTAAGAACCAAACTAAAGCAATGTCTTTTATTGCAAAATAGACCATTTTTCATATTTATTAGTTATTTTCAAAATATGATTTAAGAGAATTAATACTTCATCAATTCAAAATTAGTTCAATAATTAAAGCATTAGTAATCATTCAAAAAGATTTAATTTTCCAACTATTTCTTTGTGAAGAGTTTATATGTATGTTAGTGATACACACCTATTTTTCACTTGCTATTAAATCTATCATCGATTAATAAAAAAATAGTAATTTTGAGGTATTTCACTTTATTTTCTATCAATTGTTTACATATTCATTTGCTATTAGATTTATAAATTAAACGCAACATTAAAAATCTAAAAACTTATTGAACACTTGAAAATTCTAGAGAGAATCATTAAACACAAACCTTAAGATTGAGTACTAAAGTTGTTATTCTAAACAAATATATACTCCTTCCTTCATGATTTTTTAAAAAAAATTTAACATCACATACAGCGATGATATTCAACCTTTTTACTTTTTGATTGAGAATATATATCTTAACCAATTGAGTTAAGCTTAAGTTGACTTATTGAATCAAAGACAATGTCACATTTGATAGCAGAAACTCGATTCTATTAATTTTTATCAGAATTAAGACAGTCAACAGATGATGGACAAGAGAGATAAAAAAAGGAGAGCATATTTTTATATTTATAATTATTGCCACAAAAAAATCTAACAGTTCTAGAAAATAAAGTGCAGGTTGGCCAAGTTGAGACAAAATGAGCAGACAAGAAGGCAACTAAACACAGACCTTATAAAATGCAGAGAATCAATAAACATGGAAAACATATGAAAATTGTGTCCTGAAGAAAAATAGAAGAGGGTACCAGACAAGAAGAAGACGAACATCTTAGCGACAAGAGTGTTCACATTTTGCGCACGTAACTACATCTTCATGCTAATAAACATATGGCAATATTCTCCAAGGAACGAGTTTGGTGTACTCTGCCCAAATGTCTTTATATTTCTCGGCACAACGAGCTTCATCTCGTCTCTCTCTCCATATTAGCAGAATGAGAAGATACATGGGATAGAAGTATGGAATTGGGGAGCTGCAAAAAAGAAGGGAGATTTCTCTTCATGGGTTTGGTTTTTTATTTCTTTAGCTGCAAAGACAGAGGAACCAAATAATTACCTTATTCCACATGGCAAGCTGAAAGAAAGTGCAAGCAACAAGTCTCCAAGGTAATTACAATGCCTAGCAATTCCCCTATTCAAGAACAAGTATTAGAAAATCTCCATGTCCAATCAATGCCTACAATTAGACAAATTTAAGATCTCAACGAGGCTCATTTTGAAGATTGAAAATTTATGAGGTCTTGGTAACATTCCCGTTTCTCATTCTCTTTCTTATTTTCAGTTTTTGGGAGATGTATGCATTCGCTAATTGTTTTGTGTTTCTCGTCTTTTCATCTTGAAAAAAGTCTCTAAAAGACTTGTTAAAGAAATTCTGTTTCTTTTAATTTCAAGAGCTGAGATAAAAGAAACAGTTACCACTATCAAACAGTCTTTCTCCTTCTTAGAAAATGGAAAACAGGAAAAATAAATGAAAAACAGAAAAGGGAACATTTGCCATATAATGCTGGACAGAAGCTGATCATCCTAATGATTTCTTGGTTTTCTTTCGGTTTTCAAAAGAAACATTGGTAGAGAAATCAAAGTTTCAACTGATTGGATTTTATGTCCACCATGGCAACAAGTAAACTAAATGGATGAAAATCTTACCAGTAACCAGAAGCAAGCAACTTTCCTCCAACAACTTTCGGAGGCTTACCCCATATAAGCACTTTGTTGTTCTTTTTAAACATGTGTTTCTGCTTGTTAGATCCTCTAAACACAAGATATCTGCCCAAATTAATGCACAAAAAACTCAAATTAAGCAAACCATCGAGCCGAGAGGAGAAAGTGTCAATTATAAGTCATGTCATGGTAGCTACCCAATTAAAAAAACTAAGCAGTTAGCTATGGTAGCAGCTGTTGTTAGCTCCGCCTTGTTTGTCAGAAGCCACCAACCCTATAACAAAAGCAAACACAGACAATCTTTTACAGAAACTTTTTTTATAGAAGCCATGTCTTTCAAAGTTCAGGTACATCATTGGATTTTGCAGGCATGCATGGACAATTTTCCGGAATATAAATAAATAAATAAATCGCTATGCTTACAAGTGTGCATATAGCTTAGCAAGCATATAGAAGAAGAAAAAATGAATTATGAAAAAAAAACAGAGCTGCATTAAGCTCTAAAAGATAAGTTGATGAATGAAGACAATGTTTCAAGAGTTTGTGGTAGTCATATGTGCAAGACAATCCGAAATTATAAGGGTGAGTCTCAATTTGAATGGGAGAATTCAGCATCCATTTTTTACACAAAGTGAAGTCAAAAGAAGTGAATGATTCTGACTTCATGCAAAAATTTAGCCATTGAGGTGACTTATAAGTTATCAGTTTGTGTGCAAAGTTATTGCGGCGGCAGGAAAAAGGGAGGAAAAAAAAAGGGAAAAAGAGATAAGATCTTAACTCTTAAGCATTAATAGGAAACTTGGATTTCAAAATGAAATGATGGAAGAAGAAAACTACTTCATTATTTACCTGAATGCTAAAGGTAAAAGGAATCCAAACAAGATCCCCAAATACCAGCATGAAGCCTAATCTCTCAGCAATTATGTCCCATCTACAAAAGATAAATCATCCACTAATTTTCAGTCTGACTGCACAAAATTGCAAAGTGCAATGAAGAGAGTGTTCCATGCTTAAAATGTATAATGAGCATGATTCATGTGCAGACACAATTAAGAACACACGATGGCATAAAATCGAATGGAGACTACTTCCAACATTCAAGAAGAGCTATTATTAACTGCATAACAGAAACTAGTCTTTTGGAATAACACATTTTTGGTATGATGTATTTCACTTTTTGATTAGCGTGTTTATGAAGAGAAGAGCCAGACTCATGACTGTCTCCAAGTAACCATTGGCAGACTTATATTCGTTCAAGAACTTTGGCTCTTATACAATCAAGAGCCAACAATATGTGACAATCAGGCATGAAACTTCAATCTAAGCTCTATTTGCTCTTACATTCCAAAGAAGCTTTGGTCAGAAGCATTTCAAAAGATCTGAAAATGCACTTACGTGGAGGTCATGTACTCCTCGTGAACGAAGTAGTCCAAGACATATATCTGAATCAGCATTTTAGACCAAGCATCCAATCATTAGGTGCCACCCCAATATAAGAAAAATGAATGAATGCTTTGGATTATCAGTTTACCGCACAAAATGTCTGGTAGAGGATCATCGATTGGCTCAAGGTGGCATTCAAAACACTTCTTGCAAGAACTGATAGGTTAATAAGTAGCCAGCCCATCATTCCAGCTCTCACAAAGAAAAATCTACAGGTGGAATTTCAGCATTCTTGTCAATATATATATTAACACCACCAGATGTGAATCAACAGAACTTATATTAATCAGTAATGATAAGAAATCATGGGAAAAGAACCATCTATTAGTGAAGATAATAAGAGGATCGCACCAAAGGATTGAAAATCAATAAACATTAGTGGCCTTGGGCATCGTCGCATGGAAGGTGGTGATTAAACTAATAACATTATTCCTGAATGGCGCATGAAAAAGTTCAAAACAAGTAACATACTTGAGGTCAATGCCCAAAAAGTGAGGATTCAACTGTATACCAAACCACCTGTTAAGCAACATGAAGACTGACATTTAGACAAGTGGTCAAATCAAACTTCAGGAATTCAGTAAACAAAAAAAATTAAGTCCCATTTGATAACCATTTGACTTTTTATTTTTAAAAGCTTGTTTTCTCATAATTTTTTTACAATGATTTTCATTTTTGTGAAGAAACTTTTCCATGTTTGGGGGAAGAAATATAACTTTCATTGAGAAAAAGTAAAAGGATTACAAGGGCATAAAAACATGTCTGACAAGGAGTCTTAGAACAAACTACATAAAAGGGCTCTAATTCAATAAAATCAAACCAAGATCATAATTATAAAAAGGCCTAGTAACAAATGTCCAAAAGGAGGCATTAAATCTAGCCAACTCCCAAACCTCGCAAAGAGATTGAGCATTGTCAAAAGAAGTTAGCATGCCACAAGACTTTGCCCTTATCACGAAATGGCAAACAAAAAAGCACCTCCTCCACTGGTGGAGAAGCAACCTCGATTCCAAACCCAACGGAGCCCAAAAGAGTTTAGCTAATGAGCCCAAAGAGATTGAGCATTGGCTAAATTTGAATTCATTGCTAAATTCCAAAAACAAGATCAAGCTTTTAAAAACTACCTTTTTTAATTTTAAAATTTATCTTGGATTTTGAAAACATTTATAGAAAGTCAATATCAAACAAAGAAACTCATAGGTGGAAGTAAGCTTAATTTTCAAAAACCAAAAACTCAAAACCAAATGGTCATCCTGTTGATTTTTTGGAAAATAATAAGCAAATTTAAAGAGAAGTCCAAATTAAACCATACTGATTCAGAAGAACATAAGCAAAATCCTAAGGAGGGTTGGATGGGAGTGAATATAAATATGAATGATCTTTTCTCACAAATTTATCAACGTACTTACATTCTAGTTGTTATATGCCCGTAATTGGCAACTTTTTATGAAACTCAAAATGTGTTTTACAACAAACGATAAAACTAGAAAATTCTGTGATACATGACCATATAATGCTAACAGCCATTCAGCTAAGAAACAAATGGAAAGTTCTAAAGTCATACACAGTAAGCCTCAGAATTTAATTCTAGCCATTGCATTTAATAGACTTCCCAATAGAATATATAAATATAAGCAAGATTTGGTGTTCATATATGTTATGGCAATATGTACAATAGCTAGAAAAATTCACATTCGTCACCACCTCTTTCTCAAAGGTGATATGTAAAGATCCCAAAACCAATCACTCTTTACATCTGTAATGGGACGTGACAATTTTAATGAGTAGAAAAGTTAAACCATTTATATGCAACGAATTGATTTCTTAACATCATGCGCTCAATTCCTTAACTTGATTTAAACAACTCAGCCAAACAAACACACCACAAAATGAGAACTAGTGACATTATATGTATACAGAAAAAAAGAACCAAAATTGAGTAAGTACCAATCATGAATAAAATTTCCCGTGATATGAGGCTTTAGAGAAGCACTTTGACTACTTGAACTGTAGCCAGCAACACAGAGTAAAAATGTTGCCTGAAAGTGAGATATTAAGGAGAAGGTTAAGAGAACATAGTTAGAAACTAGTAATTGATAATAGAAGGCCAGAATATTCAAAGACCAAACTTGACGAACAGTGAAAAGGACACGTTGTTATTATGAATAACCTCTTAGTACGAGATTCATGGTAATGGTGTTGCATTTTAGTGATTGAAATCAAATAATCATCAAATTCTTGTATGATGGTTCGGGATTTGCATACAAACAAGCTTATTGATGGACAGTGTAGGAGCTCTACCCAACAACGCACCTTCAAAGTTAGAAGTTGAAAAGATCTCCAATTGAAATCCTCTTTTAACATATAGAACTATAGAGGCCCTTTCATAATTAAAATTGGAAGCCTTAAGAAACTAACAAACATATTCTAACATCAACTGACTATTTTTAAACTGAGTGACAAGAAGGTCAGAGGTACAGAAATAATTATTTTGTGTCTGTAGGCCCTTGGTAATTAATTTGATCATAGAAAGAGAATGAGAGAAACGGTAAATGATATATGAATTATTTTTATTAGAAAAAAGTATAAATGAGAAATGTTGTATTGGGGCAGATGTGATGGTTATGAAGTACCACTTGAGTAAATAGGTGAGAATTGAGGAAGTATGTAAATACAGAGCTTTGGCTTAGAGGGATAGCTTTTTGGTTAGTATAAGTTATGCTTCCAACAGGAGCTCTCAGAATCTCCCTTGGCTTGTACCATTCAAATCTCAAAAGGAAAAAGGTAAGCATGAAAGTCAACAATGATGTTGATATGCAGAAGTCCATTGCAGAAAAATGTCAGCGAGTAATATTAATAATATGCCAAAGAGGACAATGGTCAGCTCTATAGCAAATAGTCCAGATGTTCAACTTGAAGTTTCACGTACCAGGACACTAAACCAGAAGGTTGCTGATAGCAGCTCCAGTCCTCTATCTGATATAGCCTACATAAATGTTGTATTATAAGCTTCTAATAAGAACAATTATCAACGGCAGGGAAGGAAAATCAGTACAAATTTTCCATGAAAGAAAGGTCTATGGAACCAAATATGTAGAATGATCAAATATATAATGAGAAGCAGTGAACACTTACAGTGGGAGAAATGTAATTCATCTTAACACCAACCCCAAGAAGGGCAACGAGCACCAGAAGAGACAGTAGACCTACAGTAGCAGAAAAAACCCAGAGAGGAAGAGAGATCCAAAATTTAATACTCATTTGCAAAGAAATTATAATCTCAGTGGCATAAAACTTAATAAACTGCATTTACGTATGAGAAAACAAGACCATTGCAGCGATATTGAAGCCTAGTACGGTCTGACAAAATCACTCCAGGAATAATTCTTCCAGGTAGAACAGATCCAGCAATGGCCAGGTAAAAAAAGAAGATGAAGAGGATAGCAACCTGATTGCCCAATAACAAATAGCAGGAGAATCTCAAACACAGTGAAGTATAAATCATATTTATATATAAAAAAAAAATAGTGATTCACAGCAATGGAATCAAACACTTACAGCTTCCCAAGAGGGAATTGAAGCTTGAAGAAGAAAACCCAGATCCATATTCCTCAAAAAATCGATTCTTGATAACTTGCTGGGATTTTGTCGCTCGACCCACTTGTTTTCCCTCTAGTATAGTGATGAGTTGCAGCAAAAATGGGGCTAATGTCTTCTCGGGATTGCCTAATTTCAACTTTGGCAGCCTTTAACTGGAGCCCCGAGTATGTTCATTCCTACTCCTAAATCCACGGGCGCGGGCGCTGGTTGAATTGAACTGCTAGCTTGTAAATTTCTTCACGAGGCGGGAACCTTCCTGCCTTGGCTGGCTTTTCCCAAATTCCTAATATGCTGAATTTGGTTTCAAAGCTTTTTTTGTTCATTGATTAATAATTAAGAACAATTATTTCTTATGATGCCTCGTGTAAAGTCTAGGAGAGTCCATGTCAAAAATAGACCATTTTTTATTATTAAAGTTGTTTTTAAATACAACAAAATAAATCAAAATATTTATAAATATAACAATATATGAATGTCTATTAGTGAAATACACGGATAGACTATTATCATTTAATAGTGATATACATTATGCGACATTTTGCTATATTTATAAATATTTTCAGCAGATTTGCCATTATATATAATTTTTCTAATTATTTATTATTAATTTGAATTAATTATTATATATAATTTTGTTATTTAATAATTCTTTTAATGTTATCTTAGCTGGTTGATATTAAAAATAAACTTATTATTAATTATTAATAGTCTTTATACTAAATTAAATTAAATAACTAAATCAATGTTTAATTAATGTTAAAATACAAATGTCAATTTATTTTTATTTTTAATTGATTAAATAATTGTTTAATATAATAATATATTAAAGAATGTTAAATTTAATTTGTGACTGCATTACTTATTCTCTATCTTTAAATAAGTAATTATTCAAAAAAATTTATATACAAAATTGGTAAATCAAACATATATATTTAATTTCCCGACGTTAATTATCATATCTATCAAAACACAAACATTAATTATCTCAAACATTTAGAACCTGCAGATTTAAACAATACATCCAAGTGGTGAGGCATTCAAAACTTTCAATTAGACATTAATTTTCATATTTATTGTGTGTTAAAGCTCTTGTTTATCATCTCTTTCCATTAAAAAGACACGCAAACTATTAGTACCATAATTTGTTTTATTTATTTATTAGTCTGAAGATAAGAGATAATTTTCAACATTTAACATTTTGGTTAATAATGCATTTTTTTTTTTTTTTGTTTAAGCCAGAGAGCTAAATGCATTTAAATTTGGTTTACTAGTTTATTTAGTAAACGAATTCCAAAATTAGTTGGTCAAATAAAAAATTGGCATAACTTCTTTAATACAAAAATGTATTTAGAACATTGATTTGAAATATAAAATTACCATTATTATAAAAAAAAAGACAGCAATTGGTTTTAATTATAGCCTTGTCTAGTTTTTATGATTTTGTTATTATTATTATTTTTTAAAAAAAAAAATAAATTTTTTATTTCACACGACATATTTTTTCAATGTACCAGTGTGGTTTGGTTGTCTAAGATTCAAATATTTTATCATTACAACTTATTTTGTTAGGACTAATATTTATATACGACATTTTTCTCACAACTTTCGTTACTCTTAAAAAATAGTGATTTTCTATTTGTCTCATTCTCATTTGTTTTTTTTATTTTACTATATATATAATATTATTTTGAACATAGTTAATTAATTGATTAGTAGATGAACACCACGTTAACAGAAATAAATATATTTGTTTATCTAATTTAATAAATTATTAAAATTTTCACTTAATTAATTTATACAGATAAAAAGTTATCAAATGAATGACATTACTCAGTTGCATAGATTATTAATCAATTAGTTAACAATGTCTTAAATATGTCTAATTACTTAATTAACATTAATTCAATTAAATCAGTACAAAATTATATTTTCAATAATTACAATGAGTTCTAACATTAATTCAATTAAATCAGACAAAATTATATTTTCAATAATTACAATGAGTTCCTTGTTGATTTTTCTCATAATCAAATAGTTATTCGTTGATATTAATTTTAATTAGATTATTATTGAAAAATTATCACAGATAAAAAAAAAGTCAAAATGATAGACCCCTATAAGCTTTTATCACAAGTATCTAAAAATCTTACTATTTTGTGTAAATAGTTTTATTATTTCTCTATTTTTAAAAATTCTCCTAAAATAAGAAAATTAATGTAAACAGGAAAAACATTAAACTAAATACAAATATATAAAATTTTAACTGTGTATCAATGATAGACCGCGACAAGATTTTATTGTAGTCTACTACTGATAGACTATTTAAAAACAGCCGATGAAAATAATTATTTTACTATTAACTAATTATTTCTGTTTGAGGACATGATCAATTTTTTTTTAATACTTTTAGTATTTCATTTATTAATAAAGTTACACGAGTTATCCGAATCAATCTGAAAATTAATTCAAACATATTTGGTTCCCGTAACATTTCAATTTATAATCAAATACAAATTTCTTATTCCAATCTTAGTTTGAGACAATTTATTCATAGGTAAGCATTAAACCAAAGGTCGTCGATAAATTATTCTTCAAAAAAAAAAAAAAAAAAGTTGTCGAGAAATTGCGGTGTTACGCGCCACACTTGATCGTAAGTTCCACAGAACTTCAGTCTACAAGGCTCCCTCTCTTCCCCATTTCATCTCATAAATTCATAATTGCCTCAATCACAAATAACTTTTCATTCGCCAATTCGATCCTTCGTCTTTGTTGAGATAACAAAAAAAGCAAAAACCCTACCTCCGACTTCCAACTGATCTCTGCTCTTCACCAATGGAGTTTTGGGGTAACTTCCTTTCTTCCCTTTTCTCCTCTGCTTTCTTCAATATTTCTTTGTTTCCTCTGCGATTCTTCGTCATTGGCTCCTGTTTAGGTATTCATACGGTACAAAACAGTAGAACAGTGCATGAGCTTAAGGAATAGGTAGTTTTTTTTTTTCCCTTTCTTCCTAGAAGCTTCTGGGTTTAGGCTACCTGTTCATGCACTGGGTTTTTGCTATCATCTAATTGCTAATGCTGTCTTTTCATGTCGTTGCAAAGTAAAATATGGGAGCAAATTCGATTTTAACTGATATTGCGTTGTATTAAGTTCGTCCCAGTTGAAATTTTTGTGTATATGACGTGAATTTGAACGGTACGATACTGAATGGAGAAGGTACTTGAATGATTGTAGATTCGCTTCTCTTGGACATGGTTTGTTTGAATTTTGATGTGCACGGTTAATTTACATGGGTCTGTATTTAGGATTGCTTCCGTGCAGCCGTTTTAGTCATCTCTCTTATTTTGGCTAATTAATAATTTCTACTTAATCATAGTGTGTGTTTTTTTTTTTTTTTTTTTTTTTTTTTTTTTTTTTTTTTTTTTAACTAATAGTTTAGGGAAAAAAAAACTAATTTGAGCTGCTATTGCCTGATGATTTCAAACTTTCAACAATTATTCGTAATTGTTTGTTGCTAATAACTATCTTGCTGGAGATGAGAGATCAAGAAAATAGTTTCTGCTGGAACCAAGAGTGGTTTTGTATGCCACGTGCTCAGTAATTCTTGGTGGATATGTTGGAGTTGTGTGTTCAGTTCTCTTACATGTTGATTAACCTAATTGAAGCACTTAGTATGCATATTCAATTATGTGGTGGCTCTATGTTTTTCCACGAACTAGTGTTATTGTAATGTAATGCAGGTGCTGAGGTGAAAGTTGGAGAACCTCTCTTGGTGAGTCCTGGAGAGGAGAAGATACTGCATCTGTCGCAGGTATCTTATGCGCTAGTTTTTTGATCTGTTCATGAGAAATTTGTAGGGCAGTCATTGAGTTATATGTTCTCCACAGGCCTGTCTTGGAGAGTCCAAGAGCAAAGGAAGTGAACAGGTTTTCCTATATGTCAAGGTCGGCAATCAAAAGCTTGTTCTTGGGACACTATCCTCAGAGAAATTCCCACAAGTGTCTTTTGATCTGGTGTTTGACAAAGAATTTGAGCTATCTCATAATTGGAAAAATGGAAGCGTGCACTTTATGGGATATACATCTCTCTATCCAGAAGAATATCCTTTCTCTGAATTCTTAAAGCTTCTCCTGATTTGATTTTTGGTTTTTAGTTTTTGAAGATTAAACCTATAAACACCCATTTCATCTTTAAATTTTTTGCTTTGTTATCTACTTTGTACATTTTTTTAAAAAAAACCAAGCTAATTTTTGAAAACTAAAAAAAATAGTTTTTAAAAACTTGTTTTGGTTTTTGAAATTTAGCAAAGAATTAAACTATTTTACTTAAGAAATATGAAAACCATTGTAAGAAATTGAGAGGAAATAGATTTAATTTTTAAAAACCAAATAGTTACCAAACAGGGCCTAAGTCAAGTTAAAATAATACATTTTCAAAAACTTGTTTTTGTATTTAAAATTTGACTAGGAATTAAAGCCTTTCCTTAAGAAAGATGAAAACCATGATTGAGAAATTAGGAGGAAACAAACATAAATTTAAAAAACAGAAAATTAAAAACAAAATCATTATTGAATGAGGCCCAAATAATTTTAGTGCAATTTTTAAACTTAATTTTTACACTATTTAGTTTAATTGCTTGATTTGTATTTTCTGTGTTGTTTTCTTGACTAGTTTGAGTGTTTTCCATTGCCACGGAGGAACCTTCTTGTAAGTTGTTTCTCAACATGTTGTCCTTGGTACTTCCTTTTTATTTCTTTAGAACCAATGGATAAGTGGACTGGATTGATGCTATTTTTGAATTTCAGATACTGATTCTGAAGAGGATTTTCCTCTAGCTGCCATTGACAATGGTAATGTTTACACTCTGGTACTGGATTGTGCATCTGTCATTTAAATAAATTTAGTGACATAGGCTATTATACCTTGGTGTAGGAAAGCCAGAGCCAGAGCCTAAGAAAGATGCAAAGCCTGATACTTCTGGAACCAAGAAAAAAGTGCAGATTGTAGAACCAAACAAAGGTGGCTCTAATTCAATTATTGACAGTAAGAAGAATGAAGACAGTTCTGATGAAGATGATGACGAGGATGAAGAGAGCACGGATGATGAGGTACTCTTAGATGTCATTTTACTTCTACGTCTGAAAATTTATTTTTGGAAAAAGATTCACGACCAGGAACGAGCAAAATTAATTAATTTAGCTCTCCTCATTTTCATTGTTCGAGGCAATATAACAGCCTAAAATCAATAGCATTTTGACAGAAAAGGCGTATTACAATTACAGGTTTATAATTCATTCACATCCAAAGGGGCACTGGAACAATAGTATAACTAGCTTATTAAAAAAGACTTGCTACCTGAGTCCTCTTTTTCCATATTTCCTTACGTGGAGGAAAAAATCATACCTCCAAGACAGTTCACAGGTCCTCCACGGGGCACTATGCCCAATAGAGCTCCATGCTTGTTCCATTACGAGAAGTTTACAAGTCTTGATTAAAAGAATTTTGGCTATTCTTAAAACAATTTTATTATTTTCTTATTATTTCTCTTAAAAAAATGTAGGGAGAAAAAATTAAATTTATTCTCCTAAATTATTGGGTTGCATCAATTAAAACTCCAAAGTAATAATTGTATCAATTTACTTTCATAAGTTAATCAATTAAAATCTCTCTTTAGTGGTCTATAGCTATTTTCACATTATGTCAAGTGTGATTCTTTGACATCTTTCAACCTTTGTCCTGTACAATGGTCATAAGTCATAACCACCGGATCATTGTTCGTCCTGAGCGACTTGATATTTGCGATGGTATAAGGCATATGAGGAATTTTGTATCATAGGATTTACTCTTATCAACATGCATTGAATTTCAACTATCTTTATCATCTGCGTTTTGTTTCCTTTAGAATGCAAATGGAGGTGAAGAAGATGATAGTGATGATGATGAAAATGAGTTTTCTGGAGTCGATAGTGAAGACTCTGACGACGACTCGGATGACAGTTTGGAAGAGGATGAGCATACACCAAAAAAGGTACAAGGCTGTCATCTTTCTCTCATTGCTATTATTATTTCTGGGTAAGAAACCAAATTTGAATGGCAAGAAATGAAGTGAATCTTGATTGCGTTGAGCTAGATATTCTTTTCCTTTAATTGCTATTTCTTAATCAAGTAATTGTTGGAACCATTGAAGGCTGAAGCAAGCAAGAAGAGACCTTTAGATTCTGCTAGTAAAACGCCTGCTCCTGATAAGAAGGCAAAACTCATAACTCCTCAGAAGACTGGTTTGTTTCTTCTGTATTGCCTTTATGTTGCTATATATGTAAAGTTGACCAGTGAGTCTTATCATATTAGTTTTTCTTGCTTGGAATTCATGTCGTTTCATTCTTGCTATCCATAGGCATACTTTTGGGGTGGACTTCAAATTCTTGAACTCTTAAACAAATTGCTAAGATGGGATTTTTATTTTAAAATTTTCTTTTTATATTATATATTTTTGTGACAGATGGAAAGAAAGGCGTTGCTCATGTAGCTACTCCTCATCCTTCAAAGAAGGCCGGGAAAATGCCCGCTGCTAATGACAAAAATAAACAGCAGACTCCCAAATCAGGTGGCGTCACATTCCCTTGCAAAACTTGCAACAGGTAACTCTTGCTGCCTGTTCCTCTAACTGCATGGAGAATTAAAACTGTTAAAACTTCAATTTAATCGTGGCAATAAACTTTATTGAAGGACATTTGGCTCAGAAACTGCCTTACATTCCCACACAAAAGCCAAGCACCCAGCCGAGAAGTGACCGGATTAATATTTTAGGAGGAATATGCTGGTTTCATTACTGTGGGATTAACACAGAATGGATCAGCTCAACCCGGCCAGTATATTAGATCAGAATTACGATACTGGATGGTTGTGAATTTTCTACCCCCACCCTTTTGAGGTTCATTTTCTAAACATTCTGGTGTGATTTCAAATCTTATTATTATCTTAAGCTTTAGTTCCTTGTGAATGGTTTCTTTTCGACATTGCATGTGCTGTAGAATTTTTTTAAATCCAGTAGAATATTGTTTAATGTTACTTAGCTGGAGTTCTCTTTATTATTATTGCCTTCTCTCCTATGTAGTTAGATGAAATAACCTGTCAAACCTTGCTTTCAGATTGCTCTTAAGTCCATTTGCCTGGATTACTTGGCCTCTTGAATTAGCTCTTGGTCTTGGTAGTTGTGTAACTTTGTTGATAGAAAGCTGGGTAGTTCTATATGGACAATTTTCGTAGGCTTTGTTTGATAGGGGGCTTTTGAAGACGATTAGAAACATCACCAGAAAGGTTAGTCTTGCTCAAAGAGACCAAGCCAAGCCATGTTCAACAATTTTTCATTTTTATCTTATTTCTTTTGATCATAATGTTAGCATGATTCACTAAATTTGTTAAAACTTTTGTTAATAGGAACTAAAAATGACCATTTTTTAAAGTGTAGAAACTAATATGTATGTTTTGTAAACAAAATTAAAAGTGGAGGGACCAAAATTGAATGGTTTAGAAGTAGAAGGATCTAGAATTAAAGTCAAAAGTTAAAATAGTATTTAAAACAAAACAAGGTCAGGGATTGTTATGTTTGTTTTTTCTTCTAGAACATATGACATTACAAAGAGAAATTGAGAGAGATGAAGGATTAATGTTAGGAGGAGGTAGTGTCAGACAAGTAAGAGCATTTGTATTTTTTTAAGTTGGTAAAAGATAAATATTTGCTCGAAAGAAAAAAAAATGTTATTTTTTAATATAGAAAAATGAGTTGTACTATTTATCAATATCAAAAAATTTGACCACGAACTTCTATCACTCATAAAATAAATATAAAGTTATGTTTTCCGTAAATAGAAGTATGACGACTTAGAACTTAAAATTTCAAGAATATAAATTACATGTCAGATTTACTTTCTATCGGCTAGACTTCAAAATGTTACAAATTTAGTACTCAAGTTTTCAGTTTGATTCAATTTAGTCCTTCGGTTTTATAATGTTACAATTTTATCCTTGAAATTTGAGTTTTATTTTAATTTGGACTATAAATTTTAAGATTTTATACATCAAATGTTCACTTTCAGTTTTGATGTCGATGTCTATTAATTAATTTAAAATAATTATGAAATAGAATTTTAAATTAAAATTTAATAGTGATTAGAAATCGGAAAATTTAATTAATTATAATTATTTTAAATTAATTAGCAGACATTAACACAATGGACTACAAATGAGTATATATAGTAAAAGATCGAAGTTAAAATGTAAATTTTAAAACTTAGAAACTAAATTGAAACAAAATTCAAATCTCAATATAATTATAACATTTTAAAATTTAAAAACTAAATTCAAACTAAACTAAAAAGAAAATAGGATCTAGATGCGCAACTTTTTGAAATTTAATTAACCAATAAAAACTAGAAAAAAAATCTAGAAATAAAAAAGTAATTTTCCCAAACAAAATATTAAAATAATTGATAATAATGGTGACGCAATTAAGAAAACTCAAATTCAAAGCTTTACATTTTTTTTTAAATGCATTAAAAAAAGGGAAAATCGGCCAGTGAATTGAATAGGGCGGCCCACTTTTGTTGTGATCTTTCATTATATTGTAGTTTCCGCCTGAAAAGTGTTCCCCAAAATCAAAACCACTCGAAGCTCATCCCTCTCCACAACAATGGCGGCTTCTTTCTCCATTTCAAGGCTCTCTCTTTCCTTCTCCTCTTCTTCAGCTACCGCTTCTCTCTTTTCCTCCAGACCGACCGCCCTCTCTTTCTCTTCCCTTCCCTTCAAATCCCTCCGCCGCATCTCCCCAAAACCCCTCCGATTTTCCTCTTCTCCCACCTCCAAATCCACCATCTCCGCCACCATTTCCGTCGGCGACAACCTTCCGGACTCCACATTTTCCTACTTGGACCCCGCCGGCGAGCTCCAAACCATCACTGTTTCCGACCTCACCAAGGGTAAGAAGGCCGTCTTCTTCGCCGTTCCCGGTGCTTTCACCCCGACTTGCTCTCAGAAGCATCTTCCCGGTTTCGTCGAGAAATCGGCCGAGCTTAAGGCCAAAGGAGTTGACACTATCGCCTGTATTTCAGTCAACGACGCCTTTGTGATGAAGGCGTGGAAGGAGAACCTTAATATCAACGATGAGGTTCTGTTGTTGTCCGATGGGAATGGAGATTTCACTAGGGCTATCGGTTGCGAGCTGGATTTGAGCGACAAGCCGGTGGGATTGGGCGTGAGGTCGAGGCGTTACGCGCTTTTGGCTGAGGATGGAGTCGTGAAGGTCTTGAATTTGGAGGAAGGTGGTGCGTTTACCTTCAGTAGTGCTGAGGACATCCTCAAAGTTCTTTGAATGAGATAAGAATAAGATCAGGAAGTTCCTTTCTTTTTCTATTGTACGCTATCATTTCCTTCTGTTTGTTTGTTAGTTCACTCACAGTTACAGTGTAGCAATTTCAATTTTGGCGAATAAATGAGATCAAATGCATCTGTTGGAATAAATTTCTGAGTTCGTTCATCTTCATGGTTCTGAATTTACGTTGGTTTCTCTTTTTTTGTGATTTGGGTTTTATGCTTCCATGTTCTATAATGAGAGAGACTGGTTCATATGGGGCACTTATAATCTGTTCGACCAAATGCTTCAAAGAACTCACAGCTGACTTCACTACCTCAAAGGGGGAGATCAGGAAGAACATGAATTTTCCAATGTTGTTTTACTTTAACTAAATGTATCATTTCCTCAGTGAAGTTTATATCATCTTTTAATTTCATCTCCAAAGTTCAAAATAGTTTAATCAAATCACTATTCACTTCTTGATGATATTGAAGTTGTTGATATTTGATCCTTTGATTATGTCTTATTGGGTTTAGTTAGCACTTAGCAATGAGACACTAGTATTAGGTATTCATACTGAATTAGCAACTTCAATTGCCTCAGTGAAGTTTATATCATCTTTTAATTTCATCTCCAGAGTTCAAAATATTTTAATCAAATCACTATTGACTTCTTGATGCTATTGAAGTTGTTGATATTTGATCCTTTGATTATGTCTTATTGGGTTTAGTTAGCACTAAGCAATGAGACACTGGTAAATGGTATTAGGTATTCATACTGAATTGGCAACTTCAATTGCCTCAGTGAAGTTATCATCTTTTAATTTCATCTCCAGAGTTCGAAATGTTTTAATCAAATCATTATTAACTTCTTGATGCAATTGAAGTTGTTGATATTTAATCCTTTGATTATGTCTTATTGGGTTTAGTTAGCACTTAGCAATGAGACACTAGTATTAGGTATTCATACTGAATTAGCAACTAAGAGTACTTGTATTCATAGTTGATCAAAATCGGGTCAAAAGTTTGAACCCATGCGTACATTGAGGGAAGAATTGGACAGTGAAGAGATGAAGGTTTCATTCTTGTCAAACAACTAAGAAGAAAACGAAAAGCTTAACAAGTAGAACCCAAAAAGAAAATGAAAATTCCAGCTCCACCAGGAATCCAGGACCCGTCGTCTAATCTAATCTTTTGCAATCTCCATTCCTTTCCTTTTTCTTCTATATTCACAAGCTAGCTTCCTTTCAGACTTTTTGCTTCCACCTTTGCTTTTGTAGAACAAAAAAGCTTCCAGGAAAACTTTGCTAAAACAAGGACTAGAATCTACATCATGGTTGAGGTACCTAGCTGGGAACAATGGTGCCAACATACCCAAGTCCGACGATGAAAAATGAAATTGCTTGAACAAGAAGGAAAATGAAGAAGTAGTTCTCCCCATAGAGCATATTATAGCATCCACAAAAGAAAAGATAGGCTCCAACCCCAATCTCCGTTAAATGAATTCTGTCAATACATAAAGGCAAAGCTCAGGTTAGATGATAATATAATCATTTTCTTTAAGAAGACAATAGTTGTAGAAGGTGGTCATTGGTTAGGGAAGAAGTCAAAAGTACCTATCACCAATTCTGAACATTGGTCTCCTGGTTGCTTTTGAGGCTGTTTTCCCCTTGAGAATATCTCCTAACTTCTCAGTGACAACCCATTCATTTGCTCGACTACCCTCTAATAAGCCGATGATGGTGGCCTTGGCTCTGTGTAAGGACATTACGTTTTCAAACATGATCCACAAAATCGTCAAGTGGAATGACCTGAAACAACCCAGTTAAATCTTAGAATTTTGGACCGGCATTCCAAAACAATCAAACTTGTGAATATGGAGGTCTATTGTTGTAACAGTAGAAGTTTGAGAAGAAACGTACTTTGGAGTCCCGATCGCGTTAATAATTGTAGTCGCTGTAGGAATGTACACACCTCCCCATTTTGGAATTTCGACTTCAGGCACCACAACAGTTGCCGGCAAAGCAACACAGAAGAAAAGAAAGTTGTTGATGTGGGCTATGATCTTCCTAACGAAGAAGAAGCTATAAATCACATACACCTTCTTCCACAATGTCACTTTCTGCAATAAGAAATTCCCATATCTCAGCATATTGCGCAGAAGCTTAAATCCTTTATCAGCCTGTTTCGATATTAATTTGATTCACAAAGCAAAACCTTATTTCTTGCTATCTCCATGACCATTTTCCTGAAAAGGTTTGCAGGGCCACAAGACCATCTATGCTGCTGGAAACGAAAGGCCTTGAAAGTGCTTGGCAATTCATTTTTAACCTAGTGGTATGAAATAGTTGTCAGACATGAGAATAGAACAACAGACATCAATGTTTGAATTTGAATATCTTTTAAATTGTTAGAAGTTAGAAGGTTACCTGAAGGTCGCCGAGGTACAAGAATTTCCAGCCCTTGAGACTGGCTCGCACGGCCAAATCCATGTCTTCCACTGTGGTTCGATCCTTCCATCCCCCGGCCTCATCAATTGCGGCAATTCTCCAAACTCCTGCCGTGCCTAGTGTAGATCAAATATCGAGCAATGATTTTAGAATGAGAAATGCTTAGCTATTCAGATGGGAGAAAGAGAGAGTTTGTACGAACCATTGAAACCGAAGAAGGCATGGGTGGAGGAGCCGACTTCTTGCTCGACTGTGAAATGGTAGTCCAACGACATCTCTTGAAGTCTTGTCATCATACACTCGTCAGAGTTCACTGTAAAAACATAGCCGGAAATTCACCGGCGAGCATGATCATGCTATGCAGAGAATAAATGACCATGACGAATCACATGCAATTCTAAAACAGAGAATAAAGAGTCGAAAACAGTTGGATGGGACCCACTACTTACCAACCCACCAATTCTAAAAGGAGAAAACAGAGGATTCCCCTTACTAGTTACTACCACAGTTTCTGTTTCTAGTTGAACCAATACAATTATAACTTACCTCAAAATTAACAATATGATCAAACATGGAATTGGAAAGAAAAAGAAAAGAAAAGTGAAAGAAGTTTTACCAAATATCCATCGAGCTTGAACTAAGGCAAGTTGAGGGTTATGGATGAGATAAGGAATAGATCGATGAAGAAAATCAGATTCAGGTTGAAAATCAGCATCAAATATTACAACATAATCACATTCCTTTGCATAGCTTCGTTTGATCCCTTCTTTCAAAGCTCCTGCTTTGTATCCTGTACGATTATCTCTTACTTCATACTTTATGTTTATCCCTTTGTTTGCCCATTTCTTGCATTCCAGCTCCACCATATCCTGATTCAACCATTTTTTTTCTCTTGTTCATTCACAAAAAAAGAAAAAAGAAAAAATCTCTGTTTTAGAGGGGGGGTTTTGTTGTTTAATACCTTGATTGCTGGGATTGTTGAATCATCCAATACTTGAATTACGATTCGATCGGATGGCCATGAAAGCCCACAAGCAGCTCTGATTGACAATTGATAGACCTAAGATCAAACGAAGATTGCTCACGTCAATTCATTTCGAAACGAGAAATAAATAAATAAATAAAAATAAAAAAACAGGGGAGAAAAACAGAGCACCTCTTTTTCATTAAACATGGGGATTTGAACAAGAACCATAGGGTAAACAGAGTTTCCGAGCTCGGCGTCGTCTTTCATGGGTTCCCATTTGTAACGTTTCTCTGGTGTCCGACCGAGCAGTTTCACTGCAATGATCACGACACCCATATAAATCCTCTCAACGAACTGCATTATCGACAATGCAGAACAGATCACCATTATAACTCTAAGCAGAGGAGCTATTAATGGTGCTCTGACAGCGTCCCAAACAAAAAGGAGCAGAGCCGGAATGCCATCTCCGGCTGTTGGGAATGCTCCGGGGAAAAGCGCCGCCGTGGAGAGCTGCTCCATTTCCGTGAATTTGTGTGTGTGGTTGGAAATTGGAGCAGAAATTAGGGGAAATGAAAAGGGGTTGTTCTGCTTCTGCTAGGATTGCAGAAGCAGAGTAAGCAATAGAGGAAGATGTGAATGATGAGAGTGGAGGAAGAAGAGGGGAACTTATAAAGGAAATAAAATTGGAGAGAGAAAGAGATTTGTGGATCAAAAGAATGTGCTATAATCTCTCTTATAATAACAAGTGGTTTATCCTACAACCACAGTGGTTGTGAGACCATTTCAATTGGTAATTAATAGGATCATGGGGTTATAACCCTTCAAAAACGAAAGGAAGGGAGAGAGATTCAAAGAATTAAACCTCTAATTTTTATTTTTTTCTAAGGTTAAATTATAAATCTAGTCTAAATATAAACATTATCTAACAAACCATCTATTCTTCTATTGAGATTCGAGACTTAAATCTTCACGGAAAAAAACAAACTATGCAATAATCTATGTACTTTTCTTTTTGTTGGAATAGATTTCTATCTAAGTTATTAAAAATATGACATTTTTAAAAATTAACAAATGCAATACACGAGATGAAATTTTATGTGTAATAAAATCATAATTTTTTTTTTTGTTTTTTGTCAATAGATCCACAAAGTGTAATATAATATCTATTAGTTGGAGAAGCTACAAAATATTAGACATAAGATTAAAATTTAGACACTTACAAGATGGATGCATTTCAAGATTTAAGGGCCTAATGTTAGAGTTGAGAGACAAAACTCATAATTTTACAAGATGGGGAAATATGACACATAGGAAAATAAAATGAATGGATTATTTGATACCACAAATAAATAGAGCCTACTTCAATTGGATTATTAAATTTATCTTACATGAACTAAATTAATTCCCAAAGCCTTTTAGTTTCAATTGCAAGAATAGCATCTTGAATAAATGTTTCAAAATATATGGTCAGAAACCATCTTTTCTAGCCCACATCTGTATCGTCCATATTCTTATTCTTTTTTCTTTCCATTATTTTGCTAAAAAAAATAATAATAAAAAACAAAGGAAGAGAAGGATGAATAAGAACATGAGTCATTTTAAAATTACCATTTTTAAAATCCTTCCAAACCTACTTTTAATCACTCAAAATTAATTTAATTAAATCACTTTTGTCATTTTTAAAATCTCTCCAACCATATTTTTAATCACTCAAAATTAATTTAATTAAATAATTTTTGTCATTTTTAAAATCACTCTAAACATACTTTTAATTACTCAAAATTCATACTTTTAATTACTCAAAATTATTTTAATTTTTAATTTTCTTGATTACTCAAAATTAATTTAATTTTAATTTTCAATCCTCAAGAAAAAAAATTGGGATTTGGGAGAGAGAAGAAAAGAGTCAATAGTGGTATTAGTTTGGCTTGGAATTGAAGCCCATATGAGCCCAATTTAAATGTTTGGTTTTGGTCCAAGCAAATTGATTTGGAATGAAGCCCATATGAGCCCAATTTAAATGTTTGGTTTTGGCCCAAGCAAATTGATTCAATTATGTATATTTAACTTATTTAACCTTTTGATTACATTGAGATATAATTAAGATTAAAGTAGTATTTTAGTCTTCGTAATATGAAATTTAATTTTACCTCCTATACTCCCGTTTCATTATATCTTAATGTATGTAAAGGTAAATTAAATAAAAAGAGCAATTTAGAAGATTTGTTAATTAAGGTTACATAATTCTTATCTTATAAATTCACATTATTCTTACATTCATCTATTGATTTTAACTTAATCACATGATTAGGGGATTATGAAAGTGAAGTTTCTAAATTTTGTTTTCTAACATCTCACACACACGAACAAGAAAAAACGAAAGACCCAAAACTCAGACGTTAAACAGAGCTCCTCAATTTCATTGCAATTGTAGCTGAGGATAAACCTCCACTCTCGAAACTCCCTCCGCCGCCGCCGCCGCCGGCACCTCCACTTCTCCGACCACCAATCCAGCGACCTCCTCCTCCTCCTCCTTCACTTCATCCACATAGTTCGGATCCTTCTCATCAATGGCAGCCGGAGCGGGCGAGAGTTCGTTTTCAATCGCATCGCCAGGTCCTTCCCAAGTGAACTTGCCGCCGCGGCCGGACTTGGGAGGCGGCTGGGCGATTCCGGTGCGGCCGTGAACTGGATGGCGTTCGAGGCGCTGAACTCCCTTGTCGATGAGTTTCTTCTCGATATACTTGATGGTGTCGATGTTGTGGGAATCGATCTCAGCCTTTTCGACTCGCTTCTTCCCTTCCTCGTCGCGGGTAACGGCTCGAATCGTCACTTTGTCCTTCTTGTCGTCGATTGGCTTCATGATTACAGTTGTTGTGTAGTTGCAGAACGGTGGAATTTTGAAATGGAAACTGATATTGAGGAATTTGGGGATTTAGGGTTTTAAAAGGAGAGAGGAAGGAGGAACTGGAAGCTACTGGAAATGTGTGGGCAGCTCTTTACGGTGCCCGGTGGATGCTGGAATGTTCTACACGTCTTATAACGGTTTCTTTACAAATTATTATTATTATTATTTTCGTGAAGAATTTCTAATTTCTTTTGGTTTTTTTAATTTATTTTTAACACAACAATGGAAAAGTCGGGATTTTAACCTCTAATTGAAGAAGTAAATGTCTTAATTATATATTTATGCTGGCAAATATGGTTATTTGAGCCAAAATTAACCTAGTTTAACTTGGTGCTTAATTATATTAGAGAGAATAAATTTCGGTATAACAAAATTGTAATAGATAAATTTTTCAGAACAATCTTTAGACGTGTCTTTACTTGTTGACGTGGCTCATTTGATTTGAGTTGGCAAATATTGTATCTTTGATTTCAGCCAATTTGGCATTTTTCCTAATACATATTACTAACATTGATTTATTTAATGATAATCAATAGAGGTTATAAATTAGTGACATCGAAAACTGTCATAAAAGAATAAAATTTCAAAAATTATGTTTTCACTAAAAAAACATGTGTTTTTTTTTTACGTTCATAATACATTTTTTTCTCTATCCACCTTCAATTTGGCTATGCGTTTGTGTCATGAAAATCGTATTTATTAACATTTAAGTTCACCTCATAAATCTTAAGAACTAAAAGTAAAATTTTCAAGCAAAACTGTGATATTTATCTTAATTTGCACTTTGTTTGTGCTCATAGCAATTCTTTCCTCCACAAAGCACCACTTTGAGCCTCTTTTTTAATAATTGAACTTGTCCACTCCTAATGATAAGAGCTTGTTTTAAGCCTCGATAAGCAAGCTCTCAAGCGAATGAAGGAAAGTTAGGATGGTACTTTGTGTAAGAGAGAAATTGTTAGGAGGAAACAATGTCCCATATATAGTTAGGGAACAAAATTAAGATGAGGGAATTAAGATTGTAAGTATATAAGTGAGAACAAATATATCCATCGGTATGAGACTTTTTGGGTGGTTTTAAAAGAAAAGCGATGAAAATTTATGCTCAAAGTAGACAATATTATAACATTTTGGAGGTTCTCTTTGTATCGGCCGATTATAAAGTGGGCCTTAACCATAGTATTACTAAGATAAGGTCTATCCAATATTATTCATATACTACAGATCATTTAAGTTATTATTTAAACATAATTTACTTGTATGTCAATCACATATTATTCAAACTACATTAAAAGTCTTGGATCTTAGTTTATTGAATTGAGTTACGGAAGTTTAAATATAAAATAAAATAACTCTTTATTTTATTAAATAAATAATATATTTACAGTATGCAAACTACGAATTTAGAGCATAAATCCAACACAAATTTATTCTTAAAATATTCAACTATATTAATGTATATTTACTCGAATTGGAAGGAGTGTTGTGAATTGCTTTTTTTTATGGGTTTCCTCGAGATTCCTTGTCTATCCATATTCTTGGACTGTTTTGTAACATTCATAACATTATCTTCTCTTCTTCCTTTAAAAAAAAAATATTTCAGAATTATTTATCTCTCTTATTCTCAACGAAACAAAATTATTGTAGGCTAGCTGTTTATATGTTCAACTAATATGAATTAGATAAAATACACATAGCATAGTTCAATATTAAAAAAAAAACAAATAAACAAGAACACCAAGTACATTTTGATATTAAAAAAACTAAAATAATAAAAAAAAAAAATTATTCAATGAGACCGCTACAATCCAATTTTCTTATACTAAACGGTTGAATTTGAAATCTAAAATTTACATGTTCGTAACAATAACTACTTGATACAAATTCAAAATATTTTTATAAATTATCTTTCACAAATCTAATAATACAAAACTGTAAGTCATATTGTGATGATTTTCTCACGACTAGCGGGTTTTCAAAAGGTCACAAGGCGGGACGATGTTGGATGGGTAAAGAATATGCTGCTCAAACATTCCTCTTAGCAAACATCGGAAGATCGAAAACATTAATATATTCAAAACAAACACATTTTGATTTCTTTCATAAACGTTGTTGTTTTGTTTTATAATATGAAATCATTTGTGATGGAACTTCCAAAGTTTTTTCTTAAATGAAACAAAAAATGGTTCTTTTTTTTTTTTTTTTTTTTTGCATTTTTCCACTTTCACATTCAAAAAATGGTTCGAGTCGTCGCGTAGGTTCATTTTGAGGTCAATTATATTCTCTCTCCCTTTTATATTTAAACCTCTTTTTCTTCCATTTTCCCTTCATACATTATTTTTCACCCTCTTTCCTCTTCTTCTTCCTTCTCTTTTAGATTTTATTTTACAGAGTTTCTTCTTCTTCGTCTTGGAATTTTGATGAATCTGTTAATTACATTTCTTTCTCTTTTTTTTTTCTTCTTCTTCTTTTTCTTGATCATTTCTAGCCAAACAGGTACTCGACAAATATTGATTTTCATTCATTTCTGTATGTTTTTTTTTTCTATTCCTATAACTATTTTTTTTAGTACAATACAGGAGGATTCAAATTACAAACCTCTTAGTCACTAATATTTATTGTATGTTAATTGAGTTATGCTCAGTCTGACACTCTACAGCTAACTATTATTTACTTTTAACTTCATTTCAGAATGCTTTTACTCTTTTGTAAGGGTTTAGAGTTTAGAGTTTTGTTTTAAAACTTGCCTATTAGTTTAAATCATGCATGTATGAGAAGAGGTTTAATATAATATTAGAGAGAAATGGTGTGTAATCAAATGAATAGTAACGATTTTTCATTAAATTTATAGGAATAATTACATGATCATTTTCCATACTAGGGACGTAGAATGTAGGGGAAAATAGTTTGTTTTTTTTTTTTTTAATTTATGTTATTTTGAATTTATTTTAAATGAATTCAAGTGAAAACAATTAAAATTGATTAATGAACGATTTGAATAATTGATTTACTTATGAAAGTTTAGTGCTAAATTCATGTCATTATTTGTTTGAGATTCTAATGATACAATTCCAAATTTAGGAGTATAAATTGATGTAAGTATATTTTTTTTCTCATTTTCAAGTTTGTTTTTGAGAATTATATATTTTTATATAAGTAAATAACATTAGTTTACTATTACTATTACTTATAAGTTGTGTAATACGTTTTTAAAAAATTAAAAGAATAAATATAATGGGACAATTTTGAAATTTGTATTTTTTTAAAAAAGAAATCCATATTTCATACGTTTTTTTTTTACCTTTTAATTGAAAATTCTAGACAACAAAAAATAGTATACCATACATATTTTTTCTTTTCTTTTTCACCTTCTATTCTACAACAAAGTAACTATTTCTAAAATCAATTTTTTTTCTGCTTCTTAAAAAAAATAAAGAAAAAAAAAGGAGGAAAATAAAGGAACACATTTCCAAACAAATAGTTAGCTAATTGTTTCTTGATTTCACTTTTTTTGAGAAACAAGATAATTATTTCATTGCTTCTCTTTTCTTATTTTTATAAAAAAATTTCAAAATTGCATACAAATTTTAAGAACAATATAATCTAAGTTCCTCAATTCTTGTTAAAATTACAACATAAATAAAACTATTATTATATCATTTTTTTTAAATTATGAGATGTTTAATATATGCTTGTACAAAGTAAATATATAATAATTAATTATGAATATTTTATTTCAAATGAAAACAATTTTCTTGTAAATTTTTTATTTTTCCAAAGCTAGAATTTCACACAACAAGAACCCCCCCCCCAAAAAAAAAAAAAAAAAAAAAATCTTAAAAAGCTAAACTTTTGTTTCTTTTGAACTTCATTGAGAGATTTGATGACATTTATGTTGTTAACTTCCTCTCAGGGCATTAATTTTCAGAATTAACTCGAAAGCCATCGCCGGAAAAGATGGCAAAAGAATGGAGACCCACAAGAAGTTCAACATTCCGGTGGGTTTCCCGGAAAGTTATGTCGCCGGAGCCAGACACGGCGGCGATCGGCTTCTTATCATTGGAAATCACAGCTCTAATGTCAAAGCTTGTTCAGCTATGGAATCGATTAGAAGACAACGAATTCACAAGAGCAAAACAAAACCTTTCAAACTCAATAGGAATCAGAAAACTAATTTCAACTGACGAAGCATTTCTATTGGAACTTTTCATGAAAGAAATCGTCGAAGATCTTCAATACATCGCGAAATCAATCGTGAGATTTGGGGCCAAATGTTCGGACCCTGTTCTTCACGAATTTGAAAAATTCGTCAAAGATCCACTGAAGAACGAATTCAATTGGTTTGGATGGCAATACAAATGGAAAAAAATGGACAGAAGAGTGAAGAAAATGCAAAGATTTGTTGTGCTCACGGCGGAGCTGTGGAGGGAAATGGAGATTCTAGCGGAGGTTCAACGGAATTTAAAGAGGAGGACGACGATTTTTTCATTTTCCGGCGGCGGAGGAAGATCATTCAAGTATCGGAAAAAAATTTCGTGGCACCGCCGCCGTGTTCAGAGCTTGAAATTGATGACTCCTTGGAACAGAACATTCGATTACATTCTTAGACTTTTCATGAGATCGATGATTACCATTATAGAACGAATCAAAATTGTGTTTGGGGTTAAGGAAATGAGGCGGCCAGAGGACAGCGGAGAGAAATCCGCCGGCCTCGGTGGCCCGGCAGTGAATTCCAGGAAATCGGAAGTAGAAGAACAGCGGAAAAAACAGAACTATAATCAGAGTCTGCCATTGATGAAGATTTCTTCAGAGAGTAAGAGATTTACTCAATTTCCCCATTTCCGGTCATTCCGAGACTGCAGGAACGGTGGAATTGGATCTCCACAGCCGTCACAACCGGTACGTAAAACGTCGTCGTTGAAGCTGAAAAACAGAGTAGTTGAAAACAGAGCACCATCGTCACCAAAACGAATCAATGGCGGACATTATTCAATCTCATCGTTCTTTATTAAAGAAAATTTATCAAACCCACCTCAGAATTCCCTCGGCGCCGCCACCTTAGCAATTCACTACGGCAAAATTGTGATTTCGATTGAGAATTTTGCGTCAGCGCCTCACCTGATCGGTAGCGAGGAACGGGACAATTTGTTCAACATGTTGCCGGCAAGTATTGTAAAAGCTCTGAGATCGCGACTAAGAAAGACGACGAAAGTTCGGCACTCGTCATTGTACGATCCAGTTCTAGTGGCGGAGTGGAAATCGGCAATGGGGAAAACATTGCAGTGGTTGGCTCCGATGGCTCATGACATGAACGCATGGCATTCGGAGCAGAGCTTTGAGAAGCAACCGGATGGCTACGGTGATGAGGGCGGCGGCGGCGGGGGCTGTGGTTCGAGGTCGCATGTGTTGCTGCTGCAGACTCTTCATTATGCAGACAGGGAGAAAACAGAGGGTGCCATTGTTGAGTTGCTTGTGGCTTTGAGCAATATTTGCAGTTCAAATGAAGTTTGTGAGAAGAGATTGTTAAACCCACTTGGAGTTGAATCTCATGAGAATTATTATTTCAGTAGAAATGATGGGTTTTCCTATTTTTATGTATGATTGTTTTTTTAGTACTGTCTGAGAAGGATACGGGATAAACTTCGGAATCTTGAACTTTAAGAAAATGAGTATATATCAATTATAGTCGGTGCAATAAAAAATCATATGAACTCAAGTTATTAAAACTTATCATTTGTATGAATTCTTCAATAAAAAAAAATTAGGAGATTGCGTTTATAGGATTCAAAGATTAGTCAACTTCATATTTCTCTTCAGCATTTTAGTGTGTAGTGAAATTTGAATTTGACTAAAAGTTTAAATGGTTATTTTTTAAAAAAAGAATGTGAGTTAACCTACTTTAATTTCAAAAATAACAAATAGAAATTAAATTAAGGAAATTGTAAATTAAAAATAATAAATAAAAATTAAATTAAGGAAATTGTTGTGTATAGAAAAAAACAAAAGTAATTACACATATAGAAAAAAGTTCACCCCATGCTTTTGTATTTCTTACTTTTTTTTCTATATGTGTAATTATTATTTTTTTTTCTATTTATGAAAAGACCCCAATAAATTAGCTATCAAATGTGATTTTTTAAAAAAACGAAATTGTCATTCTTTCACGAAATAAAACTATGATTATATTGTATTAATAATATAAAGTCAACAATGAAAGTATATTGAAATGTTTGCAAGTTCTTATTTTTACAAAGGAGAATTACAATTGAGTTCTTTTATGATATCTTTCTTATCTATTTTATTACAATAATTTTACAAATGACAATATTTATCTACACATTGGTCCGTTGAAATTCTTACCGACTTTTAATGTAGTGTATTTTTATTGTATTTAATTTTAAATCAATAAAAATACACTATATTAAAAAATCTAGTGAGAATTCTATTTAAGTGTATGTGTAAATATATTTTCTTAAACTAACTTTTAGCGATAAAAATATATACTAAATAAAAATTCGTAATTTTTTTAATCAAAACGACGTCGTTTGTGAGGAGTCGGAATAGCCTTCAATGGAACCTTCTTTCGGAGAGTAATTCCCATTTGCTCCGACATATCCATCTCCTCCGGCGAAATTCCGTCCGGCAAAGCCCAATCAAACGACATAATCAATAACCCCAAAGCCATTGGAAGAACCCTCGACGCCAGCGGCACCGCCGGGCACATGCGGCGGCCGGAGCCAAATGGAATGAAGTCAAAGTGCTGACCCTTGAAATCCTTTCCACCGGTGGGATCCAAGAATCTCTCCGGCGAGAAAACCAAAGCGTCTTTCCAGTTTTTGGGGTCTCGGCCGATGGCCCAGAAGTTGACCAAGACTTGGGTTTCAGCCGGAATTCGATAGCCGAAGATTTTGCAGGGCTTCATGGCCATTCTCGGGAAAAGGAACGGCAGTGGTGGGTGGAGGCGGAGGGTTTCTTTAACGACGGCGTCGAGATACGGGAGGTTTTGGAGATGGGTTTCTTCAAGGTTGCCATTCGGCGGGATGGTGGCTCGGAGCTCCGCCTGAAGTTTCTGCAGCGCTGCCGGGTTGTGGAGGAGCTCCGCCATTGCCCATTCTAGTGTACTGGTGGTGGTGTCTGTCCCCGCCGTGAACATCTCCTTGAAAATAACAAACAAAAAACCAAAAATCATTGCAATGAATGTGTTGTTTTGTCTAGGTTTAAATTATATCATGTTCATGGTTTTTTAAAAAAAAAAAAAAAATTAGTGTATGTGTGTCTAAATCAATTGAGTCAGGTGTTTAGTAGTGTTTTTATAATAAAAAAAATTAATGTCATATCACTTAAGTGAATTGCTAGAAATAGGGAATCATAATGTTTCATGTTTCTAAGAAACTTGTTGATTTTTTTTCTTTTTAAATGGTCTAATCTGTTCTATAAATTTTTTCGTATGAGTATCGTAAATTTATTACATACAAGCCAACAAAAATTTTAAACAAACTAAAAAAAATAATAATTTTAAACAATAATAGATACTAAATTAAAAAATTCTAAACAAATATTTTAACTTCTAAAGATATAAAATTAAAATTTAAGAACCAATATATATATTTTAAAATTATAATGACGAAAATCAGAAAAAGATGATAACCTAAGCACCAAATGGATTTTTTAAAATTTGAAAAGATACTTAGGTGCTGATTGGGTTATACCTATCTCTCTAATTCAGGCAGTTGTCCAAACAAATTTTTTTAAATGATTTTTTTTAAAAAAAATCTTTTATGTAAAGAAATGGAAAACATGTGATTAGGTGCAACTTTATTACTCAAATTTGAATGACCAACTTAGATAAAAGTTGAAGTGACCAGAATTTTAACTTTTTTTTTAAAAAAAAAATAGTGATACATATCAAATTTTGGTTCGATTAATTTTTTTTTTAAAGAAAAGATAGTTGCATGATATACTATTAAATGATATATATATATATATATAACCAAATTTGGAGACTAAAATCACAAACTTCAAAAGATTTGACAAAAATATAAGAACTAAAATATAATACAAATAAAAAAAACCAAAACTAAAATAAGATTGAAAAATATAAAAAAAATAGCATAAAATTTTATCTTTAGGATTATTGCAATAATATTGCAAAACACTAAAATACAAAAGTTTGATTTATAAAATAGTGTCGACCCAAAATTTAATATATTATTTCATAAAAAATTAGAAAATAATGGGAACAAACAAAACATAAATCCGATCCTTCAATCTTCATCTACCTGCTTCTCATACAATCTGATATGTTTCAACAGTATTATAAATTAATCATTTAAATAAAAGAAAACAAATCCAATAATATTTTGTATTTTTATAAAAATAGCAAATATATTGTTATTTATTTATATGATTTCTTAATCATAACACGTGAGATGCACCATCTCTCATATTCCAACGAAACTCATTCTCAACTTTTTATTTTATTTTCACTCGCATAAAATCTTAAAATTTAAATCAGAGAAAAATAAAAGCTCTTAAAAGTGGAAGGTTGGAAATGGATGTATAACAAAATTTTATGGATAATAAAAGGTAAAAATTCTTGTTGCTTATTCCTTTAAAAAAAGGGGAAAAAATTATTATTGCTTATTATAAAGGTTTTGATAAATATAGAAATTAAAACTCATAGATAAAGTTGAGGGGGTTCCTATACTATATATATATATTATGTCAGTTTATATATATATATATATAACATAAAGTTGAGGGGTTCTTGGGCTGATACTAAATTCGTTCTGGATGGGTAGGTTAAGTTTTTTTTTTCAAAAAATTGTTACCAATAACGATCCATTTGAAAATGATTTTTTTTTTTTTAAATCTCCATTATAAAATAAGAAAGAAAATCAAAATAAGAATGAAAAATAAAGCTTACGAAGATAATAACGTTGATGATCCAAGAAGAGAAATGAGAAGGCTCCTCAACCCCATCGCCACGAAACTCCAAAAGCACATCCAAATAATCTTTTTTCCTTTCTTCTTTTCTTTCATCAGTAATAATAATATTCCCTTTTTCCTTTATTAATAATCTCTCTTTTATAAATTCCCCTGCAATTTCAAATGCTTTATTCACATGAAACTGCGTCTTCCTCCTAATCCCCTGCGGATCCACCCACCGTAACGCCGGCAAAAAGTCCGCCACATTTGGCTTTCCGGCCATCTCCATCACCTTTCTCGTATGGTAATAAAATTCATTTCCCCTCTTCGAATTTGCCTCTAATAAATCTTTTGAGAATATCAGATTCCCAATTAAATTAAAGCTCATTATGAACATAAATTTCCCCAAGTCCAACGGCGGCGCGTTCCCACACGCCCCGCTCGCGGCACTCTCTATTTCCTCTTCGATGTGGCGGATCATGGCGTCGATACACCGACGACGGACGTATTTCATGGCTTCGAGCTGACGAGTGATGAAGAACTCTGACGTTGCGAGTCGTCGTAGCATCCGCCAGTGGGGCCCATATTGGGAGGTGATTAAGGAACCTTCTGTGCCGTGGTCCCCTTTCATTGCCTCGTATATCATGCGTCCTGACAGCGGCGCATCGTGGGATTTGAACATCTCACGCGCCGCCGTGCTTGAGGAAACAACTACTGTTTTCATTGACCCGAGTTGGAGGGTCATGATTGGGCCATACTTGGCGGCGAGTTTTGTGAAGGATTCATGAGCGGAAAAACTGAGTTGAAGCAAGTTTCCAACCACCGGCCAACAAGGCGGCCCCGGCGGGAGCTGCTCATCGGCCGCCGCTCCACGACGGCGCCATACCCATAAACCCCACAAAAATAACAATAAAATAAACCCTGCAATTTCAATATCCATACCTTTAATCAATCAAAGTAAAACTTGTAAGTCTCTTATATTTTGTCCCGTCAACGCCAATAGTCAATCAAGTCTGAAGTTAAAGGAGTTTTGAAAAAGGAGTAAATGCTCTCTACTAATATTATTGATTGAAGACTTGATTTATAAGAAGAGGTTCAATCTCTTATATACACAATCAATGGAGAAGAAGAAGAAAGAAAATCTAGCTTAACAAGGGAGTTGGTAAAATAATATATTATAATACCTAATGCAAATGTATGCTCGAGAAAGTCAACCATGAAAAGAGGGTAAATTCTCTTTTTAAAAGAAGGAAAAAGAAAAAGGTATGAGTGTAATCATGTACACCGTACCAGACAAGTTATTACGTTTTTTGGCTCTTTGGGAGGTTGGAATATAATCAGAATTATTGGAAATCAGAAGCGTGTTTGAATGCGTAATATATCGAAGACAGAACAAAAATGGGACTATGAAAAGCGTAAAAACAATGAGAATTAAAAGAGGATTGGATTGAAAAATGTGAGAACGGAATGAATTTAGTATTACAAATCAGACTCAAAACGTTCAATTCAAACGTGAGTCGTTGATTACATTCTAATCTAAACTCATCCCACATTCCAGTAAAACAAACCGGCTTTAGGTAAATGGTGGTGCAATTTGAATTCACGTAGTAACTATTTAGTTTTTTATTTTTTAAAATTAATTCCACAACCGCCACTTCAGTATTTATTTAGTTTCTAAATTTTATCAACTGCACTTTAGAAGTGTTTTTAAAATTAAAGTCAAATTTTGAAAATAAAAAAAAAAATTGTTTTTAAAAATTTGTTATAATTTCAAATGTTTAAAATACAACCATCACGAGTAAGAAATTGTGAGGAAAACGTGCATATAATTTTGACAATAATTAAAAGAATTATAATTGGTTAAGTTTTACTATTTTTTCTTCAATATTAAAATTATCCACTCCATAGTTATTTTAAAATAATTAATAGACATTAACGCCAAATACTAAAAGTGGGTATGTAGTGGAAAAAAAAAAATTCTAGGGTTAAAAGTGTAAATCTTAAAATCTAGAAACTAAATTGAAACAAACTCAAATTTCAAAGGTAAAATTTTAATATTTTGAAATGATAAAACTCAAAATTTAGAGACTGAGATGTAAGAATTAAAAGGCAAATGAGAAAATAGTTACAAATCATTAAATATTAGAGAGTCTAAATTGATTTACTTATTAAAATAGTGGCAATTGTAAATATAACAATATGTTCAAAATATTAACACATATAGCAAAATTTAGTAAATAATAAATTTAAAAATTAAACAGAAAATTGTTATTAGATGTATGAAAACATTTTTGGCATGCATTTCTTGAGTATGATTTTTCTTTTTTTGTTCTTGAAGGTTATTTTGATAGAATACCTTATTTCCTAAAATAACCAATTAATTATTATCCTTCTTTTTAGAAGTTTATTTCTTATGAATTACTTATTTCTCAAAAAAACTAATTAAGTTGTTATATTTCTCTTGTAAAGTTTATTTTTATGAATGACTAGTACCTCAAAATAACTAATGATGTTATTATTCCTTTTAAAATTCAAATTTTAAAGAAATGTTTAAAATATTGTTCTGAAGCTAGCCCTAAATAACTTTTGCATTCACAACTTCAAAAATCTCTCCTTAATGATACAAAATTAGTAAATGAAAACTAAACAAATATTAAATCTAAAAATGCTATTATTTATATAAAAAAAAATAATGATATTATCTTTACATTTAAAATAAAAAACGTGAATTACACATATAAGTCTAAATTACTAGTATAATTTTTTTTTCGTAATATACACAATTCATATTTTAAAATTATTAAACTAATATCTCGTTCCAAATTTATGAGATTATGAAGCAAACATACACGTAGGTCCATAGCTACCAACTTATATTTTAAAATTAGTTTACATTTTTAATACAACCCATTGGTTTTGGGAAGAAAAACAACTTTTTTTTTTTCTAAAAAAGAAATGAGACAGGACCGTTTATAAATTAATTGATTTTTTACGAACAAAATATGACATATTATGTTAATAATTGTACCGAGTAATTAAAATATATTATTAATCTAAAAAAATATATATTATTGCTTTTCAAAAAAAAAAAAAAGATATTATTTATTTGAAAAACTATATATTAGTATGTCAATTTCGTTTGCTGTGGCTTATAGTCTACATTAGTGAGGCAATATCCTTTTTATTTTCCTCGGCCATTCTCACGTGATTTATAAATGAAAACGAAAATTAATATATATTAAAAAATAGAGGGGAAAAGGCACCGATCTTTGTGGGGAAAAAAAAAACTAGCTATTTCTTCTCATTATTTTAAAATAGTTTGCATCTTTCTCAAGTATAATAGTTGAATTCTTAGCCAAATCCTAAAAACAAAATCAAGTTTTTAAAAACTACTCTTTTTTTATTTTTAAATTTTGGTTTGATTTTTAAAAAAATAGGTAGAAAGTAGTTAAAAATGCAGGAAATCTAGAAGTAGAAATGATGTTTATATACTTAATTTTTAAAAACTATAAACTAAAAATCAAACCGTTATCAAGTAAGGTCTTATCTTTCAAATTTTGACTTAGTTTTATGGTTACAAAATAGATAATATAATAAAAAAAATTTAGAGATGAAAAAAAGTGTTTATGAACTTAATTTTAAAAAAATGATAAATATAAAAAATTAAATAATTATCCAACGAAAATTTTAGAGATTCAATCGGTAATTTAACAAAATGAAAATTTTCGAATTTGAAAAAGTGGGGCCACATCTCAGAGATGGTAATTTGGTCTTTTCATACAAAATCGTGGGCCTGAGACGTTGGACTGGATCTGCCTGGTCCCCGCTTTATTGGGCCAAAACTTTTTTTATTCTAATTTAGTGTTTTATTTATTGTTTTTTTTATGACAAAATGTTTTTAATTTAGATTTGATTTTGTTGTGGTCCATATAAGTTCGTATCATAATGAATAGACATATTTGATTTTTGCTTTCGAGACAAATTAATGATGTCATTATGAAATTATTTTCTTCATTTATATTCTTTTAATCTATCTGATTTTGTTTAAAAAAAAAGTTTATCGTTAATGTTGATGTAAACTCATAAAATAAAAGGCTTAATTTTAGAGTTTAAAATAAATTATGACGTTTTTAGTTTGTATTTTTAATTAAATCTTTTATTTTGTTCTCTTGGTCTTTTCCTACCTTTTCTTTAAAATATTTTTTTAAATCTTATCTGAGTTTTTGTACACCCTTTTTAAAATTAATAATAATAATTTTATACCATAAAAAAGTTAATTTCAAAATTATTGTTGAAATAAAATTTATAATTATTAGATATGATTTTATTTCCATGGCATAATCGACATAAAATAGGAACATACCTATTTGGCTAAGAAAGTAATAAAATTCGAGTTTAAAAGTAGCACCGTACGACCAAAACAACCCTAGGGGAGAAGGTTAGGCCCAACCAATGCATTCAACAAAGTCTAGCAAAATGACTGATGAATTATGCCCCTTGTATGTCTCGACCCAAAGAGATGAAGAGTTATCCTATGTAACTCCAAAACTCTATGCAGGATAGCTTAAATCATCTATTCCTATAAACACGTGATTAGTTTTAAAGAAAGTAGGCAAATTCTCACTCTCGATTCTTAAAACTTTCACACTCTCTCGCTCTATGACTTAAGTATCATAGTGCACGATGTCAACACCAAGTCGGTGTGCACAATTTGTTTTGCAGTTCACGTTCGTCTCCCAACTAAACAAATTTACCATTGTTATCCCTCAAAAGTTAGACTCAACAAATTTACCATTGTTATCCCTCAAAAGCTAGACTCTTTTTCTTTATCCAAATTTTGACAATAACAATAATATATATTAAAAAAAAAAAAAAAAAAAACAAGAGAGATCCATTCCATAGCATTTTTAGAGAGAGATTTCCCTCCTGGTTTCTTAAAATTTTATTGGATTTTTTTTTAATCCAAGGATCCATTAGCTTAAACTTCAGCTTAAAATAAGTTTTGAATTCAACCTGTGTTTGTTTCTTAAATTATGATTTAAATTAAAATTTTGGCATCTCAATTTAAAAGATTATGGTCTAAGGATAGAAATCGAAGCATTAGAATAGTAATAAGTGTTTTATCATATGAATATTGACATTCATATTTAGTTTTTATAATCTAAATTTTTTTAATCAAGTGTTTAAAATTTTAAATTTATGTCTATTTCATCTATATGATTAAAAATCGAACTCTCATATTTATTTATAATTATTTGAATCCACCATCTGATTTGGTATTAAGTCATGGTCCAATCTTTTATTATATATTTTCTAAAAAAAAAAAAAAAAAAATTTATTGTATATATTTATGTGTGTTAAGAAGATTGAGAAATACACAGCAGCATATTCTTTTAGAAAAATTGATGCAATTTTTTTTGTCGTTTTTAATTGATTTAAATGGCCTGACAAAAAAAAAAGGAAATAAAAGAAAAAGTAAATAAAATGTAATAACGTATTTTAAAATATATCACATTTTTGTATTTTTACAAACGTAACATAATGTATGATTTTTTAAAAATGTATGCATGATGGTATGGCTTGATTCGTATTTGTTCTTTTATATATTTAAAAGTGAATTATTATAAATACGTTATAACTTTGTTTATATACTATTTTTATAATTTTATTTTGTCCGATTTTCATTTTTATTATATTGTTTATTTTAATCATCAGAATCAATCTTTTTGGAGATGTGGGTCACTCTAAGATCACGAGGAATTTGTTTTTTCTTTTTAAGATTTTTTTAAGCATAATATATTCTCAGCCTTATCAAGTAAAGAGCATAATTTCCTTTCAAAAAAATAAAAAAAATAAAAAATAAATAAAGAGTTTGGTTTTCAATTAAAATTACATATTAATTAACCCTTATTAAATCTAACTTAACCATCATTAAATACATGATCATATTAGCATGAATCAATTAATCAAAATATTATAATATTGACAAAAAAGTCCAATATAGCCTAAATCTCCACCTTTATATAATGTCGTACTAAAAACAACATAAATAACAAATATAGAAATTTAAAATATTCATCAAAATATAAATTAAGAGATTAAGCGAGTTTAGCTCTATCGTGTACATGCTCTCTTTTTGAGGTTAGAAGTTCAATTTTTTTATAAAAATAAAAAATATATTATTTATTGGTTGAAATTTTGAGTTTTTTCCTTATTTGTAGATCATACATATACACACATGTTAGTCATAAACAAAAACAATCTTTACTTTTTATTTTTCTTTTATGTGTTCAAAAAACAAATTATTTTTATTTTAGTTCAACATTTTAAATGAATTTTGAGATTAAGGTTTTGGACTTTGGTTGCCATGGATAAGAACAGCTGGGCTTGATTAAGCCCAGCCCACAGTGAAAGCCCAAATATTCGAATGGTCGCGTTTCAATTCAGTATACAATACCAAAGATAGCATTGAGAACCAAAATAAGTATGGAAAATTGTGTTATATTTAAAACTTAATTAATATTCAATTTCTCAATATTTTATCACTATTTAAGACTTCTCAATATTTTATCACTATTTAAGACTTGTCAAAATTATAAAGTACCAATATACAACATACAACTTATTATCATTTTTATCGCACGCATATGTACTCGCTCGATAGTCATTTTACGATAAGTTAACGAAAGAGATGGCTTAAATAACAAAAAGAAATGAACTATTAAACTAACATGGGTTTTAAAATCTAAAAAATTCAAAGATTCAATAACATCTCTAAAACAAATGGAGACCTATATTTAAATATGTTAGATTTTATTTTTAAATCGGCCAAAGTAATCTAAAATGAAATAGTAAGTGCACTTCTTCCTCCCTTCATGAACATAGCCTTCTTTTCTATTGTTACTTTTTTACTATCTTCCTCTTCTTCACAAATTCAATAATGTCTCTTTTATTGACGGTACTGTTTACAACTCCACCAAGCTGTGAGTTTTTTTTTTTTTAACCCATGGATTAGTAATATATCTCCAGTCCTGTTTAATTTGACTATTTTTAAAATTCCATAGTTAAATTTTGCTATTTCTTAATTCATGCAGCCAACCTAGATTTATTTAGGTTCTTTCTTTTTCTTTTTTTCTTTTAAAAGAAAATGTGTAAAAGATTGTCTGCTGGTCACATAGCCATTAGGAATTTGTCTGCTGGAAAAAGCCTAAAAGTAAAGAAAGAAAAAGAAGATTCTAATAACTAATTGACTTTAATATATATATATATTATAACATTTTTATAGAGGCATATCCAATTTAAATAATTAAACAAAATATAAAATTAAAAGTTTAGAGACACTTTTAAAATCTAAGGACTTATTAAATATAAATGTAAAAGTTAAAAAACTAAACTTGTAATCTAATCGAAGAAACTTATAGGAGTTGCAAATTCAACTGTTTAAAAGATAATAATATAAATTGAAGAGTATTTTGAATGAAAAATTTGAGAATGCAAAGGAAAAAGGCAAATATGGGTTGGCTCTATAATGATGATTGATGAACAAACTTGGGAACTATATGAGAAAAGAAAATGGGTAAATTTGCAAACGTCAATCCCGCCTTCAATCAATCTTTTAACTTTAGTCCTCCTTTTTCTTTTTCTCTCAATTTGAGCAATGGTTAATTGTTTCGTAGATTAAATAAAAGAAGGGAAAAAAAAAATGGGAAAAAGTGGTAATGACATTGGAAAAAAGCTGAAGCAATTGCTTTACTTTAGTCGACAACATCACTGTGCTCGTGAAATATATTGTCATTGAAGGGCTTTAATGCAAATATGAAAATAGTAAAAATAATTTTTTTTTAAAAAAATAAAAATAAAAAAACTTGGGATGTGTACCACATTTTGCCCCACATACCCATGTGGCCCTCTTTTCTTTTCTCTCTCTAACTTCAAATCCAATTATTTAAGCAAATTCTTTTTTTTAGTTATAAGGTAAATATTCATATTACTACCATTATTAGAAAGAAAAACCTTATAAAAGATTAATTGTTTTTTTTTTTAATTAATGGTTCAGTTTAAATCTAAATAATTTATGACATGTTTCAATTGAATTTTTAAGTGCTTAAAAAATGCTTTTAAGTACAAAAATAAATGTTTTTAAGTATTTAAAAAGTGAATCTAAACATAATCTTAAAGTAAAATTTTAAATCCAATCTTCAATCTTAAAATTTTAAAAAGTGAATCTAAACATATTCAATCTTAAAAGGTAGGATTTTTTTTTCTAGCTTAACATACAATTCTTTTTTCTTTTCCATTTTTTTCTATACCCTTTTTATATTTATTTACAATCTAGTGATTTATGGGGTGACTACTATTTTTACACGTATAAAAGAAAATGTTGAACAGACTTATTTTAATCCAATGTATGGTAATACGAGAATTAAACTTTCAAAGTAAGTAATTTAAAATATATTTTTTAAAATAAAAAATGTCTAATTTCAAATACTTGAATTATCCAAACTATACATTATGCAATAATGTGAAGATAAAATCAACCATTAAAATAATATCATTTGAATTAGATGAACAAACGACATGGATAATTAAGTTAGATTTAAGGTAGTCCTTTAATTTAGCGCTCATAAATACTTGTAATTTAAAGTATAAATTAGAGAAAAATAAGAGCATTGAAACGAATCATTTCAATTGTTTAACGTCGTTAAATTTAATAATTCACCAACTTAATTATGTCACTTTAATGATTATTTTAAAAAGAGTGAAAAATCATTATGGGTTGAAAATTGACCATAATTATCCAGACCCATTTTTATGTGTATATGTAAAGAGTTCCACTCAATTGCAACTAAAATTCCTCTTGGGAAAAAAACAGGAGTATAATTTTTTTTAAAAAGTTCAATTGATTTAGATGATTGGGATCTAATTAATTTTTTTAGACATGTTTTCTCATTATTAAATTGCAAGAACATATTTGAATTATAATAATCTTTGGGAGTTTGACTCTTTTCTCCCCTCTTAAATTATATTTTTACACTTCATTTTAGTGTATATATATATGTGTATATGTAACACATTTACCATTAATATTGCACCAGATTATATATATATTTGTAATTTAAATAAAATCATTTAAATATAATATTAAGAAAAAATTTTACAGGTAGAAAAAATGTCAAACTATTTACAGAAAATAGCAAAAAAAAAAACACTGGTAGAATTTTATCAGCATCTATATCACAACTTTCTAAAAAATTAAATAATTTCCTTTATTTTTCTATTTCTTAAAAATTCTCCTAATATTAAATCAATTTTCAATTTCTACAATTATTAAACAAAAAAAATAACATATAATCATAAGACAATGACTCAACTGTCCACATACAAACAGTAAGGAAGTTGAAAAAAAAAGGTTTTTAAAAAAGTAAACCCATAGTAGCATGGAATATTATTCTTAATATTTCCTTTTTAAAATAAATTCATCAAATAGTAATAAAAATATTTTATTATTGGAACTTCATGAGATAGAGTATGTTATATATACATATTTAACATACTTTGTGAATAAAGATAAATTTTGAAAAATAATAATAATAAATAAAAATGTGAATAAATTTAGAAAAGTTTATGGGCTGAGCATGTTGATATCCCTTATTAATCATTACAAGTTGTTAGGGGGGGAAGCTTGCTTTCCTCTGACTTAAAGTTATGACCTTTTGCATTTTTTCTCCAATAACATATTATAAAATAAATATTAAAATATTATTTTAATTTCAGTACTTTAAATTTTGTTTCAATTTTAAATGTCTAATTTTAATCTATCTACTTTTAATAAAATTTAAATTTAAAATTAGTTTATAGTGATTGTTTTTAATTAAAAATTAGTCTCTATTATATATTTTTTATAAACTGTAAAAATATATTTGCATGAAAAATTATTATTATTTAAATAATTTTGATAAAAATAATTTTAAATTAGAAAAATTTTTAAAAATAGAAAAATAAGGAAAACTATTTACTCAAAATAATAAAACTTTTAGATAGTTGTGATAAACGTTGATAGAAGTTTATCATGATTTATCAGTGATAGAAATGATAGAAGTATATCACCAGTAGATGTTGATAGAATTTTATCAATGTTTATCAGTGGTTTTTTTACTATTTGTTTTTGTAAATAGTTTGCCATTTTTTTATCGGTAAAAATTTCCTTTTAAAAAATTACTAAATCTAAGATTTACAGTGATTAAAATTAGATATTTAAAAATATAGTGATTAATTAAATAAAATTGGAGCTCAAAATATTAAGATTAAAATGGTATTTAAACTTAAAATTCCATATCTGGTATAAAAAAACACACCTACACAAATACTTAAGAAAAAAAAGTGATGAAGAATACAGGGAATGAAGTTTATAGTAAAGTATCCCCACAGGCCACATTTTTTTTTTTTTTTTTTAATATTCAATAGAATTTGCAAATTATAATAGTTAAATCAAATTAATTGTTTATTTATTTTTTACAATAATAAAAAAAACTTGACAAAGTTTTATTCTCGAAGTTTTATATTGTTAATGAACATCACGTTAAGATTAAAATGTTGATAGTGTTTCTATTAAGGTTTTAGAGATTCGAATGTTCACTTACACATATTTATAATATTGTATGGGTAAAAAGAGTATGGTTGACATTAAAAGACAAATAAAGAAAAAGGAGAGAAAAAAAGCTCTCAGGTTTGTTATTTGACTTTGTATGGCATTTGAATTCTTGATAGTGAAATGCTGTCAAGAATTTCAATACAGAAAAAAGTAAAAACAGAATAAAAAAAAGTTGAATTAAAGATAGAATTTATTAGTTGAATTAGGTATGTAACGGATAAAAATTTTACTCTTTTATTAGTTGTTAATAACAATGATTCATCTTAATAATACAACGTGTCAATACCAACATATTACAACTCGATTTAAAAAAAAGAACATTAATTAAGTGTAAACTCATACAAGACATAGTAAATAATAATAATATTATTAAAATAAAATATTTTCCACATAATGCATTATAATTGGGACAATTTAGCCAGCACCGAAGTTTTTGTAAAAAAAAAAATTAAAAAAAATCGATCTATTAAAATGTTTGAAGTTTTCTCTATATATTGCTAAATATTTACCGTGAACATAATTATTAGATAATTAAAACATATATTTAGGTATTTGAATATACATATTATTTAATTAAAATTACATATAAGTAAAAAATAATATATAGGGGCCTACAAAAGGAAATAAAGGTGATGACATGACTTTAGCTGAGAGTGGTGATGTCAGAAAAAGAATATGTTATTTGTATATTTTCCTATTTCCTTCACTTTCTTTTTGCTTCTCTTTCCATTATTATAGAGAAATGTCCTTACTAAACCAAACCCTCTCCCATTTCTAGAGGACCATCCTTCTCTCCACTCCACTAAAATTGGGTGAAGGAATATATGTGGAGGAAAAAAAAAGGACATCGTCAAGTAAATTTGAAAAAAAAAAATACACAGACAAAACAAAAAGTCATTTATGATGGAATAAGGTACTCCCCTTTGTTTCAAATACATTGAAAGGGAGATTATGGTAATTTGCCTATTCCTAATCACATGTCTCCTTTTCCCATACATAGTCAAAAAGAAAATTCAATTAAAAAAAATGTCACATGACACATTGTTATTGGGGGCTGAGTTGCACAAAAGATAGATGCAACCGAGTTTTTTTTTTTTTTTTTTTTTTTTTTTTTTTTTTTTTTTTAAAAATAAAGTGCACTTCTATTTCTTTTAGATGGTTTAAAAGACACAAATTCATATCATACTCTACTAATATCTTAAAACTTAACCATAGTGGTCTCTTTCACTCTATCTTGAAATAATAAACATCTAACGAGTCGCTAGATATTAGGTACGTTTGATATTTGCTTTATATTAAAGTTTCATGCCTTAGAAATAAAAAGACATTTATCGTTTAAAGAAATGTATTATATTAAATAAAGAAACAAAATATCTTAAATACCTTCGTACTTTACCTCTAATCATGATTGTCTTTTCTTCTTCTTTTTTGAGTTCATCGATAAAGTAGAAAGTGAGAAATTTGAACCTCGACATCTTGATCAAATGCATATATCTAAACTAGTTTAATTATATTTAGATTAGATAAGGTAATTTTTCAGCAATATTAGGCTGAATGTTTAACGTATATGATTGTCTATATATATACATATATAAATATAATATAGAATTATAGAAAATTTCCCCCTCAAATATAAAAATTCCTCTAGCAAGGGAGGGAACTCCTATCTTTTTCAAAAAGGGATTCTTTGCAATTTATAGCCAATCCTATTTCACATATGTATTGACAAAATAGAGTAAAGGAAAAATTGTCCACAAAAAGACAATTTCAATTACTCCAAAAAAAAAAAAAAAAAAAACCCTTCTGAAAAACAAATTTAAATTTAAATTGTATCCAAATTCCAAAGTAATTCAAAACCCAACATTCTTTTTAGAAAATCATGATAAATATTCATTCTAACATCAAAATTTAGAATTTGACCTACAAAAGTTCTCAAGATTAAATCTTGATGATATCCTATAAATCAAACTTTAAAAAAAGAATTCAAAAGAAAAAGTAAAGAAATTCCCATTCTTCACTCATTTCATTTATAAAGAGTGGAGGACAGCAATGATTCAAACAAACGACCCTTCTTCTTCTTCTTCTTCCTCCATTGGATAGATGGGAAGAAATTAAAACTTTGAAATCATTCCCACTCTCAGTTTCAATCAGCCCTTAATTTTTTATAATCATAATCTCTTTTCTTAATTAATTAATTCTCATTCCTCACACCCTTTAATCATTCCAATTCTAATTCTCTTTTCTTTCTGTGGGGATTGGCAGATCAAACAGATTCTGTTTCTCTGTCTCTTTCTTCCTTCTCTCTGCAACCTTCTTCTTCTTCCTCACAGAGATAGAGATAGAGAGAGAGAGAGAGAGAGAGAGAGAGAGAGAGAGAGAGACAAATCAACAGGATATTCCTTTGCTTTTCTCCATTTGGGTTCCTTCAAACAGAGACACCCTTATTTCTCACTCTTTTTTCTCAACCATTTCAGGCCCCCAATTTCTCAAAGATGATGATGATGATGATGGGGAAGGAGAAGGTGGAGGCGAAGATTTTCAGTTCAGCCATAGCTTTCTTTTTCTCTCTTACCCTTTTGGTCTCTCCTTCTCTTTCTTCAGATGATTCTTCTGCTCTGACTCGCTTCCGTCTTCAAGCTGATTCCCATGGCGGTTTACTAAGAAATTGGACTGGTTCTGATGCTTGTGCTTCTTCATGGCGTGGAGTTCAGTGCTCTGTTAATGGCCGTGTTGTTGCTCTTTCTCTTCCTTCTATGAACTTACGAGGCCCCATTGAGTCTCTAGCGCCGCTCGATCAGCTTCGCCTTCTTGACCTCCATGACAACCGTTTGAACGGAACCATTTCGCCGCTTGTTAACTGTACGAATCTTAAGCTGTTGTATCTTTCCGGTAATGACTTCTCCGGCGAGATTCCGCCGGAGATCTCGTCTCTCCGGCGACTCCTCCGGCTGGATTTGTCTGATAACAACATCCGGGGTGAAATTCCTGAGGATATTTCTAAATTGTCTCGACTCCTCACGTTACGTTTGCAGAACAATGTCCTCTCCGGTACGGTGCCTGATCTCTCTGTTTCGCTCGCGAATCTCACTGAACTTAATTTAACTAACAATGAACTGTACGGGCGGTTGCCGGATGGGATGATGAAGAAATTCGGTGAGAAGAGTTTCACCGGAAACGAAGGAGTTTGTGGATCGAGTCCGTTACCGATTTGTTCGGTTACTGGTTCACCGCCGGCGTCGGATTCTACCAGAACTGTACCTTCAAATCCAAGTTCATTGCCGCAAAACCCTATTATTAGTTCGAACAGTAAAGAATCTCGAAAAGGGCTCAGCCCCGGCGTAATTGTCGCGATTGTGATCGCGAATTGCGTTGCATTGCTTGTGATTATCTCTTTCATCGTCGCGTATTACTGCGCTCGTGATCGTGATCGGAGTTCGAGCTCCATGACCGGAAGCGAGAGCGGGAAGAGAAGGAAGAGCGGAAGTAGCTACGGAAGCGAGAAGAAGGTGTACGCCAATGGCGGTGGTGACAGTGATGGTACTAACGCTACAGACAGAAGCAAACTAGTGTTCTTCGATTGGAAGAAGCAATTCGAACTTGAAGATTTGCTGAGAGCGTCGGCGGAGATGCTCGGAAAAGGAAGCTTGGGGACGGTTTACCGGGCGGTGCTTGACGACGGTTGTACGGTGGCGGTGAAGAGGTTGAAAGATGCAAACCCATGTCCGAGGAAGGATTTTGAGCAGTATATGGATGTGATTGGGAAGCTGAAGCATCCCAATATTGTGAGATTGAGAGCTTTTTACTATGCTAAAGAAGAAAAGCTTCTGGTTTATGATTATCTTCCTAATGGGAGTCTACATTCTCTTCTCCATGGTTGGTTCTGTGATTAAGCTTTTTGGTAGCTTACTATGTGTTTGATGAAATGCCCCAATGAAGCATTTAGCTGATTTTCTTTGATTTTTGTTTGTTTGAATTAGGAAATCGAGGCCCAGGGAGGATTCCATTGGATTGGACGACGAGGATCAGTTTAGTTCTGGGAGCTGCTCGTGGGTTAGCAAGAATCCATGGAGAATACAGTGCTTCAAAGATCCCCCATGGGAATATCAAGTCTTCCAATGTTCTTCTTGACAAAAATGGAGTTGCTTGCATTTCTGATTTTGGGTTGTCTTTGCTTCTCAACCCTGTCCATGCCATTGCAAGGTTGGGAGGCTACAAGGCCCCAGAACAAGACGAGACGAAACGTCTCTCTCAAAAAGCAGATGTTTATAGTTTTGGTGTCTTATTGCTTGAAGTTTTAACGGGGCGTGCACCGACGCTCTACCCATCACCTTCGCACCCGCGAAGCGACGACGAAGAGCAGCCGGTGGACCTCCCGAAATGGGTTCGATCAGTGGTGAAGGAAGAGTGGACAGCTGAGGTTTTTGATCCAGAGCTATTGAGGTACAAGAACATTGAGGAGGAGCTTGTGTCCATGCTTCATGTTGGGTTGGCTTGTGTTTTTCCTCTGCCTGAGAAGAGACCAACAATGGCGGAAGTGACGAAGATGATTGAAGATATTAGGGTTGAACAATCTCCACTCGGAGAAGATTACGACGAATCACGCAATTCGCTTTCACCTTCCCTAGCCACCACAGAAGATGGTATGTAGCCAAAAGTTTGAATGTGGATTGTTCATTAAGATGATGCTTAGTTTAAATTAATCTTCTCTGCATTTTCTAATGCAAATTTATGGTATTTAGTAGAATCTGTCTTTGGTGTTAATTGTAAAACTTTGATCCATGTTTGCTCTTGTTGCAGTGGGAAACATCACTTGATTTTCCCATAAAGCTGTCATTAAGCTAATTAATTTAGTTCTCTATCATGTAATTTAAGATTGGAGTATATATATTTTGTTCCTAATTCTTAGGCTGTCAACAATATATTAAAAGACTTCTTCCACGAAGATTTGGTGCTTTTAATACATTAGTTGAATGTGGAATGAAGTTTCTAATACAATTGTAAATCTCAAATTTCGTAATTTCTTTTCGAGATGGCTTTACTTGTTAGTGGATCATAATAGGCTCTATTGAGCTTGTTTAATATATATATATATATATATATATATATATATAAAGAGAAAAAAAACTAATAATTAAAACTTTTTTCTTTTTGACAAGTGGGGGACTTTGATTTATAAGTTCCATTTACTCTTATTGTTAAAGTAACATGTTCAAACTTTTATACCTGCTTGTTTGCTAAAAAAAATGTTTTAAATGGATATTTACATTAATAATGTAAATAAAGTTCAGTAAAAATATTTAAATTATTACAATATTTCACTTTTAAAAATAAATCAAAACTTCTAATTATTGATATTACATCTACATTAATAAAATTTTGTTGATACCATTTATATTTTATCAAAATTTTACAATATAATGCAAATAAAAGTATACGTTTTATATCAATTGAATTATGCTTATATTAACATTTGATAGAAATTTAATGCCTTAGATATAAGCTTAATTTTTATGATTAAGAAAATGTAAAATAAAGTGGTTATCACAATTGTATTAAAATTTTTAATTTTACTTGCTGAAATATTATATTTTTAGATTATATTGTGGTCTATCTTTTAATCAAACCTTACAAAACATTCACTATAAACGAATTTAATCATTATTTTTTTTTGTCTTTTTTCTTTTGGTATTTGTGTTTGTAATACATTTGAGGTCAAAATGAGAGTGGGGAATATTGTGATTTTGTGAAGAAACGACATGTTTGACCTTTTTGTGTATTTTATTTGGAAGATTTTGGTTGTTAAAACCAAAAACAAATAAGTGGCTATGCAGAATAAGCCAAATTATGGAAGTTTGGGTGATGTCTTTTCTTTCTATTGTTTATGCGCATCCTATTCCTTCCTACCAAATTACCTTCCAAATTATTTTGCTCATATTTTACTCCACTTTAAATTATTTTCCTTCAATTGCTCATATTTTATTTTAAATTATTTTGTTTCAATTGCTCACATTTTACTTTAAATTATTTTGCTTCAATTGTTCATATTTTACTCTAAATAATGCAATGAGTTTGGTTGGACTCCAACTTCAAAAATGTTTGAAATTTAAAAGTTGCCCCTTTAACCATTGAATTAACCGAGAATTCAATTTAAGTGTAAATTACCTCGCCCAACAAAATCAAGTTTATTAGGCAAAAAAAATCCATTAAAAAAGGGTCTATCTGAGACGGCGATGATGATGTTATTTCTGATTTCAATTATTTACTTTCAAATCTCTAAATTTAGGTCTTAAACTTAATCATTTAAAGTTCATTTATATCAAATTTTGTTAAAAATAATATTAATCTTCAGGCCAGAAAGGCTATAAATAAATGTTTACAAAATTTATAGAGGCAAAACTAATAGGAACCAAATTGTTTTTATAAAAATCAACACAATAAATTGATGTTAAACCTTTTTAATTGACAAAATAGATTTCATGTATTAAATAGTATCAAGGACAACCTTATGCATCCAAATTGAGAATATTTAATATAATGAGTAAATACTAAAATTATAGAAGATCCAAAGATCACATTGATATCAAGGACCCTACTGTACCTAATTCTAAAAACATGAAAATCAACACGACACTCCACAAGAAAAATACACACTAACAACTTTAGAAGCACCGGCCACACGAAAAGCAAAATTCTCTTAATGTTAGGATCTGTTTGAATTGACTTTCTAAGTGTTTATAAACACTTTTATTTGCACTTATAAACATCTATTTAAACACTTAGAAAGTCAATCCAAGCGCACTCTCAATCTAGGAACAGATTATATAATGTTTTTCTTGTATCAGCACAATTCTACAACACAATTATATTTTATACATTATTGAAAAACAGCAAAAAGTTGTGTGTTGAATTGAATCATGGATTGAAAACGGTGGGAGAGAGCCAAATTGAGATTCAACTTACAAACACTTCAAATACATTACATGACAAGTATAACTTTATTTTAAAGAGATAACATGACCATTGACCACCAATATACTTCAAATCTGTCGTACCCCATCCATTTCCTTAACCTACCCTTCTACTGAATCAATAATAATATACATACAAATACATTACAATACAAAAGGCAAATGCAGAAGAAATTTTGGCACCACACCAAGAATATGATCTTCATAATCAGTAATCAAAATCTACTCTACTTTCACACTGTGGAACTTAGCAAGTAACATAGCAAACACTCCCAGACCTGGCCAGGAAAGAAGCCAGAAGCTGAAAGGAGGCAGCTATAATTTCTTAAAAGAGCCCACCAAACATTCTACCGACTCGACACAACATAACCTAATACTAAATATTTGAGTTTTACAAACACTAGCTAATTCTTCCATTTTGATCAATCAGTGTACCCACTTGCTCTCCGCATAATGCTTTCGAGATATTTCCAGGCTCAAGAAGATTAAAGACGACAACTGTAAAAATAAATTTTGGTTGGATTTCATTATGATCCTTCAACAACAACGCAATAAAGGGAGAAAAGAAACTTAAATCTTAAGTAACGCAGGATGATTTGACCACTATAAACTTCTATTCTAGATTCTAGTCATGGGTAAAACAAGCATGTCAAAACTTATATTTTAAGTGGTATGAGATTTTTTCAGTTCAATACAACATTTGAAGGTGGGGGGATCCAATCCTTTGATCTCTTAGTCGATGGTATATATATCTTAATTAGTTGAGTTATACCCACGTTGGCTAGTGTTATGAGATTAAACCATAATATTAAATTGATGTAATCTTTAAAGACCATCATGAGATTAAACCAGAAAACGTACCAGGAATGTTGTTCTCTTCACAGAAAGTTAATGCTGTCATGTCCATGCTAGTGGCACCTCTTGATACCAACTCTCTGAAAGATATGTGCTTAAACGTAAAATTGTTGTCTTGCGAATTGCAGTCATACACCCCATCAACATTTGTACCCTTAAGAACTGCCTCAGCATGAACTAATGAGAGAGAAAGGCATGTAAAACCATGTAAGCATGCAAATTCGAACGATTAATATGTGTTCCAGTGCATACCCGTGCACAAAATAGAAAAATGAGAAAGAAGAGATCATGCAAGAACGGGCTAAAAGAGACAGAACAGTTAGCAGGGTCATACTCTCAGAAGCCCGAAGAGCCGCAGCTGTATCAGTGGAAAATAGGGGATTTCCAGTGCCAGCACCAATACCACCAAATATAACTACTCTGCCTTTCTCAAGATGCCTTATAGCACGTTGCCTACTGTATGGTTCAGCAACCTCCTGAAGCATAAATGCAGATTGTACACGAGTCGGAACTCCCATCTTCTCTATTGCTGACTGAAGAAGTATTGAATTCATCACAGTAGCCATCATACTGTAGATATGGTATTCAGGGTGTCACCATTAGTAATGCATATAGTATAACAAATTATGTTTATCCGATAGGTTTTGCTATCAAAGTCAAGATAAAGATGGTAAACCTATCTTTCTCAAAAACAAAGAGCATCTCATACACTACCACTACCGGCATCTATCCAGTCACAGACTGCATAAGACACGTTCAAACATCTTTGTACAAACTGATCTACCCCACTAAATCTCAGATGCGCTAAAGGCCTCAACTACACATCAAACAGACCAAGTATGACACAACTTTCAAGCTTAGGTACTTTAGGACTCAAGGATACAGTGGGCACAAGACAGATCCTATTCAGGTAACGTCATTTTTTAGCTTGAGGAACTAGAAGGTAGGTAACCTTCTCAACCTCTTCATTTGCTTCCTAAAATACAAAATTGCTTATTTCTTAAATATACAAGGCCCCTTTTCCTAGAGTTCAATATCAGAAAAACAGAGGAATGTAATAAGAAGAAAGAAATTGCAAAAGGCATGTAAACACCAACGAAGATGAAGCAGAAGCCAGTCTCATACAACTAAGAATGCCACAATGCACCCATGATACATCATAGTAATAATATAAGTGTCAATGAAACGATAGGTTTATCATCTTTTTTAGGAGAGGAATAGTATGATCAAATTAATGTAGAACTCTCTCTGTTTTTTTTTTTTTTCTTAATAAGACAAATCAATGTAAAACATAAAAACGGCTGACTAAATAACGAGAAATAGGATTTAGATTTAGTATCACCAAGGTAGTGAGTGAAACCGTACCCAATTTGGTATGCTGTACATCTATCTAAACCTGTCGTAGTCACCCAAGAGTCTCCACAGAAAAAGTTACGGCCTCCAACAACAATTGCCACCTGTAATAGTAATATTACAACCATAATTATAGCGCAATGTGAATAAATTGGAAGAAGCAAAAATAAATAAATAGTGGTTAAACGCAATAACTAATACCTCCACACCCAGGCGACAAGCCATTACAACTTCCCTGGCGATTGCCATTGCAACCTAATCATCAAACAAACGAATTTGATGCTGGCAACTATCCAATTATCCTAATGATATAACGTTATGAATTCAATGGGAAGGTCACAAGATAATTCTATTAACCTTTGAGTCGATGTTGTTAGGACCAGTCCCTGCAAGAGCCGTACCACTGATTTTAAAGACGACTCTTCGCCACCTTGGACTGGTAACTGCTTTGGGTTTTACATTATTCATGTGACCAGCAGTATTGGGTGAGGGAAGAACGTACCTGCCAGATAGATTGCAAGAACAAATAACTAGTTGTTACCTTGTGAACAAAAGTATCACAAAATGGCTTTTGCTATGAGGAAACTAGAACCATGGAACTCTAAAATCAAACTCAAGGGGGAAAGAAAAAGGAAAGAAAGAGAGAAGAACCAACTTATCATTAGCAAGAGGTTCGTTAAACCATTTAAAAATGAAGCAAATCAACCAGGCATGTCCACATATGCGTTTCTTATATATTCATATAAACCAAGTAACTCCAAACTACTCAGCAGTCAGTACCCAACAAAATACACCGTATTGGTAATATTATGATATGCCATATAAATGGAAACTGAAATATGCTTCTAAAGACTGGTTCATCCCCAAAACCAGCTTCATTTTACATTAAAAGAACTTTATAGTAATAGCCAGACCGACAAATTATGAGTACATTGACACACCCACTAACTGCAAAGCACATGATCAATCAAACTGCACAAATGCTATAGTCAACGAGAAGAAACACCAGACAGAAGTTCTAATGATACACTATTGATTTTTCCAGACACAGCAATCATAGGACATCTGATAGTGGCAATGCTGCTAGCACTGTTCTGGGACATATTAAAAATTCTGAACATTCGCTTCAATTATTGTACGAGCTCCATCCAGTTTTGATCTAAGCACGGTTACTAAAGATATGCACTTAAGTTTCAAACCGCTCCTTTCACTCCAGAGCCATGACCAGTAAATACAAGATTCCAAGGAAGAAAGAATTGTAGATATACTGCCAATTACAACACCCAACAGCAAAATCGGGCAAGCAAAGAACTTGCGTCTCTTGAAGAGTTATTATTCAAATAGACAAATGACTATCCAGTATGCAATCAGGAACTCATGGTCACAACGCAAGAAAGCAGTAAGTAGACAGATAATCGAAAAACACAGACAGCACAGATCTGAAAGAACAACCATTTTTCCAAAAACGTGTTTCGTTCACCCAATAATAGTTTTAGAATGCTAGATAACGGGAAGAAGAGACAGGAAGGAGTAGAACCTCTTTGATATCCTCGGAGTATTCCCTGAGGAGGCAACACTCCGATCCTCATCAGACACAACCTTCATTGTTAAAGAATTTCCAACAATTTGCTCCATCTGCTTAAACCAAGGCCAGTGACTGATCGAAACGCCACCGTTACTCATCCTATGCCTCTCCAACTTATACCTCTTTTTTAAGTTGTCCACCTTATTCTTACACTGCTCTACGCTCTTGCTTTGCTTCTCGCACCGTTCACTGACAGTTGCAGCCACTTCCTCCCAATCCCTTCCCCTCAAATTCCCCCTATTCAGCTGCGTAAATTTCTCGGTATACGCATCCAGAAGGCAGGAGATAGCCGCATCGCTCCACTCCTCTCGATCCTTCCTGTATTCTCCGCCACTGGAGGAAGGTTTCGCTCTTTTGTAACTACTATAAGAACCTCCTTCCTCCGCAAGCTCATCCGACTGATCCTTCCTCTTCTCAACCCGCACATCTACTCCAACACCAAGCCGATTCGGATCTCCATTATCAAACGAACTGGAGCAGAAAGCAGCATCACCATAATCCTCCGCATCCTCTTCCTCCTCTTCCTCATCTATCGGGCCGCCGATCTTCTTCGGACTTCCAGACGGCGCGAGAATCGGTTGAGCCGGTTGATTGGGAGGTGGCTGCGGCGGCGCGTGAACGGAAGACGCTCGAGGCGTGAAGCGGTGAGAAGCATAGGATGGATGGATGTGGTGAGGCGTTGGTACATGATGGTGGTTGGTGGTGGATTGGTGGTGTTGGTGATGGTGGTGATCGTCGTTGAGGAGAGAGAAGTCGTCGTCACAGGAAGCCATTAGAGGACGTTAGGGTTAGGATTCAAGCTTCACCGGAACGACGGCGTTAGGGAAGGAGAGACGAAACGTTGAGGGCGTTTTCAATTTCTGACGAAAGGGATTTGACGGAACACACCCTGCCGTGAACTGCTCAAGACTTCCCTCGTCACGCCTTCTCACGGTTCCGTTAAGTACTGATAATTTTCGAGCGTCTTCCCACATGGTGGGGCCCTCCTGGTTGAGGCTCCGTCACGATCGTTAACCTTCTTTTTTCTTTCCATAAATACCCTTTTAATTTCGCTGATTTTCGATACTGCCCCTACTTATCAAATCTATCGTGTCCTGGATGAACAATATGGCGTAAGTTAATTGTTCAGTAAAATAGCATATAGAACATTAGAACTTTATATATGGCCAACATGTGCTAGTCAATTAGTGTCACAATCGTACTTTGCTAAACGATTGTGCGGCACTTGCCTTCTCTCAGGGACAAGTCAGCCAACTCTGATTCAAATCACCTTCGGCACACCGGGTGCCTCTCGCAACGACTATCCCCGTTTCTAGAGGGAAACGGGTTTAGAGGAAAGGGCTTTCGCAAACAGTTTAAAAGAATATTTGAGAAAAAGATTGTGTCGTAAGGCTAGAAAGCAAAATAGGGACAACAACGGCTTTATAGCTTACAACTCTCGGGTATGCAAGTATGATGATTAGTCTCACTCGCATATAGTACATTATAAGCTTTTACAAGAGTGGCATGGTTGCACGTACAAAGTGCTACGCCGTCACAAGAAATGAAAAGTAAAGGAAAGCGATAAAGGAAAGCGGTAAACAACATAATGAAATACATACTATGAAATGACATAGGGTTCGGAACGGCAATGCGGCCATAGGCAACACGCCCTGGACAAGCATGACCGTGACATCCTCCCCCACTTAAATGGTTGACGTCCCTGTCAACCGTCGCTGTTCGAACTCGACAACCTTGGCAGCATCTTGTTGCAAGTCTTCAACACGTTCCCAACTGATCTCTGCATCTGGCAGTCCCTTCCACTTGACGAGAAACTCCTGAACATCTCTTCTCGGTCTGCCCACTCGACGAGTACGTTCCGCCAAAACTTCTTCTACTTCTCTATCTTCAGGGTTGGACATTGTAACTGGAGGTCTGACCGACTGATTACGAGCGGCATCATCTGGATCGGGATAATGGGGTTTCAAATTGCTTACGTGAATGACGGGGTGAATCTTCATCCACGGCGGCAATTGAACCCGATATGATACTTTACCGACCTTCTTGATTACTTCAACAGGCCCTTCATATTTTTGCACAAGACGCTGATCTCTTTTACTTCGAAATCGGAGCTGTTCTGGTCTCAGTTTGATCAACACCTTATCTCCGGCTTGGAACTCCAGGGGTCGCCGTTTCTGATCCGCCCACTTCTTCATTCGTCTAGACGCCTTCTCCAAGTAGGCCCGAGCCATCTCGGCAGTTTGGTTCCACTCCTTCGTGAAGTTGAACGCTTGAGGGCTCTTCCCTGCATAAGGATGGTCCACAATGTGAGGCATGAGTGGTTGTCTCCCACTAACTATCTCAAAAGGAGTCTTTCCGGTAGACGAGCTCTTCTGACAGTTAAAGCTGAACTGTGCCACATCAAGCATATCGACCCAATTCTTTTGCCTGGCATCTATAAAATGACGTAAGTATTCCTCGAGCATGCTGTTGAACCGTTCTGTCTGCCCATCAGTTTGAGGGTGATAGCTCGACGAGATATTTAAATTCGAGCCAAGCATTTGGAATAACTCTGTCCAGAAGGTTCCTGTGAATCTGCCATCTCTGTCACTAACGATACTCGCTGGGACACCCCAGAACTTGACAACATTCTTAAAGAACAGTTGTGCCGTCATTTCAGCTGAGCACATCTTTATTGTTGGGATAAATGTCGCGTATTTCGAGAATCTGTCCACCACTACGAGAAGTGCTTCGAAATCCCCGACCTTGGGCAAGTGGGTAATGAAATCGAGGGAGACGCTCTCCCATGGTCGTACTGGGATTGGCAGGGGTTCTAACAGCCCGGCTATCTTCGCTCGTTCAACCTTGTCTTGTTGACAAATAAGGCAGGTCTTGGTAAACTGCATAACATCGTCGCGGAGGTTCGGCCAGTAGTAACCTTGCTTCAACAATGCATAGGTTCTCTGCCAACCCGCATGACCTGCCCACCGAGTGTTGTGGCACTCTTCTAACAACAGCTTCCTCAAGCCCCCTGCTCGGGGTACATACAGACGTTTACCCCTGGTGAATAGGAGGCCTTCCTCTACCCAGAACTGTCTTGTCTTCCCTTCTTTGGCCAGCTGGATTATGGCTTGGGCCCCCGGATCATTCTGCAAATGGTCCCTGATGGACTCACGAACTGAGCCTTTTAGTCTACTAGCTTTCAGGTGTGCTAACATGCACAGGGCCGCATGTTCACTCTTTCGGCTAAGGGCGTCGGCGGCTTGATTGGTTCGCCCTGATTTATGCTCGAACTGGAAGTCAAATTCGGCAAGGCATTCTTGCCAACGAGCTTGTTTCGATGATAACTTAGGTTGAGTGAAGAAGTGGCAGATCGAGCTGTTGTCGGTCTTGACAACAAACGTTGCACCCAACAAGTACTGTCTCCAGGCCCTTAGACAATGGACCACGGCTAACATCTCCTTCTCGGAGGCAGCATACCTCCTTTCGGCCGCATTCAGCTTGCGGCTCTCGTAGGCGATAGGGTGGCCATCCTGGAGGAGGACGCCCCCTAATGCAAAATCTGACGCATCTGTTTCCACCTCAAAAGGTTTTGTCACATCCGCTATCCCGAGGACCGGGCTTTTTATCATAGCTTTCTTTAATTCATTGAAAGCTTCTTCGCACCTCGGAGTCCAACTCCATTTCACATCCTTCTTTAACAGTTCCGTCAAGGGCTCCGCTCGTCTCGAGAATCCTTCGACGAATCGCCTGTAGTAATTTGCTAACCCGAGGAAGGACCGTAATTCAGTCACAGAAGTCGGGACCTTCCAGTCTCGGATGGCCGAAATCTTACCTTCTTCCATCCCAATCCGACCACATTCGATCATATGTCCGAGAAAATTGATGCGTTGTTGGGCGAAGGAGCATTTCTCCCTCTTCACATACAGTTGACTCTGCCTCAACTTTTCGAAGACCAGCTGCAGGTGTACTCGGTGTTCCTCCATGGTCTGGCTATAGACCACGATGTCGTCCAGGTAAACCACCACAAATCTATCCAGATATTCGTGGAACACCTGGTTCATCAAAGTACAGAAGGTGGCAGGGGCATTGGTGAGACCGAAAGGCATGACCATGAACTCAAAAGCCCCATATCTAGTGACGCATGTGGTTTTCGGCTCATCTCCTTCTGCAATACGAACTTGATAGTATCCTGATCGGAGATCAAGTTTTGAAAAGTATTTGGCCCCATGGAGGCGGTCGAACAAGTCGGTGATTATGGGTAGCGGATATTTGTTCCGAACTGTGAGTTTATTCAAGGCCCGGTAATCGATACACATACGGAGGCTTCCATCCTTCTTCTTTTGGAACAGCACAGGGGCTCCATAAGGAGCTTTGGCAGGTCTGATAAACCCTGCACTCAACAACTCGTCTAACTGTTTTCGCAGCTCCGCCAGCTCTGGCGGGGCCATGCGATAGGCGTTCTTTGCAGGGGGTTTTGCCCCAGGCAACAACTCAATCTCGTGGTCTATCTCCCTTCGCGGAGGTAGAGACTTTGGCAAGCTGTCAGGCATAACATCACCATATTCTCGTAACACACCTTGGATCTCCTCTGGTATGGTCTCTTTTGGACTTTTGTCCTCGATCATAGGGATGGCCATGAACGTGGGCTCATCACGGGCCAGTCCCCTCTTCAGCTGGAGGGCTGATATCATCTTCAACCCATTCGGTTGTTTGATACTGGCAGAGACAACAGTGGGGTTAGACCCCGTGATCGCCAGACACTTCGCCAGGGGCATGGGGATCACCTTGTGTTCGAGGAGGAACTCCATCCCCAACACCACGTCGAAATCATCCATCATCACGATCACAAAATCGGTCTGGCCACTCCACGACCCCAACTTTATGTTCGTTCGTCTCGCGATTCCCATTATAGGTAGGGCTGCAGAATTAACGGCCTTCATTTTTCCTGTGTCTTTGTCCCAACGTAGGTTGAGTCGTTGGGCCTCTGATTCCGTCATGAAGTTATGGGTAGCACCGGAATCAACCAACGTGTTCTTGGCCAACTTCTGGTTCACCCACGCTTCTACATACATGAGCCCCTTTTCCACAGAGTCTTTACCCCCGTCTGCCTTCTTTTGAAGGGCGGATAAGAACTTGAGGGCCCCCATGCGAGGGTTCTCCCCCTCTTCTCCGGCTGCCACACCCGGCTCCACAGTCTCTCTTTCACGGGCCGAGTCCTCTGCCAATGAAGCTTGGAGGGCCTTGAGGGCCGCCTTGTTCGGGCACTCGACCAGTGTATGAGGTCCTTTACACAAGAAGCAAGTAGGGGGACCTCTTCTATAATTGTTCTGGGGCTGACCTTGTGCATTCCCGAAATATCCACTCCTTTGATAGTAGGGTTTACGATCCGCCCCTCCTGTCCTGTCTCCTCCCCCACCTCTAGGGGAACCAGGTCTATTTGATTTATTACCTCCACTAGAGGAGGGTTGGTTTCGTTTCTGCTCTTGGGGCGCATCGTTGTTAAGGTCAAACAACCGTTCTGCAGCAGCGTAGGCTTCTGAAAGGGTTTGGACCCTTTGCTCATACAACTTCGTCTTGGCCCACGTCTTTAACCCTTCGACAAAGCAAAAGACTTTGTCTTTCTCTGACATATCCCGGATATCTAACATTAGTCCGGCAAATTGCTTCACATAATCCCTGACAGTCCCCGTGTGTTTTAACTCACGTAGCTTTCGTCTTGCCATTATTTCCACGTTCTCGGGGAAAAACTGGGAGCGTAAATCTTGCTTCAGTTTTTTCCAGGTGTCGATCGTACATCGACCCTCTTGGATGTCCATGTAACGGGACCTCCACCATAACTTGGCATCGTCTGCAAGGTGCATTGTTGCCAGCGTAATCTTCGACTCTTCCATCGTCGTGTTTGTAGCTTTGAAGTATTGTTCCATGTCAAATAGGAAATTCTCCAAAGCCTTTGCTTCCCGAGCCCCACTGAAGGGCTTCGGTTCAGGTACCTTCACTCTGTTGAACGGCCCCACACCTCCAGCTGGTGTTTGGTTTCCTACCGCTCGCATGGTGAGGTTTACTTTCGCATTCACATCTGCGATCTCCGCCCTAACAGCGTCAAGGGCGGTTCTGAAATCTTCCGATAAGTCAGTCACCATCTGAATTATCGCTTTCTGGGAGCTGTCCAATTCTTCGACTCGCTCCTCCACATGGGCCATTGAGCCCGACGAGCTTTCTCCTCGCTCGAAGCTACTAGATCTGGTAGCTTTTTCTTCCAGGGTTTCGACCCTTTGCAACAGTTCTTGGACGGGCATTCCGTCTAGGCGGCCAGCTACCGCATCGATTATGTCGGCTTTCTCTGCGACTTCCTGTACCCGCATCTCCAGGAAACGAAGGCTATCAGGAACATCTTGTAAATAGAGCATCTGCTCCTCCATCTCCACCAATCTGTCCGCTTGGGACTTGTTAAGCTGTTTAGGTGCCGACATGATTGCTGATTTCTCACTCAGGGAGCCAACTGGGCTCTGATACCAACTGTCACAATCGTACTTTGCTAAACGATTGTGCGGCACTTGCCCTCGCTCAGGGACAAGTCAGCCAACTCTGATTCAAATCACCTTCGGCACACCGGGTGCCTCTCGCAACGACTATCCCCGTTTCTAGAGGGAAACGGGTTTAGAGGAAAGGGCTTTCGCAAACAGTTTAAAAGAATATTTGAGAAAAAGATTGTGTCGTAAGGCTAGAAAGCAAAATAGGGACAACAACGGCTTTATAGCTTACAACTCTCGGGTATGCAAGTATGATGATTAGTCTCACTCGCATATAGTACATTATAAGCTTTTACAAGAGTGGCATGGTTGCACGTACAAAGTGCTACGCCGTCACAAGAAATGAAAAGTAAAGGAAAGCGATAAAGGAAAGCGGTAAACAACATAATGAAATACATACTATGAAATGACATAGGGTTCGGAACGGCAATGCGGCCATAGGCAACACGCCCTGGACAAGCATGACCGTGACAATTAGCACCCATATCTACTATCAGCTTCGTCCAATTTAGAGATGTCTACGGAGTGCAGCGGGGGCGGGGTGGAGATAGCTTCCCCACTTCCTACCTCTATTTCCCATTTCATTTTCTGTTTTCGCCAAATTTCTATGGGGATCGAGGTGGGAATTCCCTGCAAATTCTCCGTGGATCGAGTTCTCCACGGAAATTTTTTTTCCATTTAATTTAAAAAAAATTAATTACCATAATCACTATTATGGAAAAGTTTAAATTAAATGGTTGACTTTTATATGATTACTTTTACATAAACGATTAGAATTTAAGGAAAAATTACTCAAAATTTTCAAGTTGAAGGAAATAATTATCTATCAAATTATTCATATATATAATCTAAATTTATTAAAATTTAAACATATTGTTTTTTTTACACTAATTCAAACATATTTATTATTTTGACCATTAAACAATAAATCTTGAAAATTGAATATAATATTTATATAATAAAAATGAATAACATAACATTAATTTATTATAATAAATATATGAAAAAAATGGGGACGGGGACGGGAAATGAGGCGGGGCGCGGAATTCATTCCCCATCCTCATTTAGCTTTCGGGGATTCCCCATTCCCCACCATGTTCGAGGCGAGTCCCCGAAGGGACGAGAAAGTAGACATCCCTAGTCCAATTCATACATATTGTAATATATATATATATAACATGAGATACGTCCAAAATGAGAATAGGTCTGGTGGGATCGCGAGACTGAAACTAGTGCCTAAAATTAAATTTTATAGGTATGTAATTGAAGCAAACTTAAATAAATAAGAACACAATTCAATGTCTTGAAGGTTTTGTCCTATACATATCTAGGACAAAAACAAAGTGTCTTGCTAGTCTCTTATTAACTATTCAAACATTCATTTTCATTTAAATACTTTTGATACTAATGACTTTCAAAATCTATTTTGAGTGGTTGTCAATTGTATTGGTTGGTAAATCAAATTATTAATTAATGTATGAAAATCACTTTTTTAAATTCTAACTCACATTAAAGAGCAAATAGTAGTAAATTTGGATTTAGCTTTTCTAAAAATATGCTACTTTCTTAACAATTTAAATCAATATATTATAACAATATTCTTCCTTGTTAATATATTTTTCACATATATTTTTAAATTTTGATTGATTCAAGTTTTTTCATCACGATTATTTTTCTTAAATTTTTATCAAATAATTTAATTAAACAAAATTAGTTGAAATTCAAATCATATAAAAAATTAAAATAAATTATAAAATAATTATCAATGTAAAAATAATTAAAATAATAAACCTACTTTAATTCATATAATTAAGAAAAATTATTATAAATAGTTTGTTTCATTTTTCTATATTTGAAAACTGCCCTAAATTATATGGATTTTATAAATTTTTATTGAAACCTTTCAAACACTTAATAATTAGAACAATATTCATCTTTTTATTTTATTTTATTATTATTATTTTTTGAGAAATGCAAAACGAATAGGAATGTTTTCAAATATAGAAAAATGAGCCAAACTATTTACAAATATAGAAAATTTTGATTGTCTATCAGCGATACACCAGACAGTAAAATTTTTCTATATTTGTAAATAGTTTGATATTTTTTTTGTTTATAGTAATTTCCCAAAAGAATATATAAACAAAAGTAAAATAAATTGAAATTTATTTTTTGAAATTGAAGTATGAAAATCAACCTATTTATTCATAATTATGAACAGAATAACTCGCTAGGTTATCAAAATATTTTTTAAGTACATAGAGTTGACTGCTATAAAAATATAGAGAAAAAATTGATTTTGACGGTAAACTTGTTATGTTGTATCAATTTATATCCTAAATTCTTAATTCAACAATTTCAACCCTAAACTTAAACAAGTGATATAATTTTAACCTTAAACTTTAAACGGCATTGTAATTTTAATCCTCTAATAAGTTATCGCTCTAAGTATCGTAAAAAAAAAATCTCTTATGTATTTAGTATAAATTATAGAACATATATCCGATATGAAGTTGATAATTTTGGGAGAAAAATACAATACTAGAGATATTTTTTTTTTGGTTAAAATTTACAATTTTTTTTAATGTTATTCAATTGTTAGTTTGTACGTTGGTTAGATGTAATTTTGTTTGTGCAAAACTTTATCTTATGGAAAATTAATAAGTTTTTGAAGATTTTTTTTATAAAAAATTAAAATGAGTAGGTGACAGCGAAATTTGAGGTGGAAGTTAAAACTGTAATACTTACATAGATTGTTGATTAAAATGGATGAAATTGAAAGTTTAGTCAAAATTGATATAATGTGAAAATTAATTGGGACAAAATTGATTTATTTTTTCTGAAAATATATTTAAATTGGGGTCAACAGATTCAAGCTTTTGACTTACTTTTCGGGCTATTTCTTGAAGATGGGCCAACACCACCAATAGGACGAAAAATAGTGAGGGAAGTTTTGACTTAACATGACGACATAAATGTCTAGATCTTAACTTTAAAGAATGGTACTGTAAATATCGATTTATCTATAAATATTTTTTTTAAAATATTATAAACAATTAAAAGTTTAAAAAATATATTCTAAGTGTTTTTAGTACAAAAATCTCTATCTTTACTCTCTACTATCTTAAAAGAGACCATGTAAGGAGAATCTTTATATTCCCCTTTTGTCCTTATATGTTTCATGAATTTTTCATACTACCCTTCATCGAGTGGTTGTGACTTTTCGAGTGTATGTTTGAAAGATAGTGGAGGTGGCTTTTCTAATTTTTAGATTACAAAATAAATTTATATATTAAAAAATAAAATATTATGTCGAATAAGTGCAATTGATGTTGAAGGAACGCGACTATTTGAGATATGATGCAATAGATGTCAATTGGATGCATCTGTTCGGGGTGGAAGTGGTTACAAATTGGTGCATTGATGCCTCAAATGTATATGTGACATGCACGTGTAAAAGAAAAATAAAATAAATATTTGCATTTAAATTCTTAACAAAATAATTTCACGAGATCCAAAGTCTAGAGGCAGTGCAAAAAACATTAGAGGATTTAATTGAATGAAAGTAGTAATTAATATAGTGAAACAATGCATCACTTTATGTGACTTCACGGGTATATATATAACAACATTATAAATAAAACTATTGCATTATAAACATTACAATACTTGAATATTAACATCTTAATTCGATAATTTAATTACTAAAACAATTTCTCTCTTTGTTATAAAAAAAACTATAATACGAGAACATTAAAATAAAAATTGTTATATTATCTAACTTTTTAAAATTGATGGTAACTAAATTAAGGTTGTATAATATTTATTTATTATATGCTAAAAAGTCACTATTTTAAAACTAATTGGAACTATACGATTTCACGTACATTGCATGTATTTCTTGACTAGTATATTTAAATTGACGATTAACATTTTACACTTTTTAAACAAAATAAAATATTTATTACTTATATTAGTGACATTTTGTTGCTTATGTTGTATGTTTTATGATTATTTTCACGAGATTACGATTTGAGAAATTAGGGTAAAAACAAGGCTGAGCTTCTCTCTCCTAATCTGTATTTCTTTTGTTGAATAAATGAATTCTAGATAGGGTGAATATATACACCTACAAGAGATAAAAATAGATAACAAACTCTACACGTATTAACATATAAATGGCTAAAACATAACAGAAGGAAGAAACGCAAAATAATAGCAAATCGTTAATGTTTTCCTAGTCATCTATTGACTGCCTCATCATCGGTCTCGTCATCCTTCTTTACATCCCCTCAAACGCGGGGTGGCAACAGCTAGACCAAGTTTGGTTTTGAGATAGATGATTTGTGTATGGCCAAGAGATTTGGAGAGGCAGTCAGCAAGTTGTTCATTGCGTGGAACATATCGAACATGCAATCTATTGTTGAGAACAAGATCTTGAACATAGTGAACATCGAGCTCGATGTGCTTCGTTATGGCATGGAAGACCGGGTTAGAGCAAGGGCACCTGCTCCAAGGTTATCACACTAGAGGATAGGGGTTCCTACCAGGCTGTAGCCTATCTCCTCTAGAAGTTGACGAATCCAGGTGATTTCTGCAGAGGCATGTACTAGAGCACGGTATTCGGACTCCGTACTAGATCGGGCGACAACATTCTGTTTCTTGGAGGACCAAGAGACTAAGGAACTGCCAAGGAATATCCAATAAGCAGCAATGGACTTGCGATCATTAACGTTCGAGGTCCAATCATCATCGAAAAAGGTTGTAATGGTTAGAGAACTACTTGGCTGAATGAGAATTCCGTAGGATGTTGTGCCTTTAAGGTAGCGAAATATTAGCTTAACTGCTTTCCAGTGAGCGTCAGTGGGTGCCTTGATGAATTGGCTCAGTTTGTTTACAATGAAAGATATATCTGGTCTGGTGTTGACTAGATACTGAAGGGCGCCGAGAGCACTCCGATATAGAGATGCATCATCAAGGAGCTTCCATCCGAGATGGATAGAGTTTGCCCAGAGACTGCAGGCGTGGGGCATGGTTTAGTGTCAAACATTTTGAACTTGTCCAACAGATCATTTATATATTTTGACTGGCTTAACCGTATTCAACTGGGTAAATATGTGATTTGGATCCCCAAGAAATATGCAAGGTACCTAAATCTTTCGGGGCAAAGCGAGAGTCAAGAGTGACTATAAGCCGTTGAATAAATTGAGGATCACTGCCGATAAGGATAACGTCATCGACATAGAGTAGGAGAAGAACAGTGATAGTGAGTTTGCGAAAATAATATAATGATGAGTCTGACCTGCTGACAGAGAAGCCACATGTAATCTATTCATGGAGTTTGATGAAATCCTTTTGCAACTAACCTCGCTTTGTATCGTTGGATTGTCTCATTTGCATTTTGCTTGAGCCGAAAAATTCATTTGCATCCAACTAGGTTGTATTGAGGAGAAGGTGGAACTAGAGTCCAAGTTTGAAGACGTCGTAGGGCAGAGAACTCGTCATTCATTGTAGCTCCACGAAAACGAAAGGTATGTCAAGCCTTTTTTTTTCCTTTCCGATTTCTGCGAGCTGCATTTTGCATTGTTAGTTCAGAATTGTCTACCTCTATATTCCAAACCTTTCTTTTTTGCGCAGTTTCGAGTTTAGAATGGTCAAAATCCTCCAGATCTTGAATTTTTTTTCCTTTTTCCATCAGAATGGTCCTTATTCACATCTAGGTCAGTCTTGTTAATTTCCACGGCACCTTCCGCCTCCTAAATACATCTCTCTCTATCCTTCATCTCGTCTATGAGCAAAGTCAAGATCTCTGAAATTTGATTCTTCAGAGAGATTATATTGATTTTCATTTTTTCAGATTCTTCCTTCTTCACTCTATATCCACTGACTAAATTTTTTTAAGTTGTCTTCAATGCTAACCATTCGTTCATGCAGATAGCATCCATCTTAACAGAGTGTGAAATGAAATGAGAGGGAGATTCGATAGGGTGAATATATATACTTACAAGAGAGAAAAAATAGATAACAAACTCTACACGTGTTAAGGAAGAAAGGTATAATAATAGCATATCGTTAACGTTTTTCTAGTCTTCTGTTGACTGCCTCATTATCGGTTTCATCATCCTTCCTTACAAGAAAGGAAAAATAATAGCATATCGTTAATATTTTCCTAGTCATCTGTTGACTGACTCATCATCGGCCTCGTCATCCTTCTTTACATCTCTCTCAAACGCGGGGTGGCAGCAGCCAGACCAAGTTTGGTTCTGAGATAGATGATTTGTGTATGGCCAAGAGATTTGGTGAGGCAGTCGGCGAGTTGTTCATTAGTTGGAACATATCGAACCTGCAATCTATTGTTGAGAACAAGATCTCAAACATAGTGAACATCGAGCTCGATGTGCTTCGTTCTGGCATGGAAAACCGGGTTGGAAGCTAGGGCACCTGCTCCAATGTTATCACACCAGAGGATAGGAGTTCTTGCCAAACTGTAGCCTATCTCCTCTAAAAGTTGACGACTCCAGGTGATTTCTGTAGAGGCATGTGCTAGAGCACGGTATTTAGACTCCGTAGTAGATCGGGTGACAACGTTCTGTTTCTTAGAGGACTAGGAGACTAAAGAAGTGCCAAGGAATACGCAATAAGCAGCAACGGACTTGCGATCATCAACGTTCGAGGCCCAATCAGCATCGAAAAAGACTATAATGGTTAGAGAACTGCTTGGCTGAATGAGAATTCCTAGGATGCTGTGCCTTTAAGGTAGCGAAATATTCGCTTAACTGCTCTCCAGTGAGCGTCAGTGGGCGCCTTGATGAATTGGCTCATTTTGTTTACAATGAAAGCTATATCTGGTCTGGTGTTGACTAGATACTGAATGGCGCCGAGAGCACTCTCATATGGAGATGGATCATCAAGGAGCTTGCCATCTGAGATGGATAGAGTTTGCCGAGAGACTGCAGGCATGGGGCATGGTTTAGTGTCAGACATTTTGAACTGTCCAGCATATCATTTATAGATTTTGACTGGCTTAACCGTATTCCACTAGGTAAATGTGTGATTTGGATCCCCAAGAAATATGCAAGTACCTAAATCTTTCAGGGCAAAGCGAGAGTCAAGAGTGACTATAAGCCGTTGAATAAATTGAGGATCACTGCCGATAAGGATAATGTCATCGACATAGAGGAGGAAAAGAACAGTGATAGTGGGTCTGCGAAAATAATATAGTGATGAATCTGACCTGCTGACAAAGAAGCCACATGTAATTAGGAAGGCTTTCAGTTCTTCATTCCATGCCCGAGGGGCTTGTCTCAAGCGGTAGATGGCCTTGTCTAGTTTGCAAACATGTGTGAGACGTTCAGGATCTTCAAACCCCGGTGGTTGGCACATGTAAACAGCCTCCTTTAGTGTTCCATCGAGGAAAGCGTTATTGAAATCCAATTGTCTTAGTGTCCACCCATTTGAGATTGCCAGATGTTGAATGAGTCGAATTGGGGAGGATTTTACCACCGGGCTGAAAGTATCAAAAAAATCTATTCCTAGAGTTTGATGAAATCCTTTTGCAACTAACCTCGCTTTGTGCCGTTGGATTATCCCATCTGCATTTTGCTTGAGTTGAAAAATCCATTTGCATCCAACTACATTGTATTGAAGAGAAGGTGGAACTAGAGTCCAAGTTTGAAGACGTCATAGGGCAGAGAACTCGTCATTCATTGCAACTCCATGAAGAACGAAAGGTATGTCAAGCCTTTTTTTTTTCCTTTCTGATTTCTCCAAGCTGCATTTTGCATTGTTAGTTCAGAATTATCTACCTCTACACTCCAAACTTTTCTTTTTTGCGCAGTTTCGAGTTTAGAATGGTCTAAATCGTCGAGATCTTGAATTTTCTTCCTTTTTCCATCAGAATGGTCCTTATTCACATCTAGGTCAGTCTTGTTAATTTCCACGGCATTTTTCGCCTCCCAAATACATCTCTCTCCATCCTTCATCTGGTCTATGAGCAAAGTCAATATCTTTGAAATTTGATTCTCAGAGAGATTATATTGATTTTCATTTTTTCAAATTCTTCCTTCTTCACTCTATATCCACTAACTAAAATTTTTTAAGTTGTCTTCAATGTTAACCATTCGTTCATGCGGATAGCATCCATCTTAACAGAGTGTGAGATGAAACGAGCGGGAGATTCTATAGGGTGAATATATACACTTACAAGAGATAAAAATAGATAACAAACTCTACACGTGTTAACATACAAATGGCTAAAGCATAACATAAAGAAGAAAGACAAAATAATAGTCGATCGTTAACGTTTTCCTAGTCATCTGTTGACTGCCTCATCATCGATCTCGTCATCCTTTTACACACGATATGTTGCAAATATAGATTCGCACCTCATGTCGATATCAAACTCCTGAAAAAGGTTGGCATAAATCAACTAATATTAAAAAATCAATTTAAAATCGCTTTTTTAAATGTTATTTAACCGTTTATTTCGTGTGTTTTTAATGCCAGTATTTCAATCTTGAACGTCAAAAGAAAAGATATATACCAATTATTGATGAAGTACGTTCATTCAAATAAATTATATTACCTACCAATTTCGATAAAACTATTTTATTTTTTATTTTATGTTTTTGAAAAAGTAAACCTATAATCATTACTTCTATCATAAAAATAATAAATAGATAAATAATAGTTTTTTTTTGAAAACTTGATGTTGTTTTCTAAATCCAAGTGTATTTTTTAAGAAAGGTAGAAAACTTATCAAAGCTAGAAAAAAAAACCCTTCCAAATGTTTATGTTGTTTGATTGAAGCTTCAAATAAAAATGCAAAGTATAATAGAGGTAACCATTTAATCTTTAAATTTGATTGTAATAATTTAGTTATAGTAATAACAATTTAATGTAACATTAAATAATATTGTTTTATTGAGACTAAATAAATTGTTAACTATGACTAGTATTTATAGTTTTAAATGAGTTTGACTAAGATTTTTAGTTTCGAACGAGCTTGTTTTGAATATAGTGGAAAATTTCCACCGAAATCTCGAAATTGGGTCTCAAAATATTGATTGGGAGAAATTTCGTTTTTTTTTTCAATTTTGACGAAATTTCGAAAATATTTCGATTCTCTCCATCTCGACGAAATTTCGATATTTCGAGAAAATTTCAATTTTTTTTCTGATTAACTATTTTAGCTCAATTCAAAATTTTCAATTTTATGGTCCTCTCACACACAATTCTATAGTTTCACATGCCAATATCATTTTCAACAAACGACTAAGCATTTTTTATGTACTATTTTTTTAATTTTCAATTTTTTTTCAAGTTTTAACTTTATTTTTAACTCAAAACTTTCGTTTATAAAAAAATTGAATTTGAAATAACCACAAAAAATAATCTATATATTTTTAAGCTCAATCAAACTTTTTTCATTAAATTTTGACATCATAACTTTAAAATTAAATTGATGTGAGTTTTTTCATTTCTTTTTTAAATTTCTGCTCTCGTATCAACAGTTACTCAAATATTTATAATAGACATCTAAATATTATCTTAGATTATAGAATTTGTGATTAAAAATAGTTAGTTATAGTTTAATTAAGTCACAATCAAAGTTTTATTAATGAGTTATAATAATTTCCATCAATTTCTATAAATTTTTCGAAATTTCCATCGATATCGATATTTTCATCAATATCAATATTTCGAACCTTGATTTTAACTAATATTTTTCTAAAAATTAATATCACCAAAAATGATATTTAACTCAATAAGAATGGAATAATTTCGTTATATATATATATATTTATATATGAAAATGTTCGGAAAGGCGGAGAATGAAAGAGAAAAAGAATATTGGAGAATGAGGATGGCTTGTGGGGAGCCTTATTCAGATTCATCCGACATCTATCAGACAAAATGTTAATCAATAATAAATTTCGAACCCAGAAAAAAAAAAATTAACCAAACGGGATTTACATTTCTTCTAAATTACATTACAACCCCCCAAATTCAAAACCCCTAAATTCTAAACCCTAACGCTAATCCCCCTTCTTCTTCTTCTTCTTCATCCTGTAATCGACGATGGATCCCCTCGCTTGTTCGACGAATGCTGCTGCTGCTGTTGCTGGTAATGGTGCATACCCATCAAATCCAACTCCTTCTGCTTCACCATCAGCATCATCCTCTCATTTTCCAGCCTTCTCTTCTCATTCTCCAGCTTCGCCCTCTCCATATCCCTCTCCTTCTTGCTTCTGAACTTCACCCATTTCAGCCTCTGTTTCTCCAGCTCAAAAGCTTGCGTTTGATAGCTCACTTGCTGCTCTTCAAGCTGAATTAACCGGCTTTTTATCCACTGTTTCTTCTCCCATGGACTTCTCCCGCCGTCCTGCACAACTCCCATCACCTCCGCACTCAACTGCTGCATCCCCGCCGTAATCCCCCCTTTCCTCGCTCTTTTCCTCGATTCCGTTTCCTCCTCCTCTTCTTGCCTTCCTTCAATTTCCTCATCCTCCTCATCTTCCTCCTCCTCCTCCGATTCATCGTCTTCCTCCTCCTCCTCCTCTTCATCTCCACTTTTCAAACCATCGCCGGCCGCTACAGCGGCGGCGGAGGTTGTGGTCTCTGTCACGTGGAAGCATCGTTGCTGTTGTTGTTGTGGAAGGTGAGATGGTTCCGCTGTCGCATCCGGTGAGGGATGAGCGCCGCTGTTGCTGGTGCCGTGACGGCAAGTGTTATGGTAAGCACACATTTCTCTGAAGAACAGATGTTTAGAATTGAGTAACTTTCGTACTTCTTCTTTCGTTTTCGGTGTTAATTCCATTGAATCCAGTAACGTTTGATTCTCGACAACTTTGCAGGCTGTGCCCTTCCCCAAAATGTCGTTAACTCGTTTATATCTTTTGTTTAAATCGTTGAATTTGTCTTCGCATTGCTGTGGTGAAACGTAGAATCCTTTTTCCATCATTGCTCTGGATACCGATTTCCATTTCCCCTTCTTTTGCAGTAACCCCACTGGCTTTTTCTTGCCGGCGTGGTCCGCCGGCTCCGACCCACCTTCGTCGCCGATGTAGAACACCGCCGTAATCAGCAACCTGACCATCATGTCCGTCCATTTCATCCTCTGCCACGGCGACATTTTCTTCTTGCCATCTCCGTTACTATCATCCCCCGCGAATCCCTGCTCCTCGTCGTCACTGAGATTCGACTGCTGCGGCTTAGGCTTCGTCGGATAGGGGTATTTCACGGCGACTGGCGGCGGTTGTTGGTGGTGGTGGGGCTCGTGTGGGACATAAGACACCATTGGGGGGTGATGTAATTGATGAGGATTCGGGGGATTTGTTGGGTTTTGATGAAGTGGTAATTCCAATCCCAACATTGACGAATTCATGCCTGAAAACATCCCTCCTCCTCCTCCTCCTCCACCACCGCCCCCACCTCCACCTCCACCCCCAACCCCGCCGCCGCCGCCTAAACCATTAGGTTCCATTAAAACCACCCCCCAATTCTTTCGATTAGCCGTTTCTAAATCCAGAAATAGAACCAAACCCAGAAACAGAAACTCCTAATGTTAACAAAAAACCGTCTGCAAAGAATCTTGTCGGAGAGAGAGAGAGAAGAATGGTGGGTTTATTGAATGGAGTGAGAGAGAGAGAATATACTATATAGATAGTAGAAGAAGAAGAGGGCAGCCGGTTTTGGGAGAGCGGATTGTGGTATTGGGTTGACAGAAAACCGCCCATGGTTTTGGTAGGAGCAGTGTTAGAGGAAAAACTGGAAACCCACAGGATTTAAAAGAAAACTGGGGAGTGAAGAAGGGAAAATGGGTTTTAGTGATTCGTTGTTGGTTTAGGAAATCGCCTCGCCATTAGACACATTGCTATTCCACGTACTTTCTCGAAAACCACAAACTTCTTTTTTTCTTTCTTTTTTTCGCTTCCTTCTTCCTCAGTCAACTCTTTTTCCTTTTTAGGGTTTATAATATAAATTCTAGTGGGAGTTTGTCATTGTTTTGGGATTTAAATATATTTTCCTGCCTAAAATATCTCTGTCTTTAAATAGGTTTTAAATATGTTTTTATTTGAGGGAAAATACTCTCTTCAATTTGATTTCAATTTCAATTTTGTTTCAATTTGATATCTAAATTTTAAGGTTTATATTTTTAACTTCAATTTTCTACTAAATACTCTTTTTTTTTTAAGTGATAATGCCTATAGATTAATTTAAAAGAATTATAAGTAATTAAATTTTACCATTTTCATCACTATAATTTATTTTAAAATTAACTTCATAATTAATAGACACAAACACTCCAGACTGAATATTTAATAAATAAAAAATTGAAACTAAAAGTATAAATCTTGAAATCTAGAGACAAAGTTGAAACAAAACTCAGATCTCAATAATAGAATTGTAACATTTTGAAATCTAAAGACTAAATTGAAATCAAAATGAAAATTTAAGAATTAAAGATGTAATGGTTTGAAATTTATGGACTAAATGGAAATTACACCCAAGATCTAGGACCAAATAAAAGTTAATTGTAAATTTAGTCTCTATTGTTTGATAAAACCCTCATAAATAGTCTCTAATGTAGGGACTAAATTCCATTTTTTTTCAAACCATAGGGGCTAAATTCTAATTTTTTCTATATCATAGGGACTAAATTCTAACTTTTTTTTCGAACTATAGGGACCAAATTCATAATTTAACTTAAAATAAGTGTAGTTTATTAGACCACCTTAACTAATAAAAAATCTTCCACAAAATTCAAAAGCAATCTAAGTTTGTTTTAGGCTTTTAATCTAGTTTTTGAAAAGCTTAGATTTACTTCATGTTCACTTTTTGTCATAGCAGGCTTCACTAAAGAAATTGTACTATGTGTCTAAAAAAAACATTTCCTGTCTTGTCGTGTAATTGTTGCTTTTGGATGATTAAAGTGATGTCTTAACAAGTTCTTAATTTTGTTTCCAATATAAAAAACCAAACCAAACAAAAACAAGTTCTTAAGTTTGCATAAAAAGACGATTTTTTTTAAAGATTGCTAGGAAATATTTCAAAAATCAATATTAATTTTGAAACTATTTTATATTGAAAAACCAAAATCATTCTTGTCTTGTACTGTAATTGTTGTCTTTTGAATCCAGCACGCACACACACGTGTGTATATATATATATATATATATAAAATATCATATAAGTATATTTTATAATTTTCTTCCTTTTATGTTTGGCTACAATTTTGAAACTATTTTATATTGAAAAAACAAAATCATTCTGAAAATAAAATTTAAAACCTTATCTAGAAAATTGGGACCAAACTTGAAACTTTTTTACAATTTTCTTTAAATTGATCATAATATTTATATCTTTAACGACTTGATATTTTTAATGCACACTCTAAATACATTATAGCGTGTAATATATGTACTTTAATGGAGTCTTTTCACAAATAGAAAAAAAATAAAAGTAATTACACATATAGAAAAAAACAAGTGAAAAATACAAAAATATGGGTGCATGTTTTTCTATGTGTAATTACTTTTTTTTTTTCTATACACAACAATTTCCCTACTTTAAAAGTGAATAAACTTAAACAAAATTGAGAAATTATAAAAGTTTTAATTAATTCCTTCTCTTTAATATTAAAAAAGTTTTTGTCCTTTTAGAACAAAAAGGATAAAAACAAAACTAACGGAAGAAAACAGCAAATTACCAAGCAAAGCAGAATTTACCCATGGAGGGTGGTCTTCGAGCCAAATCTCTAAAAACGAGATCTTCGAGCATGGTAAACTAAGTTATGAGCAACAAAGTTACTCTCATAGTTGATCAAAAGAAAATATTTAACTAACCCCAAAAGATAGAGACCTCAAATGGAGTCAACAAAAGCTCGAATCTCATCCGCATATTGCATTTTGCCAATCAAGAGATTTCAAACTATAAGGAAGTCAATTTCAGCCTATAGAGAAGCTAAACCAACTTTAAGAGCTTCAGAGATGCTCTCATACAGGGCAAAAGCCTCAACAAGCTCAATGTGTCAAAACGCAGTGGCGTTCCATAGCAAGTATAAAGTCACCATTGGAGTCACAAACAATGGCAACGATACCCACCTCACCGTTTAGAACAGCCACATCAGATTTCACCTTGAAGAAACTTTGAGGAGGGGAAGTCCAATGATGGACACCCTCGGGGTTCAAACGAAGATAAAAAAGCTAAAAGGAAGTTGGGAGCAATAATATGATAAACGACTGACGATCCAAAGACTCCACTAAATCCATTGCATATTGAATACAATCGTAACTGGGAGAGATGTGACCCTCAAAATCAAGGAGACTGTGCCTATGCCAAATTGCCGAAGTAATAAGTGAAAAGATTTAACCATCATGGGTTGGCCTGGTAGTAGTGGGAACATCCAAAAAAAAAGTCAAAGGGCCAAGGGGTTGTGAGTTCAATCCATGGTGACCACCTACCTAGGATTTAATATCCTACGAGTAAGTTGACACCCCGCCTGTTGTAGGGTCGGGTGGGTTGTCCATTGAGATTAATCGAGGTGCGCGTAAGCTAGCCCGGACACTCACAGATATCAAACAAAAAAAAATGTGAAAAGATTTTGTTATCTAGAGGGTTGGATTAGTGGCCCAAGCTTACAATTAAGAATGAGGTATTCGAAAAATACTTGACTTTAAGAGTGTGAGCTACAAAAGACTGGTCCCTTTCAAGAATACGCTAGGTGAATTTAGCTAAAAGAGCTTGGTTGAAGAGGTGAATATCACGAAATCCTAACCCACTTTTTCTCTGGTTCTTAAATTTTGTTTCTAGTTTTTATATAGTTTATAGGTTTCAAAAGGTTACACTTTTACCCTTACATTTTTGTTTAATTTTCATTTGGTCCTTAAATTTCAATATTTTACATTTTTATTTTTGGAATTTTTGTTAATGTCCATGGTCTCTGAAATTAATTTTCAATTGATTGATTTAAAATAACAATGAAGTGAAAAATTTAAAATTAACCTACGTAGTGATGAAAAATTAATGAAAATTAATTAATTATAATTATTTTTATTTTATTAATAGATATTAATGCTAATAACAAAATTGAGTATTTGAAATAATCTTGAATCCTAAGGACCAAGTGGAAGTAAAATTCAAAACACAAAAGTAAAAAAAAGTAACATTTACTTCCACACAAAAGTAAAAAAAAGTAACATTTTGCCCAAGTTAAATGGAGACAGAAATGAGGCCAGAAATGCATTCTATCCCAAACCTATTTACCTAATTTTTAATTTACTTTTATAATATTTGTTATGTTATTATAATTAATATATAAATATTATATTTAAATTTCAAGTTTTATTGTTTTAATAATCAATATAATGGTTATGTTTAAATTAAACATCTAGATTTAAACTATATATAAATAATTTGATAGGTTTATTTTCGATGTTAGAAAATATGAGTAATTTTTCTTTAAATTTAAATTCTCTAGGTGGAATTAATCATCTAAATGAAACTTTTTAGTACAAATATAACTGTTTACTTAAAACTTTACGATAGTAAATATTTAAATTAATTTATTTCTTTTTTGGAAAAGAAAAATAAGGGAGAGGGGAAAAAACCCCGCTTGTAATTGAAGTAATGTCCGATTGCATGTTAGTTTTGGACAGGTCATCTGGGGCTCAGATTAGACCCAGACTTTTAACATGGGCCCAAGACTCAGGCCCATAACCCCGAAATCCGATATAAATCCATACATATAAATATTTGTTTATTTTTTATCTTTAAATTCACTATTCTTAACATACATTTTTTTTTAATTATTAAAAATCTTTTTTTTTCTTTTTTTCTTTTTTCTTTTTTTTTTTACAACAAAATACATTTTTATTATAAAGTTCCAAAAGAAAACATAATTGAGCATTCAAAATAATTTTAGAATATTCTTATATAACACTCGATTAATAAAAATGGTAACCATGGTTCGGGGAGAAAATTCAACACTATTCTCGTCCTCTATCCTGGTAGGGCAACTAGAAATTAAACCAGTACACAAACCATTTATAAATATTTCATAAATTCCAAAGACTAAAGTATTATTTCTAAAACTTTAAACATTTGGTAGAAACTTATTCTAAACTTGATGAACCAAAATATTAAGGGTTGTTTTTAAATATAGAAAAATGAGTCAAACTATTTATAAATATAGAAAAATTTTACTGTCTATCAGAGATAGACCGCGATAGAAAATAAGACAGTGAAGTTTTTCTATATTTGTAAATAGTTTGATATTTTTTTTGTTTATAGTAATTTTTCAAATATTAATTTGGCATTTAATTTACTATATTATCATGAGAACATTTTTTTTTAAATGAAGCTATTTCCTTCCAAGACTATAGATATGAAAAATAGTAATTCAACAAAGAAAATTATATGTGTTATGGGATTTTGGACCTAAGGGTATAATTGACATCTAGGGCAAATAGGAACAAAAAAATCAAGAAGAAAGCATGATATAGGCCGAAAGTGACAACTTGAGACCAAATTAGGCCAAGGGCCAAGCCAGAGTACTCGGCCTTAGCCAAGGTCGAGGTCGAGCCTTGCCAAACGCCTAATGGGGCATGCTTTATGCATGCCCCTGACTCAAGAGATCCTTTTAGACAAAAAAATATGGCCTAAGGGAGATGTTTGGCCTTGACCGGAGACCGAAGTCGATCCTAATCAAACATGAAACCGGGTACACCCTTCGACCGGTAAGTTATCTTATTATCATGAGGCGACTTCAAAACCCTAATGTACAACCTAGGTCAATTTTCCCTATAAATACATCATTATAACTCCACATGAGGTAACTCGTGTCATACTCTTAAACTTTATAGCTTCCATACTCTTTCACTCTCTAACTTAAGTATTGGAGTATGTGTAGCAAACACCACACCAATGTACAGGTTTTCTCTTTTGCAGGTCACGTTATTCTCTTCTTAAAACAAATTCACAGTATCAAGTCAAAGTCATGTATGTTTCCCCTGTCTAAAATTTGGCATCAACAAGATGCAAAACACAAACATATTAATTTTTACAAATCATTTAATCACAAATTTAAAAATATAAACATAATTTTATTTTCAAAGATACTTTCTTAACATCAATTAAATCTAAATCCGATCTTTACATTGATGAATAGAGCTTATGAATGATCTATAATTGTGCCCTATAACTTTAGGCCACTCATAACTTATCTTGTTGGATATATTTCCTATGATTTTTCAAAATAGATATTTATTTTTAATGAAATAATATTACATGTGACACACATTTGCTTTGTGGAACTCCATGCCATCCTTTATAGATGGGACATCAAAAGATTTTTTCTTGATTTTTCCATCAATCAATTTTAAATAAATGGAAGCTTAATAAATCTTTTCATTCAATGGACTTACGAGACATGTTATATTGTTTTGATTAAATTAGACAAAATTTGCGTTTTTCCAACAATAAAATTTATGATAGATTCTTGCTGTCGATTGTGACAGAATATAAATCTAGCAAATCTTTTTAATTATGAAATTAGCTCTATGTAATTTAAAATTAAATTCCTGATCTAGAACATAATGTTAAAGGCATAAGTTAGGGTAAATATATAAATATATCTCCGCGATAATCCTATATACCCTTTCACTTGAGATTAGAGCTTCAAATCTCATTATCATATAATTATTTTACTAGCAAACATAAGTTACGGATATTTTTAGGCCGGTCAAATTGTAGATCTTATCTTTTTTGTGATGAGTTGGTTGTTTAAGTTATAAGAAAAATATGGTCAAAAGTTCTTAAAATCTAATTATAAATAATTTAATCTCATCAAATTTGAATTGGGTTCTTAAATCAATACAATGAGTTTTTTTTTTTAAAGGAAAAAAAAATTGAGACAAACACACATTCAATAATTACAAAGAAAAATTGGTCATGTCAACGTCAACTAGACAACACAACTAAAAAGGAAAATGATCCTCTCAATATTGAGATTGAGCTCCATTCACCGTCCAAATGGCATAAGGCAAATATTAAACTAGTGTATACCATATTGTACAATTGGCTTTGGAGTCTGAGGGAGTGAGTCTATTTCGTTAGAATCTTGTCCTCCGTTTTTAGAAATCTGACTGCTTCCATTTAAGTTTATAACTTTGGTTAAAAAAAACATGTAAGGATGATGATTCAAATTTACGCCTTATTTTATAGAAAATTTATGACTTAACCAATTTAATTATGCGTAGGTTGGCAACAATCTTAAAATTCGGGCTAAAATTTTAATTTAACTTAAAAATATCTCCATGAACTACCATTCAAAATTAATTTTGAAGATATAAAAATTAATTTTAGTGATGGAAGCATCTTTCCATAGAAGTATAAACGCTGAGAAAATGATTTTAATCACTTCCATACCTATAAACTTTATCTTGTGTAAACAAAATAAGATCTGTCCTTCCTTAGGCTTTAGATCATAAATTTATTAACCCACTAAGGAGACAAGACGATCACATCAAAGCCTTCCACTTGCTCTCCATCTACGATTCATAGTCCCACAGTGGGGCTTCAAAGTTCTTCAATGGCTGAAATAAAAAAAACCCAAATCCAAATCATCCCAAGTTGTAATTCCAACGACCCACCACTCGCTTCCTTCCACCTCCTTTTGCTTCTTTCCTCTTCTGAATATCTCGCGGTCCATTTCATTTTCGAACCCATCTGGGCTTAGCCCTTCTTCGATTTGGTGCATTTTCATAGCCTAAATCCGACGCGTCGTTTCCTTTCTCTTCGTTACTTTTCTTGTAGCTCGCTAGTCGCGACCCCTTTTGGCTTTTGCCCCCATTTGCCTTTCCCCCACCCACTTTCCTGTCCGGAAAAGGCAAAAATTCGCTTTAGAAATTGTATTTATTTGTGGGTTTTCATCGAAATCCGTGTCTGGGTTTGAAATTGATAAAACTGCTGGACGTGGGACGCGGTTGTGTGATTAAACCAATCTTGAAGTTTTTTTTTTTTTTTGCCGCCGATGATGAAGATGACCTGAAGAAATTGTGGGAAGTTTTGAGGTTTTTGATTTGGGACTCTGCCGTCGGCGGCGATGGGGGCCTCGCTCTCGAACTTGGGTGAAGTTGTTAATGGCTCCACCATCGGTCCTGGCCTCGGAGACATACCGGAGAATTGTGTTGCACGTGTTTTTCTTCATCTTACTCCGCCAGAGATTTGCAACCTCGCGCGGCTTAACAGAGCGTTTCGCGGCGCCGCCTCGTCGGATGCCGTTTGGGAATCAAAATTGCCTTCAAATTATCAAGATCTTCTCGATTTGTTGCCCCCCGAACGGTACCAAAATCTGTCAAAAAAGGACATATACGCACTGCTATCTCGTCCGGTGCCATTCGATGGTGGAAATAAGGTGGTTCGTCGCCGTCCTCAAAACGGCATTTCGTTTCCTTTTTGTTCTTTCTTTTCTGGGTTGGAGTTTTCTTGTTAGGGTTTTTGTGGGTTGTTCTTTTCTGAGTTCGATTATGGATTTGAGAGTTCTAATTTATGGAGGAAGGGATGTTTGGTTATGGAATTTTGAACCATTTTTGCAGGAGGTGTGGCTGGACAGAATCACTGGAAGGATTTGCATGTCGATATCGGCGAAGGGCATGGCTATAACTGGAATTGATGATAGAAGATACTGGAATTGGATTCCTACTGAAGAGTCTCGGTTAGACTCGAATAATCCTTAGCTTGATACTTTTAAATATCAATTTTTAGTTTGTCACTCTGAGGTCAATAGATGTTTAATTAAACAAAGTTACTTAGCTTTTTAGTTGGTGTTTGTAGGATTTTTGTTCTTGAATAGAGTTTAAATTAGCCAATTCATTCAAGTAGTGAAAAGTTTTAGTCACGATTTGCATGCAAAAGAGGTGGTTTGCATTTTGATGGAAATCTATGGACAGGGGTGGTGAGTGGCTTACATATGCCACTGGGTTTTGAATTCTTTGACACCTTGGTTCTCTCTGATTTTTGTGGTTTCTTTGTTGCTGCAATTGTTAGGATTGAATGGAAACTTGTTCTATCATATGTGACTACGATGCTATGAGATTTATCAAAATACTGTTTTATGAGTAAACTGGTAATTGATGGAGGCATTTAGTGTGATTTTTGGTCAATAAGGAGTGAGATTACTGAAGAACTATAGTGTGTTCCTTTGCTATGATGGGCATGAAAAATTGAAAATTTGGTTTTTCATTGATATTTGGTGTTTTAGACTGCTTAGTTATGCTGCTAGTTCCTTCCTTTTTTGTTTGTACTTTGTTTGGATGGAACTGGTTACGATCTTTTTATTTTAGTTACTCTTTCTAAGTTAAAAAATGGCTTGGCGTTTGGTATTTCTGTGCCAATTTTGGTTCAGTTTTAAGATACCTATTGAACATATTTCTGAATTATGTTTTTGCTTTTAGGTGCTGCTATGACTGTCAAATCTTTTCTGGGATTGACTATGTTAATATTGCCTCTATTGTTTGTTTTTTTCCCCTTTGGTGGGGGGTTAACGACAATCTCCACGTGATTACACAAATCTAGAAATTCCCAGAAACGAAGACTTTCTCTTAAACGTTTGCTTTAATATCAAAGCCATCCAGACTAAACCTTGGTAGGTTTTGCATAATGTTGCCCTGTGTTGGATATCTTTTCTTCTGGATGTATTGTTTTGTTCTGGTGTTTTGTGCACATTTATATATGCAGTTTTTTCTCAATGTATTCAAAAGTGAATGAAGTGCTTGAGAAAGTTGAAGATCAATCCTCTATATTTACATGGGAATTAATTTAGTCAGAAATCAAGAGGAGATCTTTAGATTGTGTGGGAAGTAACAGGGAAAGTATATAAACTTGATAACATCTTTAATGAGTTGGTCTCGTGCACCCGAGCAATGTGATTTTCATCAAGCAGGGTTGCTAGAGTTTATGTCTGTTTGCTTGTTATCTAGCAAAGCGTTAGGATCTTACAAAATAATACCACACCTCTTATGTGTTGCTCAATTTTTTCAGGTTCAATGTTGTGGCATATCTACAGCAAATTTGGTGGTTTGAAGTAGATGGGATGGTGAAATTCCCTTTCCCTGCTGATATCTATACACTGACCTTCAGGCTTCACCTTGGAAGATTCTACAAGCGGCTCGGCCGACGTGTTTGCAGCTTCGAGCATACTCACGGTTGGGATGTAAAGCCTGTACGGTTCGAAATGTCTACTTCTGATGGACAGCAAGCAACCCATGAATTCTGTTTAGACGAGCACGGATTTATTGATGTAAGTGGACACCGCAAGCGAGGATCTTGGATAGAATACAAGGTAGGCGAGTTTTTGGTCAATAAGTCGGGATCAACCACGGAAATTAGATTTTCCATGAAACAGATTGACTGCACGCATTCTAAAGGTGGGCTTTGTGTAGATTCTGTATTTATCGTTCCCAGTATCTTGAAAGAGCGTAAAAGATGAGGAATTCCAGAAAAAGAGTAGTCAACAGAAGATGTTTCTGTAATTCTTCTTAGTTACCTCAAAAGATTATAACATGGAAATTTACAGGTTATACCATTTTTAGGCTTTTTGACATTTCAGTCGGGTCATCTTGGTTTTCCTCGATAGGTATGCGTTCTTTCGTTTTTGGTTATGTACATTCTGTTGTCATACAAACTGATCAGTTTTGTTACATCCTGTACAATTAACTTGAGGCAGACAAGATTTAGGAGGATTTGACTGATTTCTTTGGTTATTCAAACTGGTTTGTCTCTGTGTTCTGTTCGGTTTATCGAGTACAACTTTATTTCTTTTATATTCTCTGATGTGAACACTCTGATTATCAGATGGTTTGTTATCTTTATAACATCTGATTTTGAAGCTCTTTTAGAATTTATATCCTGATGAAATGGTAACTTTTCAGCCCCACATTCAGTAGAACACATCTCATAAGTCTTGTTGATCTGAGAAAGAAAGAAAATTAACTTTTACACATCATCTTACCTTCCTGGATTACAGGGCAAACCACACAATAATGACCAGATTTGCTTTTAAGGAGACTTGAGAGCAAAAGAAAGAAACAGGTTCTTCCCTATGTCATCTTCAAAAAGTAGCATTTATGACGGACTAGTTTAAGTTGTATAGTTATTTTTTGGACAAACTAAGCATTTAATAGCACTTGATCGTCTCAATGGTTAAGGTCATTTGGCTTCAAGTTTGGTTCATTTATAGTTATGTTTGTTCAAATCTTCGAGTGAAATTAAAACGTCATACATAACTCGGTGGATAAGACAATAATTATCATTTCAAAAGTCGTTTGTCTAATTTCTACTCTTGCAAGGGTGTATGACTCAGATCTGTAAACAAGTCGGAAATAGTTTTTTAAAATTAAAAACAATGGAAAAGGCTTGAAATTTTGAATTGAATTATAGCTAATCATGTGAAGCCTAATTGAAGAATGATGGTTTGTGTTTGGAATGTCACATTATTCATTTATTCCCCTTTTTGTTGGTCTTTTGCTTGTCCTCATCTTTAATACATTTGTTAGTATGTCTTTTCCTTTGTCTAGTAGATAAATTTGTATTTTCATTTTAAAATTGTCTAGACATATTACGCTTAACTTTATCTTCTTTTTCATACATTAAAATAATAGAAAAAAAGTTTAAAAGAGCTTAACCCAATTAACATCAGTATGTGCTGAAGACCAAAAAGTCCGTGGTTCAAATCTCCCTACTTCCATTTGTACTAAAAAAAATAATGATGATAGAAAAAAAAATCAATATTGACCATAAACTTATCCGATCTTTTTAGTGTTCAATTTCACACCACTAATTTTAACAAAAATAGAATGGTGTAAAACATATTCATCCTTAAATAACCTTACAAAAATTCATAAATTCCAACCAACAAAATTTATCTCTAACATCTTTTATTAATTTTTTTTGTTTCCTAAAATGAATAAACTAAAACATGGGTGAAAAAATGTCATTTTCTGTAGATTTGGAATAGTCTATCAATTCTTGAGTGAAAAGATAACAGACTTCACATGACATGACGCGGTATGATTCTATAAATGGAGAGATGAAAGAGTAATGAAGAGATTGAGAGAGATAGTTGAAAAATAAAAGAAAAATGTGCAAATTACTCAAACATCAATACAACCAAAAACCATCTCAACAAACACACAACACTCTCATTATTTTATTGTATTGAAATAACAAACTATTTTGAATCCGCCAATCAAATCGACCACTTCCAAAAACAATAAACGTTCGAAATATCTCGAACCAAATCGCCCCTATTAATAAATACTTTTACAAATTGGTTTTTTTCTCTTTTGCATGAATGACCCTTTTCACGAAACACAAATAAAATCTGACACACTTTTTAAAAGCATTAGTTTTAAGATGTGTCGTTTGTACCATCACAAAGTGAAATTAAAGAATCGACATCACGGTGTATGTATACTGATACTCAACTCTCACTAATTGCTCTTTTTTTAAAATTCTTTTTCTCCTTTTGTGATTCATTAATGTAATTTTCGTTTCTCATTTTTTTTGTTACTCATAGTAATGAGGGTGAGAGTTGATAATTTCACTTCAATAAAACAAATTATAAAATTTATCTTTAAAAAGTAGGTTGGATTTCATCAATCATCTATACAATAAAGTCTTTAGAAATGATGAAAAAAAACTTGAAAAATAAGTAAATATTACATGAAAAAAAAAAAAAAAAAAAAAAAAAAAAAAAAAAAAGTGGGAACAAAGTAGTAGTTTGAAGTACGGCAGCGCAGTCGATTGCAGTCACTCAACTGTCCTTTTTGCAGCGTTTTTGAGACAACAAATTAAACCATTCTATCCGTATTTATTTATTTTATTTTTTAACCTTATTCTGTCTCTATTGTTGGTGACATCTTTGGATTTATTAATTTTTTAAAAATAAATATCAATTTATATCCTTAACCCAAACTATTATAATTTAGATTAAAATAGTCTGCATTCTAAATCTGACTATTTTAACTTAAAAACTATAATAACAAATTCACCGCTCCAAACATAAAGTTTAGAAATACAAATTGATATTTTCTATTTTCATTTTTAATTTCGTTTCTTTTTAATAGAAAATAACGTTATATACTTAGAGATAAAATTCAAATCTTCAATTTATACGGGAGGTTGCTATAACTTTAATTAATTGAACTAATTTACTTGTATGGATTGCCATGAAATGTCAAAACTCTAAAACTTTTACGCAATAATAAAATATAGTTTAGAAAATTAGATCACATATAAAGTAAGAAGATTTAAACCTAAACTTGATGAACATTTTGTCTTTAGTTGACATATATAAGGGTGCATTTGGTTGGTGATTGAAAATAAAAGATTCAATGAAAAATCAAGTTTTACTTCATATTTACTGTATGAATTTCTTTAAAATATTTATTAAAGTTTTTTTTTTCTTTTTGTTATGTAATTTTGCATTAGCCAAATTTAAGTGTAGCTCAATTAATTTAAGCATAAGTCATTCATTAACATGTTAAATGAAAAGTTCTCGAATCTTTCCTCCTATATTATTAACTAAAAATATATATAATTCTCCATTAAAAATTTTACCAAACAAAACAAACTCTTATACAATAACTCAATGTTTCCTCTTTTTTTTTTTTTTTTTTTTTTTTGAGCTACAAAATGGTTTTGTTGCTGTATAAAAATTTTACGAATTAATAGTAATAATATACGAACAACCACCCATTTTTGTTTTTATTTTTAATTTTTTTAAAAAAAACTAAGGTTTTTACATTCTTATTTTCAAACCACCAAAATTTGAGATGGATTTATATATTGAAAAAAATGAAAGAATTTTTTTTAAAAGATATATATTTGACCTTTTTTTATGAGAATTTACTCGCTATAATCACAAGGTACATTAAAATCAATAATATATATATATAAACTCAAAGGTTTATTTACGTAAAATTAATAACTAATCAATCGATACAAGGCATTCTAAGTAAATTTCAAAAATAAAAAAAGAATTCACTTTCAAAGGCAACTCAAAATAGACCAAACCAATACGAAAGTAGAAAGGAAGGTTTATAGTTCTTAAAACTCGAGACGAAAAAAGAAAAAAAAAAAAAAAAAGAAAATTGTAGGGGGGGTTGCGTGTAAATGTAAAGTATAGGGGGTTGGGATATAAATTTCACCAACCCCAATTTGATGCAGGACCAGGCAGCCTCTCAAAAATATTGTAATATTATGTGTCTATTGATTTTTGCCAATGTGAATCTTTAGCTTTTAATATTTGTTTTTAAAGTTTGTAGGCATTAGGCACGGCTATGTCTGCAGCCCTCTCTATTTCTTTATTATTTTTTTTTTTTATTTCCATTTTGTTTTCATTCAAACATATATTATATATATACCCCTTATATTGGTAATATTGGTGGTTGGTTTTATAATATATGCTATTAACATGTTCACACTATACATTTATATTTAACTTATCACATACTTCCTTTCATTTTGATATATAATATATAATTTCATCTCACTTTACTTGATTTTATTTAATTAATTTAGTCTATCATGGTGTATTGTATTGTGTTGTATTTGTTAAATTTTTTTTTCTTTTTTTTTTTTTTGTCTAATTGGTCTGAAAGTTAATATTTTAGGTAATATTAAAGTTTTTGAAGGCATAGCTTAAAGATTCAAATGAATAGATTAAGGGTGTGTTGGAATACCTTTTCAAGTGTTTAATTTTAAAAAACAAGTCATTTTGAAAGATGAAATTTTAGGAAGAGTTCTCACATAGAATATAGTTGTCTCAAGGAACGTCCTGACACAAATAGAAACAACAACAAAACTGAAAGCAGAGAGACAAGGATTAACAAACAGAGATTGGTAACCCAGTTTGGTGATTAACCACATACGTTTAGGGAGCAGAGTACCCTAGAAAGACAATCCACTAAGATGTAAAGTTAAACAATTACAATAGTAGTACTTATTTGTCATCAGTATCTTTATTTGAAACACTTCTTATCAAAAGTGTTTAAATGAAAATGATTTTCTTTTTTTTTTTAAATGCTACTACGAGGATGAATTTTTAAAAAATATTTATTTTTTAAGTTAATTCAAATGGAGCCTAAAATTTTAAATTTTAATTGAGATTAAATATCAAAATTCTAGAACCGGGGTTTTTTTTATTCAGATAATTGCTTGTGTAGACATTCTAGATAAAGTTTTTTTTTTTTTAAAAAAAAAACGTATTGATTAAACAATTTAACAAAAACTTAAGGATTAAAACAAAGGATTTTTTTTTTAAAAAATAAAAATTTAGCTTAAAAGTACTAAAAAAAAATCTAAAGGTATAGGTTTCCAAAATAAAATAAATATAAAATATAATAATCAAAATAAGATTTTTTTTTCTAAGGGTTAGACCAAAGTAAACTATTTCTCTCAAATTTTGATGATAAAAGACATAACTTCTTATTATTCTTATAATATTTGAGAAATCAATGAAAGAAATTGAGCATGATGATTTTTTTTTCCCTGAAAATGTTGAGTATGGTGATTTAATAGATATTTATACAAATTCATGATGTGCCAAGAACTAGATTTGAACGGGTGACATAGGGATTTTCAATCCTCTACTCTACTAATTAAGCTATTCCGACCATTTCTGACATATTATCCTTAGTTTAATAGATAACTTTGGTCTATATCAATTGTAAATAACAAAAACAATATTTCAAAGTCTTCTTTTGAAGATCCACGAAATTTCAAGGCTTGAACAAAACTTTAAAAGTTTTAGTATCATAGACAGTATATTGTTAATTATTCAAATTTCACAAGGAGGATTACTTGTGCAAGGAAGTTTGTTTGTACGTATATCATATAGAATATATACCACAAGCCTTGTGATAAGAAATCAAATTTCTACTCAAATATGCTTGTGTAAGAATCGAATGAATGAGAAACATAATGTAAATTGCTAATGAAAGGATAAATAATTAAAGAGGTCAACCGACCTTTTTAGGGATTTGGGGATAGAAGGACTTGAACCCTCACGATTTTTAAAGTCGACGGATTTTTCTCGTACTATGAATTTCATTTTTGTCGAAAGTTGATGATTGGATCCCACCCTCCATTTTTTTAATCAAATTTTGTTATTAATTATGTTTAGAATCTGATTTAACAGTTATAATTTAATAGGACAATCAATCTTTTGTTGACCAGTATCTATATATAATTAATTAATAGTTCAAATACATAGATATGGTGATATACATAAATTCTACATCACTTAGATTTTAAACAATAGTAAAGTTATTCTCTCTAAAAAAACAATAGAAAGTTAAAACATATTGAACATTCCTAAAAAGGAAAAAAAATAGCATGTATTCTTGTAAATAATTAAATTTAGAGTAGAAAAATTAAGATAAAAAAAGAACAAGACTTCCTCCCATGATTGTCATAATTGTCGAATATAAAATCTAATAATTTAGGTCTCATTTGATAATTATTTAAGTTTTATTTGGTACAATTTGATTTTAATTTCTAAAAATTATGCTCATTTTCTTACAATTTCGTCTATACCATAGTTTTCATCTTCCTTCACTAAACACTTAAATTTTTTAGCAAAATTTAAAAAACAAAAAACACATTCTTAAAAACTATTTTTTTAAAAAAAAAAGTTTTCAATACTTGGTTTCTTTAATTATCACAAAACCAAAAATTAAAAGTGAAACCGACCTTAATTTTTTTATTCACTTTTACTACAATTACCATCCTTTACAAGTTTACATTAGTAAACCTTAATTGTAATTTTTTTTTATTTAAAAAAAGTAAATGTTAAATGTATTGGATGATAAGTTTATGTAGCACATTCTTTGTTAAGTTGGCAATAACTGGTTATATATTAGTTGAGAAATTAAGCCATCTAATTACTTAAAAGTCTATTAGTTTACTTAATTTCTCAACTAATATCGATCTCATTTTAAACAATACGAAATATTAATCTATAATCGAAAAAATTAAAATGTAAAGGATAAAAGTGACTTTTTACACACAAAATTGGGAAAAACACACTAATACTATACTAAACATGTTAAATTTTAGTAAAATATTAAAAGAGTAGCTATCTCACATTGAAAATGTTTAAGAAAGTAATGGGCTCAAAGAATTATAAAAATAAAAGCAATGGACTCAAAGAATTATAAAAATAATTTATGTCTTTAGTTTCACATCTTCGTAATTAGAAATACTTTAAGTTTGGGCGTGCTAACTTTAGTTAAATTCATTTTAGTCGGAGAGTGAAAAAAATGTTGTGAATGATACAAAATCTTTGAGAGAGGGTTTCTATAATTAAGATCGATGAGAGAATTTTATGTGATTATAATAATTTTTCACATGGTATTTTTTTTTTTTTTTGTAGGTGGTGGTTTTTTTCTAAGTTTGAAATTTTTCACGTAAATTTTTGCATTTTTCTTTCTTTTAATTTCTCTATTATCTCTTCTGTTTATTTCTGAAATACAAGTAAGGAGATTTTTCCAAAAAAAAAAAAAACATACCTATCATAGCCAAGATTTTGAGAATTTAAGAGAGAAAAAAGAAATGATAATAGTAATAATAATTGAAATATGAAACAAAAAAACAAAACATAGTGAATGTTTCTTTTTCCTATTTTTATTTATTTATTTTTGTAATTAGATTGTTTTGCTCCTCTGTATCCTCGGTAGCGAGTTGTAATGTAGAGTTGGGTAGTTGCGATGACCTGTCTCTATTGTACCTTTTTTTTTTTTGGAATTACTATTAGTTTTTTTTTTTTTTAATATTTCAACTCCAAATTTAATTATAAAGCTTTTATTTAATTTTATTTTTTTCCGACAACGACTCGAAAATACGCTGTACTCATGCCATCATAAATACATACAACATTTGTTCCGTTGTAACTGTCTGTAAGATATTTTATTAATATAATATCAATTCTTCTAAATTATTTGTCCAAAAAATAAAATAAAATTCCTTTTTTCTCTCTTTTTATGATAAATTTGTAACAATATACAATCAGTTCATATATTTGAATATTTTATCTACTTAGCTAATTTTAAAAGTTTATTTCCTATAAAAAAAAAATAAATGTTGTTCTTCAAGATGGTTTAACATATGATGAATTTTATTAATTGAATAAGTAAATATAGCTCAATAATAATTGATATCAATCGTTTTTTAAAATTGAAGGTTTAAATTATTACACCTCATTATATATATATTCACTTTTATTTGTCTTATAAATTTTCAAATGCATTTGAAAGGTTAAGTTAGTGGAATTGATAGCTGAATTAAGACTATAATTTTGAAATACTATTTTTAGTTATGGTTTTTTTTTTTTATCTTCGCAAAATTTTGTTACATATATAAAAGCTTCAATCTTCTTTAGGTCCTTTTAATTGTATAAATATATATATATATATTTTTACCCTTGTTTTTGTTGAGAAATAATATTTATTTTCGTCATTATTTTTGAATTATTTATTTTGTGTTTTAACAACAATTTTACATGGCACCACATCAACTTTTAAACTAAATGAATCGAACGTTTTACTCAATTTGAAAATAAGGGATCTAAGAAACACTCAATTGGATTTTATGGAAACCTTTCGGATATTTTAGTCTAGGTCGTTTCAAAATTCATATTATTAAATTAGTATAAAAATAGGCGAAAATACCATTAAAAAGGGAAAATTATATATTGTAAATGGAAAATATATCAAATTATTTACAAATATAGAAACATTTCATCGTGATAGACCGTGATAGAAGTCCATCGCGGTTTTGGACAGTGAAATTTTTCTATATTTATAAATATTTTGGCTCATTTTTCTATATTTAAAAATCATTCTTAAAAAAATTGTCCCCTTAATCATTTTTTCAAGTTAATTTTAAACCTAACAAATGTTTTTAAAATTATTTTAACGTATAAGTGATTTTTCCTTTTTAAAAAGACAATACTTAAAAGTATATAATCTGAACAAAATATAGATAATTGGATAAAGGATGCATAACATTGAACAAAACACAAGATTTTTAGTTGATTTGTGAGCTTTATGGAAAGATCTACATATATCGAAATAAACTACTTTATCTAACATTATATTATTTTCAAAGTACAAAAAGTTCAATTATATGAACATGTCATTCACTTTTGTATATATCTATGCTGTTTAGATTTAATTGATGTGTACATTCGTATCTATTTTGTTTTACTTTCTAAATTTTCAATTGTTTTATTTTAGTCCATATAGATTTTATTACTGTTTTTTAGCGTTAAATTTGGTTTCAAAGCATTTGTATTGTTACGGAACATTAATACTTTATAAACTCACCTCCGTGAGTATAATTCAACTTTAAAAAAAATTGTACAATCGATTTCAAAATCAGAAGTTTAAATTTTTCACTCTCAAAAAAAGTTTTTTATAAAATACTCATGTTAATTGCTTGATTTAGTCTAAATTTTAACTTATAAATACTACTTCCAATTATAAATGACAAATTTGTTTTCGACTTTTTAAGAAGATTTTCATAATTCAATTCAAATTTCTTCTTATAATAATAGTTCTTCAAAAATTTTGTTTTTGTTTTTGAAATTTGATTTAAGAATTCACAATAAAGAAAAGGAAAATTTTAAAAAAAAGGAAACTATTTACACAAAATAATAAAATTTTTAGATAGTTGTGATAGACGTTGATAGAAGTTTATCAGGATCTATCAGTGATAGAAATGATAGAAGTTTATCGCTGATAGATACTAATAGAAGTGTCTTCGATGTGTCAACCTAGTTGAGATGTCTTCGATCATCTTCGGATCCCTCTTGCCGTGTGAATATTTTTTTTTTTTAAAAAAAAAGATAGATACTAATAGAAGTATATCAATGTCTATCAGTATATATATATTTATTTTTTTTTTGCTATTTTCTATAAATAGTTTGACATTTTTTTCTATCTGTGAAAATTTATCTACTAAAAACATACCATAGAAATTGAAGAGAAGTATACATAACTTTTAGAAACAACATAAAACCAAAAAATGAAGACCCCCATTTGATAACCATTTGATTTTTTGTTTTTACTTTTTAAAAACTAAGCTTATAAACATCTATCTCATCTCTAATTTATTTCCAATGTTTTCAAAAATCAATCAAAATTCTAAAAAACTAGTTTTTGTTTTTAAAATTTGACTAACAATTCAACTTTTATTTAACAAATATGTAAATCATTCTACCAACCGGAGAGAAAATATACTTAATTTTCAAAAAAAAAAAAAAAAAAAAAAGAAATGATTACAAAACAAGTCCAAGAACAGATATACCCTTACCTAATAACCCACATGGTATTTTAATTTTTCCCAATTGAGGGCATATTTGGCCTTTACATTTCCCTTTATTTCAAACCCTAATATGAGAGAGAGAAAGAGAGAGATTTTGAGAGTTGATATGAATTCATGAAAGTGGGTTGATTGTTGAAAAAAAAAGTACATAAATGGGCAACTCCATTATTAGGTTATTGCCCATTTCAAAACCCACACACTAAAATTTCTCTCTCTCTCTCTCTCTTAAAATATTTTTGAGTGAAGTAGATTAAATAGCAGACTCAGCTTTGAATGAAAATTCAAAACTCTCACCTGAACACTCTATTTCAACCCTAAAGTAAATCCAACAACAAATTAACTATTTTTGCATATGCTATATATATATATTGCTATTACATCCTCCCCCTTCCAACCTCAATATTTATGTAAAATCCAACTCTTTATTTATTTCAACCATTTACTTTAATTTTACCCTTTTCCTTCTAATAAATACACACACACACACACACACACACACACATATATATATATATATATATATATATATATATATATATATATATAAGTTTTTTTAAATCCCTTTTTCACATCAACAAGTTATTTCTTTCTTTTTTATCTTTATATATATGGCTTCACTACCTTTTTTTTTTTTAGTTTAATCTCAATATATAATTTATGGAAATCAATATATACTTGAAAATAAAATCAAGAGAAACATAAGAAAATAACAAAAAGAACTACATATACCCAACACCTATGTAATTTTCCATTATTTTTATGTTGTAATATATGATATATTATATACTTTATTGATTAAATTACCTCAAAACTTTTAATTTTGTGCCTAATAGATGTAGATTTTTAACGAAATTTTAAAATTTTAAAAATGAATTGATTCATTAACTATAAATTTACATTTTATGTCTAAGGAAATTCTAAACTTTTAATTTTGTATATAATAGATTTACAAATTTTTTTAAAAAAAGAATTTAAAATTTTCAAAATAAATTTATAATTTTGAAAGTTTAAAGACTAAATAGATATAAACTTCAAAATTTAAGAATAAAATTGTAATTCAACCTAATTTATATCTATTTAAATTTTGGTTGTTACATCTAAATTGAATCTTTAAAATTAGATTTAAAAATATTCATCGGCATACGTTGGATTTTAAATGTAATAGTTCCTCCTGCGATAAGTAGTTATGAGAGTTTCTCCATTGAATTGGAATTAATTTTTTGTCGATAGAACTCGGGGAAAAAAGAAAGAAAAAAAAAAGTTGCCAGTTTTTTTATTTTTTTACTTTTAATTATGCTTTTCTGCTTAATTTACTTTTCTAAGGCTTAATTTACTTTATGTTATATTTTCCTTTTTCAATAAAATTGAGATCAGCACCATTTATGAAGCATAGAAGAAAAAACATTATGTCATAAATCATTTAGGAAATTGATATTTATCAATAATTCAAATCAAGCATTATTATTAGAAACCAAACCCAATTTAGAATTTTATTTATTTATTTTATATTTAAGTGACACACTAATTAGGATATTACCCAATTAAAATAGTTATTGAGTTCAACACCTAATAAAGTGAAGGCTTCAACTCCTAATTAAGAAGATTGGGCTAAGGGAGGTCTTAATTAATCAAATAGCTACTCATATTATTAATTCATCTTTGGATTATAAATTTATTTGTCTCCCATTTATATTACAAATTTTCTCCTTCTTCTACATTCCTGATTCTATCACACATTAATACCCTTTTGCCTTTTTTTTTTTTTTTTTTTTAATGAAAAGAACATAATTAAATTATTTTTTAAATATAATATTGATCAATTGAAGTGTAGAGAGATTCAAATCCTAAATAGATATCTTAAATAAAGCATAAATAAGGATTAGCAAAAAATAAAAAAAATAAAAAACAAGAAATAAGAAGTTGACCAAACGAGTCCTTAATTTATCAACTAATAATAAAGTATTTTAAATATATATATATATATATAATAGATCTCATGGCCCCAACCTTGAGAGAATTTTAAATTCCTCCATTATTATAAAACTAAACATGCTATATTACCAAATCAATTTGACTCTAGTCTTAAGAGGGGTGATTTAGTATGATATAGGTTTCAAGATTTTAATTTCAAGTCAAGTTTAGGGTAAGAAAAAACAAAGCTAAGTAATGGGAGGGGAAAAAGTCAAAGAGATTTGCTCATTCATGGTCCCCTAATCCCCCTTAAAAGAGTAATTTTATCAAAGAAGTAAACTAATTAATCCTTTTCTTTGAAACAAAATCTATAAAATGAAGTATCTTAAATGAGTTTTATTACTTGAAAACAAAATATGATTAATTTGATCAATACAATTTTTTAATTAGAAAAAAAAATGGCACAATAAAAATTATATATCAGTTCATTTTTAAATTTATTATAAAACTAAATACACGTTAGACTAAGTACAAAATAAGAAATTGCTCATATGTATGTTTTGCTATGTCAATTTCATTTCAACGTCATTAATTTTTGGGTCACAAATTTTATTTCGAACAGACATGGGAAACCTATTAATTAATACAAATATTTAAATTAAAAGGGGGATAGTATTTATATATATATTTGAAAATGAACCCTTCGAGACATTATTAATTAATTATGATTATGAATATAATCAATCTCAATTGCAACTTTATATTATACGACATGCAAGAAGCAAAAATCGTAGGGAGGCTACGTGTTTGAATCTTACCCTTAATCATCTTTCCTTTTATTTTAGTGGGCCCCATCTATATTAATTACACCCAAAAAAAAAAACCTGCACAAATTCATCGATTCTTTTAATTTTGTTTTTAGAAATTGAATGCAAATTAATAAAATTTTAGATAAATTATTTATTCATGTAATTAATTCAATGCATTCCTTCAAAAAAAAAAAAAAAAAAAAAAGATCAATGGCTTTAACCCGTCAAATCTCTATATATTATACATCTCTTTCATCAAACTTTTATTGGTCTCATTGATTAAAGAAGCCATACTTCTTATAGGAGAAATTTAAGAAAAAGAAAAATTAAACAGTGGGAGAAATTCAAAATTAATAATACATATTTTATGTTAGTTGAACTATGCTCGTTTTAATTATTGGTGAAAGTCTTGTGTCCATTTATTTAAATAGTAAAAATTGAAAACAAAATTTAAGTAATAATAAAATAATTTACATTATGCATTAATTTAATTATCGGAAAATAAACTTGCATAACAATATGATTAATGTTTATGAAAATTCAAGAATAATATTTTGAGTGATTTTTGTTGTCCAAATAAATCAATACCTTACCTAGAAAGTGCTTAAATATAATAATAAATTTCTTTGGTTGTAAAAAAATGATTCTATCATTTTTTTTTTCTGAAAAAGAACGATTTGAAGATTTTTAATTAATCATTTTAATTTGTTTTTTTTTTTTAGATATTTCCTTTCTCGAATTTCTTTTTGATTTTATAATTCGTGTTTGTTTTATTTATTTAGATTAAAAAAATCGATCATATAAAGACCGTCTAAAGCTATAATATTAAACTCACTTTAAACTATTAATTTTTAGAAAAGTGCAAAATTTGATTTCATTTAATTATTTGTTCTTTTAAATAAAATTATTCCAAAACGCAATATTTGCCACATAAATCCCATGTTTCACTTTTGCATGTACTCAATCGTTGGATAAAGGGAAAACATTGCTTTTAAATGTTAATTAATAATTATGGTCCAATAACTACATAAAATTGGAGATAATAATTAGCTTAATTAAGACTCATGTCAGGATGTATAATAGAGATTACTTGGCTTAATTAATTGAGTTATATGTCACTAAGATAAGATATAGCTTTGAACTAAACTAATAATATAGAAATACTCTTAAATATAGTACATTATACATAATACACATCCCAATACTCTCTCTCATACTTTTAGAAGATTGGATTAATATTATGAGAGAGAAGTTGACAATTCTCCATGATAATTAAGATCAACAGAAAATTTGTGACCTATAATTATTAGACAACAACTATATAATTTTTCTAATTATTTATCATCAGATGTGGATTCAAAATTTTGCTCGCTCCTAATTACCACTAAATATAAATTTGAGGTACTTTTTATACTCGCTCCCATACATCTAACAGTGCAAAATTGTCAGTCATACCATGTTGTGATGATCTCCTCAAATAATCTCTCTAACGAACTTTACATCCATCTTAATTTTTCAAAATTAAAATAATTTGAAGAGGCTTGAACGATATATGCATTTGATCCCTATGTTATTTTTCTTTCTAGAAACGGATACAATAGTTGATTGTTCTACGTTGTTAAAAATTTCAGGACAAAAATTGCAAAAATCATCTCTAAAGTATCGTGGTAGTTGTAATTACACCCTTAAACTTAATTTAATTGTAAAAATTGATCCCCCAAACTTATACTAGTGTTAAAACTGGACTCTTAAACTTGTAATAATGGTAGAAATTGGACCTCCCAAACAATAAAAAGTGAACCCTAAAACTTAAACAATTTTGTTACAATTTCTACCACTATGTAAGTTTGAGAGTCCAATTCTAACACTTGTATACTTTTGAATAAACACATCTCAATCTTACGATTATTAGAGAACAACCAATGATCATAACGAGAAATTATTCGATGAGATCGTCACAATATGATTAATAATTTTGAACTGTTATATATATATATATATATAACAAAAATCAGTAAAAGTACCTCAAATTTATATGAATTCCATAATTATTTTAGGTATATACAAATTTTCGAACCTAGATCCAATAGTTATTAAAAAGCAGTTCAGATCATCGTAGCAATGTAATTGAGTAATCTTTCTATACGGTAACAGTCATTGAATAATTTCTCCGCGTCTTCTCTCTCCATTATCTCTCTCTCTCTCTCTTCCTTTATGTGTCTCCAAGTTGGTGAAGTTTGCGTATAAAATTTTGTGCCAGCTTCATGACAAGTAATAACATTTATGTCTCTACATACTCTCTCTCTATATATATATACTCTCTACTTTTCCCTTTTTTTATCTCTCTCTCTCTCATTTTACAAAATAAATTTGTTTAAAAAAAAAAAGAAATAAGAAAATTCATAAACAGTAGAAGTAAGGCATAGAAACACTTTTCAACTCTGCTGACTCTCACCTTCACTTGTAGCCCTAGTTTTCAACTGCCCTAATTCTCTCTCTCTCTTTATTTGTAGTTTTTCATTTCCCATTCTCACTTCCATCTTTCCACAATCTCTTCCTTTTTTTTCTTCTTCTTTCGTCTGATCGGAAAAATTCACCGCCGGCCACCGGAAAATATGGAATGGGCTACCGGAAGTTTCAGACCCTTTGTTTCTCGAGCACCTGAATCTTCCTTTGGGTTTCTCTATAACTATAATCTTGAACAATATCAGGGTAATATTTCCACATCATTTTAGGGTTCTTCAAATATTTTTTTTTTGTTATAGTTGTTTATAAAATTGAAAAATGGTGATACCCAGATCGGAAAAATTAAATCTTTCTGCTAATTTAGGGCTTTTCATGGCGATTTTTATAATGGGGTCTTTTTATTTTTTATTTTTTGGACAAAAAATTTTCTGTCTTTCTCTTATGTTTTGTGTTGTTTTCAACTAAAATCTGTCATTAAAAACTCAGAAATTTGAAGATCCGAGACAACAGTGGTTTGTTTTTTTAACTTTTTTGTGTCTTGGAACTTGAATCTCTTGTAGATCCATGCAGAATAGAGTGAAGAAGGAAGAATGGGGACAGTTACTACTTAGATCCTCTAAGATTTTTTTGAAAAAAAAAATCAAAATTGAAAAATTGTGTGTGTAATATATATATAGAAAGTTGGAATGTAAAATTTTGTCTCCGGCTATGAAAATTTCAGGCGTAGATGTGAAGCATTCAGCGATGGCGGGAGCATCGGAGACAGTGCTGCAAGGGCTAGTTCCAGGGATGGATATGAACAGCTATGGCAATTTGGAGAAGAAGAAGCGGCTGAGCAGCGAGCAGCTCGAGTCGCTCGAACGCAGCTTCCAGGAGGAGATCAAGCTCGATCCCGACCGAAAGCAGAAGCTGTCGAAGGAACTTGGTCTGCAGCCTCGTCAGATCGCCGTTTGGTTTCAGAACCGTCGTGCAAGGTGGAAGGCGAAGCAGCTTGAGCATCTCTATGATACTCTCAAACAGGAGTTTGATGCCATTTCTAGAGAGAAACACAAGCTTCAAGAGGAGGTAAGGGAAATTTTTTTTATTATTATTTTTTAAAAATTTTCTTGATCTATGAAATTTATGAGATTTTTATGTTAGGGTTGGTGTTTTGAGGGTTAAGTTGTGGAAAACACAAAAAATAAATCTACTCTTTTTGTAAAATCTTGTGAAGATCTCAATTAAGGCTTTGATTAGTGGATTAGGGTTTTGTTGAAAAAAAGATTTCTTTCTTGATTTATGAATGGAGTGTTTGAGATGATTATATTAGGGCTAATATTTTGAGTTTAAGTTGTTTGTAAAGAAAGTCATTGAATTTTTTTTTAGAGACAGATTTTTCTTTCTCCAAATTAATAATCTCTCTTCAAGATCTCAAATTAAAGCTTTCATGACTAAGCTAGTTTCTTTTTTTTTTTTTTTTTTTTTTTTTTGAAGAAAATGATGGGGTCTTATATAAATGTTTTGGAGAGTAGTTTTCAGTACTTTAGAAAAATTGCTTTCGAAGAAAAATTTGTTTGGATAATTGCTTATATTTTTTTATTTTTAAATATTACATTGTGAACCCAAAGCTTTCATTAAATAGACTAGGGTTTATTTAAGAAAATTATGAGATCTTTGAAAATGTATGGAAAAATAGCTTCTTTGCTTTTTATAACAAAAATATGTTTGAAATGATTGACTTTATAAAAGTTAATTTCTTGGTAATGTACTTTTAAATCATCACATCTTGTGATCTTAAAGCTCTAATCAATAGATTAGGGTTATTCATTAAGAAAATTTAAGTTGTTTTTCAACATTATATTTTTATTCAATAAGTAAATTTATATTTTTATTCAACAAGTAGTTTAATTAACTATAATATTTTTCAACATTCATTTATCGATCATATCAATTTTCATTTTTTTTTATATTGTTATTGAATTATCTTTTCCCCCTTAAATTATAGTTGCTTAGATAGTTGAATATAGCATCTTTTAAATCCTTCCGTTCTTTTTTTTTTTCCCCTAATATTATTCATTTCAAAATATTTGTTATCCAAATTAGGGTTATTAGATTAAACTACTTGTTGTGGAATCAATTTCCTCTTCAGGTATGAGCTTTAACTTTAACTTTAATTGAGCATCATCCTCTTGATATATGAACTTGTTGCAATTTTGAAATAGAAAGGTTTGGGGTTTTTAAGATTGTTATGAAGAAAAATTATGATTTTTTATTTTTAAAAAAATTAAAACATATTGGAATAATCTTTACTTTTACAAGTCACCTAAAATGTATTGGTTTTAGAAACAATGTTTTTTTAAAAATTATAACCCTTTTTTTAGAACTGCTGCCAAACAAACCCCTTAGATTAAATTAGGGTTTCATATCTTCATATAACATTGAACTAAAGAAAATAATATTTCTTGATGGTGAAGAAGGGATATAAAGAAGGAAAATTTTCACAGATAGAAAAAATGTCAAACTATTTACAGAAAATAGTAAAAAAAATATTGATAGACATTAATAAACTTCTATCATTTCTATCATTGATAGACCATGACAAACTTCTATCAGCGTCTATTTAAAAAATTTGTTATTTTCTGTAAATAGCTTCTCTTATTTTTCTATTTTTAAAAAGTCTCCTACAAAGAAAATAATAATTCATGAACTCAACAAAAACCCCATTTAATTTTTTGTTCAAAGATGTAAAATTACTAATCAACTAAAAGAGCATAGACTAAAAATTAGAGAGAAAATCAATATTAATTGGAGAGAAAACGATATTACAGAAGTTTGAACAACACAAATTTTCTAATCTCATATATCTCGTTAAATTATCAATCAGGCCTAAAAGTTAAGGTAATGAATATTGATGCCAAAATGAGCTTAATTCAACGATAATTAGCATGGTCTTCATCTCTAAAAAATCGAGGTTCGATTCTTCACTTTACAAAAATATAATGAATAGTGGCGAGAATTTAATTATATCAATAATTTAACACACTGGCAGGTAATGAAGCTCAAGAGCATGCTGAGAGAGCTTCAAGCTGCAAGGAACCAAGTGTCAACGGTGTACACTGACTTGTCGGGCGAGGAGACGGTGGAAAGCACCTCAGTCGGAGCTGGGTGCTCGAGCAAGACAAGACCAGTGGCTGCAGCAGCAGTGGTGGCGGCGGCAAACAACTACCCGACGCCACCGGAGCAGTGCAACTATGTGTTCAACACCGAGGATTACAATCCAATGTCTCCAACTTTCTGGGGCACTCTCCCATCCTCTTATCATCCCCAGTAGACTTTGTTTGTTTTGGCTCTTAGCCCTTTTCTTTTTATCAAGTTTTAATGTCTCCCAACTTAGCTTTTTTTTTTTTTTTTAATCTTTTTTTATCTTTTTTCAAGAAAAAGTTAAGGTTGTGAAGTGAGAGTTTAAATTAGGGTTTTAGAGAATACTCTTGAAATTTGACAGTTTCTAATATCATCAGTCTCTTTTCTGGAGTCTTGGGATCTGTTTGGACAGTTCAGATCATACCACCTCAAATCTGGTTTTGATTTTATATATATATAAAAAAAAGGGGAGAAATTTGAGAAATTTTTATGCAAAAAGAAAATATATATTAAGAAAGAGTTGAGGTTATATGATCTGAACTTTCTGTGCTGATCTAAGAAGATCCCAGTTTAATAAAATTGAATTCCTCTTTTGTGTTCACTAATTAATTTGATGAAGATCCATATATATATATATATATATATGTTCCATGATTAGGGTTTTTATTTCTCTCATTTTCCCAGGGTTGTTTGGATGAGCTTGTGTTGATATGGTGATAACAATTTTGTTTTTAATCTTTGAATTGGAGAAATTAAGTTGTAAGTGTAACTATACCTTAGAATATTAACCCTGGAACTTTGCCAAATTAGGTCCAAAAACTTTGAAATGCGTCTAATAAGTATATCATTAAACTTTCAATGTCTAATAGGTTTTTTACCTTTTCAATTTTTTTTCAAAATTCATAAAATTAAAAGTTTTGAGACTTATCAGATTAGCGATAACACGAGTTGTAAAACATCTAATGTCTTATTAGATATAAAAATTTATTTTCTTTTATGTCCAATATAGATCAATTGATTTTTTTAAAATGTTGGACTATATTAGAGACTTAATAAACACAAAATTAATAGTTTTGAAGACCTATCAGATACTTCGAAGTTTTTTTTTCCTTTTTTGGTTGGAAAAATATACTACAATATGATTAATGGGAAAAGTTCTCCAGTTTAAAGCAATGGAAGAAGTATCGTAATTACAAAAAGGATCAGATTTAGAGCTCCAAGAAGCAACGTTGATGATGATATCATCTCATATAAAGATATCCCTAGTCTTGAACTTACCATTGAACGTATTGTCGTTGAGCTCTGGCCATATGTTCCAAAGGATAGAACACCAAAAATGTTGGAGGAAAAGGATATTACGCTTGTTGATTGGTATCCTTTTTTATGCAATTCACATTAGGTTAAATTATAAATTTAATCTCTATGGCTAGGAAAACATTAGAATTCAATTGATTATAAAATCTCATAAACAACCTTATAATTTAATAAAACCCTCATAAATAGGAATTGTTCATAAAAGTTTTATTATAGGAACTAGATTTTAATTGTCTCTAAACTATAAGGACCAAATTTACAATTTAACTTCCACATTATTGGAAAGAAGACCTTAGTTTTTAGGGACAATCTAGAGATGACACAGATAATTAACAGCAAAAAGATAGTAGATGAAAACATTAATTTTGAATTCCTTTGACAAAGAATGCATCAAGATAGAATCTACTTAGATTCCGATAGTTACTTTAAACTTTCGTGGTGCATGAAATATATTAGATACATACATGAAAGTTCAAAAACTAAACATAAAATTTAAACTTACATCCATGTGTTTGTGTAATTTGGTTTGCTTAATTTTTTAAGTTTAGAAAATATTTTTGAAATCTTACCTAGAATTTCAGAACAATTTCTAAAGTTGATTGTTAGGCAAAGAAATATGTTTAATAGAATAAGCATAATTTTAAGGACATGGTGAGCATTATCAAATTAAGTTTATATATGTAGTCTATTTCAAGGTAAATTTCCTAAAATACAATAGTATTAACAATTTTCCATACAACCACCACTTGTTGTGTGCCACACCAACATGCTTATAAAAATAGGGTGAAACCCATAAAATCTACAGATATTTATGAAGGCAAATGAGTATGATAGAAAAATTCCCTCATTTTCATTTTGACCTCCGCTCCTCCACGTCTATTCACACCTTGTTGAATTGTTGAACTATGTCATTTGGTAAAGAGAAAAGGGTACAAAAGAACAATAAACAAAGTAAATTGCAAAAAGATTCAAAATATTAGTCTAAGAGAGAAATGAAGAACCATAACGAAAAATAAAAGCTATTTTGATGTCGAATTCTCTTTTCTAGGGAAGATGAGATGAAAAGATGTTCAAATCAAACCAAATGAACACCTGTGACTACGGGGAATGAGATGCTGGCCACGGAGGATAAAATAATCACCAGTAATATGAAGTTAAGTGAATACTATTGATCAAATCTACCTTTTACACCCTATTAAAAAAAATGATTGTAAGCAAGTGGATGAGCATTATTACCATGGCCACAAAATGCTGATGAAAGCGATGCATTAGAAACCAAGAACCAAACGAAGATTACCATTTGATTGGTGAGTTACACCAAGAGTACTACGCAACAGCTCCCCCAATGGTTTAATAATAACTAAATGCATAATGAGAGCCTCTAACAGCAGTACACATTTCATCAGGCACAAAAATGAGCATTCGAATGGAAGAACTCAAAAACAAAAAATAACTGCGTTGCTCGATTGTAAAGCTCTTTTTTCAAAAACAACTAAGTGCACAATAAGTTTACCAATTAATACAGATCACTTCACGTTAAGTACTCAAAATTAACAGATGTCCTATCTACTAAATTGCCAATTTAAATAACAAAACAAACCAAAATAGGTGATCAACGCTTCCCACCGCCACCACCGAGCTTTGGACCCTTGGATGCAGGTCCCTTGGCAACGTTACCCTTACCCGGCGCCTTCTGTGACTTGGCCAACACTTCTGCCTTCTTGGCCTTCTTCTCATCCTTAGTTTTCTTAATCCTTTCCTTAATTTCACTGAAATTCAATCAAATTTCGTGGATTCAGTACAGATTCATATGTTTGATGTATAACATTTCTATTATAGTTCAATCATTCATTCATGAGAGTACACACCGCAGAGCAGCTTCTCTGGCAGCATCACGCACTTCTGGCTTTTCGGCTCTCTTCTTCTGGATGACTTCCAAAGTTGCACCAACAATGGACCTTGAGTAGGGCTTCCTGGTGGTACGTCTCCTCTTCTTCACAGCCTCTTGAGCAATATCCTAAGAATGTCAAAATAATAAGATAAGATAAAGATCAATTGCCCACACCAAATTCACAGAGAATGCGTATGGCCAGGGTTAATGGGTGATTTATTAACTTTTAGCGCTTCTCAAATGAAGGACTGAGAAATCATGTGTTGGCCATAAAACTTAAACATGTCACCCATTAATCTTAAATATAAAAATAGTAATGATAAAGACAAACTTGTATGTACGTGATGCCTCATTTGGTAATACGGTTAAATTACCACTAGACTCATATTATAAACTCTAGGTTTGGATCTAGTTATTCTATTATTTGTAACACAGAAATATTAGTAATGAGACTTTTAGTTGCAAGTCCCCCTGTAAGATTGTTTCGAGATTTTTGGTACAGTAAAAGCTTTCATGATGAAGATCATTATCCACGTGATTGGGTTTGTATATGCTATTTAACGACAATATTCACTCAATAGTCTTGACATCAAGAAAAATTTACCAAAAAAAAAAAGGATGGAACCAAAGTCTGTAAAAGAATCTTAATATTACCTTCTTATGCTGTTTCCTGTACATGGCTGTCCAGGTAAGCTTTGAAGGCTTCAGCCGGTTGTGGAAGTACCTCTTGCATTTTGAGTTGGCAAAGAGAAACACCTAACAGGTTGAGAGAAGGAAAAGTCAAACAAACAGGGGAAAACAGTAAGAACAATTCAAATGAATGAAATAATTAGCCATAAGCCTCCAACACCCAATTGATTCAGGTTAACTAGAGAAAAACGAAGTTCACAAAAATTTTAATAAGAAGTAAGGAATGAAATTCATCTATTTATCTCGAAACATGTTTAAAATATGGTAATCAAAATCACCTGAGAGTCACCCCGGACGAATCTGATGCCTTTCCCTGGGTATATCTTGGCACCACTGAATCGACAAAGTTCGGTCCTGAAAAGGCCAGAAAAATATTAGGAGCAGAATCCAAGTAAAAAAAAAGCACTAGTTTCACCATATTGTCTCTTGTACTTCTTTTCCCACATACAGAGACCATAAACAAGATCGAAGACATGAATATCGAAGCTTTCACGCTTAGTTTTAACAAGTAATTATTATACAAGTATCCAAAACACCCACTTGCTGAAACAAAAAAATTTAGCAATGGTTCATAGAAGCAAACAACTGTCCATCTAAATCTTCCCTTTTGATCAAATTACGAACTCTGGGATTAATTATCCATCATAAATACATCCTTCCAACCAGATTACTAAACCACAACAGATGCTGATCCTAATATTGGCCATTTTTACCACGCCAATACTATGAAATGCAGAAATATGTAAATAGCAAACGTGAATTATACTTCGTAATTAAAAAATCATCCAAAAAGGGGGGAAATCCACAGTGAACTTCGTTGAGATTTTGAGTTCCTTAAATGGAATATTTTCAAGGAAAAACGTATTCCGCACTAAAAAATACGTAAAATCCTTAATTTCTGAATCGCTAACAATGCACGTACAAGTCCAACAACGGGAACAGAAAAACAAGTTGGCATATAAAACAAAAACAGAGTATAAATCAAAATGGCAATCAGATCTAACAGGATATAAGAACAGAGATGAAGGATTTGACGAACTTGAGAACCATGGCCGCTGGGGATGCTTAGCTTCCTGCCGCGCTATTGATGAAACCCTAGAGACAAAACCCCGCTGAATCGGTAGCTTATATTGGAATTGTTGGACAGTCTTTTGGGCCTGACTCTCACTTTGAGCTTGGGCTTGGGCTAAAAACGGCATGAAAATTTTGTCTTGGGCTATAACAAAAATAAAAAATAAAAATTGTCCGTGGGGGAGATAAATCAGTATTTTATTACTGGTTTTTTTTCCTGAAAAGTATCTTTTTTTCTTAAGGAAAAAAAACCAAACACTATACACAGAAAAATATCAAACTATTTATAAATATAGAAAATTTTTATTACTATTAGCGATAAATTGCAATAGAATTTGCTAGTAGACAGAAAACTTTTTATATTTTTGTAAATAGTTTTGCTTATTTTTCTATATTTAAAAACAACCCAACATAAAAATCACTTTAAGAAATATTCGTATTAATGGCCTCGCAAGGAGAATGATCTTCAAGCTAAATTTCATTCCACGAATATATGTAAGTATGAGTGGTAAGAGTATCTGCAACATTATTAGAGACTCTTAAGATTTGACGGAAGCCTTTAAAAAAATCTAACATTTCAATTATAACATCAACGAAGGTTTGTAACTCATTTTCAAAGTGATAAAATTCTACGAGGAGCTTTTATAGGATCAAAGAGTCGGTCTCGATCTAAATAGGGTAAAACCGAATTATAAGGCCGAGGAGATTGAGTTTCATTTAATTCCACCGTTTCAACGATTTGATGCCTTTGTAACACATTTTTTACTAAGATCTTCTCGTCTTCTCTTTGTATAAGACTGGAAAGTATCTACTAGCTTTGATTGAATGGACAAAAATAGCGGAATAGGATTAGTAATGTCTTCACTTTAGACATCTTGAATATGACTTGTGAATTTGGTGTTTGAAATTTTCATCATTTTTAAATTTAATCTTACAACTTATTTTTTTTCCTTGTAAGCTTATTAAATATCCTGAATATGATTTGTGGATTTGGTGTTTGAAATTTTCATCATTTATTAATTTAATTAATCTTACAATTTCTAGATTGCATCAATTATGAATCATCAAATTGTTAATTGGATGTTCGAAGTACTCTACACATTTTTAAGGATACTGAAATTTTGTACGAAATCTGAAGACACTGAATTGATGCACCAACAAAATTTCAATATTAATTTTTTGTTTTGTTTTGAGAATTCAATATTTAAATTATTACACTTACAAATTTAGGATTTTAAGATTTTGGTTATGTCTGAGAAATAATAAATTTATATTACAGTATTCCCATGTAGATGAAGTGACCAAGATAGCTCTGTTGTTCTTAATGATTCTTGTACCGATGTTGAATAATTAAAATTTTACAAAACACCACAAAAAGTGGACATTGGAAGAATAGATCTATTATTTTAAGCAAGGTTTAAAATATTGATCAAAATATTATAAAAACAAAAAATTTAAAATTTAAATTTAAATTAGTAAATAAAAAGTAAAATTTTGTGTGTTTTGTAAATTTGATATCGACACATGAAAACGTGAAGATACTAAGTAATTTTTTTTTTTTTTTTTAAACTAAGTTTATACCTAAGGAATAAGTAATCAGTTTTACCAAAAATACCCTAAACATCATATTTAATCAAAACCAAAGGGCCCAAGCTGAGAATAAGAATAACGTATTAGACAATTTTTTTAGAAATATAATATATTAGATTTTTTTTAATGTCTCGACAAACAATGTATGTTATAAGGAGAGAACCAAACCTTCAAAAAAAAAAAAAAGTAATAAAAAAAATGCATGTACGAAACATTAACATGCTAGTCATTAACATAAACATTCTTTTTTTTGCTACAGAGTTCATCGGTAAAGCACAACCAAAGGTCCAAAATAAGCAACAACTGTACGCTCCTAAAATATGAAAATCATTATTAAAAAAGGAAATAAACAACAGCAGAAAACAGAAGACGATCGACAAACAATATGTGCCCCTCTTTGAAAATTTTCATATCAAATTCACATCTTCCCTTGACGATCCTTTGAGCGCACAGCTCCCTCCTCCTCGTCCATCCGACCGACGTCGTTGAACGTCTGCCCCGCCATGTCATCTGCCTCCTTCAAAGTCGAGGCCAATGCCCCTGGCCGCGACTCCTCCAAACCTACCACCACCGCTCCCTCACCGCCACGGCCTCTGGCAAAAAAAATCAGACAATTCAAACCGTCAAGAATCTAAACTAGAGATGCTAGAATTTTCTTTTCTTCAAAAAGAAATTGAATGGTGAATTTCTTTACCTATTACGTTCGAGTGTCACTTTAGCCTCTTCTTGTATCCTCCTCTGATTCCCCCATCTTTTCCTGCCATTCCTGCCATTAGTTGAAGGTTTTGTTTTGACTGTCCCATTTTTATTCGGTTTAAAAAAAATTCAAGACCACCCCCCTAAAAACTTTAACCCATCTATTATTATTTACTAAATTGTAATAAATACAACTATGCTTTTGCCCCTTGTTTCACAAATACAACTATACTTCCAAAAATTGTAACGTTGCTATTGAATTAATTAATTTTTACTATCTATTAAGGGTATTTTTTTTAAAACCAAATTTCAAGAGCACTTATACAATTTAATCTAAATAATATTAGGTATGAAAAAAAAAAACTATTAGAAGAGAGGGGTTAACCCCCACCTCAAAACCCAGTCGATAATACAATGAATAGCATATCAGACAAATTGAGAAGTGAGGAGTAGTCCATCCTCAATACAAATTAATTAGGTTGTAAAACTATTTTAATGTTCCATTTTAGTTCGGAATCTTCAGTTTAATCCATACACAAGTTTATTACTTACAAAAACTTTATTTTTAAGCACCTTCACTCTATATGTCTAAGAAAAAATTGCTTACTATTTAAAAGTACAGAATATCAAATCAAATAATTAAAAAAGTTCCAAGAGAAATTTATAGGACCAAAAAAGGATTCAAACAATTTCCAGTTACCTTTGCGACTTCTTCAGTCTCGTAAGCCTTCTCCTTGGCTTCCTCTTTCTTTCCAGAAAAGTATTCCATGGCTCTCTTTGCAGCATCGGCCGCTGAATCTTTCAATTCTCCAAGTTTGCTTACCGTCGTATCTTTCCCTTCTTTCGCCTTCTCCGCCGTGTAATCTGTCGTCTCTCTCGCTTTCTCCGCTGCATAGTCTCTGTATTCCCCTGTTTTTCTTGCTGCCGCATCCTTCGTCTCCTTTGCCTTATCCGCCGTGTAATACTTGTACTCTGGCGCCTTCTCCTTCGCTTGATTTGCCTTCTCCGCCGCGTAATCCTTGTACTCACCGGCCCTCCCCTTCGCCGACTCTGTCGCTTCCCTAGCCTTCTCGGCCGTGTAATCTTTGTATTCCCCTGCTTTTCTCGTCGGCGCATCCTTCGCTTCCCTAGCCTTCTCTGCTGTATAATCCTTATACTCGCCAGCCTTTCCTTTAGCCTCCGACGTCTTCTCCGCCGTGTAATCTTTGTATTCCCCTGTTTTTCTCGCCGCTGCATCCTTCGTCTCCTTCGCCTTCTCCGTCGCATAATCCTTGTATTCGCCGGTTTTATCTCTTGTTTTCTCTCCACATTCGCTCATTTTCCCCATTGCTGCTGCTGCCGTCTCTCCGGCAGCTTCCTTTGTCTCCCTTGCCTTTTCCGCCGCAGCACTTCCGTACTCGTCCATTTTCCTCCCTAGCCTTCTCGGCCGTGTAATCTTTGTATTCCCCTGCTTTTCTCGTCGCCGCATCCTTCGCTTCCCTAGCCTTCGCTGCTGTATAATCTTATACTCGCCAGCCTTCCTTTCCCCGACGTCTTCTCCGCCGTGTAATCTTTGTATTCCCCTGTTTTCTCGCCGCTGCTCCTCTTCTCCTTCGCCTCTCCGTCGCATAATCCTTGTATTCGCGGTTTTTATCTCTTGTTTTCTCTCCACATTCGCTCATTTTCCCCCTTGCTGCTGCTGCCGTCTCTCCGGCAGCTTCCTTTGTCTCCCTTGCCTTTTCCGCCGCAGCACGTCCGTACTCGTCCATTTTCCTCCGTGCTTCCTCAGTCGTTTCTCTTGCCTTCTCCGCCGAGGCTCCCTTTACCTCTCGGCCTTTCTCCTCTGCTTCGTGGCTCTTTCCGACCACCGCTTCCTTTGCGTGTTCGTACGTGTCCTGCACCGCCTTCAGTACTGACCCAATCACGCCGGACCTCTGCTGCTGATCTTGCACCGTCGGCTGGTCCGCCTCCACGACCTCCACCGTGGCTGTTCTCTCGGTTTTTGGCGCCGCCGCTTGCTGCTCCTCTTCTCTTTTAACGTCTCTCAAGTCGGACGCGGCAAGCGTCGCGGCCGCCTCTGCTCTCTCCTTCTTCATTTCCTTCGACGAAGCCATTGAAATCTTGACCGGAATCTTTTCTTAATGCGATTCGATATCCACTTGCGTTCTTTTTAGTGGATTTTTGTCGGAGTTTTTTTGAGTTGCTATTTCGTACTCGCCGCTGGAGTTATATAGTCATCGATTGAGTAGTATTTGATACAAGCATTGTGGAACCGACACGTCTTTTCGTGGCGAGGCCACGTGTTCGTCGGAAACCAAACGACACGTAGTCGAGCTGCTTATGTCCTCGTGGCCGATGACACGTCCCGTTTTATGGCGGAGGTCGGTGTTTTGATGCTATGCGGTGACTGACTTCCACGTGTTGCGTATTCAGCCACGTGTCAAGCTAAGCTAGTCTTGAAGCAGTTTGTTTTAGCATCGTGTTTTTAATTTACTAATTTTAAATGTATAGTATATTTAATCAACTGAGTCGTTTATAAGTAATGGTTTTTTAATTTTATAAATGGTTGACGTATTAGATATAAAAGTTAAACTTGAATACATGTTTCATATTTTTATTAAAAGTTATATAAATTTTTAGAATTTTTTTTTTCACTTTTTCTAAGTTTTGGGACCGAACAAAATGAAAAGTTTAGTCATTAAACGTGTAATTTGATTAATTTTATTTTTAGAAAGATATGTCCACTCTTTACTAGAGTTAGGTAAGTTACGAACCTAAGCAAAATTCACTATTAAATAGATATTGAGGTGGACAAATACTAAAGTTGTTCGAGACATATAATTGATTATAATAGTTTGTAGTTATTATAATATGGGGGCTATAATAGCCTGCGTTTTAGGTTTAAATTATGTTAGTGCTCAAATAGTATGTATTTGGGATGTGTACGGTTTCAGTATGAATTTGGAAAATCTATGTATTGAGGTATATACTATTTTAGTATGAGTTTTAAAAAGTATATGTATTTTGTGCAAATTATTTTAGTACGAGTTTATAATTTTTTTGTTTGGAGAGTTGATTTGTTTAACCTGAAGTTTTTAAGTATGAGTTTAATGCCTAGGGTTGTTTTTCTTTTGTTTTCTCTATTATGTCTTTGTATTATACAAGTATCAGTCCTTAAATATCATATTTTGCAAATATAAATAAGAGTATTTGTTCCACCAATTTTTAAAAATGTGTTGAATTTTAAGTTATTTTATTCTTTTGTCATTTGTCATTTTGGGCGTTATCAATACTGTTGAACATATACAAAATACGTGTGATTGTGTTAAAATTCATATCATCGATTAAGTAGTCAAAATTCATATTTGAATGTGTTTAAAAACCACTAATTCTCCAACGTTGTAATATTGCACAAAAACGTATGTATGGCCATGATAAGGTGTCAAGCATAGGTAACCACCACGATGACACGCAAAAGATGTTGTCAACTTAGATTTGTGTTAGAAAAAATGATGGTAGGTCAAAATTAGATCAATAATATGAGTCAATCAAATCGGTTTTTTCCATAATATTGAAAGAAATATAATGTTTGAATCAAATGGACAATAGTGACTTTTTATTAATATGAGAGATTTTTCATCTTTGTTGTCTTCCTCTATTTTTTCTACTCGTAAAGAAATGTGTGATAATTTTTATTTCAGAGTTGATAGAATCTATGGAGAATAATACTTTTATTTAAAAAATTTTTAGTTGATTTTAAATATAATCAAATAAAAATAACTGTAAATAGCTAATTAATGGTTTGAATTGATTCAATTATAGATATTTATAATTTAAATTGATACATCTTCTTAGTTTGAGGCTGTAATTGATATAGTTTTTAAACAAATTAATTTCATCGTTAATCTATATTTCTATCTATACTAAACTTTTGACTCGTCAACGGACTCAGAGCCCAAAGGTCTATCTAAGTCCAATTCAGGCTCGATCTGAGCTAGTTGTAAAGTTAATGTTTGACCAACCCAATTTAGCCCACTTCATTTATTTGTTAGATTGGGCATGGATCACCATTTTAATAATAGAGGAGCTTTAACATTAAACCAATTAAATATGTATGCATTCTTAGTATATTATATTTGATATATTAAAAATGTTGATTTTTTAAATACTTCAAAATATATTTAGATATATAGTGGTTTTTAGTTACTATATTTTTGCAGAAGTGTTAAAAACTAATAAAAGATAATAAAAAACTAAATACAACTCTATAATATCAATATTTTTTATCTAGAAAAAATGATAAAAATATAAACTTAATTTAATAAAAATACAAGTTTATTACATTTTTAATGTTTCATTAAAAGAATTTAATATATATATATATGAAATTAATATTCAATTAGCTGATCCAATAGATCAGTCCAAACTCCGCCAAAACTTTGATAAAAAAAAGCCAAGCCCAAGAGTTGAGTCATGGACTTGGCTATTGAATGTTGGTTCTATTTGATTCAAGCCTAACAAATGTTTTAAGTCCTTAGGCTTGAGTCTGAGTCGAGTTTGAGCTATCATTTTTTAGGATCGAGATAGACATAACCGACCCAATGATGAAGGTGACTATGTTATCTAAATGAGCTTTGACAGATAAACTTTTGATTTTGTTTGTCTGTTTTAATTGATTGTTAAATTAAACAATTTATACTTTCAAAATAATATGTATACTAGATTCATCTTTATTTTTTCTCGATTCCAATTTTGATTTTTTTCCCAATCTAAAATAAAATCAAATTAAGATTTGAGTGATCTCTTTTAAGATCCAAGCATAATATCGTAACATAATTATTATATAAATTAAAAAAAGAGACAAATGGACGGGAGGAGGGGTGAGATCGGTTACCCGTCCCCATCCTTGTTTTTCCACCCCTCTCCCCTTCTCCGCCTAAATGGAATTTTTTTTGCCCTGTTAGGGGCGGGTTCCCATAGACACACTCTCATGTAAAATGCACATCTCAACTTAGTAGTTCTATTACAATTTGGCACCTGACAAACTTTATGTTTGTGTGTTTTTTTTCTTATAAACTATTATTTTGTATGTTTATTATTCATAACGTTAATTGAGTTAACTTGGGATAAAATAGATAAATTATACAATACCCTAAACTTGTACTTTGTGTAAAAAAATATTCTTGAACGTTAAAAAGTTTAAAAAATATCAACTTTCAAAATGAGTTAAAAAAATATCTTTACTGTAAGTTTTGGAGGAAAACAGTTAGTATTTTGTGTCAAAATAACTCTAAACTTTTAAAAATTTCAAAAAATACTATTAAATTTTAAAATAAAAAATAAAAAACACTCTTGCTGGTATATGAACAAAACCCGTTAATACGGTTTTACTTCTATACTTTTCCTATTGTTTCTCCCTTGTCCTATCAAATACAACTCTTTTTTATTAACCGTTTGCCATTTTTTTTATCTAAAAAAAGCTGTACGTTTCACTTAAGGTATATGGATTATAATAAGAAAAATAAAAATAATGGAAGCAGTAAATGATTTTATGACTTAAATGTTTTAACAAAGCGGAACGTTAGTAGTTGAGTATGTTAATAATTAAATACATTTTTTTTGTCGATTTATAGTTTTGATATGTTTTAAAGGGAGATTTTGATTTTGGAATTTTGTGAAATTTTTATGTTTTAACTTAAAACTTTGGCGCCAAACAAAGAATTCTGCATAAGAGACGAAAGTTTTATTTCTCGTATTTATAATGGAGTTACTCATTGTTTGGCTAAGTATGCTTCTAATCATGGTGAAGAAGTAGTTGAACATATAATTTTCCTGAATAATTGTGGGGTAAGATGGAGCATGAGGCTATTATTTGTAGCCCTATCTTGGGTTCTAATCTAATTGATGATGTTTGAGATTTTGTTGTAAAAAAAAAACTTAAAACTTTGACTTTCTTTTGGGTTGATGAGAAATTTGATGTAAAAAATGAAAAAAGAAGTGAAAAATGAGAATAAGGTAAGAGATATTATATAATTTATTTTAAAATTGATTATTTTTTGAATTAACAAAAGAGGTATTTCCACAAATAGAAAAAAAACAAAACTAATTACACATATAGAAAAAAAAGTGAAAAATACAAAAGCAAAATACAAAAACATGTGGTGTATTTTTTTTCTATATGTGTAATTAATTTTATTTTTTTTTTCTTTTCTGTACACAACAATTTTCTTTAAAAAAAATTTCAAATAAATTTATCAACCATGAATTTTAAAATTCTTTTTTTGAGTTAGAAAGATTTTTTTGAAAAATTAAAAAATTGATGAATATTTTTGAAACAAATTTTTAACGATTTTTTAAAACATTTTTGATTTTTTTTAAAAAAATTTAAAAGTATTTTTTGAAAGTTTAAGTTACAATTTTTCTTTTTATTATATATATATATTTTTTATAATTTAGGGAAATAGAAAAAACTCCGAATCAGATTGATAGATCGCCACGTCATTCCAATACGCAAGTAAACTTGATAATCTATTTGTTTCTTTTGTATTTTTGTTCTTTTCTGGATAAGAACAAATTTTCTCAACTACTGGACCTCCGGCGCCGGAGATATAGCCGGTGCGTGTCGTTTTCCGTCGTCAAAGTGACAAGTGCCTTATGGCGTAACCGTGAAAAGATCACTCATCAAGGAAACAAGCTCGCGACGGATTTTTCACAATCGGTATCAGATCAAAAATCTTTATATCAAAGCAGTAATTTAAAAGTAGTTTCGTTGGTATTTGCTGATCTATCGCGTTATGATCTTTGAAAATACCAGTTGCAGTTGCTGCTTAGGATGGGATTTGGTAAGCGCCGACAACTAGTTTAGTAGCTTGTCGTTGACGAGAGGCGAATGTGGATTTGAGCTCTGTTCCAACAATTGTCAGAAGTCCATGGACAAAGCTTCCAAGCATCAGGTTCTCTCTCTGTCACCCTCCCTCTCTTGGATTGAATTTGAAATCCTCTACCGGAATGTGTACGCAAATTCATCCATTCCATGAATTTCTTCTTTAACAATGATCTTCTCGTAGTTATTCGTTCATCATTATTGAGAAGAAACTCTAATCATGGTAGAAACTTAAACCATTATATACCTAATTGGAGCGGGATATTTTCTTTGGATTAGCCACCTCTTTCTTTTCGTGCTCTGATTTGTAATCAATTAGCGTGAGATTAATGTGGAACTTGGTGATTAGTTTGGTTAGTTTTCTGTGGTATTTCTTGTCTGGGACTGACAAATTACTGATTCTAAAAGGATATAATAACCATCAAGAAGTACGATAACTTCCTAGCTCTTTATTTTTCTGACGAGACATTCTCAGGTATCATTGAGGGGAGCGAGTGCAAAAGAAATTACGAGGGATGCTCTTGTTCAGAAGGTAATCCAGGAGAGAGAGCTACGTCAATATGCAAGAAAAGCGGCAGCTGCGGCTCTCTTTATTCAGGTATATTACATTTACTTCTAGCCGTCTACTAATGCCATTCCTAGTTTATCTTGCACGTTCTACAGCTACTGATTAATTAAAGATGTAGAGACAATGGAGAATAGTTTGTGGATTTGATAATTGTGCATATATTTCTCTGTCATTTTATTATGATGTCCACTCTTCAAATCTACGCAGCTTCTCCTGGAAACAAAGGCAAGTTCTCAAAATTTGAAATGACAATCTCGTTTCTAAATTGATGCAGAGAGTTTGGAGGCGCTTCAGAGTGACTAAGATAGCTGCTTTGCAGTTTCGAGAAGAATGGGAGGGTTTGGTGAATAGTCATTCTGGTGCATGGGGTGGCTCGCTCATTTCCTATAATATTTTGAGACCATTTCTCTTCTTTATCTCGTCTTTTCTGAAACGACCTCAAAATATCAAGACCAAAGATATAGACTGTATGAAGAATTGCTTTAAAATCTTGTTTGAAAGCATCAATTCTACTGGTACGCAATTCTGTTCACCAATACCCACTTATTATTATGGTATCTTTAACTAATACGTCCCTTTAGACTTTCAATATGTTTGTTTGTTTTTCCCCTCACTTCTTAGAGTCCCATTGGTAAATCTAGTTATGTTCGAAACAGCAGAATATTTTGAGTTATTTCTTAAATTTGGCAAGTCGAGTCACAAACTGATATTGGATAGTGAGTTTGTTGGGTGCCTATCTTCTAGATACGTACTAGCTTTAAAGTGGAAACATGTAGTGAGTGTGCTAATTCCATCCAACTGTGCAATATAAATATGTTGAAATATTTACTAATCATGGTTGTTTAACTTGGTTTTCTAGTTTTCAGAACATGGAATTAGGTAAGCTGGAAAAACACCATCTCAATTCCTTGGGCACATTTGTTACAAGCGTACATGGCTTTGAAGGAAGACTTTATTTACAGTTATACTAAACACAGTTAAAATGGAAGCCTTATCCTCAGATAGTAGTAATCCTCAATATCAAATCTGATTCTAGGAAGCTTGCTATAATTGATAAGTGTGTGGAGTGAAGTAAAGAAAATGTGAGAGAAAGTGAGAATCACTATATACAGAAACTATTGATTGATAAAATCTCCATTATCTGGTCTCATTTGTACAGTCATTTACCTTGCATTCTTCTTCTTCTTCTTCCCTTCCCCCAAATTTATACATCTAGTTTTGGACTTAACATGCTATAATCAATTTTTGTGTCAAGAATCAAAGAACAACTTTTGCTCTTTGGCCACTGGTACATCTGAGGAAAGAATGGACTTACCAATCAAGGAAGCTTATTTCTGTATGCTTATTTATTCTTGTGCATTTTGAGAAGTTGCAAGTGAAGGAACAAGAAATTGTTGTTACAACCTCTTTGGCCATGCGCCTTGTAGTTGTCTTAACTGATCATCATGGGTGGAAGAGTATTAATGAGAATAGTCGTGCTGTTGCTGATGCAGCAGTGAAGGATTTAGTTCATTATCTGGGAACTTCTGAAAGTGGTCTTTACGTATCAGTCAGGCAATACATGTATAAATTGAGTGTCCTCCACTCTACGCAGAACAACAGTACCATTCAGGCAAATGATTTATTAGTTACTACTGTGAGTGCAATAACTTTAGCATTACGACCATTTCATTTAATGAATTTTGATACGATTGGTACTACTTTGTGGGAAGGGCATCATGTTGCTGAACAATTTTGCTTGTTTCTACTTACAATTCCCGGGCTTGTTCAAAATCTGCCACAAGTTCTTGTGCCAGCTGTAAAGCATCGATCTATCTTGCTACCATGCTTATGGACTCTATTGGTAAGGGCCACTGAGGTTGAACAGATCATTATGGTATTCATTTAAGTTTACTGCACAAAGTCAAACTGAATAGCTTACTTGCTGCCTACTGATAAGGTCCAGCGCTTCTTGTGTATGATGGATCTCTTAGTTATTTAATTACTTCACTCACTAAGCTTTAGGAGTTAAAAAAAAAAAGAGTTAATTCTTTCTGAATTCGTGGTAAATTTAGATGTGTTCATTTTCTTTATTTTGCAAAATTACTGCTTGAGGATAAAGTACCAATTTAAACAATTTAAATAGATTGTGAACAAAAAAACCAAGTATAGTGCTCAGTTTTAGTATAGAAGCAAAGTAGTTTTAGTATTATTATTATTATTTTGTGTTCTATTGACAAATTGACAGTTGTTACATTTTAGTATTAAAGAGATTTACATTTACTACATCTCTATCTGGCACTGATTAAATTGTGGCAGTTGATGGCAGGCCAAGAAAGAGACAATTTTGTTGGGAATGTCTGACCTGGATCAGTTATCAGTTGAATGTGGCTCTAAGGTTGTTCCGGCAGTTGGGTGGGCTCTTGCTAACATTATATGTTTGGTAGCAGGGAGTGAAACTAAGGCAAGGGATTCTGGTTGGTTCAGTCAAAGTTTAGACTACGTGTTGTATGTTCGTGTGGTTGTCACTTTGGCAGAAAGCTTTTTGGCTTTGAATGGGGATTTAGGATGTGGTAAAAAGGAGAACCAAGATATCCAGAGCAACAATGTAACTTCTTACGAACCCTCCATTGCAGCTGTTCGCAATAATGAAATGACATCTATGTCCTTAAGCACATCGTTCATTGATATGTTTAGGCCTATTTGTGACCAGAGGCATCTCACAGATCTTTTGAAAATAGTAAATACAGATGTTTATTCTGAAAGTAGCACTGCACAATCAAATAATATGGAACGTATGAAAAGCTTGAAACTGCTCGATATATCATACTTCTACATGTACATGCTCATAATATTTTCATTATTGAATCCGTCGGTCGGATCCTTACCTATTCTTAATATGTTATCTTGTACTCCTGGATTTCTTGTTGATCTGTGGGGAGTGTTAGAAAGTTCCCTTTTCCCCAATAATGCTGATGAAGCTGAAGATCACTTTCCTGGCTCAAGTAAAATATCAAGTAAAAGAAAAGATGAAGTTTTTAGCAAAAAGCAAAACCAAGTCAGTAAGGATGGAAGTAGTAGGTGGGTAACTGTCTTCCATAAGTTCACGAGCAAGTCACAACCAGGTAGTGATCATATGGACACAATTGAAGTTCATTCTAGCTCAAGACATGGGGATGACAACTTATGCGATTTATGGGATATAAAATCTTTGAGTTGTGGTCCACAAGGTATTTCAAAAGATTTGTCATGTCTGCTCTATCTTTTCAGTGCCACTTATGCTCATCTGCTGTTAGTTCTAGATGACATAGAGTTCTATGAAAAACAGGCAAGATATTTTGTCTTTACTCTCCATTGTAAAATTTTTCAAAGTGTGATGCTTTATTTTTTAACTTAATTATGTGGACTAGGTTCCATTCAGGCTGGAGCAGCAAAGGAAACTTGCATCAATGCTTAACACACTCGTGTATAATGGCTTGTCCCATGCTACTGGTCAGCAAAACACATCCCTTATGGAATCTGCAATCAGGTGCTTGCACCTGCTGTATGAGAGGGATTGCAGACATCAGTTGTGTCCTCCTGCACTATGGCTTTCACCTGCTAGAACAAGTAGACCACCTGTTGCAGTTGCAGCAAGAACTCATGAAGCTTTATCAGCTAACTTACGTGCAGATGATACTTTAACAGTTCCAAGTGTAGGATCAATTATTACTACCACACCACATGTGTTCCCATTTGAGGAAAGGTGAGACTCAGACTGCTAACTAAACGGACTATTTTCTTTTTTCCATGCAGCTTTTCTAGTCTCGTTGGTTTGGTTTTGCCTCCTCAGCTTCATTAATATTTCAATCTAAGTTAAACTTAAATCTAGTACTACTCTTGCCCCATAATTTTCAATCTTCCTATACTGTATTGTTCCTTATGAGAAAAATCCTGTCTTGTTTGACCTGATTACTTTTACTCTTAACGTTTTTTTTCCAAACCATCAAAGACCCGTGCACATCATTTGGGTGATCCCCCGTGGGATACCATATTCACAACTTTGAATAGGAAAATTTTATTTTCCCATCAGTTGCTACCTAATGTGGAAGAGTATAGGCTTGATATCGAGCATTTGGAGTACTTTTCATGGGCGTTGAGGGCTTTTAGAGCTTACTTCATCTGATTTCTTTTTAAATGTTGCACAGACTGCAGGCTTTCTACCCTGCGCATATCTTGACTTGAAAGAATATGTATATATGAGCGTAGACCAAGGGGATTGGAGATATGCATATCAGACATGGATGCATATACTGCGATGTGGTCGTTACAATTGGTTTGACCTCCACATAATAGCAAATTAGCTATTGACTGTTACAGCCATCGTATTTAACACCAAGTTATTTTTTCTTCACGTGGTTGACATGGAGATTTTTCTCTACTGGATTCCTTAAGCTATTTTTCACGAGGGCATTCTTCCTATTGTTTCACTACCTATTGTTTTGAAATTATTATTATTATTTCTCCATTCTCAGCTTTTACATCCTTCATATTTAGATACTTTGCTTGATCACACTTTCTTGGAAGAGGATTGACGCTTTCTCCATCTTCTTCTTCATAATCTACAACCCTTCATTCGCACTTCCAAGGTGCCTCAAGCTTCTATTTTCTTATTTTCTCAAGAAAAGTACTGAAAATTTAAATTATATTGCAATAAATCTGAAACTTTTTTTTTTTTGGACAATATGTAGGGTGAGAGGTTCTAACCTCTGATCTTGAAGTCAATAGTACAAGTTTTATGTTAATTGAGTTATGCTTATGTTGGCAAATTTGAAGCCATCTAAATGCTAATTGCTAAGTAAAATTATCTAGTTGATGGAATAAATTCCACTCATCACTTATATTTTAAATCTTTTGTTCTGTAGTCCTTCAAAATATTAGGTTTTCTTTCTCTTCTTTCTCAATAAAATTTTATCTTGAAAACTTAGTCCTTCCCTCCATCCAAAGTTACCGTTAAACAATTATGGGAAAATTATCTTTTTGGTCCTTGAGTTTTTTAGGAATAGATTCGTTTGGTTGGTTCATGAGGTTTTAAAATGTGCAGGTAGTTTTTTTTTTTTAAATGTACTCTGTTAGTTCTCGAGTATTGAGAAATAGGTTTAAAATGTCTCTAGCGTTACTTTTTTAATTTGCTATAGTAATAAAGTAATTAATTAATTAATATATTATTTTTAAAGCTAACATGGCATTTGAAATTGAACGATCAAGAAGTCAAGTTGGTCTTCAGGGAGGAATCAACTTTGAGTGAGTTTGGCATTGACGATCCCAAATCGTTGTTGCCGATGTCGACCTGTGGTGAAAATGAACGGCCAATAGGGCTGCTCCCCTTGGCAACCCTGCAGTAAGAAGACAGGAAGAAAGAGGGGAGAAACAATGTAGGCAGGGAGGAGAGAGAATGGAAGAAAGATGGAGAGAAATTATTTAGTTTATTTTTTTAAATTCCAAATGCCATGATAAGATTAAAAATAATAAAGAAGCTACTATGTTAATGTAGAAAACAGAAAAACTAACGGTAAGGACCTTTTAATTCTATTTCTCAAAATTAGAAATCTTTTAAACCTATTCTTGAGAACTTAGCGACTATAAAGATACATTTTGAAAGTTTATGGATCAAACAAAACTATTCAAAAAAATGTAGGAGTTGTTTGGGGCGTAAGGTTGGTTATAATAGTCAATGGTTATTATAACCGTCTGCCTTTTCACCTGGTTTTTGTGGTTAGTTGAAGTGTGTGCTCTATTGTGGGTGTTTGTGGGGTGAGAGAAATAACAAACTGTTTAGAGGGGTGGAGAGGAACCCTTTGGATGTTTGGTCCTTGGTGAAGTTTCATGTTTCTCTTTAGGTTTCAATTTCGAAGACTTTTTGTACTCTTTAGGAACATTTTACTTTCTTGGTCTTGCTTTCTTTAGTTGGGCTTGGCGGGCTTGATTTTTTGTGTGCCCTTGTATTCTTCCATTTTTTCTCAATGAAAGTTGTTTCTAGAAAGAAAAAAAAATTAGTTCGTAGGGTTATATTAGTCTGTTTTTGGGTGGAGAGTATGTTAGTTTGGGTTTAGGAAGTTTGTATTATTGCATAGGAAAAAAAATATTTTTTAAAAGGTCACTTTCATTTAAGCATTTTTTTTTCATAAAAAATTGTTTAAAATAAAAAAAACTAATGTGTTAGGTTACGTTAGTCTTTTTATTTTATACACAAGTTTGTTTGGTTTGCAATACATTCAAGTGTTTTTATTTATGTCAGATTATTATGAAAGAAGACTATTAAACACTGTGAACTAATAATTTCAAATTTGTATTTAGAAATATTTTCATCATTCAGAGTTTTTTTTTTTAATATAATTGATCGAGTTGGTTGAGTTGGTCATTAGAATTAGTTGTAAGAGATGATTCACAGAGTTGCTCATAAAGGTGGTCATTAGAGGTGGTCGTTTGAGTTGGCTGCTGGAGGCAGTTGTTAGAGCTAGTCACTGAAGGTGGTCATCATCAAACTAGGGTGTCGGTGGTGGTTGTCATTGTTGATCGTGAAAGGTGGTCTTCAATGGAGTTGGCCGTCAGAGTGATCGTGGGAGGTGGTTGTCGGAATTGGTCACCAAAGCATGTCTTCAGCAATAATTGTCGTTGGAGCGAGACAGCGGTAGTTCGCCGATGGTGGTTGGTGTTGGAGTTGGTCGTCGGCTGGTTGAGTCATTAGAAACATTGGAGGATGCTTGAGTTGGTTATTTTAATCATTGAGTTGTAAATAGTGTTATTATAGCTAAACGAGGGGTTAAAAACCCTTACTCCCATTACCTTAACACATGCCCCAAATGCTGAGTGGGTTATTATAGTCCATTTAACCCATTCCAAAATGGGGCCCAAATGGCCCCTTATAGACCAAGAAGGTAATTTTTCCAAAAGCTTTCTTCATATCTTTGACTAAAACGTGATGTGCTTCTGCATCTAATATTCATTGGACCTTCTGAGCTCCTATAATTTCATTTATAAGTCTAAAATTTTGTCTTGCCATATCCACCTTTTCATGTCCTTTCTTTTCATTTCTGGCAGAGTTGAAATGTTCAGAGAGTTTGTCAAGATGGACAAAGTCTCCCGGAAAATGGCAGGTGAAGTTGGTGGACCTGGGTCACGATCATTTGAAATTGTAGTTCGTCGTAGCCATGTTGTTGAAGATGGATTCAGACAGTTGAATACTCTTGGGTCAAGGCTGAAATCAGCTATCCATGTTTCATTTGTTAGTGAATGTGGCCTTCCTGAAGCTGGCCAAGACTGTGGTGGATTATCCAAAGAGTTCTTGACTGATATAGCTAAAGCAGCATTTTCACCTGAGTAACTTACACAAACTACAAAGAATCATTGTGATCTTTCTTTCTCGGTCTCCAATAATTTAAGTAATTTTGTTTACCTTTTCTTTTAGATATGGACTATTCTCTCAAACGTCTACTCCAGACAGGCATCTTATCCCTAATGCATCTGCACGATGTCTCGACAATGGTATCCAGATGATCGAGTTTCTTGGTAGAGTTGTTGGGAAGGCTCTCTATGAAGGAATTTTGCTTGACTACTCATTTTCGCATGCTTTTGTCCACAAGCTTTTAGGTCGGTATAGCTTCCTTGATGAGCTATCAACACTTGATCCTGAGCTCTACAGGAATCTCATGTATGTCAAGGTAAATTCTACATAAATACTACAATAGTACAATGTGATGTTCCCTAATGACTGCCTATTAGTATTACATGTTTTCTTTACCCTCTTATATCTTTTTATCATCATCATTATTATGTTTTCTGAAGTTAAACGTTTGAGTATTTTTTACATGATGAGAATGGAAAGATACATGAAAGGCATATAGTTTCGCAAAGAAAGGATGCTAGTTTGTGTTAATAATTAATAGAATATGAGTAGCCTGGTTAGATAGATGTTGAGACTTGAGATGGATCTTGAACGAATATATGTATATTTTTTTTTTATAAGAGATCTTGAAGGAATATTATATGTAAAAAAGAAGAAGAGTCGTCAAACTCTGTATGTTTGACCTGTGCTAGAGTTGTGGTGCGATGATTTACTGTAGGCTGGAAGTGACAGATAGTGAGAATATTTAGTGAGAAGTATTAAATCGTATGACGGTGTAAGGGTAGGTCCAAAGACATTCTTGAAAATTTGATGCTTGCATGAGTTTATGAGTTGATTATCTAGCGCTTCAGTTGGGTTAAGACTTAAGGCTAAGCAATTAACTTGCGATTCTTTATTCCAACTGATTGAGACCCAAGTCATCAGGTTTGGGTGAAACCTCACCTAGATGACAGGCAGACTCTTCCGTAAAATGGGAAGCTACTTGAAGGCTGAAGCATCATCACAGTAACTGTACTTCCATTTACTTTCCAAGGTTAGGCATGGCAGTGGAAAGGGGAAAAAACAAAAAAAAAGGAGGGAAAACAATCAACCAAGAGGTCATTAGTTTAAAGTTGGTTAATCTGTTTAACAGAATAGGAGGTTAGAAGAGCATGTAGATGACTAAATTGGACGATGCCAATTTTTCTGGGGAACTTGATATGCAATAATCTCACCAAAAGAACAAAAAAACTTGATATGCAATAAGTAAGATAATGTCAGTTGTTGATTGGTTTTTAAGTCTTTGTGATAATTATTTTAAAAACTTCTGATTGTTATGACTTGTTCTGGCAGTCTTATGAGGGTGACGTCAAAGAATTGTCGCTGGATTTCACTGTAACTGAAGAATCATTTGGCAAACGACATGTTATTGAGCTTAAACATGGTGGCAAGGATATTTCTGTTACAAATGAGAATAAGATGCAGTATGTTCACGCCATTGCTGATTATAAACTTAATCGACAGGTCATTAATTGTCTATCATTCACTCTATTCCTCTTTTTTGGTGATAGTTCATATCCAATGGTACTGTTGCGTAAGAGAGAAGTGAAACTGACCTGTGATATGGTAATGTAGCTTATGAGAGAAGTGAACCTCGCCTATGTACTTGTGTAGTTGAATCTTTTCCATGCATGCTCTGAATTCTTTAGGAAATATAAATTATTCACTCAACTCAAAAAGCGTTGAGCAGTGGTTTCTCTTTTCTGCTTTGCAAAGATAATTGTTTTGATTCAAATTTATGTTCGTGACTTCATTCTCTGTTAAATTGCAGATGTTGCCTTTTTCAAACGCATTTTATAGGGGTTTAACTGATCTTATATCACCGTCTTGGTTGAAGTTATTTAATGCAAGTGAATTCAATCAGGTATATATTGATGCCTTCATTTATGGATGTGCATTATTTACTCTCTTTGCTGTTGACTTTGCTTCCTCATTGTTATTTAAACTATAGCAGTGCATGTGATTCCCTTAAACTATAAGGGGGTGTTGTGGCTCTCAACTCCACCAACTTTAATAGTGTTTACTATTGAAGTTTGCACATTACTTCATCTTCCTCTCTTTCTTTCTTTTGTACATTTATCGAGGAACTCCATCTTTCAATCTTTCCGTTGTCAAAAGTCTTGGGAGTCCTTAGTCTTCAGTGATATTAAGCTTATCTAACACACGACAGATCTTGTTAAGCTCTATGTTACAACAAAATAATACAAAAATGCAGAATACTAAAGCAAGAACTGAATACAAGGTTTGGTAACCCAGTTCGGTGCAAATACCACCTATGTCCGGGGGGCAATGTGCCCAGGAAAGATATATAATGTTAAGCAATTACAACGTTGTACTTATCTGTCATGACATGACAAATACAATGACACTCAAATAACTTAACTCCTCTAATAATCACTTAGGCTCTCCCTAAGTGTGAGACTCTCTCTCAAGACTCTTAGGCTCCCCCTAAGAGTATGTATTAGTGAATAAATACTTAGGTTCCCTCTCAAAGTGCCTTAGGCTCCCCCTAAGTGTGAGGCTCCCTCTCATCAAGACTTTTATCTTTCCCACTTCAAATTTAGACCTCTCCACTTAATGAGCTTAGGCTCCCTCTAAGTTTTAAAATAGCTTCTTATTGTGTCGAGTAATAAACCAGCACGATCTCAAGTAAGTCTCCATATCGACAGCACCACAATCTTCTTCAATATCATTGACACACTCGTGATGTCAATGCACTCACAAGACAATGGCTTCAATGTTTTTCATGAACAACCAACCCTAGAGAGACCATCAACGTCTTCTTAAATATGCACAGTAGAAAAACATGTGGACAAACCTAATTCCCATTTTTTCGTGCTTTGGAAAGGCAATAGATCGACGAGAATAGATAGACATGATATTCCAGATAAGGAAAAATTACAATACAGCCTTCTGCCTGAGTGGAACACATAAAAGTCATTGCAAAAGTTTTGGTAGAAAGGTTGAAAACATCCTCCCCAATGACTGTCTCTTAACCAGTCAGTAACTGACAAATCCTCATGCTTTCTTAATTGCAAATGAAGCAATACATCAATGGCTAAAGAAACAGAAGAAGGATGAGTACATAGGCTGTGAAAGTGTCCTTGATTTGGTTAGTTGACAATTCTTATAAGTGATATGAGAGAAAGGCTAGTATAAGTGGTAAAAGATGGATTAGATGGATCAAGGCCTACATCCTGATATATTTTGGCCTTTTTTTTTAACCAAATAAAATAATAATAATAATAATAATAATAAATCCTATCTTTGTTTGATTGGAAACTCCTTAAATCTTTGTGTCATCAGCATCAGGAGGATCTGAATCATCTTTTGTGAGTGTCAGTTAACAAGCTACTTTTGAAATTGTTGGTGAAGGTCTTTTGGTTTTAGTGGGCTCATTGAGCAGTCCTTCTTGGAGGAGGTACTTATAGCATCCTCTCTTTATGGAGAAGGGCAAAGTGGTGCGGCATGCAAGTTTTTTTTTTTGCTATTTTGTGGGGTATTTAGCTTAAGAGGTTTTAAATCACAAATTGACTAAAAAGCTGATGAGTGAAAGTAAATTTAATATCATATCATCTAACAGAAGGAATAGTATGGGTGTCGGTCACCAAACCATTTTGTAATTATGACATTGGTCTTGTTCTTCTGGAATGGAGTCCTTTTTGTAGTTAGTGTTAGATTCCTGTTTTTTTTACATCCTTGTATTCTTTCATTTTCTCAATTCAGTGGTACAAGTTAGTTTCCATTGTTTCGGTATGAACTAGTCCTGAACACATGCTGGTTCTTTCCATTCCTAAGAGGATACATTGGGGTGGAACGAGTAATATAACTTCATAATTTTAAGGACAATAAAATATGTGCTGAATAAGCAGCCAAATTGATTATTACACAATATAGCAAAATAGTGTTTTGATTGGATAAAGCAACCAATGGAGGTTCAAATCACTTTCCATTATTTTGGATACTCCCAGCAACTAGTTCTTAACAACACGCTGATTCATAGAATACCTTAGACGATTTCTTTCACGTGGAACAAGAACTACATAATTTATGGTGGTTTAACTCTTGTGATTTTTCACTTTCTAATCTTTACTATTTTGGTTTAACACTTTAATTTTCGTTATGCTAGTTTTTAATATCAATGCCATTCTCTAGTTGCTTTCAGGTGGAAACCATGATATTGACGTCGATGATTTGAGGAAGAATACGCGATATACAGGTGGTTACACAGAGGGCAGCCGAACAATTAGTATTTTCTGGGAGGTAAAAACTTGCAGAGTGATTAACTTGCAATGCTTCGTAATCATTCACATATCTAACTTTTCAGATTGCTTTCTACTGATTTAATTCCTTTTCAAAGAAAAAAAAAACTTTAAATAAGGCAAGTTTCGGATATATTTCCTTGCATTTATGTGGCATCGTTCTGCTTCTGGTTGGTGGATGTGACTTATCTTAAGAATTTAAAAAAAAAAATGTTTACTTGGCCATATTTGATACTTATTAATGTTCCTTCTCTCTCTCTCTGTCTATACCCCTTTTCTTTTTTGAAAATTAAATTCTTTTACCATAGGAGCCCCACTGAATGAGAAAGGATATTGCTTTTTCTCTGTAGCTCCGTTTACACTCCATTCTAGATTATTTTTATCTATTGCCTTAAATTTATAATCATTGTCAACAAAATTGTAAATTTAGGAATTATGTTGTAACTGAATGAATGCAGGAACTTTTTTGGAAGGAAAAACTCTTATTCCTTGCATTGGAAAAAATTATTCAGTCCGTTTATAGTGTACATACAGTGATGTAGCTACAAGAAAGCTCCCAGAAAGCCTTTAGAGAATTTTTATTAATGAATCAAATAAGGGAGTAACAAAGGGTATTTATACACTTAGCCAACCGGTCAACCGGTTACCAAGACCTAGACAACCGGTTACAAATAAAACTAGATCAACTAAAAAGAAAAGATAAACAAACACACAAACCCGAGGCCAACTAAATACATCAAATCAACCCAAGGCCAACTATATTCATCATAAAGTCCAATCTTTCTGTGGCTTTCAAACTTGCAGATAAAACGCATACATATGTTTTTGCAAAGGGTCGTGGTTTATACAATTGGATAATTTTATGATCTGGTGGTAGAATAATGGCAAAAAATCAATCTTTATTATACTGTTGAGATACTATATAAGTGCTTTCTGAGGCTTAAGTATATCAATGAAGAAGGTCACTATTCAATGCTTCAAATTGCAATTGCATCACTATTTCCTTAAATTTGACGTATTTTTGTTATCATTTGAAATTCATGTTATTGCACGTTTCATATGAACCGTATGATACTTTCTGTTGCAATTTCCAAGTCCTTTTTCCCCCTTGTGCTGCTGCCCTCCTATTTTCCTTTTATTTGTTTTTGTTAATTTTTCCTGGGGCGGGGGTTGGGGAAAATGGTACAGGTTATTAAAGGATTTGAACCAAAAGATCGTTGTTTGCTTCTTAAATTTGTCACCAGTTGTTCTCGAGCTCCGTTACTTGGATTTAAATACCTGCAACCAGCTTTTACCATTCATAAGGTGTGCAATTCAATCTTAAACTTCTGGCAACTGTTCTTTAATTCGTACTTTAGAGGACTTGTATGCACCATTTTGAATCCCAGAGTCAACGGTTCTTTTGATCAATTACTCTTGATCAATAAATAAACTGGGAAGAAGAGTTTAACATAACCGTGTGATATCTTGCTCACTTTAAATGAGCTGGTTGGAGTTTCATAACAAAAAAGAAGGAAAGAAAGGGGGAAAACCCTGGTTGTAGTGTATATAAAGCGTTATTTATTGTAAATCTGATATGGAAATTTAACCTTATGTAGGTTTCGTGTGACGTACCTATATGGGCATCAATAGGAGGACAGGATGTCGAGCGGCTTCCAACTGCTTCCACTTGCTATAATACTCTCAAGGTATGTACAAATGGAGGGAATCCACTGCAATCAAGCTTTTAATTGCAAAAGTTTGTATTTCTCAAATGAAAACAGACCTCATTACCGACTAAATGATCAATAATTGTGCAAATGTAGATTAGCCATTGATAATATCCTAAATTCATCTGTTTTCTAACTGCTAACTATTTGCACCCTTCATAGCTTCCTACATATAAACGTTCGAGTACTTTGAGATCAAAGCTTCTCTATGCGATCAATTCCAACTCAGGATTTGAACTTTCTTAATGTATCTGACATCAGGTATGTAGTACCATTCTTTTCTAATTGAAATTTGAGCCTTGTTTGCACATTAAACTGCTCAGTGACTCTTCCACCAACTTGAAAAATCGGCTTTCCATTACTGTATTTTTACACACAGGAATTTTTTTTGGTACTGCCATGCAACACTCCTATTCAGTAACATTTATGTTGAAGAATAATGCGAGTTCTTAAAATAAATCAGTTTATCAACTAAGTCTGATACTTTCAAGAATGAGACTAGCGAGATTAATATTATTTTTTGAGTACCCATTTGGTTCCTAAGTTTTAGGTCTAGTTTTCGTTTGGTCCCTATGTTTCAAACTGTTACACTTTTATCCACAACTTTTTAGTTTAATTTTCATTTGATCCTTAGGTTTCAAAAGGTTTCATTTTTACCCTTGAGTTTTGAGTTTCATTTCTATTTGGTTTCAAGTTTTCACTAAAGTGATCTTTAGTGTTAACTATCAATTAATCAATTTAAATAATTATGATGCAAATTTTTTAAATTAATTTTAATAGTGGAAAATTAGTGAAAGTTAATTTAGTTCTTTTAAACTTATTAGTAGAAATTAACATGAATGATCAAAACTGAGTATTTAGTGAAGAATCAAGGGTAACGACCTTACTTGAACAGGATCTGTTCTATAGGTTGTACAACTGTGTCCTTGAGTTCTAAAGTGAAGAATCAAGGGTAAATGTGCGAATCTAAAAATTTAAGAACTAAATGAAAATAAAACTTAAAGTCAGTTAAAATGTAACATTTTGAAACCTGAGAACTAAATGAAAATAAAACTTCTGACATTTTGAAAGTAAGGACTATGGAAATAGATTGGTCAATGAATTTGTAGTTCAATGCATATTGATATCCTATCGTCGAATAATTTTGGTCCTCTTTTTGTGGTGACAGAGAATCTGACTTGGAACAACATAACTCATCGGTTATGCATTATTTGTCATCCTCACCTCACTTTGCGCAGGCTGGCAGCTGATTGTTCCAAAGCTACATCTAATTATTCATTAGTCAGTCCACAATGTGAGTGATAATTGTTCTTATTTACGAGTCTGTGGCACATTAAAGGCGGCTGTTCTTTGATCTCATCCATCTTAGGTTATGCCACAGTTTCACCCTGTTTGGAAGGAAAGGTTTGATAAAATTTAGATATAATTTCTATGGATCTGTCAGTCCCTATAAATAATTTGACTTGTTTTTGCTTTTCTTGAGCCATTCTTGACAGCTTTTGTAGAAATAGCCTATAAGATCAGATTCATCCATCACAAACTTCAGGTGATAATTTTTTTTTATTACAATCCTGTTAAGCTCTTGAACCTCGTATCTCAATTTATTTGCAAGATTGTTTATTTTAAATGCATAACTCGGCTCTCAGAGGGTGTTTCTGTTCTCAACGGGTTACAACATATATCTTTGACCAAATAGAACTAGAAGTTTGAATCTTCTTTCTTTCGTGTTCAACTGCATATTATAGATTCTAACAAATAGTATAAGTTAACACAATATTTTATTTGGGTAGTACAAGGAGCAACTGGTTTTGAACATTCAATTCAATAGAAATGAACGAATGTTTTAACTATTTGAGCTATGTTTATACAGGAAAACACAATATTTTTTTTAAAAATGGTCTTTTTGCATGCGTAAAACCACCGTCTAGTCATAATTATGTTGAAAAATAATTAATTTATTTTAGGGAGATGTGGATATAGAATAAAGATATTATTTTAGTACAACAAATCTGAGAGGAGTGAAGCTTTGATTAAATGAAGGGTAATAAATTCCTTTATAAGTATGAGCCCAATATCTCCGTCCATCAAACTAAGCAACTAACATAGTAAAGTCAAGCAACTATCATAGAGAAGGACAATTTCTTTTATTGTAAGTTGCATCAATGCTTTTTATTGGTCTAAAAAAATTGTTGGTTAAATATCATATAATACAAAACAGCCATATGAAGTCCTTCCTGAGCATCATTTGGGCAGTGTAAGAGATGGAAAAAAAGAGAGGATAAAATGAATAAAAGGTTCTATAAAGATGTTTAGTATGCCTTTTGAAAGAAGCGTTTTAGGCAAAAATGTTTATACATAAGCATCTTTAAAGAAAAGTATGCGTGTTTATAAATTTATCAAAAATCACTTTTAATTAGTTGGAAACATGTCTCTACAATTTTAAACAAATACAATACCCTTAAGGGGGGGGGGGGGAACTTATGCTCAATGTTAATATTTTTGCCACTCTGAATTTTTTTTAAGATAAAAAAAATGATATCTCTATTCATTGTAGAATCTACAAACATGCCAAGTCAAATCAAAACAAGTGCCTTAAAGGTTATGCGAAGTTTAAATTATAAGAATAGAATAACAGGAAACTTCTTTCATCCATAGAAACCACTGTTAATTCAGCTCAAAGAAATTCCCCAAGCCTTAAAGAAGGTTTCAAAGCCACGGAATCGTAAAAAAAGCAAAGGACAATCCGGTTTAATAGATTGGTAAAGAATCTTTTACACCATTTTGATCAAGAAAAGTTCAAAACTATCTCATTTCTTCATTCATTTTTTTTAAAAAAAAAACAACAGTAGAGACCAAGTTGCAGTCTACGGTGTCGAGCGTTCGAATCCCTCTAGCCTTGATCAGCCAATAAGGGAAGGACTTTTTATGAAAAACGACGGGATATCAGAGGCAACCAAGCAAACCAATTTTCTAATGGCGAATACATCTTCGAAAACCGGTAACATGGAGCCAATGCTTTTAAAAATTGGCATTCCTTTTGCTCTATCTGCAGCAGGTGGAATATGTGCTATAATGATGGCAAGAGGTTCATTTCCAACTTCCTTAAATCTCTTCAAACCCAAATCAAAACTCATGGAAAATGAGAACTTTCATAGCCATAATCACTCATCTTCAACTTCTTTAGAGGAAGAAGAAATTTTAGAAACTGAGGGAGAAAAAGCCAATGTTGAAGAAGTGATTCTAAGCTTAAAAGGAAGACTTGAAGATCTTGAAAGGAAAGAATTGGATATAGAGAGGCAGTTTATTTGGTACCAAAATTTAAAAGAAAGAGAAGCTTTATTGGTGGAGCTGAAGAACACTTTGGTTATGGATATGGCTCATATCGATTTCTTGGAAAAGGAAATTTTGTTAATGGAAGAAGAAAACAAGAGGTTTGAGAGTTTGGTAACAGAATATTTGGGAGTTTCAGAGCAACTTGAAGGTCAAAAAACAGAAAATAAGTTACTTGAGAGAGAAGTAAAGAAACTTAAGAAGAGATTGAAGGATCAATCAAAGATCATAAGAGAAAAGAATTTGAAGATTGAAGATAGTAAAATACAACTTTGGAGAAATAATGAAGAAATGGAAACAAAGAAAACGATGATAGAGAAATTGGGGAATGAAGTAAAAGAGCTGAAAATGCAAATGGATCGATTGCAAGAGGAGAAGAACAAAGCTGTATCCAACACATCAAAGGTTCATCTCTCTTCTTTTCTGCACTCAAATTTCATTTTCTTTTATTGCTTATTTATTATTAAAAAAGAAAATTAATCAAAACCCATGTCTAAAATTTATGAATATTTCTATAAGGAGAAGATTCATAAAGCTATTCTTAAAATATTGATTTTAAATCCTACGTTGATTCCTATACTTTCGATTTTGGTTTATTTTGATCTCTGTAAATGTACATCTTAATCTTTATAATTTTGGTTCATTTTAGTCTTTCTACTTTTAAAAACGGACTATTTTAGTCCCTTAAAATTGAAGTAAAAGAGAAAATAGATGGACGAAAAATGGTCACTTTTCATAAGTAAATAGATCAAAATGAATATTTTTTAAGTTTAGAGACCAAAATGAACCAAAGTTGAAAGTAGAAGGACAAACCTTTATTTTATATAAAGAAAATTGTTCATGAATATGAATATTTTCACATCTAACTGATGTAGAACTTTGGACGTATCCTCGACGATTCGTTAACCGGGTATTTGGCTAACTTGCAAGGCTTCTTGTTCTTGCAGATTGAAGCAGAAAAATCAGTAAGAGTGGAGGATTTCAACAAGCTTTCAAATGAATTCAATCAGTTGAAAGATGCATTTGAGGTATTTAAAAAGCAAGAACAAGAACAGCAAGGCCAGAAAGAAAATCCTAAGGAAGGAGAAATTCAACACAAAGCTTTGGAACAAAATGAATCATCATCTGAGAAAACTAACTCCACAAGGCCAAAGCTTCTTCAAAGGATAGGCTGTGTTGGGGGAAATGAAAAGATGAAAAGAAAAATAAGACCAGAATAAGAGGAAATCTTTTCTGTTACTGCTGCTTAATTATTACTGGATTCTACTAATTCTTATCCACATAGTAGTTTGTATTTGGGTATAAATGTAACTTCACTCCATTTTATGTGAATTATTTTCAAATCTATGACACACTGTGAGCCATTCTTATGCAACAAAATTGGTTTATTAGTCCATTTTTGTTCCTTGGATGAAGAAATAATCTCACTGCAATTGTGATTGAAATTGGAAAATATAAATGTCATAACTTAAATAATGCAAATATTTAACTTGTACTTATTGTTATATATAAAAGTAGTGGTTTATAACTTTAAAAAAAAAAAAAAAACCAACCTTATGTGTTAGCTTTGGTAAATTAGCAACCAAGAGGTTTACGGTACAAATCACTAACCTTATTGTTAATTTTCGTAATATTCACGTTTTTATCTAGAATATTCATCCATATATTTGTAAATTTAAGTGACTGATATCAATATTCATATTTTCATAGAAAAAAAAGTATGTTTTTTTTCTTCTGTAAAATACAATAGAAAAAGTAATATTTAGAAAGATTTGAAAGATGATATAAAAGAGCACCAATCAGATGGAAATAAATCAATGAGATGGATAGAGCAAACAAATTTTGAATAATCATTTGGGCCATCTGAAATTGTGGATGAGATTGTGGATATCATCTTCCTTTTTCTCTCAACACACAGTTTCAGAAGAAGTTTTTATGAACTAATTTCCCTGAATCCCACTTCATAACTGTCTCTAATTGATCCAATGGAGCTTTTCCTTCTTCTTCCTTCCTACAAACAAAACCCCACTATTTTCCACAAGCCCCTTAACCCCTTCGCCATTATCGGTCTCTCTTTCTCTCTATCTCTCTCTTTTCTCTGTTTTCTTTTTCTGGGTTTCTTTCAGAACTCTCTGAATTTGCAGGGAAAAGACGGCCATCTCTTTTTTCTTGTCGATGCTCCGTATCGTTTTCACAAGAAGAATCTTCAGAACAAGTCAAAGAATCGCTGCGGTGTGAGGGAAGAAGGGCATTGATTGGTTCTTTCCTGTCGACGGGTATGTCTTTGAATTTGCAGAAGATTGTTTGGGTATTGTTGGATCCGTCCTGAACCTGTGGAATGTGATCCTATTCAATAGGAAGTTAGTTTAATTTACTGTTGTAATTGAAATTGTGTTGTAATCTGAACTTGACTTTTGAATGTCTCTCTGAATTTGGTATTAAGTTTAGGTAGTTGGTTGAGACTACTAGAACACCTCTAAGGGGAAATATTGTTTCTTTAAGTATCTTTAGTGGTATTTGAGTATTAGAAAATGGAACTGGTGTAAAAAGAGTTGTTTTGCATCAATAACTTTTTGTTATTATATATATAATATTGTATATGTATACATATATTGGTGAGTATACGGACCGGCATACACACAACTCGACTATTCTCGTAGATGGACAACTACTTCACTCTACTACATTTAGTTGTCAAGGAAACTGATAGGATATTAAATCTTTGATAAGTGGCTACTATGACTTGAAGTCTCGAACCCATTCTCTCAAAGTACTTTATTATTTACATTGACGTTTACTGTATATAGAGTCATTTTGAATCCTATGCTTCACTAATATAGAGAACTACTGTGCCCTTCATATACGTTATTATTTACGTTGACATTTATTGTTCACTAGACCAATCCAGGGTAGTTTGTTTTGCATCATTAGTATCATTATTATCTGATCCAGATCAAGTGTAAAAGAGTCTAAGAATTTTGACTCCTATCCTTACATTGTACTATACACGATTGACAAATAGTTTGTTTGAGGCTCTTTGTTAATGACTTTGTACTGACTGTCATCCCTTTTCCTCGTCAGCTGATGAACTCCACACTAGTTTTAGAATTCTTGCATCGCTCATGTGTAAGTTACTAATTTTGTTTTTTGAATCCTCCTTTTGTTTCAGCTGCTGGGATATATTTCTGCAATGTAGCTGAGGCTGTTAGCACAAGTAGAAGGGCTGTAAGTGTTTTTTTCCCCTGTTGATTCACAATCACAATGAATAATTTCAACTTCATTTTGTTTTTTTTTTCCATCAAAGGAAAAATGGTTTTTTTTCAATAGTAGAAGTGTTTGAAAAGCTTCTACTTTTACAGCTAAGAGGAGCAAAAATACCTGAAAGTGAGTTTACAACTCTCCCAAATGGTCTGAAGTAAGTTCCTTCCACTCTGCCATCATTATAAAAGTTTGTGCTTCTTTTTATATTTTACTACTCTTCCTCATCTCTTTTGGAGTTCTTTATTGTCTCGTATGATGCTTTGGGCTTTTAAATAACATGTCTTCGATCTATCTACACAATTCTGTTTTTTCATGCCTAAAATCTCCTCTTGGAAAACTTTCAGCTGGAGATTATCTTTCTTATCAAATATTCTTAACTCATGCCAATTCCAAGATGGGGTTGGTTGTGGTCTTGTTTTTCTGCAACATATGCTGAAACTCAGAAAAGAAATGTATCCTTCAGGTACTATGACTTGAAGGTTGGAGGAGGAACTAAGGCTGTGATTGGATCCCGTGTTGCAGTACGGTTGTGAGCTAGCTGTATTTTTATATTCAATGAACAAGATTTTTTACCTTTTTTCCAAAAAGAAACAGGATGGCTAATACATCGACCATGTGTAACAACCACAAATCTTTGAACACTTGGGAAACTATTATGCACAAAAAATGCACGTATCTTGTCTTTGATTGACACTTACTAAGATGCCACCTCTAAGAACAACTTCCAGGTCATTCTGGGACGTTTGTTTATTCTCTTCTAAAATCTTAGACAACCAATGAGCCTTCTGATGGAATCCAATACTGGTCCTGAGAAAATTACTCTCTGGTTCATCCCATCCCCACTTCCCCAGTAAATGTTTGCTTCTGTTTTTGCTATCAAGAAAGTTTTATTGTTTATTCTTTTTTGAAAGAAAGAAAGAAAGAAAAGAAAGCTTTGGATAAAGAACTCCAAGAAAATGGATAGCTTCTGAAAATTTTGGATAAAGAACTCCAAGAAGCTGCATGAACATTGATTAGGTCAAAAATTTCCTCCTAAGGGTACTTTTGTTCTTGAAATCCCGCATCTTATACACCAAACTTCCTAATTCAAAGATTTAATTAATGTTGATCCATAACACTATTGTTTTTCCTCCGAAACCATGGCCACAATTAGGAATGAAAAAGTTGTTCTTGGCCCTGAAATTCTCGAGAAAGTTCTATGGGAAAATGTATGCATGATAATCAATAATTTTTTATTACATCTCAAGCTTGCATCTATTTTTCAGCCAGTAAGTCATATTGGTGCACCCTCACGCTATCACCCTATCTGATCCAAAATTTAGTGTGTTCTAAGAAGTTCTACCATGGTTCATGTTTGTGGGGCAGGGTCAGGTGGAGGGACACTCAAAAACCAACTTAATTCTATGCAAAACTAAAAATATAATATGTCATTTTGTAGGTTCATTATGTGGCTAAATGGAGAGGGATCACCTTTATGACAAGTAGACAAGGGCTTGGTGTTGGTGGAGGAACGGTAAATTAACCAAACCAACTAATACTCTTTTTGAGTTCAACACTTAATAAGAATATTCAGGTCTTAAGATATTGTGAAAATTTCATGATTTCCAGAATATTAAATTTTTTCTTTAAGTGGGTATGCTTGAATTGCTGCAGCCTTATGGATTTGATGTAGGCCAATCAGAAAGAGGAACAGTCCTCAAGGGATTGGATCTAGGTGTTCAAGGCATGAGGGTGGGAGGCCAGGCAAGATACCATCTGAATATGAGAATTGATCAAATGATCTCTAATTATAAAATCCTATTGTTCTTCAGTTTTCGGGTTTTGCTGAAATACTTCCTCTGTCTTTTTCACAGAGATTGCTTATAGTTCCTCCTGAGTTAGCTTACGGAAGCAAAGGGGTTCAAGAAATTCCTCCAAATGCAACAATAGAGGTAAACTTTCTTTAGGTTTTACCAATGTTGTATGTGTTCATAAGTAGTAGCAAGCTTAGACAGAAAGATTTGTGCATTCTTATTTCAATGGTTAAAGACATCATTACTAAAAGAATTTTTACCTAATACAAAGGGGAAAATGAACAACAAGAACATTTCTTACCTTCTTGTTTACTGTTCAACTATATGGATTTACTGTTGGGATCGTCTTTGGATCTGTAGTTGGATGTGGAGTTGCTAGCCATCAAACAAAGTCCATTTGGGTAAGTAGTGGTTCTTGATATTCTTCAGTATTTTGGTAGATTTTCTTTTCTACTTTGATTGGTTTTACCCCTTTTTCGTGAGTGCAGGTCTCCAGTAAAAATCGTTGAAGGTTGATAAAAAGAACTATTCTGGTAGCACGTTATCTCAGTGATATGGATTGGCAAAGATTGAAGCTATGAAATTGGTGCTGAAGGGAAAATCTTACCTGGTTTGAGTCTTCTTTATTCAGCAAGATATGTCCATTGCCATTTTGTTTAATATTTAATTGTTATTGAAATGTAAATTCATTCTCCCATCTTATGAATATCACTTGTACTTTATGGAAAGCAACTGAGATGGTTGGTAGTGCAGGTTCCATTAGAATATGGATTGCCTAGTTTAATATTATATGTTGTTTGGTTTTCCTCATTGTCATGATTTGTTGCTCAATTATATTAAAAATGAAGAATGGATGAAAATTTCAAGGAATTGGAAGCCATTTCTGGAAGCAGCTTGCCTTATGGGAACAACGCATCTAGAAAAACCTCCTTTATTGTGACCATTCAAGAGGAATCCACCAGTCTGTATAAAGCCAAAACATCTTATACAGATTCTTTCTCCCACCTTTTCCATGGTCATGTCTTACTACTTTATTCTCAAGGTTCGTCCTCTATTTACGCCACTCTCGACCTAATCTGTTCCATAAATCAGCTCTTCCTCATTGACCCTTTGATACATGGCAACTATGAAGATCCCAACACCACGCTTGTTTGGAAGCTACCTTTTCTTTCTTCTGTTCTTCAGTCACTTCTGCTATTCGCAGAAAACCTGTCCAAGCTGTGGCCCCTTTGAAGTTCCTTATCCTCTGAGTACCAATCCCAACTGTGGTGACTTAGACTATGCTCTTCGTTGTGATTCTCATGCACAGAAACTATACTTTGATGCACTCAATGGAAGTTCATATTCTATCCTCAAAATCAATGCTTCGAGGCAACGTATGGTGATCCAACCATCTCCATGGGTTGCTGGCTCCTGTGTTACTCAAGACATGTTGGTTAGTGAAGGCCTGTGGTTAAACCAATCACTCCCTTTTAACATCACTTCATCAAATACAATTCTCCTCTTGAACTGTTCTCCTCGCCTGCTGGTCTCGCCGCTAAATTGCACTCCTTCAAGTCTCTGTCACCACTACTTGGCAAGTTCAGGACGAGTCGATGGAGAAAGAGCATTTCAGTGTGCAAGTGTTCTTGACCCTTGTTGTACCTTCATCGCTGGTGGGATGCCCTCAGCTTATAAGATAAGGCTTCATAACTCAGGCTGTAGAGCACTCAGGAGTATCCTCCATCTGGATGTAGAAAAGCCTGCAAATCAGTGGGAGGAAGGTTTGGAAATGCAATGGGCTCCTCCACCTGAACCAATCTGTAGAGCTCAATCTGATTGCACTGGAGCGTCGGATTGTCTTCCTACCGGTGGTTCCAATAGCCGTTCTCGTTGCCTTTGCAGAAGTAGCTACTATTGGGATCATATTCTTGGAACATGCCTGAGAACGAATAGGAAGAGCATGGTTAGACTCAGCATAAAGCTCTCGGTATGTCTGGCTTCCTTTTTCATTCTAGCTGCGGTTATAGCTCTAATTACAGTCAGGAAGTCCAGAACTTTCAGTAAACAGGAAAAGCTATGTAAAGAAAGAGAAGATATGTTGAATCTAAGCCATGGCGTTAGACCAGCTAGGATGTTTCATCTGAAAGAAATGAAGAAAGCAACAAATGAATTTTCAAAAGACAGAGTCCTAGGCAGCGGTGGCTTTGGAGAGGTTTACAAAGGTGAACTTCAAGACGGGACTGTCGTAGCCGTGAAGTCGGCTAAAGTGGGTAATCTAAAGAGCACCGAACAGATACTCAACGAAGTCGGAATACTATCTCAAGTAAATCACAGGAATCTTGTGAAACTTATAGGTTGCTGTGTAGAAACTGAGCAACCATTGATGATATATGAATACATTTCCAATGGCACCCTCCATGACCATTTACATGGTAAGATTCCTACTTTCTTGGACTGGAGAAAAAGGCTGAAAATTGCTTCACAAACTGCTGAAGCATTAGCTTATCTGCATTCAGCTGCATATCCACCCATCTATCATAGAGATGTCAAGTCAACAAATATTCTTTTAGATGATAACTTCAATGCTAAAGTCTCAGATTTTGGACTTTCTAGATTGGCTTTGCCAGGAATAAGCCATGTTTCAACTTGTGCACAGGGTACGTTAGGTTACCTAGACCCAGAATACTATCGAAATTACCAATTAACGGATAAAAGTGATGTGTATAGTTTTGGAGTTGTCTTGCTCGAGCTTTTAACCTCTCAGAAGGCCATAGATTTCGCAAGAGATGAAAATTGTGTCAATCTGGCAATCTATGTGATCCAACAAGTGCAAAATGGCGCATTCATTGATGCCATTGATAAACAGCTTATCAGTGATGATCAGTCCAGCAATATTCTGATAAGTGTGAAGCATTTCATGGAGCTCGCACTCGCCTGTTTGAGGGAGAAGAAAGTGGAAAGGCCTTTCATGAAGGATGTACTCCAAGAACTTGAATACATAACTCAGATATTGGACAATCCAGAAACAGTTGCTGAAGAAGGTATGTCTTAAAAAAAGGTTTTTGACTACTAGATTTGGTGTGTTAACCTCCTTTACTCTTTGAATATTCATTATTAAGAAAAGGGTTGGGAAGGAGATGGGAATGATTCCATGAAACACTCAATAGAATGACAGATGCCAATGATGGATTCTAGGATGGTAAGGAATAGACAATTGGGATCAGATGCTTACTTTGTGGAGAAAGTATTTTCTTGCAAATCAACATCAAAATTGGTCCACTTGCATTTTCCTTCCCTTCTCTCTTGCCATGTGAATGGACCCTTTCCACTTTGAATAGACTCAAATATTCATTCAGTAGCATAAAATCTTTCAGCTTTGTTATGCCCCCTCACTTTTGGTCTAACAATTTAGTCCCAGAGCATTTCGTTTTTATTTTTGATTTTTTAAAATTAAGTCTATTTCTTCCACATTTCTTACCATGACTTGCATCTTTCTTAAGTACAATGATTGAATTCTTAGCCAAATTTTAAAAATAAAAACAAGTTTTTAAAAGCTATTTTTTTTAGTTTTCAAAATATAGCTTGGTTTTTAAACCATTGGTAAAAGCTAGACAACAAAGGAAGAAATTTGGAAGTAGAAGTAGTGTCTATAGGCTTAATTTTCAAAAGCAAAAACAAAAAACGAAATGGTTACCAAACGGAGCCTTAGATTTTGTAGTTTCAAATTTGTAACCATTAGTCCTCAAATTTTATCATGTAACAATCTAGTCTTTCTACTTTCAAATTTGTAATAATCTAATCCTGTAGTAAGAAATATCATCAAAATTAATTGTCAGCTTTATCATGTAACAACTTGGTCTTTATAATTTATGCACAAATTAATCCCTTATAAGTTTATCAATCTACATGGACAAGAAATTTCAATAAATCTTAATATTACTTTTCACGATAGAGATTGAATCATTACTTCTACGAATGTTCAGAGACCAAAAGTGACTTTTTAACTAAAATCATATATCTTTTTTTTTCCCTTCTAATAATCATATTATATAACTTGGGATACTTTTGGGGCATGTTTGCTCTTAATTTTTTTTTCTTCCTTGGTATTGAGTTGTAAAAAAATGAAGACACCAATGTAACATGTTGCCTCTATTTTAGGATTTATGAATATTCCCTTGTTTAGATATTTATGACGACATATTATTAAAAGATTGTATGAAGTAAAATACCATTTTAAGATATCAAAGCAAAATTCTCACAGATACTACAAAATATGACGTGTGAGCAAATATGGACTAAATTACTCTTTTTTTAAAAAATTAACCATTGTTATAAATATTTGAATTAGATATATATGTCCATAGATATTATTTCCAATATATTTCCCTTTATCTTTTCTTTGTATTTAGCTTTTCCATATCTTGTAAACTCTATAAATAGTGGTCATTGGGACCTTTGAAAAACACGATTAAATAGAGAATACATTCAGTCTCTACTTTCTCTTCTCCCTACTTTGTTCTTTATCATCTTGTTTTATAATACGTTATCAGCACGAGACTCTACCACTTCAAAGATTGAGACTCTACCAAGAACGCTAAAGCCTACATATTATCGAGGTATTTAAAACTAATAAGATGAGTACTTTGTTTTAATATCATATATGTGATTTAAGTGTTTGCAAATTGATTGCTATGGTACATTTAAGTTTTATTTTTGATTAAAATGTATTGGATTTGCAATTTGATTAACACATGAAATTCATTGAATTGCAAATTTGCAACCGAATTTAGTTTGAAGTTAACTAAGAAGAAATCTTTTGATATCAAATTGTGTTATTATTAATGACATTCATTGTTAAAATTTTGGGTTCAACCTAACATGCATATTTATGTTGGATAAGTATATATTGTCAACTTGAAGTTTATTTGAAGTATATGCATATATTGGTGTTGAGTAAGTAAAAGAGTTTTGGCGGCCAACTTTTCAAAGCACTTTTAAAATCTAGAGTTTTTAGAAACCTGTTTTTTTTTTTTAATATTTGAAATAGATGAAAGATATAATATCTTGAATTTAAATCGTTGTAATTTAAATTGTCTTCAATTTCTGTGGATGTCCATTAGGTGTGGTGATCCACTAAACATAGTTGAATCAAATCTTGAGGTTTAGTCGTTTTGAAGGTTTAGAATTTTAATTATGATAATTTAAATTGTCCTCAATCTCTTATGACTATGTTATGCATGTTTAAAATTGTTAGCCATCATGCATCTTATTTTTAAGTTTTAATCTTTATCTTTGAAAGATTTGATTGAGATATTTTCCTAATTAGTTTATATTTCTATATCTTTGTATATAATTGTTATATATGTAAAAATTAAATTAGGATATTTGTTTCTTTAATTGGATTGCATATTTGTTCTTAAGATTTGAATTTCTTTTAAATAAAGATACGATTTTCTCCTATTAATATTATCTCTTATTTGTTAAGATTGTCTTTTGATAAATATTATATTCTATCTTTCAAATATAAAAATAAATATCCAAGATTATCTTTAATTTTATTTTGAAAGATTTAAAATATTAAAGATTATTTCTTAGAGTGGATTTGTTTCAATAAGATAAATAATTCACTTAGATTCATTTAATATCTTATAGTAAAAGATCCATATGTTCTATGGAAAAATTTAAAGGAAAGGTATGATCATCAAAAAAGAGTAATTCTTCCTAAAGCTCGTTATGATTGGATGCACCTAAGGTTGCAAGATTTTAAATCAGTAAGTGATTATAATTCTGCACTATTTAAAATTAGTTCAAAATTGTTGTTATGCGGAGAAAAAATTACTGATGAAGATATGTTAGAGAAGACATTTTCTATATTTCATGCCTCGAATATGCTCCTGCAGCAGCAATATCGAGAAAGAGGTTTTAAAAAGTATTCTAAACTTATATCATGTCTTCTTGTTGCTGAACAAAATAATGAGCTATTAATGAAAAACCATGAGTCTCGACCAACTGGAGCAACACCATTCCCTGAAGTGAATGTTATAATTTCAAATAATCATGGTCGAGGTCGTGGTTGTGGTCGTGGTCGAGGTCGAGGTCAAGGTCGTGACCGCAGTAGAGGAAGAAATAACTATTCTTTTCGTGGCAATAATTATTCAAATTTCAAGAAAATCACAAATACTGATAATCAAAGAAGAAAAACTCCACAAAATAAGAGCTTTAAAAGTGTTGAAAATCAATGCTTCCGATATGGTATGAAGGGGCATTGGTCTCGTACCTGTCGTACGTCCAAACACTTAGTTGATCTCTATCAAGCCTCATTAAAGGAGAAAGGAAAAAATGTGGAAGCAAATTTTGCATATCAAGTGATGTATTTGACCCTTCCAACATGACGCATTTGGATGTTGCTGATTTTTTTTAGTCTCCTGAAGAGAAAATTGATGCTATTGAAGGAGTAGCAAATACTTCATTTAATTATGATAATGTCCCAAAGTAGTTTTGTTCTAGTTTTCTCTTTCTTTTACATTTGCAAGCTAATTTTTGAATATTTATAGTAGTTTTGTCTTTAATTTTGAGAATTATTGTAATCGTTTTTTTTTTAATGAAGAATCATGGACATTTTCTCATATTTTGGCTGACTCAAAGATTAATGAAGACCTATGCTTGACAGATAGTGCAACTACGCATACAATACTTAAAAATAGAAAATATTTTTCTAAATTGACAATGCTTGAAGCAAATGTCTACAATATTAGGTTCTGCAAACTTGATTGAAGGTTTTGGAAAAGCAAACCTTATTTTACCTAGAGGAACAAAATTCACAATTAGTAATACTTTGTTCTCTAATAAATCGAAAAGAAATCTATTGGGTTTCAAAGATATACGTCAAAATGGTTATCATGTTGAAACTAACAATAAAAATAATATAGAATATCTCTATATTACATCTATTGTTTCACATGGAAAACGTATATTGGAAACACTGCCTGCTTTTTCTTCTGGATTATATTATACACATATACGAGTAATTGAAACATACGCAACAATGAACCTGAAGTTCATGAATCCAGATATATTCATCGTTTGACATGATCGATTGGGTCATCCTGGATCAATAATGATGAGAAGAATTATTGAGAATTCACATGGACATCCATTAAAGAACCAGAAGATTCTTCAATCTAATGAATTATCATGTGTTGCTTGCTCTCAAGGAAAATTAATAATTAGGCCATCACCAACTAAAGTGGGAATTGAGTCACCTACATTTTTAGAACGAATTCATGGTGACATATGTGGACCTATTAATCCACCAAGTGGACCATTTAGATATTTCATGGTTTTAATTGACGCATCCAGTAGATGGTCACATGTGTGTTTATTATCAAGTCGAAACCTTGCATTTGCAAGATTACTTGCTCAAATAATCAAATTAAGGGCACAGTTGCCTGATTATACAATCAAAAGCATTCGACTTGATAATGCTGGTGAGTTTATATCCCAAGCATTTAATAATTATTGTATGTCAATTGGGATAAGTATTGAACATCCTGTAGCGTATGTTCATACACAAAATGGATTAGCAGAATCATTCATCAAACGTTTACAATTAATTGCTAGACCATTACTTATGAGAGCAAAACTTCCAATATATGTATGGGGTCATGCTATTTTGCATGCAGCGTCACTTGTACGCATAAGACCGACATCTTATCATAAGTACTCCCCAGTGCAATTAGCTTATGGTCAAGAGTCAAATATTTCACATTTGCGAATTTTTTGTTGTGCAGTATATATTCCAATTGCCACACCACAACGTACTAAAATGGGACCTCAAAGGAGATTAGGAATATATGTTGGATTTGATTCCCCATCAATTATTAGATATCTTGAACCCCTGACGGGTGATGTATTTACTGCACGATTTGCTGATTGTCATTTTAATGAGACAACTTTTCCAACATTAGGGGGAGGAATCAAGAAGTTGGAAAATGAAATTGCCTGGAACGCATCGTTATTGTCTCATTTAGACCTTCGTACAGATCAATGCGAACTGGAAGTTCGAAAAATAATTCATTTACAAAACATAGCAAACAAAATGTCAGATGCTTTTATAGATGTTAAGAAAGTGACCAAGTCATATATTCCAGCTGCAAATGCTCCATCTAGAATTGAATTTCCAACTCAGCAAGTTGTTACAACTAATGAGTCAACGGTATGCCAGAAGCGTGGTAGACCAATAGGTTCAAAAGATAAAAATCCTCGAAAAAGAAAAGTAATCAATAGTCAAAATGACTCAATTAAAAATGAGAAGATTAAAAAAAGGATCTCCAGACATGACTATTGCTAAAAATGTTGAAGAGACTCAATTATATGAAGATAACAGTGAGATCTCGATAAATTATGTAATGACAGGAAAAAGATGGAATAGAACTGATGTAGTCATAGACAACACTTTCGCTTATACTGTTGCTCATGATATTATACATGAAAATGAGAATTATGAACCTTGATCTGTTGAAGAATGTCGCCATAGAAAGGATTGGCTTAAGTGGAAAGAAGCCATCTAAGCAGAATTAAACTCACTTTCAAAACGTGAAGTTTTTGGACCTGTAGTCCATACACCTAAAGGTGTAAAACCTGTGGGATACAAATGGGTATTTGTACGTAAAAGAAATGAAAATAATGAGGTCACGAGATACAAAGCACGATTGGTTGCACAAGGATTTTCTCAAAAACTAGGCATTGATTATGAGGAAACATATTCACCTGTGGTGGACGCTATTACATTAAGATATTTAATTAGCCTGTATATGAAAAACTTAACATGCATCTTATGGATGTAGTCACAGCATATCTATATGGATCTCTAGAAAATGAAATCTATATGAAAATCCTTGAAGGATTTAAGATACCCGAATCATATAATTCAAAATCTAAAGAATTATATTCAATCAAACTACAGAGATCATTATATGGATTAAAATGATCAGGACGAATGTGGTACAATCGTCTAAGTGAATATTTATTGAAAGAAGGTTATCAAAATAATCCAATTTGTCCATGTGTGTTTATTAAGAAATCACAATCAGGATTTGCTATTATAGATGTATATGTTGATGATTTAAATATAATTGGAACTCCTGAAGAACTTTCAAAGGCAATAAACTATCTCAAAAAGAATTTGAGATGAAAGATCTTGGCAAAACAAAATTTTGCCTTGGCTTGCAAATTGAACATTTAGGTGATGAAATTTTTATTCATCAATCGACATATACAAAAAAGATTTTAAAAAGATTTTACATGGACAAAGCACATCCATTGAACATTCCAATAGTAGTTCGATCACTAGACGTGAAAAAGGACATCTTTCGACTTCGAGAAGATAATGAAGAACTACTTGGTCCTGAAGTACCATATCTTAGTGCAATAGGTGCACTAATGTATCTTGCTAACAACACAAGACCAGATATAGCATTCTCAGTGAATTTATTAGCAAGATACAGTTCTTCTCCAACAAAAAGACATTGGAACGGAATTAAGCATGTACTCCGTTATCTTCAAGGAACGGTTGATATGGGTTTGTTTTATTCAAACAAATCAAATTTTGATCTAGTTGGTTATGCATATGCTGGATATTTATCTGATCCACACAAAGCTAGATCTCAAACAGGTTATCTGTTTACATGTGGAGGAACTGCTATATCTTGGCGGTCTGTAAAACAGACCATTACAGCCACTTCCTCAAATCATGCAGAAATTCTTGCAATTCATGAAGCTAGTAGAGAATGTGTATGGTTGAGGTCAATGACTCATCACATTCGAGAAACATGTGGCTTGTCTTCTGGAAAACTTTTACCAACAATATTATATGAAGACAATACAGCATGTATAACCCAAATCAAAGGAGGGTATATAAAAGGAGATAGAACAAAACATATCTCACCAAAACTCTTCTACACGCATGACCTCGAAGAAAATGGTGACATTAGTGTTCAACAAATTTCCTCAAAAGACAACTTGGCAGACTTATTTACAAAGGCATTACCCACACCGACATTTGAAAAGTTGGTGCACAACATTGGAATGCGACGACTCAGAGAACTCAAGTGATATATTCATGAGGGGGAGTAGAATTGCTGCACTCTTTTTCCCTTGACTATGGTTTTGTCCCACCGGGTTTTCCTAGCAAGGTTTTTAATGAGGTCGTTGCTAAAGTATACGAATAAGGGGGAGTGTTATAAATATTTGAATTAGATATAGATGTCCATAGATATTATTTCCAATATATTTCCCTTTATCTTTTCCTTGTATTTAGCTTTTCCAGATCTTGTAAACTCTATAAATAGTGGTCATTGGGACCTTTGAAAAACACGATTGAATAGAGAATACATTCAGTCTCTACTTTCTCTTCTCCCTACTTTGTTCTTTATCCTCTTATTTTATAATAACCATAACTATTTTTAATACTCATTAAAAGTACAAATACTAAATTTATTTTAGACACTTAAAAATAGAAAAATTAAAATAGATAAGAAATCTCAAAGAAGATAGCCCAAAATAATATTTTAACCCAACACATTTTACATGTTGAACCTTTTTGTCAAGTTCAAAATCACTTGTAAAAAAAATTTAATAATTTAAAACTAATTTTAATGGCATAAAAATTACATTTAAAGAATATAAAACTCCACATTAAATTGATGTTGAATGGTTAAAAAACATGTTCATGAAAGTGATTTCCAATCATCTAAAAACATTTGACGATTGAGTTGGCATTACCACTTTAATTCAATGAGGCGAAATTTGTTGAAATTTTGCAAATCATATTTTTCTTTGCATAAATTTAATATTTGTACTACAGGCAGGAACATCGTTTAATTTATTTTACTGATCTAAACATAGTTCATTATTGATCATTAATAGTAAGCTTAAATTTAATTCCCCACATTAGTAATATTCTAAAAATAAAATAAAGAAAGAATCGTCCGTCTTCCACTAGAATATCATATTCTTTTTATCAATCTTTGTCAAACAAGTATTTACTAATAATAATAATAAAATTTTATTTCAAGAATGTGTTAGGCAACCTACTATTTATAGAGACGGAGATGTTTGTCTTTTATGGCCATATGAATAGAGATAAAAGGCACTTTTTTAAGATGGGATTAGTCAAGAGCAATATGATAACCTAAAAATTTGATAGCCTCAACAATAACTAAATATCTAACTCAAAATATATATATAACAAAATAAAAAATAATCAAGTGCTTTCTGGAAGTGGGGTTAAAGAATTGTGAATGGTAAAATGGATGCTTTTAGTAATTTTTTCCACTAGTCCATTTATGGAGGTCAAGTGGGCATAAACTAGCCAACCCAATTACCATTTCATGAAATATATGAATAAGAAAAACTAAAACAGTAGTAGAAAAAAACAAAAGATTAGGAAGGTTGGAGCATCAAACCTTGGCAGCTGAGAGGAAAAATGCCTGAAAGTGAAGGCTGAAGCAATTATTTCAAAATTTTCAGGACCTACTATTGAGTATTTACAGCTTGATGTTTTGGAATAGTAAATATTTTACTCATATCATCAACTTACAAGGAAAATTTTGCAATCATTGCTTTTAATTTAGTTGGTGAAGTTACAACCGAGCACTTGAAGGAGATCGTAACAGAGCAACGTGCACCATCGTAAGTGACAACTGCCATGACTAGCCTTGTGTTACCTGCGATAACGATATCGTTTAAAGTTGAAGTATACGTGCAAAATTCCACGCTCAAATGTGCACTTGAACCCCTTCTTATGAGAATACTCCCATTCTTTGTTTACAATTCGGAATGCCTGTAATAAAATTAAAGGAAATGATGTAGTTAAAGTATGGATAAATAAAATAAAACTAGATGTCAAAAAACTCAATTGCAGATCCAAAGCAGACTTACGATATCCTCATACGGTGGCCCCGCATGGAACCGTATGATACATGTCTCACTGCTGTTTCCATCCTTTTCAATGGTGTAAGTTGGAGCTTTTGTCTTGTCAACAAGGTCTGGGTAGAAGATGTTAAATTTATATCCTTGCACAATCTTTGGAGGTGGATTGTCATGATCGTAGTGAGTCTGGTTGTACTTGTTCCACTCATATCCCGTATGAACCCGATTGAAGTATTTTGGTTTTCTCGGACGATATTTATCATGCCACCAATAAACCTGCATATTTTTTAGAGGCACAAATTAAGAACACTGTCAAAAAATGTAGGAGCATAAACAATCTAGGTAGGAAGCAGACAGAAAATGAAAAATGACAGGGCACCTGTGAATCTAGGTTCACTTCAGCACCAGATCCAAAAACTGCATCGCCTTCCTCCATGATTCCCATGGCTTTTGAGGCTTTCAGTTCAAAATTATCCTCTACTGGAGCAGGTTTTGTAGCCATTGCTTCTTGAATCCGTCTCTGCTGTTCTTCTAAGACAGCAATACGCTTACGTTCCTGCAGAATTTACCAAGTCATAACAATCTAACTTTTGGCATCCATTACAATATATAGATAGTGAATATAATATCTGCAGAGATACCAGTATGGCCCTATCCTCCTCAGGATCAACTGCCTCTTCATCTTCATCACCATGCATAAGTTCTGGTGAAAATGATCCTGCCTCTTGATTATCTTCTTCCTCAAGGAGATCAGGCGAATATGTTTGGGGTTCTAGAGAGCAGAAAAATATATATTAGACTCTGGGCAAAAAATTCAAGGTTGCAAAATAAAGACGCTGGACCATACCTTCAATATCATGCTCATCATCATCAGCTTTCACTTGTAAAGAATGGTCAGTTTCCATCTTGACTTCTTGCTCCATCTGTTCTTCATCATCCTCGAAAGGTTGCTCAAGACGTACAAGATGCTCATGTAGTTTTTTCGTATGAATTTCCTTCAAGCAAGCCTGCATATGAAAAACAATAATGAGTCTAATTCATTAGCTTTAAAAGTAGAATAGATGACATACAAAAGGAACATCTAACGATGATTACCTTGGCCTTGTATATATGAAGGCGCTTTAGGACAGCCTCCCAGTACTCAACCACCTTTGCTGTTCCAGATCGCATCTGTGACTCAATTTGAGATTGTAATGCCTCCAATTCACCATAAGTCTTTCCTTCCAGCAGATTTTTGACATCTGTTTCAATGCTAGAATGCAGACCCCTTTCTTCTGCAAGCAACTCAGCAGGAGGCTCCTCACCACGAACTCTGGCTCTATCCAGAGCATCCTTCTTCCGAGCTTCAGCTAGTTCCCAATCACAAACCACAAGAAGTGCCTGTTAAATTGCACGCAGCAAAGATATTGCTTAGCTTAGCAGACAGATGCTACACCTTACTCTGATAGGAAAGACCAGGAAAGTGAGCACTGAAACTGAATCTATATCAGTTACACTAATATTGAGTAAAACATATCAAAGGTTGCATTATATCTGGAAATATTTGTAAAGGTTCAGAGGAATATTTCAAAATAACGAATCAAATGACACAGAGAACACACTCTCAAGTCTCAATGTGTAGGTGTTACTCTTTCAAAGGAAGGGGTTAAGAACTAGTTGTTAACAGTTAACACTCCATTGAGGCATGTAGTTCAACATAGAAGCTTTTCAAAATGTAAACAGGAAAATCAATAAATATTCTCACCTCCCAATACTCGATATGTGTAGGTGTGGCCCTGTCCAGATCAAGATGCATTTTGATGTCATCACGAAGCTCTTCCATTTCTTTCACAGTCAAGCCCTGCTTCACACATGTCAGTAACAATACGAGGAGCTAATTGAATGCATATCATATACACCTGGTCAGTGAAAACAACATATAGAACCAAATCACCACACATAAACCACAAACAACGAAAATAGAGAACAAATCTGATCCATAAATAGGAATTCATCAGTTACTTGAGAACATTCATGTAAGTAACATGTGAAGTATATTGAAACCAAAAAAGGGAACAAACTGGGGCAGGGGGAAAGGAATCTCCCTCTCAAAAAACAAAATGAAATGAGAATTAAATAGCACACTTTATGACAAGAAATTTCCATTTCCAAATAGCCCTTACTGGAAGTCAGAAAAGAAAAACTTTGCTACCGACATTGTAAAAGAATAATGGAGGGAGAGAGAGAAAAAAAAAACCCTTTTCTCTTACTCTCACAGCGAATAAGTATGGGTTGCCAGCAAGATCATCACCTAAGAAGAACATCACTAGTTTATAAAAATTTAATTCTTCGGTGACACACTGAACAGAAAGCACAAGTCAACTAAAACAACCATAAGCATCATAACCAGCGATTTATTTACCTTGAATACAGTGTATGGCTCATTAATTACTATATCAAAATCATCTGACCCATTCAGTTGCTTGGACAGAACATCTATAGGCTTCGAACGGCCATCACGAACTCTTATCTCTGATCTGATTTTGCTTTGATCAAAATGAAACTGTAGGCCAAAAACTTCACTCTGAGCAATTGTCCAAGGGGTCATATACAATAAAGGCACAAGCAAATAATGGAGAACCTCATGCAATATCCTATAAGAGTAACATGAAATCACAAGTGCGCATACTACCTCTTCTTCCTTTTTCTCCCAGTCCTGAAATTCAGCACGAGCACGTTCTCGAGCTAGCAATGCCTACACCAGCAAAAAAGAGTTAATCCATGAAAGAAAACTACCATACTTTAGATTATATGAACTGACCAGAACTACCTAACTATAATAAAATAAAATAAAATATCTTCCTAGGCCAAGTTTTGATTACCATTTCTTCCTCATGTTGTGCTTTTTCAAGAGCCCTTTCCTCCCTCCTTTTTTTCACCTTTTCAATCTCTGCCTGCATCATGATTTCAAATATCGCAATGAAAACAAGTAACTCACCATCAGAAGTCATACTTAAACAAGATAACCCAGTAGGCTAATACTCTCTGCAAATATGAGAATCTAATTATTATCACAACTTCTGATCAATAGTGAGAAAAATAAAACTTTGGTACATTAAGTTACTACGCCATTTAAGAACTAGAAGAGACTACGTAAACAAAGGTACAATATGGTTGCAACCCCAAAACTCTTTCATCAAGAAAAATGAATAACAATTGAAACCTTTTTCTACAAGTTTTTCTTTCTACAATGTTGTACGATCTTTGGTTTGCTGGCTCCCATTTATTTCAAGCTTTCGTTCTGTCTTGCCTACCTTTGTTTTTTCATTTATGAAAGTTTATTTTCTCAACAACAAAGAAAAGGAGATGGTTAACATTGGGACTAGAAACACATACCATTCTTTCTCTCTGTCTTTTTTTCTCAGCCTTCACTGAAAAGGCATCAAGCGGCACGCCTTGAGTAACATCACGCTCAATTTTCTTTCGCCAAACAAATCTGCATATCAGATTTTCATGGACTCAGCAACAAAATCAAGTACTAAATTATTCTATTTTGCTTTGAAATTCTGAGTTATCAAATCACTGGTCAATCAACAATACAGAAAACTAATAAATTCACTAGAATGTATTGGAATTCTAACAACATAATCCTCTTACAAATACCCGATAATTATAACCAAATCTATCTGAAACTAGATAGACACAAAGGAAAGCCCTAAACCTTAATGCTTATTCATCGAACTATTTTACAATTTACAGTAAGAGGGCGCTGGAGTTGCATTCACCAGAATGAACAAATTTGGTCGAGCATTTGTGTCAGAACCCATCTATCGAATGGTCTTCCAAGTATTCACCATTACTCCAGTGAATATTATACGCACATTTGGAAATCAGTTATATTCAAACTATGCTAAGTAAAACAGAATAATCCGAGCACAATATTGTCAGTTTTAGGAAACGCAAAATAGAAAAACCACTCACTTTTCATTCAGATTCGAGTCGCCAAATGGATTCGAATCGTTAGAATAACCAGAAACCGTCTGTGACTTCAATTTCTTAGCAACTCGCAAGGCCTATACAACAGAATTAGAGTATAGTAGATAAGAAAGATAGTATGAAAACGCCAAAGAAAAATAGTTTAGAAACCCTAGAAATCAACAAAACTAACCAAATTACACTAAGGAAACAAAACGTAACCCTAATGGGACCTTTTTCTGCGCTTTCTTGGCCAAGTATTCGCTAATTTCCTCTTCGGTAACTTTCCTCGAAGACTTAATCTTCTTGCGACCTCCGTCATCACTGTCATAACTATCATTTGAACTATCATCACCGGAATCCCGCCCACGCGAGGAGCTCCGTCGCCTATTCCGGTGGCTACTTCTGCTACCATCGCGTCTCTCCCTACGCTTCCGGGAGCTCGCCACAGGAGATGAATCGCGGCTATCTGAGTCGTCGGAATCAGATTCAGAGTCGTCGGACCTTCTTCTGCTGCGTCTCCGCGAAGATGATGTCTTCTCTCTCTTCCTCTCACTGCTTCGGCCATGGGTACCCATACTTGGAAAATAATTTCAATTGCTGCACGTTGCCGGTCGGAGGAAGCTGCAATGGTTGATCAAGTTCCCTTGTGATGTGAATACCAACCGGAGAGAATTTGATCGGAGACTTGGAGCTGCAGTTAGGGCACCATTTTCCAATCTAGTCCAAACCCGATTTTTCTACGACAACCGAACCCGATTTCTCTCTCTCTTCCTTCTTATTTAGAATTACTAATTTCACTTTTGTCTCGGATTAAATTAAAACGTCGATATTGATATCAAGGATTTTACGGATATATTGATTTCAACAGCAATTTCTGTAAATGAAATTTTTTATAAAGATGGTTTAAATTAATAATTAAGTTATTTTTAATATTAATATAAGGGACAAAGGACTCACAAATAAATGAGTTAATAACTATATCTCAATTATCATACAAATGTGTTAGTAATTTAAAGATTTGTGGTTCAAATCCTCTGTTTATATTGTAGTAAATATATATAAGGTACAAAGTAATAAAGGAAAAAAAATTGGCAAACACAAGGACAAGATCAATATCATAAGTCATAATCTTTACTAGCATGAATGGTAAGCACCAATTAGTCATTAGAGTACACGAGACGATCTTTAGGACTATAGCTCTTTACTTGAGTTTCTTATAGCATATTAGGATATAGCCCGCACAATGATCTCTCTAGTGTCGACAATCCATAATCAACCACAAGAAGAGGAGACTTGTAAGAGACCAATACAACGTGGATGAAATAATCTCCAACCTCTTTTCCATCTATAATGACAACAAAATTATCAACCAATAAATCAGCAAAGGCAATGAACCCATCACAAAAGACACTGTCGAATGGGGCAAAGGATAGAGATGTACATTTAGAGAAGCAGGGAGGATTTTCTCCCTGTTAGCTAAACGAGGATAGGGACTGAGACTATATTCTCTACCATATCTTCATCTCTACCATATTTCTTCTTTTTAAATAAATATTATATTATGTGTGTATATATATTAAAATGTTATATTTATATTGAAAAATATATGTTGTGATATTGAAATTTAAACTTTAGAAATTATGGTCTAGCATTTTAATTATATTTTGACCCATGGAATATTATAGATTTTATTAGGATATTCAAATTTTTTTTTTCTAAATGAAAAGTATATTGGAAAACTACTCATTCAAACCTATAGATTTTGAAAATAAAATTCACAGTATTTGGTTATTATTTAAAAATAGTAATGGAGAAGTATTTCCTAGGAGATGATCAACCCAATTCTCGTAAAATAAAATGAAAATTTTCGTTGGGACAGGGATTTAAATGGTTAACATAAGAACCTAAAGTTTTTGGTAGAGGGGGGATGCATTATGAACTCTCACAATAACTTTATCCTGCTCCAAAACAAGACACATATGAATGCCAAAAAAAACACGAGAATGAGAGCATCTCTTAGAACTTCTAATGATAGTAAACTAATATCTCATCATAAGCCAACTCCACACCCGGCAAAAACAAAAAGAATATTGTATTAGGACTAAAAAGAGCTATCTTAGTCGAGTTTTTGCTAGATTAAATTACAAGTTTAAACTCTAAATTTTTAAGTTTTTGTCTATATGGTCCATGAATTTTCAAAAGTGTATAATAAGTTATAGATAACTTTTAATTTTTTCTAATTGATCCCTAAATTTTCAATTTCAATCTTGAGTCTAATAGATCTTTGACAAATCTATTTTTTTAATTAATTTCTATATTAAATATAATTGAAAATGTTGAAAAATTTTAAATTTTATGTCTAATGAAACCCGTATTTAAAAAATTTGTAGATTTTAAAATGTTCAAAAGTTTAAGAAAAAATTATAATTTTAAATGTTCAAGACTAAATATGCAAAAACATCAAAGTTCAAAGACTAAACTTGTAATTTGACCTAATTAATATTTTCGTAAATTTTATAATTTTGAAAATTTTATAGACCAAATAGACAAATCTCAAAGTTGGAAGACTGAATTTGTAATTTAGCCTAATTAATATAATCATAAAATTTCTATTTTGAAAGTTTACAAACTAAATAAACACAAATCTCAAAGATTAGAGGCTAAATTTATAACTTAAGGAACATAAATAATATACACAAATCTCAAAGATTAGAGGCTAAATTTATAACTTAAGGAACATAAATAATATAGAAACAAGCGATTTTGAAAGAAATTCGTGGTTTTGAAAGTAACGGTCTTCCACAAGCAATTTTTTTTCAAAAAAAAAAAAATTGCCACATGGCAAATTTATCGATCAAAATTTCTATTGGGCAATTGCCCAAAGGCACAACACAAGTATTCTTCTTTATTTAATGAAAAGAATCTTATCATGCATTATTTTCAAATTCTAAACAGAATAAACTAGAATCGTTCAAGTTAATAAGTCTGCATTGCAAAAACAAAAAGACAAAAACAAAACAAAAATGCTTTCTACAATTTATCAATCAAAATTAGAAAACCGCATTCAACAAATCCAAGTTCCAAACAAGAGATTAAAATGTACTACTAGACTAGTAAAGGTTAGTAGTTTCTAAGCAATGGAAGAAGATTAAAAAGTTCCTCAACATAAGATCGAAAAAAAAAAAGAAACTGACTGCAAAATCTGGAAAGAACACTCGTCCAGGCCAGAAATCTAGAGATGGTTGATCGGCCGGCCAGCCTGCCGATGTTCGCCGATGTTCGGTACCAAAATTTATACTCTCCCGGGACTTCGAGTTAAGGAATTAGCAAAAATTCACTGAGAATGTGAATTTAAGTTGGAAGAGTTTTGCTTCCTTTCAGCTAACTGCAAGCTCAGCTGGTAAGAAACTGAGTGTGTCTTGGTTGGACAGCTTAGTCTTTGAAATCTTAAGCACCTGCACTGCTTCTTCAACCTTGGCAGCCAGAGATTCAGGTGACTCTAACAGAAGCAGCAATTCCGAGTTGTCCATCTCCAGAAGCATACCAGTAATTTTCGCAGCAAGGTCCGGCTGCAAGTGTCATTTGTAATTCTCAGCAATCGAATCCTTTCTTATTTTCTTATAAGCACATAATAACATTGGTGCGGCTATAAAAGCATCCAACATTCTAAGCATGTATACAAATTTAATGTTTGGTTTTACTCTTTTCAAGATTAATTTTGAACGTGACAATTATTTCAAAATTACTCCTAAACATGCTCTAAGTATTATGGTCAATCAGTTAGTTACCTTGCGTTTTTGGACTAAGGGGTAAAGATGCTCCCCAAGGATCTGTTTCTGTTGGTCTGGGGGAGAGGAAGCAAGCATGCTGCTCAGTATTTGTGATCCCTGAGAGACATCTCCAACAGCAGGATTAAAAGCAGCAGCTGAGGCTCCAGAAGCTTTGTTTGTTTCGCATGGGCGAGCATTTGGGACATACTTAACCTGTCCAGTCCACTACAACAGAAGCCTCATAAAAATATATTTTACAGTAGAACACACCATATGATAACAACACTTTTAAATGGTCAATGACTGACTAAAACTTTGTCCAAATTAGTACCATCAGCACCTTCCAGTCCAGAACACAAGAAAATTGAAAAGATCCTAACAGATAGAAAGAATAAATAACCACAGAAACCATTCTGATAAAGTCTATTCAACTCCAAAATCAGATGAATGGATAAGTACGAGGCATAAGAAGGCAAGTGAATAATTCGTTGAAAGACCAGAGCAGTTTACCTGCTGATTGCCAGATGATTTTGCAGTGACTACTGATTGATTAGCGTCTTGTGAATTTTGCATATAAGAGACAGATTGGACTCCATTTTGATGAGAAAGAATTGGTCCATTAATTTTGCCTCTGTTCTGCCTGGGTTGCCTCGAAACATTCGGAATCTGTGGAGTAAAAGTTAAAAGATGCTAAGAAAGATTGTGTTCATAAGTTGAAAATTTTAACTCGTAATAATAATTCCACTCTTGCTGAAAAGACAAAATGAAGAAAGAATGCTTTTATAATTATTATATAAAATGACATATACAAAAGAAAGAAAAAAACGGATGCCAGCAGAAGACATCTAGGTTTAATCCAAAAAAAGTTTCAACTTACAATAGGTACAGGTGAAGGTTGAAAGCCAGGCCTTGCAGGAGATGCATAAGTATTAGCTCTCCACCCAGGCCTCATTCCTAAAGGCTGAAACATCAGACCTGGACGAGATGATACTTGTGGAACAACACCTGGTGCTGGGTAGTAATAAGGTGGGTATCCACCAGGAAAAATTGTAGTTGACGGTCCAGGTATCCCTGCCAGCCGTTGTGCAAACTGAAGCTTCAATTGCATTTGTCTGTCCTCTTTTCTTTGTGCTATAGCCAAATAGAGTGGCTTCCCGTGAAACATACATCCTATGGGTATACAGTATCCAGTGTCCAAGGAAAGGCAATTAGGAGAGACTTGACCAATAGAACTTAAGAAATGATAGGTTGACAGTAAAACAAGAAACAGATGCAAAGTTGTAAATATTTAAGTTTTTTCAATCCAATAATTCATAATTGAACATTCATTCTTAAACTCTAGTTAACTCTACCAGTACTGTGGCTTCAAGCTTCTACTAAAATTGCCTATTCCAATTTTCAGTTTGAGTAGGAAGAAAATGAAAATTTCCTTCAAAACTTTAAACAAATATGAAACACGAACAATACAACAAAACATTTTTGAACATTTAAGATAATTTATATATTAATAGTTCAATGCACTCAACTAATAATTTACCTTGCAAAGTGTTCACGGCTCTTTTAGCTTCATCGGGATTGGAGAAGCATACAAATCCGAACCCTTTGTTTATTCCCTTGTCATCTCGCATAAGTTTTGATGAAGTGATGGTGCCAAACTGACTAAAACGTTCTCTTAGTTCTTCATCAGTAACATCATCATCAATGTTCTTCACATACACATTTGATCCCTACGCGGTAGAAGATATATTGTTTGTTAGGAGAAGAAAGAGACTACAATTATAACAAGAATGAAAAGGAGAGTTTTAAAAGGTACCTTGTATTTTAACACTTGCTCCTTGCATTTCTCTTCGTAATGTCGACGTAATACTTCCTCACGTTCGGTCTTCTTTTGTGCCCTCGCGATGTAGATAACCTTAGAACCTGATAAAGGAAGTCCCATAGTGAGATTAAAAGAACATAATATATTAAGTTATAATTTAAATGATCTAGTTGAGGACAAAGGGGACAAATGTGTATCTGTACCAAGTTGAGATCCATTAAGTGTTTCCAAAGCCCGCTTGGCATCATCAGAGTTGTCAAAGTTTATAAAGCCAAAACCCCTTGACACTCCATTCTCATCCCGTGAAATAATCATGCTGGAAATTTTTCCAAAGTCAGAGAACTTTTCCTGCAAATGCTCTTCCCCAATCTCTGGGTCAAGATTTTTCACATACAAATTGGTATATTTAACATCAGCGTTGGCCAAAACTCGATCACTCTTCCTGACAAACTTTCCGACATATCTGTAACATATGTATGGTGAGTGTAAATTAATACATACAAATAATAAGCATTGCGCAGTTACTAAAAATTGTGAACTCTCATGTATATTATTTCATCACATCAAGCAATCATTGCATGGCTGATGAAGTGAGAAGTGCTGTATTTACATCTGCTTATCCCCAATGGTAAAACCATTCAGTGACTCTATGGCAGCATTTGCAGAATCCTCAGACTCAAATTGAACAAAGCCATATCCTTTGCTCTTCCCATCATCGGATGTGGCAACTTTGCTGGACAGAACATTTCCAAATTTCTTAAATAGCTCTTGAAGTCCTAAACTATTGATTGAATCGCTCAAGTTCTGCATTGGTTAGTCAAGTTAACCAGAAAAAGAACAAAAAAGACCATTATTAAAATGTAAATTTTATGAATATAACGTGATATTGATTTTACAGGCCAACTATTCTCTCTGTAAAAACAGCATAGACCTTAACAAACACGTTTCCAATTCCACTTTTTCTTGCATCAGCATCGCGACGTGACCACATGACTCGAATTGCTCTTCCATTCAGCATACTGTGATTCATTACCTCCATGGCATTGGTTGCTGTTTTAAATCAGACAAACAGGATACAAGACAGTCACAAAACCATTAACTCTACATGTTTAGAGTTTCAAATATTTATGCAAGAACTAATCACAGAAAGCACCATTTCCAAATTAAGCAGCAAAATGATGGATAAAAATATTGAAATGACCAAATATATTAAAAAACAGAAAAGAAAGTTGGTGTAAGCAATTAAATAACAGAAGCCTTAACCGGCTGCTAATCAACGTACTGAATTAAATAATAGCATTTCAAACAACTTCTTTATTATTATTAATTTTTATCAAATCTCTCAAGAACAAGAATAAATTAAAACAGTGATCAGCAAACATTCTTTTCTGCCATAAACTAAATAATAATAAATTCATCCGAATCTCAGTGAATCAAAAGACTCATATAGTCTTTATAAATCTATCGTCATTTGATTTCTCAACGCAAGAAAGAAATTAAAAAGGAAAACAAAAATCGAACGAAATTAATCTCCGGAATTAAGAAATAAAACGAGAAATAATGACAGAACAAAAAAAATGAATACCATCTTGAGGAGAAATGAAATTGACATAGCCATAAGAGAGAGAGCGTCCAGTGGAGGAATCTCTACAGATACGAACAGAGGCGAGGCTCTTGAATCCAGAGAAAGCATCAAAGAGCTGGCCATCAGTGATATCAGGATGAAGGTCGCCAACGTAGAGGGAAGCCGGAGAGGCATGAACTGTCGTCTGAGAAACTGCCGCCATTGCGAAAAGGAAATAGCGCAAACACCTGCAATCGATAGAAATACAAACCAGAAAAACAGATCATCGTCATCAACAACATCATCAAGCAACCAAAAAATCAAAAACCACAGCCCAAACCTGAATGCTGGTGACGGTTTTTCTTGGAATCTCTGGTTGATTATGGAATAAATGCAGAGAGTGAAAGAGAACAAAAAGGATATTGAATTTCCGTTTCTAGAACGGGCTTAGAGAGAGAGAGAGAGGGAAAAATAGAGTACGATTTTGAGAGTGAGGCTTTTGCATGGATCCAGAGCTTGAGCCGTTAGCTATAAAGATTCCAGGTATAGAAACGAGCTCACGCGCGATTTCCCACAGTGGAATCCAACTTCCGGTTTCTTGATTCTTTCTATTATTATTATCATTATCATTAAAAAAAAAATACTGAATTTATAAATACTTTTCTATTTTTTAAAATAAATCTAACCTGGAAATTAGATATTATTGTTGGGTCAAATTATACAAAATACCAAACTCTACGGATATGGTTTTTTTTTAACAACAAACTCTAGATAGGTTTTAATTATTTTTGTGAATTTAAAATTTGATTGTTATTTTACAAATAAATATATCTTTTGTTCAAATAAATTATATTTTTCACTAAAATAAAATATTTAAGTTGTTATGATTGTGTAAAAGTTAGAAGATGTTATATTATTTACAATTATATAGAAAATTAAGGTTGTTACCATTTATTTTATCTCAAAAAAAAATTTAGCACAATAAAAATATATATTATTAAAATCATCTAAATAATCAACTTTTACATGAATAATGTATATAATATATCATGCATTTCTTCCCATTTTTACCTATTAACCATCAAGTCAATTAACATATTAGTCTTTTTAAATTAAAAAAAAAATCTCTAGTATTTTTTTTTTTTTTTTGAAAAACTTGTAGGAGGAATAATTAAAACTTACTACAAAGTTAATATAAGTGTATTTTGTAAAATTTGACCTTAATGTTTTAAACGGCGTCGTGTTGGAATGATTGGGAATCTATTTTTTCACTTTCTGTTTTTTTTAATTTTTGAAACCAATTGGGATTTTATTTACTGGATTTTTGGAGGAAAGAGAAATTCATGCGATGGTGTACTGGTACAGCCGGTAGCCGGTGAGAATGTGAATATTTGGAAATTTCAACTGGGGGTTGCATGAAAGTAGGGGGGCATGTGTGAAAACAAGAGGCGGAAGAGAGAGATTAGTAAAATGTGTGGGCCCCACCTCCTTTAGAGAATACTTCAAACGTAATTTTTTACCGGAAGATCTATTTTTATCGGTTTTTTTTGCTGACGTGTGGTGGGGAAGAATCCACATTGGAAAAGGTTACAAAGTCAAAGAATGAAATTAATTAATTATTTGCGAAAATAAAACTTTTTTTTTTCTAATTAATGAGTTGGAAATCCTTTTAAGTTTTGCCCTTCCGTGGTTTAAGGAAAAAATTCAGCTAATTTTGTTTTCAACTATTTTCTAATTAATTCTTTTGAGTTAAATATTGATTTGGTACCTGTTATTTGGATCTCATTTCAATATAATCCATGTAATTCTAAAGCTTTTAATTAATCTTATCCCTACAATTTTAAAAAATTTCATTGAGAGTGAAGGTTTAAGAATGTCCTTGTTTAGAGGGTTGTTCCACTAGACTTAAATCTCCACTTATCTTATTTTTAAATTTTTTTAACTATATTTTGAATTTAATATTAATTAATGATCAATAACAAAATAGAACTAATCAGTTTTGCCATGAACAAAACCGACTTCGATCGAAACTTCTTTCCAATGCAATTTCAAATGGCATCTGTTACAAATAAATGCTTGAATCTTCTTAACTTTTTATAACCTACTTGACTTTTTTTTTTTTTTAATTTATTGTATAAAAAGTTACCGTCTAGAATCTTATTACACACAAAATTCAATTTTATATGTCGACAATTTAATGGACACTTTGAACCAAAAATTTAGTAAACTAGTGAATCTTATATAATCCAACCAAAGCAGTGAACCACTAAAATAGTCTTAAATACATTTCTTTTAAAAGATAAGACTATTACATTACAAATGCACATAAAAAAAAAAATAAGGAATTAAAATCTACCAGATTCTACCACCTAAGGAGGAAAAAAAAAAGAGCAATATATTTGTTCAAATGCTCAGGCTAAAATACAGTTACATTTGTTATCACTCCTCAAAAGCCAATCACCATGAACCTCTCTACAACACACTAGCACATAATTTACACTTCTAAGGCCCAATTTAAGAAGTGGGCCAGAATATCTTCAAGCTGTGAATCAACTTTCTGGCCCATTGCATCTCCTATGGTCTAAAAAATAATACCACAACACAGCCACTACCAATCATCTTAAATATAGACTGGAGGGGCAAACACAATTGGTGTAAAGAATGGGGGATTTGAGAAGTGAGAACTACACATTAAAGTTACAGAAGCTGGGAGTGAATGAACAAAATGCGACTCATTAACATTGCTAATGCTTCCATAGTTAGTGATTGAAGGAGTTTATCTCGGGTCGAGCCACTCATGCTCAACTGCCCTGCATTGACGAACTCGTTCTTCCCAGATGTGACTGATACATTTACAGCTTGAGAACCTGGAAATGAAGTTTGTTTTCACAAAATAAAACTGAATTAAAGTTGTTCAATGAGGTTGTACAGGTTTATTATACACACTTCCTTGTATGTTCAACTTACAATCATAGTTTGCCCACCCGATTCGCTGGCGAGCCAAATCATATACAAATATCTTATCTTTCATAACAAGATCTGCAAGATGAATGCACGTAAATGAGGCTCAATAATTTTAAGCACGTGTACACATTGATTCGTGTCCTACATAGTAATGAACTGTTGAATCCTACATATAATAGCAGGTGCAATTTTATTTTTACAAAAAGAAGTTGGAGCATTTCATTACCCACGATTTGGCAGATATTCACATTAAAAAAAAAAAGTCCAAGTTCAGGGACTAACCTCCTAAAATTGTTACTCCTTCCTGAACTTTCTGAAAACCAATGCACCACAATGCAGCACCATCCTGCAAGGATAGAGCGATATCAAATATTCCTACATGGTCGGTGTTAAATCACCAATCGACCCAAAAATTTAAGTTGATGGGTCATGGTAAATTTAATATTATATCAACAATCTAACACTTCCCTTCACTTGTGGCTTGAAAATTTGTTGAAGGCCCAACAAGTGAAATTTAGTATTAACTGGAGATGAAATAACTTTACAAGGTTTGAGCTCAGGACCTCCTGCTCTCATACCATGTTAAATCACCAATCAACCAAAAAGCTTAAGCTGGTGAGTTATGATAAATTTTAATATTATATCAACACTCTAACGGTCGGTATACAATTGACAAAATGAATCTCAAACAACTTACATAAAAGCCAAGATGCATAAGATATTCTTCGGGTTTTAACACCATAGATGCACTGCCCGCAAAGTTTAAGCTAACCAGAGGAAATATCTCGCCTACACTGGACATAGAAAAGAATTTTCCCCCATTCAAATCTTGGGTTAGTTGAAGATCAAGCTACACCCCTTTTGATACAGTGAGAAGTAGAGACAGACCTGGTGGATACCAGGTAACACTGATTGCCCTTTGAAATAGTAGGAGTTACAGATTGGGAAACAGCAGCAGTTATCTAAACAAGTCAAAAGAAAAACATACATTGATTAGTTGCATGTATGTGACAATAAGCTTTTATCATTACAAAAGTTCCATAGTGACCTTAATCTTTTTTTCCCCCTTTTTGAAGTACAACCATGGCAGGGGTGAGGGATCGAACCTCCGACCTCTAGGGAGGAAGGTCATGCCAATTATCATTGAGCTAAGCTCACTTTGGCACCTTTTAACCTTTACAATGACATAAAAACAGTTCTTTGAAATTTTTATCCCTAAAAATGAGTGATGGAAATTGACATGGCAACTGAGTTTTAGATTTTTATTGTATTTTATTCCTTAACCTTAACAATTACTATGTCACAGCGAGAATAAAACATTAATTTGAACATAGGGTAAGAAACTTACAGCACTGACAAATGGAGTATAAGCTTCTTCGACAAGGTAAGCCAATGTGGTCCCAGAGTCTACAATAGTTCCTCGATTTATTGATGTTGCAAACACAGATGGATCAATTGGCAGTGTCTGACCATTGACAGCAATGCTTTGCAGATATAAGTTATAGTGAGGCCTGATATTTCAAATACAGCTAAACTTTCAACAGAAGCACTACATTTGTCTAATTAACAGAAGCACAAATGTGAAATAAAAACCTGAAACAGGTGAACCGTGCAGTTGGATGGTAACACAAATTTAAAACTTTGAAAGAAAATGTCATAGCCAGTATAAAATAAAATTTTAAATTGATAGAATTATTAAATTGACTTCCTAGATTCAAAGCAAGGGTGGGATCATCTCTCAAATATACAAAGGAAAGAAATTGGAAGGGAGGTGGCTTTCGAAACAAAATAACCATCAAGGCACAATCATTTGTGACAAAGGAAATTCTATAAGTAGCTTATGCGTTCCAAAAAGTAAATTCAACAATGAACGCAACCACATTAAAATTGCTGATTTTAATTACGGTTTTTCAGTACTAAACTCTCAATTGTTTAGGCTTCTAAGGTACTAAATTCTTTCTGTATATAATTTGAACATGCCTCTAATATTGAAAGACTATTCTCTGGAAAGATGATCTACTATTTCTACTGTTTTACTTTGACATTTTAAAATAACAAGTTTCTAGAAAAAGAAATGATGAAGATGGACATACTGAGAGGGCACAAGTGGGCTATACACAATGCCTGGCTCCAAAACCTCACCAAGAACCAATATACCACCACCATTTCCTTCTCCCTTTAAACAATGGGAAAATACTTTAGGCGTTATCCCTCGAGCTGACAACTGTGATATGACAGACAAATCCCCAGGGCCAAATCCAAAAATGCCATCTATTGCATGGTCTGATTTAGTCAAGTCTCCAGACTGATAGGTGCTACAACTGCATTAAAAGATTCATACGATGCTTTCAGCATTTTCCCAAAAGTGTAAAAATAGATGCATATCTGCAATTCTGCATTGAGCTAGAAGGAAATATATTGAGACCGTAACAGAGTACATATTATATTTGGTATGGTATGATGAGACAAACAGTCAACATTAAATTCATATTCTTCTTCATGTGCATAGACTTAACAACAGTCATAATATGACAATTAGCATGACCATGAGGTAAAAGGTTAGTTCAAAGCAGATTCTGTTGGAAAGTCCATCCAACAAGAAATCTTTTACATGTAAAATAGTTATTTCATCCTGATATAGTCCATTTGAATTACGTGTGTTTAGTTAGGCAATTCAAAAAGTAAAAATTGCGCCCACCCATTACCCAACTCACCCAAAAACAACACTAGCTGAAGAGTTAGCAATCATTGAATGTCCCATAACCATGTCAAAGTACATGGACTCGGATACATAATAACCTGATGTTCCACTTCCATCACCGTACTGAAAGGTGTAACTGCATTGATTACTCTGAGTTAAACACTGTGTTGCAGTCGTTTGGAATGCAGAATTGCATATTGGGTCAGAACAGGAGACGAGTGAAGAACTTGACGAGCTAGAAGCATCAAAGAAATTTAGTTGAATCTGCACAAGTAAACTAAAATAAGGACTTTAACATGGAGGCCATGGGGCAATTTGAAACTACCAAAAGAGGATATAAAAAGAAAGACCCTTACTCCAAGTCCACTTGATCTGGGGCAGCCATTGCAGGAATTGCAGTTGACCCACAATATATCGCTTCCAGTGTCGATCTGCACCGTAAATTCCATTGGGGGAGTGCCCAATTTGACTTTGGTAAAGTAAAGCCTAAACAAGCCATTAACAACGTAATAAAAAGTTTGCTCTGATTTTAAATGGTTAAAATCACTCCAAAAAGACATCCTTAATCACTTAGAATCAATGCAATGTTTAATTTTACACTTATAAATGCATTTTTCATACTGTTCAAATTGATTTTGAACAATTAAAATCATTTTTCAAGTGATTTTGAAAATGACAAAATTGATTTTAAACATTTCAAAATTACTCTCAAACATGCCAATAAAGTTCAAAGAGCTAGTTGGCAGAACAAACGGCTATATTTGCTTTATAACATACGGCGTGAGTAAAGTAGCATCCACAAGAAATATTTAAATAAAAGAAGAACAAGAAGAACCAAATAAAGAATTAAAGCAGCATTTATTATGAATTCCCTGTTAGAACAACAGAAGAAAAAGCAAAATGAGAATATAAAGCATTTTTTCCAGTTTCAAGTCAATAATATCAATTCGACCATCCTTCTTTCGCTTTCTTTGGTCCAATTCCATACCTCCCTCTCTCTCTCTCGCTCGCTCGCTCCTGAACGACCTACCAGCCGCTAAACAGAGAATCACAGGGACGAAAATATCACAAACCACTGGAATCGATTATAATCCAAGAAAAGCACAATAATCCTAGAGTAGATCATTTATGAACATACCCAACTACCAAAAACAACAAAAATTAAAGAAAATTGAGATAAAGAGCAAACGGTACCCGACGAGTAATGGATCGGAAGAACCTTCGACTGAGAAGTCGACAACACCTTGCAAGATTCTGGCATGCCTGAGTCGGTCCCGAGCTCTGAGGGTTTCGAGTTGGACAGGGGGAGAAGAAGGGAAGGCCCTGTGCAGAGAGAGAAGTGGGACGGGGAAGCCGCAGTAAACCACCGTCGCCGGCAGAACGACGGATGCTAAGGCCAAGATCGAGGAAGAGAAGGCCCGCATTTCGGTGGAATTTTGTGGGTTTTTTGAGTTCTCAAATGGGAAGATTTATAAGCAAAGATCGAGTTATGGGTTTGATTCTGCACATTGCAGTGGAGTTTGGAACAAATTTTTTGGTTTTGGATTAACAAATAAAGTTCGGTTTATAAAGCTTAAGCTTTAAACCGCCATGGATCTGCCCCAGCATGTACAGTCCACAGGCACTTGAAAAATGGATATGAAAAGTCGAAAGTACCCCTTTCTTTTATCTGTTGATATAAATTTATATTATATGCTTTAAATATCATTTTGGTTGTACTTGTAGGTGATTATTTAACTTTCTAAAGGTCAAATTTGGGTCTTTCCCATAAGAAAATGTCAATTTTAGGCATTAAAGTTTTTTTTATTTTTCTATTGTTATCCCTGAACGTAAACTATTAAAATATCTATGTTGGTCCGATATTATAATTCTTCCCTTTTGTCAGTTAGTACAACAAATTTGAGATATGAAAATTTAAATATTTAATTTTAAAAAAAATAGATATCAATTATTATTAAGATATGTATGTTCGTGTAAGCTCTTTTAGCAAATTAATAGTATAAATTCAAATGTGTATATATTAATATATTCATGTGAGCATGTAATCTATCTGCATAAGTATAAAATAAATTTAGAAGGAAAAAAAAAAAGAAATATTAAATTTTATTTAATAACCATTTTATTTTTTAAATTGAGTTTATAAATATTACTTTATTTCTACCTAAAAGGTTTTTTTCACTTTTTATTAATATTTTAAAAACCTAAACTAAATTTTGAACAAGTAGTTCTTAAAATTTTGTTTTCATTTTTAACTATATATATATATATATATATATATATATATATATATTGAAAAAGTTGAAAATTATAATAAGAAAGGTGGAAAAAAACCAGCATAAATTATAAAAATTTATTTTAAAAAAAAATTGTTGAGACCGTAGTGATAAAATTATATACTAAGGCTAAACCTTGTAATTTTCAAAGTAAATGGGAGAGTTAAGTGGGACCTTGAATCTTAGTGGAATTTGCACAACAGCTCACAGTAAAAAGCACGTGGTTTTTTTTTTTCTTTAAATAATATTTTGATACCAGTATTTTAGATTTTGTTATATTTTCACCCTGCATTTTTAATTGTTCAACTTTGATTTTCATATTTTTAATAAATTTAAATTTAATTATTTGAAGTTAGTTTTTCTTTATGAAATTTGATTAAATAATAATAATAATAATAATAATAATTTTCATGCAACAAAAGAGTTAAACGTAAAAATTAAAAAGGTAATTTTTTTTCTTCTAAATTATATCTAATTTACATTCATTCTAGTGATAGGTACAATTTTGTTGCATTGAAGTGAAATTTATTATAGTAAGAAGTTTCAAATAATAAATATTTTTTTAATCTCAAACTAACTGGTCTCCTTGACCTAAGCAACCGATGTACTTTTTAATTGTTTTTTTTAGTTAACAAATATAGTAGTTTGATGAATTAAGTCTTTAATCTTATCTGTTAATATAATGCGATCGACACACCTTAAAAGTTGTTTTGAAAGTATTTTGAAAATTTTAAAGAATAGGTTTAAAATCATGCATTATACACTTTATCCTCTTATATTTATTACTAAATTACGAGTTTGTCCTTAAAATTTTCATTTTCATTTTACTTTTATTCTCAGCGTCCGCATGGGACAAAGGATGAAGTTGTGAAATCCATGAAGGCTCACTGTGTAAGAAGTTAATAAGGTATATAAATAATATTTTTAGTAGTGGGACCTACAAACTCCTTGGGCCAAACAATGAATGGCCCAATGAGTAGAGTTCACACTTCTCAACTCCCTACTTTCCAACTTTGCCCGTCCTAGGTTTAGGTAGGGTATTGCGCTACCTGAAACTAGGACCCTACCTGAACATAGGACGAATTGTAACAAACTTTTTGGCCCATGGGTATTTGGTCCACCAACTTCATAAATTAGTGTTAAACAACTCAACTTCAATAGTAAACACTATCGAAATCTACACATTTATCGACGAATCCGTATTTCCATATTTCTCTATTCTGCACATTTACTTAAAAAAACTTAATTTTACCGCTATGCACCTCATATACCAAATTCGTCCAGAAAAAACATGTCTATATCATATTTTTAGAAAATATTTTTTTATATAAAAAAAATCAACAAAGAAAATGATTTTAAACTTTCATGATTGGATTTTGGTTAAAATATCTTAGTCCCTATATTTTGGGTAGTTTCATTTTAGTATTTTTATTCTTTAATGTTCAAATTTAGTCTACGTATGTTCAATAAATCTTAAACTTTGCCACTCAAAATTAATTTTCATTAAAATTCGTTAAGTAATAATAACAATTTCCAGGTAAGGAAATACAATATGTAAATATATTTTTAGTGATGATAAACAAAATTACAAAAATCAATAATAAACTAGTAACGGAGACTTGATATAAAATTTATTGAAAATATAGAAATTAAAATTGTTCATTGAACATTTAAAGATACATAGACTAGAATTAAATAAATTTCAAAATATACGGAGCAAATAAATATTTTAACGTAAAGTTTAAGTTGAATATATAAAATGACCATTCCAATATCAACGGGCTAAGCAACCCACAGTGCGAGAGAAAATGAAATCTTGGTCTATTTTATATAAGATCAATTATTGGGGGTGTCTATTTTAATTTACTTGTTACAAAGTACAAATGAAGTAATTTAATCACTTTCCCAAACTTATGAAAATATCCAAACTTTGCTTTGTCTTATTAGATTGCATTTTAAAACCTCTAACTTGGCCATTATGTCATATTAGATTTATAAATTATTAAATTTAAAAGGTATGTCCAATATTAGTTCTTCAACTTTAAAATATATTTTCCTTTTTTTTTTTCTTTTTCCTCTCCTCTGTCAACAGAGATAAATACAACAACATTTAAAAGTTTATTTAGTAGAAATTCTGAAAATAAGAGATTCAATAAAAATAAAATTGTATTTAATATTTTCAAATATGTGTTTGACATCATATTTAGACATTGAATTATAATTTAAATAATTGTTAAAAATAGTTAATACTATATTTATGAACATGAAACTAATTGTAGTTACCTACTAAATATTAATTGAAAATAAACTATTATTGATTTATTTATACATATTTTATTTTAAAAAAAAAGTTGTATAATTATAATATTATATAATTTTAATACATTTTAATTTTTAAAAAAATGAATTGAGTCTAAAGCGTGACATATTGTATTTCTAAATGTTTTTATCTCTATTTAATTCGAATACAATGAAAACATAAAAGTATTGTTTTTAAAATTTATACGGTTTGAACCACATGACTCGAAAACAATTTTAAAAAACAGAATCTAAATTTTCTATCAAACACAAAAAACTTGTCCCAGAGTAGTCTAAAATGTTCATAATTATTTTGAAAATTTAAAAAAAAAAAAATCTATCTATTTAACTCGACATCAATATATATGTGTGTATATATTGAATAAATACTATTAAAATTTATTTTAAAAAAATATATTAAAAATTAAGAACTAATTAAAAGTGTTTAACTTAATTGGATTTGAAATGAAGTATATTAAGATGGGTTGATGGTATTTTTGTATAAAATAATTTTAATTTATTTGATCACATTTCTTCTTAAATTTGAGCCATGGTTAGATTGCACCTAATTCAATACTCTCTTTTTTATTTTAATATAGTAAATATAAAATAATAAAAAAATTCAATTGATTTTTTTTCACTACTTAACATATTTTATTGGATGCAGTTTAAGTTGCACAAACGATGGGTATAATCTAGACTGTAATAAATAATTTAAACCAAAAATGGCTCCATAACATTGACAAGAAAATAATAATAATTAAAAAAAAAGAGAAATGGATCTGGCAAAGCAAAAGCTACACACATCCATGTGTCCGAAGTGGCGAACAAACATCTTTCTAACCTTCCAGGTTAACTAATAATAAAGTTAAATTATAATTTTTTTTTCCATTTTTAAGTACTTTAAATTTCATTTACATCCTTTTATTATAAAAATTTTAATTTACCGTCGCGAATACAACACAATAATAATTGATATATATTTTTTCTTTTAAGTTTGAATATTTAAAATTTGATTAATCTATTATATTGAAAAAAAAAATCATTTTTGTTTTTCTAGACAAAGTCATTTTAGTTTAAATTTTTAAAATATTCTATTTTTGTCTTTAAATTCTCTTAAATATTAATTTTGGTCCGTATATATTCTATTTTGGTACGTGGCCTTTTTAACAAGTAACTATTAAAGTTCTTACATTTAATTATTTTGGTTTCAACAAATTAAATGTGAACTAATTTCAATTTATGTTTAGGGTTGCGATAAAGAGGAATCTGGTTTGCTAATTGCTTGTAAGTTCGAGGTAATTGACTTTACTACCGCAATGCCTAAATGTCGAACACCCGGTTAAACGATATTGTTTGTCTAAGAGATTTTAGAAGCATGTTAGACAAGTAGTGACGATTTACCCTCTGACACTAATGTCAACTGAACTAAATTCATTTTGGCAATCTCTATACTTTTATTAAATCTTAAATCTACTCCATATTGCTAGTTTAATGTTGATTTTTTTTAGTTATTATATTTTGAAAACATATTTACATATTGAATTTTTTTACCTAAAATTATTGTTATTGTTTAATCAATTTCGACGACACCTAATTTTAAGGGACTAAAATTGAACAAACACTAAAGTACCCAAAAGTATGAGAACAGTATTTTAGCCAATTATTTATATTGCTTTTATTATATATATATATAGTAAACTAAAATTTTAATTGCATGAACAGATAGATCGACAATGATTACAATGATTTTGAGAGAGAGTTATTTTATTTATTTATTTATTTATTTAAATAAAGGACTCTTTTTCTTCTTTTTCGTTTATATTAAACTCAGAAGTGTGAGATTAAACTTTTACAAGAACAAACTCCAACGTAGAAGGTTAAATTACAATAAGTATTATCGATTTTTTTTTTCTTTCGTTGACATTTGATAAATCTGTTAGAATGTTAAAAAAAAATTAAAATTTGAAAGGGTGTGATATTGATTTGAAAGAAATTTAAGATCTAAACACTGCCACACCATTTTAATTCACTACCACACTCATTTTAGGTCTCAATTTTTATTTAAAATTCTAATGACGACCTGTTCTATGAGCAGTTTTGAAACATTTAAGAAATGTCAAGGGTGATAATGCAATTTTTTTAAAAATATGAATATTTTTTCGGCTAAATTAAAAAAAAAACATATTATTAAATTTTACCATTTATTATAAGAATCTCCTTATTTTAAAAGGTAATATTACCTTTTAACTTTTTATAAATGATTCAAACTACTTTTGAAGTAAATGAAAATTAGAATCTAAACAGTGTGATAAACTAACAGTGACTTAGAGAGTATTTTTTTTACCAATCAACCCATGTATACTAAGCTAAGCTGCCAAATGGTTTTAATTATCCCAAAATTCCTATTTTAATTCGATAACTAATGGGCCGGGCTTATAGAAGTTGGGCCGGATCCGACAGCCATTGACCCATTTTACTTAGAGAGATGCACTATTTAAAGGCGGCTAGCGGCACTTTAAGCAACTATTTTTTATTTCAGTGCTAATCACCGATGGCAGATCCCGCGGCTCCAGACTCTATCACCAGCAACGCGCCGGCGGCCGCTGCCACCGCCACCGATGGCGCGAGTTCTGCCCCACCCGTAGTTACGCCAGTGCCCAAACGAGCTTGGGGCGATGAAGAAGACGATGATGTGAGTGATACTGGAGATTCGTCCTCTGCGCCTACGGAGTACATGGGATCCCTTAAAATCCAAGACGAAACAACGCTTGAAGAACCCATAGACTCTGACATCACAGCGGTAAGTCTCTCACTCTCTCCAGCAAGTCTAGGTTTAAATGGCTTCTAGGAATTAAGGACATAAGAAAAATGCAATAAAACATGAATTTGATGCGGAATATTCTTCTCCTATTTTAGTTGATGAAACATTTAGGGTTTAAGCTAGGATTAAGGAGCTTTAGTTGTTGGCTGTAGGATTTGGTTCTTCGTGCATCGGAGTAACATGATTGAAATTCCCGATCTACATAAATAAGAACTGTTTCTAGAGAGTTGACAACCGGTGAAATTGTTTTGAAGTTTTAGTTTGTGTGCTGGGTAGTAGAGCAACGCGGGAGTTCTTATTATGGTATTCGGTTAATCTATTTCTCATTTGGTGCAGGTGACAACCGGTGATACTCCATATACATCAGCCACTACTTTTGAGGATCTGAATCTGTCTAAAGAGTTGTTGAAGGGTTTGTATGTTGAGATGAGATTCCATAAGCCAAGTAAAATTCAAGCTATAAGTTTACCTATGATCTTGACTCCTCCTCACAAAGATTTAATTGCTCAAGCGCATAATGGTTCTGGAAAGACTACCTGTTTTGTGCTTGGGATGTTGAGTCGTGTTGATGTGAACTTGAAGGCTCCGCAGGCGTTTTGTATATGTCCTACAAGGGAGTTAGCCATGCAGGTAAAAAGCTCTCTCTTATGTTTAACTGAGTGTCTTTGGCTCTTATTTTTGTTAGGTCTTGATTTTTCTTTAATATTATAATTACAGAATATTGAGGTTCTTAAGAAAATGGGAAAATACACCGGGATAACTTCAGAATGTGCTGTTCCCGCCGACAGCGCTAACTATGTACCTATTTCAAAGCGACCACCAATAACTGCGCAAGTTGTGATCGGAACTCCTGGCACAATAAAGAGATGGATGACGGCGAGGAAGTTGGGAGTAAGTTGCGTGAAGATTCTTGTTTTTGATGAGGCTGATCATATGCTTGGCGAGGTAAATTATTATGTATAGACTTTACATATTGTGTAGCATCTGTGTCCATGGAAGTAGTGATCTCTTGATTTCTTGTTCAAGAACATAGTTTCTTAATATGTGTGTGTGTGTATATATATATATTTATTTTGGGTAATTGTGAGGATGGATAACTGTAGTTATTTTTCCCTTTTCCTCTTTTTTATTTTTATTCAGGATGGCTTTCAGGATGATTCATTGAGAATCATGAGGGACATTGAGAGAAGTAGCCCTCATTGCCAGGTCCGTTTATAAGTATTAAATATCTATTCGTAATTTCAACCATGTAATCTCAGTTATTTCATTTTTCCTTTTTTTATTGTTAAAACATTGTTTCAGGTGCTTCTGTTCTCTGCTACATTTGATGAGAATGTTAAAAAGTTTGTCTCTAGGGTTGTTAAAGACTACAACCAACTTTTTGTGAAGAAAGAGGAACTATCTTTGGAGAGTGTGAAGCAATTCAAGTTGATATGTCCAGATGAATTAACTAAAATTCGAGTCATAAAAGATAGAATTATTGAACTTGCGGACAAATTGGGTCAGACAATTATATTTGTGCGCACAAGAAACAGTGCTGGCATGTTACATAAGGCACTAGTTGATCTTGGTTATGATGTGACTACCATTCAAGGGGCACTGACAAATGAAATTAGAGACAAAATAATAAAAGAGTTCAAGGACGGTTTGACCAAAGTTCTTATTTCGACTGACCTTCTAGCTCGAGGCTTTGATCAGCAACAGGTATGGTTATCAGTTCCCCATCCTCCCTTTTGTTTGTTCATAGTATAACCCATGACGGCTTTTTAGATTCCTAATATATGTTTCCTTTTTAGGTCAATCTAGTTATCAATTATGATCTTCCTCTTAAATATGAACCTTCTTCACAAACGACGAAATACAGATTTTCCTCATCATCTGAACCTAACTATGAGGTGTATCTTCATAGAATTGGTCGGGCAGGTCGTTTTGGGCGCAAGGGTAAGCTTCCGTTCCTATTATACTTGCGTACCTATGTTTCTAGATTCTTGTAATCTTCCAGCCCTAACCCTGGATGTACCTTCATGTCCTTGATTGTTGAATGTGAATCTAAGCAACTTTATAGGGGTCAGAATCAATCTCTTAAACTAGCTCCTTAATATTTGATATTTGGATCCATATTACCCATTTCTTTGTTTAAATAAGAGAAGGGAGTTGGAATCCATGTGACTACGAGGTTGCTTTTGTATTGATTTGTAAACTCTTTTGTAGTATTAATTGCAATGCAAGATCACTACGTAGACAATTTTTTGGTATTTTGTTAACTGTAAACCCATGGCTGTTGTGTTATCGCTACAGGAGCTGTGTTTAACTTGTTGTGTGGCGATGAGGAAATCATGCGAATGGACAAAATTCAGAACCATTTTGGTTCTGAAATAATAGAGGTGAGATTCCTTCACTGGTTGACAACATTTAAATTCCACTCGTTTCCTGATCTGCCTGGATATCGAATTTCTATCTCAGTACCTTTTTAAAATTTGAATTTCAGGTTCGAGACTCCGATGAGGACATTCAAGCAGCCTTAAGAACTGCCGGATTGGTTTGATGTATAGAAATGAGTTTACCATAGCTGATTTCCATTGACCCCAACCACGCACCGAAGGCGATAATACTTGGAACAGTTGGATGCAGAAAAGTGGATCGAAGCAATGCGTCACAGTTTTTTGTTTTGCTTTAAAGTTCAAAGGAAATTACATTTGGTTATGAGGTATCCTTGTGTGTTTGAGTTGCCAATTTCTGGCATATTGTTAGACTGTTGTATATTGTGAAGGTTTATGTTAGTTTTACTGAAATCTCTTGGTTGATGAATTACCTTTATAAATAAATGTCTTTTATCTTTAAATGAAACAGAAATCTCGTACTTATTTGTATTTCAAAGAAATCAAGGATCATAGAATTGGTTAAAGCAAAGCATTTGTAAGTTAGCTTATTATGAGTATTTGGTCTATTTGTAATGGAAAACAGAATTTGTTTAGAGTAACCTTTAAATTTAGTCTTCAGCTTTAGGTATCTTTATGTTGTCTGTACCTGGAGACTTCTCTTCTTAAGAAGGACACGTGATAGATGTTTATACATAAAATTTAGTCATAATTATTATAAATGGAAAAAATATCAAACCATTTATAAATGAAGAAAAATTTTACTATCTATGTTCGATAGACTTTTATAATTGTGCGATAGAAGTCTATTGATGATAGAAGTCTATTCCGTTTTATATTTAAAAACAACCTTAAATCAAAATCAACGTATATACTTTTTGCTTCTTAGTTACATGATCAATAATATAATCATATTAATTAAATTATTTTTGTAATATTTTAATAAATGAAAATAATATTATTTTCTAGCCATATAATGTTTTTGTTCAATTCCGTATAATTAAGTATATAAATCAACAAATTAAAGCTCGAAAAGAAAAAATATATAATGTTTTTGTTCAATTCTATTCCGTATAATTAAGTATATAAATCAACAAATTAAAGCTCGAAAAGAAAAAATATTTGAGCTATTATAAGTTTAGTACATGAGCTCTTTGGTTTGTATCTATTTAGTTATTAAATTTTAAAAAATGTCTAAAAACTTTTAGATTTTAAATTTTGTGTGTGGTAAGTTTTTCAATTTAAAATTTTGTGTAATAGGTCTCTAAATTTTAATTTAGTGTGTGAATCGTTGCAATTAAATAAGTTTTTTTTTTTTTTTTTTTTTTTTTTTTTTTTTTTTTTTTTTTTACATATATGAACATTATGAATTAACTATATCAAATCCTAATTTTATTTCATGTTATAATAAACAACTAACTTCATTTAAAATTTGTTAATATTGAAATCGATCCAAATCTCATACAACCAAATGGTAAGCAGAAAATTCTTGTTATCTAAACAAATCCATTGTAATGCTTTTTCAGTTTTCTTCATCGTGTGATCCATTTATAGGTCTGCTTTGCTGGAATAAATTAAAAACCATAATTAAGACAGTATCTCTTAAAACAATAACTAGGGAATTAATTAAACCACCTCATTAGATTCTATTTTTTAAATTATTAATGCATAATTCTAAATTAAATTATAAATTTGGTATCTATAATTGAGATAAAGTTAAAATTTAGTCCTTATGATTTCTAGTTAGAATTCAGTTTCTAAACCATAAACCCTAAACTCAAATATCAAGGATAAAATTGACACATTTAAACATAAGGACTAAATTGAAATCAAACTCAAAACTTAATAACTAATGCTTTGTTTGGTATTCATTTCATTTTTTGTTTTTCGTTTTTGAAAATTAAGCCTACAAATACTTATTCTATCTTTAAATTTTATGTTTTGTTATTTACTCTTTACCAACATTTTCAAAAACCAAGCCAAAATTTGAAAACTTAAAAAAGTAAATTTTAGCTAAAAATTCAACTCTTGTACTTAAAAAAGATGCAAATCGTTCTAAGAAATTGAGATGGAATATGTTTAATTTTAAAAAAAAAATAAAAAATAAAAAATAAAAAACGAAATGGTTACTAAACTAGGCTTAAAAGTGTAACGTTTTGAAATTTAGAAACTAAATAGAAATTAGACTCAAAACTTAGGACTAAAAAATGTATTTTTTTTAATATTTTAAAAGCAAGGATTAAAATGAAAAATTTAGTAATTACAAGGACTAAAATACACAAAAACAAATGTTTAAGGACTAAAATAGATATTTTGATATAATTAAAATAATAATAATAATAAAAGAATAGACATTTTGAAAATGAAGGACCCACGAGGCCACGACCAAGTAATATTTAAACTTTATTCCTTTTTCTTTCCCCTTATGTTGAATGATGAATCAATAGGGAACAGAAGCGGCAACCACCGTCGCTTTGACTAATCAAATAAACCACCAATGGAGCTTGGCTTGACGCTCCAATGGTGGAACGCACGTCGCCATGTAGTGCCTCTCCACTTCCTTCTTCCTTCTTCCTTCTCGTTCTGTATATGAACCTCCGCAACCCTTCCCGATCCACACACAGCGGCTTTTACAGACACAAAAAAGCTCAAGATGGGACCTCTATTGCGGCTTACAACGGCGGCTTCAGTTCTAATCGCCTGCATCAACATCGTAGCAGCGGCGAGTGTAGCCGGCAACGCCATTCATATCGGCGGCAAAGTTCTCTGCCAGGACTGTACTCAAGGCTGGAACGAGTGGATCAACGGGAAGCCTCTTAAAGGTATAAATACAGAATTATTAGCGAGCTAAGTACTTCAAAATTGAAATCGCTTTTTCTAATGATGTTAATCAACGCTCTCGATTTCAGATTGCAAGGTTTCTGTAACGTGTTTGGATGAGAGAAGCAGAGTGATGCACTACGCGAGCGATTTGACGGACGAATTAGGGAAATTTGATATCACAATCGATAAGTTTATTCACGGCAAGAAATTGAATCCGAAGAAATGCTCGGTGCGGCTTGTTTCGTCTCCGGATCCGAGTTGCAACATCATGACCGATTTCGCCGGCGGACGCTCCGGCGTTCAACTCCGGGGACCGAGCTTGGTGTATCGCGATTTCGTCAAGTACGTTCTCGGACCATTTTACTTCACTTCGCCTATGTGCGAGGAACCTGATACAGATGGGTCCGATGATAACGACGGAAAAAATTACTGAAACTCATCGTCCTCATTTTGCTTCATCGTCATTGCCATCGCAACTTTTTTTTTTTTGATCTTGTGAATCAATGAAAGTATGGCTATAAACTTGTAATTGGAAACAGAACTATAATTACATCACTCATCAATCAATGAATGTGTTCATTAAATTTGTTTCAATTACTAGTTTTGAATGGTAGAACTTGAATGGCATGGTATATTTATTGGGGAAATACTTTTTAGTTCGTAGGTTTAATTTTAATTTGTTTTTACATATCTAGTATTTTAAGTATTGAGTTTTGTTTTAATTTAGTCGGTATTAAAATCTCACAATTTTATTTTTGATATTTGAGTTTTATTTCAATTTGATTCATAACTTTTAAAATTATATTTTTAACCTCGATTTTTAATAAATACTCACCTTCAATCATTAGCTCTATTAATTGAAATAAAACTCAAATTTTGGTAAAATCGTAACTTTTTATCATATATGGACTAAATTGATATTAAACTCAAAATTTAAAGATTAAATATATAACATTTTGAAACCTAAAGGCCAAATGAAAACTAACCCAAAACTTAAGAACAGTTTTTTTTTTTTTTGCCCGATCAAAATTAAAGAACTAAAATAGTTATTTTTAGACGTTAAAAATGTTTCTAGTATTTAAAGCATCAAAATTATATAGCTTTAACTACCACCTAAAGTTTGAAAAGGTATGAAAACTTTCTTAGCAAATTATGCCTGCTTAAGCTTATCAAGCAATTTAATATTTACAAAATAAAAAGTAAAAAAATGTAGACCAAGTATAAGTTTGGATATGTAATGTCTACTCATAACTTGTTTACACGTATTCAGTATACGTGGCAAGGGTTTAAGCAACGTGGAAGATTCCCAGTCGGCCTTTGTGGCCACAATCTCCGCCAAATTCCCCCAATTGGGGAAAGCTCTCCGCCGCGATTCTCCGCCATGGCGACCCGCCTTCCGAGGACGAAGCCATTCTGGTCCCTAACTTCCAGATCATCGCCCGACGAAAACTCTCCGATTTCCGTTCTCATCAGATCTATGCGAAGGTCGTCGTCGTCGTCGTCGTCATCTTCCTCCTCGTCTTCGTCTTCGTCGCCGAGTAAATCACAGAAAACGGAGAAGTTAGTGGACCGTCTTTCATCGGTGATAAACGCCGTCAATGACCGCAAACTCCCTCCGGAGCTTCGAGGCCAATGTAACTCTGTCAGGTTCTCCCATATCTGATTTGCGCTTTCTGATCTATTCTTTCCTATTTGATTTTCGTGATGTAATCTTAATGCTTGGTTTTTGTTCATAATTTGTTAATTCATGAAACATTTTCTCTTTTGTTTCAGAAATTATTCGTGTTTTATAAATTCTGCATTTCTTTTTTTTGTGACAAAGAGTATCATTACGAGTTAAACGCTTACTGGAGATTGTTTTTCCCTTTATGTCATTTCGTTGTCAGTCACTTCCATTCGAATCCTTGAAACTTAGAGGAATTAAACTATCTACCAAATATGCAGCAACTAATTAGCAATACTTCTATCTCCGTCAAAAAGAAAAGAAAAAATTAGAAGGAAAAAGAGAAAAAAGAAAAGAAAAAAAAAAACCTTGAGTTTATAGACGTCCATTCTTCTGCTTGTAATATAGCCATGAACAACAATATTATGCATGAGCCTATATTTTATCATTTCTAATTAAATTTATGGTGGTTCTTCAATTTCTGAAACATGTTATTGAAATTAAGGCTATCTTCACTATGAAATGATGAACATTTTATTTTGCACTATATTGAAGAGCTCTGCTTTTCAGCTACTGTTGGGTTGAGTAGGTAGGATATTTTGGACAGGTCAGAAACTGATCTGATAAATGTTGTTGAGCGGAGGATTTGGAATTCCATGGAAGAAGGGAAATTCGAGAACTTACCAGGAAAAGGGAAACCTCTGAACCTGTCTACTAATCCTCATGCTGATCCAGCAGAAGACACATTGTACCGGATCTTGTCCAAGAATGGATGTGCACCTGAATGGGTTGAACTCAACAAAGAGATCAGGAGTAACATATCTGTATGGCGATCGTCGTTGAAGAAAGCATTTGAAAGTAGAGGCAATGGAGATCATTCACAATGGACTGAGAGTTCGGAGGCTTTGCAAGTTCAATTGCAACACATCAATGACAAGGTTAGTTAATAGTTTCATGGCCCCTTGACAATGGAAAGTTGGTACTTAAATTCTAACCAGAAGTTGGTCAATTCAACAATTCCCAAATGGTTGCTTGCTGGACTTTAAGCTTTTGGGTTGGGGAAGTGTTTTTCCCTTAAAACTAGAAGACTAATATTACTAGTCAGTTTGATTTGGGGTTGGTCTCAAACTAGCCTCTAGATTTCAAAATTGAACAATCGATAGAAAATGCCCGATTTTGTTCCCATTAACGAAACCAAAGCTTTTGTTGGCTCCCATATTAGAAAAATCGAGGGACCTCACTCTTTATAAGATACGTGAGCTACTCTACTCATTGCCAATTGATTTTGAGATGAAACTCTATGTTAACCAATAGTGTTTAGTTAATTTATGTTCCAACTGATTTTAGCATTATATTTCACGACCATTAAATAGTGTAGTTTCCATTTGCAGGTTTTTCGATATAACTTAATAGTTCCTTTCGGGCGGCAAATGTTTGGATTGAAATGGGAGAAAGAGATGGATCGTCTTGTAGAATAAGGCAAATTATTTCTCCTCTTTGAACTTGCATGGCTTTTGCTTTTCAGGTAAAACCAGCATTCATATCTTTACAGAGAGAAAAATTGTTGGAAGTCATAGCATTAGGAAGACCCTTTTGCATCAGATCCGTACTTTGTTTTTATAATATAATCAAACAGCCATACTTTTGTTCATATAATATTCAACATGTATACTTTGTTTATATATATAATCATCGTGAATTTCATTGGTTTAGTAGGTACATATGATATATGCTCGTACAAATTTTTCACTTTAAATATCTTCACTCGTCTCTATATTCTTTCCTTTATATTTACAACATGCAAATTATATTAAAAAATTATTCTACAAGCATCATCGCAGAAAGAAGCCCAAGTTGGTCGGACGAAAACTCTTGTTGAATATTTCACTCCGTAAAACCTTCACCGTCTGAAATTTTCAAACCCAAATCATTGGAGAAAGAAATAACCAGCCATTGTTTTGCGGCTCATCATAGTTCATCATGTTGAGAGTGCGATGATAAACAGCTAGGGAACGTCGATGGTCAAATGAAATTACAAAGAGATGAGGTTGATTAGTGACTGAACGATCCAAGGACTGTAGAATGAAAATGGAAGAGAGTGAGAGTGTTGATTCTTTTACTCTTTTTTAAAGTTAGAAGTTCAAATCTCTACTCTCCCACATTTGCTATACACTATAATAACAAATAAAAGAGAAGACATTGTAACATTATATTATCTTAATTTTACAGGTATCACATTAATAAAATAACACCACACAAAAACATAGGTATTTTAAATAATAAATTATAAATTTAACCTTTTGACTTTTAAATTCATGCCTATTTTAAATTTTAAATTTTGTATTAAAATGAAACTATTAGACACAAAATTAAAACTATAAAGACCAATAAATATTTTTTAAGTTCAAAATACATAAAGTTTTTTAAAGTAATTTAATTTTAAATTTTTTTTGTATTATTTAATACTCTTATAGAGGTATTTTGGTGTTTGGTTTTCATAGTAGATTAAAATTAGAGATGCCCATCTCCTATGTCCCTGCAAAACTAAACGAGAAATTTTGTAGGTGTGGATATTGAAATAGGGAGTGAAAAAGCTTTTCCGATCCTCGACCCGTGAACATCGGTCTCTAATTAAAAATAGAGTTTTTGTCTGTGTATGTTATGTGTAGGTGGGACTGGTAGGATCATCCCCTTCTAAACTCTCCCTCGGCCTCCCGAGAGCTGGAACCTTGCAGCAAGAAGAAGAAAGCAAAATCCAATGCAGACCTGATAAGTTGCTTATAAAGTACAACTACATCAAGTGTACATAAAAATGAGAAAGGGGGGTGGTTAGCTAGCAACTTGTAAACTATGAATAGAAAAATGGTATGAAGGACAGAAAAATGGTATGAGGACAAATATCATTTTTACAACGATTACAAAGAAGGAAAGACCATCAAAATGAAAAGAATCGATTTATTATCATCAGTAAAACGAACAGACATTCACTAGCGACACAAACTAGGTAGAAAACCCATCTAGGATTCAAATGATTTCAACTTCTACCCCTGAAAAAGAAGAGTTTGTAGCAGTTGCATAAGCAGTAAAGCAGTAGATTTTGTCGGTAAGAATATACATTGACTGCCACTGTCAGTACTCTGCAGTTTAGTTTCAGGTGGTTTTGGCAGCAAGTTGAATGAGAGCGCGCCGGTGGTAATTTATACGCAGCTTCTTGTATTTATGAGTAAAAGAACCCAAATCTATCTCTCTGTCAAGGAGCTGCCTGTGCAGATTGTCCGACTCCTCTTCTGTCTCCTTCATACTCTCTGCAAACAAAAATGTTTGATGTTTGAATAATCTGAGGCAATTCATTAACAGATTTATAGTTGAAAATTTCTATGATGTTTGAAAATGGCACAACAGGAGAACTAGAAAGTGTGCCTTCTCTAGTTCTACAAGGGAACTTCCCAATGATTCATTTTAAGACGATCTGATAACAATTTCGTTTCCAGTTAGCAGTTCTAAATGTGAACTTCTCCAATAACATTTTCTTTGTAGAAGACAGTTAAACATGTAAGAATGGATTCACAAACAGAAAACCAAAAACAATTTTCAATCGGCAAAACAAACCAAGCTTTTAAATTAATTCTCATGTAGAGGTTCTCAAAGAAGTTCCAAAGCAAACTACTCTCTTGTAACCTTGAAATGACTTTCAAGTACTTAAAGATCTTGAAAAGTCATCTCAAATAGACACTTGAGAATATCTTACTAGCATCTATTTGGGGAATTACACTCGGACTTCTCTGTTAATCTACTCTCTTCGTTTACATAGATAGGGAATGTTTTTTGTAGGCCCGGTTTCCTCAGCAGGTTTGTATCATATCAAAGAAATGTTCAAGCCTTGTCGGTAATTATCAATGATGACAAAATCCAATAAACTACTATTACAATATACCTTGAAGCCTTCGGAGAAGTGAGGCAGGAGAACAGAGCTTCAAAATCTCCTCTTTCTTTTGGTCAAGTTCATTTAGCTTCTCCTTGGCCGCAGCCAGTTCAGTTGTCCGAATAATTCTGCACTGTGAGAGAATAAACAGAAGCGAGGCAGCATGAAGGGCAAGTTGATACAACATAGCAAGAAAATTCACTACCTTCTGATAATCCCATACCTGGTTTCTGAGTTCCATGATCCGTGGTTCCTTTTCCAAGTTCTCACCTTTTACAGTTAAAATCACAATTCACATACGTGCTTAGAAGAAAACATGATCATAAAAGACAATTTTTTTTTAAAAAAAAAAGAAGTTACTTACTAGCAAGCTGTAGAGTTTCCTTACGCAGCTCATCTCTTAGCTGGTGACAGTTAATAAAATGAAAATGAGAAAGGCCCAATCAGGAGTAGTTTAAATTTATAAAGGAAAAAAAAAACATTGGAAACGCCATGGTATCATAATTCAGGGTAGAAGCTACAATGACATTACGATAAGAGAGACATAATATAGACCAACTACAAAAACCACATGACAAACATAAAAAACCATGAATCAAACAGTAATTAAAATGATGATTTTGACGCATAGACACAACTGGTATGGTTGCAAAGTTCCTCTGTTAACATGAGGCGGTTAACAGAAGTGATGGCTTTGATTCTTAGAATGAGTGAAGGGACAGCAAGCAGCTTCCCACAAAGCCAAGGTCTAGATGGTTTGAGGTTAAAGCACAGTGCGCCACTCAAACTCTTTCCCAATGCCATTGGGATATTGATCTCGATCTGCCTCCACAGATTGAGATTAAAGTTCTTGTTGAGCCTTCCAAAGTTGAAATGGATGCATACAGGAAAGGGAATACAGCCAGTAATAGGGCATGGTAGAGCCATAGAGGCACAGCTGGGGATCTTTGAAAGAAGTTATCCAGGCTGAAACCTTCCAGCAAGGAAAAAATTTTTTGGATAAGAAACAATTTCATTGATGAATGAAATATCCAAAGGATATACAAAAGATCTCAATCAAAGGGAGTACAAAAGGTGTTTCTAATTTGTAACGAGAAAATCTATGTTGTAATCTTTTAAGGAAATTTAATTTATATATATATATATATATATATATATTAGAATTTTCTTCCTCCAATGATCCTCATCGTTGAGATGTTGGTAGTTTCCAACTTTAATTAAAAGAATTCCAAGCTAGGAAATATATAATACAAGAAAGAAAATCCAGTCTCTTAATCTAAATTAAGAACGCATTGTCTCAGAGTTTGCTGCTCCTTTCAAATGGAGCAGTTTGCTGTGGAGTCTACGATCAGATTTGTTTACCTTGCTTTTACAAAGCCAAGATGGATTTCTGATCCAACCTTGGAACAGAAGTAGGCACTAGAACAGACCCAGTCTACGACAATTATTACTCACTCTGTCTACACAAAACTTCAGGATGTATTAGGCTTTAGAGACCAAGGTATAGCACAGCACTACCTCTAAATTGAAATTTCTCCAAGATGAATGTGCAATGCTTTGTTTCAACAAGAAATGAACTATTCATTGAAATAATGGAAAGATCCAGGATGAATATGCTATGCTTAAAAGCAGTATACTAGGAAAGATCAAGAAAATACTCTACATTTAGCTAGTATGGAATGAGAAATAGTAAACCAGCATGAATGAATAAATAAATAATCTGCTCAAGACATTGCAGAACTATCAGATGAGCATTATTAGTTCTCTTCTATTATAGATTCAGAAACAATCATAGTAACATTCGAACTTAAATTTCTTACATTTTAGCTTCACAATTGAAGAAGTTCAATAGCTAAGGGAGAAAAAATGTAACTTACATTGTTCTGAATTTTGACCTGGTCAAGTGAAAGGAAGAATTGATTATATGCATCCTTGTCCGACAAAAGCTTTCGTAACTCATCAACACTGACCAAATTTAAAAGGAGAGAAAAAAAGAGTCATCAATAACCTCAAATGATGAAACGAATAATGCTGTAATCTGGTTTAGGTAATTCATAATGATCATTTGAAATCAGAAGCCACAAAATACAATATTAAATATTTACAAGATTGTTAACAGGACCCGCAGACAAGCAAACATCATAGATTTACTTACAAGAAGGATCACTAAAAGAATGTCATCATCCAGAAAATAAAAGGAAAAGATATTCAAGGTAGCAGTTGGAGTTTCAATTGGAAAGAAGGCAAGAAAAAAATATTCAAACCAATTAGATTTCTTTAAGAAACAATTTAGTAGATGGTACACATTTTCTGAAAGGGGAGGAAAGCCAAGCCCCTTGCCAATAGAGATTACAAAAAACTCTTCCAAATGGATAAAAAGATTATCAAGACTATAATTGTTTAAAGTAGTTAAGAGTTTACACCAAGAACGAGCATAAATGAGAGAACCTAGGAAACAAACAAAGGACTTCTCATCATTTCAGACGTTGACTTTAACACAAAGCTCCATATACAAACATGGTGGTAATGCCTTCTACTAAAACTTGTAGGATAAATTAGTAAATTTCCCTCTACTCATAATAAAGTTTTTAAGAAAGAACGCCCCAATTATTTTAAGGTTGTGAACGAGAAGATGTCAAAATTTCATAACCATCAAAAACCGTAATGGGAGAACTCTAGTATCTAGAACAATTGTTGGCTGGAACATTTAAAAGTCCTACCATATTATTAACAGATTTCAAACTCTGAAAACCGGTGAAAGCTCTTGTTTCCAAAATCTTTGTACAGAGAGGGGAATTGAGAATTTGAGCTTATTACCCTGGAGAAGTAGAAAATTATTTTCTTTAGGGGGGAGGGAAATCCCATCTTTGATCATATCCTATGGACACTCGACCAATCTAAAGACCACCCTTGAAGATCCCATTTTATGGATTGAAGTCTCTACATCTAAATCACTCACTAGAGTACCAAAGAGGATTAGATTTTTCAGTAGGAATCTCTAGTTGGGTGGGCCTCAATACAGCTGAAATGCCTTCAAGGAGACACATCATCACACCAGTTTATTACCAACCGGCAAGCTTCTGCCAGGAGGAAAATCTCCATTCTCTTCCTCCGCTGCTCCTATGCTCAAGCCATGTGGTCTTTTCTCTTTTGCAAGATTTCAATTCAGCTTAGTGCTTCCTGCCAAAAGCCTCAATAGCTCACGAGCAACTTTTAGGTAATTTGTTTAAGAGAAAGGGTGAGTTCTGTGAGAGTGTTATCAAAATGGATTGCTTCAGAGGCATGACTAGAGAAACTTCAAAACTTTTAAAGAAATTTATAAAGCGAGAACATTACTAGTAGCAGTACTATCTTTCTTTCTTTCTTTTTCCCCAAAAAGAAACAATTTAATACATCAATGAAATACATCCACACACTTTTAAATATGAATGCAGTCGCTGCAAATCAAAGAAAGCAGTGGACACAAGCATTGGTTGTGACAGTCATGGACCCTGAGTTTTACCTTTTGTCTTTCAAAGCAGAAATAATGCCTGCAGCTTCAGCAGGTGAAACGTGTGATGGAGATTGTGGCCTATCAGAAAGCCTTTGTGAACTGGAATGGTTGGAGGAGGTGCTACCTGGAGTTGCAGGGCGAGAGGAGCTAACAGATGGTGGATACCACGATTGTGTGGTAACATCTTGTGGAGGGCGGACCTGTTCCTCTTGAGATCCCCTAAAAGTGGATACAAAAATGCTCAAATGTGTTATGCAAATAGCACAAAATAAACAAGGGATTAAATGGAATCAGATCAAATCACCATTCAATGAAAATTGTTGCAGACTAAGAACAAAACATTTCCTATTAACTGAACCAAGGGGGAGTACGAAAAATCCAGAGCTAAATGAGGTGGAATACACTGCTCAGTAATCAAAAGAAAAAAAAAATGTAGTAGTGCCGATTCTGATTAAGCCATGCAGTCCTTATCCAGTAATAGCTTTCTCCAACATGAAAGAGCAAATACTCTCTCGAAAGTTGTATGTGGTTGCTTTCTGAAAGTACAAACTTTCCAATTGCTTCAGAGAGATGACGAGAAATGAAGCACTTCCAAATGATTGCTTGCATTTAGTCCATCACTTCTCGTCTCAAATACACTTTGAAGAAACTGGCTTTAAGGTTATAGCCAGATTGGGACCCAAGAAATTGGCTTTCCCAAGTGCCACTGATAGGAAGGAAACGTGTGGGACTGAAATGCCTTGAATGCAGTCCGATCAAGCTCCACGCAGAGTTAATCTATCCCTAAGAAACCTCAAACGAAACGAGACCAACTTACATTCTCAGCGATATCAAACACCCAAAAGCTCACCTTTGCAATAAGAAAATTTGAAAAAACAGAGCATAAAAGCATATACCGCACACATCCGGCAGACGCTTGAACATAATAAGTTCATATACAGATATCCGCTATTAAACCCCTCAATTCACAGCCACAAAGACCTTAAACTATTTTCCAATTGACCAACAAATCGAAAACCAATCATGAACCAAGTTCGATCTAAAATCAATTCGTAGGCGAAGTTGAGAAAGCAGCTTAATCAAGAAAATAATGCAGAGACTGGCCGGAAAGCCCAAGAATCGAACAATCAGAGTTGAAAACGAATTATACAAGAAAAGCCCAATCAAAATACACGAAATTAAACATGAAAAAGAGAAAGAGATGATACCAAAACTTGAACATGGGTCGGAGGGATGATTGATCCTGGGGTTAAGGGATGAAATGAGAACAGATAATATGAAGAAAAGCAAAACCCTAGGATGAAGAATCCTCCGACCGGAGAAAGCAAGGATCCGGCGGACAATCAGAACTGAAATCAAATCCGTCTAGTGCGCGTAGTCGGTTCCTTAGCCAGGAATAAAAAAAAGTCCGAATTTTTAACAGATGGAGTTTGATGATTAATTCGACTTCAAATATCGGTGCTGTCCATTTCTTCAATCTTCCTCCGAGGCTGTTATATTAATTTGTTGTTTTTAATTAAAATAGTACCTACAGTAAATTTCGTGGAATTTAATGGGTAATTTCGGGCATAAAAATTTGAATATGAAAATAGATTTGTATTTATATTTTATTGTTTTAAATTAGTTTGATATTATATTTATGAATCATCCAAGTTAATTACAAACTATTATTAATAAATTTTTAAACATGTTTTATGTTAGAAAAATTATATAATAACTAAGTTTGTAATATTATATAATTTATAATATACTACATACTACATATTTTATTTTTAATCAAATAAATTGATTTTATAACATAAAATACTATATTTCTAAATGCTTCTATTTTTAGTCAATATAATTATGCATCCTTAAATTTAAAACTCAAAATCTGGATATTTAATCACAAAATGCAACAACAGTTTTCGAAAATATAATATAGATTATCTACCAAACTAAATATATATTGTGAATTCAATCGATCTGACAATGATAAGGAAATAATTGGTAATGATTAGTTGAAACATTAGATGAGTTACTACCTCAATCACGTTTGAGAACTCCCCCTAAACAAAGTGAACCCCTCCATCAGTAATAAGAATAACCCCAATTAACGAATTGATATTCACCCCAAGAAAGCTAAACAGATTTGACTTGGAAAATTGATCAAAGATCAAGAAGAAAGGAGAACTTGTTCCTAACTTCAAGATTTCGAACTCTCCACAATCTAATTGATCAAACTAGATTGAAAGTTCTAAACACAAGAATACAAAGAAAGCATAAAAGCCATTCAAATTCAAAGTCTTCTTTTCAAAAGGTTGGAATTACAATTCTATTTAAACTAATTGAAACGACACTATGAAAGGATACAACCTTTCACTAAATTGTCTAAATTTATCTAAACCTTTTCAACTACCCTAATAAATATAAATGCATAAAATTAAATAAATATATAGCACATTAAATATGTGGATGAATCTGAATTTTAAGATTTATTGTAATTCTTGGATGAAAAGGTGTCTTTTGATGCTTGAAATCTTGCGTCTCTTCAACTCTAGTTGGAACTTTAGCATGGAAATAATTAATCTAATGTTTCAACTAATCATTATCAATTATTTCCTTATCAGACAATATAAAATGGGATTCAGATTACCAATCAAGCAGACATTTGATTTCTTTTTCAAGTAAATTTAAGGCTACATTGTAATTTAAAAGTAAACATCTCTTTATATCAAAAACTAATTTTTATTGAAGTTACAATATTACCCTATTTTTCATAATATTTTAAACTTAGAAATCCATTCGAATATTACAAAAAAAAAAAAAAAAAAAAAAAAAGAAAGTAAGTTAAGATTTAAATCATTGGGTAGTGATTCGAGATAGAAATTGGGATAAAAAAAAATAAGGTTCCAATTTTCATTAATTTTTACTCCACGGTAATTTTTGAAATATTTATATAAAAAATATATGTGTGGACTACATTTAGATATTTAAAAATGTATTTAAATAAAACAAGCATCTCAAATTAATCGTTATATTTTCGTAATTAAAATAATTTGAATCTATTATTATTATGTTTTAGATGGAAGCTCAAATTTTCTTTTTTTTATAAAACAATTGTGGAGTATATGTATTTAGACTTCTAAATTTATGAAAATAAATATATGTCAATTGTCTTTAACTGCAATTAAAAACAGAAAAAAAAAAAAGAAAAAAAGAAGCAACTTTCAATTGGTGAAGTTACAAATTTAATGACTAAATAAATAAGAATAATTTCAATTTAAAATAATTTACAGGAAAAGAATTCTGAAAGCAGAATTAGGAAAAAGTATATAATTCGATAAACTGAATTTTGTGGATGCCTGTTGCTCTGCCACTCTACCAGCTAGGAGAAGTGGGCCTTTGAATCCTTATTGGGCCGACATTGTTTCTGTTCGGTCAAATTGGGCCAGAGATATGGCCCATGATTCAAAACATCCTTTTTACTCTTGAAATACAAAATTAGTTATTTTAGATGTTGTTTTCCTTTTTTAATGAAGAAAAAATATCTTCAATCATAATCACGCCCGACTCTTGAAAACGAAAATTAATGAAAATTGTGACTTTTTTTTTTAAATAAAAAAATGCGGAAGACATTTTGAATTCTAATTTCAAAGAACTAATAAAGTCGATAATCGCTGCCTATATTCATATTAGCAAAATATGAAGTCATAAGGAGTAGAGTCTCTTTGAATGACTTATGGAAAAGATGCTTTTTGAAAATGCATTTTTATTTCAATATTTTTGGTAACAAATTTTAAAAATAAAAACACACATGTGGCAACTTTTTTTTTTTTTTCAAAAGCGTTTTTATGTAAAAGTTTGTTTGGTTTGTTACATGTTAAAAGTGTTTTTTTATTAATTTTAAATTACTATAAAAGAATTTATCGATAGAAGTGATGGCTGATAGTCGTTAGAGGTGGCCTGCAATAGTCATTGGAGATGGTGGTCGGAAGTTGACCGATAGAGGTCACTAGAAGTGGTGATCGGAGGTTGGCCAGTGGTCGCCGGAAGTAGTAGTTGTAGGTGACTAGCGATGGTCACTCGAAAGTAGTGACCAGCGGCGATCGTGCAGAAGTAGTGGCTGGAGGTGATCAACAACGGTTGTGTATAAATAATTGCTGGAGGTGACTGGCAACAGTCGTCGAAGGTTGGCCGACCAATCACTGAAGATCATTGCAGGAGGTGACTGGAAGTAGCCGATGGCAGTCGCTAGAGATGGTGGTCAGAAGTTGGCACGTGGCGATTGCTGGAGGTGGTGACTGGAATTTCTTATACAAATTAGGGAGATATTACTCAAAATTTATATTTTTAAAAGTTCGTTTTAAATGTTTATCATAAACCAACTTATTTTATAAATTCATTTTTTCAAAATTCATTTTAGGTGTTCGTCAGACACATACATTTTTTTTCAAAATAACTTATTTTTAAAATTTTAATTCCTTGAAAGGATATTCCAAATAGACCCGTAATCGCTAGAAATAATTTTCAACAACAAATATTTTCGTGACCACTTGAGATTTAGCTTGTGATTTAATTTGCAGACATTAAACACTGAAGCCGTTGTGAGTTATATTCATACCTCAATCGATGCAAATAAGGTGGCTCACAATCTTGCACTACACACATAAATAGCTCAGTACTTAGAGGTTTGGTCAATGGATTTACCCGAATGAATGCAAAACACCTTAAATCCTGACCGTCGTTTCAATATCCAGGGACCATTTATCTATTTTGTAATGTTGGGTCTAAATATGATTTAATATTATATTTTTAAAAAATCTAAAAGTAATTATGATATGATTTGTTTGTATTTTAGATATTAGTTAAATTCAGAAAATTAGATTAGTATTCCCTTTAGGAAGAATCCAAAATACATTTTTGGTGATTATGCTTGTAATATAAGTGATATTTACAAATTGATCAAAAAAAAAAAAGATGATTTTTAATTAATGAAATTATTTGAAATCAAGAAAAGCCAAAACCATCTATCAAAGCATTAATAACTTGTTTGGAAATTTGTGATTTCAATATGCAATGAATTCCATTGTTTGTCATTAAAAAAAAAAAAAACAAGAGTGTGATTTTGTTTCAAAACTTATTTTTACTTTAAAAAACTTTTCAAATTAAAATGGTCGGATTTCACCAAATTTCATAAATTTAAAAGTAAATTATTTATATAACTTGGTCATATTCTAATTTTTAATTAATATATTATAGTTAAATGTATATATTAGTAAATTCTTAATTATTATTTTGTTACCATTTAAATATAAAAATTTTAAAAAAAATTCGTTTTAAACAAAATAATTCTCGAATTTCAAATCACAAAATTTAAAATCTAACAAATATAATTAGAAAAACTAAAAGGTGAGCTGTTGGGTAGTAGTGGCATATTTATTAATGATTTTTTTATATTAAAAATATACCTGTGTTTGGGACAAATTATAAATTATAAAAGACATAAAAAGAAAAGAAGTAACTGAAATGAAAATATATGCTTTACTTTTCTTATTGGAAAAGTAGAAAAGGAAGAAAATATTCTCTTTCTTTTTTCTTAATTTAGAATGGCAAATGTAGAAGGAAAATGAAAACATCTAATTTTATTAACTTTGTTTGTACCACCCAAGACCTAAATCCTTTTCATTGTTTGTGTAAATAACACATGTGGTAGCTACCTTCTAAAACTTAATCTCATTTTAATAATAAATGATGTGCAATTCTTTTTTTTATTATTTTAATATATAATTATTATATTTCTAAATTAGAAACCACCTCTATATTTTTCTTAGATAACAGAAGAGACACGCGAACAAAATCAAGAACATCAAAATCTCCTTTAACAAGTTGAAGGAGCTGTAATAAAAAAATATCCACTCATAAATATACCCGCACTCAAACCACGCTGGCACGTGAACCGCGCACCATTTTACTCCCGCCTAATATGACAAAAAAGATAACAATTGTAGCTTGGCTATCAAACAATGTAAATAACCTTTTAAAAGATGTTTGACTTATTGAATAGACGACTCATACGTGTAATCTAAGACAAAGAAAAATAACTTCTTTTTAGTTTATTAGTCGTATGAGCCATGTAAACTCACTTTCATAAATTCAACCTTTAAAACTAACCTTTTATACTTTCATACTAATTCTTATAGAATTATATATCTACAAACTTAAATCTTTATGTATATAACCTAAACATAGTTTAACTAGTTGAAACACTATACCTATATCTCAAACTTCAAAGAGTTTATAAATTCAAATGAACACATTTGAAAAGTCATTTTAATCCGGCTCAAAATTAAGAGTCAAACCTCGAATGCACATCAAAATCAAAATCATCGAAAATCGAACCAAAATTCAGATTTTACCATTTAATGAGATTTAAGTTTTATTTAAATATTTATAAAATTGAAAGGAAAAAAAAGTATTAAGAGTTGAGATTATAGGGCAAATGGGCTTTGGGGCATTTTGACAAACAGTTAGAGGGCATTAAAAATTAGGTAAGATACAATAAGATAGATGCTTTATGAGATAGATCTTATGGAGATTTGATCAAATATGAAGTGAATCATAAAGTGGCAAATATTAAATGATTGATTGAAGACAAGGCAAAGCAAAGCTAGCTAATCATGTTACTTGTTTAACATTTGTAAATTAGCCCTAAACTTTATTATTCTCTCATTATCACTCCACCTAGTTCTTATATATCCCTCCCTTCTAATGTGCATAAATTCTTTGTATTTTCATTATATAACTTCTTTTTTCTTTTTTAATTAAGTTTTGAATTATATTTATGATTAGCTAGAGATGTCAAAGTCGTTATAAAAGGAGGTGGAAAAAAAAACTCTCGTTTTAAATGGAGCTACTCAGCTATAAGAAAATTTGTAATATCCACGATTAAGATTTCTTTTCCAGTAGTTTTTTTAAAAAGAAAAGAATGGCATGTTCTCCCTCTTCATCTTATTTATCATTTGACAACATGAACCTATTCGTTAAAAGAAGACTCGTCCTTTCAAGTAATAAAAAAAAAATTTCTCACTTTGTTCTAGATTAAATATGTCAATCTCACTATCAATTTTGAACTCGTTTCCAATTTCTAATTATAACAAATAAAATATTACGATTCATGTACGTTATAAGAAATTGATTTTTTTTTAATGTTTTAATTCATATAATTGCAAGAATATTATTGGGATTTAACCATTTTTTTTTTAAATCAAAACTATGTAGATTAGAAAAACCAACTTTTAATCTATAACTTTCGTTATACACAAATCTTGTTGAGGAATTCTTAATCTATTTCTTATGTGTTTTTATTAAAAACATGTTAATAGTTTAAATGATGAAGCTGACAAAAATGGAAGAGCATTCTCCATTACTGTTCCAATTCACTGATATCGAGAGTAATTATGTGATACTCAAACTTATATTATATATATATTTTTTTTAATTTCACTAACACAAAAAAGTTAAAAATATAATTCCAAATAATAATTATATATATATATATATATATATATAATTAAAATGATATTGAATATGTTTTGTTTTTTGTTTTATGGCGGTGCAAAAAGAAGAAGAATGTAACATTTGACCTAAAATTGGTCTACATTCCATGATGATGAGACATATCAAAATCCAATGTTTTAAAAAGGTGATGTTCATAAAGATAAAGAACAATGTATTCACTCATGTCCTTTCACATTGATTGTGCATCTTATTAAATTGCACACCTGTACTAAAAAAATTATTATTATTAATAAATAAATAAATAAAATTGCACAACTCTTTTTCTCTTTTCACATTCTCAAAATATTTTTTTTCCCTTGCATTATTTTTTGTCAACTTTTTTTGAAAAATAGGTCAATAATAAAATAATAAATAAATATATACAAAAAACTAACTTATGAAACAACCAAAAATAAATAATGGGTTGAAAATATTAAATATTTGTATCTTTTCAATTATCACTCTTGAGATTACAATTTATTGTTTCTTTATATGTTAAATCTCTCCCTCATTATAAAAAGTTTATTTTATAATATTTAGTTTTCAAAATTTTTTCATTTTCACTCTCGTTTTTTAAAGATGTATATATAAGAGTGGGCATGCTTCAATACCCGATACCCTTTGTACACTATGAGTTAACTAAAATACATGTAAATATATTCACATTTTAAAAAAAACAGATGTATCAATCGACTACAAAAACTTATATTTTGTTTATAGAAATGATGAATGGATAAATAAAATAAAGAATATAATACAAACTTAAATTGTACACCGATTAGGAGACAAAAATAAAATAGTTTGTTAAAAAGAGGAGGAAAAAGGATTTTTTTTTTTTTTTTTTGGTTCATAAAATAAAATTGAATTGTCAACTGAAACTCTAAGTATTATATATAAAAATGAGGTTGTTCTTTGAAGGCATATAATTTAATAATAATAATAATGATGATGATAAAAATAATAGAGATGATATTTTTAAAAATAATAATAATCAAAGTGTGAGGCATATGGGCTCATAATGGCTCCAACTGTAGAGCCCTTTTGGGAACCACAGCTTTCAACTTTCTTCGCCTGAGCTTTCGGTGTCCCACTCACTCCCCTCTTTTCTCTTACCTTTCTTATTTTTCATTTTTTTCCTTTCTTTTTTCTATTAAAAAAAAAAAAAAAAAAAACATTCTTCACTGACACATTGTACTTCTACTGCCCATCATTGCCATTTTACGGATTTTTTTATATATAAAAATAAATTTTGAATTATTCCTCAACGGTCTTTTTTTTATTTTTAATATTGTTTTAGTTTTTATATTTTAAAATTTATTCAATTATTTTCGATAAATCTTAAATTTAATCCATTTAAGTTATATTATTTTTATTGAAATTGGTTAAATAAATATAATAGTATTTATTTGTGAATATGTTTCCAAATTGTATAGTAAAAATTATTGATAGATAATAAAAAAAAATTCGAAAAATCAATAATAAACTAATAGTAAGAACTAAATTTATAATTTATTAAAAATATATGGATTAAAATTAGATATTTGAATATATAAAGACTAAAATTTGACAAATTTAAAGTATATGGCCCAAAATAGTATTTTAGTTTATTTATTTAAAAAAAAAAACTAAAAGATTCCAATCATTTAAAGTCTTGTTTGATAACTCATTGGTTTTCTATTTACACTAAATTATTGAATGAAGTTGAAAATATATAAACTAAATTATACATATTAAAAGGTAGTTGATATGCTAAGATGAGATTTTAGACTTTAAAATAACTTTAATATTTTGGGGTTCATATTAACATCACTTGTAACTATTATTATTGTTTCTTGATCAGTTTGTAAATTGTTTCATTTTAAATAAAAATGAGGAAACAACGGTCAAATTAGAGTTTCCAAATCTTAGGTAAGCATTTTAATAAGAGAGAATTTATATATATATATATATATATATATATATTTGAAGAGTAAATTACAATACAAGCAAAGAATTAAAGATTTAAACCTATATTCACAAAGGAAGATAAAAGTAATTAAATTCTTTAATATTTCTTACCTAACTTTCTCTTCTAGAAATTCTTTATTGTTCTCCTCCTTTACATCACATTAATGGCCATATTTAGGCAAGCTTCTTGTCTTTCTTTGTATAACTTCAAATTCATATTATTTATAAACAAATGTATAGTTCAACATCAAGATGTTTCGGTCTTATAAATAAATTATATTATCTAATAATCATTCATTTTTTTAAGCACAATAATTATAAAAATAAAGATTGAATGTCCGATTTTAAAAATAAAGTGGATGTTTGCATAGTTGAACGCCTAAATTTACTGCATAGATTTTAGGATCCGTTTGAATTGACCTCCTAAGTGTTCGTAATCACTTTTTTCACTTATAAAAATTTATTTAAATACTTAAAAAGTCAATTTAAATCCATTCATTTTTCTTTTAAACCATACAAAATATATATATATATATATATAAAAGATAAAAAAGGAGAGAACGGATGTAGCACTTTATGCGTACATTCCCACTAAAATTGATGCATAACAGTTCATTGTTTTGTCGCAATTTTTTTTAAAGGCAACTTAATATTTTTTTTTAATAATAATTGGTTATTGTTTGTTTTTTTAAATATATTATATATATTTTAGTTGAAGGTTTTAAACAATTATTGGTTTTGGATATCTATATGATTTTCGCATGCATTTTGATGAGTTTAGAGAATGCCACGTGGACGAATCACCCTTGCTTTTTGTATCAGTCGATTACAAAAGTAAATGCGATCTAGTTAATTACTAAACATTCTTTTACCAATTTTAATATAGTCCCTAAATTTTCAATTTTTTTTTTCAATTTAATCACCTCATTAACAATGTTATCTATTTTATATTGGCCATATGAATATTTTTTTCGTAATTAAGATTGGTTTATTTATTTAATAAATAAAATTATCACAACTTAAATCAATTTATGTATATATCTTCAACAAAAAATTTAAAAAGTTTGTATTTTCCAACTGTACATGCATTTGCGAATCCAAAATAACAATAATAATACAAAAGGCAAGTAAAAAATTTTACATTCTAATTTTTCACCTCGATAGAAAGTTTAGCAAAAATTAAAAAAAAAAAAAAGAAGAAGAAGAAGAAGAAGAAAAGGGATGCATTTCTAACCAGAATAAAGGAAAACTCATAAAAGAATAATGAAGTATATATATATATATATAAATAAAAATAAAAATTATTGAGAGATCCAAACTTTACATAAAAGATTCGAATCTCATGCCACTTCATATGATTCATCATCCACTAATCAAAATTCCCTTCTTTTCACTTTTTTTTTTTCATTCATATTTTTAGGAACAAACATTTGCCTTTCACGAAAAGCATGTATATAAACTCATTTTATTTTTACTTTTTCTTTTTTATTCCCAAAAAACAATAATTAAATAACAATAATTTTTTAAAAAAATAATAAGAAAAAAGGGGAAATGGAAAAAGATGGGTTTCTTTTATGAGAGGGCTTGTGCCATATCCTTTCCCGTCGGCGCAATACATGCAATGCAGGACACTTTCTTCCTTCAAGGCTAAGTACCAAAATATTAGGCCCTTTACTTCATTGCCTTCTATTCCACATTTCATCTCTCTTTCCCCCCACTTTAATTTCCTAAGGGACATTTTTTTTAGTATGTTGCATTTAAGAGAAATTATTAGGGGATGTTCGTGTTTGGGACCGGTTCGGTTTATGTTAGAGACTCTTTTTGGATCTCTATTACTCGAGTTCTGGATTTGAAAATATTAACAGAAGCTGATCCAACAAGTAAACGTGGAATAATGATGCTCTAGTTGATCTTCCTTCAATAATTAACTAATGAATTTTCTAAAACATTTTTTCTATTAAGTTCAACAAATGTGGAGGTGAGAGTGATTAAACTTTTAACTTTAGAGAAGGTAATAAATATTTTTTTTTATCAATTAATTTGACTTAAACTTTAAAAACATAAGCTAATAAGTTTCAGTAATACAACTACAAAATTATTAGTTTGGAAGTGAGTTAAGGTTATTTGAGTTCTTTGTTTGAATTTATGAAAATAGTGGTAAAAGTGGTTTTATTATTGTTTGATTATCTTTTTGTTGGGTTTTGACATTTTTATTGTAAGTATTTTAAAATAATTTATGATTGATGTTATGGTAATTAGGTCAAGGTACTTTTGTAGTTAGGTTTGAGTATATTATTGTAGCTTTGAATTTTCATTTATGTTAAAATATGTGTAGTTTATTTTGTTAAGTTGATTTAAAAAAAAACCCAATAAATTAAACTATCAATCCAAACATAACTTAGTGGATGAGATTCGCACACTCATCATAGGTCAATAGCCTTTGTATATACTGTCTTGAAAAAAAAATCAATTTTCAAATTTAATTTTAAAGATAAATTAATTTCACTATTTATTTAAAATTAAAAGAAAATGAAATGAAAAGTCAACGATATAATTATTGTTTATTTTGGGTATTAGGAGAACTAGAAAAAAAATAATTATTGTAGCGTGATTATGTTATATGTTCAATAATATGCTCACTTTTGTCAATTGATTACGTGTGATTGGTTGATTTTTTAGTTTTAAATATTATTTTAAGACATTGAAGTAACTCTTAAGTGCTTTTTTAAAAAAAGATAAAAAAAACCTTTTAAGTGATTATAAACAAAATTTGAATATTTAGTGTCTTATTTTAAATAAAACAATGTTTTTTTTTTTGTTTGTTTTACACGGAGAATTGGAAGACCTTATTTATAAAAGTCATTTATTTAATAAATACATACATTTTTTTATATGTGCCGTTAGAAAAAACCTCCCAGTTCTACGGCAGGAATAAGCAGAAAATAACAGATGAATTAAAATAAAGCAATAAAATTGAAAATATGAAAATTTACGTGGAAAACTTCCAACTCGGAGATAAACCACAAACCAGAAAAATTCACTATGTGAAAATTGTTACAATCCCACACAATAATTCTCTCTCTGATCCCAATTACAAAAGCACTCTCTCAAAACTTTTATACTATTCCACACCCTTTCCCACTCTCAAATTAGAGAATACATAAACGAAATTTAACTAGAGTTAGCATGCTAAGCATAAAATGTTTCTAACTGGAATATCTTGAAATTATAGGCATAGGCTCGTTTTATAGGCTTGGAGTCCATCCCCGTTCTTCGATTTAACCGATGTGAGACAACTGCACTTCTAATATTTTGCCAAAAACCCAACATGTTCAACCATTACATTGCAATAGAGATCACAAATCATCGAACATACTTCGAGATAATAACACATATATTTTATATGCATTAGGATCAACTCTATTTGAATCTTAAACATTATTGTTATTTGAATTTGTGAAATATAGTTTAAAGTTCAAGATTAAACTAACTCAACCAAAAGCAAAGAAAATAGTTGCTATTTAGTTTTAGAGTCTTGAATTGCAAAAAAAAAAAAAAAAAAAAAAAAAAAAAAAAAAAAAAAAAAAAAAAAAACTCATTAATTGAATTAATTTATACATGATATATTAATGGCAAAAGGGAGAATTTTCTCTTGAAAAAATATGAACCAACTAAAAACCAAACCATGGCCAATTTTTAATTGTCTCTGGCTACCAAACCTACTCACAAGCCTTACCTAAAATATTTTTAATCAAGTGGAAAAGTTGAACCCAAATTTGTTCAATTATCTAACTGTATTAATCTACATTCAATTCATTTTCATTGAGACAACAAAAAAAGTTACTTTAATTCTTTTATTTTTTGGCATATACAAATATTAGATTTTTTTTCATTAGCCAAATATAGAAATCATTGTGTGGTATTGGAGTTTTGATTGTACTTATATGAATGAACAAAACAAAAGACAAACACAAAAGGGAAAAAGAGTTATGAAAAAAGGGGTGGGTGGGGGTAATTTGATACGATTTTCAATTTTTATCCATCATCTAAAATATACAAAAAAATAATTTTGTGGGAGGGAAAAAAAAAACTAAAGATATATATATATATATATCTTTATATATATATTGGCTGTTTTAATGATATTAAATTTAGCTTTTAATAGTCAGCCGTCAGCGTGGCCACATATGTGCGAGAAAATAAAAAGTTTATTAAAAAAATGAATTTATTTAGTTTAGAAGTTAGAACTTTAGATCCCATTTGATTTTAATGAATATTTCATTCTCCTCCACAAAATATTAAAATATTTGTTTAGAGTGTAAGAAAAACAAAAAAAAAAAAAAATGGTTTTTTTTGTTCACAAGAAGTTCAATAATTAAAGTAAATAGTTTTATAATTTAAATATTGAATACAAATTATTTTTAAAAACTTAAAGATTGAATATAATAACTAAGTTCAAAATTCAAGCACTAGTATAAAACATGGGTTGAATTAAAATTTTAGTTTGTGAGCTTTTAGGTTAGTGTCTCTTTGATCTCTAATATTAAAAGTTTATAATAAATTCTTAATTTTGTATCAATAATTTCTAAACTTTCAATTTTGTGTTAATAGATTCGTGAATTTTATAAAATTTAAAATTTCAAAAATTAAATTTTATAATTAAATATAAATCTATTTCGTTGCAGAACTCACAAGAATGTTTAAAAGGTATCTAAACTCTCAATGTGTATAATAGATTGTTAGATTTTTAATTTCGTGTCTAATAAATTCAACTTCAAATGCTCGGAAACTAAATTTTATAAGTTTTGAAAGATAAAGATTTTTAATTTAACCTAAATCTTCAATAAATCAATAAAGTTAGTAGGTTAATTATCCACGAAATTATGCAACGAAATTGGACCTATTTATTTTATTTTAATAATAAATTTAAAAAAAAAAAAAAAAAAAAAAAGTTGACATCACCAAAGCAAATGTTATGCGAGAACCTCATGTGGGGAAGTAAACGGGATTTGGACGTCCATGATTCGACGTCTAGATCAAAGCTGTAAAAACAGGGCACGTGACAAATCGATAGCCGTTGATGGGAATGGTAAGAATAAGATCAAGCGTAGAGGAAAGGCCGACCTGGTGCCAACGTAGAGACGCAAGGAAGATCCAAAAGCAGCGTAAGCGCCAAACTTTGCCATCTCTGTCAATTCCATCTAACGGTTGTGATTACTCCTGTGCCACCAAATCCCATCTCCACCGTCCACTACATAATTAACCTTGTCCCTTCAGTCTTGGCCTATTCAATTTTGTTCCAATTCTCTCACAAATTGGCATCTCTTTCTTCTTTCTTCTTTCTTCTTTCTCTCTCTCATTTCTCTCGTGAGAGAGTTATGATAATAAGGCAAAAGATCACATTGTTTCCGATTCCCACTTTCATTTTCGCACATTGAGCTTCCTCAAAGGAATATAATTTATAATGGTAAGTACCCCCGAAGAAAAAAGAAAAGAAAAAGAAAAAGAAAATCCCCAATTTCATTTATTTCTCTTTTTTCTTGGTAGTACATTTTGATTTTGATTTTGATTTTTGTTTTTTGGTTCATAATTGCTAAAAAGATGAAGCAAAAATCAGTAATGTCGGCGCCGCCGTGGCTTGAGCCATTACTGACAACGCCGTTCTTCTCAATCTGCCACACGCACGGCGATGCCGCCAGAAGCGAGCGCAATATGTATTGTCTTGATTGCCATTCTGACGCATTTTGCTTTTACTGCCGCTCATCACACCACAACGACCATCAAGTCATTCAGGTTGGTTAATTAATTAAAGAAATTATTTTTATTTCGAATTTGGGAATTTTGAGAAATGGGTTTTGTTAAGCATTGTGTTAGGAGAAATGGGTTGGTTTTAATTTTTAATTTTGGAAATTAAAATTGGATTTTTGTTTTTTAGATAAGGAGATCTTCATATCATGATGTGGTGAGAGTTGCAGAAATTGAAGATGCTTTGGATATAAGTGGAGTACAAACATATGTGATTAATAGTGCTAGAGTAATGTTTTTGAATGAAAGACCTCAGCCAAAAGCTGGTAAAGGAGGAGCTCATATTTGTGAAATTTGTGGAAGAAGCTTATTGGATCCTTTTCGTTTCTGTTCACTTGGCTGTAAGGTTAGCATTTCTCTCTAATTTTTATTTTTTTTTAAAAAATTGTTTGGTTCTTCATTACCATCATCATCATTCATAATTCATGATAAGTTAGTGACCCATCACTCACACATCATCACCCACTTTTTTTTTTTTTTTTTTTTTGTTGCCCTTTCATCATCTTTTTGAATTACCATAAAATTTAATTATTTTTTGTGTTTTAAAGATGGAGGGAGTGAAATTGGAAATGGGTAAAATTGTGTAATTTTATGGTAAAAAAAAAATTAAAATAAATGGTGTGTGTGTGTTGTGTGTATTAGCTTGTAGGGGTGAAGAGAAATGGGGATGCAAGCTTTAACTTGGAGGCAAAGAAAGAGGCAATGGGAATAGAAAGAAGAGAAGGAATTTCATCAAGGAGAAGAAAAGGCATTCCTCATAGGGCACCTTTTGGGTCCTAATTAATTATTGCCTTCCAAACCAATTATTTGAAGGCTTTAATCATTCTACTTACCATAATTTGAGGTCTTTGTCCATAAAAATATAGGGCACTCATGGTGGGTATGTCCCTAAAAATAAAAAAAAAAATAAATTTATAATTTTTTTTAATAGGGTTATAGGGGGAAAAAAAGGTCTTCTCTTTCTAAAGCTTGGGTCCCATATACAACAAATTCTATCTTGAGGATGTGAAAGAAGCAATAATGGAGGAATTGTTATGTTGATAATTGCAAGGTGTATATTTGTTTATTGAGAAATTAAATTCAAAAAAAAAAAAAAAAAAAAAGGAAAAATAAATAAATAAAAGAAAATAAAATTTGAACATGTCTTTGTGGAGTCCGTTTCATAGTTTTCGAGGGCCCACTGACCACATGGGTCGTTTATATAAATAAATACTTTAATTGTATTTTATTTATATTTTTTCTGGTTAAACAACCATATTCATCTTTATTTAATTATGTCATCTATTTGTTTTGTTTTTCTTCTTTTCGTTATTATTTAATTTAGTTGAATTTTGAATTAATCGAACCTTCTGACTGCGTCTTTATGTGAAATAACTGTCCAAATGGTAATTCTTTTTATGAATTATTTTAAGCATTTTAATAATATTATTGTTGGAATTTTGTTCGATCAAATATGTATTGACAAAGTAGTTTCTCCAGTTTTATCTCTCTCTATCTCTCTTTCTTTTTAAATCTTTTTTTAAAATAATATTTAAACTTTGATATAATACCTCAAGATTCGCTTGTTGATAAAAAGAAATTACAAATTAAAATGAAATAATTATTGCTATTTGCTAACATATTGAAATAAAATAATCATAAAATGTAATGAGCGCAATCCAATCTATTTAAACAATAACTGAATTTGAATGACTTGGAATGTGATTAGATAAGTTAAAGGTAGTCAAAATGAATTTTGCTACACAAAGTATGATTTAAGAGACCCTTTATCCTATATTGTACTCTAGAAAGATTGGTTAAAACTAAAAGGAAAAAAAAAAAAAAAAAAAAGTCAATTTTAATATTTTTTTTCAATTTTTATTAATAAAAGAAAATTAAAGTCAGTTTATTTACACCTACCAAACCTAAACTTGCTTTTAAATCTTATTTATTTTGTGATTATGTTTAGCTATGCTAGAGACTATAGTATTTAATAGCTTTTACTTTTTTATGAGTTATCACATTTAATTTATATCTTTATCGCATATATTACAAGAAAAAAAAATCAAAATATAGGAAGATAATATATAAAAGGGAGAGAAAATGATATGATATAAAAACTCTTCAACTAATTTACTAAAATCATATAATTTTACTATTGTTTTTATTATTATTATTATTATCTTACCTTTTAAATAACCAATTTTCAAAAACCATTTTTACTTTTGTTTTTCCAAAAATAATAATAATAATAATAAAAATCTAAAAAGCTACTTTTTGTTTTCTGAAATTTGGAAGAAGAAACAATCAATAAACAAAACCATTACAATATATATATACATATATAATAAAAACAAAATAATTATTAGATGATTTAAATAAATAAATTAAATATTAATTAATGAAATAAATAAAAGAGGTGTGAAATAATAATGTGAGGTGGAGGGGTGTATTTGGAAGAAAACAAGTAGGTAGGGTTGATGTGGATTGATGGATTTATAGGTTCTTAGACTATACATCTTCCACAATTTGGAAGAATTAGGTATACTACCTTATTTATGTAAATTGTGACCATTTACCTTTTTATTTTTTAAATTTCAATTTTTATTTTTTTTTTCTTTTTCAATTATATTGAATTTAGAACTTAAACTTTGAGGAATTAGTAAGGTAATACCTTTTCATAACCAAATTGTAAATTTGTTGATGAACTAATTTATAGATTGAATAAAATTGAGTTAACAAAACACTTGAAATCAAGCCATTAATGTCCCCAAATTCAATGGTGAAAAGTATAGCTAAGTCTAGGCATAAAATTAACTTGAACCTTGCATTTAAATATTAATTGCCATCATTATTATTGTTATAAGGTCAAATATTGTTAACAAGTTAATCAAAGTAATTGATGGTTTTTTACATTCATCTACCATAAAATATACAAAATGGAAGATTTTTTGGGATAATTAAGACCAAAATATTTTCATTTTGTCAAAGTGAGCATAGTTCAGTGTAATTAACATATATTACTTCATTTGAGATTAAGAGTTCAAATGGTCGTACTTCCATTTGTTGTACTTAAAAAAATATATATTTCCAACAAATTGACTTAAATTTTGTTACAAACTTATATTTAATTTCCCAATTAAATTCTCACAATCGTGGTCAAATTATTTTGCTAGCCTTTTTATTTGGATTATCACAACTTGGTTTGAAAAATATTACTATAAAATCTACTAATATAATTTTAGGGTTTGAAAAATCATTTAGTTGGAAAACATGAATATGAAGTTTTTTTTTAAAAAAAAAAATATTATGGTTAGAGAAAAATATATAAAAAAAAAGGTTCAGATTATTATTTGTGTACAACAATGATAATAATATAAAAATTTTACTCCCTTTTAAAAGTGATAAATGATTACTCAAGTTAGTTTTGAGAAATAGAATGAACCCATAAACATGAATTTCACACTGTAATATTACCATAGATGATAAATAATTTAGAATAAGGAAATTAAGTTAAAAAATTATAAATTTTTGTTAGCATAGAAAAATTAAAAGATATTAACATTGAAATGAGAATAAAAATAGAATTTGGATAATAAAAAAAAAATAAAGAAAAAAGAAAAACTTCAGAAACAAGAGAACTTTGGGTTAAAAATTGCCATTTTTCCATGTGGGCTTTGCAAGGCAGCGTTGAAATTCTTGTGGGTCGTCGAGATGGGCTTTTGATATCTGAGCTGGCAACCTGTGATTGGCGAGCACGGATATTGAGAGATTCCCTCCATTATTTTAATTGTAAATAAAAGATTCTCATTGACCTTTAGATTTTTAATATATTTTCTTATTCAGATCAGATTCAGATTTGGGGTATATCATTTAAGAAACAGCTATTTTATTATTATTATTTAAAATGGATATTCAAAGAAGCCCACGGGGCAAAAGAAACAAGTCACAAAAAATGACATCTAAAATCTAATACCGAAAGCCGGAAACCAAGTTGTGTCTAAAATCTTCCAAATTGGAAGATTCCAAAGAACTGAAAAAATTAGCCAACCCAGCAACATATTAGACTATACAGTGAGCAACCTATTACAAAAACGGAGACAAAACGAGAAGGAAACATGACTCAACCTACTTATTAATGTCTCAATTTTCTCAAAATTCAAGAGTAATATTATAATATTTTGAAACTTAAAAACTGAATTAAAATCAAATTAAAAAATTTAGAAATAAAAGTGTACCATTGAATAACATGTAAATGAAAATTAGGACAAAAAAATGTTTTTCCCTAAAAATATTACTAACTTTTACGTAACAAAACTTAAATTATGGGTTTTTTAATCATCTTAACAATATACATATATAATCTTTATTTATTTTTTAATGAAAACAAAAACGGATATATATTTGAAACCAACAAAATGGATATTTAACGGTAAATATTATATATAGTTCAAAATAGACTCACGTAAAAAAGAGTACAATAAATAGCAACTATTTTATAGATGTGAGGGAAGAACCCTATTATAAAGTTGTTTTTTGATTAATAAAAAGGAGCAAGTTAAGAAACAGATTGAAATACTAGATTTTTTTGTATCCAAATATGAATTTTTAACGCCACCCATACACTAACAATTAGAATAAATGATATAAAAAATTTCAATATAACAAATATATCTATCAATAAATATATCAATATTTTATTGATATAGACACATATTTCTATAAATTAAAAAAAAAAAGTAATATTAAGATCTTTTCATTGTCGAACTAAATTATAAATTTTGTTATTAAGTGTGTGCACACAAATATATACACATTATGCATGCGTTATAAATATTTATAAAAGATATCTAAATTTCGAATTACAAATAATTGACAAATACTACAATTTTTGTTATAAGCTAAGTTTCTTACTTGAGAATCATCTTTAATAATTCTCATAGTTGAATAAAAATCTATGTTAAAGTGTGCTTAGCTCAACTGTAGTTGGCATGATATTTCTTCCATGAGGTTAAAGGTTCGATCCTCCATCCTCTCGCCCCTTTTTGCTTGTCCTTACTTGCCTAACAATCCCAAAAGAAATTTCCCTTTTCTTTTATTGTTGTTTTTTTTTAAAGACAGAACATAGCTATATGATAAATGTCACAAAGTTCGTAACTTTGATTGACAATTAATTTCAACATGTTTGAACACTATTTATGACAGGTCAGATTAGAGTGCAATAGAAACAACAACCTATTATCACACTAAAAAATATAGGAAAGGAAGAATGAACATGGAGGTCAACAAGCACTTTAACGATCCAAAATCAACTTATATTCAACTAAAAATGTGCTATATTACTATATTTCATGTGTAGATTTGTCGTTTACAAATAATTGAAAATTTTCAATTATTAGTTTATAAAAAAAAGTTTCCACTTACCTGTGGACTGGAGGAGGACGTATCTGTAATTCTCCACCACTCACGTCTCAATTCTCATATTTTTCCATAATCCTCTGTTTTCAATTTCATTTTGCCCTTTTTGGAATCTTCAAAGATTTTGGTCAAGTAAAATAATGGTGACTCAGTCAATTAACCTCCATCTCCACCACCACATCTTCCACCTCCCTCCTTCTCTCTCCGCCCTCCGCCACCGCCCCATCGTCTCTCAGTCTCCGCTACCCTTCTCCCCTTCTACCCCCAAATTACTTCTCAAACGCCGCTCTAATCTAAAGTTCACCGCTCCCATGGCCTCCCCCGTTGACCACCCGTCGGAAGACACTCAGAACGACGATTCCGGCAGAGAGGACCTCCGGCCAACAACGCCGGAGCAGAGAACGCTCTCGTGGCTGGAGATGGCCCTGCTCTGGATCGGCCTTATCGTCGGAGTTCCAGCGTATTACCTCGCCGGAAGCTTAGTCGATCTTGGAATGTCGTGGTGGCAGGGCATTGCCACCGTCGTCGCCGCCAACGCCGTAACCCTAATTGCGCTAATTCTCACGGGTCATCCAGGTACAAAATACGGCATCTCTTTCCCTGTTTTTGCTCGATCGTCATTTGGAATCCATGGCGCTCATATCCCCACTCTTCTCCGAGCACTAATCGGCTGTGGGTGGTACGGAATCGAAACGTGGATCGCCGGTGAGGCCATTTTCCTTCTATTGCCTGAAAGTATTAAGAAATCTTCATTTTCACAAGTTCTTCCATGGCTGGGAACTTCCCCTCTTGCATTTACTTGCTTTTTAGCCTTTTGGGTCGTTCAATTAGCAAGTGTTTGGAAAGGAATGGATGGAATTCGTAAACTCGAAACCTTCTCTGCTCCGATTCTTGTTTTTCTTACTGTTTGTCTCTTGATTTGGTCTTGTGTTAGAGCTGGTGGATTTGGGCATATGCTTTCTTTAACCTCGAGATTGTCTTCATCTGAATTTTGGGCTCTGTTTTTTCCTTCTCTTACGGCTAATATAAGCTTTTGGGCTACTCTGGCTTTGAATATCCCTGATTTCACTCGCTATGCTAAAAGTCAAAAAGACCAAATTATTGGCCAATTGGGGCTTCCAATTTTCATGGGGGCGTTCACTTTCGTCGGCGTTGCTGTCACTTCCTCCACCGGAGTGATTTTCGGTCATATAATTTCGAACCCAATTGAGCTTCTTGGCCATATTGGGGGTTTCGCTACTAAGCTTTTGGCAATTTTTGGGATCATTTTAGCCACCGTCACCACCAATGTCGCCGCCAATGTGGTGGCACCAGCCAATGCGTTGGTGAATCTCAGCCCTTCTTATTTCACTTTCACGAGAGGGGCTCTTCTCACTGCTGTGATCGGCATTCTGTTTCAGCCATGGAGGCTTCTGAGCTCGAGCGAGAGCTTCGTTTACACTTGGCTTGTTGGGTATTCGGCGCTGTTGGGTCCAATCGGCGGCGTGATGGTGACGGATTACTATTTGATTCGGCGAAGGGAACTGAGTGTTGAGGATTTGTATTCTACGAGTCCGACAGGGGCTTATTACTATTCCGGTGGGTTCAATTTAGCGGCCGTGGTGGCGCTGGTGGTCGGAGTGTTGCCGGTGATTCCTGGGTTTTTGGAGAAGGTGGAGATTGTGTCTAAAGTTCCGAAAATTTTCGGTATCATCTACGGAAATGCGTGGTTTATCAGCACGTTTTTGGCCGGATTTTGCTATTGGGGTCTCTCTGTTACGTTGAAACGGCGAAAAGTTTCTCGCCCGTTTGGGCCTTTGCTTTGAATTATACCAAGAAATATTTAGTAAGATAACGCAATCAACCATCTTAATTCAAAAAATATCCAAAGATTTCAAATTTTTTGGACCAATTTAATCTTATGCCCATTTATGGGCTTCTCTTCACAATGAAGAGTCTTCTCTTTCCAAGATGGTGGTAATGAAAATCTTATATAAATTTGATTTGAAATGAATAATCGTTTTGGGATGTCTTGAACTCACATATGATTTGTGATTTGTGATTAGACATTTAAAAAGCAATTTGTGGTGTATTTTTGCTGTTACTTATAGTATCTCAACCTTGTTTATTACATCTAGATGTTGTCACTCGACTTTTACAAAAACTACACTTTTGGACATTGAAATTAAGGTTCTTTAGATCAAGAAGTTGTTGGTTCACATTTTTAACCAATTAGAGGGTAAGAAGACCATTAAAGAGTTTAGAAAAGGAATTTTCTAGACTTAAGGTTGAGCGAGAAATAGAAAGTTGACGTAATTACACATTTTATTTCTTCTCCTTTCCCTCGACTTATTGTAAGTTTTTTTTATTTTTTTTTATTTTTTATTTTTTAATGAAACTAGTATTATGCTTTGTTGTTTAGACTTAGTTACAAGTAGCTAAATTTCATATTCTTAGGAATGGATGTAGTTGTTGGTTTTCATAGTTTGATTCATACAAATGTGTGTTTAATGTTTTTAATCTTTGGGTCAATAATTGAATGTTGTTTCTTGATCTTACACTCTGGAGAGGGTGGTTTAGAGCATACCTTAGTTGCGTGACTAAAAAGTTAGGTTGAAGGCTTTGCATGTTAGTAAAACTAAATAGAAATATTTGTTTCTAACCGTGCTTGCAAGAGTAAATTTTAGTATTTTTTTGTTTCTGTAGTCCAACAATCAAACACAAAAATTTTAAAGACAAAAGAAATTAGAACTAATAGCAAAATCCGTCTATGAAAAATTGTTTCCAAGCCAAACAACATAATGCCGAAATCTGCGAATATGAATGCTAAAAAAAAAACCAACGATAGAACTAAGATGAATATTCCGAATAGCATCAACAAAAGTCTGAACCTCATTTGCATATCTAGCTTTCTCAATCAGGAGATTCAAAAGGATTTTGGAGTCAATTTCGATTCGAAGCAGGGTGATGTCAGCCTCAAGAACTCTGGAGTTGCCATTAAACAGGACGATGGCCTCAAAAAGCTCTATAGGACTCGATAAAAAGAAGTGACTCTCCATCGAATGCTTGCAAGGGTAAGTTATGATCTTGGATTTCTTGATTTATGGAAAATTTTTTGTTTGCATGATATTCAGTTTAATTGAATCATTAATTTAATCGGTGAAATCAACTCTCTAAACTTTTTTCCCATTGATTTTTTTGCATTCTTAGTTGTATTTATTATAATTAAATCCTCACCTCATATATGTCTCTATATAAAATTGAAAAATAGTAGATGTGGTATTTGACGACACTCTACACTTCTACTATATTCAAATTTGACGTTGTACACTTAAAATACATGAATTTTCGTGAAACACAAAATGCCTTAATCAATTGGGCTGCATTCAGGTTATCAGTCTGAGAATCTCATTTGGTCATCGGCCCAAAAGACAGTGAAAGGCCCAAATTAATGCCACTGGAAAGGGCTTAATAGAAAACTGCCCCACATTACCAGGCCCAGTCTTTATGCCACGACTTTTATGCGCTGCCGCCGAGAAATTCAAATTTTAATGGAAATTAAAAAAAAAAAAAAAAAAACAATTGAAAATGTGCTTCTCTAAAAATAACTCTCCTTTTGGAACTTGGAAGTAAGAAAGTTCAATAAATATTAGAATTTTGTTTGCTTAAATAAATAATTTAACTCTAAATCCTATGGAATTCTACAGGTTCATACTCCAAATCATATGTTTTTTTTTTAACTCTAAACAATTGAAAATGTTTTTTTTTGTAATTATGTAAAAATATAATTCCAAATCATTATTTTTCTTTCAGTAACAAATAATGAACTTCATTTGGAATTCTTTAAAATTATAAGGTGTCAAGTACGGCAGAAGTATAAATATATGTTTTTTTTATTAAAAAAATGTAAGAGTAGAAGATCAAAGGTGCAAATCTTATGGAAGGTAATAGTTGTTTTATCCTTTGAAATATCTTCAAATTGAAAAATATAGTAATTTAAAAATACATATAAACTATTAATTATCTTAAAAAATGCAAATAGTTGTGTTTTTATTTTATGTAATAATTATTGTTATGAGTAAAATTCAATCCGACAAAATAAGCGAAATGTCAGAAAAATAATATGAAAATAGGTCAAAGTTGAGAGTAGACATGAACTCAAATAAATTCAAGGCTTATTTTGTTAATTATTGGATCAATCAAATCCAATTCTAATTTATGTATGATTAAGAAAAACTCACACCGTAATCATAAGAGGAAAAAAAAGAAACCATACATTATTCTCCTAAAAAATATATAGTTATAAATCTATACGAGGTAAGTTGAACTTCAATTGAAAATCCATTCTAAATATTTACATATTTTTCTTTTATTTATTACTCAAGCATCAAAGTCTATATGGCAAGCACGAAAATAGTGCACAATTTTTTTTTATTTTTAAATTTGCATGTTACCTCTTTTACTCGAATTACAAATTTGACGTTGAGATACGAAGATCAAGTGAGATTTTTTCTGACCTGATCTTCTTATTAACAACCATTAACTACACAAATTGAGCTAGTGGTTAAAAACAAATATACTCTACTAGAAAATGTTTAAATCTTCCACTTACATATTTTTAATTAAAAAACAATTAATTTAGATATTAATGAGTAGCTATAACTATATAAAAAAATTTATTGATTACACGTGTTTCGATTTTACTCTATTTAAAATCTTTGGTTTGTTTTTTGATATTTTATAAATGGATAAACAAACCTTTAATCTTTAGGATAGTTGTATAAAATTATTGTACGATAATCAATTCAGCTATATTTAAATTGACGAATTGGTTGGATGTGATTATTATTTCAAACCATTAACATGTTAAGGTGAAGAAGACAAAGGAAATGGCTTATTGAAGTCTCTTCACGATGTTTGATAATTTCAAACATTTCGGCCTTTCTTTGACTATGTCCTTTGACCCTTTAAAAGAAAAGGGTATTTTTAAAAAATAATTCATTGGAGACCTTTTCTCTTAACAATTAATTATTTTGGGAACAAAAGATTTCCCTGAATAGACACCCAACAAACAAGTTTTTTCTCTATTGAAATTTGAATTAAATATCCTTATATTATACCAATTCAGTAATGCAAATAATAAAAATCAAATTTTAAATAAGTTTCATAAATTGATAATGTTATCCAAACTCAACTACTTCTTTTCTGAAAAAAAAAAAAAAAAAAAAAAAAAAACTCAACTACTTCTATACAATAAATATTTGCTTATACAAGCAAGCATGGATTAATTAATTGAGGCTTTAATAACATATTTTATAAATGACAACTTCAAACATTTAAAATGTCACACACATATATAATTAAAGATTTCATTAAGGTTAAATTATATTTTTGTTCCGTTTATTAAAAATTTTCTATTTAAGAGATTTGTGTTTATATATAGTTCCAAGAATACAAGTTAATTAAGTCTACTTTAGTTTCTATTGGATTAGTATTTACAAAATAATTAACAATAATGAATAAAATGATGATTTTTATGCGAAATTGAAAAAATAAAACTGACTTTTTTAATTAGTACATAAAATATGATAGTTTCAAAGTTAAAAGAAGAAAAAATAGTAGTAGTATATTATGTAATTATATATATGCTAGTTTGTATTAAATGTAATAAATTATAGTTTGGACATGGACTAAAACTAGTATATTTTTGTGGTGAATAATTAAGTTTAACACATGTCAATAATTTAATTTGATGGTGGTTAATATAATAAATAACCCTAAAAGTGATTGTTGTTAAATCAAATAATAAAATAAAAGCATGTTGGATTGAAAGTGCATCAACTTTCACTTGACTGATAATAATTCATTGGTAACTGAAATTCAAACTTTAGTTTCATAAAATTATTTATATAGTTAATTTTATTGGTGATTAATTAAAGGCATTGACACTGTTTGAGGTAGAGCAGCCCATGATTGAACCCTTTAATTAATTAATTAATTAACTTTATTAGGAAAAACAAAAAACACATATATAACTTTTCCCTAATAAGAAAAGGCTTTTGGCTTCATCATCATCCAACTTGGACACAACTCACAAGACAATATTCACCAAATATTTTTTAAGGTTTTTTTTCCTTGTAGAAATCACTGTTTTTTTTTTTTAATAATAAATTTGTTATTAATTTTTTTAAAAAAAGAAAAAGAAAAAGAAATGAAAAGTATGTACTGCATCCAATAGTAGGTAGTACAACTTTATTGAAAAATTAAAAAGGAAAAAAAATATAGAGAGAGAGATTAGCATGATTTTGCTAAATTATAAATTTAGTATTTAAACTTTTAATTTTAAAAAATATTTAGTATACGTAATTTTATTTTTGTTTTTAGTAGATTTATAAATTTTACAAAGTGTCAATTAGATCTTTTAGACTTTCACTTTCATGTCCAATAGATTATTTAGTTTTTAATATAAGTCTTTGAATTAATCAACATTTTTAAAAATTCATCGTTCTAGAGTTTAGAATTCTAATAAGACATAAAATTCATTTTTAAGAAAAGTCAATTCAATTAAATTATTAATTAATTCTTATAAATGCCAAATATATCTCAGGTTAGATATGAAATTGAAAGTTAAAAGAAAATATTTTGTAAAAAGTTTTGGAAACTAAATAAATTAGAAGTTTTTTTCTTAAAAAAAACTATTTAAAAAACTATGGTAAAGAAGTTGTAAGGAACAAACATGATTTTCAATAACTAAAAATAAAAAATTAAATAATTTTCAAATGGATCTTAATTTTTTTTTCCTTCAAATCTTTTAACCATATATAACTCTTAAGAAACTTCTAAGTTAAAATCTCATTAAGAAATTTCTTGTAATTAAACTTTCAATTCCATTAAATGAACTCTAATATTTGAATACTTGAAAAATTATTACATTTTTAAAAACTAAATTTAAAAATTGCCCACGAGTTAAATCATAAGATTCTTCTTGTAATTCAACTTTCAATTTCATTAATGTCTAATAAGTTAGTCCAAATTTTTTCAAAAAGTTGAAAATTAGATTATGAATATCAGTTTTCATAAATTATTGATTTAAATACTACTTTGGTTCCTGTATTTTTTATTTTGGTTTATTTTGGTAAATGTACTTTTAAAATGTTCATTTTGATCCCTATACTTTTAATTTCGATTCATTTTGGTTCTTATACTTTCAACTTTAATTCATTTTAGTCCTTAAACTTTAAAAACATGATAACTTGAATACTTTAAAAATGAAGTAAAAATAAAAATGAAGGGACCAAAATGGTCACTTATTTAAAGTACAAGGACCAAAGTGAACATTTTGAAAGTACATGGATCAAAATGAACTAAAGTTAAAAATATAGGGACCAAAATAAATATTTTAAAAGTATACAAATTAAAACGAACAAAAATAAAAAAAAATACACAGACTAAAGTAAATCTTGATTATTCATGATTTAATTAAATATTTAATTTAAAATTTAACAACTAAAAAGAAATTAAGGTGCCAATTTAAATTGATTTTTTTATCGATAAAATTTAATATGTAAATATATATTAATTAACAAATCAATTAGTTGGTGAACAAAAATATATATACAATCAAAGATCGAAACTTTGAACTCCTCCATCCTCAAAACCGTGTTAAATCATCATCAAAACTCAGTATTTAATTAAAACTTTATTTTTTAAATTTAAAATAAAAACTGTTTGAAGTATGATTAATTTAGTAAGAAATATCACGAAAACTTTATAAAATATAAAGTATTATTAAAAGCAAAAACCATATCATCTATTATTAAAAAAATAATAAATAAAGACTAAAATAGTGCAGATTCAATGAACAAAGAAGCAAAAAACAAACATTTAAAAACTAAAATAATAAAGAAGGGATAAAAAAATCCCATTAAAAAAGAAAAGGAAAAAAAAAAAAAAAAAAAAAGAAGAAGAAGCAATTTGAGTGTGATGGGACTTGTATCAAATTTGGTTGCATTATTGGCATCATCTTAATGACATAAATAAAAAGGGACATTTTTTTCCCTATAGAACGTTGAGTTGACTTTGGAATATATCAATTCATTTAATTTATATCCTAAATTTTGCATGCTACGTATTAGAGCATTACTTAATTATTATTACTATAACCTTGTACGTAGCTTTTTAATTTTAATTTTTGATTTTGAGGTCAACTCTTTGACTTTTCAATATAAGAAAACTTACATTATTACTTACATGTTATTACAAGGTAAAGGTGGAATAATGAAGAAGAAAGAATGGGATGTTTGTCTATTTTTATAGCCTGTCTTATATTTTTTTTCTTAAAAAAAGAAAATTTTCATATTTTACTTTTCTTTTTGGTTTAGAAATAATTTTAATTAGCTTTAAATTTTTGTGAAATTAAATTCTAGACTTTAAGTGAGTATCAAACTATAAATATATGATGAGCACGGTTTAACTTGGTGACATACGAGAGTATTATTAACCACGAGATTTGTAGTTCGAAACTCCTTACTTCTATGGTGTACAACACTCAAAATCTATAAATATATAACATACAACACTCTTCTAATGGTAGCAGATGTCTATGTGTCCCGTCCCCGCCTTCCTTCCATTGCATTTTCTATCTCCATGAAAAAATTTAGTTTAATTTTGCAAAGACAAAGGTAGGAAATTTGTGGATTGGGTTCTACATGAAAAGTTATTCTTTGTTTAATTTTTTTAAAAAAGCTAATTTTTTGAAATAGTGAATTGATCCCCTTTCATTTAAATAGCTTTTTTTTTTTTTTTTTTTTTTTTTTTTTTTTTTATGAATCGTCATTTAAATGGTTAATTCTTTTTTTAAGCTTTTTAAATTAAATTAAATTAAATTTCATATTAAGTTATTTAAGTATTCATGCATAAAAGTTTAAAATAGTTCAAACACATCAAATCATCCATACAATATATCATTATCTATACATATGAGTTTAAAGTAATATATATATATATATTGGTTGATTTTTTATTATTTGTTTCAATTTATGTATGTGTTTAATTTCTTTAAGATATATAATTATAATATATGCCAAAATTTCTTACAAGAAAGGTTGGATTTTGTATTTTTATTCACATGATTATTTTTAGAGTGTCAATATATTCAATGGCTTAGGAACACATGGTTGATTCTGTAAAGTTCTTGAGATGCTTTTTGAAGCATACATCAATTTTTTTCTCTCATAATAAAAGTTAAAAGGGGAAAAATGTCTTTAAAATACCACCAAGTTTTCTTTGGCAAATTGGAATTAATTAAATAAAGTTTGATTAATGTAATCCAAATATCTCATTAAACGACATTAATAAAGATACCAAGCCCCCTTTTAAGTTGGTATCAACCGCTGTGATTCCTTAGGCCTAACTCTTTATTTTTTTTTTTCCTTTTCTTTTAATAATTATTCGAATCATATCAACAGCCTTTTTCTTGAGATTAGAAGTTAAAATTAAATTTTATTAGTTCATTAACCTTTTGAACTTTTTTGAAAAAGTCATTCAATTAATATCTCTTTTTAGAATATATTGAATTATTATTAAGAAATGCATGATTGGTTTGCATTTTATGTGAAATGAGTTGGTGGAAAAGACCACCTAAGGAGAAGTTATCTTAATTGTTTTTACCCACAAAAATAATATAATTTTCACAGTATGTATTAATTCAATACCAATGATTCAATAATTCTTTATCTATGCTTTTTAAATAGTTATAAATTTTATCATAACTTTTTAAAAAGTATAATTTGTTTTAACTAGAGAACTATGTTTATGTTAATTTAAGAATGATAATCGATTTTAAAGATAAAATACAAAAATTTAGAAGACTGTACTGAACTCATAAATTAATATTTTTATGGAAAAAATTATAGTACTACCATAGTATAGAAAATTTTTCAATCGATTTCAGTTTCATTACTTGCCACAATAGTAATATTTAAGAATCATGTGGGGTCTAGAAAATAAATTACGTGAAAATATCATTTTAATCCTCATACTTTGAAGTGTGTTCAATTTTAGTTATCATACTTTCAATTGTCCAATCTTAGTTTCGTAATTTCAATAAATCTTAAATTTAAGATGTGTTTGGAATACATTTTTAAGTGTTTAATTTAAAAAATAAGTCATTTTGAACAAAATTGGAATGTTTGATAAACACTTAAAATAGATTTTGAAATGTATTTTTAAACCGTTTTTATCAAAAGCGTTTAAATAAAAATGAGTTTTTTGAAAAACACTTTTTTCTCAAATCAATCCAAATGGACCCTTATAGTCCCTCAAAGTTAATTTTTATATAAATTGATAAATAATAATAATAATTTTCATGCAAAGGAATACAATATGTGAATATGTTTTCAAAATATGTAGTAAAAATGTTGTTAAATAAAAAAAAATTTAAAAAATAACAACGACTAGTAGTATAGACTAAATTTGAGATTTATTGAAACTACATAGACTAAAATTAGACAATTAAAAGTATAATAACTAAAATTAAACAATTTTCAAAGTGTAGAAACTCAAATGAAATTTTAACTAATAAATTAATATATCATCCCATGACTTGTTAAATTATGAATGAGGGGGATATGTACGGAAAAAAAAAAGAGTCTAAAATCTATTGGAATGTTTATTCTACCTATTGAATTTCAACCATAGATTTTTTAAGAAGATTCAATTAAAGAAAAAAATATTTACAACCTAAAAGATTGTTTTTTCTTTCCAACTTAATTATCGATTAAGTTTTGTTTTCATGGCTCTCAAAGGGTACGTAAATTAAAGGAATACTGTAGATTTAAAAAAATTAGCTTCTTTTGGAAAGTTTAAGAAATTAAAGGGAATTTTTATTTTTATTTTTATTTTTATTTTTATTTTTATTGGAATAGATCTTTTAAAGAGACACGTTCTATTTTTTAAAATCATGCTCTATGATATATCTTTTAAAGAGACACATCTACTTTTCTTTATATTTATTTAGGGATGTGACTCTTTCTTTCTTTTTTTTTTTAGTATATAATGTTTTTTAATTAAAATAATTCATTAACAAAAATTTTTATATTAAAAAAACTCACGAACATTTTTAATCTTTTAACAATTTTTGCTTTTTAAATGTTATTTTTTATATATATAAAGAAACTAATTAACAATTTCTGATGGAGTTTTGATGTCTCGATGCTACGGCTTCTGCTAAGTCTTCTGATTAAGGGGACATTTTTATGGACATTTTTAGAGGAATTGAGTGATTGAAGGGAAAGGAATGACTAAGGGAAGAGACAGGAAAGAGGAGAGAGTGAAAAGAAGAAATATGAGAGAGAAATTGAGTAAAATATTATAACTTTTGGTTATTACATTAATTTAAAATTAATTATTAAATTAATTAAATTAAAAATATCTCAATCTATAAAATTAATCTTAAAATGTTTTAAATGAAAAAAATACACATGCACGTAGTAACACATAGTAAAACATTAGAATATGAAAATTAAAATGTTTCGTGAAATGTTTTATGTTTTAAAGTGTTCCAATGTTTTTATATGAAAATATATATCTTTTATATTTAATTTACATAATTAAAAAATAGATTTTTTATTGATTCGATATTATAGCACCTAATTTTATATTATCTATTTTTACACACAAAAGAAAAATTAAAAAAAATTATTTTTTATAGAAAAATATAAAACTGGCACATAGTGACAACTCCCACACAAAAATAGGTGCGAGCACCCAAATATTTTCCTATCTGTTATATGAATTTTCTTAGAATATAAATTATAAAAGGTGGCGACTACAACTTTTCACATATCATTTCAAAATAATAATAATAATAGATTGACTAGCAACATTGTTTGTTTTTTCTCCCAAAATCATAGAATCAACATTTTTTTTGTTTAACGAAACAAATTGAGTGGAAATTTAACTATCCACCTTTAAAATGGTAATATGCACATTATTCACTAAATTATATAAAATTGGCGAGCATGTTTTGATATGTATATATATGGTTAAATTATAAATTTAGTCTATAAATTTTGAAGTTAATTTGTGTTTATTTGGTCTATGAACTTTTAAAATTACAAATTTATTTTTTAAGCATTTAAATTTTTTGAAATTCATAGATCTACTAAATACAAAATTAAAAATTCAAAGTGTTCCAATATTACGTATAAATTTTCTTTTAAATTATGAATTTGTTAGGCCATCACATGTATACCAAATTTTAACTACTTTTGAGGTTTATTCAAGAAGCCTCCCTCTTTCATTTCAAATTTGTGTAAGGTTTAATTTAATTTTCCAAAATTGGCACGTGTTCAATATAATTAGAAAATGAATTTCATAATATTCCAAAGTTTTGATGGCTAAATCTAAGTCACTTTTTTCCTAAAGTTAGTCTTAAATAATAACTTACACCTCCAAAGTTTTGATGGCTAACCTAAGTCAAGGGCTGTTTGAAAAGCCATTTTATTTTCATTATTATACATTTTCTATAATGATTTTTGCTTAGTAACTTCTCGTTTGATAAAAAATTGAAATTTCTATTGAAATCATAATCAAAATTTTAAAAAGTAACTTTTAATTTGACAATTGACTAGATTTCCAACGACGCCATAAAAGGAAGGGAAAAAAGGCATTAGACATTAATGACAAATAGCCTACTTTTTTTTTTCCTTTTTAGTTTTTTTTTTTTTTTTTTTTTTTTTTTTTTTTAATATACAATCAAAGTTAACATTGTGACATGAATTAAGAGATAAGATTGGACATTAAACACTTCCATCTTTTTCAAAATTTAATAATTAAAAGAAAAATATGAAATGAGAAGACAAAATTGAGTGTTTTTGTAATAGCTTGTGAAAGGGATTATTCCATCTGATTTTAGCTTTTCATTCATGGAATCTATGATATTTAGATAAATTAAAGAGTTCAATGTAATTTGAAAGACAAACATTAATTTCTTTTTCTAAAGTTTCACAGAATTATTAAGAAAAATATAAGGAACATGTCAACCGTGTAAATAAAAGTATTAAAAATGATGCGTTGATGGATTATGGTAAATTTAACTATGTTAATACTTTAATCGTGATACTGCTTTTTTAAAAAATCTAAATCTTGTTAATGTAGGCATAATTCAAATACTATTTCAGTTTATGTACTTTTTTTATTTTGGTTTATTTAGTCTCCGTATTTTTAAATGTTCATTTCAACCTTTGTAAATTATTTAAAAAAATGACCAATTTGGTTCCATTTTATTCTACTTTTCAACCATTAATTTTAGCATTGCACACTTTTCATTCACTAATTATCTTAAAATATGTAAGGTTAAATTTCGATTAAAGAGATTCTATTATATATAGAATTTCTGTTAAAATGTTGCACATAGAGACCAAAATGGTAACTTTTTAAAAGTCATGGATGAAATTAAATATTTTGAAAGTATAGAAACAAAAATGAATATAAGTTAAAAGTAAAAAACTAAAATAAATATTTTAAAAATATAGAGATGTATTTAAATCTTTAAGGGATGTTTTATTTACAGGTAAGGTGAACTTAATAAATCTGCTCCATGTTTCGCCCATTGACTTGGAAGAACAATGGGTAATTTACATGACTCAACCGACTTTAACAATAACTCTTCATACCAATCAAGTAAGTCGTTCTCATTTTTCACTTCTTTTTTTTTGGGTAAATTTTATTGGCCATTTGAATATATTTTTTAAATCATGAAATATATGCCTATTTTACATTTGGATTGTATATTATTTCTCGTTGCATTCATGTAATGTTTAAAAATCTAAGTTATACATAGCAATAACAAAGTACAACTCGTTGATGTTAAAATTTGGACTGGTTAATAGGACTAATCTTAGAGTGACAACAATGGTAAATTTGTATTCACGAGGAGAGAGCTCACTTGCAACCCATAAAGACTGCACCGGTGTGGTGTAGGCCACACACACACTCCGATGCTTAAGCTAGGAAGTTTGGAGATTCACTGTCTATAGAATTATGAGCGGATAATTCACTTATCTTATTCGTCTCCTTTCTCCCTTATTTATAGGTTGTGGTTGTATCCTTTCCTCTTTAGGGTTTCTTCCTAGATATCCTTGAATATTCTCTCTTCCGCCTAGGATTCGAATACAAGTAAAAGATGTGGGCTTGACTCTGGTCGAGGTCAAGCGGGCCGAATCAAGATTGGGTCGTGCTGGCACTCTTCCTAAAGATTGGTTGAGCCTATATTGTGCTTAGGATGCACGATCTGGTGTGCTCAGCCTCTCGGCTTGTCTGACCAGACCCAAATGCCCCAAAGCCCAATCTTCCCCTTATCTGTTAGCTTACATATTTCTCTTAGCATGGTAGTTTGTTCGTTGGTTGTAGTTTTCATGGCCCAGTGACCTATAACTTTTTCGTATTATGTTTGCTTCTACCATTAGCCTAAAAATCACTTATAACACAACTTAAAATCTCAATTTTAGAATTGATGCGGGAACAAGTCTTCGTTATTAAATTTTGAGAAAAAATCGATTAGAATATAACCCTAATTGTGTATAGGGTAATAAACAAGATGGGAAAGAAATAGATAACATAAACCCAAACTTCAAAACTTTATTAAACAATTTTATACTTCAAACACAAATTATTTAACTTTAGAAACTATAATCAATCTTCAAACTTAATAACTCCCTTCAATGCCTCCAAATGTCATTTAAATGATTTGTATTAGTTTTTATTTTTAAATCCTCACATTGGCATGTATGTGAGGATTTGACATTTAACTTGATTGATATTGCCCTTTGACAACCCGTGAACTATTTTGATGAAAACGTCTAATAATTCAAAAGGAAGAAAATAAAACAAGAATACATATAATTTTTACATGGAAAAAAGAAAAAAGGATGTTGACGTTGGGACCTATCTTGGCATTTAGATTCAATAGAATGGAACCGGCTAGAGAGAGGACAAAAAAACAGCAAGTCGGGGACAAAGACTAAAAATGTCCAAGTCCAAAGTGTTAATGTCGACCCTACAAAAAATATCAATGAAAATATTGATAAAATATCGATGATGATACAAGTTTTCGAAATGATATTCGAAAAAAAATGTTGAAATTAAAATGAATAGTAACAATTTCATTAAAATATGAATGGGTGTACATTGATTCAATTATGAATTTAAAGTTTTGACCAATACAACTCTAAAGTTCAATAGTATAAATTAATTTTTGGAAGGAAAAAAAATACAATTTTGGTTCCTAAGTTTTGAGTCTAATTTTTATTTGATCCTTAAGTTTCAAAATATTATATTTTTACTCTTGAGTTTTGAGTTTAATTTTCATTTGGTGCTTAAGTTACAAAATGTTAACTTTACCCTTGAGTTTTAAGTTTACTTTTCATTTCGTCTCTTGGTTACAATATTTTACACTTTTACTCTCGAGTTTTTACTAATGTTCACTTTGATATTTGACATTAACTTCTAGTAAATCAATTTAAAATAATTATGATGTGAACTTATTTATTAATTTTAATAGTGATGAAAAATTAGTGAAAACTAATTTAATTATTTTAAATCAATTAATAGACATTAAAGTAAGGATTGAAAGTGAGTATTTAGTGAAAAATTAAAATTAAAAGAATAAATCTGGAAGTTTTGTTTGGGGTAAAGAATGAAATATTAAGGAGTAAGGAGTTAGAGTCTTATGAACTTATGGAGCTCACGAATTAATAAAATATAAAATTGATATTTTTTAATAGTGAGAAACATCAACTCCTTGGGCTACTTCACAACTCCTACTTCTCTATGTCTATTTTTCAATTCCTTAGCTCAAATGCTTAAAACAAAATTCAAAATTCAAGCATAAAAATATAACCATTTTAAAATTGAAAGACAAAAATATAATTTTTACTTTAATTTTATTTTTCTTCGAATTATAAAGGATAAGTAACAAGTTTAAAGAAGATAATAAGTATCTTATCAATAGTAATACGCTGGAATTTGACGGATTAGGTGGATGAATTGAATATGTATAATTAAACATCCATGTCTATGAGGTGAGATAGGTGGGCCAAGGCTAGGTTTCCCTTGTGCCCTAAAAAGTCAGCCGCGGTATTTCATTTTTTTTATTTATTTAAAAATATAAGAAAATGACAAATAATAATAATAAAGCTATTTTTAAGCGGCTGTGGAGGCTTAGTTTCCTCCAGCTTCTGACTGGATTTTGTCAACGGTTTCTAACCCATTCCCCTTCGTTGATTTAAAATACCATTCCCGGTTTCCTTGAACTTGCCCCCTTTTTTTTTTCCTTTTTTATTTTAATTCTCTTTTTCTTTCTATAAATATATCTCAATCTTTTCCTTCCAATTCTCCACTAAACACTCGAATCCATTTTTCAATTTTATTTTTCTTACCTTTAATTTCTCTCTCTCAATTCTAATTCAGGTGGCTGCATGTTCTAATTCCTTTTTTTTTCCTTCTCTATGTTCCATGCACTGTTTGTTTGTTTGTTAATAATGAGTTGTTTTTTCTTTTGTAGTTTTGAAAGATGGCTCCGGGAATGGCAGTTGAGAAAGACAATACCGTTATTGCACCCGAAGCTCAAATGTACCAAAAAGGTGTGAAGCATCTTTGTGACAACGGCTTGAATAAGCTCCCTTCCAAATACGTCCTCCCCAACTCCGATCGCCCCGACGCCTACAAATCCGCCCACCTCGATGTCTTGGGTTCTCTCGAACTTCCCGTCATTGACTTCTCACAACTCTGTGGCCCCAACCGCCGCCATGTCCTTCGTTCCCTCACCAAAGCCTGCGAAGAATATGGCTTCTTTCAGGTTGGTTGATGAATTACACTAAATTTAATCCTTTTTAAGTTCACTCTTATGATGACACAAGAGAAAAAGTTTAAAATTCTTTTAGAAAAAAGAAATGGAAGAGAAGTTTTATGCACAAGTCCAATCCAACTAAATAACATGGAAAATACGACCAGCTAATTGAGTTGGGAAAATTTTCAGTTATTGATCACTGCTAAATTTTTTACACGTGTTTACTGTGATATTTGATTGTGTAGTTAATAAACCATGGAATTTCAAGTGATGTGATATCAAGCATGAGAGAAGTTTGTTCAAAATTCTTCGAGCTTCCATACGAGGAAAGAGCCAAATACATGTCATCCGACATGCATGCGACAGTACGTTATGGGACAAGTTTCAACCAAAACAAAGACAATGTTTTTTGTTGGAGGGACTTCTTGAAGTTGACTTGCAACCCTAATTTGCACCAGCTTCTCTCCGGCTGGCCATCATCTCCGGCAGGATTCAAAGACTCGGCGTCTACGTACGCGGAGGAAACCCGAGGGCTGTTCCTAAGTCTGGTGGAAGCCCTTCTTGAAAGCTTAGGAAGAGATGATCATATGGATGAGAAAGAAGAAAAATTGTTGAAGGAGTTTGAAAAAGGAAGCCAATTAATGGTGATGAATTGTTATCCACAATGTCCTGAGCCAGAGCTAACCCTAGGATTGCCACCTCACTCTGATTATGGCTTCCTCACTCTTCTTCTTCAAGATCAAGTTGAAGGACTTCAAATTCATTACCAACAAAAATGGGTCACTGTTCAACCTTTGCCCAATTCCTTTGTTGTCAACATTGGTGATCATCTAGAGGTGGGTTCTTCTTTTATGTTCCTCCTCCTTCTTTAATTTATTAATTAACAAATATATTAGGCTTTACCTGCTCTTACCGACTTTCTGGGGTTAATTGGATGGGAGGGTTAATTTCTGATATGATTCATTATAGTATGTTTTTAGTGGTGATTTTAATATTATATTTCTGACTTTCTGATACTATTCACTGTAATTTATTTTTTGTGGTGCTTTTTTAATACTATATTATATTAAGAGAAAACACGTTAATTTTTTTTACTAAACCTTTTAGTCTTTTAATCGTAAAAAATTAGGTCCTCAAATTTCTACCAATGTTAATAACGTGGACCCCAAATAATAAAAATTGAACTCTCAAACTTACAAAATTGTTACAATTTCTACAATTATATAAGTTTGAGGGTCTAATTGAAAGTTTGATGGTATAATTATAACTACTACCATACTTTAGGATTGATTTTTGCCATTTTCCCTAAAAAATTTATTGGGTAACATATTTTTTTCTAAAATAGTTGTAAATATGTGTATATTTAAAAAGAAACACACACAATAATCACTAGTTTAGTTAATAATAGTATTCATTTTAACTTCTGTTAACATTTTTATTCCATAATTAGGTAATTAAATTTATATGGTTAATGATTGGTTTTGGCATTATGACTAATTAAAAGAAATTCTTAATTAGTGATTAAATTTGTTAAAGTTTGTATCAAACTTTGATATTGCCTTTTTCAAGTTGTGTCATGTCTTTAATGTACTATCTAACATTTATTAATATGCTATATTTGCAATTTGTTTCACTAAATTGTCCTAAAATAATAATAATAATAATAATAATTTCATCCACCAGTCTATATATATATTCAGTAGATATGCCACTAACACTTAGAAATCCAACAGAACCAGACTGTAAAACAAAAAGTGGACTGTTTGTATTTGTTTAATATATATGCTATAAATGCATACAAATTAGAAGTCAAATTTTAGCTATAGGGATCTCTCTCTCTATATATATAATTTGCAATTGGGGGTTTAATAATAATAATAATAATAATTTTGGTAAATAATTTTTTTTAACGACAGATATTCAGCAATGGAAGGTACAAGAGTGTTCTACATAGAGTTGTGGTGAATGCAAAGAAGGCAAGAATGTCAGTGGCAACATTACATAGCCTTCCTTTTGACTCAACAATTAAGCCATGGCCAAAGCTTGTGAATGAAGAGAATCCAAGCCTTTATAAAGACACTGATTTTGGTATCTTCCTTGATTACATTTCCTCTTGTGAGCCCAAGAGCAAGAACTTCCTAGAATCTAGGAAAATTATTTATTGACTAAATATTTTAATTTATTAGTACAATATAATGTCAGAAAAAAAAAATTATAGATGTTGATATAATCAATTTAGTTTATTTTGTGGGTCTCAAGGGTAACGTTGGAAAAAGGTAAAACCCAATGAAACCCTAGTTTTATAGATGATATATATGGCAAAAAATTGTCCCTTTTTGTATAATTGGAATGTGAAAGAGAAGAATTTGAGAAGATATAACCTTTAGTGTATTATTGTTGCTTGATTCATTGCATACCGTGTAAGTGTACAGTGTCAAGTTGTAATATAACGATGGAATAAAAAAGAGTATTGTTTGATAGAATTTGTGTTCTAATTCACTTAAATTAAGTATTGTGAATACAATCATCCAATTTTATTTGAAGAAATAAATCGAATCATAAGAGAAATAAAATAAAATAAACGATGAGACAATCAAGGAGAAAAATAAAATCTAGGACATTGAGTTTACCTATAAGACAAATGATTCAATTAAGTAAACAACCCAACATTGATTATGTAGATATTTCATAAGAAGAATAAAGCTAATAATTGATTCGTCAAACCTTGATTAAATCTACAATATGATAAAACTAACATCCTTGTCTATTGCTTTTAATAACAAGTAAGATATTATGATAAATTCCTTTTAATTTAAATAACTTCTATATCGGCTTAAAAACACCTTTCAATCATGTAATTAAGTTAGTCTATATACCACGACTAATTGCACAAATAATTTTGTAATCAAGACATCAAATTATAGACATTAAACATATAAAAACACGAATGAAGTAAAAACATTCAACTGTTTAATTAAAGCATAAGATCTAATGGTTACTATTCCATTCTTAAAATAATTGAAGAGTTTAGTCATTCATATCATATCGTCTTGATACTATAAGTAAAAAATTTATAACATCAAGATGATGCTCTTTGGCAGCATCTCAAAGCTACCCTTGCAACTTTTTTGGCTTGTGAATGATCGTTTTTTAGGGTCTCAACTTCCTTGAGAGTGTCTTGACGCTGCTCGTTGGATTCGCTTGTTTCATTTATGCTTCTTCTCTTGACTTCGAATATTTATGTTCGAAAGAGTAATTTTTTTGACAGTATGTGTGGTGAGAGATCGAACTTCTGACTTTAAAATTAATAGTACATATTTGATGTCAATTGAGCTATGCTCTTTTTTACATCAAATTGTTAATTTGAGATGTTAGTAGCTTCACATTATTACCATCACATTGTTAATCTGTCTTATTAGCTCAAAATTCAAATATTCTCTCATCAAACCTTTGAAATTCAATGTTTGAAATTGATTAAATAAATTTTATGTTTTGCTTAGGTTTCAAACTTCTAATGAGTAGTAAATCTTTAAAATTAAAATATCTTAAAAGATTCTTGAGTTTTTTTTTTTCTTTTTTTTAAAATTTTGTGTCAATAAATCCTTTAAAGTTTAAAATATATGATATAATTTTGAAGTTTCAATTTTATTTCTAACCAATATTTTACCTATACAATAAGATATAGTTTGAATTTTGTGCTTAGGTAAATTAATTTTTAATTTTTAATTAACTAAATAGTTTATTCGACACAAAATTTAACCTTTAGAGATATATTATAGATATTTTTTAAATGTTTAGAGGTCTATTTTTAAAAAAATCTTTGTATATAGATTTCTAACCTTGAATTTTGTAATGTAATAATATTTTTTTAAGTAAATAAATGGTCATAATTTTATATTACAATTTAAATTATAGATATAATATTAAAGAAAATTTTTAGAAATAGAAAAATGTTTAAATAGTAAAAAAACACTTATTGACCTGATAGACTTCTAACAATTTTGCTATTTTGTATAAATAGTTTTCATTATTTTTTTTAAAAAAATTAATATTAAATATTTAATGAGAAAAGACAAAATAAAAATAAAAAATCCTTATATTTCTTTTCAAACTTTTCAAATCAGAAGTAGTCTTTTCTTTTAACAACTTTTATACCATAAAAATATATATTAAAGCATAAACGACCTTTTTTTTTTTTTTAACGATGAAAACAATTATTTATACAAGCCCAATGTCAAACACAGCTCAAAGCCATCTTACGTTAAGCCATCTGTTAGGGTTTATTTACGTTGAAATTCTTGAAGCCATCAAAATGAAAAATCTTCAGTAAACCCATTCGTCACACCCTTTGTTTTTCCTTTTAATTGTTGGCATAATCTAATATAATGTCGTTGATTTTCAACCTTTTTTTCCTTTTACATTTTTTATATTTCCTTTAATTTTTTTTAAAAAGAAAAACCTTTTTCTTAAACTTTTTTTTTTTTCCTTTCAAAATTTGATATATTATGAATTCAATCGTTTGTTTATCAAACATAGCCTAATATTTTACCATTCATTTTGCAATTAACAAATCAGTTCAAATTATAAATAACTTTAAAGAGTATTTCCTTTTAGACAAATTTAGAATTGATTTCATCTTTAATATTAATTGGAGAGAAAATAACATTGCAAGAGACCTCCTGGGACCACCTGCTCTTATATCATGTTAAATCGTCAATTGACCCAAAATTTTAATCTGATGGGAGTAAAGACAAATTTAATCTTATATTATCTAACACAAAAGACTCCACTTGAACCACAAATTAATAAAAAAAATTATTTATTTATATATATTATATTAGGTAATACTTAGTGTATCTCAAGATCAACTCATCTTTATGCATCCTATATCATCAACTCACAACAAAAAAGAATTAAAATATTGTAAAAAAAAAATTAAAAGAATTTGCCACATGTTAAAATGTGATTGAACAATTTGATAGGATGCACAAAGATAAGTAATGCCTGAATGCATCTAAGTACTTTTGTACTATATATATCTCATCCATATTCTTAGTTAATTGAAAAAGAATATACTTCTCCACCCGATATTTCTTCGAATATGCAAAATATCAATAGGAGAAATAAGTTGACGAGAGATATTTATTTTTCTTAGATTTTTTACATTACTTTGACGCTAGCCATAATATTTTATGAAACTTTCAATTCATTTATATTTTAAAATCTCTCCATTTTATCCCTTGTGTATTAAAAAAATCTGGATTAGGACCATTAATAAGAAAGTTATTGTTAAATTTTTATTTAAAATAGTTTATCGTTAAATGTTTGTTTCATCGTCATATTTGAATGTGTACTATATTCGAGTATCTTTTTAACAAATGAAACTCAACTTGCCTATCAGCAAAATCGGACCAACACATTAACAAATCATTTTCTTCCAAGTTGCATACTCGTGAATGCAAATATGTCGAATAATAAGGGTAATAATCTAATGACACATCATTTTCTATTAATATTTTAACATTTATTTATAGTTGAGGACCTTATAATTCAACATTGTTTTAGGTCATTGAACTAAAAAAAAGTTTAAAGAACTCTTAATCTTTTAATTATTTTGTGAAATTTTGTGTCTAGTAGGAGTTTAATTCTTCTTTTTAAAAAATATATTGAATCACATAACTATTTAAAATTTTTAGTTTAAATCATATTTTAGTCATTGAACTTTCAAAATCAATTTTAATCAGTCAACTTTTGAGGTCATCCTATTTTGTTCTCTCCAAACTTTTTTAATGTCTATTTTAGTTCTTAAACTTTAAAAACTAACTATCAATACCTTTAATTTTATTATAATTTTAACAAATTAACGACACACATATCTTTGAATATGTTGCATATTGATACGAGCATGATTACAAGACAAACAAGTTAGAGACAAACACTGTGCAACACATATCATTTACACATAAAAGTAATACAATAAGTACTAAAATGATTGTTTTAAAAACTTAGAGGCTAAAATATAAATTTTAAAAATTCAAACCAAAACAAAGATTTTGAAAATTTAAAAACTAAAATGAATTTTAAATCGATTTTTTTCTTTTTTTTGAATAAGACATTTAGTAAACCCAAATAAAAAGTTTGAGTGAGATTTAAAAAACATATATTAAATTAAGAATTTTATTAGATATCAAATTTTTTTAAAAAAAAAATTAAAGTTCATAGAACTATTAAATACAATCTCAAATTTTTTAACTTATAATTTAACCAAACATTAATTTAGAGTAAAATTATGAATTTAATAATTTAACCAAACATTCATTTACACAGAACAAATTTGAAAATGATGTTAGGAGTTGGAGAGTAGAGACCAACCTATGGCATACTTTTAAGGAACATTACCTATAAACAAGAATTTAAAATTGGTATAGAAAGAATCTTTGCAAAAACAAAAATGTTGAAAAATTATGGGATTTTGGAAATGGGAAAAAAAAATTCCTTATTCGTTATTCCAAACATCGGGTCAAGTCCGGCTGTTTTATTTGGATCGGCGGAGAGACTTGACCCGTGTAGCCGCATGCTCTTGACTCGACCCGATCTTCGTTGACCCGATTTGGGGTCAACTAATCTAGTTGACTTTTGGCCATATCCTTACTCGGTATGAATACGTAACGTATAGCCGCGACCAACGGTGTCGTTTTTAGCTCCCACGTCAAACACGGGCCCCACGTTGATTTTCTATCATTTTTATAATATATCTAATCTCCTATATTATTGATTGTTTAATTTATTTTTATTTTTTTTTTTTTTGAGGAAACGATAGTTTAATTTCATTTAATTTAGATGTTTGAACAAAAAAAAATAATAATTTAGGAGAAAAAATATCACTTTTTTATCCTAAGTTTTGAGTGAAGTTTCTATTTTATTCCAGATTTTAAAATATTACTATTTTGTCTTTTTATTTTAGGTTTAATTGTTATTTGGTCATTAAGTTTCATAGTGTTACTTTTTTATCCTTGAATTTTAAGTTTAATTTTCATTTGATGTCTAGGTTTCAATATTCTACACTTTTACCCTCGAGCTTTTATTAAGGTTCATTTTGATATTTGACGTTAACTTTTAGAAAATTAATTTAAAAGAATAATGATGTGAATTTTTTTAAATAATATAAATAGTTATGAAAAATAAGCAACAACTAATTTAGTTATATTTCTTATAAGTTAATTAATAGATATTAAAATCCTAAACTAAATATCTAGTGAAAAACTCAAAGATATTAACATCCTAAACTAAATATCTAGTGAAAAACTCAAAGTTACAAGTGTACATTTTAAAGTCTTATAGATCAAATTGAAAAAAAAAAACTCGAATAAAAAATAACCTTTTCAAAGTTACAAACCAATTAGAAATTATACTTAAAAATTGAATCCAAAATCTAGAGAAGGAGAAGTTATTTTTCTCTTTAATATATTATTTAATTCCTTCTCCTAAATATTATAGATTTGTTATTAGTATGTGTGCAGTTGTAGCTGTCAAGGGACATAACACACAAAGAAAATTAGACACTGAAATTCGTTGACCACACCACAACAACATCATATAAAAATAAGTGACCTTAAAGTCAATTTAACGCGATTTAGTTCTGACTAAACAAAATAATAATTCCAACTTTATTGTTATGAATTTTTCTCCCAATGTGCAAGATTGTCATCCTATGCTACGTCACTGAAGTGTTGGTGATAGAGTAGTGTGGTTTGTTTATTCATTCACTTTTATTTTATTTTTAACTGATATTTTGTCGCGTGCTTCAATATTATTTCATATAACAATGTGAGAAAAAATAAATAAATTCATCTTTTAAGGATTTTATCAATTTGAACTTTGAAGGATGTATTTTCGCGTATGATGTCATTGAAATGTGATTATTTGTTTAAATTTATTTGATTATATTTTAAATTCAAGTTAAAAACATGTATAGTGATGAATTTATTATTATAATTATAATGTAAATTAAACAGATTTTTATTTTGGTTGTTTTTCAAAAGGAGGGTGTGTATTTCTTCCAATTTCCCTTTATTCAAGCCGTTGGGACAATAAATTGGAGGTCGATATGGGCTGCTTTGATTATCCGATCATGGACGAAGCCCGGTTTCAGTGGGCTACTTTATTACTCAGCCCACATATAATTGAACATACTAATTGGGCCGTGGCCCAACTTCAACAGCAGCAATTTTAAGGAACGAGCTAGCTCAACTACGCTTGAGAATAACGGCACTTGAGGGGAGAGAACCAAACATATATTTGTTGACTTATTTCATGACTTTTGCCCATTTCATTCCAGATTTAAATTAAAATATCATTTTCATCATTGAAATTTTAGATTTCATTTAATTTTACTCTGTGTATTTTTAAATATCTAAATTCAATTTCAATAAATTTGAGAGTTAGTTATTCGCATTTTTTTTAAAGAAACAATTCGTGTAATTAGTGAATAGTATTTATTTATCCAAAGCATTTTTTTTTTCTAAAATCGTTAATGTTGTTTTAAATATGCTACTTTTCATGCATATTTACTTATTTCTCTTTAGGGTATGTTTGGGCTAAGGAGTTGGAGAATATGAGTCGGGAAGTATGGATTTTTAAACTTCACTCTTTATTTGGCTCAAAGAGTTTGTGAGTTTCACGACTAAAAAAACATCACTTTCATGTCTTATTAACTTTGTGCCCTAAGAGTTTAGTACAACTCGTAAGATTTCACAACTCTACTTATTATCTTAAACATTCTCTAATATTAAAACTTATTTTTGTCTATACTATATTAAAAAGCTACGATCTTTAAAAAAATATATTTTAGGACTACTTTATCCCTTTGTTTAAAACTAAATCTACAAATCATGCCACCATAATTAATTATTAAATAAAACAAAATGAAGTTCATCAACGAGGATTCAACCATTTGAATTATATTCTCTTTATTTTCTAATGGTCAGTTTTAAATTCATTAAAGTAGAGTAAAAAAAGATTTACTAATCTACCACAGTTGGTTTAAGAATTAAATGCAGGTTTGATAATGATTTTAAAATTGTTAAAATTACTTTTGTCATATTTAAAATTGATTAATAACACACTTTAATCACTCAAAATTAATTTAATTTTTAATTTTACACTTTTAACTGCAATTTTTAATCAATAAAATTAGTTTTGAAGGATTAAAAACATATTTCATAGTGATTTTAAAAATGACAAAAGTAATTTTAGTCATTTTAAAATCACTTCTAAACACGCTTTAAATTTAATTTTAAAAAGATAACGAACAAATTGAGTGCGATATCAACAAAGTTGCAGTGACTATGACTAAAAATAGTAGGGGAGGAGATTTATGACTGTGACTATGAGTTGAGAAACTGAAAATGATATTTTCTTTTTCTTATTTAAACAGTTTATTTTTGTTCTTTTTTATTTTAATACAATTATTTATTGTTTTTTTTACTAAATAAAATTCTATCAAATCAATAATTAATGAAAAAAATTTGGATGCAACTTCCAGTCCAACTAGCGCTTAATAAAAATGTACTATGTGGCATTTTTATTTTGTTTTTTTTTTTTGTTATAAAACTGCGAGTAAAAAAAAAGAGAGTATGTGATTAGATGCAATTCTAATCATCGTAATCATAAGTCATAACTAATCTAATGATTTGCTTTCAGGTTTAAAATAAACAAATACACCATACCACATCAAAATATATATATATATAATTCTAAAATTTATATTTTGCATTTAATTAGAAATGATTCCAAAGGTATATTTTTAAATTTTTAGTTATTAATATTGTTTTTAATCGTTGAATCGTCATTTTTGGATTAGATATCTATGTCTATAATTTTATCTTATCTTACAATCTTAAAGAGTAGTTAGGAGAATAATCATTTTTGGACTACTTACCTATTTTTTTAATCTTAAATTAATCTTATATTTTATTTTTTAAAAGATAAACTTAAATTGTCCTTATAAATTATATTAAATAAAAGATGGATAATTAGAAAGAAAAAATCAAAATAATTAATCCAACAAGTACTTACCGTCTTTTTTTCCATCCCCATACTATCTCTAATTGGAGAGGAATGTGGACCGTTAATATGCTTATGTGCTAAGGCCTGTTATTAAATTTGATGCTCCGTTCTGTAATCGGTTGGGAGATAGTTCTCGTTAATGAAATATGTTTCTAAAAAACATTAATTTTTTGCTACTTTTTCACATTCTCACGTTAAAACATAACCTAATAAGTATTTAGAGATAAAATGTGTGATAATATGAAAAGTTTAATTTAAGTTCTAAAATTCATTACTTTAGGTATATTTAATAAATTTATTTTTATTAATAATTCATTAAATTGAATTTATTTATTTTAAGTAAAATTATGTTATAACTATAACCGTTAATCTTATGCAATTTTAAAACTATAGAATAGATACGGGAGACATTTTTAACAATATCAATCTTAATTGTAACCATTTCTTTATAAAACTTGATTCTAAAATTTATAATTTTACCTTCCTTATAATTAACAATGGATTTTGAGAAAAAAAAATTATATCCAAAATTTTAAAGTTAGATTTTTTTTTAAAAAAAATAAAAGCTAAAAAACACTTTAATTTTACTGTTTATTTGCGAGTGGACCGCGATAGATTAGTATTTGTGTCTATTTGTAGTCTATCGCGATAGAAATAGTAGTCTAGTAAAATCTATCGCGGTCTATTGCATATAGACAATGAAATTTTATTATATTTATAAATATTTTCAACATTTTGTTATTTAAGATAATTTTCTTAAATTAAAATGAAAATACTGTCAACATAATAAAATAATTAAAAATACCACGTGGGAAGTTTATATATATTTATAACAAATTTTAAAGGAGAAAAAAAAAACTCCATAATTGAGTCCAAAGCCTTTTCCATTTTGGATGTTGGCCCCAAAAGTGGTGGTTGAGTGAGGTGTAAAGGTTAATGGTGGGAAATAGTGTGTTCTCAATTTTACTTCTTCTTTCTCAAGGTATGCTCTGATTTGAAAGAAAGGTTTGGCAGTGGTTGCAATTTTGAGAGATTTAGTAGGTCCACTTAAGGTTTAAAAAGATCGATTTTTCAATGAAAATATTGAGATTTCAATTTTTTTATTAAAAAAAATCGATAAAATGTTGTCATGTATAAAAAAATTTGGAAAAATTATATTAAAAAATACAAATAAATTATTTAAATTGACAAATAAATATTTTAGGCTTTTTTAAACAAGTTAAAATGTTTATGATTTATATTATATTCACGTTAGTTACATTTAGTTACCTTTTTCATGATTTTTAAACGATAAAATGAAATTTTGATTCGCCCTCGAAACTATGAAATAATGAAAATATTGATAAAAATATCGAAATGTCCACAAAAATCTAATATTATGGATACACTAGAAATTTTTTCCTTCATCACTCGAGGCGTTTGTTGCGCAAAGTTGAGTTGAGTTGGTAACAATTATGTGAGGAGTTAGATTGTATGAGGAGTTAGATTATTTGCGTTTGGGGTGCAGATTTGGGTTGAGTTAAGTTAGAATGTATGTATTTGTGGTGCTGAGTTGAATTGGGTATTTGATTCAGTTTTTTTATTGATTTTGTACCATTTTTTTTTGTTTTTTAATTTTCAACTGTACATTTATTGTAATAAAATTTTCAGTACTAAAAAATGCATAATTTTTTCCATTCTTAAAACATAACAAATTCATACAAAGTAAACATATAGTAAACACAAATTTGGATAACACTTTTTCAACACTCAATTATGAGTTTGTGTGGTGCAATTTTAAAAAAAATAAAATTGATTTTGTCTTAGATTTTTTTTTTTTCAAGTTTCAACTATATACATATTTTCCTAAAATTTTTAACACAAAAAATGTTTAATTTTTTTTTTTTTTTTAAATTTTAAGACATAACAAATTCTTACAAAGTAAACATATACTCCACACAAAATTTAAATTCAATTTTTGAACACTCAATTACATGACATTTTTTTTCCATTCCTAAAATACCAAACATATTCCAAACAAATGAAAATCTTTCACAACCACTTTAACCCTCAATCATAAACACTGGAGAAGCTTAAACTGAACAAACTTTTTGTTTTTCCTTCTTTAAAAATGTAACATATTTTCACTAAACAATTTGAATACTTAATTGCATAATAATTTTATTCACATCCCTAAAGACATGAATAAAATAAACATTTTCTCTACTTCCTAACCTTCAATTTTTTACTCTCAGTTAATTTTAACTCAACGATAAATATTAAACCAATTTTTATCCTTTTTTTTTTTGCCCATTTGTGAAATATGAATTTCAATTCTTATGGTTAATAATTTTTTCTTCGTCGGAGTTGTCTTCGGAGGTGGTTGCCAGAAGTCGGAGTTGGCCACGTGAACGTGGTAGTTAGAGTATGTCGCTGGAGTTGCTTTTTGTGTGAAGGTGGTCGTCAGAATTGTCATCAGTGGTGGTTGCCGGAGTCGGAGCTTGGAGTTGGTCATCAGGGTTGGCCACCCAAAAGTGGTCGTTGAAGTTGCTTGGCAAAGGTAGTCGTAGGAGTTTCCATTGGAGTTGGTCGTCAAAGTTGGTTGCACGAAGGTGGTTGTTGGTGTATGTAGTTAGAGTTGTTTTGTGTGAAAGTGGTTGCCGGAGTTGTTGTCGGAAGACGTGGTTGTCGGAGCCTAGAGTTGGCCATCGGAGTTGACCGCGCGAAGGTGGTCGTCAGAATATGTCATGGGAGTGTGATACCGATAGTTGCCGATGGGGGAAGCCATTGAAAACATTGGAAGGAAGGAGAGTTGGGAAGTGTTGAGGTAAATTGGAAGAGGTGGTAAAAAAACCAACTCAACTCCACTAACATTTAAAGTTGGTGGGCCAAACATTAGATGAGTAATTTTTACCAACTCAACCCAACTCATGTTGATGAAATAAATACCTTTTAATTTTATCTTTTTATTCTCCTCAGTTAATGTTGGAGTTTTAGTTTTTGTCCTTATTCTCTCCGAGCATTGATAACCATGTTTTTCTTCTTTTGAAAAAAAAAACACAAATTCCTTTAAGTTCTACCTTTTGAGTTTAGTTTTTAAGTTTTAAAATGATACTCTTCTATAAGTATTGAGTTTGACAATTTAGTGTTTAGATTTCAAAATGTTACAATTTTACTATTGCAATTTGAGTTTTGTTTCAATTTAGTATTTAGGTTTCAAAATTTATACTTCAAGTATGACTTTTCTCATCTTTTGTATTAATGCCGAGTAATTAATCCATAAAACTAAAAGAATTAAAACTAATTAAGCTTCATTATTTTTTCATTACTATTAAAATTAGTTTAAAAATTCTACATCATAATTATTTTTAATTAATTAATATACTAATATACAAAAGATTTAAGGTATTTAATAAAAAAAATGAAATTAAAATAATAAATTTTGATGTTAGTGACCAAATTGAAACAAAACTATGAATTTTACTAATTAAAACTGTAAGGGTCTATTTGAATTGACTTTATAACGTTTATAAACATTTTTTTAAAGTTAGAAACACTTATTTAAATACTTTTCTTTACAGTTAAAAATATAAAAATTACTATGAAAAAAAATCAAATTATTTACAAATATAGAAAATTTTTAGATAGAGTTCAATAGAATTCTATCTTTAAGCGATGGGTTCTCTATTTTTCAACCGATAAACTCTATCGCGGTATTTATAAATAATTTGACTCATTTTTCTATATTTGAAAACAACCCCTTAAAAATACTTATTTAAACAAAAGTTAATTAAACATTCAACATTTTCAACTGACTAAATTCAAATGCATTTTGAAACCAAAACTCCCAGTGAAAACTAAACATGTGAACAATTGTTTTTTTTTTTTTTTTCTGTCCACTCTTCTTTTATCATAATAATCTCGTGTGGTCCTCTTTTAACTTACAATTGGTGCCGGTCCTTACAAAATACATCAATCAAGTGGTCACTCTCAGAATCAAAATAGTAATCGGAAAACAGAAGGCGCCGATGGAGCAAGACAACGCCGCCGCCACTACCGCCGAGAGTGAGAGCCAAAACAAATCGAGACTAGCCATTCTCGAGCTCGCCAACATGATCAGCGTTCCGATGTCCCTCAACGCCATCGTCCGCCTCAACGTTGCCGACGCCATCTGGCAAGAAGGTTCCAACTCTCCGCTCTCCGCCTCCGAGATCCTCGCACGCGGAGTTCCGTCCGGTGGCGACGCCGATAATCTCGAGCGAATCTTACGTATGCTCACTAGCTACGGTGTTTTCGAGGAACATCTCAGCCCTAACTCATCTAACCGCCGGTATTCCCTCACCGACGTCGGAAAAACTCTAGTTAAAGATTCCGATGGCCTCTCCTACGCGCCGTACGTGCTTCAGCATCATCAGGTGCGTGCTTGATGCGTATTTGAGATATCAGTTACAACAGATCTGTTTCGTTTCGTTTCTGATTCTGAATGAAATCATCGTGATTTTGGGTTACAGGACGCGCTTATGAGAGCGTGGCCGAGAGTGCACGAGGCTGCGATCGACGCGACGACGGAGCCGTTCGTTAGAGCAAACGGCGAACCGGCGTACAGTTACTATGGGAAGAAGGCGGAGATGAACGAATTGATGCAGAGAGCGATGGCCGGCGTATCGGTGCCGTTCATGAAAGCTGTATTGGACGGCTACGATGGCTTCAAAGGAGTTGAGAAATTAGTCGACGTCGGCGGAAGCGCCGGCGATTGCTTGCGGATGATTTTACAGAAACATCCTCACATTAAGGAAGGGATCAACTTTGATCTGCCGGAGGTGGTGGCTAGGGCTCCTAGCATCCCCGGTGAGCTTTCTTTTTCATCGTTCCTGGAATTAATTAACGTCTTTAATTGTCATATTTAGCTTCATTTTTATTTAGTTGACCTGTTTAATTGTCATTACATAGCTTTGAATTAATTAGCTTAGTAGTGCTTCATTTTAATTAATCAAATTTGAAGATAAGTTTAGAAGTAATGAACTTTTCTGAAAGATAAGGTAAGAATTGATAACTAACATTTTTTTTTGAATGTTTATGCTCGGTATCATAAACATTTGATTTTTTAAAATTAACTTTCAGCTTTAAATTTACTCTTTTATATATATATATATTCATTTTCTATCAATACTTATCAAATGAAGCCAAGTTTTGAAAAATAAAATTAGTCAATAATTTTTAGATATCTTTATTTAGTTTTTAGAAATTAAAATTATAAATATTATTTCAATTTATAAGTTTATTTATTTTTTTTATTCATTCTCACTAATATTTTAAAAAACCAAGTTAATTTTTAAAAATTGTTATTGTTTTCAAAATTTATCTAAAAATTTAAGCATTAAAATGTGAATATCATAGTAGAGAATTTAATAGAAAACAATGAAAAATATAGTAAAAATACAATGGTTGTAAATAAGCATAAATTTTAAAAGTATAAAAACTAAAAATCCTACCATTATTGATTGTGAATGTATCTAGCAAAAAAAAAATACTTTGGTGCATTTTAAAATACACCTATTTCTATGCTTTTCATTCTTATCATACATAAAAAAGATTAAAGTATATTAAATAAGATGTAAAAAAATAGGAGATAAGACAATTTAGTAGGATATACAAAGATGAATGTAATTTATGATGTATTCAATTATTTTTAATATTTAAAAAAAGAAAAGAAAAGAAAAAAAAGTTTTAATTGTGTGCTAAAGTGACAGGTGTGAGTCACGTTGGAGGTGATATGTTCAAGTCCGTCCCGACTGGTGATGCTATTTTCATGAAGGTACGTAACGTAGCCTTTGCTTTTCATTTTCTGTGTTTGAGAAGAGAAAAATATCTTTCGGATTAGTAATCCTCGCACGTGATCTCCTTTCACTTTCATTGACGTGTCACTCGCTAAACCTCGCATGTGGGGACCGCGGTTCACTATACCAAAAAAATAAAATAAAAAAAATACAGTAAATTGTCAAAAAAAAGGAAAAAAAAAGTAAGGGATATTTACCTAATTTCATATTTTCTTTTTATTTTACATTATAAAAAAATTTATCAAATAGTAAATTTTTATTTAGTGCAGTAAGGGATCAGATTGCACTCAAATTTTTCTTTATTTTGTTGGAGTGTTCAACCATTATTCAAACATCGGTCCGAATATCATTTATTAATTTCAATATGAAAATAAATACAGTAATAAAGTTTTGGGCAAATATCAATTTATACCCTTAATTTTAAAAGTTGTACTTTAAATCTTAAACTTTTGCAAATATATTAATTTTCACTTTCCTCAAGATTTCATTCAACTAATATCATTTGAAATTTAGAATTTGAGTCAATTAAACTCCTAAATTTTCATGAAATTGACCTTTCATTACGATTACTTTTGAAAACCATCTACGCATTAATTCTCAAACATATGTATACTTCTTCAAATGTCGATTTTACAAAATTAACGATTAGAAAAAAAATGTATAGACGATCCTTAAAGGAAATTATAACTAAAAATCTAAATTGATTCATTTATATTAGTTTGGAGGTTTAAATGATACAGTAATGAGTTTCACATGAAGTTTTTCCAAATGGAATATAATAGAGAGTATAAATTGACACATTTACGAAATTCATGGTCTTAATTTATACATATGCTAAAGTTAGAGGTATAAATTAATATTTTCCTTAAGATTTATAACTTAGTTTTGAAGTAAAATAATGGTTACTTGCAGTGATGACGAAACACAACATGAAAATTAAGCCCATACTCTAACAATTCTAAATTTGCAAAAATGACATAATTAACAAGTTCAACTCAATTAAAATAACAAAACATCCAAAATGCTCCATAGGATCAAGATGCATGATTGTTGATTGATTGTTGGTTGCTATTAGATATATTATCGATATACTTTGAATGTTGATTGATGTTAGATATACTGTTACGCTCATATCTTACTACAATTATTTACCAATTGATGTATGACACACTCACGTCTTATATATGATATATTGTTGATATACTTGGAATATCATATTTATAAAATGAAACAAACATGCTTTATTTCAAAATAAGTTGCTGATGACTGTCGATACACTAAGGTGTTACTTCAATTATTTATTAATTGATATTTGTTACACTCATGTCTTAGATTTGATATACTGTTGATACATTTAGAATATCATGCTTATAAAATGATATAAAATAAGTTATAGATTAAATGTTGATTACGGTAAGATATATTGTTAATATATTTGAAATTTGATTGTTGTAAAAAATATGAATGTACTTGAAATGTTGATTGCTGTAAAATATATTGTTCATACACTTGAAATGTTAATTTTTTTAGATATATTATTGATTCACTCATATGTTATTTTAAGTCTTTAATAATTGATGTTTGATACACTCGTATCTTAGATTTGATATATTGTTGCTTGAAATATCCTGCTTGTAAATTATTACTTACTTGTATTAAATAATAAATAACAAAACTTAATCCTAAAGTAAATAAATCAATAGCTGAGCAGAGCGTATGTTCAAATAGGGAAAAGATACACCCAGAAATGTTTAAGGAAGCATATGGAGTTTCTAAAATTCTTACGAAAAAGGAATCCAATTCAATATTATATATGGGGTCAATTTTGAAAAAAAAAATGAAAAATAAAAAATAAATGTATTTCGATATTTGCAAAATCTCAAAAGTAGAAGACATAGTTACAAAAACATATTCTTAAATTGCCACCCACGGCAAATCCCCCAACAATGGGTTGGGGTCACTTTGTAAATTCAATACCCAAAAAATCTTTATTGAGTAACGAACCAAACTATAAAATGAGTTGGGTTGGTTTGGGTTACTTGAGCCATGAACCAATCCAACCCATAAAACTTTTATTTATTTAAATCCAACTCAACTCAAATGAGTTGATAACTCAATTCAAATCGTAAGAGTGTAGTTGGAATAATTAAGTTTTTTGAACACTCCTAGAGGCTAAAAATAGTTGTTGCTATAGACATGGATATTTATGAGTTGAGTTGAATTGAGTTGAGTTGGATTGAGTTGAGTTGAAATACATTTTAGACCCAACTCAAACTATTGGTTTGAGGTTACTTCAACTTGAACAATTCTTATTAAACAATGAACTCAATTCAACCATGAAAATAATTGAGTTGGGTTGGTACAGATTTTTCAAGCCATTTATTTAAATTTTTGCTATAAAAAAGTAAAATGTTAATATTATAGAATATTTATTTAATTATTTGTAGATGTTCAACTAAAATTGGTTACTCAAATTCAATTAATGAAAATTTAAAAAAATCACGAGATTAAAAAAAATACATACACATAATTGTATATTAAGTAAAAAAAAACATAATTATTAAAATTAATAATAAGTTTGAGTTGGTTGGTATTATTTTAGCTAAATTTATGAATAAGTCAAATTCATAAAATTTTTATTTATTTGAACTCAATTTAATATAAATAAGTTGATAGTTTAATTTAAATAGTACAGATTGGAGGGTTCTTTAGATCATAACCCCACTAAATCTATAGACATATCCATAAAATTAAAATTTCAATGGCATCGATATTATTTAATTCTTGATGCCACCTAAATTATACCTTTTTATTAAAGCATTTTATAAAACAATACATAATGATGATCTAGTGAATTATGAGTAGTGAGTTATGAGTTATTTCAATAAAACTTTGAATACATATTTCCACAAATGTTTTTTTTTTAAAGAACAGTGGAATCAAGACAAACAAAAACTCAAGATTAAAATAGAATTTAAACCTTAAATTAGATGGAAGAGTTTTGATCTTAAGGTTCTCAAGATTTTGGCAGTGGGTTCTTTCTACATGGACGGACGATGAATGCAAAATTATATTGGAGAATTGCTGCAAATCTCTCCCGGCGGGAGGAAAATTGATAGCTTGTGAGCCGACATTGCCGGAGAAGACGGATGATAGTCACCGGACGCGTGCTCTTTTGGCCAGCGACATATTCATCATGACCATTTACAAAGCCAAAAGTAAGCAGCGAACTGAGGAGCAGTTCCGGCAACTCGGCCTCTCCGCCGGCTTCTCCGCCCTCCGACCATTTCATATCGATTATTTCTATTGTCTGTTGGAATTCCAAAAGTGAATGTTTTATAAGATATATATTTGGAATGTTTTATAAGATATATATATATATTTCATGAATTTATCTTACTGTTTTCAATGAAATTTGAAGAGATTTAGACTCATAGACAGTTTCATTGTAGTATTTTAATTGTTGTTCCAATTGGCATTGTATTTGTGAAAGGGAGACTTTTTAGTAAAATGAGAATATATAGTTTAGTGCACTAAGTTTCATGCTTCTCTTTTCTTTATATATAAAAATATTTTTTTAAAAAAATAAAATTCACATGTTAATTTTTAATTCGATGCAGCCGTAGCAATAGATAATTGCACCCTGCAATTATTTTTCTATAGTTTAATGTAAACATTTGATTAAAAAGAGAGAGAAAGAGGAGATGAAGGGATGGGTTTCCTAGTACATAATATAGTATAGACAGTTTTTCATACTATCTCAATACATTAATTAAATTTCATAGAAGCATTTTAAATATATGCAGAGTCCATTAAATAAAATAATATATCATCAAATGATTAACGATTTTTTTTTTCTTTTTTACAATATGAGGAGCGGGAATCAAACCCTTGAGATCAATAGTACAAGCTCATATTATAGTTGAATTATGTTCATTTTAGTTAACGAAATAAATATTTACTAACATATGCGAATTTATTAAAGGGCTAGGAGCATGTGTCTCTGTCAAACAGTGATGATCTACCTATATGAATATTACAATTGTGATTAATAAATTCATAAACTTTCAATTATAACTTTAGAAGTCATTTAAAAATGTTTAAAAAAATCTATAAACTCTTAATTTTATATCTAATAGATCTTAGAAATATAAAAAATGTTTAAAAAATTAATTGTTTTATAAAATAATTTTTTTTTTTGTGTGTTAATTCAACCTTAAAATTTTAATTTTCTAATTAATAGATGTATACATTTTAAAAATATTTCCAATCGCATTTAGTAAGCATAAATTTAAATTTAACGTCAACATAAAATTTAATTTTTAATATTTTTAAATATGCAAGATATCTAAATGCAAAATTGATATTTTAGAGATTTTTTATGACGATATTTTGGGGATTTATTAAATACAAAAATCGAGAATTCAAGGACTTATTAGCTAACTTTTTAAGTTCAATAATTATAATATAAACACAAATCAAGAAAACTTTTTAGGCTAAAATTCTAACCTTATATAGAATTGTGCCTCTAGTATGAAGTTCCACATTATTCGCCACTCATTTATTAATGTAGTACTAAAACGATGAAGGACGAAGAGAGTATGCAACTCATAAATTATGATTTATGACATTTAAATTGATAATATATTTTTTTTTTTTGTGGAAATGAAATTGATAATAATTTTATATCTTGTTTTGGAAGCAACTTTACTTTTAAAACAAGAAGTTAAAAATGGTATTTTAACAGAAGTTCTAATATTTTGAGACTAAACCATATATTTGGTTAAACCCTAAATTCTATTTTAATTTTTTTTATTGCAATATAGTCTGATTTTCTTTTTCTCTCTTTTTTTTGATATTTAATTGTGAAAATTGGTAATAAATAAAATTGCTTTCATTATGATATACTTAACAAAATACTTTTAAATTATCTCATAAAAGTGAGATAATGAAGCTACACAAAACCATTAAATTGATAAGTACTTAAAAGGAAAAAAAAAAAAAAAGGAAAAAAAAACCATTGAATTGATAATGTATTGTAATTTAATAATAATTTAGGGAGATTGGTTTGGTTGGATGTGCTTGTGGCGGGTGGACCAACCAAACCTCCACACTCTGTAACTTTCTGTCTTCTTCCCCATATGCATCCGCCACCCATTGTGGGTTCCAGCTTTTTTTTTTTTTTTTTTTTTTTTTTTTTTTTTTTTTTTTTTTAAGTTTTAGAAGATATTTTTAAATATTTAATGGTATTTTCAAATAACTCGGAAATTCATTCTAAATAATTTTGAATCTTGTTTTTTTAATAAGAGTGACAGTTTTTTTTTAAATATTAAATTTATAGTAAAGGATGAGTTTTTATCCGACATTAAAACTTATATTCGAAAAATATTCTCACTTAACTGTTTTGAAATTGGTAGAATTTTAGAGAAAAATATCACCTGAAAGAATTTTGAAATATTTATTTAACCTTGGTTTGTTAATGGTTTTTTAATTAAGCAAAAATTAGTGGAATGTGAGAAAATTTTTGTCAGTAGCAAATATAGTATTCAAATTTAAAGTATTAGTATATATAACAACATTTTTAAAAAATTGCAAATATAGTGGATAGACTTCTATTATATAGTTTAAGGGTCTATTATTGATAGATTTTACTATATTTGTAATTTTTTAAAAATATTTTCATATACTTGATTATTATTCCTAAAATTGATACTCATCATAATACCCCTTAAATATTTTACTTTTATGTCAAATAGGTCTTTAAATTTTAAGAACAATTTATTAAGTCTCTAAACTTTAATTTGTATGTAATACATTCCTAAATTTCTAATTTATGTATAATAAGTTGATCTGACATTTTTTAAAATTCATAAATCTATTAAACATAAAATTGAAAGTTTAATATTTTATTGCACACAACATTCAATTTTAGGTCTAACATATTTGTAATTTTAAAAAAATAATGAATATGTTTGATATTAGATAAAATTTAGAGACTTATTAAATATGAAATTGATAGTTTAAAAACATATTAGATATTTTAAAACTCAATAACCTAATTTAATATATTTGAAAGAGAAAAAGAAAATCTATTTAATAAAAAATTAACTTTAAATTTAATATAAAAAAATTGGAAAGAAAACAAAACAGAACTGTGACCTTTTGTTTTCAATTATATTCAGGTGATACCAATAAATTAATAAACATTATCATTATCATTATCATTATTATTATTTAAAAAACAAAAGTCGTTTTCGATTGGGTGCGCCCGAAAAAACGCCAATGGCTTTTTTTACCCACTGGGGTTACGTTTTTTCCGATACTCTACAAACCAATGAAGGATGGACACGTCAGTTGGGGTTGTCGTAGAAGTGCCACGTGTGGAGTGTTATGAGCGAGTAGAGAAGTTAGGTACTCGCAACGGTTTTAGGAGTGGGAAGAGAGAATAGAATAGGCGATTACGGCTGTATATTGGATCGACACTGTATCGTCTTCACCAACTATAAATTCCAAATTTTCTCTCTCTTGCTTTTGGAATTTGCACATGAAAACGCTTAGAAATGGCGGAAAATAATATAACACCTTTCGTAACAATGACCATTTAGCCAACGCTTTCTTTGTCTCTCTCTCTATCGACTCTCTCTTCTTGTCTGTTGTCTTCTTGTCATAGTTTTGATCACACTTCGTTTTCTTTCTCTCTCTCTCTCTTCTTGGTAATGACGATGGTGGTGATGATGAAAATGGGGAAGAAATTCGGCACCTGATTTGATTGAACAATTGTAAGTGGGTGTGAGAGACAGACAGAGAGACCGCGAGGGGAAAATGTTCAGGTTGCATAGGAACCGGCAAGTGAAATCAGGGGAGAAATTTGATTTCAAGTTCTCCAACTTCAAGGCAACCCAGGTACTTATTTTTTAATTTTAATGTTCCCTGTTCTGTTCTGGAGTGTGAATCATCAATATTCCTTTTCCTTCTTTGTTCTGATAGGATATTTAGTGAAGGGTCTAAGTTTATTTGACTTCCCCTATTTTTTTTGGGATTATAAATATGCTTCACTGTGATTTGGTTTTCTAATTCTGATTAATGGTATTTCGATTGGTGGAGATCCCCTCTAGTTTTATGTAGTTAAATGTGATTGAAGAAAGGGGGAGAAAGTTGGAGGAAGAAGGAATGAAATTAAATGAGGATTCAGCGAAATGTTTTCTGGGGCTGTGAATTTGCGGATTGCAATTTTGTATATTAATTTTAGGTATTTTCACCGAATCAATGGATTGGGATTTAGGATGAACAGCAGAATAAGAATGGAAGTTACTGATTTAGTCAACGCTATTTTATTTGTCTTTATTGCTGCCTTGAATTGGAACTTAGCCTTGAAATTGCGTTATTATTTTGGTGATGACTGATAATTGGACTCGATCAGGGAGTTACCAGTTAGTCACTGCTGATTGCTGTTTAATGCGATATATGGAGATGTTTATTTGTTTCACTTGGTATAACTATATAGATTTTCTATTTGTTGCTTGTACGAATACAGGTACCTAAAGGTTGGGACAAGCTATTTGTATCTGTAATTTCAGAGCAAACTGGGAAGACAATTATCAGGTCAAGCAAAGCATCAGTTCGTAATGGAAGTTGCCAGTGGACTGAATCTTTATCAGAATCCATTTGGGTTTCACAAGATGAAGTTTCTAAGGAGTTTGAAGATTGTAATTTCAAGCTTGTTGTGGCCATGGTACTGTTGTTTGTCTTTATTAGAATCCATTTGAGTTTCACCACATAATTCCTCTTGCCAGGCCTATGTTGTTTTCATGACTATCCTTTGTTTAGGAGCTGCTACTCTGTAATTTGGCTTTTTACCTCTGACATTGATTTATTGCAAAGATAAGGAACTGAATATGATGGCTGCTGGGTCTAATTTACACTGAATCTCCAATCACAGGGATCAGCAAGATCTAATATTCTTGGAGAGGCTATGGTCAACATGACAAATTACACAGATTCTAAATCTTCTTCTGCAGTCTCACTTCCACTGAAAAAGTGCAACCATGGGACTATTTTACAAGTAAGCTCCACTGTTTTAAATATTCGTAGAGGATGGCATTTAGATTTATTCTTTTTGCTCCTGAAACCAATACTTGGAATCAAATTTCATTCTTTGGTTTAGTTTGCAGTGGAAATTTACTAGTTCTAGAACTAATATCTGGAGCTATTGATCATGAATTTTTATATAGGAGTCTTGCCTTCAAAAAGTTTACTTTGTCATGTTTGCAGGTGAAAATCCAGTGCTTAACTCCAATATCAAAAGTAAGGTCTGTATGATGGGATGGTTTTGTTCTTTGTTGTAAATATTTGATTACATGTTTGGCCTTTAAATTTACTGAACAGTGAACACCTTTCAGGAGTGGAGACTTTAAACAGACAAACTCTCCAAAAGAAGACTCGAAGAAAGAAGGTCATGACTCAGATAGCTGCTCGGATATAACAGATAGCCAATTGTCGAGAAGTATTGGATCTTCCTCTGGTGCAGATTTATATTCTAGCTTACACTCAGGAGAAGCTAGCAGCAAGGCAAGATCATATTTGCCATCAAAATTTTTCTGTCATTGTACTTTCCAAATACGGTACATGTTTGGTGCCCCTACTAATTAGTTCTATTGGTTGATTAAATGAGTTTCTGTCATTATATTAGGTTTTAATCATGATTGTAGATTACCAACTTACCATTTGCAGTCTTGATATGTAATTAAATGAGGCATGACATTTTTGGTCCTAATAAACAGCATGAGAAACTTTGTTCATGCAGGACCCTATTCTCCATCTAGACCATACTACCATGCAGATTAATTAATTGATCCACATATTTTATGAATATTCCACAAAATAGACATCGCTAATTTTTATTACTTACATAATGACTGACATATTTTTGTTTCTGTTTGTAGGAAGCAAGTTTCTCTGCTTCCTATTCACAGCTCAGCAATGATTCATCTGAGGTTTATGAATCCGTAGAGAATGACGCTGCAAAAAACAATTATAGTGATATTCAAAGACAAGACTCGGTGAGCTCACAGAATAGTGCTCCTTGTTTATCTCCTAATTCTGTAATTATTGGTTCAGGTAATCATTCTTAAATTTTATGTCAAGAGTTTGAAATGTCATCTTTAAGATTGTCTCACTTTCATGTAAAAACTTTTTGGAAGCAGCAGAAACAACGACTATTGAGGAACTTCGTGCTGAAGCTAGGATGTGGGAGAGAAATTCCCACAAACTGATGGCTGATCTTGAACAGTTGAAGAAAGAGTTTTCAGATCAATCCGAAAACCAGGAAAGTTTGCATACTGCACTTTCAGCAGCAACTGCAGAATGTGATGGTTTGAGAAAAGAGCTTGAGCAACTGAAACTGATGACTGAGAAGTCAACAAAGAGACAGACAACCATTGAGGATTTATCACATCAAGATGGTGAACCACACATCCTAAATGAATTGAAAGATGAACTGAAGTTTCAAAAAGAAACGAATGCCGATTTAGCTCTTCAGCTAAAGAGAAGTCAAGAATCAAATATTGAACTTGTGTCCGTTCTTCAGGAGCTAGAAGCAACTACCGAAAAGCAGAAACTTGAGATAAAGGAACTTTTGGCACGGCACCAAAAGGATGATATCGAAAATATCAATGAAGAAAACAAGAAATTGATGCTTCAATTGGAGCATGTGAAGGAATCGGAGAAAAAACTTCAATTGAAGGTTGAGGTTCTAGAGAGAAACTTGGAGGAGGCAAAACTTGATTTACAGAAATGCGAGGTCCCAAACCAAAGATTCCCTCAGAATACTGACAGGAAATACGATAGTCAGCTACACTCTGAGGAAAATGTGGGGTCCTTACACATAAATCTAGTGAAAGAAATTGAAATGTTGAAAGAAAAAGTGCAGGAGTTAGAAAAGGATTGTAATGAGTTGACTGATGAAAACATAGATCTCTTGTACAAGCTTAAGCAAACGAATAACGACTTTAAAGGAGGAAGTTTGGCTGTTAACTCCACAGGTGGTGAGCTTTTATCTAAATCTTTTGTTAATTTTGGATTCGATTCTATGAAACACAGACATTCTACACAAATTCTAGAAGAAAAAATGGAGGAAGGTCCTAATGTGATTAAAAATAACGATGCTTCTAAATTTGAGCTTGAAGTCCAAGTTGAAGAGCTCAGTAGGGAATTGACTGAGAAAAAGCTGGAGATTGAAAAACTTGAGTCCTGCATTTTGTCCAAAGAAGACGAGATTAAGATCCTCGGAGGTTTGCATAATAAATTGCAAGCTAAGTATTCTGATCTTCAGAAAGAAAAAAATCAGATGGAGGAAAAGATGGAAGTCATACTTGGAGAAAGTGATAGCGGTTCTAAATGTGTAAATGATTTGCGAAATGAAGTAAAGGTGCTTAGCAATAGTGTGGATTTGCATATTTCTGCAAATAAGATTCTTGAAAGTAAATATTCGGAGCTTCAATGTGAAAAACAAGAGCTTGAACTCCATGTATCTCAGATTGAACAGGAACGCATACAATTGTCAGAAAGCATATCTGTTTTGAAATCTCAACTAAAATATATGACGGACGGGAAGGAGTCAATTCGCTTTGAGTTAGAAAACTCCAAGTCTCATGCTGTGGGTCTCCAAGATGAGGTTGATAGACTGAGACTCGAGATAGAGACAGAAAATGTTGATTTGAAACAAATGTTGAATGACTTGCAAAACCAGTGTGCAAAGGCTCAAGATCAATGTGAGTACCTGCAAAGAGAAAACACGAAGTTGGAAGCTGCAGCTGAGCATCTCGTTGAAGAACGAACTTTGCTTCAAAAATCAAATGGAGAGCTGATGAAAAAGAATTTCGAGTTGCACGAGAGTTATTTTCGCTTGGAATCGAAAGTGAAGGAATCGCTTGAAAGGTCTGCCCATTATTTCGGAAGAGTTGATGATTTCGAGGATTATCTCTCTCTTGGGTTGGAGGATTTTGCCTCAAAAGAAAGATTCCTATCTTCGGAATTAGATTCAATCGTTGAAGAGAACATAAAATACAAAGAGAAATTTGCCATGTTTGAAAGCTTGTATAATGAGAGATATTTAGAGAAGGCAACTGAAGCTCAAGAACTTCAAGACGCAGTTGTGCACCTGACCAAGCAACTTTCAACAGCAAAGAAGGATCTCAACATCATGCAAATGGAATCTGATGAAAGCTTAACGGCTCTGATTACTGAGCTTTCCGTGTCAAAACAAAACCAAGAGACACTGATAGCTGAAAGGGAAAAGTTACTGAAACAGTTGGAAAATTACAAATCACTTGAAGTCGAACTTAAGAACTCTGTCAATGATCTTGAACTAAAGCTTTCTGTTTCTGAAAAAGAACGAAGGCAACACGAGGAAGAATTAACTAACTTAAAGGTTCAGTTGCAAAAAATAGCCCATCTTCAGGATGAGGTTTTTGCATCGAGCAACAAGCTTGAACAGAAGACAGTTGCTGAATTTGAGGATAGCAAACAGAGCGGAGTTGACTTGAAAGAAAAGCTTCTGAGAATAGGGAGAGAGTCAGTAATGGAGGAAGAGGCATCACTTACAGGGGTTGATGATTTAAGAAATGAGCTCTGCCAGATTAAGAGAATAAACAGCAAGTACCAACAGAAACTGAAAATACTTGAGGAGGAGAAAGATGAGTGCCTAAAAAGATCTGTATCCCTTGAAGCAGAACTGAAATATTTGGAAGAAAAACAGATCCAACGGGAGTCTAGCAGTGTCCGGATTCATGGTTTTTCCAAAACCAACGGCAAAAACATGCCCAGTAAAGACATGAAGCTTCTAAAAGTTAGTCTCTTTTACTATTCATTTAGATGTTGATTTTGACTTCCGAACTGCTTAGAAGAATTCTGAAAGCTAATTGTTTGAATATGACAGAATGATGTGGTAAAGACAGTTGGTCAAAATCACAGTGGCAGGAAGAAGCCTAAGGACCCTAACAGCAATCAATCCCGATCTCAAATTAAGGTAGGGCATTAAAATCCCGCTCTTTACTAGTGCTTACAAATGCTGTCTTTTTAATCTGCCCAGGTACAGTTTACAAGGATGTAACTTATTTTCTAGTCTCGACAGGATGATAGTGGATGTGATATTGATGAAGGGTCTCAAGTTCCTGAAGCTAAATCAGTTTCAAGAATTCAGTTGCTTGAAAAAAAACTTGCTGAGGCTTTGGAAGCAAACAAGAAATATGAGGATCAGCTGAGCAGGTATGTGTAAGAGGAGCTCAATTTTATATTTGTTCCATTACAAACATATACACTTGAGACATTGGATCTACTTTTATTCCTCTATAGATTTGCGTGCTACCAAATTCCTATTGAATGTTGCGTATGCTTTATTGATTTCTAAAAGAGAAACCTGGAAATGAAAGTAGAAACCAAGTTGCCTCCGTACACTTTATTCATTGTAGAAAGACCTTAATCTTCATTGCTTTATAATTTCTCCCAATCTGAATTTTCCCTGTATCTCTTCCCATCATATTCAGGCTTGTTTCAGACAATCAAAACAACAAAGAAAATTCTTCCATATCAAAAGTTGAAGGTGATGGAATGACGAAGGAAGGATATGAAAGCATTAACACGGCTCTAGAGGCGGAGTTGAAAGACATTCGTGAGCGGTACTTCCACATCAGCCTCAAGTATGCTGAAGTCGAGCATCAGCGAGAGGAACTTGTTATGAAGCTAAAAGCAGCCAAGAATGGCGGAAGAAGATGGTTCTCATGAAAGTCCAAGAAGTGCATGTCTTCTCTTTTCTTTATTAATACACACCAGTCTCAGGGAGGCTTCTCCATAGTCATTTTTCAGTTCTCAAATCATGATTTCAATCAAGACTCGAGATTGAATCCTGCTGGAACACTGGTTTTAGGCTAACAGCAAGAGATTTACTAACAAGGAAGAGTACATGGTTGTTTGAGAAGGGAGGAGAATGGAGAGTGTGATGAAGACTAACCTGAAGTTGAAGAAATCAGTTGGCTCTGCAGTTTCCATCGTTTCAAACAAGTTACTTTTGTGTAAAATAAGGCAATAATGTGAAACATGGCAAGTCTAATTCTATTTTCCACTAGCGGAATGCATAAATGATATCTGCCATGCCCCTATCTTTTTCAAAGAGCCGTATATGAGTACACTACTCTCGGAGTCGTTACTCTTTGTAGATTTTTCCTCCATATAATAGTCTACGTAGTGGTGATGGCGGGATTGATGTTGGAATTTGGAAAGAGATATAATAAATTTGTAAAGCAGATTATCACACTTCACTTGTGGTATCAAATAATATTCTTCGGTTGCTTCCTCAGGTATCCATTCGTCTTGCTAACCTCATCACTTGACTATTTTGCCTCTTGTCTTCGTTGTAACAACTAACTAATGGTGACCGAACCCTTCTCCAAGTTCCAGACATTAAGTCATAGAAACTGAACCTAAACTTTCAAGACAAGATGATTATGATACAACTATGGGAGTCGCAGCTCTCATAAAACCATGGAAGGTAGAAAGAATTGAGTGGGTTTGGTTCTCTAAACAGACCACTTCCAGCAGATAAGGCTGAAATATTCAGTAGATTCAGGTCATTTTCCCCCTATCTACGCAGATCTTTTGAAGAGCCATGCTTGCTATGCACTATGCAAAATATGCACTATTACCAGTGAAGTTTTGAAGAGACACGAGCCACTTACATGATCAATTGATTTAATATTTTTACAACTATTCAAATTTCCTATGGTTAAAAAAATAGTTACCAGATAGATGGTGCATACTTGATCATTTTGCTGAAAAGAATGTGACATTTGGCAGGTTTGTAGGGATGCCTCTGTGGAGCAAAAACCTAAGGTAGGTTGTTGAGACTTGAGAGGCAAATGCAATACAGGAAAGGAACAAAAGAAGGAGATAGTGTTGTCACACTTGGAACAGAATAAGAAGGTGGTAAGAGTATATCCCTTGGAAGATGCTGAATTTGTTCATGTTGCCTCCATTTTTCACTTTTTTTTTTCTTTTTCCATGTCATGCTTTACAAACAAGTTTCATTTTTAACAAGAAAAGTGGCCGCACACCAATCTTGGGGTCACGTCAGTCTCTTGATCTGCCTTTCTTCTCTGCCCTGCAAATCTCCTATAACAACCAATGCAGCTTCTTTATCAAACCCTCTTTACAACGGCACCCAACCCCACCACCACTTTCTTCCATGCCCCTCTCACCGGCCACCCCAGCAGTGGCCGGCGGTGATGGAGCTTCCACTTTTGGTGGAGATGGTGTGAAGTTTACTGTATTGTGTTTTTGCCCCATGCTCCTAATTGACTCATGGTAGGTGAGAATATGATATGAAGGTTTGTTGAAACTTTTGTGTGTCTTCTTCAGTGGGGGCAGAGGAGATCTTTCTCTCTTCCTCTGTTAAGGGCAACTCCCATCCTTTGGCATTTCTCCAAATTCCCAGAAAATATCACACTGGTCTTCGCTTCTCCTGATGTGGGCATCGAGAAAGTTTAGTACTTTTGGACTCAGTAACTCGGAATATATGCAGTATTGTTTTGCTCTTGGTTTTTTCTTGCTGTGCTTTCTGATAATCCAACGCTGGGTGATAAGTTGTTAAATATATATACACATATATATAGGCTATAGCTATGGCCACTTCAATTTTATCAATGCAGTGTACTCTCTCTCTTCGTGTTGTTGGAATTTTGAGATGAATGACTGTGTTAGATTTTGAGAAGTGGTTGACTGACTTCAAACGATTTTTTATTATGCAGAACCCAGCATCTGTTTTGTGGAATAGATTGAATATTTTTACTTGGAATAGGGTTTTTTTTATTATCATCATCATCATAATTTTTTTTAAAGAAAAGAGATTCAATTGGTAATTGGCAGTTGACTCCTATTTTCTTCTTTCAGTGAATTTTGATCAAGAAATTGGTCAAAAATGGCCGTTAGTTTGTGGGAAGATCTCATACAACCCCACGGTCTACACTACAAGTAATACTTACCTACTATCTGCTTCCACTTATTTTTGCAGTTCAGTGTGACGTGGTACAATAAGATAGCGTCACGTGACACATTTTTTCATTTATTTATTTATTTTTACCTTTTTATAGGTTTTTGTTTTTCAATTTTTATTTTGTAGGAATTTTATACCGATCCCTTCTAAAGAGTCCCAAATGAAAAAAGACCAACTTTTTAGAAAACTGTTTTTAAAATTTTTTGTATGCTTTTATCACATGGTGAAATTACTATAATAATCTCAATCCTTTGAAGTAAGTATGGTTATCTTCGACGCTTGATTCTCTCTAGTGACTCTTGTTCTTTCTCTCTATTTGTTACTTTAGAACTGACCATATAATATTTCACTTCTTTTTTCTTATATTTTCTTTTCGATATCCACTCACTCTTGCTCTCATCGAGAGTGCGAGAGCAAGAGTGAATATCGAGAGGAGAGAGTGTCAAAAGCAAGAATCGATTGTCAAAAGCCTATCGTGCGTACTTTTAAGGGTTATTACATCAATTTCAATGTGTGATGATACAATTAGAAGGTAAAAAAAAACTTAATTTTCTAAAAAGTATGTTTTTTCTTCTTTGAGCCATTTTCTCCTACAACTACAACTCTTCTCCTCTTATCACTTTCAATAGAACTCCCTCCACATCTAAAACTTTAGAATCAAAGAGATTAAGGGAGGAATTAGTGTAATAATTTATATATGTTTAATCACATTCTCCTTGTATAAACTTTGTATGAAACTTATCAATTGGATCGTTAAAGTTTTGTAAGCATATCAATTTAGATTCCCAATTATAATTGTCTATTTTAATAATATAACATTTGAAAATGTATTTAACGCATAATGGATACATCTAAAATGTAACTAACATTAGTGATGAAACCATAAACACAGTAAGACACTACTTTATTTTCCCATTGTGGAAGGAAAATTTTCAAATTTCAATTGAATTACTTAAAACTTAGCCATGGGTAAAATAGTAATAATAATTAGAATAAATATCAATTTATACCCTTAAACTTTGAGGATTGTATTAATTAAAATCCTTAATTTTCATAAGTTATCAATTTGATCAATGTCGTCTGAAACTTATAAATTTTCATAAGCCAATCAAGCCAATCAATTTAGACATCTGATTTAAAAATCATCATTGCATCAATTCTCAAATTTGTGTAGACTTTTCAAATTTCGGTATTACAAAATGGACGATTAGAGTAAATGCATGGACGATTTTTAAAATAAATTTTAGCTAAGAGTCTAAACTAATTCATTTATAGAAGTTTTAATTGATATAATTATAAGTTTCACAATAGATTTTTTCAAACAAAACATAATGAAGGATATAAATTGTTATACTTAAAAAAATTTAGAATTTAAATTGAAACAATTATTAATTTGAGATTTTAGTTGATAGAACCCCTAAAGTTTAAGGGTATAAATTGATATTTTTCTAACGATAAAAATAATAATAACCATAATACATATAATATAAAAAAAGACCATAATATATAGGGTAATTGTATTGGATATCACTTTCAGGGATAATAATTAAGTGTATAACAACATCTATAAATAATTGGAAATATAGAAAAATCTATAAGTGATAGACTTCTACCAGTAATATAGTTTAGAAGTGATATACTCCTAGTAATGATATGATCTATCACTGATAGACTTTGAAAATTAAATCTAAATTTGATCATATTTGCAATTTTTTTTTTGTATTATGCTATATTTACAAATATTTCGAGTCTGAATCTATATTTGTAAATGTCTCTTAGTTATGGATAGATGGGCCGGCCCAAGAAATATGATGGGCCAATTTCGGCCCGTGGTTGTGACGACGACGTGTTAATTCACCTTTCATTTTCTTCAGTTCGAGTCTGTAATTCCGTTCCGTAAAATAGCGTAATTTGGGAATGCAGCCCCATCTGCCCGTCATTGTACAGGCCTGCCTCCTTCTTTATCCTTCTCCATTGTTTCACTCTCAGCTCACACTGCCTTCACCTTCCAATTCCAGAAGATGCTTCTTGATGATGCATCTTCTTCCTCTTTCTTCCTTCACTTTCTGTTAAAAACCTCTTCAAAACCCTAACTCCAATTTGTTCCGATCTCTCTCTCTCTCTCTCTGTTTCTCCATGTCTCTTCACGGCGATACTTGCGATCGACTGCTACATTCGTTGTTCCGGAGTTTTCTTATCAAATTCTAGAAGTTCGAGGTTTGTATTTTTTTCTTTGTAGATTTCTAGTTTGAGAACGGATTATTATTAGGTATGAAGCGGGAGTTAGCTTTTGCTTTGGAGGTTCAATCTCAGCTTGAGGGAGCTCTTGGTCATACTCGTAGTGAGACTTTAGCTGAGTCGAGGTTGGGTAGTAGTTATTTAGATGAGGCTGCTCGGAGTGGTGGCTGCAAGAGATTTAAAGGCTCTGTTGTGAATGGTCTGATTGTATATACTAGGGGAAGGAAGTCTCAGATCAATGTGTACAGCGGGTTGTCGGAGAATGATAATAGGAAGAAGTGTAATAGCGCGGTGGAGCTGGAAATTCTTGGAAGCCTGGCAGCAGGGGAAAATTGTAGAACTGAGGAGGTTCAAATTCAAACGACGAGTTCTGTCTGTAAGAAAGAGTTCGATGGGGTGGTGGAAAATTCAGCAAATAAGGAAGAAGGGGCCGAGGGGAGTCCCGTAGTTGTTGCAATGGGCAGAAAAGTTGAGGGGATTTTGCCTGGGTGGGGAATTAAGCGCTTTACACGCTCCTCATTAAGACCGAAGGTTGAGCCCCTGGAAGTCGCCCCAATTGCAATAGGCTCAGTTAAAGAGGAAGTTATTTCAGATGTCGGGGGGGAAACAAGTGAAACAGTCAACTCTCTGTCAACTCCGAAGAATAAGTTGGAATTAAAAATGTCGAAGAAGATTGCATTGAATAAGAAGCCAATGACTGTGAGGGAGCTGTTTGATACTGGTTTGCTCGAGGGGGTACCTGTCATCTACATGGGCGTAAAGAAGGTAATTGCTATTTGCTTATTTAAATTCTCGAATTCTAACTATTTGGAATTGGGTTCGTGATATGTATCTGGGATTTGGCTTCATTTTCTTGCTGCATTTTGATCTCAGGCATATGATTTTGGTCTGCGCGGTACAATTAAAGATAGCGGAATTTTGTGTACATGCTCCTCCTGCAATGGATGCAGAGTCTGTAATCTCTTTGATCTTAACATGGGAATTCATGAAATGATTGTTACTTGTGTTTTATTCCTCTCCACTTGCGTCTCTTTAATTTTTTTTTTCTTCGATCTAGGTCATTCCCCCTTCACAATTTGAGATCCACGCTTGTAAACAATATAAACGAGCAGCACAGTATATATGTCTTGAGAATGGGAAGAGCCTGCTTGACCTGTTGAGAGCATGCAAGGGAAGTAGGCAGACACTTGAGGCCACTATACAAAGTCTGATTAGCTCTTCTCCAGAAGAAAAACATTTTACGTGTAGAGTGTGTAAAGGTGAAATTCTGGGTTTCAATTTTTTGTCGCCACTAGCCATACGTCATGATAAGACGCAACCAAAACCAAGTAGTTTATAACAGTTAGATAATCTGTTAGATAATAGTGAGTTTAACTATTTCTAGGATGCTTTCCTTCATCCGTTGGACAAGTGGGACCTTTATGCCCTTCGTGCGAGGAATCAAAGCGATCTAAGTGTACGCTGACACTGCCAGCTCCACCCACTTCCGCAATTGATAAGAGATTGAGGTACGGTATATACTCCCTTCAGCTTTATGTTGTCTCCCTGTTGTCCGGAATAAGATTTTGTCTTTAATGTGACTGTATTATCATGGGTTCCTGCCGATTCATCATTTCGTTTTGCCCCTTTTCCTATAACCCAAATGCTTCGTTCATGTTATGGCTTCTGGAAAATTAAGTTAGAATTTTGTATTCTTCCCTGGTATGGCTTCTGCGTACGACTACGTACTCAGTCATATCCAGCAATATAATTATTTAAAAATTTTCCGCGACAGCTGGTACAGAACTGCTTCTGAAAATTTCTTATTTGCAAGTTTGTGCCACGCAGAACTCTCATCAGACAGTAAAACTTAAAAAGTATTTAAATTGGGTCGTGTAACGCTTGTAAATAAAAATGGGATTACGTAATGCATGTAAGATTGATGTACTTTCTTCAACAGTGTAATTTTCTGGGACGCCATTTATTATGCTGAAAAATGTGGATTCTGTACATTTATTACGATTTAGAACATGAATGCACAAAAAGGTGATCTTGATATTTTTTTTATTAGTATAATATTTAAGATGTACTTTAAGTTAGTTCTTTTTTTCAGGTCGACAGAACCAACCACATCAAAATCATCTGGAAGTGCTCCAGTACCTATCTCTTCACGATATAAACGCAAATGGGTAACAAAAGCAAAGTGAGTTTTATTCTCTCTGTGTGCTGTTTTCCCCTCATAGTAGACTACTGGCTATACTTTATTTTTATTTTTATTTTTATTCCACTTCCTTTCCATTCTTCCCTGTCACATTTGGGGATTAAAGAATAAAATTTGAAATTCGTGCCATTAAGTTAGCAGTATGCCGCCTTCTTTTTCTAAAATGCTCAACTTTCATACCTTCCAAGTTCAATCATTGGTGTAACTTTCAGGTCAAAATCGTTTGAATACATTCCCATCTCAAGGTCCCCCAAAAGTGCACCAATGCGTATTCCTTCAAAGAATAAGAGTGCATTGAAGATGAGAAAGAAGTCAGTATGGTTTATCTCTGGATTACTGTTTTTACCCACTTTCATTTTTGACTAGACTTTCTTTTTCTTAATATCTTTAACTTTATCTCTCTTATACGGTTGCTTGTACTTGTTCGTGAAATGGAAATGGAAAATTAATGTTATTGAGATTTCATATTTTCTAGTTTAGTTGCTTATTTTTACCTTGTAGATTAGGATTTGGATTAGTTTAGTTAACTTTTGTTAATTTGTCAATTAGCATTTTATGATCTTTGATCTTCTCTCATTTTGAAAATTTCTCCTTGTTCCCATAGATTTGGCTTAATCCATTTTAACACTAAAACCTACTTAATCCATATCCTTGGTTCTACCTGGGGAGATATGGTGGCCATGTATGGCAATTGGAGTTGAATAATCGGAGGTGTAGTGCACATCATAATTTGTTTTCCCTTCACTTACCCCTACACCTTTGGTCCTTATCTGACGCTATACCATGCCACCAATTCTTTCTAAACAAAGATGACCCAAAGCAAGTGGTGACTTGGAAGCAACAGTGTGAAAAAGCATAGTGGCGACCCTAGAGGGAGGAAAAGGAAAAACGGTGGGTGGTTACTTGAACAATGAGAACTATTCCCTCCTCATTTTCTTTTCCTGGCGGCAGCAAGTTTACCTTTACCTTTGGCAGTAAAGCAAGGGTACTTCATCTACTAAACGTAAAACCTTAGTAGTAATGGGCAAAGAGCTGGAGAAGACAAAGAAAGGAGACCCACTCACTTACTCATTCAAGATGCAGACCATCATTTACCCAAATGTACGCCTTCAACCCTCTTTACAATGATGCAGTTTTTTACCCAACATCTCAGTTTGAAGAAAATGAAAATTATTTCGAGGATAATCTTGGGAAGATAGTCGAGGTTGATGATAACATCTCTTGCCAAGAATTTGCGGATGATGATGAAATAGATGATTTTGATGTGAAGATTGATGATTGGAAAATTTCTGATATGCTACTGGTTAGTAATTTCTAGCAAGAAAATGATTTTATTTGTTCTAAATCCTTTGAGCAGACAAATTTGACCCATGTCAATTAGAGAAATTTGAAGCTGAAAATTCTTGGACGACTCATATTGAACCATGTATTAATGAACAACTTGGAGCATTGATAGTTGAAGATACTATTATTATTATCCTTTGATTGGAAGTAGTAACCATTCATTGATAAGATGAAATGGGATTCACCAGAAGATCCTATTGAGAGAGAATTACAAAAACACCTCCGTTGATTAGTAAGGGTGTTTAAGCTATAATTACAAGAGGGGGGGGGGGGGGGGGGGGGACAAATTGCTACAATTTAGATAACATTTTGGGAATTGTGATTAAGCTCGAGGATCTTCTCCTTTTTGAAATATTATTATTATAGGATCTGCTCTGAATCCATGAATTGTGATTATTAGCCCATTGGTTGAACTTCTGGATATTCATATGAGGAGACAGAAAGTTTAGGAATTTGGACTCCTATTTGTTGGATTAATTTGGTTGATTGCTGTCGTTTCTAATATGGATTTCAGAAGAGTTTTTTTTAAGTTGGAATTTATCGTGTCATATGCCAAATGGAATTATTTTTTATTTTTGTTGTTGTTTGCTTCACCTGAACGAAGATGGGTCTCTTTCCAAGATGCGAATGGTATTGGAAGCAAAGAATACATGATATAATTGGTTATTTAGTATATAATAGATTAGTTTAGTTAACTTATTAGTTTTAGTTCTTAGTTAATTACATTTATTAATTTCTGAATAAACATTTAGGATTGTTTGAACATAAATAAGTCGAGGTTGTGTGTTTGGACGGTTTTCTCTTGTTTGTTGTGGTTGGGTGTAATCCATTTAATTCCACCAGAACCGCTGCATCATTTTTCTGTCAAATGTTTCATCTTTTAAATGTCTTCTTTATTTTAAATTGCAGGTCATTGAAACCAGCCTCGATGTTAAAATCCTCCCAAAGTGCTTCAAAGTGTAGTTCTTCATTAGCTAAAAATCAATGGAAAATAACAACGAAGTTGGTGATTTTTTTAATCATTTGTTGATTTTTAGTTCATAGTGGCCCAAATTTCCATCTGTTTCCATATTATGGAAGCAAATACCTCTCATAGTCTTGATAAATATTTTGATTACTTTTCTTTGAATGCTTTTACTCTTAAGAGATCAGAGGTTGCATAAGTTGGTTTTTGAGGAAGACGGATTGCTTGATGGAACTGAAGTGGCTTATTTTGCCAGGGGTCAGGTAGTTAAGACAGATCATGCGTGCTTGTCTGTGTAACTAATCAAGTATTACTTCAGTTTATTAAGGTGTATAATGATTTATTTCTTCTCTTTACGTACAGAAATTGCTCCAGGGTTATAAGAAGGGATCTGGAATTTTATGTTGCTGCTGCAATTGTGTGGTAAGCCCTTTTAAATTCTTGTACATCCAGATTCTTGAGTGCTATTGTGAACACTTCTCTTTACGTTCCATGTGCAGGTTAGTCCTTCACAATTTGAAGTTCATGCTGGCTGGTCTTCTCGAAAGAAACCGTGAGCATATTTTCCTTTAGTTCTATCTATGGCAGCTCAAACTATTAATTCTGAGCTTTTCAATGTCTCATGGGTTTTTATTTGGCAGTTATGCATACATTTACACATCAAATGGGGTTTCTCTGCATGAATTGGCAATCTCTCTCTCGAAAGGGCGCAAGTATTCTGCAAAGGATAATGATGACTTGTGCATAATATGTCTAGATGGTGGAAATCTTTTGCTTTGTGATGGCTGCCCAAGGGCATTCCACAAAGGTGAATCATAATGTGGAGTACTGTGGTTAGACAATTTAAACAATGCTTATTTTTTTATTTTATTTTATTTATAACAAAAACTAACTCTTCTCCAGTTAAACATATTTTGTGTGTGTGTTAACTTCATGTGTCAAATACGGCCTCGTTCATTTTTCTGAATGGTGGATTTTGTAGTTAGTCAGAGTAGAGTTTTTGATTTGCAGTTCCATTCATTTGTGCAGAATGTGCATCATTATCAAGTATTCCTCGTGGTGATTGGTATTGTAATTTTTGCCAGAATATGTTCCAAAGAGAGAAGTTTGTTGAGCATAATGTCAATGCTGTTGCAGCCGGAAGGGTACATGGAGTTGACCCTATTGAGCAGATAACTAAAAGATGCATTCGAATTGTTAGGAACATAGAAACAGATCTTAGTGGATGTGTGTTATGCCGGTAATAATATCAATTTTCCTTCTCTCAGATGTCCCTGCTTAAGACTTCTCATTTTTCTTTTCATTGTGCCATCTTATATGTTGCTTTTGCATTGAAGTTTAATCTTTTCTTTTTCCTCTTTGTATGCAGTGGCTCTGATTTCAGCAAATCAGGTTTTGGTCCCCGCACAATTATACTTTGTGATCAGGTAGATCATATCATCTTAACTTCTAGTTAAACATTCAAGTGCTGTTTTCATTGACTCATTTCCAGCTCCTTGCCCATGTTGCTTGCTGTTATGCTTTTTCTTCAATTTCTTCATTTGATTTCTGGTCAGTGCGAGAAGGAATTTCACGTGGGCTGTTTAAAAGACCACAAAATGGCATTTCTTAAGGTATTAAATGAGACCAGTCTTTCTTTCTACTTGAAATCCTTTGTGTGAAAATGATTTTTTTCCTTGTTCAATGCCCTTATTTTTTCTGGGATAATAAAATGTAAAGACCGTTAATCAAACAGGAATTGCCAAGAGGAAAGTGGTTTTGTAGCATAGTTTGTACGAGGATACATTCTGCTCTGCAGAAGCTGCTAATTCGTGGGCCAGAAAAGCTTCCAAATTCACTTTTAGATGCTGTCAATAGAAAGCTTGGAGAAAATGGTTCAGACATTCAGGCTGATGTTGATGTCAGTTGGAGGCTTATCAGTGGCAAAATTGCTTCACCTGAAACTCGGTTGCTATTGTCAGAAGCCATTGCTATCTTCCACGTAAGTTGTCTTGTATTATATATATATTTTCTCATTTTGATTGTTAGGTTCACTATTTTTTCTCATTTTGATTGTTTAGTTCATTCCCTGAGCGGTAGTCTGTTTTGATTAAGATACTATTTTAGATAACGTTTTTGTTTTTCTTTCTCTCTCATTATTTTATTTTTGGTTAAAATACCATTTTTGTCCTGGAAATTACTTACGTTTCATGACAACTTATTCCCACAACAAAAGTGCAATGCTGATGAGTCTGACGAAGTATTGTCCAATCCATGGTAGATTTTAGATTGTCTTTATTGTGTGTATGTGTATGTATGTACGGATATGTATATTATGGGACGTCTCTAAATTTCATGCTGTGTAGAATTTGTTGCCAGCATTTGAATTATGATCCATAGGTGCAATATCTGATTAAAACGTATCATTGATTTACAGGATCGCTTTGATCCTATAGTTGATATAACAAGTGGACGCGATCTTATTCCAGCCATGGTTTATGGGTTAGTGACACGTCATTTTATTATGATTTTGTCTGTCAGCAAGAATAGTAGCGACCATATTCGGTTTTATTAGTGGTAATTTATATTTTTGTTCTTATATGTCATTCTATCTCACAGAAGGGATGTAGGTGGACAAGAGTTTGGAGGCATGTATTGTGCCATATTAATTGTCAAGTAAGAATCTTGCTTATCGATGCGACCCATAACCTGTTACAAAGTATAATTACAAATTTCTATCTTTATTTTTTGCACAGCTCATTTGTTGTATCAGCTGCAATGCTTCGAGTTTTTGGGCAAGATATTGCAGAGCTGCCGCTGGTTGCGACAAGTAATGGTAACCATGGCAAGGTCTGACTAATCAATCCCATTTTTTTCTCCCCCATAATACGGTCTTTCTTTTAAAAAGAAAAATATATATTTTCTTCACCCACGTTTTCTTATTGGAACTGCCTGTGAAAATACCTTATTCTGCGTCCTTTGATTTCTCTTTACACCTGGCTTATTCTGAGTTTGTAAGGCAATTTGGAATGCTTTTGACATCTTCTTCGACTTTCTAATCAAGAGTTTGCAATATTTTGGCCATTCTCATTTGATTCTTTCCTACATTTCCTACATGTAATAATGACAGGGCTACTTCCAAACATTGTTTTCGTGCATCGAAAGGCTGCTAGCTTTCTTGAAAGTCAAATGCCTTGTTCTCCCAGCTGCCGAAGAGGCTGAGTCCATTTGGACTGAAAAATTCGGTTTTGAGAGAATAAAACCAGACCAGGTATATTCTTCAAATAACATAACAAGCACATATTCATTACCTAAAACGCGTGAATTCCAGCCACAGCTAAACGAAATTTTTGTGACGACTCACTGCAGCTCAGCAGCTATAGAAAAAGTTGCTGCCAGATGGTGACATTCAAAGGGACATCCATGCTTCAGAAAACGGTTCCCTCGTGTCGGGTTGTAGGTGCCCCATTGTGACCAACCATGGAGGGTGTGAGTGAGGTTCTAATCTCCCCCTTCCTCTCTCCACTCCCCTCTCCCACCATATCATTCTGTAGCTTTGTCTGTGTATAGATTACAAACTTTTTCCCCTTTTTTAGGCTATTCAGTAAGATGAGCTGTGGTAGCTAGCTAAATATACCCATTTTAGTTATATATTACATCTTGAAATGTACCTTTCCCCAACCTTCTCATTGGCCCTTGCCTTATAGACGGTCTTCGTAGGTGATGGTTTTAGAAAAAAAAAAAAAAAAAAAAAAAACCACCAGCCATTCTAAATACCCTTTCCATTCATGCTTGGTAACCCAATGCGTGCTTGTGAATATTCAACTGCCTAAATATGTTAGTATGAGATGTGTTTATAGTTCACTTTGCTTTGTGTAATGATTTTAGAAGAAAATTTTATTGTTTAGAAATACAATGACGTTGCTATTTTTATTTGTTTATTTAATATTCTATTTTAGTTTAGCAAATGCGAGGATGGGGGGTCAATCGAAACAACTTTAGAAACGGTAATTAGTTCTCTTTCTTTTAAAATTCTTAGATTATCTTGCAAATTTTAATTTGATAGGGCATTGATTTGGTTGGTGAAATGTAAAAAATGTCACACCACTATTTATATCTTTTATAAATTATAATACAAAGTCATAAATGTCCTAAATGGTTAGGACATTCAAATTTAACGAACCTCTCCCAGTATCCAAAAAAAAGGGGGAAAAAAAATCATTCCAGTTACAAATTTCTCTTGAAATTATCTTTTTAAATATTCAACGTGTGTTTTCTTGCAATTTAGGAACGATAGAGGTTACGAGGGGAGGGACAATAATGACAATTGACAATTAAATTTGGAATGTTTGGGTAGAGATACGTTCACAGGGAGTGGGAAAGTGAGATCTAAAAATGACAAATTTTACAAACTTCGTGTAAACAATTTCACAATTCTAAAAAGATGATTAGTACATATTTTAACCAAGCTAATAAGAGATTATTTTAAGATATTATTCAATTCAGATTATATAATTATAATATATGCTTATTTGTTACTCAATCTAAAATGAATCAATTTCTAGCCACCAAAACATTGTGAAGATTCCCACATCCACTAAAAAAAAAAAAAAAAAAAAAAAGGTGAAAAGTGCACTATTTTGCTTTATAAATAAGACGATATATTCACAAATAGTCACACTCACAACCGCCCCCATGCTTTGCCTTAAAGCATCATTAGCAAAAGAGATGGGGAAAGAAGTGTAATGATACTCAAAACTTACCTTCAAAATGAAAACTTGTAAAGACTTCATTTTTTTAGTTCTTTTGCAACTTCTCTTTTTAAAATATACATCTTCATGCTTTGTTCATCAACTCTTTGATTTCAAACCCCTTTCTCTTTAAAGGTTTGACATTGACATCATCATCAGAAACCGAAATAATAATACATGGGAAATTCTTTAGCTTTCTTACCTGCCAAGCCAATCCCCCACTAAACTCCCATTCCCTCAAACTCAAATATATAACATCTTTACCTTCAACCCCATTTGTTCAAAATGACATAAATTCCCACAAAAACATCTCCTTCTAAGACTCATGAGGATCAAAACAAACTTCTTCTTTTGGGTATATACTCTTCTCATTGTAGCTCTTTCCATCACCATTGCCCTGCGCTCATTCCCACTTCCCTTGACTGCCATTGTCGCCGCTGTCGGTCCTCACAATGGTGCTTTTGAGCTTGGCATCTTCAGTAGTCTAGTGAAAGAGAGTGGTTTGGATGAGCTTTTATCTCTTGTGACTCAATTTGTGTCCAAACACCAAAACCAATGGAAGCATAAAAAGGGTTGTGATGAGAAGAAATGGAACTCTGAGTTGATATCTTTGTACAATGTTTCACTTACTTTGACAGTTGATTTGAAGGGATGTGCAAATTTTAGTAGTGTGCAAAAGGCAGTGGATGCTGTTCCTGATTATGGCTCTTCAAGGACCCTTATCCTAATTGACTCTGGAATCTACAGGTTATTTATCTTCCATAACACATTCAAATCTTCCAACTCTACTGATTCTTGGAAAGAGGGCAGTTAAAATTTTTTGCTTTTGAACATAAGTTTTTGGTTTTGATGTGATTTTAGTCTCAGCTTCTAAACCATCCTCTATTTTGGTCCTGTTATTTTTTAAGACTTCTTCCCACTTTTATCAAGTTTTAGTTAAAACATTATATCAGATTTTTGTATGGATGATCCTTGCTCAGGCACCCTAACGATCAATGAATTACCCTTGCGACATCTTGCACTTACCGCCTTGACTTGGTATAGCGTGAGGGACGTCTCGCCCATCACGAAATGATCGTAGCTCTAACTCGATGACAATGTCTATTGCAATTTTTATTTTTCTCACAGTTTCGCCAATCGGCCTCGCGGGTGCTATCCCCATATTCAAGCGTAGCCCTATCACGATTTTTAAAAACTGTCCTTGAAGTGTGTAACGAGGTTGTTCTTGAAGTGGTACGCTCAAATATCGCGGTGAGAAGGCACCCACGAGGCTGACTGGCGAAAGGGTGAGAAAAAATGAAAATCGTGATAAGATGTCCATTATGCGATACCAAGTCTAAGAAGGTAAGTTTGTTATGACATACGCAAAAGGTTAGTTTTCATTCCTTTTTAGGAGCTAGTTATTAATTGTTAGAATGCTTGAGAGATGATCATCCGTACAAAAATCTCTTAATTAAAAGGTTTGAGGTTCGTAACCTTGCTTCTTTTTTGGTTGAACTAAAAGAAAAATGTTGGCAGGGAGAAGGTAGTGATAGAAGCCAATAAAACAAACTTGATAATTGAAGGTCAAGGTTACCTCAACACTGCAATAGAATGGAATGACACAGCCAATTCCACAGGAGGCACCACTTACAGCTCTTCAGTCACCATCTTTGCTTCAAACTTCATTGCCTACAACATCAGCTTCAAAGTAAAAAGCATCTTCCTTTTTCTTTGTCAACTCCGTTTTTTTAAGCCTCTTCCACCCTGTTTTAAAAAGTGTTTTTACGTACTTAAAATGTCAATCCAAATGGGTCGTCTTTATTACCTTTAATCTTTAATGATGATTTTTTTTTTTTTTGGGGGGGGGGGGAAGAACACAGCTCCTGAGGCAACTCCAGGGATTGTTGGAGGACAAGCAGTTGCACTTCGAATTGCAGGAGATGAAGCTGCTTTCTATGGATGTGGATTTTATGGAGCTCAAGACACACTCTATGATGACAAAGGAAGACATTACTTCAAAGAATGTTTCATTCAAGGATCCATTGATTTCATCTTTGGCAACGCTCGATCGCTTTACGATGTACGTAATCATAATTTCTATACAAAGAAAAAAAAAGGCAAAAAATGAGAACATTTGTTTGTTTTGGTAAATGGTAGGGTTGTAGGATCAAATCAATAGCAAAGGAAGTGTTGGGTGGTGGGGTGAGTGGAGCCATCACAGCTCAAGGAAGGCAAACAAGAAGTGAGGAAACTGGTTTTGCTTTCATCAATTGCACAATCAATGGCTCTGGGAAGGTGTGGCTCGGCCGCGCTTGGGGTGCTTGTGCCACTGTCATCTTCTCTAAAACATATATGACCGACGTTGTTGCTACTGACGGATGGAATGATTGGAAAGACCCTTCGAGAGACCAGTAATACAAGAGTCAAGTTGAAATGACTTTCTAAGTGTTCAAAAATATATATATGTATATTTTTTTTTCACTTAAAAACAAGTATTGATATTTGTTTTGGTAATCTCAGGAGTGTGTTGTTTGGGGAATATGAATGCTTTGGAGATGGAGCAAATTACAGCTTGAGAGTGCCATATTCAAAGCAGCTGAATCAAGTGGAAGCTCAACCTTACTTGGATGTTTCTTATGTTGATGGAAATCAATGGCTCATCTATCAAAGTGATAGGTTGGAGTTGTTTAGTTCAAAACTAATCATAAATAATTCAACTATCTAAGTCTCGTTGGATAACGAATTCTTCTTAAAATTTATATTTTTTCCTCAATTTTTTTTAATTATAATTTTATCACATGTGTTAAAGAAACACTTGAGTGTCGACATAAACTTTAAAAGCAAAAATAAGTTTTTGAAAACTAAACCTGTGATTTGACTTTTTTAAACATTAGTAGAAGGTGAAAAAAATAAAACATAAAATCTTATAAGTCAACATATTATTTATAAACTTTATTTTTATTATCAAACATAGTCCTAGTTTTTAGTCTTTAGTTTTTGGATGTGTAAATTAAATTTGGTTTTCAACTTTTTTCCTACTATTTAAACTCATATTCTTCTCCAAATTTATATTACAACAATTTTCATTTTTTTCAATTCTCTATAAAACACAGTATTGCTCTCTCCAAGCTTCAATTTTCTTCCTTTCATTATCATTATTTTTACTATGAAACTATCTTTATAAAATCTTTGTTTAAATTACTTTCTAGAAAAAAAAATGTATTAATTGGTTTAATTGGTCCCACTTAGAAAAATTTATGATTAGTTTGAATAACCCTATTCACCCCACTAGAATTGTCATAGCGATCCCACACCAATTCCACAACTATTAATTAGATTTTTTTTTAAAATTTATTCCCTATTAAACAGTCTGCAATCATATTTAATATAGTTGTATAAAAAACAATCATATTTAATACAAAATCAATATTTCAAAATTTGATTTCCATATTCAATGGTAAAATAAATTTATCATTATTAAGCACCTCATAATCACACAAATATTTTAATGCAATCCACAATTGTTAACTTTATTTTTTTTTTAAAATAAAGACTATTTCCTATTATTGCAACTAAATTTTATATGGTAAGCTAGAATGAAAGTATCGATATGAAAATGGATATTGATATCAATTAATCAAATTTACATATATACCAACCAATATTTTAAGAAAAATTAGGGATATTATAGAAACTTAAAAGAATATTGTGATTTTATTTTTTTAGAAACAACTTATTTAGGTTACAACCCACAGCTCAAGCAGACATATCAATACTCACCTGCTAAATATATGCATTAATATCATAATAAAGAATATTTAAGATAGGAAAATAAATATAAACTTGAATAATATATTTTGTGGAATTTGCGTTGAATGAGCTGTTTCTATAGCTGTCTCCAAAATTAATGGTGTGCCGCATACTTACCTTAAAAGACGGTTCCAGGTAGTTTACGCTGGTATTGGCCACACCTAATACTTTCTCCACCTCTCTTATTTAACGACGGTGAGAGGGAGAGACTAGAGAGAATATGTTATGAGATTTAAAATCCTAAGTTAATTGGCCATTTTTGAAATGGCCGTGATCCTCGATGTGATGATCCAAATTCTATTAATGCTTCCGCCGGACTCACTGCTCCGATTCAAGTTGGTTTGCAAATCCTGGTATGCTCTAATTAACGATCCTAAATTTGTAACAAAACATCTCTCTCTTTCTCTTCCTCTTCCATATAAACACGCTCTCCTTATGCATCTTGTCACAAACAACGACTCTGACAAAAATGAATATGTGTTCTCCATTCTCAAATTTTCGCTTGATCAATTTGTGTCTGTTATCAACGTCCAGTTGCCATTCCATGAAGATTATCCGTATTTGGAAATTTGTGGTCATTCTCATGGCTTAATTTGTCTAAGTGATCGTTGGGATATTTTCCTCTGTAATCCTATGATCCTGAAGTTTACCATACGTTACCGGTTGCTGTAGGATTCGGGTATGATGCGAAATCGAGGGATTTCAAAGTGGTTAAGATTGTTAGTATTTCAGAAGGATTGACAATTCATCCTTCGAGAGTGGAAGTTTATGATTTAAGCAAAGATGGATGGAGAGAAATTGATGTGTTTGTTTGTGGCGATGTATTTAGGAAACCTTTGTTTGAGATGTATCACGAAGGAAAATTTTACTGGTGGGCGTTGGATGAATCATTTAATGAAAGAACTGAACTTATACTAACATTTGACATGAGTGAAGAGGTTTTTGGAAAAATTTCAGTCCCAGAGAGTTTCGATGAACCAGAGAATAACAGAAGTTTAGGGGTTTTGAATGGATCCATTGTTCTGTTTTATTATCCAGATGAAAGCAGTAATGAAAAAGTTTTTGAGATTTGGGAGATGGAGAAGGATGAATTTGAGGTTGTTTCGTGGTCAAATGTATTGACGATAGGCCCTGTTTTTGGAATTGAATATCCATTGTTGTTTTTAAGCTCCGATGAAGTTTTAATGGAGTCCAAAGAAGGACAAGTGATTTTGTACAATACTGAAACTCAACAGTCGAAACAGCTCCCAATAAAAGGGGAACTAAGAGACAGCATAGAAAACCGATTTGAAGCTACTTTTTTTGTTAAGAGTTTGCTATCTGTGGAAGGAAGAAATATTATGAATTATGATTTTTAGTAATTTGCGACTAGTTTACTTTAAGTTTCGATCTAACAAATGTTGCTTAGGTTTTGAGAGATGATTTAACTTTTACACAAAAATCTTCTACTACTTTGTTCCTCCTCCTCTATGGAGGGAAATTGTTGTTTTTAACAAATTCAAAGTGTGTGTTTTAACAAATCCTTGTGGGCCATATTTTTTTTTTTTTTTTTTTTTTTTTTTTTGAAACGGGCAAAAAAGAAAAAAAGAGAACAAATTACAAAGCCAAATGGCCCGAAATAAAGTTTAAATCATTCAAATACAAGGATGATATCCCAGAGCCTGGTGGAACCATAAGGCACTAGAGCCTGAAGAACCCAACTTGGCAAGCGAGTGCGCCGGTAGAATTATGAGTCCGGGACACATGCTAAAAGGTAATTGAAGGAAAAGCTCCACATATCTTCCATCACAATGTTTGCAACGTCCACCTCAGCTTCCTCCAGACCATTAATCATTTGAACTGCAAATAATGAATCAAATAACACCAACAAATGGGAAAGCTCCAGTCTTTCAGCTAAACGAACGCTCTCATAAATCGCATAAGCCTCAGCGCACAAAGGGCTTAAAGAGGAGACTTTGAACCCGTGAATAGAAGCCGCAATGGACTCCGGGAGGGTACCAATAATTGCACCAAAGCCAACTACAGGATATGATTAATCTTATAAACTGCGTCAATATGAATAATAACCCGATCACTCATAGAAAGATCAAAAGTCATCGGCTTCGAGGGAACAAATATGTTTGTCTCTGTCGGAACCAAACCAAACTCGTTCACATAATACAAAATCCATTCGCATCAGTTTTCCACAGACTGAACATACTCTTCATGGAAGTTACAAATCCTTGTACGCATAGACTTTTTGTTTTGAGGCATCTTGTAGGGAAGGCATAGACTGATTACTATTATTATATGATTATTATTTAAAAAAATGTAACATTCTCTTTCATTCAGTTACATATCCTGGTAGGCGCCACATTACTATTATTATACCAAGCCATTTTCTACAATATTTTCAGAGATTTTTTCACCAATATTAATTTTTAGAGCTTTTTAATTCTATTTCTTTTTAAGAATTTTAGGGTTATAAACTTTGATTTCATACACATGGATAGAATATAAAAAATAAAAAAAAAAGTATAAAAACAATTTCAAAGCAACTAAATATTTCTTTTACAAAATAATTATTCAAGGTTTAGATAAACAATAATATTAAAATTAAATTATTCATTTATAAAGTAATAGTTACTAATTTATAAGAAAATTTATGTTAACATGCAAATTATAATAAAAATTTATTTTTTGTAAATAAAATCCAAAATCATGTATATATATATATAATTTATTTTGGTTTTGTTGTCTCTCTTTTGGCAGTTTTACAACTCCTTTATTGGTAAAAGTATCCCTTTGTTCGATGTTTTCAAGCGTTTCATCTCCATAGTCTTCTTCATCTTCATCCTATGCCCCTTCTCTTATTGATCCTTCCAAATTATTTAAAAAAATCAAACAACTCATTGTCATCATTGTTAGTAGTAGGTATCTTCCCTTAATCCATCATTTGCTAAAGGAGTCGCGACTCTTTGAAATTGAGCTAAATTTGTCAGGAGAGATATTTCGTTAGCAAATAAATGTCGTTCTAATCCATCTAATGTCTGAGAGTTTCAATAGGGTAGGGAATCTTAGAAGTTTAAGTGTTTTGAATGGATGCATCGTTCTTTTTTCATATCCATATCAAAGTAATGAAAAAGTTTTTGAGATTTGGGAGATGAAGAAGGATGAATTTGCAGTTGTTTCATGGTCGAAGCTATTGACGATTGGCCCTGTTTTTGGAATTCAATTTCCATTGTTGTTTTTAAACTCGGATGAACTTTTAATGGAGTACAAAGGAGGACAGTTGATTTTGTATAGCTGTAAAACTCAACAATTCAAAGAGCTCCCGGTTAAAGGAGAAAAATGGGAATGGGGAGAAGAAACGGACAACCAGTTGGAAGCTACTTTTTTTTATTAAGAGTTTGGTATCTGTGGAAGGAAGAAATAATATGAGTTATGAGGAGTTATAGTATTTTTCAAGCTGTTTAAGTTAAAGTTTAGATGTAACAAATGTTGTTTGTGTTTTGAGAGATGATTTAAGGTTTACACAAAAATCTTGTACAACTTTGTTCCTCCAATATCTCTAAATTGATTTAAGAAATATGTGTATTACCCAAATGACCCATCTATAATAAAGAAGGATTTGGGTTAAAAAAAAAAAAAAACAATTTATTGAACTGTTTCCTAGTTAACTTTTTTATTCTCTCCTTTCTTTGATTCTTTTAAATAGAGAAAAATTATAAGAAATTCGATGATAAAAAAAAGAGTGAAAAGATAATTTTAGAGAGTGCAAAATGAGGGGAAAATTCAAAATCTTGTCTAAAAAATTAACCTTTTTTTTAGTAATGGAGAAAAATTAATTAATTAACAATCAAATAATATTATTAATTAAATAGTTACTTAAGAAGCCTTATGTTATAAACCTTGTAAAAAAAAAAAGTTTTGGTTGCATTTTATCTCTGGTGGGTGGGTAGGGAACTTTTTCCAATTGTATTATTGAGTTGGCATTCAAAGGTGTGGTTTTAATTAATTTTTGCCCTCATAGCTTAATAAACTTCATTTTCTATATAAAAAAACATATTAAAAAATATCATTAATAAATAAAAAAAAGTATTAAAATTTAGAATTGTAAAAAATGTACAAATATATAAATTAAAATAATAATTTGCAATTTTTTTTTTTTTTTTTTTTTTTTTTTTGCGAAGACGAATTAAACTAATAATTGGAGGAAATAAAACAGTAATTTCTAATATTACACATGTTATATACACACTAACAATATAAATCAGATAATTTTTTTCATGAAAACCTTTGAAAGAAAACATTCCAGGAAAAAGAAATAAAAAAAACTACCAACAAATCAAAAAATCATATTATTTTCTTTTATGAAAGTTAGAAATTCTTGTACGCATAAACTTTTTGTTTTAAGGCATTTTGGTAGGTGAAGGCTTAGGCTGATTACTATTTTACCCATTTCATATATTTCTTCTTCCTAATATCATATAATTTTAATTTAAAATATATTTGCTATTTAGAAAGGGACATTGACAATAATGGTCAATGCCCCTTTTGCATTTTCTCATTGAAAAATGGATAAAAAAAAACCACCTTCCATTTTCTACGGTATGAGAGATGGGGAAAAAAAAACCGCCTGCCATTTTCTACCATATTTTCAGAGATGTTTTCACCAAATATTAGTTTGTAGAACTTTTTAATTCTATTTCTTTATAAGAATTTGAGAGTTATAAACTTTGATTTCATACACATGGATAGATATTTAAAAAAAAAAAAAACAATTACAAAACCAACTAAATAATTCTTTTACAAAGTAATTATTCCAAGCGTTTAGTTTAACAATAATGTTAAAGTTAAATTATTCATTTATAAAGTAATAGTTACTAACTTATAAGAAAATCTATGTTAATTTCGTAATAATTTAAAGCGTGTTTGGTTTAACTTTTCAAGTGCTTAATTGTAAAAATAAATCATTTTGCAAAGAAATTAGATGGTTTGACAATCACATGAAATAGCTTTTCAAAAAAATTAAAATAGCTCTTGAAATACTTTAAAAGTTTATTTTAAAAATTTGTTTTAAATTGATATTTTCATCATCGATATGGATAGTTTAAACCAAGTGAGGATAGATTTTTTTTTAGAAAAAGAATAATAATAATAATAATAATAATAATAATAATAATAAAAAGAAGCTAATTATTACATGTATTTTGGCAAGGCAGAGTATACAAATTTGGGTAATAGGGCCAAGGTGTGTATATAAAAGGGTTAGCTTTCTTCATTCTCATTCATCTTCTTCCATCTGATAGTTGTATCAATTCTGAATGGCCCAACCTCTTTTCATTTTCTGTTTCTTAAGAGTTTGGTGTTGTTGGTGAATGGTGATCCATTTGATTTCTTCCAGTTTGTTCAACAATGGGGTCCAAACACATGCAATGACAGTCGTGGCATCCAGTGTTATGCTCAACCTCAACCCATGTTCACTATAAGTAATTATACCAATGTCCATCTTGTTTATCAAATGATTAAACCATCCATTTACAACTTCCGAGGTTCCTATCTTCTTCTTCAATATTTTTAAATTTTCTGTGTTTTTTTCCCTCTATCATTACCATTTTAATTTAACCAATGCTTTTTTTTTTTTTTTTTTTTTAGGTTACTGCAATTTTACCAGACCTAGACAAATATTGGCCAGATGTAATTGATGGGAATAACTCCAAATTTTGGACACATGAATGGGAAAATCACGGGGCATGTACAAGCCCTCCTTCTACCATATATCAATATTTCCAAATTTCTTTGAATCTCCGAACAAATAAACATTATGATTTTTTTTTTTAATATACGTGAGTATCCGGGCTAGCTTACGCGCACCTCAACTAGTCTCACAGGACAACCCACCCGACCCTACAACAGGCGAGTTGTCACTTACCCGTAGGATATTAAATTCTAGATAGATGACCACCATAGATTGAACCCACAACTCCTTAGCCATTTAGCTTATTTTTTTAGATGTTCCTATACTACCATTAGGTCAATCCATGATGGTTGATTTGTTGGCAATCTTAAACGCGGCGGGGCTGAGCCTCAAAATCTCCAAAGACCTTGTATCCCAAGACATACTAAGCCCCATTCAGAATAAAACTGGAAAGATGCCCGGCATCCACTGCAACAACCATGCTAAAAGTTGCAATTGTATGAAATTGTTGTGTGTTTTGGAAAGGATGGTACTACCCTCCCTTTGTTAGCAACAGTTGCAAATCTAAATTTGTGTGGCTCCTCCCACAATACAATGTAGTTACATTGGTATCCCTGATTATCCATGAGTCATGAGTCCTACCTATATGGCCAAATTAAAGTTCTCTTCATTTCATAATTTCTTATTCTTATCCTTATCCTTAAGTAGTACTTGATCAATTTCAATAAATAATTTGCTTTTGGGATGTCCAACAGACTAAACCCTCATCTCCAAGATACCGTATTTGTAGTATTACATTTTAGTATATTGTTAATATTTAAAATTTTATCGATGAAGCAAATTAAATTCTTCAACACTCTGTTTCATTTCAAGCATGTTAATAAAACAGAGAGTTAATTAATTAGTGTGACTAATTTTATTTGTTTTTTCTGTTTTTACTCTTCAAATTGTAATAAAAATCAGTAATAAAAGTGATGATCAGAAAAGAGAGTTTAAAGAGGGAGAGAGAGAGCTTATCTTGTGAGCTTTTGGTAAAGCAAGTACATCTCTAATATATAACTCACTAAAATAGTATGTTATAAACAAATTTCAATCTACATTTGTGCAATAGAAAAATGAGAAAACAAACGAAAATCCGAAAAAAGAAAATTAGAGTTTGAAAAGGAAAATTTTGTGAAAACCTCCGGAGTTTAAAACATAACATCTTTCATTTCCCTATGGTCTCTCACATTCTTTTTCCATTAGAGATGTGGAGTCGATTGAGAACTTAACCGAATCAATTGATTTTATAAAATAGGGAACATACTCAATGTCAAATAATAGACAAAACCAATTGTTTAGTTAAGGAAAGATTAATAAAATTGACCTAGTACTTCACAAGTAATATTTTATAAATGCCCTAAACTTTAATTATACTTAGATTGTTAGAATTTTTTTTTTTTTTTGACAATTTTAACCTTCTAATACACTCTCTCTTCTATTAAATGTTCGTATTATTTTGTAATTAGAATATTAAAAATAATTCAAAACGTTTTTAGTAATAAGCATTTGGTGATATTTTTTTAAAAAAAATAATAATTAATTTAATTATATGTCATATCTTCATTTAATGATTTTTTATTTTATTCATTTACTAATATGGTATGTATCCCTTAATTTGAGAAAAATCTTTGTATTATTTTTATAATACATTCTCTCTCTTAGTTGATAATTCTGGCATATTTATCTTGACTTCATTCGATTCCTTCTTAGAGAGTTTTGGATTAGCTTTTTTTTTTTTTTTTTTCTATGAAATCCATTAGAACCACCAAAGTAAATAAACCCTACATCTCCACTGAAGGATGTGTACTTGAAGATGGGGAGGAAAACTCAACAACGGAGGGATAACCTCCTAAAATCGCAGCCTCTGTTTAATCTCCACGGTTAATTAACCTTCCAGCGAATGGCAGAAAGAGATGAAGGAGAGAAAAAGAATTGAAAAAAATGAAAAGATAAAAATTTTATATTTATATATTATCTTAATTGAAACCATTTAAAACTTACTTCATATTTTAATTTTACACCTAAACAAAGAAATTGTTATTTTATATTAGTTTTTTTTTTTTTTTTTTTTTTGTTATACAAAGCTTAGTATGGTAATTGTTGTAACTTTTAAAATAATGGTGGACAATTATGCATTTTGAAAAATCAAATGTAGTATAAAACAAATTAGTGTTTGGTAAAATTCACCTTTAAATCTAAAAAAAAAAAAAAAAAAAAAAAAGTTGGTTATAGTGCTTGGTATATAAATACTAAATAAACCTACTATCATAATTTATATTTTTTTAATAATTTAAAATATTTTTAAATTTCTTTTACGATTGTCGAGTTAGTGAAATCATCCAATGTGGAAAAGTCAAATCATGAGCAATAGGGTCACTTACGGTTGATAAAAAACTAGTCTTGAATATATCTTTATATATAGTATAGTGTAATAAAATTATAATAATTAAACTAGCATAGAATTTGTATTATTGACGTTAAGATGTAGGGTTGAATTCACTCACTATAAGTACTGGCCTGATGCATAATATCTTCAATCAACAGCTTCAAATTGAGATGAGAAGAACCTCCTTCTTCCATGGCGGCCTTTGCTATTGCAGCTAAATCCCTAACTCTTCTTCTCATCTCCTTCCCATTATTCCCTTCTCTATTCATCACCTTCTCAATTGCATCTCTAATGGCTTCCATCTTCACTTGCACCCCAATTTCTTCCTCAACTCCCCACCTCAAACACTTCTCCACTCCCACACTCACTCCAATTTTCAACACTTGGACGATCAACTTCTCGTTGAATATCTGGTCGGCAAACAACGGCCATGCCACCATTGGCACTCCAGCCGATATCCCTTCGATGGTCGAGTTCCAACCGCAATGTGTGACGAAGCCGCCGACAGCGGGATGTGATAATATCAACACTTGTGGAGCCCAACCACGGACCACAAGGCCTCTATCTTTGATCCTCTGTTCAAACTTTGACTCTGCCAACCAATTTTCTACTTCCTTTTCTGTTGCTTTGGTTTGTCTTATGGTCCAAATAAATGGCCTGTTGGATGCCTCTAAAGCCAGCCCCAACTCTATGATTTGCGCTGCTATTAGGTTGCATAAGCTGCCTAGTGCGGCGTATACGACTGACTCAGGCTCTTGCTTGTCCAACCATTCCATGCATTCTTGTTCGTCAATGGCGGCTTTGTTGCCTCTTTTCGCTTTCTCCTCTGTGTCTTTATTACATAGTGAAACCGGTCCAATACACCAAACTTTGTCTGATCCTAAATTAATATGAATCAAAGATTACGTTTACTTTTCCATGAGATTATGATGCATAAAGATCCTAAATACTCTAGAAATTATAAAAAATGTTTTGCATTTTCTTTTCAGGCATATTCTAAGTTACAATCATTTTGTGTATATCACTTAATTGTCCAATCATAATTTATCACGTGGTAAATTCTTTATACTTGTGATTGGAGTGTCCCATGTATAAAGATACACACAAGTATTTACTTATTTAATTTTGTATGAAGTGTTGCAACAAACATATTTAAGTGTTTTCTTTTTAAATCTTTAAGAAATAAAAACATGGATTAATTTAAAATCTATTTGAGTTTAATAAAAAAAATCTTCAAAATGCGTAGTAAGAAAAAAAAAAAAACATATTTATAATCAACTTTTGAATATAGTGAAAAAAAAATTGTAATTTAAAGAAGGTAAGACATAAACATTTTTCATTGAAAATATCTTTTAATTAAAAAAGTGCATAAACTAAAGATATACATAATTATTCTATATATTTGAGTGCATCTTTAGTTATATTTATTATTATGTTTTTTCATCCTACACTAACCATACAACATAAAACAATAATATATATATATATATATATATGTATATATATGTATATATATGTATATATATGTATGTATATAAAACAAAAAGAACAAAAAAAAGTTTATCACATGTTAAAGTGTTGTTAGACATGCACCTAACTATATTGCTTTTTAAATTATGTTATTAAAAGTAGCAATGAATTAATGGGAATTATTATACATATACTATTATACTAATTGATAACATTTACCTGCTCATCAACTAACTTGAGTGATGATTAGGTTTTGAACAAGAAGATAAAGAAATTGAGAGAGTGGATTGAATATTAAGAAATCCAAGAAGGAAGCTTTTTGGGAGAGAAATATAGTTGAGTACCTATTGACTTCTTCAACTCCTGGAGGTATTTTGGCTCCAACCCATGGAATGAATTGAGAATGAAACCATAAGAAGCACGGTCAGCTTTAGCCATTTGATTCCCCCACTCCAAGAACACAGGATCCAAAGTGAAGATAAGTTGAGACTTGGTGAGGCAAATTGGGTGAGGCAAATTGGGGATAGGAATGAGGTGAGAGTCAGGTGTAGCCATGATATTTTCCCCAAAATCAGTGGATCGTAAATTAGCCATAGACAGAAGATACAAAGCAGACAAGCTGTAGAAAACAAGCCTAGGAACATTAAACTTGTCGGCAATTTGAATTGTCCAAGGTAAGGCCATGTCGGAGACAATACAGCATGGTTTTGGAGACAATTGGGCAAACAAATGCTCTGTTTCGAAACAGAGGAGCGAAGTTGCTGTTAAGAATTTGGGGATTAATTGAAGTGAAGGTAAGGAATCGAAATTCTCGCAGCCTTGAGGAAGGTCTGATTGATGGGATGGGAATGGGAGTCGAAGAATTTGGATAAGAGGAGATTGAGAGAGAAGAGAATGGATTCGAGATGCGTTTTGTGGGGTTGTAAAGAGAGTGATTTTTACACCGTTTTGAGCTAGAAGCTTGGCGAGATCGGCCATGGGGATTTGATGCCCTTGAGCCATAACAGGGAACAGAACGAAATGGGGAAGTGATTGTTTGGATTTGGAAGCCGCCATGAGAATCTGCGGAGGTGGACTCAAACTTCTCACAACTTTCTTTATTTATCTCTTTGCATTTCTGTGGCTGCCTACAAAACCCTCTTCACATCTCCCCATATTTCAACTACTGTCACGGATGAAGCCACCTTGCATTCTGCTTGTTACAATTTTACTCGTTAAATTTTGAATTTAATTTCATATCGGTTTTCAGATTTTAAATTTTTACGATTTTACTTGTGAAATTTGAGTTTTATATTAATTTGGTCTCTAATTACTTTTAGTCTTTGACATTCCTATCTATTAATTAAGTTAAATAGAAATTAAACTCAAAACTTTGGTACTAAAAATGTATTTTATATCACTAGATATAAACTCGAGATACTTTTTGTTGAATTTTTGGCAAAATATTAAAAGTGCAGTTAAATTTGAAAAATGAGGATAGACTCCAAAACTATAAAAGAAGTCTATTCCTCTAATATCAATGTGTCCCATTTAGAAACACAACAAGCTTAGTGTGCTAGCTTAGTTAAATTCCCTTTTATGTATTCTCTAATTTGAGAGTGGGGAAGGGTGTGAGTAGTATAAAAGCATTGAGAGAGTGTTTTTGTAATTGGGATCCGGAGAGAATTATTTTGTGTGATTGTAACATTTAATTTCTCTATTATTTTTCCTGTTTATTCTTGCGGTAGAAGTCAGAAGATTTTTCCCAACAATTTTACAATTGTTCACTCATATGTCTAATGGTCTCAAATTGCTAGTCATGTTGTAGAAACCTCTTCGAATGATTTTTTTTTTCTTCGCCAGATTTTTTTTCCCTTTTGAATTCAATAATGTATGGGATGGGAATATGAGTGAAAATCAATTTTAATTGGAGAGAAAACAACAATAGATACCATCTTATACCAAACACTCAAATTTTTTCTCTAAAATAGTTTATTTTTTAAAATTAAACATTAAAAAAATATATTCCAAACACATTATTAGAAAAACAGTCAACCGATCTGAGATTTTGGAAAATGAACTACTACAGTCAACCGGCGGTTTTCATGGACATCCTCAACGTGCATGGGTGAGTTGTGTTTTTAACCATTTTCCTAATTTTTAGGGATTCTTTTAATTTCATATCTTTGCAAAATTTTATTTTTTGCTGCAGGATTTGAATTAAAAAATATTTTAGATTTATAGTATCTGATTTATACTATATTAAATCGCCAATTGATGCAAAAATTGATGAGTGAAGGAAAATTTAATACCATATCTTGCATTTTATTGATATTTTTAACCATTTTTCCTATATCTCATGGTGCAAAATTGCTAAACATGTGTGACCTTTTCGAACAATTTTTCTATTTTCTCAATTGTTGTAAGATTATTGTACATATTTTTTAATTCAACTTTTTATGAAGTGGGAGAAATTCAAACTCTTTACATATTTCAACCAGCTTGATTTGAATTATTATTGCTTTTTTTTTTACCCTTGGATGTTAATAGCTAACACTTTTGTTTATTTAGATTTGTATTAATTTCTATTTAGTCTATTAGGCTTCTAAAGTTAAAATGACATGTTTTGTTTTCAAGATTTAAATATTATTTCTTATTCATCTTTGAAATTTGAATTCCTTTTTTTCAAATTAATCCTGAATTTGTGGAAAAAAAAGTAAAACAATCAACTCATTAAAAACATAGGTTTAGTTAGAGTTTAGTCAACATATTTTAATTAATACATCATCGTTTAGTTATATTAATTTATTTGAAATTTAAGATCACATGAATTAATTAACATTCAAATTCAAAGTTATGTTAATTTTAAAGTTTCAAAAACCAAATAGTAACCAACTTCATTCATTTATATTGAGAAAATATTAATTTTTAAAATTTAAAAATCAAATAGAAGCTTCTTTTGAATAATTCTCAAAACTAAAAATATAATTTGACCCAAAATTTGATGGCCGCTAGATTTATGGGATGCATTTTGATAATGCATCAGTGTCAACTGTCAACAATGAATGAAATCTTCTAATTCTCAAAGGTAAAACAAAATCATGGATTTTCAATAATGTAGTATGGGTTGCCATGTTTGACTTGTACAATTTAAAAGGTTTAACCCATGATGATTTTATTAAGTTGAGATTGCGAAATTTAAAGTGGAAAATTTCGAGCATATAGCTCATAATTTATAAAGTTTAATCACCCAAGTATATTTAACAAGCGTTATGATTGGGAGTGGCCCATCAAGTAAGAAAAAAGAAAATATATATCTTTTTTAGGATCTACCTAAAGAACAAAAACAAAAAAACAAAAACAGGTCCACCAATTCAATTCATTGGACAATTCATATACGAAAACAGTCATTAGTGTCTTCCAAAATAAACTAATAAACTAACAAAATAAAATGCTTGTCCTTTTTTATAGCTTTCCGAGCTCCGACGGAAAGTTTGAGTAGTAACTTAAGCTTATATAATTTAAGATGTATTTAATATCTATTAATCTCATAATAATTACAGAAAGCCGGAGCTTTTGAGGCACGACCAAATTTGTTTAGCGGATGAATTGTTTAGTCCGTTGGTTTCTTCTCCAAATCCCAAATCACAGCACCAAAAACCCCCGTCTCCTCTCCTCTTCCTTACCACCTTCACTTCACATCACATGGCTTCCCCTCACTTTCTTCTTTTCCCATTCATGGCACAAGGCCACGTCATCCCCATGATTGACCTTGCCAAGCTTCTTGCCCACCGCGGCTCTATTGTTACCCTCGTCGTCACGCCCAGTAACGCTTCTCGCAACCACTCTGTTCTTGCTCGCGCCATTGATTCCGGCTTAAACATCCGTATGCTCCAACTTCAGTTCCCATGGAAGGAAGCTGGTCTCCCACAAGGGTGTGATAATTTTGACTTGCTACCTTCATTTCGTTCCGCTTCAAAATTCTTCAGAGCCACATTTCTCCTTTACCAACCTTCGGAACAGCTCTTCCAACAACTCAAACCTCGCCCCACCTGCATAATCTCCGATATGAATCTTCCTTGGACCTTCCAGCTTTCTCAGAAATTTCAAGTCCCCAGGCTTGTTTACTGTACTTTCAGCTGCTTCTTTCTCCTCTGTTTACGGTTTTTAATGAACAACCCTGCTCTTACCACCTCTGACTCCGACTCTGTAATTTTCTCTGACTTGCCCGATCCTGTCGAGTTTCGCAAGCCGGAGTTACCCAAATCCACCGATGAAGACTTGGCAAAATTTACGTTTGAAATGATCCAGGCCGATGCGCAATCGTACGGGGTCGTTTTCAACACATTTGAGGAGATGGAGCATAAGTATGTAACAGAGTATAGAAAGACGAGAGAAAAATCGCCAGAAAAAGTGTGGTGTGTTGGCCCTGTTTCGCTTTACAATAACGACAAACTCGACTTAGCCGAAAGAGGCAACAAAGCCTCAATCGACCAACAAGAATGCATCAAATGGCTTGATGGGCAGCAACCATCTTCTGTTGTCTACGTCTCTTTGGGAAGTCTCTGTAATTTGGGGACAGCCCAACTGATAGAGTTAGGATTGGGATTGGAAGCATCCAACAAGCCATTCATTTGGTCCATAAGAAAAGAAAATCTAACAGAAGAGCTACTGAAATGGCTAGACGAATATGATTTGGAGGGGAAAACCAAAGGCAGAGGCCTGGTGATTCGTGGATGGGCTCCACAAGTTCTGATACTAACCCACTCTGCAATTGGGTGTTTTCTAACGCATTGCGGTTGGAATTCAAGCATTGAAGGGATGTCGGCGGGGGTGCCGATGATTACTTGGCCGCTTTTTGGGGATCAAGTGTTCAATTATAAGCTAATTGTAGATGTCCTGAAGGTGGGTGTGAGTGTGGGGATGGAGACACTTATAAATTGGGGAGAGGAGGATGAGAAAAAGGTGTTGGTGAAGAGAGAAGAAGTGAGAGAAGCCATAGAAATGGTGTTGGAAGGAGATAAGGGAGAAGAGATGAGAGAGAGAAGCAAGAAGCTTGCGGAAATGGCAAAGAGAGCTGTGGAAGAAGAGGGTTCGTCTCACCGAGATATTACGCTGCTGATTGAAGATATCATTGCTCATGGAGGAAGCTCTGAGAATGGAAGATGTTGATGATTTAAGCTCAAATGGGGGGATTTTTCTGTTTCGATTATGGATTTTCGTTGTTGCCAAACTAGAATTTATTGTTCAAGACTTCAATTGTTATAGATTTATCGTTTGAATGGGCCATTCTTGATTTACTTTCCTAATAATATTCAAATTTTAGTGCTCAAATTTTAGGGAAAATGTAATTTGATCTTGATTTTGAATATAAGTGTACATATCATCCACAAATCTAATACAATGGTGGTCACACGTTCTTGCTCTTCTTCCCTGATTTTTCATGTTGCGCTTGTCTTTATTTTATCATTCATGCTTGTTACTTTGAAAAATATATTTTGCGTGTAAAATTTGAGTCATTCTTATTAAAGATTTAATAAATTTTCTAGTATTACAGTATTACATCCACTTCAATTAATTTTTTTTTTTTTTTTTTTTTTTTTTTTTTTTTTTTTTTTTAAATAAAGGTAGTTGTAATTTAGAATACACCTAAATATTTTTCTAATAGAAAATTTGGGAAGAAACAAAACTTAAATTTTAAACATAGAAAAATAGTGTTATCAAAGGCCGCATTTAAAAATTGGCTAAAGTTTAAAAGTTTTCTTAAAAAAATAAATTTAAAAGATAGTGGGAAAATAATTACAATTTAAAAGGAAAAGAAAATGTAAACATAAATTTATATATACTCTGTGAGTATACAAGCTGAATGTGTTATTTTTACCTCTTCTTTCTCCTTACTATTATTCGATTTAAATGTGGTGAAGAAGAATAGAGTTTTATTTATTTATCTATTTAATTTAATTTAATTTTATTGTGTTGGAAGAGAGCTTTATTCAAACTTCGTCTTCTAGTTAGGGTATCTCTCTATAACGAAAATACTGAACCATTTCCCAAAGCACATGCACCTCGAGCCCAAGCCATGTGAAAATAGATCACCATAAGTACGAAGAGATCTGAAAAATAAATTCAAATTTAGTCCTGATTTATGATTTAAGATGTATTTGGAATAAATTTTTAATTGTTTAATTTAAAACTTAAGTCATTTTGAAAAAAATTGGAGTGTTTGACCACCACTCAAAATAGCTTTTGAGGTATATTTTAAACAATTTTCATCAAAAGAGTTTAAATAAAAATGATTTTTTTTAAAAACACTTTTTTTTTCAAGTCAATCCAAACAGACTATTAATTTATGAATTTTATCATTATAACAATTTTATTTCTATGGTGAAGAAGTTTCCATTATTTTTTAGATTTTAAAAAAATAATTCTTAAAACCTACGGGAAAAACTCATTTTTCCATAAAATTTGGAATCAAATCTTATAAGAAAAGTGGTTCACAACAATTGTTTTCGGTAAGTTTTAAGTTTTTTTTTTTTAATTACTATTCTTATTTTTTAAATTATAAAGAAAAGACTTACTAGAAAATATTATAAATCTTATTGAAGGTGAAATTGTGTTAGATAAAAGTAAAATTGAAGGCTTTTGAAAGAGAGATAAAATGGTTTTTTTTTGTTGAATGGGATCCTCCCTTCAAAATCTGAAAAAGATACGTTAGAAAAAAAAGCTTTTAAAAAATATATTAGTTTTGTCTTTAAAAAAAGCAAATTTTCAACTAAAGATAACCTTGTTTTCACTTTCCTCTAAACTGTAAACGTTTTTGTGGTGTGGGTAAAAAAATCAAATCAAAGAGTATCTCTCTTCTTAATTTTGTTATTTTTCTCTCTTCAATTGATTCTCCCTTTTCTCCCCATTTTTACTAAACCCTACCCCCTCACTCTTTTATCTCTCATTCTCGCATTCTCCAATACTTCAATCTCATACTACTTTTTTTTAGTTCTCCAAATTTCGAATTAGAAAAAAAAAATGTTAAAAATTACTTTTTGTACCTAAACTTTCATGAAAGTAAGTATTTTGTAACAATTTAGTCTTTAAACTTTAATATGTAACAATTTAGTCATTGTATTTTTAATTTGTGACAATTTAGTTCCTAACGTAAAAAAAATCATCAAAATTATATGTCAATTTTTATTATTTTATGATGTAGACTTTGTATTTTATAAAAATATTGAGTCTCTAATTAAGTTATTAGTTTATTTATGCAAGAAATCTTATTAAATCTTAATCTTAATTTCTACCATATGGACTAAATCGTTAAAAATTTTAAAGTACGAGATTAAATTGTTATATAATAAAGTTCAAAGACTAAATTGTTACAAAAAAAAATAAAAATATAAGGACTAAATTATTATAAATCAAAATTCAATGATTAAATTATTACTTTCATCAAAGTTTAGTAAATAAAAATAATTCTTAACTCAAAAAAAAAATAATAATAATAATAACATTCTGTCTCTTCAATACCACTCTTTTCGCTCCCTCCACCTCGTTTAAATTTTGTCTCACTTCATTAATCGTTATATTTTCTTCTTCCCATTTCTGACATTTCCGTAATTAAAACCCTGACTTATTTTTCTGTATAATTAATTTCTCTTGACCCTCTCCTAATTCCCCAAAATTTTATTTCCTCTGCCTTCAATTAATGATATGCTTTTCCCTTTCATTCATTTTCCCAATCAATCCAAATCTCAAATCCCTCCTATGTCTCTCCTCTTCTTTATTACTTTTCAAATTTCTCTCCCTCATTTTTCAACACCACATTTCTCTCTCTGCTCACTCTCTAACCCTCGAACCACTGCACACATCTTCCTCATCTTCATGCTTCATCAAGCAACCTTCAACCTCCGAATCGAGCCACCGTCACGTTTGAGATCTAAAAATCCAAGTGAGCGGGAGCATAAATATATATAATATTTAACTCGTTAATTTATTGTCTTGTATTTATATATAATTCATAAACTTAAAAATTGTTTGATAGATTTCTTAATTTTTCTTTTTGGTGTTTAATAGATTCTTAAAATATTAACTTCGCATCTAATACATTTCTTAAATGTTAGATTATGTTGAAAAAATTATATTTTATATTAGACATTAAATTTAACTTGTGCTTAATAGGTATGATTAGACATTTTTTTTAAAATTAGTGTTTAATTAGTTGTAAGAAATTAAAATTGAAGCTTCAAATAGACACATTTGTCTGTCTTATAAGACAATTACTTTTTAAACTTTTTTAGTATTTATGTGATGTATTAGAAACAAATTGGAGGTAATTTATAGGTTATTTATATGCATTTTCAAGAGATCTAGAGTCAAAATTGAAAGTTTATAGATTTATTATTCATAGTTTTCAAAGTTTAGAGATTAAACTTATAATTTAATCTTCATATAAATGTAATTTTAAATGGATTGTTTATAGATATATTATTTTTATTAAGAAATATTAATTACAAAATCATTATAGAATTAACCTTAATAAAACTATTCACGGTAAAACTCTGGTCTAGTGGATGTTAGCATGCCCCGCAACCACTACAATGTCAGATCTTTATTGATATTATGTGGCAAAATGTTACATTTAATAGATAAAGTGAATTTATTTTTTTATATTTAATAAAAAATAATATGTACAAATATAAAAGGTGACTGGTTAAGGAGTTACGTGTCCACCCTTCCCTCCTCATAAATCCGCCTTGCTCTGAACATGGTGGTGTATTTTGTTTTGGTAACCCTTTACTCTGACGATTTTGATGAGGAAGCTTGTTGGGACTCAGATTGGTTCTCATCTGCTTTGAATGAAGACATTGTTTATTTTTAGTTTGTTGTTTTGCTTAATGAAGTTATTCTTTTAAAAAAGAAATACCAATTAATTTCCAAGGAAAATTGTAATGGTTAATATGTAAAAGAGTATAGAAGAGGATGTCTCGTGTAAATCATGCTCAATTCCTACTTTAATTGAACGGAAGACGGCCGCTGAATTACAGACCAATCTTTCTGACCAACCATCAGGATCTACCTAAAGGACGACTTAAAATGGTTATTATTTTTCCAAAAATAAACTAATAAATTAAGATTATAATCCAAAATAACAAAAGTAATTGTGAAAATATTCTGTCCCCTCACATGAGGGCAGACCATTTTATTAAAAGTCAAATAAAAGGACAGATATCAGTCTTTTATTGAGTACAAAATAACAGAACATTTTATTCATTGTCTTTTATTGAGAACAAAATAACATAGCATTTTATTAATTGTAAAATAAAAGGACAGATATCAGTCTTTTATTGAGTACAAAATAACTATATTATTTTAGTACAATTTAAGATGTATTTAATTTAAAAATAGAAAAATCAAGAAACTATTTACACAAAATAACACCATTGTTATAGATATAGATAGTTGTAATAGACGCTAATAGAAATTTATCAAAATCTACCAGTGATACAAATGATAAAAAATATTTATCTGTATTTTTTTTTTCTTTTTCTTTTGCTATTTTCTATAAATAATTTCACCTTTTTTATTTGTGAAAATTTTACTGATATCTACCAATCTAAATACTAGTATTTGGTTAGCTAGTTTTATTGTATTCTCCTCAGAGCTTATGAGGCATGAGTCAAATTTGTAAATTTGTTTAGTGGAGGAATTATTTAGTCGCTGGTTTCTTCTACAATACTCAAATCAAAGCACCAAAAACCGCTGTCTCCTTCCTTAGCGCAGCTTCACTTCTCATGGCTTCTCCTCACTTTCTTCTCTTCCCGTTCATGGCACAAGGCCACCTCATCCCCATGATTGACCTTGCCAAGCTTCTTGCCCACCGTGGCGCTATTGTTACCCTCGTCGTCACTCCTAGTAACGCTGCTCGCAACCACTCTGTTCTTGCTCGCGCCATCGATTCCGGCTTACACATCCGTATGCTCCAACTTCAGTTCCCATGGAAGGAAGCTGGTCTCCCACAAGGGTGCGATAATTTGGACACTCTACCATCATTTCGTTCCGCCTCAAAATTCTTCAGAGCCACATTTTTCCTTTACCAACCTTCGGAAGAGATCTTCCATCAACTCAAACCTCGCCCCACCTGCATAATCTCCGATATGTATCTTCCTTGGACCTTCCAGCTTTCTCAGAAATTTCAAGTTCCCAGGTTTGTTTACTATACATCAAGCAGCTTCTTTCTCCTCAGTTTGCGGTGTTCAATGAACAATCCTGCTCTTACCACCTCAGAATCTGACTCCGTAATTTTCTCTGACTTGCCTGATCCTGTCGAGTTTCGCAAGTCGGAGTTACCCAAATCCACCGAGGAAGACTTGGCAAAATTTATAGTGGAAATGATCCAGACCGATGCGCAATCGTACGGCGTCGTTTTCAACACATTTGAGGAGATGGAGCATAAGTATGTAACAGAGTATAGAAAGACAAGAGAAAAATTGCCGGAAAAAGTGTGGTGTGTCGGCCCTGTTTCGCTTTACAACAACGACAAACTCGACTTAGCTGAAAGAGGCAACAAAGCCTCAATCGACCAACAAGAATGCATCAAATGGCTTGATGGGCAGCAACCATTTACCGTTGTCTACGTCTCTTTGGGAAGTCTCTGTAATTTGGGGACTGCCCAACTGATAGAGCTAGGATTGGGATTGGAGGCATCCAACAAGCCATTCATTTGGTCCATAAGAAAAGGAAATCTTACAGAAGAGCTACTGAAATGGCTAGAGGAGTATGATTTGGAGGGGAAAACTAAAGGCAGAGGCCTGGTGATTCGTGGATGGGCTCCACAAGTTCTGATACTAACCCACCCTGCAACTGGGTGTTTTTTGACGCATTGCGGTTGGAATTCGAGCATTGAAGGGATTTCAGCGGGGGTGCCAATGATTACTTGGCCGCTTTTTGGGGATCAAATGTTCAATTACAAGCTAATTGTAGATGTTCTGAAGGTGGGTGTGAGTGTGGGGGTGGAGACACTTATAAACTGGGGAGAGGAGGATGAGAAAAAGGTGTTGGTGAAGAGAGAAGAAGTGAGAGAAGCCATAGAAATGGTGTTGGAAGGAGATAAGAGAGAAGAGATGAGAGAGAGAAGCACGAAGCTTGCAGAAATGGCAAAGAGAGCTGTGGAAGAAGGGGGTACGTCTCACCGGGATATTACGCTGCTGATTGAAGATATTATTGCGCATGGAGGAAGTTCAGAGAATGGAAGATGTTGATGATTTATGCTCAAATGGGGGGATTTTTCTGTTGTCATTATGGATTTTCGTTATTGTCAAACTAGATTCATTGCTCAAGCCTTCAATTGTTGCAGTTCGAGTTTAGCTCAGCCGTTATTGACATGAGCTTAAGGTTTAATTTTCTGTCTTCCAAATTTATTCTTGATTTTCTTTTCCCATAAAGTAACAAATTTTGAGTTTATTTTTTAATTTTTTTATGGGAGAATTAAATTTCACGATGAATATTTAATTTGATCCCAAACTTTAAAATAAAAATGTATATTTTTTTTTTTGCTTTCAGCACATCTGTTCAGCTAATGAGTAATAGTGTTCTCACATATTAGAGTCTTTCGTCATTCTTCATTCTAGGCTCCTTTAATTGCTCTCTTGATTGTGCTCGCTACTTCAAAAAAAAAAAAAAAAAACGTTAACGAGTAGTTTGTGACATCAGCAAAATGTTATTTCAAAACCTTAGTCAAACAACATTTTATTTGTGAAATTTTGATCCCTACAAAAATTTAGAAAATTTTCTATTATTATGGAGTAGAACAAACTCGTTCATTCAATTTTTATTTCATGAGTTTTACGATTATTTTTACAAAAATGGGTGTAGCTTATAATGTACCTAAGTATTTTTATAGAAAACTTGAGAAAAAACAAAATATAAATTTCATAAACATAAAATTAAAAACGAAAACTTTTATCAAATAGGACCTTAAAATAGATTTTTATTTTTGAAATTGGACCTTAAAAAAATGGTTAGGAAAAAAAAAAGAGAAAACAAACGCAATTCTTTAAAAAGCAAAAGAAAATGATAAATTTAAATGTATTTGTAAGTATAGAGGCTGAATGTGTTATTTTTACCTTATTATTATTACTATTATCATTTTTCAATTTCAGTGTGGAGAAGAAGAAGAGAGTTTTATTTATTTATTCATTCATTCATTTTATTGGGTTAGAAGACAGATTTATTAAAAGTTTACAACATCGCTTGATCTAGTTAGGGCATATATGTAACGAAAATATTGAACTATGGCCAAAAGCGCATGTATCTCCTTTCCAGGCCATGTGAAAATAGATCACCTTAACTAGAGGACAGCGTGTAAAATTAAAAAATAATAAAAAGAAGAATAACTTAAAAAAATAAATAAATACATAAATAGGGAAGGAAAAAAAAATACACATTCAATCATTAGTAATAGTTCTTAGTTTGTAGTAGGTTAGGATGACTGGGAATGATTTGGGCTAAGGTAAAAAAAAAAAATTGAGAGAAAATTGGAAGTAGAAATTTTTTCTCACATATGTACGTCACTAGTTCTTTATTAAAATGTTTTATTAATTTCAGATCTTTAATTTTTTTTATTTGAATTAATTTTTGACCTACCCATCTTCCTCATATGCTAATAGTTTTTTCGATATTTGAACACTACTTTTTGATATCTTCTTCTCTATTATTGTTCTTGATCTCTATTATTGAGCAAAATCGTTTTTCTCTCCCATGGCCAGTAACTAAAAATTACAATTTAACACCCAAGTCGCACCAATTTACTTTTAGAGCAATGAATCTTTCATGACACAATAACAATCTGCATTTGAAATTACAAGAATTTAGTTTCTATACTCAAAATTTTTAACTGCCTTGAAAATTATAAATATATCGTAAAACTCCTTTAAGAAATATTAAAAAACTATACACTAACAAGATAATTTTTGACTAATTTCTTAAAGTTTAGCATATATTTGAACTTTTAATCTCTAAGTTAAGAGTATATGTTTTAATTCAGATAAAAAAATATTATGTTTGATAGAACACAATTACATATAAGGTTAAATTACAAGTTTAAAGTTTGTATATATAGATTCCTGAAATTTTAAATTTGTCTTATAGGTCTATATGCATTAAAAGGTATCTAATAAAAGTTTAAATTCTCATTACCGTATATTTAACGTGTCTCTAAATTTGTAACTTTGTGTCTAATAAGTATTTAACCTATTTATTTTTTTTAAAGCAATTCACTTACCTATAAGAAACAAAATTTAAAATTAGGATATATAGTTAGATATACAAATTTAAAATTTATGTTTAATTAAAACATTAATTTTTTAATTTAAAAAGTGTCTAATTAATACAAAATTAAAAAGTTGAAAAAAACCATGTCAAACACAAACTTACGTGTTACTGTCTAAAAATAAGTTTGAATTGACATTCAAATATTGCTTAACTAGAGATTAAGAAAAAGGGGACTTCATTATTATAAGTTACTTTCATTTCCTCCTGATTCAGTTTCTTTTTTACTACTGGATGATGGGTCAATTTTTATTTTATTTTTAAATAGTTCGTGGAATTTTTTTTATATTTATTTTAGAAAAAAAATGTTTATTAGCTTTTTCTATGTGTGAATGAGGTATAATGAAAAAAAAAAAATGTTGCACTTGCAACCTCAGATCTTTATAAGAAGACATATTCAATCAATGGCCTTTTCGATTCTGTTGTAGCCACGTAAAAAAGAAAATTAAAATAATTTGATTGATTCATGGCTAGAGTTGTATCATTTAACTATAATTAATTTTAATGTACATTTAAATTTTTAAATATAAAAAATGAGCGAAACTATTTATAAATACCTAAAAATTTTACTATTAGCGATAGAATTCTATCGTTTGAACGATAGACAAATATAAATCGATAAAATTTTATCGCGGTTTATTGTTAATAGATAAGTGAAATTTTTCTATATTTGTAAATAGTTTGATATTTTGTTTTGTTTATAGTAATTTCCTTTACAATTATAATTTCATTGTAAACATATTTCTAAAAATATTAATTAAATAAATAATATAAACTGATATTAAAAGAAAAAAAACAATAAAGTAAGAAGAATAAATTAATAGTGGACAAAATCCTTCGATATAGAGAAGACCTGTGGATTTGGGTAGATATTATAAAATCCTTCTCATAAAAAATTTGACTCTTGAGATACACAATTGAATAGAAAATACATTCAGGCTCTATTTTCTATTTTTCTATTTTGTTCTTTACTCTCTTGTTTTATAAGAGTTTTTTCCTTTTTATAAAGTACACGCTTTGTATTTATGGTAGACGATGGCTTTAAAGTTAAAAGCTCCTTTGTGCTCTTCCTCCAACGGTATGAACATTTGCTCTGCAATGATTTTTAGTTTTTTTTTCTCATTTTCATTTTATGTAAAAATTTCCTCTCTTTTTATTTCTTTTCCATTTTATAATAATAATTTTCACTTTACATAAAAAATTGAATAATAAATAATGTCAAAATTATATTTTTTAAACTTTTCTTAAAAAATGTTTATTTTTTACGCTTCAATTTCATATTAATTCTTATTTTTTCCTTTTATTTCTTTTCCATTTTATAATAACAATTTTCACTTTTTACATGAAAATGAATGGTAAATATTGTCCATTATCTTTTTTTAAAAAATTAAACTTTTATTTTTCTTCATTTAATTAAATATGTGTTCCTTTTATATGTAACAAAATGAAGCTAAAATATTATAAAAATAACAAAAATTAAACTAATTACAAAGGTAGCTAAATTTATTTTCAGTCCATGAAAATGTCCAAAAAATCCATTGAAGGCACAAAAAAATGTTGAAGGCCTGAAATTTTCGATTTTAGTGATAGACAACATAGACTTCTAATCAGATCAGTGATAATTATTTACCACTGATATGATAGATAGCAATTAAAGTCTATCTATCGCTGATACACTTATTTGATACGTTATTTGTTAGATTTTTATGTTTACTGATAAACTTATTGTTTGGTTTTACATGTAACCACTTCAATAATGCATTTTCAAAAGAAGTTAATTTAGATTAATTGGATTAGAATCTAATAAAAGTATATTTAAGTATGTATAAAATTTGGAGTATGTGATCGATGGACCATTTTATCGATGGATTCAGATAAACTCTGATATACAATATGACTATTATGTTTGATAGACTCTAATAAATATATAATAGACATTATTTGGAGTGAGATTTTCAATAGAAGGGAAATTTAAAATTTCTAGAAATTATAAGATTTTAAATAAATGGTATTTAATTGTGAGACGCAATTTTAGGGTTGAAGGATGAAGTAGAATCTTCATACAGATTATAAGGAAGAAATGAACGGAGGAGTTTGAGAGTTTTCTATAAGAACAATTCAAAAATTCCTTGTATTTACAATTCAAGATTCAGATCCTTTAAATAATTGGTCATTTTATGACCATACATATAAAGATCGTGAAAAAAAAAAACTCATAAAATCAAGTCCATTGTATAAATCCTTTGAATTCCATCCTTTTTGTGTATGTCTGCAGCAAGGCGAGTGTGTACATATCTAAAAAAGTATATTAAAATCAACGTTGAACAACTAGCAGCCGCACATGTGAACTTTCCACCGTGATGAACCTCTATGTCGAGTGTTCCTCCATGTCGAGTGTTGACATTTCTACAAAATAATTGAATGATATTACTTAAACGAAAAATTAAGAATTAAGAATTGCAAAAAAGACAAAATAGCAGGGATCATGTATTACCTTTTGACAGAAAACACACTAAAGACCAACCATATAATCAATAAATTAAGATGTATAGCAGTAGGGACCACTTAATTGAAAATAATATTTTACAATAAGAAAAAACTAAAATAAAAAATCACAACTTTAACAAAAACAAAAAAGGGATGTATATCTTTCGAAAAAGAGATAAAAAGAAGTAAATTTTGAATAAAAGTTCCGAGCTTTGTGAAAAAAGTCCCAAATAGGTGTAGAAGAAGAAACCCACACACAGAAGATGGAGATTGAAAAATAAAAAATAAATACTTGAATTGGTGTAGAAGATGAAACCCACCATGCAGAATATTGAGATTGAAAAATAAATAACAAATGTTGGTGTTGGTGTTGAAGACGAAGCCCACGCGCACAAGATTGAGATTGAAATTTTTTTAAAAAAAAAACTAAAAAAAACGACTGAAAACCACGAAGAAGAAGAGAGGCACGAATGAAAACTCTAATCGCAAAATTTGGATTTAATTTACCCGACCCGATTCGTCTGACCCAATATATTTAGAACTTATAATGAGCACATGGCGCCTAATCATCACATCAATAATGTCACCTCACAACTCTATTAATTTTTTAACAACACACTAAAGACCAAATTAAAAACCTTTAAAATAATTATCATGCGTGTATTTTAGTTTTTTTTTTTTTTTTTTTTTAATTTTTGAAATACAGAAAATAAAAAACATTAGTGGCTTAAAAACCAAATGTTTGGAGCCTTAAACCAAAGCTTTCTCCATGGGCATGAGCAGTAATATCTTCCATCAGCAGGCTAAGATTTCGATGAGACGAACCCCCTTCAGCCACTGCCTTCTTCGCCTTCTCACTAATCTCCTTGCATCTCTTTCTCATCTCTTCCTTTTCATCTCCATCCATCACCATTTCTATGGCTTCTCTCACTTTCTCCCGCTTCACCACTACCCTTTCCACCTCTTTCTCTCCCAAATGCATATATGATTCCTCTCCCACACTCACACCCACCTTAAGTATCTCCACAATCAGCTTATAATTAAACACTTGATCCGCAAACAATGGCCATGTGATCATCGGCACCCCTGCACATATCCCTTCAACACTCGAATTCCATCCACAATGTGTCAAGAAACACCCGATTGCAGAGTGCGACAGTATCAGAACTTGTGGAGCCCATCCACGAATCACTAGTCCACGCCCTTTTGTTTTCTCTTCCAAATCGTACTCCTCTATCCATTTCACTAGTTCTGCGGTAATATTTGCTTTTCTTATCACCCAAATGAATGGCTTCTTCGATGCTTCCAATCCCAATCCCAGCTCTATGATTTGCGCTGTGCATAGATTGCAGAGGCTTCCCAACGAGACATAAACCACTGACGATGGGTTCTGCCTGTCGAGCCACTCGATGCATTCGTATCTGTCGATTGAGGCTTTGTCTCCTCTTTCAGCTTTGTCGAGTTCATTGTCGTTGGAAAGCGAAAGAGGGCCGACGCACCAGACTTTTTCAGGTGATTCTCTACCCTTTCTAAACTCCATTACATGTAGTGGCTCCATCTCTTCAAATACATTTAAAACGGCACCGTACGACTGCCGATTAGCCTCCCATATTGCTAAATTATATTGGGTCAAGTAATCATCGGTGGATTTATATAGATGCGACCTGCGAAACTCAACTGGAAAAGGCAAGTCTGGTAAAGCTACGAATTCGGAATCATGGATGGGTTTCACAACATCAAAGTTGGTAATTAAACTCCGCATACAGAGAAGGAAGAAGCAGCTAAAACTGTAGAAAACGAGCCTAGGGACGTGGAATTTCTGAGAGAGTTGGAAGGTCCAAGGGAGGCACATATCGGAGATGATGCAATTGGGAAGAGGGGTGAGTTGTTGGAACAATTTTACGGATGGGTCGTAAAGGAGACTGACTGCTCTGTAGAATTGGGATAAGGAAGTAAGCGAAGGTAGCAAGTCGACATTCTCGCAGCCTTCTGGGAGGCCAGTTTCTTGGGAGGTTGGGAATTGGAGTTCAAAGACGTGGATTTGAAGGCCGGAATGAATGGCTCGAGCGAGAACAGAATGGAAGCGAGCAGAGTTGAGAGGAGTGGTGACGATGGTGATTATGGCTCCACGACGAGCAAGTAGCTTGGCGAGGTCGATCATGGGGATCATGTGGCCTTGTGCCATGAAAGGGAAAAGAAGAAAATGAGGTGTTTGTTGGGTTTGAGAAGCCATGGGAGAGTTATGTGGGAGGAGAATGACAAGGCCATTCCACTCAACTTATAAAAAGTGACACTCGGAAGTTTCAATAAAATAATCATTCAATCCATGAAATTTAAGCAAATAATAATTTTGGGTTGTGGAGTCAAATCTCCTATTGAAATCAACCCCCGAGAAGCACGTGTGCAATAATGAAGACCCTATCATCATATTAATTAAAGGAAATGAATTTTATTGGTTAATTTAGAAGCAGTTTCTTTTGAAAGAAGAAATGGAAGGCAGTAGAAGATCATTTCAACCGAAGAATTCAAACATCTGTTTATCTTTGATAGACAGTTAAATTTCAAAATTTTACCGTCTATCAATGATAGACCGTAATAAACTTTTATCGTTGGGTGATAGATCGCGATAGACTTCTATCGTTTAGTGATAAAAGTATATCGTGGTGTATCTCTGATAGACAGTGAAATTTTTCTATATTTGTAAATAATTTGATATTTTTTTCATTTATAATAATTTCTCCAGTTCTTCAAAATGTGTTTGATGATATATTTATAAACTTTAGAACTAATTATAGTTACTAATCACTTAAATATTAAGTTGAATATAAACTATTATTAATTAATTTATGAATATATTTTATGTTAAAAAATTTTGTATAATTATTATTTGGTAATATTATATCATTTATATTTTTATTTAATAAAAACAATAATGTTTGTAACATAAAATATTATATTTATTAATATTTTTATTTTTTTAATATAATTTTGTATTTAAAAATTTTTAATTCAAAATTTGACCTCGAAACAAAAAAAATATCGTTTATAAATAGTTTTTGAAAACAAAATCTAGATTGTCTACCAAACCTATATTCATCAAATTCAATTAAACTGAAAATAAAAAAAATAAAAAAAAATTGAATTTGCTACCAAAGAGACCCTTACTATTTTCAAAGTCGTAACAATTTGGTGTCTATTTGATTACATTGTTGTTTTCTACTTCTTGTTCAATTTTTTTTTGTAACCATTCTCATTTTTTGTTTCTAACAATTATGAGTAGCTCTAGAAAGATCTCATCAAAATAAAATGTCAATTTTATTATATAATGACTTAGTCTTAATATCTTATAAACAAATTTGATCTTCAATTACTTCATCCATCTACATGTGTTATAAATTTCATTAATATTTTTCACAATATAGACTAAATCGCTTAGAGTACAAATACTAAATTGTTATAAATTTGAAGGTATAATGGACTAAAACGTTAATAACTAAATAGTTAAATCCAAAAAAGCTTAAAGATGAAAATTGTTTTTTCAACGGCATATATATTAACTCATATATTTATGATCAATATTTAGGTGCAAGCTTCAAATTTAAAACAGGTGTGAGGTAAGGGCATGCATCAGCATTATTGTGTTATTGAAATTGGGGATGCGTGGTTCCGAAGGCAAAATTATTATAAGGGTGACAATGTATGAATTGTTGTTTTTCTTTTTATACTTTTTGTTCTACTCCAAAAATACTTTTTATTTTTTGAACATTTATGAAAATTTATGAGAATTTTTTTTTAACTTTTAAAAGGATAAAGATATATCATTAAAAAAAATAAAAAATTATAATGTTTAAGAGTGTTTTTTGGGTAATTTTCTTAGTTCAACATCACTTTTGGGTAGAGATATTTAAGACTCTCACCTCATTCATTAGCCAATGAGTAAGTATTTATTACTCACTAAATTACAAATTTATTAAGAAGAAGTTTTTAACTGAGAGGTCTCCAAAGCGAACAATCTTTTAAAAATTATTTAGGATAAGTTTATCAAACCACACAAACATATTTTATTAAGTCATAAGAAATAGATTCTAAAATTTAAAAGTATAGGATTAAAATTTAACGAAATTTGTAATTTAATCTTATTGTTTTAACTGTATAACATGTTGTATCTTCAAAGTTTACTTTTGATTTTTAATTAGTCGTGGATTTGATAATTGGTTTGTAAACGATATTTAGTAAAGTTGACTTTTATTAACCTAACTACAATGTCTATCCCAACTACAGTTTAATTATTTTTCCTCTTTTTTCTTTTTTGTATTTTTGTTAATTACTACACTAGCCAATATTAATGGTAAATAATTGATATAAGGTTAAAAGAAAATTACTATAAACAGAAAAAATATCAAACTATTTATAAATATAGAAAAATTTTAATGTTTCTCAGCGATAGACTTCTATCGCTGATAGACGGTGAAATTTTTCTATATTTATAAATAGTTTGATTCATTTTTCTATATTTGAAAACAACTCTAAATTAAATAATTATTAAATAATCAAATAATACTTTCTAACAATATAAATAACTCTAATTATCAAAAGAAAAGCTAAATATTCTTACAAAATTATTTAATTGAATAAATGTCACTAACTCACTTATTATATTTTTAGTTAAATTATTATTTTTTTAGAAATAACATAAATAATTTGTTAATTTAATGTATGTTTTCAATAAAATGTTTTTAGTGTTAATATGAAGGTCTCCAGTCAAATGTCTCGATTAATAGAAATAATTGTCTCCAGTCAAATGTCTCGATTAATAGAAATAATTGTGTTAATCTAGAGGTCTCCAAAAGAATAACTTTTAGAAAATTATTTATGATAATTTTATCACACCATAATGTTTTAACGGTAACATATTGGATCTCAAAGTTTACTTTTGATTTTTAATTAAGGAAATTTTTAAAATAGAAAAATAAGAGAAACTATTTACACAAAATAACAAAAATTTTAGATAGTTGTGATAGACGATGGTAGAAGTCTATCAGGGTTCATCAGTGATAAAAATGATATAAATATAACCCTGATAGATGCTTATCAATGTCTATCTATGTTTTTTTACTATTTTTTTTAAATAGTTTGATATTTTTTCTATCCGTGAAAATTTAGAGTTGATTTTAATTAACTCATCCCGACTACACTTTGATTTTTTTTCTTCAATATTAATGGTAAGTAATTGATTTAAATTAAATAATTATTAAATAATAATTGAATAATTTAAATTAAATAACTCACTCTAATTATCAATAGAAAAGCTAAATGTTCGTACAAAATTATTTAATTGAATAAATGTCGCTGACTCATTATTATATTATTAGTTAAATTATTGTTTTTTAGAACCATCATCAGTTTAAAATTGATTAATAGTTTTAATAAATAATTTGTTGATTTAATGTATGTTATCAACAAAATGATTTATGAAAATATTTAAATAAACCTCTAAATATGTAATAAGTTGAGTTAAATTATAATTTTAAATTCAAAACTTTGAAATTTGTGTCTTTGTTTTCTACACGGTTAAAAGTGTCAAATTGAACTTTTAACTTTATATCGGATAGGTCCGAACTTTAGTTAATGTTGAATAGATTTTTAAACTTTTTCATTTTTGTATACAATAGAGATTTTTAAATTTTTTATTTTGTGCCTAATAAATTTTGAGATATTCGATATTTTTAAAAATTCATGAATTTACTCGATACAAAATTAAAATTTTATTCTATTACATATAAAATTAATATTATATCTAATAGATTAATAACTTTTTAAAGTTTAAATATGGCCAAAACCTATGTGACACAAAGATAAGGGATATAGACATTTTTAAATTTAAAAATAGTTATATTAACAATAATGCATTGTTATCATTAAATTTTAGTTATAATTAAGGATTCTTTTCAAATATAGAAAAATGAACCAAACTATTTATAAATATAGAATTTTTTTACAGTCTATCAGTGATAGATCGCGATAGAATTCTATCGCTTTCTATCGCTCAAGCAATAGAATTATTTACTTGAGCGATAGAAATCGATAAAATTCTATCGTAGTCTATCACTGATAGACAGTGAAATTTTTCTATATTTGTAAATAGTTTGATATTTTTTCTGTTTATAGTAATTTCCGCATAATTAATTTAAACGCACATTTACAAAATATAATTTCATTGTAAGCATAGTTTCGAAATATTAATTAGGTAAATTTCATTGGATATCAAATTTTGATTATATCTTTAATATTCATGTCATTGACTTTTAACATATTGTAAATATGGCAAAATAGGTTAAAATTAACCTAGAAGGCTAAAAATCATGTTATTTAATTAATTTTCCAACTCCAAAACTATCATTCATCTCTTCAAATGTGGAAAACTAGTAAAATAATTCGATATTCTCTTCCTTATACACGTTTTCTTCCTTGATCTTTTCTAAGATTTTGCAGCCCTAAAATTAATTAGGTTCAAGATTTGGAGTTCAAAATTTCTTTTAATTTCTTTTGATGCACAATTTCTCTCCTTCACAATTACGATTTTTTCTGTTCGAAATTTGCTTTTACTGGTTTCGATTTGGTTAGGTGAAGATTTCTTGAAGAAAAATTTGTGCTCAATTTAAGATTTTTTTGCTTGAATTTTGTTCTCGCGGGACTCTTCTCGATCGATTGCTTGCATTTTTTCGATTTCTTTTTGATTTTGTTCTCGAAGGTTTTTCTATTTTTCTTTGACGATTTTGCACTCTAAACTCATGTGGCTGGTTTTAAAATTATACAACTAAATTTTAATTTTTTTTTCTATAGACGAAATTTGTGATTTAATCTTAATGTTTTAAGTGTAAAATAATAAAATAGACTTTTGATTTTTAATTAGTCGTTCAATTTGAAAATTGGTTTCTAAATAATGTTTAATAAAGTTGGCTTTTCATTAACTGAACTACAGCTCTCTTCTTATAGAACCATCCACAATTTCCCTTCAATCTATATGAAAATAGTTGACTCTTAGCCTCTCCCTACTTGATCTCACGAGCCTGTGGGCTAGTGGAAATAAGTCATCTTCACTAGAAATAAGGTGGGGTTTTGAGATTTTGTTTATCAGGAAAGGTCTAGCCTAGAGAATTGGATTTCACCCATGCACTTGGTTGTTCATCGAACACTAAAATTATAATTGCATGCTTTAATTTGATTCTTTGCTCATTTTTTTTAGACAATAACTAAATCTATGTTCTAATCAATTTCTTAATTAGACTAGATGTTCAATTAATCGGTTTTGATAGCGACCTAATTAATTAAACACCCGAATTAAATCTTAGGGAAACTAGCCAAGACAATTAACAATTTGGATAGCCTAAATTACTAATTGATTCAATTCTTGAACAATTAGTCATATTGTGTAGCAAAAGAATTAACTAAGCAACATAGAATTTAAGTGCAAGCATGATCTAATTAAAGAACCCTAATTGAGACAACACATGTATAAATATAATTTTATCTAGCAAAGCAAAGAAAAATCAATGGTGATCAAGCCAAATAAGATTTCTAAACCAATTAAATCAAAAGGCAATTTCATAAAAAAAAAAAGAAAAAAAAAGTCTCACAACCAAGAATTAATGAGTTTCTTCCCTACCCTAAGCTAGAAAGGAATTACCAACTTAGTCATTCATAGCGTATACACGAAGAATTGAATTGGAAATGAATAATACAGAGAGAAATGGGAGTTGGAGGCTGCAATCCCCAGATCCTAAACCCTAAATCGGAGATAAGGTATATATAGGGTTTTGGTAGGCTGGGATTCACCTTTTGTTTGTCAATGTTTAGGCGCTCGAAGAAAGTGTGCTCTCGGATCCTTGGCGCCTAGCGCAGTGCTGAGGTGCTCTCCTGTGGGGTATACTCGTCAATTCGCGTCATTTTTCTTCCAAGTTGATGCTCTGGAGCTCCGTTTTAGTTTGTTTAAGTCCCGTTTCAGCTTCAATGGTCAATTCTACCTCTTAGTTTGCTCAATACCTATAAAATTATGAAAATAACACATTAAATAGCACAAAAATTTCGAGTTAAGCTAAGAAAATAATATCTCAAGTGCTATCATATGTCCATGACATGCATAAAGATACACTCAACAATTTAATTATAAGTGTCAACAAAAATGAGATCTATATTTTCTATATATATATTTTGAAATAATCCAGCCATTAAAATTATGGTCTGCCGTGATCCGACAGACGGCTAAAATTCCTTAACATCATACTTACAACACTGAATTAACCAATCAGAAAATTTGATAACTAAGTAAAGAAAACCCCGTAGAAACCTCTCCGAGCCGACACATAAGCAGAAGTATTTCGCGAATAATAATAATAATTGAGTCAGTGACATTTATTTAATTAAATAATTTTGTAAGAACATTTAGCTTTTTTTTATATAATTAGAGTTAATTATACAAGTAAGGGACTTTCTAAAAATAAAAAAATAAGGAAAACTATTTACATAAAATAGCAAATTTTTTATATAGTTGTGATAAACGCTGATAGAAGAAATAATAGAAGTCTATCATTGATAGATGCTGATAGAAGTCTATTAGTATCTATCAGTATTTTTTTTTTTTTACTATTTTCTGTAAATAGTTTGACATTTTTTTCTATCCGTAAAAAATTTCTTTAAAAGTATTAGTTGATTATTTTTTAATTATTTAATTTATATCAATTGCTTACCATTAATATTGGCTAATGTCATAAATAACAAAAATAAAAATAAATAAATAAAACTGTAGTCGGGATAGACATTGTAGTTAGGTTTAAAGTCAACTTTATTAAAGATCATTTAAAAATCAATTTTTCAATTGTACGACTAATTAATTAAAGGAAAATTTTCACGGATAGAAAAAATGTCAAACTATTTACAGAAAATAGTAAAAAAAAAAAAACATTGATAGACTTCTATCAGCATCTATCACAACTATCTAAAAATTTTACTATTTTGTGTAAATAGTTTCTTTTATTTTTCTATTTTTAAAATTTTCCCTTTTCTTCTAACATTCTATGGGTATATATAAAGAGCCAAGTTTTTTTTTTTTTATTTATTTAGAGAAAAGAGAACAAAAAAAAAGAGTCCAAAAGCATTGTAGATGAGAACTAAAATTGTTGTCCCTATTATTATATATAATTTAAAAGAAAAAACCACAATGGATGATCATTCTTTTACCATTACATGAATCCAAACTCAATTGAAAAAGAAAAAAGAAAAAAAGAAAAGAAAAAAGCAAAAGAAAGTCCAAAAGAAGTTGGAAAATACGAGACTCCTACACGATGTATGTGGACTGGCAATGGCAATGGGGGTGGGCACTCTCAAAATGAAAGCCAAATTGTCTCTATCAGTTAGGCTGTTCTATGACTATATGACCATTCCAACCAAAAGTATTCCAAAAAAAAAAGAAAAAAAAAAAAAATCATACTTTGCAACCCTTTCAATTCGGCCTTCGGCACCACGCATTCCCATTTCCAATAACACCCAAATGCTGATGCAGCCCCTTACCTCACACCCATACATCCGTCTAAGATACATCTAAGTATTAGTTTTAAATTTGTAGTTTAATATATATGCAATTGAACAAACAATTTAGTTAGTAATGATTTAGTCTTTATATTTTACCATTCATACTAATTTACATTACAATCCTTTAATTTGGTTGTTTGTCTCTAATAATGGAAAATATTATTGAGGTTTAATGAATTTTTTCATATATAGATGGGTAAACTAATTGAATATCAAATTTGTTTATAAATTTTATTTCTTTTATCGATTAGTTGTTTTCAAAGTTTTATCTTTCAGATTGTCCACACAAAACTTTAAATTAGTATTTGCTAAATTTAATTGATTAAATTATTATTTTCATGAAATTTCCAAGAAGATGAAGTGTTGCTTACTGTTTTATCAAGAGTCCTTATAAGTTGTTTCCAATGACGTGGTAGTGGAGTTGCCTTCTCCTTCCACACAACTCTCTCATGGCTTCTCACGACCATGGAACACCTCACTTTCTTCTCTTCCCTTTCATGGCACAAGGTCACATGATCCCCATGATCGACCTCGCCAAGCTTCTCGCTTCCCGTGGAGCCATAATCACCATCGTCACCACTCCTCTCAACTCTGCTCGCTTCCACTCTGTTCTCACTCGCGCCATTCATTCTGGCCTTCAAATACACGTCCTTGAACTCCAATTCCCAACCTGCCAAGAAACCGGTCTCCCACAAGGCTGCGAGAATGTCGACTTGCTACCTTCACTTGCTTCCTTATCCCAATTCTATAGAGCAGCCAGCCTCCTTTACGGCCCATCGGAAAAACTGTTCCAGCAACTCAACCCTCGCCCCAATTGCATCATCTCCGACATGTGCCTCCCTTGGACCTTCCAACTAGCTCAAAAATTTCACGTTCCTAGGCTTGTCTTCTACAGTTTGAGCTGCTTCTTCCTTCTCTGTATGCGGAGTTTAATTGCTAACATTGATTTTCTCAAACCCATCCCTGATTCCGAATTCGTGGCTTTACCAGACTTGCCTTTTCCAGTTGAGTTTCGCAGGTCACAGCTATATAAATCCACCGATGATTACTTGACCCAATTTAGTTTAGCAATGTGGGAGGCTGATCGGCAGTCATACGGCGTCGTTTTAAATGTATTTGAAGAAATGGAGCCAGAGCATGTAACAGAGTATATAAAGGGAAGAGAATCGCCTGAAAAAGTCTGGTGCATCGGCCCTCTTTCGCTTTCCAACGACAACGAACTCGACAAAGCCGAAAGAGGCGATAAATCCTCAATCGACGGGCACGAATGCATGAAATGGCTTGATGGGCAGAACCCATCGTCGGTGGTTTACGTCTCGTTGGGAAGTCTCTGTAATTTGGGTACATCGCAAATCATAGAGTTGGGATTGGGATTGGAAGCATCGAAGAAACCATTCATTTGGGTGATAAGAAAAGCAAACCTTACTGCAAATCTATTGAAATGGGTAGAGGAGTATGATTTTGAGGAGAAAACAAAAGGGCGTGGAGTCGTGATTCGTGGATGGGCTCCACAAGTTCTGATATTGTCGCACTCTTCAATTGGGTGTTTTTTGACGCATTGCGGATGGAATTCGAGCATTGAAGGAATATCTGCAGGGGTGCCGATGATCACATGGCCATTGTTTGCGGATCAAGTGTTCAATTATAAGCTGATTGTGGAGATACTAAAGGTGGGTGTGAGTGTTGGAGAAGAAACAGAAACGAACTGGGAAAAGGAAGAAGGGGAAGGGGAAAGAGTAGTGGTGAAGAAGGAGAAAGTGAGAGAAGCCATAGAAATGGTGATGGATGGAGATGAGAGAGAAGAAATGAGAAAGAGATGCAAAGAGATTGGTGAAAAGGCGAAGAGGGCAGTGAAAGAAGGAGGTTCGTCTCATCGGAATCTTAGCCGGTTGATTGAAGATATTAGTGCACATGTCTTTGTCCATGGAGAAAGTTTTGAGAATGGAAGGTCCTGATTGGGGGATTTTCATGTTGCTTTCTAATTAAATGCTGAATTTTTTTTTGTCACATCGGGAAAAATATATATAAAAAATGGAATCTTTCTAGTTTTTATAAATTTTTCTGTCACATCCCTTAACGGTAATGCCCACCTTTCTCTCTTCTTATACCTCGTCAGGTCACAATTTTCCCCAGAGATCATGTTTCACTTTCTCTCTCTTCTCCTCTTGTTTCTTTTTATTAATGCTATTTTTTTTTTTTTTTTTTTTTAGTTTGGCTCTCCCGTTTTGGCTTTTTTTTTTTTTTAAAAAAAAAAAAAAAATCTTTGATTAATGATTTGTGTTTGCCTCTCTACGTTGTTTTTTTATTTTTTACTTTGTTAATTTACTTTTTTTCCTTTAAAAATTGTTACTTTTTCTTTTTAACAAACCAATACAATTTTTTATTTGTTAACAAAAACCATAAATTGTATTTCATATTCAAATATTGTTGGTGTGGTTGAATTTTTTTTATAATTAGTTAGTAATTTTCTTCCAAGCAAAATAATACCGGTAGATTTTTTCTTGCAAAAGTGAATTACTAACCAATTATAAACAAAAGTCAATTACACCAATATTTTTTTAACAGAAATACAATTTAACTATTTTAATAACATTTAAAAAATTATTAAAGAATTGGTTTTTTTAAAAAATGTCATGATTTTATTAAAAAAAATAACATTTTTCTAAGAAAAAAAGTAACATCAATAAAATTATAAAAAATGAAAACACAATGTGAAAAAGAAAAAAAACAAACTATTAAAAAAAATTAAAAAAGGGATAGAGAAACTAAGAATGTCAGGAATCAAAGGAAAAAAATAACATTAATAAAAAACGAAACAGTTAATTAAAAAAGAAAGAAAAGAAAAGAAGAGAGAGAAAGTAAATAAATATTTTATTATTTTCAAATAAGTAAACATGTCTTTTTTTTTTTTTTGATATCCGTGAGTGTCCGGGCTAGCTTACTTGTAGCTCGACTAATCTCACTGGACAACCTGCCTGAATAAACATGTCTATTATATATATTATATTTATATTAATAGCATTTTTATACTTATTTTTTGTGTTTCGTGATTTTTTTACGATATAATTGAAATATCCATTCACTCTTCATATCAATATCGAACCCATGGAAACGTGAAAATATTGATAAAAATATCGACATATGGATGGAAATTTAATACCATGATTTTGCCTACTATTTTTTAAAATTTGTCTCATTTGTGGGAGATTTTTTCTTTTTTCTTTTTCCAACCTACAATTGTGAACTTTTTATCTCACTTCTTTTGTCACGTTCACGTAGACTTAATTAAAATTCATCCAATTATAATGAAACTCATTCATGTTTCAATCATAGAAGAAATTAAATTTGTTTAAGTCTATTCATCTAACCTAGAAAACTAAAAACTAGAACAGAACATAGAGTTTGGTAACTCAGTTTGGTGCAATACCACCTACATCTAGAGGCAGTCGCACGTGAAAAGATATTTTCACTAATATAAAATCAAGCAATTACAACGATGTACTTATCTATAAATAAACTGTAATTACAGTGATACTCGAATAGTTGAACTTAGCGTATGATCACTTAGGCTCCCCCTAAGTGTGAGAGTCCCTCTCAATGAAACTTAGGTTCCCCTAAGTATAAGAATATTAGTGAACATTCACTTAGTTAGGCTCTCCCTAAGTGTGAGACTCCCTCTCAATCGTAATATTTCCATATTCTAGCGAATACCACTTCACTTGTTGAACTTAGGCTCTCCTAAGTTTGAGAATCCCTTCTCAAGTAATGATGTCTTAGGCTCCCCCTAAGACAAAGACAACCTTCACACGAAGGAAGCTTCAACAACGATCTCGAACACAACTTCAAGATCTACAACAAATCTAAAACACAATCACAGAGATTGACATATACCATATGTTCACTGCGAGATTAAAAGCTTCCGACAAAAAAATACTCAAAAGCAGTAACCCTAGCAAGACAACATCTTGCATTTAAATAGACATAGCGGAAATAGAAAAATATCTCCATTCAAAATTTGTAGAGCATAAAGAAGGAAAGAATCCAAGAAAAATAAATTTGCATAATTTTCGAGATAAGGAAAAAATAAAGTCTACAAGATTTGCATTCTATGAGATATTCTATGAGACAATTTTTGTAACATCACTGAAACAACACAAAAAACAAACTCAAGCAACTTTAAACAAATATATCCAATTCCAAATCTCTAATAAATTTCTCTCTCATCCCAAAATATATATATATATATATATAAGTAAAAAGAATTTACCACTTGACAAATTATGATTGGACAATTTGATAGACATTGCATTTGTCATATTGAAATGTGGCTCTACATGATGTTGGTATAGGGAGAGACTCAACATGTGGTTTACAAAAAGTTTAACAAAAATTAGGAATTTAATGAGACAGCCCATAAAATCATGATCTATTCGATAATTGAAGGCACGAATAGTTGTTGAAAATGAAGTTGTAGTTAGGGGCTAATACCAAAAGTAATAACGAAAAGAAAATGTTTCAGTCTCTGTCGTTTATAATTTTGGTTATAATAAATCTAAATACTATATATTATTTATGTAAATCTAAATACTATATATTATTTATGTTATTTTTTGTTTTAGTTCCCTTCTTCTACGTACCTATCGCCCACAATTTCCTTTGAATCTATATGAAAATAGTTGGCTGGTTAGCCTCTTCCTATTTGACCTCACCAATGGGGGACAAGAAAATAAATAATATTCTTCTCTCACAAGTTCTCTCATTTTAAATCTTAGATATTTATTATTCTTTTTTATTAACTTATATTGTTTATATATTTAGTTATTAACTTATAACTAACAATTAATTGAAGGTTAAATTTTAGAAGTTTAAAGTTAATGATTAGAAATTTAAAATAAACATATTCTGGATTAAATGCTCTGAAATCACCTTGGGCACCACGCATTCCCAAATCCAAAAGCAGCCTTTCAATTTAGCCTTCCGCACCACCACGCATTCCCAATTCCAATAACATCAAATTGCTGATGTAAGCCCTTACCTCACACCTGTTTTGAATTTTAAAGACTCATGCAATCAAAGATCCACCGTATATTGGTATTAAATCTATGGATGGGTATATGCTTTTTAAAAAACAATTTTAGTCCTTGTACGTTTTTTCCGTTTTAACGATTTAGTTACTGCTTATATTTTCAAATTCATAACCTTTTATAATTAAATCTCTATATTTTATGTGATTTAATCCTAAAAATTAGGCTAAATTATAAGAAATGTCCCTAAACTACACAATTTGTCTCAAAAATACCTATAAACTTTTAAAAGTTTCAAAAATACCCCAAACCGTTAAGGTTTTGTTTCAAAAATACTCCTAAACTTTTTAAAAGTTTCAAAAATACCCTTAGCTAATAAAAGTTTCAAAAATACCTTTGCCAAGTATATGAATACAAACCATTAATACCTCATTTCAAAAATAACTTTAAAATTAAAAAAAATTATAATTGCTTAATATAGTGATCAATTTGTTTGAAGTTTTATTAAATTTTAAAAGAATGAATTTTAAAACAAATTATATAGATGTTCTCATTTTTTTTATATAGATACTCTTATTTTCTCTTAATTTTCCAATTCTTAACTTACACCAATTTTCTCATCAACTAAAATTTTAAGTTAAAACATAAGATCTCATAAAATCTCACAAAATTCTAAAATCAAAATCTCCCCTTAAACATACCAAAACAATAATTAAAAAAAAAAAACGTTAGTAGTTGGGTGTGCATTAATAATCAAATATTTTTTTTTATTTGACTATTTATCCTTTTGATATGTTTAAGGAAAAATTTTGATTTTAGAATTTTGTAAGATTTTATGTTTTAACTTAAAAAATTGGTTGGTGAGAAAATTGGTGTAAGTGGAAAATTGAAAAATTAACTGGAAAATGAGAGTATTTATATGAAGAAAAAAAATGAGGATATTTTTATAATTTGTTTTAAAGTTCATTCTTTTCAAATTTAAGAAAATTTCAAACAAATTGATCACCATATTAATGTTAGGAGCAATTTTAAGTTTTTTTTTTTTAATTTTAAAGTTATTTTTGGAACGAGACATTAAAGTTTATGTTCATAAACTTACCGTGAAGGTATTTTTTTAAACTTTTTTTGAGTTAAGGGTATTTTTGAAACTTCTGGAAAGTTCAGGGGTATTTTTGAAAAACAAAACTTCAACGGTTTCCATCCAAAACTAACGGCAGGATATTTTTGAAACTTTTGAAAGTTTATGAGTATTTTTGACACAAATTGCATAGTTTCAGAGACATTTTTTATAATTTAACCTAAAAATTATTATTGAAATTTAATAAATATTTTTACCCATAGATTAATTAACTGAAGATCAAATTCATTTATAAAGTATTAAGACTAAATCGTTAGGTAATAAAAAAAAATTGATATTTAACTTTGATGAGATCCTTCCACAATAATAAACTAGATTTATTAAAATCATGGGAACAAAAAATTAAACCAACCTTAAAGTATGGAGAGGCAAAAAAATGATATTTTAAAGCTTATTATTTCATGAAACTTCCAAGAACAAGAAGTGTTGCTTACCCTTTTACTAAGAGCCCTTATAAGTTCTTTCCAAAGACGTGGTAGTGGAATAACCTTGTCCTTCAACAAAGCTCTACCATGGCTTCTCACAGCCACAAAACACCTCACTTTCTTCTCTTCCCTTTCATGGCACAAGGCCACATGATCCCTATGATCGACCTCGCCAAACTTCTCGCTCGCCGTGGAGCCATAATCACCATTTTCACCACTCCTCTCAACTTTGCTCGCTTCCACTCTGTGCTCACTCGCGCCATTGATTCCGGCCTTCAAATCCACGTTGTTCAACTCCCATTCCCAACCTACCAAGAAACCGGCCTCCCAGAAGGCTGTGAGAATGTCGACTTGCTACCTTCACTTGCTTCATTATCCCAATTCTACAGAGCAGCCAGTCTCCTTTACGACCCATCGGAAAAACTGTTCCAGCAACTTATCCCTCGCCCCAATTGCATCATCTCCGATATGTGCCTTCCATGGACCTTCCAACTCGCTCAGAAATTTCACGTCCCTAGGCTCGTTTTCTACAGTTTGAGCTGCTTCTACCTTCTCTGTATCCAGAGTTTAATTGCCAACATTGATGTTGTGAAACCCATCCCTGATTCTGAATTGGTGGCTTTACCAGGCTTGCCTTTTCCAGTTCAGTTTCGCAGGTCACAGCTATATAAATCCACCGATGATTACTTGACCCAATTTAGTTTAGGAATATTTGAGGCTGATCGACAGTCGTACGGTGTCGTTTTAAATGTATTCGAAGAAATGGAGCCAGCGCATGTAACAGAGTATATAAAGGGAAGAGAATCGCCTGAAAAAGTCTGGTGCGTAGGTCCTCTCTCTCTTTCCAATGACAATGAACTCGACAAAGCCGAAAGAGGCGATAAATCCTCAATCGACGGGCACGAATGCATGAAATGGCTTGATGGGCAGAACCCATCGTCGGTGGTTTACGTCTCGTTGGGAAGTCTCTGTAATTTGGGTACATCGCAAATCATAGAGTTGGGATTGGGATTGGAAGCATCGAAGAAGCCATTCATTTGGGTGATAAGAAAAGCAAATCTTACTGCAGAGTTATTGAAATGGGTAGAGGAGTATGATTTTGAGGAGAAAACAAAAGGGCGTGGGCTAGTGATTCGTGGATGGGCTCCACAAGTTTTGATACTGTCGCACTCTGCAATTGGGTGTTTCTTGACGCATTGTGGATGGAATTCGAGCATTGAAGGAATATCTGCAGGGGTACCGATGATCACATGGCCATTGTTTGCGGATCAAGTGTTCAACTATAAGCTGATTGTGGAGATACTAAAAGTGGGTGTGAGTGTGGGAGAAGAAACAGATACGAGTTGGGAAAAGGAAGAAGGAGAAAGAGTAGTGGTGAAGAGGGAGAAAGTGAGAGAAGCCATAGAAATGGTGATGGATGGAGATGAGAGAGAAGAAATGAGAAAGAGATGCAAAGAGGTGGGTGAGAAGGCGAAGAGGGCGGTGAAAGAAGGAGGTTCGTCTCATCGGAATCTTAGCCGGTTGATTGAAGATATTACTGCACATGCCCTTGTCCATGAAGAAGATTTTGAGAATGGAAAGTGCTGATTGGGGGATTTTCATGTTGCTTCCTAATTCAACGCTGAATTTTTTGTCGCATCGGAAAAAATATATATAAAAATGGAATCTTCCTTCAACCTATGGTCCACTGGCTGAAAATTGTAGTTTATATTAATTTTTTATGTCACGTCCCTTAAGTTCTTAACAAGGTAATGGTAATGCCCACCTCTCTCACTTCTTATATGTAATCTAATCGTGAGAGATGATATTTCACTCTCTCTCTATTCTCCTCTGGTTTGTTTTTATTAATGCTGTTTTTTCGTTTTTCTTTCTTTTGGTTCCTCACTTTCTCAGTTTCTCTCTCCCTTTTTTTCTTTTTGGTTTTCTTTTTAAAAAAACAATACAATTCTTTTTTGAAAAATCCAATTCATTAACAATTTTTTTAATGTTAAAAAAACTCCAAATTGTATTTTAAAGTCAAATAATGTTGGTGTGATTGAATTTTGTTTATAATTAATTAGTAATTTACTCCAAAGCAAAATAATAGTGGTAGATTTTTTTCTTGCAAAAGTAAATTACTAACCAATTATAAACAAAAGTCAATCACACCAATATTATTTGAATAAAGATACAATTTAACTATGAGAAAATTTTAAAAATAAAAAAATAAGAAAAATTATTTACATAAAAAAATAAAATTTTTAGATAGTTGTGATAGACGCTGATAGAAGTCTATCAGGGTCTATCAGTTATAAAAATTATAGAAATCTATCACTGATAGATACTGATAGAAGTATATCAATAATTTTTTTGCTATTTTTTTGTAAATAGTTTGACATTTTTTTTATCTATAAAAACTTCTCTTTAACTATTTTAATAACATTTAAAAATTTATTAATGAATTGATTTTTTTTTAGAAATTTTTTTTAATGATTTTTTAAAAAGAAAAAAGTAACATTTTTCTAAGAAAAAAAGTAACATTAATAAAATAAAAAATAAAAATACAATGTAAAAGGAAAAAGGTAAACTATTAATAAAAGAATTAAAAAAAAAACGGAGAGAGAAACTAAGAATGTGAGGAACCAAAGGAAAAAATTGCATTAATAAAAAAAGGAAAAAATTAATTAAAAAAGAAAAAGGGCAAGTAGAGAGAGAAAGTGAGAGATCCACTCTTACGGTCTTACCATCTATAAGAGGAGAGAGAATTGGGCATTACCTTCTTTTTTTATTATTAAAGACGTGTCAGAAAAAGCTAATAAAAAAGAAAAAAAAAAAAAAAAAAAGGAGACGCATTTATCAGAAAATTTAATAAATAAATAAATAAATTTGTCTCTAATACTTATGGGGGATTTTTTTTCCCTTCTCACGTTTACGTAGACTTTGATCAAAATTCATTTAATCATAATGGATTTCATTCATGTTTCAATTATAAAAGAAATTAGATTTCTTTTAAGTCATACCTATGACAGTTTGCAATTATAATATGATTTCTATTAACTTCGATTACATTAGTATTGGTTATGTAATGGAATATGTGGATGATTATTATAATACCCTTAAAAAAAATCACCAAACTTTCAAATGTTTTTTATACGTTCAAGTGTCTTCTTCTTGTCATTCCTTGCTCAATTTTATATGGTTGTTCGTTAATTTATGTTAATAATGTTGTAAATGATATCACACATGAATTCTAATTTGCCACATTAGTTATCAGATCAATTTATCTTATTTTAGCAAGAAAAAAAACCTCTCCAAGAATTTTTTTTTTTTTTAAAACAAATTTTAAAGTTCCAGGGTAAATAATGCAGGAGTTTGAAGGCATTAAGTTAAATTCATGGTCAAGCAAGAAAAATTTATACCATAAGTGAAAGAAACTCTAAAAAAAGTTCTATTTCAAATGACTTTCTAGAAATTTCTATTACCCCTAAAATGCTTTTTATAGTGATAAGACAATTGATTAATTAATTATAAAATATTAATTAAACACTAATAATCTAAATTAACAATTTAACAAATATTAAACTAAGATATACTGATTATCTAATAATTCTTCTCATTAGGAAAAATGAAAAATTTTCAAAATTCTAAAACCATATGGAAACCACCTCAAAATTCAATTGTCTATGGTATAATAGAAGGTCACGTTTACTCCAACTGAAATGCAATCCATCAATGGTAAAATAAAAAGTGAGTCTCAGTTGACTACATTTTTTGTTGTTTACCTGTATTCCATAATCATAATAAACCGTGGGATCCACCTCCAAATTTGTAATAAAAAAACACAATCTAATTAAATAATGAAGGGTGCTCAATCTGATTGTGGTTGATAATTACGTGAGATCCAATACCTTTACCGTTATTGTTATTATTACCGTTACATATATTGTTACTGTAACAATTATAAATATGCTACATTTATTGTTATCTTTACTTTTACTATTACCACCATTAAAGTCAAATAGTAATATTAATTGTAACGATAATACTAAATTGTGACAGATTTGTAATTTTAAGTAAACGCGATCAAAAGTAGTTCAATTACATTTGCAATTCAAACTTACTACAGTTGATTCATCAATGAAATTTCATTACGATTACACCCATTTTCATTATAGTTTGATAGATATAGTCAATAAAATTTCATTACAATAACCCCAAGTGTAAAAGTATATCTCAAATTTAGAGAACACGACTACTTATCCCTACCAAATTATTATTAAAATAAAATGGTATTTTAAAAGATTTTAAAAAGATCCAATCACGACTTTTTTCAAACATAGGATTCTTCCAAATATATTATAATTTTATTGGTTAGAAAATGCAGACTTATGCTAAATAAATAAAAAAAACCTCCTTCATTAATACATTGTATTATAAATTATTTTATGCTAGAATTAAAACATGTATAATATCATATATTGTAAATTATTTTAATATTGTAAAATAATAATGGCACAAAATTTATAACATGAAGTGTGCAAATTAATTAACTAATAATATATGAGACAACTTAACATACAAGTATCAAATAGTCCCTCATTTTCAATACTGTATCCAATTAATTATTGATGTATTAAAAAAATTTAAAATCCAATTGATGTGTTAGAATTTTATAATGGAACTCTAAACTTTTAATTTTGTGTTTAACCCATCCATGAATTTTAAAAGATGTTGAATCAGTCGAGAACTCATGAAACATAAAATTCAAAATTAAAAAATCTAGACATAATATTAAGAGTTAAAAGAATTTATATTAGATACTTTGTAAGATTTAGATATTATTAGACACAAAATTGAAAGTTTAGAAAACTTATTAGGCACGTTTTAAAATTTAAGAACCAAATATACAAAAAATTGAAAATTTAGATCTCGTTTGATAACAATTTTAATTTTAATTATCTATTTTTGTAATTTATGCTTGTTTCTCCTCATTTCTCTAGAGTAGTTTTCATTTATCTTAATGAAACACTTGAGTTTCTAGTCAAAATCTAAAAGTTTAAACAAGTTTTCGAAAACCTACTTTTTTTAGTTTTCAAACTTTACCTTGATTTTTTAAAACATAGTAGGAAGTGGATAGCAAAATATAAAAATGTCTATGTGCAAAAGTAGTGTTTATAAGTTTAATTTTAAAATACAGTATAGTAAGGCCCCGTTTTGTCACTATATGATTTTTTATTTTTTATGTTTGAAAATTAAACTTATTTTTTCTCAATTTCTTACGACAGTTTGTATCTTTTTTAGGTAAAATATTTAATCCTTAGCTAAATTTTAAAAAAAAAAAAAAAATTTATTTTTTTTTAAAAAAATTTGGTTTGGTTATTAAAAATATTGGTAAAAAATAATAATAAAGTAAAAATTTGAGAGAGAGAACGAATGCTTATATGTTTAATTTTCAAAAACTACAAACGAAAAATTAAGGCGTAATTATTCAAACATATATAATACCGATCAAATAGTTCCCTCAACTAATTTCAATTTTGAGGTTGACCATATGAAAGAAGAAAAAAAGTAATTTATCAATAGGATTATTTGTTACCTTTTAATTTCCAAATCCTTACATAAATGCCTTCTCATCATCAACAGCTTCCATTCTCATGAACAATTTCTTCAATCAATAGCTTGAGATTACGATGAGATGACCCCCCTTCTTCTACAGCTCTCTTCGCCATTTCAGCAAGCTCTTTGGATCTCTGTCTCATCTCTTCTCTGTCGTCTCCATCCATCACCATTTCTATGGCTTCTCTCACTTCTCCTCTCTTCACCATCACCCCATTCTCCTCTTCTTCTCCCCAATTCAAAGCCGTTTCCTCCCCAACACTTACACCCACTTTCAACACCTCTACAATTAGCTTAGCATTGAACACTTGATCTGCAAACAACGGCCAAGTGATCATCGGCACACCGGCCGAAATCCCTTCAATGCTCGAATTCCAACCGCAATGCGTCAAAAAGCTTCCGATTGCAGAGTGCGACAATATCGCAACTTGGGGAGCCCAACCACGAATCACAAGGCCACACCCTTCAATTTTTCCCTCAAAATCATACTCCACAACCCATCTCTGTAAATCCTCTGTGAGGTTTCCTTTTCGTATGACCCAAATAAATGGTTTCTTTGATGCTTCCAATCCCAGCCCGAGTTCTATGAGTTGGGGTGTCCTTAGATTGCAGAGACTTCCCATAGAGACGTAAACCACTGAAGATGGTTGCTGCCCGTCGAGCCACTTGATGCATTCGTCTTCGTTGATTGAGGATTTCTCGCCTCTTTCAGCCTTGTCGAGTTTATTGTCGTTGCAAAGCGAAACAGGGCCGACACACCAAACTTTTTCCGGCGACTCTCTGTTTTTTCTATACTCTGCCACATACTCTGCTTCCATCTCCTCAAACACATTTAAAATAACACCGTGAGATCGCCGATCGGCCTCCACCATCTCATAACTCAACTTCTCCATTTCTTCAATCTTCACTTTAGGAAATTGGGATTTGCGAAACTTGACAGGATTAGGCAAGTCAGATAAAGTCAGAAATTCAGAATCAGAAATGGAGGCTATTAAAGCATGATTGATTTTTAAACTCTGCATACAAACTAGGAAGAAGGAGCTTAAACTGTAGAAAACGAGCCTTGGAATTTGATGTTTCTGAGCAAGGCGTAAAGTCCAAGGGAGGCACATATCGGAGATTATGCAAGTCGGAGGAGGGGAGAGTTGGTGGAACAACTTTTCTGATGGTTCGTAAAGAAGACAAGTTGCTCTGTAGAAAGCGGACATGGAAGAAGAAAGAGGTGAAGGTAGTAAGTCGAGATTTTCACACCATTCTGGGAGACCAACTTGGGTGGATGGGAATTGGAGAAGAACCACATGGATTTGTAATCCAGAATCGGTAGCGCGAGTAAGAACAGAGTGGTAACGAGCAGCGTTATGGGGAGTGGTGACGATGGTGATTATAGATCCATGGTAGGCGAGAAGCTTGGCAAGGTCAATCATAGGGATCATGTGGCCTTGAGCCATTAATGGGAAGAGAAGAAGGTGAGTGGAAGCCATGGAAGAGTGAGGTTGAAACAGCGCAGAGCAGGCGGCTCTGCTTTAGAAGAAATTATTTGGCAACGATTGGTATTTGGTAAGAGCGTACATCAGCATTTTTTGTTTTATTGGAATGGACTGCCTACTACCTAATGTAGGAGTTGTTACTAATAGTTTTAAATAAATAAATAAATAAATAAGGTAGTCTTTGTTATCAATATTATCATTCATGTTGAAAAAATAATACACATACCCATTTTTATAACATAAAATATGCTAAAAAAACTGATCCATTTCTCCTAATCAATAACTTTTTAGATTAACTAGATATTTAGTTGGAAACATCACTACCTTTTCTTTTTATAGTTTATAAATATTTTGTGAAACATATTTTAAATAAGTTCTTAAACATGAAATAGCCTTTGTCCTGCATCCTTATTATTTCTTGCTAACGGTCAATTTTATTAACTGTCATACAATTTAATATTGATAACAGGGAAAAAACTGAATCCTTTGTTAAATATTACTTTCACAATCGTTAAAGTAAGTACTATTAATTGTGTTTTAAAGTAGTTGTTATCTGAAGTAAATTTCTAATTAAAATATAAAAGAAAATAGTGTAGTGAAGTGTTTGATAAATTAATACAAAAGTATTACAATATAGCTATAGTTAGTTTTTTTTTTTTCCCTTTCTGAAGATAATTATTTAAAATTTGGTTCCATTCAACTAATTCATTTCAAACTTTGTTTGAAGTTGGGTTATCAATAGATAAAATTTGTGGAAATTTATACAATCTTTTTTTTTTTTTTTTTTTTTTTAAGAATAATCAATGTAAAGGAATTCAAACTACATACTGTTACAAGTACAATTCAGCTATGTTCTATTTGGCAAAATATACTTTTCAAGAGTGATAAAAAAAAAATTAATTAGATGCATCTTGGGGAGCACCTATCTTTGTGCATCCCACTAAATTATCTTATCATAATATGACGGGTGGCAAATTATTTTTATTTATTTATTGAAATATTTTAATTATTTTTTAGTGTAAGTGATGAAAGGAGAAGCATTAGAGATAAGTGAATCTTGAACCTAAGTATTAGCCATCATGGAATCACATTGCCGCAATTTGTTAGGAGCTTATAACCAACTTTACTTAAAAAAAATGCAATGCAAAAGCATATATCACCAAAAGATAATTGAATTTGAAATAATTTAAACTTCAGAGTTTGCGTTTAATTTTAACAAATTTCGATTATCTTGAATCAGGAGAGTGAGGTTCCGGTGGGAGGAGCCGCCTTCTTCAACCGCCATCTTCGCCTTCTCCGCCAGCTCTCTGCATCTCTGCCTCATCTCTTCTCTGTTATCTCCTTCCATTACCATTTCAATGGCTTCTCTCACTTTTTCTCTCTTCACCACCACCCCTTTCTCCTCTTCCTCTCCCCAGGGCACACCCATTTCCACCCCCACATCTACGCCGACTCTGAGTATCTCCACAATCAGCGTTTGGTTGAATATTTGATCTGCAAAAAGCGGCCAAGTGATCATCGGAACCCCTGCCGTTATCCCTTCAATGCTTGAATTCCAGCCGCAGTGCGTCAAAAAACACCCAATTGCAGAGTGTGAAAGTATCAGAACTTGGGGCGCCCACCCACGAATCAAAACGCCTCTCCCTTTGATTTTCCCCTCAAAATCATATTCTTCCAGCCATTTCAGTAGCTCCTCTGTCAAATTTCCTTTTCGTATGACCCAAATGAATGGCTTGTTTGAAGCCTCCAACCCCAATCCAAGCTCTATGAGTTGCGCCGTCACTAAATTGCACAGACTTCCCAACGACACGTAAACCACCGAACATGGGTCCTGCCCGTCCAGCCATTTGGTGCATTCTTGTTCGTCAATTGAGGCTCTGTTTCCTCTTTCAGCTCTATCGAGTTTGTTGTCGTTGCAAAGCGAAACAGGGCCAACGCACCACACTCTGTCCGGCGATTTTCTTGTCTTCTTATAGTCCGCAAGATACTTAGGCTCTAGCTCCTCAAATACATTAAAAATTACTCCATCTGACATCCGATCGGCTTCGTTTATTTCCTTACTAAAAGCCACCATATATTCGTCGATGGATTTTGGTAGTTGCGCCTTGCGAAATTTGAATTGATCGACTAAAGTTACGTATTGGGAATCAGAGGTGGAACGAATAAGGGTCTCGTTCATTTCTAAACTCTGCGAACACAGTAAAAAGAAGCAACTCAAACTATAGAAAACAAGCCTGGGAATGTTGTGTTTCTGAGCAAGGCGTAAGGTCCAAGGGAAGCAGATATCAGAAACAATGGCGGTGGGTCGGGGGCAGAGTTGCTGCAACAGTTCATCCGATGGGTCGTAAAGGAGAAATGTAGCTCTGAAGAAGTTGGAAACGGAATGAAATGATGGTAGCAAGTCGAAATTCTCACAGCCTTCAGGCAGGCCGGCTTTGTTGCAAGGGAATGGGAGTTGAACGACATGGATTTGCAAGGCAGAGTCAATGGCGCGAGCTAAAACAGAGTGGTTGCGAGCGGCATTGAGAGGGGTGGTGAAGATGGTGACAATGGCGCCACGGTGGGCGAGAAGCTTGGCGAGGTCAATCACGGGGATCATGTGGCCTTGTGCCATGAAAGGGAAGAGAATAAAATGAGGAGGGGAAGCCATGGGAGTGTGGTGTAGAAGGAGAAGGAACAGGGGATTTCAGGATTGGGTTTTTCTATGGGGAAGAAAAGAAAATTCTGCATCAGCAACTTGGTATTAATGGGATTGGGATTCTATGGTTATATTATTTTGTACAAGTTTTGAGTTTCGTCCACTATTATATTATTACTACAACATTGTCCTTGTGTTTTTTTTGGACTTTTGTACAATTTTGTACATTACCAAAATGGGTAATATTTGGGTGGTACCAGTTATCTTGATGCATCACACTCTCATTATTAAAAAAAAATTAAAAAAAAAAATAAGAAGAATTTGTCACATGTCAAATTATGATGGGACAATTTGGTGGGATGCACAAAGATAAGTACTACATGAGATGCACCTAAATATTTTTCTACAAAAATATCAAAACACCTTAAGTTGACATCAACTTAAACTAGTGGAAGACATTTTTTTTCTCATTATATCATAGAAAATCAATAATAATAAAAAAAAAGTCACTCAACATGTTGATTGTCGATATATGGAGAGGCTCGATATGTCGTGTACGGAAAGCTAACAAAAATTAGGAATGATATGAGACAAAGTCCATCAAATTGGGCCATCTTCGATAGTTGAAGGTCCAAATTGTTAGATGAGGTTGAATTTAGGAACAACAAGACAAATAGTTAAATTTAAATAGGGTGGTTGAAAAATAACTAAGTGTTTTGTAAAAATAGGTAAACTTAAAAATTAATATATATTTTTTTTAACTATAATTATGGATCAAACTACCTTCGTTATTTTCCATTCAAAGGAAATTTGCAAACATAGAAAAAATGTCAAACGACCATTATAGACTTCTCACAACTATTTAAAAATTTTGTTATTGTGTATAAGTAGTTTTCCTTATTTTTTTTATTTTTAAAAAATTTCCTTAGTTTAAATTAAATAAAAAATACATTTAAAGCAAATATAATCTACTTTCAAAATCTAGCTAATAAAAGGTTTTTTTTGCTTAAAAGAAAACAAACACAAAAACAAATCTAAATATAAAAACAAAACAATAAAATTTAGTTTTCCATGATTATGAGCCGTAGTTGAATAAAATTCAAACAACAAAATACCAAAAAAGAAAAAAATGGAATTATAAAAACAAACACAAATAATACGTTGTGTTTCAAAATTTTACCCTAAATGAAAAAATAGGGGTAGCTTCTAGATATGAGACAACACATTAACTCAAAATGGATACCACATTTACCTTCCCGTTCCTCTAACCTAAATCAAATTTCACAATCACATTTACCATCTTCATCCCTTCACCTTCCCCTTCCCCTTCCCCTTCCCCTTCCCCTTCGGCCGTTTCCTACTAAAGTTCAGAGACCTATTTAACATTTAAAAATTCAAGAATTGAATAGACACAAACTTTAAAATTTAGAGATTAAAATTGTAATTTAACCTATTACATATTTAGGGTCGATTGATATATTCACATAATTCATTTTATTGATAGCAAATTAATAAATTGTTTTTAAAACTATTAATCAATTTAACTAATGATAGTTCTAAAAAAAAATTAATAATTTAACTAATAATATAATAAGTGAAATTTGTTCAATTAAATAATTTTGTAAAAATATTTAGCTTTTCTTTTGATAATTAGAGTTAGTTAGTTAATTAATTAAAATTATTCATTGATTATTTAATAATTATGTTATTTATAGGAAAAAATTTACAGATAAAAAATATGTCAAACTATTTACAGAAAATAGTAAAAAAAAAACACTGATAGACATTGATAGACTTCTATCAACATCTATCAGTGATAAACTTCTATAATTTCTATCACTGATAGACCTTAATAAACTTCTATCAGCGTTTATCACAACTACATAAAAACTTTGCTATTTTGTGTAAATAGTTTTCCTTATGTTTTTATTTTTAATAATTTTCCTTATTTATATCAATTGCTTACCATTAATCTTGGCTCATGTAGCAATTAAAAAATACAAAAAAAAAAAAAATTAAATTGTAGTCGGGATATGTTAACTACAATGTCACCATGTTAGGTTAATTAAAGTCAACTCTATTAAAAGTCATTTAAAACTCAATTCCAAATTTTAGGAACTAATTAAAAATCAAAATTAAACAATGAGGACTCAACATGTTACGGATAAAACATTAATTATCAAATAGAAACAAAATTCAAATCTTATTAACTAAAAGTGTTAGTTTTAAAAACTCAGAAACTAAATAGAACTAAATTCAAAACTCAATAACAAAAATTATAGTACTTTATTTTTTTTTCTTTTAAAGTTTGTATTTGGTAGCATTTTGTTACCTAAATTTTCCACATTTCAACATTTGATGTGTGAATTGAGTAGCATTTTAGTCTCTTTCAATTTTTTTATTACTATAGCTAGTAGAAGTTGATGTGACAACTTCTTTTTTATAAAAAATTATAAGAAAAAAAATCTTTTTTTTCACTTACTTCCTCTCCTTCCTTTCTTTTTTTCATTTTCTCCTCCTCTTCTTCTCCCTTGGTCCCAAAACAAAAGCTTGGAGTTTTTATCAATTAAACTTCTAAATTTTCATAAGTAAACAAAAGTTTCTTCTCCCTTTGTCAATGCATCAATTCTTACATGTATGTAACCTTCTTCAAGCATTGGATTAACAAAATAGGGAGATTAGAATTGATAGAGAGACGATTTTCAAATAAACCCCTAAACAAGAGTTTAAATTGATTCACTAATAAAAGTTTAGAGGCTTAATTGATAAAATTATAAGCCTTATATAATGTTTATCCAAAGAACATAATTGAGAGTATAAATTGATATACTTACGAAAGTTCAAGATTTTAATTGTTACAAATCTCAAAATTTAGGGGCATATATTGATTTTTTTTTCAAAAAAATGAAACAGGCATTTTAGGCGCTTCATTTTTTTTTTCTTTTAAGTAGAAATGGAGAAAGAGAGAGAAAAGAGGAGGAAGAGAAAACAGAAGAAAGGAAGAAGCGAAAGAAGAAGATTGGGCGGTGGCAACAATGGAAGTGAAAGAGAGAATGAAGAAAAAAGAAACACTTTTTGTAATTATTTTTAAATAAATTAGAAAAAAAATTAAGAAGGGAAGAATCAGAAATATGAGGATTGAGACTAAAATGCTACTAAATCCAAACCTTAGGGACCACAAGTTTGGTTTATCATAAAGTTTGAAAAAGTGTTAAAGTGAGCTTAACTCAATGATAATTAGCATGACCTTCTTCTCTCAACGTTGAAGGTTCAATTTCCCACTCTTGCAATTGTTGTACTTAATTTTTTTTTTTCTTTTTGAAAAAAGTGTTTATAATTTATAGAACAATTGTTTTCAAAAGTAAAAGGTTAAATAAGAGGTAAACTGAGAAAAACAGACGTTGGGGTTCTTAAGGACGGTTTAGATTGACTTTCTAAATGATTAAAAAAGTGTGGTAAATCCATATAAGCCCTAAATGTATAGGTTTGTTTATCATAGCCTACACCACTGCCACAAAATCTCTAGTATCTAAAACTTATCCTTCAACCTTCTCGATTTCAAGCCCATTGATCCAACTTTCAATTCCTGAGTTCACATTTCACAGTTATATATTTATTTAATTATTTATTTATTTTGGTATGTTTATCACTTTTTCGAATTTCTAGCCAAATTTTATACGTAAAAGGCAGTTTCTTTAGTTCTTAACTTTTTTTATACTTAGATTTTAAAAAATGTAGATAATAAAACAAAGAAACACATGGAATATAAAACTAACAACAAGATGATTATTAAACAGATCAAAACTATACAAATTCACATTTATCTATGTGGTGAACCAAACATGGATAATAAGTGTGCAGAGATTTCTTTCAGGCAGTCATAATTTATCAAACCAACAGGCAATACCTCAATGGAAACTTGCTGCATAAAGCCACATTCCTATAACATTTTCCATCTCCTTGATTGGCCAAAAAACAAGATGTCCCCAACTTCAAATAGACCCACGACTGGAGAGAGATGTCCATCCACAGATTCAAGACCATCACAATTTCAACTTGTGCACACTGATTTAAATTAAATGTCAAGGAACATTCCATGTAGTATTGAGACAAGGGAATTGAAGATAGACAGGCTTCTTTGAAACAGGATTCTCTAATTAATGTTATCAAAACCTCAGCCTATTTACAAATGATGAAACCATATATGCTGGGATAAATATGAGAACAAAAATTAGCAACTTTTCACTAATGCAAAATGAGTTGAAAGATTAACTGAATATTGTAGAATGTAGACTTTACTAGGAAGTTGGATTGGATTATGGCTCAGGCAATTGGTGAAAAAGGAGAACCAACTGGAGCTGCAAGCCCAAGGTACCGCATAATCCTCATTCGGCGAAACTTTCTTGTTGATTTAAGAGATATGGTCATCTCTTCCTACAGAAGAAAATTATTTTATCATAATATAGAACTGCTCTTATTTGTGTTTTCCATGCATTGGAAAAAAAAAAAAGATTGAGACATTAACTTACATCGAAGGGAACTTTTGGCTTTCTTTCCCTTTTTCCTCTTCCTCTGTCTAGGTGTACGTCATTATCTTCAATCCTGCTTGAGTTTGATGAAGACCCCTTATCTGCTTAAAGAAGACAGTAAAAAAAGATAAGATATAAATGAAAGGAGTCAATACAGATTCACAGGCCTAAGAGTGGGGAAAGTTGTGTTACTTCTAAGTATACAAGTTGTGGTACAATTTTTTAAATTTATAGTTAGCTCTAGCATAAAACGAAATTTTTATTCGCATTTGATATCAGGTAAGAAAACCCCAAGGGAGCAACATGATATAACAAAATGAATACAAGGGATCTGGGAGACATTGATCTTTCAAACATGCATCCTCAGTATGAAAAGAATTATCATCTCCCACCTCGCATACAGAAATGTTAACAAATTTCTCCAAATGTGATAGGTTTCTTCCCGAGCTTAATGATCAGAATGTATTGCAAAATGGAAGATAGTGGACATGTTTCTGAGCTTAATGATAAAAAATAATTTTCTTTCAATTTCAGAAAACATAGTGTTTTTGGCAGGAATAGTATCTCCAAAATAACTCCAAAACAAAATGGCAGATACTGAAATAAAAATTAAGTGCATACCACATGATTGATCTTGAAACTCTACCGTTGTGTTTGAACTCCTCTCCTCGAAACTCTGAAGGTAAATGTCAGGCACAGAGTTTTAAGCATGGACATTAAAAGGGAAAGTAGAAAGGCCGGATAATTCTAAATGAAAATTAAAATATAGAGCTAAAAAATTCAGACTAAAAAGGTTTTGTTTTTTCAAATTTAATGACCGAGAATGGCACATTACTTACTTCAGTAGACCACAGCTGTACATTCTCTGGAGTTTCAGAAAGACTGTTGCTTTCTGAATCTGGTAATTTTTTACCAACAGGGTATGATATCTTAGAAGTACCTTTTCTCTTGCTTACAGCCTTGCATGAACTGAAAAAGGATAATCAAAACAGTTACTAATATGAATAGAGAAAAGAAGATTGAAAGTGGATATTTAACAACAGGTTAACATAGAAAAAAACAGACCTATCGCTGAGGCGGCATTCAACTGATTGCATTTCATCAGGACTTGAGCATAGGCTTAGTTCTTCATCTTCCCCCAGGGAGTTGCTGCATTTCACCAAAGAGCTAGAAGAGAGTTCTTCATTTGTATTATCTGAGTGATTCACTATCAATTTTGACAATCCAACTTCATTCAACGACAATCGTGGCAAGGCAGATGTGCCTAACATGTCCCGAAAACTTCAGGTTCAGTTTCAATCATATACCATATAATCCAAATCTAACATTGAGACTTTTCATTTAAAAAATATTATAGAAAACAGAAACAAATAGAAGATGTCCAGAGCACACCTCAACAGGAAACGATCAAGAAACATGAAATAAAAGATAAAACTTGCAGAATTGCTAATTGCTATACAGGATCTATCGAGCCAGACATTTCTGATGCAACAAATATCGATACAAGTAACAATAAATAAACAAGAAGTAGTCAACAATATCTTGATTCTTATATTGGATGATATACATAGATGCATCTCGTCATAATTTCCATCATATCAACAAACATTAAATCATAATTATATCATTCATTGACACATTCCGCTTGCTAGGAGCCACGGATTTCACCTAAATGCCAACTACACTATGAATACCCAACTGAGAGAGACCACCTCCAAGAAGGCAACATGGTAATGGGAAATTGCCGGCAGGGGTAGGGATCATCTGACACTAAATCATTAGAATTCGAACACAACTTACTAACTTGACAATTCATATTCTTTCAGATTTGAACTTCCCAAGATACACAATATGGAACACAATAACCACAAACAACTCCTACCCTCTATTTTCAACTGTTCCTAGAATTATGGATGTAAATTATAGTCCATTTGTGAATGAAAAGAACTAACTAACACATAATAGTGAGTATTATAACTGAAAATAGGCACAATTACATGAATCAGTCTAAAGACTAAATTTTTCTATCCAAGAACCAGATGAAAATACAGGGTCATACAATTAATGTCTAGCTTTAACCTGCAATCAAATATAATAATATGATGACAATCAAAAGAACAAGTAAGGAAAGTCAAGAGATCTCAAATTGAGTACACAAACAAATCCCAAAAGTTAATCAGAAAATTAGGTTAGTTCACAGAGTATCAAAAACCAAAAGGGATAAATTAAAAGAAATACCTCGACGGGCAATTGAAGAAGAATAGCAAAAGAGAGAGGAGAAATCAGTGCGGCGTTTAGGCGGTGAGCTTCGGCGCTGTTGAGAATACTTGGGTATATTATCGATAAGGGGTGATTGTTTTTCGCCCTTTTTCTTCTGGGGCGTCTTTCTCTTCTTCGCCATTGTCAAGAAATTGAGATAACGCTTTGAAAATTGAATTACTGAGGTAAAGAAGGAGCCCTAGAAGAAGAAGAAGAAGAAGGGGATTTGTTTGGCAGTGGATCTGAATGAGAGAATAGAATGGGGGGCAGTGAAGAATTCCCAATTCCTATAACACTAAGAATGGGCCATTATAAATTCCCAATTCTCTGAAATCACTGCAAGACGGTGGCCAGTCCAATATTAACGAAAATAACTGATTTCTTTTTTTTTTTTTTTTTTCCAACACAAAAACGGAATAAATACATATATACACTACACATTCAATCTCAATAATCCTCCGTCAATTTCATAATTGCACTTTTTTCTACTTCTATATACAAGGTCACATAATTCAAAATCGTATCTAACTATCCATTTTTAATGCAAATTTGGTGAGAGTATATTTTACCTTTATCCATCTCCTTATGCCATGGACAATGGTTACATTATATTCAAGATCTTATACGGAAAGCGATTTATATTAGCTCATCCATAAGTTCACTTTTGCCATGACATGAAAAATAGTATAGGATTTTTTTTTTTTAACGGTAAAAACTTAATATGAATATTCAATGAAGTTGTCTTCCAAAACATGATTCGTTATATTGTTCCAACCATACTGATTCATCTTTTTTAAATATTAATAGAGTTAGATTATTAAAGTGAATAATGATCATTAAAGTAAATAATATAAAGAGCTCTTGTTAGACAAAATGAAGTGAAGTGTTACCACTAGAAATAGTAATTACATACCATATATATTTAACTCCAATAGATATAAAACCTTAACTAAAAGAGGTTAGTGTTATGTCAGATTCAACTAAAATTAAAAAAAAAAAAAGACAAATGAAGTGTTAACAGACAATGAAGTTTAAGTTCTTTTTTTTTAGTTGTTAGAGTAGTTGAACTCAACTATACTCTAAAATTTGAGTTTGATGTTTATTTGGTAACTACGACTTCAAAATGATGGTAATCAGTTAGAAGTTTATTTGACTAATAGAAAGATATGATGCGGATGTTATATTTTGCTCATGATTTAATTTACTTGATAAAATATATTATTATTATTATTATTATTATTTTGTGATTGAACTACGATGTGGTGGTTTCTTTTTTTCCTCTCTTCTTCTTCTTCCTCTTTACTCCTTAGACAAAGTTTGGCATCACTGTCTCCATTCTTACGCAAGTCATAGGTCATTATTGTCTTCAAATCGAAGAACAAAAGCTCATCAAATAATACCTTTCGTTCTAGAAGTTGTTCCAAATCTACAATGTATAGGCTTACAAGTCAGCTTCCAAATCTCTAGGTCGATGATTACGATGTTGGCAATTCCTTAGGGCATCATGTAGTGTTGTGTCTATGGTTAAACTAAAATTTAATTGCAAATAGTGCTTCTATTTATACTTTTCTTTTTCCTTTATTATCTACTTTTTATAATGATTTTAAAATTGAAGCCCAAAATTTAACAATTTGTGGAGTCATTCTCTTCAACAAGTTATTTCATAACCAATTGATTTTCTCGTTTATGTTTTTCCTTTTATTTAAAAAAAAAAAACAAATATATTTGGTAATCCCTGCCACTTCTTTTTTCTTCCCTTCTTTCTCTCTCTCTCTCTCTCTCTCTCTCTTTTTTAATTTAAAACTCAGTTATAAGATTCATGAAGAAATGGGAATTTTGGTTTTTGCTGTTGGTGATTTTTTAATTATTTTTTTATTTACTTTTATTAAATTATAGCATTTTTCGTATTTTTAATATATTATAGGAAAATTTTTAAAAATAGAAAAATAAGGAAAACTATTTACACAAAATAGCAAAATTTTTAGATGGTTGTGATAGATGCTGATAGAAGTCTATCAAGGTCTATTAGTAATAGAAATAATAGAAGTCTATCACTTATAGATACTGATAGAAGTCTATCTATCAGTATTTTTTTTACTATTTTCTGTAAATAGTTTGAAATTTTTTCTATCTATAAAAATTTTCCTATATTATATTATATTAATTTAATAATAGTAATAGTAATAGTAATTATTTGAATTCTATGTCAATTTCTTTCAAATACACTGTATAGGCCGGTATTATCTTATATATGATTAAACAATAAATATAACTATAGTGAAATACTCAAATATTTACTATGAAAACTCAATTTTTTCTCTACTCTAACTAATATTATCTTTAAAATAAATCATTTCTTATAATTATCCTAAAAATAAAAAATAAAAACTTTTCTCTATCCCTCATTTAATCTTTTCTCTATCTCTAACTATTTTTTCTAAAAGTTTAATCTTTATGTCTAGCTTAATTTTAATTTCGGATTCTTTTTAGAAGATATAGAACCGAAAATAATTATCAAATATAAATTTTATTTTATTTTATTAAATAAGTTTATCTAAGATATTTGGTCTTTTATTTAAAGTAGAAAAATTAAAAATAAAAAATAAAAAACGGTATTTTAAAAAAACAAAAACAAAAACAAAAACATTAAGTAGGACCTAAAATATTGTTAAAACATTTAAAAGTAGAAAGCAGTTTTTAATAATCCTTCATCTCAAATTTCTCCATTTAAACTCTTTCTAGATTAAATAGATAAATTTAGATTTTTTAAACTCACATAAGTTATATTTAGTTGATATTTCCACCATATATATTTTCTAAGATATAATTGGAAAGTTAATGGTTAGATACAACTTTTCGATCCTTTAGAAATAAATATAAAAAAAAAATAAATTTTTTAAAAAATAAATTAACACAGTGCACAATAGATATATGTAGTCTCAAGTTTTTTTTAATTAAAATATGAAAAAAAAAAAAAAAAAAAAAGAATTTGGCTAGCTGTACCCATATTTTATGCATCACAACTAACACTCAATAGAAATGTAACACGTGCCATTTTTAATTAATTAATTATTATTATAAATGAGAGGAAACATGAGAAATTAGATTGCTGTTAAAATATCAATTCATGCGAAATTGAGAAAAGTACCTTGAAAAGAAAATAAGATAGAAGTTTCAATCAAATATTGGAAATCAAGAAAAAATCACTAATTCCTTAAAAAATTGCAAATTTATTTATCTAATTTTTCTCATTATTAACTTCGCGAAGGAAGAGTTTCCTAAATTATGGGACAAAAGGTTACATTAATAGTATTAAAACCAGTACATCCGTACGTCGGCGGAGTATTATCCCCGGGATATACATGCGCCAAACCGCACAATTCCTTAAACGTCCTCGAGTACGGATCCGGCTGGCAATTGGAACTGCTGCAGCAATACTCCGGCGACTTCAGCGCGTCGCACGCGCTATAGCAGCCGACATACGCGCCGTCCTTGTTCTTTGCGACGAGAAATGAGGGGCAGACGTTGGACAAGTCTTGGACGCAGTCGATGGTGGGGCAGTGGCCGGAGCTACCATCGACGAGGTGGCCGCCGTCGGGCTGGATCCGGACGGGAATGTTCAAGCCGTGAATGAGGCTGAGGTCGTAGTGGACGACGGAGTTGTTGATGGCGAAGTTGAGGAGGGTGACCGGGAGAGCCGGTGGAGAGGAGTCGCAGAAGATGGTGCCTGACCCGCAATCGCCGGTTTCGCAGGAGAAATGATAGTCCTGGTCGTTGGAGCATTTGGTGCGGGCCCACAGAGAGCCAGTCCACGTGTCAGGCATAATGAAGATCTCGAGAGTGTTGGGTGGACTCTCCGGGTCGGCGTCTCCGATGGGTGGGTTTGAGGATAGCCATATTGAAAATGGGCATTGGTTCTCAAAATGGAATATCACGTCTTCCGAAACTACCCCTGCAAATATATATATATATATATCCATTTTAATATTTAAACATACTCATAATTTACTCTATACCTATATTTGTATTTTCTGCATCTTAATCTCATCGTATAGTAAGAGAAATTCAAATTTCTTTTTTAAAAGAAAAGTTCATTGCATTCAAAATTGTACTTGTGGAGAAACAAACGTCTAATTCAGAAGTTAATAATAAAATTTTATGCTTGAATTATGCTATTTTGGCAATTGCCCATTTTTTAAATTAAAAAAAATATATATTGGTGTCTTGAGACTAATTATTTATTAGAATATAGGAAGAAGAGATTGATTTTATGTTATTTTATAAAAATTACATTTGATATGTAAGTTTATCTTAAATTAAATGAAGAAAATGGATTTTCATTTTTACTTCCGAGTTCTAATATTGCTATAGATATTTAGGACTTAAATATTTGTAGCACACATACTTTAACTAAAGTGTCGAATAATTAAATATTTATAAAAAGAAAAAAAAATTGAAACACCAAAAAATTTTAAGACTTAAATATTTTAACAAAAGTTGTATATTAGTATGTTGAGTATGTGTTAATAGCCAAATATATTTTTTTATTTGACTATTTATCGTTTGAGTATGTTTTAAAGATAAATTTTGATTTTGAAATTTTGTGGAATTTATGTTTTAACTTAAAACTTTGATTTTTATTTTGATTGCTGAGGAAATTGGTGTAAAAAGTGAAAAAAAATAAGAGAAAAGTGAGAGTATCAATATTAGAAAAAAAATGAAAATATCTATATAATTTGTTTTAAAATTAGTTCTTTTCGAACTAAAGAAAACTACAAACAAATTGATCATCATATTAAAAGTAGGAGCAACTTTTAACTTTCTTTTTTAATCTTAGAATTATTTTTGCAATAAATTGCATTAATGGTTTCGGTTCATACACTAATGATGATGGTATTTTTTTATGTTTTCTTTTTTTAAGTTTAAGAGTATTTTAATGATACTTTTGAAACATAACTCTAATGATTTCTATCCAAAATTAAATGTAAAAGTATTTTTTAAATTTTTTTTAATTTAAAAATATTTTTGAAACTTTTAAAACTTCATGGATATTTTTTATACAAAATACTTTAAGAAAACCAAAAAAAGCAAAAAATCAACCCATGCTACCGTGTTCTTCATTAGATTACATGATTAAGAATAAAACGTTGTATTAAAATTAATATGTAAGTGTCTTATCGTTATTGTTATTTAAAAAGAAAAAGAAAATAGAAAAGAAAAAGGGGTAAGAAAGTTAACCTGCTGCAAGAAGGGAGAGTTGGAGGAGGAGGAGAAGAGAAGTTTTGGAAGCCATTGATCGATGCTGATAAATTATGAAAAAATTTTAATAGGAGAGACTCAATTTATAGGGTGAACTCTAATCAAGTTTATTTCAATCATAATTCTAAAACGAATTTATATAACATTATTGAAAATTAAATATTGTACCATTGGAAATACATCCAAAGAAATCGAGTGAAAAATTAGGGTGAAATTCCTTTTCTTAATATTCTTTTTTTCTAATAAAAGTAGACCTTTAATAGAGAAGACATTTACTCATTTTTTTCGAGTAAAAAATTTAAGTATCCACCTCATATTTATTATCATTGACGAAAGTTAAAAATTAAAAATTAGACCGCGATGGAGGTCTATCGCGGTCTATCACATAAAAAGTAAAATTTTGCTATTTATAAATAGTTTCAAGAGTTTTGCTATATTTGAAAACATCCCTATTTTAATTCGGTTGTTTTTATTTACTTTGTAAAAATATATTTTAGATCTAAATTTAATTTTAATTTATGAGTGAACCCTTGAAAAATATATATTTTTCTAGAGATTTCTACATAAAAGGCTTATATTGGCCTCTCTATTTTCACTAATATCCATGCTATTTACAATTTAGTCCTCATCTACATTAAATATATATTATATATATATATTATATATATATATATATTATTTTCTCTATCCTCCATGCACATTTCTCTTCCTCATGCACATTCTCTTCCCCATGCACATTTTCTCTCCCCCATGCATATTCTCTCTTTTCTCCTTCTCCCTCCCTCTCTTTTCTCTCATCCTCCCTCTCTTTTCTCCTTCTCCCTCCCTCTCTTTTCTCCTTCTGGTGATGTGAGTTGCAAGCGGGAGATGGATGGCGTGGGGCGACCACGAGGCGACACAAACGACATGGGCGAATCGACGACGTGGGCAAACTCGAAGCAGACGGCGTGGGCGGACGAATGGCGATGGTGGATTTGAATCAAACGAACGATGATGGTAGACTCAGAGTGAACGAACGATAATGATGGACTTAGCGTAGACGAACGACGTACTTTAAGCGGACGACGAAATGGTAAAATGACAAACTAGAACATTTGAATATATTTGTATATGTATTCGTTTATTTGATATAAACGAGAGTTTTTTTTTTATTTAGACCTCATATATTATGATATATAAAATTTTGATTGTTGTGATTTTTATTACTAAATGTATGGTATATATGATATATATACTGTGATGTAAATGAAATTTATTAAGATTTATATACTGTGGTATTTTTCATATATTGGTTTATACTGTGATTTATGTTTAACATTGAGTCAATTTCTAATTTATAAACTGCAGTATATTTCATATATTGGTTAGAATATTTTCAAATACTTAACAAAATGTTATAAAGTATATTTAAAATAACCATGAATCCGTAAAAAAAATCGATAAGTTGATACGTGAAAACTAACGTAAATAGAAAATAAAATTTTATTAAATGTATTTTCTCCCTCCAAATTGAAAAATGTAAAAAAAAATTATAATAAATGCATATTCTCTCCAATTGAATAATGAGAAAAAATAAAAGGGAGATGAATATGAGAAAGAAGGAGAAGCCAAAATTGAAAAAAAGAATTTTACATGAAAAAACCTAATAAAAATATAATAGAATAAGAAACAACACTCCATTATTAACTCTACCTACAACACGTTTTTCAAACATTGAGAATATCAAATATCACAAAAAAAGAACATAAAAATGAGACTCATTAATGACAAAAACTTATTTTTATTGAAAAACAATTTTTAAAAAGGTGGTTAATCATTGCAAAAGTATTATTAAAAAAAGACTAAAAAAAAACATGAAAATGAGAATAAATTGACAAAAAAATTTACACAAAGCACCTTTATTGAAAAATTTCAAATTTTAAAACATTTTTTAAATATATGACCAAAAGATACTTTTTATGTAAAAATCTTATTTTTTTTTATCATTCATTGATCATTTAGAATTAGAGCAACAATTTAAGAAAGTCAGTTGCAAAATTACATTTATAGCCGAATTTGATTGTGATGGAAAACAAGACAAACTCGAATGGAAGGAAAATATGGTAGTATATCATTTAAGAAGTTATCTTTAAAAATGGCACCACTACTTATTAAGAGTATTAATTATTTGTAATCTCAACTTGTAGGTGGGAATTCCTATGTATTGAATAGTAATGCTAAAAAAATGTAATACAATTTTTGTGTATCCTTTTAACCAAATTATAATTTTTTTAAAAAATATATATATCAAATTTAAATTTCACTATTATGCCTTTAAAAATTTAATAATCATTATTATATTATTGATAAAGTTACTTTTTCAAAACTATTTCATTTTATTAATCCTTGATTTACATTTTTCAACATTTTCAATCAAAGAAATGGATGTTTTTCAAAATAGTAAATCAAGGTCGATCGCTGAGAACGTGTTCTGTTTTCTAAAGAAAAGTTGAAATTTTTTTAATTTACACTGATGTAAGGTTGTATCAGCTTAAACCTTGAACTAATAATTATATTAATTTTAAATTTTAAACTTTCGTAAATATATCATATAACACCTTTATTCAAACATATTTTAAAAAATATCGTATAAAACATATAATAGTTTTAAATTAAACTTCAAAATTGTTATAAGGTGAATTATTTTAGATTGTTTATTAAAATTATTCCAGCATTCATAATTTTTAGATTTCTTCAAATGTCTGGATTAATAAAATGGACGATTAGAATTGATGCGTGAACAAATTTTAAAGAAAATCTTAATTGAGAGTCTAAGTAAATTGATTCGTTTATAAAAGTTTAGGAGTTTAATTGATAAAATTATAAGTATCACATGATGTGTATTCAAACAAAACGTAATAGAGGTGTAAATTGATACACTTACAAGAATTTAAGATTTAAATTAACACAACTTTTAAAGTTTATGTGTGTAAATTGATATTTTTTTTCAAAAAAAAAAAAAAAAAAAAAAAGTTGTTTTTTGCAACAATAGAAATCAAAATTTTTTTAATGCTATTGTATTTTTTTTTTTAAATGATTCAATTAAGCTGTGTCTGTGTTAATTTGAGAAATTGAAAATAATTATGCAGATTTAATAATGTAATTTGAAAATTTTTATTTCTTCTTAAAAAAAAAAAGGAGTTAGATTAAAAAATTTAATTAAAAAGGAATATTTTTAGATTTTTTTTTTCTGAAATCAATCATATTTTAGATTTAACTATGCTTCTAACCTTAGAATACTATTTTCATCTTCATACTCTAAAATTTATTGAATTTTAGTTTTCATACTTTTATGATATTTAGACTAAATTTAAAATTTATTGAAAATATAATAGTCCATACAATTTGTTATATGTCGTTTAAACTTTAAAAAAACTTTTTTTTGTTAATTATTAACATTTTAATTTATTATAAATTTTGAAAATATATTTATGAAGAAAATTTTTATTATTATTAAGTCAATTTTGATTAATTTTTTTTGAAAGACTAAATTTAAGATTTATTAAAAGTATGGAGATTAAAATTGAACATTTAAAAGCGTGGAGACTAAAAACTAAAAGTAAACAAAATTTGAAATATATGAGCTAAAATGGTATTTTAACCTAATATTTTTATCAATTTAATATTTTTAAAATCATATAATACCATTTGAAATGGAGTTGAGGCCACAGAATTTGAGATTTTCTTCTTAAAAAAAAAAAAAAAATTAAAACATGATAATAAACTTTGTATATCTTATCGTTACTCTATTTTTTTAAGTCAAGATAAGATGGCATTGAGACATTTTAATTGAAAGGGAAAGCGGCAATCACTTTTGCAATCATATATTACTCAGTGACGTCAAATCTATTTTTGGATGGAAAAAAATTAGTTGAATCTATCTCTTGTACAACTAATGCTACATCCAATTATAAATTGACACGTATAGAAAATTTTTAAAAAACATTAGAAAAAAAGGGAGTATAAAATTTAGGTGCAACATAGGCTGTACCTAAGTATTTTGGATTACTCAAATTGTTCTTTTTAAATTTGATGTCAAAATCACACTCTTAACAAATAATTTATCTACTTATAAAGCAATAGTGAGATTGTCAAATTGTTAGGACACCAACAAATAAAGAAAACAAAAAAAATGTAAAGCAATAGAGAATTGAAACAAAAATTTACATAGTTCATTAACAATATGTTATATGATTATATCTATATCTATGGGTAGTAGGAGAGCAAGTTACTATTGAGAGAATAATACAGATTACAATCTCAAAGGCTAATGTTGATGATTGGAAGGACTGAGACTATAGAAAGACTTATATATATAAATTTTTTTTAGTACACCTGTAAAAAGAGCATAAGAGAACTTAATAGAACTACACAAACAAACCAGAAAGTAAAACAAAATCCACCCACGGAGGATTCAATTATTGAATTATTATTGAGTTTGACATATATAATAAGATAGTTAAGTTTATTTTATAACATCATTATTTATAATCCTATACCCTCAACACCCTTCAGTACGTGTTGACTTTATTCTCAAATACTTTTCTTTCATGACTTTCTTCTGAAGTAATAATTATTATGATTAAGCCATTACTGTTGTCTTCATCTTCTCAACCGCAAAATGTGATGAGGTAATTTGGTCTATTGTTACAAGTAAAAGTGCTATTCTTATCATCATATGCGTAACTGTAAGCATCTGGGCATTGATTTTCAAAGATCATGGAATAGTTGGTTGGCTTGCACTTGTTAGGGTCATTGAATTCTCCAGTACAACAATACCTTGGTTGATTGAATGCAAGGCAAGCACTCTTGCAAGCAATCACTTCATTGCCTGATTTCACCTGCAGCTCTGCTGGACAAACCCTGTTCACATCAGCACGACAGTTCGAGGATCGACATGGTCCTGTGCCGCCTTGGGTGGTGATTGAGGCTGGAATGTTGAAGCCATCGACGAGGCTGACATCGTAGAAATCTTTGCCACCATTGGAAGCGATGGTGAATTCAGCTAGCGTGACTGGTGGAACTCCTCCAGCGCCATTGCATGAGAGGCCACGACCACAATCTCCCGTCAAGCAAGTGAAACGTCCACCATTGTTGGAGCATCGAGTTCGTGCCCATACTCGGCCAGTCCATGGCGCGGGGACGTTAAACGACTTTGACCCTCCAGGAGGTAACTCGAACCCAGTTGTTGATAGTTGGGGTTGCCCTGGGCCGCTCGTTAATGTTGCTGGCCATATAGTTCTTGGACAATTGTTTTTCACAGTTATTGTTGCAGCTTCAACTCCTGAAACAACATAATGATTAAGCATCGATATAAACAAATGATTAAACATACTACAAATAAGTAAATTAAGCTTCTAAGTCAAATACTTGATAGATATAATTTGTTTCCTAAAGTAATATATTAGTTAATTACTTATTCATTAGCATAATGATCAAACCAACATGTACTCAAAATATTAAGAATATATAAATAAATAATTAAATTCTCGTTTGATAACCCTTTGATCTTATTAAAAATGTAAAAAATAAAGTAAAAAAATTGTGAGAAAAGAAGTATAAATTATAAGAATAGAAAAGTAAAATAATCGAAACCCTAATAAAAGGAAGAAACAATGAGATACCAAAATGGAGGAGGAAGAAGAAGAATGATGCAAGAAGGACTGCATGGTTCGCCATTTTGGACACCTTCAATTGGCTTAATTAATTATCTTTCAATTTGCAAACTGAATGAGTTTATATGAATGAAAATAAGAGGATCCACCATATGCTATTTATACGCAAATGTTCGAGCTCAGTGAGCTTGCCGTGTTGGAAACTAATTTCACAGACCACTAACGAACTGACACGTAATAATTGGAAATTGAAAAAAAAAAAGTTTGACTCATGGTAAAACAAAAGACTAATCAAACTATCCATAAAATCACGAGATATATGAAGATTTTAGGCAATAACATTTTTTTGTTAATATTGATTGGTTCTACATTGACTTGTAAACGTTATATAAAATTTAAGAATTTATGTATTAATATTCCACGTTTCTTATTATTATTGTTTAGTACTCTTTTTTTCAAAATAATAATTATAATAATAATGTTTAGTACTGAAGGAAAGGCTTTATAACAATGTAATGAGTTAATCTCATTTTGTTTCTATTGAAATTTACAGATAGATTACAGTAGAATAAGATATACCACACTACTATTTAAAAAGGTCGATAATTTGATAATTTGATTATTTCTATTTTCTAATTGATGAACTTAAAAGAAAAAAAATACATTATTAAAAGTTAAATTGATACTCGTTGGTTGTTTTAATTTTTATTTTTTAAACTAAGAAACATATATTATATGTGTGTGTAATTATAGAAATGATAACATATAAAATAAAGAAATACCGATGTATTCTAGAAGAAAAGCTGAGAAAAAAGAAAAGAAAATTGAAGACGTAAGTTACTTAAGTCAAGAATGTAATAAAGAACTGGTAAATATCATCATTTAAAAAATGGATTGTAAGAATAGAATAATAAAAATATAATCTTGGGTCTATGGACTATATGACCCTTCGCTCTCAAATTGAGAAAAGTAACAAATTGCAAAAATAAGAAATATAAGTTTATATATCATGTTTAAAAAAAAAAAAAAAAAAAAAAAAAAACTTTTTTTTCCTGAAGAAATCATGTCAAAAAAATTTTTATGGTATTTATTGTGGAAAAAACATAACAGAGGTGTTATATATAATAATTTGCTATTTTATTATGTTATTGGGTAAAATTAACATTATAATGAATTAATATATTAGAACCATGAATTTATTAACTAACAAACCAAATATGTATTTGTTCTATGTTAAAAGTTAAATATGAACAATATCTACTGCAAGATGTATCTAAGTTTTTAAATTAATTGATCTGTTAATTGAGTTGCATGTTTGAATTTTTTTTTTCTTTATAATGGCAATCCGAATAAATGAGGTACTAATTATCATTTCGAATTTCAATAATTTGATTCTCTATTTGGGATTGAATTGAAAAGATTTTTTTTATGAGTTTTAAATAGTTAAATAGATGAATAAATAGAAAAGAGATAGAAAGAGAAATAGAAAATATGTAAAATAATTAAATAGGTGTTTGGAGTTGAAGAAGGGTGTTGTGTGGATTTTTGTAATTTAGGGCGCATATCTCGTTATAGATTGAATGAAATTGGAGTTTTATTATGACTAATTAAGTGCCTAGGAAAATAGCCATCTCTTATTTGACCAAAATACCCATTCAAGGCATTTGTCCTAAGAAAATGGCCTGACAACTATTCTAATATATAAAAATATATATATTTCGTATTATCGCTTTGTATGAAGTTTGATTATTCAAATTAAGTTCTAACAAGTGCATTGGTTTTCTCAAAGACCTATAATAACAATTAATACCTCCCCTCGTAGCTTCTACGTTATTAATGTGAGCATAACTAAGTATTATTATCTTTTTGACAAATAAACATAACTCAACTAGCATACGAATATATTAATGATGGAAATATTTGTAGTTCAAATTCCCCTACGTCCAATTGTACTAAAAAAAAACTTCTTATTATATTCTTTTTTATTAAATAAAAAATAAAAGTAAAGTATTATTATCTCAAATTTTTTTATTCATATTGTTATTTTTTAAACAATATTAAGAAAATATAGTTGTTTTGAAACTTATTATACAAATATTGTGGTTTTATTGATTCTTGTCTCTTGATCAATAAAATATACACAAAAAAAAAAAAAAAAAGAGAGACATATCCTCATCTCTTGAGTGTAATTTTTTGTTTCATCCTTGTCTCTTCAAGAGACGAGAAATGCAAAAGAGTGCAAACATCAGCAAGATGACATGGTGATTGAGGTATTCCACTTGAACTCATGACCACAGGTTCCAAATGGGCTTGAAGAGTAGAAGATGCATGGAGCTAAAAGTCATGCTAGACGAGGATTTGTCTATTTTATTATTATTATTTTGTATTTTTTTTTTATTATCTTCGTCGGTTGAAAAGATGAGTATCAATAAAACCACAATACTTGTATAATAAATTTCAAACCAACTATATTTTCCTGAGATTTAAAAATAACACTATTAATTTTTTTTTTTAAAAAAATCATATCTTCTCACATAGCTTCTATAGGCTGACTATTCTTCTTCCTTTAAGAAAATAAAAATAGTGGCCTAGCCATAGTTAAAGATTTGGTCCTATTTGATTTTATTACATTTAAAAAAGAGGAAATGTCCAAATCGCCTTAACTTGTTTACAACTGGAAAATTGGGAATGCAATTAAAAAAACTAAAAACTAAAAAATATATATTTATTATACTTCATGGACAAATCTCCATATATCTCCTTTCTTTTTTTAAAAAAAAAAAAATTATTTATTGTACTAAAAAAGGATGTCTTTTTATAATAGTGCATAAGATATTGTAATTTTATGAACAACAAAAATTAGAAGTTGAAATATATGGTTGATTCAATTGAATTTGTGTGAGGTAATGTAATTAAATAAATTTGCCAACACATAACCATAAGCTTTGAATGTCAATCACAAAATCTTTAAATGGACATCTAATTACTGATTTCATTTTTCTTTCAAATTTTAAATTCTCATTTTTTGTGTCAACATTTAATTTTTATTTTTCTTTTAAAAATTAAATTTTATAAACATTATTTTCACTCTTTAATTTTTTTAAATCTCAATTTTGAAATGTCAAACAAAAATACTCTTATTTCAAAAATTTAGTACGGTAACATTTAGGTCAGTTTTCAAACTCAACATTTTAATTTTTGAAGTTTAGTCTTTACCTTTAGATGTTATTAACTATTTTATTTTATTTAAAAAATTAAAAATATATATTTTATTTTTTTTTCCCCTTTTTTCTTCTCCTCTTCTCCTTTCCTCTCCTTTCTTTCTTCTTCTTCTCATTTCATTCCTTTTCATTTTTGTTCTTCTTCCCACGTTTAATTAATAAAAGAAAAGATTGTGGACCTTAGACTAAAACAAAATCTAAAATGAGGGAAGCCTACATCATTCAGATTTGAAATGGGACTAACTCGAGCATATATCCATCACATTATTTTTTTAATCAACTTGTTACCGTAATAAAAGATTATTTAGATTGACTTTTTAAGTGTTTATAAATACTTATTTAAACACTCAAAAAGTTAATCCAAACGCACTTAGGAAAACAAAATAAGCTCATGTAGGTTAAAAGTAATGTTTATGAAAATTAATCTTTAAAAATTAAATAGTTATTAAAAAAGAAAGGTCTTAGAGATGTTTGACCTATGAATTTGGAATTAGGAGAATTCAGCTTTTTAAAGTCAATCCATGTTTCGTCGTTGGGATAAAATTCCCAAGATTAAGAAATCAAACTTATGGATTTGAAGTAGGTTTTTTTAATGAATGTCATGAGAAAAAGTTTCATTCATCTCATATGTCTTATCAATGGTCGTTGATGATCGTCGACTGATTTTCATGATCGACCATCGACGATCGGCCGTCAACGACCGAACATCTTAACCGTCAGTGACTGATTGTCATGACATCAACGACCAACCGTTGTGACCTTCGGCGACCGACCAACCGTTGTGACCATCATCGATCGCCCATTGTGATCGTCTTAGACCAATGTATGGTTGCTTGTGATAGTCCACAATTATTGTCGGTAACCTTTCTTTTCCTCAATTTTCGTTCTTCCTTCCTTTTCCCTTGAATTTCTCCTTCTTAATGTTAGTTGAACTATATTAATAATGTTAGCTTCTCATTCAATATTTCACATAAGTTTTGTAAACATTAGTATCCATAGGAACTTGTTCCAATTTCCAAACTGCTCAAAAAAGGAAAACATTAGCCGGCCTTCACATAATAGAAAATTTGTTAAATGTAGTTGTCCCATCTTTCGTATAATGTTATGGCTAATAGTTTTTTTTAGTACAACAATTGTAGTGATAGGGGTTCGTACCTTCAACATCTAATGAAGAAGATCATTTCAATTACCATTGAGATAAAACTCACTTTGGCTATGATCGATGGATATTAAAAAAATACATTTTTGTTTTAATTATTTTCTCTCTCATCCATCGAATACATAGTACACCATATAAGTCTAACCATGGTTTTGAGTTTTTCTTGGTGTGTGTGATTAAGATGGGATGTAAAAATAATATAGGTGTAACTCATGAGATGCATTCAAATGTTCGTTGCTCATATATAAATAGCATAATTTATGGGAGAATTGCACGAATGACTCAAAATTTTGGCCCAAAATAAAATATATCCTATCTTTCAAAACTAAAGTTTTTTTTTTATTATTATTATTATTTAGATTTCTTTACAATTATCTCCATATTTAAATGTTATTTGGTTGAATCCAAGCGTGTAATTTTCTTTTTATTAAGTTTAAAACTAGTACATTTAATGGGACTAAGAAGGCTTTTTTTTTTTTTTTCATTACAGTTGACTTAATTTCTAGTGTTGTTGCTAATGCAGTAGTCATAATGAATATTAATTGATTTACTGGTTTTGCGTCGCCCTTAGCAATTTATTACTTGACCTAATTCTAAATATTTTCTGAATAATTTCTTTTGAATGTTTCTTCCTTTTATTAATTTGTTTGAAATGACGCCTTTCATATTTTTCATTTTTTATTAATTTTTGAATGTTTCGTCTTAAGTCTATTCTATAATGCGAAGAAGAAGGAAAAAAAATGATCTTTTGCCCTATCAGAAGCTCACTTTATACATTTTTATCTTAAATTTAATTTCAGTCTCACCTTAATTCTAATTCGAAGAAAACTCAACTAGTTAAACTACGTCGAGGGATCTAAGATTCAAATTCCTACTTTCACTCATTGAATTCAAATAATAGAAATAATATCTCATCATAATAATTTCAAAAAGAAAAAAAATTTATATATAGTAAATTTTATACCTCTTGAGTTATGTGAATTGCTTTAAAATTTTGTCTTTAATGTTTAATGTCTTATATGAAGGGAGCCCCCTTTTTTATTAATAAAAAATTTTTTAAAAATTATATTTAATTAAGTTTTACAATTTTTATCAACATTATTAAAATTAATTTTATAATTTTATTTCATAATTAATTTAAATTAAGTAATATACATTAACGTCAAGAATTGAAAGTGATTATTAGTGAAAAATTGAGGTTAAAAATATAAATTTTGAAACTTAAAGACCGAATTGAAACAAAATTCAAATCTCAAAAGGTAAAATTGTAACATTTTGAAATATAATGACTAAATTAAAATCAAACTCAAAATTTAAGTACTAAAAAGAAATATTTTAAAATCTAAGGACTAAATAATAATTAGAGTAAAAACTTATTGACGAACCAACAAGATATTAAAAAAAAGAAAAAAGTGACTTGTAAAGGGTGTTATTGGGCCGTTGGATTGAAACTACCACAGCCTTGTGTTCTTTCCGCGCCCCACCGCTGTTAACTTTACGCACCCTCTCAACAACATAATACAACACCCCCAGAATTTCTATTTTTATTTTTATTTTTATTATTGTTATTATTATTTTGTATGGGAAGATCCTTAGAGTTAATGTAAGCCAATTAACCGTTAGCAATATATAATAGCATGTTGCGTTAAAAATATGTTAGTTAAATTATAAATTTGATGATCAAAATTTCAAGCTATTTAATTATTGTTATTATTATTATTTATTTCCACCACTAATAATATAGGAGATTTGAGTTTTTTAGTACAACAATTACGAGAATGAGAGATTTAAAGGAGATTTGAGCATTTAGAATAGTAATAGATGTTTTATTTATTGGGTTTAAGTGAAAAATCAAAACCATCAATGTTTAATATGAGAATTGGTGTCTTTATCTATTAAGTTATGGTCAAGTTAACGATCTGTTTAGTAGTTCTTATACTTTAAAGAGATGTCATTTTTGTATCTTAAGGACCGTTGCTAGAAGATGCAAGAAAACATTCATCAACTAATTTTTTAAACTTTTAATATTTTTCTTGCACCTTCTCGTTGTAAGAAAAATTTAATCAATCAATTTTGTAAGCTTTTGAAAATTTTCTCCCACTTATTGTTAAAAAGAAAAATTTTATCAACTAATTTTGCAAGTTTTTGAAAATTTTCTCGCACATTCTCGGTGCGACAAAATTTTTATCAACCAATTTTTTAAGCTTTTGGTTCTTTTATTTGGCACCTTCTCGTCATTGTGAGAAGATGGAAGAAGAACTCTATCAACCAGTTTTTTAACTCTATCAACAATTAAAAATTAACTTTAATTTTTAATGTTTGCGACAGATGCGAGGAAAATTCAATCATTCAATTTTTTAGTTTTTTGCTTTCTTTTGCTCGCATCTTCTTGTTGCAAGAAAAATTACAACACTTTGACAATGAAGGTTAATTCTAATGACAGGTTTCTTTTCTTTTCTTTATAATGACAAGTGACAAGTGACAAGTTCATGGTAAATGTGTAAATTTTCTTGTACTTGCTCGATGTAAGAAGTTAGAGGAAAAATTTCAACCCGTCTTTTCTAGCCACTTCTAGCATCAAGAAAATTCAAGCACCTCTTTTCTCGCTGAGAAAGTGCGAGAAAATTTTTAACTCCTCAAATTGAAAATGATTGGAGGATAGTTTAGTGAACAAGACATCAAATCATGTGATAGAAATGATTAATGGAGAGACCATTTAAACCTATTTCACAAAACACATGGACTAAAAATGTATGTTTGAAAAATATAAAGACCAAAGTGACCTATGATTAATAACTCAATGACTAAAAATATACCCTTTTTAATAAATAATTAATATAACAAATATATTAAATAATGTTAAATTTAATTGATTACTACATTAATTATTCTCTTGCATTTAATTAAGTAATTATTTAATTTAGTTTTTAAATACAAAATCGGTAAATCAAATACACATATTTAACTTCCAGACATTAATTATCATGTATCGCCAAACACATGCATTAATTAATTATCGCAGACATTTTAAATCACAGATATTTAAAATCTATATCCACGAATCAATAATTACGATTCAAACAAGCCGTAAAAGTTTATTTCATAACATCATAGTTATAATCCTAGGCCCTCAACACCCTACAGCAGGTGTGTTGAGACTTTTATTCTCATGGTCATGGCTACCAAGCCATTACTGAATTCATCTTCTCAACCGCAAAATGTGATGAGATAATTTGGTCTATTGCTGCAAGCAAAATTGCTGTTCTTATCATCATATGCATAACTATAAGCATCTGGGCATTGGTTCTCAAAGATCATCGAATAATTCGTTGGCTTGCACTTGTTACGATCAAGGAACTCTCCAGTGCAGCAATACCTTGGTTGGTTGAACGCAAAGCAAGCACTCTTGCAAGCAATCACTTCATTGCCTGATCTCACCTGCAGCTCCGCGGGGCAAACTCTATTCACGTCGGCACGGCAGTTTGAGGATCGACATGGCCCTGTGCCACCTTGGGTGGTGATGGAGGCCGGAATGTCGAAACCGTCTACGAGGCTGATATCGTAGAAATCTTGGCCACCGTTGGAGGCGACGGTGAATTCAGCTAGTGTGGTTGGAGGAACTCCACTGGCACCATTGCATGATAGGCCACGACCGCAATCTCCAGTCAAGCAAGTGAACCATCCACCGTTGTTGGAGCATCGGGTCCGTGCCCATACTCGGCCGGTCCATGGCGCTGGGACATTAAACGATCTCGACGCTCCAGGAGCTAACTCGAACCCAGTTGTTGATAGTTGGGGTTGTCCTGGACCGCTCGTTAATGTTGCTGGCCATATAGTTCTCGGACAATTGTTTTTCACAGTTATCGTCGCAGCTTCAACTCCTAAAACAATACAATGGTTAAGGATCGATGTGAATCAAATGATTAAACGCGTACTATAAACAAGCAAATTAAGCTTTTTAGGGTCAAGTACTTTTTAGATATAATTTGTTTCCCAAAGAAATATAGAGCAGGTAATTTGAGAGTAATTCTAAAATGATTAAAATCAATTTTTTTTTCATTTTTAAAATGACTAAGAAACATGTTTTTAATCTTTCAAAATTAATTTGGATGATATGAGAATTACATTTAAGAATGTAAATTTGAATATTAAATTAATTTTGAATAATTAAAAAGTATACTTTAGAGTGATTATAAAAATAATAAAAATGATTTTGACTATTTTAGAGTTAAGTCTCGTTTAATAATCATTTGGAACCGTGGAAAAGAAGTTGTAAGAATAGAAAACTAAAATAAAACAATCGCATACCAAAATGGAGGAGGAAGAAGAAGAATGATGCAAGAAGGATTGCATGGTTCGCCATTTCGGACACCTTCAATTTGCTTAATTAATTAATTAACTTTTAATTTGCAAACCAAATGAGTTTATATGAATGGAAAATAAGAGGATCCACCGTATGCTATTTCTACGCAAATGTTCCGTGCTCAGTAAGCTTTCCGTGTTGGAAACTAATTTCACAGACCACTAAGGAACTCACACGTAATAATTCGGAATTGGAAAAAAAAAGGTTTTGACTCATGGTTAAACAAAAGACTAATCAAACTATCCATAAAATCACGAGATATATGAAGATTTTAGACAATAACATTTTTGTTATTATTGATTATTGGTTCTACGTTGACTTCTACGCGTTACATAAAATCCAAGAATTTATTTATAATTATGTATTAATATTCCACAATATTATTGTTTAGTACTCTTTTTTAAATAATAATATTTAGGTCTGTAGAAGGCTAGAACAATAGCAACCGAATCGACCCGATTATAGTAGAGTAAAACCCGCCTCGATTAACTCATTGTATTATTATTATTTAAATATTATTTTTATTTTTATTTAAAAATGTATCGATGGTTTGATATTTTTACTCTTCTATTTATGAACTTAAAAGAAGAAAATACATTATTATTAAAAGTTATATTGATGCTAGTTAGTTGTTTTTATTTTTATTTTTTAAACTAAGGAACACATATTATATGTGTGTAATTATAAAAATGGTAACATATAAAATAAGAAAACACTAACGTATTCTAGAAGAAAAGCTGAGAAAAAGGAAAAGAAAATTCAAGACTAAGTTACTTAAGTCAAGAATGTAATGAAGAAGTAGTAAAATATCATCATTTAAAAAATGAATTGTAAGAATAGAATAATTAAAAGATAATCTTGGCCCTGGGGTCTCTGGACTATAGGACCATTCACTCGCAAATTGAGAAAGTTAACAAATTGCTAAAATAAGAAATATAAGGTATATATCAAGTTTAAAAAAAAAAAAAAAAAAAAAAAAAAAAAAAAACTATTTTTCTGAAGAAATCACGTACGTTAAAAGGAACTTTTATAGTATTTATTGTGCAATAAGCATAAAATGGGTGACATACATAATAATTTGCTATTTTATTATGTTAGTGGGTAAAACCAATATTTTAATCTATCTATACTATCTAAAACAGACTATTGGAGTAACGTTTAAACTTTTCCTTTTACCCTTCTTAATTGATGGTTATAAAGATATATGGTGTAATTTTACATTAAAATCATTAAGAAAATAATTTATAATTCACGTAAAATTAAATTGATTTAAACTTTGGTTATCTCTAATATTTGATTCTAATAGGTTATAATTAATTAATTTAAAATTGGTTACCTCTAATATTTGATTCTAATTTTTTATAATTCACGTGAATTAAATTAATTTAAAAATTAGTTATCTCTAATATTTGGTTTGAAAAAATCTATCTAAATTTTTTTTTCATATTTATTTCACGTTAAATGTATAGATATTAAAAAAAATCTATCTAAATTTCTTTCCTATTTGCTTCACATCAAATGAGTAGTTATTCAAACAAAAAAAAAATCCAATTTTATCCTTAATTTTGAGCATCAACGTATAAATAAACCATAAAAAAAAAAAATTGATACTATTTTTTTTTTTTTTTGAGAGAATCATGCATAAGTAAAAGAACAAAGAATTAAGAAAATTACATTTTATCATATTTATCTCTAATGGACATTAAAAAAAATAAAACAAATAACATTTTATCCTTATTTTTTTTAGAATCACACATTAAAAAAATTAAAAATCAAAATTTAATCCTAATTTTGGGCATCACACGTATAACAAATATTGATACTATCTTTTTTTTTTTTAGAATCACACATAAATAAATAAAAAAGTAAAAAAAAAAAGAAATCTATCTATCTATATTATTTTATTAACATGATTTCAAATCTAAATTTCGTTTGAGTTAAACTTAGTTTCCATCGAGTATCTCATTTTCTTTTTCTTTTTTTTGGTTTCAATTTTGTTAACTTGCTCTCTTTTTTTTAGCATATATATATTTTTTGTTTATACATTTTGGTTTTTTTTCATTCTTTTTTCAGCTATCACGTACATTTTTTTTTTTTTTTTTTTTTTTTTAGAATTTGAAAACTAGAAGTAGTTGGGTATCACACTTCTTTCTTTTTTTAAATTTGTTTAAGGTAGGTTATCTTTTTCAATTTTTCTTTTTTTTTTCTTATGTGAATTGTGTTTTTTTCTCTAAACTTTGTGTAAGAGTGAGATTTAGATTGAATTCTTTTTAATAAAAGAATAGTCTTTTTTTTAAAAGGAAGTTAAGTTATAAATATATTAAAAATAGGTTTTTATTTCTAATATTATTTAGTTTGTCCGTTCTCTTACTATCAAAGATTTAAACTAGGAGATCAAAATTTCAATTCAAAAACTTAAAAAACATATTAATTCAAATTTGTTTTGAGTTAGATGAATTTTTTTAAAAAGAAAATATAAAGAAAAAATTATTATCAAGTACAAAACTCTTATTTCAACTTATATATATACATTTCATTTTCAACGCACATAGTTCCAACTAGTATATATTTATATATATATATCAATTGCTAAGATATATTTAATTGCTAAGATATATTTAATCGTGTGTTTTTTAATGACAATCTAAATAGTTAAGATACTAATTATCATCCATAATTGTCGATTTGATCCTTTGTTTCTATTGGGATTGAATTGAAAATATTTTTTCATGAGTTATAAGTATTTAAATAAATAAATAAATATAAAAGAGATAGAAAGTGAAATAGAAAATATGTAAAATAATTAAATAGGTGTTTGGAGTTGAAGAATGGTGTTATGTGGATTTTTGTAATTTAGGGCGCATATCTCGTTATAGATTGAATGAAATTGGAGTCGTCTTATATTTGACTAATTAAGTGCGTAGGAAAATAGCCATCGCTAATTTGACCAAAATACCCATTCAAGCTATTTGTCCTATGAAAATGGCCTGTCAACTATTCTAATAATATATAAATATATTTTTCGTTCTTTATTTTTTCTAAAAAAATATTTATTTGGTAAATCATATTCATAAACTCAATTCATTTGTTAAAAAAATAAGATGTGTATTATGTGATCTATTTTAAATTATATAATATTACAAAATAATAATTATATAATTTTTTTACATAAATCATATTCATAAATAAATCAATAATAGTTTATTGTCAACTAAATATTAGTGGATGACTACAACTAGTTTTATGATTTATAAATATAGTATCAAACATTGTTAAAATTAACATTCAATTTTTTAATCTGCTACGAAACACATATCTAAAAACATGAAATACAATTCTATTTTTTTTTTTTGAATGGTTTGTTTTCAAATTCTTATTTAAAAGCTTAGGAATGCAATTAGAAAAAATAAAAATTAAAAGTTATATATTTATTATACTTCATGCAATTAAATATTTGTTTCTCTTTTCTCTTTCTCTTTTCTCCCTCTCCACATCCATGGTAGCCGCCGCCTTCTTTTTTTTTTTTTTTTTTTCCCTCTTCTCCATATTTTATCTCCTTCATTTTTTCCTCTCCTTACTTTCTTCTTCTTCTCTTTTCCATTCCTCTTCATTTTTTTCTTCTTCCCATAATCCCATGTTTAATTAATAATAATAATAAAAAGAAGGGTCTTAGTGATTATCCGGACGTAAAATTTGGATTGAATTCAAAACTCTTTTCATATATATATATATATATATTTTCTTGCTATTTATAGATCATAAAACCGATACTTGGAAGAAAGTACATGTGTCAATTATAGTAGAGTTGTGTTCATTTTGACATTGTATGTTATAATTTAACAAGTTAGATACCTCCATCCATAAAATTGAGGACATGCTCATTTTATATGATCCAAGCCACAAAATTACTTACTCCAATACAGATTACTAGCTACTTCTTGAAAATAGAGTTATTATGTATGTTGTTACAATGCTAATACTTAGCTTATGACTTCATTTATAAATTAAAAAAGAAAAAATATTTTTAAAATTTCACTTCGTCATATTTCTCTAGTTTTAAGACTTTGATTATGTTACCTATGTATGCATTGTATTTATATGTATAAGAAATTTTACGTGTGGTCAATGGTACATATAATTTACGTTGACTTCTCATTCAATATCAGAAGCTTATGTGAGTGAGTTTTGTGAATATGATCAAGTTGGTATTAATTGGAACTTGTTTCAATTTTCAAATAATTTAAAAAGGAAAACATAGATAGCTAGCCCTTCACATAATAGAAAATTTAATTTGTTAAATGTGGTTGTCCCATCTTTCATATAAGTTTATGGATAGATAATAAAAAATATACATTTTGTTTTAATTATTTCTCCCTCATCCATCTAACAAGTAGTAGACTATATAGTTCTAACCATGGTTTTGAGCTTTTATGTTGTATGTGGTTAAGATGGGATGAAAAAAAAAAAAATAGGGTGTAACTGTGAGATGCCTTCAAGTGTTGCTCATAGATTGATAGCATATTTATGGAAGATTCGTACATTGACCCATGATTTGGTCCCAAAATGAAATATGTCCTACCTTTTATTTATTTATTTTTTTTTGTTTTTTTTTTATTTTTTTATCTTTTGCCTACTTCAAATAATGGTGAAAAAGTACTAAAACAAACCATTTTGCACATAGTTTAGGATCTCGCTCTTTAGCTCTTCTCTCACTCTCACGCTCCTCTCTCTCTCTCTCGTTCTCTCACTCTAATTCACTCTCTCAACCATTTTTAAGGAAAACCCACACATATCCAATACCCCAAACTCACGTCCGTCGCTCTCGCTCCAACGCCACTTTTTGGCAAAAAAGAAACTACATATTATTCAATAAGTGGAAAAATCGATCGACTCAACAAACCTACGTTCTATAAACTTATTTCCTTTGGTCTAGGTTACAAATGAGGGAGAGTTGGAGGTCCAAACGCCTCCATTAATTATTTTCAAAAATACTATATAAATTTAGCTATTTGTCTTGTTGCCCTTTTTTAAAGTTATCTTTCCTTTCATCTCAAGTCTATTTTAGAATATGAAAAGAGAGAGAAAAAAAATGATCTTTTTACCCCATAATGAACTCACTTTATGTATTTTGATCTTAAACTTAAACTTCAATCAATCTCACCATATTTCTAACTTGAGCAGAATTCGACTAGTTAAAGTATATATATATTTTCAATCAAAAAATCTAAGATTCAAATTCCTACTTCATGTTGAACTCATCATAATAATAAGTCTATATATATATATATATATATATATATATTTGGTTTCCACTCACCCACGTGAATTTTATACCTCTAGAGTTATATGAAGGAATCCCTTTTTTAATGATAATTAATTTCATAATAATAAGTCTATTATATATAATATATATTTGGTTTCCACTCACCCACGTGAATTTTATACCTCTAGAGTTATATGAAGGAACCCCTTTTTTAATGATAATTAATTTAAAATAATTATAATTAATTACGCTTCACAAACTTTTTCAATAGTATTAAAATTAATTCTAAAATTTTACTTCATAATTAATTTAAATTTATTAATATTACATTAACGTCAAACAGTTGAAAGTGAGTATTTAGTGAAAAATAAAAGTTAAAAGTATAAATCTTGAAACCTAAGGATCAAATTGAAACAAAACTTAAACTTTCAAAATGGTAAAATTGTAACATTTTGAAACTTAAAGACTAAATTGAAACCAAACTCAAAACTGATGAGGATCATAAATGTAGGATAATTAGTATATTTTAGTTGACAACTAAGATTAATTAGTGTTTAATTAGTTATTTTCATTTTTCTTTTGTTAGGTAATAGAAAACTTTTGAAATCTCAATTTTAATGTAGAACCTTATTCTTAGAGAGCCTTCTCTCAACATCTTAAGAGATAGACTTCTTTTCTTTAGTCATGTATTTAGCTTAGTACATTTTCTTCCGCATAAAAAATTTAAAAATAAAAAATATAATATTTTAAAATCTAGAACTAAATGAAAACTAGACTAAAATTTAAGGACTAAAAAGTATTTTTCAAAAAAAGAAAAAAAAGAAAAGAAAAGAAAAGAAGGTCTATTGCAAGTATTATTGGGGGTGTGGGAAAGGTCTTATTGGGCCGTTGGATTGAAACTACCACAGCCTTTTGGGTTCTTTCCGCGGCCCACCGCTGTTACTTTACGCAATACAATACAACTTCGGAATCTATCTTTCTCGTTCAACAATTACGAGAATGAAAAATCAAACTATCCGAGATGATAATTTGTATATTTATTTATTAAGTTATGTTCATATTGACTATTTATTTAAGACATATTTGGGAGTGATTTTTAAATTGTTACAATACGTTTTTTTAATCATTCAAATCAATTTGGATCATATGATATGAAAATTGCATTAAAATGTGTAAAATTGAAGATTATATTGATTTTGTGTAATTAGATGCATGTTTTGGAGTGATTTTGAACATGACAAAAATGATTTTAACAATTTTAAAATCATTCCTTATATATTGAAGAACCTCCTTATTTTGTACCAACATAATTAACTTGATATTACTCAATATTATTTATCATTTTAAAAGTTAAGAATGGTAACTTAATAAACGAGTTTTGTTTCAATTCAATATCATATGGAATAAGAAGATTTGAATCTCTAACCATTTCAATCGAGAGTGGTTATATGTCTTGATTTAATAAAGAAAAAGTAACACCCACCATATATTTAGTTAAATAAAATTATTTTTAGTTTAAAATCGGTAGAAGTAAGAGATTTAACCATCGATATTTATAGTTGCTGTCTAACTTATCCCCTAAACTATTATCGAGTTGATTAGTGAAATAAAAATTGGGAAAAGGAACGTAAAACACATTATAATTATCTCTGTCCTCCGCTAGAACTTTAATTTAATAAAGAATGGAAGCACATCTTCGTTCTTCCACTGAAAAATGTGGGCTGTCGATTTGACTTTATCGAAGCATTAAATTCAATGAAAATTTAAATAGTTCTTTTTTTTTTTTCTGGAGTTAGAAGCTATACAAATTCATGTTTATAATATCCATTGTACCCTTTTTTTTTTTTTAAATCTGGTGTAATTTGCAATACGATTTTGTTTTTAGTTTTTGTTTTTAGAATGTTTGTTTATTTTTTCTAAATACAAATACTATAATATTTATATTCTTTTAAAGAAATACTTGAATTTCTCTAATCAATTTTTAAAAATAAAAACAAGTGTTTTGAAAACTATTTTTTTACTTTTCAAAATTTAGCTTCATTTTTTGAAATATCAATTGAAAGTGGATGACAAATCAAAAAAACTTGTAGGAATAGTATTTATAAACTAAATTTTTATACACAAAAAATCAAATTGTTACCGAACAGGATTGACAAAATTTAGCTAAAATAGATAAAATTTTTAATTTAATCTACCTATTATTAGTTTAAGCTTTTTGGTCAATCGGTCATTTAAGATGATATCAAAATAGGTTGGTTCAAGATGTCCTAAGTTCAAATCTTGTGCAACAAATTTAGTTGTTATGATTTAATAAAATTTCATAAATAATTTCAATAACTTGATAAACTCTTCCTAATTCCTACTATATAGATTGGGATTGTTTAAGAGAATTTTATCCAATCATAAAACTGAATTCTAAATGTATTTAACAAATGAAAAGAAAAAAAAAATGAAGATATTGGGGATTGGAAAATAGCCAAACTTGTGGAGACGAGAGAGATATGGATTGTTCAAATTTCTATTTTGTTTGGATTTTTCACTCCATATGTTATTGCAACTTTTTAGTATTTTATTTGTTTATATGTTTTTTATACTCTTTTAGTGAGTGAATTACTTTTCAGAGTATCGCAAGAACAAATCAAAGTTATTTACAGTATTAGAATGTCTAATCAAAATGGTGTCTTATAATTTTCCTTTTTTAGTTTTTTTCTATCCTTCCTATTCTTTTCTTCTTATTTATCTTCTGCTTCTAGGTTTAGAACACTATTTTTTTTTCCCTATCGAATCATAACTCCCACAAATGCCTCATTTTTTGTCTTTTTTATTTGAGTTAATAATTGACAATTGGCTGCCTTCATTAATCAAAAGAAAAGTGGAGGTCTGTCATCTACTAACCACCATTGTGGTTTGGAATTGATTCTCTATCAATGTTTAACTATTTTAGTCACGGAATCGCCCCCCCCCCCCCCCCCCCCCCCAAGCTGGGTGCACGAGAAGGCGAAGACGAAACAAAATTCGAATGGACTTCTTCGCCTTCTTTCATGTCTAGCCTTAGCTTATGGATGGGTCTTGCATAATATAGTACTAACAACAATCACTACTTCACTACTTTATCAATTTTATTAGACAAGACACGCTTTTCTATTTTCGTTATGCATTTTAGCTGTCAACTTAAGATATCATTAATCAAACAATTAACATAAATATATATAATTCAATTGACTAGGATGTATATCCGAAATCAAAGGTAAGATGTTCAATTTCTAACAACAACATATTATTGGAAAAATAAATAAATATCATGGACTTTTTATATGTCAACTTAACTAGTGATAAGATTAAACACTCCTTAAAATTAAGTTATGAATTTGTTCTCACGAGTTAATACGAGCACAATTTAGTGGATAAGATACCCAAAATTACTATATTAAAATTTGATGATTTGATCTTTCATCTCGCAAAGGTTGAATTATAAAGAAATGATTGTACAGAGGGCCCCTTCTTAAGGGCCTAAATGAAAAGTAATTCCAAGTTTAGAAACTAATGAAATTTAGTTTTCTGTTAATGTCATCACCCTACGAAATTACTATTTTAACTCTTCCTCCTTCTTCATTTGTCCTTTTGCAGCATTTTTCTTTCTTTGTTTTTTATGCCTTCTTCCTTTTTTTCTTTTTTTTTGTGTTTTTCTTCTTTTTTTTTTTCTTTTTTTTGCATTTTTTTGCATTTCTTCTTCCATGCTTTTACTCCCACTGTCAACCCACTTTGTTGGAATTTTCAGTCGCCCTCTTTTTAGCGATTTCTTCTCTTTATGTTGTCTTCTTCTTCTTCTCATGGAATCAAATATGTAAGTTGGAGCGTGAACCAGAACAGAAAAAAAAATGAGAGTGAGATCAAGAAACGAGATGAAGAAGCAAGAGCGAGAGGAAGAAGCGAGAGCAAGAATTCGAATAAAGAAAAGAAAACTCGAAGAAAAAACTACAAAATTGATGAGGAAGAAACTAGAGGAAGAATTCAAACGAAGAAAACAAATCAGGGAAAAAAATTTGCAATTGTGTCTGGTAAGGAACTAGAGGAATAAGCGAGAAGAAGAAATGAGAAGCGAGAGGAAAAATCGAGAATTCGTTTGAGCGCTAGGCTCTCACACTCAGCTTGGGGACAAGATAGTACTTTCACACACGGCTAACGTAAGGATAATTTTTTTTAGCAAATTTGAATCTTGGACCAAATTTCAAATTTGGGCCCCTAAAATGGATTATCGTACAAAACCCCCATTTATAAACTTATTTTGATCACATGAACCCATCCACAAATTGCATAGAATCGTCTAAGAAAATATCCAAAATCAAAGCCAACAATATTCCCAAATCTAGCTACTAGAAAATCCAAAATCCTACTATAAATATGAACTTTCAAGGTTTGAAATTGATCAACTCAGCAACATACATTAGGAAATAAAATACGCTGTTTCTCTATTTTTTTTTTTAAAATGAAAAATGCATCTAATAAGCCCATTAAAATTGAATAGAGAAACACAATATCTTTATAATTATTACGATCCTTTTTTTTTCTTTTTCTTTTGTTTTTTAAGATATTGAAACTTTGTGTATGAGATTAGAAAGGGAGAGGAGAGAGACGATAGTAAAAATCTAATATTTTACTTTTAATCTCCATCTAGTCCAGGAATATGAGAGTTTAACTGTATTTAATTCCTATAAAAGCTGAACCTAAAAAATTATAAGATTAGAGCTTTTAAAATTTCGAAAAAATAAAATAATTGTAATGAAAAATTTTCACTATGTCAAACTATTTACAGAAAATAACAAAAAAGACATTGATAGACTTCTATTATTGATAGACCTTGAAAGACTTATCAACGTCTATCATAATTATCTAAAAATTTTGCTATTTTGTATATATAGTTTCTCTTTTTTTAAAAAAAAAAAAATTCTTAATGTAATATCACTAATTTATCAAATGTTAAATAAAAAATGTATAAATTCTTCCTCAATATGAATATAGTTGAACAATAAATATATATATATATATATATATATATATATATATATATATATTTATATATATATCAATCATAGTTAACTGAAATTAGAAATTTTGAGCATCACATTTGTTTTATTTTAGTAAAATATATATAGCCGACATGCGTTCGATGGAGATGAAGAAAATAGTGATGGGGAGTGGGCAACATGTATTAATGAATTAATTAGCAAACAGAATAATGGATTCTCATTCGTCAAATGGAGGCTCCACCACAATTAATGAGCGACAAACATTAGATATTTTTGTAATAATTAATAGTAAACTTTGCATCTTAACCTTATTATTGCACAACCTTCCATAATGGCGATTGTGACAACGAAATTTATCCCACAATTTCCCACGATAAATTGAGAGAACAATTTTCTTCCAAATTTCTATTAAGCTTTATTATGTGTTTGCAGTTGCTACATTATTTACTATTTCACATCAAACAAATATATCTCAATTTCTGGCTTTTTTTTTATTTATTTATTTTACGATCAGACCTCAGTTATATACTTTTCACCCATATTTTAAAAAATCAAGTTAAATTTTAAATTTTAAAAAAATTATTTTACTCAAGAAACGATCGAAAATTATTATACGAAATTAAAATGAAATATGCTTATTTTTAAAAATAAAATAAATTACTAAATAGGATCTAGTTTTTTTCTTAATATATAAGAATTGGGACGTTAGGTTGTATTAACAAGCCTAACTTATTAATCTACCAATGCTACCCACTTATTAGCTAAGTATACAAAGCACATGATCCTTCCAATGTAGATCTTTTACCTAGCAAGCTAGGGGATGTGTACTCTGTTTTTTTTTTTTTTTTTTTTTTGAAACGAGGTGTGTCATCCTATTAATGAAGGACTAAATATTTGAATTTTTAACTAAATTCTAAGAACCAAATCAAAAAAAGATTTAAACTGTTTTTTTAGTTTTTTAAAGAACCCATAATAAAACAAAGAAATTAATAAATAGAAATAGTGATTATAAAATTAATTTTAAAAAATAATTTTAAAAAACTATCAAATAGTTATCAAACAAAATGCTAAAGATTTAGATCCAATATAGAACTCACTCATTTTATTTTTAAGATTGAATAATAACCTTGCCATAATAATTGGGGTTATATTAAAAAATAAATAAAAATGAGTCAAGCTATTTACAAATATAGAAAAATTTTACTGTTTATCAGCGATAAACCACGATAGAATTCAATAACTTGTCTATCGCTTTATATGCTTTGGTATCTAAATTTTAGGAGTGTTTTTAAAATCAAAACTAAAATTTAAAAATTAAATAAAGTAATTTTCAAAAAACATGTTTTTGTTTTTGGACATTAGTTAAGAGCTCTAATATTTATATAAGAAATATGAAAACTATGAGTAAGAAATTATAAGAAAACAAATACAATATTTAAAAATAAACAAATCAAAGGAGTACTAAATATGATTATTTTTTAAAAATTAAAAACTAAAATAAAAGATCAAAAATTAAAAAATAAAAATCAAATGATGATCAAATAAAGCCTAAAATTCGACAAATATTCGATCAGTGTTCTAAAACATATGCTTATTTCTCTTCCCTCACACTAGTACGCGTTATTAATGCATTGGCGAATATATTGTAATTTGAGGGGTATACTTTTCTTTATTGGAAAAGAATAATCAAGGGAACAATAAAAGAAAATATACTTTATAAAAACTATATAAATTAAAAGTAATACATCTGTCTTTTCAATCCCATCGGAAAGGAAGTCCATTGTTTTTAAACATTACTAAACTAATTTCCAAATTTTTAGAATCACTCCTTTTTAAACTTCACCTTTCTTCTCTTTTCTAATTGTCTTTTCATTCCAATTTTGAAATTTTGTAGCAACGCTTTATCTCAAGGAAAACGAGGAAAGGGGAGAGGGATGTCTTTTTCAAGGAAAATACTATATTAACAATTAATATTTAGGAAAATTACTATAAATATAAAAACGATATGAAGATACTAAAATTTTTTCTATATTTATAAATAATTTGACTTATTTTTCTATATTTGAAAATATTCCTAAAATTTATTGATGCAATTCATCATCCCAAATATATTAGCATAAGTTTACCTGATAACTTTATTTAACAGACAAAAATTAGTGTGAATGGCCAATTCTAGACCTTTGTATTATAAAATGTATAAATGTGCTTTAGAATAATTTTTATTTCTATTGTGTACATTAGTATAGATGTTGTTCATACATGCTTTTATTTTTATGTCAATCCAAACTTTATCTATAAAGTAAAAATTAGATTCTATTGTTAAAAGATGCATCCAGGCTGAAAAAAAAAAGGTTACCATCCAAAATGCTAGTAAAACATATAAATATATTTGGACACGATTAAATTGCAATACCTCAAATTTCTTTTTCTAGTAAAAAAAAGATGGACGAATAAGAAATTTAGGGTCCGTTTGAATTGACTAAGTGTTTAAATAAGTGTTAATAAGTGTAAAAAAATGTTTACAAATATTTAGAAAGTCAATCCAAATAGACCTTTGAAGACAAGGCTTACGAGTGAAATACAACTGATTCTATTGTATTTTTTCACGTTGCATACATCCTTCTTTTTAAATAAAAGGTTCTACTTATTTCTCAATTTCAAATGGTTTTGTCTACCAATCCTTCATCCAAATCAAATACTTCAAATTCTAGAGAACAAGCAAATTTTAGTTTTTTTTTTTATTCGATTATTTTGTCTGGTGAAAAATCTCTCACTACTTCATCATGAATATTTTTTTTAAAAAAAATTGAAACTTAAAAAAAAAAAACAATAAGACTAGGAAGCATAAGAATTTACAATAAAATAATCAAATTATTCAAAAAAAAAAAAAAAACATATGAAACGCCTACTAAGAAGAAATCAACTATGTAAAAATTATTATAATCACATAAATTCTCTCTCCGATTCCAGTTACAAGAGGACTCTCTCAAGCTTTTGTATCTCTTATACTATTTTCCTAACTCTCAAACTAGAGAGTACAAAAAGAAAATTTAATTATAGCATACTAAAACTTGAAGTATTTTTAACTAAGACAATCAATTTAATTTAAAATTAAAGTCATATACATCTTTTACAGCGGTCGGAGCCTATCAATTCTTTTAATTTTTTTAAAGCGAGACAATTACTCTTTCAATATTTTGCCAAAATACGACATTGTATCACAAAATTCCCAACATGTGTATTTAATTTATTGACTAATTAACAAAAATAAAGACCACACAATTAGTTGTTAAACAATCGAAAATACTTGCAATGTGATGAATTTTTTATTAAAAAAAAAAAGAAAAAGAAAAGAAAAGCAACAAGTAGTCCATGCATCAAAATAAAAATACGTCAGATCCTACAAGATTAGGAGAATAGATTAGGGTAATTTAATTAGTAATCAAATAATTAAAAGGTGGGTAGAAAAATGTTGTGGGTGTTGGACGGCATCGTCGGCGGTGAGCATAAAATAATGAACCGACCATTCTCTTTCAATATTCTTTGTCGATGGAGAGATTATGGACATTTCCGACTTGTCGTACCCACCGCCTTTATTCCCCAAATCCCTAAAAAGTCCTTCACTTGGATGCTTCTGCTTTTCCATCTACAATTCAATTACTAACTTTTGTCAATTCAACTCTTATTAATAAAGTTTCTATACTTTAATTATTCCTTTTACAATTTTATTTTATACCTTAAATCAACACTTCAATTTTGAACCTAAAATTTAATCAAAGTGTATGATTTTATTTAGTTTTTATTCTCAATTAACCAAAAAAAAAAAATATATTGATAGAACATGTATATTGAATAAATATTGATTGATTTAACATAACACATAATAAACAAGTGAAAAAAAATTAATTTTAGTAAAATTCATCTCTTTATGCTCGACTTGCTCTCCCTAATGCATTAGTGTTAGAAATTATGAACTAAGTTACCACTCCGGGATGTGGAGTTCGACCATGCAATTATGCAGTTTATTATATATTTACTATCTAATTTTTTTTTTTTTTAAATCAGCATAACTCAACTAACATAATACTCGTATTATTAACCTCGAGATTTGAAGTTTAATTTTCTCACTCCTTGTATTTAAAAAAAAATCGAACTGGGTTACTATTTAAAGATAAATGTAAGGTTAAATGGTAGTTATGTTGGATGTGATTTGCCCGTAGTTTTAATTTCATCTCTATGCTTTTAAAGTTTTTATTTAATTTTTATAATTCCTTATGTTTCAATTTAGACTTTTTTTTCTATTGTTTCTTTAATCTAGTAAATTATCCAAGTCATTACAATACATTATTATATTAAATATACATCGCATTTTTTTTTACATGACAATGAGTTGGTGTATTAGTTGGTTTCGTAATAAGGTTTAATATTAAGTAAGAAACAAAGAGAAATGGTGGGTTTCCAAGTTTTATTAATTAAATAAAGAGAAAAAAAGCCTATTGGTAAAGTTCTAATAAAATTGGACTAAATCCAAAATTCAAAAATTATAAGAATAAAATTGAAATCGAGTTTGAATTAAATGTTATTCAACCCATATTATTTTAAATGATGTTGACATGACTTATAATGAATGGTGTAGTAACCATAAATACTACCATAACATAGAAATTTTTCGTGTGATTTAATATACCTTCATCAAAAATAAGATGACAAGTTGGTCATCCCAATTTCTATTTCATTAATATTAGGAAAAAAAATAATTTGACTCTTTTAACGCGTTAAATTGTATAAATTTTAATCACACACATTTCAGTTTCATAATATTGCAATTCAAATTTAATAGTGATTGCAAAGTGTGAGAATTTCTTGTTCCAAATATCATTTAATGAAGTATTCTCTTATGCTTTTATAAACCATAGGTAGAATATAAAATAGATAAAATTTTATAAGAAACAATAAATAGAATTTTTTTTATTTAAATTTATAGGTTTTGACAATGTTATTCATCAACTTTATTTTATTAAAATTAATGAAGTTAGTGGGTGAGTTAGTGAAAATTAAATTAAAGGTAAATATATTTCCACACTTAAGTTTGTGGTCGAAATTCATATTTGATGTATGTTTAACTTTTATTTAAAAGAAGTAGTCATTTTTAATATGTTAATGGTTAATATTTTTCAATGCATGTGGATTGGTTTTAATATATCATTTTCCAAATAGTTTTCCAATACAAAAAGAAGCCATCCAAGAACTATATATTATTATATACTCATCTAAAATTAAAGAAAAGGTATTCCCAAATCCCAAGCAAAGTCAGTACCTTTGTAATTAGTTTAGGCTAGTGATCATAGTTTATAATATCATCAATGAGTATTACAAATACATAAACCAGATTCTAAAACTTGGAAAATTCAACCTTTTTTTTTTTTTTTTGTTTTTTTTTAATTTTAAGTTTATTATTATTATTATTATTATTATTGTGAAGGTGAAGTAAATGTATTGATGAAGTTATATATAAATTAGGTCTCTTTTTTAAGATATTATATATACACACACAAACAGCTAATAATTTCACATCAATCAGTTAAATATATAATATTTAAGTCACAGGTTATAATAATATTACATTAATGAATAGAAAAATGACAAGAATAGAACAACGAAATAGACTTGGTAGCATTCTCAAAATATTTAAGTTATCCTTTATCAGATGCCTTTTTCCACCCTTATCTATATATTATAATATGATCAAAACCTCAGTAATCAAAGGCTAATCATTCCCACTATCATACATATTGTTAGCATAAAGAAAATAAATATGTTACTGGTCCCAATCCCTTTATACATATATATATTTAGATATATATTTTTTTAGATAACTTTTTAAATTGGGAAATGGGAGGAAAAAAGGCAAAAGAGATGGCATATAAAGTCGAATTCAAAACTCGATCAGTCATTGAAACTTTTTTTTTTCTTCTTTTAGGCACATCGATTGTGTAAGTTCAATCATTGTCCAAAGTTTTAACTACTTCAAAAGTTTTTTAATTAAATAAATATTTCAATACAAAAACTTTATTGTTAAAGAAATGATGAATAACAGATTTTATATTAATTTTATATTGTAAAATATAAAGTTGCTTTTTAGTCATTAATCGTTAACACATCTATATACCAGTTTAACACATTTATATATCAGTTGAGTTATACTCGTTTTAACGATAGAATATAAAATTTAAATTATAATGTCTCAAAAAAGTATAATTAACCATTGGAATAAGACAAGGATTGAACTTCGGAAACTATCAAGAAATTGCAATTTGAATGTTATGCTCATTGTAAAATAATACGCATTTTTTAATTAATATAATGAAATGTAAATTGACTAATTATAAAATTTACAAAAAATATAATTGATAAATATAAAGCCGTACAGCATTGTGATTGTATTTGGATAGGACAAAAAAAGAGCACCAGGCAAGGTTTTTGAATACTTATCAACTTGTTTTTTTATTAATAAATTGATTATTCCTTTTTTTTTTTCTTTAGTGAAAATATTTAATATTACTAAAATAGAGAAACGGACAGAATGAATATTGGGAGACAGCATCTACGCAAGTTAAATAAAGTTGGAAAGGTTCAAAAAAGCAGAAAGCAAAATTACCATTCCGCGCCATTTTTTAATTAATTAATTATTTATTTATTTACTTTAAGGCTCGATTCCGTGCGATTTTAAAATTATTTTTTTTCTTAATAGTTTTTCTGTCACGAGCGGCTTTTTCTTTTAATATATTTGTTTCAAACCATTTTTATTTAAAGATGTATGAAATTTACCTAATATTCTAAAAATGTTATTAGGGATATTTATGGACTTATAATTGATTTAACATATATTTTTTTTAACAATGTCGAATCTTAGATCTCAAAATTAATCTCAGATCAATATTATAAATTATTGATTTATAACTTATAGTTTTGATAAATTATCAATTATTAAATTTTTTTGCCAAATTAAATATTAAGCTACTCATAATTTTTTAAAAAAATTTAAAAGTTTAAGAATATATTTACACAAAAAAACCTAGTTTCTTGTCAAGTAGATCTATTAATACTAATTAAAGTAGGCATAGCTCAATTGATATAAAATATATATCATCAACAAAAAAAAAAGAGTTGAGGTTCAAATCTTTCAATACACATTAAACTTAAAAAAAAGATATATTAAACTTAAAAAAATGTCGAATATGTTAAATACTAATTAGACACAGTTATTTATATTTTATTTACAACAATTGGGAATAAGGAGACCAACTTCGTAGTTACTAGTACACTCGAATGCCAGTTGAGCTAAACTCTTGTTGACAAATAGATACAAAGTTGAAACCTATAATAAAATTCAAGAACCATTAGAGAGATAGACCAAGCTCATAAGCTAAACTTGTAAATTATTTACATATTTCCTTTTTAAAATCTCTTAGAGCATAATTAATGGTCTAAGAAGCAGAAATTTGGCAATTTCACTCCTTGAGTTATTAAACACGGCTCTTCAACTAAAAAAAAACTCCTCATACTGCTTAAACAACTCTCAAAATTTATTAAACAACTCCACTTTTTGGCTCGTACTTTTTTAAAATAGTGAATTTTATTTTGTGACATGGAAAATAAAAAGAAAAGGAAAAAGTGAGGGCAAAGATGTCTTTGAAAGATTGAGCGGAGAAGAGCGAATGAAATGAGGAGGAATTTGGGTTTGAATAAGTTGGTTTGAATGGAAGCAATGTCTGGCTAAAGAATAAAGATAGAATGGTGGATTTGATCGAAAGTAATGAGGTTGCAGGATTTTGATCCATAATCGTCACTATCCCAACTGAAAAAGATCGATCCGAAAGCGAGTCTCACAAAAGTTCTGAACCTATTTTTCCACTTCCATCCCCACCTACTCCGCTTCTGCTCCACCAATTTCCTCTCCTCAGATCCTCCTCTCTGTTTTCTCTTGCTCCCTTTCTTTGATTCTCTTCTCCGGAGGTACAATCTCATCTCTCTCTCTTTCATTTCTTCTTCCTTTCATTCTTCAGTATGAGTTTTTCTTTTTTTTCGATGCATATCAAATCCTTACTTCACTTGCTTAGTTTCTTTTCATGTATTTTCCTGTTTTTTCTGCTATTTCCCATACATGATGTTTACAAACTCACTCAGGAAAGTCAACCATGTAATGGTGAACTTAAGAGTTCATTAATTTCCTTCTTATGTTTGTTTCTTGAGTATTGATCATCCAATTTAGACGGTTGCCTTGTGCCTATTAGTTTCGAACACCTGTCAGGTCACTCAGAAAACGGATTCCGGCACATTCAGCCAAACGGACAATCTGTAAGGCGGAATTGGTTTTCGTTTGCCGCTTGATTTTCTTTCCTCTCGCATCTGGCTTACTTCCGTGGTTTCATTTTGCCTGTTCGGTTTTATCGGCGCTATAGAAAGAGAACGAACTTGATTGTGTATGTTTTTCAGATTGAACTGTTAGCTTTGAAGATGGAGGCAGATCCAGTTTCTTAGTAGGTTATAGAGAGTTCTACACCAATTGTTTTTGTTCTTTTTGCTTTCCTTACCAACTGTGAATATTACTGTACTCAAATCAGTCATAAAAACTAGTGAATGTATAAAATTGCTTTCCTATGCTCTGTATCTGTTCATATTTTGATTTTATCTACAGGGAATAATAACCGATTTTATCATGCTCCCTAAACCCATATTATTCTCTTGGTATAGTTTGTTTTGTAATCATGCTAACAACTCTCTTATTTCTGCTGTTAATAGATCAAAGAACAAACAGTTGGAGCGAGCAATTTTCTTCCTGCAATAAACATTCTTTGTACAACATCCGGTCTGTCTTATAGCGGATGGTGTGGATTGGAAATTAATATATTAATTAGAAATTGACTTCTTTGGGCATTATGCATGTCTGGCCCTGAGGCCATCGTTGAAAACGTGGAAGGGGCACTTTCTTCTGCCGAGAGAACGAAATCGCTTGATGCTATTTCTATCAAAGACTTCGCATCTGCGATAACAAATGGTGAAACTGTTCATACCTCTGAGTCCGCTCGCTTCAGAGTTGGAGAGCTATTGCTTGTCAATGGTGAATTGTATTCTGGGTCTCTTCTTGGTAACATCCCTGAGGGCACGGGGAAATATGTCTGGTCAGATGGATGCATATATGAGGGTGAGTGGAGAAGGGGGATGAGGCAAGGGACTGGAAAAATTCGGTTTCCTTCTGGAGCAGTTTACGAGGGTGAATTTTCAGGTGGTTATATGCATGGTACAGGAACATACATCGGTCCTGATAATTTGACTTACAAAGGACGATGGAAATTAAATTTGAAACATGGTTTAGGTTATCAAGTCTATCCAAATGGAGATGTTTTTGAAGGCTCTTGGATGCAGGGAACACCTGAAGGGCCCGGTAAGTATACGTGGGCTAATGGAAATGTTTATTTGGGGAATATGAAAGCAGGGGGGATGTCAGGGAAAGGAACCCTTACTTGGATAAATGGTGACTCATTTGAAGGAAACTGGCTGGGTGGCATGATGCATGGGTTCGGGGTATATATGTGGAGTGATGGAGGCTGCTACGTGGGGATGTGGACTAGCGGTCTGAAGGATGGAAAAGGGTCATTCTATCCAAAAGGAAGCCGCCTTCCAGCGGTTCAAGAAATTTACCTCAAGGCTTTGAGAAAAAGAGGGTTGTTACCTGATTTAAAAAACAAAAATCATGCACATATTCATCATGCTACTTCTGGGGATATGGGAAATTTCAAGGTTGGTGAGAACCAGCAATCCTCTCGTGTTTCATCTGATAAGATCTCAAAGGGCAATCTGTTAAATCTGGAACAATATCGCACTAAAAATGTTTCCCTTGAAAGGCGCTGGAGTCTTGAGGTATCAATTGAAAAAGTACTTGGACATGACTCTTCATCAGGGTTATCAGAATATGAATTGGGTGGAAATGAAATAGATACAAAAATCCCAATTTTGGAACGGGAGTACATGCAAGGTGTACTTATTAGTGAACTTGTTATAGACAATAGTTTTACCTCCCCATCATCAAAAAGAGCAAAACGAAGACAGAGAAAGCTGGTCAAAGAGGTTAAGAAACCAGGTGAGATGATCATAAAAGGTCATAGGAGTTACGATTTGATGCTCAGTTTACAACTTGGAATCAGGTATGCTCATTTAGCTACATTTAAACAAAAACTCCCGAGTTGTGTTTTTTTAGAATATCATACACTTATTTCTTTATCCACGGTTTGCTGCTTGTGCCTAGATTTTGATAATTATATTATTTAACCTCTTTCGTTGGCATGGAAGTCGCAAATTCATGAGTACCATTTAAACACATCTGCCTTAGAAATAACGTTACCAGGGAAAATAGATTATTGGAGAAAATGACTAAATGAGATCGGGCTTAAATTCTAAACCAGTTACTCAGAGGACAGAGGGATGATGCTTTCTTGTGTACTTTTTGTTCTTGAGCTCACAATCCTGATTTACTTTCCAGTTACTACTGGTTATATGTGACCGTAAAGATGAATTTATATGATTTTATACCGTCAACAACTTTGAGAAGTTAATGTTGAACATACATTAGAATGTGGTCAGATACACTGTGGGAAAAATTACACCCATACAAAGGCGGGAAGTCAGGAGTTCAGACTTCGGTCCTCGAGCAAGCTTTTGGATGAACTTCCCTAAAGAAGGTTCTCAGTTGACTCCACCTCATCAATCAGAAGATTTTAAGTGGAAAGATTATTGCCCGATGGTCTTCAGGTTAGATGCTAGACTTACAACATTTAAGGTTGTTATGTACACAGATCATTCATCCATTGATTCATTTATATATGCAGAGCCATAGGATGCAAAGCATTTGTAGATACATTGAAACGTTGATTCAATATATTTTGCTGGGATGCAATATATTTTTCTTGATAACTTTATACATGTGAAGTAGTTATCCAAAACCTATATAGTTGTGTATAATAGATTGTATTTCAGGGGCTTATGTTCACTTTCCATGAATGTAGACATTTACATGGGCATGCTTACCCTTTTAAATGATCGCTATGATTTAGGTTTGGGTGCTTGTTTTCCAACTTTCATAATGAAATATCCTAGATTTGATGGAGAAATTTGGTCAGAAATGGAAACACTAATATGACGGCCAAATAAATTATGGTTGGATGCCTCTGTAGGTCCTCATGTTTTTGTCTTCTTGTATCTGACGTCAAGCTTTATAAATACTACTTGAGAGAATTTCATAACGGTTTTCTTCTTATATGGCATGGAAGGGAGCAAAATCTCAAAGGATAAGAAGAACTCATTTAATAGCATTTTTTGTATCACTGTCCTTTTTGGCCCTTCGTTAAAAGTGTCCAACATTTTCAAATTTATAGTATGAACTCAATTTCCTCCAATTGAAGGTCGTTTTAATCTGGTCATCTCTACCTGTACCTTGAGGATGGTTTAATCCTTCAGTTTGTGTTGTGTTCCTTCCCAACACTACTTCAGCATCAATGAGAAGAACATTCTTTCTCCCTTCTATTTTCCTAATTCAGGAAAAATTGCAAATACATGGTACAAAAGTTTTGGCAAAGGTCAACTGTCTATTAATTTATTGGCCTATCATTATACATGTGAATATATTCTTTTGTGATGGATGTTTTTTCTACAATATTTAGTTTTCCATGTCGTTTCACAGTAAACTTCTCGATATCTTTTCTTGTAGATATGAAATGGAGGACCCAAAATATTTTAGTTTTTTATGAAACTGGATGTAGATTATTTATGAATGATGCTCTTCGTTTTAGTCGTTTCTGTCAAGTGTTAATATTCTATATCCCTTAATGTTCTTCTGGAAAATTTGCTTTTTCCACCCCAAGTATCTTCGTTATGTGGAAAATCAAAGTATTGTTAAATTTCAGGATGGGAGCATGTTCTTGATTGATCCCGTAGTTTTGTTATGTGTTCTAACTTGCATTTTCTAAGGTTGCAAGATAGATGAAATGTAGTTCTCAAAAAGGAAGAGGCGTGCATAATAATGTTGGAATTTATGCTTTATCCGCATCCTCTTGATTCTAATCTCTATAAAATTTCGTTATAGGAATCTGAGGGAGATGTTTAAGATTGATGCTGCTGACTACATGATGTCCATTTGTGGAAATGATGCTCTTAGAGAGCTATCTTCACCGGGGAAGAGTGGTAGTGTCTTCTTTCTGTCCCAAGATGATCGTTTCATGATTAAAACACTCCGAAAATCTGAAGTTAAGGTGTGTTCATCTCTACTTGCAATGAGCATACAAATTGTTGCACGCCCCTACATGCAATGATTAAATTTTCATAGAAATTGTCAATTTGAATGCATAGCCCATAGATATATATTTTTTTTTTTCCTGGAAAGTATGCGACGATTAACTTGCATGAGCATTATATTTAAGATTTTGATAACCCAGTGCTCTTCTCTCAATGAAGATTTGAATGAACCATGATATTGCTGAGTTGATAAATTTATTCCCCTGAACTTCAGGGACTATTTTTGGCCTCCATTTGGCCCTAGAACTTTTTGAATTTAAGTTAATATTTTTCCTTTTGTTGCTGTACTCTTTTGATTCATTGTGATATGGAAGGAAAAGATTTCTATAGCCCATGTACTTCAGTTTCTGGGAGTGAATTTCATCATGGGTATACCAAAGTTGTGTATGTTGTATGGCTTAAATCATTAAAACTCAAGCAATATCATCCATAGATAAAAGTACAGTGTCAAAAAATGGATTATATAACAAGAGGTTCGTGTGTGTTTTAAAAAAGATAAACAATTCCACTTGAGAGATGAATAGTAGCTAGAGGATTGATTACTGGCTAATTTTTAGTATCACTATCAATGCGGTTTATTATTAAGTTATCTTAATTACTTCGAGTTAACAATAATCACAATTATTTCATAACCTAAGATTTAAATAGGGGAGTTCAAGCCTCGTTTGTATTCTTTCCTACATGCATTCTGAGAGTTCAGATTGAACTATGATTTAAATTATTGGGTTTTGAAAATGTAGCGCCATATTTTGACAATGTAGGTGTCTCATTTTTCTGTTACATGATATTGTTAGTTATTTGTTGATGCATGCATGTATGTTTCATTTGATTGAGATGCATTTCTAAGATGCAGACCAAGGACTAATATATCAGTACTGAGTGAAGTAGACTGCTTGAGATTTGTGTTCGAAGATCTACCACAACTTTGTCTCATGCTTTAAGAAAAAAGAAAACCCATCATGCCGTGCAACCCTAATAGTTCTCTAGTTGTTTCAACAAAATCCGCTGGATAAACTGTCACACATGAATTTCCCATATGTTTTTATTCCTTTATAGCAAATAATACTGACTAATGTTCTGCTGTAGGTTCTTCTGCGGATGCTTCCAGATTATCATCATCATGTGAGGTCATATGAGAATACACTGATTACAAAATTTTTTGGTCTTCATAGAATCAAACCATCTAGCGGTCAGAAGGTAATAAACTCCAAAACTTGGAGCTTGTGTCTTAGCCTGTGGCATTCTCCAGTTCTTCCATGTATGATGCGTTCTAGATGTGCTGGCTCTAGCATATTATTAGAAATCATAATTTTGGCATATCATGTTATTTCTGACCTTGTGACCGCATGATTTTTACTGCTTATTCAAACTTGCTCTGTAATTCAAGTCATTAAATAATTACTCCAAACAACCAATGTTCATCAGCTAACATTTTGCTTTGGTGCAGTTTCGCTTTGTAGTAATGGGAAATATGTTCTGCACGGAGTTAAGAATTCATCGGAGATTTGATTTGAAGGGTTCGTCTCTCGGACGTTCAGCAGATAAGGTTGAAATAGACGAAAACACAATACTCAAGGATTTAGATTTGAACTACTCGTTTTATTTGGAACCTACTTGGCGAGCGGCTTTACTAAAGTAAGTTGTCCTTAAATTATTCTTTGTTTTTTAGAAGGCTATCCTCATCTAATTAAACCCACTAGGCCCAACCTTACTATGCCATATAGATTTATTTTTTCTTGCAAGTATGTTATAAGTTGACATAGAGCAATACTTTATTGAATTAACTCTAGCTTGCAAAATAATTATTTCTGGACAAGCATTCTTAAACATTGATAGGCATGTGTGTGTCTGTGTGTGTCTCATTCTTAAATCACATGTGCTCCTCAATACAGGCAGATCGAGATTGACAGTAAATTCCTAGAAGTGCAGAATATCATGGACTATAGCCTTTTGTTGGGTGTGCATTATCGTGCCCCACAGCAGCTGCAATCCCATATTTCCTACAGTCGAAGCATGAGGGCTGATGGATTGGGAATTCTTGCGGAGGATGGTGAGTATCATATGAGAATATCTAAAGCCGTTGTTTTTTTTCCTTAAAAAAAAATCATATGAGAATATCTATATCTTTTTTTTGGTAGTTCCAGTTAACATCTATAATCTCCGGGGATTCACATTTTAAAAAGGATATAATTTACACAGAATAGTCTAAATAGCTTATATGGTAAAACAAAAATTACACGGGTTGGAGAAATCACGAACTGAAAGATCCCTTAAAATTTAAAATGCTTCTAGCTGTTGATATTCTGTGATTGAAAATCAGGTATTAATTGGTTACGAATATGAAGCTCTACATTTTAGAATTTTATTATTCAGCTTGGCAGAATAATGCTTGGCTAGCAAGGTTGACAGAGTAAGATAATGTTCAAACTTCTGCAGCAAACCACTTTTCATTTTCATATGAAATTATGAATATTAAAGAAATTCTGATTTGACAGTTCTTGTGAACCTAACGGGAAAATTATCTCCATTAGTTCTCCAGATCCAGCATAACGGTTTACCATTCTTATCTCCACAAGTTGGCTATCGATATGCTATGAGTATGACTTGACTTGAAACTTTAGTTTGATATTGACGGATGTCAATTACAGTAACTTGCTGATTATCCAGCCTAAGATCCTATTCTGTTATCGTATTGGACTGAGCTTAAGATTGGAAGAATTTACCGATCTTGATGCTTGTGGTCATCTAAATTTCATCTGTTATGCAATAGGCGTCATACTTCAACTTCATAAATTTATCATTATTAGATTAATATAGATAGTTTTGTGTATAGCCAGTGACCCAGTTGATTTCTTGATTTGATTTGAAGTACTTGACTCAATTAGCTGCTAATGTTAAATGGCAGATCCATTCGAGGATGACATGTCGACCTACCCACAAGGCCTTGTCTTAGTTCCTCGCACAGATGATAACAGTGTTGTTGTTGGCCCCCACATCAGAGGCAGCCGTTTGAGAGCATATGGGGATGAGGAAGTGGATCTTCTGTTGCCTGGTACTGCAAGGTACTACTTTTCATCCCCACAAAATTCTCATTCTCCTAACTAGTGTAATCATGGATACATAGTAGGAGCAAGACATCTGACTTTTGATTACCATTATTATAGCTTGAAGATAGACACATATCTTCAAGCACATCTTAGTGTTTGTTATCTATATCTATAGTAAATCAAACCGGTTATTAATCTCTACTCCATACTCTTCTTTGGTATTTAAAAATATCTATCAGAAAGAATTCCTATTGAGAAAACCCTTCCACACTTCGTTATGCAGACTCCAAATCCAACTAGGAGTGAACATGCCAGCAAGAGCAGAGCAAATTCCAGGAAAAGAAGAAAAGCAGATGTTTCACGAGGCTTATGATGTCGTTCTATATCTGGGTATCATCGACATTCTACAAGAGTACAACATGAGCAAGAAGATCGAACATGCATACAAATCCATTCAATTTGATTCATTGTCCATCTCTGCTGTGGATCCTACGTTCTATTCCGAACGATTTCTTGATTTCATTTTTCAGAAAGTGTTCCCTCAAAATGCTCTCGCAAGCTGAGAAATTTGGCTCCCATATGCATATCCTTACAATTCAGCTTCTCTCCGGAAGATTTCTGATGCAAGAGAGATGCAATTATACAAAGATCGAAGATCGGAGAGCCTACGTTTTGGAATTTGTGGAGGGGGTGGTGGGTGACAAATGGCGATGAGACTCAGGTTGTGCAACTGTTTTACAATTCTCAGGCGTTCTCTTGTAGATTATTTTCATACTCTTTTCCACGTCCTAACATCAACTTTTGCAGTTCCCTCTCCTAGAGAGTCTTAATTTATACTTCCATTCATGTTGAGCTTACGACCTCTCTCTCCCCCCTTACTCTTCTATTGCTTAAAAGGAAATAAGGGAAATTGCCCTTCAATAATCCACAAAAATGAATTTAACTTCTACACGTTACATTTTGGATCTCTTCATTTCCCATGAAAATTCCATCTTCCGTTGCTTTGGAGCTGCTACTTCTACTTTTCCCTAAAATACTTGTGCATGAGTTGCACTACAAGTTCGTCATAGCTCATTACTATTAATATATATATATATATATATATATATATATATATATATATCAAATTTTTAGTAAAATTATCAAATTATTTACAAATATAAAAAATAAATTTTTTTTTTTTGCCGATAGTGATAAATTAGATAGACATTCTATCTACTACGATAGAGATTTAAAAATAGATTTAAAGTAAAAAAAAATTAAATTTATAAATAATGACTCATTTTTTTAATATTTGAAAATAATTTAAATAATAATAATAATTAAATAATTAATAAGTGTATATTGTTGGCCAGAAATCTGCGATCTTGAGGAGTATAAAAAATTCAGGCATTCATGAGAAGGTTTATAAAAAATTCAGGCATTCATGAGAAGGTTTCTACAATTCTTTAAGTTTAGTTGTTTTTCTATTCTTTTCACGAAAAAAGAAAAGTCGTATTTCTATTTATGACAATTATATGGTTTAAGCATCTTTAGCTGAAACACTAGACTGCTCCTACAAGAAAACATATAGCACAATTAACAAAATTCTTTCATTTTGCCTGAAAAGAAACAACAATCAAAGGGTATGTTAAGATTCTACATGCCGAAATATGATCATACAACGGAAGAGTGCATCAAAATTCACTAATGAGGCTAACAATTAAAGTCCACTGCACGTTCAGTATCAAATTTTACACTCAAACCTTGCCTTTAACTGATGCTAAAGTGGCCTATCCCATATTGGGTGGTGGTGGTGGTGGCGGCTGCCGGATACCCTGACCTGGGAAGCCCTGTGGGGGAGGCGGCATGGGAGGTCTATTCATCTGAGTACCAGGAGTGAAATTCACCATTGTGTTATTACCAATTGGAGGTGGCGGAGGGATGGGCGGAGCCCCGCCAGGAGGCATTGGCCTAGGAGGACCGTTGGCCATAACAGAAGGGGGAGGCGGCAAGGACCCAGGCATCGGAGGAGGAGGAGGAACTCTAGGTGGTGCTCCTTGCTGGGGCGGAGGTGGTGGCGGTGGTGGAGCTTGTGGTGGTGGCGGCAGTGGCCTTGGTGGTGCACCAGATGGCACTGTTCCATTGGCTGCAGGCACAGGTGGTGGCTTGTTTGCCTCTTGTGGCTTGGATTTGAAATACAATTGCAACTGCAAAATTTCATATTCAGTATAACCGTCAGAGGAGTCGATCACCAAAAACCAAATGGTACAACAGTAAACTGTAACATGATTAACCTATGATCATCTTGAAAGTTGAAAGCCATTTAGGTTGTTGGTTCCAATATTAAACGTGTTAAATCATTAACCATATGATAAGACTAAGAGAGCCACCAAATTTTTAAATATGTAAGACAAAAAAAACTACCATATGAAGAGTTGCAACTAAAGACACGTACAGAAGTGATTTTGAAATTGTTAGAATCACTTTTGTCATGTTCAAAATTACTCTCAAACATGTCTTTAATTATTCAAAATCAAATTAATTTTTATTTAACACTTTAAATCATAATTTTCATACCATCAAAATGATTTTGAATGATTAAGAGTATGTTTTTTAGTGATTTTGACCATTTCAAAGTTACTCCCAAACATGCCATAAATCAATTAGTCATAAACAAAGTACAGATACTTGGGGCCCAAAAGCCAAAATAATTCAAACAAGTAGCAAGAATCAAAGGGAATCATCATGCAATGCAATCTATTCAATCAATATTTTGTATACAATACTTACGGTCACAGGCAAGCCAAACTACAGATTTGTTCCATAACTAAATAGATTCAAAAAGGACTACAAAAGTTAAAGATCAGCTGCAAATCCTAACTTCCTCAGATACAGCTGAAATGTAAGTAGTAATGGGCTAAGAGTGTCAAATGAATAAAAAAAAAAGGATTCTAAAAAATAGAAAGAAGGAAAAGAGCTAAACCGTGAACATTTTAGAGTCCGGATCCCAGTGTGAGAAGAATTTTGGGGTCGATTTGTCAATCTCTGTGCTTGGAACCTAAAATGCATGCAAGTAAAGATCTTTAAGTAGGAACTAAAAGCTAAACCTTTTATCAACATATTTTACGAATACATGACTAGAATACCTTGAATGCGATTATCTCATATGGTTCAGCTGCAAACAGAAGATATTGGTATCTTTTGTCAAAAGGTTGCACACGCTGAACATAGTATCAATAGAGAATGAAAAAATTAGCTCTAATTGAAGGTAGAAATGATAAAGGGCAATATCATGTTTTCATAAGCATGTGAATTGTGGTGCTTAGTTAACCTGCTCATAAGAGGACATAAAACGATGCCTAGGCTTTGCTAGGTCTTCAATTTCAGGATATTCAATCTGCATTGAATAACAATATTTGAGTAAAGAAGAGGGAGCAGGAAAATCAGACACAACACAATTGAGTAATAATTCAAGAAATATCATCTTCAACAGATAATACAGAAGCCTGTTGTATGAACTACAAAGCCATACCTGAAAAAGGAGAGATCTCTGCTTTGTCTCAGAATCAAATTGCTTTGTAACTCGATAACCAGGCCTTCCAATTTTAACTGCAAGCATGCCAGAAAAGGAGCTAATTAGCACAAACTCAATTTTTTAGTACAAAAACAAACAATAAGGAACACATCCTGCACATTATAACCAACACTTCAAATTTCAAAGCTACCCTGGAACACTGGCCATTTTGAACTGCAAATTCATACTCGACATGGAGTCAATTGGATACATGTTAATGTTACTTGCCTTAAAAGCAGGAATCTTAACCTCACTGTTCCTAGTGTTCTAGCAAGCTATCAAACTTAAGTTAAAAATGAACAAACGGGGTCATTACGTCATTATGATTTTAAATTGCAATGATGGTCAAATGAAGAGTATTATCATCAATCCAATTGCAAAGGGTTGAAATATACCAAAATCATTTCATATCAATCCTCACTACCGAGAGCAAATGAAATTAGCTTGGGAGTGACCCTTCAGAAAGATTACAAAGAAACAACAATAAAATTATTGTTCAACCTCACACACAATTAGTGTGGCAAAATTAAAAAATAAATACATAAAAGAGAAGGGCATAAAAGCTTGCCTGTTTTGCGAACAGAGACCTTCCGCTTGTGGGGTTGAGGTTGAGCAGGAGCCTCCTTGGCTTCACGGGCAGCTCTCTTAGCCAAATTAGTCTGATGCCGCTTCCCCTGCGTGTGCGCCAAGTAATTACCCTCATTGTTGTGCAGAGTCAAGCAAAGCTTACACTCATAACTACAACAAAAAACCATTACAATTCAACTCAAGAATTTCCAAAAAAACGGATAGAACTAGAACGAGCAAGAGAAAAGAAGGACCTTCCAAGATGATTGCGCATAAAATAGGGATCCTTGGCGAGATCGATGGTCTCGAGAGCCAGCCGTCGAAGACGCTCTCTGCGATCGATAGCTTCATTTTGTGCAGAGGCCGCACCTCCACTTCCCGGCTTCGAACCCCACTCTCTATCCATCGCCGTCAAACTTCGGCGTTGCTTCTTGACCGGATCCCGATTTCCGACTGACAAAGCTTCTTCGTCCTTCCGGCGACCTAAAAACCCCTTTCTCTGTTTATCTAAGCGAATCGCCGAAGTGAAAATTCTGTACGGTCTGAAATTTGAGAGACAAGCTTGGGCCAAGGCCCATTTTCATTTACAAATTATTGGCCCAATTTAAATGGCCCAGTTCGCAACCGCTCATTAATCAAAGTAAGGTTAAATTATACAACTTCGTCATTTGTTTCAATAATATTTTTACAATATTACTTATGATTGATAAACGCTTCACAACCCCATTAGAATATAAATAGTTTAGAATTTTGAACAAAAATTAAGACTTAGAACGATGTTACAATAATATTAAATGATGTGATGATTTAGGTCCTATTTAGTAGTCATTTAATTTTGTGAAAATTAAGCTTATAAACATCACTTTCATTTATTTGTTCATATGTTTTCTTGTTTAGATTTTAGGAGTGTTTTCAAAATCAAAATCATATTTTGTAAAACTAAAAAAAATATAGCTTTCAAAAATTTGTTTTTATTTTTAGAAATTGGCTAAGATTCAAATGTTTATAAAGGAAATATGAAAATCTTGAGTGCGAAATTGTGACTTGTGAGGGGGAAAAACTACAATTTTCAAAAACTAAAAAAAAAAAAAAATGACCACCAAATTGCTTTAATTTTTTGTTTTAGGTCACTACCACACATTTCTAGATTGATTTAGAAAAAAATATTTTTCAAAAAGGCCATTTTTATTTTAATACTTTTGATTAAAAAACTATTTTAAAATAAAAACACTCGTGTTTTTTACGACTCTTTCTCAACAATCTTTTTATATACAAATTTATTTGGTTTGTTATAGTAAAAATTAGGGAGAGATTTACTATTATACACTCAAAATCATTTTTCTTATAGTTGATTTCAAGTGCTCATTCTAAATCGACTTATTTCATAAATTTATTTTAAAAAACTATTTTGAATGGTGGCCAAACACTCCAATTTTTTTTAAAATAATTTTTTTTTCATTTAAAATTAAACGTTCGAAAAGTTAAATTAAAAGTACTTTTCATATCTCAATTTCTATCTCAAATAGGCTTTTAAAATGTTTATAAAAGTTGGTGGGTAATATTACCATTAAAGTTATAAATTTGAAACTTTAAGTGCATTTTTTTTTTATAATTTAAGATAAAAGTGGTTTTAAGAAAAACACTTTTTTTAATTAAACATTTTTAAAGTGCATCGAGTGAGAGAATAATGTTATTGACTATATTGGTAGGCCACGTGGCTATTATTTGAAAAGAGAATTGGCAGAAATTGTCCCCGTCGAACTGGAACTTGAGTAATAATTTTCATGTGGACTTGTCTTGTGGTTCACGTTTTAAGATTTAAACACACCTAATCATCTATTTTAACTTCACTTAATTAAATTTTCCACCGTCTCAAAAAAATAAAATTACTTGATATCTCCAAAATTGGGAGCTATACTATATAAATATCTGTCCATAGCCTCCTATAATTTCATTAAAATAAATATAAAAGTATCCTCACTATAATTAAAAGTAATCCTAAGTCGGTAAATAATTACACTAATTATTATGATTTGATCTCACTCCTACTCTTACTATTGTGTTGAACTTAAAAATAATAAGGGACATAAAAGATTATTTTCTATAATTTATAATAATCTTGAAGGTGAGCATAATTCAAGTAGCATACAAATGTTTTTGCGACCAATAAATTTATAGTTTGATTTTCCTACCCTTTTAAACTAAAAAATATTGATACTTAATTCGATTATGATTTTAAAAAAAATATATATCTGATAGGTTTTCTATAACATATTCAAATTTTCATTTAGTAAGTCTTTTGAGTTGTTAAATATATTTTTTTAAATGATTGAATTGATAAGACATAAAATTGAATTTTACGTCTAATAAGACAATTTTGTAGTACAAAAGGTGGTAGTATGAGAATTTGAACGGTTGACCTTAAGGAAAAGAGTAATGTCAATTTCCATGCTCAATTTGATGTGTTTAATAAAACATTAACTTTTCAATTTTGTGTTAAATAAGTTCTTAAATTTTTTTAAAAAAATGTCGAATAGACCAAGAAGCTATTAGCCCCCACCAAAAAAAAAAAGTTTGAAGGCTTTGTTAAACACAAAAGCAAAATTTTTTAAACTTATTAGATTTTTTTTATGAAAATTCACCGCTCTAATGGACACAAAATGGAAAGTTTAAAGATTTATCCAATACTCTTTAAAGTTTAGAGATCTATTTGACACAAATAAAAAAAAAAAAAAAACCTTTAACCTAAACCCTCATCAATAAATTTAGCATAATAATTAGACATTATATCTAAGACAAAACAAACCTCAAATGTTCGAATAATCATCGCTACATGTTGTTGAACTAAAAAACAATAGTAATTAACCCTCTAAAATTAATTAAATATTAAATTAATAATCATATTTTATTTCTCATTATCTTGAACACATTAGATTATGGAAAAAGGAGGGAGATTGAATTTGTTTTTCTAAACAATGAATTGGTTTAAGATTCCAAATTCTTATAAATTTGTCTTTTTTCAGTTCAATAACACAAAGATTCGAATATTTAACCTCTTAATCGACAACATATATATTTTAACCAGTTGAATTATACTCATATTAACTAAAAAAATTAATTTAAAAAAGATGTGAAAGATTGTATTGTAGCATGGGGCAACCACCTGGTATAGTGTGTGTGAATAATGTTTAATATCAAAATGATGCTAAAAGCTTAAGACCATCCATCATTATCTTTCTTAATGATGATTGATTCCCACTACACCTAAATAAATTAATAGATGAGAGTTGGCTTTGCTTTGCTTTTGGGTGCCTAAATTGGTCCACTCTGACCCATTAACACAGTACAATACTAACCTTTTCTTTGCTAAACATGAAACACAAATGTAATCTCTGCTATCATTTTTATTTTTCAGCTCTTTCTTTTGGGACATTCACAACACATTCATAATGTTATTCACTTTTCGAAGTTTCTTTGTTGCTATTACAAACCCTCACTTTCATTTGTTTTAAGCTATGGTATCTATTTAAATCTCGAACTTTAAGATATTAGTTTCATTTAAGTTTCTTTAAGACTATAATTCTATGTAGTTAATTATAAATCACTATGGTATCTATTTAAATCTCGAACTTTAAGATATTAGTTTCATTTAAGTTTCTTTAAGACTATAATTCTATGTAGTTAATTATAAATGATGTATTAGATGTATTTTAGTTTATATGAAAGGACATGACAAAAACGAATAAAATAAAATAAGTAAATAGTTGGACAAAATAAAATGATATATGCAACATATTATTTTTTTCTTTCTTAAAAGGCAATATATCAAATCACTTTTGTAGGTTTTGATGCTTATTTATCTACTTACTTCTCTCATTTTCTTAACATGTGTAAAATCACTATTCAAAATTCAAAAAAAAAAAACTAGAATAGAGATAAATAGAAGAATGATATGACTATATACATAATTTAACCAAAAAGAATTTTCTAAAACAACTTTTATTTGGGGAAAAAAAGATTAAATAGAAAATGTGAACAATTATTGCATATGAACAGTTACTCCAAAAACAGAAAAATATTAGCTTTATTTCAAAATTTGAGAACTTTTTGCAAGGAATAATGTAATCACAAAAACTCCATTTTAAATTTACAAAAAAAACATAGGGAAGATTTCAACTTTATTCCAAGAAAAATCTTGGTTTACAAGAAACTACTTTGCTGAAACAGCAACCCAATCAGTAGAGTTAGGACAAAACCATGGAATTCCACCAAAAAGGGTAATATAGAGAGCATAACATTTGATAAAATAACATAACATAACATCTAAGAAAAGAAAAAGAGAAAGGGCAAAGAACAAATACGTTGTTGTCTCAGTTGGTGCTCACTTAGCCGTTTTCTTGGAAGTTATTCTTCTCTTTTCTTTCTTTCATCAATAAAAATGAGCCTATAGATTTTTATTTTTTTTTGTATTACTTTCTTCTAATTCTACTTGTCCCCTTTTCCATTCTCTGTTCTTCTGTTCGGATTCTTGAAGAAGATCATCAAAATGGGATCTTCTTCTGGACAGAGTAGCAATTACGATCTGTCCTTTAAGGTTTTGTTGATCGGCGATTCAGGTGTCGGCAAAAGTAGTCTTCTTCTCAGCTTCATCTCTACTAATGCTGATAATCTTGCCCCTACGATTGGTAAGTTTTTGCTTTCCCCACACCAACCAAACCCCACCTTTTCTTTTGCATAAAGGAACTGCTTTTCTGCTCATAATCTGTTTAGGGGAAGTGCTTTTCTGCTCATAATCTGTTTGATTGTGGAGAAAATGATGAACAGGAGCTGCCCTTCTCATCTCCTTCTTTCTGGTGTTTTGGTTTCTGTGTTTGGATCTGTTTTGTTTTTGTTTTTTTAAAATAGTTTGTTTCTTTTTAGGTGTGGATTTTAAGATCAAGCTGCTTAAGGTGGGTGGGAAGAGATTGAAGCTCACAATCTGGGACACTGGTAATGAATAAGCTTTAAAGGGTTCTTTTATCTGCCTTTTTTTTTTTTTTTTTTGTTCAAATTATGGAGATTTCCACTTCATTTTGTATCTGAACTCTTAAGAACTAGTTTTTTTTGGACCTATACTCCAATTTTTTAGTTCTGTTCAAAGTGTTTCTGTTTTGTTCCCTTTCTAAAAGATGTGGGAAGAAGAAAGTTTGCACAAAGTCGTTGGAATCTCAATTTGTTTCATTGCTTCCAATATCAATTCCTTTGCAAACACTTCATATGTATTGCTTTTGAACTTGTTTAAGCCTTGGTTTCTTGCAGCTGGACAAGAGAGATTCAGAACACTAACAAGCTCCTATTATAGAGGTGCCCAAGGCATCATTCTTGGTATGCTTCAAACTTTGATCTCATCTTTCAAAACCTGATGCTGAAGGATGTTTCACTAGTATTTTGTTGTCTTCTGAGCTAATATTTCTCTGGATTTTGTGGTGTACATTTATCCTGAAATTCTCTACTTTTAACTCGAGCCGAAACGGGGGGACATTTGGTGGAGGGAAATATAAGTTTCATTCAAAATAGAATTGTGATACAACCTAAAACAGCAGTTACAATTGGTTCTGTTCATCTACATTTTGTTTGTTTCATTTGTCAATCAGTACATTCAACAGGGTTATGTTCATAATCTTGTTGTAGTCTATGATGTCACACGGAGAGAAACATTCACAAACTTATCCGACGTATGGGCTAAAGAAGTGGAACTCTACTCGACAAATAAGGACTGTGTCAAGATGCTTATTGGAAACAAGGTTGACAGAGTAAGTTTCCTTCTTTCTCTGGTGTTTTCAAGAACAGTCCTCAATATGTCTAAATTGAATTTTCACACCTTCATTTCCAAATGATTTGTTGACAAACGCTCCTTCATCTTAGTGAATGGCGATGATAATATCTATGTTATACAGCTTGAAGTTTTGTTCTACCATTCATAGCTCAGGATTTTTCACATACATCTGAGTAGTCTTGAAAAATGATAGAACTTAATGTGTGTTAAACAATAGGAATCTGAAAGGGCTGTGAGCAGAGAGGAGGGGATTGCTCTAGCAAAGGAGCTTGGATCCTATTTTCTTGAATGCAGTGCTAAAACCAGAGAGAATGTGGAGAAATGCTTTGAAGAGTTGGCATTGAAGGTAGATTTCAATCAAATCAATTTCAAGTACTATGCTCGAGAAACCAATCCATTCGTTCGTTGTATGAATCTTTTCTTTTGTGTCCACAGATAATGGAGGCTCCTAGTCTGATTGAAGAGGGTTCCACTGTTGTAAAAAGAAACATTCTGAAGCAGCAGGAATTCCAGCCTGCATCATCTCCAAGTTGCTGCCTCTGAAAGCTCCAGTACGAAACATCGATACAATAGCACGATTCTCCTTATCGACAGTTCCTGTACATGTCTCCTACTGCTCCTCCTTGTCATTGAGTTGTTTGTTTGCTTAAATGACTGTAATTGGGAGTTCAAAAGAAAATCAAATACATCCATCCATCCACTTGTGTAATTTTTTCTTTCATCCAGTTTTTTTTTTCTGTCTTTTGGATTGTTTGGCATTGTATTGTACCTATCTATACTAACAAATTCAGCTTGTATCATATGATCAAACACATTACTCACTCGATATATTGCAATTCTCGCCTTTAAAGAAGCAAAGATCTGCATCGATTTCGAACTAGGAAGTTGTAATTCTGGAATTACTGTTACAAATTTGAATAAAATGAAAGATTGGGTATGAAAAAAAAGAGGAAGCGAAAAGAACCCACTTTGAACCAAGTTTTGTTTTTTGTCTTTCACAACTCATCTTTTTAAAATTTGTAAAGAAAGGCTCTCCTTCACAATAATTTTCTATCTTTTTGTATTGTGTTCAATGGATTCCCAGCATAAACAGTGTTAGTGAAAGTGACTGTAATGCTGAAGGATATAAAAAAGATTTAAAAAAAAAAAAAAAAAAACTAAAAGGGGCTGAAATTACAAAAATAGACGAGCAACAAAATTCAGAAGTGGAAATGCTTGGCCCATTCATGTTGGAAAGGGAATGACAGGAAACTCCTCCCCCAACCACAACTTTGCTTCATAAAGAAGGTTAATGGTTACCCATCCACTGCTTCTTATCAGTTTCACTACCAACCAGCAATTGATCTGTTTTATATATATATATATATATATATATATATATATATATATATATATATTATGGGATAATTTTGAATTGCTGTTGAATGTATGTTGTTCATTTATTTTCTGACATATTATAAAAGGACATTATCTTAGTAATATTCACCATCATGCTTGCTAGTTTAACAACCTTTCTTTTTCCTACTCATTTTCTCTAATTTTTACTAAGACAGATGTGGACCAAAAAAAAAAAAAAAATCTTTTTCATTAATATTTTATTTTTAGTTTTAGATACTTCGAGTTTAGAGATAAATAAGATAAAGGCATATTTGTCATAGAAAATCTTTGATTTTATTGGTTTCTGTTTTTACAAAGTAGTAGTTTTTTAAAGTTTAAGAGATCGAAATTTATTATTTACCATGGTTACCATGGAATGTCATGAGATTTCAAGGAGATAATCATTTCATATTTTTGCACGAAAATGAACTTTAAGTTTGTTGAACAAGCTTCATAAATCAACCAACATTTGGTATTGAGTGAATTGATGTTGAACTTGAAGTCAATCAATGATATCATTGAAATCTTCTAAATAGTTTGTCTTTTAAAATATTCAATTAATTACTATGGATTTAATTAATTACTATATCTTTTAAATATACCATTACCATGTCTTTTACAACTTTTTCATACAGAATTATGTTTTAACAATTATCTACCAACAAACGCTCCAAAAATATAACTTGAATTACTTCAATGTTACTAAATATAATGTAACCGAAGAGAAATAACAAGGTCTACCTCACCAATATTATAAATATTTCACATCTAATCCTCAAAGTAACTTTAGTATAGTAAAATAAAGTTGAGAAAAAGAAAACTGAAACACTATCAACAAAGCTACAGACTCAAACCAAAACTGCAAAGCCCAAAGAATTGGTGAAATCATTTTGAAGCACCTATCAGATGGAGCCTACTGAGACCCCATCGCCATGTGGGCAGAAGCAGCTTCCAAAATCGTCCTGGCCTCTGTCCCTGGATCGGGAAGCTCACTTGGGGCCTGTGAACGTACACACAACCAAAATACTTACAAAATGGGCACTGCCAATTATAGGAAGATGAAGTTTCAAAATCCACTCATAATACGAACCTTCCCGTATGTATTTTCCTTTGTGGGAGATGCACCTGAAGCTAGCAGTAACCTTAAAACTGCGGCATGCTCGCCTCTTGCAGCATGATGAAGAGGCTGTACAAATAATGTTCAATATCAATTTGGTAGCATTGAGATTATTAATATTGGAACTAATTACTACTCCATCAACATTTTAAAAATTGTGCGTGTCTAGATGCTAATAAACTAAGGCTCCCTTTGATGGATTTGGTTTTTGACCATTGTGTTGGTTTGTTTTTTTATAACTTCTTTACCATGATTTTCATTTTTCAAATTTTGGTTTGGTTTTCAAAACCCTCCTAAAAAATAGATAAGAAAACAAAAAAAATCAATAGGAGGAATTCATGTTTATAAATAATAAGTTTAATTTTCAAAAAAACTAAACAATAAGAAGAAAAAAATGTAAGTATCAATTGGAGCCTAATTTTCTAGTTTTCAGCACTTAGTTTGGATTTTGAAAAAAAAAACTCAAAAAGTAAACAACAAACAAAGAAATATATCCTGTAAAAAAAAAAAAAAAAAAAGGTTAATACGCTTCATTTTCATTTTCAAAAACCACAAAACCCTAAGGCCTTATTTGATCATAATTTTGTCTTTTAGTTTTCTGATTTTCAAATTTATGCTTGTTTTCTCCATAATTTTTTGTTTTTTTGTTCTTTTTTATTGAAGCGACTGTTTTCATTGAGAAAGAATGAAAGAATAAAACGGCATACAAAAAACAAAGCCCCTAAAAAAGGACTCCAATTTGGTATTATGATTTTCACATTTCTTAGAAGAACACTTGAATTCTTAGTCCAAATTTAAAAGCAAAAACAAGTTTTTGAAAACTATATTTGGTTGGGTTTTTTAAATACTTCGATAGAAAATGGCTAACAAAACAAAGAAATTTATAGGTGAAAGTAGTGTTTATCGGCTTAATTTTGTTAGAGAAGAGTTTATCAACTTAATATTTTTAGAGAAGAATTCATCAACTTAATTTTCAAAAACTAAAAATTAAGGCCCCATTTGGTACTAAAAAATAAATCTATAAACATCTCTTCCACTTCTTAATTTTTTGAGTTTTTTTTTTTTTTGGTTTAAGGTTTTTAAAACCTTGTTTTGTTTTTGAAATTTGACTAACAATTCAACTCTCTTACCCAAGAAAGATGAAAAACCATGATAAAAAAAATTAAGAAAAAATAGGCTTAATTTTCAAGAACAAAAAACCAAATGGTTACCAAACAGGCTCTTGAATGGTTGTTAAAGAGAGCCTAAATGGTTACTAACGAGGCCTTAGCTATCTCTTATTTAAAAAAATATATATATACAATTTAGACATAAAAGATAACCAGGTACTTACAGTGTCACCCTCCGCATCAACTGATTCTAGCATCCTCTTCACGCACTCTCGGTCGTTAGCACTGTTTATCAGGAGTTGAACAATCTCTACAAAACCTGCACAGATCATTGGAGGAGATGAGAAAAATGACAAAACAACATTTCGAAGAGAATCTTTTAATACTGTGTGCTGAAAAGGGAAAATGACTTATAACAGTCTACTCACCCCCTGCACAAGCATCATGCAAAGGAATGGCACCATCTTCATCTTGAACCTCCAAGGCTGCCCCTCTTTCAAGCAGCAACTATATTAAGATTAATTTATTTTAAAATAAGTCACAAATCATAGACAATTCAAAATAAAATATGTTAAAGTATGCATAGAGTAGCCAACCTGTACACATGGCAGATGGCCATAGAGACAGGTAAGGTGGAGAGCAGTATCCCCATCTTCCACAGCGTCATTTATACTTCCCACAGTTAAGTTATCTGCAAGAAAGCCGAGAAGGGGAAGCAACATTTGATTCAAACATGAACATTCAACTCAATACTACATGAGGGCTCCAACAAAATTATAGCTTAGAGTAATCAGAATGGATATGAATGACACTGGTGGTGTGAAATCAGAAGATCATAAAAAGCAAACCACTCCATCAGATGAATTACAAGTAGTTTCCTCTTAATGCAACTGATTCTGAGATGTAAATTGTCATAAACCAAAAGAGGAGTTCCCATTAAGACTACTCCCTCTCACCACAATTGAGATGAACAAGAAAACTAACATGCAATCCTTAAGACCACCAACTTTACAGAGTAGAGTAATTGTAATAATGACAAGATATATATAAGCAGAACCACATTATAAATTGAATCAAAATATCTAAAAAGATCATCTCGACCTAATCAGGACAGTGAATACTCCAGTAGGATTAACAGAAAAGTCTAGCAACAGAATTGGTAGAGAATCGCAGTGCGAGAGTAGAAGGAAGAAGTTGAACCTAGAGCGGTGCGAAGGCCATCAACGTCGCCGAGCTGGGCGGCGGTAGCTAGGGCGCGGAGGTGGGGGGGCGTATCGGAATCGAATTCAATGACACCATCCTCTTCAAAGAGGGCATTGTCTTCCTCATAATCGTCTTCGTCTACGATGCCGTTGCGCCTGCCGGGAACCGCCATTGACGTTCAAGCTTTCTCCGAAGGTCTCTAGGTCAGAGAAAGCCGCGTAGATTCCCAAAAAAAATACCATGCTTATAAATTATAATTCCTTCTTCTTCGCCTGTAAAAGTCGGCCGGCCCAGCTATGAACATTGACTTTCAAAATTGGAGAAGATGATTGGGCCTACACAGAATGGACCATGGGCAATCTTATTGGGCCATCTCTATGCTCTGTTTTCCTCGGCCTGGAAGGACAATTCGGTAATTTCGACTTCTAATATGAAATGAATTAAAACTTTATACGAATAATTATATGAATTAGGAGTTTCAACATTCCTAAACATTTCAATTTAGATCTTCTGTTAAATATTTCATTTTAAAATTGTTAATGCGCATAGGTAAAACTTATTTAAATGTATGAATATAAAATAATATTTATAATTAAAAATATATATGTATGGAAGTATGAAAGTGGAAAAAGAAACATTTTTGAACAATGTATAACCTACTTTCTGTTAGTACTACCAAAACTATCTTTCATTTAAGTATTTTGGTAAACTCTACATAAAAAGATAAATTTATTGAATTATGATGTTGAAGGGGTTGAAGGGGAAGGAGATGGCTTCTTCATACTACAAATTTTTTTTTTTATTATTGAATTTTGCGTGAAATTTTTGCAATGAATCTGTGGGGATTAGGCTTCTTGTGCCATTTAGTTTTTTTTTTTTTAATTAGAAATATAATATATTATCAAATTATTTACAAATATTAAAAAAAAATTTACTTTTTTATATATTTATAAATGGTTTGACTCATTTTTCTATGTTTGAAAACAACAATAAATTATCGGATAATTTTTTTAATTTTAATTGAGTAATCAATTTTCCAAGTGGATATTTTATTTGGAGGGTTAATTCTGTAGGAAGAATCTCGATCTAAAGAGAGTATTTTTTTTTTTAACTTCCTAAAAATAATATTGCCTAGTGAATTATCTAATTGTAACATATTAATTTACCTAAATTACGAGACAATAAAACTTTAAATTTAAAAATAACAATAATAATAATTTTTAGACTTAAACCACATCCCTCTTATTTGACATATTTAAGTCAATTGAGCTAATTTCATATTAAAACATTTATAAAAGATCAAGAGTAATATTGCAAGAACATAGTTTTGTTAAGCTAGAAACAAAGTTCAGGTAACTTTTTGTATTTTAGCTAAAATTAATTTATGTTTTTACACTATCTTATAGAAAGATATATTTTTCATGAAATAAATTTTTTAAATTTTTGTTTTTATAGTTGAACAATTGTAAAATGAAGAATCGAATTTGTCTAAATGCATCGAATCTATTAGTTGATGTTTTGAATGACCAAGTACAGTGGTAAGTGACCTCGAAACCTAATTTGTATTCATTCATGCGTTATTACATGTTTGGTCCTAGGGTTTAGAATGGTGCATTATATATAAGCCCTCCAACCCTATAGGCATCTTTGCAATTTGCATTTCTTATATTTCTCTCTAATAATAAACTACTCTCTTCCTCTACCCGTAGACATAGCTAACACATTGTTAGTAAACTACGTAAATTCATGTGTTGGTTTCTTTACTGTTTACGTTTTTCGCGCTTTCTTTTATTGTCAAATTTTTAACAAAACTATTGACTTGGTAGGAACTATACTCGGATTGGACTGGATAGACTACAAAAACTTAGATTGGATTATAAAATTAGGTGGTGGTAAATATGATGCCAATGTCGCATCACATGTAACGTTATATTAAAAGTAATATTATTGTTAAAGAACAAAGGGAATTGGGAAAACGTGTATGAAAATATTCTCTTAGCATGGGGAGGAGAAGTTTGGGTTCCCAACACATGCATTTAACCCATACTTTAACCAAAATTTTAGACAAACAAAGAACGTGAAAATTGGCAACATACGGTTCAAGTTTAGAGGTGGAGACTCCATGAAAAAAAAAAAAAAAAAAACAAAACAAATCCAATTGCCTTTTATTTGTTGTGTTCTCCTTCTCCATTAAAGTTAGATCCATAAAAAAAGGGCAGTTAGTCCACTCCCTTTGCCAGCCGTTTTTCTTCCTCCCCTTTTATTTAATAATTTTTTATCTCTCTCTTCACTTATTAATAAACTTAAGAAAAAGAAAAAATTGTGTGTATTATCCGTCTTCATTTCTCTTTTATATATTCAATAGTGTAAAACTATAAGTTATAATGTGATGACAGCTTCCTCGAATAATTTAAAAAGAAAAAAAGTTTTAGTTTTAAGGTTAAGTTAAAGGTGAGAAAAGAAACAAGAGAACCTAATCCACTACTTTGAGCTCAAGTTTTGGTGGTGGAAATTGGCAATTGACAAACTCCCGACTCATCCATCACTTCTAATTTCCTTTCTCTCTACTTCTCACATGTTTCTTAACCAACGTACTAACAACAAGAAACCAACTCAAACCCACCTTTTTTTTCCCCAACAAAACAAGACTTGTACCATCAAGAATTGATGCAAGACTCATTTGTTATTAAAGATAGCCTAAAATCTTACCTATGCATCCAGAGTGAAAAAGCAAGATAATTAACAACATTAGGTATAGATGTAACGTTACAAGAAAATAATTGAAGAAGAGATTTGTTTTGGTAACTTTGAGTTTAATTGAATTGATGAATTGAAGTTAGCCAAATTAATAGAGAGACAATAAAAATCGAATTGTTTTGTTGGGTGGTTATAAAATGAATAATAATCAAATCGAAACCCCACAAAGGAATTAATTAAATCCCAATTGGGGAGTTCTAATTTGGTGCAAATGATGCGACGTTTGCAACAATTAATTGTTTAAAAAAAAAAAAAAAAAAAAAAAAATCAGTAATGGCAATCCACCAGCGGCGATGCGGCGGAGAATACAGCTACCGATGGCCGGTGCCGGTCATCCTCTGGCGCCGGAAGATTAAGATCCAACTCCAACATATTCCTCTCTTTCTTTATGAATTGCGGAGTCGTAGTAATAGGTCTACTCGTGGTGGCAGTCAACGTTCTGTGTCTTCTCATATGGCCGCCGAGGGCTTGGCCGGAGGAGAATTCCGCTCCACAAATGGAACACTCATGAACCTTGGGTTTGATAAGGTCACTGGCGGGGGGCGGAGGAGGACGGCTGGTGGTGGACAATTGCAAGGAGAGTTGGATTGAATTGGAGTTTGTAAAATGTGGGTCCTGCTGTTGTTGTTGTTCAACAGAATTAGTAATAATGTTGTTGAATTTGGGCTTTTTATGGCTAGCTCTATGACCACCCAAGGCTTGAAAAGAAGGAAAACAACGATCGCAAGTTTTGCACTGATAAAGAAACAGAGATTCATTAGAAACCAATTTCTGTTCAACAAAAACAGGGGAACAACCCCCTGTTATTCTACTTCTACCCTGCGCCAAAAGAATCAAACAATTAGCCAAATCTTGATCTTCTTCTTCTTCTTCGGTTAATCCAGCAGAGGAGCTAGAACAATCAGCACTTGAAGACGTGGAAGAAACAGAGGGTGGTCTTAAGCGTTTGGTTCGTTTCCCCTTGATGATTTGAGCTTGGTTTTCATCTGGGGTTTCAGCCATTTCTTCAAGGAAATTAAGAAAAAGTGGAATTTGATTATGCAAAAGGTTTCCCAATATTGGAAGTTATATATAGAGAGAGAGGAAGAATAAGAAGATGCAATGTAAGTAAGAGGAGGCTAGAAAACGAGTGAGATTCGGTTGGCTTTGAAGCAAACCCCACCCATTACTTTTTTCCCACGATTCCTTTCTGTAGGATTAGTTTGCAAGCCTGGAACCACAGAATTTGCGCTATTCCCTTAACCCCCCTCTTTATATTTACTTACTCTCGACTATCATCTCTTTACAATTATAATCCCCAAAAAGAATAACCACTTACTTACTAATTTATGTCATTTCTAATAACTCATATCCTTTTTGTAACTGACCCATTTGAGTCATTTCTCAATTGGGGTTGAAATGGTAAAGCAACCACATCCCTTAAGTGGACAATTTCTCGATTGGGATGAAGGTTGACCCCTAAAAAAAAATGAAAAAAACGAAGACCCACCCACTTCAAGCCCGCCGGCTACTATACTTAAACAAAAAATGTAATTCCAAACCCAATTATTAACTAAGCATCTTTTCATGGTCCACCCAATGATTGGGCTATACTAGTACACATTACAACGTGGGTTCGGTGATTTAATTTCTCTCCTTTAATTTAATTAATTGAAAAAGACAGTGAAATTACCAAAATTACCCTGGTTTAAGAAATGGGTTGTTGTTAAAATGTGGAAAAGTTAAGAAAGTTTCAATCTTTTAGTTGGAAGAAAACAGAGAGAAGAGGAAGAGTTAGGGAAAGATAAGGATTATACTTGGCGTGAGAGTCTCGCGGTGGGAGGGCGGTGGCCTGGTGGCGATGGCACGTAAGGGTGTGGCGCGCACCAGCATCACTAAGTAAAGCATCCCATTCATTTTCCAACTCTTTTATTATTATTATTATTATTATTATTTTAATTTTTAATATAGTTTTTTAATTTAATTTAATTTGATTTTAAAATTAACTTTGCTGTCTACTACTACTTCTCCACTACGTTCACTTCCTTTAACAAATACTTCCAAGAAAGAAATTGCGTATTCAAGAAATTTATATAATATATTATGGGGGGGTTTGTTTTTTATGTGTGAATTTGGACAAAAGATTGTATTATTTAAAATTCAGAGCTATCAATTTTTATTTTCGAACTGTCCATATCTTGAAGTATCAAATTGATAATGATTTGGGTATTGATTGATTGGTTAGTCGTGGATTAGCTCTTCTTCTTGTTTTTCTTTTCCTCAATGTTTTTTTATTCAAAATTTTCAATATTGTTTACAACTTTTGTATAGAAGGATATTTGGCGCATGATTTTAATAACTCTACATCTTATGAAGTTTTAATATGAAAATTTTAATTGGTAAAACTTTGCATTTGGATTGTGTACCGGAATTATTTATAGAAACTTGCATCTATATGGGTACCAATGTTTGGCTTCAAGATTTATGAGGTTAGTTTTGTAAGTAATAGCGAATCTAGAGTTTTTGTTCTCGAACTTAGTTTAAAGCTTTGCAAAAATATTAAAATGAGTCAGAAAAAAAATTAATTATGAATTTAGTTCATCAACTTTCAATTTTGTGTCTTATAGATCATTAAACTTTTATAAATTTAATAGGTCTCTAAATTTTTAATTTCACTACATTCTTCACATATTATATTTTTTAAAAAATAATAATAATTAATTTATTAGATATAAAATTGAATTTATGTCTAATGAAGTTTAAACTTTCAATTTTGTGTTTAATAGATCCATGATTTTAAAAAATATCAAATAGTTGATGACCTATTACTCTATTACTCTATTAAACATATAATTGAAAATTCAAAAATTTATTAGACACAAAATTAGAAGTTTAAGACTTAGTACACATAAATTAAAAACTTAAGTTTACACTTTTTAAAATTCATGAACCAAATAAATACAAATTTTAAAACTTAAAGACTAAACTACTAATTTAATCCTAAAAAGTTAATTTTGGTTCAATATATTTTAATTTACTCCACTATTAAATGGTAATTCATATAATTATTTTTTTAAATTACAATTAAATGTGTTGTTAGGGTCAATAAAATAGTAGAACAAAAAAAAAATTTAAAATTTAAAGAAATTGTGTGTGTAGAAGAATTCTAACATGGGTCTATTGAGGGAAGTTAAAGTATACAATTTAATTACATAGACATATTGATAATTAAAGTTAATATAATTTATACTAATATTAAAATGCATTGAAGTTGAGGGTGCTTCTTGAATCTATGGTAAATTCAATGAGTCTAGATTTACATTTTTTAGGTCGTCAACAAGTGAAGCTAATTTGAATTTAACTCGTCCATTATTAACATGCTTCAATTAGTAGATTTAAATAGCTCATGAGATATTAAAGTGAGCTTAACTCGCAGGTAATTGACATGATATATCTCTCTAGATATTGAAAATTTTGATCTACCACCCATACTGATGTTGTAGTTAACAAAATAAAAATCTCTTAATATTAATTAATTTGTAACTAAGATTAAAAAAACCATATTAAAAAAAGTATACATTATACAATTTTGGATTACACAAGCATGATGTTAGCTGAAAAAAAGCATAAAAAGTTGAACATGACCTTTTTAATATATAAAACATAACGATATTTTCCCCCTTTACCGAGGGCACGTCAGTGTACAATTTAGACTACTAAACTTTTAAAATGCAGAAAATTATAATAGAAAATACTCAAAATTAATTAATTAAAAAAATAATAATAACACCGACATTGTAACGTGTATGAAAAAGTATATTGGTTAAATTTAATATAAATCATCCGTGGGGTAACTGCTCTTCTTGATTTAATGTATTTTGGTTTTTTTTTTTTTTTTTTAAAAAAAAAAAAAAAAAAAAAAAAAAAAAAAAAAAAAAACTCATTTTGCTATTGGAATTTTTAAGGTTAATTAGTTTTAATTTAAAGAAATTAACAATTAGTATTTTCTCTTTTCAAATTTTAATCTTATCATAAGGATTATCCTAAAATCTTTTAAGGTGTTGCATGCAACCCTCATAAGAAATTTGGTTGAATTAAAATTTTGTTTTTTTAAAAAAAAAATTTGCTAAGAATTCAACAAATCATTGTAAGAAATTAAAAGAAAATAGACTTCATTTCTAAAAACTTAAAAAAAATGAAATGATTACTAAATAAGGCATTAATATTTGAAATAATTCAAAATATAAAATAAAAATGAAGGAGAATTTTTTTTTCTTTTATCTGGTTCTTTTAAAAAAAACAAAGAAATAACTCAAAGTTGATAATAAATTAAAAAGAAAAATGTCAAAATGAATATAACTCTACTGACATACAGTATATTATTGTACTAAAAAAGATTAGAAAGAAAATGAAAAGAAACTAAATTGAATCACATGCCTTAGCTCAAGCTGTATACTTTGCTGGAGTAGTACACCACCAACCACAGTCACACTATTATCCAATACAATTTTTTGTTATAGTTGGTTGTGGAGATTATAAGATATGATGAATAATATATTTTATCTTTCCAACAATTTAAGCAAAGTTATAGAAGTTGATTAAGGTCATTCAAATTAATATTTTTGCACATTGAAGTGATCATGGTAATAAAAGAATGTTTGTAGAAGAGTTCAAATTAATTTTTCCATTTAGTTTAGGGTATATAATAAAATAGTGTTTTTGTTGAAGTTAAAAGCATTAGCGTCATTAATCATATTATTATATCGCATTATTCATGGTTTGAATTAACTTTTTGAATAATAAATAGTGAATGAAAAAACAATAAATAAATTCAAAAAAGAAATTAGACAAAATGGGGGAGATGAATGTTTCTCCACGTAACCCACTTTATATATAATATAGATTATATTTCATTGGCTCTCAAAATTTTAAAAATTACATTTGTAGCCAATGAACTCATTTTAAGAGTAAACGAAAATAATAAATAATAAAACTCCTTTTAAGAAAAGTAACCAACTTTAATTATTATCATTATTTGTCATTAATTATGTAATAAATCAATAATCCCATTTTGTATATATGTATTCATGTATTGAATTGATCAACATTACATAAGCTAAGTTGTTGTGAGTTTTTTTCCCCCCAATAAGCAAAAGCTGAAGAGGGGATTAGATGAGCAAAACTTCATAGCAAAACAGTCAAAGTCAAGATCCAAAATAATTTCTTCTAGCTTAAAATATTATTTTCGTCGTTTTACTTTCGAGATTATTTAATTTTAATTTCTATACTTTTAATAAATATTAATCCAGTTTCTAAAAATTAATTTGTATTCAAATTGACTAATTAGACTATTTAATTATAATAATTTTCATAAAAAAAATATATAATATGTGAATATATTTTTTAAATTTTTTTAAAAAATGTTAATAATAATAAAATATTATTGAAAAAAACAACACTAAACCAATATGATATATTAAATTTAAGATTTATTAAAAATACAAAAACTAAAATGTGACATTTAAAAATATATAAATTAAAATTTGAAAAAGTAACTAAAATGATATTTAAACATTTCTTTTAATTATAAAGTAAACAATATGATACATAGCTCATGTGGTGTAAAACGCTTTAAAAGTTCCATTGATGGAATTTAAATAACTTTTGTGGTTTCATAATTAACTTTTGTAATTTGTATTAATTTTTTCAATAATTTAATATATATATATGTTTTTCTTTTGGTATTTTTTATAACTTGGAGCATAGACTTTTTTATGTGTAAAATGTTGAACACGGCCTTGATAGTTGATAAGGGTCAAAATTCCAGTTGTTGTTCCCCTCATCCAAGGGCAACTTTAATAGACTATGAAAACTCTCCTAAACAGTTAAAAATAATGGAAAACAAAAATTAATTCTAATCAAAATCAACACACCGACATATTTTAATGTAAAACAATACATATTTTAGGTCTAGATCTCCATTTTTTCTTGCCATATAATTAAGTTTATATCATTTTAATTTGTCTCAATTTTTTTTTTTTTTTTTTTTTTGCATATATAAAAGTAAAGTCTACCTCTAATCTTCACTGACTGAAGTAGCTTGTGAGTAGGTCATAACTAGATTAAATAATGTTAAAGTGTTAATTTATGGTTGGTTTGACTAGTCTAATTAATCCAACCTGTCTAAAACTCCAATGCTTCTTAATCAATCAATTAATTAAAATTGTTCACACACAACCTCGTCCAAATCTATCAAAACGACAAAGTTTTGTAATGCTAACAACTTTCAAATTCTTCACGTTAAGAACTTGAGATCATCGTCGCATATTGCTTTTGCATTATCATGTGTTGGGATGCAATTTTGTTTATTAAAAAAAAAAAGAAGAAGAAGAAAAGAAACGACGACGTCTGAGAAATTGATGGCATGGTTTTTTTTCAAAGAAAAACAAACACAACCAAACTATAAAACTACATGGTGAGACAATAATTTTTTTTTTTTTAAAAAAAAACCATTCAGAATAAGGGGAAAGAAGAAAAGTAGAACACTTCAACAAATCATCATAATTAGATAAAAATCCCATCTTGGTACATATACTTGGATTCTTTTTCTATTTTAGTTCTTGTACTTTCACTAAATCTCAAAATTAGTTTATATACTTCAAATAATCTTAAATTTAGTCATCTGAAATTAATTTTTATCAAAATTGGTTAAAGAATAACAATAATTTTTATGAAAGAAAAAACAATAGAATATATTTTCAAAATTTATAAAAGAAATATTAATATATAATTTTTTTTTCTAAAAAAAATTAGTAAAAAACTAAGAGTAGTTACTACATTTGAGATTTATTGAAAATTCATAAACTAAATTTAAATGAAACTCAAAATAAAAATAAAAAAAATAAAACGGGTTTATAAACTTATTAATGGTTAGAGGCAAGAGGTCCCATGAATTTGGGCCAGATGGGCCCAAATATTAGTTCAGGAGTGAGATAGGATGGTCCATTCAATTGGAATCGGGCTTCTTCCGATCTACCATTTAAGCGGTTTTCAATATTACCACATGGTTTTTGTTTATTTCAAAATTGACCCTCACTCCTTTTTGTATTTTATTTAACTATTTCAATAATCTATTGAGAATTTTGAGCTTTAAAATGACGAACCAATTATTAATATGAAAGTCACCAACATAAATAAACAATGGTTTGATTTACCAACTCAAATCGATTAAAGTATATATGTTTGATCAAGAGATTGTAAGTTTAAATCTCTATTCCTACCCGTTCTTGAACTAAAAAAACAAACTATAGTTTAATTTAGTATTTCTTTAAGAAAGACTAATGTTAAACCTTTTATAAGCATGAAATAGTTCTAATAGTGAAATAGTAAAAAGAGACACCTATGAATATATTTACCTTATAATATCTTGAGTATTTTGACCATACTAAGCTATGCTACATTACACATTCCGATCTTTCTAAATCTACATTGTTGTAATATCTATATGTTTTATATATAAATTGATTTGTTTTGGTCATGTTTGATAACCATTTTATTTTTATTTTCTATTTTTAAAAAATATGATTACAATCATGAATCCAATTATGTTTATAAACTACGCGAAGATTAAATTGTTACGAATTTTAAAGTATAGAGGTTTAGTTGATGCTTACGAAAGTTTATTAATTAAACTATTAAATTGTTACGACCTAAAATTAAAGGGCTATAATATAGTTTTTTTTTTTTTAATTAAAGTTGAGGATCGAAATATTTTAATCTAAATTTTAATGAATCTAACTAGTTTTCAATAAAAAAAAAAAAAAATGGTAAATAATTATAGTGTCTCCTAATGAAAGAGAAAAGCGAGATTTTTTTTTAATATTACGATAGTATAAAAAAAAAAATTCATACTACCTTCATTAATTGCTTGTCATGTCAACATATTTTTTTAAAATAGTGTGAAGTCGACTAGTATTAAAATAAAAACTATAAAGATATGTACTAAAATAATAGTTATTAAGGAGCAGAATCAAAGCTGTAAAAATGGTGAATTAGAAAAAATGGGAGCATGGACTCGTCATCACAATCTCAGAATATTCGAGTAACAAATTTGTTTTTAATTTGACCCGTACATATTGTTATTCTCTTTCTATTTTTGTGACATTTGTACAATCCGATATTATTTACTATTTTTGTTATTGACCCAAGTCTAGGGTTACGTCTTGTATAAAGCTATGCAACCTTCGTGTTAGATGAAAAATATAGAAAACAAAGTAAAAAAAATTTCTCCTAAAATTCATATATCTATCGTATTTCTTGATTATGCTAAATTTTTTATCAAAAAACTATTGAAAATTTGAAATGGCGTTACCTTGAAGATCCAACATCACAATGAGGACACTCCATGCTCCATTTTGTGATGAAATATATTTCTCAATCATTCCTTCTTCTACTACTTATTGACATTGTTTAAACAAATCAATCGCTATCGCTTTTTCTACAAACTTCACATTCACAATAACATAATAATCGAACCAAAAACAATAATGTTTCTCTAATAAACCAAAAGAATTGCTTTAAAAAGAGAATTTTAATAGAATATTGATACTAGCTACATCCAAAACAAATAACCAAAGTTTAGAGCTCACTCTCCTTTTTTTGGATTTCTCTTTCTTAGCTGTCAAAATATAATAATAATCCATTGAAGATATACCTACTAGACTACTAACTAAAAAGTTCATTTTTTTTTCTTTTCCTTATTTTTTTTTCTTTTAATATTTATTTAATTTTTAAGATCAATAATCAATACTCTAGTAGGATGAAATATAATAAATTTGTATTTTTAAGTCACTAATGTGGTAAAAGTATTAATGACGGGGACAAAAAATGAGTTTATCTCAAATTTTAAACACTAAACTATCAAGTTTGAAAACTCATAAACCGAATCGCAACTTATGTCAAATCTTATAGACCAAAAGTATAATTTTCCTTAACAAATTATAATTTTGTTATTAATATTTATATTTATATTGAAATTACTAAAAAAAATCATATTTTATGAATACTTATATTAAAAAAATATTGATTAATCTTTAATATGTTGATATAATAATATATCAAAATAAGCATAACCTAACCCCCATCGTATAATGTTTGATTTCTAAAAGAAAGTTGATAGATATCCTCTTGAAAGGGTAAATGAACGAAAGGTTAGGTGATAATATAAAGAGCGAGTTAAGGTGAAAAAAAGGGAAAAAAAAAAAAAGAAAAAGAAAAGCCATGTGTCAGGTTGTGGGCCCATGTCTAAACCAATAGGAAACAGGATGGACAAGTTGATGAGTACAGCTGGCGAAAAGTACGGAGGCAACCAATCATATCTGCCCAGTCACAGTGCCAGCTGGTGCTGTATTTTGTATGATGATGTGTACCATCTCTCAACCGGTCAGCCCCACCCACGTGCCTCTCCTCATTTTTCTTCTCTGTTCTCTCTCCCTAGTTTTCAAATATCTTCCCTACTTTCGAGAACAAATTTGGTTCCTTCAAAAATTAAATTAAACTTCGTTGGAGTTTGTTTCGCAAGTGTTGTCATGTAATTTCAAATAAATTTATAACATTTTTATTTATTTCACACGGATTTATTTTTTAAAATCCAGGAAATTATTATCAAAATAATTTTAAAATTCACATGACATAAAGTTTCTAATATGGTGAGATTTCTATACCTTCAAAATCAATAATAAAAAAAAGGCTAATTAATTGATAAATTAATTTCAATTTTCATATCATAGAATTCTTACACCTCAGAAATGAACATTAAAAGAAATAGGCTAATCAATTGATAAATTAATGCTAATTAATTCTTACTATTAAATTTAATTAATTATTAATTATAAAATATATTATTTACAGTTAATAAATTTTAATTAATATGTTTACAATTGATATTTCATGTTATCTTAGTTATTTAATATAAAAATTTATTATTAAATATTAATATTCTAATTAATTTATATTTATTTAATTATTTTGAGTAATTAAATTAGGTTTAATTACTTTTAATATAAAAATATTAATTTATTTTTTATTTTAAGTGATTAAATAATAATTACTATAACAATATATTAAATAATACAAAATTCAATTTATGTCTACGTTAATTGTTCTCTTATATTCAATTTTGATTTTTATATATAATATTGGCAAATTTTTAACTTTCATACAATAATTATCAGGTACATTTAAAACTAAAAATTTAATATACGTACCCATAAAATAATATTTAGTACCCAAATGGATGGAAAAACATACCAAATAGCTTTACTTTTATTACTGTGTGTATGATTTGTTAAAACTCATATATAATGGGAAAAAAGAGTTTACTCATTTTATTATAGTAAGAATTTAAGATGTTTTATGATATATATCAAAATAATGGGAGAGTTTGAATGAGCTTTGATGTGGGAAATATAAAATCATATTTAAGACATATCCACCGAGATACTATATATGTATATATGCATATGTTAAGTTTAAAAGAACTTTATATGATAAATCAGTGAATTTATAGGTGTGACCCTTCTAATAATTGTTCAAAATTGATTTGAAGACATTTACAAGTTGCTATGTACTAATTCTTGGGCATATATAAGCAATAGTATGATCTCTTATCCAACCGAGAGAAAAAAAATTGACAAATAGATTGATGAAATAATTGTGCAACGTTTTATTCGTATTTGAGAAGTTAGTTAAAAGTAAATTATTATACCAAGTGATTTGAACCTTTGATCTCTTCAAATAGATGACATTTATTTAAGAACTGTACTAAGCTAGGGTTAGATAATTTTTTTTAATTAAATTTGGCAGCTACAATAATTATCTTTTTCTTTGGCTGTATGTTTCCTTACATTAAAAGAGTGGGGTAAGGTGGGGGCTGATGTTGGTGGGAAGACCAAAAAAAAGAGAAATCTCCACTCAAAGAATCTTATATACATTAATGCATGTAATATTTAACTTCCACGCAAGTAAAAATCGTAATTCAATTTTAACTTCTTTTTTTTTTTCTTTCTAATTAGAAAACAGAATAAAACAAATAATAAATATGTATGGATGATTATTCACTGACGTAGTCGGTAGTTTCATGAATTTAAAATTTGCCACGGAACCCCCCGTGGTTTTTGGATTTTATTACTTTCCCCAAAATATCAATTATTCAAAAGTGGCCATCACTGACTCGAGATTTAGCCGTAGACAATATAGTACCGACTGAACTACAAAAAAAGTAAAGGACAAAGTAATGGACAAAGCTTAAAAATAATCTTTAAAAAGGGTTTTTATTCGATCGACACACAAATTATCTCATTGTTTAAATAAATTAACAGTTACAGTAACCATGATAATTAAAATCATCATTATCTTTTTATGTTTATGCATTCAAAATAAATGTATGAATATTAGTGCATCAAAATATAACTTGTAAGCTTAAATAATAAAATAGACATTTTCAATAAAAAAAATTGTATAAAGTCCGGATAAAAATTAGCCTTTTAAGTTTGAAAATTAATAAAATTTTGCTTTATGCTTATGTCAACACCATGGAAATTACCACTTCAGCCCCAAGTGCACACTTCTTCCTTCTTCTTCTTTGATTTGCAACTTTTTCTTTTTATTTTTCTTTTTTTTTAAAAAAAAAATCTAATCGTCAACTTTTTTTTTTTTTTTAAATCTAATCGATTCTTTGATTCTTCTTCTTCCATCTACAACTTTTTCTTCAATCGATTCTCCGATTCTTTTTTCTTCAATTTGCAATTCTTTCGTTGATCAATTCTTCGATTCTTCTTCAACTTGTAGCTTTTTTATCAATAGATTATTCTTTTTCAATTGATTCTTTTTCGACTCAATTTGTGATTTTCTTTTTCTGAGAAACAAAGAGAGTGAGGAACGATGAGCGAGAAGCAAGAAGATTTTTTACCATAGAAAAGCTAATTAAGAAGGAGAATAGAAGGAGTGAGAAACACGAGTGAAAATCACAATACTTGTATTATTAAGCTACAGTAGTAATTTTATACGACGTTGACGCAAGTAAAATGTGAAAATTCATTAGTTTTTAAACATTGAGCTCATTTTCGTTTGAGCACATTTGTACAAAAGTCCCCTTTCCATAACTATAATGAAAGAATACAAAACTTAATATGAAAATGAAATTAATTTTATAAAAAAAAATATCAAACCATCACAAAACTTTCAAAATAACGTTGCACCATTTGGTTACATATTGAGGAAAGAAAAGAATAAAACCATCCATATGAGGACATTTGGGTAAATATCCATATTAGATAAATGAGAGGATATTCCAAATTTCAATATTAATCGGTGAATAGATACCATCTTTTTATTTATTTATTAATATAAAAAAATGGAATAAATACCATCTATCCGTTTGCAAAAAGCCCAACGAATTTGATGAAACATAATTACCTTTCTTCTTGTTTCTTTTTTTTTTTTTTTTTTTTTCTCTTTTTTCCGAATGTTGTTGGTAGCATGCTTTGCAATTGTGCAACTTTAATAAGTTGACATTATTATTTTATATTTTATAAATTTAATTCTACCACACTTATTATTTGAATATTGACCAACAATTTTATCACTTTATGGGATTTTTTTGAATTTTTTTTTAAACAGTACATAGCGTTCTGAGTTCTTTTTCATTTTTTTTTTATGTTGGATTGTTGGGGTTTCGTTTGAATTATAATTAATATATATTTTAAAATATTTTATACATCATTTTAAAATATGAGGATACGTGAGATTTATTTAATTTATTTAATATTTCATAATTCCTCGTGTTTTCAAAATGTGGAGATTTATGAAAAAGTTTGATCCTCTTATTTTGAAAACATGAGGATCTACAAAACAGTTATATTTTCCATATATAGAACTGAGTGTTTTTGTGACGTCGAACTAATCTATTAGCTATAGTTGTCATGTTATGAACTCTAATAAAAAAATAAGTTTTCTTTTAGTATAATAAAAATTAAGTATTCTGAGTCTAAACATGTCTCAATCAAATAAGACTATAATCAAAATTTAACCATTTACCCCTTAAAATAAAAAATAGAAATCACTATAAAATTTTATTTAAAAGACTATGAAAATAAAATTTATTGATCCAAATTTGATGTAATTCATTTTTTGTATGGTTATTTGTTTACGGAAGGAAGTTAACCAAAAGTCTCCCTCAATCCCAATTATGTGAAAAATTTATTCAATGTGAAAATATATTAAATATCAAGATATGTCAACATCAACTTAGCTTAATTGATAAGTCTCTAACTTCAAATCTCATTATCATAGGTTAATCATCATTACAAATCAATAATTCTAATCTCAATTCAATAGGGCAGTTATGCTTAAATAAAATCAACATCTATATAAATTAGTAATCTATAGTAAGCAACAATTAATCAATATTTAAATGAATTATTCAACTATATCAAAATGAATATAGTTAAATAATAATTAACATTACCATCTTTTTAAACTTGACATTCAAATCTCATACCTCATATTTATAAAAATATTTTACAAAATGAAAACATAAACGAACTACTATTAAAAATGGGAAAAAAATTTAAAATATAGAAATAAGAGAAACTATTAACACAAAATAGCAAAATTTGTAGATAGTTGTGATAGACGCTGATAGAAGTTATCAAGATCTATCAGTGATAGAAATAATAGATGTCTATCACCGATAGATGTTGATAGAAATCTATCGATGTCTATCAGTATTTTTTTTTTTTTTTTGCTATTTTATATAAATAGTTTGACATTTTTTCTATGTGTGAAAATTTTCCTTAAAAAAGACTAGTCTATTTAAAATATTGTAATCAACGAAAAAAATATACATAAAACTAATTAGAATAGAAAAGAAGAAGACAATTCATTTTTACCTTAAACTTGGCCAGTCTATTAACTGTAACCCTAAAATTTCAATTTCATAAATTTAAAGCTCTAAATTTGAATAAATGTATTAATTTGAGCTTTAAATTGATATAATTGAAAGCTTAGAGTTAAAATTAATACAATCTATTTTTTTTTATATCCGTGAGTGTCCGGGTCAGCTTACGCGCAACTCGACTAATCTTACACGACAACTCACCTGACCCTACAACAGGCGGGCTGCCAACTTACCGGTAGGATATTAAAAAATTAATATAATCTATTAAATTTGAGATTTAAATTGATTAAATTAAAAGTTTAGAATTATGATCGATACAACCCATCAATTTTAAGGTCAACAATTTTTTTCTTTCAAAAATCAAACCTACATCAACTCTTTCTTTACAAATTTGAATAATTTATTGACCCAAAGAACCTAAACCATTTGAGAACTACGAGAAATTTTAAAACGATATCATATATTTATAATTATGGTTGACTGCTTCAAATACATAGAGCTCGATAGATTTGAACTTCTAACTTTTTATATGTGATATGAAAACCCTAGCAATTTGAAAATTAGGAACCCAATTGTTGAACCCCTAACAACAAATCCCAAAACCCCCAAATCAATTGACGTCAATCGAAAGGAAAAGACTAGAATTAGGTTACCTTTTGATCAAAGACCAAGAGATAAGGAGAACTAGTTCCTTACTCCAAGTTCGAACACTCCACAAGCAAGATGATCAAACTTACCTGAATGTTCTTGGCATGCAACCCTAACTCAATAATTGCAAAAGTGGCAGGATGAAACTTTGTCATCTACCAGAGAATTCTTATTCAAGAAAACCCTAAAGTTATAAAAACATCAAAAAACCTGTTATAAACAACCTAAAGGCAAGGCTTTAAATAGCCTCCAATAAAACCCTAATGGCTTATCATAATTTATAGTAAAATATATAAAATAACCCTACTTAAAATGTCACTAACAAGGATAAATTTGAAAAATAATTAAATTACATCAAAATTATTAAATAGTAATTTGATGCCTTGGGTGATTCATATCAATATGTCTTAATTAATTAGTTATGTTAATGACATTAAATTTTCATAAATTTTTTTATGTTTTCATGAGTTTGATATCCAAATGGGAAGTAAATCAACCGTTTCATTATTTCTTACAAAAATTTATAAAATATAAAAAACAATAATAATTGAAAAATGTCACTTTTAAAATGCTTATTTATTAATTTATTATTTTTTTAATTTTTAAACTTTTTAAAAAATTTCAAATTCACTTCAATATTTTATCAATATTTCTGTATGAAATTAAGAACATTTTTCCAAGACAGATATTTTAAATCTTACTGTTTAGGTTAGCAATAAATATATATAAACATATATAATTAATTAATTAAATATCAAATTTTGGACATGCACAATATATTTTACTAACCACGTGGGTAAGCTTAAAATAAAAAATGAAAAAAAAAAAAATCTGCAATATCGAGTTTTACCGGGAACCGGCTATAGCCAGCTGTCGAAGGTCCCGTGGATTTCCATATAAACCGTAGGCGGAGATTCGGATTTGTCATCCACACAAATATCACTTCCACTCTAACTCAACCATGCCGTTTCAGAGGATAGTAATCGCCGTCGGTCGGCCGGAGGAGGCCACCCACCCCGCCGCCCTGAAGGCCGCCTTGGCCGAGTTTATTTCCACTCTTATCTTCGTTTTCGCCGGCCAAGGTTCCGGTCTGGCTTTCTCTAAGCTCACCCATAATTCTCCGACCACCCCTGCCGGCCTCATCAGCGCCTCCTTAGCTCATGGCTTTGCCCTTTTCGTCGGTGTCTCCACCGCTGCCAACATCTCCGGCGGCCACCTCAACCCCGCCGTCACTTTCGGCGCCTTGGTCGGCGGTAATATCACTATTCTACGCGGCATTCTTTACTGGATCGCCCAGCTCCTCGGCGCTGTCGTCGCTAACTTGTTGCTCAAGTTCGTCATCGTCGACGTGGTGAGTCACTTTTACCACAATTTCAATTCCTTTCGTTCCGTTTCATTATTGTTATGCTAAAACTGTAATTTAATGTAAAATTTTGGTTAACCAATTAATAAAAAGGGAAAGAAATAAAAAAGTCTTTTTGATCTCTGAGTTTTTTAGTATGTTTCATTTGAAAGTTTACCTTTATTTATGAGTTTTGAGTTTGTTTCTGCCCCTTTTTTTTTCATTTGAAAGTTTATTTTTTAGAGAAAAATACGTCTTTAGTAGATTTTGAGTATAATTTAAATTTCATTCCTAGTTCTTAAAATGTTACACAATTAATCTTTAAATTTTAAATTTAATTTCAATTTAGTTTCTAAATTTCAAAATGTTACAATTTTATTCTTAAAATTTGAGTTTGTTTTAATCTGATCAAGATTTACATTTTTAATTTCTATTTTTTTATTTATATTAATTAATTTAAAATAATTATAATTAATTAACTTTCACGGTTTAAATTATAAAACTAACTTTTTAATTATTTTAAATTAATTAATAGACATTAATGATAATAATTGAAAGTGGATATTTAATAAAAACAATTGAAGTTTAAAGTATAAATCTTAAAATTTAGGGACCAAATCGAAATAAAAATTGAATATCAAAGAATAAAATTGTTAAAACTTAAGAAATAAATAGAAAAATTTCAAAATTTAATGAGTAAACATTTTGAATGGAACAAATGTAAACTAATTCTAAAAGTTATGGACTAAAAAATTATTTTTTTTCTAAATTTTTTTACCTTGAACATTGAAATTTATTTTAAAAAAAACATTTTTGAGAGTTCTTTTAGAAACCTATTTTCGGTTAAAATAAAAGTTAAAAATTAACATGGTGGCAATATAATATTATTAATCTTAAGAGCTGGTTTGGATTAATATTCAAAAATACTTATTTAAATATTTAAAAAGCCAATTCAAACACATTTTTTATCATTTATTTGATAACCATGATTCGTTGACATAAACAATTTTTAGTTTGCGAAGAAGTTGCGAGGCGTAATTGGAAAATACCCACAAACCAGAATTGAAGTTGAAGAATATATTTGTATGGTTGGATCTAAAATATGAATGGATTGTGAAGTAATTTAGTGGTAAAAATGAAATTGGCAGGCCATTACGGGATTCTTGCCATCATCAGGGGTGGGAGTATGGGAGGCATTTGTATTCGAGATTGTAATGACATTCGGATTAGTCTACACAGTTTACGCCACCGCCATTGATCCCAAAAGAGGTGAATTGGGAGTAATAGCACCCATTGCCATCGGATTAATCGTCGCCGCCAACATTTTGGTCGGAGGCCCATTCTCCGGAGCCTCCATGAACCCAGCAGTGGCCTTCGGACCTGCCGTCGTGTCTTGGTCTTGGGCCTACCATTGGATCTATTGGGCTGGCCCACTCATCGGTGGTGGCTTAGCCGGCATTGTCTATGAGCTCTTCTTCATTGGGTTCACCCACGAACCCCTGCCCGCCGCAGAGTACTAGAAGCCACAATGGGACTGTATTAAGTAACATCTCTATTTACTTCATTGTTGTATGTTTGTCTTAATCATCTTCTTCTTCAACTTCCCCATGTAATTTTGTATGTTTGGAATGAAGTTAACTTTTATCTAAAATCCAGCCAAATTAAATCTATTTATACTTAGACATTCCTTCTTTGTTGATTAATTTTTTAATTAAACAAAAGGGTGGAGTTTTAATTTTAGGGGAATGTGACGTGTTTAACTGGGATTTGGGAAAGGGGTGTTTGGACACAAATTAGAATGTGTCCAATGGAGCGTGGAACGAGGATAAGCCTGTGCTGGTCAAGGGCCACTGCCAGCTTTGCGGATAGTGACTCATAGGGTCTGATGATTCAAATTCAAGTGTCGACAATTCCTATTCTTTTCGAGAAAATTTACTTTTGTAATTTCACTTCTTTTTTAACCATTTTATAAAATGGTTTAACTTTTAAGTTTAAACTAACTTTTGATTAATTTCTCAAGAGCTGTTTGGACAATGGATGGAGTTTAAAAATCTTGAATTGTGAAGTTTAAAAAGTTTGTGTTTAGAATGCAGAGTTGTAACTCAAATTTTAGTCTCTCCACTTTTACTTCATGGGTGGGTTGTCGTCTTCGTGGAAAAAATGAACATTTCTACCTTTATCACACATAAAAAATAAATTAAAATATTTTAAAAAGAAGTAATTAAATAATTTGATGGAACGTAGAACAATAAATATAACTCAATATCCATGAAAGTATTCTTTTTTCTAACTTAATAGATTACATGAAATATAATTAATAGAGATGGTTAATTATAAAAGTGGAAAATGTGCAAATTTTAGGGAAATGTGGAGGTAGGGCACGTGATGACGTGATGTGGTTCAGTGGAATATGGAAAAGGAGTGTTTGGTCACAAGTAGAGTGTGGCCCAGTGGCTCATAGAACGAGGATAAGGCTGAGCCGGTCAAGGGGAATGCCAGCCAGCTTTTTGGATGGTGACGTGTAGGGTCTGATTCACGTGCTAACAATACGACACCGTCTGGTCCCTCCTCTTATTGCACGGACGCTCAAAATCCAAAATGTTTGGTTGTTATCTTTTCCACAAAATTAACTTCTGAAATTCCCTTACCCCTAGCATTTTATTTGGATAAATTGCAATGGGTAGCAATCAGTATTATCCAATCATTTTAACAAAAATAAAATTATTTTAAAATCACTCACTCCTAAATATATTTTTAAAAATATAAGAAAAAAATACATTTATATTTCTAAACTTTAGAATCTCATATCAATTAAAATCTATGATTAGTGATGGTATGAATTAAAATCTTTTAAATTTTTACAAGTACATCAATTTAGATATTTTGTTAGGATTCAATTTGGATGAAATAAAAAATGAAGCTAAGCAAAGATGGAGTCACATAAGGGCAAGGGCACGTGACCCTAAAATTATCTCATCTTTGTATTTTAGTACAAACCATAGTTCTAATGTATAATATTAATAATAAAATTCGATCGTAATGTCCAAGTTGAAGTTCGATTTGTTGGGTCCAATTTCTCTTGTTTCTATTGTACAAGATTCTCCTATACAATTACATGGGCTTAGCCCAAATATTAAATTAAGAAAGGGTAACAAGGTAAATGATTAAATATATTATTTTCAATTAAAATGGTATAAATGTCTAAATATTTGGATTTTTACATAAATAGATTCAAACTTTATTTAGCGCGCATTTATCCTTATTAATTTATGGTTATTTTTTTCTTGCAATTAAATCAAAACAAACAGTTGAAATGTCTCCCAATTTTGTGCACCTAGATTAGATACAAATGGATTTTATGAATTATTTTCTTAATTATAGGTAAACTTTTACATGGTTTATTAATAAATTCTAAATTTATTGATAAATTATTTCATTAATTATAAAATTTACGAATTATTTCCATTGTCGCTAATCTAGGATTTTTAAATTCTAAATTTATTTTTTTAAAAAAATCTAAATATAGTTAATAATTTTTGACAATTATATGTACTCATCATATATGTCACATATTATGTTAGTCAAATATACATTATAAAATCGATTTACATTTTCATTTATATCTCATTAAATAGACGTTCTCTCTCTCGTAGAAATCCACATGAATCAAAATGTCATATCATACTCATAAACATTTAGTATTAACTCTAGTATAAAATATGAATTAAACAGAATTAAACTTGAATATATCTATTTACACATTTTTTTCTAATGTTTAATGTACTATATTCATATGGACGCAAGAATTGATTTTTCAGAATACGAGTAAAAAAAAAGTAAAAACTAAACCCTAAACTCAAGTAGAGGGGCAGTTGGGAATAGTTTTGTTTTTTATGACACTCAACGATTCATTATAAATACTTTAGAAACATTAAACAACGCATTTAAACAAACAAAGGATATTTGGACTTAATTAAAATCCCAGCTAAAAGTAGAGTGGAAATATTGTCACGATCACAACAGAACCACTACAGCTTTGGCCTTTTATTTTGTTTTAAAACTTATAAATTTCAGTAATACGTGGCACTTTATTATTGGACACGAGCATCTACTCGGCTGCTACACTTCCCCTCGAGAATGGGTCAAAGAAGAAAACGTCTCTCCCATTAATCTTTTGCAATGGCCTTGCATTCTTCTCCTGCAATTCAATTCATTTAAATCAAAATTAATACGCAACCATTAAAAATAAGCCCTATTTAATTTGACTGATCATTTTTAAAAATTAAGTTTATGAACAATACTTCTATTTTTCTACCTATTTGATTTCTTTGTCTTGTTAATTAATTACTTTTTACGAGTATGAAGTAAACTTACTTCTATGACAGCTTGTTTAAGAAGATCGACTTGATATGGTGAGACAGTTTGTACCTAAAAACAGTTATAACATATATATATATATATATAATATCAGGAAAAGGATGAGAGACCATAGGAAATAATTAAATTAAAAGAAGGGGAATTAAGGAGAGATATGGGAATTTAAAAAAAGAAAAAGAAAAAATGAAGAACCTTTTATATGACAGTCCAAATGACACCTTGAGTACAAGGAGGAGTGGTGAGTGATCCAATATATCTGAAGTATTTCCTTCCATCAAGCCTTGCTACTCTAGGATCCACTTTTCCAAGAACTTCCTCACCCCCTTCAATGTCTAAATATTTTATTTCCCTTTCTATCTAAGATCCAACGACATTTCAACAGAAAGATTGCTTAATTCAATGTATTAATTAAGTCTAGTTATGTGAATCAGAGTTGATATTGTTGAGGATCCCGCATAAAAAATCAAGAGATTTCACACTCTTAATAAGATAGATGAACTAATCCTCCCATTGCAAATTAGTTTTAAGATGAAACCTATAATATCTGATGTGGTATTAGAGCCCATAATACCTAAATAGGTTTTAATAAGAAACATTTGGGAAATAGATTTCATCTCATTTTGTAGTGTAATAATAAGGATAGAGGTATTATTGAAATTGAATTTATTTTACCATATAGATGAATGGATCCCGTGGACCGTACTCAAATAAAACACCAATAACAGCAATTGTTTGAGTTACATTGTTGACGTGGACCATGTGAAGCTCCAAAGGGTACCTAATAATTAACATATCAATTTAATTAATTAATTACACCTAATAATACCATAGAAATTTAGAGAAAAAATTTAGGAAAAAAAAATCAATTTAGACACTACATTTAAAAATTATTTCAATTTTAATTTTCTAATACATATGTTCTTATCCTAAATATCGTTAAGAAAGTTCCCTTATGCTGTAATGAAGTATACAACATATATGCTATATAGTTTTTTTAAAAAAATTTATGATTCCGAAAATATTATTTAATAGTTAATTTGTGTACTAGTAAAAAAAAAATTATTTTATTGAAATTAATGAGTTTCTAAAGAATTTTACATTTTTGGAGTTAAATTTAGTAGCCAATTAGTGGAAATTAAAATGAGGATTAAAACTGCAAAACTTACGTAAGTGTAAAGTCTAAATTGATGTAACGTAGAGTGAAATTTTTGTTTTTCCAAAATTTTATGTACTTAAAAAAAAGGGGGGAGAGAAAAAAATATATGGGAGAGAGAGAGAGTACGTTTTGCCATCTTGGGTATGCTCGGAAGGATGGTGCCAATGGTAATTTTGAAGTTGGTAATCTATGTTGTTGATCTTTATTGATCCAGCATTATTTCCTTCCCAATCTACCTGCACTCATTTATTTTTATTTTAAACAAATAGATTTAACATAAAGTTGTAAATTTAGCATAATTAAAATGAAACATAATAAAAAAATAGAAAAAAAAATACACTTTTAATCCCTAAATTTTGAGTTTGGTTGCATTGGGTCTCCAAGTTTTTAAACTTGACAATTTCATCCATAAGATTTGGTTTTAGTAGCACCTTAGGTTCCTTTGTTAGTTTTTCTCTTAATCACAAATTACTAACAGAAAGTTGACGTGATACTTACTTTTTATTTAAAAAAACACATTTTTCTAATCTTTTTAATTATTAAAATTGAAATTTTTAAACAAGAAGAGAAAGAGAGGAGAAGGAAAACGAAAACGAAAACAAAAACAATAATCACTGCCGGTCGTTGGCGAGCTGCGATTGACGGTCAACAAGGGTGAGCAGCTGGTGGTGGTGGGAGCCAATGAGAAGAAGGGAAGAGGTTTGAAGGAGAAAGGAGAAAGGAGAAAAAAAAAAAGAAGAAGAGGAAGAATAACATAAATTGTTTTATTTTAATACTTAAAAAAAATAAAAAGTAAGTGTCACGTTAGTTTTCTGTAAATGATTAATGAAAAAAATTGATGTAGGAACTTAAAATGCTACTAAAGATAAACTTGAAAGGTAAAATTTGAGTTTGAAACTTAGAGAAAAAAAAAAACTAAAGATTTAAGAATTAAAAGTGAAAAATATTATAAATATGGAAAAAAAAAATAAAGAAAAAACACACAAATATGAGAGTGATTGCTAGCCAATCAACGTCAATTAATTAAATATAGAAATCTAGGAATCTTGCAAACATGTGCATTCTTTAGTTGATTTATACGTCCAATTTTCAAGAAGTCATTCCTTTTTCTTTTTTCTTTTTTTAAGAAGGAAAATAGGTATTCCATTTGTTAGGTATTGACACGTGTTATTATGTTATAATAATCATAAACAAAAAGAACGACACTCTTACATAATTAACAAATTTCATATTTCTTTTATCCTTTATTCTCCATTTTAAAACTAAGAAGAAACATGCTGTTATTTAAATTTAAAAAAAAAAAAGTTAAATTGTGCTTTCTTCCCATTTCCCAATTGATGTAACCAACTCTAATTAAACTTATAATATACTCATAAGTTATCAAAAGAGAGAGAACATATATATATATATATATATATGGTTGGTTACCTTATTTAGTATTATTATTATTATTTTTTGAAAACTCCTTATTTTCAAATGCGATTTTAGAAAACACGAAATTACAAGCGTATTTTGAAAATCCTTCTTTTTCTCTCAGATGAATCGCGATGCAACTATTTCGTTGCATTTGAGATCTCACTCCATTCGACGATGCATAACTAACCACAAACGCAAAGAGACACTAGGGATAATCCACTCATTGCAAATGAGTTTGTGATATCATTAGAAGGTTAGTCTTCATAGATTTCAAAATTCGAGCCAATCAACATTTTTTTAGGTGAGAAATTTACGTTTGAAGAATAGTTTAGAGATGGCTTGGATAACTTTTTCAAAAAAAACAAACACAAACACAAACACAGCTGATAGGTAGTACCATGAACAAAATAGATTTAGAGAGAAAAAACATACAAAACCCAAATTTGTAAACAAGTACTTACAATAATTTCATGGCCATCATTCTTGAGAATTGCATTTGCAGGTCTATGGTTTCTTCTAAGATCACCCAAGCTTCTATTGAAATCTGCAGTCCACTTTGACAAAGCAATAGGAGATTGAAGGTTTCCATTCCCACACTTTGCCCATTCTTTATTCAATTTTCCCCAAAATTTAGGCCCTTTCTCACTACATGGATCATAACTAAACCCTTCATCACTCTTCACTGTTATTGATAACAATGACATGAAAACAAAGCAATATGAAATTGTTTTGATTGGAATATGGGTTTGTTTTGTTAGGTTTTCCATTTGTTTGGGGCAATATGAAATTTTTGAGAGAGCTTTTCAATTTGAGGGTTTTGGTTTTTTGGTTGGACTAATCATGCATCCACTGCACCCTTTATATACTACTTTCTTGTGCATGGGAGTTTAAGTGTGAAAACTATTATATTCCTTTGTGGAATAAGATAATGGCTAGTTATATGTTTATTCCTTTGTGGAATAAGATAATGGCTAGTTATATGTTTATGGGGAGAATTTCTATATGATGTCGTCTTTTTACTTATGAATTTTGAGTACGATTTCTATTTTGGTCTCTAAGGTTTTATGTTACATTTTTATATTTGAGTTTTGAATTTAATTTTTTTTAGTACTTAAATTTTAATATTTACACAATAGTGGTCAGTACTCTTGATTTTCGGTGTATCTCTTTTCGATATATTCATTAAAAATAATTATTATGTGAAATTATTAATAGTGATGGAAGATTTGGTGAAATATAATTGAAGGTTAAAATATCATTTTAGTCTTTGTGCTTTGATGTTTGTTTAATTTTAGTCTCTGTACTTTCAAATATTTAATTTTAATCACGGTAGACTTTTAATAAATCTTAATTAAATTTAGTCTCTCAAAATTAATTTTTCACTAAATAATAATAATAATTTTAAATATAATATGTGCATATGTTTTCAAAATTTATAGCGATAAATTGTAAATATATTTATTTTTTTTTTGAAAAAATCAACAATAAACAAGCAGTGGATACTAAATTTAAGATCTATGAAAAATACATGGACTAAAATTGGACATTTGAAAGCACAAGGACTAAAATTTAATAAATTTCAAAGTATGGGAACCAAAATGGTATTTTTAGTTCTCTTAAATTAATTAACCCTCCAAGGGGTGGTCTTGATGACAAAAACTTAGGGCTTTCTTTGCCAAAGGCTTAGAGGTCCCAAGTTCAAGCCTCAAGAAAGTGTACCCCTTGTTGTCTCCGGGTCCTGCCTTTGTAGTGGGCACGGGTGCCCCCAGGTATAGGAGAGTTGTTGATGTGGGGAGAATAAAAAAAGAGGCTTGAATTTCCTGAGTTAAAAAGATATCTTAAATTAATTAATAGACATTAACAAAGTATAAAAAAATAGTTTTTAGTACTAAAAAAAAAGAGTTTTCAGTTAAAAAAATCAATGATAATAATGTAAAATTTGAAATTGGGAATCAAATTAAATAAAAATAAAACTCAAAATTTAAAGAGTTATATTTTGAAATTTAAGAATTAAATGAAAATTAAACTCAGAGTGTAATATTTTCTGTCAAACACGCTGAAAAATGAAAATATGAATGCATGTAATTATTATTAAAAACGTTTCTTCATATTTGTTCCAAAAAAAAATAAGTTTCTTCATATCATGTTTAATTTTCATTTTCCCCAATGTTAAAATCCACAATTTGTAGCGACAAATTAGATGTTCTATTTTCCAAAATTTAATTGAATCATCATGTTATTATTCTAGAAGGTATGAGAGAGAGCAAAAGATCAATCCTAGAAAATCCATTGGTTAATTTGTTTAAAGTTCAATATAGCCAAAAAAGAAAAAGAAAAAAAAAAAGACGACTATATTAATGTACGAGATTAACAATTGAATAAATCTTTTGAAACTCGTAAGTTTTATGAAAATCCAACTTCCTTTCATTATTTATTTTGTATTAGATATATATTTTATATTCATTAGATACATGTGAAAATATTTTTATTTATAAATTTTTTAAAAGAAATTCCATTAAATGGTATAATTTCAAACATTTAATTAAGTCTAAGATAAAGTTTGAACTTTGAAAGTTTTTTCAATTATATCATAAAGATTGTCAAATCGAGTATATAACTCAATTGACATATGAGTATGTTAATAACCACGAGATCTGTGATTCGAATCTCTCTATCTCCAATTATACTAAAAAAAATTGAAGGTAAAAATTATACTATATCTAGTTTCAATAATTTTTTTATACACACTTCAAAAAAAAAAAAAAAAAAAAAAACCAATATGCTTTTTAAAAGTTGATCAGTCTTCTTTTCTAAAAAAAAATGTTAAAATTTATTTTGTCTATATTATTATTTTTAATTAATTTTTTTATACACGTGGTCTATCCATATCTGTTTTTTCAGATTAATTTAAGTAACACAAGTGTCTATCTCACAACATATATAACTTTATTAGGAGAAGTTAAGAAGTTTCTTTGGAGGATAAGCTTTATAATATATATCAAATTTAAGGATAACCTTTTTCTTTTAGCTAATTTGTCCATAATGAAAAATTATATATTTTCCAACAATGTTTAAATAATCTATTTGAGTGTTATTAAATCCTACGAGTATTTTATGAGTTTCAAATACTTCTCTTAAAATAAAATTTGAATTCTAGACTTTTTAATTGAGGATAATTTTTAAGTCAGTTGAATTATGTTCAATTCACATATTCTATTTAAATTTCCAGATTATATGTGATTTAAAACTAATTACACTAACAATAAATAAATTATTCTATCATTATCGTTAGTGTAATTTAAAGTTCTCAAATAATAATAAATAATATTAAAAAAAACTAAAATTTAAGATGCTAGAATATAAAAAGTTTTATCTTTATTTTATTTACATAATTTAATTTAAAAATTATTACTTTAATTAAATTTAATAAAAGTTTGGAATCTGAAAAGTTTTGAAATTTCTTAAATTACCTATGTAATTGAAAACATTCAAAATATGCTAGAATATGAAGTATTTTCTTTTTATTTATATAAAAAAAATTCAAGTAACTATTACTTTTAATTATATTTTATATTTAAGTAAAAGAACATGGAAAATATTAAAATCTAGTTTGACAACTCTTATTATTCCCTACCATTATAAAGAATACTCTTTCCCACAACAATTTAACATCCTACCTTCTTTTCTCTTTTTGTTTTTCTCCATTTTAATTTTTTTTATGTTTTTAAATTTCAGGTATAGTAAATTTAAACATAAAATTTGATTAAGACATATATACCATCGACTAAAGATTAGCAGGTAAATTTTTAATTTTATCCCTACATAAATAACTATGAATGTAATAAATAGTAATAAATTTTTTTGTCAAATAAATTGTTTTAAATTAATATAATTAAATTTTATTTATTCTTATAAAATAAAATAAATGTTTAAACAATTACATGTTAAAAAACTAGCATTTGAAAAGACCAAGTTGCTGTCATTTGAAGACTGTTGGACTAACGAAGGGAGAGCTATGTCTGATTTAGCCCAAAAAATTTAAAAAAAAAAGAAAAGAAAAAAAAGAGAAAAAAAAAAGGTAAATTCATAAAAGAGGGGGCAGGTAGACCAACTCCAACGCTTATTAACTTTTGTTTGATAAATAATTAAACTAAGAAAAATGTTTAATTATTAATTATTAGTTTTTGAAAGGTTAACCAACGCCCTTGTTTAATCATTTTGATTTTTCTCGGTCACTTTTTTTCGTCTTCTTTCTTTCTATCTGCTTTTTTGAACTCTTGACCTGGAAAGACGTGTTAGAAAGGAAAATAACAACAACAACAACGTGTGAGAATGACTTGAAAATAAAAATTTAAAGAGATTGAAGTACAATAATGATCAAGTATAGTCACATAATTCCATGCTATACTTTTCTTTACACAAAAAAAATTAATCATTTAAAAAAAACAAATTATCACATGACAATTTTTTATTGAGTGGAGCAAGAGCTGCAATGAGGTAGCAGCTCACAAGTTTTTCTCAAAGGTTTTATTTATAGAAAAAAGTTAGAGATAGAAATTTATCAAGAGAGAATTTATTTTAAAAGATTAAGAACAAGATTTAGATAGAAAAAAAAATCAGAGCTCAAGAGATAAATGAATATTGGAGAGAGAAAAATTGGTTTTGAAATGGGAGAATCCAAGTTTTAGAGATACACTTTTCATTGATGTACAATGCAAAACTCAAGAAGCGATTCGATTCGAGTTTTAAATAGAAACATTTAGGTTAAATTATAAAAAATATCTTTGAACATTGTATCTTTGTTTAAAAAATATCATTAAATTTTTTAAAGTTTCATTAAAATCATTAAATTTAAAAAAAGTTTAAGAATACAATTAATTTTTTTTAATTTTACAAAAAAAAAACCATTATTATTTTATTTAAAAAATATCGTCAAACTTTTAAAGAGTTTCATTAATATTTTTAAACTTAAAAAAATACACTTACGGTTAGTTTTTGACGAAAACAATTAGTACATAATTAAAATCAAATTTTATATAAAAAATTAAAATACTATAAATATGAAAAAAAAAACACACACATATTTGAAAGTCATTACCTAATTAACCAAGGCCAATTAATTAACAATAGAAATTTTGAAATCTTTGGGAACATGTGTGATTCATACGGACAAATTTGAAAAAGTTATTGTCCATTTGTTAGGTGTTGGACACAATTTGCCAATATGAATATATATAATTCAAGTATTTATTTTACGCATGCAAAGTAAATATTGTACACATAAAATTATATTTATGCTTGTTTGCTTAAGGAAAAGATGGTGGATAAATTTTAATGGAATCATAATCAATCATCAGAAATAATGTTGTTAGTAAATCAAGAGACTCCATATAATTGTGCCTTGGTTATACTTTAGCTTTCCATTTATTTTCCTTTTAGTTTTATTTTTTTCTATAGATTTTTTTTTTTTTAATTAGCCCAGCATCGGTCATCTGATAGACAATTCAATTTCTATTTTATATTTTCATATTCACTAGGTTCAGCGAATCTACATTTAGTAGGCAATCTCGATTTTATTTTTGAAAACTGTTTCCAAACGGTGAAAATTTTGAAAATAATATTTTCTTTTATATTTTCTGTGTATCCAGATTTTAAAATTTAAATTTTAAAATGTGGAATTATGTTAGAAAAGATATAAACAAAAAAAATAATATTCATATTATAACCTCAATTATTTTTTTAAAATTAAAATATGTATTACATAATATATTATATATTATATATTAAATGATATTACAAAATAATAATTATACAAAGTTTTTAACATAAAACAAGTTCATAAATTAATTAGTAATGATTTATGTAGAACCTAATATTTAGTGAGTAATTATAATATGTTTTATGGTTTATAAATATATTATCAAACACATTTTGAAAGATTGTTCAAATTTAGAAATTTAATTTCTAAATCTGTTACCAAACATATATTTGAAAATATGAAATACAACTCTGTTTTCATTGAATCTCTTGTTTTCATAATTCTGTTTTTAATTTGCCTACCAAAAAATGCCCTTTAACTTCTCCTCAAAGGATTTATTAACAAAATTTCTACTTTCATTTTATTTTTAATGTTTAATAAATACTTAAAATTTGATATAAACATTAATATTTTATTTTAAAGCATAAACGCATAAATTAAATTTGATTTTTTCATAACATATAAATTACATCATGGAAATAAATAATTTTGTCAAATAATTTTTTGATAATAACATGGAATAAATGCTTAAAACATACAAACATGCATTGCACGTAATATATATATATATATATATATATATATATGAAACGAGAAAAAATATATGATGCATGCGAACCAACTTCGAGCTTTTTTCTTTCTTTTTTTTTTTCTTGTTTTTTTTTTTTTTTGGTTTGAAATTCCTATATTAACTTTTTTTTTTATTTAATAAATGAACTGATAAAAAGAACTTAAATTTTGAATGGTTAACTTACGCTCTTGTTAAATCATTTTGATTTTCTGTTTTTTAAGAAAGAAAAAGTTAGAGAGATAGACATATATGATAGCAAGAGAAAAACGTGAGAGATATCATGAGAATTAAAAAAAGAGATAAATTAAATTAGAAAGAAAAAAAACTTAGAGATCTCAAAAGATATTTTGGAGATAGAATATCAGTTTGTTTATGACAATAATTACCATAGTTGGAGTGAATGTAAATTACAACCTAGTTAAATTTTAGGAACAATTGTAAATATAGTAATTAGATTCAAAGTATTTGCATATATAACAACATTTAAAAAAAATTACAAATATAGCAAAGTCTATCAGTGATAGACTTTAGTGGCTCTTATTTTGATAGACCACCTAGACCATAAAAGTCTATCACTGATAGACTTTGCTATATTTGCAATTTGTTTAAAATGTTGCTATACACTTAGTTATTATCTCTAAAATTGCTACTCGTTATAATTACTCTAAATTTTATGTGTCAAGTAGCATGTAAAGATATATCCATATGTTTAAATATGTTGATAAAATAATAAATTAATGATGCATTTGTTAACAAAATCGTTTATGGAACCATTATCTAAGCTATAATTTTTTATATACAATAAAGGTAAAATATATATATATATTTTATATTTGTGGATGTCCAAGGCAGTTTACGCGTACCTCGACTAATCTCACAAGACAACCTACTTGACCCTACAACATTTGGTTGCCAAGAAAATTCTAAGAACAATAAAGGTAAAATTTAACCTTTTAAAATATTGAGGACTAGAATAACCAAAAATATTAGAAAATATCTAATGCATTTAACCTTTCCAAGAACTAACTATTTTATTTTTGAAACTAACATAGGATCTCGAAGTAAATAAATTGAACTGTTTGCCAAAGAAAGAGAGAGAGAGAAATTTTTACGTAAACAATCATCTTATTTTGAGCCATATATTTCATAAATGTCTTTAAATTTGAATTTTTTTCAAATAAGGTTTTTAGTGTTAATTTTGGATAATTTTATCCTTTTTTCTATTTGTTTATATTCATTTTTTATATATTTTCTTTTCTATTTACGAAGAATGGAGAGAGAGAAATGTATTTAATATGATTTTTTCTCCATTTTCAACTATAGAGAAAAATTCATTGAATATAATTTTTCTCCATTCTCAATTGGAGAGGGAAAATGCATTTAATATGATATATTTTCCCATTTTCACGGCAATTTGTTGGTTTCGAGGTGTCTTATTCGTTTTTCATATTATTTTTATATGTACATTTGAACATTGTATTAAGTTTTTGCAAATGTGCTAGCCAATATATGAAATATAATAACCATTATGGATTTGCCTAGTGGTAGAGGAAACATCTAAAACAGGCCAAAGGGCTAAGAGGTTGTACCCCACAAAGCATTATACTATGCATGGGAGAGAGATTTTTTATTTTTGTAATTTATTTTTTAATTGGTTGGAGGATTAAAAAGGATAAATTGTAAATAGCCACTAACATTCGTGAAAAAACAAATCTTAATAGGCTTTATTATTATTATTATTATTATTTTATAAAAAAAATAGAATGTTGGAGACATTAATTAATACAAGCCAATTTTTCCTTTTCCTCTTCACAACCACACAACCAAGTAACTAAAGTCTTGTTTACTTTGCGGTCTCCAAATCCATTTTTTATGTATTCGAAATTAAACAACAAAAACAATATAAACGAGTAAACTTTTTTAAAATAATAACCTCTCAAAAATATCCCATTAAACTTTTCTTTGTTTATGAAGTTGGTGGAAATAAATTAAAGTTCGGAACACATTTTTTTTTTTCTAAAAATAAAAGAAATGGGTCAACTTTTTTTTGGGGGTACTACATGACTTTTTTCTTTTTCCACTTTGATTTTAGTTTTATTTATCTAAATATGTTTATAAAATAATAAAGTGTTTAAAGAAAACTTAACAAGAAACTAACTACATGACTAATTTTAATATTTATTGAAAGTATAATAAATAAACTTGGACAATTAAAAATATACAACAAAAATTAGAAAAAACTCAAAGTACATAGCTAAAAATGGTATTTGGACATTGAGAGAGAGGGGTTAATTAGGAAATGTGGGTGATTTTAAGAAAAAATTGGTAAAAAGGGGTGGTTTTAAAATTATTTAGGAAAATATGGTAGTTTTTTTTGTCTTGTAGTGAAAATTCTTTTTGAAAGTTAGAATGAGACTCACATAGTGAAGGAAATGGCAATTATTTTGATTTCTTTTATTTTTTTTACAAATTAATTTACTTTATTTTTGTTTAAGGAAATATTATATCACTTTTTTTTATATAATTATTATTTTATTATATCATATAATTTTCTTTAAATTTAATTAAAAAATATTACATATTTAATCATTTTATTTGTAAAATAATAAACTATTAAATATAAATTAAGATAATACTACTATTTTTTTTAATCTTCGTTATATTGTAGTTTTATTTTAATGCACGAAAAATTGTAATAGATAACAAAATCAAGGGAAAAAATCTAAACATATAACACTTTTTTAAAATGTTTGCAAATATGCAAATGTTGACAAGTCAACTTTTGAATTTTTTAAAACTTTTAAATTTGTCTTTGTTCGTATGTTAGGGAGCACATGTTTCTATCTTCTTCTTCCTTTTTTTTTCTTTTTTCCTTTTTCTGGTTGTTGCAGTCTTCGATTTCATTCTACTCGCTCATATTACACCATTCTATTTTTCTTCTCTTCATCTTCAACTTTTCCTACTTGAACCATGAAATTTCAAGCTAATTTTTAATTAATTTTTTCAAAATTACCGTTTCCCCTTCTTCTTCTTCTTCTTCTTCTTCTTCTTCTTCTTCTTCTTCTTCCTCCTCATTCATGCAAATATTAGAATTGTCAAAACCCAAAAGATCAACAAGATATATTGATTGAGATTAATTTTAATTTGATCCTTCATTATGAACATATAATCATTATAGATTATCTATAATCAACTAATTATTTATTATGATTAATTTTTATTACTTTATTCATTATTAATATATCATATTTATATATAAAAAAATTAGTATTCTTTATTAACATATCATATTTTTATTTGTTTGTTTCACTTTTTATATAATCTTATATTATTTAATTAATATTAAAATTACTAGTATTGAACTTAATTAATTATAAAAATGATTAAATAATATATTATAATTAATATGATGTTCATTAAATACCTTAATTGGTTAATTTCAATTATAAATTACTCAATTTTTAAATATTTATAATTAAGATTATTATTGATTCTTAATTAATTATTTTTTATCAATGTATTGAATGATGTTTATTGTTTAATTAATTAATCTATTAAATTTTTTGTTAGATTGTCATGCTTAATTTTATAAATCCTTAAACCAAACGGCCCCCTAACAGTTCTATTATCTAAAGGACTAAAATTGAGCATTATTGAAATCTCACGGACAAAAGTATTAGATTTTGAAACATAGGAACCAAATAGAAACTAAATCCAAATCTAAGAAACCAAAAGGTATTTTTTCGAAAAATATAACTATCCACTAATTTTACTTAAAAGGATTAGTAATATAATAGAAAAAAATTAGAACTTTTAATATTTCCACGTAGCAAGGTTTTAGAATTTTACTTATCTATGTAATAAATTTATTTTACTATATTATATTGTAGTTTCCTTTTTAAATATTACCTAGTGCACAAATTTAGTAAAATAAAACTACAATATGATGTAAAAAAAATAGTGGTATTATCTTTATCCATAGATAATAGTTTATTATTTTACAAATAAAATGATTAAATATATAATATTTTTTAATTAAATTCAATAAGATTATAATTATAGAAAAAAAATGGTATTATGTTTCCTTAAAAAGTTCAAGAAGATGAATTTGTAAAAACTAAAAATAAAAGAAATCACAATAAGTATCATTCCCTTCATTATGTGGGTCCCATTCCAACTTTCAATAAGAGTTTTCACTAAAAGACAAAAAAAATTACCCTATTTTCCTAAATAATTTTAAAACCACCATTTTTCACCAATTTTTTCTTAAAACCACCCTCATTTTCTAATTGACCCGAGAGAGAGAGCCATCGATGAGAAAAATTGAGATGTCAAGAGGAAGAGAATAAATATAGTGATAATTTGATTCTTCATCGCTGTAGTAAATAAGAGAGAAAATCGAATTTGTTTCTTCGTCTTTACAAACAAAAAAAATAGGAGGTAAATTCATTGTATTTATTTTATCAGATATATATTCTATAACTATATATTATGGGTGAATGACGGGAATTGAACCTGCGCATGGTGGATTCACAATCCACTTGGCTACATCCGCCCCTATCCTATATATAAGTAGAAATTGACAACCAACGAAGGGGAAGAGACTTTAGGAGAGAGCGAAAAGCAAAAGGGTAGGAGGGAATAAGGGTGAGCAGGGCTAGTCGAAAACTGAGCCGCATGACTGAAATCGGCCGGTTTTTCCTTCAACCCGGTTGGGTCAATTTTTTAAAAAACATTTTGAAAACCGACCACCACTGACCACCTTTTACACAGAATCGACCGCTGCCGACCGAAACTTGGCTTCATATATTATATTGTTTTTAAAATTAGATATAATAGATTATTATATAAATAAAGATTTTTTTTTAAAATAATGTTAATCTAATAATATATGACAAAAATAGGGTAGAAGGCAAAATAATCCCAAAATTGGGGTTGTAAAATCGTGTACCCGGTCCACGAGTTCCCTGCCACCTCTGCAGTCAACGCTGCCACGCCTGCACGTCTGCCACGCTGCCACGCCACACCTGCACGTCTGCCACGCTGTCACGCCATGCAGCAAGGAAATTGTGGACCGGGTCCACGAATTCCACCCCTATAACCCACCAGCCCCTCCTTTCTTCTTCACTCCTTCTCTTCTTCTTCCACTGCCCAAAATCCTCCCGCCGCTGCCGTCGTCCGCCGCCTACCACCGTACTGCCGCCGCCGCTGGTATTTTTTTTTTTTTTTTTGTACATAAAAGTTGTTATGAAGTTATAAAGTTTGTTTTGGTTAATATTCACTAAATCTAGAGTGTGAATATTTATTTGTTGTTGATTAATATTGAATATTTATTTGTTTTGTATAAGATTTAGTCTTTTTTGACCATTAGTTTTGATTTTATAATTTTGTTTTTTGATTGCATGAGTTTGGGAATTTTTTTTTTAAAAATAATGTTATTTTAATAATATATGATGGAAAAATAGAGTAGATGAGAAAATAATATCAAGATTGAGGTTGTAAAATCGTGTACCCGGTCCACGATTTTAGTAAATTGTGGACCGGGTACACGATTTTGGCATGAAAAGTTGAGTTGTTTTTTTAAGTTTATTGGGTTGATGTTGGCATAAAAAGTTGAGTTGTTTTTTATTAACTTAGTAAATTAGACTAATATATATAAATTGTAACAGTTGTGAACATCTGATTAGATATGTCGTTGCGTCCTGAAGATTTAGTTGTTCTCGAACCTGGTAATGATGGGGATAGCGATATTGATCTAGAAATTGATGAATTGTTTGGAGAACAAGAAAGTGTTGAACATGGCAATGAATTGGTACCGTCCGAGATGTTCACTCAAATTGATTGGGATGTTACTAATTCAATATGTGAACAAGGATCGACACTTGAAGAAAGGAATAGAGATGTAGATAGTGCTAGTTTAGTACAAAAAGGAATGTTACTTGACACGAAAGAAGATCTCCAACTTGTTGTAAAAAAGTATTGCGTCACAAATAATTATCAGATTTCCGTAATAGAATCGAATCAGGATATTTGGTATGTGAGATGCAAACAATGGAAGGAGGGTTGCGATTGGAGATTACGTGCTTGTCGGCGTAAAACACATGGGGTGTTCGAAATTACTAGACTTGAAGGGGAGCACTCATGTTTGTACTCAGAATTGACACAGGATCATTCACAACTTGATTCAAATTTTATGAGTGTTGAAATTCAAAATTTTGTGAAGGCCGATCCTGGTGTACCCGTTGCATTGCTTCAAGAAGCAATTAAAAAACAATATGGGTATAATGTGAATTATAGACGTGTGTGGCAAGCAAAGAGAAAAGCGTTGATTGCTGTGTTTGGTGACTGAGAGAAATCATACTCGGAACTTCCATATTGGTTGAGTGCTGTTGTACATTACAATCCTGGAACACGAGTTGATTGGCATTTTCTTCCATCCGATGTGTCTGGTACAACTATATTCGATCGAGTTTTCTGGTCATTTGGTCCTGCAGTAGAAGGGTTCAAATATTGTAGGCCATTAATTCAGATTGATGGAACTCATCTATACGGAAAGTATAAAGGGAAATTATTGACTGCCTTATCGGTTGATGCAAATGGGCATATATTTCCCCTTGCTTTTGCTATTGTTGAAGGGGAAAACCCTTCCAGTTGGTCATGGTTTCTATGGGCATTGCGCGAATATGTTACCAAACGAGATGGTATTTGCTTAATTTCTGATAGACACAAAGGCATTCTTGCTGCAATTAACAATGAGGAGATTGGCTCGAGTGAACCTAGAGCATACCATCGATATTGTCTTCGTCATGTTGCTAGTAATTTTAATACGAAATACAAATCGAGGCAATTGAAAGATTTGGTTTTTAAGGCAGGAAATCAACACCAAAAGCGCAAGTTCATTAGGTGCATGAAACAGTTGAAGCAATATGATTGGAAACAAACTTGTGAGGATTTTTTGGGGGTTCGACCTATGGATTTGAAAGGCTCGAGGTTGAGTATCCCATGGCTAGCCTCCCAGTTTATAGAGTTGTCCCCCAATGCTGACGACATCAACATACAAAAATATGCCCGAGCATATATTTTGCAACTGATTGGAGGATTTTTATTCGCTGACAAGTCAAACACTCTTGTCCACCTAATGTTTCTTCCACTACTGGCAAATTTCGTGCAAGCTGGTAGATACTCGTGGGGTGGCGCCTGCCTTGCATGGCTCTACAGAGAACTATGTCGAGCCAGTAATGCACAGGCTTTGGAAATAGCAGGGCCACTGATACTGCTACAAGTATGGGCGTAAGATCGCTTTAACAACATAGCACCACAAATCCAATTGGAGGCCCCAGACGCAGGTCCACTAAGTGTCAGGTATTAATTTATTTATATATTCTTTTAATTATTATTTTATGGTACAACTATTTAATTATATACTTTTTTAAAATTTTAGATGGAGTGGTATTTGAGTTCCATCAGAACAGTCAGCGAACATGCTCCTGGTATATCGACAGATATTTGACCGATTAATGCACAGTCAGGTAATAAATGAATATACAAATGAATATTGCAGTTTTTTTTGTGTTTACTTATTTTTTTTCCAGATTAATTGGACGCCATACACACAAACAATTATGGCATCCCTACCTGATTATTGTCATGATGGTCATGACATATGGTTGACCGTTAGCCCTCTCATATGTTTCCATATCATAGAGTGGCATCAACCAGATCGTGTTCTACGACAGTTCAGTATGCGACAATTAGTTCCATCATTGTGTCAGACACTCCCAGCACTACACCAGATTGATCTGAGAGGTAAGCACGATCAAGACTGGCGCCGAATTCACGCAGAATATATAATATTCTGGCGTGCACGTCGTAACCGTTGCGTACAGGGAGAAATAACAAATGGCCCAGCTGTATCAGACGACTACTTTCCCTGGTACGATTCAATCACGAGGCGATTTATCACCCCTGACGGTGCTTACTACTACTGCATGGTAAGAGTTTTGTAATCTTATATTTTTTATTTATATGATATGAACATTATTTAATACTAAAATTTTTCACCATTCAGAATAATTTTGTCCACGATGTACATCAATATTCTGTACAACAAGATTTACCAGAGTTGACTACAATGTGTGATCAAAACTTGGTAAATGTACAAAATATTATTCAGCAGACAAGACGACTTAATGTTGCTGACACTGATCGAAGACGTATTCGTCGTAGACGACAACGCCAACAGGGTGAAGCTATTCCAGAGGAACAAGTTGACCCAGAACCAGAACCTCCAATGTTTCATGATCCAGGTCCAACTTCTCCTAGAGCAGAGATCGGATCGAGTTCTGGCAATCAACAAGAGTATTATGAACATCAATCCGTCGTCACCCAAGAGGATATTGATGAATTAATTCATCAACAACAACACTTTGAAGTGCCTGTACCTCGTCGTCCACACCGTCAACGAAGACGTCCACCATGTGGCACATGACTCGTTTGTAATTTAAAGTTTAAGTTTTTATGAATTTCTAATCTTCAGACGCATTTATATGAGTATGCTATAAAACAAGAATATTAAGAAATGTAATTGTTGATTAAAAAAAAAAAAAAGGAAATCGTATACCCGTACACGATTTTGGTCCCATTGACCAACCACGTGGAAGCCACGTGGAAATCGTGTACGGGGTACACGATTTCACCACCCTATTTTTGTCAATATTTTTTTAAACCACACTATTTTTTAGATTTCTTTACTATGTACCCTATTTTTATCAATAGTTCAAAATTTAACATTAATTTTGAATTTTACCTATAAATAAAAATACCCAAAAAAAACGCAAAAATACCGTTGGTAGCTTAAACTCATTGAGGATTTGACCATGGTTTTCTCACACTGTCCAAAAAAAAAAAAATGATGTCATTTAATTTTTACATTCTCTCTCTCACGTTTTTCCTTTCCCAATTTTCCTATTCTCTTATTTAATATTTTTTTTTAGTTTTTATATTCTCTCTCCATTTTTGTCCTTTTCCAATTTTCCATCATTTAATTTTTTCCATCATCCAACGTTTTCCTTTCTCAATTTCCCCATTCTCTCTCATCTAATTCATTCCCCTCCAAGGCTCTATCTTCTTTCGCTTCTCTTCTAGTCTTCTTTCGCTTCCGTCTCTTCTTCTTCTTCTTCTTCTTTTTTTCTCTACTTTTTCTTTCTCATATTTGGCTCTTTGTTTCTTAATTTCTTCTTGCTTTTCAATGGATCTTGGCTTCTTCGTTTATGAGCTTCTTAGTAAATACTATTGATTTCTTTTTTCATATTTCTTCTCTCTCGATCTTTTTCTTTATTTTTCTGGCTTGTTTTCTTAGTTTAGTTCACCAGACGCATCAAACCAACGAGCACGACCGACCGTTCATGGTCGACGTCGGCCGGCGATGACAACAGCTCCAAAATCGATTGACTCATCGGTAGTCGGTGCCTGTTTGAGCCCAAAACCAACGGCGACCGACCGATGATGGACTGAAAAATTTACCCTATTTAAAAAAATTTATGTACTTTTAGTGACACTATAATATGTTGTTAAATTTTATTACAATTTATTAATATTTAGTGGCATAAGTTTACACGTTCCAAAATCTTTGAGGGATGTAAATTTAAATTGTGTTACTATTCCTAATGTTCTTCGACATTTTTTAACCCACTATAAATTAGTTATTATCAACGAAAATTACTAATTGTTGTTGAAAATAATTTTTTTTGTAGTGTAATTAATACATACCCTTGTTATGGAGAGAAATAAGTCAAAAATTTTTTTAGTACTATCGAAATCATTCTACTCATACTTTTATACATAATCAATCATATATAAATTTATTTCATCAACCATTAACATGGTAAGTAATTGCTAAAGAAAAAAAACATTGCACGTAATAAATTATGAAGATGTACTCAAAAAAAAAAATGAAGATAGTCTTATGGGGGTAAATCTTTTCCAACATGGCTTATGAAAAAAAGGCTGAGTTGGAAGTTACATGTATCTCTATCTACCCATACGTTTTCCATCCATGTCACTTCTCTTTCTAGAAAAAAAGAAGAAAACAAATGATGATTTGTTGAGAGAAACGATTTTTTTTTTCTTAAAAAGAAATTTGTAGTTTTAGTACAATGGAATGAGAGGAGAGAGAATATATTTTTTAAAGACATTATGTTTATTGAGAAATTTTAACCAATAACAAATCACCACGTCATTTCTTAAATTAATGATAAAATTACAAATAATCAAATTTGAGATTAGTTAAAAGCTGACACGTGTCTCAATTTAAAATTGAAGACAAAAGTTTGCAGATTCAGATGATGCAACATGTTTATGTCATGATTGTTAGATCGAATAAGTTAATTTGGTGAATAAGCTAATTTGGTCCAATTTGGTTTATTATTTTGGGCCTAAGTTCAAGTAATCTTGCCCAAAGACCAATCAAGCCCAAAATCTAATTAGTTGTACTCAATGACCATGTTCATGGACAAACCAAGTCTAGGCCCATTATGATAAAATAATATTAATTTATGCCCAATGACATGCCCACGTGTCTCGTGCATAAAAAGAAAATGATAAAATAATTAAAGAGCATAGCTCATTATTATTATTTGTGGATAAAAATGAGATTATAGATAATAAATGAAGGAAGGAAATAATTAAATTCTCAATTATCCTACAAAGAAAAGAAGACAAAAAATAAATTTCAATTGGGTATCTGCGTTGGGTTTGGGTCATAGAGGTCGACTTGTCGCCCATTATGTGGTTGGACTGGTCTTGCATTCTTCTCTGCAGACTGCAATTCACATTGAAAAATAATAATAAACAATAAATAAGTAATAATATAAAAAGAATAAAAACCGATATGTCGTTTAATTAAAAAACGAAAAAGATGAAAATTTAGAACATAGAACTTACATCATGAACAGCTGATCTTAGAAGTTTCACTTGTTCCCGTGAGACCGTTCCAATCTGATATCCATTCAATTTAATAATAAATAAAATCAGATTTCATTACAGCTGAGCTAAGCTCCTATTGATATATTATTACTTTTATAATTGTTGATTGGAGTTTTTTTTTTTTTTTTTTTTTAATAATATATATATATATATACACACACAATATATTTATGTGTGTGTATATATATAAATAAATAAATTAATTAAAGATTAATCCTTCTCACCCATAAGTTATTGAACTAGTCTAAAAGATACAACCTTATAAATATATAAAGGGAGATTTCTAAAAATAAAAAAATAAGGAAAACTATTTACATAAAATAGCAAAATTTTTAGATAATTGTGATAGAGGCTGATAGAAGTCTATTAAGGTCTATCAGTGATAAAAATGATAGAAGTCTGTCACTGATAGATGCTAATAGAAGTCTATCAATGTCTATTAATATTTTTTTTTTGTTATTATTTTCTATAAATAGTTTGACATTTTTTTTGTCGGTAAAAATTTCTCATATATAAATATCTTCCACTTTTAACATGTGTGAGCTAGATTCTAATTGCATATTTAATATAAGTCATATATATATATATAGAAGTTTGAGATTAAAAATGGGAACTTTGGGAGTAATATATAAGGAAAAAGAGAAGAGTATAGATATAATATTGGACATCTTTTTATGAAATTATTTATTAGGGAGAAAAGAAATTAGAAGAATTATACCTTTTTATTAATATTCCAAATGACACCTTCAGTGCAAGGAGGGACAGTGAGAGAGCCCATATATCTATAATACTTCATCCCACCCATTTTTATCCATCTTGGATCTATGCTTCCTGCTTTTACCTCTTTTTCTTCATTCAATGCCTTCATTTTTCTACTCACCTAAACATTTCAACATTTCATTTTCTTACTCTTAATTTCACATGTTAAATATTAAATTTACAATCTATCAAATGGGGCTTTAATAATCAAGTTTATAGATTAAGATAATTTAATTTTGTTTTATGCGCAATTATTTAATTTACTAATTTAGAGTAAGTTATGAATTTAATTATTTTGGTTACCTTGGAGAGGAAAGAGTCAGGACGACCAATCTTGTAGAAGATGCCAACAACAGCAATCGGATATTTGGCATTTGGGTTTGAGCTTTCGTGAACCAAATGAAGCTCTAAATCGTACCTAAATTCATTACATTAAATAAAACGTTAATTAGAAAGTGGGAATGATAGTTAATTGTAAATATAGCAAAATGATCCAATTTATTTATAAATGTAGCAAAATATTATTGTCTAACTGTGATTGAAAATATTTCCAACAATTTTAGTAGAAATATCTCGGTCAAATTTGAAAAGTAATTGAAACTCAAAATTTAAAAATTAGGAGGAAAAAAAAAATTATTTTGATCTTTAAATTTCAGTCTAATTGAGTAAAAGTATAGTATTTAAAAAATTAAATAGAAACTAAACCACACAAAATTAAGAACTAAAATCTTTTTTTTCTCTCCAAAAGAATAATACAAGGATAAACATTAATAACATCCCTTAAAAAAAGGTTAGGAGAGAGAAGAGATTGACCTTCTTCCATTAAGAGTATGTTCGGAAGGAGAGTGCCAATGCGCTTGTTGAAGAAGATAATCTGTGCCATTAATCTCCATTGATCCTGCATTTCCCTCCCATTTAACCTGTTCAATCATTATACTTTTCGTTAAATATTTTTATTTTAATAATTAATAAATAAAAAAAAATTAATGACCACGTATACAACAAGTGGTCAACAAAATCGTAACACCAGAAGAAAAAAGAAAAAGAAAAAGAAAAAAAGTCATATTGATTACCTTTGACAAGATGAAAATTTTAAATGATTTAACATTGATTGGATGTGTTTAATTGGTTTGAGGCCATATAAATTTTATGCAAAGTTATTTAAATATTTCTTAATTAGGTGGTGAATCCATTCCTCACTAAAAGAAATAGGTTAAATAAAACAAGAATTTTTCTATATATATATTACCATTCAATAGGGAAATGACGCAATACCTATGCATATTTGTGATCACATAATATAACAAAGGTTTAATTATTATATAAATATAATTTGACAAATGGTTTGAGCCTATATAAGGGGCAAGAGCAAGAACATTGGAGCAGTTATTTACTCTCATAATTATTTAATTTTAGACTATGCATTTGTTTGAGAGTGGTTGCAAAATTTGATTTCTCTATCCATTTAAATCTGATTCACTTGATAACATTTTTATTTTTTTAAAAAAATTAAACTTGTGATGATCCACTTCAACTATTTTCTTTAAGACTATTTTTAAATATAAAAAAATAAGTAAAATTATTTATAAATATATAAATTTTTTACTGTCTATCAGCAATAGACCGCGATAGAATTATATCACAGTCTATCGCTGAAAGACAGTAAAATTTTTCTACATTGTAAATAGTTTGATATTTTTTCTGTTTATAATAATTTTCCTTTTCTTTATTTATTATCTACAATTTAAACGTGTTTTAAAAAATCAAACTATTTTTTTTTTGTTTTTAGTTTTAGAGAACTTCATGTCATTTAGAATTTAAATGCGAAGGACTTTCTCAAAAAAAAAAAAAAAAAAAAAACTGAAATAAACCTAATGTTTATAATTTAACCTAAATAGACACAGATTTAGCTTAAAACTCATATGGGCTAACTATGTAGAATTTAACCTAAATATAATTTTCAAAACAGAATAAAATTAATAAATTAATTATGACATGGGACTAAATGATACATTATTTTTCTTTTGGAATTCGCTAAAGCAAGAAATTATTTGTTCCCTATTTTGTCACATGAATGGCTTACATTTCTAAAACTATTTATTAATATCTATTTGATGCAGCTGGTTTTAGTTAGAATGGAAGTATAAAATCCAATACATAGTCGGTGGAAAATTCATCCAAAAAAAAAACAAAAAAACAAAAAAAACAAAGGCTCTCTATGGTGAGAAAATACTCATCTAAAGCCTCAAAATGGCTATTTATGTACCAAACCTTATAGTATATAATAGAATGGCTCAACGTAATTCCTTCTTTTGATATAAGAGTTCAAATCCTTCACACTCTCGTATTAAAATAAACAAATAAATAAAAAATCATAACTTGTATTTTATGTAAATCTTACCGAAATATCGTGGCCTCGATTCTTGAGATTGGCAATGGAGGGTTTGTATTTCTTCTTAAGTTGACCCAAAGTTTTGACAACTTTGACTCTCTTACTTGACAAATCAATGGGAGATTGCATGTCGCCATTGTTGCACTTCTCCCATTCTCTCTTAATCTCTCCCCATTTCGTTGGCCCTTTCTTGCTCCCTCTTATGTAATTGAACTCACTTTCATCCTCTACAAATTCCCATTATAAAAAATAAATAAATAATTTAAAGAGATCTTATAATACAAACTATTATTTCTTTTGGAAAATTTATAGCTTTGTCTTGAATTAAGTACATACCAACTTCTTGCGCTATGGCAGAGGTTAGGATCAAGATGAAGAAAGCAAAAGCAGAAACTCTTTGGGTTAATCTCAACATTATCCAAGAAACACAACGAAAGTGAAGTTGCATAAGATTGAACGTAGTAATCAAGAAAAACCTTGAATTGAGAAGAGGGTGAATTATAGGGAGAGGAATTTATAGAGATTTAGGAGAAGGGGTTTCGTGTAGGTTTCTTGCAGAAGGTGGCGATGATGGAGAATTCTTAACAAAATTATTTCTTGAAGGCTTAATTTTTAATGAATAAAAGTTTGTCCAAGTAAGATGGGTTTGAAATTTGAAATTCTATTCTTTAATTTTTTTTTGTTTTTTTTTTTTTTAAATTTTTGGGTATCAATTATTTCGTTTTGGTTAAGAATAGTTTATATGGTTGTTCTTGTTCATGACTGTTTTTTTGTCTGCTTGTTTTTGTATGGCTAAATTGAAAACTTAAAAGATGGCTCTTATAAATATATACAGTCCTTTAGAATTTTCTTTTGAAGTTCGGTAGAGTTTCAAAAAGTTATAAGCATAAAGAATTAGTTGGTATAATTATTAAAATCTAACATCTCTAATGAAAAATAATTCTAAAATGTTGTACTTAGAATTGACATGACCCTTCTCTCTTAAAGATTGAAAGTTCGATTTCCTATCTCAATAATTGTTGTACTAAAAATATATATAACTCAGCCGGTTGAGATATATATTATCAACTAAATTTAGAAGTTCTCTACATGTACAACTTAAAAAATAAATAAATCAAAATACAAAAATGCATAAAAATAGAATTTTTATCATCATTTGAGGTATTATAGTTCTAATAAAGTTTGTGTCTAAGTTGAGATATAATTTTTTATTCGATCTTTCAGTCGTAGCATAACTCAACTAATTTAAAGACACATGATAAAGCTCAAATCTCTAATTTGCTATTTTACATAAAAAAAAAAAAGAAAAAAAGATTTCAGGAGTGGTTTAATTCATAATTTTGGTTTTTTTCTTTTTTTATTAATCTAAATGTAGTACCTTTCTGAAAATAAATTAAGACATAACGATTTTAGATTTTTATTTTATTTTCATTTTCATTTTTTTTAGAGGAAAAAGGAGGACTGATTACTCGAAGAGACATGATGGAGGCTTTTGGTTGGGTTTAGGTGATCAATCAAGGCATGATATTTGCAATATTTAAAAATGATATACAATAGCTTAACAATTTTGACTCTCTCTTCCTGACTCGGAGTCAAGGTTAATAATTTTTTTTTAATATTTATTCACATGAAACCAACCATAAGATTTGATATTTATGTTACATCATTGGTGAACACACATAAGAATCTATGTTTTTAATTCTAAGACATTACCTTAGTCGCACTTGGTAACGTTTCTCATTTTTCTTTCTAATTTTTTAGAACTCCAAGACATAAATATGTTATTCAGTAATAAGTAAGGATTAAAATATCGATGTTAATATCGAGATCAAGATTTCAATTTTACAAATATATCGATATCGACTAATATTACTGTAAGTCAATAAATTTAGAAATTTTGTTTAGATTAATAATTAAGTTATTTTACTATTAGTCTCAACCTAAGTTATGGATATTGTTATTAGTATTTTTATTCATATTGAATTAAATAGATGGCATTTTTAATGTTTTACAAGCATTATAAAAATATCAAAGATATGCGTGGATATTCAATATCAATATCGAATTCTTCAATTTATGGATATATCGACATACCGAAGAATATTTTCATCCTTGGTAATAAGCATATATTGTTTAAAAAAGAAAAAAAAAACTTTCAGGCATTATTATGATACTAAAGTAATTATACAAAAGTTTATAAAAAAAGGGTAATTACAAAAAAGGAATAATTAAGAACTCATAATATTTAATACAACTCAACTAACAAACCAAAAATTAAAAATTTAAGAAATATAGTAGTTCAAGTTACAAACTAAATTGGCGCGATCATATCAACATCAATGCATCAAATTTCATCAGAACTCCATAGTTAAACGTGTTTGAGCGAAAGTAATACTAAGTTGGATGACCACTTGAGAAGTTTTCGTGTTGCATTCTTTAAAAAAAACTACAAACTAAATTAATTTTAGTAAAAATTATAAATAAATGATATTGAAAAATAATAATTATACAAAACTTTTAGGGTAATTGTTTTAAATGACAAAACTATTGAAAATATTTTTAAATATAGCAAAATGTAATTATCTATCATTGTCTATCGATGATAGTAATCTATCAGTGTCTATAATTGATACACAATGACATTTTTATTTATATTTATAAATAAAATTGAGGCCATATAAATTTTAACTAGTTGTATTTAATTAGTTTGAGGCCATATCAATTTTGCTATAAAGTCATATTGATTACCTTCGACAAGATGAAAATTTTAAATGATTTAACATTAATTGGGATGGGTTTAATTTAGTTTGAGGCCATATAAATTTTATGCAAAGTTATTTAAATATTTCTTAGTTAGGTGGTGAGTCCATTCCTCGCTAAAAGAAATAGGTTAAATGAAACAAGAAAAAAAAAATAGGTTAAATAAAACAAGAATTTCTATATATATATATATATTACCATTCAATAGGTAAATGACGGAATACCTATGCATATTTGTGATCATATAATATAACAAAGGTTTAATTATTATAAATATATTTTGAGTAATGGTTTCAGCCAATAAGGGACGAGAACTAGAACAGTGGAGCAGGTATTTACTCGCATAATAATTTAGTTTTGGATTATATATTTTGTTTGGGTGGCTGCAAAATTTTCTCTCTCTATACATCTAAATCTAGCTCAATTAATTGATAATTATTTTGTTTTCTTCTTAAATCTCTCTCTCGCTAAATATACTCACAAATTAATAAAAGTAATTAACTGAATTAACAATTAGTTAAAGTTAATTTATAGAATAATTACAAATTAAAAATATGATAGAGAATTTTGGCTTTGGTAAGATTTTCCATCATCATTAAACACGAAGCTCTTTGGTTTAATGTCGACATTATCAAAGAAATCAAATAAAGTTGTAGAAGATGGAACGTAATTAAAAAAAGAAAATTCAAATTGAGAAGATGGTGATCAATTATAAGGAATTTATAGAGAGATTTTTGAAAAAGGGGTTGAGTTTTGTTGAAGGTTTGATTTTTAATGAAGAAAAAACTAAAAATTTTGCACTCCTTCAACTCAAAATAATAATAACAATAAAAATAATAAATCAATCAAAATACAACAAATGCATATAAATAGAATGTTTATCTTCATTATATCTTACTACGTAATTTTAATTTCAACACATTATTGTATTCTATATATTTTGAAAGACAAATAAAAGATAATATCTCCTATTTAGTTTAGGTATCAACTATAATTTTAATATAGTTTGTGTTAAGTTGAATATGATTTTTCATTATGATGTTAATCAGAGAATTACCCAATTAGTTAAATGATTTATGTTATCTATATCAAAACATATAAAATGATAAAAATAATATACAAGAATTATCTGAGCCCAACGAATTCACATTGTCTCCTTAAGACAATTTTACTCACTCTAGTGCCTAAATTTTGAGAGTAATTGCCTCCTAGAATAGAACAAATTACCTTTCTTCTGGAGGTAGCACCCCGTCCACAAGATAAACGAACTTGACTTTCTGAATATACCAAACTTTTACAATTTTGAAATGGAGAGATTTTTTTTTTTTTTTAAAGAAGGAACTTGCTGATGGAAAAATCTCATGTCAAAAAATAAATAGAAGTAAGACCATATTTATAGATTAATTCGTGACCATTCGAATAGTCGTGTCCTTTCTTCAATTTGGTTAATAATAAAATAATGCAATCATTTATGAAGGAACACAACTTATGGATTTTAAAAAATATGCAACAGTATATGAAGAGTTACCTACCATTTATTCCAACAATTTATATTCTCAATTAAAAAGGGAAAATATGAATCTTCAGCTTACTATTGAACTTAAAAAAAGAAAAAAAAAAATTAGGAGTTGTTGAGTGGCTGTTTAAAAAAATTTAATTATTTTGGATCTTTTAAATCATTTCTTATTGTAGTACATTTTAAAAACAAATAAATTAAAGTTACAAAAAATTTAGAATTTTATTTGTAGGGAGAAGAAAAAGGACTGATTAACAGAATAGACATGATGAAGGAGGCTTTATTGTTTTTTTTTCCTCTCTCTTTTTGTTTTTTTTTTGGAAGCAGAAGAAGGCTTTTGGTTTGGTTTAGGTGATCAAACCTCATGATATTTATGTATTTAAAAATAATGTGTAATAACGGTAAAACAAAGAAAATAATATATAATAGCTTAACAATTTTGACTCTCTCTCTTGGGAGTCAAGCTTAATATAAAAATATAATATAGAAAAATTTCACTGCTTACCGGTGATAGCTCGTGATAGACTTCAATGACTATAGAATTCTATCGCTAATAGACATAAACATTTTTCTATGTTAGTAAATAATTTGACTCATTTTCTATATTTGAAAAGAACCCTTTTTTAATTGGGTTATTAAATTTTTTTTTGGTTACTATAAATAGGTCTTATATGCACTTTTTTTTTTTCCTATTTTCTTTATGTTTATATTATTAAGAATTAGGTCAAACCTGCCTAATCATCCATAAAATTAGGTTTGATACATTCTTGGAACATAGATTATAATATTTTATATCCTAATTAAGTTCAAGTTCTTAAGCACAATATAATTGTTAGGCTGCCCTCATAAAGGGTTTTAAGCCCCTTTCGCCAATTACATATTCTAGAACAAAAAAAATTAATTATTAAAAAAAAAAATCCTGTTTGAAACAATGTCATGTTTCACCACCAAGTCCTTAGACTTATGCTATAATAATAATAATCCACTTCCCTTTTTCCCTCAAAAGCATTATCCTTAAACCCTTTTCTTTTTTCTATATTTGGTATTATTTGCTTTAATCATATTCTTTTCATTTTATTTCTAAACTAAATACCATTTTTAATTATTTATTTTAGGAACATCTTTCCCTTGAAAAGTAGAAAAAGGAGAAGGGATAAGTTCAGTTATCAACAATAACAATAATAAATGTTTAAGATTTTAGGTAATATCAAAGTGTTCGCTAATCTAAGCATTGGACAGTTCAGTCGTCGGTGAGTAAGACACCAAAATTTGTTCCCAAGTCAAAAAAAAAAAAAAAAAAAAAAAAAAAAAAAAAAAAAAAATGGTCTATTAATTAATAATATTTTGGTTAAATTGCAATTTGATTCTTGTGGTCTAGAGAAAGTTAGAATTTAATTTTTATAGTTTGATAAAATCTCCTAGAGACTATTTATGAGGATTTTATATCAAACCATAAAAACTATTTATGAGATATTTCAAATTATAAGGGTTAAATTCTAATTTTTAAAATCACATGGACCGTGTTGTAACTTAATTTACAATTTAATCTTAGTTTTTCAGTTAACTTAATATTTAGTTGATGATTAGAACTAATTTTAAAGTTTATATATTATGTTCACAATGTTAACCCATCCAAAAATAGTGAAAAGAATAACTTACAACTTTGTTTTTCATTCAATCTATCATTATTTTTCAATTTTATGTTTTTAGAACAATAATTAAACCAAACAAACTCTTGAAGTTGTGATCAGTATTTATTATTATTATTTTTTTCATTTTGGATTTACATTTCAATCTGAATTTAAACCTACAAACTCTTGAAGAGAAGTTACTCATAAGTTATATCTTGATTTATAAGGCTGTTTGCTAATCTTTTGATTTTTGATTTTTGATTTTTGAAATTTAAGTTTATAAATTAGCTTCCACCCCTAGTTTTTTCTTAGAAAAAATAAAATCATGATAAAAAATTGAGAGAAAATATGGTTTCACTCTGCAATGATATTGAGATATTAATGGGAGATACTATGAAATCCACCCAAGAACTTGCACATTTACATTTTTGGTCACTCCCGACAAGATTATAATGTACAAAACAATTGAGTTATGAGATATATTATCTATTCTGCTTTATGATTACGTTCTTAAAGCTTCTCAACTTGGAATATTTTATTAATATGTATATGTCTCTGTGAATATATATTTATTTATATTTAATACAGTAATTGTAAAGATGAAGATTGAACCTCTATATGAACATTTTTTTTTTCCATATATTGTATTAACCAAATTTACAACTTGATTTACATTACAACAAGATTGCATATAACTTTCTATTATTCCATATCCCAAAGAGAAGCCAATGAGTCCCAGAAATGATCTGTCAGATCATCTCTCTCTGCAAAGTTCATATTTGAATAACAAAAACAGAATTCTAAACTGTTGCAATCTTCATGATGATGATTCACTTCCTGCTTCTCATTTGTCAACTGATGCGAAATCCAATTCGATACCCGAATTTCATAAGGCGAACTCGTGATCTCGAGGCTCGAGAACTCGAAATGATTGCAGGATATATCCTTCTTTTCATTATGGTTATGCCTTGGACTTCCTACACCACATTTCTTCAATGAGACTTTGTCCTGTTTCCCATGTTTTACTTTGCACTCTGCACAATAATTGAAGAAACTTCAACAAATCAATAGAGAAAGCATTTATGTGATTGAGATATCAAGAACCAACACAGAGTTTTCCATGAACCTTCTAGTTGAATTGGGAACTTCTTTCTCAAATGGCTTCTCCAGTAGTTCTTGATCTCATTATCAGTTCTTCCCGGAAGCCATTGTGCAATTCTCGACCATCTATAAGAATATGAATTGAGATAAAATGATGGTAATAGAATAATAAAGTTCCAAATTTTGCATCACCCACATGTTAAAATGTGAGCTTTTTAGTCCTTACTTGTTACCCCATTTCTCATGAAGTTTCAGAATGATTTCTTCTTCCTCAGAATTTATACGATCGCGTTTAAGATTGGGGCGGAGATAGTTAAGCCATCTGAATCTGCAACTTTTCCCACTTCTCTCAAGCCCTGTAAACAAAACAACAAACATTGACCTACAAAATTAAATGCAAGGAGAAAACTTGGTTGATAACCAACAGAAGCTGTATTAACTGACTAATTTTTCTAAGTACATTGCCTAGACTTACAAGGAAAAAAAAACATGGGTTGTTGGTTGGAAATAGTCATGACATAGGAACTTTCTAGGTAGAATTCAAAAGAAAAACCGTGTCGGGTTTTGGTCTGAAGTAGACAATATCATACTATATTTGTTTGGCAAATAACAAAGAGTAGTTATATCATACCAGAAGCTTTGGCAAGCAAGTCCCATTTTCTCTCCCCCATGCGAGTTACAAATATGGTGAGCTGCCTGTCTTCTTCTTCAAGCCAAGGTCCTCTGCGCAGTCTTTCACTTTGAAGGACTGATTGACTGGCCATTTCTGATTCTTACTCTAAGCTGTCAAGTTGAATTTATACAGGAAACAAGTGTGCAAAAAAGTGCAGAGAAAAACATTTCTTTTGGAAGAAAAAGGGAAGGTGACCAGAAAATCCAACGTGGATCAGTAGATAGAGACTCCAATTCTAAGGCCTACCCCACCACTCACCATTTGGATTACATGAATCTGTTCTGAGACCATACCCAATTTGGCCATTCAAGTAGGAAAGAAAGTTTCATCATCATTTTTTTGCATTATCCTCAATTGTTTAGGATATCCCCAACTTCAAAATTTTATGTTCAGATATTGGTGAATTATTAAGTAAGCAGGAGATGAATATTGAAAGATGGAGGACAGGGTGCAATTATGGATTCCTTTGATGGAAGCGTCAGCAAGCAAACGAAACAGAAACGAACGGATAGAAGAGATTGTTCTCATTCTTTCAATTCTTTTCTCAATGAAAGACTCGTTATCCTTTTTTTGGATTAGAGGTAAAGCTTAATCAGACATAGAAGTTAAACTGTAGATTCTGAAACCTATGGTTGAAAAGTTCAGATTTGTGAAATTGTGTTTTGATATATTCACAAATCAGTTGTAGAAACGTAGATCTGTATTACTTATAACTTAAAATATGGTACAAATGAGTTTATACAATATATAGCCAGGCTTCACAGAATGGTAGATTGGTCAATTTTTGCAACCACAGACGTATTGAAACCATTTCACTAGTTTCACTAGATTTGTAAAATCCTCAAACTACATACACACAATGTGCAGTAATCCCTATATCATTAACATGATGATCCATAACCTTCATATTGATTATTATTGCATTTGTTGCTTTAAAAGCTATGGTGTACAAACAGAAACCAATAGTGTTTTGGTAGAGACTCGAGTAAAGAGGGTGAAAAATGGATATGAGCTAAATTAATGCTTATTTTACACAATAGCCTCTTTAAATCAAAACCCCATGGAAAAACCTTACAAGGCACTTCACTGACTGTTTAAGAGTCAAAATGAAAGGCCACAGAAACGGGAGTAACTAAACCGCTTTTGGAGGCCAGAGACTGTTTTTACATGAGAGGATCTAGTAAGAGAGAGGAAATTATCAAGAGGCAATTCCGGTGGATAAGTTGCCACTCACAGAGCCAGCTAAAATTGCAGCTTCTATGCAACTCTTCTTTGATTATAACTGCTACGTCTAGCGATCTATGAACGACTTGTTCATGAGGTTCACCGCGTCATCCATAAACTTCAGAGGGAAGAAAAAAACAGAAGAATGAGAATGGTGACAATAATAAAAAGAAATGCAGGTCAGATTCCTAAAAGTCTCGAGGCTAAAACTAAAATGTTAAAATTTGTGTCAATATTGTTTCAACTCAAGGAACATGATTTGAATATAGAAGAGACAATAAGAATAGGGGAACTACATGCTACTACTTCACCCAAAATCTGATATGATGAATATCTGAATTATGGATAAGAACTTGTCCTGATTTCATGTTTCTACAATGTGGATTGATCCGTTTACAACATGTTAGAGATGATTCCAATACAGACAAATTACTTTCTTTGATCATTTTATAACTGGATTATTGATCATGAACCACTCCTATGGTCGTATTAATTCTTGAGGCGGTTTTGCCCACCCAAGGTTTGGAGACGATAAGGTTTTTCAAAAGTAGAACCTTGACATGTTTGAGAGTGATTCTAAAATCATTGAAATCACTTTTGTCATTTTCAAAATCACTACGAAAATCCTTTTAATCATTAAAAATCAATTTTCATAGTCTGAAAATTATGTTTAATGTATAAAATCAAACATTGAATTGATTTTGAGTGATTAAATGTGTGTTTCAGAGTGATTTTGAACATGACAAAAGTGATTTTAATCATTTGAAAATCACTCCCAAACATGCACTCAATCTATATACTTCCAAGCACTAAGAAACATACATTCAGGGGGGAAAAAACTTCACAAAACACAGATATAGAGTTGTGTCCATTTACCTTTCCAAGTAATTTAAGCTCTCGGCCAACAGGCTCAAGAACCTTCAGATCGATATCAATGGGCCATACCTGTCCATGTGGCATAATAAGACCAAAATATACAGAAAACGCAGTTCTTATAAACTCAAAATATTGATTCAATTTAGTAATGATGAAGCAGTACTACTGGCATCCACCCTGACCCTACAAGTAAAGCCATAGCATCTAAACATTTTTCTGATAACATAGTCAATGACTCAACTCAATCGTAAACTGCATTGATTATATAGATTGTATTACATCTTTACTCCAAACCTTTATTTTTCTTTTTTTTAGAGAAGATACATTTTATTGAATAAATGAAATAAGGAGAGACCCCAAAACACCTAAGATCCTTCCCCAGAATATCCAAACATTCAAGAGCTTACTTCAAACATTCAAGAGCTCTAAAAACTCTTATCAGAATATCCACTATAACTTTGAGATCCTTCCCCATCTTTTACTCGGTTGCTAAATGTATAATACTAATGCAAACCATCACTCTTCTAAATACCTAAAAAAAAATTACTACTAATTACAGAAAACACCCTACAAACTCCTTGATTACAATAAATAACTGCCTATCCTCAACAGTGTCTTCCCTTACTGTACTTGCATTTACTGAAATTGTGGTGTATTGAAGGTCTATCATTTTTTTCTTCTCTATTATCTCAGAGACAAGACAACTAGAGATTATCAAACCAGTAACTGAGATTCATTGGTATCTCTTGACTCAGACCTGTCGTTTACATTTTCACTGACGTAATGAAGCATCATTTCCATTATTTACAATAATACTTATTTCACCACACTAAAAAATATGGCCTCATCAACCCCTCTATGTTCTACCCTCCTCTCACCTTCTAACATTGAAGAGATCATTGACAAGACTCGACATTGATTATTGATATATGTTCTTATGAAAAAGAATATTTTGATACATGCCAAAAAAAAAAAAAAAACCCTGATAGAACATGCTTAGCACTGGATAGCAGTACCCACAGATTCAAAACAAGATAAAATCTCATAAACTGATGGAAAATCTGAGTGTGGAATCTGTAGATGATTCAGAGTCTGTTTAGCATAACTACTGGAATCGTAAACAACTAATTAATCTCTTCTCCATTGGTTACACGATCATAAGTGCTTTTTCAAAGAACTCTTTACTAGTAGTTTCTCCAAAACAACTAAATGAAAAAGTGTTTAGATACCTCAAAAGTCACACACACCATCAGTTTGTTACTGAAGTAGTTAGTTTGTTTAAATTTACACACAATTTTATGACTAAATTGGTTAAGTTAATAAATTGTTTACATTAGAATTTTTTTCTTCCACTCTTTAAATACATTTGGACAGTGCCCAGACGATACTAAATGAAGGAATTTCAGTTCATTCACTACTTCTCTTGATGCTTTCTAAGGGTAAATGTCACATTTTAACACATTTTCAAACAAAACCCTTCCAAAAGTTGTAGCAACAATACATAATTCATTTACTGGTAATTCGAAACCATCAAAACAATGTAGAAGCAATTAGCAAGGCCAGTTAACCAAATGCAAACACGCTGAATTCGAGTGAGAAAACCTAAGAAATCCCTAGTAATTGAAAAATCAAGTAATCCCAGAAAAATCAAACAAGGGTTCCAACCAACAAAAGATGGGATAGAAGAAAAAGTACCTTGAGACCAAGTAATTTAACAGGTGCAGATTGTCCAGGCACAATACAATCAGGCCCAGCCGCTTCTAAAATGGCATCCATAGCCAACCCACTTCCAATCGGATCAGGATGCTGCAAAAACAAAATAAAGATATCCCCCAAAATCAAGAAAAGAATCAAACAGAAACCCAGTGAGAAAAGAGAGAAGAAGGGAAGAGAATGAGAGCGCTTGCCTTCATTACAGAGAGGGCGTAACTGGAAAAGGGGGATTGGGAAATGCGGAGCAGAGGAGCATGGTGGATTTTGGGAATGGGTTTGCCGGAGGCCCTCCAAGGCGCGTCCTTTGAAAGCGCGGCTCCACCGCCGAGCCCTTTTTTGGACATAATTGGCTGGCCGGAGTTGATGGGGTTGCTTTTTTTTCGAGTAAAAAAGCAGGTAAGTGATCAGAAGAAGGGTGAAGGAGAAAAGATGCGGATAATCGTGAAGAAATGAATGGAGTGCAGAGAAGATGAGGAAGGAAGATGACAAAGAAGTCGATTAAGTTTCAGCCACGTTTTGTGAGCCTTAAAACCCCATCACAAAATACACAGAAAATTAGAAATATCCATAGACAGTACATAAAGGTCGCCGCCAAAAATCATCTCAAGCAACCTCCCGTTGAGAAGAAGGTTGGAAAAACCAATGGATACAGATTAAATAGCACCAAAATAAAGGTGCAATTTGCAAATTGATCTTTATTAATTAGGGTTTTTTTTTGTTTGTTTTTTCCTCTGAATGTCGGCAATAATACAGATAAAAGAAAATGTCTTTTTAGTTCAGTGTTACACATTCAAGTTTTAATCCAAGTTTTGAGTTTATTTGAATTTATAATGTTACATCTTTATTCTTATTTTTTATATTTTGAAAATTTTCAATTTAAGATCTCATCCTCGGTGAATATTATTAAATGGCATATCAAATATATAATGAGTAGGCAAAACTTTATATGAGAAAAACAGTTATCAAAAAAAAAAAAAAAAAATTCAAAATTTCTACACAAAAAGTGTTTTAAAAAAAATGTGTTTTCATTTAACCATGTTGATAAAAACTCTTTAAAATAAAAATATATGTATTTGACAACTTTTCTTTAAAAGTGTTTTTATGTAAAAGTTTGTTTGGTTTGCTACTAAAAGTATTTTATTAATTTCAAATTACTATATAAAAGAATTTGTGAGTGAGGTGATGGTTGGAGTTAGACGACGGTCATTGGGATAGTGTCGGATGTGGCCAGCGACGATTGTCGAATGGTGGTTGGAGCCTGGCTGGTGATGGTCGTCAGAAAACAGTGGCCACGAGTTGGTTGCGCAACGGTCATCGAATAATTGTGGCCAGAGAATGGACAGCAGTGGCGTCAGAGACAGTGACAGAAGGTTGGCCAATGGAGGTCTTTGAAAAACAGCGGCTCAAAAATAGTGATCGTATGTTGGTCAGCGGTGGTTGTCACAAAACGTAGCCGAAGGTTGGTCAGCGACGATTGCCACAAAACGTAGTCAGATGTTGGCTAGCCGCGGTCACGGGAAGTTGGCCGGCGGTGGTCATCGAGACAGTGGCCGGAAATTGGCCAGATGTAATTGAGGTGGTGGCTGAAGTTTTTCATACAAATTAGGAGAGATTAACCATTAAACGTTTAAAATTCATTTTTTTAAAAAGTTAGTTTTGAGCATTTATCCTAAACCAATGAATTTTCTTTCAAAATCCATTTTAGATAATAATATATTTATTTTTTGTTTGAAAAAAAGAAGCAGATATCCTTAAATATCTCATTAATCTGTAAATCTCTGCACGTATATTGTTGGCAATTTAAGCGATTTGATTTTTCTAATATAATAATATCTTCTTTTAAAAAAGAAAAAGTGTCCTTAAATATCTCATTAATTCAATCATGGATACTTAATACCTTAATCTCTCCAGGTTCATTTCACAAACAAAATTAAATTTTATAATAGTTTCATTTAGAAAGAAATAAATCTCTTTTCCCTTTACTCCTCCCTACAAGCTCTCTGTCTCTTTTCATATTGTAGGGGCTCTCCTACTATTTCAAACTCTCCCTCTTTAAATGAGAATCATTGAGATCTAAATCAAGATGAACCGAGCAACAATATTTTTCTTTCATTGCTTGGAACTAGAACCGAACATCTATTCTTCCTTTGCTTGAAATCGGGACAAAGAGATAAGGCTGAAAACTAGAACCATCAACATCAAATGCGCTACCTTTGGATTTCAAATCAAAATTTTGTTAGTCTCTTTCAAAGTTTTAGAATTTATGTTAAAAATAGTTGATTAGAGCGGTCTAATCCAATGTCCATATTTGTTCACTCCTCTCTTTTTTCTCGCAATTACTTATTCAATATGTCATGGGATCGTAATTTTGATTTATTAATTAATTCTTTTAGATGTATTTATTTAATTTTTTCTAGGATTTTTAGTTTCTCTTCTCATTTCTTCCATATTATTCTCTTTTATTATGTTTCAATAATTTTATAATTTAAATGTATTATAATTTTGTTAAATTTTGATATCTTACTAAATGTATTATAATTTTTTTAAAATTATTTTAAAAAATCATTTTTTACTCACCCACCAATAAGTGCTGATGTTTTATTTATTTATTTATATATTTTTGTATTACCATTTAATTGAAATATACAATAAAATTAACATTGAATTGCACGACGTTTTATGAGTGTCTTAATATTTGTTGTTGGTTTCTTTTATTAAAAAAATAATAAATAAAATGTACCCTTGATTATATTTAATAGTAAAATTTCAAATGGTTGAAGTCCTTTCAAATCTCAAATAAGTTTACGTATTGAATTATATAAATTAATTGTTACAATAATATGTTATTTAATTTAATAACTATTGCTTTAAGTTTTATTTTAATAATAGTAAAATAATATGAAGAAATCATTTATTATTTTCTAAATAGTTTATTTTCATAGTGCATACAAAAATAAAACAGTGAAACATTATTTTAACTTTATCATTTAAATCTTTCATCAACTTGTTTAGCTCAAGTCTACGTTTCTCTCACATCTAGGGTTTCCCTTTCACACTGCCTCACATATCAAAGTGCCACATATGCCATATCATTAAATAAAAATTTCAACTATCACATAACTCTATCACATACCAAAAAAAAAAAAAAAAACTCACACATTTCAACACAAAATACCATAGATAGGATCTTTAAATAAATAAAAAAAAAACTATTTACACAAATTAGTAAAATTTTTAGATAGTTGTGATAGATGCTCGTAAAAGTCTATCAAGGTCTATTAATGATAGAAATGATAGAACTCTATCATTGTCTATCAATGACTATCAATGTTGTTTTGCTATTTTCTATAAATAGTTTAACATTTTTTCTATTCGTGAAAATTTTCCTATGGAAAATTTTTTAGAATAGAAAAATAAGGGAAACTATTTAATTACACAAAATAGCAAAATTTTTAGATAGTTGTGATAGACGCTAATAGAAGTCTATCAAAGTCTATCAATGATAGAAATGATAGAATTCTATACTGATAGATGCTGATAGAAGTCTATCAATATCTATCAGTGTTTTTTTTTTTTTTTTGCTATTTTCTGTAAATAGTTTGACATTTTTTCTATATGTGAAAATTTCCATTTTCCTATATATATATATATATTTTCTCCCACGCACATTATAAATAACTTTTTTAAAAAAACTAAAAAAAAATCCAAATAAAAGCCTTTCATTTTTCTTTCTAAATTAAACCCCTTATTCTCTTCAAACCATGTTGCATGTTGGATTTATTATAAAGATTATAGGGAAATTTTTAAAAATAGAAAAATAAGGAAAACTATTTATACAAAATAGCAAAATTTTTAAATAGTTGTGATAGAAGTCTATCACTGATAGATGCTGATAGAAGTCTATCAATGTCTATCAGTACTTTTTTTTGTTGCTATTTTCTGTAAATAGTTTGACATTTTTTTTATCTGTAAAAATTTTCCAAGATTATATATGCATCACACATATTTCTTACTAGTAGTTAAAAGTGATTCCACTGCTTTCTAACATATTTTTGAAGATTTTAGTTAATCACTTTTTAAAAAGGGAAATTACTATAAACAAAAAAAATATCAAACTATTTACAAATATAGAAAAATTCCACTGTCTATTAATGATAGACCGCGATAGAGTTCTATCGCTTTCTATCGCTCAAGCAAATAAATTCTATCGCCTGAGCGATAGAAAGCGATAGAATTCTATCGCGATCTATCATAGACGGTAAAATTTTTCTATATTTTTAAATAGTTTGACTTATTTTTCTATATTTGAAAAGAGCCCTTTTAAAAACTCTCTCTTTTTAAGTGTTTCTTGAGAAATAAATTTTAAATTAATAGCATATCTTAAGGTGTTTTTTTTAAATTTATTAAGACTTTTTTAATAGAAGTTATACAAACGTTTAAAATTTCTATTATTTTTTAACCATGCTTAAAAAAAAGAAAAGAAAAAAAAAAAGCATTCTTCACAAAAGTTGTTCCAAATGCACTATAAAAAATAAAAAGGGTTTTTAATAATATCTAAAGGTTAAGATTATTCTATTTTTGTTTAAAATTTTTATTTTTATTTATGAACCTAATTTAAGAGGAACTCTTTCTTTTTTAAAAAAATAATTGAGTCTATTTGAATTTCAATAATACTTCAGCTCACAGATTGGCAAAGAATGCTTTCAAGTTTGGTGTTTCTTTTACTTACCAGTGCACAAATTTTTGTTCTTAATCTTATTGAACACCCTTACAAATTTTGATAGTTTGAAAAAAGAAAATAGTTTTTTTTTTCCTCTTGGAGGAGTAGGACTCACGACTAAGGTCAAATTTGGTAATCATTTATTTTTTAGTTTTTAGTTTTTGAAAATTAAGCTTATAAACACTATCTTTATCTTTAAATTTGTTGCTTTATTATCTACTTTTTACTAATATTTTAAAAAACTAAGTCAAAGGTTGAAAATAAAAAATTTAATTTTTAAAAATTAATTTATATTTTTAAAATTTAACTAAGAATTCAACCTAAAGGTACAAATATTGAGATAGAGGCTACAACTCCTATTTTCCCTATGTGGTTTGGTAGAAAATTACTGTAGACTTGTGAGGAATAAATTATTTTTATATAAATATGAGATTGTTTTGATATTTTGCACGCATTCTTAAAAAGATATTTGGGTCACATGAGTGAAAATAATAAAGAAATGTCATTAAAGTGACTTGAATATGTTCATTTTTGTCAAGTTTGTACATTTTCCATTGTGATATATAATATATAGACATACTTTAACTCTAAATTTTCAAGAGGAATCATTAGATATTCAATATTAAAAATTTCTTCTAGGTAAATTTTTTAGATCATAATTATGTTTTAACTTTTAAATTTTGTAATCGGAATCACATGTACTTTTTTAGATGATAATTGATGTCATTATAGAATGTTAATTTACATAATTGTCCCAAATAAAATGATAAATGAACAGGACTTTAGTGGAAGATCAAAAGTCAAATATTGAAAAAAGTGACGAGAGAGGGTTCTTGTGCCTCAATTTCTCCATTATCATTGGCACTACTTAAATGGTTCACTTTTGTGTGGTGAAGAAAAAAAATTAATTCCAAAGCAACCCTTTTCATTAACTTTAATTTTCAAACTTCTTTTCATATTTTTCTTTCTATTGCTATTGCACACAAGATGTCTAAATAGTTTGCCAAAAGAACACCAATTGTCAATTTCTAATGTGCATGTTTCTAGAGTAAGAAAAGGATATCTACCAATGTTCAACCAACCATATCCACAAAATTTGACCTCCCACCTAAATTGCCTTTTGAATTCGATCACATTAATCCAAAAGTAAAAGAGAATTAATATAATTTGAGTAATGTGTTCAAACTTTCTTAAATTGTTAAAAATTCTTTAAATTTTCTCAGTTGTTTTAATAAATGTCTTTATTTTATCAATATTACCATTCACTTATCACTAAAATTTCAAAACTACCACAAGAGTAAAACTTCGTGACATTATTGGATGAAATTAGAGTTTGAAATGGTGTGATGTTGACCTAGAATTGATAATTTGTCACATTGTTTCAGGTCACCATCACATAAAGATGTTTGTAGGTTGGGTTGGAGTACTTTTTAAACCCAACCTTGTTCACGTTGTAAGTTTTTTAAACCCAAACAACCCAAATTCTCCTCTATTTTTCTCGGCCGCCTTGTCGCCTCCATCTGTCGCTTTGCTTCCCTGTCGTACAAATGACCCGCCACTCTCACGTTCATAATATACGCCCCAATCGGACTCGCCCTTCCTCCCAAATTGTACAGAGTCGCGTAGTACTTCAACCCGAAAATTTCGGATATGATTGCTAAGATCAACGGCCACTGCGCGCCAAAGCAGAAACGGATTATGATTGAAGAAAAATACAACGAATTTGGAACTCCGAATGCAATTAGAAGATGGCTGACGGAGGAGAGAATAAGCGTGGCAGAGAGAAACAGAGGACGTGGGACTTTGTACTTTTTCCAGAAGTATTCCGATACGAATCCGGAGACTACACGGCCGAGGTAGTTAGTTGGAGATGTAATGGTCGGTGAGTGGGAGTGTATAAATAGTTTCATAGAAGGTTGGAGTGGGGATTGGATTTTATGTTCTTTTCATTTTCGCTCTGCTCTGTTTTGCTAATGCTGCTCTGCCACTCTCTCCCCCACTTGTCAGAAATTGGATAGTTTGATTGAGAAGAAAGAGACGGCCATAATGCAATGAAAAAATAAATTCGAATTTGAATTAATTGTTGATGTATTAAAAAATAAATAAATCGATTGTTTTGATATATAAACAAAAATGAATCAAACTATTTACAAATATAAAAAAATTTATTGTCTATCATCAATAGACCACGATGGAATTTTATCGCTTGAACAATAGAAAATGGTAAACTTCTATGATAGACAATAAAATTGTAGCGATCCGAATTTAGGAGGGGAACATGAAAACATGGTTAAGAAAGGCTTAAAAGAATTGAAAGTTACTACTTATGCCAACAAGGTGCACCTTCCTTTTCGGTGGCTCAATCATAAGAACTCCACAGCCAAATATGCTTAGCTTGGAGCAATTTTATGTTGGATGACCTCCTGTGGATTTTCCTAGAATGCATGCGAGTGAGGACAAAACATGCTGAAAGAACTCAAGGATGATGTACTTGGGTTGCAGGGGAATGCTGTTGCCATCCGTTGCCGAATTCGGATTCCGAATTCTGGGCTTGGGGCGTTACAAATTTTTTTTATATATTTATAAGTAATTTGATATTTTTTTTCTGTTTTTAATAATTTCTCTAAATAAAAAGTCAACTTGTTTATTAATTGTATTAAAAAATATTTTTTAAAACTAATTAATAAACAAGTTTTTTAATACAATTAATTTTTCAGATTTTTTTTTTTTGTCCATTAAAGTGTAGAATTTGAGTTTCTTACATCTAAAAGAGGTAGGAGTGCATCTCTTTATTGATGAACTATATTTGGATTACAATGAATAAGTTGATTAAATTCTAGCCTAATCTTCCATTTCAACGTTTGAATTAAGAATTTTTTGATTTCATATTTGTAGAATAGTATAAGCTTATAGGTACTTATATAATTTTTGTTTGTTTCCACATTATTTTCGACTATTTATAAAAGTTTCACACAACTACTATTATAATAAAAATTTGTTAGAACGTTACTGAAGCAAATATAGTTCAATTGACATCTGAATATGCTAATAACCATAAATGTTAGTTGTATGACAGTGATTATTTTTCCTAAACTATCCAAGTATTTATTATCATTTTATAAGTTTAGTTAAATTTTGTAGTCAACTAAAAACATTTAATTTATATATATTAACTTAGGTGAGCTGACAAGACATTTCCTATTCGTTTAGGATTAGAGTTCAAGTCATGCATTGTAATGACAATAACAACTTAAAAAATTTAGCTAACTAATAATTGAATTTAAAAATCATAAAATATAAAAATTAAATTGAAATTAAATTTTAATCTCATCTAAAACATTGACTATTGACCTAGCTTCCTCAATGAAAAAAATTACTTCCAAGAAATCCATAGACACATCATTAAGAAGATTTATCACTTCCAAACAATGAGATTCAACTCAAATATTATGCATGTTTGTAGAGCGAATTTGTTCCAGTCCCTTGCAAAAAGCGATAGTCTCAAGAGCCTTGACCTCACTGCCTCTTTAAATGATTTTGAGTCTAGCCAAGCAGTCACAACCCAAATGATCTCAAAACACCCAACTATTTCCATCTAATCTAATTAAGTTTATTGTTATCAATTTGTCTTCTAGTTTTTTTATTTAATATTCTAATGGAGATCTCTACTTCAATAACGATTTAAACATATTTTTAAAAGGTCAAGAAGGGCCCATTTGGATCGACTTGAGGAAAAAAATATTTTAAAAAAAACTCATTTTTATTTAAACTCTTTTGATAAAATCTACTTAAAATAAACTCTAAAATCTATTTTGAGTGGTTACTAAACACTACAATTTCTTTTCAAAATGACTTATTTTTTAAATTGAATAATTGAAAATGTATTTTAAACACATCCGAAATAATATTGCAATTTTTAGAAGTCAAGTATATGTTTTGTAATTTGTCTTTTTAATGAAAATGAGTCATTGTTTCGTTACTTTCAATATTAACGCAACATGCTAATTGAACCCAAGAAGTGGTTATTTGGTAAGAGTGATACAAGAGAGTGGACAAACTCAACAAATTAAGTATGATACAGGAAAAAAATAATTAAATTAATAAATTTGATGACATAACTCATAAGTGGGCAGACTAATTAAATGAAATACGCTATTTTGTGAGAAAAAAAAAATTTATTTAGGAAAAATATAAATTTTAATCAATTGATGATGTTAATGTGAAATAAAAAAAAAAAAAAAAAGAAGTTAGGACCAATAGATTAAAAACCCTTTCAAAGTGTGAGTCTATCAAACCTTCTAATAAAATTTTGAAATGCACTAAATATGTTATAACTTTCAAATTTTGAAACCATAATTTAACATTTTTTGGGAAAAAAATCACGTGAGCTTAGAGTTAGAAAATCGTACCTAGGGCCAGCCAATTTCATAAGTACATCCAAGACAATTTAATATTTTAAACTTTGGATACATTCTAGGCATAAAAGTCTCAAAATAGATTTAGTTTATTTATTTTGTTGTTGGATACTTGGTCGATTTTTAAATTTACTAAACATATCTAAATAAAGCACACATCATTTTTTTTCAATATTTGGATGCATATCAAGATATATTTATATTTGTACATAATTATTTATTTATTTTAATATAATAAGATAAGGAGATTCAAACTACAAATTTCTTCACGTTTGTTTTGGTTGTGCATTCTTATCTAATTATACATAGCAAAATTGACTTGCTATATCTCATAAATTTATGATTGGATAATTAGATAAAATATATAAAGATATGGCTAGTTTAGACGGTGAATAGTTTTCCTAAATATAATCATCACTAAAAAAAAAAAAAAAAAACTAAACAGATTCAGTTTTGGCCGTCGTCAGCACACTGTTTGTCGGAGCGGAGATTTTAATCTCAACATCTTCAATCTCAACATCTTCACCTTCCTCCTCCCTGAACTTCCTGTAAATATCACCCTTATAAAACTTCCATGTCCGAACCACCAAAATCAGCGAAACAAGTCCCCCTAACACCGTCGCCACCGTGATTATAAGAAACGCCTTTCTGTAACATTCCACTCCCAAGCAGATCAAATCCTCTCCTATTTTTCTTCGCCGCCCTGCCACCTCCATCTGCCGCTGCGCCTCCCTGTCGTACAAATGACCCGCCACTCTCACGTTCACAATATACGCCCCAATCGGGCTCGCCGTTCCTCCCAAATTGTACAGAGTTGCGTAGTACTTCAGCCCGAAAATTTCCGATATGATTGCGAAGATCAACGGCCACTGTGCGCCGAAGCAGAACCCAATTATGATTGAAGAAAAATACAGGGAATTTGGAACTCCGAATGCGATTAGAAGATGGCCGACGCAGGATAAAATAAGCGTCGCGAAGAGAAACAGAGGACGTGGGACTTTGTATTTTTTCCAGAAATATTCCGATACGAAACCGGAGACTACACGGCCGAGGTAATTCCATATGCTGACGAGAGAGATAAATGTGGTGGTACTGTGAGATGGGTACCCCAAAGACTCCCCGATTTGGCCCAAATTGTCGATCGCCGTCAATGTTCCACCGACACCACAGATTGTGGCGATAAAAAGAATGATCATATCGATGCTGAAAATGGCTTGTGGGATTGTGTAGTCCTCTCCTCTGTCTGGAGGTTTAAACGTGTTTTTAAAGCAAGAGCCCGACGGAGGGCTCGGCGGCGCCGGTGGCACCACCGAGGTCACTGACGGCGGTGGTGGTTGAGATGCTAGCTCTAATTGTAAAGTTGGACTTGCAGTTTTACTCTTCCAAACACTCAATTCCTCTCTGAAAACGATGGCTAGAGGCAGTAAAAGCAGAACAATCACAACAATGACACTTCCGGCGTATTGTCTTTGTTGAAATTGGAGAAGATTTTGCAAAATAATCAAAACCATTAACGATCCAGCAAGGCCAAGAGAAATATAAAGGATATGGTAAAAAACTTTGAGCTCATTAGGCTGCCGGAGATCCTTAATGATGCGAATGAAACGGAGGAAAGTAACAGAGACGGCAGCTGGAAGCCAGGCGATTAAGAGGATAAGAGATTTGGAGTTGTTGCCATAAAAGGCATGGAAAAGCTGGGATAATATAGCGCCGCTTAAGCCGACGAATCCCTTCAAAAGCCCCAAAACACTACCACGACTTTCCGGGAAGTTTTTGACGGAGGTTACAAGAGCCCCTGTATTTGCAAAGGTCTGAGAATTAGATCCGATACAAATGTAGAGACACATATGCCAGATCTGGGGCTTGGGTATCCGATTGGTTACGGCCAGCCAAATCATGGTGTAGCCGAAAAGGTTCATGACGGCGCCGATTAGAAGAACGACCCAGGCCGGAGCGACCTCGTTGATGAGGCCGCTGATGACGCCGACATTGCCGCCTAAGTCCTTGAAGAAGCTGAGCAAATTAAGGGTGGTTTGGTCGTAGCCTAAGGAGGATTTGATGTCGGAGGAGTAGAGGCCGAACATATAGGTGGCGCCGGAGACGGACATGATGAGAATGGAAGCAAAGACAGAGAACCACCGCCCAAAGAGCAACTGGTACCAGAAGGGGTTACCGGAGGTGGGATTTGAGGCGGCCATTTATTCCGGCGAGTTGGTGGGAGATGTAATGGTCAGTGAGTGGGAGTGTATAAATACATTTTGAAAGGAGGTTTTTTCATGGAGGGTTGGAGTGAGGGTTGGATTTTTTTCATTTTGGTTCTGCTTTGCTGCTGCTGCTGCTCTCTCCGCCACTTATCAGGAATTGGGATTGTTGGTTGAGAAGAAAGCGACCGCCATAATGCAATGAACCAAGTTTGTTTTTTTTTTTTTTTTTTTTTTTTTTTTTTTTTTTTTTTTTCCGATTAATATACCATTTTGGCTCTGCTTAATATAATATAGAGTGTAAATTGAAATTATATTTAAAGTATAGGAATCAATTGAAATTGGCCCAATCAATGAAGTAAGGTTTTAGTTTATCCAATATTTTATTATCTGAAAATTTTGCCAGATTTTACTACTGTGTCTTATATAGTTTATGTCTTTTATTCACTGTTACCTATAACATTGTTTTCCTATTATCTAGCTATTTAAATATCTAACATATATATTTTGGAAGATTTTTGTTAGAAAAATTATTATAAATTAAAAAAAAATCAAACTATTAATAAATATAGAAAAATTTCTGACTGCTTCCATCTATTACTTATAACAATTAAATTTTTCTATATTTGTAAATAGTTTAAAACTAAATTAAGAAAAAAATATATTTTAACTCTTTTTGTTATTTAATTAATAAAATTGAGCATAAATTATTTTTTAAAAAAACAAGAATTATAATGTCTAAAAAAAGAAAAGAAAAAAAACAAGAACTACAATCTTAACCAACCAAGTAAAACCATATTTTTTTTCCTCTTTCAGATGGAATTATAAGATTTCTTTTCGAAAATGGAATGAATTATACTTTTCAAAAAGAAAATTGGAACTTGTTTTCTTGTATGGAATAAATCTGAAATGAAAATATAATATGATCTCAAGTTTTAGAAAATTTGGAAACAACAATTTGAATGGATAGGAACCTAACCCATAATTATAACTAGGAGACTTTTTAAAAATAGAAAAGTAAAGGAAATTATTTATACAAAATAGCAAATTTTATAAACAGTTGTGATAGACGCGAATAGAAGTCTATCAAAGTTTATCAGTATTTTTTTTTGCTATTTTCTATAAATAATTTGACAATTTTTTTTATATGTGAAAATTTTTCCTATAACTATTCCATTTTGGAGCTTTCATAATTAATAATAATAATAGTGTCAAAGATGGGAAGCCTAAAAAGCCTTGCTAAAAATTAATTTTGGGTTCCATGAAAATTACAAAATTTGACTGAAAAATCAAAAGCCCAAATATTAATTTCAACTTCATACAAAATTGAAAATTTTGAGACGATAGTTTAACTTTTGTCAAATCTTTATCTTGACTAATGCAACTTGAAAAGTTTTTATCCATTTTAATCATGATGCAAAAATTATCTGTAATTGTACTTTGAGATTTTTATTCAATTTTAGTGATTTAATTGATGTAGTTTCATTAAATCTCAAATTAACACATTAAAGTTTTATCTTAAAATTAGTTTTTATCAAAATTGGTTAAATAAAAATAAAAAAATTTATATAAGAAAATATAATATGTGAATATGTTTCTAAAATTTATAATAAAATATTAATAGATAATAAAAAATTTGTAAAAAGATCAACAATAAACTAATAATAGACTTTAAATTTAAGATTTATTAAAATTACAAAACTAAAATTGAACAAATTTTAAAATATAAGAACCCAAACGAACGGTATCACTTTTTTTAAAGAAAAATACTTGGATACATCATTCATATTATTGCAGCTCGTTTAAATGTCTAATCACAAGTTTCCACGTAGGTATATATATATATATATTTTGTTTATGATTAAAGGAAATGAATAGAAATGGTGCAGAGACTTGACTACACTTAAGTATCACTATGTTTTTTTTAGCTAGCATGTGATAGTTTGAGTCCTCATGTGCACACTTCTAACACATTTTGCACAAAAAAAAAGGCTAAATTATATAAAATTTGTGTCCAAAATATTTTTAAACTTTCAATATTTTAAAGAAATATTTTGATTGTGAAATTTTGTGTGATTTTGATTTAGGACTTAAATATTTTAACAAAGTTGTACTTAAGAAAATTTTAAACAAATTTATCACCATACTACTGGTAGGAAAATTGTTAAAAAAAAAATCTTAAATTTTAATTTAGAGTTATTATTGCAATGAGATATTAAACGATTTCTATTCATCTAGGTTTTTTTTAAAAAACTTTTTTTTTTTAAAGTTTAAGGGCATTTTTGAAACTTTTGAAAGTTCAGGAATATTTTTGAAACAAAACTTTAACGGTTTCAATTCAAACAAATGACAAGGGTACTTTTGAACTCTTTTTAAAAATTTAAATGTATTTTTGAAGCTTTTGAAAGTTTAAACGTATTTTTATACAAAGTACAAAATTCAATGACATTTTTAATAATTTAGCCAAAAAAAGAAAGACCATTTAGTTTAATGGTACAATAATATTTTAAAAAAGTTGGTGTAATATAGTTGTATCCTAACAAAAATAAAATAGAGACCAAAATATTTCTATTTTAGAAATAGAAAACCAAAATAAACATTTTAAAGATTACCAAAATTTAAAATTGACATAAGTTAAAATAAACATTTTTGAAATTATAAAAATTAAAAGTAAAAGAGTACATACATTAAAATAGGATTCAAACCTACATAAATAATCAACCAGTGATTTAACAATAAGGATGATAAATAATGAAGAGGAGAATAATGGAATTGGTGATTTTAGGTATACAATCCTATATTTAAAAGATTATTATTATTATATTTCAGCAGGAAAAAGAAAAAAAGAAAAAAAAAAAAGGATTATTGTCTACCAGAAGTGCTTGGAGGATTGCATGTAGCCGCAGTGCAATTTGGTCCACAAGAAGTTGATGAAGTTCCGTGTTGAAACGAAGGAGAATTTGAATTGCGTTCACGTGTCACGTGTCGCGTTCCTTTCAAACACGCTTAGTATTTAAAATATGCTAAATTATCAAAAAAAAAAAAAAAAAAAAATTATAAACTATGGTTTCATTTCAATTATATTCTTGAATTTTTTTAAATTTATTTTACTTCAAAACAACCTTTATAAACTTTTGCATTTAAATTTATTATCAAATATATTTGTTGATGCGAACAAATCTAAACAAATATATATATAAAAAATAATAATAAATGAAACACCATAGCATATTTCTAAATCATATTTGTTGTCTTCTTTCTCTTTACATCTATATACCTCCAATTTTCTATTCTTTTGTTTATGTTTTTTTTTTTTTTTTGGTGTTATACCTAACTTTAAATTTATGTCCACAAGGCAATAAGACTCTTATACTTGGTCGTTCGAAGCGTAAGATAATAGATTCAAGACATTTCAATAGTAAGAAATCGTGAAAAAACAAGCATAGTTTTCAAACACCAAATGGTTCTTAAACAAGACATTAAGTTCTTAGTCAAATTCTAAAAACAAAAATAATTTTAAAAAAATTAAGACATTGATTGATAACTATTTGATTTTAGCTTTTTATTTTGAATTATGATCTTAACAATATTCGTTTCACGTAAGAGTTGAAGAAAATTGTGGCTAGTAGTAAAGTTTCAACTTTCAAAAAATGCTTTCATATCTTTATAGATACAATGCAACTATTAATCTTTTCGGCAGATTCAAATCTTCAAAATGTAATATTTGCTAAAAATTCCGGCCCTCTTCCCCCCTCCCCCCCCAATTCAGATTATCCTCCATTTTCAAAAAAAAATTTGGAGTTAATTATTTTTTCAAATTTTTTTAAGATTAAATTAAGATAATAAGTAGGATTTGCTTGGTAGAAAGTTTGAAAACAAAAATTCGAAAAATTAGGGATTTATTGAAAACATAGTTATATTTTATTTTTTAAGATATGTGTTTGATAGCAGATTTAGAAATTGAATTCTAATTTAAATAGTTGTTTAAAATGTGTTTGATACCACATATATTTATAAATCATAAAACTACTTATAGCTACCACTAATATTTAGTTGACAATAAACTATTATTAATTAATTTTGTGAATATAATTTATGTCCAAAAAATTTATATAATTATTATTTTGTAATATTGTTTAATTTATAATAGATTATATAGTATATATATTATATTTTTAAAAAAATGAATTGGGTTTATAACATTACATATAATATTTCTAAATTTTATTTTATCTTTATTTAACATAATTTTGCATTTTTAAAAGGGAAATTGTTGTGTATAGAAAAAAAAAACAAAAGTAATTACACGTATAGAAAAAAGTGCACCCCATACTTTTGTATTTTCCACTTTTTTTTTGCTATATGTATAATTACCTTTGTTTTTTTTCTATTTGTGAAAAGACCCCATTTTAAAATTTGAAATACAAATTTAGATACAATGAAAACATAAAAATATTGTTTTCAAAATTTGCACTATTTGAATAACAAAATTTGGATTATCTGCCAAACACATATTTGTTGAATTCACTAAGTCTGAAAACATAAAACAAAATCTGAATTCTCTACCAAACAAACTCTTTTAAGTTTTCAAATTTTTGGATTTGATATTTTAAATTAGGTCTCAAATACATAATTTTAAGAATATAATATTTGTTTTTGGATGGTTGAGATAAGTTTGAAAGACACCAAATTTTATCTTCTATGTTTCTAAAGATTGGTTTCATCTATTTATGGTTTTTGAATTTAAGATTTACTTGGAGTTTAAAGTTGGAGGAAGAGATAAGATTTTGTAGAAGATAAATTTGCTCTATTTATGAGATCATAAAACAAGGAAAAATTGAAAAAAAAAGATAGGAAAAAAGAAAAGAAAAGAAACACTATAAGGGGGCTTTGCATTTAAATTTATTCATTTAAATAATGGGTAAACAAATACAATTTTTTATGTCTAGTGGTACAACCGTAACTAATAAATATTTGGTATTTAGCTATTAAAATATTAATTTTAGTCCTTTAATATTAATGAAATTGCATGTTTAATCATTTGCAAGAAATTTTATAATATTTAATTTATTGAAATGTAATGTAACTTTAATTACTGTCTTTTGCATATCAATAATCACTAAGTAATAATTAATATGTATACCTTCATTTGAGGTTAAAATTCAAATCTAGTACAATGCATATCATCACAAAATTTAAAAGTTCACTTCACTAAAATTGAAACTTTAAATAATAAAGAATCAAAATAAGAAGTGAATAAAAGTTAAAAACAAATAAAACAAAATTAAATAACCAATAAATTTAAGCCTAGTTTGATAATCAATTTTTTATTTTTGAAAATTTTGCTTCAATTACAATCTTTTACAATCATTTTCATCTTTCTTTTATCATTAGGTTTGGTTTGGTAATGATTTGGATTTTTATTTTTTATTTTTAAAAATTAAACCTATATATAAACGCCACTTTTATCTATTGATTTATTGTTTTGTTGTCTATATTTAAGGAGTGTTTTTAAAATTCAAAAATTGAAAACTAGAAAAAGTAAGTTTCAAAAACTTTTTTTTTTTGGAAATAGTCTAAGAATTCAAGTGTTTACATAGAAAGTATGAAAATTATCGGTAAGAAATTGTGAGAAAATAAACACAAATTTCAAAAGGAAAATACTTGCTGCACCTAATTAAAATTGTCACGCGGTAATTTATTATTATTTTTTAAATGATTAAAAAAACTTTTTTTTGTGTGTGTAGAAAAAGAGAGAGCATGGGATTAGGTGCCAACTGGAGCCTTCAATTATTAGTAAAATTTCCAAAAACAAAAATAAAATTTTAAAGAATCTAAGACTTTGTTTGATGACTATTTGATCTTTGACTTTCCGTTTTTGAAAAATAATCTTATAAACAATTCTTCCGTGTATAGAAATTTTTTTATTTTGTTATCCGCCTTCAATCAATCTTATAAACTACTCCCAACCAATATATTTTATTTTTGTTTTTTAAATTTTTCTAAAAATTCAATTATTTTTTTTAGGAATGAAAAGTGAAAACTATAGCATGAAATTTGATAAAAAAAAAATAAGTATAAATTTCAAAAACATAAAACTAATAACAAAATTGTTGTCAAATGGAGTCTAAATATTATTTTTACACTTAAATCTACCTACTCAATATCTACCGCATCTCATTTATTATGACCAATACATACTCATGTACACATCTATGTTATCATATTAAGTGGTAAGAATCAAAATTATTATTTTTCAAAAGTTCAAGAATAAATAAGATTAAAAAAAATTAATCTATATATGAGAGATTAAAATGCAATTTAAAACCTAATTTTCATTATATGAGAAAGAAAAAGGAAATATATAATCTACCCTTTTTGTTCAAATCAACGATAAAGATTGATTTAAAAACTGAACTGATCATCGGAAGAAAATTTAATTCGAAACTTCTTAGAATCCTGAATAAAAATGAAGGAAAAAAAAACAAATTGATTGCTTTGAATTTTTTTCCTTCTCCTTTTCATTTAGTAGTGGAAAAGGATCATAAATTGATTGCTTTGAATTGACCAATTATAACAAATTTTGTTTTCATAAATTTAAGAATAGAAAATATTTAGTTTGGTTTGTGGCTTGACCATTATTTTTTTTTATAGTATTTAATTTTTTTTCCCTCTCATTTTCATTTAGGAATGAAAAAGATTCTCGATTATTTGTATGTAGAATCAACGGAGAATTAAGATCTTATATACATATATACGGTCGAGAATCTTTTTAAATTATTCGATTAATTTAAAAAGATTCTCGACCGTATATATGTATATAAGATTGAAAAATTGGTTTAGAATAAGTGAAAATAGGTGGAATCAAGCTAAAAAAAAAAAAAAAAAAAATCTATTTTGATTTGGTACGTAATTTGTGCCAAGGTTTGCTTCCATTCAAATCAATTTTCTTCCCAATCTTGATTAGCATTTATAAATAAAATTTCCATAAAGTAAAAATAAATATTTCATTCGATAATTATTTCACGTTTTCTTAAGATTAAATTAATAAATACTATTTGTACCGCCTAATAATTTCTTTATTTTGTTATTTACTGTTCAAAATTCAGACTAAATTTTGAAAAAAAAATGATTTTGATGGGCATGGAGGCAAAGTGTTTGAGAGTAGTACTATTTGAAGCATAATGTTAGGCTAACTGCAAACAGACATGTGATCCTTTTGCCATGTGTTTCTACACTCTTTCCAATTGGCAATAATAATAATAATAATAATAATAATAATAATAATAATAATAATAATAGTATTGTAGAAGGAAAAAGAAAGAGAAAACCAGTTTGAAATTGAATGGGTTTTTAAGTACTGAAAATTGGAGAAGAGAAGTGTGAACGAATTAAGAAAAGAAGATGCAAAAAGGAACAAAACAAAAGGCTACACACTTGAAAATTTGGATTATATTCTAATTTTGTGAGAAAGAGAGAGCACATGGGGGATTGAGTTGGGCAAATGTATATATTTTGACAAAAGATTGGATGAAGTTGACAAGTCTTGAAGCATTGCCTTAATCTATGTGTGCTTTCAATTTGGTTATTTTTATTGTCTTTTATATGATCGAATATTATACTTTCTTCACCATTTATTTCAAATGCATTCAGAAGTTGTTGGCAATAATAGATGTGATAAAAGAAAGGTCAAAGATAAAACTTGCTACTCAAAAAATGTTGTTAATAATGTTTGTTAAAGTTAGTTTTCTAGTTGGCATATACATATGTTCTAGAAGCTATAAAGTTATATTGTTCATAAATTTGCATATGCTTTCTAATAATCATTCAATTTTGAAATACTCTTTTACAGTTTCGATGGAGATCAATAATGTAAATCAAAATTAGGAGATGGTTTTTAATGTGGAAATCATTATTCAAGTATATTATAGGAAGAATAGAAAGGAATCAAATTTGTGCTTGTCATTGCTAAATTATTGTTTCAGCTTTGCAAGTTTTATTAAAAAGGCTATGGAAAAAAAAAAAAATGAGCGGACAAAAATAAATAAATTCTTATACCATTGAAATATGAAGAAGATTTATTGTTCTGACAAAAAATCCTTATGTTAATTAACACTAACCTTAATTTTTCTTACTACAAAAATTGCATCAAAACCCTTCTAATAATTAAGGTTAAGAACTTTTAGGTGACAAATATTCAATTCTAACTATACCTTTTATTTTAGGAGAAAAATTTTAGTGTATCCAAAAAAAAAAAAAATAAAAATAAATTTCCACATGATAAACTATGATTTAACAATTGAGTGAGATTCACAAAGATAGACACAACTCATGATGAACACCTAAGTATTTTTCTTAATGTTAGTCCATATCATTTTCACCCCATGTTTAACCTCAACGAATCGGAAGCCCAAAGTCTAGACCAAGCCTAGTCCAAGTTCAATCTAAGCTCGACCCAAATTTAACATTTGACTCGCCTAATCCAACCTAACTCAACTCATTTATTCATTAAATTGGATACAAATCACCATTTTGTAAATCGCGTTGGCTCATGAGCTAGCTTGTATGGGCCATATTTGGATTAACTTGTCGAAGTGGCATAGTGTGCTTATCATTGGGCCACCCAAAATATGTATATGTATAGTTCATATATTTTTTAAATATATTTAGAGATATTATAGCTTTTAGTTAACATAAAATTTTGAGAGGGTTAAAAACTAATAACTTTTTTTTTATGAAAATTAAATATTAAATAAAACTTTATAATATTAATAATTTTATCGAGAATAAGTTATAAAATACAAAATAAGTTAAAATAAATTTAAATTTTTTTTAATAATATTCCATTAAGAAAATAAAAAAATATACATAGATATTTTTAAATAAAATAATTAATATTTAATGCACTAATTTAATGAGTGGTCCAAGCCCAACTCAAAGTTCAAACCAAAACTTTTGATTCAATGAGCCAAGCCTAAAAGTTGGACCGTAGCTTGAAAGTTGAGTTGACCCAATCCATGCCTAAACAATGTCTAAAGTCCTTGGCTTGGACCTGAGCTGAACTTGAGCCTTTACTTTTTAAAATTAGGTGAGGCCAAACTGGTCCAATGATAATGAGGTTGACTCTATGTTACGTAACATATGCATTTAATACTCTCTTGATTGATCTAGTGTAGCGTGAAATAATAAACTCAACACCATTCAAACTTTTGAATAAAATAATTAGTGTAGATTAAATTACACAAAATATCATTTTAGAGTAAAAAATTCAATTATGCTTCTTTAAAAAAAAAAAAAAACCGAGAAATACATGACATGGCATCATTCACATAAATTGACTTAGTAACAACAATTTAAACCTTCAATATAATTATAGTTATATATGCTTTCTAAATTTTACACATAAGTTTTCATGTCAATATATTTTTCATCATTTCTTTTAATAATATATAATATTAACTATTTCAAACTAGAAGGGTAATTAAAAAAAAGAAACATTACATATTTTGAATAATTTACCCTAATTGGCATGATGTGTTTCCTATACTTTCATTAAAAAAATCTTTACATTTTTTAGCATATTCATCCGGTACGAATGTACTATATATATAAATATTTGCTGATCATACACAAATGTTAAAAATAATAATAAGTAAGAAGAATTTGTTATATGGCAAACTATGATTGGACAACTTAGATAGTGTAAACACAAGAAAAAAAATTAAAATAAAATAAAATAAAACCTACTTGATTTGAACGTGTGTATAAGAACAAAACCTTATGTTAATTAAAAATTGAAAAAAAGAAGAATAATGATATATTTACATTGGTCAATGGAAAAGAAGCAAAAAGAACCAAGAGAAAAACAACGAAGAAAGCAGACATAATATAGGCCCATTATTTCTCTCAAATCCTTCATTTGTTGGATATTCACACAGTCTCTCTTTGACTCACACTAATTTGTATATTAATTATTACACATTTTAAACTTATAAAATAAAATATACATAGATTCTCCGGCCGGCCTTTGTCCTATATATTCTCCATTATCATATAATTATTTTTATATAACCATTCCCCCACACAACAATCTATATATGTATATATGGTTTAGTGAACTTCATTTTGGTTAAAGGGTTATTTATTATCCATGGAAGAATTATTTGTTAAGGAAAAACAAAATGATGATGAGAAAAACATCAGCTCCAATACCAGGCCAGATGTTATAATTGATTGTCGTAGTAAGGAGGAGGAGGCGGCAGCGACCGTGGAAGAGCTGCCGCTGAGACAAAAGACGAAGAGGGTTGCCACCTTAGATGCTTTCAGAGGCCTAACTATTGTGGTTAGTACGTCTTGGTTTTTTTTTCTCCAGCTTTTTAATGTGAACAAATTGATGAAGTTGTGTTATATGTGCTGCAGTTAATGATATTGGTAGACGATGCTGGCGGAGCGTATTCACGAATCGACCATTCGCCGTGGAATGGTTGCACGTTGGCGGACTTTGTGATGCCATTTTTCCTCTTCATTGTCGGAGTTGCCATTGCCCTCGCCTTCATGGTACTTTTCTAATGGAACAATGAATTGATTTGTTTAATTATAAGATCCATCAAGTAAAAATTAATAAGTTATGGAAACTAATGTTAATAAGTTGTGGGGCCCACAATATATTTAAGAACTCGTTAGACAAACAAGGAGTAGAGTTAATAACTTCACTTTCATTCCTCTGGAATACTTTGTTTGGAAACTTATTAGTTTTTTTTTTTTTAAATTATCTTTTTTTCTTTTTTCTTTATTATTATCATCCTGTCCCTTAAAAAAAATAGATCAACTCTTAGCAAAATTTGAAAAAACAAAAAAGTAGTTTTTAAATACCATTTTTCTTTTCTTTTCTTAACTTAGCATATTGTGATATCATGATTAGAAAGTAAATAAAAAGATAATAAAAAAAAAAGCAACAAAAAAAAAAGTTTGTGGGAGTAGTATATAAACTTAATTTCCAAAAATTAAAAATAAAATACTCCAATACTTCAACTTATAACTATTTGGTTTTTGAAAGTTATAGTTCACATTATTTCTACAATAATTTTTTATTTTTGTTACAAATACATTTGAGTTTTTAGTGAAGTTAACAAAAAAAAAAATTAATTAATTAAAAACTAAATTTTTTAGTTTCCAAAAACTTATTTTTGTTTTGAATTGACAAAGAATTCAGAAATAAAATAGAAAGTAAACAAACATAAAAGTCCAGAAATAGAAAACTAAAAATGAAAGGGCTATCAAACCAACCCTAAGATATATTATTTAGTATTGATGAAGGAAGAATTTGAAATGTGATGCAGAAAATTGGGAGTATGAAACAAGGAGTGAAGAAGATAAGTCTAAGGACTATAAAGCTTGTGTTTTGGGGTCTGATATTGCAAGGTGGATATTCTCATGCTCCTGATGATCTTCAATATGGCGTTGATATGAAACACATTCGTTGGTGTGGCATTCTTCAAGTACTCTTCAACAAAAACTTCTCCTCTCTTTACACTATTATACACAACTGAAATTTGTGACTACTCGTTTTAAAGTTATCAAACAGGGCCTAAATGATTATCAAACACGGCAACATAGGTAAATATGATTTTTGGGTGATGGTTTTTTTTTTTTGCAGAGAATAGCTTTGGTTTACTTTGTAGTAGCCATGATTGAAGCTTTCACCACCATAGGAAGACCAAGGATCATCTTGAACCATGGCCATATCTCCATCTTCACTGCATATCGTTGGCAATGGTGAGTTGCAGCTCTCTCCCTCTTTCTCTCTGTCTCTGCATTTCTCTCTGTCTTTTCACATTACACATTTTATTCTCTGCAGGATTGGAGGGTTTGCAGCTTTGGTTATATACATAATTACAACTTATGCACTCTATGTTCCAGATTGGAGCTTCTCAGTGCTGGACAATGACCAGCTACAACACCATTACACAGTAACCCTCGTTTGGCAACAAAATTCTAAGGCTCCACTCTGTATTTATCTTATTGTGTTGTGTTGATTTTCAGGTGATTTGTGGCGTTAGAGGCCACTTGGGCCCTGCTTGTAATGCTGTAGGCCATGTTGATCGTCAAGTTTGGGGCATTAACCATCTCTACTCCTACCCTATTTGGACTCGCCACAAGGTTTTATAGCTCTTTCTTAGGATGTTGATCAATTAAAAAGAAAAAGGGTTGTTTTTGTTTTGAATAAAAAAACTTTCACATGTGAGACCTGTTGAGAAATTATTCTAAGAATTCGTTTCTAAATGGGTTGTTGAATTTGTAACAAATGATTCAGGACTGCACGTTTAGCTCACCGGATGAAGGCCCTCTTCGAGATGATGCTCCAAGTTGGTGTTTAGCTCCGTTCGAGCCCGAGGGATTGTTGAGGTTTGACACTTCTTTTTCTTTTAGTTTAACAAAACATCCACTCAGATGTCTAAACCAGTTGATTTATGTTCAAAGTTGGCAAAGATGAATTAATTTTGGTTGGTGTTGTTGGTTTCAGTTCAGTTTCAGCCATTCTTTCTGGCACCATTGGTATCCATTATGGTCATGTTCTGCTTCAATTCAAGGTACAGAACAGACTTCCAGTTCAGTTGAATATATGGATTTTCATTTAGAGATTTAAAAAGTGGAGATGAAATTGATGGTTGTGGAAGTGTTTTTGCAGGGTCACTCTCAAAGGCTCAAGCAATGGGTGGCAATGGGGTTTGGCTGCTTTATTATTGGCATCATCCTTCATTTCACAAATGGTTTGATCCCATGATCTTACAAAGTTCAATCTTTTTACCAAACACTCTCAAAACATCACTGATTCTAAGACAGTATTGAACTGAATTTGCAGCCATTCCTATAAACAAACAGCTTTATAGTCTTAGCTATGTCTGCTTCACAGCAGGAGCAGCTGGGATAGTTTTCTCAGGTTTCTACATTCTGGTAAAAATAAAATCCAAATCGCTTTCAAACCCAATTTTTTTTATCTCTGAATCTCTAGCATTTTAGTTCAATACTTTGTTTCAATGTTGTTTCTTCCTTCATCGACACAGATTGACGTTTGGGGCTTCCGAAAGCCATTCTTATTTCTAGAATGGATTGGAATGAATGCAATGCTGGTGTTTGTAATGGCAGCTCAGGGAATTTTTGCAGCTTTTATCAATGGATGGTACTATAAAGATCCCGAAAACTCCCTAGTAAGTAACATCATCTCTCGACACTCCTAGTTGCAATATTGACCTACACGTCCTTCAAATGATTCAGATTTGTGTTGAGAAATGATGGATGATTAACAATATATACAGGTTCATTGGATACAAAAGCATGTATTCATCAATGTTTGGCATTCAAGAAAACTGGGAACTCTGCTATATGTGATATTTGCTGAAATAGCATTCTGGGCAATAGTAGCAGGGATTTTGCACAAGCTGGGAGTGTACTGGAAACTATAAAGAGTTGGAAAAATTGAAGCCAAACTATGGAAAAGCGCCAAGTTTCTGCCCTTAATTTTCTTTAATTTTCTGGTTGTTGGTTCAAATCTTCTCTTTGAGTCTCTGTAAAATATTTTTACATGCAACAGTACTTTTGTATAACAGTAATGCATTGATATTTTATGTGATTGCTAGTACCATATTACCATTAACAAATTTTGGTAATTAGCAACAACTTATTCCTATCATGTTCAAGCATATTTCTTCTCAAAATGGTAACAGGTGCTCTGTATAAAATTGAGACCAATAGAACTCTCAAGGGCAAGTTGTTTATCAAAAGACTTGAATATATCAACCTTTACATCATAATTCACACGATTTTATCCCTTTAGAATACAAAGAGAACATGTTACATGCATCAATAAGATAAGGAGGAGCAACCCATCTTAACCTGGAAGAGCAAGCTATATATATAGCTCTAACTAAAGTATTCTCCACTTAAGAATTTTCATATTACGCCCATCCCATCAACATCTTCCGGACTCCTTCCTCAATCTTGCTTCTCGGAACCGAAGACCCAGCTCCTTCATCAAGCATGACTCTATACACTTCCCATTCTCGGTCTCCGATCAAATGGCGTCTGATCTCTGCCTGGAAGACAAGCTCATTGTAGTTAAGTTTGGCCATCATATACATCAAAAGCAACAAAAGAAAAAGGGAACATTCTCCAGATGAATTCCCAAAATTGCTAAATCACAAATTCGAGACTTTAGTACATCAGAAAGCAAAGACAGCGAATATTCAAATTGGACTTGAAAAGTTGTGGAATATATCATATAGGGGATATCCTTATCATATGTGAGCCAGCTAAATTTTAATAAGCATCTAGGAAAATGCCAGAAAGATGCTATGGGGATATGAAAGGAAGAAATGATTGCAATGACGACATCTAATAGTCCCATAAATTATTGTAAGAAGATCGATAAATACCAAAAAAATACCGATGTCGAGCAATTTTAGAGCAAGAGTGATGTCATAAAAAACAAGAGGTCGACCCTTGCCGGATAACTCAGTGGGGTTAGCTACAAAGAGCTCTGTGTCGGGACCTCTGCTCAAAACAGCTACTCTGAGGGGACGAATCAGTTCCATCTGTAAGCGAGTTGACAGTGCATTCTGCTTACTTTGGTCAAGAATCTTCTTTCCATCAGCTTGCATGATGAACAAATCAATCTCACAGCTTTTTTTCTGCTTCTTATTAAAGCGTCCATACGAGATCTGGCTACACGATTGAGTTTAAATATTGATAACAGAACCTGAACTAATATGCAGTACAACAAAATTATTTTAATGAATCCTTGCCATAGAAAACGAATTTATGGAAAAAAAAATCAGACCCAACAGAATTGGGTGCCCATATTTCCAACAACTGTGGCCATGCAGTGATAACTTTTGAAATAAATATTACTTAGGCATTGAACTGAATGTTTATATACCTGAATGTTGTAGTCCTTGAGAGTTCTCATAATGTCGTAAATAAGACCTTTGTGATCTTGACAGACAATTTGGACCAGGGTATGAGAAGGACTGAGCGAATTGTCCAATGTGACCGAGACATCTTTAGAAGCTAATGATCTGCTAGATGACTTTTCATTCAACTCCAAGCTACATGATTCTTCAGCTATTTCAGATGGAAGAGAGGACGCCTTTGAGCATAACATAACTTCAGCACCAATCATCTCTATTTCACAACTTATCATTGCATCCCCCAAGACATGTTTCAAGTGGTCACATGTGTCCCGCTGTCTCTTTGCTGTGTGCATAAGCTCCCTAATGGAAACACAAAAATGAAAATATGTTTTCTGAAACAAGGAAAAAGGAAAAACACCAGACATTAGTATGTAGAAATTATATACATATATTTTCATGTCAAACACGAGTTGGGGTTTCTCTCTTCATGGTCCTCAATTGTACATTCAACATCTACCAGCTCCCTTTACTACTGAAAATATGCATATGTTGCCATCATCTCAAGAACTTTCAAACCCAAGACCTTCCACCCAACTGCTCACAGGTAAAGAAAAAAAAATTGGAGAAAACGATGAGGAAAACAGGAAAGCTCGCTCAAGAAGAGTTGACCACACAAGATTAGTTACAATTTAACCTACAATGAAAGAACACCCTGCAAACACCACTTCCCACTCATACTACTCGGATAACCCTCCACCGTTTTCCTGCCAATGACATATTGGATGAGTTGAACTACTTGAACTATTTATGCAAACTATACTATTCTAGCTCTCATGAAACCATGAATCCATCCCATACGGGTCAATCAAAATGAATTAAATCCTTGGGAAATATATAAGTTACACATAGCAGATAAATAAAGCTTGATGCTGAACCTGGTGTCAATGATGAAAAACAAGTCCATCACTTTTCCATCTGGGGTGGTCGACACTTTCACTTTCTCTATAAGAAGCTCAAGCTCGCAAAGAACCCATGTTACATCTACAAAGAAAACGACACTCTCAAAATTAGAGACAGATATGACAATCAACACAAAAGGAAACCAAGGGAGGAGAGAAGAAGAACAATATTCCACATTTTGCTCTCTTTTTTCCTCCTTGGGGGAATTGGGGGGTTCTACATTTAAGAAACAAACTTTAATCGACGGATTGAATAAGGTAATCCAACATACAGTCCTACTCATAGCACACACAAATTAAAAGGGAGGAAATTTACAAACCGTGTAAAAGCCCTCGTCTGTCATGGCAACAAAATTTCAAAAGAAACATATCGGGGGGCTTTGAGGACTGCGGTTCCGGGCGGAAATAAGAAAGCATAGAAGCTGAAGAACAAGAAGGGCAAACCTCCACCAGCCTCTGTTTCAATAATCCCCACCTCGTCGACGAATTTCCAGTCACCCAAAACACTATGTAGCACCATTTACCATCGGTTGTAACATCTTCAACATGGTATTGACAAAAACACAAGATTAACAACACCATCACGTCACTAATTGAAACAAATCAATTCAAAAAAAGAAAGAAAACCCAATCGCCCACTACCTGTTTGATTAAAATACCGAAAAAGAAAACCCAACCAAGACGTCTAAAATCAAAGAAAAGAAATTATTTGAGGAATCACTCACCGCCTCTGACAATGTTTAGACCAAAGAAGAGAATTATGCGGCACAAGTCGCAGCCCAACCCAGTTTTATCGGGGCAATTGACAGTGATGACGGTTGGCTCATCGTCTTTCTCCGATGGCCTCACAAGCACCACATCGTCGTGCAAAATACCCATATCTTTGTTTCTTCGTTTTCTTCTTCCTCCTCGTCGGTGGGGTTCTGAGATTCAGAGTTTTCCGATGGGTGGAAGCAGAAAAATGAATTAATCCTTTAACTTTTAACACTTTCGCTTGTTCTTTGACCAAAATGTCCTTCGCAATCCCAAATATTCCCTAAACAAATACGGTTTTCAAATATTAATTGTTTTTTTTTTAAAAAAAAAAAAGTTAATTGACTTTCATTGCAACTAATCCGTACTCTCAAACTCTCACTCTCTCTCCTCAATATATTCTATCTTTTTATTCGAATAAAATTTAAATTTATAAAAATAATTCGAAGATATTTCTTAAAAAAATCTTAGATGAGGGGTGCAATTTTGTAAATAGAGAAAAGAAAACATAAGGATTGGTGATATGAAATTTGTATAATTATTTTTTATGACGGACAGAGAAAAAGTAAAGAAGGTGACAAAAGACAGAACAACCAAAAAAAAAAAAAAGGTTTTTTTAGCTACGATTATTAAATAAAGAAAGATAGATAGATTACAAGTGAAGGTTGATTTTTAATTTAGTGTTTAGTAAAATAATTAATCTAGGAATTTTATCACAATTATAAAAAATTTAGAGTAGACATTTTCTTAATTAATTTAATTTTAGTAAATTTGATGATCCAGTTTTAACTAAATTCAAATTTTACAATTCAAAGTTTAAGGTTGTAATTACAACTATCAACATATTTTATGGACGATTTTTGCAATTTATTTTTGATATTATACTCACATTAAAATTTTGTTGTTTTCTATATTTTATTATTTTTTATATAATATAAATATCGATTCACTCCTCACGTCAATGTCAATAAATTTGTAAATATTAAAGAGATGAAAATTTAATAATAGAATCTTATCTATTGTCCTTTTCTTTATTTTACAATATTTAATTATTAAACCTCTTTTATCACATGCTCTCTCTATATATATATATTCTTTTTTCACAAATAGGTAATTTGTAATCAAACTTTAAGACCAATATGTTGATTTGTGAAAATATTTTTATCTTATGCCTTTTATTTGTATTTTTCAATCATTTTTAGAAGGATTTGTATTTTTCAATTTTCGATTCTTATCTTTTTTTTTTGTATTATTATTATTATAAAAAAAAAGAATCGAAAAGGATTTGATTGGTAGTTACTTTATCGTTTACTTATTCTTTATTTTCTTTTATTTGAAAATGATACATAGTTAGATTCTGTGTACTTTTTTTTTTTTAGCTATTTTGGATTTGGAGATTTTGAGGGCATAGCCGAAGAAGAAAAAAGGAATATGCATTTAAAAATATGATGATTGGTCTAAAAGAAGGAAGAAGGCCAAAAAAATTAAATTATAAAGAGAACTTTGAAATTTTATTCTTTAATCTTTACTTTATGTAGGTAAGGTTTTCAAATATTTAGAGTTACAAAATATTTTTCTTTCTTAAAAATTATCTTATATTTGCAAGTGGTGATACTAAATATCATGCACCATTGTGACTACAAAAATTAGCTAGCTAGTCACAAACTAAAATATTACTATATATATTGCACTGTTCCTAAGTGAAGTAGTCTTCATTAGAACCCAAAAAGATCAAAACTACCATTAAGAGGGAGTCATACATTTAGGAGGAGTCTAAATTTCTTTCACTATGTTAGGTTGTTTATGTGTCACTCTAAAAGCATTATATTTTCAACATTGTAAACGCAATTATTAGATTCCTATTAAATAATTCTTCCTCAGCAACTACTATGCAAAAGACAAAGTGTATTGGAAACTTAGACTCAATAATCCAATTGTTAAATACTAATAAATACCATTTTTTATTAATCAATCAAATCAAAACAATTCTATAAAAGAAAAGAAAAAGAAAAAAGAATCTCCTAAAGTGAATGAAAAAAAAGTAGAATCACATCCCATTGACATTGGGATAAGAATCTCCACACCAACTGGATTCTTGTCATTGGATTTCCACTAATGCCCCTTCCACTCTCCCTCTAAAGTAAAGAATTTGATTGGCTTACACAAAATAGCATATGTGAAAATTGTTCTAAAACAACTCTGTTTGGCATTATGGTAATAGACAACATTCGTTTCTTGCTAGGTTGGCTATGGCCTTTGACCCTCTTCCTTCATCAACTTTTCTTAACATTTAGTTTCATATAAACCCACTTGTAATTAACAATGTCACTCTCAATCAATAAATAATCAAATATATTTTTGTTATCATATAAGCCACTTGTCTGGAATGGTTCGATATCACAGTGACAATAATACTTCAATTGTACTATATTTTAATCTTTATTCTGTCGAATATTGAAGGCACTAGAAAAAGTTAAATGGACAGAGCACTCATTTAGTGGCTATCCAATATTAATTACCATGATCGGGTTCATTGGTATACCAGTAATATATATCTAAAAGCTATTATTTCTTGGTCTAGTAGGCCTATTATGATTCTAACAAAAGGTTAGAAATTCTAGTCCTTTTGAAGTGATAAATCACCGGTAGGTTGGACCTTTTCAAAAGAATTCTTCTTTACCCTTCACCAATGAATAAATTACATAAAAAAGGTATAACATCAATTCAAGGTAACATTGAAACTTTATTATGACTTTAATTTACAACATAAATACATGAAATATACAAAGTATTTAATATATATGTATGTTTTGTATCTTAGGGTTATGGTGTCCACTCAATTTGGAAGATAGATATAGACCAACAAATTATGCCCTTTGTGGCTGTCATTTTAATCAAAAAGGGCTGTCTTCCTCATTACCTCTTGGCTGCCCAAAAAGGTAAGTCAATAATATATATATATATATATATATATATATATAATGACACATTTATAATCCCCATAAGTTCAAAACTATGGAAAAAGACTTATCTTTTACAAAGGTGTATTATAATTTGTAGGTTAAATAAGTGATAGCAATGGGGTATTTTAAATCAAAATTATTAAATTTTTATAGCATAAAGTTGTAGAAAGTAAATTAAACTTATACTAATTGTACCTAGAGTTCCTCTAATGAATGGAATCTAATTTTTTTTTTCAATGCACTAAATTTTTTTACAAATCCTTATTACTACTATACTCAATTAGCATAAGCTTATAATATCTATTTCGAGGTCAAAGAATAAAATAATAAAATAAAAATCCAGCTAAATGCGTTTAGCTTAGTGATAATTGACATGCACTCTTTCTCTTGAGAATAGAGGTTCAATCTTCTAATCTCACAATTGTTGTACTAAAAAAGTCTCTTAAATAATTTCATTATAGTCATCCTAATAATTATATTTGACAAATTATTTGGATAAAATTATAGTCCCATGTGAAGGGTTGCCTAACAAACTAACTTTTGATAAACCCTAATCAAACTAATATGAGTAGTGGAAGATTAGATTACCCATACGGCTACAAATCAAATTTACTCATTTGGGGACCAGACAAGAAAGAACCAAACTTGATATACTAACAACATTTAGGTGTATCGTCGAATTCATCTAAACTATGAATATATATAGCTTCAACTAATTGAGTCATACTCAAATTAATTAAGACATATTTTAAAATGATTTTAAAATTATTAAAATTACTTTTGTCATTTTCAAATTCATCGTAAATTTTTTTTTTCCGCTCAAACATGCACTTCATAGTTCGTTTAGAATATTAAAAATGGTCCATGATTGGATATGGTGGTAATAATGGAATAATTTGAAGCTTCAATACAATTAACAATAATAATAAAATTGGAGCTTCATGTCTCTATGTCTATAATGAAATAGAAACATGAAAAGTATTATTGGGTAGTTGATATCAATTTTTTTTTTTTTTTTTTTTTTTTTTTTTTTTTTTTTTTTTTTGAAAAAGTGGATGAAAGAGTGGAAAATGAAGGGTTGGAATGAGTTTGAACCCAACCAAGATGTTGATATTTCTTAATATTGACAAAGCTGCCCTTCCATCTTTTCTCACCACATTTCATTTTGCCACTTAATTTCCAAAGCCAAACTCCCCAACTGGCAATTGTCTCTTTCTAAATCCCATCTTGAGACCTTCAATTATAATTTTTCTTTTAGCCCTCATGCTATATTCTCTTACCTTTAATTCTTTTATCTGGGTCTCGTATTCATATTTAATTGCATAAAAATAATTTAATCTCATTTGACAAATTATTGGTTGTGAATCTGTGATACATGAATTTCTACAGTAAGATTATTTTCATTAACACGATGGTTTAATAAGTTGTATAAGTTTGGAAAACATTAATCGAGTTAAATTCTAGAGTATTTTTTAGTTACTAAGCTATTCTACCATAACTTTAATAGACACTACGGTGTACTTCATTCTTATGTTTAGTTATTATAATTGACATTTTAGTAACAATATTTTCTTTGTTGTTACGAACAAAATAACGACTTGTCCATATGATAGCATCATTAAGACGTAAGTCTAAACGAGCCCATAATTTATAGAGGAGAATAGCAGGCAACGCTGAAATCGTCTCCAACCTAATCTAGAACCTTTGCCAACCCAACTCGCCCACACTCAAAGACATTACCTGCAAAAAAATTGCCAGCAATAGAGCTTGAGCTAATAGATGCAACTGGAGACTTTTGATGAAAGTGCAATTTCTTCTAAAGGTCAACATCACACACCTACTCAGCTTGACACCACTTCAAACTTAACACTAACTTGAGCATTGGGGTTCAAGCGACTGAGCACCATACCAGTTCGAGGTTCTGTGACAAGTCAATAATCCACGGCTGACAGAGACCCATTGGCTGACTTCACATCACCAGCCCACCAAGTTCCTGAAAAGTGCATCCAGACATTTGTCAATATTCATTACCAACTAGTGTGGACGGTTTTATTCAGCCCTCAATTATTTATAGTATCCAAAGGTATTATGTTATTTACTTCAATTACTTATCCAAAAAGTAAGGCCTGTATTTCAGAATACCAACTTGACCCACAAAAAGGAAATATATTTTTCTTTCTACAGTTCAACAATTGCATCAAGGGATAGCCCTGGCCACTCAAAAAACATCAAGAAACTATATCCTAGTGAATTTACGAATTTCTAAAACATTATGCGTTATGCAATGTTGATTAATAAAACTAACAGTAGCTACACCAGTGTGAAATTATCGAATATAAATATTACCCAATCAAGATGATAAGTTCTATACAACTTTATGTTGCCAAACTTTTACAGTTTATTCGATTTAAAGTTTCTGTATAAAGTTCCTATCTTAGGAGTTAGGAATAATTTCGCTTCTGCCTTTTGGCCTTTCATCACAAACATATATAACATTGTGAAAAACAAGCCAACAAGCTTACATCCACCATCATAACATTGTGAAAAACAAGACGACAAGCTTACATCCACCATCATAACATACCATGTCATACTATATAGTACATACCAATATAATAACAGGATTGGTGGAAATAGTATGCAATCTATACTGTCAATGGGCCATGTGGATTATATAAAGGAGGGGAACAACACATATCTTAGTCAGCTCGTCTTAACATGAAGGCAGACAAAGCAGATATGGCATCAGTCAAAATTTCTATGGGAACAAAAGGGTTTGAAAGCATCGCATCAGTGAGTTGAGCTAATGTTTTAGGCCAATATCAGCTAAGGAAAACAGATTCAAGCCATCCAACTAAATCATATAGAAAGCATACATACAATGTCTGTATTGATGTTATTCAGAAAGCACGCTCTGACAAAATGAACTGTACCGATGGTACTAGCGATGAGAGTTTAAAGTTTTCTTTTTTTTTTTTTTCCTTTTCATGATTGATTGGAAATCATAGCTTCCTAAAACCGATGGCATCCACAGCTTCCAGGGCCACAAATATCCGTCGATCTTGTTGACAGGTATGTACAACAGAAATTTTCAGATTCAGTCTTGCTTCTCATCCACAACATCCACAGCTTTTGGAGGTGGGTGTTGCTGACCAGCTAGAGGTTCTAAGTCCACCTGTTAAGATTAAGAAAAAGCTTGCTTCAACCAGCCAGAGGAGCAAACCTTAAGAATTGCAACCAATAGACGGTAGGTGTAAATAATGTAGAACGCCCACATATCTGCGGATAAGAAGTCTGACATAAAAAACACCAAAATACAAACAGAAACAAATACAAAGACATGTGTCGTTTTACACAAGAAAATGAAAACACATAACCTTATGTCAACTTTCATCCTAGGGTTGTATACATCTCTGTTGTCTTCTGTAGTTTGAGTATATACATAATGCATTATGCTTTGGGATCATCATATCCTTTTCAGTTTAACATAGAGGAGAAAATTGGAGGGGGAGAAAATCTATGAACGTCATCAAATTCAAAAGAAGCCATCTCTAATTTATTTGTTCACAACTAGCAAAAAGTGATTCTAGCAGGTCCTATAACCTAATAAAATGATTTAAAAGGAAAAAGGTAGCCTTGAAGCTTTTCCTCTTGGTGAGTTGAAGGGTAAGTATCAAAATAAACGAAGCGAAGAGTCTCTCTCAACCTCTTCAGTGAGGTTCTGCCTCCAAAGAATTTTTGTGCTCTTGTGCAGTTCAAGGTCTCTAGTTGGAGAGCCCTGCATAAGCTCTTGTTTTCTTTTCTTTTCTTTTTGTTCTTCTTTTTGTAATTATTCCACCTACATCATTAACTTAGATCAAAGGACTTTTTAATTTGATTAAGAATTCAAATGTTTTCTTAACAAAAATGAAAAATCACTGTAGAAATAATGTGAAAAAAAACAAGCATAACTTTTCAAACCCAAATGGTTATAAAACAAAGTCTTGGTATTTTTTTTTAATTTTTGGAGATTAAGCTTACATTGCTTCTTCCACAAATAGTTTTTTTTTCCTTTTTTATTTATTATTATTTTTATTTACTTTCTAACCATGCATTCCCAATATGCTAAGTTCGCTAAGAATTATTTAAAAACCAGTTTTTCTTTTTCAAATTTAGCTAACAATTCATATATTTTTCTTAAAGAAGAAGATGATAATAATAAAGAAATTGTGAGGATTAAAAAAAAACCAATTTCAAAAACCTAATTGGTTTTCAAACAGAGAAATGGAAGTGAAGTTATTAACTCCTCTCTTTGTTTGAGGTAAACGAGATTTTAATGCATTGTAGGCCCCACAACTAATTAACATCAGCTTTCATGACTTATTAACTCTTATTTGATGAGTCTAACAACTAAATAAATCAACCCCTTGTCCCAAATGCTCTGTTAGAAAAATACCTTGAAAGCGAGGGCAATGGCAACTCTGAAATGAAGAGGAAAAATGGCATAACAAAGTCTGCCAACATGCAACCATTCCACGGCGAGTGGTCGATTCGTGAATATGCTCCGCCAGCATCGTCTACCAATATCATTAACTGCAGCACATATAACACAATTTCTTCATCAATTTGTTGAGATGAAAAAGCTGGAAAAAGAAAAGAAAAAGGGAAAAAAAACAAACAAGACGTAGAATTTTGTTAAGTGCTAACCACATTAGTAAGGCCTCTGAAAGCATCCAAGGTGGCAACCCTCTTCATCTTCTGTCTCAGTGGTGGCTCTTCCAAGGTCGCCACCGCCTCCGCCTCCTTACTACAACAAGGCCTCTGAAAGCATCCAAGGTGGCAACGCTCTTCATCTTCTGTCTCAGCAGTGGCTCTTCTACGGTCGCCACCGCCGCCTCCTCCTTACTACGACAATCAATTATAACATCTAGCCTGGTATTAGAGCTGATGTTTTTCGCATCATCGTTTTGTTTTTCCTTAACAAATAATTCTTCCATGGATAATAAACCCTTTAACTAAAATGAAGCTCACAGGAACCATATATATAGAGAGAGATAGAGATTAAATCTGGCAGGGAATGGTTATGATATATTATTATATGATAATGGAGATATATAGGACAAGGCCGGCCGGAGAATCCATGCATATTTTATAAGTTTAAAATGTGTAATAATTAATATACAAATTAGTGTGAGTCAAAGAGAGACTGTGAATATCCAACAAATGAAGGATTTGAGTGAAATAATGACCTACAGTATGTCTGCTTTCTTCGTTGTTTTTCTCTTGGTTCTTTTTGCTTCTTTTACATTGACTAATGTAAATGTAACATTATTCTCTTTTTTTTTTTTCAATTTTTAATTAACATAATGTTTTGTTCTCATACACACATTCAAATCAAGTAGTTTTGTCTAATTTTTATTTTTAATTTTTTTTCTTATGTTTGGACTCTCTCTCAACCACCTCAGCAGTCCAATTATAATTTGCCACATGACAAACTCTTCTTACTTCTTGTCTAAATATTTTTGTTTTTTTTTTTTTATTAGTAAGTAAAATTCAGGAAGTAAGGCCACACAGTTGCATACCGGCAATCAGCACCAGCTGGATTTTATGCTCCCAAACAAAAGTTCAAAACGCTATACAATTTTTAGTTATATCAGAAAGAAACATATAGAAGAATAGAACAGAATAGACAACCAATGATCACAAACTAAGAGATGTTCTCACCCCATCACCACTGTCCTTTCCCTCGCTGCCAAATAAGGAAACAATTGGTGTATGTATGCTGGTGTTTTAGTCCAACCCTCCGATGTTTATACTTCAAAACTGGCAGACCCTGCTTGAAATAAAATACATTGGCGCTTAGAAATGAAGTTGAAACAACTACAAAAAACAGGTATGAAGCAAGCAAACTTTCCTATACTAGTAATAAAACCAAGGCAAATGCAACTGCGAAAAACAACATTTGACAATTCAAAACAAAAACAAAGGCAAATGCAACTGAAAAGGAAGACGATACAAAGCTCAAAGTGAAACATAAACCCTACAGGGGAAAAAAAAAACCCGCAAACTTGTAAATCGAAAACGAAAAGTAAATTCATCCACTGGGAGCGAGAGAAAGAGAAAAGAATAGGATGATGAGATGTACCTTTCTTTGCAGGCATGTGCAAGCCATCTTTGACATAAAACTCGCGAATATCCATGACAAACTTTCCTTGCCAATTCTTGACCATAACCCTACGGTTCTTTGAAATCTACAGTAAAAAGGCAGCATTGAAGAATTGAAAGCAAGGTAAAGGCGCTAAAAACAGGAGGAGGAAGGAAGTGAAAGACCTCATAGACGACTATTTCATCGGTTTCGTCAGAATCTTACTTGAATGTGTTGTAAGGAGGAGCATCTCCCTCGGATGCGTGATCTTCCTCGTCCTTTCGCTTTCCTCTTGCAGACGACAAAGAGTGGGAGAGAAATATGAAAACAAAAATAACCAAAATTTAGGGCCATACTCGATGAAAGGTGGGATTCGAAAGAGAGGGTCTGATCTGACCAAAAAGAAATGGAAAGGTTAAAAATGAAGTTTAAAACCGACATTGTAGCATTTTTAAATCTACCTATCATGTCAGTTAAAAGCTGACATTAAAGATCTATTTTTTTCACAGACTGACATTGTATTTTTTTTTAGACTAACATTTGTAGTGTTTACTTGGTTGTTTAAGATTATGATTCTTTTAATATATATATATATATGCTCAATTTTATTTATTAAATAACAATAAGAGTAAAAGATAAATTTTTTCGTTGAATGACATACTGAAAATTTAAATCTTATTAGGAGTGATTATAAAATGATTAAAATTATTTTTATTATTTTTAAAATTAATTTAAAATATATGTTTAATTAATTAAAAATTGATTTTGATGTTATGAAAATTTAATTTAAAAGTATAAAATTAAATATTAAATTAATATTTAAGGTTGAGTTTTGAAAATAATAAATCTTCTTAATGATATGTCTACTATCTCTTTAAAGTAGCTTTTGCCATTGAGGGAGCTAGGTCAATGGCGAAAGTTGTGATTAAAATTTAATTTCAATTTAGGTAAATTTTTTAAGTTGTCATTATTGTCATTACTATACACAGCGATTTGAACTCTAATTCTCAAGAAAATAGGGAATGTCTTAACAACTCTAACTAACTATGTAAATTAAATGTTTTTTAGTTGACTATAAAATTTAACCAAACCTATAATTATAATAATAAATACTTGGATAGGATAGAAAAAATACCTCTACTGTACAATTAACATTCTAACACATTTGTATTGCAATAATAATTTTGAAACATATATGAATAGTCTAACCGTAATAGAGAAAAATAAAATAAAATTAAGAAATTTATATAAATATATATAAGCTTATACCTTATCCACTAATCTATTATACAAATATGAAGTCCAAAAAATTCTTAATTCAAACAATGAAATGAGATGTGAGAAATTCAAATTATACACTCTAATTGAGAGACAAATTAATTGTATTGATGCTTAGTTTGGGATTGTTGTCACTTTTAAAATAATTGCTAGCAATTGTGCTTTTAGAAAATTAGAAGAATTAAAATAGTGTTTAGTAAAGTTTAGTTTTAAATTAAAAAAAAAAAATAGTTACGATGTTTAGTAAATTAATATTAAATTTGTGTAATTTAGTTATATGAATAAAAAGTAGATTATCATTTTAATTATTTTTTATAGTCATATTTAATTTATAATTTATTTTAATATAATTATTTAAAAATATATATGACTTGCTATTAATATTGTTTAATCTAATTTTTTATAAAAGAATTCTTTTAAATAATTATTATAAGAAATTGAACTCATTAAATTTTGGAATAAATGTGACAAAATAAATTAATAGGATGATGAATTTGAGATGGATAATGAAAGATATCCAATTTTTAGAAAAGCTAAAATCTAAAAGCTCTATCAGTTAGAACAAATTTAAAAGTTATTATGGGTAGATTAATAAAGAAAAATACTTAAGTGATCCGAGTAGCATCTATGTTTGTGCATCTCATCAAATTGTATCATCATAATTTGACATGTGACAAATTTTTCTGATTTATTTTTTAAAATATTTTAATAATTTTTTAGGTGAGTGATTAGGGTGGGATGTATCACGTGGTTAAGATTTTCTTTTACAATTGTAAAAGGAATCCCAAACGACCACTAATTGAGACCATTAAATGAGAATTAATTAATACAAAGTGGAAGTAAACTTTTTTTACTATATTTAATACAATTAATAAACAAGTTTACTTTTTAATACAAAATGCATTTATACACTCACTGACCACTACATCTCCCAACAACTGGCCGGAAAAAAAATGGCCGCCTCAAATCCCACCTCCGGCAACTCCTTCTGGTACCAGTTGCTCTTTGGGCGGTGGTTCTCTGTCTTTGCTTCCATTCTCATCATGTCCGTCTCTGGCGCCACCTTCATGTTTGCTCTTTACTCCTCCGACATCAAATCCTCCTTAGGCTACGACCAAACCACCCTCAATTTGTTCAGCTTCTTCAAGGACATAGGCGCCAATGTCGGAGTCATCAGCGGCCTCATCAACGAGGTTGCTCCGGCCTGGGTGGTTCTTCTAATCGGCGCCGTCATGAACCTTTTTGGCTACACCATGATTTGGCTGGCCGTAACTAATCGGATCCCCAAGCCCCAAATGTGGCATATGTGTCTCTACATTTGCATCGGAGCTAATTCTCAGACGTTTCCAAATACAGGGACTCTTATAACCTCCGTCAAAAACTTCCCGGAAAGTCGCGGTAGCATTTTGGGGCTTTTGAAGGGATTCGTCGGCTTAAGCGGCGCCATTTTGTCCCAGCTTTTCCATGCCTTTTATGGCAACAATTCCAAATCTTTTATCCTCTTAAGCGCCTGGCTTCCCACCGCTGTCTCTGTTATTTTCCTCCGTTTCATTCGCATCATTAAGGATCTCCGGCTGCCCAACGAGCGCAAAGTTTTTTACCATATCCTTTATATTTCTCTCGGCCTTGCTGGGTCGTTAATGGTTTTGATTATTTTGCAAAACCGTATTCGATTTCAACAAATACAATATGTCGGAAGTGTCATTGTTGTGATTGCTCTGCTTTTACTACCTCTGGCCATCGTTTTCAGAGAGGAATTGAGTGTTTGGAAGAGTAAAATCGAAAACCCAATTTCACAATTAGAGTTAGCATCCCAACAACAACCGCCGCCACTGACGTCAGTGGTGCCACCGGCGCCGCCGAGCCCTCCGTCGGGCTCCTGCTTTAAAAACACGTTTAAACCCCCAAACAGAGGAGAGGACTACACAATCCCACAAGCCGTTTTCAGCGTCGATATGATAATTCTTTTTATCACCACAATCTGCGGTCTCGGTGGAATAATGACGGCGATCGACAATTTGGGCCAAATCGGAGAGTCTTTGGGGTACCCATCTCACAGTACCACCACATTCATTTCTCTCGTCAGCATATGGAATTACCTCGGCCGTGTAGTATCCGGATTCTTATCGGATTACTTCTGGAAAGAGTACAAACTCTCACGTCCTCTGTTTCTGTTCGCCATACTTATTCTGTCCTGCGTCGGCCATCTTCTAATCGCATTCGGAGTTCCGAATTCGCTGTATTTTTCTTCAATCATAATCGGGTTATGCTTTGGCGCGCAGTTGCCGTTGATCTTAGCAATCATATCGGAAATTTTTGGACTGAAGTACTATGCGACTCTGTGCAATTTTGGAGGAGCTGCGAGCCCGATTGGGGCGTATATTATGAAAGTGAATGTGGTAGGTCATTTGTACGACAGGGAGGCGGAGCGGCAGATGGAGGCAGCAGGGCGAAGGAGAAAAATAGGGGAGGATTTGAGTTGCTTGGGAGTTGAGTGTTACAGAAAGGCATTTCTTATAATCACGGGGGCGACGGTGTTGGGGGGACTTGTTTCGCTGATTTTGGTGGTTCGGACATGGAAGTTTTATAAGGGCGATATTTACAAGAAGTTCAGGGAGGAGGAAGGTGAAAACGTCGAGATCCAAGTCACCGCTCCGACCAACAGTGGGTTGACGACGGCGAAAATTGAATCTGTTTAGTATTTTTCTTCTAATGATCATCATCTTTAGGAAAACTAGACACTATCCTAAGTTACACCCATTTATGAAGAGTTGGAATTAAGTAAAACAAACAAATAAAAATTAGGTGATTGCATATAAAAAATAATATAAATTAGAGATAAAAGAGAAAATTGTTGGTGGAAAAAAAAATGTTGGTTCATATCTATGTGGGTCATGTAAAAAATTATATCAATAAAAATATAACAATAGTGTCACATGTCACTGATCGAAGGGAGAGGTGAGGAAGATTTCACTACTATGATAGAACTACAAATTATCCCCCGCGGTCTTTATATATTTTATCTAATCATAATTTAACATGTGATAAACTCCTCTTTACATTTTGTTATGGGCAATTAGATAAGGATGCAAAACCTGATATACACATTAGCAAACAAAAGATCTATGTTCTCCAAATTTCATTATACTAAAATAAATAAATAAGGATGCACAAAAATGAATGCATCTCGACATATATTTAAATATTAAGAAATTATGTGTGTCGCTTATTATATATATATATATATATAGTAAATTTAAAAATTGACCAAATATTGAAGGGTGTGATAATAATTCTCTTTTGAGACTTTCATACATAACATGTATCCAAAGTTAAAATAGTTAAATTAGCTTGGATGTACGTGTGAAATTGGTTGGTCCTAGATCCGATTTCTTACACACAAAAAAATTAATAATAATAATTAATTAATAAATAAATAATAGAAGATTCATTGGGCTTAGATTTGAGAATGAATAGTTTCAAATATATCTTAGTTAAGAGAGATTTGGTGAAATTTTGAATTGTTTGTTGTTTCGAGTTGGAGGAAGACAAAAGTATAATTGTGGAGTATGTTTAGAGTAAGAGAAGATTTCCCCGAGTGTGATAGAAAATTTTTGTGGAGTTCCAATAGATTTTATACATATTTAAAATTTATAAAAAATAATTATTTTATTGCACAAATTTTAATTTTATATCTAATTGATACTTAAAATTTAAATTTAGTAAATAATAGATGGTACTTGTGTTTTTTTTCCAAAAAAGTAACAATAAAATCTATTAGACACAAAGCTAAAATATATATATATATATATATATATATATATAACAATCAATTTTTAACATGGAAGAACCCTATTAGATATATACTTTAAACCATAGAAATCAATCAAATATACAATAAAAAAATTTAAGGACCTATTTTACATATTTTGAAATTTAGAGACTATATATATACACATAAATTTTAAACTTCTAATATTATACGAAATTGTTTTTCTCTAACATAAGATTCTGGATGTGCCATACCTTCTAATAGACTCCCTTGTCACCCCTTTTTTTTTTAAAAAAAAAAAAAAAAATATATATATATATATATATATATATATATATATATATATATATATATATATATGAAATTATTTTTTCCTTTACGTATGTGAAAAATATTAAATATGCACAAGTACTCTTCTTCTATATGTAATTTAGCTGGTAGATTATAATGTATATAGCTTAACCATTATAAAAAAAATGTATTATTAACTTTAAAATTAGAGATTTGATTTTTCATATTACAAATCCTCATTACCCATAATATAAAAATTATAATTAAAAAAAAAAAAAAAAAAAAAAACCTTCTTATAGGCTTGATATCAAAATTACACATATCCAGATTAATGCTTTTTACCACAATTTATCTTCGAATATCAAGAAATTTTCCGTTATTTACCCGTAAATTATAATTAAGTCTTTAAATTTCTATGTTATTATAATTTCTATCCTCATATCTAAACTTTTATCGATAATTCTATATTTTTCATTGGTTCGACATTCAACATGCATGTTGGGTGAATTAAATGTCCCTATGAGTTTTCCTGCCAACCCTACTTAACATATCCATAGCCCCCTCATCAGACCCCGACAGGTAAGCTATTTTCACTTTGACAAATTTTTATTAAATCAAAAGTAGATATTTTACATAAAAGAAAAAAGACTTATTTGCTCGGTTTCTCGATGCCACATAGCATATCATAAAAGATGTTCACTTGGAGAATAATAATATATATTTAGAGATTTGCTTACAGTTGAGAGTTATGCTCTCACTTTGATAAATCTTCACTAAATCGAAAGTGGATATTTTACTCAAAGGTATACTTACTTGATCTCTCCTTGCCACATGGTATACCATATATAAAAGAGAAGGGTATGTCTTGATTCTTATCAATAGATGGAAGAGACTTGGAGCATAAGAATATATACTTAGAGAGCGTTTCACATTCTTCCAATAATAAGAATGACAACCAAAAATCTAGATAGACCATAAAGAAATTTTCATTAATTATGCATAAAATTTAGACATTAAAACAACTTTAATGTATATCTCAACTGGTTATTAAGATATATATCTTCAATGAGAGGTTTCAAAATAATCAGTCCTATTTTTGTCTTTGGTGATATATTCTACAAGGCAATGAAGCAAAATCCACTTCTTAAAAGCTATTCTATTGATTTGGAATGAGAATTTGAGTCCATTATTGTCCTTTACAGCCAAGTGAAAGTCTATATTATTCTTTGTGGTGTGTAAACTGTAAATTAAAATATAGAGCATTTTGATGGGGACATTAAGGTTCCAAAGTTTGACTTCATTAATACGACAAATAATTTTCAGCCTATCACTATTAGAAAGATTGCATTAACAAAAAAAATGTTAAAGTAACATATAGTTTTTAAGAAAAACGTGAAGAAAAATGAAAAAAAAAAATAGCACACATCAAATTTAAAATTCAAATAGAACATTGATCAAATTATATACGGTTTAGTATCACTATAATTATCTGTTCAAAATAAAACACATCTTTATATTTCAATCAAAGGGAAATTAATCTTAATTTGTTTGCATATTGAATAATTCAATTGTAAAATACTAACAAATCCCATTCTTCATTAATTAATCAATCAAACAATTCCAGAAAAAAAAAAAAAAAATCTCCTAAAGTGTGAATAAAAATTTTTTTAAAAATTTTAATTGTTTTTTTTTAGAAACAAAAACAGACTCACATCCCATTGACATTGGGATAATTAAGAATCTCCCCACTAACTTGATTCTTGTTTGGATTCCACTAATGCCCCCTCCACTCTCCCTCTAAAGTAAAGAATTTGATTGGTTTACTGAGGTAAACGCAAGTGAAAAGGCACGTGTCAAATGATAGTACAGTAAAACGGTCAAGAGACTCAATATTATCTTTAGAAAATCAAATTAATAGTGAGATAGTTCTAATTTTATTTAGGGGACCGATTTGTGATACAAGTAAAGCAAGCTAAACTAAGAAAATAATAAAATGATCGATTATGGAGAATATCAATAAAGATACATTTTAGGGAATAGATTTCATCAATGACATTATTGAACACAATTGATTTAACTCTTGAACTAATTAACACAACACCTAGATCTAGAAGTCTTTTATTTGGATTGAAGATTTTGAAAGCAATTTTTTTTTTCACTTAATTACTAATTTCTAATCACTTGAATCTAGATAATTAAGTAAAACATTAAGATCTTTTATTAACAATCTCTACCGTTATCCAACTATTTCTTATGTGTTCAAATGATAGCCTAACATGCATAATCTAATCTAAAGCATACTCATTAAAGCAAAATTTAAATCATGAAATGATTCAAACATTCAAAAGTATTAAAACCAGTCATGCTAGAAAGCGTAAATGTAAGTTAACATTCAAGAATCACAATGTGTTTAGCAATTAAACCAAAGAATTTATCTACCCCTAAAACTATCAGAAATTCAGCCTAACACGACTTCCATAGACAGGACCATAGTAAGAATGCAAAAATATAAAAAATAAACCAAGATACAAAAGGGAAATAAGTTATCTGGCGTTCGATCACGTCTCTAGGATAAATTTGGCCCTCCAACGATCTTTAATCCATTCTGTCATCAAGGTGACTCCATACTCTACTCTAAACTCTCTCTCTCTAGGCTTCAAAAACTCTAAAGTTTGATGTGAGTGTCGGCTGCAAACTCTAGAATAAACAAGCAAAATTTTCTAAAATTGTGCAAAATTTTCCTAATTTGCAGCACTGGTGCCACAATGCTCTTTGAAAGCGCCACAATAGTCTTTGAAAGTGCCACAACGCTTCTGTGTAAAGCGCTGAGTCGCAGCTTCGTAGAGAGCCGCATGCTTCCCTATTTTTGGGCATTCTGGTCTTTTCCTCCTCTTTTCTTCCATACTTTATATAATTGGCCCTGGATTGGCTTGATTATGCAAAAATTGGACCTTTTTAGCTCAAAGTCTCATTTTTGTGTTCAAATTCTGAAATTCACGGGCAAACAACAACAAATCTAATAAAATCAAGCATAAACAATTCTAAATAAAAGGTAAATAAAAGTATTTTTAAATGTTTTTCACTTTCCCAAAATAGCATATATGAAAATGATCTAAAACACTCTCAACATTGATTTCTTGCTAGGTTGGCTATGGCGTTTGACCCTCTTCCTTCATCAACTTTTCTTAACATTTAGTTTCATATAAACCCACTTGTAATTAACAAATAATAAAATATGTTTTTGTCATCATATCTCTTGTGTGTAATGGTTGGATATCCTAGTGGCAACAATGTTTTAGTTTTACAATATCTTAATCTTTATTCTCTCGATTATTGAAAGTACCAGAAAAGTTAAATGGACAAAACACTCATTTAGTACACTTATAAATTCTAATAAAAGGTTAGAAATTTTAATTCTTTTGAAGTGATAAATCACGGGTGAGTTGGAACCTTTTCAAAAGAATTTTTCTTTAGCCTCCTCCAATAAATTATGTTACATGAAAAAATAGGTATAACATCAATTCAAGGAAACATTTAAACTTTATTATAATTTTAATATTGTGACATTTTGCTATACTTGTAAATAAACCAACAAATTATGCCCTTTGTGGCAGTCCATTTAAATAAAAAAGGGTTGCCTTCTTGGTTGCCCAAAAAGGTAGTCAATAAAATAAAATGGTACAAATACATGCAAAAACAATAATGACACTTCTATAATCCCCCCATTTATAATTTTAACCATGAATAAAGACTTACCTTTTACAAAGGTGTATTATAATTTATAGGTTAAATAAGTGATAGCAATGAGGTATTTTAAATGAAGGTATTAGATTATTATAACTTAAAGTTGTAGAAAGTAATTAAACTTCTATTATATATCTAACTTTAGTAATTATCAAAATTAGGAATTTGTTAAATCTTAAGCCCTGCAACATAAACACAAAGTACCCTAAAGTTCCTCTAATGAATTGTATAAAAATTATTTCTAGAGTTCAACGACTGCATGAACTGATGAAAGGATAGGCACTGGTCACTCAAAAAACATCAAGAACCGACATCCTAGTAAATTTAAGAATTTCTAAGATATTATGCGTTATGCAATGTTGATTAATAAAACTAACAGTAGAGTATGAAATTATCGAATATAAATATTACTCAGTCATGATTATGAAATTATCAAATATAAATATTACTCAGTCAAGATGATAACTTCTATACAATTTATGTTGCCAAACATTGAGAAAATAATCTCTACACAAAGTTTATTCGACTTAAAGTTTTCTGAATAAGGTTTCCTATCTTAGGAGTTACGACTAATCTCGTTTCTGCCTTTTGGCCTTTCATCACAAAAATATATAACATAGTGAAAAACAAGACAAAAAGCCATACAATAATAACAGTGGATTGGTGGACATAAAATGCAATCTATACAGTCAATGGGCCATGTGGATTGGGGAACAACACATATCTTAGTCAGCTTGCTCCAAGAGAGAACTTCACAGTGTTAACATCAAGGCAGACAAAGCAGACAACACATCAGTTAGAAAGCATCGTATCAGTGAGTTAAGCTAATGTTTTAGGCCAATTTCAGCTAAGGAAAACATATTCAAGCCATCCAACTAAATTATTCAGAAAGCATACATACAATGTCTGTATTGATGTTATTCAGAAAGCACGCTCTCACAAAATGAACTGTATTGATGGTATTACCGATGAGAGTTTAAAGTTCTTTTTTTTTTTTTTTTCTTCATGATCGATTGGAAATCATAGCTTCCTAAAATCGACGGCGTCCACAGCTTCCAGGGCCACAAATATCTGTCGATCTTGCTGACATGTATGTACAACAGAAATCTTTAGATTCAGTCTTGCTTCTCATCCACGGCATCCACAGCTTTTGGAGGTGGGTGTTGCTGACCAGCTAGAGGTTCTAACTCCACCTGTTAAGATTAAGAAAAAGCTTGCTTCAACCAGCCAGAGGAGCAAACCCTAAGAATTGAAACCACTAGAGGGTAGGTGTAAACAATGTCGAACACCCGCATAAATTTAATTGTTCACAACTAACAAAAAGTGATTTTAGCAGGTCCTATAACCTAATAACAATAGGAAAAGAGGCAGCCTTGAGGCTATTCCCCTTGGTGACTTGAAGGGTAAGTATCAAAACAACATGAGGTGTAAACGAAGCAAAGAGTCTCTCTCAACCTCTTCAGTGAAGTTTTGCCACCAAAGAATTTTTGTGATCTCGTACAGTTCAAGGTCTCTAATTGGAGAGCCCAACATAATCTCTTTCTCTTTTTTTTTTCTTTCTTTTTTCCTTTTTTCTTCCTTTTTGTCATTACTCCACCTACGTCATCAACTTAGATTGAAGGGCTTTTATAGTTTTATGTAATCCTTCATCATAGAGAATGGGACGCCTTCTCCATTTCTCCTTTAGGGCAGTTTTGTTCCGGGAACGAATTTATTTCAGCTTCTTATACAAAAAATAAAAAATAAAAAGTAAACTAAAAGAATTGAGCCTGTTTAAGTAGAGCTAATTGCTCTTTTGACACTACCCTAACATTACAAAACACTAGACACAAGTGCCTAATCAACATTAGGTCTCCTTATTTATGGATCAAGCTAAATGTCATTTTGAACACATCATTTATTTCCAATGTCTAAAAGTTAGTTCATTTTCCTTCCTAATCTTGCATACATGTATCTACCTCAACATACCAAAGAAAACTGATCATTCTACCATTACCCAAAATCACTATTCGATAGGAGATAATTGATTTAGAAAACTACTGTAGCACCAAGCATCTATTCAACATGAAGAAAATCCCCCCACCCCCATCCCTGGAAACAGAAGAAAGAAGAAGAACTGCGTTAGTTGTCACAAGAAGTAACAAGATAGAACCCTGTTACACGTGACTTCTTGAAAAACCAATTAACCAATACATAGAGCAGAAGCCAATACTCCTTCATTGTTGTCCAAAACTACCGTAGCAACAAGCATTTAGTCACCAACAAGATTAATTGATCAAATTCTAAACTTCTTCATGACACGCAAGCATCATTTATATCCAATTTCTCAACAAAATATCCATCCATCTCCCTAATCTTTCGTGTCAAAAGACAATTAGAAAACAAAAATACAGTAATAACAATAGCAGAACCCACTCACATTGCTATTTTGTTTGGCAGCAGGGCGATAGGGACAAGCCGGCGGTACCCTCTGTGGTTTTCTATATTCCCAGCCAAAAATTCCATAAATTTTGCCCTAAGAGAAAATTCAAGAAAAACGACAAGAGATGAATTATGAATATTAACAAAATTCCCTTAAATACTATAGAAAACCCGAAATCTTTTAGGCGATTAGATGAACAGGCGAAAAGATGAGATCAAAAAGAAAAAAGAATCATATTAGCGTACCATAATTAAATAGAATAGAACAGGCAGCGCGTTGACGACTGGAATGAGAAACAGAGGCAAGAGACACGCCAAGCAAACCTAATCAAAGGAAAAAACAAACGTAAAAGAAAATTTCAAACTATCAATCGCAAGAAATTGAGGGTTTTACCATTTTCGAATCGATTTGCGAAGAGATTGAAGAAGACGATCGCAAATCTGACGAACTGACGAACGCTTTGATGAATCTCAATTAATCTGAATCGAGAAGAAAGAAAAATCAAAACCGTCAATATTAATGGAAAAAGGGAAAAAGAAACAATACCAAAAATATTGGCCCATGCAGGTTTCGAACCTGCGACCTTCGCGTTATTAGCACGACGCTCTAACCAACTGAGCTAATAGGCCGTTTGTTGATATCAACTTCTCACCGTTTTATTTATCTGCATAATTATGTATCATTTTAATGAGAACAATTTAATTGATAAATACAAATTAGTATGAAAAATACGTTCATAATTTGAATTTCTTCATTTACTCTCTTAAGATAAGAGGAATGAGGGTCCAAGTAGATGCTACTTGGCCTACTAAAACAACCGAACGTGATTATTTAAAATAACAAGATTTTTTATAGATGAAATTTTGAAGGGTTTGTTTGGTAAAAAATTTGGATTCTATTTTATGTTTTCAGATTTACTGAGTTCAATAAATATGTGTTTAGCAGACAACCTAGCTTCTATTTTCGAAAACTGTTTTCGGATTCTGTAATCTAAACTGTGCAAATTCTGAAAACAATATTTTGATGTTTTCATTGTATTCAGAATTTGAATTTTAAATTTGAAAATACTTAATAATATTAAATAAAATTTAAAAGATTTAGAAATACAATGTGTCATGGGCGAGGTGATGTCTCCCGACGCTAGACTATGGGCATCGAGAGACAACCGCTCCCCTCCTTCAGTCAGAAATTGTTTTGTTCCCGATGAAGTATCTTTTTTGCATTATGAAAAGGCTTCTCCGACGACGCTACCGACAGTCAAAAGTTCATCGAAAAAGGCTATCACGACGATTTTTGGACTTTTTCTGACAGTTTTAGCCGTTGAAAAAGGTTAATTTTCTTATAGTGCAAGTTGTAGAGGCCTTTATATTAGACTATGTGTATCTATCCAATGCCTTTTATTTCCAATTTCTTTTCTCCAGCTTCTTTAGTCTCTCTATGTATCTCATGAGATTGAGCTCTTACCTTGTTGTCTTACACATCTTCCCAACCATTATTATTTCTCAAAACAAATCATGTTTTTTCTTTCTTTATAAAATATTATCTTTTATGAACAAATCATTGAACATTGTAATTGAGAAGATGAATCTCAAAAAGAGGAATTGTTCATTCATCCACAATTCAACACAAAACATGAAGTTGAATTATAAAAAAATGACAAAAGATGAAAGCAAAATCCCATATATCATATGAATGTGTTTAGTTAATTTGTAGATAGATGTAACAGCTCAAACTCAAAGCTTAGACAAGACTTGTCATATAATATAATTATGGGCTATAATAATGTCCCACCCATATCCCAAAGCCCACCCACTCGAAAAAAGCCCTTAGCTTCTTTCAAATTCTATGGTCTTTCTCATTTTGGCATTTGTTTTTTCTTGAGAGGGGAATTTTTTTTTTCTTCTGTCACTCACAGAAAGATTTCTGGCTTTTAGGCACATGGCTGATCTTCATATATATATATATATATATATATATATATATATATATATATTCTTCTTCAACAAAAGATTTTATGCCAATTAAATTAAAAACCCTTATCCATGGCCCTTTTCTGTCATCCCTAAATTATTTCAAATTCTGTGTCCTCTCTCTTCCCTTATGATAATATATGCTTCTCATTTCATATAATGCAATAATTGCATTTTTAATAAGTAAAGTTTTTTTTTAATCATTAAAAACTTTACTTCCATACTTGGACTATCATACCCTTCATTTATTTCCAACTTTTGAAAACTTATATATCGAAACTTTTTACTTTTATATCAACTTTTACAAAGATATTTTGGTTTGCAAGAATATGGGATTGTGTATATACAGTATTAACTTGCATAAGTTGATTATTGTTTTTTCTAGTATATTAATAAAGATTTTTTTTAAATAAATACATGAGAAGTGTAAATATAGTGCAAGTACATATATAAGAAACTTTATTTATAGTATTCTGTTAACTTACGTTTTTTTTACTTCAATGAATATATTAAAATAGATCTTAAAATCCAATCTCCGTAGCATTGTTTTTTTCTAAATTTATACTATTAATTGGCTATAGCTCATTTAAGGACGGTTTCAAATATAGAAAAATGAGTCATATTATTTATAAATATAGAAAAAATTATAAATATAGACAATGAAATTTTTCTATATTTGTAAATAGTTTGATATTTTTTCTGTTTATAATAATTTCTCAAATTTAAAGTCTTTTTTTTTCAAATTAATGTGAAAGTATTTGATTACATAAGTAACTTAAAAGTGCTTCTTTTAAAAATAAAATTATTAAGGGCACATTAGGAGGTGTTTTTAGAAATAGTAATTTTAACAAAATTGGCTTTATTAACAAGGGATTATTTGTTAAAAGTGATTTTCATACAATCTTTTTAATGTTTTGGTCCGGCACTTGATTTTATGCAATCAAAATTAAAAGTGATTTTCAATTGATTAAGGGCATGTTTGAGATTGACTTTTAGAATAAGTGTTTTGAGCTAAATTATTTAATAAGAATTAATTTCCAAATTCACTTTTTTATTATTGTCAAACATCACAATTTTAAAAGAAAAATAATTTTAAACACTTTGAACTAGTTGTTACCCAAGTGCTTCTAAGGGAAAGTGTTTCGAGGGGTAAAGTTGAACTTGGAAGTTATAAAGCAAACATCTTTGGAATAATATTTGAAAGCAAAATAAGCAAGTTTGAATAAAAATGATAAAAGGAAAAAAAGGGTTTAGCTAAACTTCCACATCCTCACATGGGTGAAGCACAAGGATGTTTGGGAAGTGGAAACTGACAAATAATGAAGCCTTTATTTATATATATATATATATATATATTGGAAGTTAGCAATCTTTGCCATTCTAAGCACCAAAACCAAACAATATTCAAATAGTGTTTTAAAATGGCAAAAAATACCAAAAGAAGAAAAAGAAAGAGAATTGAGACAATGCCTCATCATATTTCTTGGTTTGGAAACATTCAAACTATATGAATCTCTTTCTCACTCCAATTAATATAATGTTAAAGATCACATATATTTTTAATTTTATGCACAATCATTTCTTAGATAATGGAGGCTTGTGACATTATATTCGTTGGGTTTTTCCTTCTTAATAATATATATATATATATACACATTGCATTATTGTTTGTCGAAAGGGGAATCTGTAATGGTTGAGTTTGATTAATAGAAAGGGACATGTTTGTTCAATCAGATTGAGCCAACTCAAGTTTTTATCTGTTTTCTTATGTCTATATTTTGCTTACAAACTGATCTCAATGCATTTTCTTATCTTTTCTGCTTTTCGTTGCTCTGTTGGGATTCAAATGTGGCTCTCACTCCCTTTGTCTCTAGTCTAAAGTTAAGAGAAGGTTTTTTTTTTTTTTCTTTCTTTTTTTTTACTAATTGGCACAATAATTTTCATCGTTAAATCACAAAAATATATCTATTATTTCAAAAGTTACAATATAATTTTTGACATTTTTATAAACATTTCAAGATTACCTTTGAAATAGAAGTCTCTTAAAGTGTTGGACGAAAATTTGAGAACTACAACGATGTGAGTTATAACCATTCTAAAGTCACTACCATGATGTTTTGATTGGTTTTTATTTCGAATGTAGTTTTGAAATATTTATGAAATTTTTTTTAAAATAATGCAAAGTTTATAAGTTTTTTTTTTTTTTTTTAAGAATTTGCACTAATCAGGAGGGTTGCTTTTAAATTAGGTCAATTTGTTAGGACAACATGTATGTCTTCATGTTTTTCATGAAAGTATATTATTATCTATGTTAGATTAAGTTCATATAATTTTGTCTTTTGTTACACTCAAAATATATTATACCGATATAATAGAGATGATATTCTCTACTTTCTCATAAAAAAAAATTTATGTTCTTCTACGGTACTTATTAGTAATTTATATGTCGTGGATTTTTATATACTAATAGATAACGTGATACTTTTTGTTTACAACCACCAACAAAATCGTTCGATAGCTTCTCAATAACCAATATGAGTAACAACATGCATTGGCAAAATACGATTGAGTCGAGATTCTTTTGTTTAAAATTAATTTTTGCTCTATGTGATCGTATGCATACATACCCTACATTTAATTGTATCTAATACAACCTTCTATATAAGTATAATTATCAAGAAATCTGAAATTTCTTTCTTCTCCAAATGCACAATATGATTGTCAAATTTTAGGCAATTTTGATTGTTTACGTACACACGCCTTGAATTTTGTCCTACTTTGAGAATATGACAACTCTTTAGGAGTGCAAATGCAACTATAGATAATCAAAATGTTTAGATGAAGTTGTTTCACTACATATCTTAAATAATTGACTTATAATACCCATTTATAGGTCTATCATGGTAGTGCTTATAATAAAGATTATATTGATGTAACTTCCTGTCACATTCAACATTTAATAAAATTATTTTGCTAACCCTTTTTCCCTTGTCTCTTGTCTTTATGACTAATTTAATTAGTTGAAAAGACTTCTGTGCTATGCTTTTATTTTACCTAAAGAAAACGCTAAAAATAATGTAATTCCAATTGAACTTGCTTTGCGATTTCTAATCTCACGTGGTAAAAAAGTTAGGTTAAAGTTTAATAAATTTTGGATATTAATTATTCACTTATTTAACCTTTTTTTTTTTTTACTATTCATTAATCAAATTTAAATTTATTAAAACAACTTATTATATCAATAAGTAAACATTTAGGGAGGAAAAGATTCAAATCTGAAAACAAGAAACTCTATCATTGTACTCAAAGTTCTTTATCTTTTTTTTTTTTCTTTTTTTCTTAAAGTTGAATGATTGCATAGTGAAATGAAACAATTGATTTTTATATGATAATTGATGGGTTTTTTTTTTTTTTTTTTTTTTTGCCGAGTTATCCTCGAATTGGCTATTGTTATATGTTGCTTTATACACACATATATATATATATTCAATTATTTCTTTAAAAAAATCATTTAATTTGTAATCTAAATTTTATGAATAGCATTTGGGTATGTTTTCACCAATGGTAAAAGTAAAAAACATGAATTTACAAGTTACAGGTATAATAAAGTCAAACTCCCTATGTTTTACTCATCTCAATGATAGGCTTCACTTTACCCTACCAATCAATAATTGATGCACATATTTTTATCTCATACAATATTACAGTTTACAATTACCTATATTGAATTTCCCTTTTTAAAAAAATACCTACATTGAATGTTCCTTTTCCTTATCTTTTTCTAATCTTCTATTTTTAGCCTATGAAAAGTTTGAGCCATAGCTTTTATTTCCAATCAATCAAGTGAATTCATTGATCCATCTTAATACAAGTGAATTCATTGATCCATCTTAATACATGGATAACAAGTAACTTAGCTACAAACAACATCAACATATAAAGAAGTTAAACAACACTATATAATTATAATAATTTATTTGTTTTATTATAAAATAAATTAACTTTTAGCCGTGAAGTTTAAGCTTAATTTATATTTATTTTCTTCCGATTAAATTTTTTTCATGAATTAGTCTCCATTACTTAAAAGAGTTAGATTGAGACAACTTTTAAAAATATTGTTTTTAATTGAAACATTTTTCTCTAAAAAATACTTTAAAATGATTTCAACTGTTTTTATTTATTATTTTTTTTAATAAAATAATTATAGGGATGCATAATTAAACCTTTCATTTCAAAAGAGAGCATATATTGCTATAGGTTACATATTTAGATTACTTTTTGACTTTAATATCAAACTGTAATAAAATAAATTAAAAATAATTTTCGAGTAATATCCAATCGAATTTATCTTAAAACCATAAAATGTGACATGGCATTTTCATTTAATGAAATGACAACAAAAATAACCTAAGCTACATTGCACACCTCCATAAAGAAAGAGGGGAAAAAAACACCACACAATATTTCATTTATTTTTGTTGGCATAAAAATACACCTTTTCTTTTTCTTTTTTCCCTTTCTAATCTGAGATTTTGGACCCTATAAGGTCAACAATTCTCGTATCTGTTCCTTTTTTGTGCCATTTTTTTCCATTTGGGACCCCCAGTTTCAAAATTAAAAATTTTCAAACCAATAATAAAATCACCCCAAAAAAGAAGAAAGAAACTACAGCAAGAATTTAATGGAGTTTTCACTTTCAGTCCATAATAAAGCCTAATTTCTCATTTTCCCCCCCAAATTCTAATGCCAACACTCTGGCGTTAAGGAATGGTCTCTCTTATTATCCCAACAATAGTTATAAACCAAGTGATGGCTTTGCACCCATTTCATTGCATTTTGCTGTTGCCTAGTCAGCCCTCCTGACCGGAACGGCGACGCCGACACCGGCCGGCACCACGCTGGCGAGTAAGCCGAACAACCCCCTGCTTTAAAATTCGTATACTTCGCCACGAATGGCTGGTATTTGTAATCAGCTCTGTATTTTCCATCCTCTGTTGCCCATGAAGATGCATCCCAAATCGAACCATAAAGCCACATCGGCCTTAATGGAAATGTCGTAGCGCTTTTCCTTGGGTACCTTCTTATGGGTATGTCGTCAACAAGAAATCTGAAAAACAGAGGAACAAAAAGAAAAACAGAGTTGTTAAAACAGAACCAAACCCAGATGGATTCACGGTGAAATTGACTGATGGGGGTGATGATTTTACGTACATGATTTCATTTGGGCGCCATAGAATGGCGTAATGGTGAAAATCTTGAGTGGGATCGAACCAGAGATGGAATTTCATTTCTCTGCCGATAATTCGTCCGTCGCCACTTCCTCTGATGTAAACATTGGTTTGTAATGTATAGGGCTTACCGAATGTCGTTCCTAAGAATTCGATGTCGACTTCGTCGTGGAATCCTGGGTGAGCTTCGTTATTCGAGAGCTGCGATTAGAAATCAGTGACAGATGGATTTCAAAACAGGGAAAGACGAAACTCAGAAACGTAAAGTTAAAAATACAGGGGATTGGGGAATACATAGAAGGCGGTGATGACGCCGGCGGTGTAGCCGGGTTGGAGTTTGATGGAGGCGCCGAAGTAGCCGGATCGGAAAGGGCGGAGGGACTTGAAGCCGCTGCCGGTGGTACGATCAAGCCAAATGGAAAGGGTGTTTTGGGAGAGGCTTTGATGCTGAGGGCCCCAGAGGTTGCGGAAGCCTTTGTAGAATTCCATGGAGCGGAAGCGGGTGCTCGGCCAGAAGCCGGGGGAGGGAGGCCAGGAGGCGGCGGCGGCGGTGGCAGGGGAAATGAGGAGGAGGAGGAGAAAGAAGAAGGCCATGGAATAGTGGAAGTGGAAGAACAGAGTGAGAGTGGCAGGGGGAAATAGAATAGAGAATGGGAGAGAAATAAATAATGATAATTTGCCTTATTGGAAGGGTGGGACCCAGAGCTATTTTTCTGGCCAATTGGAAAAATGAAATTGGAGGATCAAAGAAACACAAAATTATAATGTAAAAAACAAAAAGGATTTTTTTTTTTTCTTTTTCTTTTTCTTGTTTGTAAATTTGGACTGCATTTAATAGGGTCTGAATATTATGGGGAAAATGCCTCTTAGGAGAGATTTGATTTATGGGGGATGAAACTTTCATTATGTCTAATTTTTAGATCAATGTCTCAATTTTTATAGGAAAATATTAATTTAGTTTTTCTTTTGTAAAAAAAACTTTCTGAGTTAAATTCTTACCTATAAAGAGGTCATGGTTTAATTCATGGTGGCCACCTACCTAGGAATAAATTTCCTACTAGTTTTCTTGACACTCAAATGTTGTAAGGTCAGACAGGTTGTCCCGTGAAATTAGTCGAAGTGCGCGTAAGCTGACCCAGACACTCACGGATATAAAAAAAAAAATCCTTACATATAAAAGTATGCGAAGACTTGTTAGTATAAAGTTGGTAGGTCACCAAATTATTGTTTTATTGACAAGTTTAAACATGCATGTGGAACTAGCATTTGAAAGAAATAAAAATAATTCGAGTCAAATTTTGTAAAGGGATGGGTTGTTTCACATGTAAATAACATGTTAACGTGTCCAAATATATTAGTAAATCAATAATTTAGGTTTCATTTGATCATCATTTGATTTTTAGAATAAATAATAAATAGAGGGTAGAATTTGTAAGCTTAATTTGCAAAAATTAAATGATATTATTCAAAAGGACCTCGATGATTTCTCAGTCACAGGTTTTTTTTTTTTTTTTCTTAGTTTCTTACTATTTTTTTACCTAGGTTTTCATTTTTATTAAGAAACATTCGAATTGTTTCCTAATTTCAAAATAATAATAATAAACTTTTAAAATTTTCAAAAACTTAGGCTTCGAAATTTTTATTTTGAAATTTTTTAAAACATATTAAAAAAGAAAGATAAAAAAACAAATAAATCCATAAATACGTGAAAGTGATGTTTATAAGTTTAGTATTCCAAAACTAAAAATAAAATTGTTATTTCAAGCACGATCTTAAGAATACAAATTTAAATCTAATCGATACAATCAAATTCACATATCTCAATAAATGAGGATGTTAGTGATCTTTTTATGTATAATCTCCCATGATTTTACTTGATTTTCACTTGAATATAGATTAAAACACATGAAAATCAAAAGAGAGCATATATATGGGTTTGATAGGGATATATGAAAACACTTGAGTAAAAAATAAAATAAAATAAAATAAAAATGTGTATGAGGCTATGAAATCAAAGCATGGCAGATAGAGAAGAATGGAAGAGGATCTATTTCCTTCTAAATCTCTCAACCACCATCTTTCCCACACTTATAAATGATAAAACATGTTACTCTGTTTCAAGAAAAAAAAAAATAGTTTGAAAGGGATTGAAGATGGGCTTTGCCTTTAATGTCATTCTGCTTTTTGTTTTTCTTTTTTTCTTTTTTTTTTTTTCCTGAATTTACCACTCTCTTTTTTTAAAAAAAATTATTCAAAGAAATAGTTAATGTGTAATTGACAATTTTAAACTGTTAGATGTATGAGAGTGAAACTGTAAATGTACCTTAAATTTGTATCTAATGTGATTATTAGGAACACATATTTTTAAACCTACATCCCACAATTATTAATCAGACAGATTGTGACGGTCTCATTGAATAATTTTTTTTTTTTTGTTTATCTCTTTATTTATTTCTATTAAAATCTACTATCACTTTAGTTATTTTTTAATTTGTTTTATTTTAATTCATGTCTACGTTTAATTTTTGTATGTTCAATAATAAACCTTAAAATTTATTTTTATAAGAAAAAAAATGTCTGAGTATGTAATATCAAATTATCCTAGCGGAATAAAATGGAAAGAAAAGAATAACAAAACAAAATTTGAGTCAACGAGAACAAAATTATTAACTAAAAGGCAAGTTAGGTTTAAATCCTTGTTTTTTTTGTTTTTGTTTTTATTATTATTATTATTATTATACTCTTCAACGCACTATATTGTTTTGCAAGTTTAAAACTAGCTAAACAGAATTTTGGCAAAGATACCTTATAGAAAATTCAATAGTGAGATCACTGAAATAGAATATTTGAAAGTATACGATAAATATGAAAGTTATGAGATAAAATAAAAATCAACTATTTGGTATTTTTAACTCTTAAAGATAATATTTAAAAGATTCTCGAACTTTAAAAAGTGTCTAATAAATACTTTGTAAAAATAGTATCAAATAGGCTACTAAACTTCAAACTTATATATTTAATGAAAACTTGAGTATATAAAGGTCACTAATTCTTTTTAAGTAGGGTTGCTAAATTTTTAATTTGATAATTTTTGGTACCTAAATTATTATTTTTTTTAAGTTGATAAATTTTTTAGACACAAGATTAAAAGTTGAGAAACTTTAATAAAAACTTTCTTAAGTTTATCTAAAATTTTAAATTTGTTTTTTTTTAAAAGAAAAAAAGAACTATTGGCACAAAATAAAAAATAAAAAATTTAAGGACATTTTGACATTTGTTTTCTCTTGTTTTGCCAATTTTATTGAATTTTTTTAACTTGGTAGTTTTTAAACTTATTATAAAAATATTATATGTTTCAAACTATTTATAAAAAATATTATTGTTTTACATAGTTGGACATTTCTCGTATATTCAACAAAAAAAAAATTATGATAACAAATATTTTAAATAGTTTGTTTGGTTAAACTTTCACAAAATCGTATTTTGAAGAGATGAGAAACGTTTCGAACGGTATAAAAAATATATTTTTTTCATAAATGGTTTGAAAAATATACTATTTTTATAATAAATTAAAAGATTACTATATTTTTTATAATATGATAAGTTTGAAACTTATATTATATTTACCTCTGTGACATTTTGTTGCTTCTTTATATGTTTGGTTGATTTTCTAACAATACAATAGAAATTTCGATTCATTTCAATGTCGGTGTCGAACCCATGATCATGTTGATGAAAATGTCGATATGTGAACACAAATTTAATATCTTTATTTTAATCTCTAAACTTTTTTATTCCATTTTTAATCACATTTTTAACTTAATACCAAACTGAATGAATTTTTTGAAATGGTGCCATAACTTTCTATTAAAAGTTTTTGTTGTGTTTAAGTTTTTTGAGTAACTAAAACAATTACATTTTAAAATAACAATAATTAAAAGAGATGTTTTAATATTACATAAGATAAAAATATACAAATACTTTGAAAGTACATATATAAAGTTAAAAATGTATATAAATGTGAAGATTTTGTGAAAACAGAATTTAAATCTTATGTTTATCCAAAGGGGGTAAAATTCCCCCAGCCTGTCAGTGGCCAGGAGTGAATAAAAATAACTAATAAGTGGCCCCCAATTCTTCCTTTTTATATTACTCCAATTTTTTCACTGGTGAAAGAAAAATGAAAGCAACTTGGACTACCATCACAAACCTGTGTGCTTCTTTTCATCAATACTCTGGGTCCCTCTCAGGGTATCTTCAGGGGCCCATTTGTGATTTTTTTAAAAAAATAGGTATTGAATTGCAATTTACAAGAAACAGAAGAATTGAGGCCTGTGACACAAACAAAACATAGCCATTACGGATGTTTGGGGTATTAATTAATACGTTAGAATTAAGAAGTTTGTGTTTAAGAGGTAAAATTGTAAGATAAAATTTCTCGATAAATGTGTAAAATAGAAAAAATAAGAGAATATGAAGATCTAACCGTCCAAAACCTTCTAGGAATGCAAGGTAACACTACGGACACGAAGGTTAAGCTCCCTCCAAAGACGATAGATAAAAGTATGTTGTACTACTTTCTAGATCTTTCACTGTAGACGAGTACTTACACTAAAATGATAATTTCAGTCAAACTCTATGTTCCACTAAGAAATTCTATAGGAGCATCCACTCTTGCAAGAGAACACGTCACCCAAATAACTTCGCTAAAGGGACAATCAAAGAATAAACTGTCACAAGACTCAACCTCATCGTTGCAGAGAATATAAGCACTGGGGATTCCAAAATTTCAATGACTAATACGTTCATTCTTCTACAACATATCTTGCACAACAAGCCAAGTTATGAAATAGTGAATAAAGTTAAGGCACCACATAGGTGATTTTGATGATCATAAGAATATTATTATTTAATGTTGACTATTACAATAAAATTTCTAGTATTACAATATTACATACTCTTTCCACTAAACATTTGACATGTAATTAGATGATATAATATTTTATTTCATAGGTCGCACAATTCTTAAATGTTTATTTTATGGTAAGTAATAAATGCAGTATGAAAATGCATGTATCATTTTTTCCTTCATATTGACATTAAAATAAACTTTATTACAACGAGAAATGATCGAATTTTATTCCCAAAAGTAAAGAATGGAATCATAGTTTAATGTTTATGTGATGGAAAATGTGATCGAAATGAATTGTGATTGGGATATTAAAGGTATTAATGTTAATAATCTCACATCGTGTTTCAATAAAAATTGGTCCATTACAGATTCAAGTATGAATCAATCAACCTATTAGGAACTAAGATAAATAAATAATAAACAGAAGGAATGTTTAAATAATACCATAATTTAGGTAGTGGGAATTTAAATTTAAAACTCCGAATTTGAATTAATATCGTAACTAATACTTTCTCAAAAGCTAAATTTAAATTTAAATTACAAGTTTAATTTTAAAATTTTAAAGTTTATATCTATTTAATTGTGGAACTTTCAAATTACAAATTTAATTTTGAAATCTTCGAATTTGTTAAAATTGATGAATCCATTAGACACAAAATTGAGAGAGTGAAATTACATAAAAATCAAATTTATATATATAATACATCAATTAAGATTTTAATTTTGTTAAGAATCTTTTATACATCAAGGATTCCATACAATTAGAAGAAGAAGAAAAAAAAAGGTGGCTTCCACTCGAGTTTAAGCTTAAAATTAGTTATCTAATTAAGAGTAGAAGTTTTTTTTCCCTAAAAAAAATATGATAAATAAATCAAATAACCCTCACGCCCGAAATTTATAAACAAGTCAAATTTGATTGGATAACTATTCGATTTTTAGTTTTTAAAGTTAAGCTTATAAATATTTATTTTACCTCTTAATTTTTTGTTTTATTATATATTCTTTTATCAATATTTTTAAAAATTAAGTCAAAATTTAAAAAATAAAAAATATATATAGTTTTTAATTTTTTTTCTCTAAAAGTTGGCTAAAAATTCAACTTTCTTACCTAAAAAGTATGCAAATTATGGTAAGAAATTAAGAACAAATAGACTTAATATTCTAAAACAAAAAACTAAGACCTAACAATAATTTTTTTCAAAATTAAGTTTATAAACACTCATTTCACCTCTAATTTTTCTTTTTACCCATATTTTCAGTAACCAAGTCAAACTTTGAAAATTAAAAAAATATATATATAGTTTTTAAAGACTTGTTTTAATTTTTAAAATTTGGCTGAAATTTCAACTCTTGTATTTAAAAAAGATGTAAAGGAAATAAGTTTAATTTAAAAAAAAAATAAAAGGCAAAAAATAAAATAATTATCAAATAGTACTTAAATTATCTTTAATTAATTACAGTTACAAGATCTCTTATTTAGAGTTTTTTTTCTTTTTCGTTCCACATTCACACAAACAATTAGCATATAACATAGCTTAATAATTCAAATCAAATGTGTCGACATGACTAAGCAATTAAAACATTTTTGTTTTATATCTGAATAAATTTAAATCTCCACCTCACGTGTAATCGAGGGTGAAGAATAAATACAAAGGAGAACCATATACTCCATATATAAATGACACACAATCATAATCTTAATATTGTTTTTAAGAATTTGATGCGGTGGGCCATCATATTATTGTACGTATTTATGTAAAATTGTAAATAATCAATAATTTGGTCGGAGATTTCTCCACTATCCAGTTGGGGAGGGTGCTTTGAATTACACTTCGATCCTCCATTTAATCCCCATTAACGGTTCTGATTTTGCCACTTGTCCACAAGGCGTTTTCTCTTATCGTAGGCTCAAGTACACTGGATCCTTCTGCCGAATACTTTCTTCGGTTTGCTGAACAAACGGTGCGTTGACAAATGTGTACGGTGACAGTCACCGCACTATATTGTCGGCCAGTCATAATTTGCCAGCTTAGATCCCAACGGGTGCATGAATTTTCCATACTTTCAGAGTTTGCTTATCATAATATGATAATAACATATTTAGGAAAACATGTTCCCTTTTTTTTTTAATATGTTTTTTCTGAAAGTTTGAACGATTCATTCAGAATTTTGTTTTTATTTTTTTCTTGTAATTTTTTTTAGTTAAAAAGGAATTCCAACTTATAAATTAATTTATATTTTAAAATGAAAGTATCTTATAAATTAATTATATATGATTTTTGTACTTAATTTGGTAAAATTTTGTATATGTAAAAACATAATTTTACATTTAATGCTTTTTACATCTACAGTCTTTTATATTCAAAATTATAATAATTAAATAAGAGAGATGACTTTAAAATCTTAAATTTTTTAGATTTTAAAATGAATTAAGAGGGATCCTTCTTCATCATTTTGTAGATGTATTATTTTGAAAATAGAGTATGTCTTACTAGACTTAGAAACTAAATAATTAAACTAGTGTAGTATGAAGTTATTTAATTTCAAAACTTACATTTTTTTTTTTTAAACGGTCCAATTCATGATAGTTAAATTTTGAATATGGTGAAATCAAATATCTTTTGATACTAAAATTGTTGAGAAAGAAAGCCATATCTTTCGACAAATTTAGACAATCCACATAATAAGCAAAATATTTTTTTTTTCTCTCACGAAAATTATAAATGGAACTTGTAAGAAATTTAAAAGATTCTTGCTGGTGCATATCTCCATAAGATTGTGATAATCCATTGTATACTTTGTTAATATTCCATGTCTCATTCAACCTTTATATTATAGCCATATTTTAAATAACAATACCAATAAATAATTTTAAAAAGTAGAAAGAACTTAAACTTTGAAAAATGTGAACTAATTCTAACCGACAAATAAAAAGACATGTGGTGGAGACAATTCAAAACTAAACACCTCGACATCACACACGAACGATTAGTCCTCTCAATTCAAATAGTAATGTTAAGGTACATCTAAGATGCACTAATTATTATGTATCCCGCTTTGAACCCTACACCTTAAACCCTAAATTCTAAAGATTGTCACGTTATGATTGGACAATTAAATGCAATACACGAATGAATTGTAGCATACACCCATATATTTATTTATTTTTTAATTTCAAAAAGCCTTAAAAAAATATTCCCATAAATAATTATTAATACTACCAATACCAAAATAGGAACAACGCAATATCATTAAAAAGATATAAAATTCCATTAATCTCTCTTCTCACTTTGCTTTTATTTATTTATTCGAAAAGCCATTCACTACGATTTTGTTTATTGATCGGATTGGAATATAATGCATTTGTGAAATTATATATTTATTTATATTTATGCGCGTAAAGAATACAGATTTGATAATGAAAAGAAATAAAATATTAAAATAATAAGGATATCATAAGTTTTTGGATCACAAAATCCCTTGGATACCTAATACATCAATACATCATTCATGCATATGACAAAAGAAAATTTGATAAAAAAAATAGTTTTCAATTATTAAAAATAATAAAATATAAAATAGTAATAATAATTATTAAAATAAAAAATCTAAGCCTTACCGACACTTTCTATTGGCTGTACACAACGTCAATATTGTATTTTACCCCAAGAGGGAAATTTCCTACGTTTTTCCGACCTTCGAAATAAATAAACTATAAAAAAAAAAAAAATCCCATCCACATTTTTTTTTTCTTTTTAAATTTACTAGAAAAAACAGTTTACGCTCAATGTACATGTAGCGTACTTTAACCTATATTTTCTTTTTCCTCTTTGAAATGCAAGCCCAAAAGATTTTAGAATTAAGCTTTTTTGTTTAGATTATTTTTAGTTTTAGTAATCCTTTGATGATGTTTGTGCTGCCTTCTGACGGAGATCAATTTTCTGTTATTAAGGATCGATTTACTGTGATTAGGAGAATCTTACGCTTATAAATCAGTAGTCCGAAAAGCGTGCACTTGACTCAGGTTCATGGTAGGTATAAGTTTTATCATATATGAATGACGTTGCAAATATGGTTGTTCATGACAGAGTCTAATAAGCTTGGAAGAACAATTTTTTTAACCGACTCTTACACTCTTAACTATAGAAATTATTTGCAACATGCTAGTTTTCTTTAATTGGTTGTTTATTATGCTAAAAAAAATTGGTTTAAATTTCAAGAATGTTTTAATTTAATGAAATTTATTCTGATTTTATAACATAAAATTTATTTTGATTTTAATTAAAAATAATAATAAAATAAATCAAGTATAAACTATCATTTTTAGGTGCAGGACATTTAAAAAAACGATGCAATTGAGTAATTACCATTTTAAAATTTATATAACGTCATTGTTAAATTATGAATTAAGGTTTCTTTAAAAAAAAATCAATTAAGGGGCTACAGTAAATAAGTAATATCAAAACATAATTTTTAAAAATTTTATTTTTTAATATATTAATATGATAATGAATTTTATTTATTGAGTTTTGTGAATGGGCTTGACGTGGTTGTCAGACCGAGCCCATTACAGTTTGCTCATCGATTATTTTTTTTTTATTTTTAAATAATTAAGCTAATTTTACAGTTTGTTTGCACAATGTTATCTCAATCTATATTTATTTATGTGGACAAATTATTTATAAGTATTATTAATCTTTAAATTTCATTATAAATAAACATTTAGTGTCACATTTAATTTAAGTATTAATCTATCGTCAAAATTTCACCAACAAATTCTGTTGAGCAAGTACGTAAAACATTAATGTAATTTTGAATTAAATTAGGCATCATCATACCAACACAAAAATAAAACACAATTAAAAAATGTTGAGATGACAGATAATCATTAGACTTATATATAACGACAACATCTTATTTTCATTTCTTATTTGGTAATATTTCAAAAGAAAACTAAAATTATGTTTTACAACCATCGTACCAACATAATTTAAAAAATATAATTTAATTTAATGTTTACATTGAGATGCATGATGCAAATGTTGAAAAAGACATTTTAATTATATATATTTATTAAAAATAAAAATAATGTTGACACTAACAAAATAAGGACCTCCTTTAATAATTTTTCATGGACTTACTGGTTACTAGTACTACGAACAGTACTCTTCCACAATATTTGTTAAATTATTACATTCAGTTGCATTTTCTCTTCATTTAATTTCTCAGGAAGATTACTCATTTGTTCACTATATAATACTCCAAGTACTTTTTGGTGAATCTATGTACTGTTTGCATTTTAAAAAAAATTGTTAAAAGAGAAAACATTAAAAGGATGATTCTGAATGTGATTGGGACCAATGACCAATCTGGTAACAAACTTTAAAATATTGCAAAACCCCTTTTTATTTTGAATACTCAATTTGAGGCCGTAAAGTTTTAATGATTTTATTCTCCAGCTTTGAAATTTGTTACTTCAACTAAAAAGAGTTTTTTTTTTTCTTTTTTTTTTCTTTTTTTTTTTTAATGAAATATAAATTGAGGATTACTTGGTAAATTTTGAAAGACATAGGAGACATCGTTTACATAAATTTATTATATTAATTAATGATAGGCAACAACAACAAAGTTATTTTTTCTTCCTCCAACCGTACTCAATGATTGACGCCAACTAACAAATTTTTGTTCAGACTCCAAATGAACCAAGTGTAGATAGAAAGAGTGAAAAATTGAGTAAGAGCAAAAAAAAAAAATCAGCAATAATTAGAACAAGAGCTCGAAAACGAGCTAGAACTAAAACGAGAACGAAAAAGCAAGGTAGAAAGTGAGTTCAGCTAGAAGAAGAGCCAAAAAAAAAAGTAAGTTAAAACTAGAACAAGATTGAGAAAAAAAAAAATATAAAAAAGGTTTGGTGATGGTGACCCATCAAAAGGTTAGAAAGTTTGTTAAAAAAAATGAGAAAATATATTTTTCTAAAAGATTTAAGTTCATTTTCGTAATAAAAACTTTATTCCTGTTGATTGTACTAAAAAAAAATACCATTATTTGAAAACTATAAGCTCAAATTGTGATTGAATAAATAAAGTAGAAGAATTTACTTAGGGGATGAAACTAAAACAGAGAGGAAAAAAAAGAAGGGGGAATTTGATGATGACCTCCGGGAAGATCCGGAAGGCTCCATTATTGGTTCAATAAAAACTTAAATGAAGATCGTACGATCTGTACCAGTCCCCAGCATTACCAAACTTCATAAAGTTGGATCATAATTGAATGGCAATGGGGTAACATTTTGAACGGTCTACAGAAGATGATAATCCGTATCCCCCAGAAAAATACAAAAGTGAAATGCCATTAAAACAAGAGACCCAAAATGTAGGATTCCCAAATCCACCGCACCCCAGACTCTGTTCTTCTTCTTCATATGTTGGGACCCCAGATGGGGTTTTCACAGTAACCTTCAACCACACATCTCTTTGCACTTGGCAGCATTTCACCCGTTCGATCAAACGAAACTGTCAGTATTCTTCGCCGTTTTGTGCAGAAGAATCCATTTTCTTCCCCCCTTTTTCTGTAGCTAATGCTGAAAAGGGGGGACTGTTTCTTCTTCGGTAATTTCCTTAAAGATCAACCCCAATCTCAACGTTTCACTACAGGAGGATTCACTGTTTACTCCTTTTTTCAGGGTCAAAAGGTATTCACTGCCCTCTGCCCTACCTGTTCTAATTCTTCTGTCATTTCTGTTTTTGTGAAGATTTCTGGGACCTTTTTGCGTTTTTCTTTGCAATATGGATATGGGTTTTCTGTAATGAGCTGATCTGAATCATAGTTTCTTTATGGTGATTGTTTGTCTTATGATTTGTATTTCTGAAATGTGGGAAACCATGGATTTGTGAATTTATTGAGAAACATGAACAGTTGATTCTAGGTTTTCGAATTAAGCATGATTTTTCATTGATGGATCTTTAATTTGTATGTCTTAAATGTGGATTTCTTCAAATTGTTAGGTGTTGTTTCGTGTAATGAAGAGAATGGATATTAAGCTAGAGCAGCAGAGAGTGCACTATTTTCAGTGATAGAGTGGAATATCCCTGGGGCAAGGGTCACTTCCTTGACATTTTGAATTTTATAGGATTAGTTTGAAGAGTAAGTGATTAGCTTTCAGTTTTGAACTAGACTCGGCACGATTAATGGATTCGGAATTTCGAGTAGTCTGAGGGAACCCTGTGGGGTTTTTGTTGGAGGAACAAACTTGATGGGACTAAGGAGTTGGCCGGATGAGTCAAGCAAGAAAATACTATTTTATGTTTCTGTAATTACCGTATCTCTCAGGAATAATTAGAGTTGTAGAAGCTGATATGCCATGCCATGAAACTAGAGAAGAACAAAAGAGCATTTTCTTTTCTTCTCTGCTGCCTTTTAGAGTCTAAAAGATGATGACTGCACACAAGTAAAAGGGTCAAAATTGTTTTGGAGAAATGGGTTAAATTCCTGAGCAGGCAAGTCGGAAGGTCGAAGCACACATTTCGCACTTTGGTTCATTGTCGAGCAAGGCAATCCCACTGAAATATGTTTCTTTTCTGCTCTGGTGTAATTTGTATTTGGTATAGGCTTTCAATGTCTTCATAGTTTTTTTAAGTAGTAAAACACTTTCTAAATTCTTCCTTAGAAACACTTTCTAAAACACTTTCTAGCTCAACTGATATCAAGCATGTACTATCAATATGAGGTTAGAGGTTCAATTTCATTATTCAGATTGGTTGCCTAAGATAATTGTAACCTTTTGATAATACTTAACGGTTTCAAATTTTAACCGACAAAACTAATTATCTGAAAAGAAAAAAAATTAGAAAGAATTGGTGCATGTATTTTTATTATTTCTATGGCATTTAAAAAATAAGTATTTTCACACTAAAATTTTTGAGTCAATAAAAAAAATACTTTACAGCAAACACCAGAAGATAAGTAGGAACTCTTGCTAACCGTTCTAGTCGTAGTTTCACATCTTAATTTCCTTTTACAATATGCAAGATTTTTGAATTGATTTAATTATGATATTCTAGAACAACTTGTCTCAACTAATTCATAAAAAAAAAAAAAAAAAAAAGAAAAAAAAAAAAAAAAAGAAAAAAAAAAAAAAAAAAAAAAAAGAAACACTTGTCTCAACTCTCACCCATCCATAATCTTTTGGGCTTTTCGGATGGGCCGAACGAAATGAAATCCGAAATTGAGCCCACATAAAATGGGCCGTGGACGACATATAGAACTCAGAAGAACACAAAAGGGTATAAAAAATAAAAAAGGAAAAAGGTATCTTTTTTCTGTGTATGTAAAGTGCGAGGAAGGAGAGGGCAGAGGGGATATTACCAGAGTATCCATTTTCATTACCATTATCATTACACGACGAATCGAATCAAATTTCAGTTTTCACTTTCAACTTTCAACGGCTTGAGCCGTGCCCACTTCCCCTTCTTTCCATTTTTCCTTCCAAGATTAGAGTAAGACCAAGACCCCCAACAAAACTTCCAATCAATTTCCACAGATAAACAATCTGTGGCATTCAAACGACCCGTCTTTGAGATCCTTCATCTCAATAAAGGCGGTCGTCTTTCTCTTTTCTCCCCCTTCTCTTCATTTTCCACTTTCCCTTCTCAATTGGCGCATCTTCTGTGTTGATTAAGGTGAGTTACTTCACTTTTACTTACGTATCTTAGCTGAATATAGCTTCTATACTTCAATTCATGAATACCCATTTCGCTTACTTGGTTTAAGAGAGGTTTCATATTCTTGCAAATGAGCGAATGCCCCATCTCCCCATCTTCTGGGATTTCCTGAGGTCGCAAAAAGTGTTTCAGACTTTGCTTGTGTTTAGTTCCATTCAATTGAAAAGTAATGTAACATGAGTTTAATGTACCAGAGGGCATGGAGATCGATAAAGCAATCAGAGTTTGTGACGATCGAAGGCTCAAGACCAAGTACAATAACGCCATCTATGTTGTTAAGAGAGCTCTGGCTTTATATTCGTAAGTACTTCTTTGTCGATTTCTGGTGGTTATTTGGCGGGTTGTCCCTCTTGAGTTAATGTTGATTGGTTTTTTGCTTGTTGCCTTCAAACTTGTGGTTATGGAAAGGGAAAATTTTAAATCTCATGTTGACTTTAATTCGTAATGTACGAAAACCCTTTTAATTGTTTGAATTATTCCACTTCCCACCGATGTAATTATTGGTAATTCTTGTATGGAAGTTATTAGTTGAACTTGGGAAAATGATTTATTTGAAGGGATTCATTTAATACATGTTGATACTAGTAAAGGAAAATGACTAATGGAACTATTCAACTTATTTTGAATTTGCATCACTGGTACTTTCATACAGTACTCTGGTTTCCCATGCATCTGCATCTTGTAAGTTCTTTTAACTTAAAAAAATTACATACGTTCATGAAGTCAGTGAATTGGCATTGTGATTGCAAGTTTTCAGCGTTTTATTGTTGATTAGATGTTGATTGGGATAGGTTAAGAAAATCTCATTAATAAGCTAAGGAAATGAAAGATTAACATCTATGATACCATTTCTTTAAACATACAATGGCATTTGCCTCTAAGTTTTTGCATGTATAACATATTGTAACTTGCATCAACAGCACTGAAGAGGTCGCTTTCAGCTTCAATGGCGGAAAAGATTCGACTGTAAGTTTCGATGTCAGACTCTCTGTTTATCAACTAGTTTCTTTTTTCTTCATTGGTTCTCATGGCAAATTGAATGTGCAGGTTTTACTGCACATACTTCGAGCTGCATTTTTCCTGCATAAAGAGGAAGAAGGCTGTTCTGTTGATGGACTCAAGGAATTTCCTATTCGAACGATATATTTTGAGAGCTCTTCTGCTTTCCCTGAAATCAACTCATTTACTTACGATATGGCAACTAAGTAAGAACTTTAATTTCACTTCAGGGAATTAAGTCTGTAGCGTCACTTTTAGCTAACTGCTAATCAACTCATTCTTACATTACAGCTATGGCTTACTAATGGATATCATCCGGACAGATTTCAAATCTGGCTTGGAGGCTTTATTGAAGAATAGACCTGTCAGAGCTATTTTCCTTGGTGTTCGCATTGGGGATCCTACTGCGGTATTATTTGTGCCTTATCTCCGTAAACTCTGGATTTTTTTAGTGGTTATTTTATTTGTGCTTTGAAATGATTTGAAATGAAGATGCCTTGATTTGTCTACTCCCTTCCCCCTCAAAACAAACAGGTTGGTCAAGAACAATTTTCCCCTAGTTCACCTGGATGGCCACCATTTATGAGAGTGAACCCCATTTTGGATTGGTCGTACAGGTGTGGTTTGGTACTACGTGCTTTATCTATTTCATTTTTACCTGGCTAGTTTTTTTTTTAGTTGACTGCTCAATTCGAGATGAAAAATCTATGAGTACAATGGCCGTGGGCAGAATGTGGACTTTTCTACTTAATACTTGATCTTCTATTTGAGGAAATATATGACTGTCGGTAAATTTTCTCCTCATTCTCTTCTTTTTCTTCACAGAGATGTATGGGCATTCATCTTAACTTGCAAGGTCCAGTACTGCAGTCTTTATGATCAAGGGTAATGATACCAAGCAAACACAGTATGCTAGTTATTTTTCTTGCTTTTGTAGCTGCAGGGTTGTGTTTTGTTTGTGATACCTACTTTACTCTTTTCAAAGCTTTTCCTTGATATTTAAAGTTACTTATTTACTTTTCCTTTGTAGATATACTTCAATTGGGAGTATACATGATACACTTCCAAATGCATTGTTATGCATTAGTAATTCCACTGGAAGCGAGGAGAAATTTAGACCTGCATACTTGCTTTCAGATGGAAGGTCAGAAAGAGCAGGGAGAGCAAAAAGGTTTTCACCTTCCGTGCTAAATCCTATGAGTAATGGGACGAGCAATGTGGATTTGCAGAAACACAGCATGCTCACTGCTTCGGTCATAGCTGTTGGAGATGAGATCCTGTAAGTCTCTCGTTTGTACTACATAATTAGTTGCTAAATGTCTCCATTCTTCTGACTAAACTGTTTATTTTTAATTCTAATGGAAGTAAACCTTCGTTATAATGAATCTCAACCAACCTTCTAATCGTTTGCTCTGGCTTTTATTCCCACCATTTTGAACATCTTGTTCCTGCTATTTTGAACATCTTGTCCTCGAACTGATGGCCTTTGTGATATTCTAACTAGTGATATCCACGAATATAAATTGGTTTGGTTTGAATTAATGAAAAACTTAACAATTCCGTTCTTTTACACTTTTTACTTCTATGATTTATGTGATTGCTCTTATGCATGGATGATCATAAGTTTTATTCTTTCTGTCTTGAATTTGCATGTGCATGCACATGGTTGCCATGTTGCAGCTGTAACAGTTGTCTGAAATGTCACTGTTACTGCAAAAAAAAAAAAAAAAAGGAGCGAAGAAATAGAAAGCAAAGTGCTGTTTGGTTTTGAATTTTATGGACTGTTATCGCTGAAGTCTTTCATTATCCTTTATCTGCCCCATAGCTCAGCTTCGGCACTGTTGAGGATCAATTGGGACTCTCACTGCGAAGAAAGGTGCACTCTATTGGTTGGTCTATATCACATACTTCCATAGTTCGGAATGATGTAAGTTACTACAACAACGGACTTCTAGCTCTGGGTTGAATCAGCTTACCTGTTTGAATTGTGTATAATAACGCATTGCATGTAATAACATACTTTATAATTATATCGAAGACATCAGAAAATTGGTACTGGCTGTATTTCTTTAATGATATTAAATGTCAATTGTCTTGTATGTGTTAGGCTTACACAAACTTTCTTTTTTAAGAAAAGGATGGACCTGTCATGGGCTTTTAACCCTCATTGTCATTTCTCTAGTAGAAAAGAGATGAACCTTTGTTAATCTTTCGTCCTCTGTTCTTTCACCTTGTATCAGATAGATTCCGTTGCTGAAGAAGTAGAGTTAAGAAGGTCTTCCAATGAGATGGTAAACTACTCAACCTGAAAATAACTTCTCTTTTGGTTTTTGTTGTCATGAAATTATAAGATGCATGTAGACTCATTTTACTAGCTGGCTATTGCAGGTGTTTATATATGGAGGAGTAGGCCCATTGTTTTCTGATGCAACTTTAGGGGGTATTGCAAAGGCATTCGGGGTTCGACTGGTGCGTTGTTTTATTTCTTTGGCAATCTTTTGAATTGACATAGTGTTAGGCATCCAAACACTGAAAATACAAGTAAGCACTAAAGATAACCATATTGCAATTTCAATGAAGAAATTACAATATCATAGCCTTTCAAGAGGGTTATCTCTCTTCCTAATTCTCACAATGGAAATTCCTACCAAAGTGATCCCCTCTCTAAGGCGTCCAACTCCGCTTATTAATAACCAAGACACCGCTCACTAATTACCCATAATACCCCTTACAAATATCCTACTAATCTTACTCATATACCATTAATTAGTACTCTCACACATGATTTCGCATGGGTGTGTGTGCGATTTTATGGATTTTGTGGGGTGAGCGGAACAACAAAGTGTTTAGGGGTGTGGAGAGGGATTCTAGGGAGCTTTGGTCCCTCGTTTGTTTTCATGTTTCCCTTTGGGCTTCGATTTTGAAGACCTTTTGCAATTATTCTATAGGCATGATTTTGCATAATTGGGGTCCCTTGTAAAGGGAGCCCCTTTTTCGTGGGCTTGGTTTTTTGCGTGCCCGTGTATTCTTTCAATTTTTCTCAATGAAAATTGTTTATTTTCATGAAAAAAAAAACCCAATACTCACACATAGTTGAACAAAATTCAAAATATCATAACTGGAAATGAACCGAGACCTTTTTTCCCTTTGCTTTTATCAACTGGCAAAAAAATTAAATTAGATTATTGATCTCCAACATATAATTGTATTGAAACTTCAATAGGCTCCTGATGAAGAATTTGAAGAATACCTCAGGCATCTTATAGGGGAGCATTGCACTGGTGACCGGAATGAGGTAATTTCAATCTTAACATAGATGTTTGGGGTTTGGTTCTGTTGTGATAAACGGGTGTTTTCTTTTCAGATGGCTCAGCTGCCTGAAGGGATCACTGAATTATTGCATCACGAAAAGTTGCCTGTCCCATTGGTACGGTTAGGATGTGTATGTGTGTGTGTGTTTTTTTCTTTCACATGAATTGTCGAAGAGACGGTTTGCCCTCTAATATGTTGAATGACCTTAAATTTGAATCTATCTGATATAATTTCTGCAGTGGCGTTTCTTCAAATCAGCAGCTAACGATTTTCTCTCTTGTAGATCAAGTGTCACAATGTGATAGTGTTTACTGCAACAAACATAGTGGAACTGGACTTGCAGTGGGATTGTTTGATTGAATTAACAAGAACTGGTGACCTTTTCCCATTGTTGGAACCATATAAGTCAAAGCACTTGACCACAAAACTTTCAGATGTATGTGTGAGATTTTCCTTTCCTTTCCACGTAGCTGAATTTGTGGCATATTCTTAGATGAATTATTATTTCATCAAATCTTTCCATAACATCAATGTTCCCTGCCACGTTGGCGACGTAGATGCACCTATACATGTCTACTTGTCTAATATCTGAAGTGTAAAATAGAGTGGCAATGTCAGACACGTGCTGACTCTGGACATGTCATATTATCTGGTTACTGTTTTTCAGTTTTTAAGGTTTTGGACATGCTAGTACGCTCTTAGGACACCTTTGGTAGAGTGGTGTGGGAAATGATAAAATGATTCTGTAGTTGAACCTGCAAATAATTAAATTAAGGTACTAAGATATAAATAATGATTCCTCAGCTTGTGACCCTTAATATGCTGGTTTCATTCAGTTTGATCAAACACAGCGATGGTATATTTGCTTTTTCTCTCCAATCTGTTTACTGGTTCCATTAGTCTCCAACTCTCCATGTGTGTCTTTTTGTATTAAATGCAGGTAGAAATTGCTCCATCTCTGGCCAAACTCTGTCTTGAATTCCCAGATATACATATTGGTGAGAGTCCTTAAACCGGTTTAGCTTTCCCAGTCTGACTATATATCTTCTGCAATCTCATCCTAACTATTTCATTTGCCTCGTTAAGGATGTTATCGAGAATCCAGATCTGGGCCGATAATAATAAGTTTCAAAGGCAAGGTACATGTAATCTCCCCCTTCCTCTTAAACAATATGGAGCCTTGTAATGAAACCGAACGAAGGTTGTAACGTTTTGCTCGTTTGATCTCAGAATGAAGAAAGAAACCAGTTAGCTGCAGAAGCCTTGAGCAAGAAGTTCCAACCTGGGGCATTCTCCGACATCAACTTGAATTCTCGAGAAACCTGAAGGCTAAAATTTAGAAAGCTGCAAGCAAACAGCAAGCATTACCAATATCACACAGGAGATCAGAAGCTTTGATAAAGATTTAAAGATGTAGGTGGAATGAGGTTGTAACTGGGATTTGTTCAACTGAAAGGAAGGAGAGAAGATTAACAAAGAGCTCGTGTTCGAAAACGCACTAAGCCATGGAAGACGAGGAAGGGAACTATCAAATTTACTGCTATTGACATACATTATATAATAAAAATGGCCACTCATTATTGTTTTCTGGGTAGGAAGGAATGTATAACAGCCCAATATTGGTGTTTCAAATACCTTATTATTTTGGATTATTTCTTTACTTGTGCAACAGATCATTCTCAATCTTTAAAAATAATGAAACTAAGAAGCTGAAGATGGGATGAGATAAAAGGTTTGGACTTTCAATGACTAATCATTAAACAAAAAAAATGAACTGAGAAAACTTCCCAAGTATTTTACTGAACTTGTTCCTTACTGTCATATTATGTTAATTTACAGCTAAGTTATATTGAATTATTATTATTATTATTATTATTGAAAAGTATGTTCAAATACAAATAAAGGAATGAGGGTTGATTTTCTGAAGGAGGTTTTTTACAGCATTCTTTTGGAATGTCCCAAAAAAAAAATAATGCAACTACTTTTTCCTAGGTTTAATTCTCATCTGCTGCTAAATATTATCTTTTTGTATCTAAACCAAACGCAGCCAGATGCTATATCTGGACAAGAAAACAAGACCAACAACCTTAACAAGAACTCATCTGTGCGCATTTTTTTTTTTTTTTTTTTAAAAAAAAAATTATTGAACAACTTTTAGGTGGCCCAACCTGCCTAAAACTCAGACCCCTTTAGCCAAAATACAAACTTTTAGTCATTAAGAGAAGAGAAGTTAAAGTGGGAAAGAACTACTTTAATAGTCGATAAAGGATTAGCTTGTGTGGAGGAGATTTTAACTACTGACACTATCAAACTCCCATATCAAATATATATATTATAAAATTTTGGGTAATTATTTTAAATAACAAATCTACGGGAAATATTTTTAAATATAGCAAAATGTCACTATCTTAGATGATAGTAGTCTATAAGTGTCTTATCACTGATAGACATTGACATCTTACTATATTTGTAAATATTTTGGTTCATTTTGCTATACTTGAAAACAACCCTAACATTTTTGTCATCTTCGAAAATCACATCGAAACTTGTCTTTTAATAATTCCAAATTGATTTAAGGTTTGTTTTTATATTTTTAAACATAATTTTCATAGAATCATAATTAATTTTAAATAGTTAAAAACATGTTTTAAGGTGATTTTAAATATGACAAGGATGGTTTTAACTATTCTAAAATCACTCTTATTATTATTATAAAATAAATCCATTTGCTAGTACATTTCCTTGTGATTTCAAGTCAACCAGGATAATAATAACCTGAACAGAAAACAATGGAAGGATTTTCAACTCCACATATGTTTTCTACAAGAAACTAAAAAACATTGGTTCCCACAAGATAACTATAGATTTTGTAGCTAAGAAGAAATTTAAGAACTTAGACTTCACTCTATACATATTGATTTAATTAACAGTGATGCTACAAATATATATATATATATGTGGCCCAAACTTGTAATATAATGGATGAATTTGTAATAGGAAATGAATGCATGTGAAGTAAGAGTTTTGGCGGGTCAATTCTTCCATCCCAAAACACGAGACATTATTGTCTTTGTCTCTATGCTTTGTTTTCCTAGAAAAATACTTGAAATTTGAGAGAAGGAGAGAAAAATTGTATACTCATCATGTCTAAATTTACTAAAACCTTTGACTTGTATATTTTTGTCACTATGCTTTTAATTAATAATAATGACTTCTTGGCCTACAAGTCATTCTTTTATATATATATATATATATATATATATATAATCAAATTGCAATTTATATATACATACGAAAACTTAAAAAAAATATATGTATTGTGAAGAAAATAGTGATATCAAGTATCAACTACTTCAGTTTAATTACTATTTTATCAATTTCATTCATGTACTTATATTTCTATTGTATTTTCAATATTCTTCTTCATCTAATGTATTTCCTACTAATAGTTCATTTTAAATTTTTCCGTAATTTATTATAATTTCTTTTAGTACATGTCACCTTTGAACCAAAAATGTATTTTAATAATTTGCCAGGGCTTTCAATGGTAATGAATTTGCTAATTTCCCTTTTCTCCCTTATTTTACTGTCTCTAAAAAAATTAACCCAATCCAATTACACTTATTATTATTTCTATTTGTATTGTGTGTCTGTTTTTTTTACTATATGTGGTGAGCTTATTTTTATTTGTGCACACACCAATCGCCCTACATCATTGAAAATAATGGGTGGTACAAAATTGTCAAAATAAGCATAGTTCAACTTGACATAAAATTTATACTATCGACCTCGAATTGAGATATTCGATTTCTCACCCCACATCTTGTCATATATATATATATATATAAATTTATAAACTATTTTTATTTAAGGGTTGTTTTCAAATATAGAAAAATGAGTCAAAAAATTTATAAATATAGAAAAATTTCACTGTCTATCAACAATAGATCGCGATAGACTTCTATCACTATCGCTTAGTGATAGAAGTTTATCTCAGATAGACAATGAAATTTTTCGATATTTGTAAATAGTTTGATTTATTCTCCCTTTATAATAATTTTCTTTTTATTTATAAATAATTAGTTATACTTTCCCTCTCTTATAGCATCCGATTAACTTAAAAAAGAAATCGCTATAAAAAGTTAGGTTGCCGATTATAGCGATTTTCATTAGTTGTATTTCGTTTTTTCTTGTAGCATTCATAACCAACCTGGAATAAACAAAATTAATACTAGAATTTCCTATAAAATCAAATGGAATGAAAAGAAGGTGTGAGCTGAATGATAAGTATGAAGAACGAAGGGCAAATGAAATAACTAAACGCCTATTTGATAACTATTTCATTTTTTATTTTTAAAAACTGTACGCGTGTATTCTAACAATTTCTATATAACTTTAGTTTTCATATTTTATAAGTAACATTTGAATATATTTCAAAAACAAAAAATGTTTTTGGAAACTATATATATATATATATATATATATACATATATATATATTTTATAATTTTTAAAATTTGACTTGGATTTTAAAAAGATTCCTAAAGAGTAAATATAAAAAACAAAGAAACGAATAAGTGGAGTAGTGTTTATAAAATTAATTTTAAAAATAAAAAATAAAAAAAATAGTTATCAAACTACGCTTAAAAAATTGATGTTATGTCAATAATATAAGTAATTACCGTTGTGAAAAAGTTAGTTCTCTTTTAAATTCTAAGAAAAAAAATTGATGTTATGTCAATAATATAAGTAATTACCATTGTGAAAAAGTTAGTTCTCTTTTAAATTCTAAGAAAGTAACTTTATATTATGGAGAATAATGATTATAGGAAGAGGAATTTAAAAAAAAAAAAAAATGAAAGGGAGAGATGTTGAACGACAGAGTTGCATATGTCGTTTGGTGAGGTGACAATGACAATCATGTCTTTGTTACAATATAATTAAAAACCAACTTCAAACCATATTATTCTAGACTTAATTTTTTTTTGTTAATTAATTAACTTTCTTTGCCTTTCCTATATCATTGTTCTTTTTTTTTAAAAAAAAAATAAAAAAATTCTCACATCAATTATAATTTACTTGCAAGAGATTTTGAATGACAATTAAAAAAAACAATTAACAAAAATCTAACGTAACAAATTATTTATAGACATAATAAATGAGTCTTATGATATGATATTTTGTAATCGGGAATTGAAAAGTAGAATGCAAGCTAAATTAAATCTTGTTATAGAATAAAGAAATTAAACTAAGTTGAAATATAGTGGCTACAAAATTACTTGATGGGCAAGTTGAAATTTCTCTATCTAGGTATTTTTCTTTATCAAGTACTAGTTAGGCAAGGGTGAAAATGATATATATATATATATTTTTTTAATTAAATGGGAATAAGCATTTGACAATGAAAAGAAGCTAACTATAACACGTTTCTACATAGAAAGTTTTAAACAAGTGGGATTCCATGGGTCAACATTATCAAGTTGGCAAAATGAAACAAGGAAAAAAGGATGAAAAACCATATAGTATAATAATATTATTAGCTAATCAGAACATCTTACTTTTTTCAACATATACATTAATAGTATATATTGATGAGAGAAAATTTTTGATGTAAGTCTTCGCTCACGTGACTAGTGAAGTGGTGGATTGGATAGGAGAAAGAGACATGTAAAAGAAAGCAACTCGCATCAATGACAGTAAAATGAAGTCGATATGAGCTTAAAATGAAGTTAAGAATCAAGTCGACTAAGGCTAATATCAAGTCTTTTAGTCAAGTCGAAGTTCGACTTGTCTCCTCCCTCATGGCCTCGGCTCTCAAAAGTGGTGCCCTAACACGTTGACAATGACGGGGAGGGAAACCATGGACTATCATGTGTTCTTCATCCTTAATAATATAATTATTACAAAGGATAGATCATAATATGTTGAAACATAAAATTTATAGATACATCATAGTATATGAATTTATGAATGTCTTTTTTCTTTTTTAGAATATTACATTTATTCAAATAAATGGTTGAAGATTCGAACATACAATCTATAAAATAACGTCTTAATTATTTAATATATATTATATGATAAATTCAAGGTTAAGATTGTCTTCCTTTCTTTTAAAGTTACATATTTTTCTCTTAAAAAACGTGTAATTCATACCACTTCATCTTTCATCTTAGAAGAACAGTCGAAGAGAATTTGAAAATTAAAAGGAAAGAAGATTAAAAACTTTTATGTCATTATTCATAGTACTATAATCGCTATATTAATCCAAGGTAGTTTACCATCAAGTGGACAATTTCACATATTTTTTGTTAAATACTATTTTTTTTTGGTGGATCCATTATAGTCTACTATTTTCTTCTCTTTTATTTACTTTACCTTATCCACAAATGTTTGCCTCAAATACAAAAAGTAAAAACAAAATTTTATAAAAACCATTTTTAGCTGAAGTTGTAGAAAGATAGATAAAAAAAAAAAAAAAACAATTTCAAAAAGTAGAAACAGTGCTCATAAAAGTTTAATTTTAAAAAGTTCGAATAATTATTAAATAGAGTCCTAGTTAAATGTTGAATTTTCAAACCAATTCCGTGGGTCATTCCTCGTGAAAAGATATATATTTCAGAAAATCTAGAAGTGGTAGAAGAAAAAGGAAGGTATTGAAAATTATTAGAAAGCCATAAGCTTATAATATAGGAAAAGAAATTAAAGTTTGAAATTGTAGTATGAATGCTAAGTGAAAAGTTAATATTCTTGGTAAATAGTCCCATTCGCCGTCTTCCATTTTGAAATTATGAATGCAGCTGTTTGAAAATTAAAAGCCAAATTTTGACACCAAATTAATATATTCAATTAAATTTCTATCATTTTCATTAAATAATTCTTCAAAGTACTTTATACAGTTTGGCAAAGCCCCACTTCAGAATGATTTCAATTCAAAATAACAACACCTTTTTATTTTGTCTTAAAAAATATTAAACCTTTTGCAATTCACACTCAACTAGTTACAGACAATTTAACCTCCATCCGTTATATTTATTGGGATCTCTTTACATAAATTTAGTATATAGAAAAAGAGGAATAAAATTAAGAAAAATTATTATAAAAAAAAAAATCTATCGCTTTCTACCACACAAATTTTTTTTCTATATTTGTAAATAGTTTGACTTATTTTTCTATATTTGAAAACAACCCTAAAATTAAAGGAAAAAAAAAATTACCTATAATTTTAGTCTTTAAATTTTGGATCTAATTTCTATTTAGTCATTAAATTTCATAATGCTACATTTTTTAGTCCTAACGCTTTGAGTTTGATTTCAATTTAATTATAAATTTTAAAATGTTGCAATTTTACCCTTGAGATTTGAGTTTTGTTTCAATTTAATCCCTAGATTTTAAAATTTACATTTGTAACTCTTTTTTTTTTATTAAATACTTACTTTCGGGTTTTGTAGTGTTATTGTTTATTATTAATTTAAAATAATTAAAGATTCACTATTTTTTCTATCGCTATTAAAATTTCACTTTATAATCATTTTAAATTAATTAATAGACATTAATACTAAAGACCAGAGTGAGTATTTAGTAAAAAAATAAAAAATTTGAGGTTCAAAGTGTAAATAATCTTAAATTTTAGGGATCAAATTGAAATAAAACTCAAATTTTAATGGTAAACTAGTAACGGAAATATAATTTTCTTAAAGAAAAAAAAAAGAAGAAACAACGAGGAAAAGAGGGCACTTTCTGTGACACTTATCACATTCCAATCCTCTATGATATAATACAACAAAAATGAAAGGAATAATACATTGCATGAATAATAATTAATTACAAAGATTCCCTACACACAATTAATTAAATACGAGTATATACATCAAGCTTTTGAGCTAGCTAGGTAATATAAAATATGTAGGGTGTGACAAAGCGACAAATAGCATATATAATTGGACCACTAAAATAAAATAAAATAATCAAGGACATAATTCCATAATTTTCAGAACCAAGAGGGTCTAAATAATTTTAGGTTTATGGCTTGAAATTCTAAAAAATAGCCACATCCCATCATTTTCAACGTGCATATAAATATATAATACACATTAGCTTAAAGTCTTTGGATTCCTTTGAAAATTAAGAGGCTGCTAAAAAAAAAAAAAAAAAATCTTTCATCCTTGATGATCATGATCTATATTTTTTGAGTGTTGGGTTTACATTTTCTTTCTATTTATGATAAGGAGTTATGTGAGAGAGATAAAAAAAAAGTTTTTTTTTTTTTTTTTTTTTTTTTTTTGACTTTTGACTTTTGTGCTGATTTCTTTGTGAATAAGAGAGGGAAGGGTCTTGTGTATTTGAAACATAAGTAAATTAAATCTCTCTCCCTTTTTCTTAGCTCAAGGTTTTGAGGTCCAAAATTTCTCAAAAATCCTTTTTTTTTTTTTTTTTTTTTTCCTTTTTTGGGTTCTAAATTTTGAAAGTGAGAGAGATATGGGTAGGACTCCATGTTGTGATAAAGCAAATGTGAAGAAAGGACCATGGTCTCCTGAAGAAGATGCAAAGCTTAAAGATTACGTTGAGAAATATGGAACTGGAGGCAATTGGATTTCTCTTCCACAAAAAGCTGGTAATTTATAAAGTTGGTGCCTTTTTTATCAATTTGAAGTAAAGATTCAAACTTTTCTTACAATTCTTATTAGTACAAATTCACTGTTAAAAATATTCTCTTTTCAAACGCAAGATTTTATCGTCTGTAATATGAAAAAAAATCGTATCAAGAAACACCCTGTTCGAGGTGTTATTAAAAATCTATCCAAAGATATTTGTACTCTTTTTCGAATAGATATTCTATTGACCTATGCTCATGTTGACTCATGTCGAAGTTAATTTGTTATCTAGGTTTGAAGAGATGTGGGAAAAGTTGTAGATTGAGATGGTTAAATTATTTGAGACCTGATATCAAACATGGAGATTTTTCTGAGGAAGAAGATAGAATAATTTGCAATCTCTATACTACCATTGGAAGCAGGTTTTTGTTTCATTCTCTCTTTCAGCATCTACCACTCTTTTTTTTTTTTTTTTTTCTTTTTTCTCCCTCTTGTTTAATTTGATTCATAGTTATCCTACTCTTAAATTAATAATGGAAAAATGATTGATGTTAAATTATTATTAGTTGTTTATTCACATGATATGACAAATTATTTGTAATAATCTGTTGAAGAAAAGTAATTAAAACTACACATTGATATAAACAAATAAAATTCAGATCATCAATATAAATAGCTGAAAGAGAAAGAACAACTGAATAATCTACCCTACAAAAAGCTGTACATTGTAGAAAAAAAAATTGCACTTTAAATAATATTATCCATAACCTATTTAAGTTTATAAGATTTTTGAGAGCGGGTGAATAGTTTTTGAGTGTGTAATGATTTCGAATTCCTCAGAAGCTTTCTCTTAAGTAGTAAAAAAAAGTTGTTAAAAACCTTTTAAGTTTTATTTGGTTGATGTAAATAAAAAATAAACATAAAAATCTTAAACTACTTAAAAACACTATTTGAGAGGGCTTTTTGGAAAACTACTTTGTAGGAGAAGTGTTTTTCACTTGAAACCCCTTCTATAAAACGTCACACTGGAGACTAAACTCACAATCAATAATAGTCATCATCATTATTTTGACAACCTCAACTCCCAATTATTATTATTATTATTTTAATATTAGATGATGATATTTGAGTTTAATAGGTAAAAAGGATTGAGACAATTATATTGATTTTTACAAATGGTTACAAATATTTTAATTGTGTAGGTGGTCAGTAATTGCAGCACAATTACCCGGAAGAACAGACAATGATATTAAAAACTACTGGAACACAAAATTAAAGAAGAAACTAACGAGTTCTCATGGTATAATGGTGCCTCAATTTATTAAAGCTTCATCAACAAATTCATCATCATCTTCATCTTCACCATCTTCATACTCCAATAATGGGTCCTTCTCCATCTTATTAGAACCCATCTCATTCTCATCCAATCTTCTTCTAAACCCCACCACCAACAATAACAACAATGCCACTCCATTATTCCATCATCATCAACTCTCTCAAGATCAAAACTTTATGATGAGTCCAATGGTGGGAGGTGATCAAAATAATAATCATCATCATGTGAAATTAGCTGATCATAGGTTGCTTGTGTTTGGAGGGGATCAAGGGAGTTGCAGCTCGTCGGACGTCGAGAACGGGGGCGGAGTCGAGGAAAAGATCGGGAGACGATCATCATCATCATCTTCATCAATGAGTTTTGTAGATTGCTCTAGAGTTGTGAATGGATGGAATAATGAGAGGCAATTAGAAGATCAAGGGATGTGGAATATTAACATGGATAATAATAATTATAGTCCATTCATGGATTATGGGCTTGAGGAAATTAAGCAGCTGATTAGTTCTACTACATCCACCACCAATGTTCTTTTTTGATGAAAGCTACCACATTCATATGATCAAACTTTTGGCTGCTCTGTGTGTGTGTTTTTTTTTTTTTTTTTTTTTTTTTTTTATTGTAAATGATACATGTTTTTTTGTTTTTCTTTTTATTGGTTTTTTTTTTTTTAGGGAAATGGTGTATATATGTTGGAAATACAGTTTATGTCCATTGTTAATAATCATGATCAGTACTGATTTTCTTTTGTGTTCTATGCTAGTTCAATTTGATTCATGAGTTACTTGATTTTCTTTAGGTTAAAGGATGGATTTTTGTTCTAATTGAGTTACAACAAATTTTCCCTCCATTTTTTACCTGGGAAATTAGGTTTAATTAATATTTGTCCCTTTTAATTTAGTGAATGAGTCAATATTAGTTTTGAATCGAATTTTATCCTTTTTATAATTTTGAAATTGAATAATTGTGTTATTAGTTAATACTTTCTCAAAGCTAAATTTGAAAGTTTCTCAAAAACCAACCCAATAAATAATATAAAATTCAGTCAAGAAAACACTAAAACATTAGGAAAATTTTTACGGATAGAAAAAATGTCAAACTATTTACATAAAATAGCAAAAAAAAAAAAACACTGATAAACATTGATGGATTTCTATCAGCATCTATCACAACTATTTAACAATTTTGCTATTTTATGTAAATATTTTCCCTTATTTTTCTATTTTTAAAACATGTCAAATAACTGCTCAAACTTTACTTAAACTTTGTCAAACCAATGAATCCTTAAACGTTAAAATGTCCAAAAATCCAGCGAATTAATTTTTTTTTTGGACAATATGTGAAGTGGAAGAAATAATCGAATCTAAAAGTAAAAAAAATACAAAATATAAATTTTATGTCAGGTGAGTTATGCTATTAATAATTAGAATTTTTAATCACAATTAGAAGAACTAATGCCAACAAGAAAAAAAATATATTAACACCCATACATATAGCTTGGTAACAAATATTGAATCTACCCCTTATTTAGGTGCTTAGTTTAAATTCCAATACTTATTACAAAGCATAAATAAAAAAAATTGTGGTACTAAAAAAATTATAAAATTATGAAATGAAAATTTTAAACCGTCAAATAAGTATAATTCATTGATAATTATTAGCCTGTTCCTTTTTTCTTAAAATTGAAGGTTCAAATCACTCATATTCTCAATTTGTCATATTAAAAAAAAATTAAATCAGTCAATGCAAGTAAAGTCATAACATAATAATTAAAAGATAAAAGTACATGAAAATTCACAAAGTACAAATGATGCAAGATTTAATAGTATTTAAACTATTAAACAGCAGCATAATATAATCAATTGTTATCATTTTTCAATATATATTTTCTATGTCCTTAGATGATAGCAATGAAGATGATCATCATGATTAATTAATATCAAGTGGTGAAATTTAAGCATTACAAGTCCACTTAATTTAAAGATTTCTCCCCCTACAACTACATCTTTGATAAACAAAAATAACGGGTAATTAATTATTAAACTTTAATTCCAAGTTTTTCTTAAAATAAATCAAATTGGATGTGTAGTCTATATTTAAATTATAAATAAATACCTGGATTATAGAAATAATAAATAAGCTAAAAGTTTAAAAAGTTGATATCAACATCTCAATTTTACAAAAGTGCAATAAAAATATCGATAAAACATTGACAGTAATAAATATTCCTAGAAAATTATAAAAAAACTAAAAACTAAAAGAAATTGTTTAGCTTAATTATAAATAAATATTTTATGTTTTTTAAACAAATCAAAATATTTACTATTTATATTATATTCATATTGGTGATATTTTGTTTCTTATTTTTTTTGTATGCACGTTTCATTGATATTTTTAACGATAAAATGGAAATGTTGATTTTACCATCTATGTTAACATTAGAATCCACAGAAATATAAGAATTTTAATGAAGATGTATTAACATGTCGACAGAAATTTAATACTATGTAAGAAAGATATAAAGATAGATAATAATAGAAATATAAGTCACCCATTTTAATTAATGAATTGTGCAAAAACCAAAAGCTAATTGATAATCGAAATCACATCCATCAATCAACATGTGGGGGCGATAATTAAGGCTGACAATAGGAGGAAATTAGGAAAAACTTGTACAAAATTTGCAACTTAATTAATTAATTAACTTTTTAATTATTTAATTAATTTTAAGTGTTGCTGAAGTGCGATATTAATTATTATAAGTAACCCTATATTATTGAAGTCTGCAAAGTGGGAAGGACAGCAATTGTCAGAAATGAGAGAGACTTTTATTATTAAAAAAATTAATATATATGGAATATGGAGTGGATTAATCTTATTAAATGAAATGCAAGATATTCCTAAATTTTTATTTACATGAAGTTGCTATATATCTAAAAAGTGAAAATCAACTTTGTATTTAATATATATATATATATATATATATAATTTGTTTATGTCAAAGTATAGTTGGATTACACTCATAGATAAGTGGTATGTTTTAGAATAACTTTTGAAAATATATAATATGCTTTTTCTAGACAACCAGTTTTTTTATGAGCACACTTGATAAAAATAATAATTTAAAGTGGATTAGTATAACTCCTTCAATGATTTTAGATTATTAAAAAAATTAAAAATATATATATTATAAGTAAAAATGCTCTAAAAATTTTGAATTAATTTAAAGACATATTTTGAAGAAATTTTGAGAGTTAGATTATAAAAAGATAATAATTTTAAAGTAATGAACTAAAAATTTTAAAATTTTGTAGTAAGAAGAAAAAACATTTTTATAATCAATATAATCACTTTTGAAAGTGTTTAGACTAGATGGTATTTCAAATCTAGTACTCGTTTGTATCTAATATGTTCTTAAACACACCCGATATGTGCATTTAGACTTTTCAACCCCAACTTTAACAATTTAAGGCTTATTAAAATGATCAAATTATCCATTCAAAGATAGTCAAATTACAAATTTAGTCATTGAACTTTTAAGTTTGTATCTAATATGTTCTTGAACTTTTAATTTTGTGCTAGTATAGCTTTGCTATATATATTTTTTAGGCAAAAAAAAATTTGTATATCCATTAAACAAAAATTTAAAAGTTTGACATATTAGACACTTTAGATAAGTAAAATGTTTGAAGTGTAGAGATGTAATTTGAGCTTTTTAAAATTGTGAACCAAGCCATCTAAAAAATGTTAATTATCTTTAATTTGGTTCAATAATGTAGAAACTTTAACATAATAGCAATAGGAAGTAAATAATTTTATACATGAAAATGGCCATAGGAGAGAGGAATCTCAAGGGGAAGCAGCCAAGAGGAAGGAGATGAAAGAGCATGGGTTTTGGTGTTATTGTAGGGACAATTTGAATAAAATAAAGAGTGGGGTTTAATAAAATAAAAAAGAAATAAAGAAGAAAACAATGAAGATAATCTCATTGACCAATTCAAAGATTTGTTTGTTTATCCATTAAAGAAAGAAAGAAAAATAAAGACTTGTAGGGTTTGATGGGAAAGCCAAAGTCAAATAAGAAAAAGAAATGATTTAAATACTATTTTTAAAGTTTGTTCAATTTTAGTTATTGTATTTTTAATTGTGACATTTTAATTTTTATATTTTTAATAAATTTTAAAATTAAAATTAGTCCCTCGTGGTAAACTTTTACTCGAAATTATTAAATAATAATAATATTAATGTAAGAAAATACAATATGTGAATATATGTTCAAAAGTTTTAGTAAAATTGCTAATAGATAAGAAAAGGTTTTTCAAAAAATCAACGATAAACTAGTATTTTATTAACGACTAAATTTAACATTTTATTAAAATAAGGAGACTAAAAAAAATTAAATAATTAAATGTACGAAAATTAAAATGGAACAAAATTGAATGTATAGAAACTAAATATATATATAACCTTCAAATCTGACTCTGTCTGGCTGTGCGTTTGCGACAGTTCTTCCCACAAATTTCTCTTTCTAAACCAGCCCTCACTCTTTTACTTTGAAGTTTCTTCCCATATTTTTTAATTCTATACTAAATTTGATTTATTTCCCTTTTATATTGTTTACTCTTAATCATGGTATTAGATTTTCATCGATATTATACATTTTTATAGATTTAATATCGACATGAGGAATACTGTATCAATATTTCTATCATATCATAAAAAAAAAAACTGAGAAACAAAAAAAAAAAAAAAAAGAGAAAAGCAAAATGTCAATAATGTGAATATATAATATAAACAATAAATATCTTGACTTGTTTTATTTATTATTTAAATGTTTAATATTTTTTTAGAAATATTTATTGGCATCGACATTTTATCAAAATTTTCATCGACATTTCTATAAAATTGAAACATTATCATTTTAATTTCATTTTTTTTTTTTTTTTTGTAATTCAAGAAAATAAGACACCTTCATTCATATTCATATGAGATTTGATAGGATGCGTAAAATGTCATTATGGTCCTCTGCTTTCAGACTTATTAATTCAACTTTAGTACTTTTTATATTTTTAAATGTTCAAATTTATTCTTGGTACTTTTCAATCAATCTTATAATGTTAATTTTTGGTCCATAATTAAATATATATTGCTCTATTAGCTTTCTGAGTTCTCAATTTTGCAATTGAAATTATTGTAACTATTAATAGGCTACTAAGTTTTGTTTTTATTTTTTATTTTTTTAATCTGTAGGCTACTAAGTTACGAAAATTAATTTCACGCAAATAATAAGAATTAATTTTAAGATTTAATGACACTGTGATGATAAATGTAATTTTATAATTTTTCTTTTATAATTTTCACATGCATTATTCTTATGAAATTAGAATATAACATTCTTAGTATCCAATCCCAACTCTAATATTAAAGTTACTATAGAAGAGTTATCTTGATTTTCTTTTTTATTCTTTAGTAAAAGCGATAGAGAGTGGAGATACAAATCTTAACCAAACCAATTAATTTTTGTCAATTAAAAAAATGTTTTGTTTTATGAGTTCGACCATTATAAAATTAAAATTAAATTATCGACATTTTAGATAGTAATATGGATAGTATTCAATTAGTTTTTCAAATTAGAATGCAGTTATAGTCCTATTGAGATACAAAAATGAAAACAAATTTTAGGTTTGGGCCACCATGCTAACATAACAGGCCATTTTGTTGGATCCAATCATAAAAGTACTTATTGATATAAATTAGTTCATTATTATGTTAAGTAAGATAATACATAAGATAATTATAAGTACTGATGTGTAATTTTGGTCACAAATGTCCTAGGCTCCATGTTCACTTGCAAGACACAATCTTCAAAACTAGTGTGGTGCTCGGCTCAACACACTTTGATGCTTGAATTAGAAACTGATCTAATTAGTGTCGAGCTGAGTAGGGTGATATTGCATTACCTTTAATGAAGTGGTTTATCCCCTTATTTACACTCTTGAATGATCTGAGTACATTATCTTAGCGTTCATACGACCGAGCATTGTTCAAGGTTTCATTATTTTTTTTAGAAGTCAAGATGCTCCTCTGCTCCGTGACGAGAGCCTTGAGATCTTCACCTTCTACCTTTGGCACTTGGGCCCATAAGACCTTGTGGGTCATGATGCAGGGGTCTTTGGCCTTTATTCAACCCATAACATAACAATAATAATAATCACTAACTAAAGTGTATTTTCCTTCTCTCATGATTAATAATAGAAGCCAAAGTGAACTAAGCTCGTTAATAATTGAATTGCACTTCTTCTCTTCAGATAGGAGGTTCAACTTCCCATTCTTAGTCCTACAATTGTTGTTCTAAAAAAACTATATTAATGAAAAATTAATAGCACATACCAAATAAACTATTTTGTCAAACCTCACAAGCTGAAATCTCGAGTTTGAAAAAACTCAATGACTGAAATGCTATTAAACCCAGATTTTAAAAAACAAAAGTGTATCTTTTTTTCCAAATAAAAAAACAAAAAATTGTTATAAAACAAATTCCTATTTTTGTTCTAGTTCTAAAGAATAAAAATGATAATCAAGAAACAAACAACAAAAACATTACGAAATAAGTCTTATCTATTCTTTTTTTCTTTTTCACCAATCTTTTGTCTTTTAGCTTAACATGTAAAAATGGAAGGATTCAAATATCTGATCTCTTGATCAAGAATATGTCCTTAACCAATTAAAGTATGGCTTGAGTGTACCCTATCAATCCCACTTACATAGGACAGGACGTATACGTCCACCTAAGCCACCACCCAACGAGAGCCAACGTTCTTGACAAGCAACCTTCGCTCCTTTAGGTGCTTTCTTCTTTCCCCCTTCAAAGAAAAGAGCTAAAAAAAGGCCTACCCACACCTCATGAATCACATGGTTGGCCAAAACAAAGACACTAACCCAATGGGCAAGGAAACTTTAAAAGATGGATCTAATAAGTTAGAGCCCCCCCAATATAGAAAAGCATACAGTCAATTCAACTAAGGAAAAGGAAAAAGAGATCTAATTCATATTTCAATTAACCAGTGATGTGAATTGACTTTTTTAAGCGTTAAAAAAAAAAAATATTCTTAAGTGATATATATAAGCACTAAAATGTTTATCCAAACAAACTCTAAATATAGTGAATAGCTTCAAACGGTAAGGACAGATCAAAAGAACGTTGGAAAGAGAATCAGATTTAAATAGTTATAGATCAATGGGGGAAAAGAGAACTGATAGTTCCTTTCCACTCCAACACAAACACCATCAAATGACAAGAGCCTAAACTAAATCAGGAGAACCAACATGTAAAATATTCATACATCATGTTGAATTAGCTGATGAGCTAAAATAAACTTATATAATTTGATACATTTTCAATATTTAGTGACAATTGCCCTTTTCAGTTTTGTACATATATTTACATCAATTTTATGTACAGAATGCACAAGAGAATGGTTAAAAGGCTGAAAGAATATCAAAATTTACAAAAAATCCCATTGCCAATACACTTTCTCCACAATACCTCCACCACTCTGAACAGCTAAATGAAGAGTTTCAGAAGCAGGAGGAACCCCCCATAGAAGTGGCACAGCAACTGTCATGGTTAGTTTTTCCTGCAAACCCCCTTTACTTGCCTTCTCTGCTGCTACAACCTGAACATCATCAGAACATGGAAAAAATGAAACTCAAACAACTTTACCCCGATCACTGAAACAAATGGAGCGATCGGCGAGGGTTAGAATCGGGGGCACCAATGGTGCATATGGATTTATAACAAACCTCTCCACCTTGCTCCAAAACAATGTCCTCCACAACATCACTTAGCATCTCAACAGAACGGCAAAAACCAAAGATACAAAGTCTTCTTCCCATGTCAAGTCCCTAAACATAGTAAGTAAAGCATCAGACAAAGCCTAAAGGAAGGACTTTAAGGCTTTAACTAAATACAACTCTACCCAAAAGGCTCACATTGGTAGCTGCAATATCAAATAGAGCACCAAGACATATGCTCTGTTTTGGATCCATGTAATCACTCTCTTGAAACCGTTGGAATCTTTGGTAAGCCTTTGATTTCCCTTGTTTTTTCTGTCGAAAGAACATCAATTTAATCCAGACACGAGCCAGATTGCATCAACTTAAACATGTTTCCAGGCGCTAAACTAATTAACAATACAGAACTCGCAAGTTTTGATTAGAACTGAAAAAAGAAGTGAAGCATCAACGAGGCTGTATATGTAAAGGGCATACATCTGAAGAAGAAATTCGTCTAGGGACGATGGAGCCTCCAATCTGAACAAGCCCATCAGGGGTGAACAATGTGACTCTCTCCTCGGGAACCCAATGGATTTCTGTGCACAATTTCAATTTGTACAAGATAGATGGCTTCATAAATAAACAGAATTCAAATATTTCACTCCCATCACTCGAATTATGAAAACCACTCAATGAACTTCGAGCAAATCTAAAATCCACCCTCAAATTCGATAACAGAACAAGAGAAAAAGAACCCTTTTTCTCAATCAATCAAATGAAAGGAGGAAAACCCCTTTTGTCAATCAAACGAAATCTCGTCGAATTATGTAATTATACACATCGATTCTTCAGCATACGCAGCAGATTTCTTAACAAACGCGAAAAGAAAGAAGGGTGGCCAAGAAACGTACCGCTATCACCATCAGCCCAAGGAAACAATCCGAAGGAATCGTCCCCTGTGAAGCTTCCAGAGGAAGAGGATTTGACGGAGAAACGAAGGAGACGAGATGGGCGATGATGGGGGACCGAGAATCTAGGAGAAAAAAGAAAAGGGTGTAAAAGGAAAGAAGGGGAAAGGTGGAGGGAGCGGGAAATGCAGAAGGAGGAAGAGAAGGAAGAGAAACATAAGGAAAGAGAAAGGTCAGCCATGGATGAGAGCATTAGGAAAGAAAAATGGGATTGGTGTAGAGAGAAGGAAGAATCTGAAGAGGGTGAAGAATCTGAGGATGGAAAATGGCAACCGACCGAAGGGAGAAGGAAAGGAGAAGCCTTGGAGGCCACAAAGGACACGTAGCATACAGTGAGACGTTTCAAAGTGAAACCGAGGGAAATGGGGTCGGCCTTTGCGGGTTTTTTCTTTTTCATTTTTCTAATGATTTTTTTTTTTTAAAAAAAATTGTAAGCTGCACGGCCTTTGTAATTAATTTTTTTTTAATTTATATATGATTTAAATGTATACATATATATCGGAGCGACACCTAATCAAAATTTTTTATTAGAGAGTAAAAGTTACAACGCTTCAATATGTTTCCAAATTTTAACTAGAGTAAAACTATAACAGTCATTCATTAATTTGTTGTTAAAATAAAAATCGATGTTAATTGCTAAGTTAAAATAAAGTATGAATATTAAATCTTAGATAGGATGGTGGCCACCATAGATTGAACCCACAACCCCTTAGTCTTTTGAACTTTTTTGGATGTTCCCACTAACACTAGGTCAATCCATAGTTACACAAAAGCTGCTAAAGTGAGTTTTATTTACTAGTAAATGACATGCACTCCCGCTAAAGTGAACTTAGCTCAATGATAATTAGCAACCTTCCTTCTTTAAGATCAAAAATTCGATTTACAGTTTAAAGTTAATTTTGAAAGTTTATAGATATTTTTTTAAAAACAAAACACTAATGATTTTCATCCAAAACTAACGGGAAGGGTATCTTTTAACTTTTTTTTTTTTTTTTTTTTTAAGTTTTAAGGGTATTTTGAAACTTTTAAATGTTCAATGGCATTTTTTACTTACAAAATTTATGGTATTTTGACTAATTTAGCCTATATAAAATTGTGTCCCCTAGCATGAAATTTTATGGATCCGACACTTATCTCCAAAATTATTGTACTAAAAATAAGTTACAAAGTGAACCCAACATGAGAATTAATTTTCATTCAAAAAATACTCAAATATAAAAATGGACCCACCTAGGATAATGTTGCATTAAATATATTCAAACAATACACATAGAATAACTATTATTTAGTACCATCAAAATGAGCTTGACTTAGTGATACTGAGAAGTATTCTATCCTTAAATTATCATGTTTTATAATTAAATAAGTTGGTTACGGGTGTTTGATAAATAAATATTAAATTATCGTGTTTTATATATAATAACTAAAATTGACCTAATATTATTTTCTTTTATAATTACTTCTATCAATCCCAAACACATCCAAAGTATATTGGTAAACTAGTTCATTATCAATATCATTGATGCTTGTTTCGTTTTATTTTTTAAAATTTTATATTTGTCATCATGCATGTTTTAATATATGTAACATGTAAAGTAGAAGGATTCGAATCTTTAACCTCTTAGTTAAATTTATATACTTAAACCAGTTAAGTTATATTTAATTAAATTGACGGTCATAATGCAAGTTTTGGAGTTCTTTATTTCAAAAAAATAAAAATAAAAAATAAAAAAATTGGGAGTTTACGTCCATATAACCCCAAGGATGATTTCACTCATTTATTTCCATTGTTATTTTCTTTATGTCATCGTAAACATAATTTAACAACTAATCTCTTATTAATAATGTTGAAACGAGATCCACATTCATTCAAATTTAAAAAGGGTTTATTTCAATTTAATAACTCTATGTGGGGACATAAAATTTAAACACCTAATATTTTGATTGAGAATAAACGGATCTGTTTATTTTGCTGAAATGAGATGTGATTGGATTGGAATGTAATCCAAAATCCATGTGTTAGATTGAGTGTTTTGGGCATGATTTGTAATGTCAAACTCATTCCATTATAACAGTTTTTAACCAAACTTTCTTTCCCACCGTTTTCATGCTTCACGATCCCATTTCCGTTTTATCTTCGATAACTCACGCATTTCAATACTTTTCTGATTCTTAATATTCATGATTACCTTCTAGCCTCCCAAATGGTTCCTACATGTTTTATGCCAATTGAGTTGGGTTCATATTAACTATAAACTAAATATTTAATATGATAATTTAAATGAAGTCAACAATAAAAAAATTAAAAAAAAAGAGAGATTTTTATAGGAATAGAATAAGTAAAAGATATTGAAAAAAATAGAGGTTGTTTATAAATATAAAAAATACAGTAAAATTTTTCAATATTTATAAATAGTTGGATATTTTTTATGTTTTTAGTAATTTTTTTAAAAAATATATAGAAAATGAAAAGAATGTAAAGTCGGTAATTGTGTATATGTATATATTGGTGGACTAAATCAGTCGTTTGACAAAACTTAAAATATTATACAAAAATTGATTTATTATTTATAAATGGTTGACTATTAAAACAAACATTATCAAATATGCCCACTTATATAATTATTTAGGGTGATGAGTGACGACGAAGCAACGTCTTATAAAAAAAAAGTAAAAGAAAGGATAATTTAAGACGGTAATAAAAGTGTAATTTATTGAGCTAGGCTCAATATATACATATTTATGAGTTTTACAAAATTGATGTCAACTTGGGCATTACTTAATTGACATAAGACATATTTTTAACCAATAAATTTAGTTAGAAGTTTGAATTCTCCCCTTCTAAATTATTATACGCTCAAACCAACCAAAATCTTAAGATTTTTGTATGGATGAGCTACATTTTTTAACGGGTAAAATATCATTTGTCTTGGTTTTTGAAAATAATGAAGAATGATCCTTTGTCATTGTCATATATACTAAAAGCGTGTTAATTATTCATACTACTCTTCACACACTATTAATGAAGGTTTAGAATTAGAGTACACGAAGTAAATGAGTGAAAGAGTAAGAGTCCTCCTATATAAAAGTATTATTGTATTAGATTAGTTGAATGAGGTGCAAGCGCAAAAAAAAAAAAAAAAAAAAAAAGAAAAAAAAAACAAACATAGAAAAGTATCATTATATTGATGACATTAATTTCACCATATCAATAATTAATTGGTCCGCAATGGCAGAATTGGGAGATTTTTCTAAGAAAAATTGAATAGAGCCGTGTTGCGTGGAAGCTTTAACCACACCATTTAAGGTATTAATCAATTCTGTCAATTTCAAACGGTTGATTCATTTAAACATTTATCTTATGATTTCTTGGGATCAAGATCCCATTAACACCATTTGGAAAGAAAAAATGAAACTCCCATCATCATCCAAAAAGTCAAATTTCAGTGTTGTGTAGTGTGGATAAAACCAAAATTTTCAATCCCCAAATCCAAACTCATCGTTTTTCTTGAATCCCATTTTAGCAATGGCGATCACGATGCGCAAATCTTTCAATACCCAATCGCAGATTTACACTTCCCGTCGTCCTCCAATCCACTTTCCGACCGACCCCACAATCTCCATTGCTTCATTCCTTTTTCGAAACTCCTCTTCTTTCCCTAACGCCCTCGCCCTTGCCGACGCTGACTCCGGCGAATCCCTAACTTTCCGTCAGCTTCAAATCCAAGTCTCTAAGCTCGCCCATGTCTTCATCCAACTAGGTATTCGAAAAGGCGATGTGGTTCTCATATTCGCGCCTAATTCCATTCACTTCCCTGTTTGTTTCTTTGCCATTGTCGCCATTGGAGCCATCGCCACTACTTGTAATCCTGCTTACACTTTCGCGGAACTGTCAAAGCAAGTCGCCAACTGCAACCCTAAGCTCGTAATCACCATTCCTGAACTCTGGGACGTAATCGGTAAACTCAACTTGCCTTCTATAATTCTGGGTTCTAAAATTTCTTCAAAATTTTCCCGTCCCAACATCTGGGGTTACTCCGATTTGATTGAAAAAGCCGGCGATGTGTCCAATTTACCGGTGAGTGAAGTGGGTCAGAACGATATAGCGGCTCTTTTGTATTCATCTGGGACGACGGGGATTAGTAAGGGAGTGATTCTAACTCACAGTAACTTCATAACTACCTCTTTAATGGTGACCCAAGATCAGGACCTTCTTGGTGATCCTAGGAACGTGTTTTTATGCTTTCTCCCAATGTTCCATGTGTTTGGTCTCTCTATAGTTGTTTACTCGCAGCTTCAAAGAGGAAACACCGTCGTTTCAATGGCGAAGTTTGAGCTGGAAAAGGCTTTGGGGGTGGCGATGAAGTACAAGATCACTCATCTTTATGTTGTTCCACCTGTAATTATAGCTCTGACAAAGCAAAGTGTAGTGAAGAACTACGACTTGTCGTCTTTGAAGCAGATTTTATCTGGGGCGGCGCCTCTTGGGAAGGATGTGATGGAAGAATGCTCCAAGATTATACCTCAGGCCAGGATCATCCAGGTTTTGAACTCTGTCTTATCAATTCCATTTTGCACTTTCATTTGCTTGTTACACAAACTATTATACTATCTTAAGATGATTGTTGTGTGCAGGAAGTTTAATATTATTTTAGGTGCATCCTGGGCAATACCTGTCTTTTGTGCATCCCATCAAATTATCCAATCATAATTTGTCACATAACAAATTATTCTTACTTTTTTTTAAATATTTTTATTCATGCTTGATGAGTGTGGAAGACAAATATTTTCATAAGAGGGTGGGTTGAAGTAGCACTTAAGAGGGTGGGTTAAAGTAGCACTTCTTAGAGTGATAAAAAGTGCTTTTATTCTATTCAAAGCATTTTTCATTACATTCTCAACAATAACTCTGAAAAAGTACTTTTTCCAAGAGGGTTGGGAGGAAAAAAATGGAACTTAAGCCTTCCACTAGGATGGGTTCAATGACATAAATCATGCAAAAACAAAACTAATCTGCCCAACTTATAATATTAAATTTACCTTCACCCATCAGCTTAAGCTTTTGGGTCAATTGGTAATTTAACATGATATCAGAATAGGTGGTCGAAGAGGTTCTATGTTCAAGACCCCTGTAATGTTATTTTCTTTCCATTAATATTGATTTCCACTTATTGGGTATTTTACATATTTCAAGCTTAAAGTTACCTTCGCCTATCAACTTAAGCTTTTGGGTCAATCGATGATTTAACTTATACATTTTAATTTTACACCTCTTTTAAACCTTAAATGTGAGAAATAGTAAAAAGGAATATACAACGACTTAAATTCTTTTATTTTTATTTTATTTTATTTTTTTTTTTTTGGGGGGGGGGGGGGGGGGGGGCGGTGTTCAATTGCTTCCCTGTGATATTTTGTTTTGTTTGTTTTTTGTAAATAGTCTTGATTTGGGTTGCGATTTATGCTCTACAGGGATATGGCATGACAGAAACTTGTGGAGTTATTTCAGTGGAGAATATGGGAGTAGAATCTACGCTATCTGGGGCAACTGGATCCCTTGTTTCAGGTGTTGAAGCCCAAATTTTGAGTACAGAAACACAGAAACGTCTTCCACCCGGCGAAACAGGGGAAATTTGCGTGCGAGGACCAAATATGATGAAAGGTGAATCTCCTTGGACGACTCCCTCTCCCTTGTGGGATTTTTGGAAATTGCTAGTAAAGAAGAATAATGTTGTTAGACACATTAAAATCACTATACTTTCATAAGGAACCAAGCTTTATTGAGAAATAATAAAAGAATACAAGTACATACGAAAAGGCAGCCTATAAAAAGTGAGTCAAACTAAGAAAAAATGGATGCCTATCAAGCAAAATAAGACCTAAAGGGTAAGTACAAAAATCGTTGTACACCGTGGCCCAAATAAAGAGATCAAACCTAACAAGGACCAAACCTTCTTCCAAGAACAACATTTTTTTTGTTTTTTGTATTTTGTTCTGATGAATAGCACTCATCCATACTAAATTACTAATTATACTGAAGGGTGCATCAATGATCAAACAGCAACCTAGAATTATTATACCTTGACCCAATCTCCTTATTTGAAGATTCTTATTGATTTTGCATGCTTATTCATTTACATTTTTTCTATTATGTTATTTTCCTGTACTTGCTTAACTGGATCTGCTGAAAAGAATAAAAATTGTTTCCGGTTTTAAAGATGCCAATCTCATTTCTTGATGATTTTTTGTTAGATTGATCAAGTTTGGACCCATATTTACCTTTTCTATTCTCATTTACTAGTCTGATTTGCTAGATGTCTCCATGAACATTTCAGGATATTTCAACAATCAGAAAGCCACCAGCCAAACCATAGATGATCAGGGATGGGTACATACTGGAGATACTGGGTATTTCAATGAAGAAGGAGAATTGTTTGTTGTGGACAGAATCAAAGAACTCATCAAGTGTTATGGTTTTCAGGTTCGCTTTTCATGATCAAATATGAAACTTTCCATTTAGGAGTTCTTTGTTTTTTCTTTTCTTTTTTGCACAATTACTAATCAGTACCTACAAATATTAACATATACATCCTCTTTTTTATGTTTTGATGATAGTTTATGATCGGTTTATTGAGTATTTTTTCTTCTTTTTAATAGCTGTTTTTCTCCCCAAAACACATAGACTTCAAGCTATAATGCACCTGATGATGCAACAAGGATTACTTTTCACATCGATCTAGAAACTCTTGTATGCTAAGTTCTCAGTTTAAGAATATAACTAAGATGTATTAATCATATGCTTGGCTTCGGCAAATATGTTTAATGTTATACGTGCATTGTCTCCTCTTCTTGGAAGTATGAACTCTAGCTGCATTTACAGTTGAATGGTCTCAAATTTTTTGAACTTTCTTGTCTGCATTTTAGGTTGCACCGGCGGAGCTTGAGGCGCTGCTACTTTCTCACCCTCAAATAACAGATGCCATTGTGATCCCGTAAGTAGTGGTTTTGCCTTTCTATTTTCACACCTTCTTGTTAATCTCTGACATTAATTTCCACCTGCAGATATCCTGATGATAAAGCCGGTGAGGTCCCTATTGCATTTGTTGTTCGTTCACCCGATAGCACAATAAAGGAAGAAGACGTTAAAATTTTTATTGCGGGCCAGGTAATATATTGCAAGCTCTCCAACAAGAACAATGAAAGAAACTTTTTGTTGATATGGATCTATTTTTTTTAACTCTTGAAAGCACCATCTTGCGATTAAGGTGTCATTGCTTGTATATAATCTTTACACAGAGCACCTTTTTCTTGTTAAGCTCACTTGAAAGTTCGAACATGTGACCTCTAGGTAGGTGTTATTAGAGACTGTGTGTGTGCCCCTTTGCCAAGGGAGCTGCCTTTTAGGGGTATGTTTAAGATACTTTTGTGTGCTCTGCATAAACCCAAAAAATGCAAAACAAGCGGTTGTAAAATAGCAATCCTTTAAACAATGAAATGCTTGAAAATGATCGTCCTCTTTTCCTTTGCAGGTTGCACCATTCAAGAGATTAAAAAGAGTAACCTTCACAAGTAGTGTTCCGAAGTCGGCTTCAGGAAAACTTCTAAGAAGGGAGGTCATAGCACAAGTCCGTGCCAAGATGTAAATATCAAAATATTGAATGGAAGGTGAATAAGTTAATACTGATACAGTTAGCAAACAAATGTATTTACAGTTACAAGCAAAAGGAAACTGGAAATTGTTGGAAATCTTAATACAACATTTATTCTTATGCTAATAAAACCATGTTTGTTACCAATATGATGAACTTTCTGCTTCATTTTTTTTTTTACACTTTATGAAAAGTTTCGCTCATAAGTTGACTTCTCGGCAAGTTATCGACCACGTTAGACGTTTGATGGAAACATGAACAATGCAAACACCAATTTACATGGATCATAATTAATAACAGCTTTATTTTGGCAGAAAGAGAATCATTTCAAAAGCACCCAAGCAAAAGGAAAGAGAAAAAGGTATGATTTGAAATGGAGTGTGAAGAGAGAAATAATTGAGGTGAAGAAAGTGAGTGAAAATGCATAAGAGATGAAGTAGATGATACCCAACTCTGAGCATTAACTTTGGGGGAATGTTGCTGCTTTCACAAACATCACCACTCATTTACAATGTCACTTAACCCATTTTACATATCACTTTTTCTGTCACTCCATCCTTCACTTTTACCCCCCCCCCCCCCCCCCCCCCCAAAAAAAAAAAAAAAAAAAAAAAAAAAAAAAAAAAAAAAGCAAAAGCTGCTCTTCTTCTACTGCCATTTCATCTCTCAACCTCAAACTTTTACACCGTTGAATGTATAAGAGAGAAATTACAGTATTTTCTTCGAACTGCTTTGTTTTTCTAGATACTAAACTTCACTTTGCTTAGATTACCAAGGTTTAAGCAAGTGTTTTTCCATATTGGGCCAACTAAGCCCATCATATTTGTGGGCTAGTACCACATCTTGGCAGCCCAAAAGTTTGACCCATTTATTATTATATATATTTATAAGAAATCTTGGGCAATTAACTTACATGTGCAAACAAGTTTCAAAAGCCAAATTATAAGTTTTTTTTTTCTTTTTTTGGGTGAGATTGGTTCCTTTATTTAAAACTTTTGGGCCTGACGAATTAAGAAGTAAAGAGAGAGAGAGAGTTTGATTTGAAAGTGGCTAAGTGAATAAGGGGTCCCATAGTTCTAAAATTTGGTATTGGTTACAATCTTTCTTCACCTTTCACTTTCCTCTGTTTGGAAGATTTTGACACAAGATGCTATCAGCCATCATCCTCTGTTAACTTCAATTATTTAGGCTTTGCACATGCACTTTCTCTCTCCTCTCTCTCTCTCTCTATATGCCCATTTGATAATCACTATTGCTGCTACCTCTGGTCTAATCTTTTCAGCTTTTTATATATATATATTGAAGTATATATGAATGTTGGGCCCACAATTGTTAATCAAAACTTTGGAGCAAATTTTTATTGGGGTCCATTTTCTTACCCTTTATTTTGACTTATGTTATTCCAATTGGCCCATTGCACCTTTGCTTGCTTTATTGAGTTTTGGATTGTCTCGATCCTCTTTAGAAATGTTTGTCAATTTAAACGTAGCTCAACTAGTTAAGATTTATAATCTTGACTAAGAGGTTAGAAATTCGAATCTTTCTACCTCAACATATTGTAATTGAAATTAGAAGAAGGAAAAAAAAAGAAAAGAAAAGAAAAATCTTTTTTATTTTAGATTGTTCGAGTTACTTTCATATCTTTCTCAAACCAAATAAAGCATCTTTCATAATAAACTTTTACGACTTGAAATAATTGATTTTCTAAACTACATCATTTTACTATTAGATAAGATGGGTTGTACCATGAATTATATTTAATTATTCTTCACACAATCCTTTCTCAAAATGTCACACTATACTCAAACCTTAATCTGTCAAAAATGAATAAATCATTGCATATATATTAGTATATATAGTCATGTATTATCACCTGATGTTGACTATGTGATGTACAATGTTTTGAATTTGATATGATTTTTATTTTGAGAAATTATCAAATAATGGTTGAAGTAATGAAGGTTGCTATTGCTAAGTGGGTGGAGGATTTAGCAAGCAAAAGCAATGCAATTTACTTTTTTTTTTTAAATAAATAAATAAAATAAAAAATAATAAAAAAAAAAGGTGAAATTAAGGAGCCAAACTCGTCAATCTCAATCAAAAATCACCATCTTCATTCTTATCACAAAGCTTAATGGTCAAACATCAAAAGATATTGACTGAAAATTTTCTATCAATGTCCCTTTAATTAATCTCTCTTCAATTCACAGTTCTAATCATATTCATAAAATAAAAATGTCAAAATTCCTTTGACCAATAGGAATAGAATTTCTAGGTAAATTCAACCTTATCCCTAGACTTTGATGATCTTCAAGTGGAATATATACAAAGTGTATTTTTTAATTCTCTCTTAAAACTCTTTTTTTTTTTTTTTTTCGGGACCTCAAATTTAGAGCTTTAAGTTAACATGTTATATGATTCTTTTTGAGGTACTGTCAATCATCATAAAAAGCTGTTTGGATAAATTAATGTAGACTCTTCCTTTTTTTTTTTTTTTTTTTTTTTTTTTTCTTTTTCGCTTTCCTTTTTCTTAGCATGAGCTGTGGTTTATTTTTCTGACAAAATAATGGCTAAGTAGTCCAAATTTTGAAAGGGCCAAAACCGTTCCTTTGATGATGGAAAGAAACTCTTTTTCTTTTGCTAAATCAAAGCATCTTTAATTCCAATTTTACATTTTCAATCTTAATTTGTTTGTTTTCTTCTTTTTCTTTGCTCCATTTAATGTTTTGTTTGAGAATCATTCTGTTTTTGTTTTTTCATATCTAGTATTGTTTAGACAAGCTTGTTTAATACTAATCTATTTTTTATGTTTTTTTTTTAACATTTCCAAAAGCATTTTGAATTATATATTCTTGGAATATTGACTAAAACAAAATATCTCTTTTTTTTTTTTTTTCTTTTGAGACATTTTCCCCATGAAATAACACACTCCCATTAGAAAAAAAGATTCAATTTTCACTTGTGGGTATTGATAATTTCTTTTGTAAAAGCAAGTACTTGTACTCTTTCTACACCAAATTTACCACAAACAATAAAATGGGTTGGAAAAGAGAAGGTAAAATGAGTAGTCCATTTGGGATTTTTTTGCACATAAAAATTAATTGGGTTTATAGTATGAAATACTATATTTATTAACATTTTTATATATTTTTAATATCTTTAAATTAAAATTTAAAATCTAGATACACCGAAAATAGAAAAATGTTGTTTTTATAGAAGTTGCACTATTTGAAACACAAATTTTGAAAATAGATTATCTACCAAACACATATATTTTTTTTTAATTAAGTGAATTTGAAAAACATAAAATATAATTAAGATTGCCAACAAACCCTAAACTTCTCCTAAAATAAAAAGGAATGGTTGGAGCTCTAAAATAGTAAAATGACAAAGCTAAGACAAACAAAAGTATAGAACTAAAAAAAAGCATTTGGTGAAGAAGGAAAAATTAAAGAAACAAAAAACAAGACATTTGAAGGACTTTGTTTGTTGTGAAACATAACCCAAAAAACCAGAAACCAAACTTTGGTTGTTTATTAAAGTTGAAAAGAAAGAGCAAAGGAATGAGCCTCTTTCTTCTTCAATCGTACTGAAAATTAAAATAGGGTTGCCTGGATTCCTTGCTTTTAAAATATGTATTATTTTATTTGTATCATTGTAAAAGTGGGGTTCCATGGAAACATGAAAAAACAACCTATTCATATTATGGTTATACATAAATTATTGAGTACTACGTTAAGTTGTTGCCATCTATCTTTATTCTTTTTTATTGGGTTGGAGAAATCAAACTTCTAATTTCGAGCTAGTCGATAGTACAAGTTTTATATGCTCATATTGGCGGGCGTGATTCTTTTTCTTATACTTTAAAAACGTGTGTCAATAATTTGAAGATAAATTTTTTAGGAAGAAAAAAAATATGAACGTTTTCTTTTATTAAAAAACAACTCTTTTTTTTTCTTTTCAAAAGTTTCAGTAGTTTTGGTAAAAACTACTTTTAAAGTAGAAGTTTGTTAGAATTTGGTTTAGAAATTGAGACTTAAAATGGGTGGGTAGAAACTTGAAATGGTTGATAATGTTTGAGTCTCAATTTTTGTGTCAATTCACATCTTAATCTCAATTTTTAATGAACATTCTAATAAATTTCTACTCCCATGGCAGTTTAACTGATTTATGAAAGGTTCACGATAATATTATTGTTGAAAGAATATAAATATTTTAAAACAAAGAAAAACAAGTTCAAAGGTACATTTTTTAATTTAGATTCAAAACTGTATTTAAACATATTGTATATTAATTTAAATACTTGTTCAAATATCGATTCATTTCGTAAATGAATAAGAAACCTATCATAATAAATTTTCACTTAATTAATTAACAGTAAATTTAGTATCAATATTAAAATAATTAATTTTTAAGCAAAGTTAGAAAATTACTTGAGAACGAAGAACTAAGATACCGTAAATATAAAAGTCCAGAAGCAAGTAGAGAATCTGTAGTTTTATCAAGGGCAAATGTGTAGTATCACAAAATTTTCATAAAGTGGTGCTTAATTATTGAACTGCCAAAAAAAAAAAAATAAAAAAATAAAAAAATAAAAATAAATTTGAGAGAAAATGGTAAAAAATGACAAACTACTTCTGATAACCAAGTGTATAGCAACATTTAAAAAAGTATAAATATAGCAAAGTACTTCTATCGCTAATAGATTTTTATGGTCTATCAATGATAAACCACCTAGACTATAAAAAATCTATCAGCGATGGTAGTCTATCACTGATAGACTTTGTTATATTTACAATATTTTAAAATGTTATTATATTAATACTTTAAATTTGATTGTTATATTTGTCATTAAAAAAAATATTTAGAGTAAAGAAGAACTATAGGGCATGGAAGATAATTGGGCAAAGACATTCATATATACATATATATTATGATCACTAACATATGAACACATGGAACCCAAAAACCACTCCCACTAAGGAACAAATAATTTTCCATCATTTTTTTAAAAAAATAACCCACACAAACACATTACAACACAAAATCTTTTTGTCATTTGTCCACTAGAAAGGTCAACTTTCCCATCAACTCACTATAATACCCTTATGAACAACAATCCATTCATTTATCTCTCCACTACACTCTTTCGATCATCTTATGGTCGTGTTTCCCATTATTTTGTTCCTCAAAAACTTTGCTCACTCCCAATTTTAACTTATTTCTTACTTCAATTTGTAGGGTTATTTTCCTCTTTTGGATAACATGTATGTGTTTTGACTCGTCTATCTAACGATGATTTTTGAAAAGAAAAAAAATTACTCAAAACTAACCCAAATAGCTAACTTAATAATTATTTTAAAAAGGAGTGGAAACCGTAAAGAAAAATATAGTCTTTTTAAAACCTAGATTCAAATTCAAACCAAGATTATCCAAAATTCAAATTTAAAAGAAAAGGTGGGAACATTATGCCTTTTATTTAGGTTTAAACTACCTCAATAGAATAAGTACATTAATGGTGTGAGTGGTTTATATGTAATATGTATAAATGCCTTTCTAAAGTGTAAGGCTTAAAATGACATCCACTTAGATCCATAAATAAAGACTTGAAAAGGTAGACTAAGATGCTTAATGCATGTGGCTTACACACTGTACATTCTTATTAATAATGCTTTTTATTAACTAATTTTTTCTATAAAAAAAAAGTATTAAAAAGGAAAAGATTGTGGAAACCAACTAAGATTAGGAACTTTGAATTTTCCCCTCTTATCAATTTTTGTGTGGAGATATTTTCTCTTTGTCAAAATAAAGAAAATGGGTACTTTTTTATTTTTAAAGACTAATGAGATAAAAATCTTGTATGGTAGGATTTCCCACCACAACAGCTAGCTAGCTAGGATTTTATGATGAAAATTATATGAAATTTTAGGGTTTTTTTTTTAACAAGAAAAGGACAAGCCCAAGAAATTATTGAGTGAAAAAAATAAATGAGGGTTTGAAAATATATTATATTTTTATTTAAAAAAAAAAAAAAAAAAAAAGTTTCTGAGTGCTGACAAATTGATCATAATGAGTTGGTAATAATGTGGTTATGCTTTGGGGCATATGCCATCTCATAGGTCTTTGTATTATATTGAAATGTGGCAAAAAAGCAAAGAAAAAGTTTTAATTTCTTTAATATTAATTTGAGATTCAAGCTAATTAAGCATGGTCTCAAATATATGGAATATTCCATACTCTTAAAAAATACCCAAAGTTTTTTTTTTTTTTTTTTATTACTCCAAAAAACGTCAAAAGAACAAATAAAAGTTTGTAATTGCCTAGCCTAATCACTTGTCTTGTTGCTAATTAAGAAATTTTAATAAGAATTATCTTTCAAGAAGAAAGTTGCATGCAGCCACATTTCTTAAGTGGAATTGGGGGATTATTCAAAGGGGTATTGTGGAACAATTTTAAAATTTTCAGTCAGTGTCATTAGTTGAAAAAATAATTAACATTATTTGATGATTAAGATTAATATATATATTTAAAAAGCATGACATAGTGATTATTATTGTAAACTTAGGCTGTTATGGATCATTTTAATATAATTCAAGGGTGTTAGGGAACATTCATGGAATGTTTATCTCATAGCTTTAATTAATTTAGACTTAATTAGCCTTTAGATTTTTTTTTTCTTTAATGAAAAAGTTTGGTAGGGAGATAACTTTACAACGGCCTCAAAAAAGTCTAATTTAATACCTTCTTAGTTTAACGATTTTATATCTAGTAGATTTATGAATTTTTAATTTCGTAGTCGTTGGATTCTTGACACATATTTGAAAATTTTTAAAAATTAATTGATCTATTAAATATAAATTCAAATTTTATATTGAACTGTCTAATAATTTCAATTTTTCTTAAAAAAAAAAATATTGAATAGGTCAAATAGGTCAAATACACCTTTGAAATACAAAATTGAATCATGAATCTATTAAACACAAAATTGAAAGGAAAATCATTATAAACAAAAAAAAAATATCAAACTATTTATAAATATAGAAAAATTTTAATGTCTATCAATGATAGTTCTATCACGGTGTATCGTTGATAGACAGTAAAAAAATTTTATATTTATAAATAATTTGACTCATTTTTCTATATTTGAAACAGTCCAATTGAAAGTCATTTAAGAATTTATTAGACATTTTTTAAAGCCAAAATATTTTAATACAAAAAATTAAAACATTTGAAGACTTAATTATTAGACCATTTTTAAACTTATAGATACATAACCTCACGGTTCAATGACTAAGACTTTGTTTAAAAACAATTTAATTTTTTTTAATTGAAATTTATACCTATAATTTTCTCAATTTTTTTACTACATGAAAAACACTTAAATTTTTAATTGAGTTCAAACTATAAAAACTTGTTTTAAGTTTCAAAATTTGACCTCATTTTTTGAAGATCCATTTTAAAATAAAAAAATAAAAAAAATAAAAAAAATAAAAAAAAAACTTAAAGATAAAAATGGTATTTATAAATTTAATTTTAAAAGACGAAAAACTAATAATTTATCATTTCTTAAACTTCAATCCAATTTATACAGTAAAGAGACTAAAGGGATTGAACTACAAATAGAACTAAAGAAAAAAAAAAAACTTAACTATGAGTTGTTTAAAAGTTATTCTCTAAAACTGTTTTATAAGGACATGTTTGTTGCTTTTTTCCCATTTCCTCATTTATTTTCATGAGTGGTCTATTTCTAAGAATAGTTAAAATATGGCTCTTCATTATTCAAAAAATAATAAATAAAAAAAAAAAAAAAAACTTGTCCATAAATAATTCCAAAATAATGTTAATCTCACAATTCTTATCAACAAATTGTCTTTAAAAAAAATAAAATAAAATAAAACTATTTGCCTAATTACATGAGATTGTGACAAGATAAATGCATCAGTTCCAAACCATAATTTCAAAATTAGCACATCAATAAACAGTATATACACATTTCTATTTGTGGACTCTATTTTCGGGTTTCTATTCATGACAAGAAAGAATTTCAATATTTTCTTTAATTTAATTTAATTTCTCCCTTCCTTTCTCGTTTAATTTACACCACCTGTTATGATGTTTTGTTTAGGCCTAGTCCATTCAATTGGGTATTGTCAATTAAATCTTTGTTCAGTCATAAGATTTGCCACTTTCAACTGTTAAGATCTTGGTTATTATTCTACAATTTTTTTTTGTAATTTTCCAAAGTTAAAATATTATTATTTAAATTTATTTATTTTTAGAAAAAGAAAAACAAGCAATTAATTAATTATTTAAAGTTTTTGTCCCTAATTGTTGATTCATAATCATAAAGCTTGTCTGTAATTTAGGAGGAAAGAGTGTAATCTAAGTTAATGAATAGAGGAAATCATGTGTGAAAGTGGCCAAAAACCCTTTTTTCATAAATCTTATGATGGATTTTAATAGGCTTTAGGACGGTGAAAGTGCTTTTTTATTTTATTTTATTTTTAATTAACTACTTTCTTAATTTCAATTTGTTTTTGGATTTTACTGTCTTAAACCAGGCAGTGATTGGACAGCCAAACATCCAATATTTCAGACACCAAGCACGAGAATTAATTTTAATATTAAGTATTAATACACAAAAAAAACATTTACAATATATTTGTAATTAATAATTCCTTTAAAATATATACCTTAGTTTATCACTTTTAATCATACATCATTCTGATGTCACATACTCTACCATTTGTTATATCAAAGTATTTTTTCTTTTAAAAAAAGGTAAAATTATATTAGAAAACTACCCAATTGTTTATTATTATACTCTTGAACATTCAATTTAAAAAATTGAACACTCAAACTTATATAAGTGTTAAAGTTAGACTCTTTAACTTACAATAGTTGCGAAAATTCGACCCCATTGATAAAAATTGAACCCTCAAACTTATACGATTGTTACAATATTTCTATAATTATATAAATTTGAAAGTCCAATTTTAACACTTGTATAAACTGAGCTCATTTTTTACAATTGGAAGTTCCTGAGTATCATTGCAATTATCATCCTACTTTAGGGGTGATTTTTACAATTTGCCAAAAAAATATATTAGTTGCGTTGTATTGGATATAGAATTATTTTTTCACGTGCTTTGTTTAAACTTGTTCATTTTTATAGATCATCAAGTACAATTTCGAATCACTGCCTAGATTATATATATATATATATATATATATATATATATATATATATATATATATATTGGTATGTATATATATATATATATATTGGTATGTATTTATATCTGTAATCACATTCACCTTGCATATTCATTATTGTCCTATTGACATCGTGTAATAAAAAAGGAAAGATGACTTAAATAACATTTTCTAATAGCCTACTCGAACAATTTTTTGCTAGCAAAACCCTCAAGCAATATATTTCAAAATGCATCTGACTTGTCGAGTAATTTAACTTACTCGATTATTTAAAGTTCCTTCACTTTATTCAAAATGGTCCACCCTTTCGAAGTAACATTTTATGTTTCATCCTTACAACATGCACATGACCTACTCAAATTTTTAGCAAACTATCATACTTTGGTAACTAAGTATATATAGATAATCATATTTGATAGAATGTGACATTTCAAAACAGAATTATAATATTATTAATAATATATTTTTTCCCCCAGCTAGGAGGTCCCTTCTCCAATGGTCCAATCCTACATTTTCTTATTCAGAAAAAAAAAAAACACACACAGAAATAAGGATAAAATCTTCAGATATGATTCCAAGAGAAAGATTCAGATCCATACAACCTATTAATTAATAATAAGTATTAATTAAGTATATTAAACATCCTCCACTTGCACTATCACTCTACTATTTTTTGTGTTTGACTTGAAATGTCAAACTTAAATTTAACTCACACCCAAATATAATTTGAGTTCAAAACATTTGATAGTAATAACACACTAATTAATTAGGCAAATAACTTGAAGAATACTTAAAAATAACAATACATTTTTAGAAAAGATTGGTTATTTGTGTTTCAATAATGTAGATTATGTATCCTTAATTGAGACTTAATTAATTAATTAATTAATGATTTAGATTCCTTAAAATATGTTCCAATCTGTAATGCACATGTCAACGAGAGAATAGTCTAAAAAACCAAACCAAATTATAACACAAAGGGAAGAGGTAAAATTAAGATAAACCCTATGAATCAATTTTGACCCTTTTTTTTTTTTTTTTTTTAATGGGGACCCTGAAACTTTGATTTTTCATATATACATACAATACAATCCCCTTTTTTAATGGAGTCCACACAAAAACCCCATCTGTGAGTAGGAAAAATTAACAAAATTATTTGTTCCCCTTTGTTGTCACGTGCCTTACAAAATTGCCCTACAAGTACAAGAATTCTCTCTCTTCCACAACCATTTTACACTGCTCAAGAAAAAAAAACTGACATTTTTTTTAATAATATTTCAGAGAGAGTTGTGAGAGCTAGCTAGAGGTAGGTTCATTGGGTTGAAAATTTCTAGGGCATGGGCACTAACTTTTGGGGTAGGGATATAAATAAATAGATTAAGGTTTAATTTTAATTAGTTGGTTAATTTAATGAAAGGGGTATTGTTATTTATAAAGAATGAAAGATGATAAAGTAGTGATTTCTAATTAAAGGCAGCCTTAAGCCAAGGAAAGACAATGGAAGGGTATGAATATGATTAGGGTTTGTCACATGCCAATGGAAGTATTTGAGTGGGCACTCAAGTGAAAATGCCCTTTTTTTTATTATTTTTATTTTTATTATTATTATTATTATTTTACAAATAGCCTAGCAATTATAACCTCTCAATCACACACATATATCTCCTTTTGACTTCTTTTTTATTAACACTTTCTCTCTCACTCTAAAATTTTGACAGATTTTTTTGATAAAAAGTCATTCCAACTTCCTTATGGAAGTTTGCTCACCAAACCCCTTTTACTTTGCACCTAATCTTTTAACCAATTTTTTGTTGGTTTCTTATTGGGTTTTTTCTAATATATATATATATATATATATATATATATAGTGGAGAGGAACATTTATTGTTAGAGGTCAATAATACGAACTTTGTGTTAGTTGAGCTATGATAATTTTATTTTTTTTAAAAAAAATATTTTATTAGGTTGCATCTCTCAAGAATTTGTACGAAAAATTGTATGAATCAGAATTACTAAGGTCGGTTGATAACCATTTGGTTATTTATTTTTAGTTTTTGAATACTAAGTCTATAAACAGTTATTCTACCTCTAAATTTATTGCTTTGTTATCAACTTGTTACTAATATTTTTAAAAACAAAGCCAAAATTTGAAAACTAAAAAAAATAGTTTTTAAAAATGTAATTTTTTTTCCCCAAAATTTGACTAATAATTCAACTCTTGAAATTAAGAAAGATGCAAATCATGGTAAGAAAGGAAATAGTTTTGATTCTTAAATACTAAAAAAAAAAAAAATATTACCGAACCATTATCAAATTAAACCCTTTTTTTTTTTCATATATTCTCTCAAACTTCAAATTTTAGATGGGTAAAAAAGATCTTCTATAATTTAGAAGTGGGCAGAAGCTATAGATTTTATGAGTGTAGACAACGTCACCATTTATTTAAGTAAACAATTTCGTACCAATGTAAAAGTTTAAATGTTGAAATCACTTAATATATGCTAACAAAATACACCAAAATAAAAATAATTAAAAAAATAAAATTTTGGAATGTTTTCAAATATAAAAAAATGAGCTAAACTATTTATAAATATAGAAAATTTTTATTGTCTATCGCTATTGATAGACAATAAAATTTTTCTATATTTGTAAATGTTTGATATTTTTTTTTTCTGTTTATTTTAATTTTCTTAAAAAAAATTTCACTTTTAATAACGAAAAAGAATATAAAGTGAACGAAGTTAAAATGAACAAGGACAAGGTAAAAAATGTGTATCTCCTTTCTTCAATAATGTATCTCATTTTCCTCACATCTAAGGCACCATCTCTATTAAATGAGAGTTTTCAAATCTTGAATTAATGTTATTGAGTAAAACAACCACTACAACATATATGTACTTATTTTACCATTGAAGAAAATGGTAAATCCAAAGTTATCATAGAAATAGAAGTAATTAAAAAAGAAATTTTACAAGTACATTTGAACTACCATAAAAAGGAAAAGAAAAAAATAAAAAAAAATAAAAAATCTCCAATCTTTTTTTTTAAAAAAAAAAAAAAAAAACATAATCATTGTGTAAGTTCAAATTAGGAAGTAAAAACCAGAAAATGGTGTAGTCTAATTTTAAAGCAGAAATTAACATTTTCTTCCATTGGATGATATCTTACTCTAATTAACAATTGTGGATCCAAGTGATCTACTTTTTGGTTGATTGGCTTTTCTTTATTTAATAGGTAAAAAAAAAGACATACAAATCCAAACAAAATAATTGAAGATATTGAACTTTTATTTTAATTTAATTTTAAAAAAGGGAAAGAAAAAAAGAAAAAGACGAGGGAGACCCACCAAAATAAAAGAAAGAAGAGAAGTGAAGTAAATGAGGATAGAAATCTAAGAAAAAAAAAGGCCTAAATAAGGGAGTGCCAGCAGTAACTTTCTACCAAAAATATTTACCGTTTTCCAGAATTGAGGCCTGATGTGTCTGTAGCCATGTGATTAAAAAGTTACTGCTTCACGTCAAGTAAAGTAAGTTATAAAGTTCAACGCAGCCCATAAATTTACTGCGAAATTAACTCCACCATTTCTCAACATTCTCTTTTATTTCACCTTTTTGCCTTTGCATTAATTGCCCAACGCCCAGGAATCTTCACCTCCCTCTTCTCACTTTTTGTCTCTTCTAGAGAGAGAGAGAGAAAAAAAAAAAAAAAAACAATTTTTACTCTTATCAATTTTTACTTTTACCCTTCTAATTTTGTACTCTGTATTTAGATAAACGAGCTTTTGTTTGAAAATTCTTTAAGAAAATATCAGTTTCATGGTAAAAAATTAATACAACATTAAAGTTTTGGGATAGAAATTAAATTTTTTACCATATTTTTACTTGTTTTTAACCCTGACTTTCAAATAAATTACATTTTTCTCTACAGCACAATAATAATTTAAGATTAAAAGACTTGATATTTGTCTATTTAAACATAACTTAGTGAATAACATATTCAAGTGAATAACATATTCATTAACATTCTAAATGTTGATAGTTCAATCTTCTACATTTGCGAATTAATTATTTTTTTTAAGAAAAAAAAACTTTTCTTGAAGTCAAATATTTAAATCTACCCACCTAAATTTTTTTTCGCTAAAAGATTAAATTTTTTTTTTTTAAATCATCATAAATATTTACTACTTAAGATATTCTTTTTTCTAGTTCAACAAATAAATGGAGATGAAACTATCAACTTTAAGAAAAGTAATTGATGTTTTATGATTGATTAACAACATGTGAATTTCATCGAAATATAAAAGTTTTTCCTATTATTTCTTTTCATTGATTGTAAGTTAAGTTAATAATATTAGTAAAAAAATAATATATAACTAAACTAGCATCAATATGTGTTAGCGACTAAGAGGTCTGTACCACTATTTTATTCAAAAAAAAAAAAAAAAAAAAGTTTGTAATATTAAAAAATGTTGTGGGAGTCTAGTAGTATTAAAGGATTGTTTATGAATGAAAGCTTATAGGGTAACCAAGCCACTGGGTGCTACTAGAGTGTACTAGGATTTTTCCCTTTCTACACAGAGTATTTTTTATATAAATAATAATAATAATAAAAGAGGAATGTTTAAAAATAGAAAAATAAGAAAATTATTTATACAAAATAGCAAAATTTCTTGATAGTTGTGTTAGACGCTGATAAAAGTCTATTAGGGTCTATCAGTAAAATAAATTATAAAAGTCTATCACTATTAGATGCTGATAGAAGTCTATCACCGTTTATCAATTTTTTTTTTTTTTTTTTTGCTATTTTCTATAAATAGTTTGACAAATTTTTACACTCTCATAATAAAAACATTCTAAACAAGAAAAAAAAAACATTTTCATAATAATTTTCATGGTGTTCTTCTGTGACGTGAAAAACACTTGATTAATACTTTTTCTAAAACTGTTCTGTATAAATATTGTCTTACATCAAAATACTAGGGTCAAAATACAAGGTCACTACAGTTTGATGGATCTTCACATGTATTTTCAAATGTTCGAATTTAGTTTATATACCTTCCATAGATTTTAAAATCAACCCATACTGTTAGTACGAAGTTCTTTTTATATCGAAATTAATAAAATAATTATAATAGTAACAGACAAAATGTAAATATATATGTTTCTAAAATTTATAGATAGAATGAAAGGCTAATAAATAATTTTCTTTATATAAAAATTAACAATTAAATAGTATATTGATTTTTTTTTCCTTGAATATTTAAAAGTATAAGGACTAAAATGAAATGAGTATCAAAGTATAGAAACCAAAAGGATATCCTAATTCAACATTGTTTACAAAAGGCCTCCGATCTTGCTCTTATTTAAACTCACGAATAATCACATAAATATATATTTTTTATTTCTTCATATATATGAGTGTACAAAAAGTATTCGTTATTATCTTAAGCATAATTCAACTAATTAAAATATCAATATGATCGTACAAAAACTATTTGTTGCTAACATAAGCATAACTCAATTAATTGAAGTATTAATTTGCACATACAAAAATAATTTATTGCTAACTTAAGCATAACTTAACTAATTGAAATATTATTATGAGGCATGCAAAAATTATTTGTTGCAAATTTAAGCATAACTGTTCAAATCCATATTTGTTTTTCAGTTGAATGGTAATATTTTAAAAAAGAAGAGGAAATGGTAACATGCTCGTTGTGCTATAAACATCAAGCAACCTTGTTTTTGGTCCAAAAAAAAAAAAATCCAATAGGAGAAGAGAGAGTAGTAAACACGGTGAATTAATTTTTTTAAAAACAAATATTTAAGACGCTTTGATATTCATTTGATTTTTTATTTTTAAGATTTGAAAATTAAGTTTATTTTTTACCATAGTTTACATTTTTTTTTAAAGATATGAGTTATTTGTCAAATTCCAAATACAATAATGAGTTTTTAGAAACTACTTTTCATTAATTTTTTAAATTTGGCTAGATTTTTTTAAATACTGATGAAAAAAAAAGTAGATAACAAATTAAGCAATTTAGAGGTGTAAAAAGTGTCAATAGATTTAATTTTCAAAAATTAAAAATTAGAAAATCAAATAGTTACCAAACAGAACCACATATTTCATCTGGTGGAATTATACTAAAATTGGGAGAATCTAGTAGAAGATAAAACAGAAGTTTATTTGATAGACAATATGAATTATGTTAGTATTTCATCTCATAAACTTAATTTGTTATTGTTAAAAATGTGTATTTAATAATGTACTTGTAATTAAATGATATTATAAAATAATAATTATACAATCTATTTTATATATAACATGTTCATAAATTAATTAATAATAGTTTATATTCAACTTAATATTCGGTGGTTAGTTACAATTAATTTTACAATCCATAAATATATTATCAAATATATTTTGAACAATTATTTAATTATAACTCAATTTATGAATATAGTATCAAACACATATTTGAAAACATGAAATATAATTAGTACCGAACATTATTGTATTGAATCAAAGCATAGGTATCCGACATCAACTATCCTTTCAAAATCTCTGTTTTATGCTTTGATTCTTGAAGTTAAAAAAAAAAAAAAAAATGGAGAATCTTTTTGACATCATGTAAACCAAGATTTTAATCCGTATGTACCAAATCTACCATCAAATTTAGAGGTAGGTAGGCATAAGATTTTCCTTAAATACAATAAGAAAACTCAATTAAAAAGAATAGAAAAAAAAAATATATATATATATAAAGAAATATGAAAAAGGAAGGGAGGGGAGGATTGGACAGGCGGGCGTGGGCAGGGCGGCAACACAGACCCAAGTACGCCAACCGTCACACCACACATACATAACCCACCAACTTTAACCCCTTTTTTTTTCCCCAAACTTTTTTACGGTTAAATTATATATTTTAATACCTAAATTTGTATAGTAAACTAAAATTTTGAAAAATTATCAGTTTATACCTTAAGGATCACATATTGGCTTAGTTAGTATTTTGACTAGCTACTCACACCGACCATACAATTTAAAGACATTTATCTTAGTTTCTAACATATACTATATATTGGTTGAACTATGTTCTCAATTTAAAAACGATAGAATGATCAAAATTCGCTACTTACTTCATCTATACTATAAATAATTATTTAATATTGATAAAGCTTACATCAATCTTTAAAATAGGCAAAAAAAATATATGGGAATGAAGGAGTATCGATTGTGAGGTTTGTTAAATTTTACACAAAAGTAAAACTAGAAAAGTGTGGAAAAAAAAAGAGGCAAAATTGGCTGAAAGAGAGGACAGCTTATTAGGGTTATTAAACTTAAACAAAAAAGTGAGTGGTTTCAGGTTTGGCATCATCGTCCGTACAACTCTGATTCCCTTCTCCTTCATCCTTTTTCTTCTCCATTAATATCCTTTTTTTTTTCTTCAGATGAACAGAAACAGGAAGGGAATTAAGATTGGTTGCTTGCCTTGTTTGAGTTCCTAAACAAATCCAACAATTCGCTGTCATTATATTATGCTTTTAATATTTTTTTTCTTTCTTTTATGTTTGGCAGATTTTCTGACACTTCCCTCACTTTAACTTTCTTTTCTTTTCTGTTCTTTTCCCTTTTTTTTTTTTTTTTTTTTTTTTTTTTTTTTTTTTTTCTCTCTCTTGTATTTTTAAAGCTTATTCTTTCCCATATGATATACCCACATGCCTTGGATCTCCCCCTCTTTTGTGTTTTCTTTGGGATGGAAAAGCTGTTTAGTTTCATAAATTCCACCCACTTTGGCTTCAAAACCCCAGATTTCGGAATTTAATAACCTTTTCTAAAACTCTGTTTTACATTCTTATCACTATGTTATCATTTCAGATATAGTATAAATAATCGTAGTGGATCCTTGATAGCAGGATACTAATGTTAGTCTAGGACCGTAGGTTTTTACCCAAAAAAAAAAAAAAAAAAAAAACCATATATTCTCTCATGAAGAATTTTTAAAAATAGAAAAATAAATAAAAATATTTACACAAAATAGTAAAATTTTCAGATAGTTATGATAAACACCGATAAAAGTGTACTAGTGATAGAAATGATAGAAGTCTATCAATGTCTATCAATATTTTTTTTGCTAATTTGTATAAATAGTTTGACATTTTTTCTATCTATGAAAATTTTCCTTCTTTTATTTACCAGCAATACTTGAGTGCATCTTAGAATGAACTGAATCCATATTTTTGCAACAGGTCCAACTTTATAACAGAAAAATCTAAACAATATTCAATTCAAGATGTCCCAAATTAGTTTTCTTCATTCACTATGACTGACTCACAAGTCGCCATCAATCTTTTTGATATTTCTACTCCCTTGAAAAAAAATATTTTAGGTTAAATTATAAAAAATACAAGATAAGGTACCACAATTTAGGTCTCTGTTTTTGTCAATATTCTAAAAGATTTTTACTCAAATAATAGTTTTGAGATGTTTATAAAATATCAATGGTGATATTTTAACTTTGGAAATAAATGACAAAGTTCGAGGGTATTATTTATAATTTAGTCAATCTATTATTTAGCAATAAGTTAAGGGGGAGTTTGAGGCGCTGAATTGGTTATTATAGTCTGTATGTTATAATAGTCTAGGATGTAGTCTGGGTTATAATAGTATGTGGTTGAGGTGCAGACTATTTTAGTATGGATAGAAAATAGTAAACAAGGAGAGAAAAAGATACGAGTGTGAAATAGTAAATACTATAACAAATAATAATTTGAAATGGTTATACTATAGTTAATTGTAAATTTTAATAATTGGAAACACCAATTATAATAATTGGTGCCCCAAATATTGAGTGGTCTACAATACTCTTGTAATGTTTCTATTCCGAATAGAAATATTGTCTTATAGACCATTGATTTTCACTACCGTTAACTAATGTGAGACTATTCACAGAGCAATCATAAATTTGAAAATGTTGTAGAGTAAATTTCAAAGCCTCAGATATCCTAATAGGCTATAAAACTATAAAATGTAGGTTTGAGATAAAGTTGGTCTCTAACTACACACTTTGACAACTAACAAAATTTGCTCATTTAAGTCCTCCATCCAAGATACCAATCCTCCCACCTCCTAATTTTTGTACTACTAACAATCAAGAAAACATAATATTTATTCTCAAATAAATGCAAATAAAAGCGTGTGTATTGTGTATTAAAGTTGCAACTAAAACTTAAGGGAAAATTCAAAACTTTTTCAATTTTGTATGCGTTTCAGTTTTCATTAATGAGAGCCCTTTCCTAAGACATTACTTAAGTAATGAAGCATCCAAAGAAGGCATAGAGGGTAAGAAGGAAACCTTTTTTTTTCCTTCCTTTGTTGTTGTTTCTGACAAAAATAGCAGAGTCAATGTGTATACGCTATCAGATTTTCAAACTATTGTTTGGTTTTTCTGCAGTCAACCTTCAAACCTGCAAAAATATAAATATTCAAATAGTGCAAGGGTTGTGCTTTTATTGTTATTTTTTAATCTTTTACCATATTTTATGGAGGACTTTGGATTAATTTAATCAGTTTTTTGGGGATGAGGGAACAAAGACTAAATTAATATCATTCAAAATTCATCCAATTTCTTGATTGTGTGTACCAAAACTCGCCTTATTTGAAGGAGACAAACAGAGTAGGGTAAGGTAATGAAAGGTCTCAATTTTTTCAACATTTCATACCTTCTTTTCACATTTTCTTTTATCCAAAACAGTCCTAAATTTAAAATTTTCATAAAATGTCTTGGTTTGATTCCCAATTATTTAAATCCCGTGTTTCAATTCTTTAAGCTCTGTATACCGAAACTAACTCGGTTTAAATTATTCCATGAACTTTGAACTTTGTATTTATTTATTTCTTAAACTTTTAAAATTACAAATTTAGACTTGACCTTTAATTGTTTTAAAAGAATTTAAGATTTCACTAAAAAAAATTAATTTTATATCTAATGGAGCAATTGTTTATAAAATTTTAAATTGTTTAGACATGTATTTGACAAAAAATTGAAAGTTCTGAGACTTAGTAAATTTTTTTTTGAAAGTTTAATAACTAAATAAACACCAAATTCAAACTTTTAGGTTATTTTATTTTAGTTATAAGCTTTTCTCCAAATTTAAAGATGATGATCAGTTTGATTAACAAATATATATTTTTTAGTTTAAATACCAAATAAATAAGTATATATATATATATATATATTAAAGTTTTAGAAGCAAAATGGAATAAGGTTAAAGTTTTAAAAATATATATATAATTTAAAAAAATGATCTTAAAACTTAGGAAGTAAAATAAGATTTTAACTCAACTCGAGGAATCAAAATGAACATAATTTAGTAATTATGATGTACTTATTCCTTGAGGTCCATATCCCAATTTTTGTACTAAAACAAATACAAAATCATAAATAAATAATAATAAATAAAAAAGAGTCTCTTTTGTTGTTAAATTTTTTTGTCCTTTTTTTGAGGATTTTAATTTGTAATTAATACTTTATTAAATGTTTGAATTGATTACATAATTCAGAACTAAGACGCCCAACTTAATACATGTGATTCTAAACACTTGCTCACGAAGATACTTACTGATGAAATAAATGAAGAAAATAAAAATGCTAAACATCTATTAAATAATAAATAGTTTATAAAAGAAATTGCAATAGGTTAAAATACTTTGTAGACTCAACTCAATTGTTCGAATTGGAAATTTTTTCAACCAAAATAATCCTTATTAAAAAATGAACCAAACCCAACCCATCGTTTATTTAATTTATTGTTCTAAAAAAGAGTAAAATGTTAATATGTAAAAAAAATTATTTATTTACTTTCATGTATTCAATTAAAATTAACAAGTCAATTTCAATCTATATTATGAAAATTTTCTTTCCAAGTACTAAAAAGTTGTTTTTAAGAGTGGTTGGAGAAACAATTAACCAGAAAAATATGAAATTAAATAAAACTAAAATAAATATATGTATCTATAATTTTATCATAAATATATATATATATATATATATATATATATATATTTTAAAATTAATAATAAGTTTGGGTTGGTTCCGATTAGTTTGAGTTATTTTAAATGAATCCATGAACCAACCAAACTCATAACATTTTCATTTATTTGAATCCAACTCAATCCAGATGAGTTGATAACCCAACTCATAGTGGGTTGGGTTGATCGAATTTTTCGAGTCATCAAATTTTTTTTGAACATCTCTAATGTCTAGGACTACAATAAATTTTAAATGTAAAATTTAGAGATTGAAATAAAATATGTAACCATTAAATATCACTCTTTTCAGTTGCAAACCAGAGCAGTGTACAATAAGCTAAGCCAGAAGCTAAAACCTTTTTTCAAGCTCCCCAATTGCATACTTTAAAAAAGTTATTTTTCTTTAACTGACTTGATCTTGATACCTTTAATCCATTTATAACCGTTAAAATCCACATTTTCCATTATATTTAAATTTCATCATCAACCCCAAAAAAGGGGTTTTTTCCCCTCCTTTTTAACTTCCATAATAGTTTGCCAAGTGTTGAAATAGAAATTTTACCAGTCTGTTGTGGGTTTGTTCATATGGACTTTTCCAAGTTCACTGACGATATGATTAAGCCTGAAAACAAATGATAAATCTGATATTGAGATCAGCCAGGACAGAAGAATATAGTAAAATACAAAATAAGAACAATTATAAGGTTTTGACAATGACTAAAGCAATGATTTTTCTTATTGGGATTAAAGAGGAGAGAGATATTTTAATTGTTTTTAGATGTGAGGTGAAGGGGAAGAGAAAGAAGGGTATTTTTTTCCTACTTTGAATATGTTCTAGTAAAATAAAAATATATACTTTTTTAAAAAACCCATCTCCAAGTTTTGAAACAGTGTGATTTGTCGGGTGGAAAATCCTTCTCTTTTCTCACTCCGGGACTCTCTCTAACATGTGTCACTTTCTGTGTTTTTTACAGAAGAAGCAAAGTGGGAACAATTGGAAAAGCGATCTGACTGTAAAAAGAAGCAGACCAGTATTTGTCTGTCTTTGACACTTGCGCATTCAATTAAGAAGAAGATGATGAAGAAGAAGAAGAGCTCAAGACAACTGAGAGAGTAAAAAGAGAAAAATTCACACAAACTGTAGCAGCCAAAGTAGTGCGGTTGAAAAAAGTGAGCGGCAAAAACATCAGCTCAAACCAAGCCGGATAGAGAGAGCAAAAGGAAAAAGAAAAAAAAAAAAAAAAGGAAAAATATAAGGTAAAGAAAGGGGAAAAATTGTTCATAAAGCGAGGAATTTCGCCAATGTCACAAGATTCTGAGGAGATAAAGACGATTGAGCAGTGGAAATGGTCCGAAATGCAAGGGCTTGAGCTCGTCTCTTCTGATCCTCTTCCTCCTGAGCCATTTATAACCAACAACCCATCAGCTCAAACAGCGAGAAACACAGACCCTGAAGACCTCAGACCCACAGAAGAGGCGCAAGACGGAATTGGCAGAGCCACAAACAGAGAAATGGAGTCTACGAGTGATTCCAAGAAGGAAAACGGCGGTGGCACCAGTGGGGAGAAGCCTGAGGCTATCACCGCCGTTGGGTTTGGGGAGCTTTTCAGATTCGCCGATGGGCTGGATTACGTTTTGATGGCAATTGGGTCGGTCGGAGCCCTTGTCCACGGTTGTTCTTTGCCTCTGTTTCTTCGATTCTTCGCTGATCTTGTTAACTCTTTTGGGTCTTACGCCAATGATGTGGATAAAATGATGCAGGAGGTTTTGAAGGTAAAGTAGAACTATAACTAAAATCACAAACACAATCAAAGTGTACATGTTGATATTAATCTAATGAAAAACTGAAACCGTTCTATTTTCAGTACGCATTCTACTTTCTCGTGGTTGGAGCTGCGATATGGGCGTCATCCTGGGCAGGTACTGGAGTTTCCATCAGGCTTCTCTGGGTTTTTCTTTACATTCATATGTGAATTGAAATGAAACTGGTTGCAGAGATTTCGTGTTGGATGTGGACGGGTGAGCGGCAGTCCACAAAGATGAGGATCAAGTACCTAGAAGCAGCACTGGACCAGGACATTCAGTATTTTGATACAGAGGTTCGAACTTCTGACGTCGTTTTCGCCATCAACACTGATGCAGTGATGGTCCAAGACGCCATTAGTGAGAAGGTGAGAAGCAAAAAAAAAAAAAAAAAAAAAAAAAAAAAAAAAAAAAAAAAAAAAAAGAAGAAGAAACCAACTCTATTTTCAGTCACCTCTCTGTTCCCAAAACGCCCTTCTACCCGCCTAATTGAAGTAACTGTGAATGGACTTTGCAGCTGGGCAACTTCATCCACTATATGGCAACTTTTGTGTCCGGATTCGTTGTGGGTTTCACTGCTGTGTGGCAATTGGCGTTGGTAACTCTTGCGGTGGTTCCTTTGATTGCTGTAATCGGCGGCATCTACACCACCACAATAGCCAAGCTCTCTGCTAAGACCCAGGAAGCTCTTTCAGAAGCTGGGAATATCGTCGAACAGGTAAGGGGTATTCTTTCCAGAAATTGGTTTTCCAAAGATTTTGGCATCTTCTCTCATCTGGATACTGTCAATTCTTGACGTAACATGCAGACAATAGTTCAAATTCGAGTTGTTTTTGCGTTCGTGGGCGAATCAAGAGCATTACAGAGATACTCCTCAGCATTGAAGATTTCTCAAAAGATAGGTTACAAGAGTGGATTCTCCAAGGGTATGGGATTGGGCGCCACTTACTTTGTTGTTTTCTGCTGTTACGCTCTTCTGCTCTGGTACGGAGGTTATCTTGTCAGACACCACGCCACCAACGGCGGTCTGGCTATAGCCACTATGTTTGCAGTGATGATTGGCGGACTGTAAGTAGCCCCATCATCTCCGAGTTTCGTCTTGAAACCTCCAATTTTTGGCTGACGGATCGCTTTGCTTGACAGGGCATTGGGGCAATCTGCTCCGAGCATGAGTTCATTCGCTAAGGCTAAAGTTGCTGCTGCCAAAATCTACCGTATAATCGACCATAAGCCTACTCTAAACCGCAACAACGAATCTGGTTTAGAATTAGAATCAGTTTCAGGACTGGTTGAACTGAAGAATGTAGATTTTTCATACCCATCAAGGCCAGATGTAAGAATCCTGAACAATTTCTCCCTAACTGTCCCTGCCGGAAAAACTATAGCTCTGGTCGGTAGCAGCGGCTCCGGCAAGAGCACCGTCGTCTCCCTAATCGAAAGATTCTATGACCCCATTTCAGGTAAATGCCCTGATCTGTTTCAACTTTTTAAATAATTAATACATTGCTTTTGGTTTTGGTTTTCAGTCTTATACTTGAAATTTAAGTTTTTGGATTTGGACTTGGTTTCTGTGTTTACAAGAAAAGTCCCTTCTTGACTGAATGTGCAGGAGAAGTTCTACTAGATGGGTGTGACATAAAAACTTTGAAGCTGAGATGGTTAAGGCAGCAGATAGGATTGGTGAGCCAAGAACCTGCTCTTTTTGCTACCACCATCAAGGAGAATATTCTCTTGGGCAGACCTGATGCAGACCAACTTGAGGTGGAGGAAGCTGCTCGAGTTGCCAATGCTCATTCATTCATTATCAAACTTCCTGAAGGCTATGACACCCAGGTTAGACATCATCTCAGAACTTATGTGTTAAAACATAACACTCTTAATCACCCTCCAATGACATTTTCCAATGATAAATGTTATTTGATCATGGGGTTAGTTTGAAGCCCACAGTTATTAGAGAATGTACTAAGGCAATGATTTAATGTTCGGAGCAAAAAAAACCTGTTTTGATTTTTCTGAAGGGTAAAAGGTTTTTTGATATTAATCTAACAGAGTTACATATGTGTGATAATTTACATATGCTCTTTCTTACACCTTATAATGAAGCATTTGCTTCTCCTATTTTGAATAGCAAAATGGAATATTTTATTGCTTTTAACAAGGTTAAACCGACTTTTCTTTTCTTCTCTTTTTATGTGCAAGTGAGAAGAAATGTTTTGGTCCTACAAACAATGGAAACAGGATAACATGCCTTGGTCAACAATGCATGTGCAGAAATAAATAGGTTTTTAACTTGTCTGCTCTGACAAATCAGAACCAAATAAACTAAAGGGAGGGACATATCAAGCATATGGTTATGAAGATTGAATAGAAAATAGTCAATGCTGACATCTATGTTCAAAGAATATAAAATTATTTACTCATTTATATATTGTTTTCTACTATTAAGCTTCAACATTATAAGGAAAAAGGTGCTATTGACATTAGCATGCTGTAGAAGAAAATGATGACATGAAGATGATGGGTTTTGAAGATATTGAAAGACTAGGAATCAGGGGGGTTAATTATTTCTTGAGCCACAAAACTTGACTGGAGTATTATAATAAAATTCTGAAAAATAAAACAGAAATATTTTAATCAAATTTGGAACTTCGAGATAACAAAGAGAACTTCTTCATCAATTATACTTGGAGACTTTTTGTTATCTGCAGTTTGCAGAAGTCGTATCTATTTACATTTACCACATTATCAAAAATAACAAAAAATCACCATTTGCTCACCTTTTCATAGAATGAACTGTGGAATTATTCTGAATCCTAAGTAGGAAGAAGACAACTTCGAAACAACCTTGCTCATCTAGGATACCAGAACTTTGAAATCCTAATCTAGTTTTGATATAAGAATGAATCATTATGAATCTGAATTCTGAGGTTTTAAGTAGAATGTTAATATTTGGTAGGTAGGGGAAAGAGGACTGCAGCTCTCTGGAGGGCAGAAGCAGAGGATAGCAATAGCAAGGGCAATGCTTAAAAACCCTGCGATCCTACTCTTAGATGAAGCTACTAGTGCATTGGACTCTGAGTCGGAAAAGCTTGTACAGGAAGCTCTTGATCGTTTTATGATCGGGCGGACCACTCTTGTTATTGCCCATCGACTCTCTACCATTCGCAAGGCTGATCTTGTGGCTGTACTCCAACAAGGAAGTGTTTCTGAAATTGGAACACATGATGAGCTCTTTGCTAAAGGAGAGAATGGTGTATACGCCAAGCTCATCCGGATGCAGGAGATGGCACATGAAACTGCTCTCAATAATGCCAGAAAGAGTAGTGCAAGGTAGCTAAAAAATGTATTCTATTTCTTCTTTAATTTTTTTCACTTACGTATCTAACTAACATGGACTCTGATTTTAGGCCTTCAAGTGCCAGGAACTCAGTGAGCTCACCAATCATTGCACGAAATTCTTCCTATGGACGATCACCATATTCACGTCGGTTATCTGACTTCTCCACATCTGATTTTAGTCTTTCCCTTGATGCTTCACTTCCCAATTACAGGCTTGAAAAACTGGCCTTTAAGGAGCAAGCCGGTTCTTTTTGGCGTCTCGTGAAAATGAATTCACCTGAATGGCTTTATGCATTACTTGGTTCTATTGGCTCTGTTGTTTGTGGTTTTTTAAGCGCCTTCTTTGCTTACGTTCTAAGTGCTGTTCTCAGTGTCTATTACAACCCAGACCATGGTTTCATGAGCAGAGAAATTATTAAGTACTGCTACTTATTAATCGGACTGTCATCAGCTGCTCTTCTTTTCAATACAATACAGCATTTCTTCTGGGATATTGTGGGAGAGAACCTCACCAAACGTGTAAGAGAGAAGATGCTGACAGCAGTACTGAAAAATGAAATGGCATGGTTTGATCAGGAAGAAAATGAGAGTGCAAAGATTGCTGCAAGGCTGGCCCTCGATGCTAACAATGTCAGATCAGCCATTGGTGACAGGATTTCTGTGATTGTACAGAACACATCACTCATGCTAGTTGCATGCACCGCTGGGTTTGTTTTGCAGTGGCGCCTATCTCTTGTCCTCGTAGCTGTCTTCCCCGTGGTTGTTGCGGCCACTGTTTTACAGAAAATGTTCATGACTGGTTTTTCAGGAGACCTTGAGGCCAACCATGCCAAGGCCACACAACTAGCAGGGGAGGCAATAGCCAATGTAAGGACAGTTGCTGCATTCAACTCGGAGGAGAAGATTGTCAGGCTTTTTTCGACCAACCTCGAGATCCCACTACGTCGCTGCTTTTGGAAGGGACAGATTGCTGGTAGTGGATTTGGCGTTGCTCAGTTTTCTCTTTATGCTTCCTATGCTCTTGGTCTTTGGTATGCCTCATGGCTTGTAAAGCACGGGCTCTCTGATTTTTCAAAGGCAATCCGTGTTTTCATGGTCCTTATGGTTTCTGCAAACGGCGCAGCTGAAACACTCACTCTAGCTCCTGACTTTATTAAGGGTGGTCGAGCCATGCGGTCAGTTTTTGCACTTCTTGATCGCAAAACTGAAATTGAACCTGATGATCCAGACGCCACCCCAGTCCCAGATAAACTTCGTGGAGAAGTTGAATTTAAACATGTTGACTTTTCCTACCCAACTCGTCCCGATATCCCTGTCTTTAGAGACCTTAGTTTGCGCGCCCGAGCAGGTAAGACTCTTGCTCTGGTTGGCCCTAGCGGGTGTGGCAAGAGCTCTGTTATTGCACTAGTCCAAAGATTCTATGAGCCAACATCAGGACGAGTTATGATTGATGGAAAGGATATTCGTAAGTTCAATCTCAAGTCCTTGAGAAAGCACATTGCAATGGTCCCTCAGGAACCGTGCTTATTTGCTGCTTCCATATATGATAATATAGCTTATGGCCATGAATCGGCCACCGAAGCCGAGATCATTGAAGCTGCTACTTTGGCAAATGCCCATAAGTTCATATCTGGGTTGCCAGAAGGATATAAAACTTTTGTTGGGGAGAGAGGAGTTCAACTATCGGGTGGACAGAAACAAAGAATTGCAATTGCCCGTGCGCTGATCAGGAAGGCAGAGCTTATGCTACTAGATGAGGCAACAAGTGCACTCGATGCCGAGTCTGAGCGATCTGTCCAGGAGGCGCTCGATCGAGCTTGTTCTGGGAAAACAACAATTGTAGTTGCTCATCGACTATCAACTATCAGGAATGCTCATGTGATTGCAGTAATTGATGATGGTAAAGTTTCAGAACAGGGATCACACTCACATTTGTTGAAAAATTACCCTGATGGGTGTTACGCAAGGATGATACAATTACAAAGATTCACACACAGCCAAGTCATTGGTATGACTTCAGGTTCGACTTCCTCAGCAAGAACTAGAGAGGATGAGGGGAGAGAGAGCTAGGAAATGGAACCTTAGTAGTTGAAAAAGAAAGAAAAAGGAAAACAAAATCCCTTATACCCTTATTAATTCTTTTGGATTTTGTCTGGCATTTTCTATCCAGTAAGTATATTAAGTGTATTATCTTAAATTTTGCCCCCCCCCCCCCCCTTATATAGCCCTTCTACGTTCAGAAAAAGACTCATCAGAAACCATTCCCTGAGAATCTAGTGCATAACCAAAGATCTTTTCATACAATGGGAACCAAAACATTGTAACAAACACCTCATATGCATTAAAAAAGGTGGAAACAATTTCATCGTAAAACAAGCAATAAGCACAACATTTGTCGCATATTCATAAAGAGGAATTCACGTGGGAAACAGAATAATTGAAAAATTGGGATAAGTGGAAAATTATGCATGCAATGCAAGACAAGACAGATACTGGAAGGAATCGATTAATGAGGGGAATGAAAGGACATAAACAGCAGAAATTGGAATATGATGAGGATGCCTCACCTTCCTTCTTGTTCTGCATCATCCTTTTGGCTGTAATGGCGGGCAATGCCAAGCGCGCATGTTGATAAAGACGATGATGTTCTTCAGTTGAAAAGGGCACTTCCAGTTCCAGGTTGTGGGCCACAACCAAAAATCAGTAAAATCTCAAATCAGACGTGAGTGTTCACCGATTGGCTTTTAATGGCGCTGCCACCCGCATGCTCTCTAACCTTTGTCTCGTTTGAATTCCTTATTTTTGGGGAGGATTCAGTTTTATATATATATATATTATTACAACTCGGAGATGGGAGATCTAAATGCACCTTAAATTTGATCAATACACAAATTAACTATTAAATAACTATATCAAAACTGTCAAAGTGAGTTGAGTTAGTAATTTACATGATCTTCTCCCTTAGAGGTTTGAGGTTCAATCTACAATTCCCATGGTTCTTGCACTAAAAATTATATAAAATTAAAATTTTAAAAAAAAATCTAGCAAAACTTAACCAATATCAATAAAAAGTTTTTCTCTTTAAAATTTATTAATTTATTTTTTTTAAAAAAAAAACTTTTAGTATCATTCTTTGGAGTCATATTAATTTTGTACCACATATCACCCTTGTCATCAAGGTGCCCAGACCCAGCCCATTCTTAAAAAGTAAAGATCCAAGCCTAAAGGCCTAAGACATTGATTGAATTTAGATTGGGCTAAACCAACATTCAATTGTCAAACTCATGACCCAACCTTTGTATTCGGCTCATTTGATCAAATGTTTGGTCGAACTTGGATTGGGCTTATATCGGCCTATTGAATTTTAATTATTTAAACATATATATATATATATATGTGTGTGTATTTTAGATTTTTTAATAAAATATTATTAAAATTTATTCCATTTATATTGTTATTAAATTTATTTTGTATTTTTACGATTTTTTATATAATATTAATTATATGAGTTTTATTTAATATATAATACTCTTAACTTTTTTTTATTGCTTTTGAATACTTTAAAAAAATTTATGTAAACTAAAAACTATAATATATCTAAATATTTATTTAAGAAATTAATATTAAAAAAAAATCCATAACCACATACATGATTTATATGGAACGTCTTTTGATAATGTTTTCTTAAAGTAACTATAAACAGAAATTGATACTGTACACCTATACTCGTGTTAGATACTTATTATTTTTTCAGAAAAATATATATTTTTTATCTCTAGTTTTTTTTTTTTTTGTTAAGTTTCCATAGTTTTTTTTTTTTTTTTTTATTTGTTAAGTTTCAAAATGTTATACATTTAGTCTTTTAAGTTTTGAGTTTGGTTACAATTTAATCCTTAGGTTTCAAAATGTTACAATTTTATGAGTTTTGTTTCAATTTGGTCTCTAAATTTCAAATTTTACCATTTTAACTTTGATTTTTCATTAAATATTCACTTTCAATTGTTAGTATTAATCTATATTAATTAATTTAAAAATATGATGAAGTGGATTTTAAATTAAAAAATTTAATAGTAATGAAAAATAGTAGAAACTATTTTTATAATTCTTTTATTTCATAAATAATATTTACATAGTTTTTTTTTTTTTTTTTTTTTGTTTCCAAACTCAGAAAAAAGAAAGAAGGAATACGTGGTGTTAATCAGAATCGGGAGAGAAACACGACTCCTCTGGGCTTGGGCTTGCGCTTGGGCCTGGGCATTCTTTGGTATCACAAGCCCATGGACTGTAGTTTTGCTCCTAAGCCCACGTTGTTTAGTTGGGAAGGATGTATCCATTCTCCAAATTGGATAAAGATACGAACATTTTCATAAATGTCTTAGTATTTGGAATTTATAGGAGAGGATAGTAAAAAAATTTCTTTCCATTTATAACTTTGATATATACTCATTTACAATCTAATATATTTAACCACAAATTGATTAGAAAAAAACTTCGAACATCATATTGAAAATGAATCTCCCTTCTAAATTTATTTATCAATTTTTTTAATCATGATTTCCAAGTTTTTAAACCTCATATACGTTTTTTATTCTCTATAGTTGAATTGAATTTCGATTTCCAAACATCTTTTCGTGCACTCTTGAATGAACTGATTTTCTTGCAAAAAGCTTTCAACGATGTATGAGATGAGAAAAAAAACATCTACAAGAATTTTAAATCTTGCATGGTATCTATAACGAAAGACTCGACCCTTGATTAACTCACCAAATCCATCGCCAACTGTGTGAGACTTGATAATACACAAAAAAAAACCTCTCCATCTTTCAAATTGAGGAAAATAAATCTCTAATTATAAGTCTTCTCCTTTTCAAACAAATTCACTGTTTACAGTGTGCATGTTTCCGCATGTCACGTTATTCTCCTTTTTAAACAAATTCACTGTTGGCGTCAGATGAAGGTCAGGTATGTTTTCTCTCTCCAAAACTTGGCATCAACATATACTAAATAATTTTAAGTTAAATAATTTCACCCCTTACTTCAAAACTTTCAAAAGTAATGAAGTAAAGTAATATTTTAACTTATAAAGAATGTTAAAATTCACTTTTGGTTCTTGTACTTTTAAATTAATAAGCATCGATATAGTGATCGTACTTTATAATTTGTAACAATTTAGTCTTTATCATTAAAATACTATTAAAATTTAATGAAATTTATTGCACATGTAAATTAATAAACTAATTAATGTTCAAATTTGTATATAAATCATAATGATTAAGGCGTTACATAATCAAAATTGGCAACTAAATTTGATGAAAAATTTGGCGGTAAATTAAATTATTACAAATTTAAAATTACATAAATTAAATAGTTACCCATTGAAGTTTAAGAACTAAGACCACATTTATCCCAAGTGAAACGTAATAAATCAATGGTGATCTAAAAATTGGACTCCATATGATTATGCTTGGTGTTTTTTACTTGTGTTCCGCACTTGTACTGATATCTAGGGCCCACTTCCAAATATGTAATAAAAAAGCGCAATTCGATTGAGAAGCGGAGGGTGATCAATCCAATTGCATTTAGAAATTATGTTATCGTTACCGTTATCGTTAGTAATACTATTACAATATGATAAGTATGGATATGTTACATTTACTGTTATCATTATCATCCTAAATGATAACAGTAAATGTGACAGATTCATAATTCTAAATAAATGTGATCAAAAGTAATCTAATTACATTTGCGATTGTGACTCGTTACGATTGATTTATAAATGAAATTTCACTATAATTACGTCAATTTTTATTAAAAAAATTGATAAAATTATAATAGTTATAAAAGTATTAAGGACGAAACATGAATTTTAAAGAAAATAATTTAGGAGGTCAAAAGACGGGCAACACCCGGCACTGAAGGTGGCTTTGATAACGTAACCAAACGTGGGCATTGAAACTACTGTGAACATCAAAAATCACGTTGAAAATGAAATTTCATTTAATATTATATATAAAAGCTCTAAGCTCTAACTATAAGAGGGAATTAAGTCTTAGATTGCGGGCACTCTATTCCACTCTCTATTTGACCAAATACATTACAATAAATGAAACCATCCATTTCAATTCAATTCTTACATTTATTTCTCTATAAATATCCTTCTACTCTACAATTAATTTTAATTTTAGGCTTCCATCCCATCTACTAATTACCTCTTTAGAAATTAAGAAATGAAAATTATTCCCTCACGACGCACCGCAAATAACCTATCGATCGGAATAGAATTTGATGATTTAGAGGTGATTATTTTATTGCACAGGAAATAAGCGTCTTTGGCTAACATTGACGTCCTCATCAAGGACATTATTTTTTGTCATATTCCTAGAGAGGTTAACAAATCTATCTATACTTTAACAACTTTGACTTCCTCTCGAAGTGTTTCTTTGATCTGGAAAGATGTTTTTTCCACAGAACATTCTCCACTACATTTGGGATGATGAGGTTAGGGAGTATTTGGTTGTGGTGTTTACTCTTAGTTTGTTGTCTTAAAAAAAAAAAAAAATCCCCTCCACCGTCATTGTTGTCGGTGATTCACAACTTATGAGTTTCACATCAAATTTAAGAATCGAATTATTGATATTGAGTGACAACCATTCAATTTTTTATTTTATTTTATTTTTTAATTAAGTTTATAAACACTATTTTTTCCTATAAGCTTCTTTTCTTTTCTTTCTTTTTTTTTTTTTGTTAATGTTTAATAAAATAAGGCCAAAATTCGAAAACTAAAAAAGTAGTTTTTAAAAATTTATTATTGTTTTTAGAATTTGATTAAGACTTCAAGTGTTTATTCACAAAAAGTGAGAATTATAATATAGAATTTAAGAGAAAATAAACATAAATTTCAATAATAAAATCATTACCAAACGAAACTCTAGTTTTTAAGCTCATACATGTCATCATTCTTCTAATATTAGTGATTATAAGAAATTAATTAAGAAAAAAATTAATAATTAAGAGATTAAATTGAAACAAATACTCAAACTTTTAAATTAAAACTACCACAAAATTTATGCTATTAATCTCAAAAGTTCAATTCCCTCTTATCCACCTATTGTTCAAGAAAAGAAAGACATTTATATTAAAAAGGCATATTTGTCCTTCTTTTTGTGTCTAATCCTAAGATGGATATCCCACACTTTATTCAAACTAATTTATATTCCAAGTATTAGTATACAAAATCAGTCATTAGTATACAAAATCAGTCATAAATCACAATACACCTTTTCTAAACGGGGGCTTATTTGTCTTTTCATTTCTTTTTTTGGGATTCTTTTTCAATAATTTTTTTTAGAATGATTTTGATCTAACCATATATGAAATATAAATTTTGGAATTTTTTATAGAATATTTAAATGATGGAAATCATTATAATTGTGGTTTTTTTTCCTCTCCAAATCATAGATAAAAGGAATAAAGTAAGGAGGCAAATAAATATTTTGATTAATTGTAAAGTGAATAGAAAGAATCCACTTATTATTACTATTATTTTAACCTGTGAGGATGAGTTTGTTGCGATTTGACTGCTCGTACGATTATTGATTAAGAAATTTTAACTTATAAGTATAATATGACAAAATAACCTAACAAATTAATCATTACTGCAAGTTTTTTTTCTTGTCAAAGCGAGTATAACTCAATTGATATATAACATATATTAACTATCAAAATCTTTTTTTTTTTATCATTTCTATATTTTGAATTATATATTATTTCCTTCCTCATTACTAAATAACATAAAATTTGATACAAAATTAATATAGATTGTTGCACTTATTTAAGTTATTAAATAAATTTAGCATGAAAACAAAGTAAACATAATTGAAGAGTAATATAATTAGGATGTGCTATTTCTCTCAAAATGTAGCGTGTCTATATTTATATATTATCATATTATTCTATGTGCTCTTCATTATTATTGGGTAAATTTTACTTTTTCTTCCCTTAATTATTACTTCTTTGAACTTTGCCCACTCGTCAACTTTGTTTTTCTAGCCTCCTCCTGCCTATTCATTTTTCAAGAATGATTTTTTTCTCCATCACTCATTGTTATTTTATTTTATATATAATATGCCAAAAGAATGACATGATATTTCATTTTTTTTGAAAGAAATTGAGTTTATGATAAAGTTTGTACCTCAAAGTTAAAAAGTAATTTTACTTGTTTTAGATTTTTCGTTTTTCTGTTTTTTTAATTAAAATTTATGTTTGTTTTCGATTCTCGTGCAAATTCTTTATCAAGATTTTTATTTTTTAAAAAAAAAAAAATCATTTGAAATTTTAGTCAAATTAAAAAATCAACAACAAGTTTTACAATAATACTTAAAAAAAAAAAGAAAATTATTATACATAAAAAAATATCAAACTATTTACAAATATAGAAAATTTTCATTATCTATTTACGATATGATAGACTTCTATCGTTGAAATTTATCGTGGTCTATTGTTAATAGACAGTGAAATTGTTCTATGTTTTAAAACAATTCTTAAAAAATGGTTTAAATTTTGAAAATATGTTTCAATTTTTTTTTATCAAGGTTTTCATTTTTCTAAGAAAAAAGTCATTTGAATTTCAAGTCAAACTCAAAAATTAATAACAAGTTATATATATATATATATAACATGTCTAAAAATTAGTTATCAAAATGAGAAAATAAAGGCCTCATTTGACAATCATTTGATTTTTTATTTTGATTTTTGAAAATTATGTTTGTTTTCTTACCATTTCTTTAGAAGTTGTTCAACTTTATTAACTAAACACTTGTATTCAGAGCTAAATTTCAAAAACAAAAATAAGTTTTTAAAAATACTTTTTTTTTAGTTTTTAAAAATTGTCTTGATTTTTAAAAAACATTATTTAAAATTAGGTAATAAAATGAAGAAATCAATGTATGAAAGTAGTGTTTCTAAGCTTAATTTTTAAAAACTAAAAAAATGTTACCAAATGGAGCCCCAAATAATTATCTAATAAAACTTAGAAAATAGTTCTTTTTTGGTTTTCTACATATAGCCTAAATAAATAGGGTCAATTACACAATTGTCCAAAATTTCCTTTTTTTTTACCTTAGCCTAATGGAGTATTATTTTTTTACACAAAAGTTTGGCTCAATTTACTTTTTTAACCCTCATTGCCATTCAACTATATATATATATACAGGAAAATTTTCACATATAGAAAAAATGTCAAACTATTTACAGAAAATAGCAAAACTATCTAAAAATGATAGATTTCTATCATTTCTATAATTTTTATTACTGATAGACCCTGATGGATTTTTATCAGCGTCCATCACAACTATAAAAAAATATTGTTATTTTAGATAAATAGTTTCCCTTATTTTTTTATTTTTAAAATTTCTCCAATATATAATAATAATAATACTAATAATATCAATAGAAAAAAAAAAAGAATATCAACTGAAATTAATAATGACACAAACAAATCCGAAATTCAAAAATGATGTTAATAAATAATGAATTAAATATTTGGAAAATTTTGAAATAATAGTGAAAAGGTTAAATTTTTCTAAAATTAAAGTTAAAAATCTTTAACGAAATAATTTAAAATCTATGACATTTATGAAATTGCAAAAATCTCCCCTTTTTTTAACCTCTTTCACTTTTCAACATGTACCATGCTTCAAGTACAAAGTTCACATGTGCAACTTTGGTATACATGATCGGAACAACTTTTGATTGAATAAAATAATATCATCTAGGGACCAAAAAAAAAAAAGAGAAACACGAAAATGGCTCAATTTTATGGATAGAAATATACAAATTCAAAGAGGGACACATAAATATAGCAGAAAATATATAACAAATATTAATAAATAATATTTGCACTGTTTCGACTAAAATTTATGGTGTGTTTGGAATACATTTTCAAGTATTTAATTTAAAAAATAAGTCATTTTGAAAAAAAATAGAATGTTTCATAACCACTCAAAATAGTTTTTGAAATGTATTTTAAATAGTTTTTATCAAAAAAATTTAAATAAAAATAAATTTTTTTAAAAAATATTTTTTTTTCAAAGTCAGTCTAAACAGGCCTTAGACTATAAAATCTACTTTGGAATTGTTGTTTTCAAATAATTGTCAGGAATGATATTTTTAGAAAAACAAGCAAACGTAAATTTCAACTTAAATTGATTAGAGTATCTAGTAAATAAATACTAAATTACTGTGTTTTAAATATAATAAGTAAGTTAGACCTAATATTCAAAATTTTATTTTTTATAATTTGTAATTTTTAAAATAATGGTTTAAAAAGTTGTGAAAATTTAGGAAATAGATTTGTTTATGTAAGATAGATGTAGATAAATAAAATAAATCTTAACTTTAAAGAATAAGATTAAATTTTGAAAATTGATTACCAAACTGATATTTGATTTTAGGAGAATCTACATGCTAGTAGAAAATTAGTTTTAAAAAGGGTGTGAAGAGAACATGTGTTTTAAAAATGATTTTAATAGATTTAATCACAATATGTTTTACTAAACATTAAAAAAAAAGTTAAATTTTTTTAAATTACTTTTAACCATTCAAAAATCTAAGTTTGATTAGGTTTATTAACTAATAAAACCTTTGAAAAGTAGTACTTTTCAATTAAATTTGGTTACGCTTATTTACTAATAAAACTTTTGAAAAGTAGTACTTCTCAATTAAAAAAGAGAAATACTTTTGAATTACTAATAATTTTTGGAAGAAAAAACACAACTTAATTAGGTACCCTTTTGAAAAGTTTTTAAACAACCCTTTTAAATGTTTTTGAATATTAATACACATTTGAAAATCATGAAATTTAAAAAGTCTTTTTAGTTCTAACATGGTAATAAATTAGTTAATATAATTTTTTAGCGAAAGATACAATTTTTTATACTAGTTTAGCTATGCTCGTATTAGCAAGATTTGAAAATTACTTTCATGGTATCTAGATTTTGAATTTTGAATTTTAAAATGTAGAATTATATTAAATACAGAAAAAAAATAGAAATATAATATGTCATGTTATAAACTCAATTAATTTTTTTAAAATTAAAATTTGTAATGTATTATAATTTATATAATATAACAAAATAATAAGCAAACCAATTTTTTTAACATAGAACATGCTCATAAAAAACTAATAATAGTTTTATTATCAACTAATATTTATTGAATAACTACAACTAGTTTTATGATCTACATATATAATATGAAATACATTTAAAATAATTGTTCATTTAAAATAATTGTTTAAATTAGAATATAATTTATGAATTTACTACCAAACACATATCTGAAAACAAAAAATACAATTATATTTTCATTAAATCTCTTGTTTTTACATTTATATTGATCAAAAATAGAGGTTCAAATTCTCACTCTCGAAAATAAAATTATAAATTTAAATCAATTTCTTTTATTTTTATGGCCATACTTTTTTTCTAAAAAGTTCCATTGTATTATATTATGAAAGTATCTTTGTGGTGGAAGGAAAATAACAAAAAGAAAATAAAATGGTCCAATCAAGGAATGGGTTTCTTTTTTTTTTTCCCCCTCCAATAATTAGCCCGGTCCCCTCACCCGAACCGAAAATATGACAAAAAAACTGAACAATGGGTGTCAAACTCACCCCGGTAGTGGGCGAAGTTTCGTCACAGCTCACTAAGATGTTGACACGTTATCCTCATTCACCTTTCAATATGAACCACCGGTCTACAATCTTGGTCTCCTTGAAAACGTTATCTCAACTTGCGCCTTTTCTATTGTCCGATAAATGAGGCCATCGGCAAAAGTCAAAACAACATTTTCTTTTCAAACCCCTCCCTCCGCCGCCGTCGCACCCAAGAAATCTAGATTGTTCGAAAAAAGTGTTCAAATTCATTAGCCTTAGCCCCCCCTTATTTATTACAATAAATGTTGGTTTGAATTTGAATCTTATTTTTCCTTTTCAACATAGTAGCACAACTCAGTTGAATTTCTCATCTCATATATTTTATAAACTAAAACAAATCTATTTTCTTTTGGAACTTTTAAATTATTTATTTAGTTCGTTTTTTTTTTGTCTTGGTATTTATTATTATTATTGCTAAAATATCACTCATACTTTACGCTCTATCCATATTTTAATTGATGTAGTTTCAATTATTTTTTAGATCTCTCTAAAAAAAAACTTTTCATATCTTTTTTTTTTTTTTTTTTTAATGCAGTCTCTTTTTTTTTTTAATACTTTTCCAATTTAGTCATTTAAAGTTAATGAATAATAAATTATAGGTAAGAAAATACATTATATGAATTTATTAATGAAATGTCAAAAACTAAATTATAAATCTAATTTAAATATTTTTTTTAAAAGAGTAAAAACTAAAATGGAACAAATCTAGAATGTTGGGACGAAAACGACATTTTAATTTTAATTTTTTTTCAAACTATTAAAGTGTTTTTCAAAACTGAGCTTATAAAAATAAACACCATTTATGCATCTAAATTTCTTTGATTTGTTTATCAACTTTTTAAGAAATGTTTTTAAAATCCAAACCAAAATTAAAAAAAAAAAAAAAAAAGTTTTTAGTGTATTCGATATACATGAAATTTTATCTAAAATTCAATTAGTAATAAGAGAAATAATCTAAATATGTTATAATGAAATTTATAAAAGGCCAAACATGAAAGCAATTGGCCTAATAAAGCTAGAGAGAAAACTAGAAATAGAGAGCAAATGCGAGACGTTTAGGGTTCATATACTGACAATAATTAGCATGACTTCATTGGCGACACTCCAAAATCAACCATCTATAATATAATTCAATTAGTTAAGATATATACGTACGTCGATTTATTCGAAAAAGTTCAAATCTTTTTATTCTACATTTTATTAAACTAAAAAAAAAGTTTGTGACGTATTTTTATAAATAATTGTTTTTTAAATAAACTACTTTTGAGTTATGTGTTAACATAAATATAGCTCGACAAGATCAGAAGTTTAAATCACCCGTCTACTGATTTACTGAAAAAAAAAAAAAAAAAAACTACTTTTAATTAATTAGGTACAAATTTTTTTAAGCAGTAGATGTATATGGATAACACTATTATTTTGTCTTCAGTGAAGACTCTAGAAATTTCACTGGTTAAAATATTATTGGTCTTATATTTTGGAATTTATTTTTTAATCTTAGTTCATATATTTCAAAATGTCCGATTTTTACTATGTGCTCTTAATAAATTTTAAATCAATCTTATTATTAGTTTATTGTTGATTTTTAATTTTTTTTTTTTAAATATTAACATTTTCACTATAAAATTTGAAAACATATTCTATTATTACATGTGATTATATGAAAATCATCATTATTATTTAACCAATTTTAATAATAAAAAATAACTTCAAGAGACTAAATTAAAATTTATTAAAAGTAAAAAAAGACTAAAATTAAATAAATTTCAAGGTAAGAGGATGAAAATGATATATTTTTTTTTAACCAATTTCTATTTTACCAATTTTTTTTTTTAACCAATTTCTATTTTACCAAAATTCTCCAATCTTTTGTTTCGCTGTAAGCCCTACATCATCTCATACTATTGTTTTGCGTTTTTCTTGTTTCTTTTTTTCCCCTTTAGTACTATTTTCCATAATGCCTTAATGAATATATCAACTTGGAAGAAATATCTTATTATTTAATTATGAATCTTTGGTTGTGATGATGGACAATTATTTTTATTTACTTGCCTAACTAAAACTTTCTCAATTGGATAATTGAGATCTTGGGTTGATTTAATGGAGGAGATATTTCAAGTTTCAATATGTCTTTCTTATAGCATATTGTTTAAATTTAACGGAAACTTTTGGTTGTTAAAGGTGACTTGAAATTTGAATTATGAAATTAAAAATTTGCTCGAATATTGCACTTCAAATATATATTAATATTGTAGTTTTTATTTTTCACGGAAGAGATATAGTTCGCTTCTTCTCGATAGAAAAATAAGAAGCTAATGGCTTCGTTTGAGATTGTTGTAGCTTTTAAAATAATTGTTGTCAACTGTACTTTTAAAAAAACAAGTGTGACAATAAGTAAAATATAGTATTTGAAAGTCTTTAGCTTAAAGTAGGTTATAGTGTTTGGTAAATAGATACAAAAACATCTTATTTTAGATACGATAACTAAAATATACCTATAATCAATTTTTTTTAACTTTAAATAATTGTTTAGAATGATAAATTTTGTCTGTTAGATTAATTTTTAAATATTAAGGAAAATAGTATATCTTATTTTTAAAGTATAAACTAGAAAACTAAATATTAATTAAAAACTCTACTTGATTTTAGGAGAATCTAAAAGCTAGTAAGATATTACTTTTAATGTAGACGTGAAATTAACATATTTTTAAAAGTGATTATAACAAATTTAAAATCGGTTGTTCCAAACACAGAAAATGGTTAAGATGGTTTAAAATTGCTTCTATCTCCAAAAAGCAATCTCAAACCCACACGAAATAATAGTTTTAACAAAAAATTCCATAATTATCCAAAGTTTATAAAATGGTTGATGATGACAGTCTAATAAAAGACAAATGAAAATATCATCTTAGTCCACGTACTTACAAATGTCTAATTTTAATCTTCATATTTTTTTAAATAAGTCATAATTTCAGTTTTGTACTTTCAATAAATTTTAGATTTAGTTATTCAAAACTAATATATATTGAAAATAATTAATTAATAATTATAATTTTCAGGTAAGAAAAGACATTATATGTAAATATATTTTTATAATTTATAATGGAGATGCTCACAAGAGACTAAAATTAAAAAAACAATAATAATAATAACAAGAAATTAAACTAACTGATGGGAATAATTTTAATATTTATTGGGACTATATGGACTATAATTGGAGAATTAAAAATACAAGACTAAATTGGAACCATGCTAAAACTACAGGTCTAAAATGATGTCATAACCTAAATGAAATATCATTGTATTAAGAAAAAACTTTAGATAATCAACCGATACAAAATTATATAATAAATCGAGAAAAAGATATATATTAAGGAAAGAAATAAAGAAAGCACAAATTAGTATACAATCTTTTTTTCCAATAAAGACAGTCCATATATAGATTAAGGCTGCTGAGCAATAATTTCTGGTGCATCATTCGAATTATGGTTAAGAAAAAAAAAAATAGCACCTAAACAAAAAAAAAAAACTGATAAGTTAAAATGTGTTTTATATATATAGACACACAAATACTAAGAAAAATTTTTTTTTGTCATTTATTTCAAAAACATCTTTATTATCTTAAAAGTTAGAATATTACTACAATATTGGCCATTGAAAAATTTTTAAACTATCTATAAAATATAAACCGTTTAAAATTTTAAATAAAAATTAAGATTTAATATTATGTAGTAGTAGCCTATTATAAAAAAAATTTAATAGCCACCAAACCTAAGTTAATGTTGGTACTTTAAACATCTTACATTCGAGATATAAATTTGAAACTTTTACGAAAGGTCAATACTTTAGTATTAAATGTTTAAAAAATAATGTTTTTTTTTTCAAACTTGACCTATATATATTATTATATCGTTAAAGTAATTCCAATCACAAATCGAGAAAGAAGATAAAAACCAACACAATGGCTAATAATATATTATTATATCGTTATTATATAGAAAAATTTCACTAGACGGTAATAGTCGTCCGACAATAGACTTATATTACTAAGCCTTAGATCTATCACAATCTATTTATAAACAGTTTGATATTTTTTCTATTTATAGTAATTTTCCTAATTTCTATTTCATTTCTTTATTTCAAAATGTTACATTTTTATGTAATTAAATTTCAAGATTAATTTCTATTTGATTATTTAATTTTAAAAGATAATAATTTGCTCCTGAATTTTAAATATAGTTCTATTTGGTCACTCATACTCTAAAAATTTCATTGACGCTAGTGTTAACTTTTATTTAATTAATTTAAAATAATTATGATGTAAAATTTTTTAATTAGTTTTTAATAATGACAAAAAATTAGTAAAATTTGATTTGATCCTTTAAATTTTAGTAATATACAATTAGCATAGATGATCATACGTGAAAAGATCTTCAAACTTAATTAGGACCAAATAAAAACTAAATACAAAAACCTAACATAAAAAAAAAATACAATATTTTGAAATATAAGTTTCAAATAAAAACAAAACTTAAAATAAACATACAAATAAAAGTGTTAAAAATTTGAAATTCATGGGCCAAGAAATTATCCAAACAACTCACCGATCAAAATGATAATTTTTTCTTTATAATCAAGTATGGAGATATTTTTTTTATTATTATAAAACAAAAATATTTAACCTTGGTTATGTTTTGGAACTTCCAACTTTTTCTATATATATATTATAGTCTGTCTACTTTTAAGATGTCCATTACTTGAAAATACTAAAGAATGATTTAGAGAGCTAGAATATAATCAGGATTATTAGAAATTAAAGACGTGTTGGAAAACTTGAATAATCGATAACATAACAAAAATGAGATTGTGAGACATGAAAATAATAAGAAAGATGATTGGATTGAAAACTGTCGGAACGAAATAAATTTTGTATTACAAATTGAACCCATAACGTTCAATCCAAACAAAAATTTTAGATTACATTAAATTATATTCTCATTTTATTACAAATGATCAAACACCCCTAAATGAAATAATTAAAAAGTTCTCTCCATCATCTTTGACGAGGAGGTTTGGCTTAATGTTATTGTTTGTGTAAAAAAAAAAAAAAATTGCAATTTAACAAAAAGAAAAATTACTGAGATAATTAATGTTGAGGGGAATTGATAACATTTTGGCAGGCCACGTCATGTCCACTTAAAATCAGGTGATTGGATACAGATACAGCCGATTATGATTGAAAAAACCCATCCCAGTCTAATCGGACGGCAATGCCAACGCCCCCTCCATCCTGACCATCATTTACTCCATCATCATCATCATTCCATACATACATATATACATATCCATTCAAATTCATTTATATATTTCCTTTCATTTCAAATTCATTTATATATTTCCTTTCATTCCAACTCCCAATTACTGATTCTTAGAGAAATCTTCAAAGAAATGGGAGAGGTGGGTTTCTCTCTCTCTCTCTCTCCCTCTTCAATTTTTTAATTTTTTAATTTTGTTTCTTTCTAACGAATTATATGGGTGTGCTCTGCAGCAAAAGGTGGAAGAATCACCCGCTAAAATTGAAGCCGAGAAGAAGCCGGCGGCTCCTGCACCAGTTCCGGCTCCGGCTGCGGTGCCGGTAGCCACGGACGGCGGGGCCAAGAAAGAAGACGGTGGAGTAATCACCGCCATATACAAAATCGACATGCATTGCGAAGGGTGTGCGAAAAAGATCAAACGAGCTGTCCGACATGTCAAAGGTAAGTCCAAATTTCATAATCAATAACTTTTTTTTTTGGAATCTCAAATCCTTTTTTTTTTTTTTTTTGATTCGTATATTCCCATGTTTTATTTAATTTTGAAATTTAAATTTGTTACAGATGTGGAGAGTGTGAAGGCGGATTGTGGGGCGAATAAGTTAACTGTGATTGGGAAAATGGACGTTGTTGCTGTGAAACAGAAATTAGAGCTTAAAACCAAGAAGAAAGTGGAGCTTATTTCCCCTCAGCCCAAAAAGGATTCCGTCGCCGCCGCTCCCGCCGCCGAGAAGAAGGCTGAGGAGAAGAAGCCCGAAGAGAAGAAAGCTCCTGAAGAGAAACCGAAAGAGGTAAATACTAGTTTCTTTACACGACTAAAAAAATCAAAATAAAATTGGCATCATCAAAACTACCCACATGACACCCACGTTCTGGTTTTCTTATTTCTTAATTCATCTCTCAAATCTTGTTCATAATATAAAAAGAAGAAAAGGAATTATGAGATTTAAATTTAAGCTAGTTGATATCTATTTTATTAATTTGTGGATGTACTCTGTTTTTTATTCAATTGAAGCAGAGCACCGTCGTTTTGAAGATCCGGCTACATTGTGAGGGTTGCATTCAAAAAATCCGCAAAATCATCTTGAAAATCAACGGTAAGAACCTAATTTCATAATTTTAACTCAGTAAATCAAACCCTAAATTGAAATTAAATTTCATTTACTCTGGTCATATGATTAAACAGGAGTTCAATCGGTGATTTTGGACGGAGCCAAAGATTTGGTCACTGTTAAAGGAACAATGGATGTGAAGCAACTCGAGCCATATCTCAAGGACAAACTCAAAAGAAACGTCGAAATTGTCCCACCCAAGAAGGAAGAACCTGCCGGTGAAAAGAAAAAGGAAGAATCTCCTTCTCCCGCCGCAGCCGCCCCTGGTGGCGGTGAAAAGAAGAAGGAAGAAGCCGGTGGCGGTGGTGAGAAAAAGGAAAAGGAAGGCGGTGGGGCCGAAAAGAAAGAAGGTGGTGGAGATGAAAAGAAAGAAAAGGAAGGCGGCGGCGGTGAAAAAAAAGAGGGTGAATCGAAACCGGCACCACCAGCTGCCGCCGATGGCGGCGGAGCTAAGCCGGCGGATGTAGTGAACAAGTTGGAATATTACGGCGGATATCCGTACCAACCACTATACTACGAGGCACCGATGCAGTACCATAGCTACTCAATGGAAGCTAATCCGAGTTACTATAACCCCAACTATGGTTACAATAACCATGGTTACACAGACCATAGATACGGCGTCGTTCCGATGGACCACCACTTCCCTCACCACATGCAACCGGATCAGCCGCAGATGTTCAGCGACGAGAATCCCAACGCCTGTTCCGTGATGTAAGATTCCGATCAACGGCTGAGATTTCATCTTGAAAAAAATCCATAATCTGTAAATAGAGACATATATGTGTAAAATCAAAATGAGCTCACTAGAAAAATGAAAAAGGAAAAAAAAATGGATTTTTGGGGTCCGGTCCAGTCCGGTTCGTTTTATGTTTGTGTTGTTGGTTGGGGTGGGGTTGGTGGGTGGTTGGTCATTTTCGTTGTTTCGTTTCAACCTCAGGAATTTTTGGTTTGTAATTTATGGAATTAATAAATATTGACAATAATAAATAGAATGATAATTTTGGTTTAAAATCTTTAATTTTGATTTGAAGGCATATGATTAAAGGTGTTGTGTCGAAATGATGGCGCTCTTGAAACTCTCTTTTTATTTCCATCATTACTTATGGAAGCTTTAATTTCCTTTTTTCCTAAAGTTGATATGATTTTCAATTAATGGAGATTAAAGTTCAAGATAGTAATTAACATTGCTTAAAAAAGATAGTATTTATCATGAATATATATATTCATTGTATAATAGGGTTCTAAGTTTAATGAGATCTTAGCATTAAAAAAATTATACATATATATAAGAATTGGTGAAAGTGAAATGACTGGATACAAACAAAGGAAACAAAATGACGTGGAAAATCCGAAGCCTGTTTTGGGAAGTGTGAAAGTAGCTTAGGGACGGTTGACTTGTTTAACCTTCGTTAATTAAAGATTTAGACTAACTGTCTGCCTGATAATATTAATTAGTTATATATTTGTAAGTGTAGCATTGCATTGGTAGCTAGCTAGGCACTTAAAAAAATATATTTTATTTGTAACATTTTGGGCACTTAATTTCAAAGAAATAAGAAAAAAAAATCAATTTTATATCAATTCTGTTTCTAGAAAAATGTTCTACTTGACAGAATGGTTTAGATTACAATTTTATAATAATAATTTCTGTCCCTAAGATAGCTTTTGGTAACTATTTTACTATTTTGAGTACTTATTTTTACTTTTAATTTTTTAATTTTACTTTCTATCAAAAATTTTAAAAACTAAAAATCGAGTAATTTTAAAAAATTGTTTTTTTTTTTTTTTTTTTTTAAATTTAATTAAGAAGTAAACTTTTTTACTTAATAAGTATGATAACTATTGTAAAAAATTAAGATGAAATATACTTAACTAATTTTCAAAAACTAAAAATTAATTAGAGAAATAGTTACCACATGGGGTTTAAGAGTGATTTAAAATAGAAAATAGAAAATGAGAGATTTTGAAGAACCTTTACGAACCTTCAAGTTTGTGTCAAAAAAGTCTTGTGAATTTAAAAATTATCTTAATATATCTTTAAACTTTTAATTTTTAATATAGAACTACGTTTTTTATCTAATAAAACTTTAAATTTTCAATTTTATAACTAAAAAGTTTATAAATTTTAAAATTAATTTAAAAAATAGGAGCTTATTCGACATGATATTGAAAATACAAATATGTAATGTAATCCAAATATGATTTGTAAAATTACGCAGGACGCTTAAGCAGGTGTGACAAATTTGAAGATTTGGATAAAGTAAATAATTAGCAATGGGACTATTAGAAAAAGGGAAAAAAATAAAAATACACGTGCTTGGAACTCCCAATCAATGGATGAGTTGTGATAATTGAAAGACATATGGATGGTCATCTTAAACTTGACCTCGAAAGAATACCTAACTTTTTAAACTTAGAAGAGTTCCAAAATTTTATCCAACCTAGGTGATTTAAATCTATATATTATAAATCATTTACCCAAATAAATAGTTTAAAGTTATCCAAAGTATAATGATAGTCCGTACATTTAAAAATAAACCCATACCCAACAAACACGAAAATAATTTTCTTATGCCATGAATTGATCAATTGTCTATATACACATATACGTTAAAAAAATTACTTATAATTTTTTTATTCTAAGTGTTTGTGAGTTCAAAGTAAATATATATACATAAGTTAACTAAAATTAAAATATATTTACATTTATAAACATTAATTTTGTTTAATTGTGTTACTAGGTAAAACCAAAGTTTCCCACGTATGCTAAGTCATTAGAGGGACATGCATTTAAGCTTGTCCCAAATCATGTTGATCGGGTGACATCATTCAATAACGTCAATGTTGCCTCTGATTAAACTGACACTAACGATGGTATGCCAATTATATCTCAACATGTTTCGATACTAGCTTAAAATTTAGAACCTATAGCTAGAGTCGAGCACGCTATTGGTGTGAGATTTCTTTATAGGTCACATTTCTAGGCTAGCTTATCAGAAATTAATTCTAAACACCATGTCAGCAACCCAACGTGTTCAGATCTACAATAGTATATGAAGTTAGGAAATCACATGTCTTTATAACTATACTTTATCACAATCATTATTTTTCTAGAATTACAATTCAAACACGACTTCAAATTTAGACATACAACTTTTGAATTTAGTGGTGATATAATAAAAACATTGTGTTTATTATTATTATTATTATTATTGAGAAAATGAAAAAAGGACTAAGGAGGAGGTGAATATTAATAGTGAAGATGTGACCCCAACCTTTGATGCATGCATGAAGGCATATAGTAGAAAGAATAATACATTATTATTGGATATCTTACGTTTTTTCCACTGCCTTACATTTTCAGTACCACCTTATCTTCTTTCTGTTTTCTTTTTGTCTCACCTTCCCCATACCTAAAATTTTTACATTATTTTTTTTAAAAAATTAAATAACTACAAAATTATTAATTTTTTTTAAAAAAAATTATTTGCTATAGAGTTGGAAAGCTGACGTACGACCATGAAATATGCGTTTTAAATTCTCCATTTTCGAAGGCGACAACTGAACAAACCTGTCTTCACAAGTAAAGCTATTTCCACCCCCCATCTCGTCATCTAGATATTGACATTTTTCATTTTTCATTTTTATTTTCCATTCCACTTTATACTATTTTTTAAAATAATAAAATTATGATGGTATTTCATATTTTTATTATAATTTAAAAAATAATTTTATGTTTAATAACAAACCAGAAAAAAAAAAAAAAAACAAATGAGGTGATAGCTAACCACTAAATATTAAGTTGAATATCAACTATTATTAATTGATCTATCAACCTATCTTATGTTAAAAAAATTGTAAATAAATTATTTAATATATTTTTAATTAAAAAATAAATTGAGTTTATAACTTGAAATACTATATTTTTAAATGTTTTTATTTTTTTTAAATATAATTAGTGAGAATAATTCAACCATATGAGTATGCTTTTTTTCTATCGTTTTGATTGTTGATGATAATAGAAAAATATAATATAATGTTTGGGTTATATAATTTTGGCAGTTAGCAATTAAAGTTGGCGATTGTGACACCATATTTTTATACGAGCATGATATTAAAAATCCTTCTATTATTATTTCAAGCACCACTCGAGTGGTTTGTAACTAAATATGATTAATAATTGAGTTCTTTTTAGAAATCTTATTTTTTAGTATTCAAATTCATATTAAAATTAGTATGCATGGTACTTTAATATGTTTTATGTGTATTTATATAAAGTATATAAAAAATATCGATTAATTCTTAATATCAACGTCATATTCTCTGATTTGCGAATATATCGACGTATAAACAGATATTTCAATCTTTGGTTGTGATGTGTAGGATAAAATATCATTTTTGGTCGTACTTTAGATTTCATTTTATCTTAGTCTATCTATTTTTAATTGTCCAAATTTAATATTTCAATACTTTCAATAAATCTCAAATTTAGTCCCTATACTTCTAATATGTCCTAAATTTTAATCCTCTGATGTTAAATTTTGGTTAAAATACCATTTTGGTCCCCATATTTTCAAGTTTGTTCAATTTTAGTCCCTATACTTTCAATTGAAATTGTAGTCCATCTATTTTTAATAAATCTTAAATTTAGCCCCTACAACTAGTTTATTGTAGATTTTTTTTATTATTTATTATTTTTTACTAGCATTTTTACTATAAATTTTGACAACATATTCACATTTGTGTTTTGTTGCGTGAAAATTATTATGATTATTTAATCAATTTCGATAAAAATTAACTTCGATGGACTAAATTTAAGATTTATTAAAAGTATGGGGACTAAAATTAAATATTTGAAAGTATAGAGACTAAAATTGAACCAATTTTAAAGTACACAAATTAAAATGGTATTTTAACTTTCAATTTTTTTAAAATAAATTAATTAAATAATTACAATAATTGTGGATATCTTTTTAAAAATTTATAAAAAAAATATATTAATACGTGCTATATAAAAAATAGCACGTATTAACAAAACAATTTAACAATAAATTTAACTAAATTTGTGGTTTTCTTAAAATACGTAGATTAAATTTAGAAAATTGAAAGACATGAACTAACACAAAAATAAAATTTTAAACCAATATGTAATATGACTTATTTTTATATGGGGAATTTATTAATATTATTTTATTTAATAGCTAACAGAATCTTAATAATAAATTTTAACCATTTTGGATAACTTTGAGCTTTTAATTTGGTGATTAGAGTATAATTTTTTCCCCCTATCAAATCCTTGTAGGTACACAGATATATTTCTTAATTCAGCTGATATTCAAATGTCTCTATTTCATTCATGGATTCACTTTTGTTTGTTTTATAAAAGCCTACTTTGCTTTTTCTTCTCCTAAATCAATCATAGAACTCTACTTTTACAATGGGTAACAAAAAAGGTGATGGGTTATTTTACATAGTTTTAGATGCTAAATTCAACAATACACCTCCAAAAAGCACTCACTTGTACTAATTGAAAAAGAAAAAAAAGAAAAAAAAAATTAAGAAACACAAAACACTAACGTAAAAAACTTTAAAACTGGAGAAAAACCCGTTCACAGAAGAAAAAAAATTGTTATATGAAAAATTGTTATAATCACACAAAATTCTTTTATAAATCTCAATTACAAGAACACTCTCTCGTAGTTTTTGTACTACTTACACCATTTTTCTACTCTAGTTTGAGAATAAAGAAAAAAAGATTTAACTAGAGATGGTACTCTTAAGCTTAAAGTGTTATTTAATTTAATCAATTTGAAACCAAAGCCATAGGCTCTTAGTGTTTGGAACTCATTACGTAATTGAATCTTTTTTATGGTAGACAACCACTCGTTTACTAATTTGTCAAAACCTAACAGATTATTCTATTTTGATTTTTCAATTTTTTTAACATATTTATTTTAGTCTCTAAATTTTTACGTTTTTTGTTTTACCATTGAGAATAAGAACATGTTTGGAAGTGATTTTAATATCGTTAAAATCAGTTTAATCATTTCTAAAAGCACTAAAAGAACACATTTTAATCACTCAAAATTAATATAAGTTTCAATTTTACACTTTTAAATGTAATTTTCAATCATCAAAATTAGTTTTTGAAATACTAAAAATATATTTTACGGTAATTTTAGCTATTTTAAAATTACTCCCAAACATATTCTAAGCTAGCTAAAATTAATCTAAAGATTAGTTGAAGCTTTTTATGGTCCGTGTCTTATGTGTAGATAAGTATTTTTCATACCAAACAAATATCCATGCAAAAGATATAATATTATTTATTCTTGATGCAAATACACTAATCTTTGTGTTTAAAAAGCCACTCCATATTCATCAACTCTCTTTTTCCTCCATTAAATCTTATATGTTTTTTTTTTTAAATTAAAAAAAAAAAAAAAAAGCCAACTTCGCTTTTGCTTCACCTAAAATATCAATCATAGAGTTCTACTTTTACATGACTAACAATGGAAGATATTATCATTTTTATAAGGTACCCGTTTATGTTATATTAAATAATAAATTTAGATGCTAATTTGAGTACAATTTAAATTATTTAAATATTATCAAATATAAATATTAACAATAAAGATAAATTCTTTTTTAATATTTATCGAACTTTTAAAAATTAAAAAATTAAAATAGGATAAACTCGACATTAGTACTATTATTATTATTTTTGTCTAATTAAAAAAAGCTGACATTAGAAAATTGAACGAGGTTAGAAAATTCTATTTACAAAAGGGAATTTAGGGAACATACATAATTAAAGGTTAAAATTGAAAGTGACTGGAAATGACGTCACTGCCCATCTCAATGCCTTGGACAAATCTAATGGGTTTTGTGGTTTCTTTTCAACTTTGATAACGATTTATTTCTAAAAATAAATTAATTTAATTCTTTCTTAAATTAAAGGGCAAAATACACTTTTGGTCCCCGAGATTTAGATTTAATGTCTATTTGGTCCTTCAAGTTTCAAAATGAATACCTTTATCCCTGAGGTTTGGAAAATACTTCTAAATGGTCTCTGAGTTAATTTGACCGTTAATTGACTAACGGACAAATGAAATGGCTTGTTGAGTGGACAAATTTTAACTGAGGTGGTTCGTACTATTTTTTTCTAATTTTCTATGAGGTGGATTGTTTTTTCTTCCCTTCTCTTTCTCTCTCCCCTCCATGAAATTCCCTTAATTTCTCTACTCCTTTCATATCTGTTTTCACTTCCCTCTATGGCTGTGTGAAAAAAAATTCACCTACTTTCACTCATTCCTAAAATAGCAAATCCAAATAGCAAACACAAATTCAATTAAATCTCCAAATATATCTCCAAAAATCTCCCAAAAAAACAAGAAAATTAAATCATAAAATAAAAAATTAATTCATAAAATGGTGTAGACTTTAGGATGTTTTCAAAATCAAATCTGAAGTGTGGCAACAGTGTTCAGTTCTTAGTTGCCATAGAAGCTCTATCAATTACTCTACCTATCCTCATTTTCACCAAATCTAAAAAGCACTACTTAATGTATATATAAATGTCGAATCTAATTTAAACACTATCATTTTGCCTAAACTCTTGGTGATGAGATATAATTATGTGGTTAAATTATAATTTTAGACAATTAGAAAGTTTGACCTAAAGCTTAAAATGGAGATGCTACTATCAATTATCACTCATTTTTAAAGTTTTTTTAAGATTTTTGGAGATATATTTGGAGATTTAGTTGAATTTGTGTTTGCTATTTTAGGAGTGAGTGAAAACAAATATGTGATTTTGTTTTACGTAATGGAGGTGAGTGAAAACAGATGTGCTATTTTTTTTTCCACCCATACTCGGAGAAGAGAGAGAAGAAGGGAGTAGAGAAACTAAGGGGATTCCATGGATGGAAGAGGGGATGGGGAAAGAGAAGGGAGGAGAGAGACAAAGAAAGAGAAAAAAATTCCATGGATGCAATCTTCTTTTTTAGTAGGTCGGTTAAAATTTTAATTTATATAGGACAATTTGTGATTAAATTAAATTTATGGTCAAATAAGTAAAAAATAGGGAGAACACGTACAAGAACAAAATTCTATTTCAAATTATATTTAAAAAAATCTCTTACAATAAAATAAAAAATATATATTATATATATAATTATATATAGCAAAAACAATTGAAAATATTTGACAGTAATCTGTTATCAGTATCTACACAAAAGTAATTATTTAAATATTTGACAGAGATAAATAGATAATAAATTTGGCCGTGATTTTGATAAATAGATAATAAATTTGGCCGTGATTTTTAAATATTTGACGGTAATAAATAGATAATAATAATTTATTAATATCCATCAGAGAAAAATATATCATTTTATTATATTTATAAATAAATTAGCTCAAAATTGCTCTTCGTACAATTCTTTTTTTCTTTTAAAAATAACTCCTTTGTAATTTTGAGGAGAGACGATTTGCCGTCTTAATAATATTAAAATAAACAGAAAACTAACTAAATTCAAAATACTAATTAGGAACTAATTAATTTATATTTAACAACTATTCTAGATTAATAATCAAACATTTTCAAAATATCTAACGTCATTCTCTCAAAACTCTTTAAAAAGATTAGAAAAATACTTTTATCGTGTTTAAATTTTAAATTAAGTTTGAAATACTTTTAGTCCTTAAATTTAAATTTTGAGACCAAATAATAACTATATCCAAAATTTATAAATCAAAAAAGTATTTTTCTAATACATATATAAATATTATTCATTCACAAACTCCCATTAGTTACCATATTACTATAGTATAAGTTGGCCGGCCTCAACAACGTTATTAGGCAAGTGATTTAATATAATTTTCTATTAGAATAATATAATTTTTAGAGTTCAAATTTTAAGAATTTGTTTGATAATTATCTGTCATTTTACTTTTGGTTTTTATAAATAGAATTTATTATCACTACGAACTTTTATTTGTTTTATTACTTGCTTTCGAACTATATTTTGATCATAAAAGAGTCTAAAAGTTTCATACTAATAAAAATTTAATCCTTACTTTATATATTTTTTGAATCGTTTGTACTCTAGATCAATATAACATTACGTTGATATTTTCAAAAAAAGAAATCTATAAATACAAAACATGTCATCAAATAAATATATTGAAAACAAAAAGATTGAAATGGCGTGAAAGTATTCTCCTTTTTGTAATTGTTGGCAAGAAAAACCATTTAAATTGCCTATTTCATGTGAAAATGCAAGAAATTAACCAAATGAACACACTTTTTTTTTTTTTTTTTTTTTTTTTTTTTTTTTTTTTTTTTTTTTTAATGCATGCTTCTTGCCTAAATTGAAAATTAGGAATCAATATCTTTATCTTTAAAAAAATATATTATTATTCTCCAAAAAGACCCCATAAGAATGGGAATTGCAAAGGTGTCCACAACAATTTTTTTTTTAGGTGTCCACAACAATATACAACTAAACAATTTTTCAAAAAAAAAAAAAAAAAAAAAAAGGAAAAATATACAACTAAACAATTTAACCTACGTCACTAATTATACCATTGGACCAACTCTCTTTTTGGTATATATATTTTAGTTTATAATCTTTTAGAAAAATATATCACTTTAGCCAATGTCTTTGATTTTTTTTTTTTTTTCTTTTTACAAGTTGATAATGTGGTTTTTAAAAGCGTGCATTATATTACTGTTTTAATGTGACCAATGTATTCAAACTACATATATAGATATATGAGATGAAGATTAATACTTAATTTGCAGGCGAATTAGGTGACCAAATAATATAAACAAAAATATTTGAGGTTTGAGATTTTTATATTTCTAGTTCTATCAACTTTCGAAAATATTTAATAGATTCTTAATTTTTTTTTTTAATTTTTATCTAATATAGGTCTTTGAATAACTTTTAATTTTTTTTATCAAATAAGTCTTTAAACTTTTAATTTTGTGTTTAATAAGTCGTTAGATAAATTTAAATTTTTAATAAATAAATTGATATATATATATATTCGAGCTTTATTTTAATAGAACTGTAAACTTTTAATTTCGTATTTTGTAAATCTATAAATTTTATAAAAATATCAAAATTTAAGAACCAAACCAACTCGATATAAATCTCAAAGTTCGATCTTTTTTTTTTTGAAAAACTAAAATTAATATATAAATGACTAAATTAGATAAATTTTAAAAGTTTACTATGATAAAAAAAAAAAACCGATCAACCTAAACGATATGGGAAAGTATAAATATTAGAGAAAATATCAATCAATACCTCTAAATTTTGGGTTGTATCAATTTTAACCTTAAATATTTATAAATATATCAATTAAGACCTTGTTTTATATTTAATTTGAAAAATATTGTATAAAATATATTTCAATTGGATCCTTTACAAAAATTACATTTAAAAATCATCACACATTCAATTCTACACACGTGTAGATTTCTTTAAATATCAGACTAATTGACTTAACTATTAGAATTGATATATAAATAATTTTTAAAGAAGAACTTTCATTGAAAATTTAAATTGATTCACAATTCTCAATTCACTTAATGTTGAAGAGTTTAATTAATTAAGTTATAGGTATAAATGGATATACTCACACAAGTTTAATATTTAATTAAATTAATACAATTCTTTATTATTGACAAATATTTCCAATTTGTTTAATATATATAACAGATATTTTAATTTATTTTGGTTTGAGCTCCACATTTAAATTATCTGGAGGAGGCGTAAATGGGCATGAACCTCCACTTTATCCATTCCTTATACGTACACGCACTCTTAATCACTATCCCGAGCTGCCACGTGTCCTCCATGCACAGCTATCTGATCTCCACGTGTACTACTCTCATTTGTTAGCTTTATATCAATTAAGCACTATGGTTTATTTTAATATTATCACCTTTATTTCTTTATTTATTATCACTTTTATTGATTTTTATCCATAAAAAATTCTCTGCTATGGCCAAACGTGGTTTACTTTTCTGAATATCTTGTGGAAGCCCCTCTCTTTTTATTAAACCATTATAAATATTAGGTTAAATTAAAATTTTAATTCTTGATTTCTCCGTTTCAAAACAATTTTATTTTTAACTTTACCGAACAGTATTTTAGTTCCTTTCACCACTATTTTTTTTTAAACAAGTTTTTAATAAGAAAATGGTTGTGTATAGAAAAAAAAAACAAAACTAATTATACATATAGAAAAAAGTGCACATCATACTTTTCTATTTTTCACTCTTTTTTTCTCTATGTGTAATTAGTTTTGTTTTTTTTTTCTATTTGTGAAAAGACCCCTCTTTAATAATTATTTTAATTATTTTTTAGTTTTCAAATTTTGTATTAATTTTTGAAAATTTAGTGAGAAGTGAATAACCAAACAAAAAAATTATAGGTGAAAATAGTGTTTTTAACCTTAATTTTTAAAAATAAAAACAAAAATTAAATAGTTAACAAAGAACTAAAACCTTCCGTGTATATTTGATTTTAAAATTTTAGAATTTTTTTTAGAGCAAGTTGCAAAAATCACCTCTAAAGTATAGAGGTAATTGCAATTATACCTTCAAACTTTCAATTATAAAAATTGTGCAATCAAATTATACGTATGTTAGTATTAAACCCTCAAACTTACACAATTGTAGAAATTGTAATCATTCAATAAATTAGCCGGTATAGTTTTTATCATTTGCGAGTCAAATTTCTAAAACTATTGTAAGTTTGAAGGTCCAATTTTAACATTTGTAGAAGTTTGAGGACCCAATTTTTACAATTGAAAGTTTGAGGGTGTAATTCCAACTACTCACCATACTTCACGAGTGATTTTTGTAATTTACCCTTATTTTTAGAACTGTATTCAAATATAGAAAAATGAGTCAAAACAATTTATAAATGAAGCGATAGAATTTTATCGGGATCTATCACTGATAGACAGTGAAATTTTTCTATATTTGTAAATAGTTTGATATTTTGTATGTTTATAATCATTTCACTTATTTTTATTATAAATTTTAATAAGCATTTAATAAATTTTTTTAAATTTAAACCTTTTTGTTTAGTAGATTTATGAATGTCAGAGTGTAAATTGTTACACTTACAAAATTTTAAAGTTTAAAACGATACAATTATTTTTTTAAAATTTAAATTGATACAACCTTGAATTTTAAAATAAAAATTAATATTTTTCTTATATTCTTTTATCAGTATGATATTTTTAAAATTCACCAACCTATATATTTAACATAAAATCAGCATATAATTATATTAGACACAAATTTAATTTTATGTCTAATAAATCAAATAATTTTTAAAGTTTGAACATATCATTAGCTTACCAAATATGAAATTAAAAGTTTAAATTAATACATTGGGTAGAACGAAAGTGAAAGTCTGAAAATCTATTAAACGTATATAAAATTAACTGGTTAATTAAAATACTTATATAACCTAAACCCATCTTCATGGAAAAGAGTAATATATAATATAATTAGAATAATTGTTTGCAATCATTGGCACATACATGGAATTGGATCAGACCTTATCAATTATCATGTGATATCAAATTGACCCAATTCAATAATACATTGCTTAAAATGTAATAATGCAAAGTCATAACTTTTAAATTTGGCTGTTATTGTAAATTTGTGAATCTGTTCTCTCTAAATATAATACCATATTTTGCATTTTTACTAATTTTGTATCTTTTTTAATTATTTCTAATTAATTTGGAATGACATCACCATACCATATACATACAAAGCAACTTTATTTATTTTTTTCTCTGTGGGTTTTGTTGGGCCGAGAAATGGGATTAGGTACACCATCGAACCCACATTATTAATTAGTGAATTTGATTAACATTAATAACCAAGTTAATCATTGTATAAAATGGAAAAAGAGATATCATGTTGAGATACTCTTTGGAAAATTATCATTTTAATAATATTAGAGGTAATAAAACAAATATCTTAATTAATTGACACAAAAAGCTATACAAAGAGAATCTAAAAGTGAACATGTAGCTTCCTAAAGGAAATACTATCAAAAGGTTGGAAGTTTACTTGTCATAATCAAATAAGTGCAAAAAAAAAAAAAAAGAAAAAATTGCCTTAATATAACTTTTAATTCCTTCATAATGTTCCCTTAATTTTGTTTTTAAATATTAACATTATCTAATTATGCGTCTTACAATTGATGATGTTAGGTTTACATAGATGATACACAGAATTGTTATAAATATAGAAAATTACGTCATCTAAAAGAAAAAAGTAGAAAATTTGTATTTTAGGTAAAAGAAAATATCTCTAACCTTTCAAAATTTTGAAAATACCTTTACTCACAATTTAGGAGTAGTGTTAGATGATATAATATTAAATTTACTTCCACCCATCAGCTTAAGATTTTAGGTTATCTTGGGTATTATTAATACATTCAACTACTACTAACGTACAACTTTGTTTAAAACATTTAAATCCTAAAATCTGTACTTTCATTATTCTATTTCTTCGTATTATAGTCCATATATTTTAATTGAAGTATGCAGTTTAATTAATTTATCTATTTTAGATAAACAAATATAAAACATCTAACAAAAAGAGAGTAAGAGAGTATTGAATAAGACAGGAGAAAATAGAAAAGTAACACAATATTTTTCAAAATTTTCTTTTTTAAGTTTAAGGATATTTTATAAATTTTGAAAGTTTGGGAGTATTTTTTATAAAAAAATACTAACGGTTTCCATTCGCAACTAATCGTAAGGGTATTTTTTTAACTCATTTTGAAAGTTTAAGGATATTTTTGAAACTTTTGAAAATTCAAAGATATTTTTGACACAGAGTACAAAGTTTAGGAGTATTTTGTATAATTTAGTCTTTTAAAAATGAATAGAAAATTTAATAACTTTCTCTCCTAATTAATAGTTTTTTTTTTTTTTTTTTTTTGGGGGGTCAATAAACTGGGTTGTCCTATAAACTTATCATGTATCTAGTTTTAACATTCAACCAATAGTAAAATGTAGTTTATAAATATTAAAATATAAGGGACTGAATTGAAAAAACACTCAAATACAAGCAGAGACTATAACATATATTTAATCATTTTCTTTATTGCATACTTAGTGCTCCATTTAACTACTTTATAATTAATTTTGATACCAAACTCTTGGCATATTTTAAGTCCTCATTAAAATGACGATATCGGAATTGAAACCAAATTAATATAGCAAATTACAACTATAAGAGATAATAAATACGCAAGACACATTCTTGTGATTAGAGATTTCATCATTATCATAAGATATCAAACCATTACATTTTAAACATATAATATAAATATATACGTTTGTTTGTTCACGAGGAATTTAATTTTTATTTTAAAATAAGTCCACATGTATGATGTGTTAAGCGGGTCACCAACTCACTCCGGCGTGACATTGCAAATAGTTGTTATTTTATTTCTTTATGTAAGTTTTTTATTTGTTTATTTCTACGGATATTGTTTTTTTTTATATATAAAAAAGAGTTTAATAATTAAATTAAATTATGGTTATTTCGCCTTAATTGGAGTACTACCTTTTCAATTTTATTGTAATTTAATGTTTATCCATCTCTTTATACTTAATAATTAAATATGGTTTTCTTTTTGTCTTTTTCACTTTTTTTTTTTCATTTTGTATTTTGATCTTTAAATTCGTTTTTGTGCCAAATTTTCCTTTAATCTATATTTTATGCTGACGTAATTTAATTTCAAAACTCTATTTAAATTCTTAACTTTCAATAAACCTCTTCACTTTGTAAATATGTTAAATCTATAATAAAATTATAAATTAATAAAGATAATTATTTTAAATGACAAAACTGTTGAAAATATTTACAAACAGTGATAAACATTTATCAATGTCGATCAATGATAGATTTATATAAGTGTATATCACTAATAGACAGTGATATTTTTTTATATTTATAAATATGTTAGTTTATTTTGTTATATTTAAAAATAACTGAGTTAATAATGGCTTTTTGAGAAATTAAAATTGAAAAACTGAATTAATAATGGCTTTTTTGAGAAATTAAAATTGAAAAGTTAAATAGAGGCTAAATTAGAATTTATTTATTTATTTTTGGAAGGAATTCAATGAATTTGTAAATGATTGAATCTAAAAAATTCTGTAATTAATCAACTAACAATATCAATTTTCAAACTTCTAATTTGTTATGTAGTGGCTCTAAGAAACAATAAATTAATGAAAAAAATATGGTTGGTTTAAGTATTAAAACTCAAAATCCAAAAGTATTATTAAGTAGATTCCAAATTATGCAATTACAAAATTTATTAAAATAATAATAAATTTTTTTGCTGTAAAACAATAAATTAATTTATTTAAAAAAAATAGATTTGAAGAATTATGAATGAATGGGACAACCTAATTTAGCAATAATATGTAGATAATGATTTAAAAATTATTTAAGAGATTGCAATAATAATAATAATAATAATAATAATTTTTAAATTTTAATTCTTTTTTTTGTTAAATATAATGACAAAGAAAAAAAAAATGAAAGAGGATGGTGAGTCATTGATGAGTAAGACTCTGAAAATGGTGGCAACTTCTAGATGATGTCCATCATATACATGTATGGTATGGAGATGGATGGATGGATGGATATGATGTGCTTTTTTTCAAGCTGTCAATCCCATACCCATAGGGGTGGGCCATGCCATTATGATGATGTAAAGTTTGAATTTCAAAATTGACTCTTTTACTTTTTCTTTTCTTTTTTGCTTTCAGGTTTTAGTAAATTACAAAATCTATATAAAATAATAATAATAATAATTTATATTCTACCTATAAATAATAGACAGGTTAATTTATTTAAAATACGTTAAATATCTATTATTAATTTAAATATTTATTTGAATTTTTCTTATAAACATTCATCAACATCAATGATTTATCGATATTTCCATGACATTCAACGGTTTTTGTTAATACTACTGGATTGGATCTGGAAAACCAACTTGTCCATAGATAAAATTCAACCTACCAATTGACAAACTTTATTTATTTCAATGTGACATAAATTTTTTCTTTCTAGTTCAACGGTATGCAAAAGAAAGAATTTGCTAAAAAAAAAAAGAAGAATAATTTTTTCTACGAGGAACTCGATCCCTATGAATTTCCACAGAAAATCTCCGCCATGATCCCTACAAAATTTAAAGAATTTTACAGGAATGTGAATTGAAACAAAAAGAAGGAACGAGGGTAGAAAAACCTTCTACATCTCCGCCTCGCTTTGTAGACACCCATAAACATCTCAAATTATATGTTGAATGTCTAGTAGGTTATTTTTTACCATTTATTTGCCTTATTGGTTTGTTATCTAGATGGTTTGGGTCAAAAAATAAGTTTTGTTAACTTAGAATATTCAATTTAGTATCTAACGAGCTTTTATTTTTTCAAATTTTTTAATTAAATACTATATTCCAACCAAAATTTGAGAATTTTTTTTAAACAACTTGTTATAAAAAATATTATTTTTAAATATAGAAAATTGATTTAAATTATTTATAAATAAAGAAAACTATTACTATTTATCAGCGATAGACTGTGAACTTCTACCGCTTGAAACTTCTATCGCTCAATCGATATAAGTCTATCGCAGTATATCACTGATATATAATAAAAAAATTTCTATATTTATAAATAGTGTGATATTTTTTTTTTTGTTTATAATAATTTTTTTATAAAAATTATAGAATAAACCAATTGGTACACCACTCAAATTTTACGACTATGTATAATTTAACCTTCAATTTTTAATTGATATTTTAATTGAAAAGTTGAATCCAATCCCGGACCAAAACAAAAATACTTATAATGAAAATTTAACTTTTTACTTAAAAAAGTACCCATTTTAAAAATGTTCAAACATTCCGACAATTTTAAGTTACATTTCAACACTTTGGAACAAATTCTAAATAATTCAAAATAAATGAATGAAAGAGAGGTTAAATTATTGATTAAAAAAACGATTATACCATTATATCCTTCAACTCTAAAAAGTATTATTTAACTTTTGAATTTTAATTTTTTTTTTGGTTCTTCAAAATAATCAATGTTAAATTTAGGATGACAAAGTTTGTACATATTATATATGCTTAGCGTTAAAATTTTCATTAGATCTTAATAATATTTGTCACAATAAATAACAAAGTGTTAGTTTGTTGAAAATTGAAATTCAAAAAGTATAAAAGGTAAGAGGAAGAAAAAGTATGAGACGGAAATGACACGTGCTGGTGTTGGTAGGAAGCCCAAGGAATATTAATTTAATAAAAACCAGCCCGTGAACCAACCGAGCCGCCAGCAAGCAAAGGGAAACCTGTGGGGCCCATCCATGTCACTGACACGTGGGAAGTTTGAAATTTGACGCCAAACTATAATTCAAATACAAATTTTACTTTCTCGTTTTTGTTGCCTTTCCCTTTTTTTCTTTTTTACTTTACGCTTCCCGCGTTTTCTGAATTTTGGCGCCTTCAAATAGTAGTTTCTCTCTCCAATGGTTAATTTTTTTTTTTTTGTTTAAAAAAAAAAACATTATTTGGATTCTATATTTTTTTGGAATAAAAAATATTTTGTTTCATAATGTTAAAAAAGTGTGTCTCTAAATTTTAAAAATATCTCTTTAGTCCTGGAATCGAAAAAATATTTGTAGTTAGTCCTTACATTTTTAAAATATACTTTTTTTAGTCTCTAGATTTTTAAAAACAGGTTTAATATATAAACTATTATTATTATAATTTTAAATTATTATAAAACATTTTAAATAAAAATAATAATTTTAGAGATGAAAAATTTTAAATGTCATATAATGAGTTAAAATAATAAAAAAATTTAAATATACTTTTAAAAAATTTGAAGACTAAAAGGGTACATTTTAAAAATTTAAGAAATAAATACATATATTCTTAAAAAAAAAAATACATTCAGGATGAAACAACTATTTTTTTTTTTTGAAAAAATAATTAATTAAATCGGTTTTTATTTCCTCTAATAGCTAAAAAGGCAAAATTATGAAGTTCACTTTTTATTTATTATGTTTTAGATTGTGGGCTTTATGTTGGTTTTAATAATAACGTAATTGACTACCAAAACAATTGTCATGATAAAATAACTTTGTTTGGTATTTAATGGCTCAAGTAAAGTCATTGTGGGTATGAATAAAATTTTGAAACAAAAGAAATTAGTTAGGTTGTTGGTTAGGAAGAATTATTAAGAGAGACGTCAATAAATGTTAGATGTAAATTTACCTGCATTTTAATAAACATGGATACAAATTTGAGTTAAATTTTTCGCTTTTTTTTTTTTTTCCACATATTTCCATTTTGATTTTTTATTTTACCTTTTTTTTTTTGGTTATATGTTGAAAAAATAACAGAGATAAAAAACAGAGACCAATTTTTGACAGGGTTTAATTTTCTTTCTATTTTCAAAATAACATAAAATAAACATGTTTGATAACGGTTTTAAAAACATACTAAAAAGATAACATAAAAACAACATGTTAGAGAGTTAAATAAGTAAAGAGAAGAAATTGAAAATTTAAAGAGATAAATAAATTTAGAAAGTGTTTTAATTTATTTTTTTTTATAATAAAAAGTAGAAAGATTCGAACCACAAATCTCTAACAAATCTATAAGAATTGAATTTTTAGTCAAATTTAAAAAACAAAAAGGTTTTAAAAACTATTTTTTTAAGTTTTAAAAATTTGGTTTGATTTTTGAAAAGATAGATAAAAAGTAGATAACAAAGTAAGAAATTTAGAAGTGAAATGAGTGTTTACAGGCTAAATTTTAAAAAATAAAAACAAAAAAATTAAATAGTTACCAAACCAGATATTAATAATACAAAAAAGTTTCAAATACTTTTGTAATTTATTTCTCTTATATTTAACTAAGTTACGATGCTCTCTTAGAATAATTTGTTTTTTTCTTCTTAAATTTGTTGAATTGTATCCGTTCGAAAGTTTTACATTTCGAGTTTGAAGAAATTTAGGGTTAAACTAGAGAATCTTCATGTTTTATATAAGTCAAAGCCATATCTTTGAAGAAAAATTTGGTCTCAATCAATTTTCCTTTAATGGTTATTGTGTCAACGATGTCTGCAATTTCAAAAATTATGTTGGATTTGACAATATGACGGTTTTTGCTAATGTTTTAGACTTTTAAGTTATCATTTTTTTGGGATGAAAAACAAACTATAAAGGAAATAAAATAACAAAGCACTTTAGTTGGAATTATAGGAAAATTTGGAAGAAATAAAGCAACCTCTAAACTAAAACATAATACAAGAGATTGTATGGTTTAGTCATTTATTCACATCATTAACTTTAATGTATACATTTTTTTTTGTTCTTTTGTAAGAGCATTATTGTTATTTATATTCACTTGCGTCAAAATTATAAATTCTACATTTTAAGAAAATTATTCGTGATAACCATCGTGGGTTGACCTAGTGGTAGTGGAAACATAATAAAAGGCCAAAAGGCCAGAGGGTCACAGGTTCAATCCATGGTGGCACATCTCAAATGTTGTAGGGGTTAGACGGATTGTTTCATGAGATTAATCGAAGTGCACGTAAGCTGGCTTGGATACTCACAGATATCAAAGAAAAAAAAGAAAAGAAAATTATTGGTGACATATTTTGTATATATGTGGCAATAGTGTAAAGTTTTCTCTTGCTACATGTTGTATTTATGTCTATCACTCAAGTGATAGAATTCGATCTTTCGTTGATAGATAGTAAAATTTTCTATATTTATAAATAACTTGACTCATTTTTCTATATTTAAAAACAATCCATCCTTCAATTATATAGAATTTTTTTTAAAGAAAAATTTACCAAATGACAATTTGTGATTGGGCATTTGGGTGGGCTGCACAAATGGAAGCCCAAGATGCACGTGCAGTATTTTTATTCTTTTATCATTTTCATTTCTTTAGTTAACAAATTAAAAAGAAAACAATGGAACTAAAAATATTATACAGATTTTTTTTTCAGCAAAATATATATATATATATAAAAGAACTCAAAAAAAAGTTAAAAAAATTATACGTGGGATAAAAACTTCAAATCAATTCGAGTTGCTAATTAAGTCTTTACTAATGCATTTTTAACTAAGTCAATGATTTCATTAAATCATATAACTAATAATCAAGTACTTTTTTTTTAGCTAAAAAACGTGAGGATTAAAATTAAAACTTTTAACATTCGAGTTGAATTGTATATATTTTAATCAATTAAAATTATGATAAGTTGAATATCCAAAATCTTATCGAATCAGATAAAACTGTGCTAGCAAGGACAAACCACCTCAATGCCACTACTAATCCCTACAACATTCATGCTATACATCCTATTGGCCTACTAATATAAACACGATCAAGTAGCCATTTTCTAATTCACATATTAAAAAGGAAAAAAAATTATTTAGATAAAATATTATTTTGATCTCTACACTCAAAAGCTTATTCAATTGTAGTCTTTATACTTTTAATAAATTTTAAATTTAGTCTCTAAGAATTAATCTAGTTAAATAATAGCAATAATTTTCATAAAAAAATACAATATGAAAATATGTATTTAAAATTTATAAAGCTAAAAAATAACAAAAATAAATAATAATTTAATTTATTAAAACTATTTAGATTAAAATTAGATAATTAAAAATATATGAATAAAATTCAACAAACTTCATAGTTATTTTAAGCAATGGTCTTGATGGGAAGGGATAATAATAAAATAATGATTTGACAAAGGAACCGAAGGATGAAAACCAAACACGTGTGACGCACTAAATTGTGAAAAATGAGTGGCAACCACTAATTCGGACCCACATTATTTAAGAGTCATATAGTTTGAACTTGCAAATAAAATTCATATACCTAAATTCCCAATTTCTTCGACTTACCCAAATAAATAACCATATTATATATGTCTTTCTATGCCTTTATTTATTTACATATATAACTCTTTCTAGGGATCTAAAACTTCTAAAGTGAAATCTTCAAAAAACAAAAAAAGCCAATCCCATTATCTCAATTTTCCTTTTCTTTTTTCACCTTTCTATATTATATACTTTTTTTTCTTCTCCCATGTAGTTTGAATTCATGAAAATGTGTTTGGGACTAGTTCTTGTAAACCATGTGCTCATTTGGGATTAAATTGCTAGTTTGGACTTCGGCATAGTTTATTATTCAATTAAAATCCTCGAATATTTTTATTATGTATTTGTTCTCGAAATTAGTAGATTTGTAAAATTTTAGTTTAAGTAGAAGATTTCAGAAAAGGAGGGTTTTTTTTTTTTTTTTTAATATGGATTTGTAAAATTCAAGCTCAGATTTCAAAAAAGGAAAGTTTTTTTTTTCCCTTATTTCAAATCTGTTAAAATATGGAAATATTTTTTTTCCTAGTAATTGATATATTATGTAAAAATTCATAATTAATTCGTGTCAGATAAATTTATAAATATTGAAAGTTTTTAACCTTTGTGTATTATTGGGTCCTATTTTGGACCATTCATAAAGAAATCTCTTTAATTTTTGTAGTTTCATTTTAGTTCCTAAAGGTTCGGTCAAATCTCATGAATGAGTTGAATGTACTAAACTTCAAGACCAAGAGAGATAAATTAGAGAAAAAAGATAAATTTACAAATGGAAAAAGAGATGGTTTGGGATGGATTATAACAGTTAACCAAATTACAAGAACATATCAAAACTTTTAAAACCGTATAGACTAGAATAAACCCAAGCCTAAATCATAAAAGATCAATCATATTTGACCTTGAAAGCTATGTTTCACTACCATTTAGAAGGTTATTTTGCATGTACGATGGCATAAAGGGAAATTCACCCATTTTAATGTATAGAAGAATGAACAATGTCTTAAGAGAAAATCATCATGATGAAGAATGAAGTTGATAACCATAATCATTTTGATTCTTGACTTTCACAATTAGATAAGCTAATGGAAGGAAGAAAAGAAAAGGGTCTTCTCTAAAACTTGGTTGAAATCCTCCTCTGCACTGTTTTCTTACTTTTTTCTTTTTCTTTTTTTCTTCTTTCTCATCTTTTGATTCAACAGCTTTTCCTTGGGTGGGAATGAAGATGCTTTACTTTGGACATTATGACCCTTTTTCCTTTATGCATAGTGATTGTAAAGCTGAATTGTGGGTGCTTTTCAAAATGGGGTTACAGTTCTTCAAAACATGGCAACAGATAGAGCTTTAAGGCCCATAGTATTCCACTTTGGGCCTTGACTAATACAGTACAGCAATGGTGAAGCTGTGCTAAGAAACCCATATCCATAAATGAGAAAATTGGGTTTCTGCTTCATCTTAGAATCAGAACACCCCACCTGTAAGAGACTGAGAATGATAATAATTTGATCGTTTCTATCAGATCTAAGAATTTTCGAACGATCCAGGAATTATATGTAAAGAGGTATATCGTAAAAGATAAGCAAGAAGAAATCAAGATCTAAGCTCTATACAATACCCCAGCAAAATGATGAAAATGTGCCAAAAAGAACATAGCTCAACGGGCATAAGGCATGTGCTTTCAACCTCAAGGTTAGAGGTTTAATTCCCCCACCCCAGGTATTGTTAAAAGAAAAAAATTATGAAAATGTTCATAGATCAAAGCCAAAGGGTATGTTATATTATCTATTGATTATGAGAGAGGAAGTTAAAATCTCATTTGAGCATCTGACCACCCAGTTTTAGCACTTGTTTCAGTTTCTATGTTCCATATCAGTATGATATAAAATGCCCTTTCAGATCTTTATCATATAATTGCAAATGGTACCTGGTACAATTCATCCATTCTCAATATCATTACTACAGTATAGGGCGACCACACGACAAAACCGTTATCCAAACTGGTCAAAAGAAATATGATTCTACACATCCATAGACCTTCGAGCCTTAGTGTAATAGTAATCTCTGTTTGCCACCGAAACAAGCCAAATAACTAAGCAGTCAAGCAACGGTTTTCTTACATAATCAGAGAGCCTAAGGAAAGTACACAGGCCAGTTATAATAATAGGAATCCCGGTGGTACTTGTCCATGTACTGATTCCACTGCAGCAATGAAGTTTTTATAAGAACAACATAGCCATTCCATGAGATATTAAAAGTATAACGTTGTTCAAATGCAATAATAAATGTTTGTTTGCTTCCATATAAACTGGAGTAGAACATTGTACCTTGAATTGGTATGGCTGATTCTTTTGACGTGCCTTTTTCCAGTGGTATTGCTCAAACAAAAACGCTTTGTCATGCCAACTACAAATTACAAATTGAGAATTCATAGTTCAAATATGAACTGAGAATAAAGATTACAATTGCAAAACAGTAACAGCAAAAACAAGATAAAGAATCACAGCCCATGCCCACGATCTCTAATGGGAATAATGGAAAGAATAAGTGTACAAAAAAACAACAAAAAACGATGCCAATATCACACCTTTATCAGAAACCCAGCATGTACATTTCATCAAATTTAGACTAGTGCTTCTAGTTCACTTCTAAGTAATAAGACAACATTAATGAACCAAGTGATAACATAAGGCATCAACATGTCCTAAAAATCCACTATATCAGATTCATTTACGAGAGTGTTTCTCAAGACTAAAAGAAGCAGAATCCGAAAACATGATTAGAATTGAACAACATAAGAAGAAAATCATATATAATTATGATAGTTCATATACTTGCCAGAAGGAAAAACAATTTATATTCTTGTCTCTTTTCAGTACAGGTAGAAGCGTTGGCGAAAATTGTTTTCTGGAGGATCGCATAAATTCTAATGTAAAAAGAATATAAATTCCAATAACAGAAGCAACTCTTCAGAACAGAAGATGTTCTTTCCTATACAGGCAAGGAATAATAAGTAAAAGATTATCACTATACAATATAAATTTCGAATTTCACAGCTACTTGAATAATAAGCGATGAGATTATCACTATACAGGCAATGAAACTGAATCATCTACAGTCACTCAAACTTCTAGAGCGATAAGGTCAACTGGGTTCGTAAAACCCTAAAACATTTCCTTATCAAAGTCGAACTCCAGTAAAAATTGATTTCAAAACCGACCCACCAAAAAGAATGTGAAGCTATTGCTACAGAAATTGAACATCAGTACTATAACAACAGAGTAATGAAGCAGGAAGGCGAATTGCAGAGCAGAACACGAATTCAAACATTTCCCTGAGAAAGAAAGAAACGAGTACTTGAACTGATTGGAGAGTTGCCACATGTAAGGATTGAACCATGTGAGAACGGAGAAGGCGGCGGATCCAATCCAAATGTTGACGAAACGATCTGGGTCGGCGTGTGGAACTCCAGGGTCGCCTCTGTAAGCATTTCCGAAGTACTTCTCCATTTCTTCGTCCCTCTCGCTTTGGCTTCTCAGAAAGCACTGCTTCTTTCTGGTTTGTCGTTCTATCTGCTTATCTACAGCAATGGAATGCGCCATCTTATGGGCCGGGTGAGAGAAAGAGGCCCATTTTATGACGAGACCAAGGCCCAAACGTCCACGGCCTCTATTGAGATTAGGCCCATGAGTCCGAGGCCCAATCTCATTGTGAGGTAAGTTAAATAACATATGACAACTTGTTAAAATTGGGTAAAATCTAAGTGTCTAAGTTTCAAAATGAAGATTTGAAAAATATTTTTAAAGGGTCTTTGAGTTAATTTGACCCGTCCTGGACTAACGAAAGAGTATTGTAACATGTCGATTAGCAAACTTTAAATGAGAATGAATTTTTTACTAATTTTATCTGACTATAGTTTAATAGATCTGTGGCGGCGTTGGTTCTCCTCCACCTTCTATTTCCTATTTTCAATATCACTTTCTCTCTCTTTATCCTTCATTTTTCTCCCTCTAGGGGTTTGCACCATTCGATTACAATACTTTCAATCGTTGGATCTCTCGCATATTCCTAGTTTTCTCGTCCTAATAATTTGTAAAGTTGTTACCATCAGTTTTATAGCTTCGTTTTAACTTTTTGTGTTTATTTCTTCACAACTTTTCGATGATTCTTTAGATTCGTTTTTTAAATCATTCTTAACTTTGATTTTGATTTCATTTTTTTGAGTTTTTTTTCCCTCCAAATTTTCATTATTCAACCCACTGTTACACTTGGGAATCAAAGAAGAATTCAACTGTCTTTCTGACACGCAATTGAATTTTGATCAATTTGAGTGAGGCAAAATTCAAAGAAGATTGAATCCGAGGAAATACAGAGGCAGTGAGAATAGTTGAGGGGTGTAGAATTGTTGTGGTGTTGATTTGTAGCAGCGCAGGGTTTCAGAGCTTTAAGGAGTTTGCTCTGAACGCAGTGGCCGACATTGCCATCAAATACCTTCGTCATTTAGGAAAGATTGCAGGATTTTATGCCAATCTAACTGGTAGAATAAGTGCAATGTGCTTGATATAATTAGAGTGCTTGAAGAGTTAGAATTATCACAAGGGCTTCAAGGTACTTGGGATACCAGATCATTGTCTTACCCATTCAAAATCGATAAAGAACATTGTTCTTTAAGTGAATTCAGTCCAACATATCTCTTTTGCTCATCTACCACCATGTTTCCCTATGAAAAAAAAAATAGGGAGTCAATTTCAAGCTTTGTTCAGATTAGTGAAACCCCACCTAGCAAATATATTCCCAATTGGTTGCCAACATTCCTGATGCTCATACCTACTACAATCATTTAGCTTTGCGAAGGAGGAAGCCAAGAGAGCCGCGTGCCGAGAGATAGAGTTTGCAAGGTAGCAAAGGAAGGCAGAGAAATCAAAACCATGTGGTTCAAAAAGAAGTGACAACAGCGAGATTAAGTTTTCAGGAGGTGAAAATAATTCATTACTTGGGAAATGTTTGGCAGGGATGAAAGATGAGAGAGATTGGATTGCCTTATGAAAACTCAATTGCCAAGGATGGGATAAGCCATTTGTCTATGCTGTAGGTGTTTGATTTTGCCATTGAGGCGATTAAAGATGGTGGCTTTCCTAATATTCAAGATGAGAAGGCAAAAGATTTTTCCTCATGGCGAGGCCTCTTGATCATTTCAAGTTCGAAACTTGCAAAACATTTCTTGGAGGATCTATGAATTTGAACGCTAAAATGGCAGGAAGTAAAAAATCTCTGTTTGTTCTGAATCAGACAAGATGATGAAAGAGATCAAACACAATAACGAAAGACATGAAAAGTAGAGGAGATTTGAATACATTCTCAGACAACAAACCAGAAGATCTAAACCGATCATAATCCAACAACCTGATCATATTTACTGTTAGAGCCCCTTCTGAAGCTCACTCTCTCTCCAATATTGCAATGGCAGATGTCCCTGTGATATAAACTTAGATTTTCTCTCTTTTTCTTGTTTCATTCATTCTCTTTCACGCCCTGATACAGCATTTCTTATTTGAGAAACTGCATCCTCTTAACAAATCATTAGTAAGAGTTGGTGAGACAAACTGTTAGAATTCATATAGCAAATGAAGTCCAATGGGATGATCTCTATTCTCTGCTTGCCAATATAAAAAAGACTCAAGTTTGCATCAGAATACAAAATTCATTTTATAACAAGAACCATGTCATTTCTACCCATCCAAAAGAGGGCTAATTCAATAACAATGGATCGTACTCGGAAGATAAATTTGCTACCATATTGAAACCATCTACCATTGGCAGACAGAAACACAGATTAATCTCATTTAACCAGACTGCAGAAACACATACTAAGCTGTTATATCGATCCAAAAGAGGCCTAATTCAATAACAATGCCAAAACCTTGTTTTGAGGAAGAGACTATAAAGAAAAACATGGGAAAAACATCACAGTATCCAAAGTAATAAACCATTGAAGAAACACTAGATTGATGGAACGCAGCAAAATCTCTTTTATGCACCTTTAGCGTCCATTTCTGCTTCCAGCTTGGATTCCCCAGGGCCTGCTTTAGTCATGACTGAGATCTCAATGTTTCAGCTTCAAATCTGTTTGCTTGGGAAATAATCTGCCTCGGTGGTTGAAGACCATAAAATCTTGATTGGCAGGAAGAGAAACTATCCTGCAATGGAGAAAATATTTATCTACATTAAAATTAATTTAACTTGCTTGCCGAAACAACATAGTAATGATAGTGAAATTAGTAGTAACAACTCCATATAATTGGAATATTCTGAACTTGAACAGAATTTGAATTGAAGGGATGGAACCTATTCCATGGAAATATAGGGAACAACCCAAAAAGATAAATTCTCTACAACTTCTAATGAATCATATCTAATTCTCCTAGAATATTTAAGAGCAGCTTTCTGAAATCTTCAAAGAAAACAAAAATGACTACTAGATCCTAGGAAATCATATGCCCTTGCACTTTTTATTTGAACTTTAAAGCACAAGGCACATCAGTAGATTGTCAGACACCCGGAAGGGGGGGGGGGGGGGGGGGGGATTGAACAGACTGAGCTGGTAACAAAGTCTCCAATTTACGGTTTCGACCCATGATTTACCATTCGCTGAGAATTAGTTTATTTTTTTTTAAAACAATCATAGACTACGTGTAAAAGCATTGTCACAAGAAGGAAAATGCTGCTACTTCCCCAACAAAATTCTTATAGAGTTACAATACAAGTGCAGGTGCTAGTGAATTTTCTCTGTTGCACCGAAGAGTTAGCCACTTTTGTTATTTGTAGGACATGTTTGTTTGAGTTCATGGGAAGTAAACTCAACTTCTCTTTGATTAAAAATTCTCAAATCAAATGCATGACAGAATCCACAGATTGATTTCCTAAAAGAATGTTTGACAGATCACAAATCCAGACAATTGGGCTGTTTAAATTTTGTGATAACCTTTAGCAGAGTTCTGCTACCGGAGCTAGCTTTTCTGGATTGGCAAACAGCTTACAACCCTCAACACTAAAGCCTTATCATTGAACATGCAAACGAAATCAAATATATTAAAGTATCATCGTTTTATGGAGATGGTAAATATCATATCGATGGGGAAAACGAAAAACTAATGGACCTGGTGCATTTCATCCTGAAAAAACATTTAGCAAAATCACATTTCATGCACAATTTGACAGGAAAATGTACCTATTCTCCTCGGCTTCTGGATTTATCGAGTGAAACTTCCCTGGTACGGTGAGTGCAGCCCACATGGACAATACTAACCCTAGAATCAACTCGATTGCCACCTAAAATTAGGGGAAAAGAAAAAATCCTTAATTCAAGAACACCTCAAATCGAGTGAGATACGTAGAAGCAGCTGAAAGACAAGATTATAGAAAGAAAAAAGAGCGATGAAAATACATGAAACGGAGGGCCTGAAAACTCTTCCTGCATGATCTTCAATAAGCTCCTATCTGCAGTCAAAACAAGATCAATCAAGAACTGCAGGGTTTACCAACAAAAACAAGCAAGTAAAGCTAGAATTAGAGAGTATGATGATGGGTTTTTTAGGGCATACATTGGATGGTGGAATAAGCAGCATGAGCCAGAATTAGAACTCCGAAGACACCGACCACGAAGCCCACTCCCATCTCGACTGACGGATCTCAATCACCGAACGGCGGAAGCTACAGAGTTGATGATAATGACGGTGGAGGTGAAGAAACTTCCAATTTCAACGTGACGCAATGAAGAAGGATCTTCCCCTGGCTTACCTCCACAAGTCCCAATTTTTAGCTTGATCTATGGAATTCCAATCACCTGCCTTGCTTCTGTGATATTAACGGCATATAAAAAGGTCAATTGACCAGTTTATTCCCCGCAACTTCAATTTTATACCTAATAAGTCTTATCTTCAAATAAATTCAAAATTTAAAAATATATGTTAAATTTAAACTTTCAATCTCTTAATTTTAGTATTTTCATACTATTTAGAGTGATATTATACTAATGTCAGTAAACCTACCCTATTTTTAAAATCATACTATATGACACATAATAAATGGAGAAATTTTTATACTATGTGAAAATTTCTCTTTAATATAATTTAATAGGTAACAATCTCTAGGTTGTATTTATATTTTGTAATAATTTACGGTAGAGAAATCATTACATATTAAATTATATCAAATTATTGGTCATGTTTATATTGGTTCTGAGTATGTGGTGGTTAACCTATTCTAATTTGTATAATACATAAAATTGTTAAAACCCCTTTGTTAATTTTCTACCTCGCTTCTACCTTAGTTGTTGCTAGCTACCATCACCTTCCATCGGCCATCTCCAACCAACCAACTCCGATGACCAACAACGACAACCTAGGGAAAACTTTCGACAAGTACCTCCTCCGACCGCCGCTAACCACCAACTCCTGCAACTACCTCCAAAGACCCTTTCGGACCATGAACATGTTTTCTCATACAAATTAGAAATTGTTAGTTTAATAGTTCACCTAGTAATTTGACATTAATAAAAACATTTTGAATATATAGAAACTAAATAAAGTTGTATATAAAAACATTTATGAAAAACCGTAACCCAACACAAGAGTGCTTTTATTTTTTTCCATAAAAAATGTTTAAATTAAAATTACTTTGTGAAAAATACTTTTTTTTCTTAGTAAATTCAAATATACCCTCAAACTCTGTGAAAACAAAATGAGCATAAGTTAACAATAATTGACATATACTACGTTCCTTTAGGCCAGACGTTCAAATCCCCTCATTCCTTTATCGTTTTACAATTTGTTTAAAGGTATATTTTACTTTAGTGACTCCTCTGTTGTTTGTATTTCTCACTCCATTATATTTAAGCACTCCATAATTCGAAACTAATATCTCCGAATCCAAATTGCTTGATATTTAGAGTAAGCCTCAAACTTGTAGAATTCACTACATTCATAACTTAGTTACCTTGAACCACAAACAAATTTCATTGTTGAAAGTTAAAGTCTTAAAAACTCATTGTCATGTACCAATACCTGACTATTTAACATTTTACACAAAATATAGACCATTCATAATACCTAGCACTGTCTATATTTGTTAACCATAATTACGTATATAGAGGCAATGGTAGACTTGCTTGCGGTTAATGAGTATTGCTATTTTCGTCTAATAAGAAAATGATTTTTTTTTTTTTAAGAATGGACATCTCTCATTTATAATCCTAAATCAGATGAACTAATGATTCGTCTAATTCGAAATAATAATAAAATGCATAGGTTTTTAGAAGTCGAGTACACATGCATAAAATATATGACTTTTCTCAAATATAAAAAAATAAGTCAAACTATTTATAAATATAAAAAAATTTCAATCAACAATATAAAACGATATATATATAAATAGTCTTATATTTTTCCTATTTACATTAATTTTCCTAAAATATACCATCGATTTTTTTCTTTATAAATGTTGTTAACCAAGAACAATAATTCGCACTAACAACAAGACACACTTCGACTAAAAAAAACGATCCCAACAAATTCACGTAAAAGAAAAAAAACATTTTGAGGAATTTCACCTATTTTAAAAAATTTACCTTCCCCCTCCATTTTCACAAAGTAAAATTATTATTTTAAATCTGTAGACGGCCGTCGGAAATTCCTCTCTGGTTTTGATCGTTTTCGTATAATATTCGAAGCTTTTGGCGTTACAGATTATTGGATTTCTTGAATCCATCTCAGGTATTGTCAATGTAGCGTACGTATTTGATTCGCTTGTTGATTTTGTGGAGATTTTTTTTTCAGTTGACCATGGGTGCAGTTCGAAATCCTAAATCGTCTCTGGTGACCTAATAATGGAGTGGAGATTATTAGAGTCTTTGTTTTCGATTGTCTGCTTGTAATTTGGATTAAAGGAATTTTAACGTAATTTGGTTAATTAGTTGTTTTATGTAAGGTTTTGGTGAGTGATCGTTCTTCGGGTTTTGTTTGGCGTTAAACGGTTTGAATTAGTTGGGAACTCTCAGCCGCCTGACAGTTACGAATTTGTACTCCGAAGTTTGGTTACTTCCTCTGTTATAGCACGTGAGCTATAAGTTTATATGGGGTGGGTTTTTGATTGAATTGCTGCAATTAGGTTTTGTTAGCATTTTTGTGCTACAGGGTTTTGGATAAATAGGGATAAGCAAGGCTACATATGAGTAATCATGAGTTCTGTTGCAAATTGCAATGGTCGTAGTTATGATTTTTCCAGTTTATTCTATTTGATGATTTATGAATTGATGGACAAGAAACTACTCTTTATGTTCTACTTTTACTTCATAATTATTGGGAGCATGTGAGTCCCTGTAGAGCTCTACCGTTGTTAATACTTTTTGGTGTTTCTCCTGATGCCATACATGATTAGATTGGATAAAGACATCCTGTTTACAAGTGCCACTCTTTCTCGTATGATTTATCTCCTTTCAAATTTTCTATAAGAAAGTCTCTGATTTCCCTTTGACTTTGAAATGATCTCCCATTGTTACAGTTGGTTGTGATGCTTAAGGGCATCATTTGGAAGTTGATGAAGGACAAGAGTAAATAGTTCTTTAAAAAATATAAAACGCGGACAGATTTAATTGTTTCCTCCAACTCTGAGACACATCTTCATTCGGAGATCAAGGCATTGCAGCATTAACTCCTGATCATGTCATAGAACCACTGCAAGGTATTTTATCGACATTTATTTTACATTCTTCACCTGACAAATTTTCAGCCTCTAATTTATTGAAATGAAACTATCGAAACATTGAGAGCATAATTGAAAACTTATCTCGATATTGAAGGGCATAACTAAAATCATCTATGTCTACATGTACTTCTCCTTTTATAACTCACCGCGTGACATCTTATTTATTTACTTATGTTAACAAGAGAATTGTTTTGATATTATTTTAAAGATAGAGAGCAAGAATGTAACTTTTGAAGTAGTAGAGATAAACAAACCCTAAAACTCGAGACATCGTGTATAATTTAAATTGAATAAATAAATATCAATCCAAGCATAGCTTAAGAGACAAAACACCTAATAACATCTCAAAAGTCAATACTTCGATCCCCACCTCTACAATATTTTAACTCAATAGATAAATAAATAAATAAATACATTGGCTCTCTATATAAATGCCAAAAGCTTTTCTCCTTAAAATGAAAACCTTGAACGTACGAAGCTTGCAATTCAGTTTAATTGCTCTTTCAAACGTTGGGGATTTGTGGCGGCATCTGTTTCCTTCCACCTTCCATTTCTTATGTTCAATCTCACTTTCTCTCACTTCCTTTTTTTTCCTGTCTAGAGTTTTGTGTTATTCGATTACAGTGCTTCTGATCGTTGGATCTCTCGCACATTCCTAATTTTCTCCTTTTGATATTGAAAACAATATTCTACTCAAAGTTGTTACCGTCAGTTTTAGAGCTTCCTTTTAGCTTTTCGTGTTTGTTTCTTTCCCAACCTTTCCGATGATTCTTTAGATTTTTTGGTCATCGTTCTTGATTTTGATTTCATTTCTCGAGTTTTTTCTTCTCTGGTTTCAGATTTCGAATTGCCCTTTTTAATTCCATCCACCATTATACTTGGGAATCAAAGAAGAATTCAGTTGCTGACGAGCAATTGGATTTTGATCGATTTGAATGAGACAAAATTCGAAGAAGATTGAAATGCAAAGGCAATGAGGGATGGAGTTGGAAATAACATGAAGTCGAAAGAGCAACAAAGCTCTGATTCAAGGAAATGCAGAGGCAACGAGTTTGGTCGAGAGTTGTCCAAAATTGCTGTGGCGCAAATGTGTAATAGCGCAGGGTTTCAGAGCTTTAAGGAGTCTGCTCTAGACACACTGGCTGACATTGCCGTTAAATACCTTCGCCATCTGGGGAAGATTGCAACATTTTATGCCAATTTAGCTGGTAGAATTGAGTGCAATGTGTTTGATATAATCAGAGGGCTTGAAGAGTTGGAATCATCACAAGGGTTTATGGGTGCTTGGGAATCAGATAACTGTCTTGCCAATTCGGGGTCAGTGAAGAACATTGTTTACTATGTGAATTCAGTTGAAGAGATCCCTTTTGCTCATCCGCTGCCACGTTTCCCTGTGATCAGAAAGAGGGAGTCAATTCCAAGCTTTGTTCAGATTGGTGAAACCCCACCTAGCAAACATATTCCCAATTGGTTGCCAGCATTCCCTGATTCTCACACGTATAGTCATTCAGCTTTATGGAGGAGGAAGCCAAGAGAGCCGCGTGCTGAGAAGATAGAGCTTGCGAGGCAACGACGGAAGGCGGAGAAATCATTGTTGGGTTTGCAGCAGAGATTGGTTTCCTGTGGTGAGATTGAGTTTTCAGGAGGTGAAAGTAATTCATTACTTGGGACATGTTTGCAAGAGATGGAAGATGGGATTGGATTGCCTTCAAAAAACACAATTGGCAAGGATGGGATAAGCCATTTGTCTGTGCCAGAGGTGTTTGCTCCTGCCATTGAGGCGATTAAAGGTGGTGGCTTTCCTAATAGTCAGGATGACAAGGCAAAGATTCTTCCTCGTGGGAGGCCTCTTGTTCATTTCAAGTTAGAAACTTGCAAAACATTTCTTGGAGGATGTATGAATTCGAATGCTAAAATGGCAGGAATTAGGGAATCTGTGTTCTGGGTCAGACGAGATGATGAAAGAGATCAAAAGCATAATAACGAAAGAGATGAAAAGAAGAGGAGAGTTGAATTCATCCTCAGACAGTCTATAGACAAGCCAGAAGAGCTCAACCAATCATAATCCAACAGCCTGATCATAGTTTTGTCATTGTTTTTGCTTGCTCCAATGTGTTAAAGCCCTTTCTGAATCTCACTCTCTTCAATATTGCAATGGCAGATGTGCCTGTGATCTAAACTTATAAATTGAATTTCTCTCTCATTTTCTTGTTTCATTCATTCTCTTTCACATTTGATAATTATAACCTGGCTTTGATCTAGAACTTATTTGAGAAACTTCAACCTCTTAACAAATCATTTGTAAGAGTTGGTGAGACAAACTGTTAGAAAGCATATAGCAAATGAAGCCAATGGGATGGCCTTTATTCTGTGCTTGCCAATATAAAAAAGACTCTTAAGTTTGCATCAGAATACAAAATTCATTTTATAACAAGAACCATCTACTAATACCCATCCAAAAGAGGCTTAATTCAATAACAATGGATTGTACACAGAAGATAAAGTAGCTACCATATTGAAACCATTTACCATTGGCACACAGAAGCACAGATTAACCAGACTGCAGAATCACATACTAATCTTTTATATTGATTCAAAAGAGGCCTAATTCAATAACAATGGAAAAACCTTGTTTTGAGGAAGAGACTTTGAAATAAACATGGCAAAAACCTCACAGTATCCAAAATAACGAACAAGTGAAGAAACTTTTGATTGATGGAACGCAGCAATATCTCCTTTATGCTCTTTAACGTCCATTTCTGCTTTCAGCTTGAATTCCCCAGGGCCTGCTTGAGTCATGACTGAGATATCAATGTTTCAGCTTCAATCTGTTTGCTGGGGAAATAATTTGCCTCGGTGGTTGAAGACCATAAAATCTTGATTGGCAGGAAAAGAAACTATCCCATAATGTAGAAAATATTTATCTAGATGAAAATTAATTTGACTTGCGTGCCGAAAAAACATACTAATGATAATAGTGAAATTAGTAGTAACAACTCCATATTTTTGGAGTGTTGAAAATTTGAAAAAAAAAAATATGTGTACTTAAATGTTGAACAAAAAGTCAAGCAAATAGAAAAGAGACAACATAAGATCATACTTCTTTAAGTTATAAAAAAGTTCACTAGATAACCTCGACAAAATAACTCAACTTCAAAAAAGTACTTCTAATACATACTTTTTGACGCAACTTAACTTAGCACTAAAAACACAGACTTCCTGACTCAACTCTGCACCTCAATTACAGACTTTAACTCCACATACAATTATTATTAACTCAATCAACTCTATGCAACTGCCCCCTAAATGACTGCTATTGGTGTGTGGAAACTGGTTAAAGTTATATTTTGTTTTCTAGCAACAAAATGGATAGTTAGGAACGAAATTGTTGGCATTGAGAATCTTTTTCTACTGGATTATTTAGTATCACCTGTCATTAAGTTATGAATAATGGTCCTGAATGGGGTACATTGGGCTCATTTTCTTTTTGAAATTCTTCATTTAATCAGTTAATGATAGATGACACGCCAATGCTCTTAACTATTTGGTTCATTCTCAAGTTTGAAAGTTGTCTACTACATGTTATTTTATGATAGGTTTGTTGCAGTCTAGTGCAGAATTCTCATTGCTCGAATAAGGAAAAAAGGAGATGGGCCAACTTTTAAATCCACTTCAAGGATCTATTTTCGTTATTAAAGCAGTTGCTCAAGATCCACCCAAGTTATATCGTCAAAATTTGTCCCCATACTTCTCCAAGTATGACAGATATCATGCTGTCTTAATGTCAACTCAAGGTATAAAGTTAAATTTTCGCTATATATTAAACTTTGAGTTTGTGCATTGATCTTATTCAAGTTTTTGTTTGAAGTTGCATCTCAGCACGAAGGTGGGGGGTAGTCTATTGTAAGAACTTGGTGAATTCAGAGGTATTTAAACGGCTCAGTTTCTGCACCCAATTTATCTTATGATGGAAAGGAAACTTTAGTATATTATTTCTGTGTGCGTATAACTTAAGGTTTCAGTATCCTACTTTCTTTGACCGAGTTTTTAGAACTTGATTTAATTTCTTTGTTTTTTGCCTTATATGAAGTATGCCATTTAAAAGTTTGACGCATGTTCTATGTATTGTATATAATTTGCATGTAGTCTTAATAAAAATCTGGGGTTATTGTAGGACCATGCTCCCAGCTGGTGGAATCTAGAGGCTGTTCCACATGTACAAACTCTTGGGGAGTTTCCTAGGGAAGAACTTGCCCGAAAAGTTGTCATGGTCAGGTTTGATTCGACCTTACTGCTACTGGATGAGATGGACGCAAGGATTAACTCAGTGAAGAATGCAGTCTTCACCATTAAGTACTTATACAAATCTGGAGCAAAAGTGATACTTGCTAGCAACTGGAATATAAACTCTACTGCAAGACATCCTGATATAAAGTCTGTCGCTGGTACACATTCAATGATGTTTCCTGATTTCAATATAGTACACTGTTCTTTTATTTTAAGAATGGAGTTCTATAAGCAACCTCAGATATGGAATATAATGTGTGATGTGGGGTGGACGTGCATTAGAACATGGGGTGATTTCCTCTGGTTCATTGGTTGTGCCCAAATGGACTTGTAAGAGATGATTCAAAGGAGAATTTCAATTTGAGCAGGCTTATAGATGACACTTCCAATTCTATGGTTGGATCATTGAGGATAGATTGGACTCCCTCCTAATAGTATGGATTTGGAGAGAATTTATTATAATTTTGTGTATATATATGTATATATTTTTGGAGATAATTCATTATGTTGAACCTACACGAATATGTCAAAGTAAGATCGAAGTAAATAGAAAACCTTAATGCATGAAAGTTAAACTTTAACAGAGCTCCACTTTTAGACTTCAGATGGTTTTGGTTTGTTAGATTTTACTTAATGCTTAAGAATTGATGGCTTGCAATTTCAGATTATTTGTCCTCTGTTCTTCAACTCAAAGTTCTCCCAGTAAAGTGCAGCTCGTTGAGTATGATTTCAACTGAAGAATGCTTCGAGAAAGCTGATATTCTTCTTCTCGAGAATCTTTCTGCGTTCAAAGAAGAAGTTGCCAATTGCTCCAAATTTTCCAAGATGTTATCTTTAGGTGTTGATATTTTTGTTAATGACTCCTTCTCCCAATCTCATAGAATTCTTGCATCCACGGTTGGGATTACTCGTTTCTGCAGTACCTGCCTAGCTGGTTTTAACTTCCAAGAAGGTTTATGCCAGCTAAAGAAGGCTGCAGAAACCAAGAGGCAACCTTACGTTGCAATTGTATGTTCTCCACTACTAAAATAGATATGAATTTTCCCCTCATCAGCCAAATTACGATTCTATATAATGTATTATGAATTTTTTAACGCAGATTGGAGGAGGCAACCTTGTAGACAAATCGGCTGCCTTGCACCTTTTAGCTTCAACATGCTCTGCGTTGGTCTTTGTTGGAATGATGTCATTCCAGATAATGCAAGCCTTGGGGCTGTCTGTTTCTTCCCGACTGGTGAATCATGGTGTATGTAAGGAAGCTGCAGACATAATCCAATTTTCACTTGATAAAAGCGTACAAATTGTATACCCAAAGGACTTCTGGTGTAAGAATGTAGACACTTCAAAGAAAATGGAAATATTTGCTTCTCATGATATTCCAGATGGTAAGTTTTCATTTTCCCCTACTCGAATGAATATTTATCATTCTTAAGGTTTGACACTTTGAAATTTAAAAGCTTGTTATTTGGTTATCTTAACTTCTTCCTCTTCTAGGTTGGCTACCAGTTGATCTTGGTCCTACATCATCGGATGAAATAAATGCCCTGCTTATGAATAGCAAGGTAGAATTCAAATTTTCCTCAAGTTACAAAAGTTGCTTCTGCTTGATCTAAAATCCCATTTATCTTCCATTGCCTGGTAACTATGAACGATAGTTTTATGATTTAGCACTTCAGGTTGTCCAACTTCTCTTTTATTTAGAAGACAGCAAGTGAATCGCTGTAGCATTTGGCATGCAAAGAAAAACTAGAGTAGATGAAATCATTTCAATTTTTGCTTTATTTGGATATCAATGGAATACTATCTACTTTTGTTGAAATTGTAGGGATTCAATCATTTTTAATGCTCCTACGACTTTTTTGTACCTTTAATGTATATGCCTGTGCAATCAAACTTCAATTCATGGGGATTCAAATCTTTGGGTAGGTGTTGGAGAAGAAGAATTGGCATGTTTTGAATGATGGAATTCTGAAAATATTAAACTCCAGAGAGAATATTACATATCCTAAGATTTAGCTCTTATGGTCATGGACTTACAGTTACAAGAGGTTCATTAATACATCATTCTGCAATTATTTTTCTAAAGCACCTATTAGTAGTTATCTGTTATTTACTCAAGCAAGGATCAGTGTAACACTTTGAGCACTATATTGCAGAAGATTATATGGATTGGACCAGTGAAATTCAGTGATTCAAGCCAAAGTACCAGTGGAGCTTCTAAATTAGCAAGAAAGCTATATGATCTAACCCAAAGGGATTGTGATATAACTATTGTTGGAACCACAGCATGCAAAGCAATGATGCAGGAATCAAGTACCCTATCTGCTTATAATGTTTTTGAGAATGCTTCAGTTGTGTGGGATTTCTTTAAAGGAAAACAACTTCCAGGGGTTTTGGCCTTGGATAGAGTAAGTTTTTTTGGTATTTTCATTATATTTTCTGAAAAACAAAAAAAAAAAAGTTTAAATTGTTACAACAAAAAGAATATAATGTGAATCTATAGGGGAAAATGTCATAAAATCATATTCACACGTCCTGCTTGATGATTGATTTTTTCAATATTACAGGTATTTTCTAGTTTTAGAGGGCTACGGTTTCCATTTAACATCATTACTTTTTCCTGCACTTGTTTAGACTCTTTCATCTACTCGGCAATTCATCCGGTGACTTCACGGTCGCCAAAGAAGCTTTTAAAATGCTATTACTCCATTAAAGACATTCCCACCATAGGATAGATTTGAAGCATGCATCTGAATGAGCAGCTAAAGCTGGTTTGAAGCGATTTGTTCATGCAGGCATACCCATACAAGATTAACTGGGATGCGGTCTTTTGTGATACAGCTCTGCCTTTGGTGGTTGACATTGGAAGTGGTATTATCTTCTTTGTAACATATATTTTGCGGGGCGGGGCGGGCTAAACTTCTTTATATCACTTTTATAGTAAAACTCTGTATTTAACAGCTAAAATGTCAAAGACTTTCATGTGGTGTAGTTTAGCTTAGAATGTGCCGTGAGATAAGAGAAAATAATCTGACATTTTTGGTACAAGTGACTAGTTTTCTTTTTTGTTGGTACAACTGTACAACTTTAAAGAAGCCAATGACGATTGCATATAATTGTTCACTTACGAAGTTAGTTGATAAGTTTTAAGCTGTAAATGACAGGTAATGGGATGTTTCTTCTGGAAATGGCTAGAAGGAGGAAGGATCTTAATTTTCTTGGTTTAGAGATTAATGAAAAGGTCTTCTTTCTTTTCCTTACCCGCATGACCTTAATTATATACATTATCTCACACTTGAATTACCTTTTTCAGCTTGTGAAACGTTGTCTACATTGTGTTTATCAATTAGAGATGAAGAACGGGTAAGGCCTTTATTCATTATTATTATTATTTTGACGTGGCATAGGCTAGACTCAGCAATGTCTGTCAAGACAAATTGTTGGATTAAATAAATTTGAAAAAGTTAATCTTTGGATGATAAGCGAATCTTGGCCTTTCTATGTAGGTGAGCCAAAAAGCATATCAATGAAGTGTCCTCTGTCCCTTATCGCTGAATTAACATGAACCCTTTGCATTGAATCTTTTGTTTCTTTACTATATGTTATCTCAATTTCTCATGATATCAGGCACTTTATTGCGACAAATGCAACGTCGACATTTCATTCTATTGTGTCTAGTTATCCTGGGGAGTTGGTGCTTGTGTCTATACAGGTACAAAACCCTCATGGATCATGTTGTCCCTGATCTTTGGATGTCCCTTCCTAGCCATGATATTTATGCTGAGAACTTATAGAATGTTGTTTGTATTTCTTATTTCGCTATATTTAAGCACTCAATATTTTGCAACTCGGTACTTTGTAGCTAATATCTCCAAATCTGGATCATGCATAGAGTTCACTATCTTCATAACTTAGTGACTTTGAACCACAAACTGATTTTATTCTTAAAAGTTAAGGCCTTAAGGAGCCATTGCCATTTACGAAAGTCTGACTATTTATCGCATTATACAAACCATTCATAGTACTAGCTCTACCTGTATTTATAATTTGTAATTGTACACCTTTGTACCAAAGACTTTGTCTATTTATAACTGAAGGGGGATATTTTGTAAATATAGTGTCCCAACCCCGATTTCAATAAACCAGAGCACAGATGGAGAATGCTGCAAAGGTCATTAGTGGAGGCAGTGGCAGACTTGCTTGCGTCTAATGGCAAGGTACTATCATTTTCTCAGTGCATCTTCACCTCTTTTTTTTTTTCTTTTCAAGTAAATGTTTATCTTGGAAGTTGGACCTCGCTTATGTGACATAATACTACGATCTTTACTCTGGTTATGTAATGATTGGCTTCCTATTTGTTAGGTCTTTCTTCAATCTGATGTTGAAGCTGTTGCTTTGAGAATGAAGGAAGCTTTCTTACTATATGGAAAAGGGAAACTAGCTGTTTTTCAAGAACAAGTTGGGGAAGGATGGCTAAGTGAGAACCCATTTAGAGTAAGATCAGACTGGGAACGACGCGTATTAGATCGTGGGGATCCTATGTTTAGGTTAATGTTCTCAAAATCAACAACAACCAAATCGTTCAACTCACCAGATAGTTTGCCTTTGTTATTGCTATCCACCAATAAAGCTCACTAAGAAGCCACAAAAGTACAACCTAGCATGGTCTCCGAAAACTTTCAACCTCGTGTTTTACCTAATCGACGGAGGCGGTTATCATCAATCAAGTTTATGGTGTAGAAGCTAATTTGTCAAAGAAACTAGTGTGATAATCCACGTTGCCTGATTCCAAAGAGCTCGACTCGAATTGCAGAGTAGACGTCAGAGGGAAAACCTTGCCCTTTGTTCTTTCTCAACTTCTCTATCAGTTAGATTATGATTATCTTAATAATCAATATCTTCAACCTTGATTCTCTTGTTATTTCCATTAATTGTTCACTAACTGGTCACTTTCTTGAGCATCATTCCCTTCAATAATCTGCATTTTCCAACCTAGATTCTCTTCTTATTTTCATTCAATGTTCACTGAGTGGTCAGTTTTAAGCATCCACTTTTGTACTGATAAATTCAATGAGGTGCTGCAGCCTGCCATTGTTGCAAGCTAACCAACAATTAGGAATATGGCAACTTTTTATTTTTATCTCTGATATCTCTATACAAATTGGTTCTCAAAATAAAATAAAATAAAAATGTTCTATGCAAATTGGCAGGGAAAAAGGGGCCAAAAGGCAAACATTATCAACCCCCCATTCCCCCCCCCCCCCCCCCCCCCCCCCCCCCTTTCTGTTTCAGTTTTTTTGGCCCTTTAACATATTCCCAAATCCTTCTAAAGGAAGAAAAGTTCCCCATTTTGCTTCACAAACTCAACCCTTTTACTTTTTCTTGTTTTCTTTCAAACACAGATTCCCACATTAAATAATATCCAAAAGAAGAAAAAAAAAATTATTCTTAATCCATCATATTCAACTTCTTTATTTATTAATCGATACGAGTATAACTCAAGTGATCGAATATTAAAACCGTTCCAGAAAAATAAAAATAAGAAAAATGAACTTTTTATAAGTCTAGATCTATTTTCAGAAACTTTAACCACAATGTGCCATGTTAAGTTGTATTTATATTATTGATTTAATATTTAATTAGAAAATGCATTATTATTTTTATTTATCATAAGGTTAAGTAATATTTTATATATTCTCTCTTTTGTCAAAAAATAAAAGGCCTTATAAAATAAAGGAGGGGAAGTAAATGTTTAGGTCAGATCCTCCCCAACAAATTAAAAAAATTTCATTTTCTTTTTAGCATTTTGAGGAATTACACTTTTTTTTTTTTTTTTTCAATTTGTTTTCCCCCCTTCACTTTTCACAAAGTAAAATTATTATTTTTTATTTTTCTTTTCTTCTCTCTCATCCCTCTACTGTAGACGGCTGTCGGAAAATCCTCACCGGTTTTCATCGTTTTCGTATAATATTCGAAGTTTTTGGCGTTACAGATTGTTCGTTTTCTTGAATCCTTCTCAGGTATTGTCAGTATACTTGTACGTATTCGATTCGCTTTTTGATTTTGTGGAGAATTTTTTCAGTTGACCATGGATGCAGTTCGAAACCCTAAATCGTCTCTGTGACCTAAAAATGGAGTGGAGATTATTAGAATCTTTGTTTTCGATTGTCTGCTTGTGATTTGGATTAAAGGAATTTTAACGTAATTTGGTTAATTAGTTGTTTCATCTAAGGTTTTGGTGAGTGATCGTTCTTCGGATTTAATTTAGGGTTAAACGATTTCAGTTAGTTGGGAATTCTCAGCCGCCTGACAGTGATGAATTTCTAGTCCGAAGTTTGGTTACTTTCTCTATTTTAGTATATGAGCTATAAGTTTATATGGGGTAGGGCTTTGATTGAATTGCTGCAATTAGGTTTTGTTAGCATTTTTGTGCTACAGGATTTTGGATAAATAGGGATGCTTGCAAGGCTATGTATTGGTAATCATGAGTTCTGTTGTAATGGTTGTAGTTATGCTTTTTCCAGTTTATTCTATTTGATGATCTATGAATTGATGGACACAAGAAACTACTCTTTATGTTCTACTTTTACTTCGTAATTATTGGGAGTATGTGAATACCTGTGGAAAGCTCTGCCGTTGTTAACATTTTTTGGTGTTTCTCCTGATGCAACACATGATTAGATTGGATAAAGACATTCTGTTTACAAATGCTACTCTTTCTCGTATGATTTATCTCTTTTCAAAAAATTTCTATAAGAAAATCTCTGATTTCTCTGACTTTGAAATGATCACCATTGTTGCAGTTGGTTTCTGATGCTTAATAGCATCATTTGGAAGTCAATGAAGGAAAAGAGTAAATAGTTCTTTAAAATATATAAAATGCAGACAGATTTAATTGTCTCCTCCAACTCTGAGGTACATCTTCATTCAGAGACTATCATTGCTCATGTTGGAGATCAAGGCATTGCAGCATCAACTCCTGATCATGTCATAGAACCCCTGCCTGGTATTTTATCTTCAATTTTTTTTTTTTTTTTTTTAACATTCTTCAGCTGACAAATTTTCTGCCTCTAATTTATTCTTTATTGGTTCATGCAGCCAAAAGGCCTACTCGACAATGGGCTGCTTGGACACGTGAGGAGGAGGAAAGTTTCTTCACTGCATTGCGGCAAGTTGGCAAGGTATGTAGCTGTCCACTTACTTTTCATATTTGTTAATATGGATGCCTCCTGACCGCTTCGTGCTTTCTGTGCAGAATTTTGAAAAGATCACTTGTCATGTCCAAAGCAAAAACAAGGACCAGGTGCTTGTTATAGACGGTCTTCTGTTGGAAAGTTGGAAAGTTAATCCTTGGACTTGTACTCTAATCCCTTCTTATGTATGTACAATCTTTTTGTAAACAGGTCAGACATTATTATTACCGTCTAGTAAGGCGTATGAATAAGCTGTTGGCTCCTGGGTTATGTCTGGATGCTAAAAACTCTAAGGATACTAATGCTGCAATGCTTCGATGGTAATTATTACTACTAATTATGCTGTCACCATTCCTTCAATCTCACCTTTACTTTCCAAATGTGAGTGGTTATTTTCATTTGATTGATTGCTGGGTATATGTGTGAAAAATTATGAAAATCAATTTGGATGCTGCCATAATGTCATTTGACATCATTGTTGGGAATGTTGGCCTTTATGTATCTATAGTGAGTGAGACTGATACTTGAGGGAATTTGTTATTTCTGTACTAATTTAATGAGTTATTATAATTTTCATTGTTCAGTTTAACTACTTGGCATATAATATAAGAAGCTACTATTTTGAGAAAATAGTATAAAATGGATATTTTGATTTTTGTCTCACTATATTTGGCATGTCCAACAGGTGGTCATTACTCGAAAAATATAGTTGCAAGGCTTCAAAACTTCACCTGAAACCCCGACGTTTCAAGATTTTTGTTGAAGCCTTGGTTAGTCAGAACTATCTAATCCATCCCATCATTTGGTGCCTTTCTATGTTTGAAACTCTTCTTCTTCATGTGCTGCTGGACTGACCAACTCACTTTTACATGAAGGAGCATCAACTTTTGAAAGATCGGAAGAAGAATGTAAGAAAACGTCCATTGCAGGGAGAAAACTGCCCTCCACCTATACCTAATGCTGTCTCAAATCAGAGTAGAGCTTTAGGGCATGATGGGCGTGCGGTTAAACTAGTTTTAGTTGACACACAAAACATTCCAAAATTGGGCCCCAGGAAAACCACGTCAAGACGCAATGTGAATGTTGGTATTAACCTTGGAAACAATGGTGGATATCCCACAGTTCTCAAACCATCAAGGCAGAGAAGAAAATCAGGTGCGAGCTCTTCTCTGAGGGGGTTATGTTGGTTTATTCTAGAAGATTGAGTACATTAATAAGTTTTCTATAATTTCTCCTTTTCTAAGCTATTTCCTTTGTCCAACTTTTCGAGTGTGCTATCTCAGATCAGGTTTGTAAATTGATAAAAAGAATGAATTTTTATTGGAAATAAGTCTTGAGAAGATGAAAATAACTCTATGTATTTCATCAAAAATGGAAAAAGATGTTAAAGTTGCTATGTATTTGGGGTTTCACAATCAATGTTAAGCAAGAAATATTTATCCATTGGGTATTTGTACTTTTAGAAGGAGGTGTATCATCAGCTGCATATAAAAAATGGGAAAAAGCTGCAATAGCAGGTGTTTCTTTGGTTGCTGATGCTGCTGAGCATTTAGAGCGCACTGTCACTAATAAAGATGTTTTACGTGATCAAAATACTTTAGGTGAGTGTAAGCCATCTACTTTTAATTTTCTTGTGAATTTGTTATAAACTTCATATGAAAGGTAGTATGCAAAATCTAGCCCTATGTTAAAGGATGAAGGAAAATGTGTTAAATCTCTTCACTATTGTGACTGATTGCTCTCAAACTTTTTCCAGGGAAAAAGAATACCGATTCTGCTGGGAGCCCCTTGCTACTATTGCCTCCTCTTCAGCCAAATTCCTTGATTGATGTTGCTTCTATGAAGCTGAAGCTTCAGCTATTCCCAGTTGATGATGGGACTCGTAGAGCCTTGGAATCGGTGAGACTCATAGAGATTGCATCGATCAATTTATATGTTAAGCATTTTGACATTACTACAATGTTGGGGTCCTCTTTTGTTCAGGATAAACACAATCCACATTTGGAGCTTACTCTCAGTACTCGCAAGAAAATTTCATCAGTTTTAGAGCATCTAAGTCGCAAATGGGGTAATTCAAGTGCTGCTCATGGAGAGCTTATGCTTTTTCCTTACAGTATCCAGAGAAAAAGCCTGGCAGATTGTCAGAGATGGACACAAGACTCTTTTGAGAGTGCCGGTGACGTCTATGCAACAATTGGAAGGCCCCAAGTTTTTCGTTTAAGGTTTTTTTTTTTTCCCCTTTTTGGAGTTCTACTTAAAAAAATAAACAATTAACAACATAACTAACCTGAAATATTTTTGAAGGTATGGTTGGTGTTCCAACGCAGAACATGGGTCTGTTGAATTACAGACGTCTGTGCCAGCATACTGCATTCAAGATGATCATATCATGGATGCCAGGGACATTGAGGGAAGAATTGTGGATGCAGCATCAATCGATGCTCAACCTGTGGACTCTAATAAGGATGAAGTGGGTACATTGAGTAAGAATATGTCAACTCCGACTGCGCCCCGTGAGACAGAGAGGTGCATTTCTGTATGTCCAAATGATGATCTTCCGAGGTCCTCTGATCCTGTATTAAACATGTCATGGGATAAAAAGAATGCTGCTGATAGAACTATCATCCAACGATCTGATGATGTGGTATTTTTCTTCTCTCTAACTATAAATGGGTATTGTACTGTCATCTAACTGATGTTCGGATCTCTATGGGGTTGTTTTTTTGGTATTCACCTTGTATTCTTTCATTTTTTTTTTCAATAAAAACGTGATTTCTCTCTCTCTCTCTCTCTCTCTCTTTAATTGGTTGGTTTCTGTTTAAATAATTAACTGCCTTTTATGTACTTCATTGCTTGACCAGTTTTGCTTCCCTGCTAATTTCCATCTAGCGGGTTTTTTTTTTAACAATGGATTCAGCTCTGCTGATGAATATTCTATTCACCTCTTATATTATTTCTGCCATTAGCTTATGAATGCTCATTTATTCTCTCCATCTGCACTTGTCTCTTGATCATTGTACACTTGAGTACTTCCATTTTCACGTAGTTGATAATCTCATTTATTTCTGAATTAACCGGACTGAATTTTCATATTATGAAGTATGGTGTTTCCTCCCATGAACGATTCTAGAATTGGACAAACTGGATTTTTTTTTGTGTGTGTGTGTGTGAAATTTATGTTCCAGCATTAGCAAAATTCTAGACAATTCATTAACTGGATTATGCCAGTACATGTATTGTTTTCCTTCAGGTGCCATTGATGTTCAATAATAAAAATTCTAATCTTATCCTCTTGAAGTTATGATGACTGTTATTGCTGTTGTATCGAACTTTATTTTTTTCATAATATACTTGTAGTTTCCTGTTGACTAGACTGTTTCATCCTTTGTATAACTAGGATGACCTGAAGTTAAGCAATGGAACTTCCTTATCAGCTGGGGAATGGGCTGACAGCCTTACAAATATAAGCATTGGAGACCTACTTTCAGGAGTTTCTCAGGATGTGGATGCCAACTGCGTTGACACACCTCTTGCTGAAGGCACCCAATGTCTTCAGCAGATCCCATTTAGCTGTGATTCATTTGATGCTGCAATTGCTGCTCATATATCCAGACAGCAAGGCAAGACAGTTTCTCAGCCGACTCTGGCGTCTCATGCATCCTCCATATGGGATGCTGAAGAGACATGCGACGCCTTCTCATTTCAAAAGAATCCAGATGTCCTTCAAGAGTTTCCTAGCTCATTCACATTCTCTTCTTTACGAGGGTGCAAACATGTTGCTAGAACCAACTTCATGGGATCCAACCACATGACCGAGGTAGGTATTTTGCAAATGCCTTGTATAAACAACATAATTTCTGCTGGTGAACGAAGATGATTGCTTGGAAGTGGGTCTAGTTCTAATACGTTCAATTTTTATTATTACGCAGGATTTACCTAGATCAGAGAGCCCAACAGAGGATCACATTCAAGGAGACCCGATGGACGAGTGTCAGTCTGATCCACAGATCTCGGAAACAAAAAATATTGATGAACTAGTGGATATTTATTGGGTATGTTTGTTTATGTTCTTCCCATGTTGAAAAATCTCCTGGTTATATTAGCATTCACACAATTTTGTGGAACTGTGATTGTTGTCATACGATTTTCGAATACATGAATAAAGCTAACTTTTGTTTTTGTTCTTTCTTTTCGTCTCAGCCTGATTCTTTAGCCCCCTTGGATTTGTATTTGCCATCGACTAAGAAGTACCATAACGAGGAATTAATTTTAGGCGATAGCCTTAGCAGCTTGAACCGTTTGATAGCAAGCAGTTTGGATGCATTTCAAAATTGCTCCTTTTTTGGCTTCGACAAGAAAGAACCATCAGCATTCAACAGCTGAGCTCCAGAAAGCTCTCCTTATCTGATTATTTTTAAAGATGGAAGCCGAGGTGTTCGCTTTTGAAAGAAGAGAATTCTGTAATTTTGGATCCGAAAGTCAGCCATGGTGTTAAGCTCTAGCAAGTAGAAGAAAAGTTCAGTGTCTAATTTAGTTCAAGGAGGAGGAGGCCAAAGCACAGTGCTGCCCACGTAAGTACTTTCACAATCTTGGTTTTGTATCTAAAAATTTCTTTGCTTTTGGGGGTTCCCCGATTTGTACAAAATAGACATGGAAAGGAAAATCTACTTAATTTCTAACGTTTTGTTTTTCTTCCTTTTTAAATGAGGGCTGTGTGTTCAGTTCCTGTAAATTGTACACAGCTAAAGCTGAGAACATCTTCAACCCAATTGGCAAAATTTGTGATTATTCTTCCCAAGTTTCTTTCTTGCTATGGATTTTTCATTTTACTGTTCTGTGATTGCAGTCTACAAGATGGCCAGGGGAAATTATAAAATGTATTCTCATGCAACCAGAATGAAATAATTCTTCCAAATGTTGATTACATTTACTAATTCTTCCTTCCCCAGAGTTGGTATGAGATAAATTATACCCTGTTAATGCTGTGTGTGTGTGTGGAATTTGGTTTTATGGATGGCCAAAACCTACCTGTATATTTTGCCCAAAAAAAAAAAAAGAAAAGTGTGGACAAAATCTACCCAAATGATATAATTAATGGCTTGATAAATTTTTTTATTTCTATAATTTTAAAAGTTTTGAATTATGGAGTTTGTTTCAATCATACATCTATACATCTAAATTTTAAAATATTTTATTTTAACTCTAGAATAAAAGTTTGTATTTGTTTATGTGTTGCTTTAATGGAACAAAATAGAACAAATAGAGCAAATTTTTTAGATAGTTGTGATAGATGCGGATAAAAGGTCTATTATTTTCTTTTTGTTATTTTCTATAAATAGTTTGACATTTTTTCTATCTATAAAAAAATTTCTTTTTTTTCTCGTTTTATAAATTTAGTGGCAAAAGTCTACAAGTTTCTTTTCTTTAAAGATTAAAGATTAAAATGAAACTTTTGAAAGTTTAAGAATATAATTAAAACGGACTCTATAATCATAGGTATTTTCTATAATTGAGCATATTTGCAATATCATCTTCCCTCCAAAACCAAAGTTATGTTCTTATTAACGACCATTTATTGTTACGAAAAAGGTTTTTATTTTTATTTTGTGAAATCTGTTTAAGATCCTAACTTTGCCCCTTTTATGGGGCAGTAGAGATCTTAACTAATTAAATATACGTAGTTTTGTTATTTTAATATCTAAAAAAATAAATCGAAAAATAAGTCTGTCATTATCTTTTTTTTAAGCAAAAATCTGTCATTAAATAGAATTGAGACTACTTGTATATTTCTTTTAGTATGTAGTTCGAGTAATAAAAAATGGTTACCTTTGCAAAAAAAAAAAAAAAAAAAAAAAAAAAAAAAAGTTTACGTTTTTCCTTCCCATGAATATTTGAAGTGAAATTTTTCAAAATGTCAGTTGTATTATTCTTTTCTATTTTTAGAATTCATCATATTATTTTCAAACAATTAAATTCTAAGTTTTTTCAAAAATAAAAATTATTACGACAAGTATGTGTTTGAGAGATTTGAACTTTCGATCTTTCGATAAATAGTACATGTCATTTAGCTGTACATTAACTTTTTTTTTTGCTTAACCCTTCAATGTTTTTCTTATTCTTACACTTTTCTTTATGAACACCTTAATTAACCATTCACTTACTAAAAATCAACCATCTCACTAGCTATTTAATAAAAGAAACTATATTCATTTTTATATCATACAAATTGATTTTAAATCATTAAAAAAATGTTTATGAGTGATTTTAAAAATAACAAAAGTGATTTTAACTATTTCTAAATCACTCCCAAATATAATTAGGGTGAATTGTCAAATTATTAAGACCTTGTTTGATAATCTTCTAGATATTAATTTTTAGTTTTTGAAAGTAAGATTATAAACTTATAAACACTACTACTGTTTCTACCTACTAATTAATTTTTTTCTAAAAAATTTAAAACTTATTTTTGGTTTTAGAATTTAAATATGTAGTTAGTAAAGTTGAGAAAATAAAAATTAAAAAACTATTTTCAACGGGCCTAAATAAACCGTGTGAAAAAATTATAATGGGTATTTACTCTAAAATTACGTGGAAAACATTAATTCAAATTGGTTGGGATAGGAAAAGAAAACGTTTAAATAACCAAAAAAGAAAAAGAAAAAAAAAGAAAAAAAAGAAAAACATTTCTTTCCGAACAAGAAAAAAGGGCGAAATCTCTCTTCTTCTTCAGGTACAAATATCGCAAATCGTCTGAAGTTTTTACCCAAATTCTCAGTATCGCAAGTTCGCCGGAAAATTTCTTCTTTTGATTCTCTTTGCATCTACCTCCATCTCTGCTGATTATGGCTAATCAACCTGAATCCTCTGACTCGTAAGCCCATTTATTTCTTTCTTTTTCCATTTCCAGATCCACATTTTTCTTCTACGATTCACTTCTCTTTGAAATCCTACCTTTTCCCCTCTGATGATTTTCTTATAATCTTCTTGAAATTTGTCGTTTGTTTTGTGTTTCTTCAGCAAGGGTACGAAGAGGGACTTCAGCACCGCCATTTTGGAGCGGAAGAAGGCCCCAAATCGACTTGTTGTCGATGAAGCTATCAACGATGATAACTCCGTGGTTGCTCTTCATCCTGATACCATGGAGAAGCTTCAACTCTTCCGTGGGGATACGATCCTCATTAAGGTCCGTCTTGTGCGCTTGTTGTTTGATGATTCTCATTAGATAAGAGCTATTTACCGTATATTCTTCTTGATTAATTGGAAATTTTCTTCTGCTAACAGTTATATAATTTAACCCTTATGGATTTGGTATTTCTGTTTGATTGTTTGAGGTCTTAAGTTTGTAGAATACCGGAGGATCTGGATATACCATTTTCATTCCGGATGGGGAATTTTAGTTTATTTTATTACTTCTGCGTGTTTCTTTTGGGCTTTTGGGTTTCCATTTGACACTCATTCTAGATAGTGAAATAGATTATATACATAATAGTTCTTTTTCTTTTCCTCCATTTTACTATGCGAGTTCTTTTCGAGGTTGCTAATAGTTGTGAATACGAGTGTTGAGTCTTACATGTTTCGATTCAATCAATTGTTGTGGGTTCTTCGTGGGGTCCTCCATCTGATACACTTTCATAGAGGTTGTGAAAGTCGGCATTTCAGCTCTACGATATTGGAATTTAGATGTTTTGCACTAAAACTAAGGTGTAAGTGGGCCATACTAAATTTTCCTTATAGTTGCAGATATCTATGAGACGTAAAATAAGTTGAAGAATGGTGGAAATATTAAATATATTTGGAAAAGTTGAGGAAGTTTTGAAAGAATTGTGGAATGTCGAAGATGTGGCCAATTGTTATTATAATTATTATTATTTTGTCTTTTACTTTTCGGGTCTTCTCATCATCAATCACTGTTTAATGGCTTTTAGAATTGTAATGAAAATATGACGTATTTTAAATGTTCGACGTTCTCTGTGATTTAAGATGGCTTAACTACATTATAAATCTATTATTGGTATTAAATTTGCATTTTAGATTTATACTCTTCTGATTTAGCAAACACTAGATACATGAAAATACGACACTGATTACAAAAGGGAGAGACTTGTGACTTGTTGTATGCTATAACGTGTTAATCATAAACTACTTCGTTTTCAACCACATTAAAACCACCTAAGAAATCTGTTGCTAATGGGTTCATGTGTGACAGGTGTTGAACTTGAACAAGTGTCATACGTAGACATGTGTTAGATACTAGTGTTGTACAAAGTGAATATTGATACAACAATCAATTTAAGGTGGTAACCTAGAGTGAGAGAACACAATCCATAAGGCTAGGATTATATTTTTTTCATTATGTCCTGCATGTCTTTGGTTGGGATGAAAATTTACAAGCGGTTTAACTTTTTAAGTTTTAAGTCAGTCCTAAGGTAATGTATTGGAACCTTCTGAACTGAAAAATGCACCTTATTGCTTGTCTATCTATTCAACTTACTGCAATAGTCATCATAGATTCTAAAACAATTTCATGTTGGAGACTAATGATTAATTTCCCCCCTTTTTTCTACTTTTATTGGGAGGGACGTGCAATTATTAATTCCCAGTTATTCTTATTTGTATATATTTCTACATTGTATTTTGGATTCAGGGTAAGAAGAGGAAAGACACGATATGCATTGCTCTTGCTGATGATACATGTGATGAGCCTAAAATAAGGATGAACAAGGTCGTGAGGAGCAATCTTAGGGTTAGGCTTGGTGATGTTGTCTCTGTGCACCAATGTGCCGATGTTAAATATGGAAAGCGTGTACACATTCTTCCTGTGGATGATACCATTGAAGGGGTTACTGGAAATCTTTTCGACGCTTATTTGAAACGTAAGTTTCCTATCTTCAACTTCCTTCATAAATTATACCAATGTGGTTTCATATGTTTGACATCCTATCTCTTTTCTCTTCTCTCCCATACGCATAAGAATTTTCATCCTATCTTCAACTTCCTTAATAAATTATACCAATGTGGTTTCATATGTTTGACATCCAATCCCTTTTCTTTTCTCTCCCATACGCATAAGAATTTTCAGCACACTCTTGTGGGCTTCAACCATTTCATTTATCTTGTAATAATATCTATTATTGGCATATGCGTGTGTGATCTTGGGCTTTCTGATTTCAATCTGTACTTCAGTGCTCTAAGATGCATATTTGGAATACCCATTAATTGCATGCCTGCGTTTATGTCTAACTTTCACAATATTGTAACATATCATTTCAAGATTGTCCAACTATCTTCTATTTGCAGCCTATTTCTTGGAGGCATATCGCCCTTTGAGGAAGGGTGACCTCTTCCTTGTGAGGGGGGGGATGAGGAGTGTAGAGTTCAAGGTTATTGAGACTGATCCAGCTGAATACTGTGTGGTAGCCCCAGACACTGAGATCTTTTGTGATGGGGAGCCTGTGAAAAGGGAGGATGAGGATAGATTAGATGAAGTTGGTTATGATGACGTTGGTGGTGTTAGAAAACAAATGGCTCAGATCCGTGAATTGGTTGAGCTGCCACTGAGGCATCCACAACTGTTTAAATCAATCGGTGTGAAGCCACCCAAGGGAATTTTGCTGTATGGACCCCCTGGGTCTGGGAAGACTTTGATTGCACGTGCTGTTGCAAATGAAACTGGTGCATTTTTCTTCTGTATCAATGGACCAGAGATCATGTCAAAGTTGGCTGGTGAAAGTGAAAGTAACCTCAGAAAAGCTTTTGAGGAAGCGGAGAAAAATGCACCATCTATTATTTTTATTGATGAAATTGATTCAATTGCTCCCAAGCGAGAGAAGACCAATGGAGAAGTTGAGCGAAGGATTGTCTCACAGCTACTGACCCTCATGGATGGACTGAAGTCTCGTGCTCATGTCATTGTGATTGGGGCTACAAATCGGCCCAACAGCATCGACCCAGCTCTGAGAAGATTTGGAAGATTTGATAGGGAAATAGATATTGGTGTTCCTGATGAAGTTGGGCGTCTAGAAGTTCTACGAATTCATACTAAAAACATGAAGCTCGCTGAAGAAGTCAGTTTCCCTATAATTTCTTTCTTTCTTCTTCTTTTTGGTGATAACTAAGAATTAATAGAAATCTGTGAAACTATATAATTCAGGTTGATTTGGAGAGGATTGCTAAAGATACGCATGGCTATGTTGGTGCTGATCTGGCAGCTCTCTGTACTGAGGCTGCTCTTCAATGCATCAGAGAGAAGATGGATGTAATTGACTTGGAAGATGACTCCATAGATGCAGAGATACTCAATTCAATGGCAGTTACAAATGAGCATTTTCAGACAGCTCTTGGAACCAGCAACCCATCAGCTCTTCGTGAAACAGTAAGTAGTACTAGTACTCATTCATGTTCAAATGACTGCCAGTGCTGCCAACGTCTTAGCACTTCACCCACCCTTCAGACCGTCGGTTTGGATGTAGCCTAATGCCCTGAGTTTTGAACAGGTCGTTGAAGTACCTAATGTTTCATGGGAGGATATTGGTGGTCTTGAGAATGTTAAGAGGGAGCTGCAAGAGGTAAGTTCTTATTATTTTTATTTTATTTATTATTATCATTATTATTTTGTATTGCACAATACTCTTCTGAACCTCTTTTATTTTCACAGAGATAATCTTTGTTCATTTTTTTATTTTTATGCAGACGGTTCAATATCCAGTTGAACATCCTGAGAAGTTTGAGAAATTTGGGATGTCGCCCTCAAAAGGAGTTCTTTTCTATGGCCCTCCTGGATGTGGAAAGACTCTTCTGGCAAAGGCCATTGCAAATGAATGTCAAGCAAACTTTATTAGCGTCAAGGGCCCAGAGTTGCTCACGATGTGGTTTGGAGAGAGTGAGGCCAATGTTCGTGAAATCTTTGACAAGGCCCGCCAGTCTGCTCCTTGTGTCTTGTTCTTTGATGAACTTGACTCAATTGCTACCCAAGTATGTTACGATGTTTGTGGATGAAGATCTTTTCATTTTTCCATTTAGTATTTGACAAAAGGAATAACCTAGCAGTCACATGGATATTCGTAATCATACAAATGCAAATATTAGCTTAGTTTCCTTTTGGCGGGTTCTTAGACGTTCTTTCTCTTTTTCAATTACTTGCAGAGAGGTAGTAGTGTTGGGGATGCTGGAGGTGCTGCTGATCGTGTACTGAACCAACTTCTTACAGAAATGGATGGAATGTCAGCAAAGAAAACTGTTTTCATCATTGGTGCCACCAACAGACCAGACATTATAGATCCTGCTCTTTTACGTCCTGGACGTCTCGATCAGTTGATTTATATTCCTCTTCCTGACGAAGAATCTCGTCTTCAGATTTTCAAGGCTTGCTTGAGGAAATCTCCAATCTCTAAAGATGTGGAACTCAGAGCCCTTGCCAAGTACACTCAAGGCTTCAGTGGTGCTGATATTACAGAAATCTGTCAGCGTGCCTGCAAATATGCAATCAGAGAGAACATTGAGAAGGTTTTTCTCTTACTTTCAAATGAACTCTCTTTTCTTTATGCGTGCAGTCGAACCCCTCCCCCACCCCCAAAAGCCAGCAGTAGTGATCATTATCAATGCTCTTTTGCAGGACATTGAGAAGGAGAGGAGGAAAAGCGAGAACCCCGAGGCCATGGAGGAGGATGCTGATGATGAAGTGGCTGAGATCAAGGCTGCTCACTTCGAGGAATCTATGAAGTATGCCCGAAGGAGTGTCAGTGATGCTGACATCCGCAAATACCAGGCGTTTGCACAAACACTTCAGCAATCAAGAGGGTTTGGAGCCGAGTTCAGGTTCGAGCAAAGCTCGGCACCAACTGCATCCGACCCATTTGCAACTTCTGCTGGTGGGGCTGATGAAGATGACCTCTATAACTAGTACGGCATTTAGGTTCCAACCCCATTTATGCTTTAGACTTGGTAGTATGATGATATAACTTGATAAAAGCTTCATATGGATCGCTTTTTGATTGGACAGAATCCTGAATCCAAACAGATGGAGAAAATCATTTTGTTAACCCATAATTTTTTTATGGGTTGCACAAAACACTGAACAGATTCTATTTCGAATGTGATTATCATTTACATCATTCTTGACACAAAGGAGTTTATTTTCACCTCAATTGCTTATAATTATAATAATATATCATCTTTGTTGGATTCATTATAACACCTCACATGAACAGGTTCTTCTGCAGAGACCAAAATATAGTCTGGATATTGATTTTTAGTCTTTTATTATTGGAAGGGCTGCCATATCCTTGAAATTGCATATAGGGTCATGGAGTTGAAAAGTGATGTATTGGAACTGAAGGTGGTTTAGAAAGGGTATGACTGGAAATTAACATGAACTGAAGGGGCCTCAAAGAAAGAAACACCCTTTTTTTTTTTTTTTTTTTTTTTTTAGAAACGCATAAGAAAGGTTTGAATGTGTTGGAGAGTTTTGAGTCCTGGTCAAGCCGACCAATTTGAAAATTGAGCATAGAATAGAAGATTTAATTATTAAATTCATTGATTTGTGTGCCCAAAACAAAAGCAGAACCCAGAACACCAAAATGTGGTTCCTCATTTCCCAAAATTTCTAGGTAAATGGATTACGTAATCCAGGCTACAAGTTTCATAATTTATAGTTGTGAGACGGATTTGGTAAATTATGTCTCTATTTATTTTCATTACGTAAATTGATTTAGTTCGGACTACAAGTTTAATAATTAATAATTGTTTAAAATGCTATTTCATTTATTGAATTTTAGTCCATAAAATTTTGAGGTTTGTTCAAATTCAAGTACTTTTAAATATTCAATTTTAGTTCATATATTTTTAATAAATCTTAAATTTAGTCCTCAATGTTAGTGTTTATTAAAATTCACTAAATAATATTGACAATTTTCATGCAAGAAAATAAAAATTTAGAGTGAAAATGCTAATAAATAACAAAAAAAAATTCTAGAAAAAATGAACAATAACCAAGCATTAAAGACTAATAAATTTAAGATTTTTTGAAAGTATAGGGACTAAAATTTAAATTTAAAATTATATGTACTAAAATTGAACAAATTTCAAATTATAAGAACTAAAATTTTAAATAACCATAATAATTTTATGTCTGGATAAAACTGATGAAGAACATGAATTCAAATTCTTTAAAATCTAAGTTTACTCCTACATTTTGAGATATGTTTCATTTTTTTTTATTTTTTTTTGGAGAAAGATGTGTTTTAATCTATGCCTCTAAATTTTAGAAACTTTCATTTTTATTCCTTAACATTGAGATTTGTTCTACAAGATACCAATGTTGATGTCAATTAAAATGTATATTTGGAGAAAAAAATTATAAAATATGTAAACTAATATAAACATTTTACACTTTTTAAATAAGTTAATTAATAATAATATATATAATATTAGAAAATTACTATAAACAAAAAAATATAAAATTATTTATAAATATAAAAAAATTTCATAATCTATTACTGGTAGCAATAAAATTCTATCGCTGATAGATAAGTAAATTTTTTCTAAATTTGTAAATAGTTTGACTCATTTTTCTATATTTAAAACAATTGTATATATTATTTATATTCATAGTATTTTGTTGCATGTTCTGCGAGATTTTTTACATTATAATACAAATGTCAATTCACCAATAAAATTAAATTAAATTAAATTTGTGAAAATATTATAAATATTAGATATGTCGATGAAAATTAAATAGGATGATAAGAGGAAAGGCAAAAAAAAAAAAAAAAATATGTCCGACTTTTTATGTGAAAGCACACGTGCATGGGCACTAGGAAAGGTCATGCTTGGTTCGTACGTATAACAACATTGTCACCAGTTGTAGCTCTGATCCTCAATTATATTAAAATTCTTTTTTAGCCCTTTTTATTTTTCAACGTTTGCAGTTTGCACGTGTTCATCTTACAAATGGGTCCCCCTCTTTTTATTCACCAGAAGATTTCTACTAACCCCCATTATTTTCTTTTCCCCCCCCTCCAATTTTATTTATTTATTTTTAAGAGCCTGCTGTTTGGCTTTGGCTTTGGTCAGACAAAATTTTAATACAGCCAAATTCAAAATATGTGTGATGGATATGTCTCTCTAAGCTGTGGAGAATCTGTCTCCTATTCTCTCTTCATTTTCCTTTTTTCTTTCTTTTTTCTCCCCATTATTTCCAACATACATAGTGTTCATATCAAATATGTAGTTTTTAAATTTAAGACGAATCGTATCTTTTTATTAGAGCATAGTTCAACAGATTAAGTCATATATTGTAACTTTTCACTACTAAACGGTCGATTTAAAACTCAAACATTAAAAGATGAGGCAAATAATGAATTGGGTTTGGGAAAATTGTTGAAAGTAATATAAAGAGAAAGAGAAAAAGAAAAAGGGGAAAGGAAAAGAGGAAGCATTTAGCTAGAAAGGGAGGGTTTTAAGGAGAGAGTTGGAAAAAAGAAAAGAGAAAAATGGTGGAGAATTGAAATGGGGCCCCAAGAAAGATATTGAAATTACAATAATAAAAAGAAAAAAGAAAAAAAAAAAAGGCTGAGAAGATGATGAAGTGTGTGGTGGAAATGTGCTTTTTAGAAGGCCACACGAGAGGAGAGAAAAAGCTTTGCAGCCAAACCGTACACACTACTCCCATCTCTTTCACCCCTCAACGATTCTTGCTGTCGGCGACCTCCCGAAAAACCCTAATCTCGAATCATATCTCTCCAAATATCTCTACAATGGTATGATGTTGTTATAGAGTTTCGACTAAATATTAAAACAATAAGTTGTTCCACGTTAGAAAGGTTTAAAGAAGTGATCATGAGCTCAAGTAATACAGAATAAGAGCCTATGACTTTGTTTCAAGTCATCTTAGTTAAAAACACTTTAAATTTGGAGTACTAACTCTAAAGTTAGATTTCTTTTTTGTATTCTTAGTTTAGGAGTGGGAAAATTGTTGTGAATGATATGAGAAAGCTTTTTCACATAATAGATTATTTTCTAGTGAGTCATGATTTTTTCTTTTTAATTTAAAATATTTCACGTAAATTTTGGTGTTTCTTAGTTTTGTTGTTTTCTTTTATTATTATTTTTTTTGTTTATTCCTGTAGTAGAAATGGGAGGTTTGATTTAAATTTTTCCAACAATTGTCTCTTTTAGTTCGAACAACTTATTTTTTATAACCCTACCAATAAAGATATTGTCCTTATTTTTGTATCTAGAATTTTTCGAACATGTTTGTGTTTTTAGTAACACTATGAGCAAAGTTGTTTAGTTTAGCAAGTAGTTAAGTCTGGAGAATTATTTAGTCGTGAAATCTACAGTGTAAGAAGTTATGAAATTGATGTTTTATAGTCGTGGATACGAACTTCCTGGGCCAATTAAACACGAACTTGACTCTTGAGCGAAACATATCCTTAAATTTAATTTAGATAAAAAAAAAGTGAGTTATGTTTTATTATTTATGTTTTCATCTTAATCAATCAATTTATAGAAATAAAAGTACAGAAAGAGAGCTGAGGATGGGACATGGTGGCTGATGGGTTTGAGGGAACAAGAGTGTTTGCTATCATACTTTACAATATACACATTTCAAATCAAATCAATCAAGTTGCATTTATTTATAAGTGCTCTAAACTTTTGTTATTGTCTTCTTTTTCAATAATAATTACAAATTTGGTCTCAATTTTTATTGCAAGTAATATAATAAATGAAAAATCTTATTTAGTTTTAGGGAATTTTATATATACCACATTTATCGCTAATTTTTTTTTTTTTTTTGTTAAGTATGGCTGACACACATGACTGTCGTTTTATAAGTAATGTCAGATGCACTTGGGAGAATGAAAACAAAATATTTTTTCCATACATATCTAATATAGTAGACGACAACTACATTGTAGCATAGCTGTTTTCAATAAAAAAAATTTATGGGTAAAAATTCTTAATTCAAATAATTTTGAACGAGAAGAAACTAAAGAAAGAAATGAAGGCGATATGAGAGAGAAAACTAATAAAAAAGCTAAACTAAAAAGGAAGTAACGATCAAAAGAGAGAGTTCACATTATGGGAAGAAACCATGAAGAGAAGAGAGAGTGAGAGAGATGAACTAATTAAAGGAAGGTAGGGAAGAGAGAGAGAGAGATATGAAACTAAAAGAGACTAATTTTGAACAAAAATATTTCTACAAACAAAGCATAAAGATGCCATTTATTGTAGGGGGAAAAAATGGCATCCCAAATTGAACCCATTTGAGAAAGCCAAAAAAAGAGAGTTATAGACCAAAAGAAGCAACAAAAGATATTATATAGCCATTATTAAAATAACAACCCAAATAAAACCCATATAAAGAACATACCCACAAATCAATCACAACAATAAATAAATATTTTACTAAAATTATAAAATATCATACACATTCCAAATAGCTTACAATATACATATATATAAATATATCTCACTCACTTACTCTATAAATGAAGTAAAAAAAAATATATAAAAAAAAAAAAAAAAAAAAAAAAAAAAAAAAAAACTTTCAAGACTCTCCTCTCTCTCTCCAACAAACAAGCATAGCAATGCACCTTCTAAGAATATAAAATTTAGTCCTCTGTTTCTTCACCAAATTGTTACACTTTTCACCAAAAGACTTGCACTCACCAGCTTCAAATCCATCATTATTATTATTATCACCACCATTTTCTTCTCCTCCATTACTACTCAACCTTCTGCTTTCTCTTTTCATCTTCCTCCCTTTTTTTTCCACCCAAAAAAATAAAAAGAAGAAAAAGAGAATAAAAGATTTCAACTTTTTCTTCTGGGTCACCTCCAATTTGCCACAAAAACCCAAAAATGGCCTTGATTTTGGCTGTGGAATCTGAAAACGACTGCGTTTTGAGTTGATGGAGATGAATTTTGTGATTAAAAAAAAAAAAAAGAGAGAGAGAGAGAGAGAGAGAGAGTTTGGGTTTAAAGGGTTTTAAGAGTGGAATTTATAGGAAGAGGAAGAAGAGGACATTGAAAGGCAAAATAAAATTGAGTGTGTGAATGAGTTGGAAAAATAAGGCAAAAATATTATAGAATATTGTGTCAAAGGGGCTTTTTTTTTAAAAAAAAATTTAATTTAATTTAATTTTAATACAAGCTTCTAGCTGGAAGCTCAGCTGCCAATGGCCCCACTCCCTCTCCTAGGGTTCTTACTCTATGCTTTTATTTTAATTTATTTCTTTCCCTCATCAATCATTAAACGCTGGTGTCCTTGTATAATTTTTCAAATCACTTTGCAGGGAGCCATTAATTTTTGCCCTGCCATGGAGAGAGTATTTAGGACACCAAGTGAAGTTAATTAATTTTATTAATTTTAAAAGATTTTCAAGTTTAAAAAGTTTGTAGGTTTCACGACTAAGTAATTCTTTCAACTCTAACTATTCGGACAAATATATTCTTCAAAAAGTTTCTAGCCAAACTGATGTAGCTCAATAGATAAAATATTTATTATTTATCTCTTTTTTTCTAGGAGTTGAAAGTTGGATCTTTCCCATTACATATGTTGAACTAAACAAAAGGAAATGAAAACAAGGTTAATAAGAAGAAAATGACCTATAATGATAAAATGGTGCTTGAAAAATCTGTTTGTCGCCATATGATATAATTTAACAATTAAGGCTTTAATTCCTTTTTTATATTTAAAAAATGGAGTCTAAAGTTTTAAATTGCTACCTCTACGTTTGTAATGGTTTATACTTAAAAGAAAAGAGAAAAATAATAATAATAACATATTAAATCATATAAAATTTTCTAAACTTCAGTTAAAAAAATGTTTTTATCTATTGAGAGTTTTTTTTTCAACATCATTCGTGACTTGAACTCATTCACTCTAATCCCTTTTGTTTATACCTATGATCTTTATTGACCACTAAGCCAATCTATGATAGTTGTAAATAATATCATTAATGCTTCATAATTTTAATACATCCAATGTTACGCGTTAATTATTTTTCATTCTTTAATAGAAAAAAAATTGTTCAAACAATTTCACAATTTAAAGAAAAGAGGAGACTTTTTGAGGCATAATTGAAACAGAAATTTATAGATATTCTATATAATTTAACCATATATATATTTTAATTAACCCTAGTTATATAGTGTCACGTCACCTTTATTTTTTTTTTTTATTGAATGAAGAAAGACCTATTCCTTTCTTGAGAAATTAAATATTTTGATAATATTGAGGTATAATTGTGAAATTGTGTGCATGTATTTTATAGTATATATATAACCTAAATTTGGTAAATAAATACAACGTTATATAAAACTAAATTTAAAAAGTGACAAATTTAATTGGTACACGCTTTCCCAAACAATTATTGAAGACACACGTGCGATTGTGTTCAATTTGATTGGTTTTCCACCCTGCAATAAATTCCCATGCTCTTTCGGTAAAAAAAAACTAAATTTCCCATGCCCTTTTCCCTTAAAATAATACATATAACTAAGGTCTAAAATTGATGGAAATGTTGAAAGTCTTAATTTTATGGAAATTACCATAATTAGTCAACAAAATTTTAATTGTGGCTTAATTAGATTATAATTGACCATTTTAATGATAATTTCTATAAATTAAATCAACATTTATATGTATATTGTAAATGTATGTGTAAATATCCATGCAAGAGTAGAAATTTAAAAAAGAAATGAAAAAATAATTATAAAAGAATATCAAATGTTGGTAATTAATTACAAAATTAAAGAAAACATGAAATATTTACATACAAAATAATTGTAAATTATTTATTATTATACATGTCTAATACCAAAAATATGATCTTAGAGCATTTAATCAGAATCTTGATAATTCTGATAGAAATTACAATATTGCTCATAAGTCTTCCTACACTGAAAAATGTTGAGTTGCTAGAGGTATACCTATAAAATGATATATCGCCGATAAACCGATGATATGAGTCATTAATCGTTAATTTTTTTATAAAAATGATGTTACTCCCTATATTTCTATGAGTTACTTGATTTTAGGGATATTTTCATCATTTGTTGGAAATAATATTATTGTGTGAAATTATACAGTTGATGTATAATCAAATACCATAAAACTGGGAAAAAAAAACCTTGAACTGAACTGACGTAGCTAATTCCCAAAAAAAATGAAATTTGTTTGAAAATTTGAACATTTTAGACTCTAAAATTTTACAAAATTAACAAATTATCTTTTAAAGCTTTAGTTGGTAACAATTTAGTCTCTATACTTTTAATTGTGTAACAATGTAGTTCTTAAACTTTAATAAGTAACAATTTAGTTTCTAAACTTTGATATATGATTATATAATTTAGTTGTGTGAAGAATATACTAAATACACCAAATCAGTTTTTATTTATAAAAGATAAAGTTGAAATTTTAAGACTTGTTCGAAAGTCATAGTGATTCTACAAGACTCTACTTTTAAAGCCATCGAGAGCTTAGCTCATTTGCATCTGTATGTGCTAAGAATCAAGAGGTTCGTGGTTCAAATCCTCCACCCCCAATTTCTACTTAAAGGGTTTTCAATTCAACTCTCTTTCACACCGTTTTTACGTTTCACTGTCCCAAACAACCCTAACGTTCTATAAATAGGTTTTTTTTTTAATGAAAATACATGATGCATAATTTTTAATATATTTGAAGTATATATTTTAAAAGACGGTTGAATTTCAAGTTTATCCTCTTAACTTTTAAGCTTGAGTAAAAAATGTCTCAAAACTTTAATGTAGTCGGGTGACTAAACTTTCACATTTGTATTCAATATAGGTCTCTAACATATTCATAAATTTTTAAAATTAAATGATATGTTGGATATAAAATATAATTTGATGTCAAGACCTTAAACTTTTAGTTTATTGTCTAATAGGTCCACAACTTTTAAAAAATATCTAATAAGTCAATAACACAAAATTAAAATTTCAAAAATATATTACACACAAAATAAACATAAAATTAGTTTAATATACTTAAATAAATAATAAATAAATAAATAAATAAAAAAAAAAAAAAAAAAAAAAACCCAACGTTTAAAGACCAAATTAGTTATTTTAATCTATAAAATTAGTCGATAACGGCCATAGTCCCAAATGTACCCGCCAAAACTTGGGTCTTCAGTCGATTGACTCAGTTTGATGAACAAGCGAGAGTGTCTGGTAGATTCAATTCAAATTTTTGCCCTAAATTTCATTTCAGAAGATCTTCAATAGAAAAGCCCAAAATCAATTGAAACCCATCTCCCATCCCATGTCGAATCAGGCGATTGCCACGAACATCGCGAAGCTAATTCTGAAATCTGGCCTTAAACCCTTCAAAACGACGCCATCGCTGCTTTCCAATCTTGATTCTCGGGTAACGCAACTGGTTTTGTCCAACCCAAATGTTCCTACTCAGTCGTGTTTGAGTTTTTTCAACTTTCTCCGACAAAACCCTTCTCAGAAACCCGATCTTCGGGCACATTTAATCCTCATCTGTAGGTTGTATCGAGCTCGGAAGTTCGCGGTAATGAAAAATGTGTTGAACTTCATCGTTAATGATGGAAATCTTCGGAGCACTGCCGAGCGGATTGTTGCTTCGATTGGAGGTGAGTGTAATGAGCCGAAATTTGTTGATAAATTTTGTGATATGTTGTTTAGGGTATACGTGGATAACAGAATGTTTGATTCGGCTTTGGAGGTTTTTCATTATGCGAGAAAGAGTGGGTTAGAGATTGAGGAGAGATCCTGTTTTGTGTTTTTACTTGCTTTAAAGAGGTCTGGTAATGTAGAATTATCTCTAGAATTCTTGCGCCAAATGGTCGATTCGGGTGTGGAAATAAGTGTTTATTCGTTGACGATTGTGGTTGATGGGTTGTGCAAGAAAGGGGAGGTTGTAAGGGCTAAAGCTTTGATGGATGAACTTGTTTGCAAAGGATTTAAGCCCAATGTTTTCACATATAACACTCTTTTGAATGCTTATATTGAAAGGAATGATATAGGATGTGTAAATGAGATTCTTAGTTTGATGGAGAAGGATGGCGTGGATTATAATGCAACAACATATACAATTTTGATTGAATCGTATTCAAGAAGCTTGAAAATTTTGGAAGCAGAGAAGCTGTTTGATGAAATGCTTAAGAAAGGCATAGAGCCTGATGTGTATGTTTACACCTCCATTATTAATTGGAATTGTAATTATGGGAACATGAAGAGGGCCTTTGCTCTGTTTGATGAAATGACTGAGAGAGGGCTTGTTCCAAATGCTTACACTTATGGGGCCCTTGTAAATGGTGCCTGCAAGGCAGGGCAGATGGAGGCAGCTGAGATGCTGGTAAATGACATGCAAAGCAAAGGAATTGATGTAAATCAAGTGATATTCAATACGTTGATAGATGGGTACTGCAAAAAAGGGATGATTGACGAAGCTCTAAGGCTGCAGGATATCATGCAGCAAAAAGGGTTCGAGATTGATGTGTTTACTTATAACATAATTGCCAGTGGTTTTTGTAGATCGAACCGGCAAGAGGAAGCAAGGAGATTATTGCTCACAATGGAAGAAAGGGGAGTGGCTCCAAATGCAGTGAGCTTCAGTACTTTGATTGACATTTACTGCAAAGAAGGAAATTTTGCAGAAGCAAAAAGGCTGTTGAAGGAAATGGAGAAGAAGGGCGAGGTACCTAATGTCGTTACGTACAATACTTTAATTGAAGGATATGGCAAGAAGGGAAAGATGGAGGAGGCATACAAGCTGATAGATGAGATGCAAGAAAGGGGGTTAATGCCAGACACATTTACATATACATCACTTATAAATGGGGAATGTGTTTGTGGGAATGTGGATAAGGCGCTTCAACTGTTCGATGAAATGCCAAAACGAGGGCTAAATAGGAATGTGGTAACTTACACTGCAATGATCTCTGGGTTGTCCAAGGATGGCAGAGCTGATGAAGCTTTTAAATTATACGATGAAATGAAAGCAGCAGGCATTGAACCTGATGATAGAATATATTTTTCCTTGACAGGGAGCCTTCATAAAGTAGGATCTTAGTTTCGGGGTTGGAAAATATCATCGGCCGGATTGGGTGTAATGAGCTACAATTTACCAAAGTGTGAATGTCCTTGAACCAAGAATTGCTTTCGAAAAGTTGGAAGTTATTTCATTCTAGTTTAAGAGAGGACAAAACTTCAAGCATCGCATGTAGGAACTATAAAGATTCAATATGGTGAATTCTCTTTTGAAGACTAGCTTTTGTGAGCTATTCAAATGCATAGACGCCACCATAGGCATGCTACAGAAAACCGAGGTGGGGGTAGTTTCTTCCATCATATGTAGGGGTGGGGGAAACAAACCATTCAAACAAGACCACCCTGCCACTAATATGAAAATAGTTGCATAATCAAAACGACTTGACTTGTAAGCAAAACAAGATCATTTTGTTCCATTTTTAGTACAATAGTGACTGAAAAAGTAACGGTCGATTCGTTTAAAGCCATCAGATAGGGAAAACGTCAACATCTGTAATTATGGTTAAACGGTTTCCAGTGACGACAGACAGATAATTTGTTTTCATATCTGATGTCAAGAAGAAAACTTAATTACTTTCAGAGAAATTACATTTGCATTTCTGTCAAAAGAATCATCATTACAATCTGTTTCTCCCTCCAAAATCCCAACCAATTTGGCCAAACTGTATACAACTACAAAAATAACAACATGCAGACAACCCTGCTTAAGCATTATGGGGGAACAACAACAGGAAAAAAAAAGGGGAAAAAAAAGAAAAGGAAAAGTCAATGTGCTTTGTCTTTGTCATAAAAGAATTCATGGCATGTGCATATTAGCCAATATTGGTGAATGTGAATCCTAACAAAGGATTGCATTTGAAAAAGAGATGTGCAGCAATAACAGGAGCAAAAAAGTTAGGAGTCTGAGGCAGCAGGGTGCTATTCAATGCTTATTTCCAAACTTCCACCATCTTTTCTTCTTTCTCAACTCACTGGGTGGGGAATCTCCAGTGGATGGCATACCTGAATGTATATCAAAACAACAAAGTTAAAGCTCAAACATACGATTAAGTCATGAATCTGTCTCGTCCAATTTGATCGGACGTCCCTTATGAATCTGCAGCCTTGAAAATTTTAATGATTTTCTTTTCCTATTCTAAGTTTTGATAAACATATTATATAGGCTTGCTATATCAAACATTACCAAAAAGTTTTGGAAGCATCAATCATTGATGCCCTAAATCGGTCTGTCGAAGTCTTGTTGGCATGCTTGAAAAACAAATGAAAGTAACTTCTCATAGAATGTCACTTTCTTTCTTTATTTCTATATAACCAAACATGCTTTAGGCATCTCCTAATCAAGATTAACTTAGAAGGGTCAAGGTTACCTAAAACTTAGTTTTGGCTAAAGCAAATGAGTTTCTTTTCTTTCCTTCTTTTCCTCCCATTTTGTAGTAGGCTTGGCTCTTGGCTATTTATCAGATCAACGAAAACACAATACAAAATAGAGAACACTATTTACCTCCCTGAGGATGAATTGAGTTGTAATGCACCTCTGCCCAAAAACTCAAGAAAATCACTGCAAATGCACGGTATAGCTATAGTCAAAGACCATCGAATCGAGCCAAGTATTCCATGCAAATAACTTAAAAACAATGAAGAATGACAAATAAAACCGAGGAATAAAATACAGTTCTACGGCTCACAGTGTTTGAACAAATCGTTGAAGAGGAAACAATGGGAATTTTAAAGCAGCAGAAATATATCATTACAGGGATGGGAAGAATTAAAAAAAAAGCTAATCATAAGATCACCAGTCATCTACCAATATGTATTCCTTACCTCCTTTTGTCTTTTGAGAATTTGGAAGAATCTCTATGCAGCAGGTATCCTTGAAAGAAGTTATAACAAATATTCGCACGTCATACTGCATCAGAAGATTATGATGATAAGACAAGGATGAAATCCCACATGTAACATATTTCATTGATTGTAAGCTCAGTATGTCAAATTATGGTCTTGAAGCAACGGATACCATACAAGAGAGGCAGGATTGGTTTCATTTAATGAAGGATGATAAGATATTGTTGTCGCCTTCCAATCCACAATAGGAGATAACCAAAGGAATTTATCTAGAATATATTGACAGCATAACAAAATGCTATAAACTTCATTTGAAAAGAAATTAAGGCAAGGAATTCTACGTAGACCTTACCGAGTCCACGGCTGCTTGTAAAGTGACATGATCCCCCCATTCGCCATTCCTGCTTCACAGAAGTAAAAGGTTAACATGGTGTTTTGAAGGAGAGTAAGCTAGAAAAGAAAAAGAAATCAAAGATACAACTGTGAGAACCTGGACATCTTCTCTAAGTAATCATCATATGCCATTGGGACATATCCCTCATAAATCTCTGGATGTGACATAAGCTTTTGGCACGTAAACAAATAAATTGAAGAATTAGAGTTGTGGTAAAATGCAAGATAACTAAAAAAATTTGTATTAAGTATAGTATAGTGTTTCTGTTTTCTAGGATGACAAACCTGATTTACAACTTTTTGTCTCACCAATTCGTGATTGTCAGGTGTTCCATATAATTGATCAGATAATGCACGAAACTGGAAACAGAAGAAGAGTGAATCAAAATTCAGTTGGGGAAAAAAAGACATAAAAAAAGGAAAGGAAGAAGAGTGAGAAAGTTGAGAACAACGAACCTGACAATTGCCATCACCTTGAACCTTTCGTTCAACAAAGTCATACACTTGTAATCTGAATTGAGAGGGGCAGAGGGCAATTCCTCATCAGTTTTAATAGCTAAAATTAATCTATTTAACAGAGTATTGTAGAGGAAACTTGTATATTCAGAACAATGATATCATACTAACATCTTTTTTATAGCAATGCCAAACATCATGACATGAGGAAATCTATTTCTATGGCCTCGCAGGTTCCTCTTATTGTACAGTTTCAAGAACAATATCTTCAAAGTAAAAATTTTCTAGAAGATACCTGTTCAGCAGCCTTTCGTGATCAGAAGCTGCTTCATCAACCGATGGAATTTCTCCGTTAATTCTAGGAACATGCTGCTCAATTTACAGAATGGGTCAGTCCTAAAATTGAACCCTCAGAAAACATGCAAATGAAAGAATTAAATCACAACTTATAGTCCACAAAGAACTACATCAACAAGCAATACAAGCTGTAGAAATGACATTTACAAGTTCCTATTACTGTATGTAGAATTCATATGATAAGCACTTGAGATTGCATGGATAAGTAAGAAAAGAAATGTCCTATGTCTTTCTTCAGAACAAATCATTATCTGCCAGCCCTCAGTATGACTATAACACAATACATATGGAGGTTCTACAAAAGTCAAGAATCATGGTAACTGATAGCAAAAAAAAATAACAGACATCTCCAAGACTCTCCAAGAACATGAAGGGAAAACACATACACACACACAAGTAAATATGAGTATGCAGAAATAGGAACGGTGCGGTACGAGTAGTGCTTTATATATTCAAACCTACAGGAACAGGGATCATTTGATTGAATCTCCAGAGTTCTTCACCATCATCTGCATATAAATAGGAGAAGTCCTCATCCCCAGGACTAGAACATGAACTAGAAGGATCCATAGTTTCAATATCTTCCTCAATAGAAATACTCTCTGCAGTAAGAAATTAAATGTCCTCAAGTTAACAAAAATTAGCTACACAGGTTTGAGATGAATACTGAAATAGAAAGGGTTATTGAATACCTGAACTATTATTCCTTGGAAATGGATTATGCCAAGAAGTTGTGTATATGGATCCTCGCAATTGCTCCTCTCTTTCAATTGGGCATCTAGAGGAGTCTGTAATTGATAAGTGTGACAAATTTTCTTGCAGAGTTCGTGCAATAATCTCATCATTCTCCACACAAGTGGGTTCTAAATTGTAATGATCTCTGAAATAATTCCCAGGATAATGGTCATCTACGGCTGTCATCTCCCCGTAATACCCAGAATTAAAAACTGAGTCACCATCAAAAAGACGAAGACCCCACCGAATGACATCCGATTCATAACCAGAAGGAGCCATCTAGATGAAAAAACAGACAAGTTTTCCCATATTGAGTGCGGTAACAAATCAAAAGAAACAACTCCTCATTTGGGCTTTACAAAAAGAAAAAAGAAAAAAAAACAACCAAAAATTCCACCCATTTCAAGAACTGAATACTTAAGAACAGACACAAAGCAACCCATTCTTCGTAATTCAATTAAGAATCCATTCATGTAATTTTCACAAACAACTCACCTTCAATTCACAGCCAGTACGATCAAAAACACGAACGACAGCTCCGTTTAGCTCGAACGAACAAGGTGGGTGAGTAGTACAAGGAAAAAAGAGGTTCACAGGTCAGTGTGCAATTGCAGAAAGTTAATTAACACCACTGATGACGATGAACGCATTGAAAACGAAAATGGGCAAAAAAGACAAAGGATTAAAAATCAAATAAACAGTTGCATTTCATGCCAATTGCCATATATATATATACACACACACATAATACACTACAGTTTCCTCTTTCGACGGCGTTTAAACGCTGAGAGAGTTGATTTCGTTCAAAAGGACTGGCTATGGCTGCCCACTAAAATGCTTCGAACAGACTGCAATTCCAAGAATACGATTGATGAAATTCTAGTTTAAGAAAAACAAAAGGGTCTTAATCAAAAACCCACGGCTGTTAATTTGAGAGGCCGCTTTTGACGGCGGTTATCGGCGATGGTCAAAGAGCGGAAGCGGAGAAGAACGGATGAGATTGGATTTTGAATGGAAGGTGGAAAATCAAACGGCTGCGATTTGTGGGGCAGCGGCCGACCTTTTCCGACTTTTGATTGAAAAAAATTTTAAATTACGGGGAAAAATTATATGCCTTTTGCTTCTCATTCAATTCAATCTGAGGTCCAAAGGTCCCCACAAGTATAAAAACTGACGTCACACAGTGATGGTGAAATTATAATTTTTTTAATTACAAAATTAGTCTCTAAACACTTTTAATTTAAGATTATTTTTCCAATAAATTTCTAAATTTAATTTTGTGTTTAACAAGTAGTTTGATCTACTAAACATAATAGACAAAAATAAAAAAATATAAATCAACTAGACTAACTTTAATTTTATATCTAAATAGATAGTTAAGTAATTCTACCTTTTATAAATTTTACCATTACAATTTTATATCGAGTAGATTGGTTGATTTTCAAAAAGTTTTAATACATCAAAACTTATTAGACATCAAATTGAAAATTCGTTGATTTATTAAACTTGACTTATTAGACATCAAATTGAAAATTTGTTGATTTATTAAACTTGACTTATTAGACATCAAATTGAAAGTTCGTTAATTTATTAGACTTTCTTAAAGTTCAAGAACTTCTTGGAGATACAATTGAAAGTTTAAAAACTCATTAAGCACTTTTTAAATTTAAAGAACTTTTTAGGCACAAACAAGTTTGGAAGACTAAACTTGTAATTTGATTGTTTTTTAAATAATTAGTCATTATTGTACTTTTTTAAAAAAATTCACAAACAAAGTAGGTTATATTTTGAATTTAGTCCAACGACATGAACCGCTTTTAATTATGATATTTTGTTTATATTATTGTTGACATAAACTGTTGATATATCGATGTATAATCTGAATATAACTCAAATAGTTAAATAGATATGAAATTATTGCCCATAGCGAATGTTAAAGCTGTTATGGAATTGAGTAGACAAAAAAATTAATTACTATCTTGAAATTCATAATTTAATGTCATGGTCAAATTTGAAAAAAAATACTAAAATATATGCACAAAATTTATATGAATGCCACAGCATACATCTAGTATTGGATAGTGTCTATGCTAATATCGACAAGAATGAGATAATACTTACGGTTTTTATAAACAAATAATTTTTTTAATAGAAAAATTAGCATTGGAATGAAAGAAATATGATAATATAAAAGTTGGGAAGGGAAAGGGAAGTTTTGGGTAGAAAATGACTATTTTGAAATGCACGATTAAGATGTCTGAATGTGAATGAATGTGCTAAAATACAAAACTTGACGATAAGATTTACTCAAAAAATAATAATAAAAAATAAATAAATAAATAACGATAAGATTGTTTAATAAACTTAAACTGCTATTTAGGTTCCATATTTTAAAATTTGTTTAATTTTAGTACATGTACTTTAAATTATCAAATTTTAGTTCATATATTTTCAATAAATCTTAAATATGGCCATTTAAAATTAATTTTTACTAAAATTGATTAAATTATAGTAATAATTTCCCTGCAAAGAAACATAATATGTGAATATGTTTTCAAAACCTATAGTAAAAATGTTAATAGATAATAAAAAAAATAAAAATTAATAATAAATTAGTATTGAAAATTAAATTTAAGAGTTATTGAAAATATATGGACTAAGATTGGACAATTAAAAATACAGACATTAAAATTAAACAAACTTCAAAATATAAAAATCATGGTATTTTAACCTTTAAAATAATATGTTATTGTGTTGCATGCCAAATGACATCTTATACGTAAACAAAAATTGTGAGCACCTATGAGTATATTAATTTAAAAGGTCGGCCGCATTTCTGAATAAATAAAGAATTTGCTCAAAATCATAGATTTCATAATGTTTGTGTATATATATATAATTAAAATAAAGGAGTGGGTGAGAATTCAAGCCGTCAAGATTCAGAAATTCGTCAAAATAACTATAATTCAACTAAAATAAAATTTGTTTTCGTCAAAATAACTATAATTCAACTAAAATAAAATTTGTATTATCAACTTTGAGGTTAGATAATCTTCTATTTTTTCACCCTATATATTTAAGATTTATTGATGAACATTAAATTATAGTACTAACAAAATGGTGTGTGTATGTGTGTGACATATTATTTATTTCATTCAGCATTAGACTTACTATTAATATATTATTTTATTTTATAGACTCACACTATTCTTAACTACTTCTTTTGTGATTAAAAATGAATGGAGGTCTATTATAATTTTTTTTTACTTTACTTTAAAAAATTATAAATCAATGACTTATTAGTCACAAAATTAAAAAATCAAAACCTTGTGATATGAAAATCCTAGTGATTGAAAATTAGGAGTCATTTAGTTATATGATGATATGATCTTTAATATTCGTATATAAATACTAAAACTCTAAAAAATAAATTTAGCATAGCTTTAAGGGAGAGTTAGAGAAGTGAACCGTGATGTAAAGATAACTAACTTTTTTGCATAAGTTGAATAATCATGATGAACAAACCCAACTTGAATGTTATAATTTGAAACTTTATATCATTAATTTGCAAACGTACAAAGAGTTTCAAGTATTATGTTCGAGATAAATCTAATGACAAGCTTATATAGTTTACCAATAAAATCTAGATAACAACAAATGTTAAATTTGTCAAAATGAACATTCCATTCAAGCAAAGTCTATAGCCTTAGTGATCAAATGTGTCCAAGGGTAGAATGGTAAATTGTCACTATCACCAAGGTTGTGTCTTTGAATGAAATTTGATGGAGCCCAATCAACTTACTATGCACTATATTGTGGGGTGACCTATTAGTTACTTTTTTTCAATTTTCAAGGACCTACAAGATATTATATTGAAATTTTATAAACCTACTATACACTTGTCCATTCATTTAATAACACAATTATAAAAATTCAATAATTTATTAAACACAACTATCAAAATTTTAAATAAAATTGGTAATTTAAATTATTATGAATGAACATCACGCTATATTTCTGACCTTTTAATAAATGATATATGCCTTGACCATTTTTTTAAGGAAAACGACGACATAAACAAGAAACTAAATAGGTAACGTACCACTAGACACAACAAAATCTACCTATGGAGGGCGATATTCAACCTAAACACCTAGAGGTTGATTTTTCTTGAATTATAAGTCAGATCACGCGTAACAAAATTATTGTTTCATGGACTGAAAGAGAAGTCATGAATGAGGCCTTGTCACTAAGCTTCAAATATCATCGACAAAGGCTTAAACTTCGTTGTTGAAATAATCTATGCCTTCAAGTAAGTTCCTTAAAACCAAAAAGCCTAATTCCACTAAGAAAAGGACAGATCCCGATTTCATAAGCTATAATGACATCATATAGGAATGCGACAACTTCAGCGAGTTTCATAGAACCGGTAAACTTTTAGAGTTTTTTTCCATTGAAATTATAGTTTCACCAGAGGAATTAAGAACTATGGCTCATAGCCCTCCACTCCCATGATAAAGAGACATCAAAATTGAGTTTTTAAGAGTTGCTTTCAGATGATTCCATTGGTTAGGGTTTCTATCATTTGATGGACAAGCAGGTTGTTAGGTTTGTGAAGACCATTATCACCTGAACGAACTCCCACACCCATTGGATTTTTTAATCAATGTGATTTTTTTTGCAGGGAGAAACAAAATCGAGTTATGTTGGTTCTACAGACTTCGTGATTATTAATACACTCAGATGCTAGTTGAGCTAAGCTCTTGTTGACTATTTTTCCAAGGCTCGTTAACAATCTCAAATATGGATCTCAATTTCTAGAGCATTTCTACAAGGAAGGAAAGAGTAGTTTTTTTTTTTTTTTTTGTGAAAAAGATTTGTCCTTGTGGAAGAGCTACGATGCAAGCACATACCCTTAACTAGTTGAATTGTTCAAATTGATAATAAAGAATTTGAATATATAAGCTTCAATTCAAATTGATAATAAAGAATTTGAATATATAAGCTTAGACTATAACTAACATAAGTATAATTTAGTGTATAAGATATTTATTCATTTTTTTAGGTTGAATGTTTAGATCTTCACTGTTATTTAGTAGTTAATACAATTTTTTTTTTTAAATTCACGAGTCTCCAAACCAGCTTACGTGCACCTCAACTAATCTCACATGATAACTCAACTACAACATTTAGATATCAAAAAAATTCGTAGAATTTTAAATTCTAAGTAAGTGACACCATGAATACTCTTATTAAAGTCATTGTCCTTTGTTTACCACTAGGTCAACCTTAACCATTAATACATATACTCAATCGTTCAAATAAGAGGTTTAAATTCTATCATGTAGTCAATACGAGCATAGACCAACTACGCAACTTTGTACTATCAATCTCGAGTTCAGATTTTCAATTATTCATCCCTTGAACATAAAAAAAATCCAAACAAAGAAAAATATAAAATTCGTCCCAATGGTAGAAGCCTCGTAGACTACAAAAATAGTAAAGCATCCAATAAATTGCCAGAGAGTTGTAACCACCGTCGAACGATGAACTCAGCCCTTCGAAATGCTTACTTCATTTTCTCTCACTCCTTAAACCCTACTCCAAACCCTAACGCTTTTCCCCTAATTCTTTGCTTACATTCCCTTCAATCCATTACTGTTTCTCGTCTTCCATTGCGGATCAGCCGTCAAGAACAACCCTACCGTTTGGCCCGTGCTTCTTCATTCTGTTCTTCCTCGATGGCTGGCACTGACGCCGAGTCCCCTGCCTCATCCTCTTCGGTGGAGAAGCAATTCGAGCATTTCAGAACTCAGCTTCAAGATTCTGGAAGCTTACGCGACCGCATTCGAAGTGTGGCTATGGAGATTGAGTCCTCCACGAGGCTAATGCAGGCCAGCTTGCTTCTGGTTCATCAGTCTCGTCTCACTCCTGGTACTCAATTTTTCTTTGCATGATGATGTACTGGAATGCGCTGTTGCTATGATTGTGTGGTTTCGAGGATTATTCTGCTTCCCTGTGTTCAGCATATTGATTCGTGAGACCAAATGTAGTTAGTTGGGAGTCATCATAGTTAGGTTACTGAAATTTGAATTTTCTACTTTCCCTAATTTTCTGGTGTAGAGGTTCTTGAGAAGCCAAAAGCGCAGGTTGGTTTATTGAAGTCGCTATACAAGCAACTTGCTGAAATTCTTCGTGAGAGCCCCGGTCTTTACTATAGGTGAGACAACTAGTCATGGTCTACACTTTTCTTGGTTGTCATTTCCCCATTCGTATTGCTGTGCGGATCTTGTTTCTTGCAAGTTGCTAGTGCCTTCATTACATTTTCATATAGGTATCACGGAGACTGGAGGAGTGAGACGCAGACAGCTGTTTCACTGCTTGCTTTTATTCATTGGCTAGAAACGGGAGAACTTCTTTTGCACCCCGAAGCTGAGGAAAAACTTGGGCGTATGTATCTTCTACTTGTATTTTTTTTCCTGTTCACATTTGACTTTAACTTAAGTGTCGAGTTTAATGAACTTCATAGGATGATTGTCTCTCTTCTGCAGTTGTGTCATGATTGAATTGTCTAACATCATGATCATATTATAGTCTATGTCCTGACTGCATTGATATTCAAACCCTGTAGAACCAATAAAACAGAAACTGAATAGGTGAATTTACTCATTCCCCTCCACTAGATTGCTCAGTCATAAGCTCTTCTACACCATGCTCAACCCTTCAACTAGATTGTGCAGTATAACCAGTCATAGGGAGAGTTTGCAGGTAATTTTCACTTTACAAGAACAATGTAACTAAAACCATTGAAGTAAAATAACCATCAATTTTGTGTTATCCTCGTAATTTTCCGTTGCTTTGATTCTCATACTGGTCAGAGTTTAGATATAGCCTACAGGTCTTCTAGAGGTTGACTGGATTAGTTGCAAAAAAAGTTCTTGTGCTCCATACCCAAATTACCACATTAGTACTTCATAGCACTGCCTTTAAATTTTCATTTCTTCGAGTCTACAAGAAATCTAAATATTTTTAAATTAGTATTGTATAATAAATTTGAGGTTTGATTCAGTTACTGTCAATGCTCATTGAGTGAGATCATTTTATATTTTTTCCTCACCAAATACTAAAAAGCAAGAGAATTTTTTCCCTCACCCAAGACAACCAATAATGCCCTTGATTTCGTAGCCTATCTGGAAGTAGCTAGTAAGCAAGGACATGTCCAGAGACGCTCCGGACATGTGACTGACACACTAAAAAACATGTTTGAATAAAATCTCTCTCTCTATATATGTGTGTGTGTGTGTGAGACTCTAATCCTTGTATATTGATCATTCCTAAAGTATCAGGATGGTATCTTCTTCCTCTAGTCATGCACAACTAAATCCTTCTATGTCTTTTAAGTTTTCAAATATTGTTAATTGACTCAACTTTGTATGTTTTTAGTGGAGTATGTTTTGTTTTTATGTTAAAGTTTTAAAATTACATGTTTTATTAATAAAGAAATATTAATATATCAATTTATACACATATATTCTGAGAAAAATGTGTCCCCAGCATATCTTTGTGTAACTGCTAAATAATTGGCGTGTCGCCATATCCGTGTCGTGTCCATGTTTCTTAGGGAAGTGGAAACTCGAAGCAACTTCCTCTATAATTTACTGTTCTTTTTCTTTGTTAGTGTTGTCATGAATTTGCCCATAAAAAGCTTTGTGTCATGCATATATTACTACTCTTTTTGCCATTCTACCTCAATATTGCAATTTAGCCGTACTTTTTATATCTACTATACAATTTTATCTCAATATTTACTTCTAATTCATGCTTTTTCCCAAATCATTCTTCACTATATCAATGTTTTCAACAGTGTGGAACAGAGGGAACTGATTACTGAATGTGTGTGTTTAATAGAACTATCTGCCGTTAATGAACTGTTTATGATCTCATCAATATGCTATGCCCATTTTACATCTACTCCGCAATGGCAGGCTTGGAAATGAACTCATTAATTTATTTTTTTGGTCTAATTGCAGTAAATGAATCTGACTTTAGTTTGGATGTTGAAGACTATCTTATTGGTGAGTTTTCGCTAGTTTCATATATTTCTTACCCCAAGTTTCAATGAGACGTAGAGAATTGAGATTATATTGCTTTCAGCGTTTTCAAGGCAAGTGTAGGTAATTACTTTAGCAAGGGTTAAATAGTGCGCCTGACGGTGCTCTCTGGCAAGCACTTTCATTCAAATGAATTTCCTTAGTTGTCCTTTAGTTTCCTTCTGTTGCTTTTGATTTTCTCTTTTATCGCCTTTGCACCTCTATGAAGAAATGGAATTATGGAATTTTGATTAATATATATATAGGTATTTCATTCATTATCTCTTGAAATCCGAGGCATTGAAGTATTTTTATCACACACATACCATTTTGGGTAGTTTTATACTTTATTTTATATTATAATTCATTCCTATTTTCTATATCACTATATGCATATTCCCACAGTTTTTTTACTTTTCATCGTGCATGTCACTTCACTCCGGCAATACTTTTTATACGTAGGTTGCTTTTGCTTTCATGTTTGTTTTGTAGTTTTGTGAACCTGTGGTCTTTCTCGGAAGGAAATAACTGTCATTTCTTTAATGCATGGCCCTATGTGACTGTAGTCTTTCTTAGAAGGAAAGAAACTGTCATTTCTTTAGTGCATCGCCCTTTCTCTTTCTTCCTTCCTTCCTGGTTGATGGTGCGTTTCTACTGATAAGAACCCAGAATCTTAATGTTGTGTCCTGTGGACGCAGTTTTTTTTTTCTTTTTTTTTTTAATTTTATAACTGAAATTTATTAGAACCGACAAAGCAATCCAACAACCCATAAATCGATACTTCTCGAGGATGAGATCTCTCTCCAAAAAGAGGAAAACCCAAAAGAAGATGTCAAAACTGCTAATCAGAAAAGAATCAAGTTCCACTAATTTGGATATATGTCATAGGAGAATCTGTGATGTGATTGATTTAATTAAAGAGCACTGCACGCAGAATATTTTGATATCAAATAAATCATCATGAATTGGCCTAGTGGTAGTGGGAACATTAAAAAGAAAAAAAGTCAAAGAGCTAAGGGGTCATGGATTTAAATCTTTTAATAAAAAATATAAAAAAACAATGAAAATAACAAATATTTTGGTATCAAATGGAATTGGTAGTTTATTTAGAGTTTTTTGTGTCCGCTTTGTATTCAACTTTACTCTGTAGTTCCGAGCCAGTATGCTTTCTGTCCTCCAATTCTTCTACAATTTGTTAACCACGCTGGATTGCTGATTTGGATATCTTTGTTTATTTTGCAGGGATATGTTTCATGTCCAATGAATTGGTGAGAACTTTTGGAACTTTATTGATACTGTGACTTGGAGAAAAATAATTAAATCAGGGATTCAGGATTACAAAAAAGTTTCGTGATAGTTGAGGAGTTATTTCATTTGAGGTGGTATCTATCATGCATGAGGTCTTGCATTTATAACTTGTGATAAATTTGGTGTCTACTGTTTTTGTAGCCACGATATGTTGTCAACCAAGTGACAGTTGGAGACTATGATTGCCCAAGAAAGGTGCTCAAGTTTTTCACCGATCTTCATGCAGCCTTCCGTATGCTTAATCTTCGCAATGATTTCCTCCGCAAAAAATTTGATGGTATAATCTTTATATATACACACGTATAGATTATGCATATTCCTTTTACATTTCATTTTCCCATATGAAAAGAAGCCCGAGGCCGAGCGCTTCCCTCTTGAGTTAGGGGTGGCGTGGTATTCCACAGGGAGAGGTTTTTTTCAAAAATTGTGGCGCACTGTCAGTGCGTTGGGCTTACATTATCACTTTCTGGGGGCTTCCATGGCGCTTTGCTGCTTAGCTTTTGCAGTCAAAGCGAGGGGTTTTGCCCTACATCCAAATCCTCTGTATTATTTACTTCATTCCGTGATTTTCATTTTCATTTTATCTTATAATATGAATCATGCCATTGCATCAGGCATGAAGTATGACCTGCGAAGAGTTGAAGAAGTATACTACGATGTTAAGATTCGAGGTTTATCGGCAACGGGTGATTGAACAAGGATACAATCCTTGACGATATGTTATCACTACCAGAACCCCAGTACACAGAAGGAAAAAGGGGAGACGGTCCTTTCTTGTGTTGATTTTGTCATATCTCAGAGATGTTCTTAGGGTATCAAGTTTTGTTTGGTAAAAAGATGGAAAATGATACCTGGTAAAAACCTTACTCTTATAATGGGGCATTCTCCAAGATAACAGCGATTATTGCTTAGGTATTATAGTCAAGCTTTCAAGTCGCTCCCATGTGACTGACCTCCTTTCCTAAGGGTTAATCATATTATCAAATCATTTATGTTTATTATTAAGATTCTTTGCAGGTTACATGAATGGATTGGCATTGGTAACTTCCTACCATTATTAATACTATCCATGGGACGGTTTTTTAAGGTACATTTCTCGAATAATTTACTTTGGTAAAAGGTTTGCAAAAACCAATGCAAGTAGTGTCCCAAACGTGAAAGTATAATCATTTACATTCCCTTGGGGTTGAAAGATCCCTGAAATTGTGGTTGATAACGAAGCCATTGCAGATGCAACCTTATCTCATAGGGTGAAGGAATTACAATCCCAAGGATACTGTGGGTAATGTAAATATCTTTTCCATTTTATATATATATATATATATATATATATATATACTTTTCATCAAAAGCAAAGTAATTTACGACCGCAGAGCATTTTAATACCTAAGAATGTAAATTTATCTGTTTAAGTGGAATTGCCAATACAGGTGTTGTTAAAATATTCGAAAATGAAAAATTATTATGTTTGGATGTGATTGGTCCGCGAAAGTTTAATAAAGTTAACAAGTTTTCGATATTGCCTATGTCTTTCGTTTATTGCTAATTAATTTTATTTGTTAAACTGAACATTCTTTTTTTGAAAAAAAAAACGAACTCATTTTCGTGGATTTGATTTATCAGTGAAATATCACTTCAACATAAGGACTTGAAACTTGGCCCATTTGAATCGATCTTTCACCCCAATAGGTGATTAGTCTAAAGGAAAAAAAAAAAAAGAACTACTAAACGAAAAAGTTGGAGAAATGAGATATTTTAAGTAATTTCATTGCATTATATCCCTCAGTGATGCGACCTTCAGAAGGAAGGTGAAACGAGAGTGGACGAGAAATATTAAACAGGACCATGTTTACTTTTCAGGTTCTACCAATATTTTCAATCTCTTTGATATAAATGTCATCATAGTCGTAAATGATGGCATTAATAAAATCTAGTTGAAAAGTTGTGTTCATTTCCCCGGTTTGACCATAACAAAAACTAAATAAAAATGCTAGAGAGAGGAAAACATTGGTATTAAAAAATAATTTATTTTTGAAGTGCTTGAAACTTGAAAGTCAATCCGAACACTAAGAAAGTGAACAAGTAAAAAGTATGGCCTACCTCAATAGTAATCAAACACTTCCTTTCTATAAAAGGAAAGTGAGGATTATTTTGTCAACATTGAAGTATGTAGTTAGTTACTATATAATTAAGAATGAGAGATTTTCCAAAGTCGACCTGTCATCTTAATCAAAAGTATACTAAATCAAGCAATCATATGGAACACTACAAAACTATTCATCTAAGCATATATGAGGGTATCACCATAATTGGAGTTAAATTTTCTTTCAAACACTTTATTAAGTGTAGACTATAGTGTGGGCATCATGACTTGTGAGAAAATAATGGATGTCCTTTACAGACTTAAGAATAGTGTACCCATCATGTCTTTCAAGTAAAGTGCAGTTCCTCCTCTATTTGAGCCGTATTATCTAGTTTTTAAAAGTAAAAGTACATGGCCCTATCAAATTTGTTGATTGCTACCCTCGTGATTGTTCCAAAGTTTACCACAATAGCCACTTTTTACTCCCCAACAAATCACATTGGGAGGTCTTCTAGGTTGATTGTGTTCAAATATTCATCATTAGCTTCAGAATGCTCATATTGCATGCTTTGTTAACCTGTAGGTGCTAATTCTAGGTTTTCATTTCCTGTCATTGCCCTTTTTCCCGGTTCAGTTTCTCTTGATGTGATCCAAACGGCCTCGAGTGCTTGAATAACCTATCTACCAAAGCAAATACTGTTGGCTTAATAAGGCATATCTTAGTTGACAATTGTTTCTCAATTTTTTTCTCCACTATTGAACTGCAAATGAAAGTTTCTCATCTAGCTCCTTGGTTCTCCTCCTACTGTACCTAGCGAGGAAGCATGTGAGCTTATCACTTCTTCTATAGGGAGGGCGGAAAGGGAGCATTTCTTTTAAGTATTCTTTCTTAAGATAAGCTCATGCACTACAAGGCTTATGTATTATGTAGCTCATCACCTCTTTAGGGGAGAGCATTTCTACTATTTTCTTTCTCGAGATGAGCTCATCCGTTGTTGAGGCTACGCAGCTCATCAACCATCACCTCTTTCTTAAAAAAAACAAAAAACATGCATGCTCTTTCCTACCAATCCTACCAAAAGGCATGAACTCATACTGAAATAGAGTCCCGTAGGAAAAGGCATACATGCTTTTTAGGGATGAGTTGATGAGGTATATAAGTTTAGCATGAAATGAGCTCATCTCACCTGCGAAGACCATAGGAAAGAGCATATTCTAGGGAAAAAATCTTAAGTACATATTTAGATCCTAAGGAAGAAGAGTTTAAACCAGCATTTTGAGGAAGGGGTGATGTATTAAATAGGCTTTAGTTGAACATGAAATTACTCTAAAGGAAGAATGATTGCACCCTAATCCCAAAATGAGGGTATTAAGATAGAATAGACTTGCGCCCTAAATAGGCACGAACTTGTCCAAAAGGAACCTTGCACTCACCATGCCCTGCTAATGAGGAGCACATATCATACTTAGCTTGGTTTGCTTGCCTGTCATTATGACTTCAAATGGTCGGTTCCACATGGGCGAGACGTAAAAGTTCGATGTGTAAATTGTAATATTGTTAAATGATACATTGATTAAGAAAAACTACAATAATTTAAAATTTTCCGAGTATAGGTACGGATTCAATATCTTTAAGCACAAGAAAAAGGAACATTGTAATTAGAATATTCATCCCACGTTTGTCTGTGATAAAAACCTTTATAACTTCTATCTAGACAGTACAGAAGAAAGTAAAATGAGGATATGGCTAAAACAGAACTCAGAGATATGTTTATACTGTGTACAAATAGTTCTGTCCACAATAATCCCAAATGATTCAAGAGAAATGGCATCTTAAAAAGTGGCTGAACTTGAAAGATTCCAAGCAAATCAAGCCACAGAACATAGATGTCGATTTTAAAAGATATAAGAAATATCCAACTTTGTCCTTTTCAAAGTTCACGTACCATAAAATGTGAACTGTGAACCATGTAGTCATCATTCGCCACAACGCATCAGAAAAATGTGAAAACCAAACATTTCTTGTGCCCCTCTCGCCACAGTTTCTACTCCCACATGTGGCTTGGTTGGTGAGAATTGAACAAATTCAAACCTTCCACTTGAAAACTCAAATGGGTAAACTTGAATAAATTTAAGATTTCCATCCATGATTCAATCCCATATCTTCCTATTTCTATTTTCCTCCATTCCAAACAAACAACAAAGAAAAGAAAATCTACTAGAAATTAGGGGTGCAAACCACAAATTGAAAGGGAAAAAAATTTGAGTCGGTTTTGTGAGTTTGAACTATTATCTGTTGGTCCGTCTGGTTCCAATAGATTTTGTCAATTAAATCGTCTTGTGAAGCAACGTACATTTATTAAATTGAAGTACTGTGAGTAAATGGAGTAAGATAAACAAATGTCTGAAAAACATCTGAAGGCGCACAGCCACACCTAGGTGCTACGCTCACTTGAAAAGGCACGGGTTTGGCGTGCACAATCCTGTGAAGCCCTAAGGCACTGGACCTGTGCCCTTGGCCTTCTAAATTGATTAAAAAACACATCCTAACCCTAAATGCAAAAAACTACAGCGTTTAAGGTTTTCCTATTAATATTCCCACTTCAGATCTTGCTTTCTCTGCTATTTCTCCCTGATCATTCATTTCAATGGATGTAAACATCTACAAATATATTTATGTATTTTTTATATATATAGTATGGCTCCAAAAATCAAAATAACAAGTCTCCGTTTTTTTTTTCCGCCTCACGCTTTAGCCGTAGAAGACTATTGCTATTGCATTTTAATGCCCCTTGAGCTTTAAATTACACTAAACAAATTATAATAATGGCATAGCCCAGGTTAGTTTCTCTCTTTCAAGTAGACTAAGGCTGTCGAGCCCAACGTTGGATGAAAGAACTCTGTAGGTCATAACTATAAGGTGCTAAAATTTTCTACTTCATATAATTTAAAATTGTAAAACTGAGAAGGAAAAAAAGGAAAAGGGCCACACTTCCCATCCTCCCAGGACCCAAACTAATTTGAGCTGTGATAAAATCTCAGATTCTAGTTTTTAAACAGCACATCAAATCATTACTAGTTCACATGGATCAAATGATTAAACAACCTCAGCATCACCTTGATCTCTGACTCCTGAAGTTACAGATCCATAAAAAATATAGACCGACTTGACTTGGTGATGTCCTCGTCCAAATAGTCTTCAATAATCCCATCCCATCCCAAATGATATAATGATAATCAAAGAATTATTCAAAGTCAACCCCCCCCCCCCCCCCCCCCCCGGAAAAAAAAAAAAAAAAAAACCCACAAGGAAGCTTCCATCCTATTCATTAACCTTCCGGTCATTTCAACTGCTTCTTCTGAATCAGATACAAACCCATAACTATTAAATTAATAATTATGCGTCTTTCTGGTCATATTGATTGCTTCTTCTGATTCAAATAGAAGCCCATAACTAGTAAATTAATAATTATGCCTTTACAACATGTACACAGCTTTCTTTGACAATTAACAGGACCAGTTATAATATTTAAGAGATGAGTTTAAGAAAACAATACTAAGAATGCCAGAAGACAAATAGAAAGCCTTCTGTGCTTTCCCATCTTCAAGCCTATATAGTTCAATCTCGCATATTGAATGTAATGAAAATACTAAACAGACCTCTAGTTTTATCTACAGAGCAGATTCTTAAGACAGTCCTAAATTTTTTTTAGCACCAAAAAACAGATGTCAGCAAGGCACCCCACCGGGATGGATTTGATTCCTGTCAAGTATTCTGATGTAAAATATACACAAGTAGCATGCAGCCTAGAAAGAAGGTACATACAGAGGACATTGCTCGTGACACTACAGAAGCAAATACGGCTGGATATCTGGAAATGCAAAAAAAGGGATGCACAAAGCAATGAAAAATTACCAGTAACTTTCCTTTGCGTTAAGCAACTTGCCCTTATAAAGCCACCAATTCACCATTATCTAACCCCCTCGATCAAACCTTCCAACTCTCTACGACCAAACCTCTGTCCCTGCACTTTGGCATCTCTACACCTAGCAGCAAAGTAGAAGGTAAGCCAAACCACCATGAAATAGACCTCTCCCACAGACTGAAAAAACATGGCAACATGTTTTCCACAAACTCTTGCAAGAGCCCATCTCATGAAAGAGCCACAGCAGATGGCTTCTAAACACTTGATTTGAATAGCCTGGTTTAACATTGTCAATATCAAATAACAACCTTCCTTCAAAATCTCTCTACCAGTCCGCCTTGCATCCACAATAACAACCCAAGCATCCACAGCAAATATGAATGCGACAAGAGTATCTAGCAAAAACCAGGCAAACAGAAAACCAGAGATTTCTTTTTCATAACCACGAATCCATGGAGACATTATGGAAAATGGCATCAATTTCAACCTCACGAATAGCTTGAAAAATGAATACTGATCTTCGATTTCACCAAAATACCACAACCCAAGGAGTTGGGTTAGCGCATCTCTCACAGCCCATCTCATCAAGATAAATCCAGAGAGCCTCTTGAACCCTAATCTTGACCCATCCCATACCATACCAACAAATGAACCGAACCTCTCCGTTAGATCATTAAGGACAGCGATAAATACAATACCTGAAGCCCATGAATATGTAACAAGAAAGCCAAGCATCACCCAGATATAAGCAGCAGACAGAAAACTCACAAAGAAGAACAGAGCTGCAGCGTCCCGACGACCAAGTTCTAGTCCTTTAACGAAAAATTGCAAATCTACAAGCCTATCCATATCCTGGTGCACATTTTCCCCTCCAAGTCTTCTATCCTTTTCTTCCTGATCATCAGCGCTCTCCTTATCATTAGAAAAAGACGAACTCTGAGCCTTAAATCCCACTCCCGACCGAACAACTTCCGAAACCCTAATTCCATCATCGACGACCAGATCCGAAAACCCTGAGATCGAACCGAATTGAGTAAAAAACACGAAACTGGCATTAGGTGGCTGATTCCGATTAGTCCCAAAGAGGCCGCGCTCGTCATCCCCATCTCCAGAGAAGATATCATCATCTAGGGTTCCAACGCGGGTAAGATGCAGAAAAGGCCGACGACGCTGGCGGCGCTGGCGACGGGCAAGAGCGCCAGACATGGACGATTCCTCGGAAGACCGTAGGAGACGTTGCTCCCCTGCAATGTCAAGGCGAGAGAGAAGAGCCTTAAGGGAAGGGTCGCGATCAATGAAGGAGGTGACATATTGGGTGCCATTTTCGACGACGACGCGGAAGGAGAGGATAAGGAGAGAGAGAAAAAGGAAGGTAAAGAGATTGGATGTGAAGGAGGCCGTAGCTTCTCGGAGAAGCTGGGCCGTACTGCGGAGGTTATCGAGGCGAGGGTGGTTGTCGGTCATGGCGGCGGGCTGTGGGCTTCGCCGGTTTCTTCTGGTCCACCGCCGTGAGAGGGTGAGTTTCCGGCCCCGGAAACGGGGAAATTGCCGGTCGATGATCGGAATACAGAGAGAAAGAGAGAGTTGAATGGAGCAGAGAGAGTAAGAGAGTGATTTTGATTCTGAATTGACAAAATAGGGATTAGACCTGACAACGGTGGTGCCAATGGCAACGAACAAAGACGTTTTCAGCGCGTGATTGTTACGCGCCATTTTTATTTTATTTTATTTTTGTCCATTGCAAAACCATTAAATTAGTTACTAAAAAAATTAAATGAGGGGAAAATATTTTTTTTTAAGTACGACGGTTGCTATTCAAATCTCCCATCTAAGGATGGATACCTATCAATTACTTTTGAGTTAAACTCACCTCTATTAAATAAAAAATTAATAATTTTAAAGTTGTTATTACTCGACTTTCACACGTATGTAAGCAATGAAATTAATGTAATGTTAAAAAATAATGTTTTGAATCAAAAGGATAATAGCGGTGGCCGGTAGATTTTCATCTTCTCTTCTTCATCTATGAATGATTAGGGTTTGAATCCATACGATATTTTAAAAATCTCAAAATTAAGGGTATAAATGGAATTTTTCTAAATTACATATGAAATTTTCTTTGATCAATAATATATATCTTAACAAGTTTACTTAAGTCTTGTTTCGTATTTTAAAATTTAAGCTTATTAATACCTCTTTCAACTCTAGATTTCTTAATTTATTATCTACTTTTTACAAATATTTTAAAAAATCAAGTCAAAGTTTTGAAATCTAAAAAAAATAGGTTTTAAATTTTTTGTTCTTGTTTTGAAATTTTACTTCAACTTCAACTCTTTTACTTAAAAAAATGAAAACTAAGAGATTGGAAATAAATTTAATTTAATTTTCAAAAATAAAAAACTAAATGATTATCCAATAAAGGTTAACTATTTCAAAAAGTAAATAAATAGATAAATTTGAGTTAAATTCAAGTTAGTGAATTAAATCTCATGCGTAAATTACTATTTTAGTACCTACAAATTTTATATGTGCATCGTACTTGTACTTTAAAAAAAATCAAATACCTTTATTCTGTTTTAGCTTAAGAAAAAATAATTTTTTCGTTCTAAATTTTAGATCTATTTTTTATTTGGTTCTTAAGTTTCAAAAGGTTAGATTTTTCATCCTTAATTAAGTTTTGAGATTTGTTTCAATTTAATCCATAAAATTCAAAATTTATAACTTTATCCTTGAGTTTGGGTTTTGTTTCAATTTGGTTACTAGGTTTCAAAATCTATACTTTTAACTTTGATTTTTCACTAAATACTCACTTTTAATCTTTGATATTAATATTTATTAATTATTTTTAAAATAATTATGAAGTAAAAAATTAATTTTTATTTCAACAATAGCAATAAAAAATAGTGAAACTTAATTAATTATAATTTTTTAAAATTAACTTATAAACATTACCATTAAAGAGAGAGAACGAGCATTTAGTGAAAAATGAATGTTAGTTGTGTAAATATCGAAACTTAGGGACCAAATTGAAACAAAATTCAAATAGAGTAAACTTGTAACATTTTGAAAAAAAAAACCAAACTCAAAACTCTAAGACTAAATGCATAACATTTTGAGATTTAAATACTAAATAGAAACTAAATACAAAGTCTAAAGCCTAGCTAAGATGCAAAAAGGTATTTTTGTCATTTAATTTATTATTAATACGTTAAATTACCATTTTGATCCTCATACTTTAAATTTTGTTCAATTTGAATTCTTATACTTTTAATTGTCTAATCTTAGTCCCTACATTTTCAATAAATCTTAAATTTAGTCCCACAAAGTTAACTTTTATTGAAATTGATTAAATAATAATAAGAACTCTCGTGCAAGAAACTAAAATATATAAATATGTTTTCAAAATCTTTAGTAAAATGCTATATATAACAAAAATTTATAAAAAAAAAAAAAAATAAACAACAAACTGGTATGGGGAGCTAAAATTTAAAATTTATTAAGAGTACATAGACTAAAGTTAATCAATTAATAGTATAATGACTAAAATTGAATAAATTAATTAATTAGGTTAAAAAGACTACGAAAAGTGATTTGAAATTGAACAAAAAAAATTCCATTATATATAATAAACGTTGAAGCTAAATCACAATTTTAATAATAAAAATAAAAAAAAAATAAAAAAAAAAGCTAAATAGTTACATATATATCTAATCTCCAATTAGTAATAGCAATTAATTAACTAACTAATTAATGAGATTGAGAGCGGCAGGCCTTCTTGTGTTGAGACAGCAATTTGGCAAATCTAATCAGAGCTTCTTCGTTAGTTTCTAAAGATCCGAAATCTTCACGAATTCCCGTTTCCAAATTCACATTCGAAACCTTTTTTTTCAACAGTTTTTCACCGATTCCCACAAGACGATTCAGATTGTTATTTGTTGCTATATCCACTGAAGAAATCTCGCCGTCCCTCAAATTATCGTCTTGAATTCGAAGGTAATTATTCTCAGAATGATGGGCTTCAAGAACTCCACCCAAAAGTAATCTACCATATCTGAACTTGCGTAAGAAAACGCGTCAATAATTGGATTTAACCACTGATATGATCAGAAATTGCAGCGAAGACGATGAACCACATCCTCCTATTACGCCCTTTATTGCTTCTGATATCGCCACCAATGTCTGTGAAGAAATTACAAGACAACGAACACAATTTTCAAAAATAATAAATATAAAGTAATATTGGTACCGGACTATTTGCAGCAATCCCACCATCAATGAGGTTAAAATCCCTAATTCTATTGTTGAGGACATGAGTTGTGAATTGGTGGGCTGGAAGGTAAGTGGGCGCTGCTGAAGTTGCGATGCATATATCTGACATTAGAGCATCTAATGACGGACTTTTCTTCAGCTGTATGTCATTAAAAGTTACAATTAATTATGGAAATTTCAAATTAAAGCATTCTAATTAACTAATTAATTAAACTGACCTTATAAGTGGAGAATATGGCTGGCTGGAGAAGTTTGATGTCAAATGTTGGGATAACCACATTAGTAACCATTTGATGCAATTTGATTCCTCCCAACTTTTCTTTAATAATCTTATGGAGATAATGTCCGTCGTATTTCGGACCCATCAATATTTTGAGTGCCATTGGTATCCACCTAAAGATATAATTATAATTAGGCTAAAATATTATTTTAATTTCTATAATTTAAAATAATATTCATATTTAGTATCTAGAGTATCAATAAATCTAAAACATAGTCCAATACTGTTTTGGGAGTTTAAATTTAAATTTCAACTTGCAAGCTACTACATGAAACTCAAATTAATTCATGGAATTTTAGAGTATATGAATGAAATATAAATCTGAATTTTGAAAAGAATATAATTTAAAAACAGAACATACCCGTTTTGGGGAAAGATTTTAGGAGAGTGATTAAGGTAAAAATCCTTAATATCCTTAGCAGAAAACAAGGGTCTGTTGTTTTCATTTTGGGTAGCTAACATTGCTGTGACCAATCCGCCGGTGCTCGTTCCGGCGGCGATGACTTCAAAGTAATCCGCAATTCTTGCTCCCTCCCAGTCGAGTTTCTGCATATATATATATAAAGAGATATAAGCAGAGAATTAATTTGGTATATAAATTTAAGATTGAATTAATGAAGTACCTGAAGTTCAGACTCAAGAAAGGTGAGGATGGTGGCCGGAATGAGGCCTCGGATTCCGCCGCCGTCGATGCTCAAAATAGTAATGAGCTTTACAGAAGAGGAGGAAGTTGCTGTGTTCATTAATTGATTTAATTTGGATATAATGAGTGTAGCTTTCGAATTGAGAATGAAGAATTTTGTGTAATCAGATGCAAATATATAAGCACACTTTCCCATTATTTTCCTTAATTAACAGCATTATAATTTCCATAAATTTGTAAGAATTTTGTTTCCATTTAAATCAGTTTTATCCATAAAACTATATACTTCACTTTTTCCTTTCTTAATTACAGATATTTGTGCTTAATTTTTAATTTTTTTTTTCATACAGTTTCCAATGTTGAATGTTTCTCTTTTCGTTTTGTGCTAATTTCAAATATGGAAGTTTTTATTAACGGCTACTGGCCGACCTATTTTATCTTCAATTTTAATAATTGATTATTAATAAATTCATTTTAGATTATAAATAAAGTTGTGATTATAATCATAAATTTCAATTTCTGAAATCATTTCAACGAGTGTAAAGATCATAGACTTTCTTGAGGAATCCTTCATCTAGAATAGGAAATCATCATATATTGTTGATTCATTTGAGCAAAAATGAACAAGAAAATAAATAAATAAGAAGAAGAAAGTTCCTTTTTCATCCAGTCCTTTTATCAATCAGAGACAACTCAATCATAACTTCTTTAACACTTTTTTTTTTTTTTTTAAATCATAAGTATTGAATTGCAAGTGTTCTTTTTATTGGCAAGGTTGTTTTTGGACGAGATTATAGGAATGAGATTGTAACCTATTTAAATTTAAATAAAGAATACTTAACAACATATGGCCTATTAGCTCAGTTGGTTAGAGCGTTGTGCTAATAACGCGAAGGTCGCAGGTTCGAGACCTGCATGGGCCATATTTTCCCTCCACTTTTTTTATGTTAAGCAAACAAGGTCCTAACGAAAAGAGCCAAAATGAACACAAAGATAGATAGTTACACAGCACATCAGCTACTCTTATAAATTGACAAATTCAATCAAGTTTTGTACCTCAATAAAATATCCTATGAGAACATCTGAAATAGTGGGACTACAATTAAATCAAATAATAAATAGTCTCAAATCTCAATTACGCCACAAAAAGAACATAGACAGTTTTATTCATCCAAAAGAAAATATTAATGCATACTATAATATTGACTTTTGCCGATCCTACATATTGAATTGCAAGTGTTCTTTTTAATGGCAAGGTTGTTTTTGGACGAGATTATAGGAATGAGATTGATGTAACCTTTTTAAATTTAAACAAAGAATGTTTAACAACAAATGGCTTATTAGCTCAGTTGGTTAGAGCGTTGTGCTAATAACATGAAGGTTGCAAGTTCAAGACCTCCATTGGCCAAGTGCTCCCCACTCCTTTTTTTTTTTTTTTTTTTGCTCTTTATAGGTAAGATAAGAGACCTGAAAAAAAAGATGTTAAGCAAACAGGTCCCAACAAAAAGAGTCAAAATGAACACAAAGATAGATAGTTAATAGCACACCAATTACTCTTTCAAATCTTACGACACAACCAATTGTCTGCACTCTTATAAATTGACAAATTCAATCAAGTTTTGTACCTCAATAAGAAATTCTATAGGAACATCATCCCTGCAAGAATACATCTATGAAATAGTCGGACTACAAAGACAATCAAATAATAAATAGTCTCAAATTCTCAATTATGCCATAAAAAGAATATATACAGTTTTATTCATCCAAAAGAAAATATTAATGTATACTATAATATTGACTTTTGCCGATCCTACATATTATTGTGCTTAAAAATGTTCTAAAAACAAAAATAACTTTAAAAAAAATCTATTTTTTTTTTATAAAAAATAATCGTCATATCTGGACCATAATAAATTTGTTATGCTAAAGGCATCGGATAAATCATCACAAGATTCCATAGGCTTCAAATATTATTCAAAGCCAATAGTTCAACATGTAATACAAATATCATATCAAAACCCATTAATGAAGGGAGCCTAAATTTCAGATTAGCCACACACAACCGACAAGAGCTCAATTATTTTTTTCAACTAAATTACAAAAAATATCCTTGAAGTCCCAGAATTTTGTTATTTCAATTATTTTTTCAACTAATGGCGTGCCTTACAGAGGTTCCATAGAAAACGTCTCTCTTTATAAAGTAATCTATTATCATATAAAATTTCAGGACAAGATGCTTAAAAGTAAAATACTCTATTATCAAAAAAAAAAAAAATCTCATTCCTTATGATATTTGGGAATAACAGGAATATGGTAAACAGCCACTGCGATGTGCAGAATTAGGCAACATCTGCATGAGCTGTGGTAGACAATGCAGAAGCGAGAATGTTGGATTGAGAATATAAAGATAAAGCAACCGGTAGAAAGCTAGAGGACGGCAAAAGGTCTCTCGCAAGAGGAAAATGCTCAATTAAAGTCAGGCTTCTCAGGGAATGTGCAGCCAGACCTTTGGATTATAACATTTGATGCATAACAGCCAGCTTTTACGCAGTCTTCGATCGGTTTTTCTTGAACCAACTGAGATAAAAAGCCTCCAACGAACGCATCTCCTGAAAAAGAAAAAGAAAAGCAAGACGAAGATATGATCATAAAACACGTTTATGGTGTTTAATAATGTACCTAAAGTCTAAACATATCATAGATATGAATTTTGTTTTGTATAAGAGAGAGAGAGAGATCTCAATAAAATAAGATCATTCAAAGTCAAACTTGGATGTGCTTGATGGCTCATGCTCACTAAGCTCCATTAAGTTCCAAGGACAGCAGAACATACCTGCTCCATTCGTGTCAACAAGTTTCTCTTTAGGCAGCAAAATAACTGGAAATTTCTTCACTTTTCCATCCTCGGCAACTATAACTGGATCTGGACCTTGAGTAATAACAGCAATCCTCTTGTGTGTTCCTGATGCTTTAGGCCACGCAGCAATCTTTAGAGCTATCTCCTCAACATTTTCAGTCTGCTCATAAAAAGTTCATCTCCAATTATACATAAAAAGAAAGCCAATATTCAAGTCTTTATGGGACCAAGCAAGCCATTACCTCCCAGCCCTGAACTTTAGAGAACGTCCTTGCTTCGGTTTCATTACCAAAAATGAAGTCCATATAACTGAAACATTGAAAAAGATATGTATGGAGTCAACGTGCCAAAGTTCCTTACTCTTACCAAGTAACATACAGTAAATACTTACGGCAAAACTTTCTCCAGTGCATCCTTGAAAAACTCACAAATAAATGGAGCAGACAGGTTCATTGAGAAATACTGCAAAGGGTTCGCATTATTAGTTACTTGTTCTGAAGCCTTAGTAAACTATAACTACATTGATTATGTCACAGCAGATTTGTACCTTTTTGCTTGCAGCTGCATGTTCAGCTACAAGCTGTACGGAGTCTGGTGATACAGTGAGAAAAAATCCAGCAATGTAGAAATACTTGGCCTTCTCAACTGTCCTTGTGGCAAATTATGGTCAAGTTAGCTCGTAAGAAAGAAAATATATCCTAGCTACAGGCCCCTAAGATATTTCAATAAAGATTGGGATTGTTTGGTAGCTTGTTCAGCAGAACAGTTTTTAGATGAATGATCATTGAGAAACTTGAAAATGTATAAGATTATTGTACAAAAATTAGTCACTAGTCTAGAATTTTACAAGAAAGAACAACTTGTTCTAAGAACTAGGCCACCATGAAAACAAATTAAGGCAAAGCAAGGTGGAGAATCTTTTAAAGAAGAATTTTCTTATCCAAGGGAACTTCTAAATAACAGTTTACCAAACACGTATCGCTGAATTTTTGTTCTAAGAAAGGAAAAGAATTTATAAGAATAGATTCCAAACAGCACTCTGAAAACCATAATATGAGTTCTGCATTTACCTAATGCCCAATTTTCAGGTCTTTTCAAATGATCTGACTTGTAGCAATTTGCAGCAGACAAATTGGCAACTAGTGACCTGTATGTCACAAAAACAGACTCTTGTTATAGACCAACTGACGAGAATATGGAACACATACTTACTGGTTAAATTAATGATATCAAGAAGTAACAATATGAGAAATAGCCAAATTTTTTACAGGGAGCAAACTTTATATGTCTGACTTAATGCAAGATTTTAACCAACCTTTCACCACCCACCACACAAACAGCACAGGTTCCTGTTGGTGTAGAGTCAACCTCATAATATTGAACCTAATTTCCCAAGTATCAATGGGCAAAAGAGCAAATAAGAACTGAATGATGGAAATTTGGAACATATAATTATCACCAAAACGGAAGATGGGGATAAAATATGAAACTTACATTAACACCGGCACTTTTTGAGTTTTTCTTCATCTCCTCCCCGAACTTGTCTTTTCCAATGCAACCCATATAGCTTGTTGCACCAGGATGTTGAAGCATCCACTGGATAAGACAAGAAAAAGTTTCATCCCACACCAGAAAATACAACTTGAGGGATATGTGTCTATTCACCAGGGAACAAAATTAATTTACCTGAGCCACTTTAATAGAGTTTTGTGTAGCACCTGCACCAAATAAAAGGACGTGAAGTTCACAAATGAGCCAAAACCATAAATAACATATATAGATTCAACCATCCATACGTCACCTCCTGCAATGTACTCAACATTAGGATTCTTTGCCAACTCTTCATACCTACAAAAAAAATATATGTCCACAAAGGGATCAACACTACAATTGAATAACTGTTGCAATTTTTTTTTAATTATTTAAAAGAAAAAAGGAAAAAAAAAACTCACATCAGAAAATATGTGAAAATTCAAACAATGTCAAGTAAATATTATAGCATAATAACTCTAATCATGGAATTTTCTTCAATATGAAATTCTCTGTGAAATTGCAAAATGAAAACACAGTATATAGGTTCATAAATGTTAATCCAACGTGGGAAAAAAAAAAGAGGTTGGATATGAAAAAACGAAAAGAAAAGAAACGATGAAGAAGGACAGTGATCCTGCATATCTTTATAAATTATGGCCCTCACTGTTTAACAAAAAGAAGTTTTCTATATTTTTGTCCTATAACTATTTGATTTAATTTGTTGAGTTTGTTTCAACACTGTCTCCAATAAGTCAAATTTTTTATTATTCTATCATTTTTGTTTTCCCTTTCACTAAACCCTGTTAATAGGTCAGAGTATGTCCACAACAAGAATAGAAATGACACAATTCTTTGTTCCTAAGGCTGTTCAAGAAAGTGTTAAAGGTGAGCCAGCAACATATTCAGGAGATTTGGAAAAGCAAAGTTCCGAAGAAGGTAAAGGGTTTTTTGTTGATGGCTTATAGGAGCCTAAATACCTGTGAGAGACTAAGGTCCCTAAGGCTTTGTCCCCTTCGGCTTGTTGTCTTTGTCTTAGAAATGAAAAAGACAATCAGTCACCTTTTTCTATACTGTTCATTTGCTAAGGGTTGGGCAATGCTTTTCAGGGAGGTTTTAGGTGGCTTACTGTTTGCCTAGAAGGATTGACGATAGGCTTGAGGAAATTTTAGATGGGTGGTGCTTTGAAGGATAAGGGAAGATTATTTGACGTTGTGCTACTCGGGCACTTTTGTGAAAACTGTGGAGAGAAAGAAACCTTAGGACTTTTGAAGATAATTTTTCGTGTTTTGATTCTTTTTGTATTGACATGCAACATGATGCCTCTTGGTGGCGTACAAATCACACAAAATTCTTTTGTAATTATAGCCTATTAATGATTATAAACTATTGGCGGACTTTTCCTATTGTGCTACTTTGGGTATGGGCTATCTCTACCCTTGCCCATAGTTTGTTCTTTTGTTTTTGTGTAAATTATAAGGTTCTCAGTTTTTTATAACAATATATTTATTTTTTAAAGAAAAAAAACATAATAAATTACGACAATCTAATTGTAACCCCTAATGTGTCAAATGCATACACCCAATCACAGACAAACAAACTTCCAATCAAAAACAGGCAAACTGGCGCCTTGTTTCTTTTCAAAATATGCCCGAGACTTCATATAACATTACATCACATCCTCACGTCTTTCCAACTAAATGTACAAAACACAAGCCACGACCATTAATTTAGCCACATATGCTAATCACTTTTGCAACTAAGCAATTCCTTCTTGTTGTTCTCTGGTCATTTTTGCAACTAGTCCTGTAGTTCGATATAATTGACAAGATTCATATTGAAAAAAAACTTCATTAAGTAAATAACCTCAACCAGAAGAAAAGAAATAGAATGTCAAAACTTATTTACTTTCCTGTTAGGGAAAAAAAGAGTGTCCTCAACCAAGAAAACAAACAGTACGCATTATCAATATCAGGTGATCTCATTTAATATCTTTCAACTCGTCTTCCTTTATTCCCTAATCCATTGAGATGGAATCGACCAAATTGTAACGAGAAACTTGATTTTCAAGCAATCCCATAAGACAAGGACGAATACTATGAATGGTTCTCTCGAGACCTACTGACATTTAATTAAAAAATTAAAAAAAAAACAAAAAAAAAAAAAAAGGAACACAAGAAAAACACGTCTTCTTTGAAGAATAAAGTTCACAAAATAAGCTGTAGCTGATAGCTGTTTAACGGATAAGTAACCACAAAGCAGCTAAACATAAAAATAAAGATATCAGTGGGAAAATTGAAAACCAATCCCTTACATTGGAAGATGTTTCTCCTCGGCCAGGATAGCATTGTTAGGCTTGATGTCGTATCTGCACGAAACAAGTAATTTACAGAATCAAACTACAACAAAAACGTGAAATCCAAATGTTGCTATTTCGGATCAAAGTTACAATTTACAAAATCACAAACAATATACAATCGATGAAGCTAAGAAATGAAAAGAACGACGAAACCCAACAACGAAATTAGTGAAAATAAATAAATAAACGCTTAAGATACCAAAAAAAAAAAACACCATAGGGATCTGAGTTTTATAATGAAAAAACAAAGGAAGATATAAAATAGCATAGAGATCTGAGTTTTACATGAAAACAAAGGAAAGGTGAATCGAAGAAAATAATGGGGGAATTACCTATGCAAGAAATCATCATCGACGACAGCAGAGACGTCAAGAAGAGGATTGCCCATCCCCAAGAGGATCCCTTCGTACGCCATTGATGAAAGGAAAGTGAAGAAGAGAAAGAGAGAAGGGCAGAGAAAGGAGAGAAGGAGATTCAGATCTGGAAGGTGGGAAATGGCGGAGATTTATAGTTGGAATTGGAGAGTGAGTGATGGGTGGAGGGTGGTGTTGTGTGGCACAATTCTCAAACTTCACCAACCTCAATGGGCCCTTTCCTTTCCATTCCTTCGTGGTTCTTCCCCAAATACCAACCCCTTTTTCCCTTTCTTAAACACTCAAATATTAAACATTTTCAGTTCAACAATAAACATACTATCCCATCATCAACCTTTGAAATAATACTAATTATTATTTATTGAGTTATATGTTGAATTGGCTCATCAAATTAGATTTAAATTTAATTAAATGATGTACTTTTTATCCCTATTTATTTGCCCCTAAATTACCTACTAATTTTAACCGAGAGAGAAATCTTTGTAATATCAAATTTTACATAAATGTAAGTTTTATTGATGTAACTATGTCGAACAAATTTTAATAAAATTTTAGCTTATTATGTCTTTTTTGAAATCTTATCCTAAGCTTTATAATCTGTTGAGAGTATATGTGAATTCTTTTTTTAGGTGAATTTTTGCACGAAACTCTTTCTTCTTAACTTTATGCAAAAATTTATTAGATGATAAAAATTATCAATGATATATACACACGTCTGATTTAATATATTATTTACATATATATACAAACCTAAAGGTGTAAAATCATAATAATTAAACACAAACTAAAAATTAGATTTAAAATATTTTTACCATGTTTTCAAATATAAAAAATGAGTCAAACTATTTGCTACAAAAATGAATGACAGTGAAATTTTTCTATATTGGTAAATAGTTTAATTTTTTTTTCATTTATAATAATATTTTAGTTATTTATTGTGAAAAATCATTTAAAAAATCATAATTAATTTACTAAGTTTGTTTCTTTTACTCGCATGTTGCTATCAGAACAATAACAGTGTGTATAGTGTCATTGATAAACATATTTTTAATCGAAGAATGCAAATTTTTATAAATATGTTACTTTTTTATTATTATTATTGTGATACAGTTTGCACAAAGAAGAGAATAATTAAAAATATAATTATAGGTCGATAAATTAATCTCAATAATGTATCAAAGCAAAATCTAGGTGTTGGCTTCTTCCAACCACCCAACCCAACCACCTTCCCTTGTATTAATTAAATCAATAATAGATATATCTTTAACTATTTAATATTTGCAGTAGTCGCTCGTGGTATCAAATCTAAGTGTATATATATAGAGTGACAAATCCATAACTTTATGTAGGATTTTGATATATTTCATGTTAGTTTAATTTGTTCGATAAAAGATATAAATGATCTTGTTTATGAACTATGAATTTGCAATAATTTTGTTTTGTTCTTTCAAATTTAGTTGTACCTCGAAATTTCTAATAATGTAATTATGCCGTAAAAATTTTTATTGCGGCGACTAATAGTTACAAAAATTAAAAGTATATAAACTTTACATATTGAAATTCAAATACTATTGACCGATTTAGTAATCATTTGGTTTTTTATTTTTTGTTTTTTAAAATTAAGTCTATATACACGACTTCCATCTCTAAATTTCTTTGTTTGTTATCTATCTTTTTCATCAATAATTTAAAAAACCAACCCAAAATTTGAAAACTAAAAAAAGTAGTTTTTAAAAACTCAATTTTGTTTTTTGAATTTAGTTAAGAATTCAATCATTGCATTTAAGAAATATGCAAGTCATTGTAAAAAATGAAGAAAAAATAGGTTTAATTTTTAAAAACTAAAAACAAAGAATGAAATAGTTATTTTTAAGAATGCTAATAATTAAGTGTCTATAAACTATCTAAAATGAACTTAAGAGGAGATTTTTTTTTTCCACATAAATTTATGATAGATAAATTTTAAATTGTAATTGAAATAGTATGTATGTTATGTTAATAAATTTTAATTTTCAAACCGTATTTGAAGAATTTAAATGTAATAAAATATTTTTTTCATCACTCGTACTGTCAAACAAAAGTTTATAATGTATCAACACTCGTTAACCAATTCAAGTAGTAATTGGCGTGTAATTTTCTGTTTGAGGTCAAAGATTCAAATATTTACGCCTACTTATTAAATTTTAAAAAATAATTAACTACAATTGTCATTATTTTGGTTTAATTGATCTCTAATTCATGGAGTCTTAAAATTTTCATAACGGTGTATTTTTTTTTTTCTTATTTTAATTTTAACTATATGTGGGATAAAGACTCAAAACTATAATTTTTTGCGATTAGTTAATTTTGGTCTTCGATTTTAAGTGTTTCAAATTCATCCTCATAGTTTCATCAAATCAACACTCACAAAACCATCTATATTGTAATGATTTATTATTTGAAAGTACAATGACTAAATCGTTTCAAACCAAAATTTAGGAACTAAGGGACCGTTTGATAACGTTTTCGTTTCCTGTTTCCTGTTTCTTGTTTCTATTTCTCATTTTTTAAGAAACTAACTTGTTTGATAACCGTTCTCATTTTTTTTATAGAATTTGGGAAGCGTTTCTTAAAATGGGGCCAAATTTGAGAAACTACGAAACCTGTTTCATTTCTATTTTATAAATTATTGTTTTTTTTTTTTTTAATTAGAATTCATCATTGGTTTATTGGTAGTTATGCATGCCCATTATACGTTTCTACCTCTTATTTGTGTGTTCAACTCCCAAATGGACACTTTTATTTGGTTTTTTTTCCTTATATATAAAAATTTTTAAATTAATTTTGTTATTTACAAAAATAATTATACTATATTTATGTTTTATTTTAATTTTGAATTTTAAAGTTTTTCAATAATTAGATTTATATATTATTTTAATTTTCAATTTGTATATTAATTTGTTTCGCCGATCAAATTTGAGCAACATATATGAAGGATAGGATACAACTTTGTTATTATATTTAGTTGTCATCGAGACATACTTGTATTAGATGACACAAACTTTTGATAATATTTTTTCGATATTTAATGTATGACATATCTTTTTTTATATTATATTGTTACAAAAAAAACAAAAAATAGTTATCTAACAAGTTATTGTTTTTGTTTATTTTGTTCAATAAACATAAAACAATAATAGTTATCAAATATGTTCTTGTTTCTTGTTATCAAAAAATAAAAAATAAAAAATAAAAAACAAGAAACGAGAACATTTTCAAACATGCCCTAAATTATTCATTTCATGAAAGTTTACTTATCAAAAGCACTTTTTTTCTTTTGTTTTTTCTTTTTTTAGACCAAAAATGTTTTTTTTTTTTAACCTAATAATAGTTGCAAAATAAATTATCCTAAAGAAAAATTGCAAGAGAAATTGCCAGATAAATATCTGATGCTGCAGGATGAGTTAGAAAAGAAAATGGATGGCTGTGATTGCGCGGCGCAGAGACCAAGTGGCCAAGTTTGTTATAATATCACAAGTTGATGTTGACAGGATGGATCTCACACGCCCGAAGCGTGCGACTTCGCACTATCCACTTGTTAGATTTTAACTTGTTATCACCTTAATAAAAATGATTCAAAATTTTTATTATTAATTAAGTTGCATCTGAACAAACTAAAATTTTTCTATATTTGTAAATAGTTTGATATTTTTGTGTTTCTAGTAATTTCTCTCATATATATATATATATATATATATATATATATATATATATATATTACAATCAATAATTTTTTCAAGTTGAATGAAAAACAAATTATTACTCAATACATTTGTCGTAATACTCAAAAGTTTATATGAATGTGTATTTTAATTAAAAAAAAGATAATGTTGTCAACAAATTTTTCTTTTTGAGGCAACGTTTCTCTTATTCTAGATTTGTTGAGATTTTAAAGGTATCAAGAAGTTGATGAGTACGGTAGAAGGGAGATAAGTATAAAACATGAATAACAAAGAGGCGTGTACATATAATTCGATTCCTCCCAACTCTTAAATACACAATTGAAACATCTATTTAATTCATATCTTGCATTCTATATTAAAATATTAACGGCATGATTTCTATTTATCCAATAACTTTTAGACTTAACTTAGTTATCTTAAAAGGTTTATATTCATTAATTTTTGTAAGAAATAAATTATTTCATTCATTAGTACTATTATCACAAAAGTATTAAAAATTCTAGAAATATTATGCTTGATACTTTATGGAATCATACTCAAATGATTCGAATATAAAAATTGACGAGTTATTCAAACCTATATTTAGTTTAGTTTTTATTACATACAAATATAATTAAATAATTAAGTTAAGATATATTATAGTCTAATTAAAGGTTCAAATCTCTAACTACTCACATATTATATTGAAAAAGTACTTATTTTTTTAGTTAAAAAAAAAGGTGAAGATTCAAATCTCTGCCTTTTTAAATAAAATAAAAGAATTTAAAAATAAAGTGGAAAAAAAACTCATAAATATCACATTTTAAAAAATAAATTAAAAAAAAAACCATAAATATCACACCGATATTAATATTATATGCATATATAATTTTTAGAAATTTACATAAAGTTAAAAAAGTATCCTATAAATATCTAGTTTCTCCCCGTCGAGCCTTCTCCAACCTTATCTCAAAAACTCGGAAGCCATGTCTGCCTCTGCGGCTTCTCTTACGCTCTCATCCCTAACCCTCAAAACCCTATCTCTTTCTAACCCTAAAATCAAACTCTTCTCTCTCAATCCTTCTTCCATTCGCCTTCTTTCAAATCCCATTTCCGTTTCTTCTTTTGTTCTTCGTTCTCATAGGGTTTCTCCTCCCTTCTCCTCTCGCTTTGTCCGAAATGTTGCAGTCTCATCCGATTACGACCAGGAAGAAGACACTCTTGGGGCCGATGGAGACGAATCTAGCTACGCTCCTGACCTCAAACTGTTCGTCGGAAATCTTCCTTTCAGCGTTGACAGTGCTCAACTCGCCGGCTTGTTCGAAAGCGCCGGACAAGTTGAAAGAGTCGAGGTACTTTTCTTTTTAGTGTTATATCAAGTGTTTCTGTTTTCTCGAGAGACCCATTTGGTTTGCCCTAATTTTCGTGATGTTTTTTTTCTTCTTAAAGGTAATTTATGACAAGACGACGGGACGAAGCAGGGGATTTGGTTTTGTCACAATGTCAAGCGTTGACGAGGTTGAAGCAGCTGCTCAACAATTTAATGGCTATGTAAGTGATTAAACCCCTTTTACGCCAGCTTAATACTCTGCAATATTGCTTTTGGGTATGATTCATTTACTCCTTGCCAAATTAATCGCTGTAACTGTAACTCAAACGAAACAATTAGGAAGTTATAGAGCTTTCAAATTTTGAACATCAAATTATGAACGAGCACAACTTATATTGTCGTCATTAGAGAACCCAACCTAGTGACTTGCACGTATGTAGAGCTTTTATTTGCTCCCATGCGAGGCGTAATTTTAACGCCAAAAGTTTCATAGATTCACCTTTGTGATCCATTTACATAGTGTTATCTTTCGTTTTCAATCAAAGGTTTATATTGGATCTGCTTCTTGTTGATGATTCCTGGCTAACTCCTCACAGGAACTCGATGGGAGATCACTGAGGGTAAATTATGGACCCCCTCCACCGAAAAGGGATGATTCCTCCTTCAGGGGTTCCAGAAATACTTCAAGATTCGATAACCCCAACCGTATTCATGTGAGTAACCTTGCTTGGGGTGTTGATGATCTTACACTTGAGAGCTTGTTTAGGGAACATGGAAATGTTGTGGAGGCAAAAGTAGTTTATGACCGTGAGAGCGGAAGATCTAGGGGCTTTGGTTTCGTATCATATAATTCAGCAGAGGAAGTTAACAATGCCATTCAGTCCTTGGATGGAGCTGTAAGTTCACATTGACCCTTCATTTTTATGCGTTTTTTAGGGCCAGTTCTGCATTTGTTTATGATGAATCTTGATATGCTCCCTCATGTTCAATTAAACCTTGCTTACTGAACTCAGGAGATAGACATGAAATCCTGTTTTTCATATTAATCATGATTTTGTTGTAGCATCTTCACCCTCTAATTTTCCCGAGTAATTGTCATTCCATTCCTATGCATTAACGATTTTATATGCAATTCATTTCACTTGTTTCCTTCAAAGATGTTCTTTTGTTGTTCCCATCTGTCTTTCCTGAAGAGAAGTTTTTTGACGGAGAGTTTTATCTCAGTCTATCATATTTTTCTTATAAAACTCATTTGATGCATCGAATACCCCTTGGAGGCATAGATTCATGGCTTGATGATCAAGAAGTGGTTGATTTTGAATCGAGCATCTTTCATATATCTAAGTAAAAATGTGTACATTTGCAGGACTTGAGTGGAAGAACCATCCGAGTAACACAAGCCGAAGCAAGGCCGCCAAGGCGCCAGTTTTGAGTATCAGCAGCTTTTATTTTATAAAGAATTAACGTGGTTTTTGGGCTCTTATTTTTCTATGGTCTGTTCTCCGATAGTAAATGGTGCCGAATGATTTAGTCTACTTTCTCTATGATCGATGGTATTTGATATATTTTTTTTTCTTTCTTTTCTGATTTTGCATTAAAGTGGGATTAAAAACTTCATATGTTTGTGTCAGTGTCCCAAACTCTTTGAAGGCATAAGTCTTGAGACGGCATAATGTTAACTTATAAAAGCAGATGCCTACGCCTCTAAGATTATAATGCCTGATTTTGGATTACATTACAATCTAAACCCTTTAAGATTATAATGCCTGATTTTGGATTACATTACAATCTGATTATAATGTCTGATTTTGGATTATATTACAATCTAAACCCACCAGAAACAACCTCTTAAAAACTGTGAGCCTTAATTTTTTTTTTAAAAAAGTGGTGTTTGATAGTTGAAACTAGGAACTGCTAGAAAACATGGATTCTGGTTGAAACTAGAAATCATTTATGATTTATTTTTTCTTCACTATTAAATGAAAAGTAAAAATGATTATGGATACAAATTCTCGAAGGGTGGGAACAAGAAAAGCAGTACTAAAGAACGTGAATCTGAATGATGGCTTTGGCTAGGGGTGTTTGCCGTTGGGTTGGTTTGGCTTATTTGAAATCTTAATAGGTAAAACCTCCCTTTATTTATTTTCAATTATTCTATTAAAATCTGTGACTTAATTTTTTTTAAAGAGTATTTGGAGAATAGATAATTATAAAATTTAAATAAATTTATGTAAATATAATTGTATTGTAAGTATTTTTTTTAATAAAAGAAATTAATAATAAATTTGGATTGGTTTGGTTTAGTTCAATCTTAATTATAAGAATCAACCCAATTCGTAAACTAGTAAACTAATGGGTGGGGTTGGATTGGGTTGATAGGGTTATTTGGGTTCTTAGATTTTTCAAACACCTCTCGCTTTGGAGTGTAGTTGGATGGTGGAAAAGAGGGGAGGGGGTTGGAACTTTTATGTAAAAAGCAATTTATATAATATTCCTTCTTGAGCTTCTATAATAATATATTTAGGTTGAACTAAAAATGGAAAAAAAATTTATTTTGAGATAAGGGTAATTGTTTTAAATGGCAAAATTGTTAGAAATATTTGTAAATATAGTAAAATGTCTCCGTAAAAAAAATAATAAACATCTATTAGTGTCTATCATGTTATATTTGTAAATATTTTGGTTAATTTTGTTATATTTAAAAATAACTTTTGGGATATTTATTTTATTTTTCTATTATCTACTTTCGAAGATTAATCTGGCTTTTTTACAATTTTTGGTAAATTTTTGTTTTTTTACCTTTCTTAAAGAAGACATTTAAATTTTAAGTCAAATTCTAAAAGCAATATTAACTTTAAAATGACTCTTCTTAATTTTCAGAATTTGGCTTCTAACAAAGCAAACACTACTTAAGAGGAAAGTCTATAAACTTAATTTAAAAAAAAAAAAAACAAAAAACAAATCTCATTGAACAATCATTTAAGTCTCTTTTGGTAATTATCTGGTTTGAGGATTTTTATTTTAAAAAATTAAGTTTATAAACACTACTTTCCTAATTTCTTTATGTTGTTATCTACTTTTTATCAATGTTTTAAAAGATAAAACTAAAATTTGAAAACTAAAAATAAGTAGTTTTCAAAAACTTGTATTTTGTTTGACTAAGAATTCAAACGTTTTTTTTTTCCATAAATGTAAAAAACTATAGAATGAAATATTGAAAAAAAAAAAGCAAGAACAAATATAAAAAATAGAAAACTAAAGACAATATCTTACCAAAAGGGACTCTCATTTTTTGTTTTACAAAGTAGGCTTATAAACACTACTTTCTTCCATTGATTTGTTTATTTTGTTATCTATGATTCTTAGTTAAATTTTTTAAAAAAAAAAAATTATATTTTTTTTTCGTACAATTGGGGTAGGAGATTTGAACCACAAACCTCATTGTATACTCGTATTCAATTGAGCTTGCTCGGTTTGACTTTTTTTTCCTGTCCTTTTTTAAGTTTACAAAATGTAGTTTAGTTTTTGAATTGTTGAAAACATTATTAGAAAAGTAGGTAACAAAAAAAAAAAAAAAAAAACTCATAGGTGGAAGCAATGATAACAAGCATAATTTTTAAAAGCTAAAAATTAGAAAACAAAAAGTTATGAAACAGGGAGTACAAAATATTATTTTTAAAAAATTTGCAGTTACTTTTAGAATTTAAACTAATAATTCAAATGTTGTTTTAAGAAAAAAAAATCATAGCCAAATTTAGAAGAAACAGATATATATATAACTCGTCATTAGACAAGTGTAAGAAGAAAAGGGATAAAATTAAGAGAAATTGAAGTGTAAACACCTAAAGGGAAAAATAGTCGAAAATAAAAACTATTGATTTTTAGCCAAAATAACACCAACATAATTCTAAAATACACTATACTTTCAATTTTACCTTTGTAGTCGTTCTATCATTTCTGGACATGGTGTTGGATTATCCCCCACTTTTTTATTTTTTATATTTGTATTTTAGACTTATATTTTCTGTTACATAATTTGTATTTCTAACTTCTTAAACCCTAAAGTAATAATTATATAAATTAAAAACTCGATTCGATATAGATCACTCATACTAAATTTCATTTTAAAGTCATTGATACATAATTTTGACAAGATTTCTAAAAGAAAGAATTAGACAGATAGTAACAAATTTGATCTAACGTCAAGCATTTTTCACTTTTTCATCTTTCTCATATTTTTTTTTGCATGTGATAACTTTTTTTTTCTTACTTCATAGGATTTTTGGAGAAAATAATTTTATTTAATCAATAAAAATGATTATAAATTAGAGTCTAAATAGATTTCATTATTTTACTAAAAAAATATTCAAGTATTAAATTCTAAGATGTAAATTGGTATGATTATTAGTTTAGTGTTTGGATTGATATTGTAAATAAATCTTTTAAATAAGGAGAAGTTTTAAAAATAAAAAAATAAAGAAAACTATTTACACAAAATAACAAAATTTTTAAATAGTTTTGATAGACGCTGATAGAAGTCTATCAGGATCTATCAGTGATAGAAATGATAGAAGTCTATTACTGATAGATGCTGATAGAAGTCTATCAACGTTTATCAGTATTTTTTTTTGCTATTTTATGTAAATAGTTTGACATTTTTTTTATTAGTAAAAATTTCCCTTTAAATAATATTTTGGTTATACCATTTTTAACCAAAGACGAAAGAAAATAAAATTAGGCCCATTCTTTTGGGCCCATAATAGGCCCATTATTGGTGCATCACAATCCTTCGCTCCAAAAACAAAGAGAAATGTGAACGGACAACCATTAAATATTCCATCGAACCCTTTTTTTTGAGAGGGTCAGAAATGATAATTACGTGAAATTAGATGTCATTTTTTAATAAATATTTAATTTTTAAATATATCATTCAAAATTAAGATTTATCTTATACATCTATCTCACACAATCAAAATCTATCTCATAATTTTTCATAAGTGACGACTTTTTAAAAAAATCGTATCATATTGATTTTTTTTTAAAAAAATAAAAGGCTATTTTCCTTAATACTTTAAACAAAATATAACATTCTAAATCATTATTTTAAAACTTATAAATTATTAACAAAATGTAAAATTTAATAGTATATCTTAGGTATTATATCTAAAAAATAATAATTTTTTTTTTGGTAGTTATTTACCAAACGCCGTAACCAAATATTGTTCAATTCTAAACCGGACATTTACCAAACATTTATATTATAGTTTATTTTCTCTAAAAACTATAACTAATTGTAAGTTTATAATTCTAAAAAAGAGTAACAGTTTATTTTGAAATATCTTTTAGTCGAAGTTATAATATGTGAGAATTAGTTAAATTATGCTTAAGTCAACAACAAAACTTTAGCTATTAGAATGTTTTTGCAATCTTTATTTTTTTAGTACAACATTCTTAGAGGTAAGAGATCAAATCGAATGATGTAAAAAATTAATAAATATTATTTTTTCTACTATTTTACTTTAACAAATAAAGGAGATAGCAAGTTAGCGATGAGATTTTATAGATAAAATTTAGTAAAAAACTACAAACCCAGTGGTAATTGATCAAATTCTTGTCTTTGGATTTATGCATTTGAACCTTACATTCATTTTCTTTTTTCTTTTGAAAAGTGAACCTTACATTCATTAGTCATTTTGTTGCATACAAACAAATGGGTAAAAGAAAAAAAGAAACGGCAAGTTGGGTTACCTTTCAAAAATATATTCAATTTACTTTAAGATATCAGTTAATGTTTTCTTAATAAAACTAACCCATAGAATTCAAGTAGACATTAAGGACGACTAGGTTAGTTCCATGATAAATTTGGCTGTGAATAACAAAATTACAGTTATGTGGACAACAAAAAGATAAATTCAGAATAAGACATCGTTGTTGAAAATGTTCAAACGTAATCGACAAATGCTTGGACTTCGTTGTTGAAATAACCTCAATCTTTAAGTAAAGTACAGAGAACCATCGAGCCTGTTTCAATTTAGAAAAAGTAAATTTGTGCTTTCTCAATTACAAGAATACCATTAAGAAAAGTAGAAGCTTTAGCAAACTTAACATAATTGATTTAACTTTTTGATAAAGGAGTTAAAACTCTTTTACTTTTTAAATGATGTGATACTACCTTGCTCATTTCTCTATATTATAATAACAAATAAAAAAAAGGTTTTTAAGCTTTATACAGACACACTTTAGTGTTTTAAATTAATATAAATTTGATTTTATCAACAAAATCTTAATTTTTAGTAGTGGATTGATGTTAATTATAGAGTCAATATCCCTTTGTTTTTATTCATTTTAAAGACAATTATAAGCAAATGATAAAGAATTGCAGCTTACAACTTGTGAAAAAGAAGATCTTCTTTAATGGATGATCATTTGGAGCTCTATTGCCATTTTCTAAAGATTTTTGGTTTAGTGGGAGTATTAATATTGGGGTGATATTAACCACCACAAATTGAATTAAGCTTAAACCTACTTATATACTTTAATTAATAAATCACGTGACGGTAAATTAATATATATAGTATAAGAGAATGGAGTTGGATTGGCTTCTTGCACGGTTTAAATGAGGTTGGTAAATTAATATATATAGTATAAGAGAATGGAGTTGGATTGGCTTCTTGCACGGTTTGAATGAGGTTGGCAAGACGAAACTATTATCTAGATGCTCAATTGCTAGAGCCAGCTTGCGACGAGCTTGAAAACTAACAACAAGTCATGTCATCTTCACAAGGATGATTTTGTGCCCCAAAATTAATCCACAAACCCTAACTATGAAGCAACTAATGGAATCAGTGAGTTAGCTTTGTAAGGTCATCATGATGAGATGTTATCTCTATAAATAAATATCGAGATACCCATTCAAAGAGAAGTAACTAAAAGCTTACCCGACTCGAAATCAATCGAACTAACCAGAACATCAGAGTATGCTCAACAAGTAAGTACAACGTTGCGTACATACAATCTTTTGGTATAGGATTGACAACGAAAGCTTTATGGGAAACTTGTGTGCAGTTTGTGGACCATTGTCTAGACGAATGTGCATCAACAAGCATCTTTGCTAGTGAGTAAGAATATAAGGGTTTTAGTTGGTCTAATACTCATGCTGTCATTTGTGTTTGGAATTTTTTTTGTAGTTAGGGCTAGGTTTCTTTGAGTCGAAAGTGATTTAATTAATTTTTTATTTTTCTAAATAATAATTATTTTGGATTTTTTAAATAAGTTATTTATGTAAGAAAATTTTTAAAAATAGAAAAATAAGAAAAACTATTTACATAAAATAGCAAAATGTTTAGATAGTTGTGATATACTTCTATCAACGTCTGATAGAAGTCTATCGAGGTCTATTAGTGATAAAAATGATAGAAGTCTATCACTCATAGATGCTGATAGAAGTCTATCAATGTCTACCAATATTTTATTTTGCTATTTTCTGTAAATAGTTTGACATTTTTTCTATCGGTGAAAATTTCCCCATTTCTTTATCTAAAATAATCCTCCCTTGAAAAAGAAAAACACTTATCTTTTCATTTTTTAGAAGTAAAAAATAGTACTCTATTTTGGTCAATATTTTACATAGTACATTTTATTATTTTACACTATGTTAAAAAAAATAATAGAACATGAAACCGTATATATAGAGCTTGAAATTACAATTGAAAATTACCAATGTATAATCCAAATTAGACAAATGGGCACAATGAATGATGATGATGAAAAAGAGGATGAAATAATGAGTTATAGAGTGACAAACACAAAATGTCAAATTATATTGTAAAAAAAGAGGAAATCCACGTGGAATTACCCCATTGATGGATTATTTAGGGAAGGAATTTGGCTTCCCCAATAAGATAATATATTTTTGAAAGGAAGATAAAAATTATTTCAACTCCCTTTCATTAGTGGTTATATTTTGTCCTCTTTTTCCCCCACCATAACAAAAAAGTATGGTATTTTCTTGTTTCTTTGTTTTCTCTTTTTTATTATTATATCCACTAAAATAAATAAATTATGTGTAGCCTTTGAAGGTATTTTCATATATTGATGGGACAAGTCTTATCATGAAAAATCCAAACATTTATCATTCACTTTTCTATTTTAATTGATTACGAGTTTGATCTTTATTTTTTATTTTATTAATAATTACTATATAATTTACTTTTATAGACACACAAAAAATAAAAAAAATTAAAAAAATTGAGCTTTTCCTATGCATGTTGTATATTTAAAATCATATATTTTTCGATGTCTTTCACTTACAATAATTCATACTAATGAAATTCATTTTTGTCGTCTTAACTTTCAAAATCACAACCCACAAATCAATCACTAATTAAAATAAACTCATGTTTTCTATATAATGTATTTGTTTAACCATAGTATATAACACAAATTAAATAAAATCAAGCTCAATTAACTTAAGACTATGAGCAAACATCCCCAAAGGATGATGATTATGCTTACATTTATGTTTTGAATAATCATGCTTGTTTAATAGCGTAGCCCCAATAGTTAAGTTTTTTTTAGTATAATTGAGAGAAGATGAATTCAAACTATAAATCTAGTGATCACTAACATATACTCATATGCGAGTTGAGATATGATCATTTTAGCCCAGTAGTTAAGTTTATTTTTTAAAATTTGGCTAAGATTTCTAATATTTATTTAAAGAGTTGGAAGGCTAAACATAGATATTATCTATAAATAAGCTTAATTTGTTGGACATAAATTTAAACCAATTTTTTTTAACAAATGTACGAAAATAAGGGAGAGAAAAGCCAACATGAGCATATGTCACAACGAGCACAAAATTTGTACTATGAATCTCGAGGTTAGAGGTTGAATTCTACCACCTCACATATGGTTAAAAAAAAACAAAAAAGAGATGAAAAAGAAAGTCTACTTTTACTTTTACAATTTTGTTTGATTTGGAAAATTTTACAAAAAAATAAAATAAAATAAATTAATTAAAAAACAGTTTTCGTCTCATAACTTTTATGAAATTAATAATATTTTAGTCTATAAACTTTAATTGGTAACGATTTAGTCTTGATACTTTCAAATTTATAACAATATTTAGTCCGTGAACTTTATTAAGTAACAATTTAGTCCATGTACTTTACAATTTGTAACGAATTAGTCCATATCGTAAAAAATATTAGTATGATTTAATAAATTAGTCGAGAATCAAATTTCTTTATAAACTATAAAGATAAGTCTTTACTTAATAAAAATTGACACTAAATTTTGATGGAAATATTTACGACGGAGACTATATTGTTACCAATTATAAAGTAGATGGACTAAATCATTAACTTTTAAAATTTAACTAAATTGTTATAAATAAAGAAAGGTTGAATGGCGGAAGAAAATAGAGGGAAATAAGTGGAAATCCAAGGAGGGAGTAAGCGACAAGTAGTTGTGATTCCCATAAGATTGAAAAGAATAAATTATTAAATTAATTTTCTTTAAGAAAAATGAAAGGATAAAATTTAAGAATATATAATAATATAAAGAAAAACCCTAGAAGCCTAATTAGCCTATTTTGAGGGGACAAAACGTGACAGCCCATTTCTAAAATCTTCTCCTATAAGTTGGTTTAATTTATTATGGCACAAGAAAAAATTATATAAATGTCAGAGCTTCATTTTATTATTATTATTATTATTATTTTGAAATTTACCTTTTTGAATATGGGTTCATATAAAAATCAATGGGGTGGCAACAAAATAATGAAATTTAGTTATAGGGTCGGTTTGGAAATGACACTTATAATTGACGAATTTTATACCCATAATTGTTTTTTTTTTTTAACAAACAAATATGGGCCAAAAGAAAAGTGTATGTATAAAATTCCATCTATTGATGGAAAGTAAGTTACTTTTTATTTACTTATAATGTTCTTATAATAGCATGTGAAAATGTGAATTTAAATCTTTATATCTTAATTAAATTAAAGTTATATATTTATCATCAACTTAACTCAACTAATATAAATTATGTATTATTGAAAAAAGAAAAAAAATTAGAAGTTTGAATTTCCATTCCACGAATTAAAAATATACAAATCATTTTAAAAAGATTTTCTCCCTTAAATAATGTGTAAATTGATTTTTTTTTTTTATCAAATTGACTCACTATTATTACTTTATTTTGATGACATTTTATCTTCATAAAATTTGCTTTAGTTTACATTATTTTAGTGAACAAGAAACATCAACCTCGATGTCAAAACTATTAATGAAAAGTTAAAATCTATTAAATTAGGGTGATTACTTTTAATTGCTTCATTACCTCTTAATTTTTCTAGCTAATCCATTTTTTTTAATTTAATAATTACAGGGAGGAGAATTGAACCATTTAATGATAATTGATGTCTTAACTACTAAGCATTGTTTGGATTGACTTAAGTATTTAAATAATTATATCAATAATTGTGCAAGTAGTTAGGCCAAGGTGGTTGGCATTTGCAAAAAAAAAAAAAAAAAAAAAAAAGCATAGCTCAAGTACCATCAACCTCGACGTTAGAGTTTCGATTCTCCATCCCATCTATTGTTAAAAAAAAAACGTGGTGGGAATTCCTAGTAAATATTTTTCTAATTTTTAAAACTAGAATACAAAACAAAGAAAATAATGAATACATAAGAATGATATTTGGAAGTAGAAAACCAAAAATATAGGTCTATTTCCTCCACGTTTCGTTTTTTGTTTATGGTTTATGAAAATTAAGCCTATTTCATCCATATTTCTTACAATGATTTGCATTTTTCTTAAGTATAATGGTTGAATTCTTAGCCAAATTCCAAAAACAAAAATAATTTTTTAAAAACTACTTTTTTAGTTTTCAAATTTTTGCTTGATTTTTTAAACCATTGGAAAAAACTAGACAAGGAACAAATAAATTTGGAGGTGGAAGTAACGTCTATAGGCTTAATTTTCAAAAACAAAAACAAAAAACAAAAAACAAAATAATTATCAAACATGGCCATAAAAATTGAATTGAATGCTAGTCTCATAAAAATCTAAACCCATCAAGGGAAGAAAGCCATAGTTTCAAAAATGAAAAACAAAAAAAAAATAAAAGGAAAAAAAAAGAAAGAAGAAGAAGAAGGTTATTGGAGATAATTAGCATTTGATGGGGAACATGGAATTGAATCCAAACCCAAGTAAAAAAAAAGTGTCCCAAAGAGAAAAAAAAATAATTAAAAAAACAACTTTGTCATTTTTCCAAACTAAAAAAATGAAAAAAATAATAAATTTTCTAATTAAAAAAAAAAAAAGTAAAATTGATTTTGTTGAGACAAAGAAAGAGGAAGGGAATGCATGGGTTTGCCTTCCCTTTGCGAGACCATGGAAGCACAAAGAGGAAATTGAATTCCACAAAACAAACACAAATGGATGAATGTGACTTCAAGTCATTTCCTTGTTTCTCTCAAAGGACTAATTTCTCAATAAATCCCACCAAATCCTCTCTTAATTCCCTTCCAATTTAAAACCAATTACCTTTTCAAATCATAGAGTTTATCGAGTTAAAATTACCTTCTAAACTTTCAAAAGTTAATCTCTCATCAATAGATTTTATAAGTTCTTTTGATCATTAAGATATGAGTATGGAGGAATTAAATGGAAAAAAAAATAGAACTTTTCTTAATGTTTTCTTATTAACATCTTATGTACGAATAATTAATAATTCATGATATGAAGATGATAGTTAAGAAATATTAGGTTAAATTATAAAAAAAAATGTCATTGAATTTTGCATTTTGCGTTAAAAATATCCTTAAACTTAAAAAAAAAAAAAAATACCATTATCGTTAGTTTTAGATGGTATTTTTATTTTTTTATTTTTTAAAGTTTAGGGTTATTTTTTAAACTTTTAAAAGTTCAGAGATATTTTTTATACAAAATACTAACGATTTTCATCTAAAACTAACCGTAAGAGTATTTTTTAACTCATTTTGAAATTTTTTGAAAGTTTAAGGATATTATTATGCATCTTAATTAAAAAGTGAAAAGAAATTGCAAAAATCAATCTTAAACTATTAGGTGGTTACAATGACACGCTCAACCTTTTAATTTAATCAATCATTCATCCTTTAAACTTACATGAAATTGTTGCATTTTAAACTCAATATCATAAAAATGTGCAAATAACACTACGAAACAAACAAACCGTCGAACTATAGGGATTGTAACCACCAAATTCTAATTTTTTACATTCATTTTTTATTTTCTTGAAAAAAAGATGACAATAATTCAAGATTGATTTGAAAACCAAAACGTTTAAATGGTCAATACTATTGTTTCGAGTTTTATAGAATTGAAAAAAAAATGAAATAAAGTCGTTGTGATAGTTTGATTGTAAAGATAATTATATAATTTACAAGTGATTTGTGCATTTGGCGATATTTAGGCTTAATTGTAAATTTTTTATATATTTATAAAAGTGATCGATGAAATTAAAAGTTAGAAAAAATTTATATATGTTTAGAGTAGTTCTAGCCATTTTTATAAAATTGAAAAAAAAAAAAAAAGAAATATTAAAATGTGTTAAGCATATTCATGAGGGAAGATCAAAGAAAGAGATGGTGGAAGGATTGGAGGAAATTCAAATCATATTTCAATAATATATAATAAGAAAAGTAGTGAGATCACTTTTTTGTTAATAGAAGTTGGCAATGATTGAACTCGAAATATATGCAGAAAAATCATATTAAAAATTAAAATTAAAATTAAAATTTTTTTTAGAAGAAATCTATATAATTTTTTTAATAAAAAAATATCAATTTATATACCTCTTTAACTTTGGATGTTGCATCAATTAAAATCTTGAATTGCAATTTTATAGATTTAAACTATGAATTGTCACAAAGTATATTAGTTTATACCCATTAGATTTCGATTAAAAAAATATTGTGTAAAATTTATAAATTGTCCTAATTAAACTCTTAAATTTTCATAAACAAATCAATTTATTTATACTATGCATTATGATTACTTATAAAAATTATTCATGCATCAATTCTCAATCGTGTGTAGATATTTATTCAAATGGCGGTTTTATAAAATGGACGATTAATAGAATTGATGCATAGATGATTCTCAGAAGAAAATCCTAACTAAGAGTTTAATTATAAGTTTAATTGATACAATTATAAGTTTCACACAATGTTTTTTTAAACATAATTTGATTAAGGGTGTAAATAATTTACACTTATAAAAGTAAGTGATTTAAATTGATACAATTATTAAGTTTTTAAATGAGTATCCTTTAGAGATATAAATATTTTTTTTTTAACTTTTTATTAGTACATGTACTTTTTAAAATAGGATTTTAGTTTCTTGAGGATTAATTTACTAATTAAATTTAGTCCTTGAAAATTTTTTAATTTCTAAATTATAATAATAATTAAAAAAAAGTTGAATAAGCTTCTAAAGTTGATTATAAAATTTAAAACGTGTACAAATAAAATTTTTGTATACTTCAAACTAAGCTTAATTTTGTTTGGGATGGATATTTGATTTATTAGACATTTTTTAGAATTTCAACAGACTAATTGGAAGTTGATATTAAGCACAAAGTTTTACAATTATGTTTGTAATAGAAATCTTGAATTAAATTCTATTAAAAAAGTTTAATAGGTCAAGTGCATGTACACATAAATTGAAAATTCAGAGATTAATTGCACACTAATTCAATAACATATTAAAAAAATGTGTTTAAGAACTATTAAATATTTTTAAAACTCTAGAAATCCATTAAACACACGACCCTAAAAAATTTCAGAAATAAACCTAACAAATAATTAAGTGGAAAATTATTATAAACAAAAAAATATCAAATTATTTATAAATATAAAAAATTTTCACTATCTATCAACGATAAACTGCGATAGAATTTTATCGCGTCTATCGTGGTTTATCGTTTATAGACAGTAAATTTTTTATATATTTGTAAATAGTTTGACTCATTATTTTACCTTTAAAATCGCTCTAATTAAATTTGGGTAAAACAAAAAAATAATATAATTCAACGACGTGTAGTCTTTTTTTCTTTTCTAAAGTCAGAGATCTAAATTTGCGTACCCCATTATAAAAAATAAAAAAAAACATATAATTAAGCCTGGATTGGTTATAACTATTTTGTCCATTAATTTGCTACAGACAAATCAAGCTTTGAACACTAAATATTGAATAGACATGTTAGACAAAAAGAAGAAGGAATAAACACTAATTCAATAGTTGTACTACGTACGTGCATGTTTAATATATAGATCAAAGTTAATTTAGTTTAATTGTGCCTATACACAGATTCAGAACAAAATTGATTAATTGTTGAAAATTTAAAACATAAAAGTCTACCATAATTATTTGATTTTATACATTTTTTTTAGAAGAGATTTTATACTATTTAAATTTAGATGTGTTGTTTTGTGAATTTTAATTTGATGCATGATACCTGAGAAAACTTAGGGATAGAAACAACTTAACTCCTTTATTTTAACAAATTAGTATTGATATTATCCTTTTACAAACATTAAATATGTACTATTATCATATGTATCTGTATGTTCTTTTTTTTTTTTTAGAGAAGAAGGCTATGTCTATTACCGTCGTTGAACTAAGCTCATTTTGAACCATCATGAGTTGACCTAGTGGTAATGAGAATATTAAAAAAAAATAAGCCAAAGGACTAAGAGGTTGTGGGTTCAATCCATGGTGGCAACCTACCTAAGATTTAATATTCTATGGGTAAGTTGACATTATACGGCATGTTTTGCTTGTTTTTTTTTTTCTTCTCTTCAATTAATTGTATAGTTGAGCAAATATATATTAATTTCAACCAAACGAATAACATGTTATTGCATTTACTTGTAAATTCACAACATCAACACATTTTCTCATCATTGAATCATTCATTAGTGTGGTCACCAAGATGTACAGCTTGCCACCATATTTTAATAATTGGATGTATTTTTAATTTATTGACGATAGCGCATAGAATCGACGATTAATTTTAAACAGTTAAATGTATGAAAGAGAAATTGAAAAAATATATTTTAAATTTAGATTTAATAATTATTATGTAGCTACCTTTCCTTAAATATATTTTTGTCGTGAAATCATTAACGCTAGTTGTTCTATCCTTCCTAGTGGTCCTTCCACTGGTACCTTAAGTACTAGCCCTGAAAACATAACCTAAAGTCTATATCTTAGGACACATGAATGTATGTTTTAATCCATCTTCCAATAACTACCCAAAAAAATCTTAATCAATAATAGCCACATCACATTTATTTTTCATTAGTGTTATTTATGATTTTGACAACTTAACTAAAATATTGTTTAAACTTACTTTTCCTCCTAATTAATATATTGTCCTTAAAGGGCCAAAACCCTCCATTGATTCCGACCGACGGTCGTGCTTTGAGCAACTGATAGCGGCGCCCCTGTCCGATTGAACCGGAAAAAACCGGACAGACGGTTTGAAGTTATTCAGAGCCACGAAAAGCAATGGAACTTTTTCAGATTTTTTCCGGTTAAATTATAAATTTACGAACTTTGAGATTTCTAAATATTTGGTCTTTCAACCTTTGAAATCATTGAAATATCTAATAGATCCCTTAGGTTTTGTTTAATATCAATTTCGAGTTTTTTAAATTTATACTCTTTTATTCCTAATTTTTCAATTATGGTATTTCAATTAAAAAACATTTGGATTTAGTTATTTTTTTTAAAAAAAAAAAAAACAAGTTTTTTTTTTTCATTTTCAAAACTTGATTTGATTTTGAAAATATTAAAAAAATGTGGATAACAAAACATTGAAACTTATGAGTAGAAATAGTGTTTATAAACTTAATTAATTTTCAAAAAATCAAATGGTTATTAAATGGAGACTTCGACTTTTAATTTTGGGTGTAATAAGTTCATGACATATTTAGACTTTAAAAATATTATTTGATCTATGATATATAAATTTAAATTTTATATCTAATAATGAAACTTAAATTTTAAATATTGTGTCTAATAAATTTATATCTTTTAAAATTTTTAATTAAATCATACCTCTATTAGATACGAAATTAAAAATAAATAAAAAATGAATTATTGAACACATATACAGCTCAAAGATCATATCGATACAAAATCAACTTTCTTTTTCATTTTTTCGGTGAAGTAAAATATTGATTATATAATTAATTAATACGAAAAATTCATTTTTACCTTTTGGCTAAAAATTGATTACCAAAATAATTAAGTCGGATGGGACTTTGCCATTTTATTATTTTCTTCACAAAGCCAAACAAATAAAAATGCCATTTTATTCGGTTTTCCTTTCTCCCCTCAACAAGTGGAAAAAAAAAAAAAAAAAGGAAAAGAAAAAAAAAGAAAAGAAAAAGTTGATAATTACGTCTCAACTGCCTTCAAAAATCAAAACCCTAATTTTCTGTCCAGGTTTAACTTTCTAAGTTATTAAAAAAAGTACTTCTAAGTGAAGAAAAACAAAGGTAATTAAAAAAATGAGCCAAGCATTCCCCTTTTAGATTTCGTAGGTGAATTAATTATAATATTGGAGTAGCCCGAGATTTTATTTTTCTTTAATCTCGAAGTTGATAATACAAATTTTATATAAGTTGAATTATGCTCGTGATGACATAGCGAGGACTTTTGAGTTCAAATTTTAGTGATTCTATTTCTTCATTTGTAATTCCCATGTTTGATATCAACGGTAAAATTCATCTCAATGGAGTGGTGTGAAGACGAATTGTTTAGATCATGAATTTTGTTTGATTGGCAAGACTATTAAATATCTAAAATTGAATGTCTCGAATATCAAATATTTAAATACATAGAGGGACCATTAATGTTTGGAAATTAAATATTGTGTTTGTTTTATTATTATTATTTTTTTTATTCATGAGTATTTTAATTAATTATTTTTTGAGAAAATTCTAATTAATTAATTAATGTAAGAGAATAAATTAATGTGATGATAAATTAAAATTAGTATTATTATATAAATTAAATATTCAATCAATTAAAATAAAAATAAATAAATACTTTTACAATAAAATATTACTTGAGATTTAAAATTTAGACAATTTAATTTAATTTGATCACTAGATAAATAGTGAAACAAGTATAAACTAATTAAAATATTATTGAAAAATTCTATGATATAGTTAATTAGATAATATAAATTTTAAATTTTAAATGTATTAGTTAAAATTTATTAGGGTTAAATAGTATACTGATCTTAATAATAAGTTTAAGTAATTACAATGACTAGCTAATTAATTAAGTTATATTTTCTACATTCATTTATGTGTATAAATTTATCATATGTATTTAGGTATTAGAAAATTTACTGTTAAGATATGATATTAAATTGGCCTTCACCTATCAGCTTAAGCTTTTAGGTCAGTTGATAATTTAAGATGGTATCAGAGCGGGTGGTCCAGAATGTTCCCGCAAGTAGTGAGGGGGAGTGTTAAGATATGATATTAAATTTGCTTTCACCTATCAGTTTAACCTTTTAGGTCAATTGGTAATTTAAGATTTACGTTGGATGAGATTCACTATCCAAACATATATATGCGAAAACACTAATAAAACATAAAATACAATTTTATTTTTCATTGATTTATTATTTTCAAATATCCATTTTTAGATCACTGACGAAGTGTAATACACTCGAACCCTAAAACAAACCGACCCTAAGAATGATGGAAAATACTCTATTAAAGTAGCTTGAATTTTTTGGTAGAATGATGATCATGACATGTAGTAGGGTAAGCTGGGAAGGGTACTAAAAGCAATTGACCTTAAAGGAAGCAAATTAATGTTAAAGTGCAAATTAAATAAAATTGGAAATATGAACTGAGCGAAAAGTAGAATGGTCCTAAAACTCTTAAATTATGCTTCCAAAATTAGGTCTTCAAACTGTCCGGCGTTATAATAAATACATAACCTTATTTATTTTTAGAAAAATTATCATTTTAGTCCCGAGTTTTGTACAATATATGTGCATTTGGTCTCAGAATTTTAAAAATGTACCTTTTTAGTCCTCAAATTTATAAGAATAGGTCTATTTGGTCCCTATGTTTTAAAAATGTACATTTTTAGTTCCCATATTTTTTTAAAATAAGTCTAAGAGATCCCTCAAATAATTTATTATTATTAATTTAAGTAATTATATGACATTTTAAATTAGAAGAATAATTTTTAAAAATCATCTCCTCTCTAAAACTATTTTTTTCTAATTTTAAATATTATATAATTATTAAAAAAGAAAACTATTTGTAGGACCTGTTAAACCTATTTTAAAAAATTTATTGATTGAAAAAAATATATTTTGAAAACTCAGAAACCAGATAAACTTATTTTTATAATCTTATGGACTAAAAATGTATATTTTTAAAACTCAGAGACCAAACGTATATATTATTTAAAATTTAGGGTCTAAAAAGATAATTTTATTTCTTTTTTTAGAAAAGTTTTCTTTAAATTAATTTTGTCTGAAGCAATAAATTAATCGTTTTTGAGTGGTTACGATACTTACTTATTGATCAAGGGTATTAATTTTTTTAGAAAATTTAAACAACTGAAGTCACGTGTCCGTACATCGTAAGACCTATTAATTGAGCACTGAGGGCCGTTTGGTCTTTATAGTGAGGTAGCTAACCGGAATTAAGTATTCGAAATTATAGATGACTGACATCTTTAAATAATTATATTTGTTTGTAAGAATATTCCTATAAATATTTATTAATACTTGGATAACTGTATTTGTTTCATATTAATTCTACTCGAGAATCTCTTGAATTTACATAATATTTTAAAAGTATCTTTATGATTTTTCATCCATTTATAATTAATTTAATATAATTTGAACTTCAATAAAATATCTGTTTTTATTAATTTGAATTTATTTTTTAAATTAATATAGTTTGTATTATTTTTATATGTTATTTTTTCAAGAAAATAATATATATTAATTTAAGAATTTTATAAAATAAATATTAATTTGAATTTGAATTTATCTTTCTAAAAAAACAACTACAACATAACAAAAAAGAGTAATATATATGATTGAAAGTATTTGTTTGATTATAAAATCCAAATAAATAAGAGTGATATATATACACATATATATAAAAGAAAATAAGGAAGATTAACAAAGTAAAAAGGGGATGCCATCAATATGAGAATCCATAAAACTCATGTCGAAAATATTCAGATATTCAGATGTCTTGGCATCTTACATTATAGCAAAACAAATATGGTAATTCAAATGTCCACTCCATAGAAATCTTTGATTCCCCCGAAATAAACCGTCTATAATGAAAATGAAAATCAAATTAACTAGAAATAGAAATTAATGTCAATGGAACGTTGGTATTTACCCAAAGTTTATTTCAAAATGCAAAAGATATATTTGTGTGATTTTGTTTAGGGTTGTTTTTAAATATAGAAAAATAAACCAAACTATTTACAAATATAGAAAAATTTTATTGTCTATCAGCGATAGACCGTGATAGAATTCTATTGCGGTCTATCGCCGATAAACCATGAAATTTTTTTTATATTTATAAATAGTTTGATATTTTTCTTGTTTATAGTAATTTACCTTTTGTTTATTAAGATTTTGTTTTATAATTAAAAAAACCAACAAAAGGTTTAAAATTCAAACTTTTTGATGGGAGATGAGCTTTTAACCCATTGAATTATATTTAGGCTTTATTGATTATGAATAGTTTAAAAATAAAAAGCACAGTTTATTACAAAAGTAAAAATCTAAGAAAGTTGTAGGTTGCTGTAAATGGTCTCAAATACAAAAACAAAGATAGAGAAAGTAATTAGGTTATGAATGGCCAAAATTCTGAAATTGTTGAATCAATATCATGATATTAGGTCTACTTTTAGGCATTAATTTTTTACTTCTATTTATTCAGAGAAAAATATCTATTTGTAGCCTTCTATTTGTTTAATTTATACAACCTCAAAAGTTTAACGGTATAATTTAATATTGTCTCTTTGTCTTCTACTCAAAATGTCTCGTACCAATGACTATACTTTTCTTCACTTACATACTCAAACAATATCTTTTTTTTTTTTTTGTTAAAAATAAAATGATGAAAACTTATATAACAACTTAATGCGTAAAAGTTCAAAAATGTACGCGATATATTTACAACACAATAGAAGGTTGAGATTGTGGTTACAATTAAATTCTCAAAATATTTCCTTCAAATTATTTGTCCGTGTCAAAATGGGCTTAGCTCAATGGTAATTGGCATGACCTTCATCCTTTGAGATCGAAGGTTCTATCTCCTATCTAGCAATTTTGTTCTAAAAAAATCACTTGCCTTTAATTTTCATGTGGGTTTTTAAGCTTCAAAATTCTATATTCTTATCCTTAGATATGAATTTAGTTTTTATTTGGTCTCTAAGTTTCAATATTTTATATTTTTATCCTCCATTTTTTTTTTTTTAATTTCCACTTAGGAACACCCAAGAATCAAAGAGAATCAAACTCAACTAGACTAAAAATGTAGGGATTAAAGTGATATTTATTTATTTATATTTTTGTGGGCGGTTTAATGAGTGTTTGTTTGAATTATTAAATTTCCTACATATAGAGACTAAATCCTAAATCAATAAGTTTCAATAAAGGCAAACATGTATTATTTACACTATAATACAAGCAGGAATTCAGTAACGTTTTTAAATAATAAGAAAGAAATTTCAGAAATATTTCTGACTCTCTGTGTGTTTCTTTCGGTGATGGAAATTAATTATAAAAATTAATCTTCCCACGGAAATAACACACACATTATTTTACTTCTCGAGAATATTAATTACGCATCTACCATTTTGCCCTTTTTGAAAAAATCTTTTAGCCACTTTTGACTTTGGTTATTACCATTACATTATATTATATTATATGTGTTTGGGTAAAAAATAGTAAACACTCTAATAAAAAGGACATATAAAAAATAGTAAACACGGTAATAAATATAAATTTTAAATAATATTATTGTAGATAATTGTAAATTATAAATAGTTGTAAACACCACTGTTATATTTGAAATTCCAAACATAGGGTGAGCTATTATAATTCATTCCACCAACTTCAAGTCGGATTCAAACACGTTATTTTAGTAGTGGAATAGATGTGGAAATTATAATAATAGATATTTCCAACCATTAGTTGATATTTTCGGGAAAAAATGATATTATGTTGTTTAAATCTCGTTTGATAACTATTATATTTTCTATTTTTGGTTTTTGAAAATCGTACTTATTTGCTCACAATTTCTTATTCATTGTTTTCATATTTTCTATACAAATATTTGAATTTTTAGTCAATTTTCAACCAACAAAAAAAAGTTTTTGAAAACTAGTTTTTTTAGTTTTCAACATGAGGCTTTGATTTTGAAAACACTTCTAAAATCTAGACAACAAAATAGATAAACCAATAGATGATATTGTTGTTATAGATTTAATTTTTAAAAATTAAAATTTAAAATCAAATAGCCATCAAATAGGACTTTAGTTAGTTGTTATTGACATAATGCTATAATAATAGTTTTTTTTTACACAATAATAATGCAGTTAGTTTGACATCTTTTGATTAATTTTGAGAAAATGTTTTTTTTTTTTTTTTTTTTTTTTGAAAAAAAAGCACCCTTGAACTATAGACATTATTATAATTTACACACATTTTCAATTTGATAAATTATTTTGTTATTGGAGTAAAATTGAAATTAGATATAGTATAAGCTACAAAGTTTGACTGAGGTTAAAATTCTTAAATCAATGATTGACCTAAAAGATTAAACTAATGGGTGAAGGTAAATTACATTGTAAAAGTTTGAACATATGATTTCCTAGAACACCTGCTCTGAAACTATCCTCAATCCTTGATTGACCCAAAAGTTTAAGCTGATGGGTAAAGGTAAATTTAATATTATAATCTAACGAGAGTTCCACGAACTCAACCAAAGCTCTTGACATTTGGGCGAGGCCAATAATGGGATAAAAAACCCAAACGTCCGCCTCATTGAGGTCGAGGTGACTCTTTTATTTCAAGGTGTGCAATTCACACATCTACGACTTAGAGGGATCGAGTGAACTCGATTTAGCCAATTTCGACTTGATTTGAGTGAAAAACGGAAAACCCTAGGCCATCTACTATATAAATGCATCATTATAATTTCAATAGAGGTAACATATCTCTAATTCTCTAAACTATTGCCTACATTCTTGAAACTGTAATCTAACTTAACCATCGAAATCGTGAAATTTTCTTTATTTTGCAAGTAGTGATCTCTTCTTCAAATCAATAAATTTACCATTCAAGCACAAATAAGTTAAATGAGATTTTTCTTTTCTAATTTGTATACATTAACAGTTAGTGTCGTCTATTGAGACGAGTGCAATCAACTTTTGTATACCGAAATTGAAAGATAAGTACATTGAGAAAAACTAATGAGTGAAATAAAGGAAAGAGTAATAATTTTCCCAAATTATAAGATAAAAGAAAATTTCCATTCAATTCCATGTCTTTTGCTGAAATAATAATAATAATAATAATAAAATTGTCTTTCTTCTCCATTTTGGCTTTGCCTTCCAAAGCTGAGACGTAGCTTCCAACACAACATGCGTGGAAATGAAACCTTAAATAAAACTATGAAATTTGAGAATCCTAAGAGTTTTTCCACATGGACATAGGGATTTGCTTGCAATTCATGATAATAAAAGGGACCAAATAATAATAACGAGGTACCATTAACCGGTGGGAATGGATATCTATCATTTTCTTTAAAAGACTTCTTTTATATAATTTTAAAATTCCATACATGCATACTCAATTATAATGATAGTGTTTTATACTTTATTATTTCTATCAATATCCATTTTCTAGAATTAAAAATAAATAAAGTTTAAAAAACCAACTTTTTTTTTCACTAAAATTGGGAAAATTTTAAAAAATATTTCAAAATAAAACATAAATTACGACCAAATGAATGTCTTAGTTTGAATATAAAATATATTAAATGCATGTTTGGAAGTGATTCTAAAATAGTTAAAAATTACTTTTCTTATTTTCAAAATCATTATGTAATCTATTTTGTAATCTTTCAAAATTAATTTTGATAATATAAAAAGTGCATCTAAAAGTGTGATATGTAATATCAAATTAATTTTTAGTGATTAAAAATGTGATTTAGAGTAATTTTAAAAGACAAAAATCATTTTGACTATTTTAAAAACATGCATTAATATGTGATGTACATAAAAATTTGATCTTTAACTTTTAAAATAGACTATTAATGTTATGACCAATTAAATTATATTTTAAAATTATTTTTATTAATAATCAACGTTTTAATAGCAGTCACAATATATATTTTCTACTATTTTAAAACTTTAAAAATCATTGTCAAAAGAAAAAAGACTTTGGAAATCGAACAATAACCAAGCTAATTTGTTTTCAATTTTTTTAAAAAAATTAATATAGTTATCATAGAGTTAAATTTCTTAAAAATATAGTAAAATATCAATATCTATTAATTATAGATAATGATAGATATTGATAAATCGCTATCATCTATCAGTGATAACAGTGATACACTCTGATATATATCTATTAATAGTAATATAGTCAGTAACATTTTGCTATATTTGTAAATAAGTTGATTCTTTTTGCTATATTTAAAAACATTCTTAATAATAATAGTTAAAATAAGAGTGAGTTAGTATTAGATAAAATAATGCAATATTGAATGATTAAAATTAAGCCCATACTTCTGTCAAGTGATTATAAAGGATAATAATAACAGTCAGAAACATTTGGTCAAAGCAAAGCCTAACTCTCAAGCATCAATAAGTAAACCCATATCCTAATGTTCACTGAAACCCTCTATTTTTTTATTCCTTTCATAATTAAAAAGAACATTTAATTACTACAAAAAAAAAAAAAAAAAAAAAAAAAATTCCCCTATTCCAAAGTTACAAATCATATGACTATTTCATAAATTAAACTAATAATAATAAATTTAAATCAATTGATATAAGTATGTACTAACTGCCCACGACTAAGAAGTCTATAGTTTAAATTTCCCACTTCATTATACTAAGAAAAACAATAATGATTAAACAATTTCAATTATTTTTACTCTTTAAACTTGACAATATATAAAAATCTAACTTTTATCACAAAATTTGCTCTTCATACAATTAAAACCTTAGAATTTGATAAATCATCAACTTTGACGCAACTGAATACCCAAGATTTTTTTTTCTCTTTAATTTTTTGGGTTCAAACAACGCTTAAGATTAACCATTGAATAAATATACTTCAAAAACTAACCATCATGGGTTGGTCTAATGGTAGGTGGGAACATTAAAAAAAGGCCAAAGGGTTGAGGGGTTGTGGGTACTTAGGATTTAATGTCCTACAGATTTCCTCAGTAAGATTAGTCGAAGTGTGTGTGAGCTGGCCTGAAAACTCACGGATATATATATATATTTCAAAAACTTGAATATCTAATCTTTTACAAAAGTGAGAAATTATCCATATTTTGACCATTTTAAAGTTAAAACTAGAACTCGATAAACACGACCATGTACTATATTAGTACTAAGATAGAGAGAATCTTCCTAATTTAATAAGATCTATTCCTATGTATTATTATTTTTTTCTTGGAATACCTATATTAATTTTATATTAAAATTTCATCTATAACTCATAATAAGAGATTTGTAGTTGGAATTCTCATCTCAAAGAGTACTACACTCATCTTACACTAAAATAATCTCACACAAATATTTTTAAATTTTTAAAAAGGACCCTATAAAATTGTAACATTTATCTATATACAGGACAGTTTAATAAAATTAAAAGACTGGCCTTGCCACGTCAACAATAAGAATGAATTTATCACAATGACTTTTTTCCAAAGGCATCTATGGATTTTTATTTTTATTTTTAACTTTGAATGGTCAATAAAAGAATAATAATACACAGATCTAGATAATAAATAATAAAAGGTCTAAGTGGTAGTTAACTCTGGAAATTTTTATTTTCTTTTTTTTAAAAAAAAAAAACTTTGAATGGTTAATAAAAGAATAATAATATACAGATCTAGATAATAAATAATAAAAGGTCTAAGTGGTAGTTAAGAAGTTATTTCTTTTAAATAGGGTCACATGCCTTTTTAATGGTCTATTTTGATAAGTTTTAAAAGATGTATTTTAGTCTAATTTCTATACGTACACTTTTACTTTTCAATTTAATTTAGTTACTAGATTTTAAAAGGTTACAATTTTATAATTTTGTGCTTTTAACTAATATTTTTTTTTATTAAATATTTGTTTTCAGTTTTAGTGTTAATATTGACTTATTAATTTAATTTTAAAAAATTAATTAATTATAATTAATTAAGTTTCATTATTCTTTCATCAATATTGAAATTAATTTTAATCTATCACTTCATAATTATTTTTAATTAATTAATAAACTAATTAGGTGAATATTTATTAAAAGTTCAAGGTAAATTTGTAATAATTTGAAATTTAGAGACTAAATTAAAATAAGCTCAAATTTTAGAGACGAAAAATGTAACATTTTGAAACTTAGAGACCAAATAGAAATTAAACCCAAAATATAATAATCAGTTTTTTTTTTTTTTTTTTTTGTCAAAATGAGCATAGCTCAACTAGTATAATGTTTGTGAGCAATGAGCTGCACCTAACAACCATACTTCCCTATTCTTTACTACATAAATAAAAAAAAATTACTTTTTTCTGAAAAAATTAAATTGCCACGTGGTAATATTTCATTGGGTGTAGCATTTTGCAAACCCTTTTAACAATTTAAGTATATTTCATTAATGGTATTATATTTTTTTTTAGCTATACAATTCAATTTCCCATAAGATAAAAAAATATGGAGCGTGGAAAGAAAACTTTAGAAGCATGAGTTTGTTTGTGTGAAGATGACGCAAAAGCGTGCATGAGGTACGCACGTGCGAGGAGGTATGAAATATTTTTTATTATAAAAAAAAAAAAAGAAAAGGAAAATACAATGGAGAGCAGAGCGAAGGACTGCTCCACCAATTTCCCCCAAATTCCCCACACACAAAACTTCCGACCTTACAGAAAGTGAAAAGAAAAACAGAGTCCCTCACTTTTCTTCTCTCTGTTCTTCTTTTTCTTTTTCCTTTTACCCTTTTTTTTTTTTGTTTGCATCCACTGTCATTTGATTTCTGTTGGGGGAGCATTTACGAACACCCATTAGGAAAACCAAGCTATTACATGCTCTGTTTCTGATTCCACTGCAAAACTTTGTATATCTCAGTCCAAACAGAGTATAACAAGAAAACAAATGGAGGGTTTGATTGTGAATAATGAAATGAAGCAGCAATCCAAGTTCAGGAGGATTTGTGTGTTCTGTGGAAGTAGTCAAGGCAAGAAGAGAAGCTACCAAGATTCCGCCATTGAACTTGGCAAAGAATTGGTAAAAAAAATTTTGCTCTCTTCTCTTTTACTCTTTTGTCGATTTATTTTCCATTTCTCTGTTCAAATGATTATTGGGGGGTGTTTTGTGTTTGATGTTACTAGAGATTGTTCTGCCTCTATATTGCTTGTTTTGAATTATTATAATCGAATGAATCAATCCTTTGGGTTTTTTTTTTTTTGTCTTCCATTGATCTTCAGTTGGGATGCCTTGTGATTGTGTCCACAACGTGTTTGTGATAATGCTCGATCATGACCCTTTACTTATTTTGGCTAAAATCTTCCCCAACTTTGATATTTCATATCCCATTTCCCATTAGAATCTTAAATTCCAAAGAAAATGCATGATCTCAGTTAACTTACAGTTTGTTTCTTTGTTTCTTCTGAAACTTCATCCAAATGGGCTTCTCTAACATACATTCAAAGTAAAAGGAAAGAATCCCATTTCATAAAATGAAACTCTCTCAGGACATTAAGATGATGAATTTGGTTTTTGGTGTTGTTTTTTAAGGTTTCAAGGAACATTGATCTGGTTTACGGTGGGGGCAGTATAGGGCTGATGGGTTTAATCTCACAAGCTGTTCATGATGGCGGTCGGCATGTCATTGGGTAATGGGTCTGCCCACATTTTTTAAATTAACTTCCATTGGTCCCTTTAAGGTTGTTTCTGTGATTCTATTTTTGGGTTTCTTCACCATTACAATTTCACTACTGACTTTGTCATTTTACTGTTCTTGTCCAGAGTTATACCCAAGACACTCATGCCTCGAGAGGTATGCCTGTTAACCTAGCAGTCTCATAAAGTCTCCAACCTTTTTCTCTACTTATTATTTAGCTATATTAAAAGAAACGACTCTTCTCCTTCTTCTTTTTTCTTTTTTTTTTAATCTGATTTTGCATTTATTTATTCCAACTCATTATTCTTTATGATACTTTTCCCACTTACTTCTGTTTTTTAGTTTTTTATTAGCTTTTTTGTCATCTTCTATTTTTTCTTTTTCCCTGTCTTTACTCATCTCTCTCTCTTTCTCTCTCTCATTTATCAGTTCTTTTTCCAGTACATTCTTCTGTGTGGCTCAAGATCTGTGTTTTTTGGTTATGCTTAGAAGCCTTATCCATTATACTGCCATCTCAAACTTGCACTGATTCATGAAGATTTTAATTTTTTGTTCATCATTTTAAGCTCTTCATTTTTTATTCATTATCTCTGGATCAAATGTTTTTGGATTTAATCTCCTTTTTCCTACAAAACCCATATTAATTTTCTCTCTTTCTCTCTAACCTATTCTATTACATGGACCATGGTTTCCTTTTACAGTTAACTGGTGAAACTGTAGGGGAAGTGAAGGCAGTGGCAGATATGCATCAAAGGAAAGCAGAGATGGCAAAGCATTCAGATGCTTTTATTGCATTGCCAGGTGAGTATATAAAGCCTGCACTTCACATTTCCCACTTGCAATAAAACTTCTTAAGGATATACTCTCTTAATCAAAACAAAAGTGCCCATCACCTCCTTTTGCTTTTACTCATTTTAGCATTCAACATTGACCAAAACCCCATCATGAATTTCTCTTTCAAAACTTCCCTCTCTTCCCCCCTCAACCCTTCTTTTTTGTTTTTCCTTTTTTTTTCTTTCTTTTTAGTTTTTACTTGACTGTTAAGTTACTATCATCATACTATCTCATAAACAAACAAACAAACAAAACAATTGAGCTATGTTGTCTGACAGTCAGTCAAAGCTCTAAAAAGCCTTCTTCCTCTTTATCCTCCTTTTGTTCCCTCCTGTAAACCAAAACACGCAATCGTCATCTTATTCTCTTTTTTCCATAAATTAACCTTATGCTTCTGCTTTCGGTGCCTGATCAATCAAATTTCAATTCCAAATATCTCGGCCTTAACCTTTTTTCTTTTTTTTTCCCTCCAAACAAATTATGTCACTATCTGTATTAATGACGTTGTGAATTTATAGCAGCTGTGGGCAGCCATCTTCTTCTTTCACTTGGACATGATTAATTGAGAAACCATCATTGATCCATCAATATCAGACACTGAAAAAGATAGTTTCTTAAATAGTATCAGCTGTGGCAGCTATGTTTTTTTTCCCAAATCTGATCCATAGCTTCACTAGCTCTGCCTCTGCCATGTACGGTTACAAAAAGGCTACTTTGACTCACTTTGCTCAAATGGTCCTTACTAACTATAGGGAATTATTATGTTCCCTTTTTATAAACCTCTTATTCCCAATTGTTTCTTTTTAAAATTTCAAAATATTTAAAGTTCTTCCTATTATATAAACGTTCACAGATTTGTTGTCAAAACATTCCCCTTCTCTACTTCAACTGCAAATCTAAATCTGAGGTTTCAATCATCATTTAATCAATAGTGTTAATGTTAAAGTCAAAGATTATATAGAATCACATCTCAGAGTTCAAGAATAATATTGATCTTTTTTAATTTTAAAGAAAAAATATATACCATCAGCAAATTTTAAAAAATGCCCAAATCATCACAGCTTAAGAGTAGTAGTCCATTAAATATAACAACAGGAAATGGATCATCTGCATCATTTTGCACCTGCAATATTCGTAGCTAGAAGCATAGAAAGAAGATTCATATTAATCTGTTGAATTCTTTCTTCCAATAATCATATGAATGAATACATGCAGGTGGCTATGGGACTCTGGAAGAACTACTTGAAGTCATAACCTGGGCTCAGCTGGGAATTCACGACAAGCCAGTCTGTGTTCCTTCTTTTTGTTATACAAACATTCCATCTGTTTACCCTTAATATTGCCTATGCTGTGATTGGTTAGCTGTGAACAGTTACTGAATATGAACAAAATGAACACTACAAATTGCAGGTTGGACTATTGAATGTTGATGGATATTACAATTCATTGCTCTCATTTATTGATAAAGCTGTTGAGGAAGGATTCGTCAGTCCAAGTGCTCGTCAAATAATCGTATCAGCGCCATCAGCGAAGGAGCTAGTGAAGAAGTTAGAGGTATCATGATATACCAAGACTATAAAACATAGCATATATCTTGTTCTTGAAGTTTACTGGTTACTTGTTGGAGAAGTTAAATAAGCAATCCTATGTTTCTTTGTTCACTTTGGTGTTGACAGGAGTATGTGCCTTGCCATGAAAGAGTTGCTTCAAAGCTGAGTTGGGAGATAGAGCAGCTTGGCTACCCACAAAATTGTGATATCTCCAGGTGATTTCTGAAGATGGTGAAGAAATTTTTGCAAATGGAGGAGGCTACTATCAAATTATATCTCTCTATTATTTCCTATTTTGTGGAGGAATTTCCCCCCCCCTTTTTTTGTAAATTACTCCATTTCAATGTCAATTTATGAAAAAACCTCTACATTTTATTGTTGAAACTTTTTATATCCTTGAAAAAGCTGTAAGTATAGGATTCTCCGATGAAAATTACCATCTTCTGTGGCGACTTATATACATATATACATATTATATCTTTTTATATCCTACTGGGACATCTGGGAAAAGTTGGGGACATAGGTTAGGGAATTTAAATTCTGTTTAATGTTTATAAATTCAATGCATTTAGTGAATTTGCATTTAGTAAATGTTTTTGAAAATTGTTTACTGATTTTGTAATTTAGATTGTGAAAATTCCGAAAAAGGAAAATTATATTTAAAAATATAAAAAGATAAAAACTCGACTAGTTAGAGTATTTCATGTTAAAAACTCATTTTATTAAGGTTAAATTAAAATATCTACAATAAAATATTGAAAAAATTTCACATATAGAAAGAATCAAACTATTTATAGAAAAAAAAAATATTGATAGACATTGATAGACTTCTATCAACATCTATTATTGATAGACTTCTATCATTTCTATCATTAATAGACACTGGTAGACTTCTATCAGCGTCTATCACAACTATCTAAGAATTTTGTTATTTTGTATAAATAGTTTTCCTTATATTTCTATTTTTTAAAACTCTCCTATAATATTTATGGATTATATGGTATTATAAAATAATAAATATACAAAATGTATAGCATAGAACATGTTCTTAAATTAATTTAGAGTTGTTTTCAAATATAGAAAAATTAGTCAAACAATTTACAAATATAGAAAAAATTTACACTCTGTCGGTGATAGACTACGATGAGATTCTATCGCTTTCTTTCGCTCAAGCGATAGAATTTATTTGCTTGAACGATAAAATTCTATCGCGGTCTATCACTGATAGCAGTGAAATTTTTCTATATTTATAAATAGTTTGATATTTTTTCTGTTTATAGTATTTTTCTATTAATTTATGGTATATAAATATATTACTAATAGTTTATATTCAACTTAATAATTTAAATTGTGTAATTTATAAATCTACCTATTTGTTACTTTGTACTAGTTTTGTTCATTCATAAAGTTAATAGTCTAGAAGAAGTAAATTCACTTGTATACTAAATAAAGACTCGAATTCACTATTTGTTCCCCTTGGAACACTCTTAACGATTTTTAAAATCAGTGAAATTTTAGAGTTGAAAAAAAATATATTAATTAAAAAAATAAAAATCAATAGTTGCTCTAAGAGTATTATTCTACACTAGAGAAAGATTAATTTGATCCATCTATGAACTAACTAATCAACTACTCACTGACCCAAATCTCCATTTTCATTATTTTGTGAAGCACTGACAGTGGGTGTCTGTTCCATTATATCATCTGGCTTTGGGATGCAAGGCTGTGATTTTCTTCTAAAACCAAGTTTTTTTGGAAGAAGACTCCAACTTTTCTTTGTCTTAACCAGCTTCTCAAGCTCCATTTTCATTCCTAAACACTCCCTTTCAAGCTCTGAAACTCTCTCTTTTACATCCTTTCTACCCTCTTCTCCCTCTTGTGCACCAGACTCCATTGGCCTAGAACAATCATTCTTTGGAAGTCCAAGGTTTCCATTCCGATGTTGCGAGTTCTCGAGATTCTCAGAAACAAAAAACCAACCAGAGATTGATGTGCGGAGTCGAAGCTGCTCGAAGAAAAGGACTTGGACGATTACTCGAAGAGGCAGCCTCTCATTCTGCGCAGCGTGCGTGCTGGCTTCTAAAGACAGCTTTTGGCAATTCATCAACCTACACAGTTGCTCCCTTTCTGAATCTGAAAGCCAAGGATGGGCCTGAACAAGTTGCAAAGTACCATCAGCCATTAAAGATTGAGAACCAAACACCACAGTATATCAGCCCATGACCTGAGATTAGATGAATGGCTATTTAGTAGGATCTACACTGTTATTTCATTCTTCTTTTACCAATATCATCAATGATTACTGCACAAGGGTTTAAACTTTAAGCAGATTACAAGATGTCAATATCTACAAGCTAAAGTAAATTACTTTCAGTTCTAGGAATTGGATTATGTGCAAGGTGAAGAACATGAATACTCAGAATCTAGATGAACTTGATGTAAAAGCAATTGATCATATGCCTGATGCAAGTGGGGGAAAACATTTCTTACTTTTAGGTACACATCAATGGCATGATAAATTCCATCATCCAATGGCCTGGCATAATCAGGGATCACAGCAGCAAGAGACTGAAATTTCGGCAACTTCAGGTTCACATCTGGAGCTACCTCTGCAAGATATCCATCCACAAGATTGGCCACCATCGTCATCGGGGTCAATGTATCCGTTCCGCTGACCATTTGTCCCTCTTCCACTATGCAAGGAGAAGATGCAGTTGGAGCATGGTAGATAGACATGAAATTATCCAGAATTCTCTGAATGCAATCTATGTCATAAAGAGTTTCCACTGTATATCCCATGTTAGGTATGAGTAGATCAACAAGCAAAGCTTGATCCAATTGACTGCCTACTTTTTTCTCCAAAATTTCCCTACATGATGGACTAGCATGCAAGATCATGGCAGTTCTAAGAAGCCTAAGCAGAAAGTTGGTTGTGGTGACACCCTTTACACTTGGTAGTAAGCCCACAAGCTCCTCAAGCAGGACCCTTTGATCTGCCTCAGAATTTGTAGAAGCTGTGATTCCTGATCCAACATGATTCAAATCATTGAAACTTGATTGATTGTTGATCAAGGGGATATTCTTTTTAGCATAATGTATTAATGATGCAGCTATATTCTCGGACTTCAATCCTTTAGCTTCAACAGACAAAATCAAAAGCTTGTATAGGGGAAATCTAAGAAATGACACATCCTCGTACCACCAATCCTCGCCGGTCGGCTGCGGCTTTGTGGCTGAAGAAATCCCATTCCATAGAACAGTTCCATTGGGGCTTTGGGCATTCTCTTGCCCCTTCACTGGCCAATTGAACAACTGTGGATCTGCACAAGCTTTGATAGCCAATGAATCAATACATCTTGACACAATGTGAACCTCTTCTGCATATGATCCTACTTCTTCACAAGTTTCAAGAGCTTTAATTGTATCTGTCCAATTACCAAAGACCTCATTAAGGAAAACCTCTGTTTGAGAAATCAAATTCCCTTCTCCATACTCTTCAGTCATTTGCAGGTATTCAGCTGCACATCTAAGGCTAACTATATTCAAAGAAGTGAGCTCTATTTTAACATCATAGCAAAATTTAGCAACAAGTTCAAATGCTTTAGCACCACCAGGAATATCATGAAGTTTCAGAACACAGCCAGATTCATCTTCATTGGGAAGCTGTTCTGTAAGCTTCTCTAGAAACCCACTTTTAGAAAGCAAAGGAAACTGCAGTACACACCAGAACAGAGATGGAAAAACTACTTGAATGCATTGCAATGAAATTCATGAATCTATTCACTCAATGGAAAAACTCGTACAAAACCCAAACAAACAAACCTTATGGAGATGAAAAGACATATCTCCAACTTCAATTGCAACATCGCTAGGTAACCCACTTGAGCAAAGCCTAACAGGATTGAAGAGAACCAAAAAGATTAATCAAATCAAATGGGTCAAAATAAAAAGCAGAATCATATAAATCGGCATTACAAAATCAATGATCAGCCAACAGACAATGCAATCAAGAGAAGCAACATTTTAAATCAAAATAACAAAAAGGGGTACCAAGTTTGGCCTTCGCGATGAAATGCTTCGGGTTTTACGCCCAATTTCATGGTTGCCATGGCTGGTGATCGGAAAAGCGGGAAGAGAAGGCTCAAAACATGAAGAGAAACGGGGGAAAAGGGGAATGTAAGAAGAGATTATGGAGGAGAAGGAGAAAGGAAAAGAGGGAGATTGTAAGAAAATGACAGAGATTTAGAAATGTGATCATAATTCCTAGATGATCGTAAGAATGTGTGAAATTTAGCGAGTCTAAAGCAAGAAGTGAGTGTAAAAATGGAGAGCGCTTCCAATGGCGATTTCTCTGTGGAGCTCACTTTCATTCACATTTACGAGACATCTTGCCTTTAAAATCATCATGAACAATGAAGACAAATTTCCTTTATTTTCTTATTTTATCAAATAATATCGGTACTGTGTTGTCTTTTAAAAGGAAAATAAGGGCGTTTTTTTTTTTTTTTTTTTTTTTTTTAGCTTTTTCCTTTATTTGATCATATTCTTTTAAAAATTGTTATATTACTTTTGATCTTTTAAAAAAGTTTCAATGCAACAAATGACTCGACTTAGTCCCAATTTTCATTTTAGGTTATTATAGCACCATTTCAAGTCTCACATTTTGTCCAATATTGTAAAGGAATTCAACTCTAATTATAATTTTAGAATGTTTATGAAATGTGAATGGTAATATTGCAACTTTTGAAAAAATGTGGTTATTTTTTAAATATAGGAGAAAGTTGAGGGACATCTTTTATAGTTTAACCAAAAAAAAAAAAAAAAAAAATTAACAAACTTACCTTCCCTTTTCATTCCAAAACTTCTAACCATGTCAGAAAATGATGGAGAAATTATTGAAAGGAACTACTACAATACTATAGTTAGCAAAATCCTTTTTCTTGTTCTAACGTACTATTTAACAATAATCGTTATTGCTACCCGAGTGCAGTTTAGTAGATACAACAACTATTACTATCTTAAATATGGATGATTAATAACTTACTCCAATATTTATAATTCATTGAACAATATGTAATTTCAATTTTAAATTCAAAGTTAATACTATGTGATTGTCACTCTTATAACACTTAACTATATTAGCTTATTTATTTTTTAAAAAATCTCATACATTAATAAAAGAGTTGTTATCAAATATAAGAAAATAAACTAAAATATTTACAAATATTGCAAATTTTAACTGTGCAATAGACCACAATAAACTATTATGTGCCTATCCGAAATTTATCGTAGTCTATCGCAGATAAATAATTAATTTTTGTTATATTTGTAAATATTTTGTTAAAATAATTTTCCTTAATAAAACTGTAATTTTTTTTCCCTTTTTTGAGCTCTGCAATTGGGCTACTTGTGTGACGTTCACATCGTAGAACACGAAAAAGAATATACATATTAACAAAAATTAATGATTTCTTGCAAATTTGTTACCAATATCACAAATTTACATAGAGGCATTAACCATTCTCCCCCACTCTATATAATTGTGAAGGCAAACTAGAGGTTTAAACCTCTATAATCTTGCTTTAACCATATAAACTTGTTTTAACTTTTTTTTTTTTAAGCGAAGATACATGTCAATGAATGATTTAACCATTAAAGACACGTTTGATTCAAAGAATAGGAGTTGAGGAGAGTGAAATTGTTACTCCGGTCCTTATAATCTAGCCCAAAAAGTTTGTGGGTCCTACAACTAAAAAGTTTGTCTTTAGTTAAAATATAAAGATTAATTAACTTCGGCTTTGAATTTCATCTTTAAAATTTTAATTTATTCTGGAAAAAGAAAATCTAAGATCATTTCCACATTCTAATATGAACAGGATTTCAAATTAATTCTTGAATCATTTGGATTCTAAAAGGAGAGGAAAAAAAAAAGAGTAAAACCCTAGTTTCAGATTCTAAAAACTGTTCTACAGGCTAAACTTTTACATATACTAACACTAGATTCATGAAAAGAAGCTTCCATGTTTTTTTACCTTTGTTTCACACTTGCTTTGCTTGTGGCTAAAATTGGGGAGCTAAAATGCAGCTCAATATTTCTCTTTACTCTATCCACTTTGTCATCCCTCTACCAAACATTCCCATGCCACCTGAAATTTGAGAGTCTTAACAATCAATCCAATCCTCAGAAGTGAAATATGGGAATAAACAGAAGCCTTCCCCTGAGCTTTCCTGAGTTATTAAGCTTTCACTGTTTGCAGACAACAAAGATAATAGAGAGATCTACAAAAATCACACCCCGGGGGGGCCTTCATTAGTTTATCATTTGGTTTACTTACTTCCCATCACAAGCCATGACCAGCAACCTTTTTTATAGATGTCTTACAATTTGAATTCGATGTTAGTACTCTTTTCGGTGTTTGTTGATTAGATCTATTGAGAGCCACATCTCGACTTCTCAGCCTCTAGCCTTTGCTGTAAGGCATCCACTTGTGCGCGGAGAGCAAAGTTTTCCTGAAAATTTTGACATGTTGAAGGGGGAGAAAACCATGTACAAACAATTACAGGACAAAATTTTAGTTCTGAAGACTAAGCAGTAGAATTTATTTGCATGTATGTGAAATACATGCTCTTTTCAAGTCATTTCCTAATTTTTTGAAGGGAAGATTAAAGACAGAACTTATTACTGAGTTACATCAAGGGATTACCTCTTGCATCTTTGTTAGCTTCTGATTGATTCTAGCAGCATCCCCCACCTTCTCAAAAGATTCCTTAAGCTGCTAAGTCGAATTGTACTCAATCAATAGTCAAATGCAAAGACATACAAGCAACTTACAACTTATGGAGTTTGTTAAATCATCGCTGAATTCGGAAGTTTAATTAATTGATTAAGATATAATTAATCTTTTGTATGTCTTTTCAGCATTCCTCTCACTTGTAATCTCAAATTAGGGAGATCCAACAAGTGACTATCAATGCTACTTGAAAAGGAAATCACATGCGATGTTTGAATATTACATGCTTTAATACTATATTAAATTATCTTCAACCCAAAAGCTTAAGTTAATATTAAATCAGTTACTTATAAAACAGCATCGTACTACAAATAAGAGATCAACAATATGGGAAATATTTCAACGTTCATGCTGCCAAGAACAGACTTGCTTGTTCAATACACAAGCATGTCTCATATTCCGAGTTAAACAAGTTTTTTGCCGGTTGACAATGCATGATGACATGAATCTTTTGATTGGAAAGCCGTAAATCGTAGGAGCAGCAACAAGATAAACAAAATTCAGGCATGCGCCCAATCAAACAAACACTTTAGAGAAGTAATTCCACAAATTATAACAATACCATCCCGCTGAATCAGTGCAAATATATGATTTCAATGCAATGCAGAAAAAACTCCATTGAATTCGTCAACGTTCATGTCAACTTAACCCTAGAATACTGACCTTGTTTAGATCACTGTTACATCTATTAGCTCTATCTAGTTCGTGGTCATACATACGACGCCATTCCGCAGATTCATCCATTGCCTCCCGGTTCGCGAGATCGAATTGCCGCCTACATGATCCATAAACGAGCAATTTAAATATAACCGACAATCTTTTTTAATTTTACACTTCGATGTTCCGACAACGCGAATTAAGAGAAATCGGTACCGTTTCCTAAATTTTCATACAAATTTTCGTAACAAGAACCTACGAAACGAGAAAAAAGAACAAAAAATGAAAAATCCAAACCTGAGGAGTTCGGCTTCATCGGAAGACATGGAATAGTCGATGGACCAAAGCTTCATGTACACCACCAATCCTAAGAACATCGCCACCGTCAAACCTATCAAGATTCGCTTCCGATCGCCGCCCATGTTCCCGCTCTGTGAGTCAATGGCCGATGAAATCAACGGCGACAATCTCGAGGTGAGAGGCCGGAGGAAACGTCTCACTGAAGACGAAGACTCTTGCGCGGTTAGCCCATTATGATGGATTGGGCCCAACATCTCTTGAGAACCAGACAAATTTCTTCGGCACATTAAGGCCCAAACTTCAATATCTAACGATTTGGATTTTCTTTTTTTTTTTTTAATATTTTTTTAAATAAATATCTAACCATTTCCATATAAAATTAATAGTTAAGGTATATTTTTAAAAAAATGAAATTTGAAGGGTGTTATTGAAACTATCGAAAATTAGTATTCTTTTCACTTTTATTGAAAGTTCAACAATATTATTGAAACTTTTAAAAATTAATGAAATGTTTTAAAAAAAAAATTAATTTAGTTGTACTAATACAAATTTTAAGCTTCTCAAAAAACGAAAAAAAAAATATATCTGTTAAAAATTTAAGGATTTTTGAAACAAATATTTAATGGATCCATCCAAAACTAATAGGTACGGATTTTTTTTTTTTTAATCTCAAAATATTATGAAAACTTTTGAAAGTTCATGAGTATTTTAAATTTTTGACGGAAAATTTAAAGGTATTATAAAAATATTTAAAAGTGCACAGCTATTGATAAAACAAAGTATGAAGTTCAAGAGTATATTTTATATTTTAGAATTAATTTTATTTTATAAATACCACGTCGAGAAATCGTTAACTATTTAACAGAATTTGTTAGTAGATAGACTAAAACCAGTTATTCTTCAAATGTTGGAGACTTAATTGTTTATTTTTTAAATATGAAGACTAATTTTTTTTTTAGAAAGTAAAAGTGTTATTCAAAATTACTAAAATGAATCCTTATCAAAAGTGTCATATGTACCATCTACAGTATTTTTTTCAACCAACTAATTTATCTTTATTTTCGTACTCGTAAAGTTTACATCTACTATGATGTGACTTATAATATACATTCAATGGTAATCTAACTTTGAAACATTTATAAAACGTTTGAGGAATATGCATTGTATATTTGCATTCACATGTCAATATTACCAAGACAATAATGCAATGTCATATTCATCCACTTGAATATTTACTAACTATTTCATATGATATGTCTATACATTAAAATATTCGTCAATATATCTACAAATTATAAAGTTCAATATCAATATCTTCAATAATCATCTTAGGTTGACATAATGATAAATAAAGGACATGACATTAATAAAGGGTTAAGAGGTCATGGGTTTAATCCATGGTGGTCTCCTACGTAGGATTTATAGATTTTCTTGACACTCAAATATTGTAGGGTCAGGCCGGTTGTCCTCTTAGATTGATTGAGATGCGCGTAAGCAAGCCTAGACACTCACAGATATTCGAATATCAATATCCATGTGTTGTCGGTTTATCCTTAATCGTTGAGTAGGACCAACTCGGTCTATCATTAATGATTAAGAGTCTATTTAGTATGAAATTTGAAAACAAAAATTTGAAAACAAGGGATTCGAATAAAACAGTATTGTGCTTGACACTATGGGTCCATTTGAATTGACTCGAAAAAAAATGTTTAAAAAAAAACTCATTTTTATTTAAACTTTTTTGATAAAAAAAAAAAGTATATATATATTTAAAATACACTTCAAAATCTATTTTATGTGGTTGCCAGACACTTCAAGTTTTTCTAAAATGACTTATTTTTTAAATTAAACACTTGAAAATGCATTTCAAACACACCACCTACATATATAAATCACTAAACTACTTATAGTTACCAACTAAATATTAAGTTGATTATAAATATTATTAATTAATTTATGAGAATGATTTATGTTTAAAAAATTATATAATTATTATTTTATAATTTTATATAATTTATTATACTTATTTCAATTTGTAAAAAATGAATTGAGGTTATAATATGTCATACTGCATTTCTAAATATTCTTATCTTTATTTAGTATAATTTTACATTTTTAAGTGTAGAATTCAAAATTTAGATGCAATGAATACATAAAAATGTCATTTTTAGACCTTGCACTATTTGGATTACATAATCCAAAACAGTTTTAAAAATAGAATTCAAATTATCTGTCAAATGCATATTCGTTGAATTCAATGAATCTAAAAACATAAAATAAAATTTGATTTGTCAACCAAACAAACACTAATATATATAAAAATTTAATCATTCATGTTTTTTTTAATAATATAGTATAATTTTGTGTTGGTTGAATTATATTTAGGTTGGCTTTTATGAGCTATATCGAAGATTATGAATAATTCATATCTTTGATATTTTTATTAATATCTATAACACATATTGGGTGGATATTTAAGGTTTTATAATAATGTGGATTCATGGAATCCATTTTCCTCCTTTTTATTTGCATAGTATTCCCATTATCCCTTCTTTTTCCTTTTTCCACACTTTTTTTGGTTTTGTTTTGGAGTGTTTGGATGCTTTTTCATGTTTCCAAATCTCCATGTGGATTGTTATTCCGGACAGGAATATCTTACTCCACTACAAGACTAATATTCTGGCTGCTGCCAATCACGGATCACTTTTGTGCCAAATTTCACCGACAATAAGGACAATTGAAGCTCGACGCTCGAGACTTAGAATAAATTAGGTTTCATAGTTAGACCCTCCATAAAAAAAATAATAAATAAATAAATAAAACAAAAATTAAATTAATCTTATTTTGGCCTGCTTTCCTGCATCCACTCAATATTTATCTTAGCCATGGAAATTTAGAAAAAATTAAAAGGAAAATTATTATAAATAGAAAAAAATATCAAATTATTTATAAATATAGAAAACTTATCGCAGTCTATTGCTGATAAACGGTGAAATTTTTCTATACTTATAAATAATTAAACTCATTTCCTATATTTGAAAACAGCTAAAAAATTAATCATTTTAGTATATAACTTTATTTTCTTAAATAAAATCAATAATATAATTTTGAATATGCGTACTAATATATATATATATTTTTGGATAAATATAGTATTGTTTAGTACGAGCATGATTTCAAGGTATATAGGTTAAAGATAATCATTGGCGAGATATTAGATGAAAAAAAATCATATCAATTATGAAACTTGTTGTTTCTTGAAAGTTCTAGTGACTAAAATAGACATTTTGAAAGTTTAAAGACAAAAAAAAAATAAATAAATAATCTAGAAAAAAATCTTAAAAATTTGATGATCATAATAAACTTTTTGAAATTTTAGAGATCAAGTTGGTATTTAAACTTTGAAAATAAAATTTATTTGTTTAAAAAATTGACAAACTAAGGATGAAAATATTAATATCGGTAATTTAAATTTACAATTATTTTCAGAGATATCTAGGGAAAAAAATTGTTTAGTGGGTATAACAGACTTAATAAAAATTTGTGCTTTTAAAAAAACTTTAAATCAAGTTTATTTACGCTATAAATACTATTTTAAGCAAGTCGATAATCAAAAGTCAAATATATGCATTATTTTTTACAATATAGAGCATTGAATGTTGTAAAATAATTAAGTCTAAGCTTGAATAATTTATGGAAAAAAATGTTTTGGTCAAGAGGTAAATAACACCATATTTGGCAATAACAATATGGTGTTATTTTGTATTGGGCCAACATTAATATAATTTATTTAATAATGATAGTTTTGCTTACAATTCATTATATTTTTAAAATAAATTAAAAGTCACGTTATTAAAAAAAATGTGCATTCTAAATACAGAATGAAAATTAAAATTAAACTTTAAACGAAAAAAGAATTGAAAGTTTATCAAGATACAAAAAATGGAAATTATTGACTATATACCACTAACCTTTTTAAAAATGAAGATATATACATACACACATATATATATTTTGTTTGTTTTACTAGATTTAATAATTTTAAAACTATACTATAATATTAAAAAAACATGTATTTTATATGTTAAATATGAAACACAAAATAAAAAAAATGGTATGTTTTATGTGTTAAATATGCAATACAACATATTGAAAAAATGTATAATAATAAAATGAGAACAAAGATATAAATTTTAAAGAAAAGAAAAATTGGGTGAATTTAAATACAAAAAAACCTTAGACAATGATTTTCATTAACACTAAAAATAAATAAATAAAATCAAATTATGCCCCTAAACTTTGAAGTTGTGTAAATTAAAATCATATAAATTCTTTTTATTATTAATTTAAATAAATAAAACAAAAATAATACTAACTTGTTACCTAAAATATTTATAATGTCAATATAAATTCTAAATTTTAATTGATTTTAAATAACAAAAACAATTTTTCCATCCGATCAAATCGGAAATTCTCTGCCCCGATTAGAGCGGATACTTCGGAAATTATTGTCAACCCTACAATATCGCAAAGTACACCGATTGCAATTGAATGAAGTCCAAAGTATATAGATCAAGATGGTAATTATCACATTTTTATTATTTTATTTTTCTTCATAATCACTTTTTTCTAATTTCTATACTAGATATGAAAATGACTTTTTAGCTTTTGACTTTTTTTTTTTTTTTTGTCCCTTTTATTTTTTACTTAAAGGTGGAAGTGATTCTCCCTCAAGCTTAATTACAAATTTATTACTAATTAAGCAAATAATGTAATTTGATAGTTGAAAGTGTAAATTCGGTTCACTTATTGTATTTTGATGGCTAAATTTTCAAACATTTTTTTTAGCTGCATAAAAGAAATAATTTTAGCCAACAGATCAATTTGATGTTTATTAAAATTTCGAAGTGAAATGAATTGGTGGGACCGATCATTAATTTGGCAATATCCCTTTCATTATTTCTCTCTTGAATTTCATCAATTTTATTGACATATATGGACTACAAATTTAAGACAATTTATTTTACAACTGTATAAAAATTAATCTGAAAAATCAGAGCAAACGAAATTTTACATAAATGTACATAATTCAAGTCACATATGGCATGTATGAGTTGAATTAAATTAAACAATTATCCAAACCTTAATGGTTGGAAAGTGTAATTTACTCTTAATTATCAAAATTATACAATAATTTTGACATTATCGTTTACCAAATTGAAGGTAGTTGGGGAGAGTAGGGAGAAGGTTGGAAGAAACCAAGCAGCGCCGTTGGATAATATAAATCCTTTTTTCTATAATTGTCTCTTTTTTTTTTCTTCGCATTTGTTAACATTAAAAACAGCTTGGTCTAATATTCAATGACCATTAAATAATTCTGATTGAATTAATGTAATAATGTATTCTAATTATTTAAAAGAAATCACTCGCTTGCTTTTTTTTTTATTTCTTTTTTTAATAAGAAATTGAGTTATACTTATTACTTGTAACTTAACTTAATGTGATTATTAATTATCTTTTAAATCAACAACTTTTTAATTAGTTTTTTTAATATTCTTACTAAAATGTTTATAAAACCTTTGGCAAGCTTTGAAAAAAGAATAAAATTTTACCGTTTCTTAATTTTGATGACTTGTATTTCAAGTATTTTATTTACATCTATCCAATAGAAAAATAATTTATAGAGATGATTTAAAAGTACATTTTTTTCAAGTATCTATTGTCTATTTTGTTAGTAATTTTATTAGTAGAGTTTATAAATTAACTAGCTTATTATTAGAAAGAAAATTTGCTTTTTAAAAGAGAAAAAAAAAAGCAGTATTATTCCGTGGAAAAAAAATAAAGTTAGATAGAAGCATTAAACTTTAACATTTTTTTTAACTCAATTAAAGAGAAATTGTCATCATCATCAACACATAGATCTAAAATTTTAATTTGGACCTCAAAAAAAATAAAATATAAGGCTCGTTTTTCCCCCTCTTTGTTGACAATGACAATTGAAAGCAAAATATTTAAATAAAAAATGAGTACATTTAAATTAATTAATATTTATCAATAAAACAACCACAAGCTAGAGGGGAAAATATTGCCATATGTCCCTATCAAGACAAAGAGGATAAGCTACATAGAATTTTTGAGCACTATAAGCAAAAGTAAAACAACTCAAGAACTTCCCAAAAAAACACCCATTCCTTTTTTCCCACCAATCAACGTTTGCCACATGTTGGATTTTAGTTTGTTTTTCAGTTTTTTTTATATTAAAAAATTTCTCCTCTAAAAAATGAGTAGTAGATATAAACATTCATTGGTAATTATCTAATTTTCCATATATACCAAAAAAAAATGACCATATATTCCTATGAAACCCAATTATTATATATATCTTTTTTTTTAATAGTAAAGGATAACTTGATTAGGCAAGCAAGTAAACATATGAATTCTTTTTCCCAAAGATTGCTCTAGCTTGTCTACAGCTTTCTCACCTACTACCATTTCAATCAGTTTTTTTTTTAAAAAAAAAATAGCAATTAATTACTCTACTTTTATTCTTTTTAGACCAAAAAAAAAATGCTAATGAATTTAATTGCTTTAATACTTTTAATTTTGTGGCAAATTGATTAACATAATAGAGGCGAAAAATTCAAGCAACATATCTTTTAACCGCCAACACATATTATATGACAATTGAATTACGTTCGACTAGTTGTTCTGACAGTTACTTATTTGTTAAATATCAAATTTTAAGTATTTAAACTAAGAGAAAATTCTTTAATTGAAGTTTACAAATGAGAAATTCACAACCTACAATATAGATAATCATGTTAACATTTTGAAAAGAACATAAAAAATAAGAAAGAGAAAAGAGAAAATTTATGGAAAATTACATTAATTTACTTCATCAAAATTCTCTAATCATTATTCTAAGTATAATTTCCGGTACTGATTATATGGTAGTTTTTTTTTTTTTTTTGGCTAGCTAAAAATTAATTTTAATTAATCTTCGAACCCAGTTTTTTTCCAAATTGCATTTCTCACCATTCTCAAATCTCTGCCCTTCAGCGTTCTTCCGATCCCTTCGTGAACTGAAAACGAATCGCCTCGCCGTCGCGCCAAATACTCATGCGGCGGCGCCCGGCGAATGTCGTCATCGTCGTCGTCGCTATCGTCGAAATCCTCCTCCGCTACTTCTCTCCGGCCGTGCTTGTTCTGATCGTTCTGCAGAATCTTCGACCAGTCCGGAATATTGACTGGCAATGACGAAGACGCCTTCACCGCCTTCTCCGCCGCCGTCGCAGGGCCACTCCTCTTCGGAAGTTTCTTCGAGATCGGAAAGATCTTCCTCGATTCCGACGGCGGAGTTGGAGCGGAGGTCCAGATATCCGCCTCGTCGAATTCGAAGAGGCTATCGACAGAAGATTCAGGACGGCGAACTGTATCCGACGCCGGATAGATGTAGTTAGGTTTGGAGTGAAAACCAAATCCAAATCCTAAGCCTCTCCTTGAAGCCATTGAAAATCGATCGATGCTTTCGAGTTTTGGATCTTCTTCTTCTTCTTCTCTGTGATTGAATTGAATTCAATTCAACTGCTCTGAAGGAATCAAAGTCTATAATTATTTTGAGTTTTGGCCCACCAGTTTTATAATGGTTTTAATGGATAAGTTCACGCTTCTCCCCTTCTTTCTTTGCCCGGCGTACGAACATTTTAAAGTTTATATTTAATAGTAGTAATAATAAAAAAAAAAAAAAGAGACAGTTATAGAATACGAACTCCCACACGATTTTAGCGTGCACTCGCCATTGGATTTGATACCCATTTCACATACATTCTTGGGAAAATTATCTTTTTAGTCCTCAAGTTTTAAATAATATGTGTGTTTGGTCTCTGAGTTTTAAAAATATATCTTTTTAATCCCTGAGTTAATAAGAATAGGTTAATTTGATCCCTCAGTTTTTAAAATATACCTTTTCAGTCCCTGAGTTTTTAAAAATAGGTCTAAAAGGTCCTCAAAGTATTTTTTTCTTTGATTTTTTAAAAATAATTATATGATATTTAAAATTAGAAAAAATAGTTTTAGAGACGAAATGATTTTTAAAAAATTATTCTTATAATCTAAAATTTCATATAATTATTTAAATTAATAATAACAAATTATTTGAGGGATCTCTTAAACCTATTTTTAAAAATTAAGTGACTAAGAAGGTATATTTTGAAAACATAAGGACCAAATGGACCTATTTTTATAAACTCAAAGACTAAAAAGGTACATTTTTAAAACTCAGGGACCAAATGCACATATTGTTCAAAACTTGGGGACTAAAAATGTAATTTTTCCTACATTTTTTCAATGCTTTAACCTTGGTACGAATTTGTATGTTTGTTTAATAACTCTTGTCGTTTATAAAAAAAGGTTAAAATAACATTTTATCTCATACTGAGTTTGTTGATTATTAAATATCTAATTTTAGTCTATATATTTTTAATAAATTTTAAAATTCCGACAAATAGTTTATTATTAGTATTTTTGTAATATAAACTTTGTAAATATGTTCTTATATTATATTTTTTTAGTGAAAATTTATTATTATTAATGAACTAAATTCAATAAAAAATTAAGACTCAGTTTAACATTTTATTGAAAATAAATTATCTAAAATTGAGCATTTGAAAGTATAAAGATTTAAGATTAAACCAACTTAAAAGCATGTGGATCAAAATGATATTCTAATTAAAAAAAATATATATCATAAAATTTCACAGATAGAAAAAATGTTAAATTATTTACAGAAAAAAGCAAAAAAAAACATTGATAGATGTTGATAGACTTCTATCAGCATCTACTATCAGTGATCAACTTCTATCATTTCTATCATTGATATACTCTAATAGACTTCTATTCGTGTTTATCACAACTATCTAAACAATTTTATATTTTGTATAAGTAGTTTATCTTATTTTTCTACTTTTAAAAATTCTCCAAAATATATTTGTGTAATTTACATAAAATCGATTGTCCTTTTGGTTGTCTATCTTGATTAAATACATTTGTCATTTATTTTATAGTTGTTGTCCATATATTTTTAAAAACAAAAAGGTGTGTATCATGTGAATGTCATGGTTAACCAAGTATAGCCAATTTTGTAGGCAAGTCGAACAAGCAACCCCAATTGTTTTGTCGGTAGAACTCGCAATGAGGAACGTTTAATTGAATCTTCAAATTGAGTCTTTTTTATTGAATCGACCATAGATACTTAATTCACAAGTTTAGTTTTTAACTCATACTAAATTCAACGTGTAAATTTCTACAAAGATGGTTGGTTATCTATGGTAATATAAATTATTTGATGAATTATATTTTAAAAAGTAAATTATGGACAAAGTGTTATTTAATTTTGGAGGTTGTTCATTCGTTGAATGAGGAGGCAGCAGACATTTACGAATTCTTCTTCTTTATTGACGAGATCAAGAATTGAGGTTGTGATTTGAGAGTCATGTCTTTCTCTCATCTCCGTCGCAGTTGGAGGATCGGAGCAAGTCTTCCATTCTTCATTATTCTTATCCGAGTGATTTACTTTATTGGTGTCTCGTAAAGTTTTATTGTAGTCTATTTTGGATTTGTTTTTTTTTTTTCAAGGATAAATTATTTACAAAATATTATTTAATTTTCTTTTAATAAAAAATGGGAAGTGCACCATATCCACGTGAGCTCGAGGGGAATGGTGATGGTTACAAATAATGGTAGTAAAATCCCGCATTTACAGCAGACGACACGTAGGATCCGATACGACACAAACACAATATCCTGTCTAATTTTCAACAGATCACGGGACGACACGTCGGAACATTTTAAATTATTATAAATATTTATATCTCAATTTCAATGCCCCCACTCTCCTGCATCGCATGATTGGTGTAATAGAAGATAACGACGAATTTTTAAATGCAATTAATAACACGTCAACGCGTGTACCAATCATTTCGGATTCTAATAAAAATGGAAAAAAAAAATAAAAACAAAAACATTAAAGGATATTATCCCCTACGCACGCTCTCTCCCTACAACCACTACATTTGCAGGGTCCCACACACAGTCTGCTTTTAAATAGAAAAAACTCTCAATTGCAATCTAACATCCAATAGAATTGTACCACGTGACACAATTTTAAAATAATAATAATAAGTATGGACGGCATCTAATCATTTTGAGTTTTAAGTTTTAATAAACATGTTAGAAATGTTTGGTTTGAAAGGTAGTTTATCAAATCTTAAATTGAGTCGGCGTTATTATTTTTATGTATATAAAAAAAATATTTAACGTTAAAATATGATTTTGGTCATATATTTTAAAGTTTGTCAATTTTAATTTGTGTGCTTTCAACAAATCTTAAATTTAGTTCCGTTATTTGTTCATTTTTCATAATTTTTTACTATAAATTAAGAAAACATATTAACATATTGTACTTCCTTGCATAAAAATCACTGTTATGATTTAACCAATTTTAGTGAAAAATAAAATCGAGAGACAAAATTTAAGATTTATTGAAAGTACAAATACTAAAATGAGACAGTTGAAAATATAAGGACCAACATTGATTAGTAAAGACCAAAAATGATATTTTAACCCATATTTAATCTATGAACCTTTTTCACTTCAAAATTTAGAAACATATTTAATATAATTTTTTGTTATTATATAACTAATTTCGATGAAAATTAAAGGGAAATTGTTGTGTATAGAAAAAAATAAAACTAATTACACATATAGAAAAAAGTGCACTCCGTGCTTTTGTATTTCCCACTTTTTTTTCTATATGTGTAATTAGTTTTGTTTTTTTTCCCTATTTGTGAAAAGACCCCAAAATTAAATTTGAATTATTAAATTTAAGATTTATTAAAAGTATAAAAATTAAAAGTAGGCATTTGGAATTACACACTAAAGTTAATCACGTCCCAAAGTGTATGAATCAATATGATATTTTATTCTTAAAAATTTATATAAATAACCTTGAAGTTTAGTTTGTGATATGTCTCAATAAACTATACTTTAAGACCAATTTGATAGTCATAAAATTCCATTTTTTAGTTTTTAAAAATTGCACTCATAGGCATAATAATTTATTTTACTTAGTTATCTAAATTTTAAAATGTTTTCAAAGTCAAAATGTCAAATTTTGAAAGCTAACAAAAGAAAAAAAAAGTTTTGAAAACTTTAATTTTATTTTTGAAGTTGGTCAAGAACATAAAATCGTGAGTGGACTTATCATACCCTCCTAAAAATCAAATTAAAAACAAATTATTAAACAAAGCATCCAAATTTCAAACAACTTTTTGTTTTTAGTTTGATAATACACGAGTATAAAATTCATCTATAAACTTTCAAATTTATATATATTTCGTCCATAAAATCATTTAATATACCCATTGATTTATTTTGAAATTCAAGAACATGTTACATATAAAATTGAAAAGCAAGAACTTCACTGAATATAAAAATTAAAATTATACAAATATATTTGAGATTTATTAGACAAAATTAGGGATATTTTTAAATATAGAAAAATGAATCAAACTATTTATAAATATAAATTTTTTTTTACTGTCTATTAGCGATAAACCGCGATAGAATACTATCGCTTAAGCGATATAAATCACTTCAATTTTTCTATATTTATAACTAGTTTGATATTTTTTTTTTTGTTTATAGTAATTTTTTTTAAAAAAAGTTAAAATATTAAGTAATTTAGTCTTATTGGATAACAACTCCATTTTAATTTTTTTTTAATTAGGCTTGTTTGGTTCAAATTTATCTACCATGGTTTCTAAATTCATTAAATGATTATCTTACAAAATACATTTTAAAATACAGGAATTTTGTAAACTTGAAACTTTACTATCTAAAAAGAAAAAAAAAAATACTAATAAAAAATTAAAGTTTACGTAAATAAATTTTAACTTGGAACTTTAATATTGGAGAATTGTGGGCGTGACACGTAGCGTACGAAAAACCTACAACATCGACGTGCGCGTTTTTATCGTGACTCGCTGCCGTCGAGTAAATATTCAGTGTGCTGTGTAGGACAAAAATTTAGTGTCAACGAATGACGTGTTCGAATCAAGTACGTTAAACTGCAGTTCGGTTGAATTTACTTTGACCATCTGACGGTGGTGGCGAAGGGAGAGAACACGGGTGTACCAAAAAGTAAGATACGTGAAGAAATAGAATAGTACTGTACTTTTTTCTGCCATTTTACTTATTTATTTATTTATTTGAGTTTTCTTTTATTGCTATATTTTTTTCGTTGCCTAACTTGTGTGCGAATTGCGAATTTTTCTTTGGTCAATTAGGTTGGGTAATTTATTTATTTTAGAAGTAATTTATTCATTTATTTAAAGAAAATGTATATTCTAATTTTGGCATATTTTTTTCACATATTCCCACTATCATTTGGGATGGATAACTGGATAAGGTTCAAATTCTTTTACTAAAAAATTAATATTTTAATACCATTTGATAATGCTCTTGTTTTTATTTCCATATTTATTTCTTTTTAAAGTCGTATTTCATATTTTGTCTCTCTCCTTATACGAATTATGTAATACATTTTTGTAGATTTAATATTTCTCGTTATAATAATTATGGTGAGAGAATCTTTATATTCTATATTGCCTTGCAATTTTAATTTAATAGGGCGCAATTGATACTAACAAATACAACTATCTCGATGAGGTTAGCTACATCTATTTACATAGGAGTGTGATTCTTATATAAAAAGGGAATAAAAAAACCATTGTCAAATACATACATTATCTGTTGTAACATTTTTTTTAATATTTAATACTTTTTTTTAAATGTTGAGTTAAAGGCTCGAGCGTTTTTTCATTAAAAAAGAGAAAAAACGTAATTGCAAATATGCTTACGACATTTGTACATTTATTACTCAACTTTTAACTTAAATTTTCAAAGATCCAAGGATCACTATAAATACTTCACTCTATTCTCTCAATACCAAAAAAACCAACCACAAATACATCTTTCTCTCTTGCTTTCTCTCATTTCTATCCTTAGCTCTTTTAAGAGCAATTGGCCAAAAGAAGGGTGTTTTAGTTGTGGAGCTTTGAGCTCAATCTTTCAGTACAGAGTGGTTTGAGCTACACAACGTTTCAGTTGGGTTGTTGTATCCTGGAGGGGACAGGCCAGAGAATATCTGTTGCACCGGCGGTTGATATTAAAGAATTTCAATATACACTGCAGAGGGGTTGAATCTCCTTAAAGAGAGCGAGATATCCGCGCCTCAACCTGATGTTTACGTGTCTATTTCTCAATATTTACTCTATTTTTTCTCTATTATTTGTAATTCTCCCATCATTATCATTTTTAAGTCATCAAAATGCGAAGTGATAGCAAAAAGTTTTATTTTATTGGAAAATAAAAGGCTTTTGAAAAAATAAAATTAAAACGAGGAGGAAGAAGTTTTCATTATTTGTAAATGAACCATGAAATATTACACAATAAGATTTTTGAGACTTCAATAACTTAGGGGTCGTTTGATAATCATTTGGTTTTTTGGTTTTAAAATTTTAAAAAAATTGATATGTTTGGTAACTAATTGATTTGTCTGTTTTTTTTAATTTTAAAAATGTTTTAAAAATTGTTAAGAAAAAATAAAAACAAAAAAGTAGCATTTTTTAAAAACCGGTTTTCGTTTTTGTAAAATAGGCACATCTAAATTGCACTACAAAAGTCTTATGGTTTAGTGGTTGACATACTTACTTTTAAACTATAGGAGTATGCGTTCAGTCCACGTAAATTCAAATTACTGTTATTGTTATTTTAATTTAGAAAACAATTATTTGTAAGAGTGTGTTTTCTTAAAAATGACTCAATGTTAATAGAACGATATATTTTCCTTCCAAAGATATTAAAATTAAAATTATTACTATCCTCTTGTTTCTTATTGATATACTTTTTTTTTTTTTGTTTATTTTTATTAATTTTATTTGTAATTAATTAATGCATTTAAAAATAGGAAAATTACTGTAAATAGAAAAAAATATCAAAATATTTATAAATATATAAATTTTTTACTGTCTATCTGTGATACATCGCGATAGAATTCTAACACTTTCTATCACTTAAGAAAATGAATTCTATCGCTTGAGCGATAGAAAGCGATAGAATTCTGAATTCTATCGCAGTCTATCATTGATAGACTGTAAAATTTTTCTATATTTGTAAATAGTTTGGTTTATTTTTCTATATTTAAAAAGAGCCCTTAAAAATATTCACAATGTTTTATAAATATACTTTGAAAAAAAATGTTAAAGAAATAATTTTATAACTATGTAGATTAGATAGAATATTCTTTTTAAAACAACTTGATTATATACTTATAAAAAAAATCAACAAAAGCTTATTTTGATTTTTTAAACGGAAAAAAAAATTATCAAACATGTTTCTTTTTAAAAAAAAGTTTAAAAAATAGAAAATAAAAGACAATCATCAAACAAGTATGATTTTTATTTTTTAAAAATTAAAAAATCAAAAAAATCAAATTGATATCAAACGAGACGATTTTAAACAATGAAGACGAGTATTGCCATCTATCATGATACTTAATTATGTGTAGTTGTCAAAGTCTCATCGGTAAATATCTAATATTAGAGGTTTAGTTCTCCTTTCAACAATATTTTTAAAATAAATAAACTTCGATTATCAAATTATCATCTCATCAATTTTTTATGCATGAATGTTTAAAAAATGATTAAATATAGAACATCACAACAAAAAAGGTAGATAATTAAAAAGGGGAAAACCCCCCATACACTATGATTATCCATAGTTTTACACTTTGCTATTTTTGATGCAAACAAAATGAAGATTTTCATAATGCTAAGTTTCTTGATACGTGATTTAAATGCCCCACCTAATTTTCTTTTAAATTATGGATGGTTGCAATCACATGGAAACAAACCATGTTGTGATAATTATGGTGAAATCTTCAAAATAAATTAAAGTTTATGTGTGTATATATATATATATAAACTTTGTTGACATGACTTTTATTCTCTTATACTATTGTCTTTATTTTCCCCCAATTTGACTATTTTGCATAAAAATACACATCTTAGCCTTTGGACTTTGGATATATATGATAGTCTAAAGGGCAAGTGTTTGTTTCTTGTACTCATGTCTAATCTCAATCAAATTATCATCTATGAATTTAATTTTAAAGTTATTCTCTAAAAAGTTAAAGCAATTTTAACTTATCAGTCATAATTGACACACACTTATCTTTTTAAAGTCATAGGTTTGATCTCTCGTTAATAAATATTGTACTTAAAAAAAAATAAATTAAAATTACCTTTTTAATCTATAAATATGAGAATATTATTTACATAATGTAAAGGAAAAAAAATTAATTATCCAAATGAGTTTAATATTTTCACTTCAACCCCTTCAAAAGTTGATTTTATTTGAACTTTGAATTTATATTATTAAAAGAGTAATTATTTTAAATGACAAAACGACTGGAAATATTTTTAAATATATCAAAATATCAAGTCTGTAACGTCATCACTGTTTATCGCTATTAGACCGTGATATTTTGCTATATTTGAAAAACAACCTTCTAAAAAAAATGTCTTTAGAAAACTATACAGCTTAATAAAGGTAATTTAAAATGTGTTATGAATACTGTTGGAAGTTAAAGCTTGAAAAAAGTTTACTAAGACAATTATTAGTCAACAAGTAGATTTAAAGATAAAACTTTAAAATAAAAAGAATTACAGTTACAAACAGGACTGAAATTATTTTTTCTTCTTCCTCATATTTTTTTTTTTTTTTTAATTTCTAAAATGAGTGAAATGGATAAATAAGAGTGCGTTAGCGATATGAAAAATAAAAGTTTAAGAACAAGAGATTTTTCATGTTTTTTCTTTTAAATTTTCGAATATATATTTAGTAGCAAATTTAAAAATAAATATTTAAATGTATTTGCTAATATAAATTTAATTTTAGACCTATTTTTTGTTTTGCAAATTAATATTCAAGCGACTCCAGTGATTGGTGCTAACTATTTTTTTAAAGATGATAAAGGTCGTAATCACCAATAGAGATGATGCAGGTCGTTTCTGTAATCAGTTAGAGTTTTGTTTAGATGAAGTTTTGTCTCCATGAAAAAAAAAACTAGAAGAGAAAAAAAAACAAAGGTGAGTAAAGAAATAGAATAAAATAAAAATGATATACCTAAACAAACATTGTTATAAAATTAATATAAAAATGTCACAAGAATGCAATTTCAATCATGCCACATCATCAATTTCAATAGTCAATTAATATAATGGTAATATTGGTTTGGGGCCTGTCGAACCAATTTTCAAACCTAATGTCATTTTTAAAATTTCAAAAACCAAATAGATATTTAGTTCGAACTTTAACAACTAAATTATATATTGTCTAGTGTTTTAAAATCTTTTTAATGGAATTATATAATTTCCAATTTTAAACTAAAAATATGAATTGAATAGAACATAAAAAAATTGTATTCATAATTTTGATTACCCGAATCACATAATCTCATCACGTTTTCAAAAAAATAAATTTGCCAGATGAATATTAATTAATAATAAATCCGTTAAATGGATATTATGACATGTTTGAGAGTAGTTTTAAAATTGCTAAAATCACTTTTGTCATTTTCAAAATTACCGTGAAACATGTTTTTAATTATTCAAAACTAATTTTGATGATTGAAAATTGCATTTAAAAGTGTAAAATTGAAAACTAAATTAATTTCGAATGATTAAAAATGTATTTTTGAGTGATTTTAAAATAACAAAAGTGATTTTGAAGATTTTAAAATCATTTCCAAACATGTTTTTAATTAATAGAAAATCAAACTTTTAACCTTGAAATTATTAGTATTCACATTTTATGTGAATCGAGCTATATATATATATATTCATTTTATCATTTTAACACACTAAGTTTTTGCTAGTCTTTAATAAGAATGTAAAAGACATTTCGAGAAACTTCAATTATATGATAAGAATTGAATCTTAATAAAGCTCACAAAACTAAATTAAATTTAAATTTAAATATATGAGCTAAATGTATAATTTAGCTTTTAACGATAACAGTTTTTCTCTTGAAATCGTATTTGAAAGAGACAATTGATACACCATTTTTGTCAATACATTTAGAATTGGAATAATAATAATTATTTTAATAATAATAATAATAAAAAATAAAAATAAAAAACTTGTGGATTAGAGATTTCATTATTAATTAAAGTCGCTTTCAAATTTGGTATTTCTTTCAAGTATTATATAGCTTACGTCAACTCTTCACCAGTGATTAAGAGAGAGACTTTGATAATTAAGTGATGTTTGATTTCTTGTCATTTTACATAGTTTTCGTGACGGACCAATTAAATTTGCCAAATATCCTTATTAAGAAATTATAAATATATATATATATATATATATATATATTTTTTAAAAAAAGATATAATTAGGACAACTATCTATGACTCTTGGCTCATATCTTTTTCCACATTAAAATAACTCAACCAATTGATAAAAACAATAAGCTAAATTAAGTAATCATTTTATTTATTAAAAATGCACCAAAATCTAAATTATTATTGCTACAATTATATAGTTAAGTACAGTGCTTATTCCTTTTCTTACAAAATAGTTTTTTTTTCTTTAAATAAAAAATAATTTTGTTTTTTAAAATACGTGAAGATGTAAATTAAAATATTTGACCTCTTGATTCAAGAAATAATGACCAACAACAAAAATAATCTCCATCAAAATATCTAATTCAAGGTTAATCATCAAATTTATAGTAGTGTTTTTTTTCTTCCGTATAATCTCCCTTAATTGTAATTTGAATTATTTATGAATGTGAATCCATAAAATAAAACAATATATTCCAATATGAAACTTTCTTATAGATTATCCAATTTTAAGTTGATATTCGACGGTCACATCAAATACAAAGGTATATAAATTAATATTATTTAAAATAATGACTTATAAATTTAAAAATATTATATAATTATCTTTATAGATATTATAATTTGAATACAAAATGACCTATACAATAATTTCGGAAAAATTGTGAATATGATCATCATTTGGAGTAAATGTAAATTTAGTCCTTTATCCCTCAAAAAAAAAAAAAATATATGTAAGTTTAAGTTATAGTTTTCAAGATTTTCAATTTAGTTTCTATTAGCTTAAATTTGATGGTTCTCTTCTCGCGTAAAAAAAAATAGTAACGATAAGTTATAAAAGTTTCAATTTAGTCATTATAATTTCATCAAAATCTTGAAAGGCATTCATAAATCATTTATTTATCAATCAAAAAATCACTAATAATTTTTTTTCTTATTTTTTTTTGCTCTTCTAAATTCAAATGCAGTTAACAAACACAATCAACTAAATAGATAACAACAACTCACCGCCACCCATACAGATAGAATAAGACAACAATAATAACTTCGTACGTGACGTTACTGAATTGTAGATATGAAATTAAACATGTAAAATAATTAAGATAAATTGAATTGAAATTCTTAAAACCATTTCGACCTCTAAATCATTGTGACCCAATTCATAACTTAGAAGCTTAGTTTAATATATATATATATATATATATATATATAAACAAATTAGGTTTTTCAGTTTTCAAATGGGTCACTCTAAAAATTGGCCCCTAAGCCCTAAACCATTTTTGCTCTCATAAGAAATGTGAAATCGCTAAATTGGGCCTTTTGGTTAGAAAATTTGTTTTGAGTTAACCTAAAATCAACTTTCTAAAATGATCTTTTAAAATTTTTATTTTTAGGAGTTCAATTATCTTTTTAATTTGGGTAAAAAAAAAAAAAAAAAAAAAAAACATAAAATAGCTATGGAATTTATGCATTTTCTCTCCTCGCTGTCTTATTTTTTTTCACCTCCTCTTTCATTTTGAAGGTTTTTCTTCTCAACTTTTCATCCCCACACTTTTCTTTTCCTTCTCCCGAATCGACTACGACATAAAGCAAACTACTAAAGAAAAAAAAAAAGATTCAACCCTACCATAAATCAAAACATTAATTAAAAAAAAAAAGCCTACATGTAATAAAAGAGAAGAAAAATAATTAAAGTTTAAGAGAAAAAAATTAAATTTTTAGTCTTTAGGTTTTGTATTTCGTTTTTATTTGGTCTCTAGATTTTGTTACACTCTTTAAGTCCTTAAGTTTTAAGTTTGATACACGCTTTTAGTGCTTAAGTTTTAAGTTTGATTTCAATTTAATCCATATATTTCAAAATGTTACAATTTGATCTTTTAAGTTTGAATTTTATTTCAATTTAGTCTATAGGTTTCAAGATTTACACTTCTAAATCTCTATTTTTCTCTAAATATCCACTTTTAGTCTTTAAGGTCAATGTCCATTAATTAATTTAAAAGAATTACAATTGTCTTTTTTTTTTACTACAATTAAAATTAATTTTAGATTTCACTTGATAATTATTTTAAACTAATTAAGAAATAGTAACACCAACATTGAAAGTTAGTATTTTGTGAAAAATCAAAATTACAATTATAAATTTTGAAACCTATAAACCAAATTGAAATAAAACTAAAAAAAGTATAAAATTTTAAAATCTAAAAGCCAAATAGAAACTAATCTCAAAAGGTAGGGAAGAAGAATATATATATATATAGAAAAGGGGTAAAGACGGAATTTTCTCATAAAAAGGCAAAACAAACACAAACATGTTTTTCAAATGATCTATTTCGGCCCATTTTGAATGGGCCGACACATGGCGGGAGAAGTCCAAAAGCAACGGATTAGGGTTTTCAGTAAAGAATGGAATGGGCCGACATATCGTCGTTGCCGCAGGCATGTCAAAAACCCTAGCATAAATCAACAGAAAGCCTCTCCATTTTCTCTTCGCCGCTCTGTTTAGTTCACCAGTGGCTGTTTTTCCTTCTGTGGAATCTCTCGAATCCACCATCCTTCCCGCCGCCAAATCATGCCTCCGAAATTCGACCCAAGTCAGGTGGTTGATGTTTTCGTTCGCGTTACCGGAGGTGAGGTCGGAGCCGCCAGTTCTCTCGCTCCCAAGATCGGTCCTCTCGGTCTTTCCCCTAAGAAGATCGGAGAAGACATTGCTAAAGAGACCGCAAAGGAATGGAAAGGTCTTAGGGTTACTGTAAAGCTCACCGTCCAAAATCGTCAGGCGAAGGTCTCCGTCGTGCCTTCTGCGGCGGCTTTGGTAATTAAGGCTTTGAAGGAGCCGGAACGTGACCGGAAGAAAACTAAGAACATCAAGCATAATGGAAATATTTCTCTTGATGATGTGATTGAGATTGCTAGGGTTATGCGGCCCAGATCGATGGCTAAGGACCTCTCTGGCTCCGTCAAGGAGATCCTTGGTACTTGCGTTTCTGTTGGTTGTACTGTTGATGGCAAGGACCCGAAGGATCTTCAACAGGAGATTACTGACGGCGATGTTGAAATCCCCCAAGATTGAGAGTAAAACTTTCTTTGGCCACTCCTTTAGAATGAGGAATATTGAATTCACTACATCTTTGTTTTATCAGTTTTGCTATTTAACGTAAGTTTTAGGGTGGTTCTTCTCTCTCTCTTGTTTATCTGCGTTTTTTGTTGCTTTTTTTAAAAAGCTTGAATTGGATTATTGCAATGAATATCAAAGCTTTATTTCTGTTCTATCATTGGTTCAAGGAGTGTATGAAGATTATCTGGTTAGATTTCTTATTTTTATCTAACACTTGCCTGCAATTGCATGCCCTCATCTTTATAGGGGCATATCCATGATTTATCAGGATCTTCTACTTCATCTCTGATCAATTGGGATTTTTTGTTTCTGTCATTAGTTTGTGTATTATGCTACATATCAGGTTTTTTTCTTACCCGTGCCTTTAAAATATGTGATATTCAATAGTTAAAGTGAGCGCCGGGTTTTGAGGTCATCCCATCTACTCTACTCTACTAACTTCAATTTGGTAATGCTATCATGGGTGGTAGATTCAATAGTGTTCATATTAAGGTACTTTTTGTTTGATTATTTCACCTAGGAATGGTGATTTCTATAGGATATGATATTAGCTGTTGCAGTAGAATCTAAAATTTGTGTAAATAGCTTTTGTTCCCTACGAACAATTCTTGTCCTTTTTTAAATTCCCCAATATACATCTCTAAAATAGTTTGTTTCAAGCCATTGGTTCATCAGCAATATTCTTCTGAACAATTAGTTCGAGTCCTTTGCCTGTTGGTTGCCTGTGGCTCTTGTGATATTATGGCTGTTATTTTTAGTAGTGATCAAAAGTTGTTTAGGAGGGCGAGCCTTAGCCTATATAGGTTTAGCTCATGAAGATGACTAACAACATAACTAATGAAATAAAACATCAAAGCTAGAATACAAAGAGAGTCCTAACGACCCGTACATCAGATATCCTTGCCGATAAATAACCCAAACATGAAGCTGATAAGTAGCCGAAAAGGCCTTCTCTTCTCTCCAACCCGCACATCAGATATCCTTGGGAAAATCCATTTCATACCGATTTCTTTCTTGCTGATACATACTCATCCTAAAGGAGGACTTAACTTTCCTATGTTTGTGATAGAACCCAAATATCTTGAATATAAACGGTAAAATCAAACTTTCCTAACAAACTACTTCATTAATTATTAATATATCCTTAATATCTCTCTAATACCATTCTCACAGCAACCTTGTTCTATTATTGTGTGCTTGATTGTGTATGATTTTAGTAATTGGATTGGTTTATCATTTGGAAGAAAATGGCAATTGTTGCAAACTGATTATATGGTAGTATTTTTGGAATTCACTGACCATTAAGTGTTTCCTTATTTTCCAAATGGATGTCTGTGAAAAGATTACATTTGAAGTAGAACCTTATTAAGGGTTCGAATTTGCCAATTGTAGGAACTACATGTGAATTTAGAAGCTGTCATTCGAGTTGATAGTTGTTATAGAACTAATGCTAGTTGAGTGTTGGCCAATTCTTAGTCGACAGAAACAAAGAAGATAACAGTGCTAATTGGTAAATGTAATGAACCAAAGAACTAGCTCTCATAGACCAAAATTAGGGAATATCCATGGGGCAGCTTCCCCATTCCCATCAGGAACTTGTGGGATTGGGTTCTTCGTTGAGAATTGTTTCTTACTGTTGTTATTTTCATTAGATATATATGATTTAATCTCAACTAAATTTAGTGTATTCTTTCATAATTTCCATGTTTAAACGTTTAATGTCAGGTTAAAGAAAAAAACCTGAATGTTCTAATAAAGACAGTAATATTTTAAGCAAATAATGTAAATAAAATGTTCAACCATAATTTATGGAAGTTTTAATTTCAATATCAAAACAATATAGTGTTCATCTTTTTTTCCCGTTTGACATGGTTTTCAATTTAATTAATACAAAACTGTCTCAAATATAACAAGTGTTCAAATTAAATATAATATTTTGATATATATATATATAGATGGGGGACAATAGAGAATATAGTATGCCAACGAGAAGAAAGAAATGAACATCTCTAAACCTAAATCACGGGAGTTTTGGTAATATATTATGAAAATTTTCCCTACATATCCCATTTATTGAGTTGAGTTGAGTTTGAGTTTGAAAATTTAATGAACCTAGCTTAATTGATTTGATATAGTATACAAACCCAAAGGTTATGACCAAAAGTACAACCTTTTGTAGATTTAAATCTAAAGACACCTCTATATAAAAATATCCAAAAAATAGTGTTAGTATGACACTTTAAGGGGGTAAATCTAAAGAAGACACGTTGGAATGATTAGGAATACTAGGCCAAGAAAGGAAGAGAATTGGGCCTCGACCTCGACCATGTTAGGGTCAAGGAACTTAGTTTGTCTTGAACACATATGAGTTCATGATACATCTTGTTGTTGTTAACTTGATTCTTCAAGTTAAATTCTTCTCGCTTTCAAATAAATTTATTCCTATTGGATTGATTTGATTATGAAAGAAGGGGGCAGGGCATGAATGTCACACAAAATCCAAAGAGTGAGCGTAGTTTCGAGGATGGGAGGAGTAGGTGACTCTCACTATCTTAGTTTTGTCGTTTTTCACATTCCCAAAAAATTTCTCCGCGTTTCCTCTAAGAAATTAAAAATTTTCTCGTGTGTTTGGACATTACCGTCTTCCTCCGCTCTTTCCTCCCCCATTTCCTCTCTATAAATATTCTCCTCCATTCCACTTTCTCCTCAATCCCAATCTCCCACTCCCTTCTTTCCCAACATTCTCTCTGTTCAACAACCACCGCCTCCGCCGTTTTCCATGGCAAAGCCGGTCACTAATTTGAGCTCCTGGATCGAGGTCGCTCCTCCGCTTCTTATTTCTCCTTCCAAATCCTCCAATTCTCCTCGCTTAGAGACTATTGCTGAAGACGATTCCGAAGATCGCGATTAGGTTTTGTAGTTTACTTCTCTGCGGATTTGGGATCTCTGATTTCTCGATTCCTTTTTCCGGTTTGGATCTGGTATGTGCTTGATTGTTCTGAGATTTTGGTTGCTGGACAGAAGCTTGAATCGATTGAATGGAATCGAGTCTCGAATTTTTTAGGGCTATACATTTTGATTTTCGTTTTTGTTTTTAATACTCGAATTCCAATGTATATTGCGTCCAGTTATGGACTTGGGATTCAAAGTTTGTAGTATCGATTTCAGCGGTGTTCATCGCGATGAAGAAATATTCGATTTTATTTATAGAAATTTGAACTTGAACACTTTCACTAATGCATCTAAATTTATATTTCATCGTTAAACTTCAAAACACGAAATTGAAAATTCTCATCGCTATTTTTTTGGAAAGACTCCAAAAAAAAAAAAAAAAAAAAAAAAAAATACACACACACAACAAAGATCTCGAAGAGATGCCCGACTAAGAACACTCAAATAATAAATGGACTCAACTCCACCAATGTACATAATATTTACACGGATATAGCAATACACAACATGCCAATACGATCACACGTCTTAACTAATTTCAAATAGAAACCATGAAATGAAGGATGTGTATGAATATTATCTCCCAATCGAATAAAGTAAGGACCTTCGTAAAGTTCGAGAGCATATTAATAATGACGTTTAGATTATGAACTATAGTTTATAAATGTGTAGGTTTCTATATATATATCTAAATAAATTTTTAAACTTTAAAACTACCAAGACTTTAAAATTATAATTGTGTCAATGGATATTCAAATGTAAAGAGTGTCATTAGATCTCAAACTTTTGAATGTATGATCCAAGTTTATGACCTATTCAAGAAAAAAACATTAAGAATTTTTTTGTTTAACACTCACGGGAGTGTTAGAGGATCCAATCATCAATCTTTGAAATGTTAATTGGTATCTTATCCATTGAGATATGCTCAAAGCGACATCTAAAAATATCAATTTTGTCCAATGTATATCATGTCCAGTCCAATTATGGACTTGGTATTCAAAGTTCGTACCTTTATGTTCATCGTGATGAAGGAATATTTATTTTTATTTATAGAAATTTAAACTTTAACACTTTTACTAGTGCGCATATATATATAAATTGTAATAAAGAGAAATAGGATGAGGTCAAAACATATCTAAAAAACAACCAAAAGAATTAAGAAGAGACCAAAGACAAAAAAAAAAAAAGTAGTTTATTTTGCTTCTTTAGAATTTGATTAAACATAAGTCTCGACCACTTTTGTATGAAATTAGAAAAAAAACGAGAATAAACTTTAAAATAAAAAACTATATATATATATATATATATATATATATTTTTTTTTTTTTTATAATATGAGGTGAGAGAATCAAATTTTGAATTCGAAGATGAGAGTACAAATACTATGATATTTTTTGTTTTTTTTATTTGAAGCAACATTATTATGATAGTTGAATTATGCTATCAAGGTGAAAAAAATAATATTAAGTACAACCATGAGAGTATGGAGTAGATTTGTAACATAATTGTCTCAACAAAAAAAAATTGTAACATAATTTAAAATCCACGAAGGAAATTACACGTGTCGAAAGAAACAATCTTGCTTGTAAAACGTACCGGCTACCGGCAGTGTGTGCAATGATTGAGTGGCATAGTATGCCTTAAGTGTAGCAATACAATAGGAATGGAAAGGTTACCAATAATTGATTAATTGGTGCGTTTTACCGGTGACGTGGCCTCTCAATATCCATTGGGCCGTGAGGTCCACTCCACTCAACCGTCTATTTTTTCATAAGCTTTTTTTCCTTTTTTCTTCCTTACCTAATTCGATTATTTATTTATTTATTTTTTCTTTTATTCTCGCGCACGTGTTATGCATGATTTTATTCTTTTTTTAAATGTGTCGGTCGGCCGCTACTGAGTACCTAACCTAGAGTTTAATATATATATATATATATATATATATATATATATATATATATATATTTGTGGTCATTATCTCCATCCTGCTAAATTACGAGACATTTAGTTAGGGAGGACTACATTATTAAATTTTTACTGATATTTTCATGTTTTTATGTGTTCGATATCGATATGAGGAGTGAATAGATATTTCCATTATATCGTAGAAAAATCTACGAAACACAAAAAATTAAAATTAAAATGCCACTAATATAAATATAATATAAATAATAGACATGTTTACTTATTTGAAAGTAATAAAATGTTTATTTACTAATTTAAATTTATTTTTAATTTTTTTTTGTTTTTATAAATATCCATCAAAATCGATATTTTATCGAAATTTCTGTAAAATTAAGATCTTGATATTTCCATCGAAATTGATATTTTAAACCTTGGGGAGGACAATATATTGTATGAAATATATTATTATGAATTTATTTATGACATGTTTGATGTCATTTTGAAATTATTAAATTTTTTTTTGTCACGTTTAAAATTGTTTTAGGACAATTCTCAATCATTCAATATTAGAGACGAAATGGTTAATTATGGATATGGTTGATGTTGCACAAACAACAACGTTAAGTAGTTCTTGTAGCAATACATAGATTAGTGTCGATTGTAGTAGGGAATGATGAGAAATAGAGAAGGAAACGATGGGGGAAGAAGAAACAATATTATTAAATTAATTAGTTTTCAAATTAGTATATATAATCAACAAAATAAAGGAGTTCATAAATTATTTAGAACTATTTTTCAAACATTAAAAACTAAAGTGTCTCATTTAAAATTTACAGGATCAAATAGATGTCAACTTCAAACTTCAAGAACCACAAGTATATTTGTTCCATTTTTTAATCATTCAAGGTTTCATGGTATAAAAATTGGATTAGCTTCTTAACTCTCCATTTTATTTTATTTTTTTAAAAAAGTTTGACAAATAACTAATTTTTATGTTTGTATATGATAAATGAGAAATTTTGGCAAGTACGAAATTGACATGTCATTTCTCAAATTAATGATAAAATTACAAATGATTAAATTTAGGACTAATTAAAAATCGACATGTGTTCCATATTAAAATTGAAGGAAAAAAAACAAGGGCATTATAATGATGCCACGTGTTTTCGTCATAATTGTTTGATCGAATAAATTAGTTTGGTCTAATTTGGTATTAAGATTTGGGCCCATGATCAGTTGAGCCCAACAATAAGCTTAATGTCTAAAAGCCGGCCAAACCCAAAATCTATTTAGTTGGGCCCAAGTTCTTATTATTTTTTTTTTATTTTTGACAAAAATCAAAAAAGACCTCTCGAATTTTGTCATTTCCTCCAATTTTTCTTTTCCCTAAACTCTTGGACTGAACACTCTTCGAAGAACAAAGTCTCTCGAAGATAAAAAAGACAACATTATTCTAAGGTTTCAACTTCAAGATCATTCATGTATTACATTCTTCAAGTGAAGCGAACACATTCAAGATATCAACAAGCCAATGATCGATCCAACATACAAAAGATTAACAAGCTAAATGTTAAACCACCATAAATATTAAGATGGTAACACACCCTCATAACTTTACCAAAACTCGATTCGCCTCTACTAAACATGTTATGAAATCTAACGAGTTTGGAATTGATCAATACATTATCTTTTTTAATTGTGATTAAGAAAGCAAGTGATTTTGGAGGGTAAGAAATTTGTTTAATAACAAACAAATTTCACTTTTGTACATAGTGGTTTTACATAATATATATTTTGAAAGAATGATTGTAAAGTTGATTCTTCAATAAAATAAAAAATAAAAATCACTAAAATGTTATGTAAAACCATAACATTACTATTTTTAAAGAACCAACTAAAATGTTGCAAGCTTATAAAAATCACTATTTTAAAATTCCCATATCATTATGTTTTCAATACTTTCTGACTAAAATGACTTCATTGTAAAGCAATAGATGAAATTAAAATTCTTTAAAAAAAAAAAAAATTAATTTTAAGAAAAAAAAATACCCTTAAACTTTACAACTGGTTTTAAAATATCCCTATATATACTTTCAAAAGTTGCAATATTACCCTTAAACTTTATTAAATGTTTCAAAAATACTCATAAAGTAAAAGTTCTTTCAAAATTTTAAAAACATTGAGATACAAAATGATGTGATAGTAATCTAAAACGAAAATTTAGATCGTCATTCATTTTAAGTAATTGTCACACCGTCCTAAATTCTAATTTATCTCCAAAACTCTAAAATATTTTATCTCCAAAACTAATTTTGAAAGAGAAAAACTTCAGTACTACTTGGTTACACTTATCTTTATGCAACCCAAAGAGTTACCCAATCAAAATTTGTCATATGACAATTAACTGTTTTTAATTATTTTTTGTATATGAAAAAAAGAGAAGCATGTGGACTCATTTTGAAATGTGTATGAAAGTTGAGAGATGATATCACGATATTTGAAAGTAGGGTAAAATACCTTTTTGGTCCCTAGATTTTGGATTTAGTTTCTATCTGGTCCCTAGGTTTCAAAAGGTTACATATTTAGTCTTTGTTTTGATTATTGTTTCAATTATTTAGTATCTAAGTTTCAAAATGTTACAATTTTACCCTTGAGATTTGATTTTTGTTTCAATTTAGTCCATCAGTTTCAACATTTTACATTTTTAATCTCGATTTTTCACTAAATATTCATTTTCCATCTTTAGTGTTAAAGTATCTTAATAAATTTAAAAGAATTAAGAGAATTATAATTAATTAAGTTTCATTATTTTTCACCACTTTTAAAATTAAATTTAAAATTTCATTTCATAATATTTTAAATTAATTAATAGACATTGACGTCAATGATTGGAAGTGAGTATTGAGTGAAAAATTAAGGTTAAAATGTAAAATCTTAAAACTCAGGGACCAAATTGAAAAAAAAAAAAATTAAATCTCAAGGGTAAAATTGTAATATTTTGAAATTTAGGGACTAAATTGAAACCAAAATATTAAAAAGGGAAATTGTTGTGTATAAAAAAAAACAAAACTAATTACACATATAGAAAAAAGTTCAGTCCATGCTTTTCTATTTCCCCCTGTTTTTTCTATATGAGTAATTAGTTTTGATTTTTTTCTATTTTTGAAAAGACTCCAAATAAAAACTTAAAATACTAAATGTGTAACCTTTTAAAATTTAGAGACAAAGGAAAATTAGATCCAAAATCTTGAGAAAAAAAAAACTATTTTACCTATGAAAGTAATAGACGGTAAGGTTTAAGGATATTTATTATAATTTAGTAAATATAAAAATAAAATAAAAAAACAAAAGGAAATGAATAATAATATATATTGAAAAAAAAAGGAATTCAAAATGGTTATGTCAGAGGCTCTCATTCTAACCCTAAGACTAAATTTGGAGAGAAATCTTTTGTGGCAGAAATTTTCAAAATCATTTCAAACGAACGAACTAGAAATTCCTTCATAGAGATATGCGGATTAACACAGACGGAACCAAGAAAGTGTTTGGATGTCAAGAAATTGAAAGAAAATCGCTTAATCTCATCAATCATTCAAATATCCATCTCCAAAATTCCCCGATTCCCACTCACAATCGGAGCCCTAAAAAATTTCCCCAAAATTTTCACTTCACATTGACTGAGATTCTGCTCAAGCTCTGCACCAATGGCGAACAACGACATCGAAATCGGAGGTCCGGGCACCACGGCCAGGACGGACTATTTGGACCCGCTACCGGCGCCGATGATCGACATGGAGGAGTTCACGAAATGGTCGTTTTACAGAGCTATCATTGCTGAATTTGTGGCGACTCTGTTGTTTCTGTACGTCGCCATTTTGACGGTGATCGGAAATAGCAGCCAGATGGACCCGTTCAACGGCCGGAGTTTCTGCGGCGGAGTTGGCCCCGTTGGAATCTCGTGGGTCTTCGGCGCTATGATCTTCATCCTCGTTTACTGCACCGCCGGTATCTCTGGTAAAGTTCTTCATTTAAATTACACCGGTTTAAGATGATTAAATTGGAAATTAATAATAGTTAAATTAATATAATTATGTAATAAACAATCAATGATTACTTCATTTTAGTTTAACCTTTATAAATTAAAATTGACTTGGTATATATATTTAGTTTATTTCTTACACAAAACTAAATGTTATATCCTAAGTTTTTAAGTTGATTATTTACCAAACACATTAGCTTACTCTTTCCTCTCGAATGCTATAATTTCCTAAATACTAGTTTCACTTTATTTTTCGGCCGATTTTTTTTGCGAGAAATAATTTTAAAATATAATTCAACTTGAAATTAAATTATAGTTTACCATCTTTCAATTGTGTATTCAAAAGGTATTTGAACTTTTTATATATTTGTTTAATTTTAAAAATGTTTAATGAGTTTTCAAGGATTAAAAACATATTTAATGATAATTTCAAAATGAGAAAAATGATTTTAACAATTTTAAAACTACTCCAAACATGCTCTTAGACATGTCAACTTTTTGTCAAATACCAACAATTTTCCTACTCTCTTGATTAGTTTTTCAAATGTTTATAAAATGTAAAAAGTAATATTATAATTTTTAAAAGAATATTAATCAAATGACAAAGTTAAGAAGTTTTTTTTTTCTCCTCATTAAAATTTAGCCTAAAGTTTACATGGATGAAAATGGGCAGGAGGACACATAAATCCAGCAGTGACATTCGGAATGTTTTTGGCAAGAAAGATATCGCTTGTCCGCGCCTTGCTCTACATCATAGCTCAGTGCTTGGGGGCGCTGTGCGGCTGCGCCTTGGTCAAGACATTGCAGAGAGATCGATACAACCACTACGGCGGTGGTGCAAACCAGCTCGTTGACGGTTACAGTCGAGGCACCGGCCTTGCCGTTGAGATTATGGGCACCTTTGTTCTTCTCTATACTGTCTTTTCCGCCACTGATCCCAAACGCAATGCCAGAGACTCCTATGTTCCCGTCTTGGCTCCACTCCCCATTGGCTTTGCCGTCTTCGTGGTTCACCTTGCTACGATTCCCATCACTGGCACTGGCATCAACCCGGCTCGAAGCTTCGGTACCGCCGTCATCATCAATGATCGGAAAGTTTGGAAAGATCATGTATGTATCTCCACTCTGTTTTTTTTCTTCCCATTATTAATTATTAATTTAAGTTAAAAAAAGCATCCGTGTCACTAAACTGTCATTAAAAGTAATAATAAAATTTAGGTTAAAATATTTCTTATACTTTAAATTTACTCCCTCTACTTTCAAAAGTCTAATTTTAGTCTCTATACTTTTAGTAAATCTTAAATTTAGTCACTAATTTTTTTTTTATTTATTTAATTAAAATCAAAGTTGATTAAATAATAATAATTTTCAGCAAGAAAACACGAATATATTTTCAAATTTAAAAAAAAAAAAAAGTTATGAAAAAGAATCCACAAAAACTAGTAGTAAAAACTAAATTTAAAATTTATTGAAAGTAGGAAAATTAAAATTAGAGATTTGAAAGTATATGAATTAAAATTAAACAAACTCCAAATTATAGTGAACCAAAATGATATTTTAACCTAAAACTCATTTAATTTTGATAAAGATTTTCATGATAGAGACTAAATTGCTATAAGTTTCAAAATACCAAGACTAAATTCTAACAAATTTAAAAATATAAAGACTAAATCGTTTAAAGTTTAAAGATTTGATTGTTACTAAATTGATTAGGGGTTGTTTTTTTTTTTTTGGTAATAATGCAGTGGATTTTTTGGGTTGGGCCGCTGATCGGATCAACTATTGCTGCATTGTATTATCAATATGTTCTTCGAGCCTCCGCCGTGAAAGCAATCAGATCAAGAAGCTCGCCGCCAACTCGCTATTAAAATGGTGGACGGAACTTACTTTTTGATTAGGAATATTGACCACTGTTATATTTGTTTTTTCCATTAGTAGAGAAGAATATAAATGAGAAGATTTTATTATTATTATTATTTTTTTTAATTTTTATAAAAATATATATAGTTAAAAATAAAATTTTGTAGTGATTAGTAAGAAGGGTGGAGGTGGAGATGGAGCCTCCCCTAGTAGAAAGGTAGAACATAACTTTTTTTTTTTTTTTTCTCTTTTCTTGAAAGAGTTGTAAGAGAATTCTTTGTATATGATATGTTTTTGTAATTGTGGGTAGTGAATTACTAGTAATTTGTTTTGTTGGATGAATGATTTATAATTGTCAAATTTTGAAGAGAATATTAAGCATCTTTTGTTGATGTAGTTCTAGTTGTTTGTGTTAAAAATATGTTATATAATCATGACATACAATATTTAATTTGTTTGCCAATAATAATAATAATGGAAAATTGCAATTACCATCTTGAAGTTTGATGGTAGTTGTAATTATTCTTTCAAACTTTTAATTTGTAAAAATTGAGCCTTTAAACTTATACAAGTATTAAAACTAGATTCTCAAACTTACCATTGTTGTAGAAATTGGACTTCCAAATTACAAAAATTAAACCAAACTTATACAATTATTACAATTTCTATAGTTATATACGTGCAGTGATTGTGTCTATTAAGTCTTTGAAAATTTAAAAATGCACAATATATCTAACTAATAGGTGTATGAATCTTCAATCTTGTGACTTAAATTCTTTTTGTTTTCAAAACTAATAAATTTATTAGACACTCAATAAAAACTTCAAAACTTCTTTAAATAAAAGTTAAATTACAAGTTTAGTTCCTGAATTTTAATGCTTGAACCTATTGTTTCATGAACTTTCACAATTACAAATTTAGTTTCGGAGCATTCGAATTGGTTAAAATTCACAAATATACTATACATAAATTTAAAATTTTTAAGATTCTCTAACACAGCAAATTAGAATTTAAAAAAAGTGTAACATCTCAAAATTCAAAGTTAGGGATTAAAATTACAATTTAGCTTTTAAATTTATTCACTAAACTTGTAATTTATTTAATGAATAAATTTACTTTTCCCCATGGAATTAAAACTTTATTGGCAAAACAGTAAATTCCCACTATAGCAAAGAAGAATCGCGTTCCTCGCAGCCACGTCGTTTTTGCTCCGTGAAAAAAGATAAACAAAAAATCCATCGCACCACAAAACTCGCCTCTTCCCCTTTTTTTCTTCAACACTTCCGTCTTAACACACCGATCCTGATTTCCTCTGAATCTTCCAATTTCTTCGCTCCGGCAAATTCTCCGATCTTCAGGTAACGATCTCTCTTTTTAACTACTATTCTCTCACTCTCCCCCTAACTAATCCTAATTACGATCTCCTCTTTTGGAATCTGAATTTATGATCGTTTGATCTTCTTTAACGCGTTGGTTTTCTGTTCCGTGTGATTGATTCTTCTACTTCTTTCAGTGCCGATTGATCTCTCTCTGTTTTTCTCCCGCCGATTTTGGTTTACACCTGCTATACAGTGGTTACTGACGAGATCTGTGTTTCCGGATCCTTTTGTTTTGTGTTTCTGGTTCTCTTTGGATTCATAGCAGAAGTTTTTTTTAGGGTGATCGCTTTGTGTTATTAGATTTGGAGCCTGGCGAATCGAGACTTATTCGATCTGCATCCGCTTCCGCCAGGTCAAGGAGGCTGCATCTGGATAGTGTAATTAAGTGTTGGATTTCGGAATTTGAAACTTGAGATTGATTTGTTTTGCTGAACTTATAGGTTTTCAGTCTTACTTCTAAGGTACACAATCGATTTAGGATTTGCAATTATTTGTAGTAGAAGAATCTTTTGGTGAACTAGGTTTGGGATTAGTTTATGGATATAGGTTGTTTTGTATTCCGGTGCATCAAATTCCTAAGTTGACTTGGTTTTGAAACTTAAGGTGAGGAATAGTCAATCATTTTCATGTACTTTTCTCTTAGGTAGTTAATGATATAACCACGAAGGATTAAGAGGTCGGACTAAAATTAGTGTGTTAAGGCGATAAACTATAATCTAAATTTTATCGACTAGTTTTAGACTTCACTACATTAAAACGAGACAATACTAAAATAGTTGCAACCTGAACATAGAAACCACGACGTTTGGAAAGACTCTTTAGCCAGCTACCTTCTGAAGTACCACTTTAAGCGTTAAGATTTATGGCTTGTTTGGTTTCTTAGTGAAGTAAGGCTCCATCAGCCTAAGGTACAATCCTCGTGGGTTTTATGGAAGCTGGAAGGAGTGACATTGATGTATTCTTAGAAGTATTCAATCCTCTTCTTTGGTGAATATTAATACATGATGAGCTGCTTCTTGTGATAATTTGGTCCATTACTACTGTTACTACTAAGAATTGGGTTAAGAAATCGGTTCGATTAAATTAATCATGATGATTTCATCACAGAAAAATTAATCATAATGATATCTGAAACTGCATTTAGCATCACAGTTTCTGATCAGGATGTCTTTTGGCTGAGTTTCATGACCTTCTTTTACTTGTTTACTTTCTTTACAAAGATTCATTTTCCTTTTGTAGGAGAATATGGCAACTAGAGGTCAAGGTGGTATCCAACAATTGCTTGCTGCGGAGCAAGAAGCTCAACACATTGTCAATGCTGCCAGAAATGGTAAGCTTACTCTTTCATTTTTGGTTTTTTTTTTTTTATGAACATTCATGTTTTTCCAGACTTCAGTTCATAATTTGCTTGACACGAGTTTGTGAAATATCAAGAAGGATCATTATAATATCTTCTTTCCCGCTCTTGATCTTCCTTTTTCTCATTACTTTATGAACCTATTGAAATTAAACATAGTTTATAACTTAACGACTTGATTTTCTTTTCCTTTTAGCAAAATTGGCTAGACTGAAACAAGCCAAAGAAGAGGCTGAAAAGGAAATTGCTGCATATCGTGCTCAAGTCGAGTCTGAATTCCAAAGAAAACTTGCTGAGGTCAGTATAGAATTATTACGAACATACATTGTGTCTTGCTGTGGAAAAACCATCCTGAGATGTTGAAATATATCTGCCAAGTGCTAACTCTGCCCTTGTGTCCCCATGTCATCTTCATCTTTTGATCATATAGAGTAGTGGAGATTCAGGAGCTAATGTTAAGCGGCTTGAAATCGAAACTGATGAAAAGATTTATCACCTGAAAGAAGAGTCTGCTAGAATTTCACACGATGTTGTGCACATGCTCCTGAAGCATGTGACAACCGTGAAAAATTGAGCTCCTTGATCACAAAGGTTTGCAGTAAGAACCTCTAAATTATGTTATTCTTTTTGTGGTGCCTGAAAACGGCTTAAACTGCATGTGTATTATGGAGATGAATCCTTTCCTTTGTATGGATCAGTCAGTATTTCGCAGACTGCACTCTGTTGAATAATATATGATTCCATTCAATGTTCAGTGTTATGCTTTGTTAGTTTCTTTTTTAATTCTAATAGTTACGGGATGGGTATCGAACTATCCACCTTTGAAATGGTAATGGTGTCTTGTCCACTGGGCTTTGCTCGACTATGTTTTATCATATTGGATTCTTATGAAATGCTAAATTTATGTTGTCGTCTTGATTGATTTGCTTGGTAATTATTTTATGCATCCAGGAATAAATAGAGATTTTTTTGGTCCAACCTCATTTGGACCCAGATTTTAGCAGATGTTTATGTTAATTTTAGACTAAATTATACACACCCTTCATCTATTTAGCTTGTTTTAATGTTGTCTTTCATGCGTTGAAAGTTTAAAAAATTTCCATCAACCTTTAAATTTTGCAAAATGAAAACTTGACATTAGCAATTTTCATTGTAATTCTAATTACATAATTGGGGCAAGATTGAATTGAAATATCGAGGCAGGGGTAAAATTGACATAAAATAAAGTATACATACCTTTATTGTATAAAGTTGGTTTTAATTTTTTCCATAACCATTTGTTTTTTTTTTTTAAATTTTTGTTTCTTAGCTTTCTAAATTTAGGGTTATAAACACAATTCTTTTCTTTGTTATGTTATTTACTTTTTTACCATTGTTTTCAAAATTAATTTAAATTTTAAAAACTAAGAAAAAAAATAGGATCTGTTTGGTATGGGATCTAAAAAGGTATTCAATAAAAACAATATTGTACTTTAGATGGGTTTGGTAGCAGAAATTGGAATCTAATTTAAACCATCATTTTAAATGTAGTTAAAATTTTTGTATAATTATTATTTTGTAATATTATATTATTTATAATACATTACATGATACATATTTTAATTTTAAAAAATAAATTGAGTTTATAACCTATTGTATTTTTAAATGTTTATATTTTTAATTAATATAATTATGCATCTTAAAATTTAAAATTTAAAATATAAATATGTTGTTTTTAAAATTTGCAAGACATTAGAAGTCAACGAAAATTTGAAAACATAAAATATAATTTGGATCCACAATTAAGAATTAATTGTTTTTTCAAGAGATGCGGAAACGATAAGAAAATGAAGAAGAAAGGAACATAAATTCGCAATTGGGCTTAAATGTTCGCAATTGGGCTGAAAGTCACAAGCCCATGCTCAAAACCAATGCTTATATATATATATATTATTAATTTCCCTTAATTTTAAATCGAACCAAACTGATGCTTCAGTAAAAACTTGAAATTTTTATTCGATTTGGTTTGATTTTTTCACTATCTTGGTTTGATCGGTTTTAGTGTTCACTCTTAGTTTTATCAAGCCATAAGGGCAATTGATGAAATTTTATCCGATCATAAAGATTAAATTTTAACTTTCAAAATCACAATGACTAAATTCTAATTTCTCCCGACCATTTAAACTAAATTTGTAATTTAATTTAATTATATTATCTTACAGCCTAAAATGAAGACAAAATTGGTGTTTGGTGTTTGAAAAAAGGATTGTTATTCCTTTTTATTCTTTTCCGGCACAATTTGTATTATTACTATTATCCGTATATGAAACTTGGGTCCTTCAATAAAATTCGAAGGTTCCTCTTTATCAGTCCATAACATGACCAATATTCTGCTGCTTAATTTACAAATAAGTTTATTGTCAATATAACATAAGTTAAACATTTTGAAAACTATTATCTAATAACATATTCACCGATAATTATGCTTCTAAAATGTATATATATGTTTTGCTAATAAACTCTTCGTGTTAAAAATTAATTTTTATTCTTTTTAACTTTTGATTTTTGACGACTAAATTTCGAAGCAAAAAAGTAGAGTTCAAAGCCACAAATAATCAAAGTGCCAAAAAGCCAATTTTTGAAAACTAAAATGCAAATTAACAGGCTATACCGGTAGAATGGAATTTGATTACTATGATATTGGGGCCATAAATTTAATTTAATTATAATAGTAGGGTGCAAGTCAAAATTCGAAAAACTTACAAGATTAACAAAAAAAAAAAAAAAAAAAAAAAAAAAAAAAAGTTGAAATTGAATCAATTTTTGTCAATTTTTTTTAATGGTAATTGGTTTTCTTTTCATATGCTACCAATTCATATTATCATGTTTTAGATTATTTTGTTTGATATAGATTTTGAACTTATTTGATATAAGTTTTGTACCATATATAATGGTTTAAGTTTTTTAATTGAGCCGTTGATTGAGTCGTTGTAACAAGTTTGTTGATATAAGTCGTAACTATCAATTCTTTTAAATTTTCTTAACTAGATGTACTTTTATATTCTCAAGAGATGATTTCGATTAATTCATATACTCCTCTATAATTTAAGCATTTTAGTATTACTATCTTAAATATCTTAAATATCGATGACTCGATCTCTTACTTCTATGATTATCGTAATTTTAGAGAGAGAGGAAAAAAGAAAGAATGCATGAAAAGATAGCGATGATAATGGATAAGAATGGAAGTGGGTTTGAATTAATTGGAGTTATTGGGCGTTGCGTGAAATCATTTTATTCGCCCAATAAAGCACATTACCCTATTCCTCCCATTTCCTACACGTTTCCATCATTCCATTCCCATTTTAAGCCCCCCTTTTTTTTCTTTCTAAATTTTAATTTAATTTACTTTAATTTATTATGTCTTTTATCATTATTTAAAATCATGTATATGAATAAATAAACGTTAATAGGTTAAACAATAAATTTAGTAGCTAGAATAAGCATAGTTTAATCGTAATTATATATAATATATATCTCATTTGAGATTGGAAGTTTAAATTTTCATCACCTCTATTTTGTTGTACTAAAAAATTAATTAAAATGTTTAGTCTATAAACTTTAGTTTAGGTTTATTTAGTATTTGAAACTTTAAAAATTGTTTAATAGATATATTTTCTTTTCTAAAAGAAGAAAAAAAAATAGAACTTTGTTTATAATTTTGTGTTTAATAGGTCTCTCTTCTTTGTATTTATTTGACATTTTTTTTAATTCACGAATCTACTAAACGCAAATTTAAAATTCTTAGAAGGTTCTATTAAATGTAAAATTCAACTTTATAGTTAATAGATTAATTGATTTTTATTTTGAATTATATATAAAGAATTTATTATATAAAAAAAAATTAAAAGTTTGAGGACCTATTAGATAGGTTTTTAAGTTCATAGACCTATCCGTCACAAAATTAATTGAAGTTTTATTTAAAGACTTATTAGACAAATTTAAGAGTTCAATGATTTGTTTCAAAAAAAAAAAAAAATTCAATAATTAAACTTGTTATTTCACCCAATTAAAATTAAGCTAAAGATGTGTTTTAGTGTTTAATATACGGGTGTTTTTAAAATTTTGGTCTCTAGATTTCAAAATATGATATTAATACCCCTAAGTTTTGAGTTCAATTTCTATTTTGTCTATAGATTTCAAAATTTTACATTTTTACTTTTGAATTTAAACTTTTGTTTCAATTTGATCCATAATTTTCAAAATGTTACATTTTCAGTCTCTAAGTTTTTTTGTTTTTTAATCTAGCTTTCATTTGGTTCATAAGTTTTGAGTTTAATTTATATTTGTTTCATAGGTTTCAAAATGTTACATTTTTACACTTGAATTTAGGGTACTTTTATTTCAGTTCAGTCCTTAAGGCTTCAAAATCTACACTTTTAACTTTGATTTTTCACTAAATACTCACTTTCAATCATTGGTGTTAATGTTTTTAATTATTTTAAAAGAATCAAATTAGTTTTCACTACTTTTTCATCAATATTAAAATTAATTTAAAAAGTTTTCATCATAATTATACTAAAATTAGTTAACTGAAAGTTAATATCAAATACCAAAGTAAATATTAGTAAAAAAAAATTCATAGTAAAAGTGTAAAATATCGAAACTCAGGAACCAAATGAAAATTAAACTCAAAATTCAAGATAAAAATGTAACATTTTGAAATCTAAGAATCAAACTCAAAATTTAGACAATAAAACAATATTTTTTTTTCTAGAATTTTATATATTTTAGTTTGATTGTGAAGAAAAAAAACATTTCTATTTGCATTGGATACAAATATTGGATGGGTCCAATTTATTTACAACATTTTATTAATCTTTCACATGTCTAGATTCATGGTATAAAAGAGAAAATATAAATTTTATTTTATTGGGTGGTACAAAAGGGGAAAATGATTTGATATATGAATAGAGTAGAAGCAAACTGGCATTGTTTATTTATTTATTTTTATTTTTTAGAGATTATATATATATATATATATATATAATAATTATAATAATAATAATAATAATAATAATAATAATAATAATAATAATATAAAATATAAAATGGGGTTAGTGTGGTGGATAAAGACGATAATTAAAATGATGGGTATGGTTGGTAGGGTATAACATTTTTGTTTCTTTATTTTGAGCAGACAGAATTTCATTAGTGGAGAAAAGGCATAATTTCCTTTTTCTCTTTACCACTCTTTTTTTCTTCCCACTTTGATTTTTTTTTTTTTTTTTTTTAGTCTCTATCTAAATTTCATCATTCTACTATATATGGTGCTATGATTTTAAATTTACCCAACAATTCCTTTTTTTTTTTTTAAAAAAAAATATTTTGTGAAAAATATGATGAGAAAAAGAAAATCCAAATGAAATAGAAACTTTTAAAAAATTAGTGATAAATTTTTTAACAAATGGACAAAGCGAGGTATCTAACCTAAAGAGTAAAGTTAGTCCTAATTTACATTTATAATAATTTTATATTCAATATTATATTTAAGGGATTGTGACCTAAAATGATATTTTGTAGGGTCTAATGAAAAATTTTAAGACCAAAGTTAATATTTTGAAATATTAAGGTTGCGTTTAGTAATCATTTTATTTTATTCATCTCTTCTTGTAATTTAATATGTCTGAAATTTTTGAAGGTGCAAAATCTATAATGAATAGAAGTTGAATATGCTTCTCCTACTTGGAATTTTTGAAAATATGGGCTCAATCCGTCCACATTCATATCTGTCCTTTTTAAGAAAGTGATGTTTTTCTTTCATCTCTGGTCTCCAGTATTCGATTGGCATTGAAAGTTGGCTGCTTGTTGAAGATAAAAGTACATCGAAGTCATATGAAGTTTTTCCATGAGAGAATTGAATCCGTTGGGCTAATATGAGTTCGATTAAGATTTGTTTTCCTGGAGTACCAAAAAGAAGCCTGACATCATTATGAACATAAAGCCCCAAAGTATGGAATCCCATAAGTTATTTTTTATTTTTGAAAATTGTGCTTGTTTTCTTACAACTTCTTTACCGTAATTTTCATTTTCCCTGATTTAACATTTGAATTTCTTAGTCAAATTCCAAAAAAAAAAGTTTTTGGAAACTATTTATTTAGACCTTGTTTAATAACAATTTCATTTTTAATTTTTTGTTTTTAAAATTTATGTTTGTTTCCTCCAAATTTTCTTATCATCGTTGACTTTTTTTAATTTTTTTTTTTTAAGTTTCAAAACTTGGATTGGTTTTTTTAAAACATTTGTAGAAAGCATGATACCTAAAAATTTGAGATCTGACAATAGTTTAAGGATTTAAACAGATATTGATGAAAATTCAAGACGAATGTTAATACTCTTTTTTTATTTTATTTTCGAGTTCAATATGTGGAACCATGTTTTAGTTGAGGATACATGCATTTAATCAGCTTGATTAGATTAACAACTAATGATACTTTAATCATACATAAATCAGTCAAAGAAAAAATGAAACAGTTAAAAAGAATTGAAAATATAATGCCTAATGTATATTTTTTAGTATAACAAATGAAGATTTAAACTTTCGACCTTCAAGAAGGTAGTGCATGTCAATTATATTGCTGAGTTATGTTATTTTGTCATATAAACCACTGTTTGATTATAATTTTTACTAATCTCAAATTTTTGGCTTTATCATTTTTTTTTTTAAAAAAAGAGAGATTTAAAAACCAAAAAAAAAATTTGAAAAATGAAAAAAAAAAGTTGAAAAATATTATGTCCCTTGTACTTTTTTCAATGCCATGGGAGAAGGGAAAGAGAAAGTAAAATGTTTTGGATTTTTTTTAGGAACAAATTAATTTTTTTTAAAAAAAGTACAAGTATGTATATATATATATATATATATATATATTGTTTTGGACTACTATGACTTCACTATAAAAAAATAAGTTGTTCTTTTTGAGGATGTTGATGATAACCAATTCAAAGAAAGTTGCATAAACATTTAGTACAAAATCATTTTGAAACTTATATTGTTTGAAAAATGCAACAAAATAAAATTTTATATCATAAATGGATTTTAAAGCCAACATATAACTAACTTATATAAAATATGTATTTTATTATTTATATTACATTCATATTTGTGACATTTTGTTGATTATGTTTTATGTTTCATGAATTTTTTTACGATATAATGAAAATGTCAATGTCGAATCCATGAAAATGTGAAAATATTGATAGAAATATTGACATATAAATGGAAATCTAATATCATGGTTAGGTCTTATTCATGATGAACAATTACCTTACTTTAACTCGTTTTTGAAGTTGGAGTTATCTAATCGAAAAGGCAAAATGGTGAATGGGAACATGGTTTATATAGTAACAACATTATGGTAAAATATTAATTTTGGGACAAAATACAATTTCGATCACCGAGTTTTGAGACTAATACTTATTTGGTCCTTAAGGTCTCGAAATTGATATTTTTAGTCTATGAGATTTGAAAATTAATGGTTCTAGATGATCCATGAATTCATTTGATCATTATGTGACCTAATCAATTTTGTTGAGTAGACGACTAACGTAGTTTTCTTCCTCTCTATCTCTTTCTTTGCTTCTTTTTCCTCCCTCGTGTTGTATTCTTTTCTAAAGACTTATAGTCTCCCGCTCTTTACTACATATTGTATCCCCATCTTGATTGAATGAACAAAGAACGGAGTCCTTCCGAAGAACAAACTTGACATGGGAAAGGAACCAAACAAGTTTTTGGGATTTGGGGGGAGGGAAAATTGTTCGTTCTAATTAGATCTTCTATTGATGTGAGAATTTAGTCGTAGGTTTACCTCAACTTTGTGTTGGTAACTTGTCAAACTGATTTGGTGTTACACTTAACATACTTCGATTCCTTAGTCAGTACTTACACCGAAATGATGTCAAGTTGAGCAATGGTAATGTTGTATCTCATTAGTGAAACGGTCACTTATATTTATACATTTTCCCGTTGTCCTATTGTTAGCGTTTTATCTAACATGGTAACAAAAATCAAAAGAAGAAGATAACGTACCTTAAGAGGGTTAGGCCAAGCTTAGTAGGTGTTATGGTTTCATCCAATTGTTCCTCATTTGAGTCTCTTTTCTAAAGATGTTTTCTCCAAATACAAACAAAATTGTCCAAGTTTATACTAAAAATCAAACCAAACTAGTTTTTTCAGTGTTTCAAGTTTTTGTTGCAGTCCTAAAAACCACACGGTAAATACAATAAAATTGACATGTTTGTCAACATTTTATGAGCACGGTTCAATTAGCAAAGTGCTTGTACTATCAATCTTGAAACTAGATGCTCGATTCTCTTACCTCACATCATATTAATCGCATATCTTTCGGTTGTTTCCATATTGACACATTTTCTTTTAGAAAACAAATGATTAAACTTGTTTTTGGTTCTTAAACTTTCAATTTTATAACAATTTAGTTTTTCTACTTTCAAATTCGTAACAATTTAGTCCCTAAAGTAAAAAAAAATATCAAAATTAGATGTCAATTTTTATTATTTTATGATGTAAACTTTGTATTTTGTAAAAATATCGAGTCTCTAATTAGTTTATCGGTTTATTTATGCAAAAAAAATCTCATTAAACTTTAGCACTAATTTCTACGATGGGTTCTAAATCATTACAAATTATAAAGTATAATGATTAAATTATTACACAGTAAAATTCATGGACTAAGTTGTTACAAAATAAAAAACATAAGAACTAAATTGTTACAAACTAAAATTTATGTACTAAATTGTTATTTTTATGAAAGTTTAGAGACTAAAGATGATTTAGATTGTTATGTGGGTAAAATAAAAGCATAGTTTATTTTAATCAAATCATAGATATAAAATTAGAAAAGATGAAATGGAATCTAAGTTGAATTTTAGAAAGCAAAATTGTAATTTAGGCTAAAAAGAAAGGTAAATTACATATTTGGCTTGTTTTTATTAAAAGGAAAAGGAAAAGGAAAAGGAAAAAGGAAAAAGGAAAAAGGAAGAGAGAGAGAGAGAGAGAAAGAACAGCTCAGTTTAAGAAGAGTCATGACCTTCCATCCTCAAATGGATGGTTTTTCTGGGTGGAGCTTTACGCAATCCCCATTATACCCGCCACCCAACCTCCATTCCCCTTTCTCTCTCTTCTTCCTTCTCTCTCTCTCCTCTGTTCTTTTCCCCTTTTCCCCTTTTCCTTACTTTTTTCCTCTGTCATTCCCATCCAAATTCACCATCCCCTTCTTTTATATCTTCTTCTTCTTCTTCTTCTTCTTCTTCTTCTTCCTCTTTCCTCTGCAATTCTATTTCCTTCATCTGGGTTTCTCTTTTTCCGATTTGGGTTCTTTTCCTTTCTGATTTTCCTTTCTTTTCACCCCAGGTTCATTTCCATGGGTAACATTGGTAGTACCGGTTCCAATGGTCGGAGAAGACACGGTAGTCGCCGGAGTCACCCAACTCCGCCACCACCAGCGCCACCCCAGCCTGAAATTACAAGTAACCGCTACGTTTTCGCCGCCGCTACGCCTTATCCAACGCAATACCCAAACCATCCGAATCATCCGCCGCCCTACTACCAGTATCCTGGTTACTTTCCACCGCCACCCGGTCCGCCGCCGTCGATGCCTATGCCTTTGCCGGCGCCTTACGATCACCACCACCGCGGAGGTCATCCCCAGATGGATCCCGCGCATTGGGTAGGTGGGAGATACCCTTATGGCCCTCCTATGCCGCCCCAAACGCCCTATGTTGAGCACCAGAAGGCGGTTACCATACGAAATGATGTCAATCTCAAGAAGGAAACTCTTAGGGTCGAGCCTGATGAAGAAAACCCTGGCCAATTCCTTGTATCATTCACGTTCGATGCCACCGTTGCTGGGAGGTTTGTGTTCTAATCTTTGGAGCTTTTGGTTTTCCTTGCTTGTATCTGTGATTGTTAATTGAAGGTATTTGATGGATTTCAGATTTTTTTTTTTTTTTTTTTTTTTTTTTTTTTTTTTTTTTTTTTTTTTTTTTTTTTTTTGTGTGTGTGTGTTTATCTGATACCTAGGAGCAAGGATGGTAGAATTAGTCTTGCATGGTTTATTTTGCTGAAAGAATTGTAGGCTTGTGTGTTTTATGCAGATTTCAAGAAACCCTCCATGCTTGTTAAAAATGATTAGAACAAGTGGTGTGCTCTGGTTTTTCATAGGTGTTTAGTGATTAAAATTGTAACATAGTAGTTCTCTGAAGTGGTGAAAGGAGAATTTTCCTTATGGTTAAGAGATGATTGAGAGGTTATTGGGATTGTTGACTCCTTGAAACTCAACTGAGTCAACTTCAGGTGTACATTGTTGTAAATGTCAGCATTTGGGCTTGAATTTGAATACACCTTGACCAAGGTTGCAGGTGTTTGTTGTTGGTTTTTCTTTTTTTTCCTAGTAACTTATACATGAAGGGAGGGAGTTTGAACCTACAACCTCGTGATTGTCTGAGCTATGTTCAAGTTGAGTTATAGAAGTTTGTTGATTATGCTGGTGTTATAGGTCGAATTCACCACCATCGTTCATACTTCATAGAGGCGTAACTTATTGATTTCCCTCCCACTCCCCCCTCACCCTACCGAGAACTGAGAAAAAAAAAATGTGGATGGTTCTTTCATTTTGCTGCTTATGAGTTTAATTAGAGTCGATTTTTTAAAAGGCTTGAGTAGTCTTAAGGCCTTGTTTTCAGAGGTGTGGCTGAAGTTTCTATTTACATAGAATCATTAATGAAATCGTAAGTATGTAAACTGTGAATCACTAAATATAATGGTCATATAAAAGGTTTCACATTCATTATCACTTTTTGAAGCAAAGGTTCTAAATCCTTCTTCCTATTGCTATCACTATTATTAACGGGTTGACTGGTTGGTCTTTTCTTAAACTTTCATTCTCGGGGGCTCTTTCAAGTCTTAGTGAAAGTAATAATGAAACGCCACCCGGTTGTATTAGTATGACACGTACGTAAGTTGACTCTTATATTTTGGAAAGAGGGCAATAAATTGGTGTTATTATTTTAACTATTGCCATAATCCATAAGTATTCCAAGCCTTGATGTATTCTTGATTTTCATAAAGGCATAGTCTGAGCATCTGATGAATTAAAGACAGCTTAAGTCTCTGAACCAAAGATCCTTGAGACAAACCCTAGGGGATAAGCCTTAAGAGCCTTTGGAAACATTCTTTTGAGCGTCTTTCTGTTTTTCTTTTGTTAGAATCTGCCGTCGGATTAGTGGTCCATTCAATTGTTAATTTATCTTCTATGTAGTTATTTAGTTGATCCTTCACGGTGGGATAATTTTTCCTGTGGTGGTTATGATGTTTATACATCTAAAATTTTTGTTTCTTTTATTTAAGATTTGACCTGGATTTCTGCTAGCGTGAGAATCTGAGTCTCTTTTATCTTGAAACAGCATCACTATCTTCTTCTTTGCGAAAGAAGGTGAGGATTGCAACTTGACCCCTGTAAAAGAAGACACCTTTCAACCAGTAACTGTCCATTTCGAACAAGGACTTGGACAGAAGTTCAGACAACCTTCTGGAACAGGAATAGATTTCTCAAAGTTTGAAGAGTCAGAGATTCTGAAAGTGAATGACACAGATGTCTATCCATTAGTTGTAAAAGCTGAGGCTTCCACTGACGGCCAAACTGGCCCGGATGGTACCCCGGTACCTGATCCCATGAATTCTCAGATAACCCAGGCAGTGTTTGAGAAAGATAAAGGTGAATATCAGGTAAGAGTGTTGAAACAAATCCTGTGGGTCAATGGTCAGAGATATGAGCTGCAGGAGATATATGGCATTGGCAATTCAGTCGAGGGCGATGTGGATGGAAATGACCCTGGAAAGGAATGTGTCATTTGCTTGTCAGAACCACGGGATACGACTGTTCTTCCCTGCCGACACATGGTAACAACAACATTCTCTTTCTTAGTTTATTGTAGATGATTCTTAACAAAGAGTTATGCCTTTCAATGTAGATAATAGCCTCATTTAAGTCTTTATGTCTACAAAATTAATCTCTCCTGCATTCATCTGTGCTCACTACCTGCAATTCTTGAGCACAATTAACTTGTTATCTTCTTGTTGGCAGTGTATGTGCAGTGGTTGTGCTAAGGTACTGAGGTTCCAGTCGAATCGTTGCCCGATTTGCAGACAACCCGTCGATAGGCTCTTAGAGATAAGGGTCAGCAATGGGCCAGAAGAATAAAGAACGACGGTACTACCATCATCTCGCCATTGAAGCAAACTCTGTACAGCACTGTGCTTATTGCATTTCTTTTTGCATCATCTGAATTGATTCTCTTTCCCCCTGAATTTTCTACCTGCTGTTCTAAATAATCAAGAAAGGAAAGCTTTAAGCTTATAACCAGCACATTGTGATATTGTGCCAAGGAAAAAGAGAAAGAAGGAATTGTAAACAGTTGTGCTTGTATTCTCATGATCAAAAGTGTCTCTAGATTTTATCTCTACTATATATATACTTGAGCTGAGCCATGTTTTGTTTGTCATCAAATCCTTTTGCCATTTTTTTTGTTTAATCATTTCTAACATCCTGGAATTGATGTATTATGTATATTTGTATAACCATATGGCTTTCATCTTTTCACCTTCTAAGTCTAACTAAGCTCAGTATTCCAATTTCAAAAGTTACTGGTTTATTAGATAAATATTTCTTGACAAGATAGTTGTGAATGATGTATATGATATGACAACTAATTTGAGTATAGTTCAATTGATTAATGATTACTTACGGTCTCTATCTTTGGAATCGATTGCGCATTGTTTACTTGTACTAAAAAGATAAGAAAAGATAAGGGGAAAGAATGACAGGACTAGATAGACTTGTTTCATCATTACTACATTCATATTATCATTTATTGATAATGATATATTAAAACAAAATAATTGAAGGAAAAAAAAACTACAAATCAACTTTGAGTTTGGTTTCTTTAACAATTTGCCTCGTCTTTAATAGAAAGACACTTCACTTTTTGAAAAGAAAATTCTCATAAACTCGTAACATTTAATTTGGTGTTTGAGAGTGGTCTTTAACCTTGATAGATTGATGTAAAAAATTGGATCAAAATGTTACTTGATTTGAACTTTCAAAATAAGGTTTTAATTCTCTCTCTAAATTTTCTTCCCTTTTTTTAAATGTATTTCATCTCCAACAATGACACGATAAGAATGGGCAGAGCAGTTTCTTCTTTCTTCTACAGTATGCAACGGTTGGTGGTAACGAGCTAGAACTAGAACAATAGTGGAAAAGAACTAGAAAAAGGTTTGACAATAACAACAAAATGTTAAAACTTTATTGTGAGAAAACCAATTAAGTTTCATTTTTTTCAAAAAAAAAAAAAAAAAAAATTAGAGTTGCATGTACAATGATTCTTAATATAAGTTTTTTAAATATAAAAATTTTAAAGGTAAATAAAATTCTAGAAAATTTGAGAACTATTATTTTTTAAGAAAAGTATATATATAGAAATTAAATAGATATAAAATTAGATGCTAAACTTATAATTTAATCAAAATTAAATTTATACGTTCACTTTTCCCTTTTGCTTTATTCTTCATCATTTTAAAGACGCCTTTTAATTTTTTTAAAATCAAAGTTTAAAACAAACTTCCATGAAAGCAAAGTATATATCAAAGAAAATTTAAAAGGTAATTATCTTTCTCTTTTGGTGTAGTGATTATTAAGAAAAAGGTCATGTAAAAAGTTGCTTAGTTTATTTATTAAAAATGTTCCACCATCCCCTCAATAATTTCCTTTTTTTCAAAAATTTAAAAAAAAAAAAAAAAAAATCAAAATACATTGCAAAATGCCACTTTTTTTACACCTCATTGCATTTTTTTCCTCTTTAATTTCAATGAGACATTGGCACATCTTCCTATTTTTACTTGAAAACAAACTAATTTTCTCAATCATGTCAAACTTTTGTTTTGTTCAACTAGTGAAAGATATAAAATGAATTAGAACTATAATTTTGACATCAAATTTTAAAAAAAATTGACACGTCATATATTAATTTATTATGGATCTTTTTTAGATCCACATAATTTTTAAATGTTACCATTGTGACAAACAATGAATTAAAGTAATATAAAAACCATTGTATTAGAAATTTTCTTCCAATTTGATTTAAATTTATAGAAAAATCGTATTTATTTAGAATATGTTGCACTTTTGTCAAACCTAATATAGCTTTTCTAAAATTGTGATAGTTGACTAATGATGAGAAAGTGATTTCCTGTCAACCGATTTAATTTGGTTATGAAAAAACTTGGGTGCAACAGGGCTACACCCCTCTTTTGTAATAGAGATTGTGTCATGATTTTAATTTTTGTTTTTTCTATGTATAAAAGAGATGAGAGTAATGAGATTGGTGCGGAAGGCTATACCTAATAATTACTCTATACCTAGGTCATACATGTCACATCATACACTAGAAGTACTTAAAACTCTCCACTGTCGGTGCAACATATTATGTATTATTAACATTATAATATAAATCAAAATTAGGACCACAAAAAAGTCATTAAATCATAATCATATTAAAATACAAAATGCATCAACAACACCACCACCACCCATAAAGCAAACTCACACAAGAGTTCTTTATTCTAACCAAAAACCATGCAGATACAGTTCATTGGTTATCAATACTTAAATAAAACAGGAAACAAACAAAGTGGTTGCTTATTATAAGTCTAATTGAGCGCTCAACCACACAGCAACTCATTAACATTCTTACTCACCAACCATGAACCAAACTAAACACAACTTCAGATTTTCATGGAGGAAGAAGGAGCATTCAGAAACCATTGATGGACATAAACACCGCTGTTTCTCAAGTCCTTGTACAGATCCATACAGTCTCTGTTCTTCAACTCACCATCTTCTTCATCAACCCCATCTCTGCAGCTCAGAAACACCTCATCCACCCAGCAAATAACCCCACTTTCGAACAAATCTGATAGAAACTTCAGTTCTTCCTTCCCTGCATCCATCTTCAAGACGACGAAATCACCATGCTGCACAGTTTCCTTGAACCAAGACAGAAAATCAAACTCGTCGTCGATGTATGGTTCTTCGTCTTCATCATCGGCAGCACCGTCGTTATCTGTAGTCTGATCAGTTCCTGCTAGGCCAGGATGATAAACAAACGTGACTCCAGGGTTATGGATATGGGTGGCAAGAGCAGACATGTCATGATCAACAAAATAAACATTAAAATCTCTGCGATCCACGGGATAGGAAGGTGGAAACCAATCTGTGTTTGTGTGATTCAGGCGCTTCCCTGTACCAATATTAATATATACCAACTTTTCCCCATTGGAAGAATCTACAAACTTAGGCAAATAAGACAGCTTTTTGTCAAATCCGACAGGTTTTTCCTTCACAAGAGGCTCCATTTTTGGAATTAAAGGCTTGTTCCTAGTGAGAGAGCGACATTCAGACGACAGGCGAGGCTCCAAATGGCGAAATTCTTCGAGTTTCTTCTTAAATACAACCAGAGTTAAGTTATTAACATGGCCAACATGCATCACAGTGGAAGTTTTCAGCAGAGATGACACTGGGGTTGCAGCTCTAATCAAATTATTCGGCATTGAACCACTCGTGGCCACAATAACAGCCCCAATTCCGCCAGGTTTAAGCACACGCTCGATCTCGAGCACCAAAAGTGCAGGGACTGAATATCTGTCTAGATCTCTAGAGAAAACAAAATCAAAGTATCCATCCTTAAAGTCCAATTCGTAAACGAATTGTTTTCTCCTTAGAGAGAAAAATCGGTGTTGACCAACACCAATAACATCACTGAATCCCATGTCCCTCAATGCCAAAACGGCAGATCCCGATCCCTCTCCAACGCACAGAGATTTAGCACTATGATTCAACAGTTTCTTCTCCATTAACTCAGCAACGACATTAGTCGTCAGATTCATAGATTCCTCACAGTGCATCGCTACAAATGGCACCCAAATTGGATTCAGAAAATGACCTTGAAACAAATACGATCCTCGAGAAACTTTCGCTTCAACATCACCAGACTTCACAGCACAATCGCGAAAGATCACCGACGGGATCACTCCAAAATCAGCACCCGTAAAAATATGCAACAAAGGAACAGTGGAAACAGCCAAGGCGAGAAGGAAAATTCGAACAACAACACGTCTGGCCAATGCCCCATGAACGATCTGCCATTTCACAGCCTTCAAATTCATCTCTCCAATCGCCACTCCCAACCCCCGCTCAGAGTTCGTTTAACGTCGTGAAAGACGAAGAAAATAGGAATAATTCCTCAAAATAACACTTAACAGAGAGAAACAAAAGGCAGATTGAACAAAAAACTTAGCGAGTACAAAACCTGGATGATGTGTGATTTCCACCCACGAGGAGACCCATAGATTTTTGGAAAATTAACCAGACCCTCTTCGGAACCCTCATCCTTCGAATAATTTTGCCGTCCCAAGTCACCATCACTGAAGAACTAAATCAAACCATGATGCTGAAAGAAACTACATCACATTCTTCAAAAACCGAGTTCCCAAAGCAAAGAAACCTCGAAAACCCTAACTGAAACTGAAGATCGAGATCGAATTTTAGAATCAAGGTTGAGGCCTAGGGTTTCGAGTGAAGAAGAAGAAGAAGAATGGAAGTAGATCTAAAATGAGTGGTGGTATTAATAGTGTGAGTTTACGGAAAAGCGAGTCCCACTCTGGGTATTACGTGGCACGAGGAGATATTCTAAGATCTGAAAGGATTAGTACACGTGTCGAGCAATGAACGGACAGATTTTGAGATTAGAAGACTGTGGGCCCTAAATTATTGGCTTGTAAGGGCTTTATTGTAATTTAAAGGGAGACATAGAGTACAAGATCGCTCTGGAACATCTTAATCAGATTAAACAATCAATTATTGTTATTGAATATGATTATTTTAAAAAAAAAATTATATGCCAAACAAATATTTTTGATAATATATGTGTGAATCAACTCTAATTTCCGTAAAGTGAGGATAATTCAACTGTGTTAGTTATTAACGAAATCTATGGTTCAAATCCTTTTACTTCCTATTATACTTAAAAAAAATTATGATGTCGAGGTTGTTAGTATAAACACTATGACTATTAAGTTATGTTTATTTTGGTGTTAGACACCAAAATTACAATTTCTACATTGACATCGATATTTTAATTTTAAATTAAATGTGTCAGTTGTGAACTAATATAAGACTAATTCGACTAACATAAAAGTTATACTATCAATCTAGAAGTCAAAGGTTTAATTCGAAAAAAAAAATGTTAATTTGTGGCATATATATAAAGAATAGGAAATTTTAAAATTTTAATTTTATTAATTTGTCTATTACACTCCCGCATTTTTACTATTTCATCTATTAATCTTAATGAAAATATAATTAGAATTTTTGTATACTCACTAATTTGAATCATGTCAAATATTCTGCAAATTTAAGTTTGTTAATGTACAAATTGATTAAAGTACAACTTTGCAAAAACCCTAAATTTTAGCTTAAAAAAAAAAAAAAAAGAGGAATTAGCTCATCAATTTGACATCACACATGTTTTTTTTAATTCATTGGAAATATTTGAGCATCCTTTTTTTAAGAAGTTTTAAATGATAACGTAACAAATGGTAAGTATTGCAAAAGGTTAAAATTTTCAGCCCTAATTCAATAGCATGTATAGCATTTTTTGAGGCCTTCGATTCTCCATCTAATTAATTATTAAGTAAAAAAATTGAATATTTTGTTACATACAAAATTTGCATAAATTTTCATTTTAGCTCTTACTGCTATTTTGTTTTTAATTAATCATTTAGTTAAGCCAGTGTGAGTACAAATGTACAATTTAATTGACATAAAATTTTGTATTATAAATTTTGAGATTTCAAATTCGATCCTTCACCTTAAGTATTGTCTAAAAAATGATTTGTAATATATTTCTTAGTTTATTGACCTTAAGATTAAAAATAAGAATTTAAATTTTCGATGAGACTCATCTCTTCTAGACTTTTAAAATGTTTTAATTTTAGTTTTGAATGTTAAAATTTGTTGACAAAAGTTTCCTTTGAACTTTGAAATTGTTCTAACAAATATCCTTTGAGATAAATTTAAAAGATGAAGTTGATGTGACAACTAATGTGTAAAAATTGAAAAATGGAAAATATTACTTATAACAATGCAGAAGATTAAAAATTATTGGTACTGTTTTTTTCATCTCAAATAATATTGTTAAAACTATTTACATGATTAATTTTTACATGAATGATGTTTTAAACGATGTCACTTATGTCTTTCGATTTCCATTCATTTTTATTTTAAAGAAAAAAAATCTCCCACAATATTTTTATTACAAATTTAAAATTCAAGAGTTAAAACGAAAAAATTAGTTTAAGAGCACAATTAAAACCTACTCTAAATTTAGGGATGTTTTTGTATAATTCAACCAAAAAAAAGAAAGAAAGAAAGAAAGAAAAGAAGGAATTTAAGAGTCGTTAAGAAGTGGGAAAAAAATTGTATGATGCATACTTGTGTATGGGCCAAGAGCTGAACAGCAGAGCCCAATACATAGGGCGGTTGGGGCTTTTAACCACTATAAAAGCCCAAAGAACATCTGAAGAAATGGGTCAAATCCTCGACTAAATGGGCCTATTAGGTAATTCTCCCTATAAAAATAAGAAATTATGCCAAATGAACTTGAAATTATGTCATATTTTAAAATTTGTCTAAGATAAACTTATTTATTGTTGGTAAGATTTTATATATTTATTAAAAACTTCATCTTACCAACATACACTTAAAACCTAATAAATGAATTAGCCAAAATATAATATAAAATTATTTTTTTCTTAATTTATTTTCTGTTTATGATAATTTCAGCTTCCATTTTGTTATTCTATCATATCTCTTTCGAAAAGTTTTTCTTTCATCTTTTATATACACGATATTTATAGAGAAATTTGTGTTTCATGTATTGATTTGAGTCATAATTTGTATACATATAATGATGTATATATAGTATATACCTAATACTTATATTAATACCATGTTTATTATGTAGTAGACACATCATATTTTTATACCATACTAATTCTAATATGATAGAGTTTGGTGTAGTTTATAGTTACATAATATATATCCCATATTTGTATATTATTCTCATCTTTATTAATATATGTATTCCACTTACCTTGTACATATATATTTTATTCTCAAATATATATTTGTTTGTCATCACTATTACGTTCTTTTGCAAAAATATTTTAGATGCGTGTATATATATATATATTTAAAAAAATTGTATACAAAATATATACATATATTATTAAATATATCCTTACATTTTAGGGAATATAAACATAACATAAAACTCTGAATTTTTAGTTATGTACAGATAGATGATGTAAATAATTTTAATATTGAGTTATGTACCAAAATATAAGGTATTTTTGTCAACAGATGATTTTAAAAAATCCTCCTTTTTATTTTTTTAGAACAATAAAAGTTGTTTATTTTTGTTAAAAAAGCATACTTTTTTTTTTTCTTTCGTTTATTATGTAGACTACATTGTTTCTTATTCTATTTAAACATTGGTTTTAGCTTAATTATATGACATTTTATTAAAAAGTTGAATCAAGCACTTAAAACTTGTATCATTCTCAAAACATTTTGATATGCTATTTTTCACTCTAAATTATATTTAAAAGGAAAATTTTTAAAAATAGAAAAATAAAGAAAATTATATACAAAATATCAAATTTTTTAGATAATTGTGATAGACGCTGATGGAAGGTTATCATAGTCTATCAGTGATAGAAATGATTGAAGTCTATCACTAATAAATGTTGATGAAGTCTATCAATGTCTATCAATACTTTTTTTGCTATTTTTTTTTATAAATAATATGATATTTTTTATATATGTAAAATTTTTTCTATTTACCGACTTTTCTAAATATCAAAATTTTGAAATAAAGTCAAAGTCCAATGTACAAGACAAGCCTAGGCAGGTTGGGAGAGCAATCCCGTTCTAGGTTAAGCTGGTTAATCCGATTCTGTTGGGATTAATAACAAATTCTCAACTTAATTATCAATTTTTATTTTTTTAAGAAAAAAAAGTCAAGTATCATCTTGGGTTCTTATTTTTTAGAAAGAAAGAAAGAAAAAAAAAAGTCAATTATCATCTAATTAAACAAAACGTCATGTGTTTAGATAAGTGGTTTTCATAACTCTGTTAATTAAAGCTTTATCCAATAATTAATTTTCTTTGTTGTCACTTTCTTTTGCCTTTTTTTAATTAGCTTAATTTTCCAGGTCAAGAACGGAAAATAGCATAGATAATGTAACCATATCAAACACCTGTAAGAACTCACAAAATTAGCTCTCCCAAACATTCATATGAATATCAATGGAATAGACCTATTTTGATTGTCTTTCTATCTGCCTTTTCCATGTTTTTGGGTCAAAGAAAAATGGCTATTGGGAAGCAAAATCTAGCTGAAGAAGACGGTGGAGACCCTTTGAAGAGCAAGTTTGATGCTACAAACCTTAAGGTATTTACAAAATTTTCGGTTTATATGTCCAAAATTTATCTGGGTTTTCTTAGGAATCCACTTTTATTGAGTGTTTGGTAGGATTGAACGTTGATTACAGTTAGTTTTTGTTACATTTGTTGAGTTTTAGTACTTTGTTTAGAGTTATTGTAAAGAAAATCAGTGGAAACAACAATTGGTAATTGTAGGATTATACTTAAAAATTTGAATCAAACCAATGAAATTAATGGGGCCTGGTTTTTCTGTGCTCTTTTTGAATGAGAGAACTGGTTATTTTGATTCTTCTTTGAGTTCAGGCTCATAAAATTCGGAGTTAGAATAGTTTCATTCTGATTTTCTGCTTCAAACTGAAGGCTGAAGGAGATTCAACTGAAGAAAACTGCCCTAATTTGCACCAGAAATCTGATGACCTTGCTATGGAGGTTCCATCACTTGCAGCTATGAGCTCTGGTGAATGTTCTGAGATATCAAAATTTCCCCAAATTCCAACCCATTCTTCCAAAAGAGTGGCTTTCTCCCCTCTATCTTCCCCAAGTTTTTCTAATGCTGCAGTATCCCAAGGTGCTTCGCCATCCGAAAGTAAATCGAATGCAGATGGCATTGGTACAAACATGAACTCCCAATATGCAAATTTAAGGCCAGATGTTGAAATATCTCCAATCATACCCTGCGAAGTTTCTTGTGTAGTTGCATCTCGTAGACCTAGAATATCGAGGTCGTTGTCGCTAACAAAACTTTTCAACCCCAAATTGAGAAGAGCAGTAGATTCAGTATACTCATATGGAGGGGGCATAATTGAACCTCCCATTCCAACTGTACGTATATTATCACTTCTGAGCACGAAAACTGTTTATTGACTACTGGCTCCTGCATCAACATGGTGTAGTATAGATATGATTATGTTTTATAGCATTATTTCCACCCGCCTTCATTCTTATTGTTTGAATGTCTTGAATCTGTTATCTGGTGCTCCGAATGACCAAGCACTAGGATCTCGCTTGGGTTTAGAGTTTAGAGGAGTGTCCATATATAAACCATCTAATCCCATCGGTGCCTCTGTATCTGTGTTTTCTCATATTCCCCTCTTATAATAAAACTGCCGTCTCCCTCTACCTCTGGATGTAGCCAATATACTGTTAGTGAACCACGTAAATGTATAAGTCCATTTCTTCTTATTCTTTGCTTGTTGGTCTCGTTTCTGTCATAAGACATACTTTGCAACGACTTTGTAGAGAATGGTTCCCGTGAGTTAGTCAAAGAGCTCTGCTTTGATTGCTCTCTACTAAGCTAGCCAAGTTGAAATGCTTCCCAAAAGAGAACCAGAGCATCAAATTATAGGGAAGGCAGGGTTTCACATTTTGAATTAAAGTTTTGTAATTTATGTCTTTAGATCATTACCATCGACATTATTGGGAATGGGCTTAGTTTTTATGGTTGAGTTGGCATAGTTGTAACTCTTCATATGCAATGCATTGTCTTAAAATCATTGCAATTTGATGGTTTATCCCTTTTTGCTCAAACAGATTTTTTTATTTTTTTATTTTTTTTTTCCAACTGTGTTTTCTATTTGGTTCTTACAGAATTCCTCACATTACAGAGAGACTTGGCTCAAAGGTCGATGCATCGATCCTATTCCGTACCATTGATCAGAGAAGATGGAAGTGTACTATTACGTGGTAATTTTGTTCGTTGGATTCCAATCTCTCCACAAATTGGCAAAGAGATTATTTTGACCCCATTTAAATCACCAACATATCATAACGGTAAATTTCTTATGTCGTTTTGTGTTCGGTTTTTTCGCATCAACAAGATTCCTTCTCCATTCTTTAAGTGCCATGGAAATCATGTTTTCTTCACTCTTGGTAACTGTATAACTTTTCCAATGACTATTCAGTTGGGAATTTTAATTGGGGGGAAGGATGTAGAAAGATATTACCTCTGTTTCCTTTAAACTTTAATTATCAATACATGCTTTATTTTCATGATTCAGATAAAAATATAGACACTGGTGAGCATATATCAGAAGAAGCTGTTTGTCGAATATGCTTGATTGAGCTTGGGAACGGTCCCGGGACTTTTAAGATGGAATGTAACTGCAAGGGTGAACTTGCTCTGGCTCACCAAGAATGCACTATCAAATGGTTTGGCACTAAAGGTAACAGAATATGCGACGTGTGCAGGCAAGAGGTTCAGAATCTTCCGATTGAGCTGTTACGAGTGCATGCCGTTCAGACCTACAACTTCCAAGGAAGCGGAACCAATCCACCTCCCATTGATCAATACAGGCAAGTAAAACTCTTTCCCCACTGGAATGTGAAGGCATCCAGGAAAAGGGTATCCATTCTCTTAACATTGTACATACAAATCTGCCACATTTTGCCCATCTGCCCGATCGTCAAACGATGGCTGAACTTTTTAAGTGAACATTCTACAGGGTTTGGCAGGATGTTCCTTTTCTTGTTATCATCAACATACTAGCTTACTTTGGCTTCCTAGAGCAACTTCTGGTATTCTAGCACTTCTCCAACTCTTCTCTTTCTTAGTTATCTACCGCGTTATGTTCATTTCTATCGATCAATGACGTTAAACATGTAACACCAATATACCGGTGGGGATTAACGTATGGTCGCTTTTCTTTTTCGAGGCTGTTCGGATTGCTAATACCAGTGCCTGTGCAGGCTGGTAAAATGGGATCAAGTGCTCTAGCTATTTCTCTTCCATTTTCTTGCATATTTGGTCTTCTTGCATCCATGACTGCTGCAACAATGGGTAGGGCTTTACTCATTTGTTCGAGACGTTATTCAGAAAATATTTTCCGATGCTTGTTCTTGATCATCAATCTGTATTAATTCTATTGAAGTTTGTTGTCAGTATGGAAGGAGTATATATGGATTTATGCAGCTGTCCAGCTCGCTTTGGTGATCGCCTTTTCTCATATTTTCTACTCGAAGGTAAGAATTTACATTGAAAACTTTAGCGATGTTGATGCAATGTGACGAAGAGATACATTGTTTAGCAATCAAGTAAACCATGTTTGTTTGGTTCTACAGCTTCGTATGCAGGCTATTGTAGCCATTCTTCTTGCCACATTTTCGGGCTTTGGAGTTACAATGGCTCTTAGTTCCATTCTCGAGAAAATTCGTCGACGAACGAGACCATGGCTCGATCTGCAATCAACTCATCAAACTGTGTCATTGACAATAACGCATCCAATGCAAGCAGATCCTCCACTTGGTCTTCAACAGCGACTCGAGGAACCGATGCAGCCTCAAACAGTACCCGAAACCTTGCGGGATCCTCCTGGTGAAGATGTTGAAATGGGAACTTCAGAAGCCTTGCCTCAGAGGCTGACAATATCAGTGTGCCATTGACAGGGAGTTCAACTCTTGTATATGCTTACCAAGCCTGTGTATTTCATCCCCTTGTTGCTATATTGATGATTGATGTAAATAATTTTTCTGTGGGAATTATATATACTATTCTCTTTTATGCAAAATGAAACACATGTATATATGTGTATAACAATTTAGTCTATCTTTTATACGTACAATTTAATTTAGTCTCCATCTAGTGATAAATCTCGATAAAATTAAGTGTCAATCGTTTATAAACAAGTTTGATCTCTAATTAATTTAGTAATCCAAACTTGTAACAAATTTCATTAAATATTAATAATACTTTGTACGATTGAGACTAAATCATCACAAATTATAAAGTACAATGATTAAATTGTTTCAATTTTAAAAATCATTACATATAAAAGTTCAATAACTAAATTTTTACTTCCATAAAGTTTAGGGGCCAATTTTTTAAAGAGATTTTGAAATTTTGATTTATTTTTCAATTTGGTCATTATTTTTGTTTGCTTAGCCACCTAATAATCATACACTCTTATTTTAGACGTACTTCATAAAGTTCATAGACAAAAATAAAATTTTAATCGATAAATATAGTATTGAATATCACATATTTTAGGTCCGGTCTTGTTAGGAAAAAAAAAACATTTTTATATGAAAAGAATCCACTTTGATGAATGATATGTAGTAACTTATAACTATAATCTTTTTTTTTCAAACTTATTATTTTTATTTTTATTTTTTATAATTTTATTTGATAAGATTTTCATAGCATTACTTTTCTGAATCACATAGCTACTTTTCAAAAAAAGGTCAACTTTTTTGTTCCCTTTTCTTTTTGTAATTTAACACAAAAAGGTAGAAATCATTACACAATAATTTCGATATAATTAAATCAATAAAAACTTTTTCACCTTTTCCCTTTTTGTGCATTTTGATAGATCTTCCCTTTTCAATTTTAGGACTTCAAAAAGGTTGAACTTCTCAAAAAACCCTTTTGAATTTAGGGGGATATCCTATATACCTTAATGACCATTGACCATTTTTCATAGGGCTCTTTTTACTTGAAAAGTAAAATAAAAAATAAAATAAAATAAATTACCTAGGGCAAAGTCAAAATGTGTAGGGCTGACTGCCCCAAGCAAGTGCTTCCCTAGGAACAAAAGTGCCCTACAATCATACCTAGGACCCTATACATTCTTACCCATCTTAATTAGTTCCAACATTGTTTTTTTTTTTCCCTTTAAAAAAACTCATATTTCTCTTGAATTGGGGTCTTGAGATTCTCAATCTATAAACATCATTGGAAACTTAAATCATATCCCTAAAACTCTTCAACTCTCTAATCTAACAATATATTTTATTTACTTTGTTTTGGTTGAATTTTCAAGTTTTATTTGCAATGTAATATTTATAATACTTAGATTGCATAAATTTATTTTCTATTTTATTGACTCTACCATGTAACATATATGTTTTTTTTTTTAAGACAATACATAAAACGTAAAATAGAAGAAAATCAACGCACAGATTTACGTAGTTCACTAACCGTAAATACGTTCATTAGTCAGGGAGACCCACGTGCTTGATCGTTCGAAGCGCTAGATAACCGATTCAATGCATTCCAATAAATCTCCATTTAATATTTGTCTTGATATGAAATTATTTTTGAAAATGACTATTTTCTATTTTCTGATACTAATTATAAGGTTTAAGTTGTAGTCTGGGATGCACTTAGGTATTTTTCATTTAACAATATATTTCCATTAGTCAGTAAGACCCACATACCTGGTCATTCTACTTCAAATTATAGTAATGATCCCACTTAATTTTACATGTTGAGATCAGTCAAAAGTATAATTTTTTTGAGGGGTTGGTTTGTGAGAATTATTGTTGAATAGTTAGGGATTTGTTAGCTCTTAATGAGAGTTAATTTATAACCTTAATTTTTTTTTTTAAATTTTATAATGAAACTCTAAACTTGAGCGAACATTGGCATTCATATCTCTTTGAAATTATATATCAGAAAATTTTCACAAATCCATTCACAAATCACACGAAATTCAACCAATTTTTAAGAATAATCAAGTGATCATAAAAATGACTAAACACAATTATGAAAAATGTTCGAATCTAACCACAACTAAAGAAATAAAATGTCCAAACTTAAAAAAATAAATAACACCCACAAGAATATTATTCTCTTGGAAAATAAACCAAACTAATTATCAAGAAAAATAGAAGATTTCCTTTTATTTTTTTATTCTTCGGTTTATACTGTTTTTTTTCTTCTGATAAATGAAATCTCAATTTAAGTTAATATGAAAACAGGACGTAAGATATATACTCTCGACCAAAAAATCAAATATTCTAATCCTAACAAATCAAATAATCTAATCTTAACTCTAATAGTTGTTCTCAGAAAGAAAAAAAATCTTAAATAAAAAAAATGGATTGTTTTCAAATATAGAAAAATGAGTGAAACTATTTACAAATATAAAAAAATTTTAACTGTCAATCAGTCTGATAGACTTCTATTGCTGACTATTACCGATAGATAGTGAATTTTTTTTATATTTATAAATAGTTTGATATTTTCTATTTATACTAATTTTTCAAAAAAAAAATTGAGTTGAGTTATTAAAAAATAGAAGCTACCAATTTTCATTAAAAAACATGTTAGTTAAGATTCTACCTCTGGTCTTTATTAATACATATTCTTTTAATATTTGGGAAAAATCATATTTAAGAAAATAGGCATAAAATTAGATTTAAATACCATTTTGATCTTTATTTGATTCTATATATTTTTAATAAATCTTAAAATTAATTAATTTTTTTTTTTTTTTAGAAAAATAGTGCCCATTAGTATTTCTTATCTTTTTTTTTCATGAAAATTATTATCGTTATTTAACACATTTAAATAGAAGTTAATTCTTAAGAACTAAATTTAAGATTTGTTGGGAGTATAAAATCTCAAAATATGATGTCCAAAATGGTATTTTAACTTTAAATTAATTTATTCCAAATTGTATTATTATTTATTATCATTATTATTATATATCATCATCAAACCGACGTTGACCTGGTGGTGGCTGCCGGCCAGATTAATTTTACCACTAGTCATATATATATTTTTATTTATTTATATATATAAGAGTAGTTTTCTCTGGCAAATGCAATAATTTGAAAGCGAAATTACGAAAAGAAAGGGGAAAAAATTAAAAAGTTCAAACGACAACATAGAAAATAACAAAAGGAAAAAAAAAGTTTTAGATGCATGGCCCTTTTTACTGCTTTCTGGAACTGTCAAACTTTAAACATTCACCGGTGGCCCCCGCCGTCGGCCCCTTCTGACCGTTTCCGCCGCCCTGCACTGTAAAAAAAATCTGTGGCTTCCTTATCATTATGGTTTCTTTTATGTAGTTGGTTAAAAATAAAACACGGTAATTTCTCATTTTTTACTGACCTTCCGATTTGATTAAGTTTGATGGTTTTGATGATGGGCTTTTAGTGGTTGGCTGCGAATTGGCTTAATCCCATCGTTGAGTTTATGGTGGCGAATTTCGCTAGCTCCGGCGGAAGGAATGGCGGTCGGGGTGGTTCTCCTCCTCCAACTCCGAGGAAGTCCCTCGTTTGACCGCTACTTCTCATACCGTTATTACCTGCGTTAAGAATATGAATAAATGATGAAATTTACCTTATACTCTTAATATTAGTGTAACTTGAGAGAGAAAGTATCACATTGTCCCTGGTGTAAGATTTTAAAAATTCATGTAAAAATTTTAACATTTAAAATCTTTTTTCTCTAAAAATTTACACCTTCAAATTCTAATCCTAATTTGATCTCCTAATATGTTAATTTGAACATAATGATATTTTATCTTCGGTTAATATTGATAATCATTTGTTAAATCTAGTGGTAATTTTCAAATTTACTACTGAAAAAATGAGAGTTAAGAATATAAATAAAAGATTAAATTTACCGTTGGGTGGTATTAGAAGTTGGCTGAGACAATTCGAGCTTAAGTCGGAGTTCGTACCAATCATCTGAACCGAGTCAGCCATTGTCAAGCTTCTAGATTTATTAAGAGAGTTCAAGCTTACTGCATTGGAAGACGACGACGAAGAAGACGAAGAGCTCATTACTCCGAAAGCGCCCGCACCAAATATCGGGGAATTGTTATTGTTGCTTCTAGTTGAGCCCATAAGAGCAGCCTTTTGTAGAAGAGCGGTGGCCGACATCGGAGAAGACGAAACGACAGACTGAGAAGACTGACCTGACAACAGTGCGGCTGCCGACGACGATGTAGCTTTCGACAAATTATTACTTCCCTTATTCTCAACATCTTCCTTCTCAATCACTGGCAACATCGAAAGCCCGTTTTCGGTTATCGATCCGAAAAGATTGGAAGAAGAAGAAGAAGCTCCAAAAAAGCTGGAAATATTATTGTTGTTATTGTTCATGGCAGTTTCAGCTGAAGCTTGGTTCAACCAAAGTGATAATGGAGATCTGTTCTTCTGTTGATGGTCTTCAAAATCTCTCAAGAAATGATCTGAATGAGTGAATTGGGAAAGCCCAGAAATATCTCCAAGAGATTGAAGATTATTATTATTTGTATGATGATCAATCAAAGATTGATCTTGTTGATGAAGAAGAATATTATTTGAATCATTTCTAAGATTATTGAGAATATTTGTAGCTGAAACTGTCGTGATTCTTGCACTTTCTTCAGCTAAGGCATCACAAAATGCTCTGTGAGTTATGAAGCTATCTTTCCTGTAAAAGAAACAAGAAAAGGCAAAATAAAAATCCAACATTTTAATTTTGTCCAATCATTTGTCATTATTTTTGTTACAATTCAATTCAATTTCTAGGTCAGAGACACAATCTTGCATTAATTACTTCTGTCTTTAACAATAAGAGTAAAAAAAAAAAAAAAAAAAAAGTGAAAAAGTTTTTGCATTTTTCTTGATTCGAAAATCGTGTTTCTTTTCGAATTCTGACTGATCCGTGATACTACAGTTCAAAACTAATTTATAGTAAATCTCAGTCATTTCTGTTAAAAGTTAGATGTTGGAATCTTTTCTGTCTAGTTGGTGAGAAAAATGATTCTAACTCGTGTAATTTCTTGAGTTTTGTTGGAAAATTCAACATGAGGGAAAAAGTTTACCTGGAAAAAAGGGTTCCACAATCACACTTATATTCTCTAGTCCCACAAGTTTTGGAGTGAGCTTTCCAATCAGATTGAACAGCATATTTCTTAGAACACTTGTCACATTTCCACTTCTTCTCGCCGTGTTTCCGGCTGAAATGTTTCTTTATTCCGGTAAGGTCGCCAAGGGCTCGCGACGGATCATGGTGGACGCACGTCTTCTCTGGACAAATATACACTTTCTTCTTGATCGGCTCCTTGTTTGTCCGTTGTCGCAACTTCCACGGTAGGTTATGCCCTCGTCGATGAAGTTGCAGATTCTGGTCTCTCTGAAACCCTTTGTTACAAATTTCGCATATGAATCTATTCGTCGCCATGAGCGATTTCGGCGACAAAGCAATAACTTCCGCATCAGGATCTGCAACAACAACAACAACACAACTTATTCAAGCTCGAGAAAACCTCAATACGAATATTAAAAAAAAAAAAAAAAAAGAAGAACGAATCAAAGAAGGAAGAAGATTAATTAACTGCCTGACCTGGGGTTCCGGGGAGGTTTCTCTTCTTCTTTGCGGCAACGGAGGGTTTCGGTTTAGGGTTAGGGTTAGGGTTAGCATCGTCGTGGTGGTGAGCAAAGGGAGTGGTAGTAGAAGAGAGAAGAGAAAAGGGATTAGTTGACATAATTTTTTGTTTTGGGGTTGTTATTTTGGAGGTGATTGAAGATTGTTTAGACAAGAACAAACAAGAAAAGACCAAAGGATTTTTAAATTTTTCTTAATTTGCAGACAAACAGCTAAAAAACTTGAAGAAGGGTTTTTGGTTTTGTGTTAAAATGATGATGATGATGATGATCTGTTGACAAAGGGAAAAGAAAAGAGAGACTAATTGTTAGGGTTGTGCCAAAAGACAGTAAAAACCAAAGTTTTGAAAGACTTTGAATCTGAACAAAAGACCTTCAACAGAATTTCTTTTTTTTTTTTCTTTAAATATGATGATGAGAAGAGAAGAGAAAAGAAGAGAAGAGAGAGTGTACGTTTTTGTTGTAATGGAGATCTGAGGTCTGGTTTTTCCTTCTTTTGTTTGCTTTTAAGATAACACCAAAAACCAACATGTTTTGCTCTTATGAAAAAGAATATCTCTTCCCCCTTTTATTTTAATCTTTTCTCTCTCCTAAATTCAAATATCTTTTTTTTTTTCATATACCATTCATATTAAATTCTAGGTTTAAATACTACTTTGGTCTCTGTACTTTCAAAATGTTCATTTTGGTTCTTAACTTTCAACTTTGGTTCATTTTGGTCCTTGTATTTTAAAAAAGTGACCATTTTGATCCCTTCATTTTAATTTTTACTTCATTTTTAAGGCATCAAAATAGTCACTTTTTGAAAGTTCTAAGAACCAAAATGAACCAAAGTTGAAAGTTAAAGGACCAAAATGAACATTTTGAAAGTACATAAACCAAAATGAACCGAAGTTGAAAGTATGAGGACCAGAATGAACATTTTAAAAGTACATGAATTAAAATGAACCAAACCCAAAAAATACAGCGACTAAAGTAGTATTTAAACCTAAATTCTATTATTCTTCATTTCAAGATGTACCTATCTTTATTAATCACACTCTTATTTTACGCAGAAAAAAAATTAAAATATTAAAAAAAAAACCCATAAAGTAAATTTGCCACGTGACAATAATTTAGTATAATGCACAAAAATAGTGCAGCTCCATATGCACTTAAGTATTCTTTTTTTCGATATTCTATACATCTTATTAATTTTGTAGGCCATATGTTGTAATGGACAAACCAACTTTCTTTTCTTTGTCTCTCTCTTTCTCTCTCTTTCTATACACATGCTTTGTAACCAGAATGTATAGAGTTTTTTTTTTTTTTTTTTTTTGCAACTTTTTTGAGGTTCAAACTTCAACAGTACATTCAACTTTTCAATGGAAAAAGGGGGCCCATTTGATGAGTTACATTCAAAGCTATATATATAATTTTATATACAAATGCAAACATACTAGGCTACACCAAACTCTTTGTTTGTACCAACTTTTGGCTTGTGAACTATGTGAAAAAAGATATGTTTTTGGAGTTGACTCATTGTGTTAATAAGTTTAGGGGTTGGAAAGGTATATATGGATTTGTGTATAGCATAGCTTCTATTTTTAAGTTATATGCATATAAGTGAGAATAGTGTTAAATTTTTAGTTTAGGTAACTTATATCCTAATTACTTTTTATAAAAGTTTAACAATTGAGGTCAGGTTTTGATTGTGTGTCTACTTCAACTCTTCTACTAAGAAAATAGTTCAAAAGGTTGATCTAGCCTGCAAAGATAGAAATTCATACTAATGTGTGTGTGTCTCGAATATACTCTAGTTATTCAAATCAGTGTCGAGATTGTAGTAGTGTTTAGCTATTTGTACTAGCTAGCCAAATGAGATTGTAGTAGCGTATTGTGGCCATCAACAAAACTCTTTTTTGTTGACATTGACTTTATTGATTTTTTTAGTTATCAACAAAAACTAAAATTGTAGTAGTTGTAGAGTAGTATAGCATAACTTTTTTAATAGGACGTGTCTCTCCTATTTACATCGTTGCTTACTATCCCATGTATCAGGATTGTACATGGAAAATGTGAGAAGTAGGGAGAGGAGATAGATAGGTGCCTCGTTGATTTAGTACCTAGCTTTAGTAGGCTGAGTTGTTTGTATGTGTATTCAGTGTCACTCCTTAGCTTGACTTCTAATAGTCTTGCTAGGAGATGACTCGTCGTCCAGGTCTACATGGCTCTTGAGAAGTTCATGGTGAATGGTAGACCCATGAACTTTGGATGGCTCGTCGTCTATAAATCAACCCATATAATATCAAATGTAAAATGGTGTTGAGTTGATAACACTTCTAATTTACAGAATAGTCCAAATTGATAAGCCAAAAACCTCCTCCCCAAATATACCTTGTTTAAACTTTGTGGTCAACAAAAATGTTCTTCACTCATGAATAACTACCATGTGATTGTCTTTTTCTAATAGAATACTTTAAAAATGACATTATTCTTTCATTTCACAAAAGACTATTACCCAAACAACTCCACCTAAAACTTTAATTAATAAGTTTCTACACTAAAAAGATCTCTATACACACACACACAAGTCAAAACCCAAAGTTTTTTGTTTTCAAGAAAAGTTGACATCAATCAATCACTTTCCACACTCATTCTCAAACACTAACTCGAACTTCAGAACCATCTTCAAAACTAAATGAAAAACATACCAACACCATTAAGACGCTAGCACCAATCCAATCCAACTAATTTCCAGCGAAAATTTAGGTGGAGATTCTCCGTAGAAAATTCACAAGGATCGAGTTCCTTTCTATGAAAAATTATCTTCAATTTAGTTTAAATTAACAAAAAAGTTCTAATTATTATATATATAATTAATTTTCACTAAAACAATTCATTCCACATGTAAATTTTGAATTTAAAGAGAAATTGCTCAAATCTTTTAGTAGAAGTAGAACAAAATAATTGTCTTTTCTTCAAATTATCCATATATAAAATCTAAATGTTCAAACATATCTATCATCTTGATCATTAAACAATAAAACTTAAAATTTAAATATTATAAATAATAATAATAATAATAATAAAATTTAATTAGCTTATGAAAAGCTTTTTTCTCCGACTTCCTTTCTCGTTCTCTAACTAAACGAAAAATTACTACGGTAAAAATGAACATCTCAATCAACTGACAAAATTGAAAAAGGGAAGTTAAAAGGGTTGAGAGAAAAAGGAGGATTGTAATGTATAGCAAACAAAGTACCTAATCTACCTAGAAGATATCAAACAAAGAGAAAGAATAAAGGGTGTGAGAGTTTTTTTTTTGGGGTAAAAAAAGGAAAATGAAAAAGTAAGTAAGCTTTTATGGGGGTGAATCTGGAATAGAATGATTAAGTAATAATTAAAGGGTAAATTTAGGCATTTGTCAATTTTGAGTACAACAAATCAGAGGGTCAGAAACATTGAGACAGAAGAAAGAGAAGGGAAGAGAAGAGAAAAGATATTATATAGTTTACATTTCCCAATACTTTTGCTTTGTAATTCACACATCCGTCCGTGATACCTTTACTTGTCTCTATCTATTTTGTAATCACAACCCCTCTTTTTTCTTTTTTGTGTGTTGAAATTTTGTTGCAAAAAAAAAAAAAAAAAAAAAATCATTTGAAGTGGATCATGAGTAGGGATGTGATTCATGTGTTCTTGTTGACGAATTTGACAAATTGAATCGATTGAATTGATTTGAGAAGATTCGTTGGTCGTGCTACTGTTTTTTTCTAATCAGAGATTATGAATTGGTTTCGATTGATTAATCTCAACTTTTCATAAATTTTGATTGATTATTTTTGCTTCTTAATGTATTATACATAATATTTTTCTAGATGGGTTTGTTTTTTTAAGTATAAATATTAGTTATTTTTGTATAAATAGTTGGTTTAGGGTTGTTTTTTTTTTTTGTTCGTGATTGATCGGATAAATCTAACTAATACTGCTATTAACATATCATATTTATTAGTAAAATTTTTATAGATAGAAAAAATGTCAAACTATTTATCGAAAATAACAAAAAAAAAAACATTGATAGACTTCTATCAGCATCTATAAGTGATAGACTTCTATCATTTATATCACTAATAAACCCCAATAGACTTCTATCATCGTTTTTCACAATTATCTAAATTTTTTTGTTATTTTGTGTAAATAATTTTTCTTATTTTTCTATCTTTTAAAATTCTCCTATTTATTATAGAAATTACAATATAAAGCGAATATGAAAAAAAAAATTAAAAATAAAATAATAAATAATAATAATAAATTTGTTAAGAAAATTAAGTGGGCTCTAATTCGTTATAATTTGGTTGTTTAAAGGAGACCAAAGAAAATGTTTGAACCCATGATTTAAGGGAGTCATAATTTTATTTTTCTTGAAGTACATGTACAACATGTGGGGTATTCCTCATAAAAATCAATCCAAAGTTTACATGATATATATTATATATATAAACTAATAATTAAAAAAAATTATTTTAGTTTATATTATTAACACCATTAATAATATGATATTGTAACTAACAAAGACTATAAATCTTCATTAAGCTAAACTTGAATTGACAATAAACACTATCATAAGATTCATTATTAACATATTCCTTGAAATAATATTAACAGCATGAACTAGGAAAGAAAAATCATAAGTTAAAATTTTTCACTCTACATTTACTAAAAAAATCATAATCCAAAATTTAGAGAGACCATAATTTTTTTTAATTAAGGCCTTAGGTAGATATTTTAATTGCAATCTTAAAATAAAGTGTTATAATTTTTGTAATGAAAATTTTAAAAGAATAATAAAGAAAATGATATAAATATATATAATTATGAGACAAATCAACTACTTTTGTCTGTTTTCCGTTGGATTTTCATTCACATCACATATGCTTTTTCCCCATCCCTATTTTGGTATCCAATGCTTTCTCTCTCTCATCTCTCTCTCTCTCTAACACATGCACTTATAACAAATACACAAAACCCTATGTCTCACCTCTCTTTCTCTCTCCTCTCTCTATATAATAAGAAATTTAAAAAAAAAAAAAAAAAAAAAAAACCCTAATTTACCAGGTGGGGAAGAGAATGAGCCCTAAAGATATATATGTCCGACCAGATAAGGACACACTCCAATATACATGTTGCATGGATGAGAGAGAGAATTAGAGAGAAAGAGATTCCCGATATGTCCTCTATCTCTCTCTCGGGTCGAGAGAAAAAAATTATTCAACATGGTTGATACAATGTGATTGTCTCATAATAACGATAAAATGTAGGATTTAAAATCTAAGCATGCATGCATATTAATCTTATAATATAGTGTCAACGTGAGTATAGCTCAGTTGATAATGATCGATCAGTTAAAGATTTGAAGATTTGAATTTATGTTATTGGAAAGAAAAAAAACAGAATTAATCTTCTATGATACAATAAAATTATAGATTCAAAATATGTTCGAAATATGTGGTGTAATTTCGTTTTCGTGCAATTACTTTTACTACTACTTTATTGTTCAATAGTTTTTTTAAAAAATGCGTGAGATGTTGAAGGAGAGATGACGGTTTGATTTTTTCTTTTTTTTAACCGTATGTGGAGTAGAGGAATTTGAAATTTAAATATCTTGAACGAGAATATATGTTTTAAGCTTAGTTAATTGAGTTATGTTGAAATTAAAAAAAAAAAAAAAAGATTGTTCAATTATGGACATAAAATATCATTAATTAGAACCATTTCTAAGCTTAGTCACACGTTGGTTTAATTAGTTGATTTTTTTAATTATTTTTTTTAACGAAAAGTAACTAAGAAAAAAACGTATCCATATGTGTATGATATTTTTTAAGAAAAGTTTTGAGATTCTCAAAATAACAAAACCAAAATTCCATATATATATAAATATAATATTATGCTTTGGAATCTTACTTGTCTCAAGAAATTATTTAGTAATATTTTATTTAATATTATTATCATTCTTATATCTGTCCGAGTACATAATTCTCGGAAGTATTCTACGATATCATATTTATGATGTATCTAATAGGTATAAAAATACTAATCATATTCTACTAATTAACTGCATAGTTAATTTGAGCATAATTTAACTAACATAAATTTTGTACTTATCGATTTTGAACTAAGAAGTTAAATTCTCCTATTCCGTATATTATCAAAATATATATATGTGTATTTACTTACTATTTAGTTTTTTTTTTATGTCTACATTTTTTTTTTTTTGGTATTTTTAAAATACAAGCCAAATTTTTTTAAAAAAATTATTTTATTTTTAGAATTGGCTTAAAAATTCAAAAATTTACTTTTCATTTAAATCGTTAATGGTGATCAAATAAGTACAAATTTTAAACATTTTTGTGATACTAATTCAACGTTGAATGAATTAATATTTTTTTATTTTCATTCTCTTTTTTCTATATTCTATTAATAAATGTTTAATTAAACTAATTCATTTTTAAGCCTTCATTTATATTATATTTTATTTTAATGTATTTTTTAGTTAATTTCCGCCCAGTATTAATGGTAGGAATTCAAATTTTTGACTTTTTAATCAAGGATATGTGTCTTAACCCGTTAAGATATGTTTAGGTTGGTCCTTCATTTTCAATATGTATAATGTCAATTCGGTCAAATTGTATTTGTGTTGAAATTAGTCAATCACACACAAAATTGTCTTGTCAATCTTAATATATATTGTGATGTGTCAATATACGATTGATTTGACTCACATATATCACCTCAACCTATATCTTTACCATATTTATAAGAGATGTAATCACAAATTTACCACAATTAAAAGCGAGAAAAATCTCAAGTTATAAGCATAATTGCATAAGAACATCTTCATTGACTAAAATTTGTTATCAAGTCACAATATCACATGCAATTATTAAAAGACATAAAAATTAACCAAGATATTTCATGTGAAGTCATTGATGACTTGTTATACAACAATATGCTCCACATGAAGGACATATTATCGATGACACATCAATTTCATCAATTGATATGTCGAAATTTCAAATAATTAAAAGATGATGTCATCATTATATATAATTTTGATAAGTCTAATCGTGTTGCATTAATATATATTCTTGGTATCCATTTTTTCAATTTTGAGTGATTAAAAAAAATTGATTTCATTTTCATATACCCTTCAAAATTATGAAAATGTGGTGAAAATAAATGTAGAAAAAAGATATGATGTTGAAGGGAAGAAGAAGTGCTTTGGGAATTGGGAATAATAATTTAATAGATATATCACATGTGAGTCTCTATCAATGAGAGGAAAGGGATGACAATAATGTTTCCCTTTGGATACATTACTAACCCCTTGAAAACGATAATTATTCTCTCATTTTCTTTATTACTTTTAACTTACTAATCACCTTGTATAATCCAGTTTTTATTTCTTTAAAATTTTAAAAATACTTTCCTAATCTCAAGAAGAATAATTTTGGAAGTGTTTATTTTATTTTCTAATTCTAACTATTTTAAATAATCATGTGTTTGGTTTAACTTTTCAAGTATTTAGTTTTGAAAAAATAAAGTCATTTTAGAAAAAAAAAATATATATATATATATGAGTGTTTGTCAATCACTCAAAATTGCTTTTGAAAAAATGAGTTTATGAAATAAGTTGGTTTGAGAGAAACACTTGAAATCAACTTTTAGAAAAATGATTTGAGTGGTTAATGGTTAATCTCTTCTTAATTTGTATAATACTTAAAATGACTAAAATGCCCTCACTAGTCCTCTACTTCACTTCTGCCGTAGTTGTTGTCAGCTATTCATCGTCGGCCATCTCCAGCAACCACTAGCACCACCTTCAACGATCAACCTTGACGGCAAACTTCATCGACTCCCTCGGACAATTAACTCCAACAATGATCACTACCTTCGACGACCAGCTCTAGCAGCCAACTGCATTGATTATCTCCAACCACCAACTCCTAACAACTAACTTTAATGACCAATTAGATCGATCATATGCTAAAAAAGAAACTTGGCCAATGAAAGTATTTTTTATGATTAATTCATAGTGTTTAATAGTCATTCTTTATTATAATTATTTGATATTAATAGAAACATTTTGATATAACGTACCAAACAAACTTGTATATAAAAACACTATTAAAAAAGTATAACCAAATACATGAGTATTTTTATTTTAAACAATTCCTATCAAAAGTATTTAAATAAAAATGACTTTTTAAAAATACTTCCTTTTCTTAATCAATCTAAATAGACCCTTACTCTATATTCTCTTTTCTCAACTTTCTAACTCAAATAACACTCTTGTAATTATGAGTGTATTGAGTTAAATGGATGTCATCAACCTATCTTAAAAATTAAACTCTTTGCTTTTAAAAAAAATATAAACACGAAAAATATCAAACTATTTATAAATATAGAAAAAAATTTACTGTTTATCACGGTCTATCATTGATAGACAGTAAAATTTTTCTATATTTATAAATAGTTTGGCTCATTTTTCTATATTTGAAAACAATTCATTTAAAATAGATAAATTGTAATTTAAAATAGTTTGTCTCATTTTTTATATTTGAAAATATCTCTATTTTTTAAAGATTAAAATAGTGGTTTTTAAATTTAATTAAAAATGCGAAATTTGTATATAATTTGTGGATTAATAAACATAATCAAAATAAAAATAAATAAGTAACCACTATAAAAACAAAACCTAATATGACCATTTCCATCTTTATTTTTTCTTCTAATTCTTCTTCAAAAAAAAAGAAAATTAATAGGAAAGGATTTTTATTGCATAGAATTTTTATAACACTTTTATTGCATATAATTTTTTTTTTATTAATTCTTGAGTTGATTTTGAGAAGACTTGTTTGAAACGACTTTTTAACATTTTAAAAGGTGATTCTAAGTAAAAATAATATTTTTAGACATTTAAAAAGTCAATTCAACCTATCTTTTAATTGTTTAATTCTTCTATTAAAATATAAAAGCATTTATTTTTCTTCTCTAAGTAGCTCTCTTCCTTGCAAGTTTTCTCTAAGATTAAAAAAAATGCAATATCATTCTATTCCGTCATTAAATAAACTTAAAGTAGTCACATTAATTTAATAATATGTTTTTATCATGTAAATGAAATATAAGGGTTATATAGTTTGTCACTTAAGAATTTACACAACTAATCACACACATAGATTATAATATTATACACGACTTAATATATCCAGAACAATTTTTTTCTCTCATGTGCCCAAATTTTTTTCCCTAGCCACCATGTCGCCTTGAGGATGGTGACAAGTTGTATTAATAAATATTGTAAGTTTTTTTTTTAATATATAGTTAGGGTTTTATGGAAGTATAATATTTTTATTAATTATTTACTTTCAATTCTTAAAGATTAGATTCTTCCAAAGAATATCAATGTTTAATTCCACAAGAAAAACATAGGGCTTAACGTTCCTTGAGCCATGAATTAATGATAAATAATTCATAGTCCTTTGGTTTTAACTATATGCCCATAGAATGTTCTTTTGTCTTCACTGGAAAAATGCTTCCATTTGCTATTATATAAGACTTTCAACAAGTCCATATCAAATCCCTCCATATACTCATTATTAAATAAATGATTTAATTACTAATCAAAAACTAATGTGAGGTTGGGTCGGGTTAGTTATGCTATTTAAGTCTAAAAGGATAGGCGTGTTAGGTTACGATTGATATATAAAATACATATATTCCTTTAAATAATCTCTCTAGTCTCTTGCGTCAAACCGACATATTATTTGTTAATTAACGAAAAATCATAGGTATGATACTTCATTTTGAAATGAAAAGATAATGACGTTATAGAGAAAATACACGAGAGATTTGATCTACGTATTGTCAAACATGGTTGGAACAGAAATGTGTATATATCTTATTATAATATTATTTAATGCATTTAAAATAAAATAATAATAAATAAATAAACAAAACAGGAATCCAAGCAGAAAAGGACATAAAATGGAATCAAATGGTCAAGTTGGATTTAATTATTACATCTAAACTTAGTTACTATCTTATTCAGATCTGTTAAATGAATAATCAAATAATTCTTTTCATTGAAAACTATATAATTTCAGCTAATAAATAACTTTTTCAAAAAAAAATTAAATGATAATTTAACCCCAAAAAATAGAGATACTCAGCAAAGGCTTTTGAAAATATTAAAACTTTGTATGAAAAAGAAGAAAATTGTTCTCTTGAATCGACTAGTTTAATTATTTTTTCTATATTATCGTGATTTTTTTAGTCTATAATCTATAGATAGGAGTGATATCGACTCCTATATTTAATGATAATCTAAAAGCAAAGTGTGGACTTGATAAATTATTTGGGAGGGGCCAAGTAATTTTGGGTAGAATAAAATATATTTCTTCAGATTTAATAAATTATTGAGCAAAATTATTGCTTTTATGTTAACATTTAGAAAACTTTAAGATATGCTCTAAAAGTGTAAAAGTATAATTTTTCAAAAAAAAAAAAGGTGTAAAAATATAAGGAAAGAAATCTAATTTATGAAATTAATTAAGTTTGTGAAGTCCCCTTCGCACACTCTAGTACCAACAACAAACATTATGTCCTTATATAAAGAGAATGAAATATGCATTTAAAACTCTTAAATATGCCTTTCAAAAAAAAATTGACTCAAGTTCGTCATTTCAACCCGATTTGAAGAACGTATAATGCAAGGAATGAGGAGAATTTTTCCTCAGTATGTTTCATTTCCAAGGTCTTTCTTAAAGTATATTTCAGTAGTTGACCAAGGAAGTCAAAATAATTTAGATGTCATTATAATTCTTTCCTTTAGAGATTGTCAGCAGAATCAATGTAAAGAGAAAAATTTACATGTAGGCCTAAAAACAAATAATCTTGGCCTACTCCCATCTTAGTGGACTTGCTTTCTTTTTCTTCTATTTTGGGCAGATGATCTAGCTGGGAAGGAGCCTAAAAGTGCTTATTTGGCTCTACAAATCAAATTTACAAAACTAGACCCTATTTAGTCCTAGTAAAAACAAGGAGTCCAAATCTTTGTTCCTCGTCTCCGTCGTTGCCCAGGCTAACGGGCAGAGTGAAGCTTGAAGGACTACCATCTCAATGGATTGTTCAGTGAATCTCAAATTATGATTGATCTACATGTTATCTCCATCGATATCATAAATAAAAGTAATGGTTATATCCACACTCCATTAGGGAAGGATTGGATCCACTCCATTACCTTAAATAGTAACAACATTAGTCGGATCTCAGATGAGTGTTGTCAAACTACATTTCTAAATATGAATAAATGCCTAAGTATGGCTTTTTTTTATTAAGTTCTACATAGGATCTAAAATATCAATCATGGAGATCAGTATTCAAATTTCAAGCCGAAAGCAAAGAGAGGTTGCACAAATGCAACATTCAAGAATCAAGCAGCATAACCAAGAGAAGATAATACAGAACGAGTTGTGTAAAAGAATATGACATACAAATATTTGTAAACACAAACAAAATCAGTCTATGTACTAGATACAGATACAAGTCAATCAAATATTCCATCAACGCAATCAACTCATCTTACCAAGCTTGACACAAATATTCCACAACATGAAGAATTTTCCCTTTCTTAGCTCACTTCTTCAACACACTGCAAAGAAGACAAACTCATTTAGAACTTCAAAATGATTTTGCCATGGTTAACCAACCCCCCCCCCCCACCACCACACACACACAAAAAAAAAACAAAAAAAAAAAAAAAAAAACACTTCAGCTACCTATAAGGGGGGTTTAAAGTTCAAGCTTTTCAACCTAAGATCGAACTAGACCCTTGAAAGGTTATTTATAGACATCCCCAACTCTTCCACTATTAGGGCGCCTCTTTAGGTAACAGAAATCTCACTTTTTATACTATACGAGGTTAACCAACGTAAACAAATAGATAGGACCTGAATCGTAAACCTGTGGTACAGTGCCACTTCCACATTCCATAATAAAGTTAGTTAAGTTGCACTCGCCTATAGAACCACCTAAGTTGAGGCGTACAAAATTTAATATAATCCTTCTTAGGATATATGGATGGGTGAGCTGTTAAGACCTTGTAGTAGATACGAGATTGTATGGGGCAGTACCTATCCTATCTCAAGGCCATTCCCCAGGAGAATATTGTGATTCTCATTTACCATCACAACCCAAAAGAGGATCCCAATTGATTGCACATTTGACAAGAAACTAAGCTTTCATTAAGATAAATGAAAGAACGTACAAAGGCATAAAAAAAACCAGCCAAAAGGAGGAGAAAAAAAAAGAAACCCCCAAAAACTACAAAAATGGACTCCAATTCAACAAAACCAAACTAAGGTCATAGGTACAGGGCGTCGTGACCGAAGCCCAAAAGGAGGCAATGAACTTCACCATCCTCCAAACCTCATCACATGACCTCTCCAACACTCTAAAAGTTCTATTTCCCCTCTCGAGTCAACCACCCATAAAAAAGCCATATGTCAAATTTCATTACGTGATGAAAATAGTAAACATGACACATGGGAAGAATTAAGAATGATTCAGAAACGCTAAATGATTACAACTATCCTTCTTCTTTAGGGGGCAATGAGGTAGAATGTAAAAACTTACTTGTATAGATAGGCAGCAATCCCCAAGATTATACACAACAGAATGATATCAATACAGAAATTTCGGCTGGACCTTAGCTGTAGCAAAATAGAAATCACATTAGATAAACTTTACAAACGTCTTACAAATATACATATAAATCTAGAAATTGGGCATGCACAAGGAATGAGGATAAGCACATACGTGCACAGGGATATACACTTCAGGAACTGACAATAAAGGTTACATAATAGAGATGGAAGGAACAAAGCAAAACCTGGTTAACTGTGTCTTTTAATCTGACGTTGGTGTTCTTAAGGTCAGATGCAGCCTTGTCCACCTGACATAATTCAAAAGGCAAATTTGGTGATCGTTATAAACATGAACATCGAGACTACAAGTACATATATATAATATACAAATATGTATGTGTATGTAAAGATATATATATATAATGAGGATATCATTACCTTAGTGTCAATCTCGTCCATTAAAGGGACTTGCCTATCTATTTCCTGCAAATAACATAACGTGCAACAATCACTATCAACTAATATGTTGGTAAGGGTTAAAAAATAAAAATAATAAGGTCTGGGACATAGAAGATAACTAACCTCATTCATGTCATGTGCCATGTTCTTCAGAGTATCTAACCCTTCTGATATCATGTCCAATCCTTGATCCTGCATATACCAAAATGAAGGGTTTAAACCGCAGCCATTGACTAGTAAGCATGCATCCTTTGTTATTGAATAAAGAGACTACACTAGGATACATATAATTTACCTGCTTCATTTTCCGCATTTCATACTCTTGCCTGAACTGACTCGACTCCTCAGTGTGTTGGAAGTACTCATCATCGAATCGCCCATCTTTTATCAATTTAAACGTACATATCAAAGATATGATTAGTTCATGGTACTCACAACTAAAAGTAGAAAGAAAGATTCACAAAAATGGTTGAACGAAATTCAACTAAATTTAATGCATCACCTGAGTCAAATTTAATTTCAGCACGCGAAGCTGAGGATGTCCAACCCCCATTATTCTTTGTGGAAGTCGCAGTTCCATCTGGTATAGCTTGAATCCTCTCTGGCAATGCAAGCACCAAATCATTTCGAGTGGTAAGATCTTCAGTTGATAGCCCTTTAACCTGTAAATAGATTATGTGAACATCCGATGCAATATATAGGTAGAACGTAGAAGCTACACAATTCAAATCCAGTGGCTCAACTACAATAGAGTAAAAAAATTCCAAAACCTTCCCAAGTTCAAAATGAATTTAGGAAACCAATCCTTTCATCACCATCTTCTCATCAATTCATATGAGACATATAGGTTTTAAGATGGAATTTGAGTAATGAGTGAAATTTCAAAATAAATTCAGTAAAAACAGTGAATACAAACCCTCTTTACAGCCAATCTCTGCAACTTGGGGACCTCCTCCAGTAATCGAGCCTTGGTACGACGAATCTCCGCATTCAACGCCACCACAGATGCCCTATTCTTCTCTTTAGAAGCATCCTCCGCTTTCTGCACACACAAAACACTTCTAAAATAGAACCCAAACCTCCTCGCCAACAAAGTAAAATACTAAACCATCTAAAAATACACAAAACCAGAATTTACCCACTGAATTAAACCTAGATCGAAACGCAAAAAGGTACCAAATGAAAAGATTCATTTCCCTATCCAGCAACAGAACGATAGGAACTAAGAAATTGACTGAGGGATCGAAGTCAAACCTGGAGAGCGGCTTCAATGTCAGCTTCGACAGTGGCGTAGAGTCGAGCGAAGGCATCGTCGCCGGAAACATTCAGATCTCTCTGCTTTTCAACGTCATATTTGTCGTACTTCTGGCAAATCGCATCTACTCTGGTCAAAAGGTCGATCACGCTCATCTTTGATTGTTCGCCTCCGCGCTCCGGTAGGTTTTCCGGTGACCTACGGCAGTGAAAGTGGTTCCGTGAATATCTACAGAAGTCGCGCGCTTGTGATGTCCGAATATCTTACAACTAAACTTGCTATGTAAGTGTAATGACCCATCCACTTTGCTCAATTTACTATATTTTTGTATTTCTTTTTTTTATTATTATTAAAATTATTATTATTATCTCCAATATTTAGGATGGAATATTACAAGAAAAACAAATATAGACTTCTAAAGTCAAATTGATCCTATTGAATTTGTTTATACATAGTAAATTTAGATCTTTACCATCTTTTTTTTAAAAGGCCTTATTTGAAATAAAAACGTTGAATGATAAAATTTTAGTTTTTTTTATGTTTTGAGTTCAATACTTAATATTCTACCACATTTCAACTTAATTTCTAAGTGTTTAATTTTTTAAAATAAACCATCTTGAAAAACATTGAAGTATTTGGCAAACTGTCAAAATAGCTTTTTGAAACACGTGCAAAGTGTATTTTAAACAATTTTTATCAAAAGAGTTTAAATAAAATTGATTTTTTCAAAAAAAAAAAAATATATTTTTTCTCTAGTCATTCCAAACAAACCCTTAACTAAAAGTCTCCTTTGATAACAATTAAAAATTAAACCTAAAAGCACAACTTTCACCTAAGAAAAATAGTTTTAAAAATATGTATATTTTTGTTTTTGAAATTTGGATAAGAATTCTAATGTTTACGCTAAGAAGTTGTAAAAAAACAAGCACAATTTTTCAAAATCAAATGGTTTTCAGACAAATTTAAAAAACTTACAGCGTGTTTGGTAGAGAATTTGAAAATAGGGAATTCGATGAAAATATAGTTGTATTTCATATTTTCATATATGTATTTAATAGCATATTCAAAAATTGGATTCTAATTCAAACAATTGTTTAAAATATATTTGATACTATATATTTAATAAATTATAAAACTAGTTATAGCTACCCATTAATATTTAGTTGACAACAAACTATCATTAATTTATTTATGAATACAATTTATGTTAAAAAAATTATATAATTATTATTTTGTAGTATTATATAATTAATAATACATAACATATTTTTTTCAAAAAATGATTTAATTTTATAACATGATATATTATATTTTTAAATATTTTTATCTTTATTAAATATAATTTTGCATATTAAAATTTTAAATTTCAAAATTTAGATATAATGAAAACATAAAAATGTTGTTTTCAGAATTTATACTATTTAAATCACATAATCCAATAATAGTTTTTTCGAAACACAATCCAAATTTTCTACCAAACAGGCCCTTAGAGAGCCAAAAAGTGAGCATAACAGCGATCGAGCTAAAAGAATATGGATGAAAATGGGTCAGGAATTGAGTAGCATTCGAAAACAAGCTCAATCCAATAATAGTTTTCAGAAATACAATCCAAATTTTCTACCAAACAGGAGAGCCAAAAAGTGAGCATAACAACGATCGAGCTAAAAGACTATGGATGAAAATGGGTCAGGAATTGAGTAGCATTCGAAAATAAGCCCAATCCAATAATAGTTTTCAGAAACACAATCCAGATTTTCTATCAAACAGGAGAGCCAAAAAGTGAGCATAACAACGATCGAGCTAAAAGACTATGGATGAAAATGGGTCAGGAATTGAGTAGTATCCGAAAGCAAGCCCAAGCCAACATCGATCCGATTCAATTTTTTTGCGAAGGAATAAACCAACCCAACTCAATTTGGGTCGGATCAGTCGCTCGAGATTTGCCTCTCCTCCTCCTTCCCGATGTAAAAGGATAAATTATCAACCTCTAACCAGTCCCGAAATATAAGTTAGTCTAAATGTAAAAACAAATCCAAGATCGATCCAACAGAAAACAGAGGGGGAAAAAATCATAAAGCGTATCTAAATAAAAAAAAAAGAAAAAAAAACAGAAGAAAAAGAAGAAACAAAAGTCGCAAAAAAGGAAAATCAAGAGCAAAATAAAGAGGGAAAAGAATAGCTAATATGAGGAAAATAAGATCCGAGGGGATTGTGATGAAATAAAAAAAAATAAAAAAAATAATGATTAAAAAAAAAAAAAAAAGACAACAGCAACAGTTGATGAGAGAATTGATGGCGGAAGGAGTGACCAACGGCTACCTTACACTGAAGATTTACATGCCTAAAACTGAAGATTCGGGTTGGTCAAAATTCTCATGAAAATTTGTACTGATAACTCAAAATTAGACTGAGAATGTCAAATGACCTGGATTTTCAAAAAAATATCAAATGACTAGTTGGTGACGTCAAAATCGAATGAAATTATTGAAATGAATTCGGACACGCGGAAAAGTTCATCTCGCTCTCTCTTTTTTTACTCACTCACAATCCCTCTCATCTCGCACTCGCACTCACTCTCATTGTCGCTCTTGCTCTCACTCTCTCTTCTTTTTCTTTCTCACAATCCATCTCATCTCGCTAATCGAGTTCTAAGTCAAACTATCAAATTATCAAATCTAACCTACGCCAAAATGTCAAACATTCATCAAACTACATTTGTGAAATTTATGTTTTAGAAGGGATGTGAAAATTATTCACCTCGATCGACAAGCTACGGGTTCTCAATCTGAAAATTCACTTCCTTGAACAAATATCAACTTCTTCGAAAGCGTAAACAGTAAACATGATTTTTTAGGTGTTAGAACTCAGTTCAAAAACCTTAATCGACACTGAGCGAATCTTCAAGAGGAGCATTCTTTTCCCAAAATCCACCATAAACCAACCATAGACCTTAATCGACCCGTCTGAATTAGTCCAAAAATATAAACAACAAGCTTTCACATTACAAACTGATCTAACAAACTTAAATCGAGTTCAAGACATGTTAATACTGATAGAACCTAAATCGAATATTTCAAACTTTACCCAAACATAACCACAGAGGCATTAAAAGGGTTCAGAATATAATTCGAACACCTAGCTAATTCAATTCGAAAAGGAAATTAAAGCAACAATGCTTACTGAATCTTACCAAAAAGGCTCCAAATGATGTTGGTTGGTGTTCAAAAGCGTCCGAACTTGCAGATCTGGACCTTAACGTTATGGGTTCACTAATTTGAAGCCAATCGGAGTGTGGGTAACGGTCAATAGCCAATCGGAGATCTGGACCAAAAACGTTGCTGCTGGACTGTCGGAGAAGAAACCCAAAATGTTTTTTGTGGGAAAAAAATAATAAAAAAGATAAATTGCCATTTTTAAAAATTTGTATAATTAACCTTTTTTTTTTATTTGACGGGCCGCCCTTCAATTTCAATGTTGGGCCGGGTGTTACAGCAGGCCCAAAATGGATAAAAACTAAAAGTTTCGGGGCATTCCGAGAATTGAACTCGGGACCTCTCGCACCCTAAGCGAGAATCATACCACTAGACCAAATGCCCATATGTTGTTAAGATTTTGGATTATGTTCAAATTAAAGCAAGTACTTACTATAGTTTCACAATAAAATTAAAAATTTATGACGTCCCTAAATATTTATCCATTTAATATATTGTGCAAATCAAACAAATACTCTTTTGGAAAGAAAATATTGTGTTCAATTACATTACAAAAGGTATGAATTTGGCATAACAAAAAAACATGATTAAATTGAAATCTTAGTGGATACAATTTGGAGAAAGTTAGAATTTAGTTTTTATGGTTTATAATTAGATTTTGGACCATATGGTTCAATAAAACTTTTATAAATACTTCCTACAACAAGGACAATTGATGCCAAAATCGAGATAGGGAAAATAGTCCAACCTTCATGTGGCAGGGTTAATTTGTTTTTTAAATGGAAGAATGTGACCAGCAAAATGGAAACTTCTACGCATCAGTATGGTGATTGGCACATGCCCTTTGATGTTTAAGTCAGATAATAGATCAATGTAGCAAGTTAATAGTTTGTGAGTGGAGAGTGGGCTTACTTCTCCATGTGCTATCATGGTGTATTTATAAGAGTGACCGGCCTAGGTTGTCTCGATAGGATTTCATAATCGTTTTAGGATAATTCTTCAACTCACCGAACTAAAGGGCATACTCTGTTTCCCGTTCGGCTAGGTTGAGGTCAAGTACCTTCCCTTAGGCCCAGTTTAATTCCAGGGTGATGCAAGCATGCACAAGATATGTCTCATTAACTATTTCGCTTTGATTTCAGCCTTGACCTAAGCTAACATCTCCCTTCGAACTATTTTGGGCCTAGTGTGTTACTTGTGCCCGAATATTATATTTTCTCAGACTTATTGTTTTTGTCCCTATTTTATGTCGATTATACTCTTCGATTCAAAATCACCCATAAGAGAGACTATATTCATGAAGATTCATCGTATAAACTATTTAAGATCTTATCAAATTACATGAACTAAATTCAAATTTTTTTTCTAAACCATAAAATCTAAATGTGTAATTTAACCCACAAACATTTAGGATGCGTTTGGATTTACGACTAAGTGTTTAAATAAGTAAAAAAAAAATGTTTATAAACATTTGGATCAAACAGACTCAAATCAAGTTAGAAATAATTTTTTAAAAAAGTTGCCCTTTACCTACATTATGGGGCAAAACAGTAATTTAATCATAGGAAAAAATAAATAAATAAAGATATGGATTCATATTAACTTGTGACCACATCCTCCAATATTCCCCAAAGGGAGTCCACTTCCACTCAAAATTTATTCTTCCCTTTTGTTTCTCTCTCTTTAGCTTTCACTTATTCCATGTTCTTTCATTTCCACCACAACTCTCTCTCCTCTTCCATGGTTTTTTATATCCAAACTTTCCTTCTCTTTTTTCTCCCTTTTTTTTCACTCTTATTTTCTTTTCTCCCTCTCTTCCATGGCTATGAACACAAATACTTTATGTCTAGTTTCAACCATGGATCGCCTTTGGTACCACCAAATCATTCTTTGGTCAGATCCCTTAAGTTCCCATCTCCCCAATTTTGTTACCACAACATCTTTTCCTTTCACAAAATTCCCTTCTTGCCCATCTCCCTCCCCTCTCCCATTCTCACCTCTAATGGATCAAACAATAATTCTTCCATCCTCTTTGTCGTCCCCTTCGGTTTCCTCCGACAACATCTCCCTCGTCTCACAGGTAACGTCTCTCTCCTTCATCATACTGTGTGGCACCACTAAATTCAAAAGTTTAAGCTGATTAAGCTATGATATATCAAACATGTTATTTGTCTTCAAGCTTAAAAAATTAACACGACTAATTAAAGAGAAGATAAATGATGAGACTTCGAACATATATAACCTTGTGTTTGCTTTGATATCATGTTAAAAATGGTCTACGTTCGATTTTAACAGGAAGATTATAGTAATGACGAAGACAAAGACAAACAAGATGGGAAGAGAGAGTCAAGCGAAGAAAGTCTCAACAATCTCAAATTTTCAGGTTCAATATAAAATCAAATTTTTTTATAATTAATTATCATAGTTAAGCTTTGGAAACCCATATATAATGTATGGTATATTGATAAGAATTATTATTATTGTGTGTAGTGGGGAGAAAATTGAACAAATCTATAAGTTGTAAGAGCTTAGGGGAGTTGGAACTTGAAGAAGTTAAAGGGTTTATGGATTTAGGGTTTGAATTTAAGAGAGAAAATTTGAGCCCTCAAATGGTGAAGTTGCTACCTGGTTTACAAAGGCTTAGAAATCAAGTAAACGAACAAAATATCGAAGAATGCAACGACGAAGACGACGACGACGACGACGATAAAGATGAAGAAAATGATGATGATAAGAAGAGAGATATAGCAAGACCATATCTTTCAGAGGCATGGACAATAAAAAGACCAAATTCTCCTCTTCTAAATCTAAGGATGCCAAAGGTTTCTTCAACCTGTGACATGAAGAAACACCTCAAGTCTTGGGCTAAAACTGTTGCATTTGAAATTCAATAAAAATCTTTTAGACTTATTTGAAATTTTTTATTTTTTTCAAACAATTTTTTTTTCTCTTTTGAACAAATTTAAATTCAGTGAACACCTGTTTGGATAACTTCTCAACATATATACAGTAATAGTATTATGTACAAATTATCCTTTCACAATTTTGAAGATGATTTTTTTAAAAAAAAAAAAAAAAAGAAAAAACCAATAATTATACAAACAAGCTAATTTTGAATATAATTTTGGTCCCCACTCAAATGTTTTGGGCATGTTTTTTTTTTTTTTTTTTTTTTGAGATTGAGTCATCAATTCTTATCCATAAAATTATGTTCGGATTGATTCATCTTTTCCTTTTGCTATTTTGCTATTACAACCTAGAATTGTAAAAAAAAAAAAATGAAAATTGTGCATTGTCCATATACTTTCAATTTTTCAATTTTAGCACTTGTGCTTTCAGTAAATCTCAAATTTAGTCTCTCGAAATTAATTTTTATCAGAACTGGTTAAATAATTGACCTCCACGTGACAGCAACAAAAGAAGATCGGCAAAACAAAGAAAAATTGTTCCAATGCCTAAGTTAATATGAGAATTATTCAATGGAGAAGAGAAGTTAGAAGTTATTCGATCAAAATTATAGAATATAGAAGAAGTCAGAAATTTCATATACTTCATATGAAGCCATAATGATCTATTTATAGGAGATTTGATCTAGAGTTTATCTTAATCTACGATTAAGATATGAGATTTAACCATCTTGGGATTAGGATATCATGTTTTCCTAATCCTATGGAAGCTAGATCAAATCTTATCTTATCTTATTTTATCTTCCATTTATCTTGATTTTTGGCTTTATTCTGCTTTATCAAAATTTACCCATAACAATAATAAGACAAATAAATATAATATGTAAATATATTTTCAAAAATTATAGTAAAAATACTAATAGATAATAAAAAAATTGAAAAAATCAATAATAAACTAGTAGCGAGGGCTGGATTTAGAACTTATTAAAAGTACAAGAACTAAATTGAACAATTGAGAATATATAGGCTGAAATTGAACAAATTTCAAAATATAGGGACGAAAATAGTATTTTCAACACGTTTTTTTTTCCTTTCACTTAACTTTTTTTTAATAAAAATAAAAAAGAGAAAGTGAATGGAGAGATTGTAGAGTGGTGTAAGACAAGTGAATAATAAATGAATGGAAAAAGGCCAATAAGCAAGTTGAGTTTACAAGTATGTGAAGATTCCCCTCTTGATTGAGTTTTTGTCACATCACATCACATCATATGATGACGTGGAAGTTCATTTTTCAATTGCTTGTAAATGGGTCATATTTTTTCAAGATAATCATTTAAGATATCTAAATATATATATATATATATATATATATAGATAATGTATAAATATTGACATTTATCAATTACTAGATGACTTTCGTTCAACATTATTTTATATTTTATAAATTCATATTATTTCGTTTAGTAGCCCACGATAATTAACTTTTATCGGGATTTAGAGTCAAATATACTTTTACAAAATTCTCTGATTTTATTTTTCAAAATTAACACACACAAAAAAAGTATTAACCTTGTATAAAAATAAAATAGTTATTTTTAAATATAGAAAAATGAACCAAAATATTTACAAATATAGTAAAATTTTACTGTCTATTTGTGATAGACCGTGATATTTTAGTTCGCGATACAGATAATGATCTATCGCAGGTTATCACAAATAGACAATAAAATTTTACTGTATTTATAAATATTTTTAGTAATTTTTTCATTTAAAATAATTTTTCTATATAAAACTAATGGAACAATGAAAAAATAATAATAAAATTGTAGGCCTAGCCTCTGCATCCCTTGTAAGGGAAATTCTGAATGGGCCTGTTTAATTGAAAGCCGGAGCCTTGGGGAAAATGGGCCTCATTCGACGTTGAACTTTTTTAAATTTAATTTTTTGAAAGCTAACTTTATATAAAATTTAATATATATATATATATTGGCATATATAGCAACATTTACAAAAAAAATTACAAATATAGCAGAGTCTATCAAATGATAGACTTTGCTATATTTGCAATTTTTTTAAAATGTTGTTATATACTTGGTTATTATCCCTAAAATTGCTACCCGTTACAAGTCGTGATATGCACGATTGGATAACCTAAATGATTAATTTTCTATTCCAAAAAATAGAAAAACATGAAAATGTTTAAACACAAGGGTAGTTTTGATAACGAAAACAAAGGACGCCTATGAAAAAATATCTAATTTTTATATATGCCATTGTCGGATTTATAAAATAAATACTTTGATTTCTTTGAAATAATATATGAGATTGATTTACCTTCAAGCATACGTTTCCATTGGAAAAAAAATCAATCACAAAATATGTATGTATATATTTTTAAGTTTTCTTTTTCAAACTTCTCATCCAATCCGTTTTGGAAAAAGAAAAACACTCTTTGACGTAAAAAGTATTGGAAACCTTTCTTTGTAAATGTGGAAGACATTACAATCTTTAAAAGACACACGAACTATTTCTCTCGTAACAATTAGTTTGGAGACATAAACTACGTGTTAGTTTATCAAATATTACATATATTTTTATCATTGAACTTATAAAATGTTATTTTGATAATTGAACTTTTAAATTTGTAATATTTCAATATTTAAAATTTTAAAGTGTCTATTTTAGTCAGTAAACTTTTGATCATTTTTGTCGTTTTTTTATTAATAAATTTACAATGTAGGTTTGATATATTTGCTAGCATGTTAATGTGAGCATGATTTCAAACCACGTAAATTTAGAGATAAACTTTAGATAAGTAAAAATTAGATTTAAAAAGAAAACTTATATATCAAGAACCAAAATAGATATCACGAAGAAAAAAAAATGGAACAAATATGAAAGATAAGAGAATAAAATAGATAATTTAAGAATTTAGGTGTTAAAATAAATAAAGTTAAAAGTATAAAATTCAAAATGAGATTTAAATCTATATAAGAAAAAATACAAAGTCAAATTTGCCAACGTGGGTTTAGCTAAGTCATTATTAATAAAAGATTCAAAATGAAGTTAGAGAGTTGTTGAACCTCATGTGAAAACGCTACAAATAAAAATATTTAGAATTACGAATTAAAATATAAATAAATAAGTTTATTCATCCACTCCATGTGTTTAACTATAAATATTTTAACAAGATAATATATCTTTATAGTAAATGACATGTATTCAATTTATAAATTCAAATATTTTTTTATAAAAAGAAAATAAATTATAATTCAAATGATAATGAAACAAACTCATAAAAAGTGTATCCTAATAAAAGTACTCTTTATTCCAGAGTTAATTCATTCACTTTTTTTTTCTTTTTTAAAAAATCACTTTTTTTCTTCTTCTTTTTTTCCCTCTCCCACCACTACTATTTTAAATAGGTAGATACGCTTGAATGATATAAAATAAGTTAACGTAAATTTGTTCACATCTTTTTTTACAACACATGGAGTAGGAGAATTGAACCTCAAACCTCAATGTCGATAATATCAAACTTTTTACTAGTTGAATTATGCTGATTTTGGTAGTTCACATTTTTTTCAGATAAGCTTAATAGATATTAAATCCTCGACTTTAAAGAAAACAAGTTGTGTTTTATTCGTTGATTTACTCGAATATGTACAAATAGGGAGTTGTGAACCATACCCTTAATTCAGTCAAAGGATAATAGATTAAAAAACATCAACTTTATGTTTTATTAACTCATACACTATGGACCCACGACTTCACGACTCCATAAATTTTACAAATTTTCTAAACTTTACAATTATATTATTTACTCCAACCACTTGATAAGAAATCTATTATTTTAAATGGCCTTTTCTTTATTTTAGAAAAAGTAATATGACGGCTACTCCTCTTTTTCCTTTTATTTTCCCTTTTCATTTATTTATCTCTTCTAAGTGTTTTATACCTTTTGCACTTAAAGAAAGGTACTTTCTTTTTTCTTTGAAACAAGCTTGAGAATAATTTTAGTATTTGTTCTGATGCCAAATTCTGATCACAAAATTTTTACATGACTTTTATGGTATTTCACGATAAATTTATAATTTGAAAAAAAAAAATATAACCGATAAATAACAAAAAAAAATTTAATGTCAAAATTACAGATAGAAAAACATATATAGAAGGAAGGAGTTTGAACTCGAAGTTATCTAGCTCAGTTTATAATAATATAATTAAAGAAAAAATGACTTCGAATTATTTACCTTATTTTTTCTAGGGTTAGGATGAATTGAAGTTTTTTTTTTATCCTAAACAAGTTAAGATATTAGATATCATTCATTGACTTATTGATTAATTGGCTTAGAACTTATTTGAATCTAGTCCACTTTTATTTTAAACTTATTTTCCTTGATTTTGTTCTGCTTCATCAGTTTATTGGATTTAATTTCACCCAACACTATTCAACACTATTGAAGGATTATTTGAGAAATTTCTACTCTTTTCATATTTTTGTTATTTATGTTCTTAATTATATTCTTTAAAATAATAATAATAAGGGGAAGGAACATAAAATTTATCAAACACCTAACCCTAATACTTTTGAATCCTATTTTGCAATTAAAATTTTTGTGTAAATACAACACTCTTGGAGGACAAAAATGTCAAAATCTGAGATGCCTTTTGTTTGATAATCCAGAACATTAAAATAATAATAATTATTATTATAACAATTAAAATGAACATCTAGAAAAATAGAATTAGAAGTTTGAAATGCATGTGCCAACCGAACTTTGTACTATTATTTATTGAAACTTTGTCAAGTTCCTATTGACTTAGTTGGGCATTGGCACAATAAATATAATCTTTTTCTTTTTCTTTTTTTAATATATTAAAAAAAAGTTTCATAATGGTTTACAATTATAACTTCAAGTTGGACCTTAAATGCACATAAATTTAATTAGGAATATATATATATATGGGGCTTATGTTAGGTGGAGAAATCGAATATCTGTCTTTTAAATTGATATTACAAACTAAACATGCAACTTAATTACTCAAATGTATGTATAATTTGATTTATGTCGATGAGCTATACTCATTTTGACTATAGTATATAAACATTTGACTTCTTACGTATATGTGTGTGTTTCATTTATATCCTTTTATTAGAAATTGTCAATCATAATTGATTAAAATTAATAGAACTTAGAAATGTCGCAAGTCATTAAAATATTTTGTTTTGGCATATTTTTTTTATACTATAAACATGCATTGAACATGACTTATGGAGTGTTAAAAATGTTATTTAAAATAAGTTATAAGAAATATGAGTATTTAGCTAAAGTAAATATAGTTCAGCTAGTATATAGTATATGTTAGAGATCATCTTTTGAATTTACGATCCTATATTGTACTAAAAATAGAAAAGGAATGAGAGTGTTTGTACATTAAAGATTTAAAAACTAATCAAACACAACTAGTTTCAATTTTATAATTTTAAAAATTACTTCTTATAAAATCTATACGTTTTAAATTTAAAATTTTAGGGAAAAATAACAAATTTAAATTCTCATTTCATTTTGGGGAAAATGTAAAATTGTGAATTAATAAATAAAAATGATTCTTTCTAATTATAAGTCCTCATTCAACAAAATATCATGCTCAATGTTTAGATTTGTTTTAATCAACAAAATATCATTCAACAAAATATTTTAAATGTTCAAATTTAATGTTTAAACTTCAATAAATCTTAAAACAATTTATACATTTTTTAAAATAAAATGTAGAGTTGGAGATTCAAATTTGTAATCTCTTGATCAAAGTCGAGTGTATACATTTTATTTAACTAGTTAAGTTTTGTTACAATTAGTTCACATTAACCTTTTAAAAAACATTTAGCTCCATTAATATTCTTTATAAATTTTAGAAATATATTTCTCTTGTTTCTTTTACCAATATAAATTCTTAAATGTCAATGATTCGGCCGGTTTAAATTTGCACATAGTGAAACTAAAAAAAAAAAAAAAACATGAGAATAACTATTACTATGTTACCAAATTTGGCAATAAAATAACCTAAACTAATAATGATGATTCATTTAAAACTTATATAAACAAAAAAAAAGGTTTAGGGACTGAACATCTCATGATAGAAGAGCAAAAATAAAATTAGTATTAAGATAAAGGACCAAAAATGATATTATTATACAATTTTTCAAAATCTAAAATAGTTGTAAACTTGTGATTGGCAATTTGGGAAGAGAGTCGCCACAAGAGGAAATAGAAAAAGGAAAGTGGGGCCCACCGCTAGGTGCTCGCGTGATGGCAAAGAGTGGCGTGTGGTCAAAGAAAGTGGCGCGTAATGGGAAGAGGGACTTCCATTTAATACTAAACTTTGCTCGCTGTATTAATTAAAATATTAAATTAATAATTGTATTTATTTAAACTTAAAACTTTCCCAAGTTTATCCATTTACACTTCTAAATTTATTCTACTAATATTGAGTAGAATTTTTAGTTTTAATCAATTAAACATTTAATGGTTTATAAGTCAATCAATTTAAACCATTCATTATAATCTTTTAATAATTATTTCTGTATTAAAATTCTCAAATATATGTAGATTTTTTCGAATGTCAGTTTTACAAAATAGACTATTAAAATAAATATACGGACGATTCTTAAAGAAAATTCTGATTATGAGTCTAAATTATTTCATTTATAAAAAGTATTTATGAAAGTTTAGGGGTTTAATTTATGCAATTATAAGTTTCACATAGAATTTTTCTAAATAGAACATAATTGAGGGTGTAAATTGATGCACTTACAAAAGTTTAAGTTTAAATTTATACAATTATTAGTTCTAAATTTAAATTAATACAATCACTGAGTTTAGAGTATAAATTGATATTTTTCTAAATTTTATCTTATTCATTTAAATTTAATGTATATTTCATCTCGTAATTTTTAAAATAAACACTTTAATCTTTGAGATTTGAAAAAATCTAAATGGTTTCTAAAGCTGCTTTAACTGTTTGTTGACTGACATTGATGTGGCAATTAAATAGATGACTTAGCTAGTTCATTTGGCAACATATATTAATTTAATAATCTTTTTACTTATGCGACCTCTTGTCTCCCATCTCTCTTTTCCATTCTCTCCTTCAATTCTCGTCCGACATACTACCATCTCTCTTTAAGCTTTGTACCAACTGATGAAGAACGTCGACAAACCTCGTATCTCTAAACTCGACTCTACTCTCCTCTCTAAAATAGAATAGATTTAAAAGTTTAAGGCATAAAGTAAAATATAAACCTAAAATTAATTTTTTTTTTTTTTTTTAACATTACAGAACATAATATTACCAAACGTGTAAAGTCTACTCAAAGTAATTTTAAGCAAATGAAAATGATTTGGCTACTTATTCCATATCTAATCATTGATTAATTTAAAATCATAGTCATAGCCAATAATATGAAAGGCCCTAAACTAATGAAATTTAATAAGGAAAAAATATTTTTTTAAATTCCTCAATTAAATTTAATAAATATTGAATTAAAGTTAAAACTAAAATTGGTTGTCCATGAACAATTAACAATAAATTATATAAAATCCAATCACCCAACAAAGTACTCAAGATAAAGTTAACCAATGTCTTAGAACAACAAATCCTTAAAATACTCGACCTTGATCACTGAAACAAACACTTAGCAGAAGAAAAAAAAATACATAAACTCATCAACAAAATGTTTAAACCAGGGTTAAAATTTTAGTACTATAACTTTTTAAAATTAAAACTAAAAATAAATAAATAAATAAATAAGCGAAATTTGAACCTGCAACTTTTTAATATTATGAATTTTTTTGAATAGTTGAGATTGTACAAATTATTGAATTCAAAGTTTAAGTTCAATGAAATAAAATTAGTCCGCCAGGTATAATGTTAAGAAAATGCCAAGTTATATATATATAAATTATCTAGTCAAAAGAAATAATAATAATAATAATAATAATAAACTCCCTATCGTTCAACTTACCAATTTTAAAGCACTGTGGTACGGAAAAGTCAATGAAGCCCATGTTACTGAAATCTGTCTCGAGAACCGTTGAAAAATGAAATAAAATTAAACAAAGCATAGTTAAGGTCAAATATCAATTTTTATTTGTAAAATCATCGGTTATATCAATTTAAAACGTTAACTAATAATTATATCAAGATAAACTCTGAACTTTTTTAATTGTATTAATTTACACATTCTTCCATATTTCGTTCGACCACTAACGAGTGGAACTTATAATTTAAGTCAATTAAATTCATAAATTTTAATAAGTTAATCAATTTAGACTCTTTATTACGATTACGTTTGAATATCACTTATGCATTGATTCTCAAACGTATATGAACTTCTTCAAATGTCCATTTTACAAAATAAATTATTAGAATAAATAAATTAACATTGTTCAATAGAAGTTTTGTCTAATGAAGTCTTAAATCGATTCATTTATGAAAGTTTAGAGGTTTAATTGATACAATTATGAGTTTCACATAATTTTTCTCCAAATGAAACGTAATGGATGATATAAATTGATATACTTATAAAAGTTTGAAGTTTAAATTGATACAATTATTAGTTCAAGGTTTAAAAAGATACAATCCCTAAAGCTTAAGGTCTAGATTGATATTTCCCCTAAAATAAACTTGTAATGGAAAATAAAGTTGAACTTACGATGATGTAGTCCTTATACTTTTAACTTTGTAATAATTTAGTTTATATACGATAAAATTTGTACTGATTTAGTCCCTACCATAAAAAAATTATTAAAATTTAATTCGATTTATTACTTACATTGATCAACAAATTGATTAGGAATTAAATATGTTTATAAAGTACATAGTTTAAATTGGTATATAATAATAATAAATAAATAAAACAACTCTTGATTTTATTAGTTTTTTTTTAATAAAGATTGAATCGTTACACATTTGAAATTCGTACTAAATTGTTACAAGAAAGTAATGGATTAAATCACTATAAAAATTAAATTAAAAGTGGCTTTCAACTTAAAGTTTCAATATAGTCAAACTTTTGATCTTGAGGTAAAAAATAGAAACTTTAACTTCAATCGTAAAAATGTTAAACTTTATTTATTCATTATTATTTTTTAAATATAACTACTTACAACGTATTTTTTTTTTTAAAACAAACTACAACTTTGACGATATAGATAAAAAAGAATAAAACTTTTGACTTTAAAGTGAATTTGAATAGTATATGTGTTTATGCCAGTTGAGCAGATTTTACTTTTTAAGGAAATTACATACCAAATTTTTCAACACAATTTCATTTTTAATTTTTTACGCATCTATCAAGTGTTCTCGTAAATATTATTTCATTCGATTCCCTTTAAGGTATAAATAATAATTAAATTGATAGAATAATTAGCAAAAATCATGTTCAATATATTTGAAAATGTTTGGTGGAATAACCCTCCAATACAATACCTCAAAGTCTTACAATTAAATTCACACAATTTATGGGGTTAATTCGTAAACTTATTTTATACATCTGTACGATTTAAATTACAGATGTAAATTTAATTTAGATGTCTTAATCCGTTTAATTATACTTCGTTTTAACTGTTAACATCAAATCAACAACTTAATTAAAACGATTGAAAGAATATCGACAAAAAATCGAGAAGAAAACAAAAATAAAAAAGAAAACAGTTTGAGGGGCTCTAATCAAATTCAATCATCAATCAACTACACATCGAAGAAAAAAAAAAAAAAAAAGAATAATTTCCTAAAATAAATCAAGATAATTACAAAATAAAATTTATTTGCTCTCCAATAATTGTCTATTTTCGTCGGCCGTGACCCAATATAAATCCACAAACACAAAATAAATAAATAATTAAATAAAAGCATTTTCTCTTTCTTCTTCCACTATAAAAAGGGCCATAAAAATGGCTTACTTACTTAAAACCAGGAAGCTTCAAAAGCTCAACAATGGCGGCCAAGAACCATTTGAGCCTTCTTCTTCTTGTTCTTTTGCAGCTCTTTTATTCAGGTCCGATTTTGCGTTATTTATTTTATTTTATTTTGTTGTTATGAAAAATGGTAATGTTATTTAATTTAATGGGTGAAAATTTGAAAATTGGGAAATAGGAAGGGGCGAATTGCAAATGAATTATTATGCAAAAAGTTGCCCAAAAGCTGAAGAAATTATAAAACAGCAAGTTGTTGATCTCTACTATGAACATGGAAACACTGCCGTTTCGTGGCTCAGAAATCTGTTCCATGATTGTGTTGTTAAGGTAATTAATTAAGTCAATATTTTAATTGAGGGTTTAATTCTTTTTTATTATTATTTATTTATAAATTTCACCGTTCATTTTTGGATAGAGATGGAAAGAGGATAAATAGACATATTATTTTAATCGGAAGTAATAGAATATGTATTTGTTTTTGTTTGGACGCTATTTGAATTGAATTTTTAAGTGTTTAAAAACAACGTCCTTATTTTATTATAACATAATTTATAGTTTTTACATTTTTATAGAGATTATTTTAAATTGTTTATCTTTAAATTGTGCTTGTCGTACATATTTAGTTTGAGCTTTAAGATTTAAAAAGTTTTTTAATTTATAAATATCTAATAAGTCATTGAAGTTTCTAGTTTTTATTTTGTAGATTTCTAGCATATTTAATATTTTAAAAATATAATTAATTTATTATGTGTATGTATAAATATTTGTACTATCGACTAAAATGTTAGTCTAGTATATCGCTCTACATAGTAAAGAAAAAACTAAGATCTCAATTAAACACTTTGAAAAGTTTAATGACCTATTAAGACAAAATTAAAAATTTATTAACTTATCAAACGGTTTATAAAGTTTAAATACAATATTAAACACAAATAAAAAAACTTAAAGCTAAACTTGTAACTTAACGTTAACCTTTTTCATTATTGATTTAACACGATATTCAAGCAACTCGATTTTTAAATCCAACGTCAACTACATCATCAGAAAAAATTATGTGACTAAATTTACGTAACTTTGTCGTGTCGAATTTATATATCTTTAAATAATAGTACAAAAGCAAATTTTTGAACAAAATTCAAGAAACAAAAGAAAACGTTTAGAGAAAACAAATTGATGTTCAATGTGATTTGGTATTTGCAGTCTTGTGATGCATCTCTACTATTGGAGACGGTGGTGGGAGTGGAATCAGAGAAAGATTCAGACAGAAGTTTTGGGATGAGAAATTTCAAATACGTAAATAAAATCAAAGCCGCCGTGGAACAAGAATGTCCACTCACTGTTTCTTGTGCTGATATTGTTGCCCTATCCGCTAGAGATGGCATAGTTATGGTATATTATGTCATTTTTTCTCTCAACTTTATCGTTTGTTTATAAAAATCTCCATTTTTTTTTTCTGTAATATCACTACCTATCTTTTATAAATGTTTCAAAATAAAATTTGGAGTAGGAATCCATTAAAATTTTAGATGAAAACTGAGGCTTGAAATGAAAGTGGTGGTGTTGAGGTTTCAACTTCTGTTCCGAATCATCACCACATTGTTTCAAGTTCTAATTTTTTGTCCACCTAACGACTTTTCACTCCAAATATAGTTTTGAATCATTTAAAAAAAGTGAAGAAGATAATATTATATATTTTTTTATAGAATATGAATATTTTTTAACTATTGATTTTTTTTTTCTTTTTTAATGGGGGTTGATAATTTGATGGACAGTTAAAAGGACCTCATATAGAGTTGAAAACAGGGAGAAGAGACAGCAAAGTGAGTTATTCAAATCTTGTTGAAGAGTTGGTTCCAAAGCACAATGAATCTCTTGTAAATGTTCTCTCCCGGTTTAACTCTATTGGCATTGATACCGAAGCAACGGTCGCTCTTTTAGGTTTGCACTACTCTCTTCGTTAAATTATAAGTTTAGTTCCTAAATTTTTAAACTTAATTATGTTTATTTAATCATTCAAGTTTTAAAAATATCTTTAATACACTTTCAATTTTGTATCAATAGATTATTGAGTTTTAAATTTAATTATGTTTATGTGCAAACTTTCGATTTAAACTTAATTTATGTTTATACTTCAGTTAATTTTTAGAACTTTTAAGTGTGTCAAATATCAAGGATCTATTAAACACAAAATCGAAAATTTATAGACCTATTATCATTATTTAAAGTTTAGAGTCCTTTTATGGTAAAGTTAAAGGTTCATACTCAACTTGTAATTTAATTCTTAGAATATATGGCTTGATAAACGTTTTTTTTAATAAAATATATATATATATATATATATATATATATTCATGAAGATTTTAGTTAGAAGACAAAAAAAAAAAAAGAAAAAAAAAAGCAGAAGCCATTTTCTAAAATCACTTTCTATTTTAAAATTTCAAATTTTAACAGTTTTTAATAGAGAGGTTCTTACTTCTTCATTGGGCCGAGAGAGAATAGGTCATAAGAGGCATGTCCAAATGGGCTTTAGTTGGGGAAATGGGCTTTTGTTAAAGGGTTTTTTTTTTTAATTTTTAATTTTTTTTTAAAATAAGCTTATACATATAAATTTTATCTATAAATTTATATGTTATGTTATTCACATTTTATTAATTTTTTTTTAAAAAAAGGCAAGTTTTAGAAATTAAAAAAAAATTCAAAACTTTTTTTTTTTTTTAATTCAAGTTTTTTTTTTCTTTTCTCTTTAACAAAGGAAAAACCCATAATTGAAAAACTAGATAGAAATAAATATGAATTTAAAAAACTAAATCGTTATCAACGATCATAGTAAAATAAATTTAAATTTTACTTTAGCAACTTATTCGTTTAGGTAAACAAAAATCCTCCATAGCTATATTTCATAATTGTTTTTTCATAATGACAATGTATATATGTAGAACTCAAATCAATTTTCCTTGATTAATTTGATTCAGGAGCCCACTCGGTTGGTCGAGTTCACTGTGTAAACTTAGTGGAGAGACTATATCCAACCGTTGATCCAACCATTGATCCAGAATATGCAAAATATTTAAAAGGTCGATGCCCAACACCAACTCCAGATCCAAATGCAGTATTATATTCAAGAAACGATCGTGAAACTCCGATGATTTTGGATAATATGTACTATACTAATATACTCAAACACAAGGGATTGCTCATTGTGGACCAAGAATTGGCTTCTAATCCTTTAACTTTACCTTATGTCAAGAAATTTGCTGCTGATAATCTCTATTTTCATGCCCAATTCTCTAGGGGTATTCGTTTGTTGTCTGAGAATAATCCCCTCACTGGAGATCAAGGAGAGATTAGGAAAGATTGTCGCTTTGTTAATTAAATTAAACTCAATTAATCAACTACTTAATTGAGTTGGTTATGGGATTATATTGTAAAGAATAAAAAAAAATGATGTTTGGGTTTGCTTTTACCTTATTATAAGGATGTGTAATTATTTCAAGTGTATTGTGATGTAAACTTTTCATTTTTATGCAAATTGGGTTCTTACCATTCCAAAAAAGGATTGGGTTAAAAGTGGTGTCTTGGTTCGGGTTTAAATTTAGTCCTTATACTTTTAATAGTCTATGTAGAAGTGTACACGAGTTGAGTTTTTTTTTTTTACCAACTTAAAAATTTAGATTGGTTGGGCTGACTACCCGAAAGACTCAAATAGGATCTCCAATTCAACTCAAATTTTAAAAGGGTTGGGTTATCGGGTTTGTTTTTTCTTTTTATTATTATTAATTTAAAATGTTTAAATTTGTCTACAATATATGACTAATGCTAACTAAAATCTTATAAAATTCAAATGTTAAATACCAAATATTCATGATATCTATTACAAACTTTAAACAAAAATAAATATCATGACAATCCAAGAAAAAATTTACAAATTTGTCGTCAAATAAACATTAAATAAAGACAAATATATATGTACCCCTAGTTTGTGGTTCTTTTTTATAACAAATTGGATCTATTAGTCTTCTCTAAGTTTCAAAATGAAGGTTGAATTTAATTATCATCCGTATATTTAAGACTTGTTTGGTTTGAATTTTTTTATGCTTAGTCTTAATACTTTCAATAAATCTTTAATTAAGTCATTATTTTTAATTTATTGTCAAACTTTAAAAAAACAGTATTAATCTTGTTCTATATATTGGGGAAATATATTCATAATATCTCTTCTCTTAAATGAAATTATAATATCTAATTTATCAAATTCCATTAAAAAAAATTCAAACTAACCCGAAAAACTAATTTTAAGATTTATTAGTTTCATAGGAAGTAAACTTCTGATCTTGTAAAATATTATTATTATTTTAACAAATTTGATTAAAAAAACAATAACTTCAAGAATTAATTTTGAAATTTATTGAAAGGATAAGGTTTGAATATTTAAAAGCAAACATTAAAATGGATGAATTCAAAGTACTAATTATTAAATTAAAGATGATGTAGGTGGTTAGAAAATTGACCAGGAGGGTAAAATAGACAAAAAAAAAAAAAACAAATGTGAAATCTACCACTTTAATTTTGGTTGGTTACATTTGGAAAATATTGAAGAATGACATGTATGCTAATTCCCTAAAAATGATCGAGTGGGCCAATTATCAAAATGAGATCTTTAGCCCATTTTAGGGCTGCGCAAAATCAGAGCAAACTGAAGTACTTTATTGAAAATGAACTCACGTAAACTACAAAGTTAAATATTTAATTACTTTAAACAGTTTTCGAAGCCAAAAGAACCAATAAAAAATTGTCATGTGGTAATTATTTTTTTAAATAATTAAAAAATTATTATTTTGTTGTGTATAAAATGAATGAGAACATGAAATTAGGTGAAGTCATTGCTTTTTCGAATATAGCCGATAGCCTACTTAATTATTTCGTTAGAGTCACCTCGTGTCAATTTAATTAATTTTTTTTTTTTTTAGGAACTTAGTTATAAATGTAATAGGCATGTTGAATTTTCTATTAGTGGCATTTTTGATAGAGACTAAAGAGAAGTATAATCAAAAGTTTAATCTATGTATTGATTTTTAAAAAAATTTAACGCGATAACATTTTTTAAAAAAATAAATTATCGTGTACAATTTTTCTTGAGAAAATTTTCAAAAATAGAAAAAATGTCAAACTATTTACAGAAAATAGCAAAAGAATATACTAATAGACATTGATAGACTTCTATCAGCATTTATCGGTGATAGACTTCTATCATTTCTGTCACTAATAGATCGTGATAGACTTCTATTAGCGTCTATCACAATTATCTAAAAAAATTGTTATTATGTGTAAATATTTTCTCTTATTTTTTATTTTTAAAAATTTCTCTTTTTTCTCCTTTTGTTATCTACTTTTTTTTATTATTAAAAAAGCTAATTTTTTTAAAAAAAATTAAAAAACATAGCTATAATTTATTTTTAATTTTTAAATTCATCTAAAATTTCAAATATTACTTTAAAGAAAGATAAAAAAAAAAATAGCAAATAACTTCATAGATGAAACTAAAACATTAATAGAATCCGACATAGTATTCAAAATTCGTAGTCTAAATTATTAATTTAACATTAACACTACCAAAATGAGTTTGATTTAATTGTATTGGCATGTGTTCTATCCTTAAAGGTTAGAGGTTCAATCTCCTATTTTACATTTGTTGTTAAACGAAAAAAAATAAAAATAAAAAAATTCTCTTAACATTTATGATTTTAGATGATTATGTTGGGCTTAATTGTATGGAGTTTGCTTCATATAAATCTCATGTAAATGAATGAAATCGAGACCATTATTAATGAGCTAGCTTGGACACATAAAAACGAAAGATTCAAAGTTTTCATCTTATTCTCCCAAGTAGCAACACGATGACACATACTTCTTGCCAACACATACGAAAAGACATGAATATTTTCAAGTTTGGGTTGAAGAGGGGTAAAATTTCTAGTACTATGCCCTTCTATTTATTGTATATTACGTTAGCGTGCGGTTAGAAGGGGACACATTAGTATTAATGTAGAGTTCATAAATCTTTATAAAAGACAAACATATAGTGTAAACAAAAGAAGCATGGTAAAATTTTCCGTCAAAGTGCGACTTTATTAGACAATACACCTATACTTTCTTCTTTTGAAATGTAATATCATCTTTTTCTTTATCTTCCCTCTAGGGAAAACCAAATAGACTTCAACATTTGATTATAGTAAATGTTGAAGAATATTCTAAATTGATTTACATTGTTATTGATAAGAATAAGACTAAGTACATGGACTTACAAGAATGACTCAATGGGCATTCCAAGAGAATTAAGATCGTTCGTAAATGCTAAATTAAGTTAGTAATGTTCGTAACGGCAGTTAAATTAAGTTAGTAACGATCAAACTAATTACTTGAGAGATTAATTAACCAAATGACCGTTACGAAATTAATCAATTTTCTATTTACCTCTCTAGCTCTCTCAAAATGATTATTGACTTGATCGTTAGAGTGTCAGCGACCAAGCACCGCTCTGGTGCGCATTTTTTCTCTAGTGTGGAAGGCGATCGTTTAATTACTTTCGAAAATTACAAATTCACAATTGTACCAAATTTTGATATCAACATACATCATCTATTTACTAAAATTGAGTGCAAACATATGTTCGTTTATTATTATTAGTAGTTGTAGTTACAAAGTTAGTGCTTGGTGTTTATTCCAAAAGTTATATTTGGTGATTTATTAAGTGGGGTATGAGTAGATTTTTTTAATACACAAAAGGTAAGAAGATTTAAATCAAAGACTTTTTGATCGCTAACATTTTCTCGTTGGTGGACAAGTAGAGTTATATTTCGTTTTTTATTTTTTATTTTAAATGTTATAGTATACTTGGTGGTTTATTAAGTAGGGGATGAGTGGATGTAATTTGGAGAGTTAGGGTTAGTGGCTTTGTGGTGTGTGTTAGAAGAAATTTAAAACCAGTGGTCCATTTAGTGGGCTAGTGTTGATCACTTTCCTATTAGCTGACCTATAAAAACATGTTACTATTTTACTTATAATTAATAAAATCTAATTATATATATATATATTTTTTTTTTCTTTATTCTATTAAAAAAATTAGTAATTGCCAAATTTAGTAAAAAAGAAAAGAAAAGTTTTGGAATGAAGTGAAATATATTTAATAATTTATTTATTTTTATTGTTTCACGAATAAATAATTTGTGTTTCTTATAATCAATAGTGAAGTAAAATTAAAAGAAAAGAAAGCTTTGGTTCATCCAAAAAAAGAAAAAAAAAGAAAGAAAGCTTTGGAATAATTCCTATTTTCTTAAAAGGTAAAACAGTGATTCTTACGATAAAAATATTGGCGTTTAAAAAAAGCCTTCAAAAGCACTCCATGATAAAAAAAAGTAGAAAAAAATCAACCAACGTGGACCGTCCGATCAAACTCAGTCAAGATTCACATAATTAGAGGTCCCGTGCGTTTTTAACCAACTTTGGGGCCCACACCGATTTGAAAATCCTCGTCAGCACCATTCTTCTCGAGATCTCCTCCTGATCATCTACGGTTAGCACCACCACAACTAATCATGATGCGCACATCATCAAATCCCAGCCGCTAATCAAACAAATCACCACCCTACATGTAGAAAAGTGAAAATGAATAATCGAACGGTGGCCCACGTGTTCACGAGCAAAGATGATTATGAAATATGATGTGTCGTTAAAACGACACCGCTTTTTGTAGCCTATTCGGTTAGTCATTAGTCAGTCACCTATTAGTAGAAAATTGAAAGTGAAAACAAATGGAACAAATCTGTTCGGGTTTGACTATTTTGATTTTTGTCCCTATTTCTCTTTTTCCACATTTGTTAAAACTAGCACATAACACAACACGTAAATTTATAAATAATTAAAAAGATACATTTTTAGTTACCGTACATTTTATTAAAATAATAATTTAGTTTTCAAACCTTATTTAGGAATATCTCAATAATTTTTAGATAGTTGTGATAGAAGTTGATAGAAGTATATCAGGGTCTATCAGTGATAGAAATGATACAAATTTATCACTGATAGATATTGATAGAAGTCTATCAATATTTATTAGTGTTTTTTTTTTGCTATTTTTTAAAAATAATTTGACATTTTTTTTATTTGTGAAAATTTCCCTAATCTTATTTTCAAAATTGTAAATTTTAATAACTAACCTTTTAATCTTTATGCTTTTAAATTTGTAACCATTTATTTTCTTTTATAAACATCTCTTCAAAATTAAGTGTCAACTTTTATTATGTAACGATCTAATCTTTATAGTTTATCAAAAAAATTAGATTTCAATAATCAGATAAAAAAATAGATACCAGTTTGAGGGATGGTTTTTGGGTGGGTTTGAAATTGGTTGGATTCTAATCCAATTACAAGCCTATGTTTGATTTCATTGTAATGAGCTAGGATTGTAATGGTCGATTACAATCTAACCATCAACTCAACCCCTTTTTAATTACAACTTCATTCTAATGTCAGCCTTTTCATTTCTCACACATCTTCGCCACTGCACTACCACCATCATTGCCCTCGAGGTTGGCCTCTCCTCGAGGCCATCAGCCTCTTTACAAAGATCCTTGACGGTCGCTGCCCCGCCTCGTCACCCACCAACTCCGGCTACCACTACCACGTCGCCCACCTCTGGCAATTATCACTGGCAATCGACCACCAATTTCAGTTGCGCGATCACCCCAGACGACCAACTTTAGCGACGACTATTTTAAATTATTAGTTCATACTATTTTATAGTCGTCATTTATAATAATTTGACATTAATAAATACATTTTTAGTTTATAATAAAACCAAACAAACTTATATATATAAAAATACTTTTGAGAAAAAATTGTCAAACACATGATTGCTTTTATTTTATACCTTTTTTTAATTAAAAGTGTTTAAATGAAAATGAATTTTTGAAAGAAAAAAAATTCAAAGTGAATCCAAACATACTCTTAACTTAATTTTAACTTTGACTCAAGTCAAATTTCTCTATTCCTTTGTAAATTTCAAATAAGTCACTACCTTATCCAAATATTTTTATTTAAAAAAAAAACCAAAAATCTAACTAAAATAATTATCTTGTCAAATAAACTCAATTTTGACTTTAAAAAAACTATATTAAATTCTCAAAATGATGAACTGGAAACTTGAATTAAAATCTTTAATAAAAAAAAGTTGGAAACTAAAATATATTTATTTAATCCACTTTAAATCTAATTTATCTGTGGTAGATTTTAAATATCTATTTGAAAGCTAAATTATGCCAAAATTTAATTCAATTCAACCCACAACTTATTAAAAAATAAGTAACCAATATGAGATCTAAAAATAAACTTGAATTGATAGGAAAATAACTATTTCTGCCAAGTCAGACCGTTATATAAAGTTCATGATATTAAGATTTACATAATGTCACAAACTTGAATAATATGATGTAGAAAATAGATATACAAAACAATCAAAATAATGAAAAAAAAGAGAGAATAAAACAAACCCAACCCAATCCAAACGTAATAATCACAAATCCAACCCAGCACTCCAAACATTGTAAGTAGATTCTCAGTAATTCAAATTTCAGACAAACAAACCCATCATAATAAGATTTCCAGTAATACTGATTCCATTACAGTGATCCAAACAAACCTTAGGGTTATCGATCTACATGTATAAAATGTTCATTAAATCTTAATAATATTTCATAATAGAGATGAGATTATTTGAACTACAAATCTTTCTGTTGCAAACACATACTATATGTTAATTGAGTTATATGCTCGTTTTGTCAATAAACAACGTGTTCATTTCATTAGATTACTAGCGTGCTTACATACATGCGCATATTAACGACGTTCACACTTATAATATGATCAAGACTTATTTTGGTAGAAGTTAGGAGTGGGATTTAGATGTGATTATAGTTGACCTTGACATATTGTTTAGAGACTCACGAGAGGGATGAAGAAAATTATAGGTTGGAATAGTTTGTTAAAAAAATATATTCAAATAGCATAAATTTATATAAGAAAACAAATGGCATAAATAGCTTGTGAATACATAAAATAATACAAATTAAAATAATTTTCAATTACAACCCTCCTAATTTAATGTTATTTATTATTATTATTATTATTTGAAGACTTCATATATCGTTTATTATTATAGCTTTATGTAAAAGTTTGAATATCTTCAACAATTATCCTTTTTAATAAAGAGAACTTTGTCATGACTTTCAAATCATCATGTGGAGCCTCTTAAATTATTATGTTTTGAAATTTGCAAATTATGGCCCTTTTCGAAGAAATTTGGAGTTAGTATTTTAATCACAACATGCACTAAATACGATAAAAAAGAATATTTTGGAATATAACTTCATTAAGAAAAGGAAAAAAATACATTTTTTATTTATAAGTTATGAGACTAATTTCATTTATTCCATATATATTTTTAGTTCATATTTTGAAAGTTTAATTTTGATATAGTCCGTAAATTTTAAAATATTATAATTTTATTTTTGAAGTTTAATTTTTGTTTCAATTTAATACTTAAGTTTAGTTTAAAAAAAAATTATTAGTTTCGTGTTAGTATTTCTAAATTAAAAAATTATAATGGATTAAGTTTCACACTTATTTTTATCATTATTAAAATTAAGTTTAAAAATTTACATCATAATTATTTTAAATTAATTAATAGACATTAATCACACGATGAAAATGAGTAATGAAAAATTGAAATTAAAAAGAATAAATTTTAAAATTTAGAGAATAAATTAAAATATAAATATTAAAAATAAAATTGTAATATTTTAAAGATTAAATACAAATCAAACTAAAAAATATCCAATCATAAAACTAAAAAACCAAATAGAAAGTAAAGAAAAACGTAGGGAGTAACCGATAAATCAGCTCAACTCTGTGGTTAACGTTAACCACACACAAGGATAACACACACAAAAGGTTAAAGCGTGGAAGTCACGCGCTGTAGCAAGGCACGTGCGACAAAACCGTCCACTCTGTAAAAGGTGTGAAATGAAGAAAAAAAAAGGAAAACAAAGTTTGCTTTATCATCGAAAAATTTACCGTTGCGGATGGACACGTGTCGCAACGGCAGTCCACTTGTCCCCTTCACTCTCTCTTTGGATTCTCTTAGTATTCCTTGTTTGTATGCTGAGGTTTAGTCTGTTTTTAAGCCAAAGAAAATTCCATTCTTCTCCCTCTCTCTCTCTCTTCGTTTTCTCGCTCTTACCCGTGATTTGTTCATCGTCTTCCTCAACTTCACCGGCGAAAAAAAAACCAAAGATGGGTCTGAAGAACAGAGCTTAATCTCAATAATGTTGAATTTCTCTCCAATTTCCTCATACATTACCTGCACATTACTTCTTTTTTCCTTTTCCAATACTGGCATTTTCGATTTCACCGCCACCGTCGCCGCCGTCGAATTTGACTTCGGCACTGTCGCCCTCAGTAGTTTAAAGCTGCTTGGCGATGCCCACTTGAACAACGGGAGCGTGGGGCTCACTCGAGACCTCGCCGTCCCAAATTCCGGCTCCGGCAGAGTCCTCTACGCCAAACCCATCAGATTCCGGCAGCCGGGAATTGATTACCTTGCCAGTTTCTCCACATTTTTCTCCTTCTCCATCACTAATCTCAACCCCTCGTCGATCGGCGGTGGTTTGGCGTTTGTAATTTCCCCAGACGCCGAAACGCTCGGCGGCGCTGGTGGGTTGTTGGGGCTGGCCGACGAGAGGGGATTGGGGTTTGTGGCGGTGGAATTTGACACGTTAATGGACGTGGAATTTAAAGACATTAATGGAAACCATGTGGGATTGGATCTGAACGAAATGGTTTCGTTAGAGGTTAAAGATCTTGACGGAATTGGAATCGATCTCAAAAGCGGCGATACGGTGAATTCGTGGATTGAATACGACGGGTCGGCTCGGATCTTCAAAATCTTCGTTTCTTATTCGAATTTGAAACCGACAGAACCTCTAATGTCGTTTAATCTCGATCTTGATCCGTATTTGAACGATTTTATGTACGTTGGATTTTCCGGTTCAACACAGGGGAGTACGGAAGTTCACAGTGTGGACTGGTGGAGCTTTACTTCGTCGTTTGACTCAAATTCCCCACCTGGGTCGGTTCCGCCGCCGCCAACGACGACGCTGATGAACCCAACGGCGAATGTCGTTCGTTCACCGCCACCGTCGCAACCTCCATCGGGTTCAGATTCCGTCACGCAAAAGAACTCCAAGTCGACGACCTGCCACAATGGGCTCTGTAAGCAGGGCGCTGGCGCGGTGGTCGGAGTTGTGACGGCGGGGGCGTTTGTTCTAGCATTATTCGCCGGCGGGTTAATTTGGGTATATTCCAAAAAGATCAAGCGGGTCAAAAAATCGGATTCCCTCGCTTCAGAAATCATCAAAATGCCTAAGGAATTCACTTACAAGGAGCTCAAAATTGCCACCAAATGCTTCAATTCGAACAGAATCATCGGCCATGGCGCTTTTGGGACTGTTTATAAAGGAATTCTGCCGGAGACCGGCGACATTGTGGCGGTGAAACGGTGTAGCCATAGTACACAAGGGAAAAATGAATTCCTCTCTGAACTTTCAATCATCGGAACTCTCCGCCACCGGAATTTAGTCCGTCTTCAAGGATGGTGTCACGAGAAAGGCGAAATTTTACTTGTTTACGATTTAATGCCAAATGGGAGTTTAGATAAAGCACTATTCGAGGCTAGAACGCCGCTGCCGTGGCCTCACCGGAGAAAAATCCTTCTCGGCGTCGCCTCTGCTTTGGCCTATTTGCATCAAGAATGTGAAAATCAAGTCATTCATAGAGACGTTAAAACCAGTAATATAATGTTGGATGAAGGATTCAATGCTCGATTAGGCGATTTCGGATTGGCCCGACAAGTGGAGCACGATAAATCGCCGGACGCCACCGTCGCCGCTGGCACAATGGGATACTTAGCGCCGGAATATCTCCTCACCGGACGAGCTACCGAAAAAACCGACGTGTTTAGCTTTGGCGCCGTCGTTCTCGAAGTCGCCAGTGGCAGACGGCCGATCGAGAAAGAGACTGCCGCCGTTGGCGGCGGCGGAAAATTTGGTGCCAACAGTAATTTGGTGGACTGGGTTTGGAGTTTACACCGGGAAGGACGGTTGTTGACAGCGGCGGATGGGAGACTCGGCGGCGAGTTTGAGGAATCCGAGATGAGGAAAATTTTGTTAGTTGGGTTGGCTTGTTCTCATCCGGATCCGATGACCCGACCCACGATGAGAGGCGTAGTGCAAATGTTAATCGGCGATTCGGAGATTCCGATCGTCCCTCGGTCTAAGCCGTCAACGAGCTTCAGTACCGCTCATTTGCTTCTCACTTTACAAGATAGCGTGTCCGATCTCAACGGCATGATCGCCATTTCCACTTCCTCGTCCGAGCACAGCTTCAAGGGCGAGGATTTAATCTCACTGGATGATCGGACGGGGGGAAATCCATCAATTGTTTGAACCATTATCCACTCATACGGTACATATAGTTTCACATAATTAAATTATTGTATTTTTCAATCTTATCCAATATTTTTTTAAATTAATGTATGACACAATAACCAGGCATCAGCATTCCAAGTTAGATGGTGGAGCCCACATTTTTTTCCTTTATTATTTATTTATTTATTTTATTTTCCTCTCTTAGGGTTGTGGGTGGATGCGTTGCTTTAAAAAATAACCTCCTTTTGAAAAATATATATATAGGTTTTAGGTTATTTATTATGATTATAATTAGAATGGTGGGATGCTGTTGTAAGGACTAAGGAGGGTGGATCAAAATTCAAATAGATACTTATTTTTTCTTTTTAATAATTTAACAATATTTATCATTAGTCCTTCTCAATCAATCTTAGTGATTAATTAATGTAACTTTGTTTCTAAATAATAATTTATATTCATTATGATTTTTTTTTTAAAAAAATATTATTTAGTCGGTTAATGTTCCATTTATTTTTCTTGATAATTGAAAATGACTACAACATTCTCCATGTTTTAGTTTATATTATTCACATCTAACTTTTTTTTTTCTTTTCCTTTTCTTTTGATGATATTGTACTAAAAGAACTTTATATGTGTATAAAATTTGATGAATTATTGATTAGAAAAGGGAACACTTTTTGTCGATAAAAAAAGTAAAAGTATTAAACGTGAATCAAATAATTCATGGAAATGACTGCTAAGTTAAAAATCAAATACTTTTCTTTTCTCCAATGTACTTAAATTAGTTTTAACCACGGTGTTGTTTTGATCTTAATCAAGTTATTTAATGATAAATCTAACCATCATTAAAAATATATAGGCTACAATTAAAGGTGCTCAGGTAATCATTGTGTTGTGAGTTTATAATGAATTAGATATAAATATTATTTAATAAATTGATTTTATTATAAATTGATTTTTTATTTATAAAATTAATATTAAAATGTTTTAAATATTGTTTCAAAATATCTGAAAGTAGTACTCATGTTTTACTAATATATATATATCAAAATCACCTAAGCTATCGGAATATTTATTGATTTAGTTTGATGTTGTTGTAATATTTAGGTAGGCCACTATCAAGAAAGTTTATTATTTTATGAAAATTTATTAAGGGTTAATTTTTGCATTGTAGAATTAATTTCGTGCAAAGTTTTATTTTCTTCAGATTAATGAATTTATGAAGGTAAAAACTTTTTTTTTTTTTAATTGTTAAATTTAGTTGGTGAATTAACAAAAATTGAATGGAGGGGTAAAAATCCCTAATTGTAGGGTTAAATTTGATTAAATTGAATGTTTATGTGTCAAATTTGATTTTTTTTTCCTTGAAAAATAACTACTTTAATATTCTCACCTTTTTAAATATTCATTTTTTTCCATAAAAAAATTAAGTAAAGGATTATCTATGTTTACCTAATATCTACTCATACAAAACTTACTGAAACTAACTTGTATAGCTTCAATATACGTCTATATTTTAGGTCATGTTATCCCTTGTCAAAATAATGCTATTAAACGAAGTTTACGAACTAAAATAAATATTTAAAAGTTTAAAGACCATAAATATATCGATAACAGTGAGAGTGACTTTTTAGTATTAATAACGAGTTATCCTAATTTTTATTTGTTTGTAACTTATATATATATATATATATATATAAAATTATTTTTAAAATTTCTTTAGAATGTACTCATTATTTGATTCCATATATAAAATGTGAAGTTAAAATTTTGAAAAGAATATAGAAAAAATAATTGATCCAAAGGCACATGACCAAAATGTTATTTTTTGAATCACTACAAATATGAGGTGAGATTTTGAATTTACAATTTCTTTCTTTCTCTTTTCTTTTTATTATTATTTTTTTAAAATAAATTTATAATTTCTTAAAGAAAGTATAAATGACTCAACCATTGTTTTTGCCTGAATTTAAAGTTTTGGTAACATGGATCTTTCTTGAATTTCCTTTTATTTGATTATAGTGGCAAGTGGAATATTGGTGGTTTGTCTTTACTTTAAAATTTAAAATCCAAATATATAATCAAATCATTGATTATGCATGTAATAATAGGAAGTTTGTTTATTAATCTCTTGGTGGAGGCTGTTGAGGATTTGATCTAGGATATGGGCCACGTGGCGTTAGGTGATTGAATGATGCAACAACTTGCTTGCTTGCTTAAGTGGAAATATTGTCTCCATTAAATGGAGTTTCAAATTATTCATCCTTTTTTTAAAAAAAAAAAATTATTCATCATCTAAATAAATAATAATAATAATTTCAGTTTGTTGGGGGACTTTGGATTTATATGATATGATGAAGTCCATCTGTGGGTAAAAAATTTGGTAGGTTGTTTTGAATTTTTCAAATCATATATTTAAATCAAGACAAAATCAAAATATAGTCAGCCTAAAAGTAAATCCATCCACCTTTTTTTAAATATCTTTAAGATCCTCACATCCAACCTTTTTTTTTTTTTAATAAGTAAATTATTATTATTATTATTCAGCTGGTTTTGAATTGGTTCCCCAAATAAATGGGCCTAAATATTATTGGGCTTCTTCTCCAAGGCCCAAAGAGTGGGAAATCTGGGCCTTTGTGCAAAGTATTGGTGCAAGCCTCTCTACAACGTCAAATTGAAACTCTAACCTCTAAATTGATGACATGTACTTTAATCGGTAGAATTTTTTTTTAAAGAGAAAATAAAAAATCAAACAACTACACAAAGATGTCACGAGATACCAACAAAGAAAAATACTTAAGATAAGGAGAGGCAAAAATAGAGATCTCCCGATCCTCCATAGCTTTTTGTGCAAGACAGTGCGCCAGCACATTATGATTACGACAAACACGGGAAAAGGAGACAACTTCCAAATTCTCACCTCTATCTAAAAACCTCTTTAACAAAAAACGAGACTTCAAAATAGTCGACAGCAACATCATTAAGCATATTGATGACCTCCAAGCAATCAGACTCCACCAAATATTCGAAATAGTGATAGATAACAGAGTCTCAAGCACTAATTGATGACATGTACTCTAATAAGTGGAGTTATTTTTAAAATTGGCTATACAAATATATTAAATAATTAACAAGAACAATACATTATGAAACATTTAAAATTTGGCGACGTACAAAAAAAAAAAAAGGGAAAAACCATTCATTGTACTTTTAATTTTTAAAATGTATAATTATATATGACTTGTTTTGTTTTAGTTATTAAACTTTAAAATATGTATCTATTTTTATTCTTACCATTGATTCGTTATACAAATTAATGCACACTTGATATTCACTTCGTATAACTGATGTAATATGGATTCATATACAAACTAATATGTCAATGCATTAAACAATTAACAAAAATAAATACATTATGAAAATGACTTTTTTCAAATATAGAAAAATGAGTCAAACTATTTACAAAAAGAAATTTGTTTATAGTCTATTACCGATAGATCGCGATAGAATTCTATCGCTTTCTATCGCTCAGACGATATAATTTATTTGCTTGAACGATAGAAAACGATAAAATTCTATCGCGGTCTATCACTGATAGACAGTGAAATTTTTCTATATTTATAAATAGTTTGATATTTTTCTGTTTATAGTAATTTCTCTTATAAAAACTAAGGCTCTGAATAATCATTTTATTTTTAGTTTTTAGTTTTTTAAAATTAAGCTTGTGAAATCTACTTTCGTCCCTAAATTTCTACGTTATATAGTCTCTTTTCTACCAACGTTTTAAAAAATCAAACCAAGTTTTGAAAACTTATTTTTGTTTTTAGATTTTAATTAATAATTGAAATGTTTTTTTTTTTTTAAGGAAAGTGAAAACTATGGTAAGAAATTTGATACATATATTCCATTTAAAAGTTTATGAATTAAAAAAAAAAATCTAAAAATGCAAAGACTAAACAACTAATAATCATCCAATTTGTTGACTATCCACAAGCTAAAATAAGACTCGAAAACAAATTTTAAAATATGAAAATTCTAAAAATAATTAAAATACAAGGAGCGTACACGAGCCCATTACGATGAAAAGAGCGGCCCATAGAAAACGCAGGACTCGGGTGGACCAAAATCGCCGATTTATATGAATCTTCCCCTTTTGTTCTCGGATCTCGCTGACATTTACATTACCGTCAACGCTTCGCCGCCGATCCGCTCCGTACAATTGCCGATATTCAGGATCTTCTTGCCGGCCGATCTATCCGGCTCTGAGTCGTAGTCATGGCTTCAGCCAATGGCAAGGTACGATTGTCGAACGAATCCCTCCCCTAGTTTCTTGTTTTTTGCGTTCAATTTCACGAGATCTGTGCTTTTTTCCTTTTTTAATTCGATTTCTGATTCCGTGTTCGAATGCCTCTTTCTTCGATTTGATTGTTTGGATCGATCAGTGTGCGTCGATATTCGTCTTTTTCTTCTTTTCTGAAAGCTTGATTTCATCTGGTTGGGCGGTGATTTGGTTAGCGAGTGCTGGTATGGTTTGGAATTTTGTTTTGTTTTGTTGGCTGAAATTGTATTGGATCAAATGAGCTTCTGATTGTTTGGCGTACGCATTGTATGACTTGTGAAATTTTGGTTCTAGAGGTGGAATTTGTCTATGGGGGGAAAATCTAGGGAAACATGAACTCTGCAGGCGAATTGTCGTTTCAAATTGGGGAATTTCGAGCGATTGGGTTGGAAAATTGTGATTAAACTGCTTTGAAATTATTATTGATTTTGTAGAGAACTAATTTAAGATTTAAAAAAAAAGGGCTATCTAGGTTTGAGAAATGTGATGAAGAGAAGCTATTTTGGTTTATGCCCTAGTGTTAAATCCTGTTATAGTTGAATTGTGAGTTCACATTATGAAAAGTGAATCTCCATTAGTAATTGAAGAATTCGCTCAAGAGATCCACGAATAATCACAGATCATTTATTAGTCATTACTTATGAAAAATATGAAATGGTGGGTGGTTTTGTTACTTGGAAACATCAAATTTGATTTTTTGGTTCATTGTGATGGTTAATTAATTGTTTGTTCTATAAGTGAACAGGGAAATGTGATCAATGATGTTGAAGCGAAAGGATTCAATCCAGCGCTTATAGTACTTCTTCTTGTTGGTGGGTTGCTGCTGATTTTCCTCGTAGGGAACTATGCACTTTACTTGTATGCACAGAAGAATCTCCCTCCCAAGAAGAAAAAGCCAGTATCTAAAAAGAAGATGAAGAGAGAAAGACTGAAGCAAGGAGTGTCTGCACCTGGAGAGTAAAAAAACAGAAAAGAATATGAAAAATTTAACTTCCCGAGGTTTCCTTCTCTGTAGAACGTTTTGATTTTCAAAATTTTTCCTACATAGACTGCCTAGAAAGTTGTTTAACAGTTTATTTATTTTATCTGCTGTCTTAAAACTCTTCAGAAATGGAACTTGATTTGTGAGTTTTAAACTCATATTACTTGAGCTCGTTTCTCAAGGTGCCATTGACTCTTCACTACTTATTACTCCCCTCTTCTCTTTTTGGTACACACCAGAAAGATTTTTGTTTCTCCATCTCTAAACGGCCTTAACTCAATCCTTTTTACTGTTAGAATCTTTTCTTCTTCTTCTTCTTTTTTTGGACTTCAAATCTCTCAATAAATGGTGGGGTTAGCTAGATTCTAGACTCTAGAGATCAGGAGAGAGATTACATTGCATGACATGGAAAATTTCATATAATGCAGTAGTATGGAAAAATTTTCATACTTCATTTGTTTATTGTGTGTCTTATTAGCATGCTTTTAAAAACAACGTGAGATCTACTGACATTTATGAGGACCAATTTATAATGTGAACAAAGAAAGTATGATACGACCGAGTACTAGAAAATTTTCCACATGGTTGTGTGGATGTGTGTAACTCCATGTTAAGAAGATTACAAGACACTCTTTTGTCAACAGGAATACACTCACAAATTTGTCACAAGAAACATGTAGTCAACTAGGGAAAAGACGTGTTCTTCTGGGGGCCAATACTTATTTGAATATCACGTGGAACACTGGAGAACATTGAAGCTGAGAAAAGGCTTTACCTTTTACTGAAGCAAGTAAGTCATCTTTTGTCCCCTTTCTGTGTTTTTGTGGGATTCATTGTTTTCAAGTCTCCATCAACATAATTGTGGATTCTGTCCAAACAGGCAAATGCTGATATAAAACACTCAGCTTTTAGCCTTTTCCTATTTTGTTTTGTTGGCTTTTAGCTCAGTTGCTTGCATTGCTATACTCCTGCAGGCAACTCAGTATCCTTTTGTTATGGGCAAAAGCAACCCATTTTGCTTTTTATATTACTTCTGGTAAACCCACAGTACCTCTCTTTAAATTTCTGTTGTTTGGATTTTGTTTTGTTGGATTTTTAGATGGGTAACTAAATTCTCTTTCTCTGTTATATATATATAGTCTTTGTCTTGTTTAATTTGGAACAAGATTACCAGTGTTGTCTAACTGGCAATTCGAGAATTCGATATAGTAATTAGTGTCTTATCTATAGAATTATGTTCGAATAAAGAAATGTCTTCTTGCCTTTTGGTTTATCAATGGGTGTCTTTATTTATGAAGCTATGCTCGTATTGACGGTTAAATACTCGTTGCTTGTTGGTAGAAGTACGATACATTAAAATATTGGGTAGAATAAGAGAAAGTAGGGAGAGACATAAACTTTCCTTATATAATATTTCAATTCTAAGACTATGATTCAGAAGAAGCACCGAATTGCCGTCAAATTGCTTGAGTTTTTAAACTTCATTCTTGATATTAAGTTGCAGTTTTATTCCATTAAAAAAAATTCAATTAATTTTGTACTATCACCTAACATTAAAATAGTATATGATGGTATAGCATAACATAACAATGCATTTTGCTTATGGAATTGGGAGCATTAAATTTAGATATGAGTAGGCGATTCGAACCTCTTAATCTCTAATCTCTTAATCGATAGCACAAAAAATGAGGAGTAAAGTCATAATTTAACCCAAAAAAAAAAAAGCAATGCAATGGTTAGTAAGTACAAAGATGAACTAAATTCTATGATAATCTCTTAATCGATAGCACAAAAAATGAGGAGTAAAGTCATAATTTAACCCAAAAAAAAAAGCAATGCAATGGTTAGTAAGTACAACAAATATGAACTAAATTCTATGATTTGAGTGAGAATTGGGTAGAAATAAAAAGAGAGAAGAAAGTGAAACACAAAAGAGAAGTGGACAGAAAGAAGAGTGGTGAAGAAAATGGAGTTTTGAGTGAAGAAGAAGAAAGAGGAAAGAAAGTGTTAAGGAGACAAGACATGTGAAGGAAACCAATGAAAAATGTAATAAAAGGGAAGGTGGGTCTTCTGAGTTCTGACCACTACACAAAAATTTTCCACTCAATTTTAAAAAATAAATAATAAATATAATAAAATAAAATAAATTCAGTCAGAGTATCCAAAGATGCTTTATTTAAATCTCTCCATTCCATCACTCCGAGAAGTTACAACTTACAATAACTTGTAAAATATCCAAAAGCAAAAAACATTTAATTCAATTTCCAATCCATCTTTTTGATAAAATAATAATAATAAATTACAAATTTAGTCTCCATGAGAAAATTAGACTTTAAATTTTTATAATTAGAATTTAATCCATATTTATGAATTTTTTTTTATCAAAAATATAAATATTTTATCAAACCATAACATTACAACTAAATTCTAAACTCGACTATAGATCAAATTTACCTTAAAAAAAAAATCAAAAGCTTTTTTTTTTTTTAAACAAAAAAAACGAAAAGTTATTGTGTCTGAAAAAGTGTGTATTAATGGTGCCATGGCAATGCATGTACAGAAAGAAAGAGGCATTAAATACAGAAGCTCTAGATTTTGATGGGCAAAGAAAATTAACAAAACCCATTAACAAATTTTCACAATTTCTTCATCATAACATTGTTTAGTTTTTTTTTTTTTTTTTTTGCCATGGAGATTCTCTACCACAGCTTCAGAGATGAGAAATTTATACAAAACCCAAAATGAAAAAAAGAAAAAAAAAAATTCAAAATCTATCAATATTGAAGTAAGAAGAAGAAGAAGAAGAAGAAGAAGAATTAGAAGAAGAAATGAAATTAAGATTTGAAAGTGGTATTTTTGCTTATATATTATGAATTGTTTGGTAAGCAAGAATCAGGAATCCCCAACCTTCTCTTTTTCCAGAATCCCACTTCTGGGTTCATCTTCTCCGCCGTTCTCGACGGTTCCGATTTGCAACGTGTCAAAATCAACGGCCGAGATGAGTTTCCAAGGCCTTCTTCTTCTTCCCCTGTTTTTTCTCGTTCGATATTGGCTGATTTGATGATTCTTTCTGTGATGGAATGTTCGTCAATGTTCTTCGCAAATTCCTCGTCCTCCTCGAATTCCAAGCCTCCACTCGGATCTTGATCCGAAACTGAGGCTCTTTGGGATGTGGGTTTCTCAATCTCGACTGTTTTTCCGCCATTGTTGGGCTTTGTGCTCTGTTCTTTTTCTTCTTCTTCCTGATTTTCCTCGTTTCTCAGAGGAGACCCCCAAAATCTACTCGCTAATGATGTCGATCGATATGGAGCAGAACTGCATCTCGTTAGTAACAATGCGTTTTTCGGGGGCGAAGAATTAGAAGAAATGAACGCTTCAGCTGTTTCTTCTTCTTCGTCGTCGTCGTCGACAGCGGCGACAACTTGGGATTCTGGGTTTGAAATTTCAAATCCGCCGTGGAAGGGGGTTTCACGCGGCGGCGAATTTGTTCTTGTTTTGGGTTTTCGGCGGAACCCACGTTGGAAAAACGAGACCCATCTCTGAAATAATGGAGAAGAATTGGGTTTGAATTTCTTTCGAAAACAGGGGCAAAACAGAGCAGCCCGGATCCAGCGGCATCGACGGCGCGTATGAGTACCAGAACGTTTTCGGCGGCGCGTGGAAGAGCGACGAACTCGAACCTGGCCGATACAAGTAACTTTAGGGGACGAAGGCTCTTGGGTTTCAATGGCGGTGGGGTTGTTCTTCTTTCTCATGAACATCATCGGACTAGCACGCGACCTTCCTCTGCTTTTGCTTCCCACATTGCTCCTCAAAAACCTCATCAATGGCGGCGGAAATTTCTCCGTCCGGCCTGGGCTCGATATCGGCTTCGCCGATGGCTTCATTTTCAAAATCCCTCTTCTTCTTCAATCACTGTTGCGCAAAAAAAAAAAATTCTTCTCCGGAGCTTCTTTTGGTTCCTCTCTGCAATCGCCGCCGTGAAGATAGGCGGTTTCCGGCCGAGTTCTTGTAGAGTTGGAAGGTTTCGTTTCACTAAATGTATGAGTTTTTCATTTTTCTGTGTTTTTTTTCTTTATTTTTTGTGGGGAAATATTTATATATGTGTGAGTGCACGGATGGTGAATCGACCGCAGATATTTTTCTATATTATAAGTTTAGAAGCATTTGTCTTTGTGGGGTTATTTGGGTAATTTCAACATGGTTTTATTTATTTATCTTTTTAAAAATAAAATATATGTGAAGCAGGTCTCTGATTAAATATTTATTTTTTAAGTGGAAGAGAGTAGCTGATTGAATATTGATGTGAACGTAAACAAAGATAGCCGTTTTAGTCTTTGGATATTTGATTTAGTTTAATGTTTTGCACTTTTCTTAATTAATTAAGTTTACTATTCTTAATTTTGACTAGTGATTTAACATGAAAACTAGTAATAAAGAGGTATGTATATTAATTGCAAGAGAAAAAAAAATCTTGTTAATTAATAGTATAGAAGTAAAATAAGAGATTTTTTTTTTTTTTTTTTTTTTTTTGCATTTCAAAAGTAGGTTTGTGTTGGGTGTTCATCAGTCATTTGTGCCGATTTTAAGATTAAATCGACACATCAAAATTTTATTGGTAGAAAATTGTGGATTTTAGAGGATTTTGTAACATAATGATAGACCCTTAAATAGCGATATGGTCTATCACTGATAGACTCTCAAATTGAATTTAAATCTGATTATATTTGCAAATTATTTTATATTGTATTTATAACTTATATCTACAAATATTTCGGATCTGATTGCTATATCTGTAACTATCCCGACAATAAATAAGAAGGTATAGAGAACAAGACTTTAGATTTTTTTTTTTTTTTTTGAGTGAGGGGATTTGAACCTAAAACATTGTGTTCGAGAGTATATAGCCCCGAAATTGGAAGAAATTGTGGTATAAAAAAGAAGTGAGTTGGCTGCTTTAGAAGCACTTGTAGCTACCTCCACTCCTTTCACTTATGCACATCTTGATTTCCCAGTTGCACAACCAACACCACCACCACCAGCTCAGGCAATTCCATCTAATTCTGCACAGTTTGTCACTAATGAATAATTTTTTGAACGATCAAAACTTATCCCAGTCCATATCCTCCATATCATGAAAACAATTTCTTATACTTTTATGTCAATTAAACTATGCTCAAACTTTTATGTCAATTAAACTATGCTCAAATTTGGCAAGAGTTATTGAAGTTTTGAGCATTACAAGTGAAAATATGAAGATTTTAATCTTTGACCTTGAAGAAATGGTTACACGTCAATTACTACTAGCTCATGTTTATGTTGGCAAGAGAAATTTAGAAGATGTTTTGGAGAGTGGAATGTAATAATCAGAAGAGTGTTGGAATGCGTGAGGTATCGAGGGCGAAACATAAATGAGTGTGAAACGTGAAAGTCGTGGGAAAAAGAAGTTGGTTAAAAACTGTCAGAACAAAATGAGTTTAATATTATAAATCGAGATCAAAATGCTCAATTCAAACATGAATTTTGGATTACATTACAATCGAAACTCATTCCAATACAGTCTCCCAAACAGCCTCTTAGAATTTTGAGTGAAACCAAAAGTACAAAGAATGTTTAAGCTCAAACCAAACAACATCGTACAATTATCCAAATGTGGAGAGGGTTAATTAGGTCTCTAACTGAGAATAGTGTTAATTCATACATTTTTTTTTAGATTTAAAAGTTGAATATGTGGAAAATGGAAATAATTAGTTGGTGAGGAATTAGGATTAGGAGATGGAATAATGGTAATTAGAGAATGAAAGTTAGTTATGGGTGGTTGATAAATTAGGTTGAAGCATTGATGATGATGTGACAAAGAACAGTGGACATTCTAGGCATAGAGAGAACTTGGCTTTAGCTGATTTTGTTTTTTGTTTTCTATTTTTTTTTTAAATGGGTTTAGGGTTTCCCACTTCTTTACTCAACTTTGTAATCATTTGATATCCCCTTTGATTGAATTTTGATTGATGCCACTTTCCCCTTTTTAATCATAATCTCTCTCTTAAATCTTCAAACCTTTCCAATTATTTCATTGTCCCCACCTTCCTTTTCACCTCCCTCTCTTGGAGAAAAAAAAATAATAATAAAGGAAAAAAATTCAAAATTTTTGCCTAAGCCTAACCACAAAAATAATCCTTTCTCATCCTTTTGTTTCAATTTTAAACCTTAAATTTAGTTAAATGTTACAATTTTTTCAATTTATTCAATTATCATCAATTCACTCACTATATATATATATGTATATTTAAAAAAAAAAAAGTAAATATCTTCACAAATTCATTAATTTCAATAAAATCAAAATTTTCATTTTTCCATTGTAAATCTCATCAATGTTGTATAACATATATGTTTTTTAATTACAATCAATGTTGTATAACATATATGTTTTTTAATTAGTTAAAAAACATATAAGAATATTTTTTAAAAATGAATTTTCAAATAAAAACTTATAACAAATTTCGAATTTCAATTGAGGTTAGAATTGCAACACTTATATAAGTCTAAAATACAATTGGATGAAATTGAAAGAAAAAAAGTGAGAATAAAAATTGATGCACCTTAAGGGTAAAAAAATGATTTTTTCGAATTTTTATTTTATGTTTCAGTTCTAAAATCTCACTTTCATTTTAAAAGTTGTAAAGATAAAATGATGCTATTAGATTTATTTTATCAACCAAAATGAGCATAACTCAACTAGCTTAAAACTTATACCATCTAACTTCGAGATTATAATTATGATTTTCTCACCCCACATATTGTCCAAAAATAAAAAATAAAAAATAAAAAAGATTTCCTTAAATCTTTTTTAACAAAAGAATGAAACTTTAGATAAAATTTATTATTCATTTGAGAATGGAGTGGTTGTCTAATAATTGAAGTTTTTCACCTAAAAGTGACTCTTAAGAGGGACGATTTAGGGCAATCCAATACGAAGCTTATGGGTGAAACTTCAAAGTTCAAGCTGAGTGGAGTAAAACTAAAAGATGGTAAAGTATTTCAACTTTACCTTTTTTTACCAACAACAAAATCTCTAATGAAAGGTATAGGGATATCATTTTTACCCCCATTAACACAAACCTTTTTGCTCTTTATTTCCTTGACTTCTAAGTTCTTTAACCTTTTCATTAATATTAAAAATGAACAATTACCCTTCTACAATTCTCCTATTTTACAAATCATAGTGTTACTAAAAAATGGTTTGAGACAGCTATGAGATTTATAAATTTGAACATATTATACATACCCATTGAGGTAAAGTTAATTTTGACAAAATTGATACATGTGACACATGTAGCAGAATAAGCCACATGAATCAATTTGATTAAAATTAATGGTAAAATTTAATGAAACGGTATGGTTTTCAAATATTCCAAATCACATGGTGGGTGGAAACCATTTTTAAAAAGTACAGGGTAAGACTTAGGCTTAGTAACAAAATAAGCAAACCACATGGTTGTGATTTGTAAATATCCCTAAAGTAATATTCAAAAAATTGATACAATTATATTTCTAAGTTTTCCAATTTTCTATTTTCCTGTACCTTATTATAACTTGAGCAAAGATTTAATTCTACACTATTGTCACTAAGATTTAACTGTATCACAGTATCACCATGGTTGAACAGTGATTTAGGACCTATTAATAAAATAATATATTAACCTATAATGTGACAAAACATTAACAATCACAAGACATTCAATAACATAAAAAGAATTTTCCAGAATAATTAATGAAGTTGACTGTAAGCAACTTTTAGCACAAAAACAACATACCTTTTATACATCAAGATGAAATTCTTCCTTGTAGAGAGTAGGAAGGTACACGTGTGAAAAAAAGTCCAGCACAGCACGTCACTGTCTCCTCCAGCAGCTTCAATCTCGACAAAGAGAAATGGCAATATAGTCAAATCATATAGAGAGCGAGTGCAAAACACTTAAAAACAGAGCAACCACCATCACCATTTTTATTTCCCAAGGAATTCCAAACCCCACCAAAAGATGCAGCCTTTTAAGCCATCATCTTTCAGTAAAGTTGGAAATTTCCAAAATGGGGTTTGGACTAACAAGTAATTTCATCCTGCAGACAAGAAGACAAAAGGTCAACTTACATTGCTGGCTTCCATTTTGGTGGGGCTAACAAAGTCAACAGGGAATCATTCAGTGAAGTTCAGCTCTAAATCTCATCTAATAAATATAATATTACATAATATATTCAACAACACATGTAGTTTCATGAGAGAGATACAATTTGATCGTTCCAGTTATGGGGGGTGTAAGTTAAGATCTGGCAGTTTTCTAACTATTTATTGCAACTATTCTAAAATTCTATCATCATACATTACAATGCCAGGGTTCAGATTCAACGGGCCTTTTCATCCCCACTACTACTGGTCTCATTGGTTCAAAGCCCTGATCCCACGAGATGCTCTGCTTCTTCTCAGTATGGGCTTCAGCTTCATCATCTGGGATCAAACACTATGCGTTAAGAGAATTATTCGATTTGCAAACCAGTTGAGGTGAGCAAATATTGCAAAAGATATCTGATTGTGATCAATACTAATACAACTGCTAGTTAAAGATAATCTTGCCTGAAACGGTTGTAAGAGAGAATTCAGTGAGACGTCTGACGCAGTCCTTCAAGGCTTGGAGTTCAGCTTCTTTCTCATTTAGCTTGGATTGGGCAACATGCAGTTCAGATTCCAACTCCACAATTTGATGCTCCTGCTGTTCAATAAGCAAATGGCACAGTTTCTGATCCAATTCGGCTGGTACTACTCCATGCGAGGGATAAGCATCAGATCTTGAGTTCTCTGGCCCATGTAATTCAATAGATGAAACTTTGGTCTGCAATACTCGGTAGGGAAAATACCAATTAAATCAAGTTAGAATAAGATAGATAGATTTGTTATTTAGCAATGATTGAAACTCGTCCTGCTATCAGCCCTTCATCAAGATCTGATAGAAACGTCTAAACCTTTCTAGTTTCTGTGTTTCAAAGATGGAGTTAGTTGAAAAATCAATGCAATAGAAAGTACTAAACAGTATGTCCCATTAAGACTTAAAACCACCACCTTTTCCAGGTCCATTACAGCTCCTTCTTGGCAAGAATCTTCTGTTGAACACCATGGCAGTTTTTCCAATTCAGTCGCGAGCTCTGCTTCCAGTTGATCCATTTCATGTATCTCTGGATCTGGTTCTTCAGTAAGAACACTGCTTTCACATTCCCCCTCATCAAACATAGACAGTGTGTAATTTCTCCCTTCACTCAGATGCCGAAACTCTGCACTCGACCTGTCAATTTCAGGTTGAATTGTATTGCATTCTCTAGCTTTGCTTGCCTGCACGTGACGTGAATATTTTCTCTTGTAAAGTTCTGATTTCAATTCTCGAACAACTTTTGCAGTCTCATCCACAGTTACATTCAACTTATTAACTTCTGCTTTTCCTGCTGACATCATGTACATCATTCCAACACCAATACCCCAATGAAATAAAGAGCCGTCTGAAAAGTGGAAAGCAGATAAAAGCCACACATGAATAGTAAATAAAGATGATTGATTCATAGAAACAACAAGAATTAAGGAGGAAATCTTGTTAAACTAACAAACTGGAAACAGCTGACATGCTAGTTATATATGTTCCTTGGTGAACGATAACAGTTCATGTTTACCATGCATAGCATTTGGTAACTACTTCAAATTTAAATACCAACAGGCAGACACCATATCACAAATTTATATGAAATGGGGCACAGTGATGCTATTGATAGACATTTCAACAAGATAATTCAAAAAGCTCAATGTGCCCAAAATGCTAGAGAATCTGAAAACAAAACAAAGGGTGTAAGCTCCCTTCCTGAATTCCCAAGGGGTGCCTTGGCCTTGAGATTGGAATGTTCGGAGTCCTAGGTCCAAACCAAAACTGAAAACTTAATAACTTAAAATTCTTGGTCTTTTGGAGCTGGCCTGAGTGGGCTAAGGTTCCTGAAAAATAGTGGGGTGGGTGAAGCTCTCAAAGATTATTGAGACGGGTCATCGACATAAAGCAAACATTGGGGCCACGCCTTAATAATAAAAGAAAAACAATAAAGTGCAAGAACATAGGTTGCATAACTTTAATCACGTTTCCATCTACGTAATTGTTCACACCCCAAACCACACCATGCAACAAAACCTCCAACGTATGTAGTTCCCTACCCATTTAGAAACAAAAAGACATGCCTCCTTATCTTTCACCAAATTAACTCTACAGACAACAAACAAAAGTTCCTTCAAAACCAGGTAATGATTAAGATCAGAAACATTCGCAAGCTCGTGGTGCAAGCCAAGAAACTAACTGAAAAAATATTTCTACATTTCTATAATAAAGATCGCTCAAAACGGAGATGGCCCGGTTATTTAACCATGCTTTGATAACTCAGTAATCAGTCCACAATTCATGTCCGATATTACTATGCGATTCTGAACGTAATGTAATCAGGATGTGCAGTCGAGAAAGCTGCACATTCCGTATCCTAGTATCGTATGGAAACAAAAGAAGATTCGCCGGAAGGATCATTAGCAGTTGAAACTTGAAATGGTTCTATCAGCACTGTTCTTTCCGAGAAACCAAACAGAAATCAGAGAATTTATATTTAAATGATGATCATCATCTTACCTTTGGAAGAGCAGGATTCACTCTTGGCAGCGCCTAAGTTCTTACTAGTTCTCCTCTTCTTCAAACAAACAGAAAACCTTCCCGAACTCTTTTTTGGCTCCATCGCCAATTCTCTAGCACCAGTACAATTCTCCACTTCGACATTCTTCCCCCTAGCTTCTTTTGCCCCTCCACGGCACCGAATCCTTGTTTTCTTTCGCAAATTCTTCGATCGAAATCGAGAGCTCGTCGCTCCACGAGAATCCGAACTCGAAAACCTGAAAATCCCCTCACGTTCAGACTCATTCAGTCCATTAGAGACCATCGGGGACCCAAATTCCGTATCGATAGAACCCTCGAACTTCACAATGCCATCAGGTTTCTCTCGATCTTCGCAACTCTCATCACATTTCTTCGATTCTTCTGCAAGTGAAGGTCCATTAGGGTTTACACCGGCGCCCAAAATATGCTTTGCAACCAATCCGGTGGATCCTGCCACCGCCGCCGCCAGAAGAACCTGCCACATGGAAATAAAAAAGGAAGAACAGAACAGCAATCTTGAAGAGAGATAGAGAGAGAGAGGATGGTATCGAAGAAATGGGTTCTTGATGCGGTGGAGGTCCGCCGTGTGATGGTCACTGCCACCGTGACAGTTTGGTCATACTGATTTGGAAAGATGTTTCAGTGGATTCAGTCACATGGTTCCCGCTTTAAAGCGTCGTCCCCACGATAGGAAACTACAAATCGACTTTTTTGAATTTTATGGGCCGTGGTTATGGGCTGGGCTACGTCGTACGGCCCACATATTTGGGCCTGAATTGATTAGTTTTTTTTTTTGTTCTTTGAAACAGAGTGTAATGAGTTATGTTTTGGAGCTAGAGTTTGTATATATATACATACGTGGAAAGTACTTACTTATTTTTTAGAATATTTTAATTTTTTTTTTAATATGTGATGAAGATGGGTACATGCACAAAAGTATTAGTATTGCTTTATCTGGAAAAAATATCTTACTCCATAAGTATTGCTTTATCTAGAAAAAATAACAACAAAATTTCACTAAATACTCATATTGATTTTTAGTCTTTTATGTCTATTAATTGATTTAAAATGGTTAAATAAATTATAATTAATATTTTTTTTATCACTATTAAAATCAAGGGCAAGATGCACTTTTGGTCCCTATGATTTTAGATTGTGTCTATTTGACCCATGAAATTTCAAAATGAATACTTTAGTTCATAAAGTTTGAAAAATACTTCTAAATAGTCATTGAGTTAATTTGACTATGAATTGACTAACAGAAAGGTGATATGACATATTGAGTAAACAAAAGAGAACCACAATTTTTACCCATTTATTATTATTTTTTAATTAGATTTCTTCCCTTTTTCCTTTCTCTCTTCCATCTATCCCTCATTTCAAACATATCTTTTCACTAACACATTCAGAGAACTGAAGGTTGTAAAACATACAACGCACTATGCAAAGGAAGAAAGACAATCAATTTATTGAAGAAAAAAATCATTATTTGTAGAAAAAGAAGAGAAACACGATTGGTACAAGTTGTTAAATTATACCAATTTGTATTCAAATTATAATAGAATTTTGAATTCAGAGCAAGCCAAATAAGGAGAAGAAAAAAAACCGAACTAATTTGGGAATTCACTTAAATAAAATGAAAATCATGTAATTCTTCACTCACATAATTAAATTCATTGATTGTGGCCATATATAGAATAGTGAAAAAAACTCATAGTTTTATTTATTTATTTATTTTGTCCAAATACAGTGAAAAAGGAGCCCAAAACCTAATTTGACGTTCTTATCCATTGTTACCTCTTTATCGTTGTGGTCGGCATAAAATTAGACCTCTGATTGTAAAGAGGAAATTAGAGGCCTAATTTCATAGCTTGTCCTCTGATTGTATAATATCAGATCTCTAAAATCTTTATTTGTTGTTGTGAAGAGCTAGGTCTCGAAGGAGGGTCGGAGGGAAATAGGAAAGGGTCAGAGAGGAATTTTTTACCTAATTTAAAAAATAATAATAAATTAATAGAAATTGTCACATCATCTAAATTTTGTTTACTCAACATGCTATATCACTTTTTTCTTAGTTAATTAACTGTCAAATTAATCCAGTGACCATCTAGAAGTATTTTTTAAGGGACTGAAGTGTTCATTTTAAAATTTTAAGGATCAAATAGATACTAACCTTTTGAAACTAAAAATGTATTTTGTCTTAAAATCAATTTAAAATTTTATTTCAATTATTTTAAATTAAATAATATACATTAATGTCAAATACTAATGTTACTATTTAGTGAAAATTTGAAGTTAGAAGTATAAACTTTGAAATTTAGGAACAAAATCGAAACAGAACCAACTTCAATGATAAGATTGTAATATTTTGAAATTCACGAACTAAATTGAAATCAACTCAAAATTTAAAATTAAAATTGTAAAATTTGAAACTTAGGGTGTCAACGTGGAAAGTTTATCCAAAATTTAGGGACAAAATAATAAATTTCCTTTTTACTTGTTATTTTTTAAGAAAAAATTTGAATGTGGCGATCATTTCTTATTTTTTCTTCTCCTGCGCTTTTTTCCCTCAGACGCCAGCGACACTGAAACAACGAGCGGCGTGCGACGAAGCCGGTGACTTCTTCCTCTCCTTCCGGTGTCGCTCGATAAAAACCCTCGGCGAGCCTTCACCCACGAGCCAGACCCTGACTTGCGGCAAGAGTGGCTCTGAACCCACGCGAGATTTTCCTTCTTTCAGCAAGGTTCGGTAAAAACCCGCGTCTTTAAACTTTAGAATCTTTAGATTTACAATACCCACTCCCTAATGGCTTCAGCAAGCGTTGAAGCCCATTTGGTGAAGTTCAGTGGGCAATAGCTTTCTTTCAATCCTTCCGATTTCAGTTAAAGTGTTGTAATTTAGTTTATAACTTTTAGAACTATTATGTTTGTAGCTTTGGATTGATATCCGACCTATTCGAACACTTTTCAGCTAGGATACAAGTTCGTTTTAGTGAGGTTTAGATGGTAAAACCTTACTTAGTCCTTTTCGAACTCTTAGAAAGCGATGTTCTTTAGTCTACGACTATTGGGAACTCTCTTTTTGTAGCTTGGACGTGATTCATAGAGTTTGAATTAAGGTTTGAGGTTAGTTTTGTTAAAATATTCATTTTGAACACTCTTTGGGACTCCGAGTAAGGTCTTGAACTGAATTCTAATTTTGGAACGTTGTTTCTATTGTTTTAGGAGCCATTCGAATAGTTTAAGAGCGCTTTAGAATGTTAAGTAAGCCAATCTCATTAAATAATTTTTGATACCTTTGGTTACAAACCTAATATATGAATACCGACTAAGGTAAATAACTATGAAAGAGGAAGAGCTTAGGTAGCAGGAGACAAATGAATTAAAACCCTGTGAGGGTTTCGGCATTGATGATCAAATTGACACTCTTGTTTTGCTAGGGTTTTGAAGCTGACCATCAAACGGAGACAATCAAGGTTTGTAGCCGAATTCGAGTGTTGAAGTTTCTGGAACTTTAGAGAAGAGCATAATATCCGGAATAGACAGATTTGTTTGTATTTTGTAATGGAGAAAGGAACTTCTTTCTTGTTTGCTGGCATTCATTTCAACAAGAAGAGGTTTGCAACAGATTTTTCTAGATTTGAGGTAGACACATCTAACTACACCATCCACATGTTTTATAAGAAAATTGAAGGATTTTGTAAGGTAATTCAACTTTGTCATTCTAACAGGGGAAAAAGGAAAGTGAAAATGTACTGGAAGGTCTGAGTTCCATTGGTAATGGTGATTTGGAAGTCCAGGAGGGTTCAATGCCTTCGGATAAGAGGAAGAGGAAGAGGAAAGCAGCTGCAGGTATATTTCCATTTTCTTTTCTTTGCTTGTGGCCAACCACGTAATTGAAAGTCTTTGAGGTTAGTTTCATTCTTTTTTCTTCTATATGTAGAATCGGTGGAGGGATTCAGCGTCTTCAAGGATTCAAAATCAACAGCAGCTGCCTTGGGGAATGAAGAGAATCATTCGTCTGAAAATGATCCTTCCGAAGAGAAGAAGGAATTTTATCGGAAACTTGAGGTACTAATTGCTTCTTTGGTACTTCATTGTTTCCTTTGTGAATTATGGTTTTAACTTTTATACTTCATGGTGAGGATGGTCTCTGCCTGTTGTTCATTCCATATTTTTTCAATGAACTTAGAGAGATGCTCTTTTCCGGAAGAAGTATAATATTCATGTCTCTGGGAACAATGTCCCATCGCCACTTCAGAATTTTGGGGAGTTGAGCACAAGGTACTTCATTCTATAGTAGTTGGATCATTTTTCTGTGTGTCCACACATCGAATGATGGATCTTTTCTTTAATTTCTAAGTATCTTTTCCCCTTATAGGTTCTGATAAGTATCACTGAAGAATGATAGTTGGTATGCTTTGGTTGCAGATACGAGTGTGACTCATACTTACTACATAATCTGGTAGAACTTGGGTTTAAAGAGCCAACACCAATTCAAAGGCAGGCTATTCCAGTCCTCTTATCTGTATGACCTTCCATTACTATCTCATTGTGTGGAGTAACTTTATCTTTCAGGAGTCATATTTCAATATATTGATAATAAGATGGGACATATAGTTGTATGATTAGAACTGTGTTTCTAGGTTGACTACTGTGATATATTATTTAGTTTTATTTGTTTTGTCAAACAGGGCCGTGAATGCTTTGCTTGTGCTCCAACTGGTTCTGGAAAAACCTTGGCTTTTGTGTGCCCCATGCTTATGAAACTCAAGGTATAATCTTTTGGGTGCCAGTTCTTTATATTTCTTGGATGGGGTGTGTGTTCTTATCTCATTATTTTTATCAGGATCCATCGAAGGAAGGCATTCGTGCAGTTATACTTTGTCCAACACGAGAGTTAGCATCTCAGACAACAAGGGAGTGCAAAAAATTGGCTAAAGGGAAAAAATTTCGTATCAAGTTGGTGACAAAAGAAGTTGTAAGACATGCTGATTTCTCAAAGTTCTCATGTGATGTACTCATATCCACGCCACTTAGGTTAAGGCTTGCTATTCGGAAAAAGAAAATTGATCTCAGTAGGTAGGTGTTGATAAAGGGCAACAACATTTTGTCGAACACAAGGTTACCCTAGATATAACTCAGCTCTCACACAGGCTTTGGTGTTTTGCAGGGTGGAGTACCTTGTTCTGGATGAATCTGATAAGTTATTTGAGCTTGGCTTGTTAAAACAGATCGATACCATTGTAAAAGCATGCTCAAATCCTTCAATTGTTCGCTCATTGTTTAGTGCTACTTTACCTGATTTTGTTGAGGATCTTGCTCGCTCAGTAATGCATGATGCTGTTCGGGTTATTGTTGGTAGGAAGTAAGTTTGCTATTTTCGTACTTATCCCAAGATCATTGATTCACATGATATTCTTCCAAATTTTGAAGAAATGACACCCATATTTCTGAAATGCCGTCAGGAACACTGCTTCTGAAACTGTTAAGCAAAAATTGGTTTTTGCGGGAAGTGAAGAAGGGAAGCTCCTTGCACTTCGTCAAAGTTTTTCTGAGGTTTGACATGTAAATTGTAATATGTAACTGTTTTTTGAGTAGAAAGTGAAAAGCCTATCTTTATCATGAACGAAAATCCTTTGAAGTGTTCATTCATGGCATGAAATGGCAGCATGGTTTTTCTTTCTATAAACAAGACGACATATAAACTTGTTGCTCGGATACAGGATCTAATTCATGTCTTGAGCAGTACTTATCTGACATAGACACTGTTTTCATTTTGATTTTACCAGACAATGCATTGACTTTGTCACTCTCATTCTTAACAGAGTTTGAATCCACCAGTATTGATCTTTGTTCAAAGCAAGGAGCGGGCAAAAGAACTTTATGGTGAACTGACATTTGAGAACATCAGAGTCGGTGTTATCCATTCTGACTTGTCACAGTTGGAGGTAATCTTTTCATCATCGTCTGCTAAAATTTAATGTTCTGCTGCAGTTGAAAGTTTTGATCAAAGTGCTCTACATACTACTTGTGCAGTTATAGATTGGAGTCTGTAACAATAACAATGCCAAATTGTTTTAAATAGCCTTAATAACGTTGTCTGAAGAAATCAGACAGTGAAACACGATCATCCTGTTGTACTCCTACGTGGGGCCTTCTCATTATTGTTCTAAAAGTTTAACATTTTTAACGAAATGCTATGAAGTTTTTATTCTTTCCTCTTTTGTTTTACCAGACTTGCGAAACTTTCATCAAATGAAAGAAGCCCTTATCATATCATTATAAGGAATTTATTCGAGAGACACAGGGACTAGTTGAAGTGTTTTTTTAGTCTTTCATTGTCTGAAATAATTTTATTTGAATGCAGCGAGAAAATGTTGTTGATGACTTCAGAGCTGGAAAAACTTGGGTTTTAATTGCCACCGATGTAATTGCTCGAGGAATGGATTTCAAAGGGGTCAACTGCGTAATCAATTATGACTTTCCAGATTCTGCGGCAGCATACATTCACCGGATTGGTATGTTCCTTATCTTAGTCTTTAATAATGTTAAAGATTTGAGCTTAATATGACGGCTTAGTTGAAATTGCATTTTGATATAACAGGCCGTTCTGGCAGAGCAGGGAGGAGTGGAGAAGCCATTACATTTTATACAGACGAGGACATTCCATTTCTGCGAAATATAGCCAACGTTATGTCAGCCTCAGGCTGTGAAGTCCCATCTTGGATCACCGAGCTTCGGAAAACGAAGTGGAAAAAACACAGGCCGAAAAGAGACTCAATCTCAACCAAACCAAACGACGACGGTGACACCAAGCTACAGAAAAAGAAGTCGAAAAAACACAGGCCTAAAAGAGATTCAATCCCAACCGAACCAAATGACGATGGTGACACTGAGCTACAGGGGAAGAAGTCGAGAAAACACAGGCCTAAAAGAGATTCAATCTCAATGAAATCGAAGGATGACAGTGGCACCGAGTTGCAGAAAAAGAAGTCGAAAAAACACAAGCCTAAAAGGGACTCAGTTTCAACCAAACCAAAGGATGATGATGAAGCCTAATTTAGTTGCTACCTCTTTTCTATTTTTCTTATCAAAACTAAGTATTCCTTTAGGAAGTTTTTGTCCAATTATGTGAAAATGTGTTGATTTATATCCAATTTTGTCTCTCAAAACGTGAGGTGCAATGGCGGCACTATCTCTATTCTTACTTAAAGAATTGATTATTTACTTCATTGACATTTTTCAAAAGAAAATTTTGGATGGTTGCATATTTGACTGAGCATTTTCTTTGTACGTTCCATGGACGTAAATTATCTTGCCACCTTGGTTTATTTGGGCTGTTCTTGTTCATCAATTGTTTTTTTTTTTTTTTTTTTTTTTTTTTTTTTTTTTTTTTTCATTTTCATTTTATTAATTATAAGGTGGGGTTGGTTCAAATTCAAACTCAAATTAGTTTATCAAATTTTTGTGTCACCTAAACCTTTTCTGTTTGGAACTGTGAGCCATATTGGCTCAATGTATAAAAACTAAATCCAAACCACTCAAGGTAAGATGATAATTTAGTATAAAGATTCACCAATGAAAATCTCATAAATTATTTGGAAAAATTGCCAGAGACAATGTACATTTAAGAATCTATTTGAACAATTATTCCTATTTTGTAACCTTTATTGGATCACAACCGTCATCTAGAACTTGCAACATTAACTCCTCTAGCATTGTGTAAATTTTACCTCTTTCAGGATGCAAGCTATCTTCTGCAAGAAACACATGAACTTTATCCTTGATCTCAATCCAGCTCTGACCTGGAACTTTGCTGACATTCATTTGTCTCATTGAGCTTCTATATTGAGCGAAATCTTTCCAACAGCCAGAAGAAGCATGTATATTACAAAGCATTACGAGCGCAGCGGAGTTTGATGGATCGATTTTTAATACATTCTCTGCAGCCCTTTTGCCAACCTCAAGATTACCATGGACTTTACATGCTGCTAGCAGAGTTTTCCAGACCACGATGTCGGGATCAAAAGGCATGTGCTTAATGAAGTCCTCTGCTCCATCCAAGCATCCAGCACGAGCGAGCAAGTCGACCATACATGAACAGTGTTCTTTGGTTGGTGAAATGTCATATTCCTCTTGCATTGTCCTGTATAACTTCAAACCTTCTTCTACCATTCCAATATGACTACAAGCAGTAAGGATTCCTACAAATGTAATTTCATTTGGCTTTACGCCGAGACCTCTCATGGTTCTAAAAAGCTCAAAAGCTTCTTCGCCGCATCCAGCCTGAGCATATCCAACAATCAAGCTACTCCATGAAATGATATCGGGATTGTCAATGGAATCAAACATCTTTCGAGCACAACCAAGGGATCCACACTTTGTATACATGTTGATTAACGCATTCGAAACAGAAGTATCAAGATTCAGTCCTGATTTCATGATAAAGCAATGAACTTGACTTCCCACTTCATAAGAAGCTATTTGTCCGGATGACACCAACACATTAGTTAAAGTAACATGGTCAGGCTTGATGTGAGAAGCAAGCATTAGCTTCGTTAATCTTAGAACCTCTCCAGCTTGGTTCTGCTGGAGACATGCCGTAAGCATGGTGTTCCAAGAAACTATATCAGCTTTGTTTCCTATACCTTCAAATATTTGAAGTGCATCATTCAAATTTGAGCATTTTGAATACATGCTAAGCAAACTGTTGCACACAGGAATATCTAAATCAAAGCCCATCCTGACAATGTAGGAGTGAACCTGCATTCCCTGATTAAGCATCACAGGCTCTGAACAAGCACAAAGTAAAGAGAGAACGGTGACATCATTTGGAACAAGTCCTGTATGCCTCATCCGAGAAAAGAATGACAAGGATTCCTTTGCATCACCAACACTAGCAAATCCTGCAATGATAGAATTCCAGGCTACTAAATCAGGCTTTTCAATATGATAAAATACTGTTCTTGCAGATCCTAAAAATCCACACTTTGCATACATGTCACAAAGGGAGCATCCAGCAAAAAGATCACTTCCTAACCCAAATTTTATACACAAGCCATGTATTTGGCGTCCATAATTTGGTTCTAAGAGCTTGCTACAAGCACTGAAGGCACTACCAAAGACAAACTCATTTGGCTGATAGACAGGCTGAGAAAGCATTTCCCTAAAATGGCATAAAGCTTCAAGCTCATAACCAAGCTGAGAAAACCCTGCAATCATTGAGCCCCAAGAAATTAGATCCTTTATAATAATATGAGAGAAGACATTCTTTGCATCAGCCATTTGACTTAACTTGGTATACATAGAGATTAGAGCATTCTGTGCAATTAGGTGACTGCCAAATTCAGACTTCAGAACATGGGCATGCAGTTGCCTTGCTAACATAAAATCATCAAGTCCTGAGCAAGACTTTACTACACTTCCGAAGGTAAAGTGATCAGGAATATATCCTGATCGTAACATTTGAACATACAATGCAATGGCATTATCCTCTTGACCATAATGTGAGTAGCCAGATATCATGGAGGTCCAAGATACTACATTCTTTAGGGGCATTGCATCAAAAATATTTCTTGCTTCCTTCAAAGACCCACATTTTCCATACATATTAAGAATATGATTCTGAAGTATCATATCAGGCTGGTAGTTGAATGTCAACATATGCCGATGAATTTTCCTACCATGTTCTAGGGATCTTAGAGAAGAGCATGCGTTGATTAAATGGGTATAAGTGATAGACTTCAATGGAGAATTTGAACACTTTTGAAAGATGTCAAATGCTTGAAGAGCTTCTCTGTGACAGTTTTTCTTGCAGAGAGAGATTAACTTATCATCATGAGAATAATGATCAGTAACAGGGAAGGGAGAAAAGGCAAGCTGGGTATTGAGTCGAATATGGGAGAGTGCTAAATGCAGTTGAGGTTTGAAGTTCTTTGTTGACGTAGTTGGACTAAAAGGGTTGAAGAAAACAATAGCATCTGATGCTAAAGTTACAAAATATATGGAATTTAAGGTTCTTATAAATGCCATTCTTGTAATCTATTCTAATGCCATTCTTAAACACACTGCAGAGATCAGCACATGGGGTTTAGAAATTAATGGTGGATAAATATGTAGAGAGAAAACCCTTCAACTGCTTTTCATTTTCAATTTATCCATCCCCTGCAACTGCAAGCATCAACCTCCACATGGAAATTTCAACCATGCTTGTTCTCAACCACTATCTCTAGTATGACTTAGAGACTGATTGTATAGGACACAACCCTAACCATGGGGTGGAATGATTAAACATATGAGACTGCCAAGATCAGGGCATTCAAATCTGGGAAGTCAAACCAGAAATTCCATTCAAATTTCTACAATCCGGTTTCACATTAGAAAATAGCTTGTGTGCCAAATGTGTACAGCTCCAGTTCCAAAACCCAACTATATTATAATGTTACTGTTCATGTCAAAACATGCTTGCTATATCTCTTAGCGGACATTCTTCGAGCACCTGGCGTGCAACATTTCAATATCGATAAAATTACAGAACCATCACAAATATTAACACATTACAAAAACTACTTCGAATCACAAATGCCAAAACAATATTCAGAGTCTAAAACGCCTACCTCAAGAGGAAGATGCTTGGAGTTTCCGTCACCATATCATGTAAGATAACAAATAGACCTCAAGCCGCATAACCGAACAAAATGAACAAATTTATCGCCGACACCGACATCAGAAGGCGACAACAATGTCCAAGAAATTGAAATTTAGAAACAGAGACATTATCCAAAGACAAGTTCTGCAGAAGAAGAAGAAGAATTGGGACTTCCAAGCATATGAAAGAACGGCGTCCTCGTGGGGGAAGTATCTAAATCCTTGCAGTTCCGAACTGGTAAAGGAATTAGGACTGTGCAGAAGAGGGAAACTCCATTAGAGGTCTGAGCTTCCTTCATTTTCCTTCCCTTTGATTCAAACAGAACGACGACATGGTGCTTAGACTTTGAATTGTGGTATGTTCTTATGGGTAGTTTCGTAATCTTTGGCGCTATTATGGCGAGAAATAAGATTGGTATAATAGCCCAAATTTTTACTTAAAAGTGACCATTATAATTTTAATTTTTTTTAATCCCTACTTGGCCCTTGCAGAAATTTGATACAAATTTTATGCACAATGCCATAATGAAAACCTTTTAATGCAAACTTATAGTCACATTTTAAGGTGTTGATGCTAAAATTTTAATTAAAAAAGAATGATAAAAATGAGAATGAATAGACTAAAATAGTCCATTTTTAAAAATACAATAACTACCAACATAAGCCTAACTCAACTTGCATATGTTTATAATATCGACTTTGAGATCGAGGTTCGATTCTCCCACTTCACATATTATAAAAAAAAAAAATTTCAAAATATGTACTAAAATAAACAAAAATTAAAAATATATGAACTATAAAAGATATTTTAAAAGTATATAGAAGTAAAATAATATTTAAACCTAAACTTTAACTTTGAATTTTCACCAAAATTTTCAACTAAAATCTTGTAAATTACTCATAATATAACTTCAAAAAGAAATCATGACAATAAATCATATAGAATTTAACCATTATATCTTCCACCAAAAATTTGAAGTATGAATTTTCACTTCCACTAGTTACATAATTGAATGATTCAAAATAAATATGGTAAAAAAGTACTTCAAAAAATCAAGTGTCGTAAATTTAACTAGTTAGAAAATCAGTAATCTCCATATTCAAACTTGAATTTCTACTCCAACATTTATAATCTTACATTCTTAAAGAAACATATAATAAAAGTTGAACAATTGCATCCGCAAAATCTTAGTTGTACACTTTTAAATTTATTCTATTTTAGCTACATAACTTTTAAAATATCCATTTTATAAAAACAAAATAATAATATGTATTTTACTTAGGTGCTATTTGGATTACATCTATCTTTGTGCAGTCCCATGCAGTTGTTCAATAAAACAATTTCCATGTGACAATTTTTTAAAATTAATTTTTTATTATTATTTTTTAAAAGAAAAAGAAGCATAAAATTAGATGCAACCTAATCATTTTCTTTTATACCTTGTCCACAAATAATAATTACCTTAATCTCTTACCACTATTATGTAGTATGTATAAAAGGATTGGATAACATAGAAATCTTATTTATAAATAATAAAAAACATATGTTAATAGGTATTCAACATGTCCACATTTTGGTTAAATGTATATATAGGTTAACCTATTGGTATGAATTATATGCCAAAAAGAAACTAGTAGGTGAGTAATATTGTTTTCATTTTAGGTTAAAACTAGTTTATATACATTTAAATGTCCAATTTTAGTCTCAATAAATTTTTAATTTAGTCCCGTAAAATTAACTTTAGTCAAATTCATTAAATAAGAATAATAATTTCCATACAAAAAATATATTATATGTATATTTTTTCCAAAATTTATAGTAAAAATACTTGTGGATAATAATTTGTTTTTAAATATTAAAACTAAAATTCACACTTGAAAGTAACTAAATTAAAATTGAAGTCCCAAGTACATTGATCAAAACATTATTTAACCTTTATTTTATTACAATATCATGATATTAAATTTCCAACTACATTTCTACTTTTCTACTATTATTTCCACATTTTCATAGGTTTGATATCAACTTTTTCATTATAACATAAAAAATCAGTGAAATATGAAAAAATTATCAACAAAATGTCACTAATATAAATATAGTATAAATAAAAGACATTTTAACTCATATATATATATATATATATGAGTTTTTGTTTTTATTTTTTTTTTCAAAAATAAACATCAATCGATATTGACATATATTTCCATCGACATACCTATAAGATTGAAACTTTATCAACATCGACATTTTAAACCTGATTTATTACAATGTTTTAAGTAATATATAATTTAGAAATTTCCAACCAAAATGAAGAAAATGGGTTTAATCCTAACCTTAATGATATTAGTTGATGGGTTCCATCCCACCCAACAATTTGGTACACAAAAAACCCCTTCCTCCTTCCTTCCTTTTACTTCAAGAAACAGCTAAATCAAACCATCTCCTGACTCCATGCAAAAACAATGAAATTTCATCTTAAATTCCCCATTCCCCTTTCTTCATAATAAAATTCAAATTCCTTCCCTTCATTTTTCTCACTCCAAAAAATGGGATCTACAGAAAGACCAAAGAAAAGAGCTCACCTCTGCAAAAAAGCCATCCTCCATTTCTTCCTCTGTTTCATTATGGGCTTCTTCACCGGCTTCGCTCCCACCGCCACCTCCAAATCCTCCATCTCCTCCTCCGCTCTCTCCAACACAACCAAACTCCTTTCTCCACGGAGAACTTCGAATTTCACCCGGAATCTGGCGGCGGGACCACCACCGCTGCCGCCGCCGGCGAGGAAAAGAGATAAGGAGGAATTAGGGAAGAAGATCGCGACGCCGAGAAGGCAGATCATCATCGTGACTCCGACGAGCAGTAGCGACAGGTTTAGAGAAGTAGGGCTGAGGAGATTGGGGAATACGATTCGGCTTGTTCGTCAGCCATTGCTGTGGATTGTGGTGGAGGCGAAGAGAGAATCGAGTAATGTGGCGGAGATAATGAGGAAAACGGGGATTATGTATAGACATTTGGTTTTCAAGGAGAATTTTACGGATTCTGAAGCGGAGATGAATCATCAGAGAAATGTGGCTTTGAAGCACATTGAACATCATCGGCTTAGTGGAATTGTTCATTTTGCTGGACTTTCTAACTTTTATGATCTTCGATTCTTCGATGAGCTCAGGGAAATTGAGTATGATTTCTTTCCTTTCTTTTCTTTTTTAAATATCCTTCCCGTCCTTTTTATTTATTTTTTTTAGAAAAAAATCCATATTTTTTTAAAGGCTAAATTACAATAAATAAATATGATTTATTTCAAAAGTTACAATATTGCTCTTAATATTTCATAAACTTTTTAAAACTAGAATGAAAGTCACGCAAATTGAAAAATGAAACAGTGTGGGACATCGCCACTTATATTAAGTCACAACCACACTCTTTCTACATACCAATTTCTATCTAAAATTTAAATGAATTTATCTTTAATGATAATTTTGAAAAATTCTAAAGGTATGATTGCAACTTTTGAAAAAATAAAATTGATACAAAAGTATAAACTATATACTCAAACATGTCATATTAAGTGAATTTACCTTAATAGTAATTGAGATGCGCTTCTCTTGATTCTTGAGATTGGAAGTTTTATTTTCCATCTATACAATTATTGTAGTAAAAAAAAACTACTCAAACATGGTTCATTGATCAATTCATACCTTAAAATCAATCCCCAATTTGAAATGTAATAATAGTAAAAAAAAAAAAAAAAAACTATAAGAATTATTAATTTTGTTTTAAAGATGAATATAGCTGATACCATTCAAATGGACCCACTTATTATAATAAAAATTTCTACATTTCACATAATAAAATGAAAAGAGAAGGATCGCCCAAATTAATATGCATTTATAGAAGTATAAAAAAAAAGCTTTTCATTTTTTACAAATATAACAATAATTTAGCCACGTTTGGCAACTATTTGATTTTTGGATTTTAGTTTTTGAAAATTAAGCCTACAAACACCTCTTTCACTCTTAAATGTCTTGCTTTCTTATCTACTTTCTACCCATATTTTCAAAAACTAAGCCAAAATTTGAAAACTAAAAAAAAAATAGTTTTTCAAAACTTATTTTTGTTTTTGAAATTTGGCTAATAATTCAACTCATATATTTAAGAAAAATGCAAACCATTGTTAGAAAATTTAAAGAAATAGACTTAATTTAAAAAAAAAAAAAACGAACTGGTTACCAAATGAGGCCTTAACTTGTATTATTATAATTTGTATTATATTTGAATATAGGTTGAATTTTGATGGTAAAATTATAAACTATCTCACTATACCTACAAGTACATATTTACAATAATGCTATTTACTACAGTCTGATAAAATGCTTAAAAAGATCCACAGATAAAATATTTAGTATAAACCTAATAAAGAAATAATATCAATCAAATTTAATTTTTTTTTTGCTTATTAAATAAAATTGGTAAATAACAATTATTGGTGTTGAATTTAGGGTGTTTGGGACATGGCCAATGGCACTACTGACAGCAAACAAAAAAAAGGTGGTAATTGAAGGGCCTGTTTGTGATTCATCTCAAGTAATAGGATGGCATTTGAAAAAAATGGCTAACCAAACACAGCCTAAACCCCAAATCCATATTTCCAGCTTTGCTTTCAATAGTTCCATTCTTTGGGACCCTGAGAGATGGGGTAGAACTTCCTCTGTCCAAGACACTTCTCAGGTATTTTAAATATAATCTCTTTTTCGTATTTTTCTATATAAATATATATTTAAAAATGTTTACTAAAGTCTTAAACTTTCAATTTTGTATCCAATTGATCCTCAAACTTTTATAGGTGTCTAATAGGTTCTACTTGAACTTTCAATTTTCTGCTCAATAGATTCCTAAATTTTGTCTATTAAGACTTTTAAATTCACGGATTTATTACACACAAAAGTGAAGTTTATAGTACCATAACTATTAGACTTAAAATTCAAATATATTTAATAGATTAATTTATTAAATACCAAATAAAAAATTTGGCGACTATGACACTTTTGAAAATTTATATTTTATTGACCACATAGGCAACAAAGCTTAGAGCTAATTGCAATTTAACTATTCTGTCAAAAAAATAAATAAATTGTAATTTAACTCTATTTAAAACTAAATCAAGAGCCTTGATTTTGGTTGGGATCCACTACACCAACTCGTAGGAAATGAAATCATTGGTTAAAAAGTTTGCTCAACCTCCAATATTTGATCAAGTTTCTTTCTCTAATCATTACGCAAAAGTAATCATAACGTAAAAATTCATTTTTTTTTTCATACAATGTATTTTATTATATCACATAATGTATAGATTTATATATTCTTAATGCAAAAATCCATTATTCAATAAAAATACAACGAAAAAAAAAAGGCGGATATATAAGGCTGGTACCAACTGTTTTCCCAAATATTTTATATTTCTAAAATATCAAAATAAAGTTAAAGCTCATTTTAAGATTGTCTGAAATTATTTATATTTACTGTTTTTAATAATTATTCCTAATGATTTTTATTAATTTCCATCAGAAGTCTGTCAATTTCGTGAAACAAGTAGTACTTGAAGATGAAGCAAAACTAACCGGCATTCCTTCGGGAGATTGCTCAAAAATCATGCTATGGAGTCTTCGTACCTCCACAAAAACTCCTCGAGCCAATCAACAGCTGCCACCTGTACAGGATGTCAGCCAGATTCCGTCACAGCAGGGGACATGATACAGTTAAACTCCAAAATAATCCGACGGCAGAGACCATATTTGTGGGACCGTACATTCGTCCATCCAACGGTCTTCAATATTTCCGATTTTTAATTCATTTTCTTTTCCAGAGAATTTTTAATAGGTTCAGTATATAATGTTCCTCGATTGTAATTTTCAAATGGTAATTAAAAGCACAAATAGGTTGATCTGTTGAAGCCCGGTGGGCAGGTGGTCGACTCTGTAAAGTGGAAGTTTCCGGTGCTTTTGAACTTGAATTTTGGGGATGACTTTGAAAATAGTGGCAATTTCATAAATGATGAAATATAAATTTAGCTATTTTAAAATCTATATAAAAATATATTTATATTTGATCAAAGTTTCAACAGTTATTTGAATTCTAAATTACATCATCCCTTCATTGATTATGGAGCAAAACTTAATGATTATCATAACATAATATTAATAATAAAAATCAAACCATTAATATGCCCCTAAACCATCTATAAAACAAGTGATGAAAATTGACGTGGTTTTTGAGTTGTAAAGTATAGATAGAAGGTAGATGTAGTTTTTAAAAAAATAAATACTAAATGGGGCAAGTACCAATAACCGTTAAACAATCACTTTTCAAACTACGTTTGTCATTCATTTTTTTTAACCACCTATGTAATTGTCTAGTGACTATTGGTACTTGTCATATGCTATATATATATATATATATATATATATATATATATACACACACACATACATATATATACACACACACATACATATATACACTATGTCTCTGTTTATAGCTAAGTGTCATGTCAATTTTTGTTACTCATTTTAATAATAAAATTGTTAAAGAACACATTTGAATCAATTTTAAATATCAATAGTAGAAATGAAACTTTTTAAACAATAGAGATATAATTGAAACTAAATTCAAAGTTTTGGGACATTTGGTATAAGTTAGCCATTAATATATTAATTTCCTGGAACATCATCTTAATTCTATCACAAGTGACTTACATTACTATGTCCTTGTTTTTAGTACATAGTAATTTAATTAGCCTAAGCATAACAATACCCAACATTTGTTGTTTCCTTTAAGCAACAAACATAAGGGAGTAAGGTAATAGGTCGAAGACATAGGTTTAACCAGTTCAACAAAATTTTAATACTTAGATTGCCTAATTCTAAAAGGTGATGTCCCGTTCACTCAATCTTTAATCTAATCACTGTGAATATTTTTAACCAAAGAATTAAAACCCACAATCCATAATGTGGATATGCTCTTACATATCATCCATAGGGGAGTGAGATCGACAGATGTCGGTTTTGGTCGGTCAGCTCGGTTTGTCAGATTATTTTGATCACCCCTAGCAGGAACCCATAAGAATCACGTGCCACAGTATTTACAAGCTACATACAATCTAAATCAAAATCAATGGTTTTGAAGAACAGAAAGAAACTGAGAAGCATCTAATTATAATTCTAAGTTTCTAACACGGATCCAAAATTCAGCGACCATTTGATTCTCTTATAGGCAGAATCAGATACTTTCCTTTGAAAGGGAGGAGAGAGTCAGTCAGAGAGAACTGGAAGTGCCAATTGCGGCTAACCTACAAGCTTCAATATGTTATTGTTTGTTTCCAATGAAAATAGAAGGCAGAAAAGGTCATTTGTGTGGTTCAAAGTTCTTTCGAGATTTTTATTCGTAGATTTGTTTTCAATGGGTTGGCTTTTTTTTTTATAAATAATTTGCAATTTTAACATCTGGTTATTGTGATATTCTAACAGAGTCTCTGTTTTTGCATATTTTCAAGGTGACTTTGCTGACATCTTAAGGAAATGTTCGAAAAGCTAAAAGGATATTAAACAGAAAAATGTAACCATCTTCCCCACCAAGCTTTATTTGGCTATAGTTTAATGGGAATTTATCTACTTTTTCTTAACTGGACTGAAGCTAAGTATTTATATGATGTTGGATCAGATGTGAAATTCTATCTCTCCTGTCATTGTAATTACAGGTTTCTTTATCTCTTCTTCATATTGAATTTATTCCCTGAAGAACGTCGAGTAGAACATAATCATAGAGGGATGGGAAGGAAAGGAAATTGGTTTAAAACTTTGAAGAAAGCTCTCAGCCCCAGCTCCAAAAGGAAGAAAGAACAGGTTAGTGACTTTCCAACTTGTTATCATGCAGACTAGATTGGAAGTTTTCATCTTCTTCTGAATTTTCTAATATTCTTGCAAATTTCGTTATGGTTTTTTGACATGTAGAAGACTAAATTGTCTGGGAAACAAAAACACCCCAATTCAGGTCCTACTCCTACAGTGACTATTGCAAACCAGATAAGTCAGCTAGAAAAAGTAAAACCAACCTGTGAGGAGAATGAAGACCACTGCAAAGCTCATCGTGTTCCAATTTCAAATTCCACAGGCATGGCTTCTAGTTCTACTACCGCTGCCACTCAGTTTGTCCAGACCATTACTGAGACTCAATTCACCAGAAAATCTAGAGAGGAAATGGCAGCAATCAAGATTCAATCAGTTTTTCGTGGATATCTGGTGTGAATTCTACTTGCAACCCTATCATTTAAATTATAGAAAATGTTAAATACCCTGACATGCATCCAATTTTTACACACGAGTTCCCACATCAATTTCAGTTGATCATATTAAATGAAAATATTAAATACCCTGACATGCATCCATTTTTTTTTTCGATTGTTAATTTTGTTTAAAGTCCAAGGTTAAAATAAAATTATTCAAAACCATTATTGAAACGAAGTCCAGAGATATTTTTGTATAATTTAGATTCCATTTGGTTACCATTTGATTTTCGGTTTTTAGTGTTTAAAAACTAAGCTTATAAACACATCTTCTATCTCTAAATTTCTTGTTTTTGTTATCTACTTTCTACCAATATTTTCAAAAACCAAGCCAAGTTTTGAGGACTAAAAAATGTAGGCTCCATTTGGTAACCATTTCGTTTTTTGTTTTTTAAAATTAAGTCTATTTCCTCTCAATTTTTTTTACAATGATTTGCATCTTTTTTAAGTACCAGAGTTGAATTCTTAGTCAAATTCTAAAAACAAAAACAAGTTTTTAAAAACTACTTTTTTTAGTTTTCAAAATTTGATTTGGTTTTTGAAAACATTGGTACAAACTAGATAACAAATCAAAAAATTTAGGGGTAGAATGAGTGTTTATAGGCCTAATTTTAAAAAATAAAAAACTAAAAATCAAATGGTTACCAAACAACCATAGTTTTTAAAAACTTGATGAACCATAGTTTTTAAAAACTTGATGCCACTTAATCCAAAAGTAAATTCATAATTTTATCAATATTTTAACACAGGCAAGATCAGAAATACAAGCCTTAAGAGGGTTGTTGAGGTTGAAATCATTGATGGAGAGTTTTGTTGTTGATCGTCAAGCCATGAACACCATCCGGTGTATGCAAGTTTTTGTTCGTGTCCATTCCCAGATCCGATCAAGGAGGTTGAGGAAGCTGGAGGAAAATCAGGCTCTGCAGAAACGGCTCCTACAAAAACATACAAAAGAACTAGAGATTTTTCAGGTCTTCATTACACTTATCAGTTTCCCTCAACTATTCTATGTTGGAGATGAATTTCTTGGTCTACAATCCAGCAATGGGATTGGTTTTTGTCTAATCTCTCTAAACATTTTCCCTAACACTATTGACCAAAACAAGCAGTTTCTCATGCTTTGATTATTTCCTGATAGCTTCATTCTTCAAATGTCATCAAAAAATTGAAATTTTAACAGATTGCGAAAGGGTGGAATGACAGCACACAATCAAAGGAACAGGTTGAGGCTAAACTACAAAGCAAGCATGAAGCAGCTATGAGAAGAGAGAGAGCATTGGCTTATGCCTTTTCTCAACAGGTGACTTATTTATTATTCCTGATAGAATTTAAAATATTTGATACCCTGAGAGTAAGAGAGAAGAGATATAAGTAAGAGAGAAGAGATATAAAATATTTAATACTAAGTTGTAGTAAGGATTTTTCGTTTTTTTTTCTTTTCATTTTAACCAGGATATCTAGCCTCACTCCTTACATTATGCTCATGGTCCACTGCACTAATATCTGGAGAGGCTTCAGTCCACCCCAAAGCCGGTTCTGGAAAACAACAAAAGATTTGAGTTTCTAAAGCTCTATTTGGTAACCGTTTGGTTTTTAGTTTTTGGTTTTTGAAAATTAAGCCTATAAAGAACCTTTCTACCTCTAAATTTCTTGCTTTGTTATCTACTTTTTACAAATATTTTTAAAATTAAGCTAAGTTTTGAAAACTAAAAAAAGTAGTTTTGAATAACTTGTTTTTGTTTTTGAAACTTGGCTTAGAATTCAACTGTTTTACTTAAAACACCGTAAGAAATTAAGAGAAAATAGGTTTAACTTTTAAAAACCAAAAACCAAATGGTTAACAAATGATTACCAAACTAGCCTAAATTTTTAATCTAGAGAGTTTCAAAGTAAGCGTTTGGAGAGTATCTCTAAACATCTCATCTGTCACCAGCAACCCTATGGCACCCTTTGGGAAGATAGTTATAGTAACAACTAGTCTAAATTATCATCATTTGGTCGCCTTTCCAGTAGTTCTTTGTTCCTCTTATAGTTTGCTTATTGCCAATTTGCTTACAGGTTGCTTTAAAACTCCTCTTTGACAATTACCTATTCTGCTTGCTCAATGAACATAGAAAATATTACATTAAAGCTAATGGAAAATGATTTCTATCATTTATGAGTTATGACCATGTAATAATAGAATAAAAGAAAACATTCCGACTTCAAATATGGAGAAATTTACCAAGGTTTCATCTCAAGCCTCTATGAATTCCTTCAACAGAAAATCTCGAGAAATTCTTCAAGGTCAATAAATCCACTATTCACAGATCCGAACAATCCTACCTGGGGTTGGAGCTGGTTGGAGAGATGGATGGCAGCTCAACAATGGGGGGAAGTGAGCTCTGGCATTTCTCGTGGAGAAATCGACAAAGCCGATGCTCTATTTGAACTGAGCTCCATAACTTCGTCAACCGTAAGCCAATCCGAAAGCCATAGATATACTTTCCAGCCCCTATCACATTCTTCTAGACGAAGGCCAATCGCAGAGCCGAAGAAATTGAAATGGTCAAGCAGAAAAGAGAACTCGGTTCCAGAAATTGAAGGACTCGGACTGACCTTGGAGGCAAATTCGCCAACAGCAAGCCGATCCGAAAGCCATAGATATACCTTCCCGTCCCTCTCAACTCCTTCCCCGCAAAGCTCAGTCGCAGTGGGGACGAAATCAAAGCAATTATGCGCAATAAATAACTCGATTCCAGATGATGACTACAAAAGCGTTGCGAGTATACAATCAAACAGGTCGCTTAGGCATAGCAATGGAGGACCTAGATCATCCTTATGGGACGAGGAAAGCCAAACCAGATCACCAATTCTTCCGAGTTACATGACTCTCACTGAATCTTCAAGAGCGAAATCTAGGTTGCAGAGTCCAATTGAGATGGAGAATAATGAAGCTCGAGAAAGGACGTCATTTGGTTCTTCTGCTAAGAAACATTTGTTATATCCGCCATCTCCGGTCAGGTCGAGGCGGTATTCCGATCGTCTGAAGGTGGATAATGGCTTGAATGAATGAAATGGCAGAAGCAAGGGGGAGATTGTTTGAAATTTCATCGCGTGAAGAAAGAAGCGGCACGTTAATGGCGGGAAGATTGCAGTGAAATCCACCATTTTCGTTCTTGCAGTTGCATCTATATTTTCTTTGGTTATTGGTCAATAATGTTACCTTTTATCTTTTTGGTTTGCTATGTCACTTTTCTACTTTAAAATTAATTAATTCACTTAAAATATATGAGCAATTATGCTCATCATATTTAGAGATGTTCATTTGACAAGAAATTCCATATAAGTAAAAAATAAGTGAGGGAGTAGCATGGAGACTGGAAGATACATATATTATCCATCCTCATTTTCCGTTCTCCATCATATATTATTAATTTTCAAAAAAGCTAATAAAAATATATGTTTGAATCAATTATTTAAACCCTAGATGTCTCTGTATGTTTGAATCAATTATTCAAACCCTAGATGTCTCTGTATGTTTGAATCAATTATTCAACCTTTATATATAGATAATGCTATTGTATGAATGATTTGGATATAGCTGAATCATTTTGAAACTCACATTTTTAAGAAATTTTCAGGAAGAATTAGCCATTTGAAGTAGAAATCATAAATAATTAACAATTCTACAAAATTAAACAAAGAACTTCGTGAGGATAGAGAACATCTCTACTAGTATTACAAATACAAAGTTATAGGTAGTTAATTTATTGGAATTAAAATAAAGATGAGGACCAAATAGTTATTCTTTGAAAGTTCAACACTAAAATAGACATTTTAATAATTAAGAGACCAAAATAAAACAAACTTGAGAATTTAAATACTAAAATAGACATTTTGAAATTTCAAAAATCAAAATAGAACAAAATAAAATGCTTAGGTACCAAAATAGGATCTAAACCAAAACAAAATTACATGGGTTGTTATTTAAAAACCAGAAAAGGAAAAAAAATTGACCTTTTTCTTTTTTATATTTTTTAAAATAATATTTGTAGGCTAAAAGAAGTTCCCAAATAAACAAATAAGGGCGAGAACTGACAGATCCGTATTAACTAATGAAAATAAGAATAAACCATCGCCTTAGGGGATGTTTCAGGCAAGAAGTGAAGCAGAGAGTTGTATAATCGTAAGATCTATAGTATAAGAAGTTAATAACATATAATTGAATTTTGGAGCGCACAAACTCTCAAACATGATCTAATAAGTAGCCAAAAGAGCCATGGACCTTAGCCCCCTGAATCAGGTTAGATATAAAAGCACAAAGCAATGGGGATAAAATTTCATACCCTTGTTCAAAAAGTGAAGGCAAATGAAGAATCAGGATATATTAATATCAGAACATGGCATATTACATCAGCGTGTGGAAGGCAAATTCAATATGCTATTACTAGCTAAAAGGAAGTGAGAGAAACAAGCCTTAGGTATTATTCAAGACGACGTATCATTTTATGGTAAGATCCATGTTTCCTTCTAAAGGAGAAGCTTCCATTCTTTCTCTTCGGTCGACTGGCCCCTTAGAAGGTCCAAAAATGGTGGAAAATATTTGTCTGTGACATTCGTCACAAAAATAGAAAAATGAGAAGTGCCCTTCATTTGAGAGCTTATGCAATACGGCTGCTGGTAAAATGCGGCCTATATAATCAGTCATTGATTGTGGAACTACCCGATCATCTATTCCCTGTTCATCATTCATAACCAAAGTTCATATTAGAAAAAGAATCAGAAATTTCCACATCCAGTCTCATTTTCAAGTCCAAAATTATGCCTTAGAACTCAAAGACAGTTGTAAAACTTATAAAACAGATCCTGTTCAAGTAAGGTCATAAGTCCAAAATTATGCCTACACTGGTTCTTTCAGTATATAAGCATATATGAAGTGTGTGTGCGGATGTCATAAGAAAAAGGACAAAAAGTTCCAATAAACAATGGTAATATGTGCATATGATCTTCCCAAGCAATTAGAAGTTAAAACAAACATGTCCAATTTAACCAATTAGCATAAGATTCTATATGATTTCATGTGAGGGAAAAGAGCAGTGCTTTGGCCTTACCTGCCATATATGAATGGGACCAACAAATCCTGCCAATTCACATTCTTCTTGGCTGTACAATGATTTGAGCCAAAGAAAAATGCTAGATCTTTGACACTTTCTTTGCACCCTAAGATCTGCCAAACTAAATCCCCAATTTGACACCAGTAGCATGGTTTCTTCTATAAATGGTTTGACCTTTTTCTGGCGAATCGACTCTTCCACATCCCTATACCAAAATTCCCTGAATTTTGGGTCTTCAATCAAAACTTCATCCTGAAAGTGTGAAGATTGTGTTATGTAGATATTAGGTGTGAGTTGAACTCATTCTCTCTAAGTCCTTTATTAAACCCATTGTCTTTTTTTACCATCCATCTCAAAATGAATTGACAATGAAATGAGTAATCTATATATCTTATAAAGATCATGAAGTATCCTCATTTTTTCAACGTAAGATCCTCGACATGTCCCCTCAAGATTGTGCTTCTTTGGTTCACCATTCTTCAATCGGGTCCCAATTATTTTTTCTCTTGAGCTCAATATTATGTGAGGTGGGGGATATGAACATATGACCTCTTGGTCAAAAGTATATATTTTACACTAGTTGAGCTATGCTCATATTTGATAAAAATAATAATAATTAAAATAACTCCGACCTAAGAATAGTGAATCCAAGGAGGCACCATCTTGAAGAAGCATGTTAAGGATCTAACATCGGAGAGATAAAACTCACAATCTTTATAAAATACATGAGCTACATCATTCTACTATCAATTGAATTTGAGATGAAACCTATGTTTATCTAATAAGCTTATCAATAAACATATATATTTTCAATAGTCCATGAACTCACCTTCTTTCTCAGTGATAGAGACAACTGTCTTTCAATTTCTTCATGTCTTCCTGACAAAAAACTTCGACGGTAGAAGTAGGATAGAAATCTAGGAAATCTACGAGCTAAGAAATATAGAAGTCTCTTTCGTGGACCCCAATTTTCCCAAGTTCTTCTCAACTCTTCCCTGGTCATGCTTTTTTCATATGGATTGATCATTGGAGCCACCATGATTGCACCTACAATTTTTGAAAATATTGATTGAATTCCAAAGTAAATGCACATTTAATTTATGTTTAAATAATGTGAGAATGCAAATCATTGTAATAACCAGCCAATATAAGCAAATCGAAGTACGTGTTACTGAATTGGAAATTGGATTTTCCATGTAAACAAGACTAGAATGGATTTTCTATGGGTCAGGGGTAGCCTACTGAATTCAAATTACAAAATTTGTATCTTGTATATACTTCTTGTTTGGTTATATGTTCTTGTATTTCTTATTTCCATTAGTGGGTAAGATACTAAGCTTGCAAGTACCATAGTAGATTTCACAATCCAACAATTAAAATGGAGGTCCAAGGGAATACAAAAAGTTGTGCCAAAAAAAGCAGTATCACACTGTTAAAAATGTATACGTATATCTTACACACCTGCAATTCTGTCTGGGATATATCGAAGAGCAGCCCAAGCATGCATAGCTCCTTCTGAGTAGCCAAGCACCCAAAATTTTCCATTAATACTAACAGCATCAGCTAGGTGCAACATATCAAATGCTGATGAATTCAGGTTTCTGTAGGGATGAGGATCACTCTCCCCAAAACCAGGAAGATCATATGCAACCAAGCGAACACCAAATTCTTCGAGCAAAGACATTTTGACTCCAGGTATTCCTGTCATAGAAATAGATGCTTTAATCTGTCTTTCTGCAACAATCCAACTTTTGTGATTCGAGAATTGCATTTCAAAGAATTCGAGAGGCTCAAGGTATTCTATCTTGCAAAGATTACCTGCAAATCGAGATGAAAGAAAAGAATGTGGAGCTATTATGGAAAATCTAGCTCTATCAGCTGAAACACCAAATACATCATAGGCCATGTGCCTGCCATCGGGAAGAAGTATGAGAGAAGCACTAGGAAGATGATCACGCACCTTCATTACCGGTCGGCTAAAGCTCTCTTGTCTGTTATTTACACAGATTACTGCAAATAATATTAATTATTTCATCAGAACTCTAACTGAATCAATATCATAATACCACAGTTTCACGATTACCACTCACTCATATATTACTATAACTTGCATTCAATGAGAAAGGACATACTTGTCACAGTTGCCAGTACCACTAAGATTAAATCAAGGGGATATATTACAAGATCACTCCGATGTGGGTATGAAAATAATCAACAGGAGAAAAGTTATGATTGAACCAATTGACAAAAAAAAAAAAAAAAAAAAAACAGTTCTATAATATTCTGGATTTAAAATTATGAGGAAAAAAACAAGTCCGAAACCAAAACACACCTGTGAATGCGAGAATGGAAACAAAAAATATCACCGGCCAAGCATAAACAGGGTCGCGATCCTCCGGCAAAAACTCGTTTAGGAAACTCAGTCTAGAAGCAACACTCGCGCAAGGTCCTCTAAGCTTTTGTACGTACGAATCCTCGGTAATCAAATTCTGCTGCACAATGTCCCTACAACCTCTACCCAATTCAAGAAGAATTTCACCCCAGGCGACCGCAAATCCCTTAACCTGATTCTTCAAACTCTCCGATTCCTCTGATTCGTAGTTCCCCGACTCGACCTGGAAAATCGATCCCGTATTCTCGAACGATGGTGAAGAAATTCCGATCGGTTCTGCCACGTATCGGATCCCGGAATCCTCCCATAAACTCGCAAATTCTTCGCTCCATGAACTCGATATTTCCGACATCAGTGACTGTATACTCACTCCTTCAGCCACTTCTGAGACATTAAACTCCGGCGAACTACAGTGAAGATGCGAACGGAGTGTCTATAGCGTCAGAGTCACACATTCATATACCATATATAGAGAGAGAATTTTACTTTAAGTAGAAAATTTCGGAGTAATTATGTGAAGCCATCATATAACAGAAGTAGAATTGATAATAGAATCTTGTTTATTTAACCACGTAAGAACCCTAGCCGACCACCATTCAAAAGGAATCAAACTATGACGCAAAAGACAAGCAATAAGAAAATACTTTGACACACCACATCGTGACGTGCTGATAATAATAGATTCTGGTCTTTTTTTATTATTATTATTATTTTAATTTTTTTTTAAGGACAATACAAGCAAAAGTGAATTAGATAGCTATTTTGGAACTAATTCCCAATCAAATCACCTAACAAAAATCACTTACTAGTACCCGCTAATTCATCCAAAATCAATTTGAAATAATTTTGGATTTTCTTAAAATCAATTTAAGCTCATGCCAAGCATCATCATTTTCGAAAAAAAAAAGTGATTTTGACCATCCCAAACATATATAACAAAATGTTACTATCTATCAGACATTCATAGACTACAATCATCTATCACTGTCTAATAGTAATAGATACTAATAAACAATAATGGACATTGACATTTTGTTATATTCGAAAATATTTTCAATAGCTTTGCATTTAAAATAATTACCCTAAAAGTAAAATACACCTGTAACTAAGATAAATACACTTTCAAAACATTTCATTTCGAACTCCAACTCTACCACTAGAGTGTGCACAAAAAGCAACAATCAATTCATAAATCCATGACTATAGCCAGAATCACAGATGTGTATTTTCCAACTTACAAACCAACATAAAATTCTAAATAGGACAGTGACATTAAAAACATGATAGTCACTCTAGTGACACTCTTCAATATCACCGATTACCATCTCCAACTCAAAGGCTAAAAAATAATAGGAAAATATAATGAGCTAAAGGCTAACTCTAGCCCATACATTCCTTTTTACAAGTATTTTTACTCAATCGAGCCTGTGACAAGGTTCATTCATCCTCAACCGAGTTTCACTTTACTTTTGTTTCAAGACTTGTGTTGAACATTTACTCAAATATGTCCCACCCATGAGCATACTTTTTTGTTCATTGATGACATCGTCTCAGCAATGTACGTTGCCTTATCACACATTTCAACAATTTCACCTCTCATAATGGACTCTCAGCTTGCTTACCTTCTCTGGAAGTTCGAATTTCCTATACAAAATCCAAAAAGAAGAGCAAATACAAGAGGAAAGAGGATGAGAATGACTTCCACAAGGGGAAGTTGACTGTGGTGATATAATCAAAGTATACTCCTAAGAAAGCTGATATTGTTGTGTTTTCTTCAAACATCATGAAGTTAGTAAACAATTCAAAGTCCTTGATGTTGGGGGTCATATAATATAACCATGTCCAGGATTTGCTGCATAAAAAGGGAGAAACTTTTATTTAGACTGAACCTCACTTCTTTTCTTATTACAGTAAAAGGTAAGAAAATAATTTTTGCATTAATAATATTTTCTTGCTAACCATGTGTATTCTTTTTCTATTTTTTCTTGCTTTTTTGGGAAATCAAGCTTTCATGGATACAAAAAGATAATCTAACAAGAGAAGTCAGACCCTAACTATATAAAGAAAATGAAATAATACATGTTATTCTTATTTTAACCTTAGTAATCATTTCATTTTCATCCACACAGCATCAAAATTTTCATTTGTCCATGAACATCTTTTTGATCCTTGTCATAAAATTTATGTTTAAAGAAAAATCTCTATGTCATGTGCATCAGGTCCAATATCAAGATTTGACCGCTTCATATCCTTTAGCTAAGGATGTATATCAGACTTTGTAGAAATCTAAGTCCCAAGCGAATCAAGGTGTGTTTAGATTAACTTTCTAAGTGTTTAAATAAGTGTTTCTAAGTGCAAAAAAAGTATTTATAAACACTTAGAAAGTCAATCCAAACGAGCCCTCAATGTCCTTGTGTGGATTATGACTTTTGGATCACTAAATTGTTTTGCTGAACTTCAACACAAGCTGCAGTTGCATTACTTATCTCCCTCTATTTGTCCCTTGTGTTCGGCTCATGGTGAAGATTTGCAGCATCTATTTTTTTATTGTTCTTATTCTCAGTCATCTTGGTGACGATTATTCACATACCTTCAGTTACAATGGGTATTTGGCAAGTCTTTTCGGGAAAATATAATTCAGATTTTAGTTGGTCCTCTCCTATTCTCAAGATCTCAACTTTTCAGGTCCAAGACAGTTAAAGCTCTTTTATCTGAGATTTAGTTTGAATGTAATCAAAGGGGTTTTCAAGATAAATCAACTCCCTGGTCAAAACGTTTAGGCTCAACTCGTCTTCTAGCTTCTTCCTGGTGTTCTTTATGTAAGTTTTATGCAAATTATTCCATTCAAGACATTTATTTGAATTGGAACGCTTATCTTTTATTTTTTAACGTTAATCTCTTTCATTAAATCAAAGAAAAGTTTTGTTTTCTTTTCAAAAAAAAAAAAAAAAAAACAAACAAACATGGCTTACCAGATTCGGAACAAGAAAGCCAGAAAAGAGATTGAACATGGTGTAGAAGGCAGAGGACAAAATGTTGGCAATTTGAAATTTTGGTGTAACGGAGACAAGCAACATCCCAAGATAGTTGTAGTAGAGAAGAGCACATAACATTGAGTAGAAACACCAAAATACTTTGGATGCTGATCCATAGAATCCAATCATTGGGTAACTGCTGCTGGTATAAATATGTAAGGAACCTCAACAATCACCTGTAGAGTTAGAAAAAGTTTTGAAGTGTGAGCTTAACTTATTAGAGGATTTCAAAATATAGAGCTGTAAACCTCAAAAAATTGGCTAATTTATTGTTTTCTTTTTTTTTTGGAGAAAAGGAAACAAGGTTTTTTATTGACAAAATGAAAAGAGACTAATGTTCAAATTACAAAGAAATAAAAAATAGCAAATACACCCAATACAACCAATAATAGCACTTGAAAAGAAATAGAAATCTTTGATAACAACTAAACAGAATTCTCCAAGAACAAAAGACACCATTTCAACCAACAATGGATCCCGGAACTGACAAGGCATATGAAACCTAAAAGCCTCTCAAAAAAATCTTACAATCAAAACTGAAGAGATTCTTTCACAGCAATCTTCAAACGATCAACTAGAACAGCTGCAACAACTCTTGAAGAAGCACAAACCGGACAAAAAGCAAGAATAGCAGGAAGAAGTCATTAACCAAGCAAAAAGACCAACTCCCCTTTGGCCAACTGGATGAATTTATGCCTACAAGATTGGTGAGGAGTAGCCCCTTTTGAGAAAATTCATCAAGGCAATCATGAAACAATCCTTATTCTAATTAGAAAGGCAATCAACTAACCAAAGGAGAATGATTAATGGAGACTTTACCGAGCTGCAAACCGCAGACTTCAATCAAAATTTGAGATGAAGAAAGTGGAGATAATTTATTGACATATTAGTTATAAATATAGACAAGACCATTAAGAAAACATAGACAAGACCATTAAGAAAAATGGGCAAACTGCTTTCTTTACTACTTTGTGGAATATTTAGGCCTTGGTTGGTAAGTATTTGGTTCTTAGTTTTTGGTTTTTGAAAATTAAGCTTATTTCTCCTCAACTTCTCACAATAATTTTCATCTTTCTTAAGTAAAAGAGTTGAATTCTTAGCCAAATTCCAAAACAAAAACAAGTTTTCAAAAACTACTTTTTTTAGTTTTCAAAACTTGACTTGGTTTTTTAAAACATTGATAGTCTAGGATTTGAGAGGGTACAAATATTTTTATCTTCATTCTTACATCATATGTGTAACATAGGTCTTCTTATATAGAAGAGAGACCCATTACAAATAAGGAAAGGAAATAACAATACAAAAGGAAAATATTGACAACGGATATCTACAGGAAAGGAAATAAAAATACAAAAGGAAAATATTAAAAGAGTTGAATTCTTAGCCAAATTCCAAAACAAAAACAAGTTTTCAAAAACTACTTTTTTTAGTTTTCAAAACTTGACTTGGTTTTTTAAAACATTGATAGTCTAGGATTTGAGAGGGTACAAATATTTTTATCTTTTATTCTTACATCATATGTGTAACATAGGTCTTCTTATATAGAAGAGAGACCCATTACAAATAAGGAAAGGAAATAACAATACAAAAGGAAAATATTGACAACGGATATCTACACATAAATGTTACTAAATAATAGGAATTCCAACACTCCCCATCAAGCTAGTGGTTTAAAGATATCTTCCATAGTCAGCTTGTCAATCATTCTATCAAACTGCTTCTTTGGAAGAGCTTTTGTTAGTACATCAACAACTTGCTCTGTTGTTGGAAAATAAGGAATGCATATTGCACCTGTATCAATCTTCTCTTTAATAAAATGCTTGTCGACTTCAATATATTTTGTTCTATCATATAGAACTGGATTATGAGCAATAGAAATGGTAGCTTTGTTGTCACAATAAATTCGAATAGGTGTTTTTTGTGGAAACTTCAATTCTTCAAGCATTCTTTTGATCCATATGCCTTCACAAATTCCATGCGCTAAAGCCCTAAATTCTGCTTCAGCACTACTTCTAGCCACCACATTCTATTTTTTACTTCTCCATGTAACAAGGTTTCCTCCAACAAAGGAACAATACCCTAAGGTAGACCTTTTATCTGTGACACTTCCTGCCCAATCTACATTAGTGTAAATTTCTATTTGGGAGTGGTTGTGTTTTTTAAATAAAATACGTTTCCCATGAGTTCCTTTTAGATATCTCAAAATTCTATATGCAGCTTCAAAATGAGTTGGTCCAGGTGCATGCATAAACTGACTTACCATACTTACAACATGTGTAATGTCAGGGCGAGTATACGACAAATAAATTAACCTTCCAACAAGTCTGTGGTATCGCTCCTTATCTTTGGTTTCTTCTGCTTTTGCTATTTGTAGCTTCAGATTAGGTTTAATAGGAGTTTTTGCTACTTTGCAGCCAAGTAATCCTGTTTCTTCAAGTAAGTCAAAAACATATTTTCGTTGATTAACAAAGATGTCTTCCTTTGATCTTGCAAATTCCATCCCAAGAAAATTTCAACGTTCCCAAATCCTTGATTTGAAACTCATTTGCAAGGTTTTTATTGAGATATGCTAAACTTGCTTAATCATCACATATGAGAATAATATCATCTACATAGACAATTAAAATTGAGATTTTATTATTCTCAGAGTGTTTGTAAAATATAGTATGATCTGCTTGAATTTGATGAGACCCATAATTGGGCATGACTTTACCAAAACGCTCAAACCAAGCTCTCAGAGACTGTTTAAGACCATAGAGAGATTTTTTTAGTTTACAAATTTTACTTTGACCAAGTTCCTTCTCAAAACCTAGTGGTAAGCTCATAAAAACTTCTTCATCAAGCTCTCGGAGACTGCTTAAGGCATTCTTCATGTCTAACTAGTAAAGAGGCTAATCTAAATTAACTGCAAGAGATAGAAGAACACTAATAGAGTTAATTTTGGCAACCGGAGCAAACATTTCTTGATAATCAATCCCATATGTTTGAGTGAAGCCTTTAGCTACAAGTCTGACCTTATATCTTTCAATACTACCGTCGACATTACATTTTATGGTAAATACCCATTTACAGCATACCGGTTTCTTATCTTCTGGTAACTCAATTATTTCTCAAGTACCATTTCGTTTTAGAGCATTGATCTCTTCTATTACTGCTACTTTCCAATTTTGGTCTTCTAAAGCTTCATGTATATTCTTTAGAACAAACAAGTTATCTATCCTAGTTGTGAAGGCTATATGACTCTTTTGACAAATTTTGATATGACATGTAGTTTGTGATGGGGTATTTGGGACAATTCCTAATACCTTTTCTAATGGCTATGGGAACATCAAGGTCAGACACAATTGGTACCAATTCAGGAATATAATCAAGGTCAGAAGTAGGGACAGGAGCAAGATTACCAGGTTCTTCAGCTTCATTTCCCAAAGTCTCAGATTGGTTTTGTGAAGAATTATCTATCTGGCCTTGGCTCCTTTTATTGAATTTTCTTCTAGTGTAAAGTCTCAAGTTGTTAGGCCTAGGGACTTGTAATATCAAGACAAGTATGACTAGTAGTATTAGGAGACTGACATTTGGCATCGAAGGACTAGTAAATCAAAACCAAAAATTATCTTTTACATTTTGTTTCTCTCCCTGAAGAGAATTTTGGGTTAAATATGGTTGATTTTCTAAAAAAGACACATCCATACTCACAACAATTTCTTTGTCTGAGGATCAAAACATTTATAACCTTTTTTACTTGAAGAATAACCCAAAAAAATGCATTTAATAGCCTTAGGATCAAAATTGGATCGAAAGTGACTGGTATGTGAATGTAAGTAGTACACCCAAAAACATTAAGAGGTAAATCAAAATATATGGGAGATTTTGGAAAAAAAAATCAAGTAAATGACTATTTTAATATTCAAGATCTTACTAGGCATCCTATTTATGAGGTAGGTAGCTATGAGCCTGTGAGAATAGCATCTCCCCATAAATATTTTGGAACATTCATGGTAAATATTATAGCACGTGCTACCTCAAGTAAATGCCTATTTTTTCTTTCTGCAATTCCATTTTGTTGGGGAGTATCCCGACATGTGGACTGATGAACAATACCTTTTTCTCTTAAAAAAACCCCAAAAGATTCATTAAAATACTCTGTTCAATTATCAGAATGTCAAATGCAAATTTTGGTTTGAAATTGGGTTTCGATCATATTATAAAAATGTTTTTCACCTCATATTTTTTTTTCCATTAAATAAACCCAAGATAGACGGGTATGGTCGTCAATTAAAGTAATAAACCATCTTTTTCCATTGTAAGTATGAATTTTTGAAGGACCCCAAACATTGCTATGAATCAAATAAAAAGGTTTGAAAACTTTGTAAGATTTAGGTAAATAAGTAGAACGATGATTTTTTGCTAAAATGCAACTTTCACAATTAAAAGAAGAACAATCAATTCTCTTAAGCAAATCAGAAAATAAATACTAGAGATAAGAAAAACTGGGATGTCCTAGTCGAAGATGCCAAAGTGTAATTTTCTCTTTTATAGAGAGAGAACTAATACTACTGAGACCTTGAGGTATTTTATCGCTAAAAGACCCTTCATCAAAGTAGTAAAGGCCATCAAGCATCCTAGCACTCCCAATCATCTTCTCTAGGTCCTAATGCTGAAAAATAAAATGATTCAAAGAATATAACACGACAATTAGAATCTTTAGAAAGTTTGCTAACGGATAAAAGATTACGGGTTAATTTTGGAACATGAAGGACAGATTGCGGAGAGATGTTGTCAGTCAATTTAATAGTTCCTTTTCCTGCAATAAAGGTAAAACTACCATTTGCAATTCTAATTTTCTCATTGCAATATAATGGAGAACATACGTCAAAGTAAGAAGAAGAACCAGTCAAATGATTTGTGGCTCCGGAATCGATGATCCACGGAGAAGAATGACTACAAGAGAAGGTTTTAGGTGATCACCAGTTTATGTCAAAGAAACACAAGAATTATTAGATGATATATTGGTTGGTAGTAGCTTTAGAAGTTGATGAATTTGCTCCTGTAACATTAAAACAAAGATAAGTACTGAGAAATAGTAGTGAACCAAACCAAATGAAACAAATTTTGAATAAAACCAGTGAACCAAACCAGATGCTTAACCAAATTTTGAGTTGGGCAAGCTAATGGCTTGAACCAAACCAAACTGGATTAGTGGTGAACCGAACCAAATCAGTGACGAGAATGATGGAAGGTGCGGACAGTGACTACGACAATGGCAGGCACAAACAGAGATGACGACAATGTAAGATCGAGCAAACCCACATCGAACGTCTTCTTCAGCTCTGGTTTCAAGACCTATGCAACAGCTGGTGGTTTGGGCTACAGTGGCCGATGGATTGGTCTGCAACAAACAGCGGTGCTTTCAGCACGGTGAAGGACGGCGGCGGTACCCTAGGGCTACAGTTACAAGGCCCTAGTGAAGTTACCCTGCGATTGCAAACCTACTAGACAATGCTGGAAATTAAGTGTGCCATTTCACTTGGCAAAGGGTTTCAGCAATGGTAACGACTAGGTGATGGCTAGGGTTTTTTTTTTTAGGCCACTAGGATTTTAATGCTCTGATACCATCTAGGATTTGAAAGGGTACAAGATATTTTTATCTTTTATTCTTACATCATATGTGTAACATAGGTCTTCTTATATAGAAGAGAGACCCATTACAAATAAGGAAAGGGAATAATAATGCAAAGGGAAAATATTGACAAATAATATCTACACATAAATGTTGCAAAATAATAGAAATTCCAACTGATAGAAAGTAGATAACAAAGCAAGAAATTTAGAGGTGAAAAAAGGTGTTTTATAGGCCTAATTTTCAAAAACTAAAAACAAAAAGTCAATTGGTTATCCAACGGAGCCTTAATTAAAGAAATAAAAGGGTTTTCAATGGCATAGCATATGGCGTGTTCTAGAGACAAGGTGGGGAGTTTTTCCATTTTCATGCCAAGGAAGATTACAAATCGAACCGAAAATATTGAACAGATTCTGCTGGTTTTCTCTTCAAACACAAACAAAAAGAAGATAAAAGGTCGAACATGCTTGCCAGTCTCCTAATACTTTGTGAAAGCTTTTTCTCTTCAACGGCATGAATGTGAAAGCTTTTGGTGCCATTCCATTTCAGTTCTCATTCATGAAATTAGATAATGAACAATAATGAACAAAATACTCACACCACTTTTCCTTGTCTCCGGAATAGTATCCCAAAAATCAAAGATGATGCAACTGCGTGTACGAAACAGAGCAAGTTATAAGGACTTCTCCAGTACAAGTTTTGTTTTCAAAGGAAGGACTTGCATTATCCCACAAAATCAAATAAAATGTTGTTGTCTTTTAAAGAATCTCGACCAAAATCTACTTTAAGGAATTTCTTTTTGAATGATTTTTTTGGAAATGCAATGGTAGCAGCCCAGACCATGATGATAGTGGGCCAGGTTGTTAAAGTTCTTCAATAAAAAATTTGAAGTCCAGACTCCCACTTTAATCCAAAATTCTCGTATCCAAAACCATCTTCCTTCCCCTTGCATACATAGCCATAAAACTCAACAAAATTCAAGATATTGTCAATTATCTTGTTTACTTCCAATATACTTTGACTTTCTTTGGCCTATATTACAAAAAACCCAATAAAAGTCGAACTTTCCACACAAACCTAGTACATTTTCTAAGTCCTTTACGCCATTTTATCCCAAGCTAATTTTTTCTAAGAATATTGCTATCTTTTCTGTCGATGTGTATTCCATTCATTAGTCCCCTGTATGTTTTTCCTATTATAATTACATAGAATAATTTGATCTTCCAATGTCCATATCCATGGAAAATCACTCCATCCTTTATCCATGCACTTTATCCACTTTGCTAATCCTTTATCCAAAGAATAGCAAAAGTTCTTCAATCAGAAACTTGAAGTCGAATCTCATGCTTGAATCCAAAATTCCCTTATCCTAACTTATCTTCCCTTCCACCTTACATATAAAGCCATTAAAACTCAATTCAACAGATTGTCCAGTATCTTGATTACATCCAGTATCGTTCAACATTTTTTTCGCCTGTATTATCCAAATACCCATGAATATCTAAACTTTCCACACAAACCTAGAACATATTCAAAGTTCATAACGCCATTTTATTCCAAACTAATCTTTTCCAAAAATATTCTAATCTTTCCTGTTGATGTGTGACATTCAAATTCTAAATGTGTCCTTTCCTATCTTAATTACATAGTCTAATCTTATCTTCTCATATTCATGTCCATGGAAAATCACTTCATAAATTATCTTAATACTTAATCCATTTTCCTAATAATTTATCCAAGAAATGGCAAGAACTCCTACATGTGTCTTTTCCTATTTTAATTACATCGTCTAATCTTATCTTCTCATATCCATGTCCATGGAAAATCACTTCGTGCATTATCTTAATACTTAATCCACTTTGCAAATAATTTATCCAAGGAATGACAAGAGTTCTTGATACAAAAATCTAAAATCCAATCTCACGCTTGAATCCAACACCCTTGTATCACAACTTATTTTCCTTTCTCCTTACATACATAGCCATATAACTCAACAAATTCAAGAGATCGTCAACTATCTTGTTTACATCCCATATCGTGCGAAATTTCTTTCGCCTATACTACAAAAAACACAATGAATGTTTGAACTTTTCGCACAAGCCTACTACAATTTCAAAGTTTTTTATACCAATTTATTCCACACTAATCTCTTCCAAGGATATTCTGATATTTTCTGTGTATTACATTCAATAGTCTTCCATGTGTGTTTTTTCTATTTTAATTACATGGTATAATCTTATCTTCCCATATCCATGTCAATGCCAAATCACTTCATACCCTATCTTAACACTTAATCCACTTTGCAAATATTTTATCCATAGAATGGCAAGAGTTATTCAATCTAAAACTTGAAGTTCAATCTCTCGCTTTAATCCAAAATTCTCGTATCCTAACTTTTCTTTCATACTCCTTACATAAATCGCCACAAAACTGAAGAAATTCAAGAGATTGTATATCATCTTGTTTACATCTAATACACCTCGACATTTCTTTTGCCTATATTACCAAAGCCGAAATGAATGTCTGAACTTTCTACACAAACCTAGTACATATTCAAAGTCATTTACGCCATTTTATTCCAAAATAATATTTTCCAAGGATATTTGAATTTCTTCTTTTGATAGTGTATTCTATTCAATAGTCCTCCATGTGTGTTTTTCCTATTTTAATTACATAGTATAATCTTATGTTCTAATATCCATGTCCATGGCAAATCACTCCATAACCTATCGTAACACTTAATCCACTTTCCTAATCCTTTATCTAAATAATAGCAAGAGTTCTTCAACAAAAAACATTGAAGTCCAATCTCACGGATGAATCCAAAATTCTCTTATCCAAACTTATCTCCCTTCCTCCTTACATACATAGCCATAAAACTAAACAAATTCAAGAGATTATACAGTATCTTGTTTATGACCAATATCTTTCGACATTCCTTTTGACTATATTACCAAAAACCAAATGAATGTCTGAACTTTCCGCACAAACCTATTACATATTCAAAGTTTTGACGCAAATTTATCCCAAACTAATCTCTTTCAACAATATTCTGATATTTTCTCTAGATGTGTGTTCCATTCACTAGTCCTTGATGTCTCTTTTCCTATTTTTAGTTCAATGGTATAATCTTATCTTCTGATATCCATGTCCATGGCTGATCACTTCATGCCCTATATCCATGTCCATGGCCGATCACTTCATGCCCTATATGGCTGATCACTCCATGCCCTATATGGCTGATCACTTAATCCAATTTGTTAAACTTTTACCCAAAAAATGACAAGAGTTCTTCAATCAAAACTTGAAGTCCAATCCCACACGTTAATCCAAAATTCTCGGATCTTAACTTATTTTCCTTCCTCCTTACATACATAGCCATAAAACTCAATAAGTTCAAGAAATTGTCAAGTATGTCCTATCTTAACATTTAATCCATTTTGCTAATCCTTTATCCAAAGAATGGTAAGAGTTCTTCAATAAAAAACTTGAAGTACAATCTCATGCTTAAATCCAAAATTCACTTATCCTAACTTATCTTACGTCCTTCTGACATGCATACCTAGCCATAGAACTCAACTAATTCAAAAGATTGTCCACTATCTTGTTTGCGTCCAATATTTTTCGACATTCCTTTAACTATATATTACCAAAAACCCAATGAATATCTTAACTATCCACACAAACCTAGTACACTAAGAAGCACGGACACTTTAGTTTGGCTTGCGTGTCCGTGTCGGACACTTGGACACTCTGTGGACACGTATTGGACACTTGTAAGTGCAAAAAATGTATTAGACATGCATAGAACACTTGATGAGTAAACTAGAAAGACACATATATGACAATAATAATAACTTTTGAGTGTGGAATACATCAAGTTAAGTATTTTAAGCATATAAATGCATCAACTCATTTACTAATGAATTTTCTTTTACTATAAAAATTATATATATTTTTAAAAATGAATATTTTAATAAATGTGTCCTTGCCGTGTCATATCCTAGATTTTTAAAATATGGCGTGTCGTCGAGTCTGTGTCGTGTCTGTGGCTCGTATCCGTATCTGTGCTTCTTAGCCCTATATCAACACTTAATCCAATTTGCTATCCTTCGTCCAACGAATAACAATAGTTCTTCAATCAAAAACTTGAATTCCAAACTCATGCTTTATACATAGGCATAAAACTCAATAAATTCAAGAGATTGTCGAATATGTCCTATCTTTACACTTAATCCACTTTGCAAATCTTTTATCCAAAGAATGGTAAGAGTTCTTCAATAAAAAAAACTTGAGGCCCAATCTCACGCTTGAATCCAAAATTCGTTAATCTTAACTTATCTTCCTTCCTCCTTACATACATAGCTATAAAAATCAACAAATCCAAAAGATTGTCCACAATCTTGTTTACGTCAAATATCTTTCGACACTCTTTTTGACAATATAACAAAAAAAACCCAATGGATATCTGAACAATCAATAAAAACCTAGTACATATTCAAAGTTTTTACGTCAATCTATCTCAAACTAATCTCTTCCAATAATATTATGATATTTTCTCTAGATGTGTATTTCATTCGATAGTCCTATTTTAGTTACATGGTATAATCTTATCTTCCCATATCCATGTCCATGGAAAATCACTTCATGCCTTATATCAACACTTAATCCAATTGCCTAATCCTTTATCCAAAGAATGGCAACAGTTCTTAAATAAAAAACATGAAGTTGAAACTAATGCTTTAAACTAAAATTCTCGTATGTTTACAACTTTCATGTTTTCGTATGCATTTTTCTTTTGGTGATAAACGTACTCACAGTTTTGGTTGTTTGATGCTATGAGAATATAAAAGGCTAAGTTTCAAGTTTAAAAAAAAACTAAAATTCTCGTATCTTAACGTATAATCCTTATTCTTTATTTACATAGCCATAAAATTCAATAAAATCAAGAGATTTTCAAGTATGGCCTATCTTAACACTTAATCCACTTTGCTAATCCTTTATCCAGAGAATGGTAAGACACTTCAATCAAAAACTTGGGGTCTAATCTCACACTTGAATCCAAAATTCGTTAATCTCTTAACTTATCTTCCTTCCTCCTTACATACATTGCCATAAAACTCAACAAATTAAAAAAATTGTCCACAATCTTGTTTACATCCAATATCTTTCGACTCTGTTTTTGACAATATAACAAACAACCCAATGAGTGTCTGAACAATCAAAACAAACCTAGTACATATTAAAGTTTTTCCGCCAATTTATCTCAAACTAATCTCTTCCAAGAATATTATGATATTTTCACTAGATATGTATTCAATTTAATAGTCCTTAATGTTCTTTTCCGATTTTAGTTACAATGTATAATCTTATCTTACCATATCCATGTCCATGGCAAATCACTTCATGCCTTATATCATCACTTAATCCAATTGGCTAATCCTTTATCCAAAGAATGACAAGAGTTCTTCAATCGATAACATGAAGTCCAAACTCATGCTTCAAACCAAAATTCTTGTATCTTAACTTATATTCCTTATTCCTTATTCCTTATTTACACAGACATAAAATTCAATAAATTAAAGAGTATGCCCTATCTTAACGCTTAATCCCCACTTAGAAAATTCTTTATCCAAAAGATGGTCAGAGTTCTTCAATCAAAAACTTGAAGTCCAATCTCACGTTTCAATCAAATTCGCTTATCCTAACTTATCTTCCTTCCTCCTTACATATATAGCCTCAAACTAAACAAATTCAAAGGATTGTCCACTATCTTGTTAAGGCCAATATCTTCCGACATTCTTTTTTACTATATTACCAAAAACCTAATGAATGTCTGAACTTTCCACACAAACCTAGTAGTACATATTCAATGTTTTTACGCCAATTTATCCAAAACTAATCTCTTCCACGAATATTATGGTATTTTCTCTAGATGTGTATTCCATTCAATAGTCCTTGATGTGGTCTTTTCAATTTTAGTTACATGGTATAATCTTATCTTCTCATATCCATCAACATGGCACATGTCGTATATCAACGCTTAATCTAATTTACTAATCCTTTATCCAAAGAATGGTAAGAGTTCTTCAATCAAAAACTCGAAGTTCAATCTCATTCTTTCATCCAAAATTCATTGTATCTTAACTTGTATTCCTTACTCCTTATTTACATAGCCATAAAATCCAATAAATTCCAGAGATTGTCCAATACGCCCTATCTTAACACTTAATCCACTTGCTAATCCTTTATCCAAAGAATGGTAAAAATTCTTCAATAAAAAATCTTGAACTCCAATCTCACGCTTGAATCCAAAATTCGCTTATAATAACTTATCCTTCCTACTTACATACATTGCAATAAAACTCAAAAAACTCAAAAGATTGTCCATTATTTTGTTTACGTCCAATATCTTTCTACGTTCCATTTGACTATATTAACAAAAACCTAATGAATGTTTGAACTTTCCACACAAACTTAGTACATATTCAATGTTTTTACGTCAATTTATCCCAAACTAATCTCTTCGAAGAACATTCTAATATTTTCTCTAGATGTGTATCCATTCAATAGTCCTTTAATCCAAAATTCTTGTATCATAACTTATTTTCCTTCCTCCATATTTACATAACAATAAAATTCAATAAATTCAAGAGATTATCAAGTATACCCTATCTTAACACGTAATCCACATTTCTAATCCTTTATCCAAAGAATAGCAAGAGCTCGTCAATCAAAAACTTGAAGTCCAATCTCACGCTTGATCAAAAATCCGGTAATCCTAACTTGTCTTCCTTCTTCTTTACATTCATACCCATAAAACTCAACAAACTCAAAAGATTCTCCACAATTTTGTTTACGTCCAATATCTTTCAACAATCCTTTTGACTATAATACCAAAAACCTAATGAATGTCTGAACTTTCTACACAAACCTAGTACACATTCAAAGTTTTTGGGTCAATTTATCCCAAACTAATCTCTTCCAAGAATGATCAAATATTTTCTCTAGATGTGTATTCCAGTCAATAGTCCTTGATGTGTCTTTTCCTATTTTAGTTACATGCTATAATCTTATCTTCCCATATCCATATCCATGGCAAATTACATCATGTCCTATATCAACACTTGATCCAATTTGCTAATCCTTTATATAAAGAATGGCAAGAGTTCTTTAATAAAAAACTTGAAGTTCATTCTCATACTTTAATCCAAAATTCTTGTATCATAACTTATTTTCCTTCCTCCATATTTACATAACAATAAAATTCAATAAATTCAAGAGATTATCAAGTATTCCCTATCTTAACACTTAATCCACATTTCTAATCCTTTATCCAAAGAATAGCGAGAGCTCGTCAATCAAAAACTTGAAGTCCAATCTCACGACTTAACAAAAATTCGGTAATCCTAACTTGTCTTCCATCTTCTTTACATTCATACCCATAAAACTCAACAAACTCAAAAGATTGTCTACTATTTTGTTTACGTCCAATATCTTTCAACATTCCTTTTGACTATATTACCAAAAGCCTAATGAATGTCTGAACTTTCGACACAAACCTACTACATATTCAAAGTTTTTCCGTCAATTTATCTCAAGCTAATCTCTTCCAAAAATATTCTAATATTTTCCCTAGATGTGTATTCCATTCAATAGTCCTTGATGTGGCTTTTCCAATTTTAGTTACATGGTATAATTTTATCTTCTCATATCCATGTACATGGCAAATCACTTTATTTGTATCTCAACACTTAATCCAATTTGATAATCCTTTATCCAAATAATGGCAAAAGTTCTTCAATCAAAAACTTGAAGTTCAATCTCATGCTTTAATCCAAAATTCTTGTATCTTAACTTATATTCCTTACTCCTTATGTACGTAGCCATAAAATTAATTAAATCCAAGAGATTGTTAAGTATTCCCTATCTTAACACTCAATCCACTTGCTAATCCATTATCCAAAGAATGGTAAGAATTCTTCAATCAAAAACTTGAAGTTCAATCTCACGCTTGAATCCTAAATTCGGTAAGAATGAACTTGTCTACCTTCCACCTTACATTCATACCCATAAAAAACAAGAAATTAAAAAGATTGTCAACTATTTTGTTTATGTCTAATATTTTTCAACATTCCTTTTGACTATATTATCAAAAACCTAATGAATGTCTGAACTTTGCACACAAACCTAGTATATATTCAATGTTTTTACGCCGATTTATCCCAAACTAATCTTTTCCAAGAATATTCTTGTATTTTCTCTAGATGTGTATTCCATTCAATAGTCCTATATGTGTCTTTTCCTATTTTACTTACATGGTATAATCTTATCTTCCCATATCTATGTCCATGGCAAATCACACCATGCCCTATATCAACACTTGATCCAATTTGCTAATCCTTTATCCAAAGAACGGCAAGAGTTCTTCAATGAAAAAAACTTGAAGTTCATTATCATACTTTAATCCACAATTCTTGTATCATAACTTATTTTCCTTCCTCCTTATATACATAGCCATAAAATTCAACAAATTCAAGAAATTTTCAAGTATTCCCTGTCTTAACACTTAATCCACATTTCTAATCCTTTATCCAAAGAATAGCAATTGTTCTTCAATCAAAAACTTGAAGTCCAATCTCACGCTTGAATCCAAAATTCGCTAAGAATGAACTTGTCTTCCTTCCTCCTTACATTCATACCAATAAAACTCAACAAACGCAAAAGATTGTGCACTATTTTTGTTTACGTCCAATATCTTTCGACATTCCTTTTGACTATATTACCAAAAACGTAATGAATGTCTGAACTTTCCACACAAACCTAGTACATATTCAATGTCTTTACACCAACTTAACACAAACAAATCTTTTCCAAGAATATTCTGGTATTTTCTCTACATTTGTATTCCATTCAATAGTCCTTCTTGATATGGCTTTTCCAATTTTAGTTACATGGTATAATCTTATCTTCTTATATCATGTACATGGCAAATCATTTCATGTCGTATATCAACACTTAATCCAATTCGCTAATCCTTTACCCAAAGAATGGCAAGAGTTCTTCAATCAAAAACTTGAAGTCCAATCTCATACTTTAATCCAAAATTCTTATGTCCTAACTTATATTCCTTACTCCTAATTTACATAGACAATAAAATTCAATAAATTCTAGAGAATGTCAAGTATGTCCTATCTTTAACACTTAATCCGCTTGCTAATCCTTTATCCAAAGAATGGTTAGAATTCCTCAATAAAAAACTCGAAGTCCAATCTCACGCTTGAATCCAAAATTCGCTAATCCGAACTTATCTTCCTTCCTCTTTACATTCATACCCATAAAACTCAACAAACTCAAAAGGTTGTCCACTATTTTGTTCACGTCCAATATCTTTAAACATTCCTTTCGACTATAATACCAAAAACCTAATGAATGTCTGAACTTTCCACACAAACCTAATACCTATTTAAAGTTTTTGGGTCAATTTATCCCAAACTAATCTCTTCCAAGAATGTTCAGATATTTTCTCTAGACGTGTATTCCATTCAATAGTTATTGATGTGTCTTTTCCTATTTTAGTTACATGCTATAATCTTATCTTCTCATATCCATGTCCATGGCAAATCACATCATGCCCTATATCAACACTTGATCCAATTTGCTAATCCTTTATCCAAAGAATGGCAAGAGTTCTTCAATAAAAAACTTGAAGTTCATTCTCATACTATAATCCAAAATTCATATATCATAACTTACTTTTCTTCCTCCTTATATACATAGACATAGACATAAAATTCAATAAAATCAGGAAATTGTCAAGAGTTCCCTATCTTACACTTTATCCACATTTCTAATCTTTTATACAAGAATAGCAAGAGTTCTTCAATCAAAAACTTAAACTTCAATCTCACGCTTGAATCCTAACTTGTCTTCTTTCCTCTTTACATTCAAACCCATAAAACTCAACAAACTCAAAAGATTGTCCACTATTTTGTTTACGTCCAATATCTTTCGACATTCCTTTTGACTATATTACCACAAACCTTATTTTGTTCTGAACTTTCCACTCAAACATAGTACAAATTCAAAGTTTTTCCATCAATTTATCCCAAACTAATCTCTTCCAAGAATATTCCGATCTGTTCTCTAGATGTGTATTCCATTCTATAGTCCTTGATGTCTCTTTTCCTATTTTAGCTACATGCTATAATCTTGTCTTCCCATATCCACGTCCATGGCAAATCAAATCATGCCCTATATCAACACTTCATCCAATTTCCTAATCCTTTATCTAAAGAATGACAAGAGTTCTTCAATGAAAAAAACTTGAAGTTCATTCTCATACTTTAATCCAAAATTCTTATATCATAACTTATTTTCCTTCCTCCTTATATACATAGCCATAAAATTCAACAAATTCAAGAGACTGTCGAGCATTACCCATCTTAACATTTAATCCAAATGTCGAATCCTTTATCCAAATAATAGCAAGAGTTCTTCAATCAAAAACTTGAAGTTCATTCTCATACTTTAATCCAAAATTCTTGTATCATAACTTACTTTCCTTCCTCCTTATATGCATAGCCATAAAAATTCAATAAATTCAGGAAATTTTCAAGAGTTCCCTATCTTACACATAATCCACATTTTTAATCCTTTATCCAAAGAATAGCAAGAGTTCTTCATTCAAAAACTTAAACTTCAATCTCATGCCTGAGTCCTAACTTGTTTTCCTTCCTCTTTACATTCATACCCATAAAACTCAACAAACTCAAAAGATTGTCTATTATTTTGTTTATGTCCAATATCTTTCGACATTCCTTTTGACTATATAACCAAAAACCTTAATTTCGTCTGTAAATTCCACACAAACCTAGTACATATTCAAAATTTTTCCGTCAATTTATCCCAAACTAATCTCTTCCAAGAATATTACGATATGTTCTCTAGATGTGTATTCCATTCAATAGTCCTTGATGTGTCTTGTCCTATTTGAGTTACATGCTATAATCTTATCTCTTCACATATCCATGTCCATGGCGAATAACATCATTGCCCTATATCAACACTTGATCCAGTTTGCTAATCCTTTAACCAAAGAATGGCAAAAGTTCTTCAATAAAAAAAACTTGAAGTTCATTCTCATACTTTAATCCAAACATCTTGTATCATAACTTATTTTCCTTCCTCCTTATATACATAGCCATAAATTTCAATAAATTAAGGAAATTGTCAAGAGTTCCCTATCTTACACTTACTCCACATTTCTAATCCTTTATCCAAAGAATAGCAAGAGTTCTTCAATCAAAAACTTAAAGTTCAATCTCACGCTTGAATCCTAACTTGTCTTCCTTCCTCGTTACATTCAGACCCATAAAACTCAACAAACTCAAAAGATTGTCCACTATTTTGTTTACGTCCAATATCATTCGACATTCCTTTTGACTATATTACCAAAAACCTTAATTTCGTCTGTACTTTCCACACAAACCTACAACATATTCAAAGTTTTTCCGTCAATTTATCCCAAACTAATCACTTCCAAGAATTTTCCGATATGTTCTCTAGATGTGTATTCCATTCCATAGTCCTTGATGTGTCTTTTCCTATTTTAGTTACATGCTATAGTCTTGTCTTCCCATATCCACGTCCATGGCAAATCACACCATGCCCTATATCGACACTTGATCCAATTTGCTAATCCTTTATCCAAAGAATGGGCAAGAGTTCTTCAATGAAAAAACTGTAAGTTCATTCTCATACTTTAATCCAAAATCCTTGTATCATACCTTATTTTCCTTCCTCCTTATATACATAGCCATAAAATTCAACAAATTCAACAGACTGTCAAGTATTTCCCATCTTAACACTTAATCCAAATGTCTAATCCTTTATCCAAAGAATGGCACGAGTTCTTCAATAAAAAAAAAAACTTGATGTACATTCTCATACTTTAATCCAAAATTCTTGTATCATAACTTATTTTCCTTCCTCCTTATATACGTAGCCTTAAAATTCAATAAACTCAAGAGATTTTCAAGTATTCCCCATCTTAACACTTGGTCCACATTTCTAATCCTTTATCCAAAGAATAGCCAGAGTTCTTCAATCAAAAACTTGAACTCCAATCCCACGCATGAATCCAAAATTCGCTAAGAATGAACTTGTCTTCCTTCCTCCTTACATTCATACCAATAAAACTCAACAAACTCAAAAGATTGTTCACTATTTTGTTTACGTCCAATATCTTTCGACATTCCTTTTGACTATAGTACCAAAAACCTAATGAATGTCCGAACTTTCCACACAAACGAGTACATATTCAATGTTTTTACACCAACTTATCACAAACAAAACTTTTCCAAGAATATTCTGGTATTTTCTCTCGATGTGTGTTCCATTCAATAGTCCTCCTTGATGTGGCTTTTCCAATTTTAGTTACATGGTATAATCTTATCTTCTCATATCCATGTACATGGCAAATCATTTCATGCCGTATATTAATACTTAATCCAATTTGCTAATCCTTTATCCAAAGAATAGCAAGAGTTCTTCAATCAAAAACTTGAAGTCCATTCTCATACTTTAATAAAAAAAATTCTTGTATCCTAACTTATGTTCCTTACTCCTTATTTACATAGCCATAAAATTCAATAAATTCTAGAGAATGTCAAGTATGCCCTATCTTAACACTTAATCCGCTTGCTAATCCTTTATCCAAAGAATGGTTAGAATTCTTCAATAAAAAAACTCGAAGTCCAATCTCACGCTTGAATCCAAAATTCGCTAAGCCGAACTTCCTCTTTACATTCATACCCATAAAACTCAACAAACTCAAAAGGTTGTCCACTATTTTGTTTAGTCCAATATCTTTCAACATTCCTTTTGACTATAATACCAAAAACCTAATGAATGTCTGAACTTTCCACACAAACCTAGTACGTATTAAAAGTTTTTGAACCAATTTACCCCAAACTAATCTCTTCCAAGAATGTTCAGATATTTTCTCCAGATGTGTATTCCATTCAATAGTCCTTGATGTGTCTTGTCCTATTTGAGTTACATGCTATAATCTTATCTCTTCACATATCCATGTCCATGGCGAATAACATCATTGCCCTATATCAACACTTGATCCAGTTTGCTAATCCTTTAACCAAAGAATGGCAAAAGTTCTTCAATAAAAAAAACTTGAAGTTCATTCTCATACTTTAATCCAAACATCTTGTATCATAACTTATTTTCCTTCCTCCTTATATACATAGCCATAAATTTCAATAAATTAAGGAAATTGTCAAGAGTTCCCTATCTTACACTTACTCCACATTTCTAATCCTTTATCCAAAGAATAGCAAGAGTTCTTCAATCAAAAACTTAAAGTTCAATCTCACGCTTGAATCCTAACTTGTCTTCCTTCCTCGTTACATTCAGACCCATAAAACTCAACAAACTCAAAAGATTGTCCACTATTTTGTTTACGTCCAATATCATTCGACATTCCTTTTGACTATATTACCAAAAACCTTAATTTCGTCTGTACTTTCCACACAAACCTACAACATATTCAAAGTTTTTCCGTCAATTTATCCCAAACTAATCACTTCCAAGAATTTTCCGATATGTTCTCTAGATGTGTATTCCATTCCATAGTCCTTGATGTGTCTTTTCCTATTTTAGTTACATGCTATAGTCTTGTCTTCCCATATCCACGTCCATGGCAAATCACACCATGCCCTATATCGACACTTGATCCAATTTGCTAATCCTTTATCCAAAGAATGGGCAAGAGTTCTTCAATGAAAAAACTGTAAGTTCATTCTCATACTTTAATCCAAAATCCTTGTATCATACCTTATTTTCCTTCCTCCTTATATACATAGCCATAAAATTCAACAAATTCAACAGACTGTCAAGTATTTCCCATCTTAACACTTAATCCAAATGTCTAATCCTTTATCCAAAGAATGGCACGAGTTCTTCAATAAAAAAAAAACTTGATGTACATTCTCATACTTTAATCCAAAATTCTTGTATCATAACTTATTTTCCTTCCTCCTTATATACGTAGCCTTAAAATTCAATAAACTCAAGAGATTTTCAAGTATTCCCCATCTTAACACTTGGTCCACATTTCTAATCCTTTATCCAAAGAATAGCCAGAGTTCTTCAATCAAAAACTTGAACTCCAATCCCACGCATGAATCCAAAATTCGCTAAGAATGAACTTGTCTTCCTTCCTCCTTACATTCATACCAATAAAACTCAACAAACTCAAAAGATTGTTCACTATTTTGTTTACGTCCAATATCTTTCGACATTCCTTTTGACTATAGTACCAAAAACCTAATGAATGTCCGAACTTTCCACACAAACGAGTACATATTCAATGTTTTTACACCAACTTATCACAAACAAAACTTTTCCAAGAATATTCTGGTATTTTCTCTCGATGTGTGTTCCATTCAATAGTCCTCCTTGATGTGGCTTTTCCAATTTTAGTTACATGGTATAATCTTATCTTCTCATATCCATGTACATGGCAAATCATTTCATGCCGTATATTAATACTTAATCCAATTTGCTAATCCTTTATCCAAAGAATAGCAAGAGTTCTTCAATCAAAAACTTGAAGTCCATTCTCATACTTTAATAAAAAAAATTCTTGTATCCTAACTTATGTTCCTTACTCCTTATTTACATAGCCATAAAATTCAATAAATTCTAGAGAATGTCAAGTATGCCCTATCTTAACACTTAATCCGCTTGCTAATCCTTTATCCAAAGAATGGTTAGAATTCTTCAATAAAAAAACTCGAAGTCCAATCTCACGCTTGAATCCAAAATTCGCTAAGCCGAACTTCCTCTTTACATTCATACCCATAAAACTCAACAAACTCAAAAGGTTGTCCACTATTTTGTTTAGTCCAATATCTTTCAACATTCCTTTTGACTATAATACCAAAAACCTAATGAATGTCTGAACTTTCCACACAAACCTAGTACGTATTAAAAGTTTTTGAACCAATTTACCCCAAACTAATCTCTTCCAAGAATGTTCAGATATTTTCTCCAGATGTGTATTCCATTCAATAGTCCTTGATGTGTCTTTTCCTATTTTAGTTACATGCTATAATCTTATCTTCCCATATCCATGCCCATGGCAAATCACATCATGCCCTATATCAACACTTGATCCAATTTGTTAATCCTTTATCCAAAGAATGGCAAGAGTTCTTCCATCAAAAACTTGAAGTTCATTCTCATACTTTAATCCAAAATTCTTGTATCATAACTTATTTTCCTTCCTCCTTATATACATAGCCATAAAATTCAATAAATCCAAGAAATTGTCAAGTGTTCCCTATCTTACACTTAATCCACATTTCTAATCCTTTATCCAAAGAATAGCAAGAGTTCTTCAATCAAAAACTTGAAGTCCAATCTCACGCTTGAATCCAAAATGTGATAAGAATGAACTTGTCTTCCTTCCTCCTTACATTCATACCCATAAAACTCAACTAACTCAAAAGATTGTCCACTATTTTGTTTACGTCCAATATCTTTTGTCATTCCTTTTGACTATATTACCAAAAACCTAATGAATGTCTGAACTTTCCACACAAACCTAGTACATATTCAATGTTTTTACACCAATTTATCACAAACTAATCTTTTCCAAAAAAATAATCTTGTATTTTCTCTAGATGTGTATTCCATTCAATAGTCTTTGATGTGGCTTTTCCTATGTTAGTTACATGGTATAATTTTATCTTCTCATATCCATGTACATGGGAAATCACTTCATGCCGTATATCAACACTTAATCCAATTTGCTAATCCTTTATCCAAAGAATGGCAAGAGCTCTTCAATCAAAAACTTGAAGTCCAATCTCATGGTTTAGTCCAAAATTCTTGTATGCTAACTTATATTCCTTACTCCTTATTTACATAGCCATAAAATTCAATAAATTCTAGAGAATCTCATGTATGCCCTATCTTAACACTTAATCCACTTGCTAATCCTTTATCCAAAGAAGTGCCAGAATTCTTCAATAAAAAACTTGAAGTCCAATCTCATTCTTGAATCCAAAATTCACTTATACTAACTTATCCTTCTTCCTTACATACATTGCCATAAAACTCAACAAACTCAAAAGATTGTCGTTTATCTTGTTTACGTTCAATATCTTCCAACATTCCTTTGGACTATATTACCAAAAACCCAATGAATGTTTTAACTATCCGCACAAACCTAGTACATATTCAAAGTTTTTACACCAATTTATCCCAAACTAATCTCTTTCAAGAATATTCTAGTATTCCATTCAATAGTCTTTGATGTGGCTTCGCCTATTTTAGTTACATGGTAAAATTTATCTTCCCGTATCCATGTCCATGGCAAATCACTTCATGTCCTATATCAACACTTAATCCAATTTGCTAATCAAGTATCCAAGAATAGTAAGAGTTCTTCAATCAAAAACTTGAAACTCAAATCTCACGCTTGAATCCAAAGTTCTTATCCTAACTTATCTCCTTTCCACCTTACATACATGGTCATAAAACTCTACAAATCCATGTGATTGGTCATAAAACTCTACAAATCCATGTGATTGTCCAATATCCTTTAACATTTTTTTCGCCTATATTACCGAATAACCAATGAATGTTTGAACTTTGCACACAAACTTAATTCATATTCAAAGTCCTTTATGCCATTTTATTCCAAACTACTGTTTCCAATAGTATTATGATTTTTCTTGACCCCTTCTCCAATTATTCCGTTTTAGGCATGAAGTTTTTTATTTTGATGTGTGTTAAAGTAAATCCTACATGTATCTTCTACCTTTCTAAGTACATAATCTCTAATTTTATCTTCTTACATCAAATTCCATGGCAATAATTATTAGATATCACACCTCTGTATGGTAAGGTGCATGAAGATTTTTTTAATACCCTTTAGGTCTTATGTTGCTTAGTTGGAGCCTCTTTTTAGGTTAATTGGGCTCCTCTTGTGGTGGGTTTTTCTTATGTTTACCTTGTATTCTTTCATTTGATCTCAAATGAAAGCTAGGCTTTTCATAAAAATAAAAAAAGATTACTCCTAACTGCCTAAAAAACATTTCATTAATCAAAAGATATAATTCCATTCCTTATTTGTGAACTTCTCTCAAGTTCAACATTCATTGCATTTTAGTTACTGCAATTTAATCATTTACTCTCAGAACAAAAACATGATACATGATATATCAGTGGCACAAAGAACATATAAATATATATATATATATATATATATATATATATATATATATATAAACATAAAACATGGTAAGCTAACAATTATTCCTTTCTTTTATTACTTTTTAATTCCTCTCTCCAGTGAAGTTCCTATCTCTCAGTGTATCTGTTAACAACTTTTATATGATAAAAATAATAAAGTTTAGTGAAAACAGTGGCTTACCTCTGTGGACGGACTGTGTCGTTATATGTCATGGCCCCCTAACTACTCGCCAGAAACTTCACACAAACCAAACCGCCTGCATGTGGACTCATACTACACAAAGGTAGAACACCATTGTTACCTGAAAAATATATATTTATGCGTTGATCTTCAATACATTAGAGTCAAAAGAGTCGTTCAGTCAAACAAAGAAATTGTTAAAAAGTACCTTCAGTTTCAACAAATTGGTGCTATCATTTTGCCTTGGGCTCAAATCAGTTTCAGAAGTTGATCCAAGAACTAATATATCTCTCATATATAGTTCATGGTTTTGACCTAGAGGAATGTTAGCAAAAGCAAGTTTAGAACCAAGAAGCCCATTCTCAAAATCTCCAGTTTCTGAAAAGCAAAATGATTCAATATAAAAAACCCGAAAAAAAAACGAAAAAAAAAAAAAAACAAAACAAACAAAACAAACAAAACATTGACTCTCTCTATTATAATTGTTTTAATCATACGACTGTTGTAAGGAACTTTGATAATATATCTAGAGCGATGTTTCTAGGTTGTTTGAAATCTAATAGTAACAGACAAGTTATTGTCAACAAAAAAACAAATAATGATAATAACAGAAGAATTCTTCGTATTCTAGGACCAATGCATTCTACAATGTGGACCAATCATCCCGAACAACAATGAGAGGCGTCAATCGAACAGAACTTCAAAAATATCCCCAAACAAATTAACAAACACAGAATGGTGGAAGTAATGATCTAACAGAATAAATTGAACTCGATTTAAAGGATGACTTCGAATTTATGTCAAACATGCCAAATCTCTTGAGCCGCAAATTCATTCGACCCCGTACTCCATACCCTGCTGCGGTTCCTGCATTCAAACAGGAAAAAAAAATATTTGTCAATTATTAGCATTTTTCTCTGTATTTCAAATAGATTTAAAAGGTTTGTTTTGATAGCCAAATTTTATAATCTGGAAAAAGAAATTTGAAAGCACGATTGGCGCCTACAGATTGATTGATTTCTTGGAGTGTAACTGAAATTGTATTTTACCGGTTTGGCGTGCACCGTTGGGCTTGGAATCATATGCGAAAATCCCAGCGGCCAATTGCTTTTCTTTTGCCCAAGCAAACAATCCATCAACGGCAACTGCTCTGTTTGTCTTTGTCCCGTCCAAATCAAACTTCCACATCCCAGAACTTGTAGTCAAATGCAGACATAATTCCTACTCCAACAAACAGAGTTCGCCAATCCTTTTGATTACAAAGCTCTAATCTTCTGTAAAGCACTAACCCTAGAAAAAGGCTGAAAGAGGGTTTGGTTTCGGCAATGAAAAGGAAGAGGGTGTTGATGGAGAACTTTGATTGTAGTTAGTCTGAGAGAACGTGTTGAAGAAGAAAGTGTAAGTGAGAGACTGAGACTGAGACTGAGAGAGAAATACATAGCAATCGTCCATCCGAAATTTGCGGTAGACGGATGGTGAATGGTAACGGCTCACCTTTGACTTTGACTTTGACCGGTCCACCATATTCACTAACGGCTACTTAATTTAATTGAATCGTGTTGTTCTTTTAGCTTATTTTAATTCGTCCGTAATTATACATTGATACTGATTTTTCAAGATATATTAACATTATTTTGATTAATTTTCAAACCAAATAAATCGTGTACAACAATTAGGCTTCTTTTTCCTTTTTCCCTTTTTCCCTTTTTTTTAGTTCATAAAAAAGAAAAACATGGTGTTCAAAATTGATGTAAATAAATTAATTAAGTTCACTTATTTTTTTAAGCTAAGCATTTGTATTTCATTCAAACAACTGATTTAAAATAGAATTACAACAAGAGTCATCTAAATATAATAAAGGACAAAGCTATTTGGGAGGGCTAACATACCACTCCCCACTTCCCTCGTTATCCCATGCCCACTTAAATAATTCATGAGCAACATTGTTACGTAATCTAGGGATATGAGAAAAACTCTTCATATTGATTTTTAACATCTGATTCTTAATTTCACACAAAATAACCTTCAAAGAAGAGAACCTCCCAGAATCCTTCTTAATAATATTGACCAAAGCCTCGTAATCGATCTCCACATGAACAATAGAGATGCACATTCGTTGGACAAGCTTCAACCCAAAGAGGAGAGCAAGAGTCTCCCCCTCCATCGCTACAACTCTACTTAGGATGCAATATGCTGCAGCAACCACTAAATCTCCGTAAGAATTAATTAAGTCCACTTTTTTTAAGTCTTTTTCATGCTAGTTTGAATTTAATTTTCTTAAATAATAGTTTGTACATAAGAAGAACAGAAAATGTGAATATATTTTCGAAATTTATAGAAGATATTAGATTTTTTAAAATAAGATTTGTATTTTCTTTTTGTTAGGAAAAATAAGATTTGTATTAAGTTAATTGTGGACTGCTTTTAATATCGATTAAAGTACACAATTATATGTAAGCAGTTTAAAGTATACCAACTAAAATGAAATGAGATTTGAAGTATAGGACCTAGACAAAAAAATACAAAGAGAAAGAAAATCAATTTATACTATTGTAGTTCAAAGTTGTATCCTTGTGTTATGGACTAAAGAATATGGTGGATCACTGGACTCAAATCTCATATGAATTATGCGACTTGAAAAGGAAAGGAGTGACATGGAGAACTATAAAGTCAGCCTCTTATTGGCTGCTAGAATGGAAACCCTCCATTTAGGCTAGTTAATCCAAGTGGTAAAAAATGGCCCATTTTATGGAATTGACAATTCGATATTAACTTAAACATTAGATTGTGTTGGTAAAACATCACACCAATGTAATTATTATGTCTCGTAGATCTTACAAGTCGTCTCAAACTTACAATCCAATCCGACTTGTTGACTAGATTCACACATCAACTTAAAACCTCAAAACAATAATATGTTTAGAGACTCACTCTAACTATTGTTATCCATCAACTTTATCGTAAAAATCTATGTTTTTCTTTTCAATTTGAGTGCATCTCTTCCAAACACGCTTTTCTTCAAGTAATTTCTAAAAAAAGGCTAAGTTTGGCTTTTTTTTTTTTTTTTTGTTAAAAGACCATTTTGGTCTCTATACTTTAAATTTTGTTCATTTTTAGTCCATATACTTTAATTGTCCAAATTTAATTTATATACTTCCAATAAGTATTAAATATAGTCCCAACGTCTAGTTATTCTTGATCTTTAAAATAAAAATAATATATATATATATATATTATCTATTAACATTTTTATTATATATTTTAAAAATATATTATACAATAAAGTTATTATTATTATTAAACAAAGTTCAATAAAAACTAATTTCGAGTTATTAAATTTAAAATTTATTGAAAATACAAATACTAACAAATTTCGACTTCTTAATTATTAGGTTAGTTACTTGTAGGCTGACACTTCTTCCCATTACCAGCCACTTCACGCCGTCCCACCGCTCGCTGTTTATGCCCGCCGCCGTCTCAGCAGCTGCTGCCGCACCGCTGCAGTCTCCCGATTCCAAGGTTTGTATTATTTGTTTTATTTGGGTAGGTTATGTTAGTTTGTACAGGAACATCTACTGAGAATATATAAAAAAAAAATTTAAGAACGGAGTTGTGGCTTCCAATCCCCCACTATGTATTTTTCTCAATTGAAAACAAAAATTAGAGTTGTCTAATGAAAGAATGGAGCCAAAATTGAAGAATGGACTTGTCTGTTTTGATTTTTTTCCCTATCTGTAACAGTAGCCGAAAAGCAACTAAAAAAAACAGCCTCTCTACAAATTTGGACGGCCTTGTGCTACCCTCTGTCTTTTGATTTGTTGCATATGTCAGTCAATTGAGGCTTTGATAATCTGTATAACGCTTTGGTCTCTGCTTAAAATTGCAATTTTTCTGCGACCATGAATTTTCTGTCTTCACAATTATCATTCAAAGTATTATTCTTGTAACTACATTCAATTTTCATTATATTTTCTACCTGTGTTTCTTAATCTTGTGCCTTTGTTTTCTTTGAATGTTTTTTCAAGTTCTGTATATAAGAAATTCGTATATTGTTTCAAGAAGGGTTAATCAACCATCAAAGTTCAATGGCGGACAATAAAGCTCCTCAAGATCTAAGGAAACACGCATTGGAGGCATTGGAGCGGAGGTGTGCTGCTGCTAAAGTCGAACTTCTTCAACAACAGAAGAAGATTAGTTCTACAGAGAAATTGAAGAAAGAAGTCAAGGGAAAATCAACTTTGAACGATTCCACTTCAGTTTCAAGAAATCAGTATGATTCTTCAATTCTTTTGCCCTCTGAAGGGAAACCCCCAAATAAAGGTCCCCTCATTGTACATATGGTTTTTAATATTTTCGTTTGGTGGGGAAGGCAGTTTGTTTCTAGTTTGCTTATGGTTAGTTAATTTCTTTCATATGCAGATATGAATGAAAGTGATCCTATATATTTCACCCTCTCAGCTGCTGTAAATGAAAAATTGATGGCTACAAGTATGGATGTAAGTTGTCCTCACTGGAAACTTTGAAGGGCCTTTTACCATTTAGTGTTTGGTTTTATGTATTTTGAAAATTAAGTTTATAAATGCTACTTCATCCACGTCTTTCTTTGTTTGCTACCAGCTTTTCAAAAGCAATTTCAATATCTAAGCCAAAGTTTGAAAACTAAAAAGAGTAATTTTTAAAATTTTGTTTTTGAGATTTAGTTAAGAACTTAAATGTGGTCTTAAAAAGAGATGAAAAACATACCCAAAAAATTGAGAGGAGATGAGCGTAATCTTAAAGACATCTAATAAGGAAATCGTTGTCAAATGGGATTTAATAAACTCGTATGAGTTGGCTTTGGGTGGTGAAGTCTCCAAAAAGTAGTGTTGTGGACCATAGGCACAATGTTAAGTACGGGGTCTCATATACCTAGTTACAGGAAAAAGAACTATATGAAGTGCGTACTTGGTTAATTTTAATCTCACCTCTTCTGCAGGTTTCAAATAATAGAGGAAGAGTGGTTGACAAGATTTGCCACGAGCTAAGAACTAGTGGTTACATTAAGCGGTCAAGAGAATTGAAAGTTGATGCTTGTATCCTTCTCGACAACTTTGTTCCAAAACATGCTGGAATGATTGGCTCTCGAATGAGAGCTTTGCGGAGCAATTCAAAACGATCTAAAAGGCATATGTCCATGAAGCAACATAAAAAGTGTGGAACATTTGATCTGCCTTCTGATTTCCACAAGTGAGTTCCATTTATCTCCTTGGTTGAGAGCTCTCATCACCAGCTTCTCACCCCATTTTATCCCATATAGGATTGAATTGGAAAATGATCACGAATGTGTCTGTTTATCATGAAATTAGAATTAGAACTTAGTAGTTGATTGATATCCATCAAAAAAGGAATTCGGAAGGTTATTGAGTTAAGTCATGTTTATTGCACTCTATTTGTTATGCATGTTTTGGATAAACTGCCATTGCAATGAGTTTTCTTTTGGCGGTCATTTATCTTTAACAATGAATTATTGTGTGTGCACGCACGTGTGTGTGTTTTTAATAATGATTAAAAAAAAGTTCCTCATAGGACTGAATATGAAAATGATGATGAATGTATCTGTTTCTCCTGAAATTAGAATTAGAATCTCAATTTAGTTGTTGATCCTTATCCATCGAAAGGGGAATTAAGAAGGTGTTATTGGTCAAAGTCAAAGACGTGTTATTGCACTCTTTAGAGTTTTAAGTTTGTTCTTCATAAGCAGACATTGAAATGGGTTTTCTTTGGCTGTCACTATCATTTATTTGAATTATTATGCTTTTCTATTTCAGGTTTGAAATCTTTTGGCCAATGCATGATATGTGGAAAAACTACATGAAACAACGGCTGCACCATGTTGGGTTAGTTTTTTACTACTGTTTCCTATTCTGTAATTTTTCTTCTCTCAAATCTTATCTGTTACTTTTCACCCTTATTTTGGCCCCTTTTTGTTATAATTAATGTTCTTCCTGTAGTAGTGGTATGTTATCTGTTTCATTGGGTGATCAGAGTTTCAAATCCTGCAGGCCAGATGCGTTAGCTCGAAATCTTCTCATTGCAGATCTTCATGGTGCCATGATCCGAGGTAAAATCATTATTTTCTCCCATCTAAATTTTTGCATTAATATCATATTTATAGAATCTTCTTTTTCATCGAATAAACCACATTTCAAACGATGGAAGAAAGCACAAAAAACATGGCCCAACCAACATGAAGTTTACAGAAAGAATGGATGATTTTTCCCCACTCCATGATTTATGTGTATTCCAATGAAAATCCAGCCCCTATTAACCTTAAGTTTCCAAATATCCAAGTGGCACGATTGGTTTCTTATACTTGGTTGGGAGAATGGAAGAATGGAAATTTCAGTGACCTACAACACCTTTTATATATATATATATATATATATATAATTTTTTTTAAAGAAAGTATTGCATTGATTGAATAAAATGATTCAAAATGATATAAAATGAGGTCTCGACTCCCAATCATAGAGAGAGACTACAAAAGATTTGTCTTTAAATCCTTAGGACATGTTTGGCATAAGGAGTAGGAGTTGAGAGACGTGGAGTTGTTAACTCCATCCTTTGTTTGTCCCAAGGACAAGGAGCTCTTAAACCCACTATAGGCTCCCACGATTAAAAAACATCAATTACATGACTTATTAGCTCTTTACAACTCTTCAGACTAAACAACTCTACTCCTTATCCCATACGCTCCTAAAAGGCTTCATATATTTACACCAGTAAAAAGCATTGAGAAATTCTCAAATTTCTTTCCTCTCATATCTTCCACATAACCGCCCTTATGGTGTTCGTCCACAAGACATTCATGTGAACCTAGGGGGGGGCACTATGCACAATTCATAGCACCCTCAAGTTATTTTAAGGAAATCAATGTTGAAATCTTAGTTCAAGTCAATAAGAGCATGAGGCTTTATACTAGTGTTTTCTCTCCTATTAACTATTTTATCATTTGATACCACTGCAGTTGTTGAGTGTAAAATACCCGCTTTTACTGGAATAAGCGGCATCATGATACGAGAAACTGCAGAAACGTTTGGAATTGTGACAAAAGATGATAAGTTTCGAGGTAACTCGTCAATTTGAATCTTAAATCTGTTACATTTTCCATGATCAAAACCGATTTGCTTGTGTGAATCAAAGAAGTTCCATGAATTTGGGCAAGTTTTTCTAACAAATGACCATGGACATTTCTGTTTGGTGGTTTTGATTCGCAGTCGTGCCAAAGAAGTCTTCTGTGTTTATTTTCCAATGGGATTGCTGGAAAGTTACATTGCTGGGAGATAAGCTCAGTTCAAGAATTCCAAGTTTGCCATCTTCTAATTGATTCCAGTAAATGATTTACATGAACACCACCCTTTACAATAATATTTACAGTGTACAGGTAAATTCTCTGAAATTAAGTCACGTTGATTTTTGAAATTCTAATGTGGTTGTAAGGAAACCCCTCGAGCCTGTAGAGAAACGAGTTAATTTTAAAGGTTAAAAATTTTGTTTTGTTTATTAATAATCTTTTCCCGTTTGGAAGGTAAGAATCGAGAAGGTTGAATTACAAATTTAGTATCTTGGTCTTCAAACTTTCAAAATTATAAATTTAATCTCTACACTTTTATATTTTTTAGACAATTCTAAATTTATATCTAATAGATCAATTATTTTATAAAATATTTTTAATATTGAAAGCTTAAGAATGTATTAAATACTTTTGTAACTTTGGAGATGGTACAGACCTTCAGGGTTTAATACTAAATTTGTTATTGAATATATGAAGGAAGAAATTTTGGTAGATAAGTACGTGAATGATCCGAAGCCAATTCATTCTAATCCACCAATGGATTGGACAAACTTTTTATTGAACAAACACGATATTAAGTTCAAGTATGGCATTGAAGAGTATTAAATGTCAAATCGAATATATCACTAGTGGTGTATGAGTGTGTTAGAAACTATAAGATCTATGTTCGAATCCCTCTATTCTAATTGTTCTAGAAAAATATATTTTCTCGAGAGGGAAAATAAAGGCTAAATAATTTTATACAAAATATTCTTGAATTCCTATAATTTGAAATGTTTCCTTTATTTTGTTTTAAAAGGTACCCGTAAGACTTTAAAATTGTTCTCAAAATATTTTTATGTTAAAATAAATTATATAAATTGATGTGACGCTTCAGTAAAAATTAGAAGTCTTTGTAATATTAGTTATATTATAACTATATAAAAAATATTGATAACATTATTTACACAATCAACAATTAAGGTGAATGATGTAAAAGTGCTAAGTGAACATAACTCAATTGAATGTGTTAATCGACCATCAAAATTTATATATGAAAGATAAAAGTTAAAAGCTACCATCAAAACTTATGATTGTTTTGTATGATATAACTAAAAAGAAAGAGTAAAATAATATTGATCAAAAATCTTAAAAAGAAAATAAATTAAAATATCATTTTAGATTTTATTTTATTTCGATATTTATATTTTAATGAGGTATCGAAGCATTAACTTAGACTTAGTGGGGTAAATTATTATAACTCACATCATATTTAAGACTCTATATATAATAGTAACGTTTACCTAAATATTATATACTATTTCTTATTTAGATTAAAATATTATTATAATCTTCATTCACGTACTATTATAATTTATATTATAATAATTACCACCTATCATAACCAATTTAGTGGCCAAACTGAATTATAGTTTATCCATCTTCAAGAAATGGAAGGATGAAGTTAAAAGAAGAGTTAAAAGAGGGGGACAGGTGGCAAAGGGAGAAAGGTCGGTGGCGAATGGGGCGTACTAGAAAATAGGAAGAGCATTTAAAAGCGGTGGTTGAAGAGGTCAGGCGGCGGGAGCGGGAGTGGGAGTGGGAGTTGGAGCGAGAAGGTGAAATGCAAGGCGATCGAATTCCAAAGAGAATGGGCTCTGCCACCTTCATCGAAGTGCTTCTCGCCATCTTCATTCCTCCCGTCGGCGTCTTCCTTCGCTATGGCATTGGGGTAATCCCTTCCATTTCTTTACTTCTTTTTCTCTCGATTGGTTTTATTCTAATCATTAATTAAAGTCCTCTTTAATTCTTTGATTTTTTAGAAACTAAATTGAAGGATAAAAAGGTTTTTAAAAAGTATAAGTAATGGTTGTTTGTTGTTTAATTCTTAACCAATCTTCCAAAACAAAACTAAATTTTAAAAAACAAACTTGGTTTTGAAAATACACCTATAATATAGATAATAAAACATAAAAATTAATATACGAGAGTGGTGTTTATAAATGTAATTCTTCAAAATAAAATAAAAAATAAAAAACCTAAGGTTCCATTAGGTAAATATTTAGTTTTTTCTTTACATACTTTCCAAGTAAGTATGTGAAATTTTAGCCAATTTACTTTTTGAATTTTTTTTTAGTTTTCAAATTTAACTTTGATATATGAAAACACTCGTAAGATATAAACAATAAAGTATATAAATCAATAAAATGAAAGTGGTGACTATAAGTTTAATTTTTAAAAAATAAAAAATAAAATAATAATTATGAAAGGAACCATATAATATTAATGACAATATTAATTTTTTCCGTGAATTAAAAATTGCAGATCGAGTTTTGGATTGATTTGGTGCTCACATTTTTCGGATATCTTCCTGGAATTGTTTACGCCGTTTATGTCTTGGTTGGAACGCGATGACCCTTTCGCCTTTTTTTCTTTTTCTTTTTTCTTTTTTTAAATTAGAGAATTTAATTTATTATTTGTTTAATTTCTGTTATTTTCCTATTCTCGAGCCTGCAAACCCTGCTACTGCCATGGCGTATCTTGATGGAATCCACCTTTTTAGGGGTCTAGCCCATTTGGTAGTTGTGAGATTTAGGCTATAAATGGTTTTTTTTTTTTCATTTCATTTTTTTAATTTAGTTTTGGAATGTAAAAAAATTTGAGGATGAAATTAAATGCGATTGGAATTTTTAGGTTGGATGATTGGGCTAGAATTATTTTATTAGTACAGGCTTCTGATCATAATTTAATTCTTTTTTTAAGCAATAATTTAATTGTTAGTGAATGGAAAGTTTGAAATTTTGGCAAGGATACAAAAGTAATTAAGTAGCTTTGATTTCTGGCGAAATTTTACCATTTTAGTTTAGACAAATTGTTTTATCTAAATTTCATGATTGATTATTTTTTTCGTTTTCTGAAAGTTTTATAGAATCTTGTGAAAACAAACGGAGCACGAAGGGATATGAAAACAGGGGGAATTTTTGAAATTATCATTGAAATGGGATGGGATTATCGAATTAAATTTGATTAGGTAAAATTTTGTTATGGTAATAGATCATCATATTAATGGAGTGGGGTTGTTTGTTTAGTGGTGGAGATTACAGTACACTAAGAAATAGAATTAATGTCTTTTAATCATTGGTCTAATTCATATTCCTCAAACCAAACATGCACTCAAAAGTTATTAAATTCAAATACACATTATTTAAAAAAAAGAGACAAAAATGATATTTAATTATCCAATTATATGTTTGGATTGAGTGCTTTTAGAATTTAAAATCTTTAGAGGGATTCATTGATTTGTTGAACTATATGTAGTTTTTTTTTAAAAAAAAAATGTCAAAAAGTAATTGGATCTTGGATGCATGACTCAAATTTATGATAAAAATGAAATATGTCATATATTTTAAAATTGAGATTTTTTAATCGTTTGCTTATGTCGTATTCGTGTGAAATTATCAAAATAAAACTTCGTGCATACATATTGGCCTTTTGCTCTCTACTCTTTTGTATATTTGCATCACAATATCCTCTCTCGCTCTTTTTCACTCTTGGTCTCCTCTCTCTTCTTTCTCTCCCGTTCTCTTACACTCATGCTCTCTTTTGGTTCTCTCTCTCACTCTTGCTATGTGCTTTCTAGCAACCCCACGGTAACATTTTGATGTCGACGACAACACCTCTATGCAAATGGAGGAAGGAATTTCCAAATTTTGCAAATAAAGAGTAAGAGGGAAAAAGAAAATTAAACGTAATTTTGTAACTTTGGTTGATGATGATGTAAGCTTAAACAAAATTTTAAATTTCAAAACGCGAGGCAAAAACTATTTTGAACTTCGAAATTGAGTTTATTATACAATTATCTCAAAGTAATTTAAATGTGATATGAATACATAGTTAGTTAATAGTGTTGATAAAGTTATTACAATAGTATAAGTATGGTTTAATGATCAGAATAGTATCAAAATGACTGGTACAATATTTGTACTATCAATCTCGAATTAAGATGTTCGATTCTCCCACTCCTCGCATTACAAAAAAATCAAAGCGTAGTTATTCATTATCTAAAGTTCACAAGTTTGCATACTCGTCCAACACATTATGCCTTCAATTATTCATTCTTTTGAAAATATTTTCTCAAATATACCTTTTTCGCTAGTTCATAATTCCTTCCCCGTGTGAATGTCCATCACTCTTTTATTTCACACTTATGAAAAATGAGTATTTTTTTTTTTTTTGATATCTTGGCGTTTAAAAAAAAAAAAAAAAGAAACTAGCTTTATACTCACAAAAGAAGAGTGAGAGTATTTAGTAAGAGATAAAACCAAATTTAAAATTTAAGAATTAAATCTTTAACCTTTTAAAACCTAGAGATCAAATAAAAAGTAAATATACCTAGGTATTTTCTCTAAATTAAAAATATACGGATTAAATCAAAATTTAGTGACCATGATCTTTTTTGATAACCATTTTATTTTTTTAAAATTAAGTCTATAAACATTAATTTTATCTATCGATTTTACGATTTTTTTGTCATTTATGAGTGTTCTCAAAATCAAAATTTAAAAAACGTAGTCTTCAAAAGTTTATTTTTATTTTGGAAATTGGCTAAAAGTTCAAATGCTCACCTAAAAAATATAAAGACCAAAAATTGTGAGAAAAATAAATACAATTTTCAAAAACTAAAAAAAAAAAAAAATATATCAAACAGATCGAAATTATTAGGGTAAAAAGTGTGTTTCTAACCCTTTATAATTTAAGTGGAGGCAAATTTTAGAGGTGGTGGTCCATTGTGCAGGAAGTAACAGACAAGGGGGATGGGGTTTGTTTCGTGTAGAGACAAACATTAATTGACACCGACCACAATATGCCATTTCCTCTCTTCAACAAAATCACCGCCGTGTTGCGGTGGTTCAGCTCAACGGCCCTTCTCCGGTCCACCGTGTCTCTCCCACTAGTCCTCCGTATAAACCGCCGCCCGGCCACACTCCCATGTGGCGCACTTTTAATGCCCCATGTGATTTCACATCGCAATAAACACATGTTATATTTCCGATACCGCTATACTAATTAGGCTGAGTTATAAAAAAATATTTTTGAAATTTTCCGTTTATTTATTTATTCTGTTTTCAGTTACAATATTGTTATAAACAATTTCAAAACTAACTTTCTAGTACAATTTTTTTTTAAATTTTGGACAAAAATTAAAATATCAGTCTAAATTTTCACTATGCGTATCATTTGAAGTTTTAATTTTCGTGAGAAATTCTATAAGATTTATGTTCCAAAGATTGAAATGTTTGTAAAAAATCAAAAATAATATTGAAACATTTGAAAGATTAAATATGTTTTTCTTTAAAAAAAAAGATAGTTTTGTTGAAATTCACCCATGTCAAATTTTTTAAGAGCGTTTTTTTTTAAATCTAGATATATATAATCTTCAAGTGCTTAAACCATAAATGTTTAAAAATATAGTTATCAAGCATCTCTAAATACGCTATGTTTAAAGAAGTTTGAAAACATTACGAAATATAAAATTTAGGGTTTAAAACACTCAAAATTGATAAATTTTATAATTATTATAGAAACAAAAATTTATTCGTTGTACGTCATATTATTAGCATTTAAATACGACATTACATGCATGAAATAAAATAATGTCACTTACAATTTTAAACTTTACTTTCTAATTTAATTTTAAAATATGTTCTCTAGTTTAACCCTCAAATTAGTTAAACTAATACGCACATAAATAAGATATATATTAAACGATAAAACCATTGATTAATTATATATTGGGGAAATTGAAAATAATTATAAACAAAATGGAAAAAGGGGGGGAAATGATTTTATTAAATCGGTAGTTGCTTGCCTTAGAATCAAGTTAAAGGTTGGATGCTGATGCAATAATGATCCAAAGCACAAGCTTTTAGATTATACTTCAATTATGATCTTCCCCTCAATAGGGATGTTACACATTTGGGTCATGGTGGCCAACATCAATACTTTACTATCCTATTGTTGTCACAAAAGGTAGGTAAAAAAGAAAAAGAAACATTCCTTATAATTCAATTTAATTTAAAAATCAGAACTCCATTGATTATAATCATTTTGGCTAGCTATTTTGTTTATAGTTAACAATTTTTTTATTATAGTTTTCATTTATCTTAAAGAAATACATTAGCATTTCTAATTAAATTCTAAAAACAAAAACTTTTTTTTTTTTTTAATATTCAAAGCTTGACTTGATTTTTCTGAAAACGTGAGTAGAAAGTAGGTAACAAAACATATAAATTTATGGGTGGAATAAGTTTTTATATAAACCTTAATCTTCAAAAATAAAAATAAAAAACCAAATGGTTATTTAGGGGTCTTTGTTTTTCATTTTATGTTTTTGAAAATTATACTTATTTTTCTATTTTTATTTTTATTTTTTTCGAAAGCTTTTTACTTTTTCTAAAAATATATTTGAATTATTAGTTACATTTTAAAAATAAAATCAAGTTTTTAAAAAGGCTATTTTTAAATATAGAAAAATGAGTCAAGTTATTTATAAATATAGAAAAACGTCGTTGTCTATCGATGATATACCACGATAGACTTTTATCGCTTAAGGAGTAGAAATCTATTGCGGTCTATCGCTGATAAATAGATAAATTTTTCTATATTTATAAATAGTTTGATTTTTTTATTTATAATAATTTTTCTTTTTAAAAACTATTTTCTTCAGATTTAAGAAATAGCTTGCTTTCTTAAAACATTCTAGAAAAGTATATGTAATGCAAGTTTAATTTTGTTTTTCTTCCAAAAAAAAACCCTTGAATTAAAAAGATTGCCAATGTGGAGACTAAATATTTTGTGGGTTAAAAATTATTAGGTCTAAAATTGAGAGGAAATTTCATTTTTATTGATAATCTTGAAATTACTGTTATCTAATTAAAATGTAGAGTTGCAACATCTTTAATTTTTTGTCCAAGAATACGTGTCATAATCAATTTATCTTTAAGAAGAGCATTAAGTAATAACATAATTTTTTTTTTTAGTTTAACGTGTAGAATTGAAAGATTCAAATATTTAACATCTTCGAAAAATATATATATATCAAAACCATATGAGCTATGTTTTGGTTAACAACAAGCGCACGGTTTAAAAGTCAATAGGCATGGTTAAAATTTTTTTATGCCTTTTAAACTAAACAATTACAAAATTAATTTTAACTTTAAAAAATGTTAAATTGTAAATCAAATCCGTCTTTGTAGTATAGTAGGTGAGATGTGACATATGAGAGATTTGAACTTCAAACTTTAAAAGAATAAATAAATATTAATAAATACTAAATTATCCTCGCTTTAAAAATTTAGCGTGAAGTTAAATGAGGAAGGTAATAGATAGACTAATAAGTAAGGTTTTTTAATGACATGTTTTAGTAGATGGGAGTAGGTTGAATGTGAAACTATAAGAAAAAGCAAGCCTAAAAATTTATTTTAAAAATAGCAATACCCAACATGTGAATTTATTGGCCCACCATTTTTTTTTTTTTTTTTTGTAAATTTATTATTTATTTCATGAGTATCAAAGTCAAATTGCATACATCTTGACCCACCAACGTTTTTGTTTTGGTTCTACTTGGCTTATTTACTTAAATCACACCATCAATTTCAATTCTATTTTCTAGCTAGTGTTACATCTATATTCAACTACCAATACCAATCACATTATATTGTTAAAATCAAAATCGTAAATTTAGATCTCATTTAATAGTGCTTTGATTTTCTATTTTAAGTTTTTAAAAATTAACTTCTATTTTCTATTTTAATTTTTTTTAAAATTAACCTTATAAACCCTACACACGTGTAGATTTCGTTGTTTTGTTGCCTATCTTTTGCAAGTGTTTTTAAAATTCAAACAAAAATTAAAAATAATTATTAGAGGTAAATGTTATAATATGATCAATAGTTTTTTTTTTATATATCCGTGAGTGTCCGGACCAGCTTACGCGCACCTCGACTAATCTCACGAGACAACCCACCCGACGGGCTACCAATTTATCCTAGTCCTAGGTAGGTGGCCACCATGGATTGAAACCCACAACTCCTTAACCCTTTGGCTTTTTTTTTATGTTCCCACGGTCTAGGCCAATCCATGATGGTTAAAGAGTAATTGTATTGAGTAGCAATTTTAGGGATAATAACCAAATGTATAGCAACATTTTAAATAAATTGCAAGTATAGCAAAATCTATCAATGATAGACTTCTATTGCTGACAGACGCTGGTCTATTAGTGATAGACTTTGCTATATCTGTAATTTTTTTAAAATTTTGCTATATATGCTAAAATTTTGAATATGATTTCTATCTTTGCAACTGTCCCATTTTTAAATGTATATATAATAATCATAAAAACTTTGAATTTTAGCATAATAAGTCATTTAATTTTTCAAAATGAGATTAACTCAATGGTAATTGACATGACTTTTCTCCCTATAGGTCGGAGATTCAATCTCCTATACATGTCAAATATATTACCGACATATTTGATATTTTTTAAAATATAATTCACAAATCTATTAGACAAATATGGAAACCTTGAGTATTTATTTAGTCATTTGGACCACCACTTTCATTGTTGTTGTGTCCCTCCTTGGAGCTTGTACATTCTTTATAATTACTTCACACAAATTAAAAGTTGAATGAATTATTATATATTTTTAAAATTCATAAACCTATTAAACACAAAATTAAAAGTTTAAAATCTTCTCATACTCTAAATTCAAAGACGGAATTTGTAATTTAACATTTTGCTTGAAAAATATCAATTTATACCCATCTCTTTAGGAGTTACATCAATTTAAACTGATTTATAGATGTTTTTGACATGATGCCATTTTAAATTTAACTCAAACCACACAATCATTCTTCTCCCAAAGTCACACCAAGGTAGCAAGAGAAATTATCACGTAAACGTAATTATATATAAATAAGCTGTGGATAAATAGAGGAAAACGAACAAATGACAAAAACTACTACTATCTATTTCATTATTGTATTTCTCTCTTATTTATATAGTAATAACTGCATTAAAAAAAAACTCATACATGTGAGGAAGTAAAATTACTATTTTGGTTATTGAATTTTGAATTTTGTTCAATTCCAGTCCATATATTTTTGAGAAATTTTCACAAATAGAGAAAATGTCAAACTATTTACAAAAAATAGAAAAAAATAACCGATAGACATTGATAGACTTCTATCAGCATCTATCGCTGATAGACTTCTATAATTTCTATTACTGATAGATCCTGATAGACTTCTATCAGCGTATATCACAACTATTTAAAAAATTTGGTATTTTGTGTAAATAGTTTTCCTTATTTTTCTATTTTTAAAACTTCCCCTATCTTTTCAAGGGTTCAATTTTAGTTAATGTATTTTTAATAGATCTCAATTTTAGTTTGTCAAAATTAATTTTTACTGAAATTAGCTAAATAATAATAACAATTTTCATGCAATGAAGTATATTATGTAAATATGTTTTCAAAATGAGTATAACTTAATTGACATCAAACATATGTTATCGACCTTGAGGTCATAGATTCAATTACCTCACTCCACATATTGTAAAAAAAAGGCGAAGATGCTAATAAATAATGAGAAAAATAAAAAAAAATAAACAACAAAACAACGAGTAGAGACTAAATTCAAGAAAGTATATGAACTAAAATTTGAGATTTGAAAGTATATGGATTAAAATTCAACAAACTTGAATGAAATTTTAACACATAAAAATTTAAGGTTTATAAATATATATAATTATTATCACGAGAGTTAAATTTAGATGAAAGTAGTACCAAAAGAATTAAAACAAAGTAAGGGTATAAATTGATTTTTTTTTCTTCATAAATATATTTCACCCGTGGACCGAGGACCAAGATGTTTCCCATAGAAAAGGTGGAGGGAAAACCAAAAAAAAGAAGTGATTGGTGGGTGAAGAAGCGCGTGAATGAAGAGCGTGGCACCAAAAAAATAAAAAATAAAAAATCCACACTGAATAAAGAAATGCATCGTACTACTCATATTGCGTTGCTTTTTCTTCTTCACTTACTCACTCCCACTGACATTACATAACAGACTTTTGAAGAGTGAGAAATACAAATGGAAAGAGAAACAAAACTCGGGAACTGAGCACAAAACCAGACCAGAAGAAGAAGAAGAACAACAACAACAACCAGTAGCTCCATCCATCTTCACCATTCCAAAAACTAGGGTTTCTCACCTTTCAAGCGAATCAGCCTAACAAAATCAGCAGCAGCAGCAGAAGATTTCCATTTTCGAGTAACAACAACACTCTGTTTTCACTTCCTCATTCCACTTCGTCAAATGCTGTTTGTTTGGAATTAGTGTTGGTTTTCCCTTTTCTTATACTCTGTTGCTTCTTTTTGAATGTGGGGTTTTTTTGTTTTTTTTTTTTTCTGTTTTAGTTGCTGAGAAAGATCTGTGTTCTTTTGATTTGCATTTAACTATGGCGTAATGTTATGTGTTTTGAAAGTAATCGTCACGTTTTCCGGATGGTTTTGAGTTTTGACGATGCGAAACTGTTGGGGTTTTGCTTGTTTCTGCTAACTCTTTCTTCCTGGAAGTGGAAGTCTCTTCTTCTTCGGTAGTGAATTTGGTGTTGTGTTTCTGCTTCCTATTTGTTTGTATGTTGAATGCTTTATATTCTCAGATCCGTGAGTTCAGTTAATTTACCCAACTGGACCGACTCTGAAAGCCCTTCTTCACCATTCTCCATTAATATTTGTTTTGCTTCTTCCTCGGATGTGTTTGTTTCTTTAATCTACTTGTTAGAGCGTTTTAGGATCCATCATTGAGTATATTGCTTTATAGTTTGCTTAACTTGACGCAAAATGACATTTATTGGATGGAAGCAACATTAAGAGAGAGAAATACTGCTTTTCTCAAAATCAAATACGTTTCCAAAAGTGAGCATATGTGTTTTTCCTTTTTTCCGTTTTTGAGTGGATCTGGAATTTACATACTCAAATGTCTGCTAATTTTCCTCTGAAAATCTGTGCGAAATACACCTTAAACAATTCTTTTGAATGAATTTCAGGGGCCCATTTGGGCTAGGGTAGTGCGTTTCAAACAGAGCTCACTGTAGGGCAAAAAGGAGGGGCAAAAGGGAAAAAAGGAAATGGTAAAAGTCTGAAGTATGTTTTTTGCATAATGATAAATATAGACTTCTCTTTCTTACAGTTTTTTTTCTTTAAAAAGGGTTAAATTAAAATTATGCTATGATTTGGCTTTTGTTGGTTGTAGTGGGGTTAGTTTTTTGGAGTTTCTTTGAAGGGATTGTATTGTGTGTTGTCTTTTTTGTTAAGTTTGGTGCTGATGTTGATCTATGGTAGTAAGGTTGCTATCCTTTGTAACTAATTTTTGTACAAACATATATTGGCTTCCCTTTTCTGTTTATTTCTCACTCAAGATTCTCTCGGCTCTTTCAGGTACTGTGGGTCAGAGGACTCTAGAACTCAATTATTTTACCTGCTTGATTATTTTTCTAAAGGAAACACAAAAGCATGCAGACACCGAAAGCAAAGTAAGATTAACGTTTAGTTTTTGAATTGCCTAGCTGTTTGCCCCCTCTGGCCGCTTAATCGAACGGTTTTCATTTGTTGTTTATCTTTTGGTTTTCTGATTTTCATTTTCGAGTTCTGATTGTTTTTAACTGTAATCTGTATTGTTTATGTTTTTCATAAAGAACTAATATTGTCCAAGATGCAACCATGCAAGATTTAAATTTTCTAGGAGGTGCAACATATAATCTTTTAGCCTCTTGGCCCTCTACATGTATTTAGCTTTGCCAAATTGTTAATGTACTGTCTGGTCTAATTGTTGGGTTAGATGGCAATTCTCAGTTATGATTTTTCAAGTTGGTGATTGAAAAAAGAGGGAGAGGGAATGAATAAGATGAAGAAGACTGCACATGGGGATACATTATTTTAGTATCTTGGTTGGAAGTGTTTGAAGTATATGATTGAGATTGGGAATTTATGTATCATTTCAGAACTGGATGCAAATGGAATGTAGTTTACAATGTAGTTTTTATGCATAATAATGAGGAGAGAGATTGGCGAACCTTCTGCGTCTGAATGATCTTGCTTATCTATTTAACAATAAAGATATGATGTCATGTACAACAAACGGAGAATGCAATTCAACTTAATAGTGAAGATTGATTTGAGATTGCTATGTTCTTAATTACAAGTCAAGTCAAGCTGTGCTAAACACAGAATATGCAGATGGTGAAGTATACTGTTTGTCTATCTGCCGTGGCTTATCCTCCATTGATTTGTGTGTTTCTACGTTATCCTCTCTCAGGATGAAAGATCTCTTTTGGTTCATTGGCACCTAGTGCTGTAGCTAAGTAGATAAGTTATATGTTATGGCCAGATCTTAAAAGTTGTTTGAATTGGACTGCAGAACTGGCTCCTCAGAAGTACCGCAAAGAAAATCCCCAAGGACACCTCGAACTGCTCGTCAACTTAAAACTCCAATCTCAGATCCTGATTCTGTTTCCACTTCTCCACTTGCTGCTAGTAAGACACCTAAAGAGAGAAGTCCTAGGGTGGTGACCGACCGGAAGTCACCTCGATGTCCAGCCACCGAGGTACCTGTTTTACATTTTATGACCAACTATAGTGATTCTATATTCTACCTGCATTATATCATACCACTTTGATTTTTTAATATTAGGAATTTCTTTTTCTCATTTCAGAGTAAAGGGCATAGCAAAGTGGCTGAATTGGGATCACAGCTTTCTCAACTCCAGGAGGAACTCAAGAAAACAAGTGACCAACTGAGTGCATCTGAATCACATAAAAGACAAGCCCAACAGGAGGCAGAAGAAGCAAAGAAACAACTATCAGATATGTCTGCAAAGCTTGAAAAATCCCAACAGCAGGTGCTCGAGCTCTCTGCTTCGGAGGAAGATCGTGTTCAAGAACTGCACAAAATTTCTCAAGATCGTGATCGAGCGTGGCAGTCTGAGCTTGAGGCTGTCCAAAAGCAACATTCAATGGATGCTGCTGCATTGGGCTCTGCCATTAATGAAGTTCAGAGGCTCAAGGTCCAGTTGGAGATGGTGTCTGAATCCGAGGCAACCCGAAGCAAGCTTGCTGAGTCTGCACAAACCGAGATAGATCATTTAAGAACACAGCTCGCGGAGACTCTCTCCCTAGTTGAAAAACTGAAAGATGAGCTTAGTTGCTGCAGAGAATCTGAAGCTCAAGCCCTTGAAGTTGCAAGGAAAAATCAAAATCATTTTGAAACAGCCAAGGCAGCTGTGGAAAAGCTCCAGGTAGATGGAATCAAAGCCATCGAGGCTTACAACTCTTTGTCATTAGAGTTGGAGCAATCAAAAGCTCAGATTGAATCACTGGAGGGACAGATCAGCAAGATTCAGAAAGGTCTGGTAGATTCTACAAGCAATGATTTGGATCCTGAGGAAAACAATGGAAAGGATGAAATCAACGTGATAAAAACTGAGCTCACTTCTATGAGACTAGAAGCAGATAGATCAAAATCTGCATTAGCTGCAGCTGAGACTAGATACGAGGAGGAATGTGTTCGTACAGCATTGCAACTTAGAATTGCTCACGAAGTTGTGGAACAAATGAAAGTAGAGTCATGTCAGAAAGAGGCAGAATTGGATGCAGAACTTAAGGAGGCCAGAGCAAATTTAGAACAGTTGAGAGTAGACCTCAAGGAAAAAGAAACTCAATTGTGTAGTGTTGTGGAGGAAAACAAGGAGCTCAACTCAGAGATAAGCAAAATCATACCAGTCGACCGGGAGTCTGAACTAGCAGAGAAGCTAAAGAAGTTGGAGGCTGATATGGTGGAGTTGAAGAATAAGCTCGTGGAAAAGGAGACACAGGTGCATAGTACAACGGAGGAAAATGAAGCACTTAAGAAGGAGATTGAAAAGATCGAAATGGAAAGGAAGTCTGAACTAGCAACGGAGCTGAAGAAGTTCGAGACTGATACAGCGGAGTTGAAGACCAAGCTCCTGGAAAAGGAGACAGAGTTGCAAAGTACAACGCAGGAAAATGATGCACTTAAGATGGAAATTGAGAAGATAAAAATGGAAACGAATAAGATCAACGACAAAGCAGTTACTTTGGCAGAAACAACCAAGGCTGCAGAGCAAGAAGCACTGATGAAACTCGAGCACGCAACAGAAGAGGCAGATAACAGTAGCAGAAGAGCGGCGCGAGTCGCCGAGCAGTTGGATGCTGCACAGGCTGCTAATTCTGAAATGGAGGCTGAGTTGAGGAGGTTAAAAGTGCAAGCAGACCAGTGGAGGAAAGCAGCTGAGGCAGCTGCTGCAATACTCTCAACTGGGAACAATGGGAAGATTGTTGATAGAATAGTTTCTTTGGAGAACAATTATCCACTTGGCTCACCATACTCGGAAGATCTCGACGATGAGTCGCCAAAGAAGAAGAATGGAAATGTGTTGAAGAAGATAGGTGTTTTGTGGAAGAAAAACCAGAAGTAAACTGGCTACTGAATAAACTACTGAAGATTATTGTATGAATGTCTGTTAGTAGGATGTTTTATGGTCTCTTCTGTTCTGCCTTTTACTTTCCCATTGCCTTTTGGTTTGTTTTATGTTTGAAGACTTATGTAATATGTATTTTATGCAGTGGCTAGAAATGGGCAATGTATAACTTTACTTTTCAATCTCTTTTTCTCTCTATCTTTTGCAGGTGCACATGGAAAGACGCATGGAAAGAATAAATTTGTGCGAATGGATAATCTTTATCCTCAGTCCTGCCTAGCTAAGAGAAGAAAAATAATAGGAAAAAAATTGGTTTTAAATTAAATAAAACTTTATAATAATGCCAATAAAATTTAAAATAAAATTAAACCGAAATATATAAATGCAATAAATTTTAATAATCCTCAATAAAAAATCTATATGTATGTATGTATATTAGAAAAGTTAGTATTTAATAAAACTGCTTGATTCAAATTTTTGGTCATGGATTTAACTATTGATGATTGGGTTCACCAAGTCCAAACAATGCTTTAAGCCTACTACACGTTGACCTATATTTTTTTAGGCCAAATTGGCTCAATGATAAGTGTTAAAACTAAGTCTTCAAAACCTAAATATATACAAGAAGACTTATATATGTAAATGTAATTATCCCAAAAGTCATTGGCCGTGGCCAAACGCTCAATGGGTCATAATTGCATTTCTCAACCTGAACCAAGTCCTACACTCCAAATTTTCTATATAGGAGATATTGATTTCTTTTTTTAAAAAATAAATAAATAAAAGATTTGATAGAGTGAAAGATTTTTCAACATAAACTAAATAGATGTAGTAAGAAGGACAATGATTAGTTGTAATCATGCAAAATATTTTTGTACATGGTAGAAAAAAATTAAAATAATCATCTTTTTTTTGAATAAAAAAATGTTATAAAATAGATTTTAATTAAATGTTGTCTGAACTCTGGACTGGGATGCAGAATAAATAGATGCACCATTGGTTCCACCCAAACTTTTTTCGAGTAGGAATACAAGCAACATTTGCCCAACTAAATAGGAGATCTCCATCGAGGGTATCTCTGGGAAAAATCTGGCGTGTGGGACCCACTAAAAAGTCCAATTAACTATATTGCAAAAAGAACAAAAAGTGCTATATTTCAAAAGTGTAAATGCGTTAATTTCCCGAAAAAAAAGGAAGTCAGAATTCTTAAATAGGTAACCATCTCGAATTCGAAATTCATTGGACGGCCCAAATCGTTTAATGGGCCGAAATTAACCACACCCTCCACTCTAAATTCCCCATATATTATCGTTGTTCACAGCCCGTGATCTCTTCTTGAAGACTAGGGTTTTGGTGCAGCTCCTCGTTCTCATCTTTCGAAGCCCTCGCCGAAGCCGCTCTCTCTGCAAACATGGGGTAAGATAGTTTCGTTTTTAGTATGAATGTATGGATTATGGGACATTGAGTTGGATTTTTTTTATGAATATTCAACCTAACCTTCTATGTATATGGTCGAAGGAGTGAATGATTCTCAGGATTTTTTCTCCTTTTAGTTTCAATGAATACTTGTCACAATTTTTCATCTGATTTGAAATTATCACTATATTTTTCTGATGCCCTAGTTTTTGGATGAGTTAATTCTGTAATGCGAGTAAGATTTCTAGCCCTTTGAAAAACTGTAGACGAATATTGGTTGTGGTTTTCTACCTGTTTTTGATCGATCGATGTTTATTGATATGACCTAATCTAACAGGAAGACAAGGGGTATGGGAGCTGGGCGCAAGCTGAAGTCCCACCGTAGAAGGCAAAGGTGGGCTGACAAAGCTTATAAGAAATCTCACCTTGGCAATGAATGGAAGAAGCCATTTGCCGGGTCTTCTCATGCTAAAGGCATTGTGTTGGAAAAGATGTAAGATTGCAAGCACACTGTTTTCTCCTTCAGATTGCAACCATAGTTTTTTGCCATCTTCAATTTTTTTTCAAAAGGGATTTGCAAGCATAAATTAGTTTGCAATGTGTGATTTTGTCATAATAGATTCTATCCAGCCATATAAGTGAGTCACCGATAGATTTTAATGTTGGAAACTTCTATTCTGCCATTTGATAATTAGACATCTTTAGTTTATCATAATTGATTCGACTCAACATTACAAGTAATTGTCACCCAACTTGATTTTAGTTTGGATAGTAACTTTAGATTTCATTGAGTTATAAACTGCATTTTGAGTTTTGCTTTGCCATGTTTAAATGTTTTGTATCTAAATGAGCAATGCTAATGCAATTTCAGAGGTATTGAGGCTAAGCAGCCAAATTCTGCCATTAGAAAATGTGCCAGGGTTCAACTCATCAAAAATGGAAAGAAGATTGCCGCATTCGTACCCAATGATGGATGTTTGAATTACATTGAAGAAAATGTAAGTTTGTACCCCCCACCCCACCCCCAAATGAGACGGGAGGTTTGAAACTGATATAAAACTGTGAATGCAGGACGAAGTGTTGATTGCCGGATTTGGTCGTAAAGGACATGCGGTCGGAGATATTCCTGGTGTTCGATTCAAGGTCGTGAAGGTGTCTGGTGTGTCTCTCCTTGCTCTTTTCAAGGAGAAGAAGGAGAAGCCAAGGTCTTAAGTTCGCTTGGCAGAGCTTATCATCTTCTTACAGTTTTCTATCCATAATTTTAGAGTATTTTTCAGATCTTGATTATTGGTTGTTTTGGACTATTATGTAGTTATTGCCTCCCCTATTTGCAGTCTGAGTTTTGACATCGTTTGACAGAATTCCTTCCATTTTGCTCTGAGAACTTTCTCCCGTTTATTAAGATATCAACAACCATGCCCATCTTTGAATGAGTTCTGCATTATTAGGCTAATTTTTCATAATTCTGTGATATTTCAGTATAAGAATTGGTGTTCACGTTAGCAGTTTGATTCCCAAGCTAGGTAAAGTACTCTCTTAGGAAGTTATAATATAATAATTTGATTTTATGATAGAAAATTGAGTAATATCCTTCAGGTTGATTCAGAATGAACTTCTTTTCGTATATTGATAGGCTTACTCTTTTGAAGCAATTTTCTATAATTTAGTGTTGTTTTAAAACGGAATTGCACCCGACAAAAGAGGAGCTATGTCAAGACCAACTAAACTATTTTATATTTCTTTTATGAGCTATGTTTAAAATAAAAAGGTTGGACAAAACTATTTTAACAATAGGAGTAGTTTAGCGGTAATGGTTCTCACGAAAAAAAACTTGTTATAATCACACCCTTTATCTAAATTTTGAATGTATTTTTTTTCTTCTAAACTTTGAAGGTATTTTTCTTAATGAAAAGTGTATTTTGATGTTTGTTAAATTTGAGTGTGTGCTTTCAAATGTCTAATTTTAGTTTTTGTATTTAAGAATAAATCTTAAATTTAGTCTGTATTTGTTATTTATTCTTGATTTTTATCATTTTTTTTTGTTATTTATTACTATTGTTTAAGATTTATTAAAATCATGAAAATTAAAATGGAATATTTAGAAGTACAGAAACTAAAAATTTAACAAGTCTTGAGATAAGCCTAAATATAATTAACCTCTCAAATAATAAATACTTCAAATTGTACCCAACCACTCATAAGCTATTAAGAATCATTACAATTTTTGTATAAAAGAAAAGGGAACTTTTACAATTAGACACTCGAATTATATTATTGTTACAAAAGTCATTCTACAAAAATTGATTACTATAATATATCAAACAAAAAATAATTTTCAAAATGACGTTGAATTGCTATCTCTGTATAATAAAACAAGATCATTTATTTATTTATTTAATGTTTTGTACAGGTCAAGTTCAACTAGAGCTATGCTCAAGTTAGAACCGTTTGAATGAACTAATACTTATGTGTGGCTTTTGCATTTTATAATATTTAATTTAAAATTTGGATCACAATAATTTTAATTTCCTAAGTTTATGGATCAAATTAAAAGTTTGTTGGTGCTATTACAATAATCCTACAACTAAAGGGCCATTTTGCAACTTTTTTTTATCAATTATTAACTGGGGTGTATTTTTGGTTAAAATACACATTTGGTCCATATATATATATATATTTTTATTTCGGTTCATATATTTAATTTAGTTTTTGTATTTTTAAAAAATTTTAAAATTAATTTATATGGTTAGTATACCTTTACAAATTAAAAAAAAAAACTCGGCACTTTTTCTTTCATGACATTTCAACAGAAAATTAACTTTCAAATACTATATTTTAATTTATTGAAATTACATAGACTGCATTTAAGATTGATTGAAAATAGTGGGGCTAGAATAGAATAAAAGTTTAAATACTGAGATGAAAATGGTATTTTAGTTTATTTTTCTTTCTAATTTTAAACCGCCACTTCCACCGATTTCAAACAAAGAAATAAAAATATTAGAACCCTCCTTTTCCCTCTCCAAAACCTCCCGTCCCTCTCTCTCCACCTTCGGAATTTCGAAATTCTTCAATCCGATTCCGACAGATCATCATCTCTTCCGCGATTCTTCCAGATCGATCTCCATGGACGCCGTAGGTACTGATCATGATCGCCGTTTTTGTCGTCTCAGCCTCATCGATTTCGCCTCCGAGGATGATTTCCTCCTCTCTTCTCCCTCCTGCGACCTCCACGACGTCAATTCTTTAGGTATGTTCCGGAAATTCTTTATTTCAGTCTTTTTTTCTTTATTTTGTTTCCAATCTTACTTTTGCTGATAATTTTGTGTTTTTGCCGTATGTTCTATATATCGAGCTGCTTGAGATGGATTTCTGTTCTGTGGGTTTTTTTTTTCTTGGATTTTCGATGTTCTCTTTTACCACTCAAATTTCAGCAGTTGCTTTAATTTTTGTTTTTGGTCGATAATTAATCTCTTTGTACTTCGTTACGCGTTGTTCATCTGCGGTAGTTTTATATCGATTTTCTTGGTTTTAAGAACAAGAAGATTTGCTTAATATTTGGGAAACTTGAATTTTTAATGATTGTATTGGACTTCTTTTTGATGTGTTATGTGTAGACATTATAAAGGAGGACGAGGAACATGATAATATCAGACAATTAGGGACCATAGATTCTAGCAGAATAGAGGAGAGAACAGATGCCTTCGAACAGAGAGAGGATGAACCTCAATTACTCCCATCTTCGGAACCAGAAGGGATCAGAAGAAATGGAAAATATAACTTGCGCAAGAGTTTAGCATGGGATAGCGCTTTTTTCACTAGTGCAGGTATTGTTTTATTTGCATTTGTAATGTGACTTTAGTTTTGTCCAATATACCTCTACAGTTCCAACTTCTTGTGTTTCAGGGTTTTTGGATCCTGAGGAGTTAACTAGCATGACTGCACCGGTAGGCAGGAATGAAACACGTGTATTACCCATAATTTCAGAAGATGTTCAGAAATCTTCAGATTCAATATCTACGTTGGAAAGTGAAATTATGCCATTGGAAAGCATTGAGGGCAATTTATTCGAAGATGTAAGGGCTTCAATTCAGAAATCTAGTAGAATAGCTGGGAAGGCTAACTCAAGGACTAAAGTTGAATCCGGGCCACAGGAAGCACGAAAACAGCCATGTGAGCTACTTTCTGGTTTCTAAAAAAATATTGGTTTCGTCTAGTGATAAAAAATTGAGATTTGTTTATGTTATTAGCTAAAATGAGGAGCCTGTTCCCAAAAACCCAGCTACATAACGGGAACAGTACTATAATTTTGGTATGGTTCTAATTGAAGAACCAGTTTTTCATTTCAAAACATGAAGCTATTTACGTGCTATATAGAATTGCAACATTCTATTTATTAGATTGAAAGATTCATATGGAATGGCAACAGTACAGATCACAGAACATAAAAATTCTCTTCTTTATACTTTCCACAACTTTTCTGCGACAGCAGAGAGATCATTCTCTTTTTTTCATCTTCCATTGACAATTCATCGTTAGTGTTTTCCCCCAGTTTGGACCTTGTCCTTTCTTGTTTTTCCACGCAAATCTGTCCGTCTGTTTTCAATTTTCTAGGAGTTGGTCATTAACTCTGCAGGAGACTCGTTGTGGGTTTAGCTAGATTTACGAATTTTTTATATTATTTTTTTGTATCTCATCAGAACTCAATCTAACATTACTGCATTGTTTTCAGCTCCAGGACGGCTTGATCTTACTTCACAAAATAAGGCAAGTAAATACATTTTTTCATCCTCTTAGTGTTTCATAGGTGTAAATATCTTTTCGGTTGATAGAACCTTCACAGCTATTTTGCTTTGTTCTTTATACCTCCAACGGTTCTATTTTGATGTTTGAATTTTCATAAAAGTTATTTTCGATCCTTGTTACTAAAATTTTGTTTGGTATTTAACTGAAATTTTGGTTCAGTTGTTCTTAGATATGATATCATACCTTACGTAGGTCGTGGTTAACACATGGACATGTTAAATTTCTGTTAAAAGCATTGAAAAGTTCTGTGTATAAGGACAAAAGAAGATTTTTATACAAAGTTTAAGGATTAAAACAGAACATTTGGAAGTATAAAAATCAAAATGGAAGTAGTGTAAAAATACCCAAAAGTTAGATTCAAACTTTTTTTGTACATTTAAACTCATACTGTTACTGTGTAACACTTCAGATGAAGGACAGGTCTGCATCCAGTAAGCTAACTGATGCGTTGCAAGGACCTGGGAGAACTATTAAGCAGAATTCTTCTCAACCACGTGGTGGACAGGTGAAGTATATGCCTTAGTGCCTTTTAAATGATTTTGTAGAACTTAAATATCTCCTGGCTTCTGTGGCTATTAACCCAGAGCATTGGCATCTGTATCAACTGACCACCAATATTATAAATTTATATCTGGTCTTTCTGGATGCGTTTTATTCCATTAGTATGTATTAAACGTTAAAGTTCAATTATGTTTTTTAGATTGTACTGTCTGATGCCCAAGTAAGGCAATTGTATAACATAAAATTCTGTGACCACGGATTAGCATATGCCTGTCTAATAGCCATCTCATTTTTTTGTCTACCATTTTCTACTCATTTGTCCCACATTTTCTTGCTGCTTCTGAATATAGAAAGTGTTCTTATTTTTGAAGCAATTGAAGGCAGTCGGCAGGCTTCCTTCCAACTCAGCATCAACAAAGAGGCCTTCCCTTGGCCATAATCCTCCAGCCACTGCAAAGGGTGATACTATAAGTGGTGCAGGACCTGCAGGTGATTAGAACTTGAATTTAACTAAATATATTCTTCAAAATGGGTTGCAAAATATATCTATTCTGATCTTTTAAATGCGAGTTGCAGATAGGCGGGATTCAGTTAGTCTTAAAACTACTGGACATAAGTTTACCCGAATTTCAACTGTAACTAAGACTGTGCGAAAGACTTCCTTTGAAGTTTCTACAAGTTCAACTGACAAGGTTGGTAAATCTTCCTCCAAAGATGTGAGGAAGAAAACAGAGTGTAAGGCTTTACCTTCCTCTGGTATCCAAAAAACACCATCACGAGTTGCATCGAAGGTCACGAGTCCTATTGGGAAATCTCGTCTCTCTTCTAAGTTTTCTTCAGGAATATCACCTGCTAGCTCTATTAGTGAGTGGTCGACAGAGTCGTCATCAAATTCCACTCTTGAACAGCGATCAAATAGCCCAAGAGTCAGGCTTCACTCAATTTCAAGCAAAAGAATCTCCACAGACAGTGTTGCATCTCATGATGTAAGAAACCATCCTGTTGGACCCCATACTCAGACTACTGGTTTGCTGTCTCAATCAGTAAAGAAAACTTCTTCGCAATCTTCTATACTTCCTCCTGCTTCAATGAAGCCTTCGGGCCTTCGATTGCCATCACCTAAAATTGGATACTTTGATGCGGTAAGTTCTGTGTTATATTATATTATATGATCCAGTATCTTTTTAGTTGGAAAGGGCTTTTTTTTGTCCCCTTAAGTCATGCTAAGCAATGGAGCTATAATTTTTTAATGTATTTCACAGGGGAAAACATCTAGTATGAAATCTAATCTGGCTGTATCTGGTTGCACGACTAAGATTGGAGCTGGAAATGTCAGCACAAATGGAGGCCAAAGTAAGACCAAGCCTTCAAAGCTCCAACCTGCTAGAGTGTTGCCCAAGAGCACAACTCGTGGTAATGTTCATCCTAATATGAATTTGAAATCTCATAAACCTACTGCAACTAAGATGTCCAAAACAAATGAACTTGACCAAGAAGTCAAGGAGCTTAGTCGTGAAGGATCAAATACCGATTTGCATGATTCAGATGCATGTGCAGAAAGTAATAGGAATTCTGGGGCTTTGAGGGAGAAGATGATCAAAGAAAATGAAGCTTGCAGTAATGCAAACGCAACGATGACAGCTAACTCCAACGGAGAACCTAACAACAGCTCACCGGACCTCCAGACCTAATGTTGATGGTATGCTTCCATCTCAGAGAAGTGATCAGTGAATGTGGTGAGAGAATTTGTTCAAGAGGGTTCAATGTAATGCCAAGTGGAAGGAATTCATTATGAAGAAGCCAATTTTATGCTTGCAGAAGGTAAGTCACTCAAAAAGAGTTTATTAACTGTCGATGAAGATTCTTGGCTTATGAAATATCTGATAATGTTCGAAGGAAGCCTCCCACTTTCGTCAAAACTCGCAAGTTTCACTATCTCACTGCTAATCTAACTTTGGTAACTGCTGTTGACATGAATATCCTCTCTAATTGAAGCTTATTTGGAATGACTTTTCAAGTACTTAAAATGGTGGTCTAAGCATAACAAAAGTTTTTAAGCACTTGAAAAGTCATTCCAAATAAATCTAAGGAAGTCTTTGTCTCAACTGCAGCCTCCAATGTGGATCAAGAATGACCCATCTTGCCCATCTTGCCATCTAAGCAAAGAGCATTCTAAGAACAGATAATTCTAATGGCGTTTTGGGTTTTCTGGTGGAATGGGAAGGTCTTTTGTGCTGCAGCTGAGTATCTGATACCAATTACATGAAAGGATCAGTGAGTTGGTATCGCGATCGGGTGTTCGTGGTGCTTGTGAGCTCAGTGGAATGAGACTTTTTGGAGATCAAAAGGATGTTTGACGACGTTAATTTTGCACCATTCAGAATCCAGAAATGGTTGGCATGTTTTAGCCTTTTTAGCTTATGAATAGTATTGTGGATGTTCCTCTTTTAGCCATTTTGCCGTACTGAACATTTCTGGGTTTCACAGAAAGGGGTTCTGCAATGAAAATTTTATTGTAGTAATTATGGATCCATCTGGTTATGGTTTAACCTTATAAATCATTTGAAAATCTTAGAATTATCTATTATTGATATCAAATATGGCTTTTCAAAAGGAAAAAAAAAAATATGGATTTAGTAAAAAAAACATATTACCAAAATAAATATTAATAAAAAATTTAATTTAAATAAACTAACATGCCACTTAGCGATGAGTCAATTTTTTTTTTTACCACAAATATGAGGGGTCAGATTTAAACTTCAAAGAAATGAGTGAGTGCTTAATTTGTTAAGCATGAGCTATGCTTGTGCCTTGATGAGCTTTAACCTCAATAGATGTGTTTCATTGTATATTTCTAGATTTTTTTTCCCTTGAATGAATGAACCTTATTTACTTGTCAAACTTAGGACCTGTTTGGATTGATTTTTTAAATTTTAAATAAGTGGTATAAGTGCAAAAAAAAAAAAAAAAAAGTGTTTATAAACACAAATTGGCCCTTATTTGATTTTGAAAAATATTTTGATTACTATACTATTGTAGACTTTGGCTAAGAAGATACATTACCTTTGACAACAATCAAATCTTGGGTATTACAACATTTATAGTGTGCTAAATAAAAATATGCTTTTTAAATAAAATCAATTTTCTATAAGAACCTTTGCAAAATTTAATAATTTTAAATGTGTGGGCTGCGTTGAACATAAAGGCCTTGAGCCTTTTTGTTTGGGCCTAATATAGACACAATGGGCCTCAAACTTGGCCCATAAAATAGGCTTTTTGCCTGAACTGGACCTTTTTCTGTGTTCAAGCCCATATAAAACTCTCGACGTGGGCCGATGGCCGACCCAGTCCACCTTTCTAGAAAAAACCGCTGGCTTTATCTTTCCCGCCAAAATTGGATGAAACACTTTCTTGAGATGAAAATGTCCGGAGATCATACGGAGAGAAGATAGACATGGAGCAAGCGTTCTCAGACTTCAATATTCCTGGAGATATCTTGGATTTGTACTTCCCCAGAACTGTTTTCAATGTCGAAAATGGATGGCTTAACCTCATTTCTCAGCTCATTTCTTTTTTTTCTTCTCCAGCAGGTCGGCATCTCTCTTCACAGGTAATTCTTTCTCTCTCGTTCAAATTGATTTTTCCTTCCTTTTTTTTTTTTTTTTTTTTTTTTTTTTCCTGTTGGCTTTCTATGTGATAAAAGTTGGCGATATTCATCGGCACCGGGTTTTGAGTGTTCGAGATATGATCTTGCATCAAGAACTGGATGTAGGTAGGTAGGTAGGTAGTTTCTATTGAATCTTAAGACTGAATCGTGTTTAATGGACATCTCAATTTTCTTATACACTATAGGGACTAGCAATTCCTCGTTTCTAGGTTAGAAGAAATGGTTTTCATTTTCCTAAGTTAATAATTATTGGTAATCAATATCTCCTGCTACTATACCTGGAATGACGCGGAGTTTGAATTTGATTCTGGAGCCGAAAAGTTAGTGTGAATATTGTCAGGTAGATTGGATAGGTTTCGTATTGAATATCCATCACGTTTTCACCATTATAATGTGGAAACATTTCAATCTGTTGCTTTGCTAAAGTAGCTGACTACGTCCTATCGATGTCCCTCTTACTTGTTTTTAGCATCATGTGGAGGAGGGAACTGACGTTTAGTTATTTTAACAGGCCATTGATGATGGTCGTGGCATCTTTGTTTTGTCAATTGACTTTCAACAGTTCCGGAAGATTTGCGATCAACATGAGTTTTACATAATGCTAGAGGAAAATCCTAAAGTTGCTCTCAAATGTATGAGTGCTGCAATTCATCAGGTAAAAACAAATTATTATGAGAATTTCATTCTTGTATGTCTAATCTAAAATACTATTAGGGTGTGATGCTTAACTCGCCTTTGAAGTAGGTAATGAGGACCAAGTGGGTGCACAGTTTAGAAGATGTGACAAAAATTCTAGTCCGATTGCACAACTATTCAGAATCTATGCTTGCTTTGAAGAACTTGAAGGCGGCATATATTGGTAATTTTTAGCTTCAAACAAATTTATTATCAAGTCTGAAGTTTACTGTTAAGGAAATGATGTAGGCTATATTGTTTTGGGATATGACAGACAAGCTTGTATCAGTGCGTGGTACTGTTGTTAAAGTTAGCACTGTCAAGCCTTTGGTGGTGCAAATGAGCTTTGATTGTGCAAAATGTAAAAGCAATCTTACACGCATCTTTCCTGATGGTAAGTTTTCACCTCCATCGTTTTGCGCGTTGGATGGTTGTAAAAGCAAAACATTCAATCCTGTTCGATCGACCGCTGAAGCGATCGACTTTCAAAAAATACGGTAACTTCTAATGCTGAATATACCCTTCTTCACTGTTGTTTTTACTGCCGACTCTTTGGAAAAAAGAATCCATTTTATTAACTAGACTTCTTCTTGTGTGCTAATCGGGCTACATAATTTTCCCTTCTACTGTGGATATTTAGATATTCTTTCTAAATCTTTCCAGATTGCAAGAACTCACTAAATCTGATGATCATGAAGAAGGCAGGGTGCCTCGAACTGTAGAATGTGAACTGACTGAAGATCTAGTTGACGCATGCATCCCTGGAGATGTTGTCACTGTTACTGGAATTATAAGAGTAATTAATAATTACATGGATATTGGAGGAGGTACAATATTTCTTTCAAGCTTTGCGTAGTTTTCAATATTTCCCATGAGTGTTAAAAGTTGATAGGTCAGATGTTTCTTTTTTGACCCATAGGTTGTGTTTAAACTTCTCATGCTGCAAGTAAATACTTCAATATCCTTTTCATTAAGAATTTCATTATATAAGCAGAAAATACATTTTGATTTGTATGTTTTCATTTGGTTGTTTCACAGTTGTAGGATGTTGGGTTGTGTTGCTTTTAATTGATTTTTCTTCTCTAACGGGGAGACCATATTAATGCTACATCAACAATTCCAAATTTTGTCGTCATATCACTTTCAATGACTGTAATCAGACACCAACACATCAATGAATAGTGCGATAGCTATCACTGTCCTTTGATAATAGCAATTTATAGGGCTACAAATAGTATAACTTCGTTTTGAAATTTAATCATTTGTTAGTACACTATGATACTTATAACCGGTGTTTGTATTGTGGGTTTCTAATTACCGTTCTTTACCAGTACAGATTAGAGCAACTTTTCATATATTTTCAGGAAAATCGAAGAGCAAAAGCCAAGGATTTTACTATTTGTATCTGGAGGCTGTTTCAATAAAAAATTCCAAGGCCCAATCTACACCTGAGGAGTTGCAAGATTCCAACTCTAATGCAAGAGCAACCGAGTTGCTTGATTTATTCTCATTCTCCCCAAGAGATTTGGAATTTATTGTGAAATTCTCTGGAGAATGTGGTTCGGATGTCTTCCGTCAAATACTTCAATCCATCTGTCCATCCATCTATGGACATGAACTTGTTAAAGGTAACATTTTATACAAGCACAGAATTGCTGTTTGTCTCCATTTTCTTCTGCTAAATATATTTTGTGGATCAACTTAAATCTGGAAAGCGGGAATAACACTAGCACTATTTGGTGGTGTACGAAAGCATTCAAAAGACCAGAATAAAGTTCCTGTTAGAGGGGATATTCATGTCATAGTAGTTGGTATGCTTCTATGTCCATCTCTTTCCATGTTTACTTCTAGATTTTGATCAATTGTTTTGAAGAGTGCTGTATGGTAAATGAACATAATTTTTCATTGTCAATTTCTTAGGTGATCCTGGACTTGGCAAAAGTCAACTACTGCAAGCGGCTGCAGCTGTTTCTCCTCGTGGTATTTATGTTTGTGGTAATGCAACAACCAAGGCCGGCCTAACTGTAGCTGTTGTGAGGGATTCCATGACAAATGACTATGCTTTTGAGGCTGGTATTTGTCTTTTCTTAAGCACTACGGCGACATTTCCTGTATTTGGAATCCAAGAATTAGTTTTTATTATGGTGGTGATTCTCTGCATTTTTAATCGTGGAAACAAAATATGGTGGCTGCTTGATGATTTTGGAAGTCATTTATAGATTTTTATTTTTTATTGCTTGATTAGCAAGTACCAAATAAATCCTTACATTCGGAAACCTGGAAATGCTTATTCTACGCTAGTTTTAACGTAGCTCAAATCTTTCAAGGGCATATTGCATATATAGATTTCACAGTTGATAAAAAAGTTGAATTTCATTGGATCTTATCTTTCAATTTTCTACAATAACAGAGTGTAGTTGATTGAAGAGCGTTTTATATGAATGCTCAAGTTTTTGAGATTATCTCTTCTTGAACTTCTGGGATCGTAATCTGGGTCTAATGGTGCTTTAATGCTTCTATGTTGCAAGCGCATCATAATAAATATACTGTTTTCCCCTTGAGTGATCATAATTTACTTTTTCCATAGGGGCTATGGTACTTGCAGATGGTGGATTATGTTGTATAGATGAGTTCGATAAAATGTCTGCAGAACATCAGGTGTTTTGACCCGAAACCTGAATTTTTCACTTGAATTCTTACGTTTCATTTTCCATGGCTACATTTTCTTATATTAGATTATTGCAGGCCCTACTGGAAGCCATGGAACAACAATGTGTATCAATTGCAAAAGCTGGACTGGTAGCAAGTCTATCAGCACGCACTTCTATTTTAGCTGCAGCTAACCCTGTTGGTGGTCATTACATGTAAATTTAGTTGTTCAGTAATCTATTTGTTTCAGTCATGCTCTCTGGGCTATTCAATTTTGTGATTGATAAATTTTTTTTTATATATTTACATGGTTAGGTCGTTCTCATAGTCCTTCCTCTTCAAAATAGCAAGTTCAACCTTTTCGAGTTTTCTATTTATGGAGAATACTGTTTTCATTCCTCAGGAAATATATATTCCTTTCAAAGAACCATATTGCAATTCTTCTAGTCTATTCCAACCGAATGGTAATGATAGGAACTATTACGGTGAAAAAAGAAAAAGTATCATAATGAATAATGATGGTGCCTTTGCCTATAAATTGTGATTGTTCTCTTCTTTTATACTGGTGGCATGTATTAATTCTCAAAATAAAACTTGCAGCCGGGCAAAAACTGTGAATGAAAACTTGAAGATGAGTGCCGCTCTTCTCTCGAGATTTGATTTAGTTTTTATATTGCTGGATAAACCCGACGAATTTCTGGATAAGAGAGTCTCGGAGCACATCATGTCGGTAAGTTAATACCTCTGCTGTTTATCTATTTGATGCTACGACCATCTCTCTTGTACTCTGTCTAATGTAGTTGGAACTTATAACCACCGAAAACGTACCATTGGGAGATCTATAAGAGGATGTGAGAACATTACAATCATGCAGTTATCTTTACTGTTAGGGATAAATATAAAAGAAATATTATGAGTAAATACTTGGTGACACGTCTGCTCAGATATGAATAAGATATTTGAGTGCTTGAAGAAATTATGGCCTAATGCTCAGCAAGTAATAAAGGAGTTGGAGGGAAATGGTTGAAACCAAATATAGGTTAAGAGGTTGTCTCATGAAAATAGTTGAACTGGGTAATATGGCTCAATCCCTCACAATTAAAAAAAAAAGGAAAAAAAAAAAGAAAAAAGAAAAAAAATGATGTCTCATATTTTGGCATTAAGCGTGATATTTGTTCAGCAAACAACTAATTCTTCGAGCGCTCGATTAGTAATGTGTGATTGTAGGATGTGATAGAATTCTTTTTTCCCGCAGCTTCATGCTGGATGTGGGGAACGCACCCCTGCAGCAAAAAGACTACGTAAAGGTTTATATCCTATTTCTCACCAATTCTTTTTTTTTTACCAAATTTAATTGTCCACTGAGAAAGGAGTTTCTCCCGAACCAGATATATCCCCTTTGGCTTTAAAGAATGTAGCAATGGAGAATGATGGAAAAGGAGATGCTAGTTCAAAACACGAGTCTTTAGTTTCAAGACTGAGATTGGACAAAGCGAAAGATGGTGATTTTGTACCATTACCCGGTCAACTTCTTCGCAAGTATATAGCCTATGCAAGAACTTTTGTATTCCCCAGGTAAACAAACATGCTCTCTCTAGCATTTTACTTGATGTTATAACTAGCGGAAACGTGGAGAAGTATTCATCACTCTATTTATAGAGGTAATAGCCGACTTACACCACCTTACCACTTGACTAAAGTAACTACTAATGGTTAGACACGTTACAACTCAATACAACAGACTAACTCCTAATAGATGCAAATATGCACTTGTGAATCGTGCAAGCCTCTTTACTCGAAATCTATCCAAACCCCATCTCTCCATATTGGAATTAGGATGTCAAAGTCCGCAGCGGACATCTTGCAAAAATTTTATTTACGACTACGTGACCAGAATACATCAGCGGATGGTACACCAATTACAGCCAGGCAATTGGAAAGTTTGGTGAGGTTGGCAGAAGCTCGAGCACGTGTAGACCTCAGGGAAGAAATTACAGTACAAGATGCCATGGTTAGTTATGGAATGACGTAGCCGAATTTTTATTACATAAAATCATCTTTTGAAAATTGGCTCGTTTACTACCCACTTTTTGTTGGGGGGTGATTCGAAGAAAAAAATTAAAAACTTCTGTTCCACTACCTTGCTCGAGTTTTTACGTGCTAATTTCATTGAGTCACTAACTTTGCAGGATGTGGTGGAAATAATGAAGGAATCCCTTTATGACAAGTATGTAGATGAACATGGGGTCCTGGATTTTGGTCGAAGTGGGGGAATGAGTCAACAGAAAGAAGCCAAGCGATTTCTGAGTGCACTCAACAAGCAATCAGAGTTGCAGCAGAAAGACTGTTTCTCTATCTCGGTAAGCTCATGCTATGCTCTTGTTGCGGACAAATCATATCGCATCCGGCTCTGAACCATTCACATATGCTATGTCCTGCAGGAAATATATAGCTTGGCAGATAAAATTGGTCTACGAGTACCTGACATCGATACCTTCATAGAAAATCTTAACAGTGTTGGATATCTGCTTAAGAAGGGGCCAAAAATATACCAGGTATAGTGCAGAGTTCTCTAGTTCTTTAGGGCCTATTTAAATTAACTAGAATTCTCCGGGCCTATTTGAAAGGCTAGAATTCTCCAGGCTTATTTGAATTGACTAGAGAAAAAAATATTTTTTAAAAAGTCATTATTATTTAAATTTTTTTTATCATAAAATACACTTAAAAGGGATTACAAAACACTTTAATTTTTTCTAAAATGACTTATTTTCAAGACTAAACACTTGAAAAGAGTAAACATAAAACCAACGAAACAACAAAATCATGCATCAACTGATCATTGTTCAATCTTTGCACTAACCCAGACATCCTTTTGAAACAGGTTCTGTCCTCATCGTACACCAGTCAATCAACAAGGTCCAGAGGATAAAACTGGGCGATATTGAGAGGTCAAACTTTTCGACTCAATATTCTTTCTGCTGCAATGTCTCTAGGGTAGAGATGGCTCTTCCACAATACCAAGCATGTATTATTAGTTGATGCTGAAGTAATTGCATAGTATATTCCAATGAATGAAATAGTTAAATTGTACAAAAAGGATGCTCTTTGGCTTGATAATTATCCATAGTTGCGTTGCAGTTCACGCAATGTTTTTCATGTCTCAAGAAGCCCTTTTAGATATAACTTCAATTGAAATATAGGTCATATATTCAAATTAGGATGGTCACAAAGTGTTAAGAGTTAGGGAGCTGTCCATAAGTCGACATGTAGACAAACTAGTTTAGGCTATAGACACGCACTGGCACATACATACATCAGAAGCACTTTCTTTCTTTAGCATCATGCAGTCCAATGTATTTATCTTCCCTCAGAAAACTTTTACAAAATCAAATACACACTATACTTTTTTACTCTTTCGTATTTTCCTTTTCCCCTTATTTTCTATTGGAGTCCTTGACAATATGCTACAGTGACATACCAAACAGTTGAGGTAGAAGATAGTGAATGAGAAATCAGTTGAAGTGATCCGAAGCCAGCCTTAATAATCACGTTCTGAGGGCTCCCATCTCCACTCACTCCCATAATAAGAATTGGGTAAACCCAACCAAAACTTGAAAGCCTCAGCTGCTCTCTTTTTCTCAATCCTTCTGTCTTGTCTGGCCTTTGATGCATGTTTACTGGTAAACATCCTAGAATGCATTTCCACGTAAATTCTACTGTATTTTGTCTTGTTGGGTGGTATCCCATTCTCTTCCATACAAGCCACGATTTCTAAAGCCTTCCTAAAGAAAGCAGCCCTGACACATATATCAGCTAGAGTATCCAATAGCCCTTCATCAGGTTTTAAGGGAGGGGGAGATGAAGAATCAGATTTATACCCTCTCCTCACTGCACACCTCTCCTTTACTTCATTCCATAGCAAAAGGGCTTCACCTGGTTTTCTAGCTAAAGAAATTCCATTGGCGAGACTGCCATATGTAGAAACATCAGGGAAAAATCCATTCTCTTTCATTTTCTGAATTAATTGCTTTGCTTCTTCTATCAATCCTAGTCTACAATACCCTTCAATCAACATATTCCAGGCTACTATATCCGCTTTCACTCTAGGATCATTCAGCATTTCATCAAATACTTTCCTCGCCAGCTTTGGTTGACCAGACTGAGCAAAAGCTTTCATCAGAGTGGTATAACTAACCTTGGTGGGTGCTATTCCTTTCGATCGCATTTCATTAAAGAAACCGAGAGCTCCTGCACTATCATCGACCAGTATGCTTCCATCAATCAAGATGTTATAAGAAACCACATCAGGTTCAATGCCTGCCCCATCAACCATCTCCTTAAGCAGCTCCTTGGCCTTGTCCATCTGAAGCAACCTGCAGTAACCCTTTAGGAGAATATTGTAGGTAATTCGATTTGCAGGACACCCAATTCTCGTCATTTCAGCTAGCACTTGACGGGCTCGATCCATCGACCCAGCCTTTACTAGAGCCGAAACTACAGTCGTATAGGATACATGATCAGGATGACTGGATCTATCACCCTGGTTGCGCATCGCCTCGAGCATACGTATCGTATCAGCTACTCGGCCCTCATTCATATACCCTTTCATTAGAGTCGTATAAATTCTCGAGTTAGGAGAATAGGCTTTTGGTAACAACGGTGGCTCTGAATCACTTTCTTCATTCAAATTAGGAAGCAACTTCTTGAATACCTCATCTTCATCTTCATTCAAATCTTCCACATCTTCCATCTCATCCAAATTACCATCCCTGAGTATCCTGCAAATATCTCTTTTCCCTTCCCTCATCGCTTGAACTACCTTCTCAGCTGTTTCCAAATCTCCAAATCCAACGTAAGCCGCCACAACCGAATGCAAAGTCGTCATACACATTGGAATATCCTTTGCAAGAATCATCTCCAACACATACACAATTAGATCCTTCCTATTGGCTCTAGCACAGAGCTTGATCATGACATTGTAAGTCAAAACATCAGGCTCAGCACCAAATTCTTCCATTTCCTCAAACAATTGCAGAAACTTCTCGTAGGCACCCATGTTGGCACAGGCATTGAGCACGCCGTTATAGGCCGCCGTGTCCGGCCGCGAGTCAGCCGTTATAATGGGATCTGCAAACCGGCGGAGACGCTGAGTCACTGAACTGAATAGCTTGATTGCTTCTGCAGGGCCATCGTCCGGTGAAGCGGCGAGGCGGCTGACGACGGCGCTCCACGCTTTTACGTGGGGAAGGTAACCCGAACGAAGCATGGACTTAATGACAGAGCAGGCGTAAAGAGTGTGTCCAGCCTTGGCGGCGGCGACAGCAAGGAGGCCGAGGGAATTGGCGTCGAGACGGTGGAGCTGGTTGTCATTGCGGAGGCGCGTGAGGATAGACTGAGCTCGAGTGAGGCTCGATTGGGTGTTTTGGTAAGACAATTGAGAAACTAAACGGCTAAGACAAGTAGGGCTGGGTAGATTATTACATTGTGTATATGTTATCCAAGCCTCATCCGTTTTCCTCTGACGTAACAGTGATAAGAGTCTCTGTTCTAAGGAACTTGACGACGAATCGGACAGGAGAGAGAGGTCGGTGGAACTGGTTTCACGGGCGGTGCTGTGCACCACGAAGGGGCGGACGACGGTGGTGGCAGCGATGGCGGCGGTGGTGTTGGTGGTAAAGAGTGGTGGAGAGGGCCCAAAGGGAAAGGTTAAAAGGAGGTGTGCGTTAGGATTGACAGTGAAGATGAGCATGGGGACGGTTGTGGCGCAGGAAATGGCGGCGACGGCGGCGGTGAGTTCATGGCTGCTCCATGAATGGAATGTAAGGGAAGATTGAGAGGGAGGATTTATCTGGAAAATGGCAAGAAAATGGGGTTTTAGAGAGGAGATAATGGGAGTGAGGACATGAGAAGAAGATTGTTGGGTGGAATTTGGACACACTACGTTGAGCGCGTGTTGTCCTCATGTCCCTACTTCACTACGAGATATTTTTTTCGAACTTCTTTTTTACAATACACTATTCGATAAAAAATCTATTTGAAGAAACCAACCTCATTCTTTTTCTTTGCTATTCTTTTCTTTTCTTTTTTCCAATTTTCATTTTAAGTACTATTCCTATTTTCTTTTTTTAGAATCATGAATCCTCATTCTTTAGAAAGTTATGGTGTATTAAAGGTGAAGAAAAGCTAAGGGGGTGGAAAAGGTAAACACATATAATAGATTTTAAGGGAGTAATGACTAATCAAAACCGATGATGATAGGTTATTTTATGCCATTGTTGGTTGAAGCTAGTTTTTAGTTGTAAAAAAATGGTTGGTCGGTCAGTCGACTCACATATAATGGCAAAAACTGACCAACCAACAAAAATTTGCTCAAGGTTTTAATTTTCTAATTTTTCTCATCTTTTTCTGCATTATTCTTCCTCCTCCACCCTCATCCAATTTTCCACCTCTCCAGTTTTTTTTTTCCTTCATTTTGCTTAGGGGTCTTTCACCCGCCATCACCCTTCATCCACCAACTCTCTCGATCGATGAAAACCTATGAACACTCCTACAGAGATTAACTTTTTCATCTTTTAATATAACAAATGAGAATATGAAGATTTGAGGCTTGAAGCCCATTACCAAACTAATGCACACTGCCATTCATAATTTAGCTTTTAACACACACACAATTGGACTAACATGACAAGAAGTCAATAACATTAGGGAGAAATTTATCTTTATCTTTAATTTTCAAAAGCGTTAGCATTATTTTTTTCTTACATACTTTTTTTAAAAAAAGTTCCAAACATAAATCGAATATAGAGATATTTAGTACAGATAAATTTTAACTTTTATTTACTCAGAGTAAGAGCTTCCTCCATTAAAAGACAAGGATTTTTCTTTCTTCATCGTTTTAACAAAAATTAAGTGTATAATTTGGGAGCTTTCACATTTGTCAAAGCAAATTCTACATAAGTTTGGAAACTCTCGCATTTGTCAAACTAAATTCTTAGGAAAGCAGTTAACTATACATCAAAAGTGATTTTAAGTCCGCAAAAATCCTGTGTCATATCCAAAATCAGTTTGAAACATACCTTTAACCACACGAAATCAATTTCAATCATATAAAAATCTCATTTAAACTATAAAAACAAACATTAAACTGATTATATAAAAATCACAAATAAACCAATCAATTTAGCTAAAATCAATCCACTTGAAACATCCTGCAGTAAATGTGCGGTAGCTTATTTCTCAACTCTGAGAAAATGCATGGTTTTGGTCAGAAAATTGAATAAATGAAAGCCCCAATTCACACAGTTACTATGTACAAAAAAAAAAAAAAAAAAAAAAGGAAAACAAGTAGGAGAAGTTAATTGACTGTGGAGATATGTACAGTGTGAGCATGGGTTAAAAAAGTAAAAAAGGGAGACCATGCCAATAAATCTAAAACCCTCCATTTCCTGTACAGCCTTCTTCTATTCTATGTACATAGGAGTTATGTACATTGCAACTTTACCCACCAGAATCAGATGAAGAAGAAGCCTCCTCTTGTCCATAACCACATTCTGCACTTCTTCATCCATTTTTACCCCATTTTTTTACTCTTTTTTTTTTTAAAAAAAAAATCTATACAGCAGCTACAGCTACTCTGATAATTACCAATTTCACTTTCTACAGATGACGGAAATTTACGGCTACGAAAGATGAAATGAGCCTTGTCCTTCTGTTATGGCATATAAGAGCTTCTCTTTCATTATCTCCTGAACAAATAGAGACCGAATTTGGAGTTAACATTTTTTGTTCCAATGGAAATTGAATAGGCAATTGGTTCATTAGAAAAGTTAGAACATGTTTTAGAGTGATTTTGAAAAGATTAAGTGCATGTTTGAGAGTGATTTTGAAATTGTTAAAATCACTTTTACACTGTTCAAAATCATTTGAAACACGCATTTAACTCAAAATTTATTTAATATTTAATTTTACACTTTTACATGCAATTTTCTTATCACCAAAATTGGTTTAAAATGATTAAAATCATATTTTAAAGTCATTTTTAAAATGACAGAAGTGATTTTAACAATTTCATAATTACTTATAAATATGCCCTAAAATGATGTGTGTGAATCACTCTAAAACATGCCTTAAATCATTCAAAATCAATTTTAATTGTAAGAAAATTGCATCTTAAAGTGCAAACTCAAACATTATATTCATTTTGAATGATTTAAAGCATGTTTTGAAGTGATTTTGAACATGAAAGAATAATTTTAAGACTATTTCAAAATCATGTCCATAGAAGAGTTGTCACCTTTGAAGAGTAAGGAGGCAACTTGAGATAGTTTGCACAGGTCATCACACTAGGTAAGTCGTAATCGACCAGATTGTTAGAATGCTGTGAAAAAAAAAGACCAAAAAAGAAAAAGTTAAGTAAAAAATCTAAATTGAATAAAAAATTTGAGTAGAATTTGTTGATGGTAAAAACCTTTCGGACAATGGTCAACTTTGGATTGAGAGATGCAAAACCTCCAGAAGGAAGCCTCGGCGCCCCAGTAACGAACTGTAGAAATGCTCGTTGTTGTTCGTTGTTGAACTCTTGAATAATTTCAAGCAGCTGAAATTTAAAATATATATATATATATTGGGTGAGTATCTTGCTAACTAATAATCCATTTTGAACAAAGCAATAGGTAGGATTCATTTTAGAAACTAACATGAATAATGGAGGGGCTACTGGACGTATATCCGTGGTCAAACTTCATATTGTCAAGGAGTTCACTCAACTGCACCAAAAGATTACAAAGAACCAAGTTAATGGATAATAACTTCAAGAAGTAAATGAGATAATTAGCTGATATACGTACGGCCCAAGAGTCCTGTTCTCCGCATATTAAACGCTCTAATTCTTCTGCAGTAAAAACTTGAAGATGTTCTATGGGGAAAACCTGTGGTTTGACAATAAGAAAAGAAGTACTCAATTATCAGTTACGATTGCAAAGGCATTGGTAGATGTTCGAGGGGGAAAAAGTGTATTTTATATGGTAATTAATAATTTTTCTTTAAACCAACCAAATTGTTGAGTGTCTTCTCTTTCAAGGACGAGAACACTCATGACATTTGATTCAAAGGTTTCTTGCATCTTAACATTGCAGTTCATCCGTTCCTTATATTGTGTCTATATCATAATTTATACTCTCAACGTGGCATTGATATAAATTATGAACACGTTTGGGAGATTGGAACCATAGATTTCTTGGTTCTACACATAAAATTTGAATAAGATAATAGAACTACAACCAAAGCACTTGATAATATTTCATTGAAGACTTTGATGAAATAAAGAAGCTATATCGAGACATAAACTGAATCCCATAAACTTCTAACTATGCAACATAAACTAATATTATGGAAATAAAGGATCATTTTCATTCTGCAAGTGCTAACTAGAACAACTAAATGAACATGGGAAGTATAGTCTTTTGAAAGACGGGCCACAGTGAAGCTAACCTGATTAAATCCAGATTTAAATGCTTCTATTTGCCTTGAAATTCCAGAATATAAAGTAGCATCTGCAACAAGAGAGACATAATCCTCCAAATTTTTTGTATTTACCTGGGGAAAAGGTCAAAATGTATGTTGTGTTATTTAGTGCAACCATACAAAAAGAAAAATCCATAATCACGGTGAAATTTGGCATTACCATTGAATTATATTGAGAAGTCAAGAGATAGTCAGGATAACCAGGGAGAGTAAAATCAAGGCAAAGATCCTCAATATTGGTATTATGATAACACAATTCATGTTTGGACGATGAGTTCTCTTCATAAACAGATTCAAATAATTTACTTCTGTTGACCAAAGCTTGAAACTCTAGCAGAACCGTTCCGAGCTCTGGATCAAATGATTGGATGTCATATATACTCACCTCCTACAAGAATAAATAAGAAAATCAAATATTGGAATACCAAAAAGACAAGAGGAAGTACTTGAAAGAATTTCATGCAGGTACCTGCCCAAGTATTAGTTTGTAGAAGGTTTTGGAAAAGTAGATATCCATAACCCTACCATCTTGAATGGCCTTGGCCACAATTTGTCCTAGAAGTACGAAGTTTTTCATTAATTCGGAAAAATGTAGCTTATCTGTGTCCAGAGTTGATGGCCATGGACGGGGAAAAAGTCCAAATGGAGATTCAATAGTTTCTCTACCCTCAATGTTCAGACTCTTTCTGGATATAAATGCATCATGATCCCCTCTCCACATTCCAAGGCCAAACTTTTGAAATTCACGACTGACAAGAGTATAGAATTCTAATGTTGGACCAAGCCCAGTGCCAACTTCTTCATCATATTCCACCTCAAGGAGTACTTTCTGATGTGCATACTGATTCATCATTTTGGCAGCAGAATCTAGAATTTGGTTGCGGTGTACTAATACCTTCTTACGAGGCAAGCCACCAGAACTTGATCGTACATCATTTGAGGTCCCTAAGTCACTGTGTGATCTTACATGTAGCTGATATTGTGGCATGCCAAATACTACTATCCGAAAGTACTTGCGCCTTGCCTCAAAACTAAATAAGAAAGGGCATGAACCCATAAGTTCCTTACACCATAAAGGCATTCCACCGATAGAAACAGCAGAAAAGTCCCTCATCTGCTGTTCAAGTTTTTCAGTCAGTTTGCTGTTTACAAATTCATTCTGCGACACTGAAGGAACTGATAGCTTTATATTGTCCAAGGAATTAATTCTCCCTTCAGCAAAAGCACGAATTCTTTCATGTGACATAATGTGAAATCCCATTCTGTTCATGCCCTCTATGCTCCTTAGAAGAAATAAAACATCATAAGCAGGACTTCCTTTTGCCAAATCAGAAGGCAGAGCACAATCTAGAATGCCACAGAAAAATGAAGAGAACTGCAACGTTGCGGCTTTGTCGGATGCAGAAGATAATTGGTTACAACTGTTGTCCTCCAATTCACCAGCGCTTTTATACATTATTGTATATACTTGGCTCCACAATTTCGTGCCAGATATAGTTTCATTTTCTTTGATGTGTTGTTGGAGAATTGCCTGGTAAAGTGTCAAGGTGGGCTCCAGCTGCTTTCCCTCAAGGTAAAGAAACAATTTGGGAGTCGTGCCTTTCTTACTGCAAGATGCAGAACACTGTGATTTCTCATCAGTGCTGACTTCTGCAGATACCTGAACCAAAACAAGATTATCGTAATTTTAGGAGTGAGCACCTTTTTTTAAGAAAATAAAGAAACAACCACTTTCATCGAGAAAGAATGAAAGAATACAAAGACATACAAATAATTACAAAAATGGGCTCCAGCTAAGAATAACGTTGCCTAGCGAATAATTAGAAAAATGTGTGCACATTTTTAGGAGTGAGCACACTACCATAGTCCAGAATATGATCGATGCTTCAATCACTGATTAAGCAGGCACTCAAAGAGAATATTAGAAACGTGAGCCAACCAATTACATGAGAATATTCCGCATAAAACCATAATATTTTTCCTAATTTACTTGGAAGTAGAAAAATGGCATCAGTTGAATCCAAAAGGATCCGATTGAAATTTGCAATGGACGACTGCAAATTCTAGAACTGATCCATCTTATAACACAAATTTATAGATATACTTATAAAATGATCAACTTACAATATAAGTTTCATCTATTCTTTCACTTAAAATAACTGGACTCAAACCAAATGGTTTAGGTATGTTAGCCATATTTGCCTGAATTATATACAAATAATAATAATAATAATAATAATAATAACAATAAATAAATAAAGAGAACAGACCTCCACAAATGCATATTGCATAGAAAATAACCCCTACTTCAAGTATTATACAATTTAAGAGTAGTTTATAATTCTTTCAACATTAACAATATTTCAAAAAGAAAACAGGAACAGACCTGAATTTCAGGCAAATCTGTAGACATGCTGTCGGACCCCACTAATTCTGAGTTAACACCCAAACAAGAACGCATATTTGAGAGTAGTCTGACTTCATGCTCCCTCAGGCTATCGGCTTCAGAGGACTGCTCAGCTCTTTTTGTGCTAACTTTGGGCCATAGAAACCCTTCAATGGCATTCAAAGAAGAAAACGGGTCAACAGTCAGGATATCCCCAGTAATGTCACAGAGATCTGTTTCTCCATCTCCTCTCACAAACCGAACTTTCAAACAAGGATGTGGTAGGCACCGAGCATTTGGGACTGTAGCAAAATAGTTCCTATGTTTGAATCCCTGGCTAGAAATAACAGGAAAGTTTTCTAAAGATGAAAGTGAGATTTGTAATTTCCTTATCAATACCAAAACTGGCAAGTTTACAGATGGGTGGTCTGAACTAGATAGGAGTAGCCTTGCAAAAGCCTCAAATCTTTTTTCTATAATTGAGAATTGTCTAGATATAGTTTGTGGTTCTCCCTTTTTCCTCAGACACTGACCATTAGTAATGTAATTTATAAATGACTTGACAATTCCACTTTCAATAAATTCAAAGGTGGATATGGGCTCGCCACACTTAAGCTTTGACATAATCTCAGCTAACAAAGCATAGAATTTTTCTTCATCCTGAGCTGGAGTGTCCTTAATTAGGGACAAATTTAGTAGATCATCCAGGGCAGCAGAAAAAGTTCGAAGATTTTGAAGAATATCAGTCACTCCTTTATCAGTGTCACATAACTCTTCAGCAAAATAATTGTTTCTTATATGATTTGCAAGACTATAAACAGAATCCTTGTCAAGCTTGCAGCTGCCTGTTTCTGCCGCTGAGGAGAAACAGCTACTCGAAAAGGCATAACATAAGCATCTGCCATATTCTCTTGAAGACTTTTGACATGAACCAAATGATGAATGGGCACCAGTAAACACTGGGAAAATCAACTGTTTATACTTCTCTGGGGTTATCAGTGCATCAATTGCAAAATAGACACCCTCCTTGACAAACGATTTAAAAAATATACTGGAGAGTTTTTGCAGGATAATCTCAGTGATTTTTAAAGCTAACATCAGCACATGATGGTCTTTTCGAGTAAACACTCCAGCCAGGAAACTGACAAATTAGACAGAAAAGATCATTAGACTTTCTGAAAGCAATTTGAAAATACCATAAAAAAGAATATCAGGCATCATTCACCTAGAAATGTTGGCATTCTGAAGTAACTCAACAAGCATGTCAGATTCACCCAAACAGACAAATTTGTAGATAATAGTTAGGCAGCCGCAACAAACATACAGGTTTGCACCAGAACTAACCACCTGCAGAAGCGAAAATGTAATGTTATAGGAGATGGGAAGGGCTAGAGCTTTTTTATTAGGTAATAATAATAACCACCTGAACAAGCAAAGGAAGTATATCCAAGCCAAAATTCTGCAGTTGTTTGGGATTACTGGCTAAAACAGACACCTTTTCAGACAATTGTTCTGTCTTTGCATCTTCTGTAGGGAGAAGCTCGTTGAGCAATTTCAGGACTTCACATACCTGGTGAAAAAATCAACCACAATAAATCCTCATAATTTTTTTTTTAAATAAAAAAACACAAAAACAGACCCTAAAGACCTGGAGGGGAAAAAAAATGCAGAGACTTTGAAATCTGTTAGACCACCGCTGATTCATACTTATGTTAAAGGGGTAAAAGAGGAAATTCCCCCACTTAGTTAGTTTGGTTTCGGGAGATGTATAAATATATTTTGTAATAGTGTTTTGGGGGTTATGTTTTTGGTTGTAATGTTTTGGTGTACCCAAACTTGGGAGAGAACCACCCTCTCGAAAGGTGGAAAGTTTGTACTTGTGACTGTTATTTCTAATATATCGTGACTCTCTTAGAGGAGTCTACAAAATCCTAGCCCAACAATGTAGGCCAATTATGAGCTATTGAACTATCACTTTTATTTGAGGAGAAAACTTAGGAAATGTCATTAATGAATGAAATGAGAAAAAGAGTATAAAACACTCCTAAACCCCAAGAGGGGAATTACAAGAAATCTTGCCAATTTGTAATTAAAAAAGATAGACTGAAAGCTTTAAAAGGACCGTTACATTTACAAATATAGAGAGCATTAAAAAGGATCAAAAGTATTAGTGCAGCGATTCTCCTAGCTCAGGCTACCAAGTGCCATCCAGGTCAAGTGGAGGTTTGGAGGTGGAGATGATATATCCTTAACAGAGCATCTTGATTTTATAGTCTTATATTGCACATGCCTTCAATATATCAGTTTTTTTCCATATCTTTTAATAGAAACAACTGCTTTCCATGAGAAAGAATGTAAGAGGCTTCATCAATATATCAAAAGTTGAATCCATGACTTCAGATTTGGAAGAAATTTTTTTGACAGTTGTAGATATCAATTTATATACTGCAACACTTAAAAGAAGGATTTCTGTGAAGTGTTTTTTCAGAAGAATTATTTAGGGGGGGAAATCTCCCTCTGGAAGTTTCCTAGAAGATTAAAAAAAATTGTCACTACACAGTCAGTCCTTCCGTGGTTTCAAAAACAGTACATGTCAATAATCTAATACCTGGTTGCGCTGCCCATCAACTACAGCACATGAAGAAGACACCCCATGCGAGAGATTGTAGACAGATAATATGTCCTTCAAAGTGTTGCTAATGTTTAGCTCATAAAGAGTTTCAAAAGCAACAATGGATCCTGAAGATAGTTTGATAAGTACACCAAGCAAATCCTGCAAAGGAAGATATTCATTTCACCATTCTTCCTTAAAGATGGTAGTAGAGACTACAGGGAGAAGTTCCTCCGTCTTGTACTAAAGTAAAAATATACAAAATATTAAACCATTGGTCCCTTGTACAATTCTTAACTTACATTGTAAATGGTCTGGGACAAAGTTGTTCGACTATTCAAGTTTATAAGGCGAATGGCTTGTTGAATCAGCCCATGCCGACAGAGCCCATCCAAAAGCTCGCGGGATTGATGGACACTCTCAGCTATTTTAATCATGCATCGAGCCACATTCTCTACCAGCTGAAACGTGACATTATAACAAGGAGAAGATTTATAAAAGTAAAATAAAATAAAGCAATATGAAGCATTCAAGTCCAGTTATTCAAACCTCCCCATCATCATACTGAAGGAGATTGCACAGTATAGGAACAGCCTCAATCAAATTTGGTGGACACTCGGAAGGAAGTTTTTTGCAGACATTCACCACTATGCGAAGAGCTGTTCTCTGATTCAAATCAGATTTACACATTAAAATTTTCAATTTTTTTGACCATGGGGGTTTCATGGGAACAAAATAATAGGAACATGAGTTCAACCAAACTGTCAAGATTGAATTAACATCCAGAAAGGCAGATGGCTTACTTGTATGATAGTAGGAAAAAAATCAATAAAAGTTAAAACAGCCATAACTGCACCACCCTCCAAGCATGCAACAGGGTGTTCTTGTGATATTTTTTCCAATGCTTGGAAACACTACATTAAAACAGAAACTCCTTCAAAATATAGCAAAACTATCCAGCATTCAAAGATAATTTGACAAATGGACTAAAAATAACAATCAAGTGAGCATGATCATATCACCTGCTCAGCAACATCCGAGTACTCAATGGCTCCCAGCCTCTTACAGAAGGCAGGAACTCCACCATGTCGAACTATAAAACTAGATGCTCTGGGGTAAGCATCACATAAATAAGTTAAAGCCCTTAAAGCCAATAGCACTATATCTGAGTCGCTCTCAAGTTTCACCAGGTTTACAAGAATTATAGATAACGAATCTGATGTCATGCTCGATAGTGAATTCTCCGTGCAGAATGATAAAACCTCACATAGTTCCCTCAGCAGTTCTGTTTGTGCAGATGACTCGGATTCTTCACCCAAGCTTGACAAAAGCCTTTTAAATCGTCCATGATCACTAGATGATCTTTGCCTCTGATAATTCCGAAGATCACTATGTTTTTGTTCTGCATCATCAGAATCACAAGACCCGTAGGCTGAATCCTTATCATGTTCTCCCTCAGAACGACTGGAAGCCGAAGCAGATGATGAAGTGTCCATGTCATTGTCATGGATGCCAGGACTTGAATTAGTGGATGTCACGTGCATTTGTATAGACGAATTAGATGAGCTTGGTCTGAATTCCAGTGAACTGCATGCCCGTTTATCAGCCGGTAATCTATCCACCATTTCAGTACGCTTTTGGCCACGATTTCCCATTTATCATTTATTAGCTCTAATAAAGATTTATCCCTCCTATAAAATCAAGAGATCCAACATTGCATAAGATTGACAAACCTTTAATGCTTCAACAATTTGCATATTTACCAATGATCAGAACCAAACTATACAGCAAGAAAAATATTATATAAAATACACGATAACAAATGGTATTTTAGCTCAACACTAACAATTTCACTTCAATAGAGCGAAAATCTCTCGGAGGTGAACATTCCAATCCGGAACTCATAGAATAATCAGATAGAAATTGAAACATTCGACTGAGAATTGTCTGTCTCAAACCTTAAGAGCTAAATATAAAATAGATTACATACACCGTCAATTTGAACAAAAATAAACGAACCTCTACTGCTCAAACACTAACATAGGACCCAAAAACTCCACGGATTAAACCACCATTGACAAATAAATTTTTCTATCATATATGCTTGACAATCTCGAACACATAACTAAGTTTCTCTAGTAAGCTCGTAAGTCGTAACTAGTTCCCTTTTAACCGCCAAAAAAGACTAAAGCTGAAGCGAATGCGATGAAGAACGAGATCAAAAATCACAAATGTAAACACGGATTTACGATCAGACAAGACAAAACTATCTCATATTTCTTAGTACCTTACCGCTGCAAACCGAAGACTTGCGAAATTCCAAAAGCACGATGAAAAAATACGGGAGTTTGTGAGGGAGAAAACTTCTCCGTCTACGGCGGAACGCAATTCCCTCGGCGGATGCTTTTATCGGTGATCGAAATTGTAAAGCTCTTTTGACGTCGACGATGATGAAAAAACAGAGGGAGAGAACGCCAGAGTTTAAAGATATATATGAAAGACTGAGAGAGAGTGAATATATTTGATCAAAATATATTTTTTATTATTTAATTCCATTCTTACTTTTTTTAGGTATTATTATTCTTTTAGGTTATTCTTCATTTAAATCAAAAGGTTAATATTTTTTTAAAAAATTTATAAGATATTATTTTCATAGATTTGATTACCTATATTTCCATTTAAAAGAATATCATATCACTATTTTAATTATAAAAAAAAAAAATCACTTACATTCTCTAAAACTAAATATTTCTTTTTTCAATAATCATAAATGTGAATAAAAAATTTTTAGAAAAATATTTGCATTCATCCATTACATTTAAAAAAAAAAAATTCTAACTATTTAATAAAGTTTAATTTTGAAATATTTATTTAATGAATTGACTAATGTGGTTTATGTACAAAGAAGTTACCATCCTTAGATTAAATAATAAAATAGAATCAAATTGAAAAAAAGAATCAAGATAATAATGCAAAAGGAGATCATATTGCAAATGATAGGGTAGGATCATTTTTTATCAAAAGTAAAATATATAGAAAGTTTGTAAAAAATGATAAAAGTAAAGTGTGATTACCTTTCATTCGATTGAGATGAGATTGTTCTTACGTGAATTTTAGTCATAAATTGTTGATTTGATTATTAGTGAGTTTTTTTTTAAATGATTGAAATAATATATGAGTTCAACTTAGCATAATGATTTGATTATTAGTGAGTTTTTTTTTAAATGATTGAAATAATATATGAGTTCAACTTAGCATAATGCGGTAGGTCATAGAAAAGTAAACTAGACCAATTCATAGTAAATTTATAATACAATAGTAGAATCAAGTAAATGACTTTGCCCATTAGATAACTACAATGTAGTTTAAAGACCTTAATCACAATACCTAATTCAATTACATGACATTCTATAAAATTCTCTCTTTTATCATACTTTTCATCCATTGACATGATAGTGGAATGAAATGTATCGGACAATTATTACATTAATGTTGAGCATTCCTACTTTTACATGTACAAAACAATTCGTAGCTAAAATTAGATTGTGTTTGATTTAACTTTTCAAGCAATTAATTTTGAAAATAAATTATTTTAGAAAAAATTGAAGTGTTCGGCATCTACTCAAAATAGCTTTTGAAACATTTTAAGGTATATTTTAAATAATTTTTTGTATCAAAAAAAAGTTTAAATAATAATGAAAAATATTTTTTTCTCTAATTAATCCAAATAGCCAAATGCATAAAATAATTTCATTCCATAACAATGTTTGTTGAGGATGAAATTTGACGAAAAGGCAAAACAGACATCTCAACACGAATGGTTAGGTTTTATTTAAGGAATGGTGGCATGGGCCAAGCCTATGTCGCGCTCAGTTTGAGCCGAGCCCAAAAAACCTTAGGGGTTTTTCTTGGAAGACTTAAAAGAATGAGGTTTCGAAATTAGAAGACGACTAGGAGAGAGAAATAGCTATAAATAGACCTGAAAGCATCAAAAGAGGTAACTGAGTAGTTCTATTTCTTCTCTACTTCTTAGTTTTAATACTAATTTAGGCATTAGAGTCTTTTTCTTTTATTTTGAATTTGACATCAACGATATTAAAATAAATTTGAAAGTTGAAGTAAAATTGAAACCAATATAAATTATAAGCATTGATTGAATTTTGTTTTAGATAAATACTTGGTTTTCTTTTATTTTTTTAACCATTTTAAAAAATAAAAAATAACTTAAATTTAATTAAAAAAAATTAAGAGGCTACAATAGTGTGGCCAGAGGTCTAACATTGTTGAATATAGAATAAATAAAATAAAAATTTATGATTTAATCATGCATCCAAAGAGTCTTTTTTAGAAGAAATCATTCATCCAAGAGTTAAGATAGATAACTATGACAATTACAATAAATAATTTTTTTTCAAAACAAATAAAATATTGTCATATCATACATATACTATTTTGATTAAATTTGGTAATTTTTTTGTTTTTTATATTATTACTTTATTAGTTATTTTATATTATTTTTTCCTTAAAAACATTTTTTATAATAAAAATTTGTTTGGTAAGATATATATATAAAAAAATCAAATATATTTTATTTTTCAGTACAACAATTATAGATCAAAGAGCTTGAGGTTATCATTTAGAGAATTATTCAAATTTTTTAAAGTATAAATATACTTATAGGATCAAAGCTAGAATATACAATCGTTACTATTACTAGAATTTGGAGAGAAAATATATGTCAATTACCATTGGGTTAAACTTACTTTATCAAATATATATTTTTTTTTGTTTAATCCCTCCCTGTTCAAATTTGAACTTTAAATTTATATTAATTGGTATAATTTTTTGACCTAACCGGTTTAAAATATTTAGGATTTATTTATCGCTTTCAATTTTCTAATATTTTTTTCCTATATCACTTTTATCATTTCCATGGTTTCTATTCATTTTAGAATGTGTAAAAAATCTATTCACTTAATTTTTCTTCATTGTCTTTTTCTCAATCATCTTTTTCTTGTGTGTTGCTTCTATCTTCTTTCTAATACATTTTATTCAAATGAATCAGAATCTTGTCCTTTTTTTTTATTTCTCAAATTTAATTCGCTTTAACCTAATTATTTGGTTTGTTTGTTTAAACTTAATATGCTTATCTATAGAGTTTTTCAATTTTCACCACATTTTTTTTCTAAGTCATTTTTCTCATTTTATTGATAAATAGTTTAGAGGAAATCGTGTTTTCAATTTTGATGGGTTTTAAAATATATTTAGGTTAAAATTGAGATTGTAATTGCCTTTAAAATAATTAAAAGTCGCTAGATTTTTTATAAAAAAAATCAGATTTAAATGTAAATTTCAAACTTAATCGTAAAAGTACTATATAATAGGGATAAACATAGGAATTGTAATAGTTTTTTTTTTTTTTTTTTGACAACATGAAATTGTAAGAGTTAGTTAGAAGTTACTAGAATTTTTAACAAATTAATGTGAAAATGTACTTTTGAATTTACCCACAAATCCAAATTGAGTCTTAAAAATTAGTTTCCCATAATATCTTTATTATCTTTTTTATTTTTTATTTTCTTTCTCCTTGTTGTTTGTTCGTAATTCATATGGTTATTGTCGGTTTATAAATGAGATTCTTTTTTCTATATTTCAAATTTATTATTCAAGAAAAATATTTTTTTTCACTATGATATTTTATAGAGATGTTTCTTTTGTATAAACATAATTACTTCGTCAAATTTTTTCCTTTAATTAAAAATATAAATTATTTTCTTGTTAAATCAAAATATAAGATATTTGAATTTATATATATCTCATCTCTGATAAATATTTGTATTTTATTGATATTTTTATAAATATTTATAGTTTCCTAATATTTTTTGTAGTTAAGAAGATATAAATACGTATATACTTAGTTTTTTTAGATAAAATATGTAAATACTTAGTTACTCCATGAATATCATAAATAAATAAAGTACTCACTAACTATCTATAAATGGGCCCAGTTGGGCCCACCACATTGCTCTCGAAGAAAATGGAAAAACATTACTGTCCTTCTTTTGATCTTTAAGCAGCATGCCCATCTTAGGAAAGTCAAAAGGTGAGGAATGATTCATTTACTAAATAGCCGTAAACAGTAATGATTTACACCAGATTTGATAATTATTTTATTATTTATTATCTATTTTTAAAAATTAAATAATAAAAAATTTTAAAAGTTTGAAGGTGTGTTAATAAATATATTTAGAAAGTTGGGTTACATTTGATAACCATTTCTTTTTTCGTTTTAAAAAATTAAGCTTATTTCCTCCCATTTTTTACAATTGTTGCACATTTTTGGAGTATAATAATTGAATTCTTAGCCAAATTTAAAAAACAAAAATATTTTTTTTAGTTTTCAAATTTTGGCTTGGTTTTTTAACACATGGATAAGAAGTAGATAACAAAACAAGACATTTAGGAGTGTGACGGTTATTTGTAGGCTTAATTTTAAAAAACTAAAAACAAAAAACCAAGACTCCGTTTGGTAACCATTTGGTTTTTGACTTTTAGTTTTTGAAAATTAAAAACACTGATTTCACCTCTAAATTTGTTGTTTTGCTATCTACATTTACCAATGTTTTCCAAAACCAAGCCCAATTTTTTAAAAAAAAAAAAAAAAAAATAGTTGGTAAAAACTTGTTGCTTTTGAAATTTGGCTAAGAATTAAACTCTTCTACTTAATAAAGATGTAAATTATTGTAAAAAATTGAGAGCCGACTTAATTTTTTAAAACTAAATGGTTACCAAACGAGGCCTTAAGAACTTCTAAATTTTGGAAATTTTTCCATTTTTTCTTTTTTGAGGATTTTATCACTTCAAACCCTAAACTAATATTAATTAGAATTGGCCAAATTATGCTTTTAACTTAAAGGTAATTTTTATGTACTATTTATTTTCTCAAGGTCGGAAGTTAAAATCCTCATTCTTTTTACAGTTGTACTAAAAAAAATTTAAATTAAAAATTCAAGAATCAATTTACACCCTTACTAAAATTCAAATTTCAAATTGATAGTATATAGTTTTTACAATTTTATAAAAAAAAATTTAAATGCAGTTATAAAGATAATATTAGAAAAAAAAAAAAAACACTAATAGATCCAAGTCAGAGTGGATTATGATTGAATCTTCGTAGGCATTCTTATCATTTAGTAGATCCAAACCCATGGCCTATAATCTTTTAAAATTTTCACTTTGAACCTTGAAATTCTAAATGTGAGTTAAAAAAAAAAAAAAAAATCCCCCTTGAGCATTTTAGTTTCCTCTTCCATTATTTGTGGAAAAAAAAAATACAAATTTTACCTCCTTAAACTTGTCACATGAACCTTTAACTTAGTTAAATATTAGAATTTCTATCGATGATTACTTTTGCATCAATCAAAAATTTGTATAAAATTTGATTTTATTGAAGTGAGTGGTTTATTGATCGTGTTAAGATTAATTTAGGTAAATTGAAAATATATGAAAATATTTTTCGTAATCAATTTTCAAATGAAGACTTATTAAATAGAAAAATTACAAGATTTAGATTACAACAGTTATCTAACTTAAAGAAATTGAAAACTTAAAGAGTAAAAATTGATACAGTATTATTTTTGTAATCCCTCAAACATATTAAATGCTTTAACTTGATTATTCAAAAGTCAAATCAGACGGACTATTTAACCATTGTAAAGAAGGTATCTTTCAAAAAAAAAAAAAAAATTGTAAAGAAGGTAAAGGACCCCACATGTCATCATTCTTAAGACTTGAAAAATTAGAGCAAATGTGCTGGATGGCATACTCATGGGTCACTCCCATCATAAAGGCAAATTTATCATTTTTCTCTTATGGTAACTTTAAGGTAAGGTAAGGCTTTTCATCCACAATCACTCAATCCATGCATTTCAAGCCTCTTATATGGTGTAAGTTATAACTAAGGATGAGAATATTTTTGTATATCTGTCGATATATCTCTGTCGATATATCCATAAATCGAAGGATTCATATTAAATATCCATTATTATCTCCAATATCTTTTATTAATATTTGTAACACATAAAAATGTCATCTATTTAGTCCAATATGAACAATAATACTAATAACAATATTTATAACTTAGTTTTGGAGTAAAAACAACTTAATTATTAATCTAAATAAATTTTATAAAATTAGTGATTTACAAAAATATCCATCGATATCGATATTTTTGGATAATTTTATGCCGATATCAATATCGACAACCATATTTTAATCCTTGGTTGTAACTTAACTTATTCCTACCAAACGAATAAACATAACTCAATTGATCATCCACTTTTACATATAAACGTTCAACCAATCCAATCACATGATCAAGGTTATTGTATTATTATACCTTATACTAATTTGTGCAATTAAATTATGAATTAAATCCCAGTGTTTATAATTCAATAAAATCTAATAAATAATCCTTATAATTTGATAGAATCTTCATACGAATTAAATGATATCTTCCACCATAGGCCACTATTTATAAAAAAAATTTATATGGTTCTATTTATAAAAATTTTATAAAACCATATAAACTAGATTCTAATTATAAACTATTAAGGACAATTTTAAATATAATCATTTTAACTTTTCCCAAACCAATCCTACGTTTAATCAAATATTTGACAACCATTTTACTTTACTATTATAAATAAAAAATAAAAAATTAACGTATCAGAAACCAAGACAAACACAAGAATAAAGGAGTTTACAGTGCATTCATTTCATCTAAACAAAAGACGGATTTAAGAACTTCTAGAAGCAAATCATTCCTGGCACAATTTATTGTTTTGATTAGGAGAATGATTCTAAGAACAAAAGAAAAAAGGGGGAAAAAAATATCCAAAGGGTGCTACTGCTACTAAGTCTTTTTGAAGATCTTCAAGACCTTGCCAAGGTTGTAAGGTTTACAAGTCATGAATAAATGGGATCCCCAGGACTTGGAACCTCTATTAAATACTGTGTCCTAACTCCAATCCAATAGACAGCCATAATAATATACAAAGTTTCAACTGTTTCTACAATAAAAGTATCAAAACCACCCAAACTTCAAATAAATAGACTCAAATTTTGCTGTTATGCTGAACAAAGATCTCCACATTCAACAGTTTACATTGTCGATTTCGAGGCAATTTCAGTCAGTACCTTGCATAGGGACCATCAGATGCTGGGCTTGTGACTGCAAAAAAAAGGAAAGATGGTATTAAACCTAAGAGAGAAAGAAGTAAATTTTGCTTTGAAACACTTCTAACTTCTAAGACACTACTTGAAACAATTGTGAATAGTAAGTAGTAAAACAAAATTCCTAACATTGTACTTCCAAACAGGCCCTTATTCCTATGCTTGCTTATTTATATCTTAACTATTTGTACAGGACATCCATTTGGCACTATAATATTTTCATTTGCATTAGAGAACTCATTGGATATTAATTATTTTGGCTAGCAAGTTACATGATCAAAGCCTCTAGATTTCCACTTTTGACCATTTTACACAAAGGGGGATGATCCCAATGCAAAGAAGCTAAAAAAAAGTTACTGGCTCATTTTCTAGGCAACTTAAAAAGATACAAATACCAATGTATTGCCCTTTCGCCAAGGCTAAAAGGGAAATAACGTTTTACTGCTATTAGCCATCCCCTTGAAAGTTTAAAATTTGTTTACTAATTTTTCAGATATTTCAACCAAGACCTTGATATGAGAGCTCTAAAACAAACCCCAAGTAATATAAGAAGCAGATGCTTTGCCTGAGGAAAGAACTTTAAGAATAAATGAATATATAAACATACACAAAACTAATATGCCTAAACGAAGAAGCTACTACAAGAAGGGGAAACAAAAAACAACTTAAACCACTACTCCATGAAGGGGGAAAACAACTACTTAACTAGTAGATTCGATATAGAAGAGTGTGTGGGGTAGTGTAAATAACAAACGTTGTCCAAAGAAAATAGCTAACAAATGAAATTCAACTTGTAACTCCAAGACCCCAAGAATAGTTCTTGACATGCTTTTTCTCTAACACCAACTATTTTGATGTTACAGTATGAATTCTAGCAAATTCTCACAAAGACCTCAGGCCACAATCGACAAATAGATCAAGTTCCAAACGAACAAGTAATGGGGAGACTAGCAAGGCCATTTGTATCACTTCATGACATAAGAGTAGACATGACTTTTAATTAGATGGACAAACACTCTCGAAAGTGCTTCCTCCGAAAATATCTAAGTAATTTTAGAATTATCAAGGTCACATTTAATTATATGACCAAACACCATAAGGGTTTTGAAAAAAGTAACTAATTAGCTAAAAGAAAAAAATTCCACAATCCAAGAGTCATCACAAATCACCTAAGAGCATGTTTAGAAATGATTTTGAAAGGACTAAAAATCATTTCTCCGTATTCAAAATCACTCCAAAACATACATTAAATCATTCAAAATCATTTTAATGCTTGGTTTTACACATTCAAACGTGATTTTAACCATCAAAATTGATTTTGAAGGACCGAATGTATGTTCTAGACTGATTCGGAAAACCAAAAATGATTTTAATCATTTCAAAATCACTCCCAAACATGCGCTAAGTACACCAAAAACTGCTTCTTTACTTCTTCAAAAGACATTTGAAAGTACATGCATATTATTATTTGAGAGTGTCTGTGGGAGAGAGAGAGAGAGATTACTTGAGAACTTGCATAATTAACTCCTTGGGAAAACGACCCTTGATGAGCAATCTATAGAATTTAAAAGAGAGAAGGTCAGAAGAAAACACCAAAAATCCAGCTCAATGAGAGAAAAAATATCAAACTCATATAATTGACCTGAGAAATAGGGGTTGGATGAGCTTCTTTCTTAGCTGACGCATCACCACCTTTAGCAGACCCCTTAGTGTCACCCTGTAAGACAACACACACACACACACTAAATAAAAACCTCCTAATTTCATACACGATGTTGACAATTCACAGAGACAGTAAAGGAAAACTCTATCTTACCTCCGTCTAAAACGTCCCCAAGTCCCAACCAGCAGGCAAAAAAAATGCAAAAACCAAAGCATCCGCCCATCAGTTGAAGAACACAACGAACAGTAGTAAAATTAACCAGCAAAGAAAATAAATAAATAAAGCCCCATAGATAACCATTTAGTTTTTGGTTTATGGTTCTTAAAAGGAATGCTGGTTTTCTCACATTTCCTTTGCCATGATTTTTCACATTTCTTTGTGAGAGGTGAAAACAAAAATAAATTTCGAAAAACAGAAAACTAAAATCGAACAATCGTGAAAAGTGGAAAATGAACAATATGCAACTGTAAATTGTATTTTATACAGTTCTTCATCAGAGTTAAAGCATTAGAATTAGCCGACTGACTACCTCTCTGTATTTCGTCAAGTAGGTTTTAAGTGGATCGATATAATCCTCAAATCCAAGAGTGGCCATGGCCCAAAGTAAATCATCTCCATTAATCGTCTTCCGTTTCTCTCTTTGGCATTTATCACTTGCCCTAGTAACAATTCAACCATTGAAAAAAAAAATCCCCCAAATTCAGAACATGAAGAAGGCAAATTAACTAATCAATAATTCCAACCAAAAACGAACAATAATTGATCATAGAAATACTCCCGTACTCGCTGGTAATAAAACTGATAAACTCTGATACACATTCCTGTACAGTTTCTTTAGCATCCTTGGCAATCTTCCCATTAGCAGGAAGAGCCTTCTTCATGATCCTGCTAATATTCGCAATAGGAAGAAACCTATCCTGTTCGCGAACATTAGACCTCGGACTCTGCTCACCGCTCTCATGGCTTCCTCCGCCGGGACTCGCCGGAGCATCAGCCATCTTCACCAAAACCCTATATGCGAAACAACATCGTCAATCCCAGAGACCAGAAAAAAATTAACAAAACCCATGAACAGGACCAGAAAACGAAAAGTCCAGAAGAACCCAGAAGCAAAAATGGAAGATGGGTGAGAAATTAGAGAGGAAAAAGGGGGAAAAGCCATGGAAATACGAAAAGGGGTGTTGTCGGTTTGAAGAGAGACGAATTGAGAGAATTGAAAAATGGAAAAAAAGAGAAGAAATATTTCTTTTACCTGGTGGGAGAAAACGGAAGATTTGTAATTTGGGCGCGAGAGAGAAGGATTTAGATCGGGTGGAAATGGAGTGGTGGAATGGAATCGGACGATGGTGAAGATAGGAGAAAGGAGACGACTGAGATGAGAGAATCAAGTTTATCAGCACCGTTCGTTTTTGTTTTTCCCTTTTCAGGGCAATTCAGAAGGGGAAAAGGGCAAAACCAAAGCGCTTTTTTATTTTCTTTTTTCTTTCTTTTTTTTTTTTTTTGAGGAATTTTTATTTTAAATAAATAATATTTTTTCCAATTTCCATATTTTTCCGGGTTTTTCCTGCGGTTTGCCGGTTTCTACTCTCGATTGAGTTCAACGAATCAGATTTGAACACGTGTCATTGTTGTTTCCCAGCCACTCGTTTAGCGGTCGTCTAGTTTATGAAACGACGTCGTCCTTCTTGCCGACTGAAATCGGCTCTTCTCTCTTTACTGACTCATTGATAAACAAATGGCCGAGTTACATAAAAGCGACACGATTTTATTCTTTGTTTAATTTCGATTACTTTTAGGATAATTAAATATTATAATTTTAAAAAAAAATTGATAATAAATTTATCATGTTAGTATCAACTTGAACGTTAAACTTTCACTTTCACCACTTTTACCTCTAAATTTATATTAGTATTACAATTTTAATACTCAGTTCAATTTTAGCTAGTTTACCAACTAATTTTAACAAAAGAAAAAAAAATATAAAATTCATGGTAAGTTTACTAATTTCAATAAAATAAAGTTTTACGATGAGTTTGATCAACACACAAAATTAACCATTAAATTACATTATCAAAATCTTAAATTTCGACAAAAAATAGCTATGTTGTTATTTTTTTTCTAAAGAAATTAAGAACTTCATATTGTATAAATGTTCTATAATTTATTAAATGCATAAGAGAAAAAACTTTTTGAACGGTACATGAAGTGAGAAGTTATTAGATAGTTGAAATTGCAACATCTTCTTTAAATTTAAAGTCAAAATTGCAATATTATTTAAAGTTTATGGTTAAAGTAGATGAAATTAAAAACTCTTTAGGGTTCAAAATTGATTCCCCCCTAATTTTTACAGTACAATCATTGTTATAAGGTGTCTAATTCATGGCTAGATACAAATTTATGTATACCAAATAAGATGTTTTAAAATATTTAATATACGTTTGAAGTTTTAATTTAGTCTTTGGTCTTAATATATTTTTATACAATCCAATGTTAAAAGTGACATTAATCACAAAATTAAAAATAAAATTTAATACACCAAATAAATTTTTAAATTTTCAAATCTATCATAGAAATATTCCTATTTCCACGCAGTTTAAAAATTTTAGTAACATTTTACTATTAAATAAAAAATGAAGGTTTGAATTAATTAATACTTTTTTTAAAGTTTCAGTATGATAATGATATTGATATTAAAAGTAATATGTCAATATTTACGTTATTGTGAGTTAAGTTTATGTTAATATTTATAAACTAAATTTGTAATTTATCAATTGAAACTACAATATTGAAAAGACATATAGTTATTTTTCATTAGTTAAGTTTTAGTTCGATTTTCTGTTTAAATGTATGGCTAACTATTTGTTTTTTTTCTGTTAAATAATTATACTCTTGTGTGGATGATGTTTCAATCAATGATGATTATTATTTTAATTGACTCTTTTTTTAAAACTAAAATAGAAGTAAGAGAACATTAATGGGTGAAAGGTTACAAAAGGAGTACAAAGGAAAATTATTTAAAATGAAAAGTAAAAACTTTTCTATCACTAACCTCTTTTCAAAAACTTGTTTGCTATAGACTCTTTTGGCATGTGAAATACCACTTTTACCCTTAATATTAAATATTTCACATTTTCTTCTATTTTCTACATCTCTTTTGCTTCTCTCTTTCAACAACCAAAAAACAAAAATTTAATGTCATTTCAAAGTAAAGCTGCTTCAACATTTTGCTCAATTTCTAAGTATATTTGGAAAGAACACGAAAAAATGTATAAAAACGAGTGGTCATTTAGCTAAAACGAAGTTATATCGACGAAGATATGACAAAAACAAAATTATCGTATGTGCAGAAAAAGTGCGCGATCGCTGACATCGTGGTACGCGATCGCTTATGTCATGGTGCGCGATCACTGACCTCATGGTACGCGATCGTTGATGTCATGGTGCGCGATCGTTTTGCAATTTTGTTTTAGTCATATATCCGCCAATACAACTTTGTTTTAGCTAAATGACCACTCGTTTTCATGCGTTTTTTCGTGTTCTTTTCAACCATACTTGTAATTCTATGAAAAAATTAAACAATCTTCAACTCTAATACTCCAAAAGTAAAATTTATCGAAGTTTATATGTTGTAAGACCATTTAGATTCAATATTCTTATAAATTTTGTTCTTTTTATAAGCATTATCAGAAAGAGCACAAAAAAATGTATAAAAACGAGTGGTCATTTAGCTAAAACGAAGTAGTATTAACGAAGATAAGACCAAAACAAAATTGCAAAGCGATCACGTACCATGATGTCAGCGATCGCGCACTTTTTCTGCACGCTTTGCAATTTTGTTTTTGTCATGTCTTCGTCGATACAATTTCGTTTTAACTAAATGACCACTCGTTTTCATACATTTTTCCGTGATCTTTTCAATAATGTTTATAAAAAGAAAAAAATGTCAAAGAATATTAAATATAAATGACCTTACAACATTTAAACTTCAATGAATTTTACTTTTGGAGTATTAGAATTGAAGATTGTTTAATTTTTTGGTAGAATTACAAGTATGGTTGAAAAGAACACAAAAAAACGTATGAAAACAGGTGGTCATTTAGCTAAAACAAAGTTGTATTGGCAGATATATGACTAAAACAAAATTGCAAAACGATCACGCACCATGAGGTTAGTGATCGCGCACCCTAATGTAAGCGATCGCGCACCATTGACATTAGAGATCGCGTACCATGAGGTAAGTGATCGCGCACCATGAGGTATGCGATCGCGCACCATGAGGTAAGCGATCGGGTACCATGATGTCAGCGATCGCGCACTTTTTCTGCACATACGATAATTTTATTTTTGTCATATCTTCGTCGATACAACTTCGTTTTAGCTAAATGATCACTTGTTTTTATACGTTTTTTCGTGTTATTTCCAACTATGCTTAGAAATTAAGCAAAATATTGAAGCATCTTTACTTTTAAATGACATTGAATTTTCGTTTTTTAGTTGTTGAAAGAAAAGAGCAAAAGAGATGTAGGAAATTGAGGAGAAGGTGAGTATTTAATATTAAGGGTAAAAGTGGTATTTCGCATGCCAAAAGGGTCAATAGCAAACAAGTTTTTAGAAAGAGATCAGTCATAGAAAAGTTTTTGCTTTTTGGGTCATTTTGAATAATTTTCCGAGTACAAACTTCACCTATGGGTGGATGATTTTGAAGCCAAATTAATAAATATTTATGTTGTCAATTATGGAAATCTAACTCGTGAATAATAGAGATACATTAAGGACCCGTTTGATAACGTTCATGTTATATGTTTTCTGTTTCTCGTTCCATGTTCCTTGTTTCTTCTTTTTTGAGAATAAGAAACAAGAATATATTTGATAACTATTCCTATTTCTTGTTTCTTGAAAAAAAAGAAACAGAAACAGTAACAGAAACTTGTTTGATAACTGTTTCTTGTTTCTTGTTTATTGTTTTTTTTTAACAATATAATATAAAAAAGAAGATGTGTCATACATTAAATATAAAAAAAGATATTATCAAAAGTTTATGTCATCTAATACAAGTAAGTCTCGATGACAACTAAATATAATAACAAAGTTGTATTCTATCCTTCATATATGTTGCCTAAATTTGATCGGCGTTGTCATCTTAACTCGAGTCATTTGTCTTAAATGATGTTGAGTCAAATCCAACTTAGTTATATTATTATGTAAATGTCGTGGTTGTAAAATATTAAAATTAAGCTAAATGAATTAATGTCTTAGTTAGCAAAATTTATATATTGTAAAATTCTACTCAATTTCAAATATACTAAAAATATTAGAATTAAAATAATATATAAACATGCAAATTGCAAAATTTAATACTCAAAAGTTGAAATATAAAAAAAAATTAATATATATATATTGAAAATTAAAATAATATACAAATCTAAATATTGGAGAATTTTAAATTTTAATATTAAAATAAAATATTAACATAATAGAATTATTTTTGTAAATAGCAAAATTAATAAATAAAATATAAAAGATGGTAATAAATATAAAAATAAAATAAAATAAAAGTACCCAACTTAGAAGTTGAATTTTGAAATATACAAAAATTAATATAAATATTAAAAATATAAATAATATATAAATATAAATAGAGCATAATTATTTTTGTAAATAACAAAATTAGTGAAGAAAAATAAATAAAACACAAGATATGGAAATAAATACAAAAGTAAAAAAACCAAATAAAAGTGTCGAACTTGGGAGTTGAACACACAACTAAGAGGTGAAAGGATAATACAAGCATGCATGACAACCAATAGACCAAGATAAATTTTGATAAATAAAAGAAACAGTATTATATAAAATAAAAACAGAACAGGGAGAAACTACTTTTTGTAGTTTCTCAATTTTGGCCCCATTTTCAGAAACGTTTCTCAAATTATAGAAACAAGAAACGGGAACAGTTATCAAACAATTCAGTTTCTTAAAAAATGAGAAACAGAAACAGGAAACGAGAAATGAGAACGTTATCAAACGGGCCCTACATGTTGATATGGAGGAAACCTTTAATAGAACTGTTATGTTGCACATCCTGAATATAATCAACATAAGGTTGAACCTCATTCCTACAATGAGCTTATCTTTCTTGGAGATTTTAAGTGACAAGGGAATATAATATACCGACTTTCGGAGCTTTAGAAATTCTTTCTTGGATGCCAATGACCTCTACAAGCTCGACGAAGCCAACAGAAAATGCGTGGCTCTCCATAGTCAACATGACATCACTATTGGAATCACGATTAATAATTTTAATTCCCACATCAACTATTCAAGACAACTACATTAAAATTCACCTTCAAAGACTCATGGGAAAAGGCAAACCATATATCTATTAATGACAACAAGATTGTTGAATTGTAGATGATAGAGGGGAAGAATCTCTCGCATGTTGAAAGGACGAAGTCATAATCCATCGATTCTACCAAATTTGGCACCCATGGGATCAAGTCCATAGAAAAAGAGTATTGTCCGCCAAAAACCCTAAACCTTTAATTTTCAAAGGGTTTAAAATCTCATAGACCTTGTAGAAAAAGAGAAACAACTTCATAATAACATATATATCACTCAACTTAAGACTAGGAGTCCAAAGAGACCATATATGTTTGCTTTGCTCCCCTTATAGAGCCCTACATGAATATTTCGTTAAGGGACCATAATGACATAAAAGGGTAATCTCTCTCACAACAATAATAGAACGACTGGCTAGGGTATTGCAGTTTGGGAGAATGTGAGACACGCTTGTCAAATAAACATTTTCATCATGGAAGAATTGATGGAGCCCACAAAGTATTCTAAAACACTTGTACATTTTGTAACTTGAAGATGACAAAGTTTATTTATTAGTCGCTTGAGCTAGTTTAATACTCATTCTTAACCTATCGTTACTCTTTTATTATAATGTCAAAAGAAGGCATCAAAATGAGAGGAATGACAAACAAAAATATACTTAATGATCTTAACATCTTTCGGATAAAAAATTAAAGACTAATTACAGTGTCCATTACAAATAAAACTATACACCAATGATTTGATTTATTGAGTTCATACGTACACAGCTTTTCTACTTAATTTTGCGGTTAGATTTCAATATTTACACGATTAATCAGACATTTTTTTTTTACTTTAATTAATGTTGGTTGAGTTTTTTCATTTGTTGGGTTCTTTAGTCTTGTATATGTATATAATTTTGTCCAAAAAAATTTAATATGCATGATCATGAAAATAAATAATAAATAGTAAAATAAAGAAAAATTACTATGAACAGAAAAAATATCAAACTATTTACAAATATAGAAAAATTTCACTGTCTATCGCTTTCTATCGCTCAAGCAAATCAACTCATCACTTGAGCGATAGAAAGCGATAGAATCTATCGCAGTTTATCACTGGAGATGGCAACAGGGCGGGGTGGGGCCGGGGATGTACTCCCCATCCCCATCCTCGTGAGGATCTTTAATCCCCGTCCCCATTCCATTCATCGTTTTGGAAAGTCGGAGTCGGGGTCGGAGAATCCCCGTTCGGGAATTCGGATCCCCGCGGGAAAAAATCCCCGTTTATGTTTTTTTTATATAATTTTTATTATTTAAAATTTAGAATTTATATTGAAATTTAAAATATTTTAATACTTTTTTATTATAAATTTATTATATTTAAAAATTAAAATTAAAAACAAAAATTAACTAAAACAGTAGCTAAAAAAGCTACTGTTTTAGTAGTTTATATATATATATATATATATATATATATATATATATATATATTTATTATATTATAGTATAGTATAATAATTATATATATAATTAAAAAAATTTAGTATTTTTTATTTTATATATAAATATATAAATAAATAATTAAAAAAAATCGGGGTGGGGGCGGGGGTCGAGTTCGAGGATCCCGCCCCGTCCCCGACCAGGGACCCTATTTAAATCCCCGGTTTGATTCCCATACCCGATCAAATCGGGGATTCTCTGTGTTGTTTGGGTCGGGGACTCGTAGAAAATTTTGCTATCTCTATCTATCACTAATAGATGGTAAAAAATTTATATATTTGTAAATAGTTTGGCTCATTTTTTTATATTTAAAAAGAGCCTTAAATAAAACTACTTAGAAATTTGGTAGGTATGCATATATTTAATAGGAGGTAGGTACAAATATTATTTGTTTATTTAGTTCGAATTTCATTTATTGAAATCAAATCATATACTCAAAAAAAAAAAAAAAAATCAAAGCATTCACATTTTTTTTATGCATGTTCCAACAATTTTCATGAAAAAACTAAATGTTGGGTCCTACCGAAAATTAAATTATTCAATCGCCAAATTGAAAGTAGGCATATTTCAACTTTTCATTAAAATATTTATAGTCACAGCTTTATATTTTCTTGTGCACAAAAATGGTTGAAATTTTATCTACATTTTACCCAATGTTTTAAAATATTTTTAGTATTGGACAATGACTTTAATTTTGTTTAAAAAATGATTTATTAATTTGAATTTAATACTTTTTAGTTCAATAATATATGAGTTAAAGAAATCCAAACCTAAATCGATGGTTTATTTATAATTAATTAAACTATATATATTCAGGTTGGTTGATGTATTTTTTTAAGTAATAAAAATTATATTATTTCCATATCGACATAGGTAATGTCAGCAATAAAAATGAGATTATAACTTGGAGATGAGCGTTATCATCATTCTCCATCAATTTTTCATTCAAACTGTCGTAACGAAATGAGTTTAATGTTACAAATTGGGTCCAAAAACCCTCAATTTAAATATAAATTTTAGATTACATTACAATCCAAACTCATTCGTCTCCAAACAACCCCTTACCTTTTATCAAATAAGAGATAATTTTTTTTCTTCAAGAAATTATTTAATAAAAGATCAAGCCACAATGTTCAAAAGTCTCATGTCTCAACCAATCAAGCATGTATGTTTTATGCTTATGAACATGTGAATTATGAATTTTGTGATTACAAGGAGTAGAGCACATGACAAAAGGGTTTTTAATAATCTCACTTTCGAAAATATCTAAAAATTAAAATAATACTTGTTTTCTTTTAAAAAAATAAAAAAATAATATCTGTTTTAAATGTGCGTTGTGGAGTACAAGTAAAAGGGTTTGGTTAAAAATAAAGTAGAAAATGGTGGTCACATCTATGTCTGCTGTGAGAGGGTTTGGTTGGACCTTCTCTATCAATGATCATCAAAGTATCTAACTTTCACTTAATACCAAGTGTCAGATTTCCACCAATTATCATCTCACCACACCAAATACAATAATCAAAATATTGGAATTCTACACTTTTTAACTCAAGGATTTTTTTAATGGGAATATTCTAAAACAATACTATTAAGAAAAATACTTGGCCAAAGAAAAATGGGTTCTACTTATTTTTGTGCAACTCATCTAATTAAAAGTTGTCATATTGGCAATTTTTTTTTTAAAAAAAGTAATTTATTATATATATTTTTTCTTTTGTGATTAAATGAGATGCATAGATTTGAACGTAGTATGAGCAAGGATTAAAATATCGATGTGGACATTTCAATTTTGCAGATTTATCGACAAAATATTGATATCGACGAATATTTTTGTAAATCATGAATTTTATAGAATTTTTAGTAATTGTTTTTACTCCAAAACTAAGTTGTGGATATTGTTATTAGTATTATTGTTCATATTAGATTAAATAGATGACATTTTTTATGTTGTACAAGCACTAATAAAAGATGTTGGAGATATCCATAGAAATTTAATATCGATAGTGAACCATTCGATTTCGGATATATCAACATATCGACAGATATTTTCATCCTTAAGTATGGGTTGCACCCAAGTATTGCTCATACTATAATATTGTTATGGTTGGACATAAACAATAGTGGGGTGGGGGTGATTTCATCATAGTATATTATTTTAGTCAGAATTACGTTAGGACGTGTTTAAAAGTGACTCCAAAGTGGTTGAAATTACTTTTGGAATGCTTCAAATCATCCCAAGTATACTTTAATTGTTTGATTTTCACTTTTAAATGTGATTTTCGTATCAAAAATATGATTCTAACCATTTCAAAAATCTCGCATGTTAAGTGCTTTCAGAATGCTTATCACTTTTTTCAAAGCACTTTGAAATCACTCAGCTCAAAAGCACAAAGTAGGGGGTAAACTTGATAGAATCTAAGAGTGTGTTGAACAAATGTACTCAATGACAACCCTTGCAAAAGTAAGCTGTTAAGAAATTTACAACTAGCTATCCATTTCATCTCTTTTAAATAGATGTGTAAAATAAGAGTGGCAAAATGTGGGACATTGACAAACTCTGACCTAAACTGCTGCAAGCAAAAAGAATGCAAATTTTTGTTCCTATAAAATGATGTGTTTGTACAATATAACTACCTACCTATCTTGCAGTAGGTCGAGCAATGGATTCGTCAAACGATACGTAGTTTTCGTTTCCACACAAATCAAGAGATCCCATATTCATAGAATGGACTGAGTTTCTAGACATGTCATCAGAGTTACCTTCTCTAGTTGCAGTAGCTTCCCTTTCAATCAAAATCGAATCCTGTATCTCCTTCAGCACTTCAGATATGGATGGCCTCAGGTGCCCATGTGGCTGGACACACATCAACGCTTTCTCTGCGATTTTCCACATCGATTGAATGTCATATTCATTGCGCAGCGATGGATCGATGATTCCTTGAATATCCCCGCTCTCGATGTGTAATTTTGCCTGCATTGCAATCAATCAATGTGCCTGATTTATTGCCTGAGCACCATATTATGTTATAGTTTGTATTTTTGTTAAAGGAATCTAGACTCACCCACTGGACGATGTTGCGGCAATTAACACCGAAGTTTACATTAGATATAGCTTCTTGACCAGATATCAACTCGAGAAGAATAACACCAAAGCTATATACATCGCTTTTGTCTGTTAACTGTTGAGAGATATAATACCTGATAGTAAATAATGCAACAAGGAAAGCACGTTACAATAATTTTTAGCAATCAACTAGAAACAATATTAACTAGGTGAGAGTGATAGATAACGGACCACAATGCACCAAAAAGGAATATTCAGAATTACATTTGCTTAAATGGATCCAGAAGTTTGTATGGACCAGATATCAACTCCAGAAAGGGGAAATCTATAACTTTACCATCTAACTTTACCTCAGGAAATATATATAAATTCTCAAGAAAGGGGAAAAGCTTACTCTGGATCCAAATATCCTACAGTTCCCCGAACGATACTGGACACGTGGGAGGCCCCATCCACTGCAAGCTTCGAAAGACCAAAGTCTGAAACCTTTGCTTTCATGTGCCTGTCAAGAAGAATATTACTGCTTTTCAAGTCCCTATGAATAATTGCTGGAATACAGCCTGTATGAAGGTACTCAATCCCTGAAAACATAACAAGCAGAATGTGTTGAGGAAAATATTCAAGGCAGATTCTTCCATGCACAGGGCAAAACAAAATGCACATAGCTTTTATTCAAACCTCTAGCAGCATCTTCAGCAATCTCGAGGCGCTTTATCCAACTGATAGTTTTTTCCCGTGTTAGTGGACCTGTACACAAACAAGAAGTTAGTTGGCTTCAGAACCTGCATTGTTCTCTGCAAAAGTAACATGTGGGCTTACCATAAAGATGTTCTTTGAGAGTTCCATTATGCATGAACTCATAGATAAGCATACTTCTGTCTTGTTCTTGGCAATATCCCAGAAATTGTACAAGATTTCTGTGATGAATCCTTGAAAGAAGAGTCACCTTCAAAACCAATTGAAATCCATCAGCCACAAATATGAATTTCTAATGTGATTAGGTTTTATCTAATACCAATCCACTCAATGCAACAAGAAAAGAAAGGGTGTAGACGAATAAATTTTTGTTACTAATTATTTGAAGACAGTGTTCAGAGTCTCCTTTTCAAAATGCATTTGTCCATGGGGAGAGTGATAAGTTAGACATGGGAGAAATACACTGATCGGTTGCCACATAATTTTATTTGTATGAACATTTTCCCTAACTTTGAACTCTACAACTTTGCAATTTCTTCTCTTTTTCTTTCTATGTCCCTTGTCAGTGCATTGCATAATGATAAAACTACAGATGAAGAACAGCCGAGTATATTTGACTTAGACGGAAAAAGGATAGGAGCACAATGGCCAGACAATCCAAAAGGTCTGGTGCTGTCAACACCTGACCTTTCGGATCCCTCTCTTGGCTTCCTCCCTTGTCCCTTGTGAAGACCAAGGACCAATTAAGCATTCTCCTGGACAGTTTTACTCTAATGATTAGCTTACCCTTGTCCCTGCACTTAACAGGCCACCAGTATATCCTTGTGTACATAAATTGAATGTGTGGATGCTTGTGCTTCTATCTATACCTACAGCCAAACTTTCACCTTGTTCGAGGTGGAAAATGGGAAGGTGTTAGTTTCGGAATTCAAATTTCTCGCATGATGATAATGCTAACATTTCCCACTGTACAAGGACCACCAAATCTGGAGAATCATAATCAGGCACGAGCTGAACTCCTAACATAGCCTTGACAACAAGTTGAGATCTGACTCATGACTCAGCATCAGAGGTAAGGAGCTAGGCTGAAAACCAGACCTTCTTGCTGGTTTAAGTTGTGAAATATTGAAGATATAAAAGTGGATGGAGCAAGCTTCTCATTTTTATCAGTTGATAGGGATCATTGCTTGTGGCCTGTCAGTCAAATGGAAACCAACTCCCTCACCTGAAACTTCATGTCCCACTATGAGTTTCCATGCTCCTTTCCTTCAAAATTTTTTAGGATGGGGGCAGGGTCAAGGTAAATGCTTATCCCTATCCCAGGAAGGGGGAAAAAAGATTGGGAGAATTGTTTTCCCCATCTCCAGCTTCAGTTTTTAAAATTATGAAGCAAAGCCTCGTAGACACCTAACCAATTTTTCCATCCCCATCCCCTTCTTATGTCTACATTAGAGTTAAGCATCCATCAATGCCTAGTGTGCCCTCTCTAAGATTGACGCTATTGAATCCTCTTCATTTCAGCCTTCTCTCCTGCTAGCTAGCATGTCCCATCACCAGAGTCATCAGGTCAGGGCATTGTCATCACTCAAACTATTGGACCAAGAATATGGCCCACAAGCATTTACTCTATACCTTCTTTCAATACGCAAAACCTGGTCCTAAAGTCCACTGACTAGACAACCCTAACCGTAGTCATAACTTGAGCTTAAGCTCATCACAAGGATATTAGGCACTGCTTCCACAAAACGTCTATTTCATACTAACACCAATATTTTCGAACACCCACTTCTTATTTAAGAGCTAAGAAACTTTCATATGACATCCCTTTTTGTGAAGTAGGGAATCATGTGATGAGCACCAAATTAGGATCTTGGCCATGTTTGAGTTGGAGATCGACTATTACTCCACTGGTACTAACCAAATAAATCATCTCCAGTCAAGCTTAGGATCTTCAATTCCACCTTCCCCTCTTTGATCATGTGATAAGGAACTGCTAAACCTGAGAAATATTGATTCTGTGAGATTACAGCAACTCCTGCCTATCTCACAATCGAGTCACCAGAGTTACCGCTTTCTTGAGTCCACTCCCACAAGCGACTCCCCACACTTACCTCTCTTTAGTCAACTCATTTGATGACCAACTTTTCCACCTTACACCTGATTGACTGGTTTAGCCTTCCTAGGATTGTCTGTGTAGAGGTGTTGTTTAAATTTGTCCAAGTCATCTTGCTGTTGCAGTAGCTGATTCTTTACTTCTAGTAATGCAGCATGTTTTTCTCTACTGTTACCACATCCAATCACGAGTCCTATTCTCCATCTTCTTCCAAGACAGAACGGTAAATTGATTAGAATTCAAGATAAAAAAACAAAAAAGCATACTTTGATTCAATAGGGGAAGACACAATAAAGGATTGGTTTTCTCCAACGCTTGAAGGTTTCTAACTTTTCCCGACAACAACCTACGCTCCCTTGACTCTCTCTCTCTCTCATTCCTTATAGCACTAGTAGACCCCACCAAAAGTTCTCCCAAATGGTTGTGCACAAATATTTAGCTTAACCTTCCCCCTACACCTAATAGCTCATCAGCCACAAGATTCACAATTTAGTCAGCCCCACATGGTCCTCTCCATGCATATGTTTCAACCGCATTATTGACATGAAAGAAAAAGAACAAAATGATATAAGAAAGTACTATGGAACTGGCCAACACAACCCATACTGGGTCATACATTCAAGTATCTTTGAACAAAAATACTGAATTAGAATAAAGGATCGTTTATATGATATTACCTCGTTTGCAAATTCTCGCCTTCCCTGGAAGGAATTACTAGTCAAAACTTTAACTGCAATTTCTTTTCCATCATTTAATTTCCCGTAGTATACAACACCAAAACCTCCAGACCCAATTTTTCTTTCAAAATCTCTTGTTGCTTCTTCAATTTCATTAACACTGAAGCAATGTGCGGTTTCCTTGGGGGCATCACCCTTTGAAGAGGCAAATCTTTGTACAGGCAAGGATTCTTCAAGTAGATCTGCTGAATTTTTTTTTTTTAATACATAACCATGTCAAATCAACTCATATTCTTGAAAGGAAAAAGCTTCTGTATGTACCTTGTTCACGATATCTTTTTCTTCCTTTTTGCAAGAAATAGCAAGATACCACAGTAGCCAACAGCAGGACAACAGCACCAATTACTGAACCCACAATGATATAAACGTGGTTCTTTTTCCCCCCTTCGTGGAGATTAATGTTTCTAGAGTAGCTGTAAATGAACGAGAGCACATAGTGAAGGCAAGTGTCGAGAGTAATGAACTCGCGCAAAAACTAAAATAGTTGGAGGTTATATGAAGGGTAACAAGGATTTAGGGTTTGGATAAAAAACTACGACCATATATTGCAGACTAGGGATGATTTACCATCTGAAACAAAGAAAATTCACAAATAAATATATATTTATCACAGATTTTCTACTATTTCCACAAAAAATTTTCCAGCATAACATACAAGAATTCACCTCCAAAAAAAACAAAAATTCAAAGATCAGAATGATTTAAGATGCTCAGGAAGTAACACCATGTGCAGGTAGGTAGAATCTCTTTTCAAGAAAATTCAAATATTAGCACAATGAAAAAAATTTATAGTCCAAGCATTGAAACTGATACTCACTCAAAAACTAGGTTTTTATTGAGAAGACCAGAGGGCACTGTTCCAGATAACATGTTATTCTGCACATACCTACAACCATCAGATACATGAAATATGTCAGACACCACGCTTGAAAATTGGGATCTATAAATGTAAACTCAGTCAAATATTAGAAGACAACTCAAATATGTAGCAAGAAAATCCTTGACATTTGTATCAATATTCATTCTGGATTAGGATTACAGAATGCAACGCCATTATCCATGATACTTACAGCTCCCGTAAATTTGGTAGATTTGCTAAAGAGGAAGGCAGCTCTCCGGTCAACTGGTTGTTCTCGAGATGGCTAAAAAAGCAAAGATCTCAGTCAGCTTAAAAACCTTAAACAGAATCTGAGATAGAAATGAAGTCACTAGAGATTACAGGATTTTCAAGTCCATGCATCCAGTAAAATCGGGTATAGGACCAACAAATGAATTTCCATCAAGCCATCTGCATAGAGGCCAAAAACAGATGGTGAAACCTTTATGGATGTAGAATGGAAAACAGACAATTGGACAACCAAGAATGGAACTTACAATTCAACTAAACCGCTCAACTTGGCCAGGTCTGTAGGGATGTTTCCCGTCAAATTCTTTTTGGACAATGAACTAACCAAGTGCCAAAGGTAGATAGAGTAACTAGAATGATCAAATATACGTAAGCATAAATAGGCTTGAAAGATGGCTACAATAGTAACAACTTTTACATTTTAACTATTCTTGGTCGTGGATCAGAGTTACATTGCAACCATGACCAAGGAACTGGCATGCATGGATCACCACCTTCATCCCAATCTGAAGGTGAAAATTTTGAAATTACACTAGCAACAACTGCTCCTGAAGTTCACATGTTCCAATATCAAACATGATAGATCAGCCAAGATAAATATTAATACATTATAGGACATACACGATAAATATAGAACATTCAAGAGTTTAAACTAAAAGTCAATTTGAATTTAGGATTACCATCTAGAGAACCATCACTTTTTTCAAGATACTTGTTAATTTCCATAGCATTTAACAGAGGTCCCAATGAAGAATCTGAGGTTTTCCCAAACCGAAAAGATAATACAAAAGGGAAGGTTAAGTTGGTAAAACCAGGCTCATAAAGCCGATATTTTCCTTGAGCATTTTCTTCAATGTTGACTACAGCTTTGCTGATTTCAGGCATTCCGGGAAGTACAAGCCTAAATTTTCTTGTATCAGTTGGACTCAAGTCTTCAATTTCTGCAAAGTAGGTGACTGCCCATCCAAAGCCAGGAAAACCATCCAAATTTAACCGGTAAGTTAATGAACCATTTCTGCCAACTACAGCTGTCTGCATTACTTTTTGAGGTGGTCTTTCATCTCTATCTACATCTATTGGTAATTTAGTGGAAATTTTTTCTGTACCAGCAGCAACATCAACAAGGTAATTTGCTTTTCTCACAGAGTCCGACTCCCATATCCGGTCAAATGGATCATCAGGATACCTGCCATGTTGGTTTCATATTATTTTTATAATTGGTCTTTTAAAAAAATTCAGCTACTTATTGATTTATAAATTTACTGTTGGCTGCTTATGGACCAATTCCTACAGTTATATGACTATGTGAGTATACGAGAAAGAAACGATACTACTCATGCTCACTGACCTTACTGGAGCTTCGGAATCTGCTCCAAAATTAATCCTTGCTGCGACACTCAGGTAAAACTGATCCTCAAATTGAGTATAGTAGATAGAGCCATTAAATTGCCGAAGCTCAAGCGTGGATATGAATGGCTGTCCAGTTGTAGCATTTGACAAACAAACACTTACAGTAGGAGTTGAAGCCAGAAATATGAGCTCTCGAACCTCGATAGTGTTGGCGTCAGATATGACAATTGTTGCCCAGTGAGTTGCCCCAAGGGAAATGTCAAATTTTGGATACACATTGTTATTGTCAAAGTTACCATATAAAAATGTTGCTCTGAGAAGGTAACGTGTTCTACTAGTGACATTGAGTGAGTAACAGTACTTCCTGGAATCAGCAGGGAAGTGTCTTAAAGTCATATATTGCTTCCTTGTCTCATTTGCAACAGAAATGTTAATTGCTTCTCCAAAACGAACTTGAGTATCTGATACCCACTCCAGACCAATATCATCAGTGAAACTTTCTTGACCTCCACAGTCCAAACTTACAAAACCTACTCCACACACAATTTAGATTCGTAGTAAGTACTCAGCCATTTGATTTATCGATATGCATATTTCATATTGAGAATCAACATGGTAAGAAATGCTATATGGCAAGCTTCATAAAACGACAATCAAATAAAGAAAATAAAATGAAGAAATTCTAAAAAAAAAAATTGTCACGGTAATGTTCAAAGGGAAGGAGGAACAATTAAAAATCACTTCGCCATTAAATATTATATACCATGTAGTACAATTTATCAAGATAGTCAACACTGAGTCCAAGATATAAAGATCAGAATATCTCCAACAACATTCAAATCCCAGAAAGAATATACAGTACATAAATTCCATTCGTTCTTTCCGTAATCGAATGTATTCTTTTGAATACGTTCAGTCAGAGTTCAAGAATGGAAAACGACAGTCATCATCTAAAACCAAAGTTTAGGTATGGTGACGATAACGATAGAATCTAAAACATCTAAAACTCATTCTTTAGATATAAGGAGCCAGAATCTAACAAACACGGCAACAGTGATTGAGCAGACAGGAAAGAGTGAAAACTGAATAACCGGAGATAACGCCATATAAAACTTAACAAAAACAGATAAACCAACAACCGCATAGCTCGGTAAACCTCGAGACACAAAAGTTACAGTCGAAAATGAGTATAAAGTACAAAAGAGCATATGGATAATCATTGTAGAAACTGGAATAACATAGAAGGAGAAAATGCCTGGCATCTGAGCAAAGGAGATGTCGAAAAGAAAGAGAAGAAGCAGAAGCAGAAGCTTAGCTTCCATTTTTCCGAACGTGGAGAAAAGATTGAAAAGAAGATTCAGAATTCACTCGTTCTTGAAGCCATTGAAGCCATTTGAGAGCTTGAAGAAAGCAGAAGGGCAAGAAACTGGTGCAGAGAAAGTAAAGTAAGCAAGAAAGAATGATGGGTTTTATTAACAATTCTTCTATTCAATAATCAATCGCGAAGTAGAATAAATGAAAGAGAGAGGATAGAGATTGGACTGAGTCGAACGAGCGCTTTCTCTCTCTCCTGCGAGCTCCACTGATTCTGTTATTTATTACATTTATATATGGGTGAAAATACATTTTGGCCATGTATATTTTATAGAAAATTTATTATAAATAAAAAAAATATTAAATTATTAATAAATATAGAAAAGTTTCAGTCTCCATCAAATAACAAATTTCACAGTCTGTCTATTAACAAATTACAAATATGTATATTAAAATAATATTTTAATATTCATATATGGAATTATATGATTTTAATCGTTTTTTTTAAGAAGTTTATAAATACTGAACCATAGTTAGTCATACATCTTTTTATAAATGTTTTCAAAATTTCGATCTTTTTTAAATAGTTTAAAAAAATGTGCTTTTGTTTTTAAAATTCTAATAATTGTAAAAATGAAAGGAAAAATACGGTACAATTTTCAAAAACAAAAATCAAAGGACAAGCGAGATAAAAAGTTTTTTATGAATATGACTTGTTGGCTTATTTTTCTAAATTGGGGGAGAGTTGAATATATCATCTTTTAAAAGTAAAGTTGTTAGTGTCCTAATGACTCAAATATAGTAATATATCTTATATTTATGCTCAAGTTATCTAGTGTTTTTTTTTTTTTTTTTTTGTAAAGAAGAACCTAGTTGAGTCATATCTTAATATTTGAAATCAACATTATAACTTCATTCGTTCAAATTTAGTTAAATCTTATTGATAATTGCTGTAGTAACATATTGAATATATAATGTAATAGCATATTCTAGTAATAATTGACATATGCGATCTCTAATTAAAGGTATAAATTTTCACATTATATATAAATATATATGTTTATTTATTTATTTGTCCCTTAAGCAGATCATATAAATTGAACTTGAATCGAGCTCGAATATAAATACCAAATAAATTATAAATATTAAATTAAAAATGTGTAAACACTAAGGATGTACATAATCAGACTTTTTTTATTATTAGTAGTACAATCTTGACAATATACAAAGTAAAGAAATCGAACTTCCAATCTCAAGATCGATAATATTTGAAGTATCCTCATTTTGGTGCAAATTATTCATTTAACTTATAATATTTTTTTAGTATAATAACTACATAGTGGGAGATTAAACCTCCAACATCTCTAAAAATAAAGCACATATCAATATCACTAAACCAAACTCTCATTTAACTTAGGGAAATTTAAAAAAAAAAAAATAAGAGAAACTATTTAAAAAAAAATATCAAAATTTTTATATAGTTGTGATAGACGCATATATAAGTCTATTAGGGATAGAAATGATATAAGTCTATCACTGATAGATGTCGATAAAAATTTATCAATGTCTATAGTATTTTTTTGTTTTTTTCTATAAATAATTTGATATTTTTTCTATACCTAAAAATTTACCTTTTAACTTATAATAATTAATTAATTTACTTTATTTATTTTTTTTTTTTTGTCAGGATCGGGTCATCGGGATGCGTGGGGCCCAACGGAAAGGTTAGAGAAGCTGGTCTAGACAACAAGGAGGATAGACCGTACACGTGGACGAACGTGATTTACTGGTAATGGGTCCCACCATTACGTTGCATTTGCGATATCTAACTTAAGCTGGAAAGCGTAAAAGTAAAATATAATTAAAAAGACAATCGGGGTTAAATTCATGATTATTGTTGATTATTAGACTTCAGAAGAACAAAGATAAACCAAACAGCCAATTTCAGCTCACATTAACCAAAAAAAAAAAAAAAGAGTGTTGCGCACGTGCTGTCGATTTGGGTTTGGGTTCCCTTCCATTCTAATCACCACTAATTTAGTTTATGTATTTTTTATAAATTTTAAATTTAATATTCTCATGTTATTTTTTTTAATAGAAATTGGCTATATATATATATATATATTCAAAATCTAGGTAGAAACTACTTATTGGAAAATTACATTTTAATCCCCAAATTTTGAAGAATGTGTGTGTTTGGTTCTTAAGGGATGTTTGGATCCCCAACTTCAAGTAAGTGAAGTAAGTTATTATAGTTCACTTCATGCTTCGGGCTCCAATTATAATAGTTAGTATTTATAACAATTATAACATATAATTAATTGGAGTATTATTTTTCAAATCTTTATTTATTACTCTGTTTACTATTTCTTACTCATCATTTTCTCGCTACCAATGCTAAAATAGTCTACACATCAAACACAGATTATTATAATTTATTGACTATTATAACTCACAAATTGATTATAATAATCGCATCAGTGCCCCAAACACCCCTAAGTTTTTAAAATGTATATTTTTAGTCTCCAAATTTTTAAATACGTTTAAAAAGTCTCTCAAATAATTTTGTAATTATTATTTTAAATAATCAAATGACATTTTAAATAAGAAGAAGAATCTTTAAAAATTATCTCCTCTATGAAATTATTTTTAAATTTTTTTTTCTGATTTTAAATATCATATAATTATTTGTTTTTAAAAAAAAGGTAAAAGAAAAATATTTTAAATATATTTTTAAAAATTAAAGACTAAAAACATACCTTCTGAGACTAAATGCACTTATTTTAAAAAATCGTAGAACTAAAAGGATATATTTTTAAGATTCAGGAACCAAATACATCTCTTCTTCAAAATTTTAGGACTAAAAAGATCAAAATTTTAAAAATAGAGACCCAATTTAAGATTTGTTAAAATAAAAATGACAATAGTTAGGAACATTTAAGACTATAATGATTAAAACATATTAAAAGTATATGGATTAAAATGATATTTTTTCTTAACAAAATTGAGTTGTCTGATTGGTCGATGGAGATTGATAGTAGGCATATATTGGGCAATTTAATTCCGGAAAGAAAGCCAGTTGGTTGTGATTCAAAGTAGCTTTCTCTATGTTTTAAAAGAAAAGTAAGAAAGAAAAAGAGTAGCTTTCTCTTTAGACTTTAGTTCTTTGAATTTGAAAAAAAAGGAAGCAATTGGCCAAGGACTAACTTAAGCTTTTAATTTACATTAAATGAATGATTAGGATAATCAGACTTTTTTTTTTTTTTTTTTTGTTGCATGGCTATTCTTTTATTTAAATATTAATTTAATATCGTGAATCTATTGTTCTTTTATTATTATATTTATTAAAAGCAATCAAAGTTATTGACAACTGAGACATACTATTTTTTTTGCATGGCTATTCGTTAATTTAAATATTAATAATATCGTGAATCTATTGTCCTTTTATTATTATATTTATTAAAAACATGAGAATTAAATTAGGTTAAAAAACACAATGAAAGTAAACATATGTATAGTGCTATGATATGCAATAGAAATATATATTCTTAACTTTTCATACTCTAAATTCAATTTAAAATTTATATATGTTTCAAAAAATTTGTACCAATATTAATGTTCGTTTAATATCAATGAACGAACAAAAAAAAGAAGATAAAACAGATCTCTTTTCACTTATCAAAATGATAGAAAGTTAATAATCTTCCCTCTCTCGATTTTTATTTTGCAAATAATTTTTCAATCTCACTATAAAAATTCGATATATTGTTTCACTTGTTTTAGAGTTCAATTGGTAGTTACAGTTCTACAAGTCAATGTGCAAATAAAGTTGAAATGACTAAACAATATCAAAGACTTCGGGTTAAAAAGTGACATTAAAAGTTTTAATGGGTTTGCATGACATGTAGAGGATGAAAGTATAGGGAAAAAAAATAAAAAGGGAAGAAAGAGCTTTGCTATAAAGATGCTTAATGCCACTTCCTTTTGAAGCTCCCTTTACATTTGCTTAGTGTCAGTGGAAATTAAAAATGCCTAACAGCTCATATATTATTTCATTTTAGCTGGTTTTTTTTTTTTTTTTTTTTTTGAATTTTTATATTTTATATTTAGAAAAAGTAAAGCAGTAAAACGACAAAGGGATAGTGCGTTTCTCATGATTGTTTCACTTTTTTCTAACATTTGCTTAATCGTCAAGTATCTGAATCAGAATTATGGTATGAACTTGCTAGCTTGTTTCTTTCTTTCATTTAAATTTTTAATTACAAAATTGTCTTTTATATATATATATATATATACATGAAAAATTACACAAATTACGTGAGTTATTCGTTGGTTACCATCACAGAACTTTCATTTGATTAATTATAAAGAAATTTAATGGTTAAAATCATTCTCTTTTTTTAAATTAACATTTTTTTTTATTAAAAATAACTTTGTCCCTACACTTTCATAAAAAATAACAAGTTAGTCCATAAATTTTGATTTGTAATGATTTAGTCTATTGCTTTTAATTTTTGTAACAATTTAATCCTTGAACATTACTATGTAACAATTTAGTCCTTATACTTTAAAATTTATAAAGATTTAGTTCCTATCCTAGAAATTAGTATTGAAATTTAATGAGATTTTTTGTATAAATAAATCGATAAAAAAAAGTAGAGACTCAATATTATTATAACATACAAAATCTATATCATGAAATAATTAAAATTGATATTAAATTTTGATGAATTTTTTCACTTTAGAGACTAAAAGTATTACAAATTGGAAAAGTACGATGACCAAATTGTTATCTACCAAAGTTTAGGGACTAAATTGTTACTTCCATAAAAAGTTAGAGATCAAAAGTGTATTTAATCCATTTTTTTAATGTGTGAAGAAATAAGAAAAATATATGTGATCAAATTACAAGTTCATGTGTGTGATCGTAACCAACTTCATAATTTTAGAATGGTTGGTGCCATTAATTTTATTAAATAATTTGTAATTTGTAATTTTTATCCATTTTAATTTTCAATATTATTATTAATTTTTCTTTTGGAGAAAGATCCCTTTTAAGTTCACACTCCATATTTTAATCATCGCACCTTTTTTTTTTCTCTTTTACTTTAGTCAAATCATGTATAGTTTTAGTTGTTACAGAATCAACAACAAATTAAGTTGTGAGTTCGTCGGAATTCTTTATTGTAGTTTTTTCTAAAGGTAAAAAAATTCATTATTATATCTTTATATTTTGTGTTGTTCTATATTTTTATAGTTGGTTTGGATTGATTTTTTTATGTTTATAAACATTTTTTTACTTATAAATACTTATTTAAATATTTAGGAAGTCAATCCAAACGAGATTTCTTTCAATTTATTGAGTATTGTGTGTGGAGATGGATGAGCAGACGTTATTTTAGTAGTTGTTGGAGTATAATGTATTTGCATGGCTCAATATTGAATATGAGTTGTTGGCATTTAATTTTTTAATTTTTTAATTTCAATTTTAAAAACAAGTTTTTATAATTCCTCAGCATTTAATTTTCAATTTTGAATGAGTTTTAGTTGTCTTCTTTTATAAATTAGATTTTATATGTTGCTTGAGTTCAATTCCGTTTTTTATTTGGTTGTTTTGTTTTAAAAAATTTTTCGGTCTTTAAATTTTGAGTATGGTTTTCATTTGATTCATCAGTTTTAAAAGGTTACACTTTTAATTCTTAAATTATGAGTTTAGTTTTAATTTAGTTCATACATTAAAAAAATTACAATTTTACCCTTGAGATTTGACTTTTGTTTCAATTTGATCCCTAAATTTCAAGATTTATACTTTTAACCACAAATTTTCAATAAATACTTACTTTCCGTCCTTAGTGTTTATGTCTATTAATTAATTTAAAGATAAAAGTTTAAATTTAATTTTAGTAACGATGAAAATTAAATTAAATTAAATTTATTAGTCCAATTTTGTATTTAAAATATAATCATAGTTTATCATTCAACCATTTACACAATAAAATATTTGTTTGGCCATTTTACAGACTAGTGTTTAAATTGGGTCATTTATCAGTTATTTCAAACTTTTTCTTCCAGCCCATTATTATTTGCCTGAACTGACCCAAATTGACTCTAGTAGGCCTTAGCCCACTACTTATTGGGCTGAAATGGATAAATAAGGTCCATGTGTTTTTTTTATATTTTGCTCGCTGATTTAGGAATTATGAAATTCATATAGGGCGTTTGGCGCGTAGTATTGAGTTGAGTTAAGTTGGTAATAATCGTATGTGGAGTTAAAAACTCTATATTTGAGGTGTCTACCTGAGTTGAACTGAGTCAGAAAGTCTATACTTTTTAGATGCTGAGTTGAGTTATATTGTCAGAGATATCCAACGTTGTTTTTTGTAACCTAAGAAAATATGCTTTTATGTTGCATGTTTTTGCTTACTTAATTTTTTTTGAAGTATTCAATTACGCACATATTTTTCTTAATTTTCAACACTCAACTGGAATGTCAACTTAAAAATTTCATACATAGTTTACAATTTTTTCAATATAACCATTGTACTTAAGGTAAACGAAATACTATTTTTTACAAGATCAACAAACTTATAACATAAACTTTCACATAAGTATGTCATCAACGGGTTTATAATTTTTTATTGACGTTTTATGACAAATAGATGCATGTTTGAAAAAAAAAATGCATCTATCTATCTTATGAAAATACACATCTCAATTTTTTTTTTTTTTTTAATACAGGTGTATATGTAATATAAGTTTTTCTTATGAATTATGCAATGTCTTTTTTCTTTTTTCTAACTACACCTGTATTACGTGGGTTAAAAAATTAGGGAGTATTAACGTTATTTAGAAAAGTTCATTTTTAACCATAAACTTGACAAATTATATCAATTTTAACCTTTATTTTCTAATTTCATCAATTTAAATCTTAAATTTGACAAATTATATCAATTTTAATCCTTAATTTTTAATAGTAGAATTATTCAAGTTTGAGGTTTAAATTGATAAAATTAAAAATTTCTAATTAAAATTGATACCATATGCCACATTTTAGATTTAAATGAATGAAATAAAAAGTTTAAGGTTAAAATTGATAATTAGCCAAGTTTTATGTGTAAATTGATGAAATTGAAAGTTTAGGGTTGAAGTTAATACAACATGCCAAACTAAGGGTCAAAGTTGATTTTTTTTTTTCTTTCTTTTTTTAACATGTCATTTGATCTTCATTTAATAATTAAAAAAAAAAATTGAATTAGGGCCTGATTTGGCTAGAAAAATGTTTTTTCATCAAGTCATCTTCATTTCCACGTGTTTGACTACATTTTTCCAAAAGTATTTTTATACACAAGTTTGTTTGGCTTGATAGATACTTAAAATGTTTCTATTAATGTCAAATTATCATAAAAGACTACCATTAAACACTATGAACTATTGATTGGCCGAAATGGTTAGTCGGAGTTGGTCGTCAGGATTGATCATTGGAGTTGGTTGTCTGAAGATGATTATCACAGTTGTCAAAGTAGATGTCAGAATTTGACGAACGAAGGTGGTTGTCGGAGATAGTCGCTGGCGGTGGCTAGTAAGTTTCAAATCTTCCCACATTTTCTTTCTCGCGTAATAACACAGACAAAGGTCCAAACTAAAGAGAAAATATATCAGAAAACACAACATAATATAACATATCTTCCCGCATCCACTTGAACAAAAAAATTGAAAAAGGAAAATTATATATTGCATGATAAACTAACATTTAGATTTAATTCCAAAAGTATCGTAATTTAATGCGCATCAAGTACGTACTATCAATCTCGAGGTCAGACGTTTAATTTCCATCGTTCCACATACCATAGAAAAAACAATATTTAAATTTAATTAATATTTCAAAATTTTACATTTATTGGACATCTATCAATGACCAATTACCTTTAAGTCACTTAATAATATATAGCTATCACTTACATAATGAGTAAACCTAATAGTTATCATAGAACCATTTGTTATATTTTTTTGAAAAAAAAAAATCAGATCTATTGTACAACACATTAAAAGTTTAGAATTTTATTATACATAAAATTTTATTTTGGCTAATAGATTTGTTAATTTTAAATATCTTGAATATGTCATCGCCTTGTTAGTTATAATTTTTTTTAATGTCTAATAGATCCCTAAACTTTAAAAAAAAATTAAAAGTTTAAGAGGCAATTATACGTTTTTAATGTTGAGGAAAACTGAAAAAACTAATATAGAACTTATAAAACTTCCTAATCAAGAATATATATCTTAAATAAGTTGAGTTATACTTTAGTTTTAAAATCATTTTGATCAATGTAATTGAGGCATGATAAAAATATTCAGGTTGCTTGCCACAAATACTTTTAAATAATTTGTCAACTTAAACATAATTATTCAACCAATTAACGTATATAACTTCCACGAGAGATTAGATGTTTAATTCATTTACATTCATGTTGTGAACTAATGAAAAAAAGAACTCTCCAATAATTATTTTCCTAGAAAAATTACAAAATTTGAAATTAAAAGTTTTAAAACCATAAGCAGCGAAAAAATAGGGAGAGAATTGAAGTGATGCATCCTAAATTTATAAACTTAATCAAATTCTGAGAAAAATTGAACTGGTTTTTTTTTTTCCCTCTAAAAGAAAATCAAATTAGACTCTAAACCAAGCATCATAAATTGGTCTGATAGTAGTGAGAATATTAAAAAAATTGTCAAAGAGCTAAGAGTAAGAGGTTGTGAGTTCAATCCATGGTGCCCGAGTCTTTATCAATTTCATATTGTACCAAATTAATGTTGCAACACTTTCTAAGTACCTCCCTCTAATTCTTTTTACAAAATATAGTAAATGCATGGAGATTCTTAAAAGAAAAATTTGATGAAGAGTCTAGATTGATTTATTGATGAAAATTTTTGAGTTTAATTGATCTAATTATAAGTTTCATGTGAATTATTCCAACAAAAGTTTAGGGTTTATACAAATACAATTATTAGTTTAAAATTTAAATTCATACAACCAGTATGATTTAAGAGTATAAATAGATATTTTTCTAAAAATCTATTTATTTATGTTTTTCTTGAAAAGTTGTACAAATGCACAAATTCAGGGTCAAAATTGGTTTTTCTCTTAAAAAAATTAAAAATAAAAAATAAAAATAAAGAAGAGACTATTTTGAGAAATAACGTGTGTAACGAGAGTACCCACAAGCATTTCTTCACCAGCCGCAACTACAAAGAACCGAAGCTTCAATTCTCGAACCGATTGCCATCTTCAATGTTCTGATCAATCTACACATTTTTGTCACGCAATTCGTAGACGAAAGCTTTTAATCCCTTTGTCTGCCTCCGAAAAGGAACATAGCAGATTTAGCCATCGCAAAAGAGAGAAAGGAATGTACCTCTGCTTGATCTGCAACGAAATCCTGAAATGACCGATCATTCTTTGTGGATCAGGGACGAAAAGTCTGCAAGGTATGAACATTTTCGATTATTCACTCTTCGAACCATTTTTATGAACAATTTTCAGAAAAATACAGAGGTAGAAGCATCGTATCCTTAAATAAAATGGTGAAAGAGAGAAGATCGAGGACGCGCTCTGAAATCTGAATCAGGAGATGAATCGAGTGGTAAATTGGATGAAATTGCGTTGTTGCGTTGCGGTACTTTCAATTTTAGGGTTTGCAGAATGAATAGTTGAATCAATACTGACTGACAGTTGCTAATAATTGATGGATGGATTTGTCTTTTGATGATCGGACTGTTCATCTTCACCTTTTTGTTTCTGACAACACGATTGGAACTTCATTTGATATGGAGAAGACAGATCGGTAGGGTGCAGGCGGAGGTGACGGCGGAGGCCGGCGAGGCGGGTGGAGATGAGTCTCAACTGGCGTAGGGACAGGCCCTACGGTGAAGATTGGAAGAGGATCACGATGCGACTTTCGCGCAATTAGAAGAATATTCTTACCTGCATAATATATATATATATATATTTGAGAGAAATCAATCTTGCCATTTTTTAATTTCTTTCAAATATATATTTTACTTTTTAAAATCAACTTTCATAATACGAAAAATCGCATTTAAAAATCTAAAAATTAAATATTAAATTGTCAAAAGTAAATATTCAATAAATAAAGTATTTTATAAAAAAAATGAATAAAGCATGAAGCCATCAAAAGATTCGAATCTCCATCTTCATGTTAAACTAAAAAAAAAGAAGTTGATTTCAAATTGTTTAGACATTTAAAAGTACGATCAAATTGAATAAATCCTAAAATACAATAGAATGATTTTGAAACAACCAAAAATTCATTAAGATTTTGAACAATTAAAGACATGTATTAGAGTAATTTTGAACCTAACAATAGTGATTTTAAAATTTTGAAAATCACTCTACATCATAAATGTTAATTGCAATTCAAAACTTTTTTTTTACATACGTATATATAAAGTTCACTCCACAAATCCCATAATTTGCATAAATCAAGTTTAGCATAGTCAGTAAAATTAATAAATGTATCGAGATCACAATACATTTGTCAATCTAAGTCTAACCCAAGTTATTAGTACATGTATTTTCAACTAAAAAGACTAAATATTCTTATTGAAAAAAAAAAATAAAGAAATACCGTAATAAAGTTGGTATGAACAATTGCACATATAAGAAAAATCAATTTTGATCGCATCAACTGAAAAACATATCAATTTTTACTATAAACTTCAACTATCTGTATTAATTTTTTAAAAACCAAATTCACCTGGCTACTAATTTTGTTTTAAAAGGTAAAAGCCTCACTAATTTTAAACATTAGATTGCACATGTCTAATTTAAAAGCCTAACACCACCCTTGAAAAGAAAGACAATAAAGGAGTCACAATTTTTTTAAAAAATCCTTTCAAACAAGTTTTTTTCTTTTTTTTAGAATTTATTGTCAATAGAAAAAATATCAAACTAATTACAAATATAAAATATTTTTACTGTCTATTAGCGATAGACTACGATAGAATTCTAATGGACAGGAAATTTTTTCTATATTTATAAATAGTTTAATTCATTTTTTTATATTTAAAAACCACCATTTTTTTCCTTTCAAATTATTAAATAAAAAAAAATCCTCTTTTTCTATCCTAAGAATCTCGAAAAGAAAATAATGATAAAAGAAGATAAAAAAACAGGAAAATAATACGTGAGGATGTAGGTCTTAATGGAGAAGTGAATGATGAAAAGGCCACAAATCCTTGGAAAAATACTTTAGCGTGTCTTAAATTATACTTATTTTTGTGCATACCGATTAATAATATAATCATAATGACAAATTCATTTTACTAAAAAATATTTTTTTTTTAACATTGTTCGTAGGATTATAGTGAAATGCACACAAATGAATGCATTTGAAAGATTATTAGTAAGATTGAACTAAAAAATAAAGAGTAATACTTAGGTGCAACACCCATCATCCTATCATCTCTTCCAATTAAAACAAAAAAACAAAAAAACAAAAAACAAATTTAATGATATTAAAAAAATAATTTTCATGTGACCAACTGTAATTAAAATATTAGGTAAATTATACAAAAATAAATGAGAATGTAATTTTTATGCATAGCTCCATTTAAGTATTTCTTTTTTTTAAATGCATTGTTTTAAAAATAAAAGGGGGTTGGAAGGTAAGAGGAAAAGATGAATGATTGCATCTATTGTATGTACTGACAGTGTCCTACGAAAGGAATTGGTAATGGAAATTTTGTAGGGATTGTATTGCTATTGCCTTATAGTGACAGCTAAGTCTATCTCTATCCCTTACCCTTTTTACCTCCATCCAATCAATTCTAACTTTCATACCATTTTTCCCTCTCCCCCTTTTTTTAAAAATTTTTTTTCATCTTTTTTATTTTATTTTTAGGTATATGTACAATACAAGCCTAACCTACACACACACACTTTGTAGTAGGAAACATTTAATAGGTGGGTAGATCTAATATTTAATGAAAAAAAAATCTTCTTTTTTTTAATAATAAATTATATGTCCATGTGGCATCCTCACTTGTCAAAAAATGTATATATTTTTATACAATATGAGACAAGAGATTTGAACCATATACTTTTTAGTCGTTAACTTATATTTTATACTTGATGTCAGTTGAATTAAGTTGACTTTAGAATTTTTTTAAATATGTTAATGAAACAAGTTATGGATTATGAAATATTTCATCTATTTGTTTTCTATCAGGTGAGCATCATTTTAAAAATGGTGTGTGGTCCATTGACATTAAAAAATGTATATATTTATTGAAGTAAAATCATTGTGGGGACAAAATGAGTATGATGTTCCGTCATGTAGCTAAGTATAGATTGAAGGTTAAATCATCTATATCTATATCTACTCTATAGAGGTTTGGTATTTTAAACCTTCACCTACACATTCGTTTATTTGTTGTATTAGAAATGGTATAAATTAAGTTTAACCATCTTTATAAAAGGATCTAATTAGGAATTTTTAATACATTAAAGGTATATTTATGAATTGAGAAATCTTAAAAATTAAAAACCATTTGGTACTTTTTGTCTTCTATTTATAATGGCATTTAAGAATGATATTTTTTTATTAAAGGAAATTAGGTACAATGCTTAGGAAACATTTCATAGGCAAGTAAATATAATGTTTTTTTATCCTAAAAAAGGTAATATATATAAATTTTAGACCCAAACAAACTACATTAAAATATATATGTAGTAGTATCAAACTTTATATATTATATTGATAAATTACTATAAACAGAAAAATATCAAACTATTTACAAATATAGAAAAATTTTACTTTCTATCAGTGATAAACCGCGAGCGATAGAATTCTATTGCAGCCTATCATTAACAGACAGTAAAAAATTTTATATTTATAAATAATTTAACTCATTTTTCTATATTTGAAAACAACTCTATATTATATAAAATTCTTAATTTGTATAAAATTATTTCTTGGCCACATAATTAATTAACCAAAAATTTGAGGTTGAAAAACTTGAGAAGTTGTTTTACTCCACAAAGAACTAGTGTATCAAACTTGAGGGAACATTTTTTTTTTTTTTTTGGGAACAAGCCAACTTGTGAACTTAAGTCAATATAACTTCCAATAGTATACACATAATAAAGAGGAATTTCATAAAGTTTTTGCATGTAACTCATGCATAAACTTCCAAAATAGACATTAAACTGACTCATCGACTTCAAATCCACACGAACCAAACTCGTGAACCAAACACCCAAAAAAAGAACCATTTATTGTTTTAAATACACGTTCGTAACTTACCAATCTAGGCAAAGTTCATTAGAAAGCACTACTTCTATTCTATGAATTTTTTATTTTGTTGTCTACCTTTAAGTTTTAGGAGTATTATCCAAATTTGAGCCAAACTTTAAAAACTAAAAGAAGTTTTTAAAAATTCATTTTTGTTATTGGAATTTGGCTATAAGTTAAAATGTTTCATGAAGAAGGGAGAAAATTAAGGTAAAGAAATAGTGAGAAAACAAATGCCACACATTAAAAATCACATGGACCCTTAAAAACTCAAATTGTCAAGGTATTACACAACTTATGTTTGAACTACACAAGTTAAATAATCATAATCAAAATATATTTGTACACTATTAAGATGGAAAATTTCAAGAAATAAATACAACAAATAAGTGCAAAAACATATGCATTGGGGCGGTCTGATTAAACTAAGCTGGCCCAAACCAAATCTTAGATAAGAACTCAAGGAAAGCTATGGTCTAGCTTTCAAGATTAGGACAATTCAAGCAGCTTAAAATCCATAAGTTCACTAATCCCAACATAACAACATTGTCGATGCAGCTATAGAAAAGGGAAGTTGGATGAGTACTAAAGTCAGTCATCTCAACATCCAGTAATCTCAACATGGTGAATCTTAGTTAAAATACATCTATAAATGCCCTTGAAATAAGCCAGAGTCAGTTTTTAGGTTACCTATAATCTTTCAGAAACAAAGAATGCCTTTGAACTGTGAGTTGTGTTCCTTCTTTCAATTCCACCTGGTGCTTTCTGCTCAACTCCTACAGTAGAAGATTGCTGGGAAATGGATTTCACCAACAGCTGGTGATGCCGATGAAATGGCAGTTGATGAAGAAGAAGGGAATCCTGATGATGCTGCAGCAGAGAAGAGTGGAACAGAGGTTGTTCCACTTGGGTGGCCATGGATTTGCCACTCCCAGGACCCAACCCCCATCCTCATCTCTGTTGCTCTTTCCTGCATCAATAATTATTTTTCATGAAATCGATAAACAAAGAAAGCAAAAAAAAAAACATAAATAATAAAGATCGACACAAAGATTTACGTGATTTGGTAATAGTGTGTTAATTATGTCCATGAAAAATGAGAAAAATCAATTTATTATTAGAGAATAATATCAGGAAAATATAGATTACAGAGGTGCCGATAGGACTAGAGGGTTTATGCTTGATCATTCGGAGCGTCAGATGATGGATTCAAGGCATTTCAACAAATTTTACAAATGTTAATATTTCAAATATAAAAAGATCAAAAAAAAAAAAAGACAATCCCAATTGCCAACTTAAACATAGCTCAACTGACATATATCTCGACCAAAAAATCAGAGATTCAAATTTTTTCCGTTGAACTTAAAAAAGAAAAAAAAGAAAAACTAGAGAAAGGTGAGCCCCACATAATAAAATGATGTATCTACTCTTATCTACTGAGTAAGTGAGGAGGCTAGATGTAAACAGAAGACATCTGTACCCTTCAACTGAAATAAATGTGTTTTGTGGACCTCACATAATAAAACAATATATTTACCGAATTCGTAGGTAAGGGAAATATGACTGGATGAAATATGTACTACAATAGTCCCTTAAAAACTAAAATAAATGACCAGTGTGGATCTCGTGTAATAGAATAATATATCTACTGATTATATCAAGGTAATATGTACTACAAAAGTTTCTTCAACTAAAATAAATGAATAGTGTAACCTTGTATAATAACATAGTATATCTACTGATTAATACAGATGCAGGCTAAAATGAAAAACAATAATGAACTTTGCTTCCTAAATGGTGCATTATTACCCTGGAGATGGGAAAGAAATCGGAATTTGAAACATTCCAAGAAGAATGGTAATTGGAAGGCACTGCAGAGCCATATGGCTGAGATGATCCAATTGCTGCTGAAACAGAGTTCTCAGGCTGCCAGTGGAGCTAGATGTTAGCCAAACATGAAAAGAAAATGAAATACAGCTTGGCATAGTCATGAGTCAAACCAAAAGTTTAAACTGAATTAAATTATACCAAAACTTTAATAGTCTATAGAAAGAATTCCAGAAGTTGTTCTCGGGAATTACCATAACTCTTCTGTCAACAAGCATGTCGTGTGAGCTGTGATGAATACCATTACCAAACATGCCAATGCTCTCACGTCGGGCATCAGAAAGATTTGGGGGAGCAATTCCCAAGTTCAGATCAAGAATCTGGTTGTTCTCTGCATAAAGGAAATGAAGAGAGTTTTCGATACTGATCGTTATGTGTCACCCGATCGAGCAAGCAAACGGGGTCGTAAAGAACTAGAGTGACAAAATGACAATGATCAAATAGCAAATTGTGTAAACAGAGAAGGAACAAACCTCCTGTGTCAGTCTCAGAAGTCATCTCTGCCACATAAGAACTTGGCTCAAAGTTTGTAACAGCCTCCTTACCATTGCATCTTAAGGCAGCCTTGTCATATGCCCTGAATAAACAGCAAAATATGAAGTTAAAAAGAAAAAGGTGCAAATTAGAAAGGCTAAACATGGATGATTTAAGAAGACCTTGCAGCTTCAATCTCACTATCAAAGAGTCCAAGATATATGTACCTACAAGAAAGAAAAAGCCAACAAAAACAGCTCAATTGATGACAACATCCAAGAAACATTAGCCAGCAAACACAGAAAACGAAGTCCAATGATGTTCTGTACAAAAGTTAAGACCATAGAATAATTTAGACTCACTTCTTGCCCAAAAACTGGCCCATTCGAGCTTCCCATCGTCCACATTTATGCAGAGTGACTCCTCTGTACTTCGAGCTTCCCCTTGAAAATCCATTGCTATGGCGACGAAGAATATGAACAAACTCTTCCTTGGTGAAATTACTCATCTGGGTTATTAATGGCAGCCAGAGTAAAGCTCTTCATCAATGGCGTTAAAAGAGAATTTGAATTTCTGACAGTAATAAATATTATCTTAACCAATCCCACCTGCTTAATATCTTCATCATAATCACAGACATTGAAATTGATATCTGCATCGATCCCACGAAACTTGATCGCCGCCCGATCATATGCCCTGAGATGGAAAATCCGAATTGTAAAAGAAATCCAACGAAAAAAATACACAAACAAACAAGAAGAGAGATGGTTTTTTGTTACCTAGCAGCAGCATGTGCAGTATCGAAACCACCTGAAGGAAAAAGAAACAGCCATAGCCATGATTATGAACAAGAGTTTGATCAGAAACAATGAATAATCAGAGTTTGGAAAAGGAAAATTAAGAAAATCATACCCAAATAAACCTGTTTCCCGCAGTCCCTGTAACGAACAGAAAATGTGCTCAAGAATGGTATAAATGGCGGATTCAAATTCAAGCAACCTAATGATGAGAAGGAATTTTCAAAGAGAATAAAACCCTCACCAAATATGCGATTCCCATCTTCCTGTTCGTCGATAAAAAGTAACCCCACGATACTGCGAACTTCGAGACCTTGGACCTCGTCGGTTCTTTCTCATCGGCTGATGCTGTTGCTGCGCCGGCGGTGCGGTTATTCCCCGCTGCGGCGCACCACCACAATAACCAAATTCCGGTGGAGAAACCTCCAGCCACTGCTTCTGAGGACTCGAACCAGAAGATAACCCGCCAGTTAATGGAAAAAGCTCCATCGTCTGATCGCGGTGGTCATCGAAAACACAGAGTGATTTCGCCGTTAAGCTTTCTTGAACCGCGTAGTCTTTACCAAAGGTGAACGGGAACGCCTCGTCAGCGTTAGAAGACGAGTCCTCGTCGCCGGTGGTACTGGCGGAAAGATCGCCGTTAGCGACGGAGGATGAGTTGAAGCTACCGGCGCTTTCCATTCTATTCGCCGGAAACTGCAGAAACCTCTCAGTAACTATCTCAACCGAATCGGAGGCCGACTCAGAGGAAACAACTTCGAGGTTAAGATCCAGCATTGGGTTTGAAGCTCCACTTTCTAACAAAAACAATGGGAAATCAAAGCATAATTGGGATTGTAAAGAATCAATCAACCCATCACAACACTGCAGCAGTTGTTACAGAATCAGAGAAGCATTATGAAAGAAACAGAGAGAATATGAAGGAAGAAGAAGAAAAACAGTGGAGATTCTCAAAAGAGTGGAAATGGGTCACCAGTAAACAGACTCATAACTGTTTAAATTTGATTTTGATGAGCAAAGGAGAGAGAAAAAGAGAAAGAGAGAAAGTGGGAGAAGTTGTTGTTCTATTGGACGTGAAGCTCCATTTCAATGGCGGATTGAAGAAGAAGAAGTGGGGGTCACTAAAAACTGCACTTCTTCTTCCTCACTCAGTTGTTTGAAAGAAAACAAGGAAAACTGTGTGGAGGTTAAATCAATCAGACCAATGGACACCAATTGTGACTGAGACCACTCTCTCTTTCTCTCTCTCTAGACTACTCTTCGTCTTTCTTTTTTTTCCTTTTTAAAGTTGAGTTTAAAATACATTTTATACTTTAATATAGTACAACCTTTTTTAAGCAATTAATGGCATATTTGTTGGAAAATAGAATATGTAAGAAAGAAACAAAAAATAATTTAGTACATGAACCATACAATTTGTAGTACTAATTACCAAGATTTAAAATATCGATGTTGATCAAAATGTTTAGGCATCAGTTTTATGTAAATGTCAATGTTGGTGTTACTTATATTACATTTTTTAAGAAAATTTTCACATATAGAAAAAATGTCAAACTATTTATAGAAAATACACTGATAGACTTCTATTAACATCTATTTATCAATGTCTATAGACCCTGATAGACTTCTATTCACATCACAACTATCTAAAAAAATTGTTATTTTGTGTAAATAGTTTCCTTTATTTTTCTATTTTTAAAAATTTCCCTACATTTTATTAGTAACATTTTGTTGCTTATTTATATGATTTTTTTTATATAGTAGAAATGTCAATTCACCTCTTGTTTCGATGAAAAATACGTAGAAATGTAGAAATATCAATGGAAATAGATATGTAAATTTAATATCATTATCCTAACATAATTTAGGGAATGAGAGACCAATTACTATTTCAAATCTCGGTTGATTCTCACTCTTGTAATTATCAATATAAATGAGAGTGAAACATTGACTTGAGTTTGTGGAATAGTTGATTGATGGAATTGGGTATATATCAAGTAATATATATTCAATTATTTTATTGTTAAAATGACGCTCTATCGTTGTTTTTAAATTTGATTTTCTTTATGGTATATTTAATATATAGACATGAATTCTCAAAACATTCCCTTTTTTCTTCAATGAACATTTCATAAATATTTTCCCCAACTACCAAAAATAATGTACTTAAATGTAACAAACCAATGTTGATATTTCCATTTTTTTTATAATGCAAATCCCTAGAAAAAGGAAGGTCCACTTTTACATGGAGCTTGAAATTTTTTGCATGCACCCTCCCCAAGGGACATTAACTATTTTTAAACATTTTAATATATAAATTTCCACTTCTTCAACAAAAATAAAATCTAATTATAATTGTATTGATTTTTTTGCTTTATTATAAATGAGTACTCACGTATCTCTATTTTAATAAACTGAAATACATAAAAACTTATTCGGAAGCAAATTTTTTATTGAAAGAGTGATAAGAGACGTTTATTTCAAAGTATAGCACGATTTATAGACAACCCTGGCGAAACTTAAAAAGGTAACCTTATGGGAGTTAGAGGATCTACGATATTTACACGCCCACAAACTTCATATTCATCATTTTGAAAGCAGGGAAAGAGATCTCTTTTTTGTAACTAGAAAAGAAGTTGATTTGACTCAATACAACTTAACGATACATCATATATCAATGATAGTCACTATAAATTATAACTAAACAATTGAGAAGAGCCAAGCCAATAAAACATTTTTCTCAAAAAAAAAAAAAAAAGGAAAAAACCAAGACAAAATATTAATTATAAAATTTTATACTTAAAACTTAATAATAACAATCAAATTAAGAAAGACATGAGCTTTTTATGGTCAGGAATACAGAATCATGTACGGTACGGTTCATTGGAATTTAATGTCAATAGCCTTTTGTGGTACAAGAAAATTATAACATTGTCATTGATAGGGACATCAACTTTCTAATAAAAATAAAATATTGAGATTGAAAATTACTTTTGTCCAATTTTCAAGAATTAAATTGTAATAATTTAGGAGTTATTTGATATATTCTAAAAACAAAAGTTTGAAAATAGTAAATTTAAGAAGGTTCTTTTTTTATATATAAAATTGAATATTAGTTTCTATTTGGCGAAAATAAAAAAAGATTATTGGTTCGAATTGACTTTTTATTTAAAAAATAAATCAAAATCGAACCGAATCAAGGATATATATATATACCTTATACTCTAGTATTAGGTATCTTTTAGTATTTGAATTATTATGGTGCATGTGTGTGTATATATATATATATATATTTGTTGTTTAGAAGAAAGAAAAAAACCAATTATTATGGCACTTGTATGTTTTTTTATTTAAAAAAGTGCCAAGAAAAAAATAAAAAATATCAAATTTCAATCTATAAAAAAAAACTCAATTTAAAACAAAAGTGGAAATAAAAACAAAAATTTGGAAGACAAAAATACCAAAAACTTGGGGACACCTGGCTAGCCTTGGACCAGGGAAGTGAAGCCTCGACTAGCAAGTAGAACCAAACCGATAATAATCTGAACCAAATAAAAATTAATTCATTGGTTTTGTTATTTATTTGATATTGGTTTGGATTTTTCTTTGTGAAATCACTGGTTTTGTTTTGGTTATTGGTTGGCCCTAAACCCAACAAAATAGAACCGACTATCAACACTATGTTTGATAGGTGATTCATAAATTAATTCCAATTTAAAAAATTGTTCAAAAATGTGTTTGATGATATATTTACAGATTATAAAACTAACTATGATTACTTACAAGAATTAAATTGAATATAAATTATTATTAATTAATATACTGGTTATAATATATCATATGATTTATACTAAATTTTACCATACATATTTTAATTTTTAAAAAATAATTGAGTTTATAACCTGAAATAATAAAGATTATCATTGTGATAATTTTATCAATATTTTAGATAACATTACATTAAATTTCGTCATTTGTATTATTCTTGATGAAGTTTTCTCAAGGAAAAAACATTAGGTCATTTTTTACGTTTCATTTTCCTTGCGGTAGAAACAAAGGTAGGAAATAAAATAACAAAAAAGAAAAATGGGACCTACATACTGGCTGTTAGTTTACACATTCATCTCTAAGGTTTTAAAAAAATGCAAAAAAAGAAAAGTAAAATTATCAATACATATTATAGGAGGAATTTTTAAAAAGGAAAAAATAAGGAAAATTATTTACACAAAATAGCAAGATTTTTAGATAGTTGTGATAGACACTGATAGAAATCTATCAATGTCTATCAATATTGTTTTGCTATTTTTTATAAATAGTTTGACATTTTTTCTATCCGTGAAAATTTTCCTATTATAAGTTTAATTATTTTGTGTCCAAGAAAATCCGATATTTAAATTTTGTAAAAATGAATTGCTCTATATATCAATAAAACTATAAAGTTTTAATTTTATGTCAAGTAGAAGTACATATATTTTAAAAATTGTCAAAAAGGTCAATGTTTTATTCAAATTTAAATTATGAATACTTGTTAAATATGAAATTTAAAAGTTAAATATTCATTAAAAACTTTTTTAAAATTAAAAGATAGAATAGAAATAAAGTTGAAAGTGGAAGACGAAAATAGTAATTTAAGATATTAATAAAGTTGCTAGCCATTGCAAAGCACCAATGGTAAATGCCTTCCCTCTAAAGTCTAAACCTGTCCCAGTTGAAATGAAAACTTTGCCTTTCCACTTGCAATATCAAATCTTGTAAACTTGCAATAAGTCCCCCACAATAGTTTTAAATAATTGCACCATTTCACCTAAAATTTGTTCCAAAATCTTCCTAAAATTCCCAAAAAGGAAACAAATCTGGCATTTTTTAATTTTAAATTCTATTATAATATTTGATATATTTTACTCCGACAAATAAAAATTTCGGATTAGCTCGACTACATTGAAATTCATTCATTTTTATACTTTTTTGTGTTGATTTTAATGATTTAAAGATATTTTAACTAATTTAAGAAAATATAAAAAGTAATAGTTTAAATTATAATACCACGATTCCAATCTTAATTAAAAAAATATATATTTTAGCAATTAGTAAATATCGATATCTTAAAAAGACAGTTTGTTTGAAGTGAATTTTTAAGTGTTGTAAAAAAGTACTTAACCATTCTTTCTATACATGTTTGACACCCGTCATCATGAGATCTATTTCCAAATAGGGGTGCAAGGAATCAAACGGGCCGGTTCGGTCTAGTCTTATTTCTATACAAACCAACCAAGTCGATTCGGTTCAGTTTTAATCAAACCAAACTGAACCAAACCAAAATAGTTCCCCACCTGAACCGCTTTCACCCCTTCCAGCCGTGGCTTTCAACAAGATACTATCTTAGACTGGGCTGGACGCACGGCCCACGGGCCGTAAAAGGCCCAATTGGATACGTTATATCTATAAGAAGGTCCATCTTGATCAACGTTACCAAATCAATTCTACACCGATATTTAGCTTGCCGCAAGAAGTATATAGGCGAGATAATAGTAAATCATTCAACAAATATACTCATCCAAGTAGGCAAGTACAATGTAATATAATATCACTAAATTGCAAAAATAATATCCTAAATTTTGTAATTTGATTAAAAAGAATGCCTCTGTTTAGGGTTCTTTGAAAAATGGCAATGTTATCCTTGAAATTTCATAAAAGTTAAAGTAAAATACGCTTTTGACAGTTTAACTTTTATTCTAAATGATTACTTGCCATCAATAATGAAAACTTACGACTTTATTGAATTAGCAGTTCTAAAATGAAATTACTACTATCATCTAGAGAAGAAAGTACATATAGATAAGATTGGTTGATGCAAATTTGACTCAGAAAAATAAATAAATCCAAACGAATAGTTCATTATGGGCTTGGAAACTGTTTTTATGTCAAGGTCTTAATTCTGTTCCATCTCTATTTGAGAATTAGAAGTAACAAAATTGGAGAAATGTCAAGGGTTCGATGACTTGTTGAAAACAAGGGCAAAAAATAAATGGTAAAATAGATTTTTAGTCCTGAATTTGAAATTAGTGTCTATTTGGTTTCTAAAATTTTAAATGTGACACTTTCAATCCCTAAGGTTTAGAAAAATGTTCTAAATAATCCTTCACATTCCTTGTCCGATATTTAATCTTTACAAATGATGATGTGGAAGTTTTTAATAGTTGAGGATAATAGATGAAAGCAATGTACATAAGAGTACGGTGATGAAAACACAGATGATATTATATGAGAACTAGCCTACAGTGTACATATATACTACCATCCGTTCAGAAAACCACCATTCATTGCAAAAAAAAAAAAAAAAAATGAAACCTACAGTACAAAGTTATGTGTAACTATCAGAAAATAGCAAACAATAGATTCAAATTTTAAATATAAGATTAAAGTGTAAACCTCAGTGCAAATTACTGATACCAAAAAACTAAACTGACCTCCCTAAAGCTCTTCAGATGTTCAATTTCATTTCCAAAAGTAAATACTCTTCCACCAAGACAAGAAAGGAGGCAAGAAAGGAGGAAGCTCTCAAGATGCCATTCAGTATAATAAGGACTATTCCTCAACCTACTTTCCTCCATGACGCCAAACAGAAAAAGCAGCAACAGCAGCATACAAAATTTAATTAACAAACTAAGGTCTATGAAAATATCAAAGAGAAAGGAAATCACTGAGAGACACCAAGCCACTTGGAGAAATTCTCGAACTCAGTGTAATCACTATCTGAAATCATTGTCTGGTACCATGCTTTGCCTGCTGCCTTTACTGCTGCAGCCTCCTCCTGAAGACAAAATGCCCACAAGGTTCAAGAGGGGTCTCTCACAATATCATGAAATTACTAACTAGCCAAGCCACTAATAGTAATCAGTTCAAAGAAAATAATGGACCACCAATTCACAAATGCTTCATCAATGTCAATGGGAAACAGATGATATGTATCTATCAAAGAACATGCGTTTAAGAGTGGAAACTAAGACCTTGGCAGCATCCAAATCTCATCTATGCCATACTATAGAATCTAACAAACAAAACAATATGGTTCCGAAACAGTTGAATGCATTGCGGAAATGTAATGTGTAAAAGCATCCTAGTTCAATATAATATTATCATCTCTCTACATCAGAATATTGAATCCCATTTCAAAATTGGTTTAAACTATCATCATCATATACTTGATTGATAAATTTAGAAATCTCCTATAATTTGAAACCAACCACATAGTAATTAAAAAGTGAGAACCAACAAAGCCAAATTCAAGAGATACCTTCGGGATAATGTTCCTCTTCTTGTCAAGCTTTTCCTTCTTGGCTTTCACGCGCTGTGCCTCGGCCAATAAAGACATTCTCCTTGCAGTCTTAGCATACGGGTTAAGCTTCAACATGGCGTTAAGGTTCTTAAGTGGGTTCTTCTTCAATGAAGGTCTCTTCACACCCTTCTTGATGGGTTTAACAACAGATTGAACCTCGTCGGAATTGATGATCCTAGACAAATCAGCATTGACCATTTTGGCCCTTGGAAGCACGTAACCCTTCTTCTTTTCAGAAGACTTCTCAAACGATCCATAAATGGAATCAAGCTTTTCAAAAGCAGTTTTTGTCCAGATAACAAATCTTCCAAGATGACCTCCAGGAGCAAGCTTCAAAAGATTCAGCCTCTCAACATTCACAATATCAATACCCGGAATGTTGCGGAAGGCCTTGACAAGCTTAGCACCTTCAGTACCATAAACAATCAATGGACCCTTTCGCGAAATGTACCGACGGTTCCTCATCTTACCCTTACCAGGGCGAATGGCATGACTGTCTTTCGCTTTCTCAGCATCGGGCAAAGCACCGATCTGCTTCAAAACCTTAATCGCAGAAGAGGTTTTCTCGATTCCCTCAGCGGAATCGGTAATCACAAGCGGCAATTCCGGAACAGACTCGATCCGGTGGCCACGAGCCAAAACCAAAGAAGGAATTGCAGAAGCAGCAATGGCAGAAACAACAGCATACCTCTTTTGATTCACGTTGATTTTTCGGTGCCATCGGCGCCAGATCTTCGTCGGAGCAAACATACGACCTCCACGACACATGTTTCCGAAAGCTCCCTGACCAGCACGGTGAGTACCGCCACCAGGAACACGAGGGATACGAGAAACGGCTCGTCCAGTACCCCATGACTCTGCGGAGGTTTGATGACCGGCACGCTTGCTCACGGCATAAGGTTGGCGGCGGTTCTTAGAAATGTTGGCGTGGACGAAGTTGACGATATCAGGACGGATAGAAGCTTTCATGACATCGGGCAATGGCACCGTCTGAGAAGAATCTGTGGCCATGTCGCCTTCGAGAGACTGGACGGCGACCAAAGGGCGAGCGGCGGCGGCGGCCATTTTGGGGCGAGTGAATGTGGAGAAACTAGGGTTTTTTTCTCTATAGGAAGAAGAAAGTGATATACTGATCAATTTATAGAGAGGTGTTTTAAATCGAAACTAATGCTTTTGGGCCCATAAAAATGGTCTGAAGGTTAGCCCTGGCCCGATAGTGAGCTGATCCAAACTTGTTATCACAATTTCCTTTTTTTTTTTTTTTTATTACAAATTTTATCATTAAGGCTGATGTCTATTTTAGTCTCGAATTTTCAAAAGTGATAGTTATTGAACAAATTCAAAATATTTAGATGACTTTTAATAATCATTTGATTTTTTGTTTTTGAAAATTAAGCTTATTAAAACTATTTTAATTCATAAATTTCTATGTTTTGTTATCAATTTTTTAATCATGTTATAAAAACCAAGTTAAGTTTTGAAAGCTAAAATAATAGGTTCTGTTTGACAACCATTTAGTTTTTTAAAGTTAACTCTATAAATACCTATTCTTTCTCTAAATTTTTTGCATTGTCACCTACTTTTAACAATGTTTTTAACATTCAAGCTAAAATTTAAAAACTAAAAAGAATAGTTTCTAAAAACTTGTTTTTGTTTTTTTGAATTTGGCTAACAATTCAACTATTTTATTTAAAAAATATGCAAACCATTGAAAGAAGTTAAAAGAGAATAGACAAACCAAATAATTACCAAACAAGATCGTGATTTTTAAAAACTTATTTTTGTTTTTAAAATTTGACTAGGAACCAAGTGTTTATTTAATATAGATAAAAACTACAATAGAAAAAGAGAAAGTAAACAAGTACAAATTAAAAAAAAGAATCAAGACTTCAAAAAAAAAAAAAAAAAAAAAAAAAAAGTAGTTTTTAAACTTTTATTTTTTGAAATTTGAAAAGATAAATATCATGATAAAATAAATCCAATTAAAAAAAACAACCGAAATAAACACCAAACAAAACCCTTAAAATTTTATTTATTTATTCCTTACCTTTTTCTTTTTAATCACAATATCACTACAGCACTACACTCCATAAACATTTTGAAAAATTGCGACATTGTATTAAATGACCTTTTTTTTTTTTAACAAATAGATTTTGCATTAAAAAAATTTAATCACGAATAAAAATGGTAGGTCATAACAAACCTTTAAAAGTAGAGAAACCAAAATTAACTATAGGCAAATATGAAGATAAATCTTCACTTTTCGAGTCATAAAATGATGTACCAATAAAAAGATGAGATATTTGAATAATTAAGTAGCAATCAACAGAGAAAATTTAAGATTCTATCATTGTACTCATTTGGAAGAAAGAGCTTAGATAACCAAAACTAGTGCCTTCTAATAAACTCGTATAAACATTCTTTTAGCGAAATAATTGATCTAAAACAATGCTAAAACCCATTTTTGAAATTCTACCATAGGTATGCAGTTAATTCAACTCTCATACAAGCTCCCATTGTTTCATTCTTCTAGCCTTAGACTAGAGTGACTTTTGATTATGCAATATTTTGTCATTAATTACTCCAAATTCTTTCATTTACATGTAAAGGTCATTTCCTTCACAAATATTAGTACGTTTATATACTCCTCCAAATAGGGATACACTTCCATGAGCTTTGACAATGTTGTTGATCAATTCTAAAATGAGTATTGTTTTACCCAGTCTAAACCCTCTAAATAGTCCTATTTTCCCTCTAGATCAGGTAGGGGTTAAAAGATGTACTTTTAATTTTTGTTTCAAAATCGATAATTTTGTATCCAACTGAATAAAAGTAGTGACAAATCTTTGAATAGGAGAAGGAGATGTCGTATGAGTATCTACATAATTCAAATTATCAATAGGTTCTCCAAGCACGTTGAAAACTTCGCTGAGAACATTATATCTTCAACTAAAAGATCAGAGTCTCGCAAGCTGTTGAACTAAACTAAATTTATACTAAAATGATATCGTTAGCCACCAGATATCTAACTATTTCTTCCAACATGATATTAATCCATCTCAATCTCTATTTTGGTCATATATATCTTACCAAGCAATGAAGGCCCACAACATTGATTGAAGAAAATTAGCCGCTAGAAGGAAGGAAGATGATCTAGAAACACGTTTCTTTTATATATACTAACCCATTTCATTCTCTCTGGGAAAAAAAACCACTTACAGAAGAGGTGAACTTCACTAAGAACAACACCAATTTACACTCACTTCGAATGATACAAGCACAAGATCGCCTACCCGACCAATACCACTCTGAGATCGAGCCACATTTTGGTTCAACAACTCGATCGAGCACCCTCGCAAACAGTTAACAGGGCTGTATTTTTATTAGCAAATGACAAAATTCATCAAACAGATCTTACAAAAATATACATTTGGTTATAGGCCAAACCCGAAATATGAGCCTTGGTAAGGTGCCAAAGAGGAGGATCCATAGAGCCTCAAAAGAATCAATGGAGACCAATTTTTGATACAATCTTCTCTAACAACCCTGGCTGGCAGCTGGCATTGTTCGGGCATTCCAACGCTCTGAATTCGACAAGCAATAGGCAGAGTAGATAAGAGCTGATACAAGGTAATGAGCTAATTTTAGGTAGTAGGTAATTCAACAGGATATATCATCAGCATGCTTCTTTGTAGGCATTCCTGCAGTGACTGCTACTGTTTTTGTATTGACATCATAGGTTGACAACACAGTTCTCTGAAACAAACCAGTTAAGACGACATAGAAACCGTTTAGAACGTTTTCAAATGTTTAACCATGTGAGGAGAACAAGTAACTATTCAATTCCAAAACTGAATATCAACCAGAGCCTTCAGAATCTTTTCCTTCAATGTGGGAATTACACAACGTCAGTTTCTTAGAATTGTCTTTTATCATTAAATATAACATGCAAAAAAGCTTGTACTCATTCGTAGAAAGGAAAGATAATGTTTATTACTCGAGAGCTGCTAAAAAAAGCATGCGAAGTCTTTTAAGACTTGGATCAAAATAGATTTTGTTTGATCCCTATCTTAACCAGCACCAGCTATCAATCTAGTTTCACAGTCCACTCTATCAATAAAATGGGAAGTTATCGCTGCTTTTCAAGTCATAGAACTTCACCCTAAGCAAATCCAAAGAGCAATTATGATTCGACAATAACAAGTCAAGTAACAACCATGTGACATTGGGCACGAGATATAAGCATGGCGCCGAGACTGAAAAGTACATGGTAGAAACAGACAGATGCAGACATATATCTACTTGGAGAATAGAAGTATGCTAGACTTACGAGTGGCTCAAAGTCAGGGCTGGACAAGTTAAAACTGAGGTTTCTCATCAACAACAAAACCTGCAAGTCACCATTTGTAGATATGAGCAAACGCTTGCGGTTAATTCCAGAAGGGTGTTTAGTTAGTCCAGAGTCTTTAATGATCAGCATGGTTGCAACTAAGAAGCAATATAAACAAGCAGAATATGATTCATAATTGTGCACAAGGGTCTAGGCTAGCTAATTATTCATATACAATTACATTCGCTAGTAAAGTCAAAGGCATAATCACAGATTTTCAAACTCACTGTTTCGAAGTTGATAGGATCCATCTCCTTGAGTTTATTCACGTGTTCTTTACTGTCTGGGTCAAAAACGCTACCAATGAAGCCATAAACTTCGGCAAAATCTGGAATACCTGCAGCATACCCAATAAATAAAAAGTTAATCACCATCTCACTTCTAAACACTTGGTTTTTTACTGACTTAACGCTATATTATAACCAATCTAGAATGTTACCGTGAAGCATAGGAGCTTGTTTTCCCTGCTTTCCCATATCAGGGCTTCCAATACCATTGAGGCTGCTACTACTGATCATTGGTGTCCCTTCTGACGCAATATCAGCTGAATTGTAACACCATGTAATAGGGTAAGGGCTTGAGAGTCCAAATTATAATGGCAGACTACTACATTGAAAATGTTAGGGGTCAAGAGATAAATATACGTACCATCAGATCTGTGAAGATTTGTAAATTCATCTTGTGGTTGCATGATTTTGCTCAAAGAAGGGTTGATCATTATCGAAACGTCGTCCCAAGGAGAATATCCAGGTGCCAGGGGATTTACTGAAGAAGGATAACCCATTGATGCTTGCAACGGTAACAAAACTGTTGAGAATGAGTTAATTAAGTACGTCAGTAATTAGGAGGTTTGAAGTATGTGTGTTGCTTATGAATCAGATTGCCGTACCATTTTTTGATGCCTTTTGTGGATAAGGATGTGAAGCCTTGCGTTTGGGGCGTGGCGGAGGTACATGTGCTATCGTTCCATTTTTTTGGACTTTCAAAAAGTACTTTTGGGCGTGACTCCGAATCTGCAGCATCGACTGTAGAGTAAAGAACATGTTGTGGGAAGAAATCAAAGAGCAAAAGCTCCAACAAACCAAATCGACCGTCTTTCACCTGAATAACTGTCTTTGAACCTACAAAATCTTCAATTTTCTTCCAGTCACGATCAAACCTGAAAATTTGACATATGTTCTAAAATTGCAGAAATCGTAAATTTTTCCTCCAGGTTTCTTCAGTTACTAGACTAGTGAATTTCTACATCTCAAACTCGTAAAATTGCCTCTAATACTTGAATTCTAGGATAAGAAAAACCACAACTACAGAGCTTTCAACACTCTGATTTCACGTCAATGATTTTCTACCCTACACAAAACGCCGATTACAGATCAGTATCATAGCTTCATAATGATGATACGAAAAAGCTCCAAATGAAACAAAATTAAGCGACGGGGAATGACGAAGAGCGGGAAAACAAAACTAAAACAATCACAGTTAAGATAACTCGAAGTTTAAATCCTCAAACCACAGAGTAGAGCCGGAAAACAGGAACGGTATCATGAAAACTACAATCTATAAGGAAGATGAAGCACCCACCGGAAGTTATAAAGCAATTCAGATTTTAAAAAAAAAAAAAAGAACAAAAAAAAAAAAAAAAAAACATAAATCATAGTTGAATATTGATTTCGGGAGGTAGAATTCGACTTAAACATCAGTAGACAAAATCTCTGAGAAAATTGCAAGTAACAAACATAATAAACTCACAGCTGAAGAGCTTCGAGGAATTTATCGTGCTCTTCTTCAGTCCAGCTCTCTCTGGACTTGGTAATGGTGTAGGGCTTGCGAACCTTCTTGCCGGAGGAATCAGCAGCAGTGGAGGTCGCCATAGAAGGATTTGGATTCGAAGCGTTGGAGTTCATGTGGTTAATCAGAGCATGATAAGGCTGAATCGAAGCAGAGACGGAGGAAGGTAGCAATGGCGGGCAAGGTGTGAAATGAGAACTTGTGGAGCGAAATTTGACGCCTTTCGTTTGGTTGGCCACTAGGGAGCGTTCGATTGAAACGATTTAATCGTCTGCCGTACATTCCCTTCCTCGTCGTAGACTCCATTTAAATATGAATTTTTTTTTTATTTTTTTTAAGTCATAAATTTAGTCGTCCCAATTTCTTGAATAAAATAAATTGGATTTTGGATTTAAATTGTGGTTTCTAATTTCTATTATTATTTTATTAGTTTAAATACTATTTTCAACTCTATGTTATTTAGCTTTGGTTTATTTTGGTCATTTAGTCATTTGTACTTTTAAAATATTCATTTAGTTTTTTTACTTTAAACTTTTATTCAATTTAGTCTTTATACTTTTGAAATGTCTATTTTGATCATACACTTTAAAAAGTTATCATTTTAAGTCATTTCATTTTCATTTCTACGTGACAAAAATGGTCATTTTTAAAAAATATAGAAACCAACATAAATCAAAGTTGAAGGTACATAGACTAAAATGAATAATTTGAAATTATAGAGACCAAAATAAACTAAAACTGAAAGTATAAAGATCAAAGTAGTATTTAAATATATTTTGTTTCATTATAACAAACGGTGGAGCACTAAAGTTTGCTTATTTGACATCAAGAAAGATAATTTATGTCAATTAGTGTTGAGTTATGCTCAGATTTGTCAAATTAATTATGGTTTCTTAAAAAACAAGTTTACAGTCCCTTGATATTGAATAGTGATTATCAAGTACTTTGACATTTTATTTCGTTAACGATAATCTTTAATAGTTTAGTTTTTTATTGACAATATGTGGAGTTGGGAAATCAAACTTCTAATATCAAAGTTGATACAATCATTATATAAATTGAGCTATGCTCGTGTATGCTTTAATAGTTTTTTTTTCATACTAATCAATTATTAAAAAATTTATCCCATCTATAAAACCAATCATGTTTAACATAACCATACACAATCAAACATATCAAATATCGATATACACGAGCATAATTCAATTTGTATAAAGTATATACTCTTAACTAATAGGTCATATGTTTGAATCTTCCCCATTTATATTATTGAACTCAACAAAAACCACGCCGTAAAATTAAATAAAAAAACTAGAAAATAAATTAAATTCAATAACGAAGTCAACACTCCACTCAACATATATCCCAACACAACTACAAATAACCATTCATATTGAAAATAGATTAGTTTACCTCAAATCTCAATGATTCGACTATTTAAAAAAGAAAAAAAAAAATTCAACTAATAAGCGTATAAATTCAATTTATTACTCCCACTTAGAGATTAATTAATTCGTTACAATTAAAACCTAATGCGACTCACCCAATTAAAGTACGTTTAGAAATTAGATCTGCCCCTAAAATACTTAAATGTGTTAAGAATCAAATATAGACTGTAGATATAGCATCGTACCAAGCCAAACTTTTTGTGTGCACTGTGCACACATTTGTTTCAAATTGAGAAAATTGTAATTATATGACAACATTAAAACAAATGTTCCGACAAAATATATTCATTGAATATTCATTACATCTCTATTTTGTTTTTTCTGCAATTTTTTTTTCCAGAATATGTGAAAAAAATAAAATTGTCTACATTCTTATTACTATTAATTATAAAATTAAAAATATATATGTCGAGTTGTTGTTTGTTGAAATATTGTTTTTATAGGTGTAATTTTGATCTCATTCTATTTTAATAATTTACTTTGAAATAACTAAATTTACTTCTTATAATTTCAAAATAATAATAATAGTAATAAAATTAGCATTATCGTTAGTTTTAAATAAACTCTTATTGCAATAAGAACGGCGATAAAATAAGATGTGAATATGTTTCTAAAGCTTTCTTCGAGAATTATTTGATTTTTGTTTTTGAAAATTTACTCTATTTTTTTATAATTTTTTATAGTTATTTTCATATTTTTTTAAGTAGAATAGTTGAATTCTTAGCCTAATTTAAAAAAATTAAAAACAATATTTTTCTTTTAAAGGTTTGCTTGGTTCTTGAAAACGTTGGTAAAAAATAGATAACAAAGCAAAGAACTTAGAGGTGGACTGAGTGCTTATATGCTTAATTTTCAAAAACAAAAAATCGACTTATTACCAAATGAGGCATTAATTTTTTTAAAATTAAGTCTATAAACACTTATTTCACCTCTCGTTTTTTTATTATGTGTTATCTACTTTTTACCAATATTTTAAAAAACCAAGCTAAAATTTGAATACTTAAAAAAAATTATTTTTGTTTTAGAATTTGGGTAAGAATTCAACAAATGTATTTAATAAAAATGCAAATAATTGTAAGAAATTGAGAGAAAATAGGTTTAATTTTTAAAAACCAAAACTCTAACAAGGGGCTAAAATTTATTTTAAACTCTATTTTCATCAATCTAATGAAAAAAAAAACCTTTAGAAAAAATAATAATGAACCTTTAGTATGAACTAATTTTAAGAATGATTTAAAGTACATAAAATTAAATTTAGCGTGGCTTGAAATATATTAACCAAAATAATATTTTAAACTCTATGTTTTTAAAGTAGCTTTCCTTCCATTTTTATACACTATTATTTCACACAACTCTATTTGTTTGTTTTTTTAAACTATACGTGGAGAGGGAGAATCAAACCTCCATCCTCTAAGTCGATAGTACAAAATGTGTTCGTTTTGTTTATTAGTGATAATTTCATACTAAAATTTAATATTTAGTTCATATAATTGAAAGGTCATGACTCAATTATACAATAAATTTGGATTTGTGTTTTAAAGTTTGTCAAATATAAATTTGAAATACGTCTTTAAATATTATAGACCTATTAAATGCGAGATTAAAAATTTATAAGTCAAACACACATTTTAAAGTTCAAACATTGTCGCCAATATTTATAAACTAAGGTTTCTATTAGTAAATGATCAGAAAAATTTAAAGTTTAAAACGAGAGATTTAGTAAAATAAATAAAGCCATACTACATCTTTTCAATTTATCCAAAAGATCTATTGGATTTAAAAAGTGAATTACACCTTTATTAAAAATCGTTCAATATTTGTATGATAATATATTTATATATGATAAAAATAGTTGTAGTGACAAACTAAATAATATACGATGTTAGAGAAGATTTAATTTTAAACAAAAAGTTAAATTAGTTTATATTATAAAAATTATAAGCTTTTAAATATTATAGGCATGTTTGATAACAATTTTATTTTTAATTTTTAGTTTTTGAAAATTAAATCTCTTGCTTTATTATTGAGTCGATAATTTCAAAAATCAAGACAACAAGTTTTGAAAACTAAAAAAAAATAGTTTTTAATTTTTTTTTTAATTTAACTAAAAATTCAACTACCTTATTTAAGAAATATGGAATCATAATAAGAAAAATGAGAGAAAATGGCTTGATTTTCAAATATCAAATGGTTGTCAAATGGACTTTTATTTTCTCCAGTGTAATTATATATTTTGAGAATGCAAATTTAGATTTTGAATATATTGAAATATAGGAACGTTAAAATTTTCACCATATGAATCACATATCTTGATAAATACGGTATAATATAGTAAACCTAAAAACAAAAACAAAATCTAAATTACATAATACAATTTTAATCTAACTTAAAATTCAAACCAGACAAAAGATTTAAATAGGAAAATTGAGACACTAAAGTCAAATATATAATAGCTATGATAATTTATATGTACTAATTCTGTATAGATGGAAAGTTCAAATTTCCATCAATTTACTTGTTATACTAATAAAATTATAAACAAAAGTAGAAAGGAAAACAAATAAAAAACCTTCTAAACAAAGCATATATTTTGCCTTTTTTGGTTCAATAAAGAACAAATAATATAGGGATTCAAATCACATACCTCTTGATTTATGTCATTTTTTAAAAAATTGTTATTTTTTTTTTTTAAACACTTGTATTAAGATGCTACAAGAACAATATTGGGACAACCGTCCATTACAATTTGATTTGCTATCCATTCAGAAATAAAAGGATAGTTACATAGCATTTAGACAACTCAATCTAACTTGCTTATCTAAAAAATCAGAAACCATATTACAATTACGAGGAAAGAGTGAAAATGATATTGAAGAAAAACCTTTAGCTATTGATTTAATCTCTTCGATCCAACATTCAACTTCATCGAAACAAACCACCTCTCTTGAAATCATTTTAATTGCCTATAGGCATTATGATTCAACGTCAGATTGATAAATCTAAGAACAACAAAACAGATCCTCTCAATCATAGAAAAAATCTCAGCTAAAGGGGCAATATAATCCAAACCTTCCAAATTTTTAAGAATTATGCTTAAACCTGCCGAGGGGGACAATGACTTCCAAGCGACATCTACGTTCAGTTTGATTATATCCAACGACCGACACAACCATCTCCTAACCAAAGGAGAAACTATCGGTTAATTAAACTATGCCAATTAAATTATGTCGCTTTGTTAAATCATATATTTTGCCTGATTATCGAAGTAAATGGATTTTTCTAATAAATAAACAAAACAAATTTGTTTTCCATCTCCGTTGGAAATTGAGAAGCTCAAGCTACACGAGGAAGGGGGACAAATGTCGCCGATGTTTTGGCGATGTAGGACATTTAGGTGGCCTAATAAATCGGGAATCGGGACATGAAGTGGGCCCCCCACAGATTTGGGATGGCTACGAGCGAGTCATTCTCCACCACGAGTCCCCGATGACTCCACCTCCTCGTCTCTGTCCCTCTTCGTTCTCGTACTTCTGTCGTTATAGGAAAAGATAAATTTTTTAAATATTATTTTAACCTTAAAATTATTTTTTAGTTATATACCTAACCTGATCGATTTTCAAAACTTTCAAAGTAATTAAGTTTTTATTTTATGGAAAAATATTTTGTTGAACTACAGATTTTGAGTCTAACTTCATTTATAGAGTCTAATTTCATTTAATCAGCTATAAATGTTACACTTTTAATCTTAAGTTTTAAGTTTAATTTTTATTTAATCTTTACATTTTAAAATATTATATTTTTACCCTTTGTTTTTTAGTTTAGTTTTTATTTGATCCATAGATTTTAGTATTTCATACTCTAACACGAATTTTTGTTCGTGCTCACTATGATATTTGGTACAATCCTTCTAGTTAACTAAATTAAAATTTAATGAAGTGAAATTTTAAAATTAGTTATAATAGTGATGAAAGTTTGTTGAAAACTAATTAATTATAATTTTTTAAAAATAAATAATAGACATTAACACTAATGACGGGAAGTGCGTATTCAGTCAATTGTCAAAGTTAAAAGCGTAAATTTTGAAATCTATGAACCAAATGGAAATTTAACTCAACGTTATCAAAGGTAAAAAAAAATGTAACTTTTTGAAACTTATGAACCAGAGAGAAATTAAACTACAAATTCAAAAGGTAAAGTGCAACATTTTGAACCTTAGGAACCAAGTTGAAACTAAACTCAAAATCTAATAACAGAAAATGTATTTCCTTTTAATCTTGTATCTTAACAATCTTTTTTTTCTTCTAACGGATGAATTGAAAGGTTAGTGTTATAGTATAAATAAAGTTCAAATATGTGTTTGATTTAATAGATCGGTTAGTTTTAAAAAACAATTGGAAGTATGAAAGATATATTAGACACAATATTGCAACTTTAAAACGGCATACTCTAGTTTTTAACTTCAATAATCTATTACATACAAAATTAAGAACTTAGGAATGTTACTTAATATTTTTAAGTCATTGAACCGATCTTGTCGTTACATAATAAACGTATTTAAAATCAACTTAACATATATTTATTAATTAATATAGTAGTGTGTCACATAAGTAGAATTAATCATAATAATTTAACAGACTGTCAACATAAATATAACTTAATAGTAATTAATATGTACTCGTTATATAATCTAAAATTCACATCCTCATATACCACATGAAAAAAATAGACTAAGAAATAATTCCACAGTTATTTATTAAACTAAACTAAAAGCTCAATTAAAATGTTAAACAAATTGGGTGAAAATACATTTATATTTGGAGGGAGCAAAAAAAATAAGGATTGGATTTACACGCTGGACATTATGGTGACCACGAGATCCAACGGCTGAGATTTACGTACTTGCCAACTTGTTTTTCGTGGTGCACATTTGATATGGGGTGGGTGGGCCCAACGGCCCAACTTTTTCTACACCCCTGCTTGGGAGACACGTGTCGAAATAACTCCCACACGTGAATAATATTGTTTTTTTCTTTTTCCCGAAACGACAATTTACGTGCGAGGAGCGGCAGTGGCGCCGCGCGTAGCTAACAAACAAACGCCGAGTGAAACACGAGTGGTTCGTGTTTTGCCAAAGAAGGCAATGGGGTAGGGTCATAAATGTCTTATTCCTTTATTTCTTTTCTTTTCTTTTTTTCTTTTTCGTTTTTCATTTTTTTTTTTCATTTTTTCTTTTTAAGGAAAATGTCCCCTTCGTTTTCCAATGATTGATTTTTCCCCTTAAATTATAAATAAAATAATTTTAAAATTAGTTGAAACTGGCACGTGGGCCTTGGATGCTCCTCTAGTCCACTTTTTAGGTATGACTAGGCCGATCCAAGCTTATCAATAAGCTAAAAGTTGACCCAAGAAGATCATCAAGCTTAGAGGTCGATCCTCCAAGAAGATTAATAAGTCAGAAGTCAATTCTCCCAGAAGATCATCAAGTCTAAAGAGGTCGATCATATAAGAAGATCATCAAGTTCAAATGTTGATCCTCCAATTATCAAACCCAAAAGCCAGTTATCTAAGAAGTTCAACAAGTCCAAAGGTCGATCATCCTAATTTTATAATTTTTAATTTTCATTCCATATTTCTACAATCAGTTTTGCCTTAGCTTGCAAATAAAGCATAGAGTAGATGGAATTGCATCAATTTATACCTATAAGATCTTATATGAACTAGTTCCACCATTGAACATTCATGGTTCATTTACTTAAGTCCCGAAGAACCATAATTTTTGGGAAACTGAGCTAACTTGCATGAGAGTTTCGCATCGATATAGTATCGAGTCGAGTACACTCTGATGTCTAAGTTAGTATATTGAGTATTTGCCCAAACTAAATACAGAAAGAGAGTTTTTAGAGTTTCTCAGTTGGAGTAATTATTTTTTCATACCCTCTGGGGTTATCGAATGAGGCTATTTATAAGTCCCTTCATTTGACAACTATATGAGGTTACTTGTAACAAAGATTCGATATATCGATGTCGATGGAAATATCGAGGTCCCAAATTTATGGAAATATTGATGGAAGTTTCAGGAAACATCGTGGAAATTGATGGAAATTGTTATAATTAGGTAATGAAACTTTTATTGTGGATTAATCGTACGATAATTCATCATTTTTAATCACCATTTGTATAAAGTAACACAATATGTAGATGTATATTATAAATGTATGTGTAAATGTCAATGCGAGAGCATAAATTAAAAAAAAAATAATTACAAAAATAATATAAAAGTTAAGAATATTTTGAGGTGAGATGTGAAAATGAAAGTTTTGGATGGTAAAAGAAAAAAACTTCCCATCAAATCAATTTTAAAGTGAAAATTTAAAGAAAAAAGTTTAAATGAGGTTAAAAATAATTATAGGTTTTTATTTATTTATTCCCAAGTTCAATGAAAGTTTTGAATTGAATATAAAGCTGAAATTAAAAAAAAATTGAAAATTAAAAAGAGTAACATGTTGAAAAGCTTTATTAGCTAACCTAACTAATTCAAAAAAGAGAAAAAAACAATTTTTTTTTTTCAAAATTTAGAGATTTATCGAAATGGAGAAAAATCAAAATTTTCCTCACCGAAATTTTGAGGCCTTCCATGGAATTTTTCCACCATGCTTGAAAAAAAAAAATAGTTGTATTTTCAAACTAGTGCTTGCAAAAAAAAAAAAAAAAAAAAAATATAAAAAAAAAGCAACACTCATGTGTGTTCGATATAGTTTGGTGCTCATTTTAAAAAATGAAAAAACAAAAAACCATACCCTTATTGACTTTTAACTACTACGTTTATTATTATTTTATTATCATTATCATCATTATTATTATTTGGCAAAAACAATCACAACCTAAAGAACAACATCAGGAGATAACAAAATAAAAAATTATTGATGGTAGAAAGTATAGAGGAAATAAGACATTGCCCATCTAAAACTTTTTTTCTCATAAGAAAATGCACTAAAAAATTGCGTCAATAAAAGATGTGAATAAATGAGACGTCTCTAAAATCACAGGCTCTAAGAAAAACGTCCTCAATAATCAAATAGGGCACTTCTAAAAGGTCGGTGATGATAAAGATTTTTAACCTGTGACTTTTTTTTTAAGGTCACGAATACAAAGTTTATATTTATTTTGGACGTGGGTTGATTTTATAAATTCACAAGAGCTTGATCTCTCAATTAATTTCATGGTTTGTTATATTAGAGTGGTTCATTTTCATATTTAAAAAAAAACATAAATTTAATAGATTTCACACTATTTTAGTTCTTATACTTGACTTAGTTCAATTTAAGTAGTTGTACGTTTAAATGTCAAATATTAATCCATGCAAAATCTTAAATTTAGTCTATATCTTAGTTATTTTTTCAAAAGTTATTATTATTATTTATTAGTCTTTTCACTATAAATTTTGGAAATATTTTCACATTGTGTATTTTCTTGCATGAAAACTATTGTTGTAATTAAATCATTTTTGATAAAAAAATAACTTTGAGGGACTAGATTTAATATTTATTAGAAGAAGTACACATGGACTAAAATTGGATATGTGAAAGTACATGAACTAAAATTGAACAAGTTCCAAATTACAAGACCAAAATGATATTTTAACCTTTAAATTTCTATGAGTAAATAAGGATTGAAAAACCATAATATTGGACATTTTTTTAATTATATTTTAACATCCAATGAATATCCAAATATAGAAATAAGGATTGAAAAACCATAGTATTGGACATTTTTAATTATATTTTAACATCCAATGAACATCCAAATAAATAACTTTAAATTTATTTGTTACGTGTGATATTGTACCAAATAGTATAATCAAACTTCGGCGAAGTTTAGAGATATCAAACCAGGTAAGAGATGAAACTTTAGCAAAAACTGCACCCCAAAACCCAAATGGTATGATCGTATGGGAAGGCGAGGGATGCCCAAACTCTCACACTGTGGCTAGCCTCATGCCATACGAGGGCATGCCCCAGTCTAAGAGAATGAGCCAAATGCCTCTATTCCCATGCTTGGCCTCAGCCCCATTGATCCATAGGTTAATATGGCTTGACTTTGAAACTCTAGTTTGGATGTCCTAAGTCAAATAGTTTCTATAAATACATCATTATAATTATAGGGAAAGTAAGTCATCTTCACTTTTAAACTTCAAACTTTCTGCACTTTTTCACTCCCTAACTTAAGCATTGAAGTGTGTGTGACAAACTCATAATTTATAGGTTGCGTCTTTAAACAAATTTACCGTTGTTGTCACATGACTGGCGATACTCTTTTTCCTATCCATATTTTTACCTCACCAATATCAATTTCAAATTTTGTCTAGGCAAAGAATTTAAAACCATTTCAATATTTCAATTCCTATTTAAAATGATTTATTGAATTTAATCTATTTATAACTAGTTGGGCCAGAAACGAGAACCGCCCGGCCCAAATTATGCTCCCGCTCAGAAAGAAAAGCCCAAAATGGTCGACGTGGGATATAACGGGCCCACAGAGACGATGATTCGAATGACGTGGCAGATTCTGAGGCTTGCAAAAGTTCGCCGGATACGAATATCAGAAGGAATGAACTGAGGGGGGCCAGTGAAGTGAATCGGTGGATGCAGACCAGGGAACGAATTCTTTGCTTCAATCTGGAACTGGAATCTTTGCCGCGATGCTAATCGGAACCATAATCGCACCTCGTAGTTTTTTCTCGAGAAACAAACAAAAATCATCTTCTTCCTCATCGTCATCGTCTTCTTCTTCGCCGGTGATTCCTCTGTGCTCGGGGAGAAAGCCTAAAGATCCACGAAAAGATGACGATAATGATGATCAGACACGTATGGCATCGGTATCCTTTTCTCTCTTTTGCTGATTTTAAGTTTGATCGTGAGTTCTGCTTCGTTGATGACCTCTCTAGCTACTCTGGATTTTAGTTTGAGCTGTTAGGGAGAGAGGCAAGAATCAACTGGAAACTTTGTTTTAAGAAACTACTCGAGATGGCTTAGAGGCCTTAATATGCTTAATATTATACCATTGTGAATAATGCTCTTGATCGAATGAAGGACGGTTACTTCCAATTTGCCTGCTCTAATTTTAGAGAAGTTGCTCATTCTCCTTAGTATGTCTTAACACGATGCACAACAACATCTGTCTTGTCTCCTTGTTTCTGAACTGAGTGTCGCCCTTGTATTCTTTTATTGAAAGTGGTTGATTTCATAAAATAAAAAGAAGAAAAAAAAAGTTGCATGCCTAGGTATCTCAAGCAAGTTGATAGGTTCTCAAGAGAAGAGACAGAACCAGGTGTTATTTTTAGTATCATCAGCTTGCTTTTGAAGCACTAGGTTCTCAAGAGAAGTTGAGGATTCAACTCTAAAGTGTTAGGTGTGTAAATAAAGTCCCACGTTATGTTGCCCAGAAATGGAAGAAATTCCTTGCCACAGTCATAATGGTATCAGCCCTCAACCACCGTTCCCAGGTTCGATCCCTGACATATGCATTTAAGTATGAGATACCTTTGTAAAAAATTAAAAAGAAAATCACGAGGGCTTATGACTAAAGTGGACAATATTATAGCATTGTGAATATATGTAGAGGTTCCATGTCCTCGGTGTAAGTCGGTTTATACATAACAAACTTTAAATCTTTTTTTTTTCCTTTTTTTTTTTTGGGGGGGGGGGGGTTGGTTCTTGGAGGTTTGTCCTTTCTAAGTTTAATTTGAAGAGACAACAAGAGTTCTAATTATACTAAGTTGTCAATTGAGAGAATTGAATTCAAGTCTTGAAGGGTATGTTTGAACATCCCAAGCCCTTACATTAGGCCACCATTGGCAGTAACTCGAGTGCTTCTAGTTTGTAAGCTAATTATTTGAATTTTTCAATATCAAATGCTGTAGGATCAATTGATGTTTATTGCTTGAAAATAACTTAACATAAAGTACATGTTTCCCATGTTACTTCACATTGGCCTGGCCTTTTTTGGAGCTAGTGAGTCCACTGTCTGAAGATTCATTAGGGGAATGATAAGGATATTGCTAGGCTTGAATTTGAATCACAATTTGTTGAATTACCAATTATGTCAATCAGGTGATAAGCTCTCAACAGATTGGGACAAGGCTTGGTCCAAGTTCAGAAAGCGAGGAAAAAAGATGATCTTCTCTGATTTCTCTCCAAACAAATACGTAAGCTGGAATCCGCGAAGGTCAGATTATCCATTGTCTGAAGAAGTAGATCCCATAAAAAGAACAGAGAGATCAAACCTGATGCTGTGGACTAGTCCAAGATTTACTCTAGCAGGTGCAATTGTAATTGTCACATTTCTGTTGGTCTACACCATTCTTGCACCAATTAATAAGTGATTTTTTCTGGTGTATTGAACTTCCTGGTCTAGCTGCTTCTTCTTCTTCTTCTTCTTCTTCTTCTTCTAATGATGTTAATGATTGTAGAAAGGGAGAGTCAGTTGAGGAAGGTCTGTAAATTTGTATGGAAATTCAATAGAATCTGTGTTCTCTGTTTTGCTTGCTTTTTCTGGGAAAATGCCTACCTTGCAATGGCTCATACATGTTCTGATTTGCTTTCTAGTATTCATACTGGATTGTGAAACATTCTATAAAAAATATCGGTTTTTACTTTCATTGAAGTCTAGAAATGAAGAGTATTTTTTAAAAAAGATTTAAATTATGTCGTATTCCTGAATTTTTAAGTTTATGTTAATTTTAGTCATTTTAGTCACTAAACTTTCAAGTTTGACTTAGATTAGTGAATTTTTGAAATATTTATTTCAACTCCAAAACTTTTTTTTAATAACAATTATTTTGATGTGTACAAGAACATTAGACAAAGTGGAATTTCTGACCTAAAAAAGACAAATGATTGTTTCTTTTAAGATTAAAACATAACATACATTCAGTTTAGGGATAAAAAAATATATTTCTTTTGAAGTTTAGAGAATAGAACATATTATTTTCTTGAAAAAAAAATATTTTTTCAAATTTAGAGAATACAACCTACTATACTTTGAAACTTTCAATTTTAGTAATTTATTCTAGAATGTTTAAGTATTTTCAATAAAACTTAAATTAATTCATACTACTAATTTTTGTTTATTCTTTTCATAATTTTTTTTTGTAATCTATTAGCTGCACCATAATATATTTGAAACATATTTTTTATGAAAATTATTCTTATTCTTACTTAACCTTTTTTTTTCAAAACTAAATTTGAGAAACTAAACTTAAATTTAACATCACAAAGTTTAGAGATTAAGTGTGTATTTGGTTTAATTTTTTAAATATTTAATTTTGAAAATAAATTGTTTTAGAAAAAATTAAAGTGTTTAGCAACCGCTCTGAATAACTTTTGAAACATTATCAAATTGTATTTTAAACCGTTTTTATCAAAAAGTTTAAATAAAATGATTTTTTTGAAAAATATTTTTTTTCTTTAAATCAATCCATAAAATTTTTTTAAAAGTATAATAACCAAAAGGGAAATTTTCACAGATAAAAAAAATATCAAACTATTTATAGAAAATAGCAAAAAAAAAAAAAAACACTGATAGACATAAATAGACTTCTATCAGTAATAGACTTCTATAATTTTTATCCTTCTATCGACGTCTATTACAACTATATAAAAATTTTGCTATTTTGAATAAATAGTTTCAGTTATTTTTCTATTTTTAAAAATTTTCCTAACCAAAATAGTAATTTAACCTGATTCAAAAATAAAAAATAGGATTTATTAAAGTCAATTTAACCCCAACTTTATTACTGGGAAGTAATTTTCAGTTTCCTCCCATCTGGGTCTTATTGAAATAAATAATCTGCAGAATCTTACAAGCCATGCTGCCCTGTAAGCCTGTAAACCTGGAAGCTCCACTTAACCAAAATTTTCATCATTGATTCTTCAGACTCTTTCCCTTCGCTGCAGCACGTGCATCGCCCAATTCAACTACCATTCTTCTGTGTAGAATTTCAGTTGGCGGGATTGGCGAGACGCTTCTCTTCCTCTTCGTCCCCACCCCAACTAACTAAAACCCCCACAACAATCTCCAATACCTTCAATCTCTTCTTCTTCAATGGTGAAAATGGCGACGACCCATTTTTCCTTCACTCGCCTCGGTTTTCTGTTCTTTGTCTTCTTGATCTTCGCTTACACTTGAGTGATTCTTTGAGCAAATGGGGTTTCTTCTCCTGTTCCGTTTTGTAATCATCTGTTAGTGAAAACCCTCTGTAAGTGAAGAATCGTCTTGGAGAATGAGTGGTTCGAGGATCCATGGATGGGCTTGAAGCAATTTGGTTTGTCTTTCTCTTGTTTTTCTTCTTTCTGAAGTTTGAGTGTTTTGATTAATCGTTCCCCATTTTCCCCCCTTCAAGGATTTGTAGATTGGTTGGAGTTGGAGTTTTAGATTTTGATGAAGTTATTTTGAAGTGGGTTTTGGTACAATTCTTTTAGGCATATTTAGAAGTGATTTTAAAATGGTTAAAATCACTCCAATAATGATTTTAATTATTGAAAGTCAATTTCAATAGTATGAAAATTACGTTTCAAAGTGTAAAATTAAACCGTGAATTGATTTTGAGTGATTAAAGGTGTGTTTCGGAACTATTTGTCTCACAAACATGCACTTAAATGCACTTAAGTATATGATTATAGAGGGTTATGTTCTGGTGGCTGGATTTTTTTTCTGTTGTTTTAATGGTTATTGATTGTGTATTTCAGTTAATGTATTAATTATGGTGTTTAAGGAACAGTTATTACTGTGATCTTCATCATATTGAAACATTTGACAAACTTGTTTCAAGTGTTGAGATATCCTTTGTTGGGAGTTCTGAACTGTTCTTGCAGGCTAGGAAGCTTTCAGCAAGTGTTTACTACTACTTGGCTGGTGGTCTGTGATCTTCCTCAATGAAAAGAATCCAACCTGCAACAATCATCAAACTCTCCGGCATTACTAAGTTGGATGAGGATGATAAGCATCATAAGCTTTTCTGATTAAAATCGATTAGCTGCTTTATAAATAATTTTGGGCTACTAAGAAACAAATGTTGGATGCCTAACACCATCATGTTTGTTAGGGGAGTGACCATAATCCTACATTGGGTAGAGGTGGGAAAATTGAAGTTACAAGAGTATTTGAATAGAAATTAATAATAAGTGTATGTGGACTTAGACCAGAAATGGACAATATCATAATATTGTAGAGATATGGGAGGCCATTGTCCAAATAGATGATGTAGCAATAGATGTTTGGAAGATTAGAAATGAATATTTCTTATGTTGTGATCTACCATGAGTTCAATGGGATAACATTTTTTCACATCTTCTTCAATTATGTGTCATCCTATATAAAAATTCATATATTGTAGGGTCTGCTATGCTTTGTATAATCCAAAGTGCTGAAATGTTCTGTAATGCTCGATGAACTTCATAAATAGCGCACATCTGCTTTCATCTGTTTAACGATCAACCCTTTTTCATGGTATAGAGTAGTAGTGAAATCATAAGCTAGAAGAAAAAAAAAAATGGTGGGGAGACACTTTTAGACTTTTATATGTTTTTTCTTGTCGAGAGCCGAAAAGACTAATATGTTATCAATTTCAACTGTGAACATTAAGACAATACAATTACATTTCTCTGTGTATTATAGGTATGCAGTCTGGTTTGACCACAAACAATGTAGAAAAGCCATTGCTTAAGCATCCAGTCATGATTCTTTGTTGGGATCTTTCAAGCTCGTAATTCCAAATGCTATTGGATACAACATTCTGGGAAACAATTATTTGGTCGTCAAGGTTTTCTTGAATATTCACAGGCGTATCCTTTCTGAGTAAACGTAATTTCTTGTACATAATGGACAATGAAGTGGCAGAGAGAGTTGTTATTGCCAGACCAGTTGCTTCAAGGCCAACATGTTCCAGTTTCAAGTCATTCTCTGATATCCTTGCGTGTGCCTTCAATACTTCTCCACCTAATATGTCATCTGAAACCAAGGTTGCTGCCATTAGACCGAAGACAGTGAGGTTTAAGCTGAAGGATAACCCTATTCCATCATCCAGGGTGATTTGTTCCTCTGATATTTTACTTCTATAGTTCTTTTCTCTTTTAAAGTTTTGCACCTCATGATTTGACATTCAACATGTTCAGGCCAAAATATCAGAAACGGCCCCTGGAACGAACTCTCGTAGTTCATCTGATAATCTTGCTATATCAGACAGTAAAACCACTGTTTTATTCAAACCTTTGGCGAAGCATGTATCAAAAAGGACTGTCTCTCAGCTGTCACTCATAGTAAGTGGCTTCATAATTAGATCTGTATATACATGCACTTCTTTTTCTTTGCTGGTACATACTCCGTAAAAGATGATAGCACATTGAGTTTGGTTCAGTTTATCTGTTTGATGCTCTTTAAATAATGGTATTTAAAAAAAGAAAGAGAAGGTTTGAGCAGTTGAGAATCTACTGACTTTGCTGGCTTCTCTTTTACCAGGGGAACACCAATTTGCAAAACCGTTTACCACATCCACCAGTCGAGGTCTGTATTCAATGTCCGAATCAAGATGAAGACAATTTCCAATCTGCACTGACCTCAAATCTCTGTATTCAATGTCCGAATCAAGATAAAGACAATTTCCAATTTGCACTGACTTCAAATCTTCCCCAGAACATCACATCCACTGTTGAAAACAGTCAGTCCGTCGAAAGCTCAAGAGTGACGTTAAGTTATAGCAAAGAGGATCCAACATCGCTTCGTCCACAAATTAGTTGTGCTCAGCCTTCTTATGACGGATATAATTGGCGGAAGTATGGGCAAAAGCAAGTTAAAGGAAGCGAGTATCCACGGAGTTATTACAAGTGCACACATCCAAGTTGTCCTGTCAAAAAGAAGGTTGAGAGATCATTGGATGGGAAGGTTGCTGAAATTGTTTATAAAGGTGAGCACAACCACCCAAAACCTCAGCCTCTAAAGCACAACTCATCCGGGACACAAAGGGAAGGGTCCATGTCAAATGGAACTACACGAGATACCAATCCAGATTTATGGCTCAATTACCTCAATGGACGAATAGAAGGTTGTGAAAGTAGGCTCGAGAATCACATCGAAAGAACTTGTCAAGGCAGAGTTACATTACCCTTTGATCCGGTTGCAATTAGAGAAGTCAATGCTGGATATGGAATCTCTGATAATTCAGGCGGTCTAAGCATAGAATGTGAAGAAGGAAGCAAAGGACTTGAGTCCATGGATGATAAATTGCGAATTAAAAGAAGGTAAGAAAGAGCCATTTCAACAATGGTCATTTCATAAAAATTTTGACTCTGCCTTTCTGCTCCTATAGTTGTAAGAAGAACTTTGCATATTAAATAAAGGAATCTTTGCAAGCGATCTTAACAGAATCCAGCATCCGAGTCTACTTGCACGTCTGTCTTATAATTTCTTTTCCTTTTCTTTTGTCGGGTTCTTATGAGCTATATGTTCAATTTCCAATTAAGGGGTGGCAAAAATCCAACAAATGAAGCTGAGACATCAATTGAAGGTGTTAATGAGTATCACACAATGGCTCGAAGTTCCACTGGTATCGAGATTTCTGGCAAAGGCATTCGCTGGAGAAAATATGGGCAGAAAGTTGTGAAGGGGAATCTATATCCTCGGTACGGAGTTAAACATCTGCATTGATATGTTCTGCGTAAACTCGATTTTATTTTGGTTTTTTCCATATACCTTAATCCAGTTGATTTGTTTTCATCCTTGACAAGTTGCCTGACATTACTGTACGCATCCTCCAGTGCTAGTTGCAATGGAGACTCTTCTGATCTTTCCTTTCTTGTTTCTACAAATTCTAATTCTTAAGAACTTCCCAATGAAATTTGTCAGTCAAAACAAGCAACCCCATTCAATTTAATGACAGCATGAGCATCACCAACCTGGTGGCTTATATATCACCCACAAGTTCTGCTGTTGAACTTTTTTCGGTTGCTTATGTATTTGTCGTGTGTCGATCTCATGTAAGTTTTTTTCTTGCAGAAGTTACTATAGATGTACTGGCCTCAAATGCAAAGCACGAAAGTACGTCGAACGAGCATCCGAGGATCCAGATTCCTTCATCACTACTTATGAAGGAAAACACAATCATGGTATTTCACTTGGAACTGCAAATCCTGTAGATCCTGAAATGGAATAAACCAAAAAATAGAAGCAAATGAATTGATTCACTTGTGGAGCAGACCAAAGCCAGCATGTGGAAAGGAGGCATTCTAGTGCTTTGATTCGACGAACATCTACATTGGCATGTCGTGTCGTCTTCAACGAGTAGTTCCTTTGGACTACTTTTCATTGTGCTGCTTTTATTTTTTATATTTCGAACCGAGTCTGCCAAGTTCTCATTCATTTTTGTTCCTAATTAAGACCTTCTGTCCATTGTGATATGCATACAAAAGTTTTGAGTAAATTTTCAAGCACTTTCATTGAGTTTATTACATTTTGCAGACAATATCAAATCAACATAATAGCTTCGTTTTTTTTCTTCTCCTTCAATTATAGAACTCATTGTACTTGTCTGAAGCAAAGAAGTTTCTGCCTTTTGAGCTTTTTATGCATATATACTAGTATACTATATATGTTATTTCTTATAAATTAAAAAAAAAAAAGTCAACTAAAAATTATTGCTGACATCAACTTGTCTTCGCCAGCTTTTGGAATTTTGAATCTTTATCTCATAGGTCCTTTAAAATCAATCAAAATGATACAAGTTCATCATGTTTTCTCCCTCTTATGGTTGAATACTTCACTAAAGAAAGAAAGAAAGAAAAAAAAATCCTTTCTGGCGGAATCTTCTTGATTTGAAGGAAGAATTCATTTTTTTTTTTTTTTAAATAATGTCAAATACCTTTTTTTTTTAACACGAAAATGTCTAATCTTCACACGTATTCTTGAATACCGAAATTACAAATAAACAATATTGAATATTTCAAATCTTGTCACTTATGAAAATTGAAAATCAAATTCATATTATAATTTATACTTTAATATTCTCATCCACATGCTTTTTTTATTTTTATTTTTTAAAATTTTCTTTGGTCAAATATACGACCTTCAATAAGATATTTTTGCCATCCCTCCCCCCACATTGAAATACATGCCACGTTTGTTTCAAAAAGAAAAAAGAAAAATAAAATACCATTTGCAAAAGTTATTCAATTTTAATCTGTGCTTTTAAATACTTAATTTTAGTTATTATAATTTTAATAAATCTTAAACTTCTGTCTATATTACTAGTTTATTGTCACTTTGTCACTTTCTAATTCTTTTGTTATCCATTAGCATTGTTACTATAAATTTTGAAAACATGTTTTCACATTATATTTCTTGCATTAAAATTATTATAAATCTTTAACCAATTTCGATAAAAACTAAAAATTTAAAATTTATTAAAAGTAATTAAATTAAAATTAGACATTAAATAGTACAAAACTAATTGAATAAACTCTAAAATACGGAGAATCTTTTAAATTTTAATTAAGAAATTAATACATGCCACGTAGGTTGTCAAATGAAGGTTCTATACAATATTTTAGTCCAACGTGATCTCAACTACTCCGACAAAATGGAAATGACCCATACGACACGTCGGTTGATGTAGTTCAGCCCAACAAAGTCCAAAACGGGCCCAACAAAATAAAAAAAAAGCCCAATGCAAAACAATCAGAAAATCAGATTAGTGATAATAATTAAGTATATAATAATATTTAAAAAAATTAAAAATATAGCAAAGTATATCAGTGATAGACTTCTGTCGTTGATAGACCACCTAGACCATAAAAGTCTATCAGCAATAAAAGTCTGTCTATTATGAATAGTCTTTGCTATATTTACAATTTTTAAAAATGTTGCTATATATGCTAATATTTTGAATTTGATTGCTATATTTGCAATTGTCCCATTTTCTTTTGTGAAAAATTGCTAAAAAGAAAAAAGAAAAAAAAAACCAATTATACTTATTCATAAAATTTCTATAAAATCTGAAGACTAAAAATATAATTTTAAAATTTTAAAGACGAACACGTTATTTTTAAATATAAAAAAATAAATCAAAATATTTATAAATATAGCAAAAATTCATTGTTTATCTATGATCGACAGCCATAAACTACTATTTGCGTCTACCTGTAGTCTATTGCAATGCAAATAGTAGTCTAGTCTACCGTGATCTATTGTAGATAGACAATAAAATTGTGTTATATTTATACCAAAAATTTCAGTATTTTATCGTTTAAAATAATCTCACTAAAGTAATTTTTGCAAGAAAATATATTGACGAGGGAGAGAGAGAGAAAGTAAACGGGAAAAGACAAAGCTAACATTTCAAGGAGACAGCTGAAGGCCATTTCTGATTTTCAAGTTCTTCGGAGCTTTCTAAAGAAACTGGTGGCTTTTAAATTGGTTTTGGATTTCAGCAAAATTTTGTTTATACTTTTTTCGAATCTGTTTTCCTTCTTTTTGGTTGGATGCTGCTGTGGAAGTTCATCAAACACTGCGAAAAAGGAGATTGAATTCAGCATGATTTGGATTCCTTGTTCAGGAAATTCAAACAGGAAACTCAAGTCCAAGAAATTGAAGAAGTTGGAATCTCAGAAGACTCGAGTTGATCCGATCAACGGTACGCCTATCTCTTCCTCTATTCTTTGATTCAATCTGTTTGTTCACTGGTTGTATTTGGAATTCACTTCGTTCGGATGGATTCGGTTGAGTTTTCGATTTCTTTCTTTGACTTTAGTTTCCGTAGAACTTGGTTAGCGATTTAGGTTGTTAGTCCATTGATTTTCAAACGAACTGCGTTTCTATAGAGTATAAAACTAAACCAGGTTCATGTTTAGTGCGAATCGTTGGACGTCTGATATGCATTGAGGGATTTATGGTTGCTAAACATCCTTTTAGTGATCGTATTGACGATCCAGTTAGGCGGTACTTCAATCAGCCATCTGATTTTCGAAATCTACTTTGAATTTTGCTCTTCATTGAAGCTGTATAATAAACTTCTTCAATACAATGGCGATTTCAAGACTTGACGGTTTGAATATAGCAAAAAAAAACTATATCGCATTGATCTAGAATACACAATCGGATCCTGACACACTTACTAATAGAGTCCGGTAGCGAGATGTTTATCTATTTGTTAATCTGGAGTACATCATGTTCGCGAGTTTCCTTGATTTCTGTTCTTCGCTATCAACTGATCCTCACTTGTTTTTTATTCGGTCCTGAGATTAGTTTTTACAGGAGAATTTTGGGTTACTGCTATCATGTGAGCCACATCCAGTGACTGTTTTGAAGTTTTGGGAATTTTCTTGTCTGATCTGTTCTTTTGTAGGGAAACTAAAAACAAATTCCTCCTTCAGTGAAACCTCCAAAGGTGGAGGATCTGATCCTATCAAGGCACAGATATTTTCCTTCCGAGAGTTGGCAGCTGCTACCAGGAATTTTAGGGCAGACTGTCTTTTGGGAGAAGGAGGTTTTGGTAGAGTTTACAAAGGAAAGTTGGAAAGCATCAATCAGGTTGGTCTTGTTTAGGGGGAGAACAAGAAGATGAGTTGTATAATTATCAAGTACACATGCATGATTCAAAGGCTGTAAAATTTTGGTTACCCAGATATTGAATCCTTTTAGTTTGTGGTACCTTGAAAGGAAGTTGGAACTTGAACGTACAACTTAAAATCACTCTTTCCTCCATTCATTGTAGGTTGTGGCAATCAAACAACTCGATCGCAATGGGTTGCAAGGGAACAGAGAGTTTCTTGTTGAAGTGTTGATGTTAAGCCTACTTCATCACCCAAATCTAGTTAATCTGATTGGTTATTGTGCTGATGGAGATCAAAGGCTTTTGATATATGAATATATGCCTCTAGGATCTTTAGATGACCATTTACATGGTATAGAAATTTCTACATGCTCTGTATACTTTTACTACATAGAAAAATTCCTCTGCTTACTCCTTGTTATTTTTTTTCTGCAGACATTTCACCTGGTACAAAAGTTCTAGATTGGAATACTAGAATGAAAATAGCTGCTGGGGCAGCACGAGGATTGGAATATTTGCATGACAAAGCTAGCCCGCCGGTTATTTATCGAGATTTGAAAAGTTCCAACATTCTGCTTGATAAAGGTTATCATCCCAAACTGTCTGATTTTGGATTGGCCAAACTTGGGCCTGTTGGGGATAATACACATGTATCTACCAGAGTTATGGGTACTTACGGATATTGCGCTCCAGAATATGCAATGACTGGTCAGTTAACTCTCAAGTCAGATGTTTATAGCTTCGGTGTTGTCCTTCTAGAAATCATAACAGGAAGGAAAGCAATTGATGATTCAAGAGCTGCAGGGGAGCAAAATCTGGTTTCTTGGGTAAGAGATCTTACATTTTTCCATCCCTACATCACTTTTTGGCTTAAAAAGTATGATAATTCTAGGACCTTGCTGTTTTTCGTTTTTATATAGCTTTAGAGGTAACACTAGTTGAAACAATTTATCATCTTTCATATCTGGAAAAAGTTGTCCTAGAAAGTAAAAGGTATAAATAGGTTGTGTGTTGGATTATCTCTATAGTTTAATACTTTTATCATTTTGGTCCCCATACTTCTATCTGTTTTGTTTAAGTCACATACTTTTATGAAGATAGCAGTATAAAAATTCAGATAAGAATAAAAAGCAAGTTTACATGAGCATGGCACCACAAAAAAATTAGTGACACTTTAATGTGATATATGGTTGCATAATGCCTAAGTTGAACTGACGCCATGTTAGTTTCTATGGTACATTCACATCAGTCTTTTCATATAATTTAACCATAAGATCATGAACATTCCACCAAAATATAACAAAACAAATTACATAGACTATATCATTAGGAACTATATCTATACATTTAAAAATTTAACATTGATACCGATTAGGACACTAATCTTATAGCACCATTACAAATGTTGTTCAGTAAGTGGTGAATTTTAATTCGTTCTCGAAGCTTATCTTCTAATAGATTAGTACACCAAACCGTAAGACTGGAAAGATGTTTCATATTTTATTACACAAATTCTTTTATTGCAGGCAAGACCATTATTTAAAGACCGTCTGAGATTTGCGCAAATGGCAGATCCAATGCTTAGAGGCCAATACCCTTCAAGGGGTTTGTATCAGGCTCTTGCAATTGCAGCAATGTGTGTTCAAGAGCAGCCAAATATGCGACCTGTGATTGCCGATGTCGTCACAGCTTTATCTTATCTTGCTTCCCAAAGATACGACCCTGGTACGAACATACCCCACGACTCCCCTGGATCTGCCTGTACTCCTCCAAGAACCAACAGAGATTCTGATAGGAAGCTTAATGGGGGTAGAAGATATGACAGAAATCCAACTAAACGACTATAATGATGTTCGTCTTCGCTCCGTGACACGTTTTCCAGCCATACCATTGGATATACTATGAGGAGGAGTACCAAAAAGGTGATTCAAAAGCTTGATTGGATGCACTGGATGGTGCCTGCTCGTCAATATTTACACAAACATCATCAAGTCAGGTGCATTTCTATGCTCCATTTTGCATTTGTTTATAGAATAGAGATAGAGTATATATATTTGCTTGGTTTTTTGTAATAAAAATGTGTAAGCTAAGGTGATTGTTATATATATATATATATATATTCTTCCCTTTGATACCAAGTTAGGTATAATTACTTGAAAAATGGACCGAGATTTTTCTAAGTTGTAGGATTCACGGCGTGGTTATTTTTGCCTTTTTTTTTTTTTTTTTACTCCTTTAATTGAAGAGTTATTTTGTGTATTAAGGTACGAGAGATCTGTAAAAGTGAAGTGTTAAACTAAAACAAAATTACGTATTGGGTTGATTTATATGGTTTGGTACTTATTTTAAATGTTGCATACGCTCTCTCTTTCCACGTAATTGTTCCATTCAAAACAAAAGAGTTGATGAAATCATTCAATTGGATCATACTCAAGTTGTAGTTCTAACTAATTAATTAAACTAAAACAAAATTACGTATTGGGTTGATTTATATGGTTTGGTACTTATTTTAAATGTTGCATACGCTCTCTCTTTCCACGTAATTGTTCCATTCAAAACAAAAGAGTTGATGAAATCATTCAATTGGATCATACTCAAGTTGTAGTTCTAACTAATTAATTTAAACTAAAACAAAATTACGTATTGGGTTGATTTATATGGTTTGGTACTTATTTTAAATGTTGCATACGCTCTCTCTTTCCACGTAATTGTTCCATTCAAAACAAAAGAGTTGATGAAATCATTCAATTGGATCATACTCAAGTTGTAGTTCTAACTAATTAATTTCGGCAAAGCCTTTTGTACAAATACTTTGGATTTAGCTTCCAAAAAAAGGAAAAAAAAAAGCGTTTTGGATTTATATGCAATCCAAGGCTCTCGGTTGTATCCAAGGCGTGAAAATTTATGACATATCATTTGTTCGATTAAAAATGTAGTCATAGTATTCATTTCACAAAATGAATTTCGGATTACCAATTTTCTCAAACAAAGGGTTTGATTCGTTTCAAAATCATGTTTATATATATATTAAAACATTACTTGGTAATTGCTAAAAACTAAAATAGTTTGTACCATTTTTATGACTTTTTAATGTTTTATTAAATTCATTATTGCATATATAAAATATGATTTTAGGGGAATTTTTAAAAATATAGAAAATAAGAGAAACTATGTATATAAAATAGTAAAATTTAGAAGTCTATTCCTAGTCAATATTTTTTTTTGCGATTTTCTATAAATAGTTTCCTTAACGTAAAAGAAATTGATGTAAAAAAACAAGAAAACATTTTTTCAAACAATTTTCAAAATAGAAAAAAACAATCGAAAATAAAAATCAGGCTGAAATTTTTATGCAAAGCCCCAGAAAACCCTCAAAGATTGAAAACTCGTTTCCCTTAATCATTTCAATTGAATATAAAAATAATTAGAAAAAAAATAATTTTGTCCCATGAGTTTGAGTCTAATTTTTATTTAGTCTCTTGATTTCAAAACATTACACTTTTATCCCTAAGTTTCAAGTTTACTTTTTATTTGGTGTTTGAATTTCAAAACATTACACTTTTACCCTTATGTTACATTTTTACTCTTCAATTTTGAATTCAATTTTCATTTGATCCCTAAATTTCAATATTTCACACTTTTATCCTTGGATTTCTATTGATACTTACTTTAGTATATAATGTTAAATTTTAGTTAATTAATTTAAAATAATTATGATGTGAAAGTTTTATTAATTTTGATAGTGATTAGAGACTAATGAAAACTAATTTAATTATAATTAAGGGGATTAAGAAAAACAAGAAAAACTATTTACACAAAATAACAAAATTTTTAAATAGTTGTAATAGAAACTGATAGAAGTTTATCAAGATCTATCAGTAATAGAAATGACAAGATCTATCAGTAATAGAAATGATAGAAGTCTATCGCTGATAGATACCGATAGAAGTCTATCAATGTTTTTTTTTCTATTTTCTATTTGCTATTTTCTATAAATAGTTTGACATTTTTTCTACTTGTGAAAATTTCTCTATAATTAATTAATTTTTTAAAAATAATTAATAGACTTCCAGTAATGAATGAAAAATCAAGATTAAAAGTGTAAATTTTCAAACCTTAGGGACCAAATTATAACAAAACTCAAAACTAAACCTAAGAATCAAAGATGTATTTTCCCCAAACAATTATCATATACTAAAATGCTCTTTTTTATAAAAAAAAATAAAAATAGAAAAAGTAATTTCACAAAAGAGGAGAGAGAAAAGTGAGTGTTAATAGAAGTAAAAGTACTTGTACTTGGATTGATGCAGGTTAATGGGATTTTTAAGGTGAATGTTCACAGTTGAATCCAGTATCTTTTAGTGGGTCTCATGTATAAAAAGTACACTTCTTTACGTAAGTATATTTGTTCATCAAACACTAAAAAAAAAAAGAAAAAAAAACCTTATAATTGAAAGTAATTTACATCATTACATTAAATCCCACCTGTTCATAACGCTAAAAAAAAGGAGAAAAAAACCCCACCATATTATAATTTAAAACTACCTGAACGGGTCACTCTGCTGTTGAACTCCACTCTGAAAATTAGGTTCTTCACCCAAAGAAAAAGCCTTTCCATTCTGCTAATGTGAAGAAAACTAAAAGAAAGATCCTCTAAGCTACGCCAGTCGACCCAATTTGGGAATAGAAATTCAAGCTGAAAAGAAAAAAATAATCGACAATCCCGAGTTGAGGATGAGATACTAACAACATATCGAGTGGGAGAATTTAAATTTTTGGCCTCTTAGTTGAGGATATACATCTTAACTAGTTGAGCTAACTATGCTTACAAAGTTGACAAAATACAAAATTAAAATATAGGTAGATAATGGGTTGGTTTGATTTTCAAAAAGTTGATTTCAACCACGAAGTTGGTCAGAACCCAACTTGAACCTTCCCACTTAACACGGATTTGGGAACGACACACGTCCATTTTGAGCCAAAATTGAAGGATGAACAGCTAACCTTTATTGGCTTTTGCTTCCATCGTTCACCATATTCTATTCAGAGGGTTCTTCGGTCGATTTACCCTACCAAATGCAATGTAATCCATAATTAGGGAAGAATGATTTGTAATGAACAAAAAAGCACAAGTGTTTTTTGTGCATTCTGCCTCCTAAGAGCATGGGTAGAAGAGGAGAAAATTTCTAGTACTACAAAGACGTGTCAAATAATGAATAGAAGGAGTTGGTACAATGATAGTACTAGAAGAGTCATATATCTATAAGAACATTAATCATTCAAAACAGTTTGATTAATCAATACTACAAGTAGTGGCAAAACACAAACAGCAAACGTTGGTTAGTTCATTCTTTTTGCTTTTGAAACGATTGATATTCTTATCTGCACATTTCGCAGGAAAATGGTTAAACTAAAATAATACCTTGTTTCGATCTCGCCAGCCTAGTGCAAATGGAAGCAAACCAACCTTTCTTTGATTTTCCTGTGCAGATCCTTGAGTACGCGACCTACAGAGCAGGCAACCCTTATAAAAATGAAATTCGTCACAAAATGAAACATTCCTAGCATTTATAAATTCTTAGTACGCTATCAAGAAAACATTATATCAAGGAAAACTGATCTATTATGCAAGGTTTTGCATGCCTTTTCCATCCCTTGTTTTTACTTTTTAGCATAAACAAATACATGATTTTAAGAATTAAGAATCAATCTAATGCATAGAACATCAAATATTCTTTTAAATATCTTTTATACCCAGGAGATGACATTGCTTTAACTTGGCCAGATTCATATTGTAATGTAGCCTCCAACATGGATTCGGCCATCACCACCCTTTTCTCCATCTCAGCAAGTGAAGCCATAGCTTTCTCATATTTATCCTGCATTTGAATTATAGAGAACAGATAATCACAGAAGAAAAAAATCACGACATAATTAAGGCGATGATAGGAAGAGCTTCAGAATTTATACAGGCTAGGATTTGTTTGTATCTTGTAGTATCTACAGATAACAATAAGCACAAGCCAGTAGCATGTACTTCATCCTTTAAACAAACTCAAGCAATCTAAGGTAAAAAAAAGTTGAACTTTGCACTTTGTATATCAGACGAGCACAGTAATATCAGAGAACCAAAAAATAATCTGAATAAAAACCAAACCTGAAGCATATGAACAGCATATTTCTGAGCTGCTACGTCTTGCTCGGCGTTTATTCTAGCTTCCTCGGTTACTCTTTGCTCTTGTTCAACACGCATCAACAACTACTATGTAGAGAACAATCAATATCAATTGTTTACAGAAGTAATTCAACTGGTGAATAAAACTTAAAACTCAGTAAATTATTGGTTTAGGATCAGGCTTCCCCATCAGAATGTGAAGTAATATGATGTCAGCTTACACACACCTGAAGCATTGCAACTTCTTGTTCTTTCTTCTCTGCTAGAGTTTTCTTTAGCCCTGCTACCTCTATCTCCAGTTGTTCAACCTGGAGAATATAAGCAAAATGTAAGTATGGACAAGAAACCTAACGGAGAGTTTTAGAAGAAAGTCCACTATTCACACTTCAATAAACCGAGCCTCCACTTATGTACCTAGAAGATTAGATTGTAAGTCAAAAGATAAAAGGTTCTCCATGATTAAGGGTGCAGGAGGAAACACTTTTTGTGTGGTTCTAATGAAGAAATCACTGATTTCATGGGTAACCCCAGGGGATGTAGGACATTGCTAATTGAAAATGCAGTAATTGTTGAAGTATATGATCAGGAGAGATGCAACTTTTAGGTTAGAACTTCATTTAATATTTTGTGACGTCAAAAATTCTTGCAGCAAGAAAAAACAGCTTTTTTTCAAATATTTAGCCACAAGATGACTCAGGTTGTCTTTTTCATTATAACTAGTATTGGCTCATCTTGAGTTGTAGTTTTCAAAATGCAATCACGGCAACAAGCAGCATTAGAAAGCTTTCCTCACAAACAAGAGATTTATACCCTGGCACTTAATAGTCGTCGATTATCTTGGGTGACCATTTCCATAAGTGCCGTTTCTAGCTCCTCAGCTCTGGAAAAGATTGGCAAAAAGAAACAGAAGCTTCAATCCATCTTCCTTAAACAATCACACGAAGAGTTAGCTATGCAGAAGAGGCAGGCTTGTTTTGCTACTAAGCCATAATCCATGCAATACACTAATCCAAACACGCACACATTAAAAAGGAAAATATCTTGAAAGGCCCTCAAGGAAGCAATATTGAAGTAGTCGTGCTGATCAGATATACTGAGTAGGAGGCGAATAAACAGGATGCAAAATGCCAAGAAATCAAAATCATTGGATCTTTTTCTTTACATATTTTTTCCTAACTTGAATATCGTCACTCACTCATGGAATCTGTGGCAATCACCCAGGAACCAATATAAATTCTCAGATAAGAAGAAAAGCCAAGTCCAATAATATATAGGATTAACCTTAGAACTGCAGATCTTTTCTCCTCCAGCAACCTGCACAACTCAACCTTCAACCATACTACCTGCACAAAAGCCGCTTATGATTAAAATTAACCCCATTTTATAAGCATTGCAATTGGAAATCACATTCAGGTGAATTAAACGCAATAAATGACGATGATCCTCCTGGTCAATGATTATAAGGGGCAAAAAAATTTAAGGAAGGCCTTTCAAATTGAAAAATACACCTATAATAATAACCTAGCGACTTGAAACAGACCATATGTGATGGGTGTAGATAATTAGTCAATTGGCTAATAAACTTCAGATAAATATAAATCCTACATAGAAAGGGGATGCACCAAAGATCAATGGATAACATTTTAACTTGACAAGTCCTCGTGAAATAAATATCATGACAATGATAAATAATAAAATCTCTGAAAGATCCTACAAATGTTCCTGTACAGGATCCGCATTCTAAAATTACAAAGGATGAGACTCTCCTCAAGTGCAGCTTGCAGGCCAATCACTAACAATCAAAACCAAGTTATTTATGAAGTCCACATACTTTTTGTCATGTCATTGACCTTCAGAATGAATGAAGCTTCAAATAAATATCGGCCAACAAATATTTGGTGACACCAAATTACCAATGAGAAAGATAGTTACTTGTTCTTGAAGGTCTGGGAGTGATTCTGTTTCACCGGCTAATCCACTAAGGAAGTCATCCAGATTAGGGGTACAGGGTCCTACATCGGCTCCTGCAGCTGTCTTTTTCCTCTCTATAGGTGATCCAGGATCATGCTTGAAACTATAAAGCTTGGAAGCTAGCCCTTTGGAATCCTTCCAAACCCGACCCTTCTTTGTTCTTTCTTCAATTACAGCTAGCACAGATGGTCGGAGCTTTTCTCTCAACTCTAGTAGTCTTACTTCAGTTACAGTCAGAAAACCCATGCAAGCAGTCAACACAAGCTGGCTACTATCAAATGTGGAACCGGCAAGGGATTGTAACAGAGTTATGGCGTCCCCCGCATCTTTTGTAGTAACTAATGCAGGACCTGAAAGAAGAGAAATATGATAGAAGTATTATACTACGCCCTCTTCTCATGCATCTGCAAACTGATAAAAATTGCAGTCAACATTTTTTTACAATACCCAAGTACCATATAATTCCATCAATGCAAGTGCTGTCCGAAACAGCATGACCCTGTTCCCTTCAAACAGAAGCACATCCCAAACTCGGAGAACTGTCAAGATCCACACTACGAAAATAAGTTAATGCAAAACCATGAAATCATCGGGTCAACCTAGAATCCAAATATTAATAGAAAATAAACAGCAATCTTAAAAACAATAATAAAAGAAACCAACCACTCTCCCACGGAAGCATATTTACAAAAATGGAAAGGAACCAAGGTCCTGTGATCCATGCCACTTGCACTCCCAAGTAATCCAAATGTTTAACTGCACCAAAAGCATCAACAAATGAGCAAACTGACCCTGATGTCTCTAGTGAAAAATACATGCCAAAGAAAAATGAAAGATGCGGATAAAGATAAAATGTATGACCCAATTTAGGAAATCTTTCACGCATCAATTCCTCAAAAACAAGCTGGTCCACCTGACAAGAGAAACGATATTGAGGAGATTCATAGAAAAACCAAGTACAATTCAAATGAGGTACAAATTGCAGAGCAGATTTTCTACACGTGAAATGAAGATCTTGGCTATGTTATTTCAATTGTTAACCTACATAGGAAGCATGAACTTGGATACAGGATATATTACAGAAAAAAATGTAGCTTTTTAGAAAAGTAGAATATATGTTGGGCTATATTGTATATGTATATATTTTAGATTACCAAAATATAACTCCATGCCTTATATACTACACAAGTACATGATTAAAAAAATCACATAATTATGTATGGAGTAAAAGTCTGGAAGACAGCAGAAGATGCCTTTGGTTGGGTACTATAATGGTACTCTTATCTTTATGACATCAGAACTCTAAACTCCCAAATGTTATTGTAACTTGTGAAATATTTAAAATTCAACCATTCTGGCCACCGAAGGGTTTTCAACCCACAACCTTTTTTTATGTTTAACAATAATTGGCTGTGGGAGGTTTCAAATCTTTGAGCTCTTGATTCAAGCTATATGCCTAAACCTAAGTAGCACAAACACGGACACGACATAGACACAGTGACACGCCAATTTCTAGAAATGTAGGACATAGTCACGTTGGAGACACATTAATTATTTATTTAGATCATATTAAAAGATCAAACACATAGATTCGTTTCATTTCTAGATAAATAATATGGGTTGCCAATATTAAAAGATCAATTTCTAACTTCATTGATTCATATTGCAAGACATTGGCTCAATTACGTTTATGCTTATTGTACCCAAAAATACGTGAAAAACACAAAAAAGAAAAAGGACACCGATAGTTTTTTTTTTCCCCTCAAAATACATTCATGCAACCATTTAAATGGGGAGAAAAAATTTGGGGGGGAGGGGGGGCTTGAGGAAGTAGTTATAGTTGACAGAAAGACTTTCTACGGTAAACTTAAGTGACATTTTTTTTTTTTGATATCCGTGAGTGTTTGGGCTAAACTTAAGTGACATTAACCAACTGAAAATTATTGCCGATAATCACACCAACGCTAACTGAAGCCTAAAGACTTCAAAGCAATAGCTTACAGAAGCAAAGTAATGAAAAGATTATGACTTCTTAGTCAATACCTGCGATTCTATCATTTCCTCAGTGTAATATCCATCAAAATAGTCATCTATTATTCCAACCAATGTCCTGGAAAAATTTTGTAATCAGTTCACCCATAATATCTTTAGGCACCTAGTCGCATTAGCATGTAAGTGAAGAGATGATCTTAGACATTCAATTGTAGTTGACTCCTAAACTCAGAGGTTAAAACTACCTCTCGGTGCATTTACATAATAATGTTGAATTTATATTTAAACAGCATCAATTTACATCAGTTGATTAAGAACTTAATAGTCTAGCTAACAAAAATAAATAAATAAAGTCATAACAGAGAAGAATAAAGATTGCGCATCTGAAACACCTTAAACAAGTACGCTCAAACAGGTAAAAGTGAATCTAATTAGAGCACATCATTTAAAAAGTAATGTGAAAAGAAAGCTTCTGGTATGAATTACCAAAAGGCATTCTCCTCGGGCATCAGGAGTAGCAACAAGCCCGCAAAGAAATTCATTGCCTGCATCATTTTGGAAAGCAGAAAATATTAAGTAAAAATAAATTAATCATAATACTAACAACTAAAAATAATAATAATAAAAAAAAGGAATAAAATAAGGCTACAAATAAATTGCATTCAAGAAATAAGAATTATAGAATAAACTTCCCAATACAGCAAATAAAAAAATAAAAATAAAAAGCAAACAAACATCTAAAACACCTAAATTGGTCCAACAATATATAACGTCAACAGAATGCAATGCCATTTTCAATTGTGTTCAAGCATCGGAATGTGTTACCAAAAGCTTAATGGTAACACTCACAAATACTAGACTTGTATTATGGATATCTTCAATTTTATTTTATAAACGTACACTGAGGAAAGATCAATATGTTCAGTTTTTCTTTGCTTGCCAAGTGGGACTTGTAACACATGAATTACCTGACAGTAACCAACAGAGGGATTGTGAAGAGCATATGCAAAAAGTAAACGCCTTAAGGAGTCTCTACCATTCTCATCCAGGGCAGGATGACCAGGAAATGTTCGTGGTATATCCTGTAAACAAAAAGCAAGAATTACAGCACCGTCTTTGCCAAAATGCAAAACAAGGAAAAAGAAGTAGCACCTACAAATTAAAAAGATTGAATGATAAAGTCCAAGGCGCATGCATCTAATGACCTTCTCAATCTGTTTTTTCAATTTTATCGGTACACCAGATGGGATATTGTTCTCGTTATCTGCACTAGAATTAGTTTCTTGATCCAACAAATCCTGGTAATATTTCTCGATTCGACGGGTCTTTACACCTACAAAGGCTTGCCACACCTGTAAGGTATTATTAGAGCAACAAAAATCTTACTAAGAAAGGAGCTTGAGATGAGTCAAAATTCCAACTTTACCTCTCCCCTCAGATCTTTTGGCAACCCCCCACGAACAAGGCATTCTAATTCTTCTTTCCATGTAAACATTTGATCTTGAGAAACTCCATCGTCCACAACGCCATCTCTCTCGGAGGGCTTCACGCTGTTAGTAATGGATTCGTCCATCCTACTTTCTGCCTCTGTAGCAGATGTACTACGATTTAGTGCTCCACTGAAGCAAGCTTCTTCCTCTTCAGAGTTTGCCATAGATGTTCCTTCTAACGATTCTGCCTCCTCTAGCGGTGGAAGATGATCTCCACCATTACTTGTCTTTTCATCTTTCATATTCTTCTTTTTAACACGAGAGCTCATCATAATCTCAATGGCATTTAGAGACGGCCTAGTTTGACACCAAGTCTGAACAACACGTTTTTGCGTTTCTACTGGCGGCTCTAACAGTTTTGTAGGAACACTATCTGTTGTGTCAACAGAATCAGATTTTGAGGCAGTTGAGTCATCCCCTGTGCTACTCCTCCCCGATTCGGTCTCTTCTTGATGCTCGCTAGTTTCAGCCTGCAGTGTATTTGTATTTGCCTCCTCAATAGGGCACACTTGAAATGATGTAGCTACTTGATCAAGAAAGTTCTTCCACTTATCACACCTTTCCTCTTCCTCCTCCTAATATAATAAATGTTAAAACTGCGAGCTTAGATAAAAATATTGGAGAACTTCTTGAGCTTATGTGGTGGCCACCAGAAAAGATATACATGCATGTATGCATACATGCATGCATATATATATATAAAAGCAAACTTTCAAGCAGTTGCTGCAGTCTCCCAGACCCAAACAAAACATGGATTTAGCTAGCTGCCTATTACTGCATCCCCAAACTCAATTTCATAGATCAAAATTTCTTGCAGAAACTAATTATTCATAATAAAAATTTGTTCAATATCAAAATGTACATAACACGTGCCTCTTTTAACCAAAAGATTGAAGGAAAGAACTAAGATGTTGAAACAATACCTTGTAAATGTTAGCATACTCTCTATATCTATGCGTGTGTTGAGGTCTCAGAGCAAATCCATAGGCATCCCTGCTCCCATCAAAATTTGGTTGATTACGACAAACACCCAACGAATGAGCAAATGTAAGTAAAACACCCGATTAAAATCTCAAGGAATAGAGACAAATTATTTCAAAAAAGAAAAATAGAAAATTAATGATTGCCAAAATTGAATTTGGAAAATATTTACAAAATGCGCAATTAAGTCTGAAGGATCATTAGCAAAAGCCTACCCAATATACCGACCCACCTGGAATCTACCTCCAATAAGCGCTTGCTCAACAAGGACAACAACATGCTTCAAAAAAACTTGCAGTTCCACTACCCATAGTTATAGGATGCATCACGCCGGACTCAGAATCATTCTATTCCATTCCTTAATGCATCCCTTACACTAGCATTTACTCAACAATGTGCATTCTCACTGAATCTAACGTCACTAGTAACTAATCCTAACTGAAGAATCAATAAATTCGAACCAGAAAACACACAATCCTAATCCATCTTTACCACAATGTCATTGGCACATAAACAATACAATCTAAGACGGTAAGACCTAGAATTCGTCAAAGTTTGATTGTACGAAACTTCAGCAATTGAGGACACGTAGAGGCAGAACATGAAATTGAATGAAATCTTCATTTCTTTCTTTCTTTTTAATTTAATTTCAATATTACCTTCTCGGCTCGAGAATGTGGAGCATGTGAATGCTCCTCTCCGCCATTAGCGGGTGGAGAAGGTCTGCAAGATTTCGGGATTTTCTCTACGAATATGGAGATCCCCAAATGGAACTTGATCTTCGCTAACAGAACGGTTTCTTCGGTCTCTCTCTCCTTCTCTCTCTAAAGCTCTGAAAATTTTTCCCGGCGTTACAGCGTTCATAAGGAGATGCGTTCCTATGCGGAGGGTTTTGCTAACATTACACTGCGCCCTTCTAACGAGACATAAAACAGACAAATCAAAAGCTACTACTTTCATATAATGCCACGTGTCGGCTTCTGGTGCCCGAAAATCTTTGACCGAATAATGGTATATATTTAATTTCTTTTTATTTCATAATGGAATATATTTAATTAATTAACCGGTTTAAACTTAAGAGCATTAATTATGGATGTTATATATCCTTATTCCCAATAATCATTTAATTAAGGATAATTATTTTAAATAGCAAAATTGTTCAAAATATATATATTTTTTTTTTGTAGATAGTGACATTTTTTTATATTTATAAATAAGTTGAGAGAAAAATTGTGATTGTGTTGGGAGCCCCATGCTTTGTGGCAACAATTTGGTGGCGAATCATCCTTTTAGGACGTTCATTCTTTCTTCGAATCTTCGTACTAATTTTGTCAAAGTAAAGCCTAAAACTACAAGTTTCAATAGGTCGAGCAAGCTCGAGCTATAAGTAAAAGTTGGATACAAAGTTCAATAGACAAAAGTTGAAATTGCAAGGTTCATTAGACTAAGCTACAAGCCCGAGTTGCAAGTAGGTGTTACAATAGTAAATTAAAAAAAAAAAAAAAAAAAAAAAACACAGCGGACAACCAATGAAAATTATGAGTTGAGAAGTTTTTTTTTTAGGAAAAAATTATTCATCTATGCTCCCAATATCACCAAGTTCTGCCAAGGTTCTTGAGTCAGAAAAGTCAGGGACACCATGGAGGAATGTGTTAGTGAAGTTTGAGATGTCATGTTAAGGGGCAGTTGGCAGAGGTTGGCTCGCAAAAAAACCCACGCTATCGAGACTTTGATTTTTGTCATCTCGCCAAGCATTAACTTCGGATTGAACAAAGCTATAGTCAACGTTAGGATATTTTGTTTTAACAATGCCCATAGCCAACGTGACTCCATATTGAAGGCAATCATCCTCCATCTGACAGCTTCTGTCTGTTTGAAGCTTTCAGCCAAGTATTTAGCATCTGATAGCTTGGTTCGAGCTTCTCGTAACTCCGTGTCAACAATAGATAACTTCTTTTTCAGCTCGTTGATCGAAGCATCATATTGAGATTGAAGCGTTGCTAGAGATTCTTGAGAATTAGCAAGTTTGGTGGACGCCTCAGCATATAGAGTTGAAACTCGATCAAATTCCCTCCGAGGGACATAATTTTGCCTGAAAAGTTTCATCTCCTCACGCAACTTCGCATGCTTTTGCTTATGATATTCCACCTCGTCACTTAATTTCTGGCAGGACATCAACATCTCATACGACACCTGAAGAAAGGAAACAAGAAAGATGAGACTATATATATATATATATATATAGTTAGCTGGAAAAGCAAAGATATGATCTGACGGAGTCCTTTACCATGCGGAGGTTCTGTTGGGCTTGTGCAATACCCGACCTTGGGTCGCCATGCCATTGGGTCGGCACTTTTTCGCTTACACCTGACCATTGGGCCATAGCACAAGCCAAGAATGCAGCCTCGTCGCTTTCGGATTCGTATGGACTGTTGAAATCAAAAGGATGTGGGAAGGACGAGCCAGACCTTTCAACAGTTGAGGGAGACGAAATTATCATGGTTTGGTCAAAACAATCGTAACGAGGAGAGGTACAAGTACATTGGCGTCTGGAAGGTGGTTCGTCAGATGGATTCTGAATGGGGTTAAACCCAATTGGTGCGCCCATGGAAGTTATAGGAATGGAGTTTGTTGAGCGAATTTGAGAAATGTGTGCACTATTTCCCAATTCGGCTTCTATTCTTTGACACATAGATCTGCGGGGAGCCATTTCTAAAACAAACAAGGGTTAGATAAAACTCCAAAGTAACTTTCTATAGCTATTTATATTAGAACTAAAAAAAAGTCAGTCAAATGGTGCGGGCTGAGAGGTTGAGTTGGCAAGTCGACCTAATAAAGGAGGTCGAACTGAGAAAGGAGAGCCTAGTGGATCCATGGGAGCTTAGATGACCTAAAGGGAGATCCTAGTGAGCTCAACCCAATTGAGAAAAAAAGTTGACTTGAGAAATGAGGTCGAGCTAAGCTAGGAGGAGATCGACTTGAGAAAGGAGGTCGGACTGGCAGGTCGACCTGAGAAAGGAGAGCCCTTAGTGGACCCATGAGGAGCTTAGAGGACCCATGGAGAGACCCTAGTGAGCTCGACCCGATTGAGAAAAGTGGTTGACTTGAGAAAGGAGGTCAAGCTAAGCTAGAAGATCGTCCTGAGAAAGGAGGTCGGGCTGGCAGGTTGACCTGAGAAAGGAGGTTGAGCTAAGAAAAGAGAGCCACTAGTAGATTCATGGGAAGACTCTAGTGAGCTCAACCCAAATACATGTAAACTTTTTTTTTTAGAACTCTAACAGGTTTCTTTTATTGTTTATTCTTTTCAATTAAAATATATACATTTTGAACCAATTTCATTACACTCTTAGTGCATGTAAACTTGCAAAGGACAGTTAAATGTATACAATTATTAATTCGTACTGTTATGTAACAAAACAATTAATGATTTGTTTTAATAATTTTTTTATAAATATTTTCCCTTCGTGTATTCTCATTTATGGTATTAAATTAATATATAGTTATTCTACTGTTAAGACATACATAACCAATAACTGGAAAGGAAAAAACTGAAAAGAATATTATAAATATTGAGTAGAAAGAAAAATGGTTTATGATTGAACATTTTGAGATGTACTAATACCCTCAAATTTTATTCATAAGACATAAACTTACACATACTAATCACATTTAGACTCTACCAAAATACATAGAAAGGAGATAGAAGTACAAACATCAAATTTTCTCGTCAACCTATTGCATTGCTTAGTCGTCATAAGGCAGTACACGACTTCTCCAACATTCGTTCTTAACTCTGATTGGAAAATTCACATAAATAAAAATTAAAAAAAAAAAAGAGCATAGACAATAAATTCTTTTGAAAAAGAATAGCATTTATATGCAAGATACGTGCAAAGAAAATCTTACCAAGAATCGCATTGTATAAATTTCAACGACCAGCTTGGGATCAACTTTTGTTTGCTTGTACGCATCAATCTTATTGAACTCCTACAACAAAGTATTATTACAACCATGACAATGTTGGAATTTTGAAAGATAAACAACAACCAAGTAGAAGCAAATGCATGATACTTTGTTTATTACGTGACCAACCAACCAAACCAAACATGATTTGTTTGAAAGAGTTAGAAAGGATCCAATTTCACTCCGTACAATACACTCAAATATCATCTATATCGTTTCACTGTTAACACGATGAAAGCTGAGAATGAATGCATCTAAAATAAAAATGTGAAAGAATACGAAACGAGAACGCCAGTAAAGTTTAGTATAATAATATGAAAAGATGATTTGAGTTTTCTCCATTAACACAAAATTGATATTCAAGGAGAAAGTGTGATAATAGAGCAAATATATAATAACATGAGAGAATAGGAATTTTGGCATACTTCTAATAAAGTAATTTCTTTAGAAAATATTTTTTTTCTTAAACCATTTACTAAAGAAATGGTTCAATTATAACACTTACATTTTTTTTTTTGTTACTTTTGTGATTCTTTTTTTTTTTTTTAATTTTTTTTTTTTACAATATGAGAGGTGAGAGACTGAACCTTAGACCTTAAGGTTGATAGTACACGTTCATGCCAGTAGGCTATGCTCATGTTGGCGTTACTTTTGTGATTTTAATCACAAGTCAGTTGGTTACACTGCACAACTTATCAAAACTATAAACTATCAACAGTGAGCTAGAATACAAAATTAACATACAACGCACCTCAATCCATGCAACTAATTTAGGCCTTCCTTGTGTGATGTCAATCTTGAGAGCCTCTAATAAGAAAATGTGGAACCTTTCAACAAATGGAATGTATGCTATATCCACCTAAAGAACAGAAAATCCTGTCATAAACTTATATACAACTTACTTAAAACACAGCAGACAGGCTGATTTTCATAAAATTCATAGGGCATGATGACTTTTTAGATTGGAAATACAAAAGAAACGTAACAGTACCAAAAAATGGCTTATGAAAGGTCGAGTTACCTGGCTGATTTCTCCAAGGAGGAACGGGCCATCAAATTTTCCCAAAGCATTTTCCAAGTAATCAAATTGAGCACCTAACAGAATTTGTAAACTAATCAGCCAATATTCATAACCAAAAATCTGTTTGAAGAGAGCGATCAAGTTGAAGAGTATTACCTGCTTCCTTTGTGGTGTCACCATTAAACGATTCGATTATTGCACCATTAAATGTTTCGCTGTAGGATAGCAACTCTTCGGCGTACTCTCTTTTCGCAGGATCCTACATTTTGATTCGGATAACCCAAAATGAAAAATAGAGTAATTCGAGCAATAAACAGATGCTCGGCGATGAAATGAGCCAACAAAACTTCGTCTTCTTACGGGGAGAAGAGAAGGTCCTTCAAAGTTGCTATCAATATATTTGAGCAGATCAAGACTTTCTCCAATGACTTCCCCATTATGTTCCAGAGATGGCACCTACAGATTAGAAGAAATCCAACTGTGATCTTTAACCAACAGAGAATGGGCAAATGAAACAAGGAACAAGAATATGAATTTCTTCAACATGAATCACCTTGTTCATAGGGTATACTTTCTCCTTATACCAGTCAGGCCTATTAAGAAGATTGAGAGGAACTAGCTTAATTTGATGTTGTAGTCCCTGCACCCAATAAAGAAGCATCAAATAATATAAAATACAAAAATGAATGCCTGTGAATACTACTTCTATGGGAAGGAAAAAAAACAGAGCTGAAATGGAAAATTAATGTTAAATCACTACTGAAAAAAATAATATTTCATTTAATGACGTGTCAAATGTTGAATGGGAGGAGTATGTACTACCGTAGTACTATAATTTTTATCTGATGATGAGTTATAGTATGTTTAATAATTTATACATATACTTAACCCTTCCCTCAATCTTAGGCTTGTTGAGGATTCCACACTGGAAAGATAAAGAGGTTTACTCCTCTTGTTTCCAATTAGTTTGGAGATAAACCTCATGTTTATTTAATATAGTATCAAAGTCGATGAAGTCCAAACTAATAATCGGTTCAAAATTCACATTTAACTCCATTATAGAAAACCAAAGAGGTACTATCTCGATGAAGCATGTTGAGGATTCCACATCGAGAAGATGAAGAGAGTTACTCCCTTAATAACCAATTGATTTTTAGATAGAACTTCATGTTTATCTAATATTATCACCAGACTCAATATTAGTTTGGATAATCACACTAAGCTAATAGATTACGGTATATTTAACCTTTTATGTGTATTCCTAACAATCCGCATTACAAAGTATAATTAAGAAAAGATAATAAAACAGGCGTGGCAATGGCAATTAGACAAGAGTATAAAAGCATTGCAACCTAAAAATGAACAGGCAATAACCTTGTAATTCCGGATAATCCAAACACGGTGTGCATAAGGGCAAATGTAAGCAGTATACAACCTTCAAATAACAGAGGGAAACAAAAATAGAACAATTAGAATCTAAGAAAGAAAAGTTGCACTAGGAAGTAAAACCCTAAGCGCGACTGAAATCCTAGATTATTAGGGCAAAACAAAACGAACCTGGTAGTTCCATCGAACAGGGGAGGTTGTTCGGCGGTGGCATCCAACGACAGAGGTGAAATTTCTTCCACGCTGCAACGAAACGAAAATCAAATTAAGAATACGAAAGAGGAGAAGAACGAGAGAGATGAGAAAGTTTCACTTCGAGAATCAAAATTACTCACTGGGCGGACGCCATGAATGTTCTTCGAATGCGATAATGTTGCGGGGAGAATCTATAATGAGACTATGGCCGGTTCAGTGAAGAGATATATAGAGGGAATCGGAGGAATCGAAAGCGAGCAGCGACGTGTACAAAGCTTCGCTTTCGGTCTCAAGCTCTGAACCACTTCAGAGAAGACGGCAGGAGGTTTTCTTCGGACAGGAAGCGCCATTGAATCGAAAGAAAACAAATAGGTACTGAAGGCCGGACGCTGGACGGTTGAGGCCGTTTGACTTCAATATTAACAAGAATTAGAAAACAATTTTCGTCCTAAACTCTTTCATCATCAGGATTTTTTATTTTTTTTCTTTTCTTTTTTAAACTAAAATAATTATTAAAAAAATGTCATCTTTTTCTTCTTTCTTCTCCCTTATTTCTCTGTCCTCCTCATCTTTCTCTTTCCTTCTCCATCGTCTCCACTTCAAACGTCTTGATGTTTGTCAATAATGTAAGTTGAGCTATGTACACATTGTGGTAAATTTATTTATTTTTGTTTTAGTTTGAAAAATATTTTTAAATTGATTTTTACTTTGGTTCATTTTTAGTAATGTACTTTTAGAATGTTCATTTCGATTCTTCTATTTTTAAATTCGATTCATTTTAGCCATTGTATTCTTATAATGTTCATTTTAGTCATTATACTTTCAAGTTTTTCTCATTTTGATTATTGAACTTTCAAATATTGCCCATTTTGATCCTTGACAATGAAAATGAAGGGACAAAAATGACCACTTTTCAAAAATGCAAAGTCAAAATGAACTAAAGTTAAAAGTATAAGGAGCAAGATGAACATTTTGAAATTATACTGACTAAAATAGATATTTAAAAATACAAGAACTAAAATAAACCAAACATAAAAGTATAGTGATGAAAGTAGTATTTAAATCGTTTGAACAAATCAATATTATATTAGCTTAACTTAAAGGGAAAAAAACAACCAAATAGCTTTCTGTTAACTAAAGCATACTGCAAAGATTGAGGACCAAAGTTGTATTTTTTTTTTCTATATTTATTTCATGATAGTATAATTCATGCATTTTCAAAATTATAACAATTTACTCTCTTAATTAACAATTTAGTTGAAAAATGGTCGAAAATAACTCTAAATATTTTCATCTTTCACAATTAGCATTGTTTTGGACAATTCATTGGAATAATTTTTCTCCGTCCTTTCCAATTAAAATCGACCCCAAAATTGGAATAAAAAATTAATTTCTTTTTATTGTAAATCCAAACTATCAATTTTTTTTATAAAAAAAATTATTTAAATTACTGAAAGTTTAAAGTTTTAATTTATAGAATATGCAAAGTTTAAAGGTACACATTGATTTTTTTTCCAATATTTTTTAACAAAGAAGATAAATAAACAAAAAATTTAAACTATATAGAAATTAAGAAGCCGCTGATAACCCATTGGTTTTTAGTTTTTAGGAACGAAACCATAGAAACTCATTTATGGTTACCCCGACGAGGAAGCCTCTAAAGTAACAAAGAACCCACCTCTGCCCATTGGTAGTGTAGCTCAGATTCAACAATTTCGAAATAATATCGAGTTTCAAGTCACCAAGTATGTATATATATATCAACCAATAAGGATAGAACTTGAATAATAATAATTGAAGAGGAAAATAGTTCATAACTTGACATTTAGAGCAACCTCAAATTTTATTATTTAGACGTCAACTGACTTGCACAAACTAATCGCTTCAAACACTACCAAAATACATAGAAGGGAAATAGAAAGTACAGACATCGAAAATTCTCGTCCACATGTTGGGTTGTTTATTCGAATCGTCTCTGCAACTTCTGTTTTTCAACCCTGATTACGTATAGATAGTTAACAAAAAAGGCATAGATGATAAATTCTTAGGAAAATGGGATTTCTATGCAAGATGTGCAAGCAAATCTTACCAAAAATCGCTTTGTATAAGCTTCAACAATTAGCTTGGGATCTGCTTTTGTTTGCTTGTACGCATCAATCTTATTGAGCTCCTGCAACAAATCATATTTACAACCATGACAATATTTGAATTTTGGAAGATAAAAAAACAACCAAGTAGATGCAGTAGTACATTGGCAACTTTGTTTATTATGTGATCAACAGACCATATTACATATGGTTTACTTGGAAGAGCTAGAAAGAATCCAATTTCATTTCTCAAAATATATATCGATATCTCGTCTGCTTTTTCATAGTTGATATCGACAGAGGTCGAGAATGAAAGTGTGTAAAAGTAAAAATGTGAGAGAATATGAAACAAAAAATAACATTAAAGTTTAGTATGATAATATGGAAATAAAGTTAGAGCTTTCGCCATTAGCATATCATTGATATTCTAGGAGAAAAGTGCGATAATAGAGAAAATAAAGTACGAGAGAAAACAGGGTTAGACATACTTTTAGTAAAGTACATTTAGGAAAGAAAAAAAAACAATCTTAATACCTTTTAAAAAAAAATATGTGGTTTCAATTAAAAGGCATAGGATTTTTTTGTTATATTTTCTTAAAAGTGACTTTAATTATAAGTTCGCTTAGTTACACTACATCTAAAAGTGATTCTACAAAATCTGATGATTTTAAAGTAATTCTCATTTAATTACTTTAAAATCACTTTTTAGATAATAAATTTTCGGAGGTATTTGGACTCCCAACTTCAAGTGGGTGTCCACTCCATGTTTGATATTTGGGGCTCCAATTATAATAGTTGGTGTTTTCAACTATTATAATCTATAATTAACTACAATGTTACTATTTTCAATCCCTCTTTGTTACCGTGTCTCCTATTTTCTATTCAAACTAAACTAGTCTACACCCCAAACATAAACTATTATAACCCAAACTAAAATAGTCTATACCTCAAATAGAGACTATTATAATCCACAAACTATAATAACTAACTGGCGCCCAAAACACCCCAAAGTGTTTCTTAAAAACAGTTTTTAAATCAATTTAATTTTTTGTTCATTGCCAAACCTGATATATTTTAGAGAAAACAAAAATACTTTTATCCTTCCAAAATCACTCAGAAAGGTATGTGAAACACATTATAAGGAGAAGAGAACTAACATAGGAAACAAATACGGGAAAACATGCCTTTTGGAGCCGAGGAACAAGAACGTGGGGAGACGAGACTATGGCAACATACCAATTTAGATGGAATATTGCTCAGAATTCGAGAAGTGACCAAAGAATTAATAAGGAAGTATGGAAGAAACCATTTATCTTCACAGCAAAGTTTTATCAGAACTGCTGACAGTGAGCTACTGATATATGCTATTAGAATGCAAAATACACATACAACGTACCTCAATCCATGCAGCTAGTTTAGGCCTTCCTTCTGTGATGTCAATCTTGAGAGCCTCTAATAAGAAAACCTGGTACCTTTCAACAAATGGAATGTATGCTATATCCACCTAAAGAACAGAAAATCCAGTAATAAATTTAAGCATAATTTACTTAAAACACATCGAACCGGCTAGCTTTAAAATTCCTATGACATCATGACTCTTTTAATTGGAAATACAAAGGAAACAGAACCAGGACTCATGACAGGTCAAATTACCTGACTGATCTCTCCAAGGAAGAAGGGGCCGTCAAATTTTTGCAAAGCATTTTCCAAGTAATCAAATTGAGCACCTTGGATTTTGTAGTATAATCAGCCCATTTACATATAACCAAAAGGCTGTATGAAGAGAGCGATTGAGTTGAAAACTAAAAAGTTTTACCTGCTTCCTTCGCGGTGTCACCTTTAAACGAAGATAATATTGCACCGTTAAACGTATCGCTGTAGGATAGCAACTCTTCAGCGTACTCTCTTTTAGCAGGATCCTACATTGTGTTGGATAACCGAACTGAGCAATTCGAGCAGCATACAGAACATAACATTATTTTCTACTTACATCTGGGAGAAGAGAAGGTCCTTCAAAGTTGCTATCAACATATTTGATCAGATCAAGACTTTCTCCAATAACTTTCCCATTATGTTCCAGAGATGGCACCTGTGCAGATAAGAAGAAACTCGACGGTTTTTTAAATCACCACTCAACCAGAAAAATTTAAGCTTATGAAAAATTTAGTAATTTCAATGTACATACAAACTTGAAAATTTGTAGAAGGTCCAACAAGTGGGAATCAATATTAATTATAAAAAAAATTTATATTACAAGGGTTCGAACATAAGACCGACCCTCCTCCTTTAATACATGTTAAATCACCACTTAACTTAAAAAGTTAAGCTGATAGATTATGGTAAATTTAGTTATTTCAATGCTTTAATACTATGAACTTCAATGACCCAGGAACATGCAAATGGAACAAGGATCAAGAATATGATAATTTTCTTCAACATGAATTACCTTGTTTATAGGGTATACTTTCTCCTTATACCAGTCAGGCCTTTTAAAAAGGTTGAGAGGAACTAGCTTGATTTTATCTTGCAGTCCCTGCATCCAATGAAGAAGAGTAGTAAATGACAATTGGTGGCAATAAATGATACGAAATACAAAAACAGAAACAAGAACCAAGAACCAAAAGAATCTACCTAATTAAATACTTTTGAGTGGAATTAGATCCATGATAGAGAAACTAAGCAGATATTGAAATTAAGGGTTAAAAAGAATAGTCAACTACCACTAAAATCCAAAACAATTAAGCTGATACCGAAGGAATATTTAATATTATATGCATGAAGATGAGATTGAGTGGATTTAGCCAACAAGACAGTGCACAGACTGACAAATAATAAATTAAACTCATTCATATAAATCAGGTTGTTGAATACCTCAAACAAATTACAAACTCAAGATCCACTGTTTTCCAATAAGGACCTTAAATTCCTCCCCACGTGACTAGTTACAAATGAACCAAAAACCTATTTTAACAGAAAAGAAGAGATTCCAACCACTTTTTAACACTCCTCTGACCTGTGGATTGAGAACTTACCGCAAGAATCAGGACTCCACATGTGATTACCTCTATTCTGATACTAATTAAACTATCAGTAAACAAAAAAGAACTATGTTCCTAAAAAATATTCCATACATCCCTCATTTTAATTTTGTGTTTAATAAAAATATTAAAAGTAGATACTGAGACAAACCTGAAATTTGGACTTAACGTGTAATTTGACCCTTTTTTAATACATTCTCAACGAGTATAATTAAAAAAGAACAATAATAATGATAATAAAGCAGCCATGAAATATAGGCAAGAAAATAAGACCTCGCAACCCAAAAATGAACAAGCAAACCTTGTAATTCCGGGTGATCCACACGCGTTGAGCATATGGGCATATGTAAGCAGTATACAACCTTCAAATAACAGATGAAGAAGTCTCAAATGCGAGTGAAGTTAGGGATAAAAAAGAACTCAATCAGCGAGAATAAGAGATTTCAACAGATAAAAAGGGCAAAACATAGCGAACCTAGTAGTTCCGTCGAACAGAGGAGGTTGTTCGGCGGTGGCATCCAACGATGGAGGTAGAACCTCTTCCACGCTGCAACAAGAATCAAATTCATGAGCGAAAAACCAGAAATCGGTGAAAAATCATTTACTGAGCTCGCAATACTCACAGAGCAGCCATGGATGTTCTTCGAGAGATGATTGTAGAAAAGCTCACTCACAGAATGCGAAACTTGGAGGAGATTCTCCGAGACAAGCGGCAATGTGAGCGATTCAGTGAGATTGAAGATTATTTATAGGGAATCGAAGAACGCGGGTAGTGAAATTCTGGAGGCTTCGTTCTCAGTATCAACCACTCGAAGAAGTTGGTTATGAGACTTTTTTGGGGATTGATAACTGACCGACCAACTGCGGCTGAAGAAAAATTAAAAAAACGCAAGCACTAACGTATTAAAATAAGAAAAACAGTTAGGTGCATTCGAGAGCTAAGTATGTTTGTGCGTTCCAACACATTGTCTTATCAAAATTGACGCGTGCCAAATTATTTTTATTTATTTTTAAAAATATTTTAATTATTTTTTGGTATGAGTGGTGGAAGAGTAAACATAAAAATAGATGTATCTCAAATATTATCCTTAAAATAAAATATCTACAAAGACTGTCCTATGAAAAAGGAAAAAAAAGGTAATTTTAGAATTATCAAATAAATAAAAGAGTATGATATTTGAGATTTAAAAAAATTAAAAATTTAGTAAAAGAAATTTAATAGAGACGACGAAAATTTGAAGATAGAAAAATAAAGCGAGAGATAATTTTTTTTTTTTTCTTTGGAGAATCACACAAATTTATGGATGGTAATTTTAAAGATAGAAAAAAAAAAAGTTTGAGAAAGACGTAAGAAAACTAGATAGAAAACAAATTAAAGAGAGTTAAAAACTATTGGAGGGATAAATTGAAAATTTATGATGAATAGATACAATGTGATGGAGATAAAAATTTAAAATTTTATCTTTTTTTTTTTTTTTTTTTGTTATAATACCATTTTGATCATAAACTTTCAAATATCAAGTTTTCGTTCTTATATTTTCAATAAGTCTTAAGGTTAGTCCAAAATGGTAGGTTTAGTCCATTGAAGTCTTTTTACTTTCCTTTTTTTCTTTTTTTTTCTTTTTATAAGAAAAATGATTAAAAAATAAGAATATTTTTATAGAAGAAAAGACACATTTGAACATGTTTTCAAATTTTAGAAATGTTAAAATAAAACTAAGCCACAATTATCATAACTAAAATGATACTTTAATTTATTTTTATTTTTCAAATTCAACATGTGGGCTAGATGATTCAAATCCCTGATCACTTAGTAAAAGGTATGTGCATCTTGAGCTATGATTAGGTTGGCTTTAATGGTAGGCAAAATAAAAAATACCCTTTTGACTCTAATTTATAGTTTAGTTATAATTTGATCTCTAAATTTTAAAATACTATATTTTTACCTTTTTATTTTGAGTTTAATTGTCATTTAGTTTTATGTTTCAGGATGTTACATTTTTATCCTTGAATTTTGAGTTTAGTTTTCATTTAGTCCGTACGTTTCAATATTCCCTCAAGTTCTCACTAATGCTCACTTCGATCTTTAGCATTAAATTTAAGTTAGTATTTAAAGTAATTATCATGTGCAATTTCTTAATTAATTTTAATAGGGATAAAAAATTAGTAAAAATTAGTTTAATTATTTTAAATTAATTAACTGACCTGCACAACAAATTAAAAGTGAGTATTTATTAAGCAATCAAAGTTCGAAAATGTAAATCCTCCACCCTGACAACTAAATGAAAACAACACTAAAAAAGATAATTTTTTTCTAAATCTTACTAAAATAGCAAGAAAAATTAACTCAAAAATCAGTTAAACAAAATTATTATGTTCCCAAAATCTTCATAAAATTGCAAGAAATTTTGTCGTGCAATTATTTCTAAAAGAAAATGATAAAAATAAAGTAATAGAAGAAGATGAAAAACTGCTAATAAAATAATGAAAGCTGCTACTATTAATTTTATTTTAACATTTTTTTAAAGATTTTGATTTTGACATTAATCTATGTAAAGACGTATTTTATATGTGTTAGTAGGAGTGAGCAAAACAACTTGACAAATCGACATACATGAGATGACAATAATAAGTATTTTAATTTTTATCCATTAAATCACATTTGAATGGAAAATCATATAAAAATCAAATTTACAAATGCTTGGAAAAAAAATATTAATCTCAAATTAAATGGTTGGTCCCCATGTATTAAAGTACAAACATCTTTTATTGTCAATTTTATTTCTTTATACCAAACTTACACATACGGATGATGTATCAATACAAATAAATCGAATCAATATAGATAAATCCACAAAATGGTCCATTCTTATATAGTTCAATAGATAAAGAATCAATTATGAGCTCGAAGGTCAATGGTTCGATTCTTCGTATCTATAATTGTTAAATTAAAAATACCAAAAAAAAAAAGTAAACATGTGAATTTAAAATTCTCGATTGGCACCGTCAAGCTACTTATTGATGATATGATAACGTTGAAGCTTAGATTTTGTTCTTAAGCCTGACAACAACAAAAAATAGATTTTGTTCTTAAGCCTGACAACAACAAAAAATAACATTTACGAGCATCATAAGGAGATAAAAGTGGTGATGATTCTAAAATTAAAAATAATGTAATTCTAGTAAAAAAATTGTGTTAAGAAGTGTATGGTACCATGAAGCGCTTTGTGTAATATTCAACAACGGCTTTAGGATCATATTTTGTTTGCTTGTAAGCATCAATCTTGTTGAAGTCCTGCAACAGAATATACTAACAGAATTGTATAGGAGAAATTTCTAGTACTACGACAATACATATTGTTAATTAGGATTTGTATCTTAACAGACTCGTTTGATAACGTTTTCCTTTCCTGTTTCTTATAAAAAACATTTCTGAAATTTTACATAATTCTTCCTTTTCAAGTCTCGGAATTAATTATCAACAGCAAGCTACTGATACTATTAGAATGCAAATTCAACGTACCTCAATCCATGCAGCTAATTTAGGCCTTCCTTCAGTGATGTCAATCTTGAAAACCTCAAATAAGAAAACGTGGTACCTTTCAACAAATGGGATGTATGCTATATCCACCTAAAGAACAGAAAACTCAGTCATAAATTTAGGCATAACTTTATTTAAAACACAACATCTAGCCTAGCTTTCCTAAAATTCCTATGATATCATGACTCTTTCGATTGGAAATACAAAAGAAACAGAACCAGGGCTCATGAAAGGTCAAGTTACCTGACTGATCTCTCCAAGGAAGAAAGGGCCATCAAATTTTTGCAAAGCATTTTCCAAGTAATCAAATTGAGCACCTTAGATTTTGTAGTATAATCAGCCCATTTTTATAACCAATAGGCGGGACGAAGAAAGCGATTGAAGTTTTACCTGCTTCCTTTGCGGTGTCGCCTTTAAAAGAAGAGATTATTGCGCTGATAAACGTATTGTTGTAGGATAGCAACTCTTCAGCATACTCTCTTTTAGCAGGATCCTACATTTGTTTTGGATAAACCAAAATGAGCAATTAGAGCAGCAAACAGAACAGAACATTATTTTGTACTTACATCTGGGAGAAGAGAAGGTCCTTCAAAGTTGCTATCAACATATTTGATCAGATCAAGACTTCCCCAATAACTTTCCCATTATGTTCCAGAGATGGCACCTGCAGATAAGAAGAAACTCAACAGTGTGTTAAATCACTAGTCAAACAAAAAACTTAAGCTTACAGTAAATATTTCAATACTTTAACACTCCATCTCACATGCAAACTTGAAAATTTGTAGAAGGTCTAACGAGTGGGAATCAATTTTAATTAAAAAAAAAATTTACATTACAGAAGTTCGAATACAAGACTTCCTCTTTCTCCATTGATATATGTTAAATTACAGATTAACTTAAAAACTTAAGTTGATGGATTATGATAAATTTAGTTATTTCAATGCTTTACTACTATGAACTTCAGTGACCCAAGGAACAGGCCAATGGAACAAGGATCAAGAAAATGATAATTTTTTTCAACATGAATCACCTTGTTTATAGGATATACTTTCTCCTTATACCAGTCAGGCCTGTTATTAAGGTTGAGAGGAACTAGCTTAATTTTATCTTGTAGTCCCTGCACCCAGTGAAGAAGAGCAGAAAATGACAATTGGTGCAATAAATGATACAAAATTCAGTAACAAAACCAAGAACCAAAAAAAACCACCAAATTAAGTACTTCAGAGTGGAATTAGATTCATGGATAGAGAAACTAAACAGGTATTGAAATTAATTAAGCGTTGAAATGTATAGTCGATTACCACTGAATCGAAAATAGTTAAAAGGGCTATTTAAATTGACTTTCTAATTTTTTTTCACTTATAAATACTTATTTGAAGGCATATTTAATTTTATATGCATGAAGATGAAATTGGGTGGATTTAGCCCCTGCAACAACAAATAACAAGACAGTGCACAGACTGACAAATAATAAATTAACCTCATACTTATAAAAATCGAGTTGTTGAGTACCTTAAACAAATTTCAAACTCAAGACTAATAAACTAAAATTCCCCATATGAATAATTACAAATGAACCAAAAACCCATTTTAATATATAAGAAAAAATTCCAACCATTTTGTAACACTCCTCTGACCAGTGGATTGAGAACTTACCATAAGAATCAGGACTCCGCATGTGATTACCTCTACTATGATACTAATTAAACCATCACTAAACCAAAAAAACTTTAACTACGTTTAATATGTAATAATAAATCATTAAACTCTCGATTTTGTGTCTGATAAATTAGTGAAGTTTTGTAGACATAAAATTGAAAGTTTAGTAATCTTTTTTTTTTTAATTTAGAAACCTATTTGACACAAATCTGAAATTTGTGGCTAAACTTGTAATTTAAACCATTTTGAGTACATTCTTAACAAGTATAATTTTTTAAAAAAACCATAATAATGTAATAAAGCAGCCATGACATTTGATTTAGGCAAGAAAATAAGACCTGGCAACCCAAAAATGAACGAGAAAACCTTGTAATTACGGATGATCCACACACGTTGAGCATAGGGGCAGATGTAAGCAGTATACAACCTTCAAATAACAGAATAAGAAGTTTTAAATACGAGTGAATTTAGGGATAAAAAATAACTCAATCAGCGAGAATCAGAGATTTCAACAGATAAAAAGGGCAAAATAAAGCGAACCTAGTAGTTCCGTCGAACAGAGGAGGTTGTTCGGCGGTGGCATCCAACGACGGAGGTAGAACCTCTTCCATGCTGCAACAAGAATCAAATTTATGAGCGAAAAACAAAAAATCGGTGAAAATTCATTTACTGAACCCGCAATACTCACAGAGCAGCCATGGATGTTCTTGAAAAGCTCACTCACAGAATGCGATACTTGGAGGAGATTCTCCGCGATGTGGGCGATTCAGTGAGACTGAGGATTATTTGTAGGGAATCGAAGAACGCGAGTAGTGAAATTTACAAAAAAAAAATTTACAATTATTGTGTTTATAACCTCTCTTTAAGCGGAAAAATAAATTTTGCCTTTTTTTTTCCTTTGCTGACGTAGAATTTGGGTAAAATTATCAAAAAAAAAAAAAAAAAAAAAATTCTTATGTGAAATGGGTTTTATGGCCCTCTTGCATTCTCGCTCTCTCAATCTCTTTCCCCTCACAGATTGCTTTCTTCTCTCTCTTTCTCTAACTTGTTTTCTTACTCTCACTCTTGGGACGTTCAGTCTCGCTCACAAACTGAATAGAGAGAGAAGAAGACAACTAAAATTGGTGCGTGGTCTCGTCAAAGTTGGTCGCACCGAAGAAGGTTACATCAAAAAAGAAGAGCACCGAAAGTAGAAGATGAAAATAAATAAATGTAATTTTGTAAAATTGCTTGATGATGAGGTAAGAAAAAAAATCAAAATTCTTAAGTTGAATGGGTCTTTTAATCCATTTTTCTAGTTATCATACTAAAATTTTTTAATTCTTTCCGACTACATTTTAAATTGAGTCTGGGATGTGAACAGTAATTCTTTATTATCATGTAGCAAGTATATTTTTGTTAAAAAAAGTTGAATTATTTTTATTTTTTTTCTTACTAGATACATACGAGAGATGCATTTGCATGGATTAAGTGCAGCAATTTTTAAATTTAGGTAGGTGTTGTCTTAATAAATTTTGGTTGAAAAATTCATTAAAAAAGGCACTCATATACTTTCAATATTGAAATATAAAAATATTACAACATTGATAAGAAATTTAAACGAAAAACGATACCAGACCTAGATTTATGTTAAATTTTTTAGAGTTTTGAGGAAGTTACTCAATATTAATTCGTGCGTTAGCATAAATGGAATGAAATGGAGAAATTGCAACATTTTAATTAAGTACAATGAAATTAAAAGTTTACTATAAAAATTGATGTAACTTGTGAGAAGTTTAGAAAATTGCCGATGTTAGTAAATATTTAACACTAACAAAATATTAAGAAAATATCAATGTTAATACAAAACGATTTATATCGTAAAAATTTGCAAATTGAATCGATTTAAAGCCATAAACAAATAATTATATCAATTAAAACCTAAGGATTTAGATATTTGTTAGGGATTCATCATGTAGAGGATAAAATTAAACCTAATTAAATTAAAGTCAAGATTAGGAGTTGTGTTAATCGAGAGCCTATTATGGCCCGTGTATTTCATTTAGGCCCAAAGTAAAGAAAAACAACCTTAGTTAGCTCGGTCCATCTAAGTTGAGAGAAGGTTGAGTTAAGAAGTCGAGTCAAGATACTTCTAAGGTGGATTATAGCTATTTGAGTTAATAGTACGATGCATACCTTTTAAGCGTGCAATTAAAATAAATTATCCTATATATATATATGAGAATTTAAAAAAAAAAAAAAAAAAACTATTTAAACAAAATAACAAAATTTTTAGATAATTGTGATAGATGTTGATAGAAGTCTACCAGGGTCTATCAATGATAGAAATATACCATTGTTAGATGCTGATAGAAGTCTTTCAATGTCTATCATAATTTTTTTTGTTATTTTTTTAAAAAATATTTTGACATTTTTTCTATCTATAAAAATTATATATATATATATATATATATATATATATATATATATATGTGTGTGTGTGTGTAAAATAGAAATACAAAAATAATAATAAAGGATTGTCGATTCTCCAAAGAACCAACCCATAGAATCAGCAAGGCAGCTCGACTGCACAACCGGGCACAATGCAAGACTGACCTCAAGGTCAGCACACAAAGACAAAGAACCGACCCCATGAGGTCGGCAAGGCAGCCCGGCTGCACAGCCGGGCACAAAGCAATCAGCACGCAAAGAAAAAGTGGTGGGCTCATCACCTCTTCTTTCATTTAATTGGGCCTAAGCCCAATTGTATCATGCAAGCAGCACTTTTGCCATGCAAGAAGGATGGCATGGATGATGGGAGTTTTTGCGTGGCTCAAGCAAAGCCATGCTTGCATGTACAATGATGGGGTATTGGCATGTACACTTTAAGATAATCTTTCTAGAGAAATATAAATTCACTATTAGTACAATTTTTGGTATCAACACATCACTATTTTCACTCAATTCCATTTGATTTTGACATTTTATTTTTAAGATTTTGATTTTTTTTAACATATTCCGTTAATTTATCCATTTAAACATATTTTACATGTATTAGTAGAACATAATTTAATGGGCGAAATCATATAAAAATCAAATTACAAATGCCTGGAAAAGTAAACAAAAAAATATTTATTTCTGGAGTCCATACTTATACATGTGGATTAAGTATCAATACAAATACATCAGATTAAGTAAGTAAATTTAAGTGAAATAATACACATTAACAACAAACATAACTTAATGTATAAGGTATCGATTACTATTTCAAAGATTGATAGTTCAACTCCTAGTTTCATAATTATTAAATTAAAAATACACACAGAAAGAAATAAACATGTGAATTTGAAATTCTCGAACGACTCCATCAAACTATACATATTGGCGAAGCTTGAGTTTGTGTTCTTTTTAAGCCTGACAACAACAAAAATAATGTTTATGAGTATCAGGAGAAGATTAAAGTAGTGAGAATTCTTAAACAAAAAAAATAATAATGGAATTCATAGTAAGAAATGTGTGTTAACCATGAAGCGCTTCTTGTAAAGTTCAACAATCGCTTTAGGATCATATTTTGTTTGTTTGTAAGCATCAATCTTGTTGAACTCCTGCAACGAAATACTAATTAATAGGGTTGTATACTAATTAATACATACTACTTTCACTAATATTTGACATGTCATATATTATCTATTTTTCGTACTACGATAATACTATAAAATTTTCCCAATCGTTGCACTGCGAATGTTTGAGAGTTTTAATTTTTCTTTTTGCCCTTTTATTTTGAAATATTTTTGTTTGGTCCCCAAATGTTTACAAATACTCATTGGGAAAAATTGAAAAAAAAAATCATATTTTATTTCATTGAAATCATAAATAAATTATTTATGAATATGATGTCGCACTCGACATATGTAGCTTAAAATACAAGTGAATATAAATACAGTTTTTATTAAATATGATATGGAGTTATAGTTGTAACTTGAAAGGACCAAAACAAAACTATGAACACAATAAAACAAAAAGGAAAGAAGTATACAAAGTTTGAGGAAAAATACTTGGGTGTGGTTGCATACATTTTTTTCGCACCCTATTCAATTATCTAACAGTTTGCCATGTGACAAATTCTTTTATTTATTTATTTATTTTGCTATGTGATTAAAATGGGATGCACAGACATAGGTTGCACACCAAATACACCTAAAAGTATTGTTCAAAATTAAGATACTAAAATAGAATTTACTCACAAAAAAAAAAAAAAACTATTAAGAGTATATTGAGAAGTACTCATTTAAGAAAATAAACGTTTTCAAAATTAACGTGATGAGTTTCGTTTATTACCTCAATCCATGCGGCTAGATTAGGTCTTCCTTCTGTGATATCATACTTGAAAACTTCATTTAAGAATACATGAAATCTTTCAATAAATGTGATGTATGCAATATCCACCTAAACAACACAAAAATTTAGTTAAAATGTGTTTAGATTGACTTTAAATTTATTTTTTTACGCACCGAAAAAGGCATTTCAAGCAAATATGTTTCACGATAAATAATAAAATTACCCAACTGAATTGACCCAAAAAGAATGGGCCATCATCAAATTTCTGCAGAGCATTCTCCAAGTAATCAAATTGAGGACCTAATTAAAGAAAGAAAATTCATTAAAATCAGTTAATGTTTCTAACATAAGCAATGAAAAGACATGAGGGAGAGATATGAGGGGCCTTTGCCTGCTTCCTTAGCTGGGTCACCCTTAAATGAAGGGTACACTGCCCCAGTGAATGTATCAGTATAAGCTAGCAACTCTTCACCAAATTGTCTTTTAGCAAGATCCTATAATTTGAAAATATGATAGAAGTGATTTTAGATTTTCTAACCGTGAAATAGTTAAAATCACTTTCAGTCATGCTATTAATCTCATTAAAATTCAACATTTGATGGTATGAAAATTATGTCTAAAGTGCAAAATTAAAACCCCATTGTATAACTATTTGAGTTCTTCAATTTTTATTTTTGACAATTAAGCTTACAAAACGCTACTTTCTCTTCTAAGTTTCTATGTTTTGTTATCTACTTTCTATTCATGTTTTCAAAAACGAAGTTAAATTTTGAAAACTAAAAAGTATAGACTTCGTTTGATAACTATTTTGTTTTTTGTTTTTGGTTTTTGAAAATTAAGCTTATAAACACCTCTTCAACCTTTAAATTTCTTACTTTATTATCTACTTTTTACAAACATTTTCAAAAACAAGTCAAAATTTAAAAACTAAAAAACTTGTTTTTGTTTTTGGAATTTGGCTAAGAATTCAACTCTTATACTTGAAAAGATGCAAACCATGGTAAGAAAAAGAGAGAAAATATCCTTAATTTTAAAAACAAAAAACGAAATAGTTACCAAATGAGGCTATAATTTTCAAAAACATATTTTTGTTTTTAGAGTTTAACTAGAAATTTAAGTGTAGGCGAATTCATAATAAGAAAATTAGGAGAGAAAGTACTTCGAAAGGTGTTAGTAGGTATGTGGGGATAGAGCATGCCATATTCGCCCGTTGGGCCAAAACAAACATAAATTTCATAAATAAAAAATTAAAACAAAATGGTTATGAAATGGTGCATAAACATTTCTAAAAAAAAAAAAAAAAAAAAAAAAAAAAAAAAAAAAAAAACAGAGAAATTTTGCGAAACTCACATCTGGGAATAGAGAAGGCCCTTCAAAGTTGCTATCTATGTATTTGATCAAATCAAGGCTTTCTCCAATAACTTTTCCATTGTGTTCCAATGCTGGAACCTGAAAACAACAAGAAATTCTCATTGTTAGTCCTCAAAACATGTAAGCCAAGCATTTCCCACAAGTAAACTCCATATAATTACCACATTATATAGTCTCCAACTTTTTTTTCCTCTCTAACTTTTTTTTTTTCTCTAGTTTACACATACTTTGACTAATCTCACACTACAAACGGATAAATATCTTATTCTATTTTCTACTTTCAAATATTTTAGTTTAGTTGTTAAACTTTCATAAGCATTCATTTTATTTTCGTCTTTGATATTTAAGTTAAATCTCGTTTTCAAACCTGGATTATAAAATACAAGACAATTTAAAACATATTTTACATAATATCACATTAAATGAAGTATTAACTCATGTTAAAGTAAATTTCAAGTATTGAAACGAAATAACTCAAATATATATTTGAATTCTCTCAATTCCACGTAAAAAAAAATGTAGCAATACAATCCTATACCTTGTTTGTGGGGTTGACTTTTTCCTTATACCAGGCAGGCCTGTTTTGAAGGTTTAGAGGTACTAATTTAATTTTATTATGTAATCCCTGAAATAATAATAATAATAAAAATAAATTTTTTTAAAAAATAAGAAGTTTGAAAGTACAAATACGTTGAAATAATCAAGAAGTGAAGAGTGGAATAACCTTGTAATTTCTTGTGATCCAAGCACGTTGTGCAAATGGGCAATAATAAGCCATATACAACCTTCAGAAACAGAGCCCCAAATTGCAAATTTTAGGCTTATTAAATTTCTCAACGCACATACAAATTAGCTAATTCGCATAACAAACTACCTTTTATCATTTAAATAAAGAGTGAAGTCTCTTGATTATAATTTTTTATTGAACTAAATATTTGTCTGGACTTTATGGCTTGTTTGTTTGAGAATTTGAAAACAAGAGATTCAATGAAAACAAAGTTGTTTTTCATGTTTTTAAACGTGTGTTTGATAGCAGATTCAAAAATTGGATTCTAATTTAAACAAGTGTTTGAAATGTATTTGATATTATATATTTGTAAATAATAAAACTAGTTGTAGTTATCCACTAATATTTAGTTGACAATAAACTAATATTAATTTATTTATGAATTAAAAAAATTATATAATTATTATCTTGTAATATTATATAATTTATAATACATTACATAATGTATATTATATTTTTTAAGAAATGAATTAAGTTTATAATATGACATATTTTATTTTTAAATATTTTTATTTTTATTTAATATAATTCTGCATTTTAAATTTTAAAATTCAAAAACTTGAATACGATAAAAACATAAAAATGTTGTTTTCAAAATTTGAACTGTTTGGATCACATAATTCGAAAACAATTTTCAAAAATAAAATCTGAGATGTTTGGCATTTGGTAAACTTAGTAAATCTAAAAACATAAAATAGAGTTTGAATTATCTACCAAACAAGCCCTTAATTTTTCTATATCTACTCAACAACCAAAAACTAAATAGTAATTAAACTATTAGTGATAACGACCCTCCATAAATATCTTTATAATGATATGATATTGTCCACTTTAAACATAAGTTTATATGATTACTTTTGGTTCCAACCAAAAGGTATCATACAACTTCTTCTTATCTACCAAAAGTGGACTTTGGTCATATTACAACACAAACAAACTTAAAATACCATAGTTTTTAAAATTTTGTCCATGTCTGTCTTAGAATTTGATCAATAATTTAAATATATATGGTAAAGAATTTGAGAAGAATTTTTTTTTTAAAAAAAAACAATGACATAAATTGTCATATATTTTAAGAAAATTTTCACAAATAAAAAAAATGTCAAACTATTTATAGAAAATAGTAAAAAAAATATTGATAGACTTCTATGAGCATCTATCAGTGATAAACTCTATAATTTCTATCACTATAGACCTGACAGACTTTTATCCACACCTATCACAACTATCTAAAAAATTTATTTTTTTTTAAATAATTTCTCTTATTTTTTTATTTTAAAAAATTTCTCAATATTTGATAGTATATTGAATTAATTAATTCTTTACTTGTGAATTAGCATTTCAGATACTATAACGTTACTTCAACGAAAGTACATTAGTAAACAAATAAACAAATAACCTGGCGGTTCCGTCAAAGAGCGAAGGTTGCTCGGCGTCAGCTTCCAATGACGGCGGACGAACTTCCGGTACGACAGTTCTATGGAGCAAAAGGAAATCAAACAACATAAACAACAACTAATTAACAGATCAACGAAAGAAAAGATGGGGAAAAAAAAGAAACTCAAATATGTTACAGATGAACATAAAGAAGAAACTTATTTCTTCAGTAGCGAAATACTCACGGAGTAGCCATTAATTTCTTCAGGCCGGAATTCTGCGGCGGTTTTTGGGAACTGGTGACGAGAAAAATGGACGGCGAGAGCCGTTTATATAGGCCATTGTTGAAGCGAAGTCCAAAATGTGGACTTCGCAAGCAGTGACGTGGCGGTCGAGCTGGCGGCTGGGTTGGCTAATTTAAAGATGTTCTAGAGACCAACTTCCAACAAAAGTGTATAACTTTTGTTTTGTTTTTTTTTTTCTTTTAATTATTTTTATTATATTATTGATTTTATTATAAAATATTCTTTTCATAATCTTCATTTGATTTTGTTACGTCCTTCGTGACATAATTTTATTGGATTAAATATATAAAATATGATAGCATTAACTTTGCTTTGCTTTTGTAGAATATTGTTATATGAGATAATGTTCGAATTATGGCTAAAGAAGGTCACAATTAAAACAATGAAAAAGAGGTGAGTATAGATAGGTTCATTGAATAGTTTTTTTTAACAAACAATTTAGACGATTAAAATTATCTCATAATTATTTTTTACAATTTCAAACGAGGTATAAACTTAATTTAATTGACAAATGTCTTGATTGAAAGGTGGAATTTCTTTTAACTAAAAAAAAGATATATAAAGGTATAATTACTTAATATATTGTATTAGTTATAAGTTAGGAAAATTTTCACAGATTGAAAAAATGTCAAACCATTTATAAAAAATTATTTAAAAAAATACCGATAGACATTGATAGACTTCTATCATAATTAATAGAATTCTATCATTTCTATCCCTAATAGACCTCGATAGACTTCTATCATCGTCTATCACAACTATTTAAAAATTTTGCTATTTTGTTTAAATAGTTTCCTATTTTTCTAAAATTTCTCTATAAGATATTGTATTTTGTTCTGATATTGTATTTTGTTCTTTCTTTATTTTTCAATATTGTATAATTTTGGTTGAATAAGTAAATTTGAACTTGAAATTTATTTTCTCAAATTGAATTCTAATTTGCAGGAAATATGTAAATATTTTTGTGAATGGATGCAACTATTTGTATTTGATACATGCTTTTCTAGAGTTTAATTGAATATATATGTGCAGCCTCTTTGTTTGATTTTTTTCCCTTCAATTTGGATGGTTTCTTAGTCACTAACATGTGTATTTTTTTACTAAAAATAGCTTGAAATATTCACATCCACATGGAATTGAAAAAAATTGTTGGAAAAGTTTATTGGGGCTTTATGGAGTTATTCTCTGTCATCTATTTTAGTTTAAGAGGGTAAAATCGATGAAATTATAAAGTTGATTTGAAAACCAAAATTAAAATACGTAAAAAGAAAAAAAGAAAAAAAACCATGCAAATGTTATGAGTTGTTTTCAAATATAGCAAAATGAGCGAAAATATTTATAAATATAGCAAAATGTTATTATCTATTAGGTATAGACACCTATCTGCGTCTATCATTAATAGACAATGATAAATGATAGTAGTCTACCAGCGTATATCACTGATAGACAGTGACATTTTTGTTATATTTAAAAATATTTTCAACAGTTTTGCCATTTAAAATAGTTACCCAAATTTTAGGCATATATATATATTATTCAAGAACTTTGAGATTGATGTCTATTTGATCATCAAGATGAGAATTAATTTATTTGTTTCCTAAAATTTGAGTCTCTAGACATGAAAAATGCTTGACCACTTTTTGTAATTGAATTTTTTTCTTCACGCTTATCTTCTCATTCTCCCTTACTCTATCTACCAATCGTCGTCGTTTTGCCCTTATTGCTTCTATCTCTAATATTTTTCATTTTTCCTTTATTCATTGCGATTAAATTTGTTTCACATCTCATTCAATCTTTACAAAGAAAAAAAAATTTAAAAACTATTTTTTAAAAATAAAAATAAAAATTTAACAAATAACAACTTGTAATTGAATCGATGTCACGTCACCCAAAAGTTTCTATATCTTAATTTTGAAACAAACTTTACAAAATTCATTGGTTTAACGCCGTAATCATATCTGAAGATGAAAAACACCGTCCTCTCTACCCAAAATACAATACAAACCGCCAAAAAGAAAAGGAACGAACCGCCAAAATGAATCACAAACCCCTAAACCGGTCAGGCGTTGAAAAATATAAAGATAACCCAAACGGAAAAGAAAACCGCTACTGCATCGAAAAGCTCACCCTCTTTATATTATCGATTCCAAATTTCGCGCAGGTCTCGATCTTCCTTCTCCAATGGCGACCGATTTCACAGAAGAACTGAGCGAAAACTCTCTTCCAGGACCGAAACCAACCCTACCAATAGATTTAGGATTCGCAGCCGCTTGTAATGGCCAAGTAGATCAACACCAAAATCGCCGTTCCTCCACTACAAAGGAAGGTATTGAATCTCAACGTGCCGCCGTGAGGAGAATACCGGAATGTCATGCTTCTGTTTTTGATATCTTCAAGAAGATCCGTCGTGCGGAGCGGTTCGGGATTCCCGTACGTTTGTCGGAGGCAGAAAAGCGATTCTCTCGAGCTGAGAGGTGATTTTGCGGTTTCTTTTTTCCGTACGAATTTTTTGTGTGTGTTCGTATGTCTAGGCTTCGAGGAATGGGAGGAGCGCAGAATTCTGTTTTTGAATTTGATGCCGTTTCATGGATCGATAGTGAATTTTTCAACTGATTAATGCATTTATTCAAGAACAAGATATTCTGTATTCTCGTTTTTCGGAGTGGATGCAGAAGATAGTTTTGAACTTCTTCTTATTTCATCCTCTTTTTTATTTTTCTTTGTTGTGTGTTTGTACAAATTTAGAGCTGTCATTTCGTTTGACCGCTAACTTTGCAGGTTCGGCATTGATTCAGTGTGTGGACCGGATGAAATGGCCAAAGCAGAGGAACTGAAGAGAAAGGCAAGAGCAGAGAGGTTTTTCTCTCTGCTTCATAGTATAGTGTTAGAGAAATTTTTATATTTCATCTTTTCTCAGTTCGACTATCTTTTCTGTTTTTCAGATTTGAGCTCTTAACTTTGTCTATGGCTACTGACGAGGAGGCAAAGAAGAAAGCTCGGCTTGCTAGATTTGCCTCGTTTTTATAGAGTTCCCTTTTGGTTGATCAATAAAGCAACATCAATAAGTCTTATGCACAGCCAAGCTCTTATCCATTTAACCAATTGGACAAGCCGAGCTATTAACCATTAGTTCTTCGTATCCTGAATCCTTTCAATTTATGGATGCGGCAATTATTTGTATTAACTCTATAGAATTGAACTCCATTAGACGGAGGTGAAGTTTTAATTTCTAGAACTGCACCCTCTTCATCAAATTGGAGGGTCTACTTACATTCATTTTTCTACATGCCCAATTCTTAAAAATTATCTATACTATGATTATCATCATTCTTCCAGTGCTCAAGAAAAAGCCCTTTGAGTTCAACCCAAGTAAATGGCAAGGGAGATGTTCCTGTTGGTTCCTTTTTTAGTAGGTTAAGCAACTTGTTTGGTGAAGGCTTTTAATGGTCAATATGGTTGTACAGTCTGTAGTTTATAATTTCTCATTCTGTTTTCTGGATTTGTCATTTTTTTATTGAAGACAGAAGAATGGCCTAAAAGAAGTTTTCCCATCTGTTTCATCCGTTGATGGTCAACATACTTCTGATTTTCATCTTATCTTACAGACCTTATTCAACTTAATTAACACGGGAGAGGTTATCTAATTGCTTCTTTTATCCTTTGCAGGTCCCACTTAATTTTCATGGGTGTTCCCGAGTTGCTTCTTCTCCACATTTTGCACGCTGAAATTCTGATGCATAGCGTTATTACTGTCAGTCTGTTACCCAGGTGCCTTTTCTTGAGTCGTTGGATAAGATGTGATGGCATGAGGCTCTTAGCCATTCTTTTCTTCAGTACCAAGGGTTTTCTTTTTTGTTTCTATTGCTCTTGAGGATCTGTAAGAGGAAACAACTAAAAAGTTTGTTGATTGACACAGGGCGATGGGTTGAATTCAGAGTCTTAATTTTGGTTACACATTGATATCACATTTAGTTTCTTCCCCTATCCCCTTAGCAACTGTTCTCATAATTGTTCTGCTCTGATTGTAGTAGTTCAAAAGGCATCAAATGGCTGGGGTCTTTGGTCTCAATTATAATTGAGAATGGCAGACGGAGCTCAGAAGCATTTAGGATTTGCTTGGATTTGCTTCAAGTACCTTGTGACTGCTTTTACTCTGTTTGATTTACCCATATTTTTCTCAATTATCATTTATCACTTATAGTGGGTCTAGGAAAACCATAAGTAGCTTGTCAGATGGGGTAACGAATGGCTTTTCTTGGTGGAGGGTACGATAATATAGGTCCAGTTCATACTATCCCCCCCCCAAAAAAAAAAAAATCATTTGCTTATCCTACAGTGGAATCAGCCGTTTTTTTTATGCCTGCTACTATATACAGCAACTCACAAAATGAGAGAATATTATGTGTTGATGTAAATAACTGGACAATGTTGATATTTCTGATGGAATAACAAGATTTACAAAGATGAAGGACGTTGTTTCATTTTGTTACATCAAGAAACGATTTACGAACTTTGTACATTTACATCCGTCATCTTCTATTTTTACTTGCTACTAGAAGATCTTACAAATTGATAGATCTTTCTAAGAAGCCTGAAGTTTCTAGTTTTGTTTGTCAAGAAATTGAAAAGGGTATAAAGACATTAACAAAGTTTACCAGCTAGGAGTTTGCCGACGAGGGGAGACCTTCTCCTCCTTTGATTGACAAGGAACAAAGGGAGGGCCTACCATTGATCAAGTGATGATCTAAGAACACAACTACAACAGAAATGTCATCGTGGAAATGCCTTCTCACACCTCTATCTATCTTTTTCAGGTCTGAATATCTCATCTCTCTTTTCTTAGCTGCTTCTCGAAGTGCAGCCTTGACAAGTCTCCTTGCTATTCCCTGCAGTTTTCACCAAGTGGAACCATTAATTCAAGAAAAAATTGGCAACGAATATGAAAGTAGATAGTCATCAATCCAATGTCATCATCTTATCGATCAACAAGATGATGACTTATGAGAAGATAGATTCTTACATTTCGGGGATAGCTGTTGACGATGTCAACAGCCTTCTGGTTGCTAAGGTGCTCCCACAGACCATCAGAAGCAAATATGAGATATTGATCATCTTGGCGGAGTTTGTGTACCAGTATTGATGGTTCTGCGCTGAGGATCGGTTTGTAAAATGGCTCAGGCAGTTGAAATTTAGGCGGGAGAGGAGGTCTGTTGAACTTTGCTTTTTTCAAATATGCATCACCAATCGACCTTGAAACCTGCAGGGGTAAGCTATTGAAGATTCAGAACTCTAGAGGCTTTTTAGTTTGCTTCACTTAACAATTAACATCTACCCTCTCGGATTTCGAGAAAGTTTCAAGGACACTTACCTGTATGAGACCTTTAACACGCCAAACATTGTGCTTTAGGATCACAATCTGGGGATCTTCTGGATGAACCATCCGAAGTTCATCTCTTACAGACTCTATGCTTGCATTGTGTTCTGTGGACAATTGAATGGCAATGACTTCTCTAGTGGCTCTCTCTGTTCTCCCAAGCACTACTCGTGAATCGCCCGCATTTGCAATATATAGCTGTCCATTGCATATGATCCCCACCAAACAACATGATCCAGCAGATGCAATCTTTGGTTCATTAAGCCACTGTTTCTGGACAAGAGAGAGAAACCCCTCTTCTGTTGCAGCAAAAGCCTTCCTGATAACGTTCTCTGTCATGTTTTGGTGTAAAGATGCATATCCTGCGCTTTGAAAAACCACAAAGAAACATCAAAAGCAGCTCGTGGGGACTTAAAATTCCTGCAAATTTTATGACCCAGAAAACCAAAAAAAAAAAAAAATAGAAACAGATTGTACAATGTTTGCAATGAAGATGAAAACCAACTTTTGAGATTGCTGAAGAGATTGTCATTGACAAACCGTGAAGCTTCGGTTCCGCCATGGCCATCATAAACTCCGACAAAGGTCCCCTGCGGACCTGGATTGGTCATACTCAACGCCCCAGATTCAAGCTGGCTTTGATCTTCCACCACATTATTAGCTTGGATTACTGCCATGGAGAATTGTCCATAAACATGGTGCCCCAGATCCTTAGACCACAACAACCCATCAACTCGTCCGTTTGAATCGCCATCATCATGAGGCTTCCAGCAGGGTTTAACCATTTTTTCTAAATGGCCAGTCACTGGACACAAAATTACAGGAGTTTCTGTTTCATATGTATCATCCAAATGAGCCAGCAATCAAAAAATTCATCATCCCAGATCAAGAACACGACCTAGACCCACTCTCAGCTCCAGGTTTTGTTTATACTCAACACTTACAACCTCTATTCCTGAAACTACATCGACATCCCCCCCAATATATCCAGACACCATTAATATGAACAAAAGAAAAATTCAGATAAAGACCGGACAGGTATGGGCTAAATTAACTGCAAAATGTCCCTTTGAGACAAGAAAGCAACAGTCTTAATACAAGTTCAGAGAATATGGAGGTGATGCTGGTCCTGTGTACCTTGAATCTGGGATTTATGGGTTTGGCCTTTGCTTCTGTGCCATCTTCCAGGAACAGACTGAGCTGTAAAAGCACATAACGGTTAAGAAAGTGGCAGCGTTTGGTCTCAGATCAAAGGGGAGAGCCAGCCGATTGAATCACTCAGGGTTTTTGGAAGCTTTTCCACAGAGGATCCACCCGGTTAGTTTCTCTTTCTTTCTCTGTTTTTCTTTTCTTTTTTTTCTTATGCGATCTAGCATGGGGATAATAAAAACACACTAAACAAACTACAAATCTGACATTGTTGTCCCTCCCCAATCCCCAATCTCCCTCCTTTTCCTTGTTCTCTTCTCTCTGCCCCTTTTCTTTCTTTCTTTCTTTCTTTTTTTTTCCTTTTCCTTTTTCTGTATTTTTATAGACAAGTGGTGGGCTTTTTTATGGGTTTGGGGCCTTCGGCCACTTCATGTCTGCACTGCAATTATAAAAAGCTCCAACTGAAATTTATGAGCAAAACCCACCATTTCTAATCACCTTATCATCATCACCCATAAACCCACCATTTCAGCCAAATTTTCCTAATCTTAAATCAGAAAAGCCCTCTTTTTTTCCTTTTTACACTATTAAAACTACCCCCCATTGGGATTTCATTCCTTGTAAATCCAGCAATCCTGCCTTGCTTTGTAATAATTTTTTTTTAGGTAGAGTTTTTGAAGTGGGATTCAGCATTGGTTTCTTTCTTTATCCTTCCCCCCATCTCCTTTGGCATGGTAGAGAGATAAGACATTATTAATGAGCTGAGGTGAGCTAAGCTAAGCCTTCTTAATTAGCAAAATAAAGGAATTGATTGAGTAAGCATTCTAGCTCAATAAATAAACAGATTGAATAAAACTACAAAAATTTTCTAAAAACTGTATCTCCATTACAAAGCAACAATAAAGTGGTTGTGAAATTAAATCTGAAATGGAATTGCATAGCTGTCAGCATGGCCAAGCAATTATGAAAGAGAGAGAAAGAAAACAAGTTAAAAGGGAAAAGGATAAGAGTGGGGAATTATATTCTGTCAAATACAAAGCTCATAATTTGTCAATCAAAAGTCATACTACAGATTCCAGGGTCGTTATCATACTACTTATAAATTTTAGTTCTTATAAACTTTTCAACTTCTATAAATTACAATTTTTAGTAATCAGTTATCTGCAAAATCTTTCAAAATAATCCTTAATTTCTACTTCATTCTTATTTGGTCCTTCATTTTTAAAAAATTTCAAATTTAACCTTTATATACAAAATGTAATTAAAATATTTAGACACATAGACATGTTTTGTTCAATTAACAATTAATTAAGGTTGAAGTTGAAAATTTTATAAGATTATAGTTCAAATTAAACAGTCCTTAACTATTTATAAAATATATATTATTTTTGTATCAATTGACAGAAAAAATAAAAAATAAAACAGCTATTAGTTGCAACTTTTGGGGAAAAAAAATCTTGATTTCAATTCAATCAAAAGTCATCAGTGCAACCAATAAGAACTTTTTGGTATAGTTTGAGTTCACTGTTATTTATTTTAGGATTTCTTTCAAATTTTCAATCGTACTTGTAAGTTGTTAACCGACATAAAGTAGTCTTTCTTTCACACTAATTTTTCAATATCATGGAGAGTGGATTTCTTCTTTCTTCATACTATTTTTCTCTCCATCTGTACTTTATTTTTCTTATTATGTTTTTGGTCGATTTTGCAACTTTAATTTTCAATACTTTAAATATATGTTTCATGCTCTAATATATGAGTTTTTTTTTTTTTCTCTGGCTGTTCTCAAATATTTCAATTTATTCTCTTATGTTTTAATATTTTCAATTGTACTCCTACTATTAGTGAATGTATAAATTAACTTATGCTAAACATACATAACATAATACTTAGTGGGTTGACATAAATTTATAAAAGGATAAGCCACTTTAGAGATAAAGGTTCTTTCATTCCTCAATTCTAAAAAGTTGACATAAATTATGATTTTTCCTTTTTCAGGTGGCCTAATTCTCCCATAAATTTTATGTCAACTAGCTAAGTGTTATGCCTTGTAAGTTTATTATTAGTCACTTATAACACTGATGCAAACTAAATTGGGAAAAAAAAATCAAACAGTAGAGACTGCAACATATATTTAGCCTCATTAAATACAATGCCAAACTGATATTATGAAATTTTCAAATCAATCAACTAAAGAATTCTCATCAAACCCATAAAAATGAAAATTTTATCTTAACATATTGTGAGATGGAATTTTTTTACCATTTCTTTATCTGAAAATTGGAAAAGTATTAGCCAATTAGCCATAGCTGTTTCAACCAAAAGGATGGGAAATTATTGGCTCTAAGGAAAATCCTTTTTCTTTTTAACCCTCTCTTATAAAGGATAAAAAATAACACATTCAAATGTTTTAGCATTTATTTGGAAAGTATCTGATTATATATATATATATATATATAAATTGAATATTTTATACAAAAAGTCTCATTTTTTTTAAGTGATGTGAACACTACACCAACCAAAATGAGTGGTACATGCACAAGACCCTGTTTCTGAGATCAACTGATAGATGTTCCCTAGCATAATGTCTGGATCTGATTGATCATATTGTCCTGTTAGACCCCCCCCCCTCCTTTTTTTCTAAATATGTAAATATTTAGCTTTTTTGTACACGTGTTCGCTTTCGGTAGGGTAAAAGAGAGTCGTCTTTCGAGATTGGAAAGAGTCGTCCTCTATTCAAGTTGTTTTATCCAAATTTAGATGAAATATTTTGAGAAGATTAAAACGTTTTACTCGATTAATAATCTTGATTTGGTCTAGAAGAGAAGTACATTCAGCGTGAAGATTTCATTGAAATTGAAGGTAATTAGAGATGATCATAGAGTAGATTTATATAATAATACCAATTCATTTACTATGAGAAATTGACTCAAGAGTGAATAAATTACACTAAATAATTGCATTCATTAACAATTATTACAAATTTTTCGTAATAGAGTTGAGCAAATTGGAAGGTGTTGTATCGATAAATCTATATAAGGTAATTAAAATATTGTCCTTCCCTTATACTTTAGTCTCACATTATTTTGGTTGTACTTTTAAATGTATAATTTTAATCTATATACTTTGAATAAATATTAAGATTGGTCTCAAGCAAGAAATGAAATATTCATCAAAAAGTTGATATCGGTAAACCGAAGAGTTTGACAATGACATTAAAGATGAATTGATATCTTTTATAAATACACAAAAGACATAACAAATTATCATCTATGAATCTCAAATCATATACTAATAATAAAATCTATAATAAAAATAACTCAATTATTAATTTTAATAATTTTAATAAATTCATTTGTTTACAGATCTAATGTTATCTATATTCTTTTGTATATATTTATAAAATTAAAATCTAGATATCGATATTGGCATCAATATTTTAATATTTGGTCCCTAATTTTTAGGTATTTTTTCGAAGAAAAAAATCGTTTATATTAGTTTTCTTTCTAAAAATTTAAACATTTGAAAGTAGGGGATTAAAAGAAACAGTCTCAAAATATATAAAAATCTTCATTTAAATTAATAGAAATTTGTTAAAAATATGATTGGTGTTTGAGGCTGAAGCATGATGATTTTGCTTTTCATGTCTCAAAGGAAGCTTGGTTTTTGAAGGCAATATCGGATGTTTCACCCTCTTTTTTAAAGCCTCAAAGGTATAAAGAAATTTTTTAAAAACAATAAAATAAAGCAATTATGAGTTCGAATTGACTCCAAAGCTCTCTTCTTCCATAGTTGTTTGGTGGATGTTTTGCTTTGAGCTCACAAGCAGTCATGTTGGTGCCCTCTCCTCTTTGCAATGCCTTTCACATCCCCCCTTGAACTTTCTATATAAAAGCAATATTCCTAAAAAATATAAGCATTTTAACAGAACTTTATTTACTATTACTAGACATGCCATAAGGTTTGGTTTATGAAAATAAAATATAGGTATTAATTAAGACTTTAGTCCCTAAATTTTTAATAAAGGCTTTGCCTGCGAATCCGACCAGTTCTCAAGGTTGTCCAAGTGAATTAGCTCGTATGGAATCTTGATTGTGGAGGAGGCTTAATAGAAACAGATTCACGCTTCCCTTATGTTGTTGGTAGGACTAGACCCAATCGACCAGATCCTGGATTCTAATCGAATCTAATTGTAGCTTCAAGTTTAGATGTCATATTGCAATCGAGCCGAAAAGGAAGAGGGCTTCGAACCTCTACCTAAAGACCAAGGTTGCTTGCTAACTCTTCCCCACTTGTTGGAAGGAAGTGAATGTCATGTTTAATAGGTCCACACCCTTCACATTTTAATTTTCTGTTTAATAAGTTCACAATTTTTTTAAAAAATCTATGTGCATAGGAACTTATTTACATAAATTAAAAGTCCAAAAATCTATAAAATACGCTTGACGTTTGGTAACTTAAATACAAAATTAAAAATTTATGAACTTTTTAGGATCTCTTAGATACAATCTTGGAAGTTTATGGTAGTTGATCTTTAACCAAATATATAAAAGTATAAATAATAAAATAAAAATATAAAACAAACAAAGATTGAGAAATTAGAATACAATAATTATTTCTTATTTTTCATATTAGTAGTCAAGAAACATATACGTTAAAATATCATTTTGATTCTTGTATACTTTTGGTTCCATTTTATTTTAGTTTTTATATTTTCAAATATCTAAATTTACTTCAAGTGATTTCAATAGACCTTAATAATTCTTTATGGTTAGCTTAGAGTTAATTTTTGTCGAAATCCATTCAATAATAATAATGTGTTTCACGTGAGAATATCTCTCAAAAGCTTATAGTCTAGAGAAATGGTTAAGAGAGATTTAAAAATAAATAAATAAACTAACATTATAGACTAACTTTAATATTTGTCAAAAGAACTAAGTAGAGACTAAAATTGGAAGACAATCAAGATATAGGGACGAAAATGGTATTTTGAAATAATATCCATTTTGTAAGTCTTAAGTGGGCTGGGTCTGATGGGCTTTTCAATCAGGCCCATTTCCAAATCCAATCTCTCTCTCACACACATTTGAGTTCAAACTGGGCCGACTTTAATCATGTTAAGCTCACAAATCTTCATTGATCTCTGAATTCTCTCTCGAGCGTGCTTCAGATCATTAAGAACTTCAATGATCCTTTCACTGATCGCCGGATTCAACTCATCGCCGGTTTCTGATTTTTCCGGCCAGTTCACGGCAACAATTGCAAGTGAATCGTCGACGGAATCGAACTCCTTTCCACAATTTCCGATCTTTGTTTTCAAAGGTTCGTCGGAGCAAATTTCAGAAGCAGAGGAGTTCGAGCTTGTAGAACCACAAGCATTTCGATTCTCTTCTTCCGAATGAGAAATTTCACCAATGGCCTTCGAGTTTCTTCTGAGAGGCGGAACTTCGATTAGGGTTTTCGGTTCATCTTCGTCGAGAATTTCCGACGAAATTGAAGCCTCTGAGTTCACCATCGTGGAAGAAAGGTTAAGTGATTCGAGCTTTTTCTTCAGTAATTGAAGCTTCTTTTCTGCTTTTGTTTTCATTTGAATCTGCTTTGTGATCTGCTTCTCTAATTCTGTTGACTGCAACATGTTCGATAAAATGCTTGAAAGGAACACAATAGGGAAAATGAACCAAGTTCAAATTAGGGTAAAAATGAGGAGAGTTTTGGCATTGGTAATACCCTTTTGCCCATGAGCTCTGCCTCTTCTTTGGCAAGTAATGATGCTTGCCTCTCTGCTAGTAATCTCCTTCTTAGGCACTCCATTGTTATCAAAACTTCACCACCTTCCATCTTGTTGCCACTGCCATACAAAACCCGCATCAAAATTTAGAAAGAGAGATAGATAGAACAAACCCACTTCACATTTTAAAGTGAAAGAGAGAGAGAGAGACCTCCATTTGATGTCCACCTTGGTAGTGGGTGCCATTTTCTTGGCCTGAGCACAATTGCTTGGATTAGAATACAAATAGTCAGAAAAAGTGGAAAGATGAACTCTTTAACAATTTTATTTTTTTGGGAAGGAACTTTTTTGAAAATCTGTCTTCTTCAGATGCTGGAGATACTGTGCAAAAGTGGCAGCTGTTTTGTAACTCTGACCTGATTCATCTACCTCCATGTTTAAACCTTCTCATTTATTACATCCATTTATTGCTCTTTAAATACCAAACCCAACTCAACCCAGAATTTCAATCATAGACATTCCTTCTTTCAATAATAACAGAAAAAGGCAATAATGCATTAAATATTCTTCCTTGGAGTTGGTTCCTGTTTTTTTCCACAGCTTGGATTGAAAGGGAATTCAAGCTCAAATTGGACCAGAAAAGTATTTTAACGCCTATTTCATTTACCTGACCTTGGATAATAGAAATATTTGAATTATAAAAGATGATTGAATTTATTATAGAGTGATAATCCAAGTTTGCAGGTTTAGTTCAGCAGGGATTCAACATTTTTTTTTTTCCCTTCAAAAAGTCGAATTTGATTTCATCACTTGACATGAATTTGGAAATATCAACCCCTACGAGCAAAAAAACAAAAGATTGGTAAATAATTAGCTAATGGGCTAAGGCCAAGTCTGAGAATGGTGGCGGCCCATTTGGCTCATATGGGCTTTCTTTACATTGTTGGGTGACCCATGGACCAAATGCCTTTGACCGGTTCGAAGACCCGAATTCGATATGATTAACCTCAAGAGAGACCAGTCTAAGAGATGTCACTTTTTCTTTTTTCTTGTTTTGACAATATATAGGGTGGGAGTGAATCGAACCTCTGACTTTGAGGTTGATAGTATAAGCATTATGCCAATTGAGCTATGCTCATTTTGACCGGTCTAAGAGAGGTCGGTTATCCAAATTTTTGTTATGATTAACCAAGCTCTATAAAAGAGGTTAAGCATATGAATGGTCATGATCAGAAACCAATGCTCAACTAATAACGGTTAAGGAGTTTGAGAACCTCATGAGAGCCGAATAAGCGGTTCCTATTTCGTGCCAACTTGATAATAAGATACGCTAGAATCTACTTACAAATCTATTAAACCATTTTACAAACTCGATTCTCTAATGGTCGGGCGGAGCTACTCTACCTTGTTCCATTTCTTGGCATCAACAAAAATAATAGACAAACAAGGACTTGGAAATATGATGTATCATATACTTAAATTTATCATAATGTATAAATTTGAACTTTAAAATCTACAATTCATTTAAATCCTTGGAATTGAATGCTCTATTGCTCTGGTGGAGCTACTCTTCTTCTGGCTCTGGCTGTCCTGATACCCTCTTCAATCAGCCACTTGAATTAAAGAAGACTTTTGGTATCTTTCATGCTACTCGTTTTCTTAGAACAGTTTTTTTTTTTTTTTTTATTAAATAAAATAAAATAGTTGCCCGGGTAGATTTGCTATTAAAGGGAAAAAATTGTTTGTATTGAAAAGGGCTTCAAATCTTTATGATTATATATAAAGATATAGTGAATGAAAATAATAAATGGGCAAAAGAAAATAATTATGGCACTCCGATTTTTTTTTTAAGATTCATTTAAGAATGAGCTCTTTTTAAATATATTTAAAAAGACCCAAATTAGTTACAAGAATGGCAAAATTTAAACCCAACCTAAAATGGATTAAATAATACAATAAAAGCAATGTGAAATGACAAACAGCCTAAGGGAGAAGATGATAGAAGTTCGTCTGAGTAAGAAACAAGGAAGAGAAGTTGAGGAAGTTTGATTGAGAAGCCGAGGAAGAAAAGATCGTTTAGGTTTAGTTCGTACGATTAGAAGAATGAAGATGGAGAATAAACTAAAGAGACACCAAGGGAGAAGATGAATGGAAGAAATAGAAAAATCACACAATTTTTCCCCCTTTTAGCGATTATTTTGGTGAGTCATTCACTCGTGCGGGTCTGGGAGGTTTTTTGTGTGATGGGCTAGGTTGTTTGTCATTTTACATTGTTTTTATTGTATTATTTAATATGTTTTGGGTTGGGTTCAAATTTTGTCATTCTTGTAAATAGTTTGGACCTTTTTATCATATTTGAAAAGAAATCTTTAGGGCAAAATACACTTTTGATCCCTGAAGTTTGAGCTTAGTGTCTATTTGGTCTCTAAAGTTTCAAAAGTGACACTTTCAGTCCCTGAGATTTAGAAAAATGTTTTAAATAGTCTTTGGCATTCTTTGACTGTTGTTGACCGTTAAAAATGATAATGTGGAAGTAAATGAATGACTAGACTCAATTGATGTGACAAATTTGAATGATTAGACTAAAAAATCAATTTTTTTTTAATAAATTTGATTAAAATAATAATTTATTATTATTATTATTATGTTGAGGTGGCTTTTCTTCTCCCCTCTTCTTCTTTCTCATTTCCATTTTTTATTAAGCATAGATTGGATTGGGGATGGAAAAGGGATGAAGGAATAAAAGTGAATGTTGGGCAATAAAGTGGTTGATGAGAAGCTTCAGAATTTGGATCAATGGTGAAGAATCCGTGTTGTTTTCCTTCAAACTCCACCAACTCTATCTTCTTTCCTTGTTTCTTCAGTTTTTCTGCATACTCCACCGCTCGATCTTCCAACAGATCAGCGCCGCCCACCACCACCATTATCGGATCCCACGATTTGGTTCTAGCGTGGAAGAGATAAACTAAGGTTGTTCTAAAAGTTGTTACTTTGGTGGTATGATGACAACGGCGATGTGATGGCCGTGGGTGCTGGATATGCTGAAATTTGGAAATGAGAAAGAAGAAGGAGAGGGAGAAGAAAAGTCACCTCAACATAATAATAATAATAAATTATTATTTTAACCAAATTTATTATAAAAAAATGATTTTTTCAGTCTATTCATTCAAATTTAACACATCAATTGAGTCTAGTCATTCATTTATTTCAACATCATCACTTTTAACGGTCAACTAACAGTCAAAGAATGTCAAGGACTATTTAAAACATTTTTTTAAACCTCAAGGACTGAAAGTATCACTTTTGAAACCTTAAGGACCAAATAGACACCAAGTTCAAATCTTAGGGACCAAAAGTGTATTTTGCCCAAATTTTTATTTGTTAAAAGATTATCAATTGCCCAACTTACTAGTTTTTCTGCCGTGAGAATTCGATGTGTCGAAAAGTAGGGTTAGGAGAAAAACGACAGCCAACTACAGGTAGTTTCTTTTTTTTTGGTCAAGAGGTAGGCCCAAAATACGTAAGATTTGCCAACATTCTGAATCGCACAATCGGAGGATTCAATATTATTATATATACCTCAGAAACAGTGTCGTTAGGCTTTTTTTTTTTTTCCTTTTTTTCCCTCCCAGCAAAACGATATGTCGGAACATGTGGTTTTTGTCTATCCTCTCCTAAATGAAGATGGATGCTTCCTCTTGAAGATAGTTACGACTAAAGGTAAGGTACATTGAAGAATATCCAGAAAATATCAAATTTCTCTTTAATTTCGTTTTATAGATTGTGTTTGTGGACTCAACTAATTTTAGCATTACATACCCAACCACGAAATCTCAAAACACATGAAGATATTAGAGTTAGTTATAGTTTAGTTAGTTAACTCTTGTATATTAACTCTGGTTATTCCTTTATTCCTCTGTTCGTATGGTTATATATATGTCTGTCTTCTTCATAATTAAGGCAAGGCAAGTATTTTATAATCTCTGGTGTTAATAGAAGAGAAGTTAAAAGATGAAATATCAACTTATTAACTAAAAATGTTATTCAAAATCAAGAATACACAAATTTCGATTCATTCAATATAGTTTTTAATCCATATTGTATTGACGTTTTTTAACTAGCTAAAGATGGAAATTGTTAACTTCTAGCAAGCTATTCAATTGACAATGACTAATGACTAAAAGATAACGCTCAGATTATAGGCAAAAACGAAAGTTGTTCTCTATATTTGTTAACTAAGCCAGGTTTAAAAGATCTCAACCCACTGTCACGTTCAACTATTATCAAATTTTGTCCAAGAAATCAAATTCCTAATTACTTCCCTTACAATTTGACATACATACTTGATCACTAAGAAGATTGAGGTGCAAGAGAAAATGGAAATATTCATTTATAAAAGCCAATTATACAATTCTAATATTCTGTATAAAAAAAAAAAAAAAAAAAAAAAAAAAAAAAAAAAAAGCAAAAACGATGGACTAGGTAAATATTTTACATAAAACATTAAAATTCTTTATTCACAAAAAAAAAAAAAAAAAAAAAAAAACCCATCCCTCAATTCCTAAACCCTAAGATAATCATAAATACAAAGATTCATTTGAATCTCCACAAGTTGAACCACACGTGTCTTTATCAAAGCCCATCTTCTCCTCTTCTTCTAATAGCGACCCATTGTAGCTCATACCTTACAGACCTCCAGTTTCATCCACACGTGTAAGTTAGTCTCACGTGTTAATCCTATCCTCTGCATCCGGTTCTATGATAATTCCACGAAACCACTCAATCTTGGACGTTAATCTCCATCAGAAGATGTACACATTGTGGAGCCCACTTTGAGGAGGATCTCCCAGAGCCGTTGGATCTCGCCGAAAATATCATCAGTGGGAAGCTGAAACCTACAACAGGGACACGTGTTCCTCTTCCTCAGCCATGGCAAAATACAGAGCCAATGGAATAAGTGGTCACAAGGCAATTTACACGCGTCTCTCCCTTCTCCCATCTCCTCTTTACAAATCACACATTCCACCGCTGCACCGCCACCACCCACCGCCACCGACGGAAGCTCCACCACCGCCATAGGCGAAGCCGCCACCTCTCTCCGGCCTTCCCTCCGCAACTCCCAACAAACCCCACGAATTTCCAACACCTCGCCACCGTCTCAATGTACGGAATCAAAGCCCCGCCCCCGCCGGTGGCGACACCGGAGATCGTCAATATTGAATCGGAGTAGATTCTACAGAGGGTCGCGCGCCATTTGGTGATCGGAGTTCGTAGGGCAGCTGGATTGTGTTGCCGAACCTCACAGAGGAGGAGGAGGAGGACGGCGGCATCGAGGTCTTGAGGGGAGATGGCGGCGATGGAAGGGTGGTAAGGGAGGAGCTTGGATGGTGACTGGAAGGGGCGGGAGAGGCGGCGGAGGGCGGAGAGGAGGAGGCGGGCAAGGAGGAGAGATTTGTGGGAGAGGGAGAGGGAATTGAGGTGGCGGAGAGTGAGGGAGAAGAGGGTTGGGGAAGAGAGGATGAAGGTGAGGCGGCGGCGGTGGTGGTGAATGTCGGAGAAGATGGAGTGGGAGAGATCGGAGAGACACGGCGGAGAGAGGGCGGAGAGGGCGGCCATGATGACAGTGGGGGGTTCTAATTCTTCCATCATGGGATCTCGTGAGCGTATTGCTCTTTCATTCCGGAGAGAGATATGAACCTTTTTATGTGGATCCCAATTTACCCGTGGCATATTAGGCTGAAATATTAATATTATCTTACTAATGGATCTTGTTACTAAAAGGAAAAACAAATACTACTGAAATTGAAATAGAAGAAAATATACAGTTAGTTCTTTTTCTTATTTTATTCTTAAAAAATAAACTCTTACATATCAATCCACAAGTGTTTGAGTGAGTAATAAGATCTCCATTTTAATGTCTAGACTTAGTGTGTCAATGGTAAATCTTAAGTAGGATTTTAGGAAGGAGTGAATTTGAAGAGTTATTTAGTAGCTGATGAGCTCATGGTGTAAAGAGTTAATAAGTCATGAAATTAATGCTTTTAAGTCGTAGAGTCCACACTGATATTAAGAACTTTTTGACCAAACAAGGAGTTGAGTTAACAACTTCTACTCTTTAAGCCAAACATGCCCTTAATATTTTTTCTATCAGAGTTTTTCTTTTCCACTTGCTCTAAGGATCAAATGGCGACTCTAATCTCTTGTTACTACTAATACTTCTAAAATTTGGTATAAATTTAAGAAAAAAAATAATTAATTACTGATAGAGAGTCAATTATAGAATATGAAACTCCACATAAATTTAGATAGAACAAAACAATATTTGATTGATATTGATGGGAGATTAGATTATGAGATAGAAAATCCTGTTTATCTGAACTCTAGTCATTAGATAAATTTTCAAAAAATTGAGTTTTTCTTACACTCTTAAAAGACTCACAAACTTACCATATAGATAGACTCAAGTTGGCAAAGAAAGGTAAATCTATAGTATGTAATTAAAACTCTAAAGTTTCTTCATTAAATTCATAAAATATTTTATTAACATGGGTCAAAATTAAGCATACTTGAAGCAAGACAAACAATTAGGGCCTATACACAACACAACTAACCTTTTCCATGATAAGAAGACACATGCTTTATTTTCTTCGAAAATCCTTAGAATTTACCACACTATTGAGCTTTCAATTTGCACCTGCCACCTGATCATCAAAAAAAAAAAGTGAATAAATTTCCTCCATTACATCTAATAATTATTAGAACGAGAGTGCTAGCTACAATGTAGAAACCACACTAAATAAATACAAATTCTCGGAGTAAAGATGGATAACAATAGAAGGGAGAAGAAAGAAAGCATTGATCCCCATCATGGGATGTTTGGCTCATTAACTTGATAAGTCAGCTCTATCACTTCAACAGCGTTCACTATTGAAGTTTACACATTTATCGGTAAACTCCATCTTCCCATCTTTCTCTCTCCCTCCCTCTAATGTTTCCTAACTCCAACATATTGATTCCATACTTTATAACTCAACTTAGCGTTTCAAACAATCTTCAATGTAATGTGCAATATGTTATATGTGACACTTATAATTACTACAATTATTGATTTAGCAAAAGCAAAGGGCCAAATCGAAGCTATAATTCACTCCCTTTCTTTTCCATAAGCTGATAGTCATTTGCTTTTTTCTGTAAAACGCAACAAAACAAGCAGAAAAGAGTAAAGGGAAGGGTGGCCCATCCATGGCTCTTCCTTTTGTCCCCTCCAACCTAACACTCTTTCGTCAAAGCCGGTGGAATTCCACAAGACCCAACCACATGTGTAATTTCTCTCTCTCTCTCTCTGCACCAATCGTGGCCCCCTGTCTGCAACCTTTTCTTTCCAATTTCCCAGCTTAGCCTTGTGTTATGGGCAAAAGAATTTTATTTTTTTTTAAGCAAATTGCCTAGTCCCACATGGTTGACAAATCATTGCTCCTTCCCATGTGTCCTAAAGTTCGGCTTCATATTTCTCCATTGTATGCTTCCAATCTAATTGTACTGCTACACAACTAGTAGGGTGTGAAACCTAGTTTACTACCTTGAAATGTTGGGCCTTAATAATCTCTTTTGTCCTTTGATTGAAATTTACATCTCTCAATAAGGAAGGTAATTAAGGATTATTATAATGGTATATTAGTACTTAGTTAGGAAATTAGTTAGGGAGATTAGTTATAAATAGAGGGTGGGAAGGATGAACTTGGATATTATTTTGGTGAGTGAATTAAGGCGTGGGAGAGATCTCCAGAGGGATTACTTGCTTATATTGTAATTTCTACATTGATATTCTAATATAGTTATTTTTGGTGTTTTCCTACATTTTTTTCGTATTTGGATACCTACACTCTCAAATCCAGAAATGCATGTATATCAATTCGTATTTGTTTGTATGTGTCTAGGTAATTTTTAGAATTCAACTATATGGGAGTGAGGAACATACTTAATGGCAAGTTGAGTTATGTTCATGTTGGCATGCCTAGTAGTTTGTAGTTCAATCAATCTATATTGATGTTGTGACAAAAAGAAATGAAATTAAAGACATATATGCTAAGGGTAAAATATAGCATCGAGAAAAAAATAATGAGTCAGAAGCAATGAGGTTTGTATCGTGGAAATTGAAGACTATAGATCTATTCACACAAGTTCCAAGATATTTATATTCCATTATATTTATCATATGAAAACTAAAGGATTTAGTGAACAGGCTACTTTTTAATATGGAATATTATTGTCTGTTATACTTGGCTAAATCACTACTTCAATTATTTTAGTTTATAAAGCTGCGACCTTTTAAGTATTAGTGGCAGTAGTGTGAAAGAATTTAATATTACAAAGTTTCCTTTCAATACCTGCAAGCTGCTGCTTGAGGGAAGTTGAGTGGTCTCAATTGGGAATGGGCTTCACCAATCTCATCATCACGGTAAGTGGGACGTTGATTTTTTTTAACTGAAGGCATGATGATTGAGATATCTGAAGCAAGCAACGCAGTGGCCAATGGCACGCGAACAAGTTAAAGATCACAAAGTAGGTACCCTGTTAAGATCTCAAACAGTTAACTGAACTTTACCGAAAAAAAGGTAAAAAGAAAAAGAAAGAAAAGCACAAAATAGAGCCCAGACACCATTCTTACTTTTGAAAGTGAGAAATGTCATACACCTCCGTTGAAAGAAATACTAAAGTGCATTCCAAAATCACCTTACAATTATACAGAGCATAAAATGTTGCTTTTGTTGGGGTTATCGAATATTATATACAGTAAGCATCGATCTGGGTCCGTTTTCAGTATCCTTTGGGAATCCGAAGTTAACGAAGCTTACAAGCTGCAGTGTTTTTAGCTCAATTGACGCATATAACCTTCTTCATCAGGCTACTGACGCATAAAATTGAATAACCATTCAACTCGCCACATACTTTTCTCTCATGTTATAAATACAATCTGGAACTCTTGAATAACTAAAAAGTCCTTATTACCCACCAGCAGTGCCAAATATCAGATTCCTTTTCGTTCCTAATTGCTTTCATGAATATATTTACCTCTTCGGGTCGAATTCTAGCAGTCTTCAACATTATGCTCCTGTGAACATATTGTCCCTACCTTGGCTAATAAATAGAGAAGGGATATTTAATTGCCAGTATAAAGAACAACTGTGGCCAATGAAGAAACCAGTTTGCTGCAGCTAGGTAGGTAACACACCGTTCTCAATTGGCATGGTGAGATGAAATCATAAGTCGACAACATTTCAAGGAATGACTAATGTAGGACTCTCTTGCCAAAAAACAAGACCTCTAAATAAAGTGGTCTATCTTCAAGGAGTATGATTCAAGCAGAGAAATGACATGCAAATGTGCTTCACAGGTCGTCTTGTTTTCTCGCTTCCTTAGATGATCACCTATGGGCCATGCACTAACCACTGCCACAGTCGTCATCTATCTCATGTTGCAGAATGATTCCTTCTTCTTTCATCAACCCAAGTAATCCTTCCAACATTCCATAAATCTCTGGAGTCCTGTCATTTGAAGTGTCTCTAGCTACGAAACTCCGCAACCCTCCTCTTGTTTCTATCCAGCTATTTCCCGGGATCTTCTTCAATCCAACTTCCTTCATCAAATCCCTAACCTTGTCAGCTTCTTTCCACCTTCCAAATTGTGAATATAAGTTAGCCATGATGATATAGTTACCAGTATTTTCAGGCTCAATCTCAAAGAGACGATCAAAAACATACTTTCCAAGTTCAACATCTCCAGCAACCGAAGCCCCATTGAGCAAAGCACCCCAAACTTTTGCGGTGGGTTCAAGTGGCATTTTAGAAATAAATTCAACAGCATCAGAGAGCTTTCCTGCTCGACTAAGGACTCCTACCATGCAAGCATAATGCTCGACTAGTGGTTGAATCCCATACTCTGGTAACAAGACGTTAAATATCTTCCAGGCTTCATTTAACTCTCCTGAATGGGCACAGGCAACCAATACTGATGTAAAGGTTACCGGGTCAGGCTGAATCCCGTTTGTCAGCATCTCATAGAAAAGACGAAGAGCCACATTGGCATCTCCATGTGCAGCATATGCTGAGATTATTGCTGTCCAGATGATTAGACTCCTACCTTTTAATTGATCGAAAACTTTCGTGCGCCATGGAGGTAACCAGATTTAGCATAAGAATCAACGATGGCAGTAGCAACATATATATTCCCATTGTAACCGTTTCTAATGGCATAAGCATGAATTTCTTTCCCACCTTTTAGGGTTGAAAAATGTGAGAAAATGGGAAGAACGCTCGCAAGTGTCACAGTATTTGGTCTGCAGCCATGCAACTGCATTGCTCGGAATATATCTACAACTCTATCATGCTGGTTGTTCTGGACCAAACCAGAAATCACAGCATTCCATGTGCTCAATGCTGGCCTTTCCAGTTCTCGAAAAAGATCCATTGCTTGGTTTACAAAACCATGGACCATGTAGCCTGATATCATCGAGCCATAGGTGACCTCATCCTTCTCAGGCATTTCTTCAAACAACTCCCGAGCATAATCCAAGCTACCACACTTTGCATATAATCCAATAACAGCATTGCACAGTGAAACATCCATTTCAACCTGGCTTTCATTAACGAATCTATGAACTTCCATTCCAAAAATGAGATCGTTTGACTGAGCACAAGCTTGCAAAACACTGACTGCGGTTAACGCATTAGGCTTCAGCTCCACTGAACTCAACATCGCTTTAAATAGTTCCTTGCACTCCTCATAGAACCCACCCTGAGAGTACCCAGCCACCATCGCATTCCAAGACACTATATCTCTCTCAGGCATTCTATCAAACATAATTCTCCCTGAAACCAGCTCATTACACCTCGAGTAAAAAGTAATCAAGGCATTGACAACAAAAATATCAGACTCAAGCCCTCGTCGAAGAATGAAACAATGAATTTCCTTAACCAAAACCGAATTAGAAAACAAAGACGCCAGCGCTTTCAAAACACAAGTAACCGTAAACTTATCAGGCTTCACATCCGTCGAATTTGATTTTACCAAAGACGAAAAAGCTTCAGCACATCAGTGTGCATACTGTGAAGAGTGTAGCTGATAAACAAAGCATTCCAAGAGAAGTGTTTTTGTGAGAAATTTTACCGAACACATTGTAGGCATCTCTAAGGCTGCTGGATCTAGAGTAGAAGGCGATGAGTTTCGATCCGAGGAAGTTATCGGGAGCGACGGATGATAGAATAAGACGAGCGTGAAGCTGCTTACCGAGGCGGACGAAGAGGTGGTCGGTGCAGTGCTGGATAAGGCGACCATAAGCGCCGTAGTTCATCCCGTCGGTGCGGCGGAGCGCCTGTAGAGCCCATGGAAGAGAGACGCTGGCGGGAACTGAGGTTTGAAGGTTTTTGGGCTTCGCATTCCTCATTCATTTGTTGGCCTGTTTAGGTCGCTGAAGGGTTTATATTTGTGGTTAGTTAAAATGTTACCCAAAAAAGTTCAATTTTTTTGGGGAGTTTTTTTTTTTTTTTTTTTTAACGGATGACCATCCCTCACAGTTTGTTGTGCTTTTCACCTTGAGAAAAATAAGAATCGCGATAGACATAGTTATTGCGTTAAAGCTACGATAGATATAGTCATTCAATACTAACTTTTAGTATTTAATAACCAAAGACAGTGCTTTGAAGTTAAAATTCTTGAAGCGATGGCAGTTTGCTTTGAAATGGAGACTATTTTTCTAACACTTAATTTGAATCTCTTGGTAGAATATGATTGTTTAGAGGTGAACAACATGGTGAATGACGTTGTTGTCGATATCTTGGAGAGGTCTCTTACTTCGTTGGGGAGGCCAGGTAATCTTCTAGGGGTTATCTCTTTCTCTCATATTCGCCAATGTCAAAATGTCAAGGTGTATTCTATTGCAAATAAGGCTTTGGAGGAGCATCAGTCTTCCCTTTTTATTACTCCTTATCCTGAGTGATTTTATATGCTTGTGTCTCGTGATGTAATCTTTTGGTTTGTATGATTTTTTTATGTTTTGTTTTCTTAAAAATAAGGACTTTTAGCATTTAGTGTATTTTTTTAAGATGACTATTAGTATTTAGCGTTAATGTTTATTAATTAATTTAAAATAATTATAATTAATTAATTTTCACTAATTTTTCATCACTATTAAAATTAAATTTAAAATATCACTTAATAATTATTTTAAATCAATTAATATAGACTAACACCAAGACTGAAGTTCGTATTTAGTAAACAAAATAATAATAGTTGAGGTTAAAAATGTAAATCTTAAAATCTAAAGAAAGTGTTAAATGATACATTTACTAAAGTTCAACCTTAAATTGATACCGTTGTTATTGCAAGATTTAAGTTGATACAACCAAAAGTTTAGAGTTCAAGGTGAAAAAATTTCAAAAAAAAAAAAATGGCGATTTGCAAAATCCACTCCTAAAGTATGATAATAGTTGCAATTACATCCTTAAACTTTCAATTATAAAAATTAGTCATTCAAACTTTTACAAGGGTTAAAATCAGACCCTCGAATTTACATTAATTGTAGAAATTAAACTCTCAAACGGATATATTTGTTACTATTTTTACAGTTATGTAAGTTTGAGGGTCTAATTTTAAGTTTGAAGACTTGATTTATACAATTGAAAGTTTAAAAGTATAATTATAACTATTGTCATACTTTAGGAATAGTTTTTACAATTTGTCCAAAAAAAAAAATTATATATTAGATTTCATTTTTTACATGATAACATAATTCCCAATCACTCCTCCCTATGCTTTTTCTCTATCGAGTATCTACACTTTTTTCCTCCTTCACATTCCTCTTGTTCATTAAAATAAAAAACCATCAAGATCTAAAATCACCAAGACTACTAATTTCTAAAACAAAGGGAAAATAAAAATTAATAGAAAGAAGAAAAGATAGGGAAAAAAAAAAAAAAAAAGACTTTTACGTTGGTTTGTGCTAGAAAGCCACGTAGATTTTCCACCACAATAGATTGAAAGTGTTCACGTGACATATAAAAAGAAAGCAACATGCGATCGGTGGACCATTTAATTTCTTAGGATTAAATAGAAATATACTTGGGTGGATGTTGGGTGGATGTCGAATTGTCTTTATTTTTGTACAGTCTACCAATCATACAATTAAGGTGGTAAATTTTTATTTTTTAAATAATTTTTTCTCTTTATAATTAAAGAATACTAAGCTGCACTTAATTACTAACTCAACGGGATAAAATTTATATTAATAATTTTGAGATTATAAGTTTGATTTTTTCACTCCTCAGAAGAGAGGGAAAACGAATCAAACCAATCCTACCTAAATTGCTCACTAACTAGGTCTCCCAGTGTGAAAAAATCTCACATGTTAAATAAAATTTAACAAAAGCTCTCATTATTTATTTTTTAAATTGCCCACTGGACAATAAATAAATAAAATTTAATATGGTAGGAAAAGATGAATTTCAATTATATATCTAATAAATGAGTTAATCTTAAAAGAAATGATTGAATTTGCAAAAAGCTTATTTGATAGAAATATTAGGATTCTATTAGACATAAAATATTTATTGTATTTAATAGATCAAACATTTTAAATAATTTTAAATATGTCAGTTACTTATTAGATACAAAATTAAAAGTTCAATAACCTATTAAACACATTTAAAATTTATAGACTAAACGTATAATTTAACCGTTTATTTATTATAAATTGGTTAAAATACTATTTTAATCCTAGTATTTAGGATTTTGTTATATTTTAGTTGTCGTGCTTTCATTTTAGTCTATGTATTTTTAATAAATCTTAAAACTAGTCTATATACACTTAATCTTAAACTTCATTCAATGTTAATTTTTATCAGAAATTAATTAAACAATAGCAATAATTTCCATTAATGAAAAGACATAGGTAAATATATTCTCACACCTTATAAAGGAATTATCAAAAACTGATTAAATAATAGCAATAATTTCCATTTAAGGGAATTTTCAAACAGATTTTTTTTATTTAATTTCTTTTATATAGAAAGCAATCAAGGAAATTATTATAAATAAAAAATATCAAACTATTTACAAATATAGAAAAATTTCACTGTCTATCAACGCGATAGACGGTGATAAAATTTTATCGTTGTCTCTCGTTTAAGCAATAGAATTCTATCGTGGTCTATCGCTAATAGACAGTAAAAAATTTATATATTTGTAAACATTTTGAATCATTTTTTTATATTTGAAAACAGTTAAAAAATCAACAAGAAACTAACTAAAGTGACTAATTTTAAGGTTTATTGGACCAAATTTGGTAGATTAAAAATACAAAAACTAAAAAAAACCCAAATAAAAATATCATAATTAAATAATAAAAATGAATTTTACAAAACCAAAATACTATTTTTTTATTGGAATTAATAATAATAATTTTCATGCAAGAAAAATACAAACAAACTGAAGGGAAATTATTTTAAATGACAAAATGTTGAAAATATTTACAAATATAGCAAAATTTCACTATCTATATGTGATAGACTGCGATAAACTATTATATGTGTCGCGATAGACTACAGATAAACACAGATAGTAATCTATTGCAATCTATCGTAGATAGACAGTAAAGTTTTGCTATATTTATAAATATTTTAGTCAATTTTCTTATATTTGAAACAATTCATAATTGAATATATTTTTAATTTTTTATAGTGAAAATATTAAAAATAAAAAAATCTACAATAAACTAACCATAACAGTTGTCGAAAGTACCTGATTAAAATTGGATAATTAAAAATACTCCATGGTAACAAAAATTGAAAATGTAAGGGGAAAAATGGTATTTTTGGTAATTTCAAGGTGAAAGATTGTGGGAGAAGCAAATAAATTGAAAATGGAGATGAGTTGATGACCAAGCCCTACGTACCAGGGGGAGGTGTTACGTAACAAAACCCAATCAATCGATTTCTGAAACACACACACACACACCCTTTTTTCTTCTTTTTACAAATACCTCATTCTCCACTTCCAATGTCCAACACACAAACAAACAACTCTCTCTCTCTCTCTCTCTCTCTCTCTCTCTCTCTCTTCCCCTGTTTTCCATTTGCTTTCTTCTCTGAATTCCCCATGGATCTTCAATGGCTTCTCGATTTTCTTCAAGGAATGACCAAGCCTTTTCTCGCCACCGCCATTGTCCTCCTCGCCGTTCTCCTCTCTTACTTCCAGAAACTCGGCCTTGAAGCCGAAATGATCTACGCCATTTTCAGAGCTTTTCTTCAGCTCTCTGTTATTGGCTTTGTTCTCCAGTTCATCTTCAACCAGCAAAATCTACTTTGGATCCTTCTCGCTTATCTTTTCATGGTAAATTTTCTCTGCCTTCCAACTGTTTGATGTTTTGTCCCTTAGGATTTTTTCGTTCTTACTTTTTCTTTCTCATTTTATTTCAACGTTTATCAGTCAATTTCTTTTAGATTTTTTTTTTTTTTTTTTTATAAAAAATTATACTCCAAATCAACTCGTTGAGCTTTACTTGGATCGATCACAATTCTGTACAATAGGAGTTTATAATGAAAGAATTTAAAGTTCATAAACACTCTTGATTTGTGAATTCTGGTAGTTGCTTAAAACTTTTGAATTAAATTGGTAATTCAACTAGTATAACTAGTATGAGATGTTCTAAACTTTTGAATTAGATTGTTAATTTAACTAGAATTTAAAGTTCCTCTCTTGATTTACGTGGATTTTCACTTCTTGGATATTTTATAATTTTTTTAGTCAAATTTACCCTAATCAACCAACTTACTCTTGACTTATCGACAGTTTAACATAGTATCGATTCATAAATTGGTATTAATAATTTTTACTATTGAAGTTTATACATGGTAAATAAAGAATACAGAAAATATAAAAGAATAGAGAATCTCGATACACAAATTTACGTAGTTCACTAACCGTGTTAACTACGTTCACGAGACAGAATACAAAATAGTGATGTATCTAAAATTAGAGAGTTTATATAGTATATTTCAAGACCTCATACTAGGTTCTTTGACATATAAGATAAAAGAGTCAAAGTATTTCAACTCTCTCTACATATATTTATTGTATACAGTTATCATCTTGTAATTCTACATGTCAAGTACAAATTTATTGTCTTCAACTATTAAATTCAAACTCTATTTTTTAACCTAAAATAAATTAAAATATTTTTAAAATGTAGGAAATCATTAGATGCACACATTTGTAATTTATCCATTTTCCTTTTTCTTTTCTCTTAACATTGGAGAATGTATAGGTCGGTTCTCTTATATCTTCCCGATTTGTTTTTCATTTCTTAAACACAGGGTAAAAGAGTTGACTTCTAGAAGGCCTTTTTAAAAAATAATTTTTTTTTTCCTTTTGTGATAATATGACTTACAATATTCGGAACAGGTCATATAAGTTATTTCTCGTGATTATCTGGTTTGTGGGTGTCACGCTTATGAGCATTTTTGCAAAGACAGAGAGAATGTTTTTGGAATTAAAATTTGAACCAATTTTCTATTTTTCTGGAATAAATTCTGTAAAAACTTTTATTGGATGCTATTGATTTCATTCGGGAGAATACATTTTTTTTTTTTAATTTTCCTCTCTTCTTCAAAAAGTATCTCATCCTTTGATATTAGTTTTTATAAAATATTAAAAGAAATTGATTTTTGTAAATAGTTTTTCACGATATGTCGAAAAGACTTGAGGTTTAATTATTATTTTGGTCATATATTTTTTTATTTCGTTTATTTCATCGCCTCATTTTAGTCCATATATTTTCAACTTTTATTCATTTTATCCATATATTTTTTGGAACGTTTGTTTTAATCCTTGTACTTACTCCATTGTCATTTTCAACCACAAACTCTTTAAACCAAACAAGAAGTATAGTTCACAACTATCTTTTTGGGCCAAACACCTCCTAAATCTTTTACAAGGTAGTCATAAAATTGTATTAAAGAGTTTCTATTCCATATAATATTGGAGAATTTTTAAAAATATAAAATAAGTGAAACTATTTACACAAAATAGTAAAATTTTTAAAAAGTTGTGATAAACACCAATAATAGAAGTTTATCAGGGTCTATCAGTGATAGAAATGATAGAAATCTATCACTGATAGATGCCGATAGAAGTCTATCAATGTCTATCAATGTTTTTTTTTTTTTTTTTTGTTGCTATTTTCTCTAAATAATTTGATATTTTTCTATTTGCAAAAATTTTCCTATAATATTTATGTTCAAAATTTTCAAAGAGGGATTAAAATGTATCTTTTAAAGTATGGGAACTAAACAACTTTTTTCACTTATATATATATATATATATATATATATATATATATATATATAGAGAGAGAGAGAGAGAGAGAGAGAGAGAGAGTTACGAATTTAATTATTATTGAATTGACGTCAATTTTAATTTAATTATGTAACTTGTGTTTAGTTTATAAGTTAATATATTTATAGTTTTATAATTTTGTATTAGAATCTTATATTTAATTAAATCTCATAAATTATTCTAGTTGTATCGAATACCTGACATTATTTTATTTATTTATTTATTTACATAGTTGTATCGAATACCTAAGATCTGTGCAATATAAAATATAGAGAAATGAGAGCAATGTTTTGTGGTCTTTATTTTTTATTTAACCTATTTTTATTCTTGTTCCATGTGGTACAAATTAGTTGGTACGTATATATTTTTTGTTTGAAATTTAGGTCGTCACAATTTGAACATATTTTAAATTAAAAAAGTTTCGATTTAATTTCTATGATCCGGTCTTAATTTCAATTTGGGTACATATAATTTTATTAAATTTGTAAAAATCTTATTTAAGTCAATCTTTTATCCACTTGATCTACGTATTTCTTTCTTTCTTTTACTCAACGCTAAACTTTAATACATTCAACTAATACAATAAACCAAATAGAAATCATCACCCCATCTTCACCCAAAAAAAAATAATAAAAATAAAAATCAAGTTGCAAGAATCGGTTGTCAAATTTGACTAAACTATAGAAATTACAAAAAAAACTTTTCATATATATATATATATATATATATACGAAATTTATTTGAAAGTAATTTTAAAATGACTAAAGTCACTTTTGTCATTTTTAAATTACCGTAAAATATGTTTTTAATTCTTCAAAACTAATTTTTGATGATTGAAAATTACATTTAAAAATGAAAATTTAAAAATTAAATTAATTTTGATTAATTAAAGTGTGTTTTTGAATGATCTTAAAAATGTCAAAAGCAATTTTACGATTTTAAAACTTTTAAAATTTAACCAAATAAATTAATTTCTTTTAGTTGGATTCAATCCTCTAACTTTTGAATTGAATATATACTTTATAACAGTTAAACTAAACATGTTTTGGCAATCAAAATGATATAGAAAGAAACTTTGACATTCGTTGTTGTAGGTGACGGTTGCGGGGTACACGGCAGGACAGCGTGCAAAGCACGTGCCTCGAGGAAAGTTGGTGGCCGAGCTTCGATTCTGACCGGAACTTCAGTGACTATGGTGATGCTTGTGGTGTTGAGAGTTTTCCCTCTCACTCCGAGGTACATAATTCCAGTTGCCGGAATGATGGTCGGAAACTCCATGACAGTCACCGGAGTCACGATGAAAAGACTCAGAGATGATATCAGAACTCAATTCAGCCTTGTAAGCACTTTAATTAACTTTTTCTATTTTTATTTTGTGTCAAATAGGATTATTAAATTTTGATTTTTGTGTCTAATGATTAATTAACTAAAAAGTATTTTAAAATTTGAGGAATCAATGAAGTCTTTAGTAAAAAGAAATTTAAAGAAGCTTTAAAGCTAGTCTTTAATTTATTAAAATTAAAATAAAGAAGGAACAAGATAATAATTTTCTTAAAAGTTGATCAACTAAAATAGATGTTTTAAAAGTTTAAAAATTCATAGAAAATGGAAATTTAAAAGTTGAAAGACAAGAGTACATTAGAGAAGTTTTTTTTTTTTTTTTTAATATGTTACTAAATTATCAGTGTTTAATAATTTTTTATTTCCTTAACTACAAATTAGTTAGTTAATCTATTCTATAGTTAATAATCTATTAGACACAACATTCTAAGCTTAACAGCTCAATCAAACAACGCTCAACCGTAATTTTTTATTTATATTCTTAACACATCTGATTTAGGTGGAAACTGCGTTAGCTCTAGGAGCAACGCCGCGACAGGCGACACACCAGCAAGTGAAGAGGGCGCTGGTGGTAGCGTTGTCGCCGGTGGTGGACAACGCAAAGACGGTCGGCTGATATCACTACCCGGGCAATGACCGGACTGATAATGGGGGGAGCGTCTCCAATCGAAGCCATTCAGCTGCAAATTGTGGTAATGAACTTCCTGATCGGAGCTTCCACAGTCAGCAGCATTATGTCCACTTACCTCTGTTGGCCTTCCTTCTTCACCGCCGCCTATCAGTTGGAAACCACCGTCTTTGCCGCGGCCTGATTTCCTTTCCCTTTCTCATTTCAATTCTTAACCGTCCAAGACGGAGAAGAGAATATCATCGATCCTTTGTGATTCCCAATTCTTTTCAAATGTGTAGTTTTCTTTTTGGAATTTAAATGTAATTCAATTAGGCTACTTTTGATTTTTGTTCATAAACTTTAATTTTAGATTTTATGAGGGGGATAAATTTTGATTTAGTACCTTTTTTTTTCTTTCTTTTTTTATTTCTATTGTTTTAGATAAAGAATTAGATCGCCAAATAATGAAAAATTCTAATTGTTTGCCAAAAATTTAAAAAGTTGCTTGATTTGATCAAAGGACAACAATTTTCCATGTAGGTTAGAGTTGAAAAGACTTTAGAAGAAAGTCTTTGAACGGAAGACCTTTCAAAGCCCGCGTTGACATGAGAGGAAATGAAGTCCTTGAATAGCGAGTTGGACCGTACAAACTTCGAAACCCAAAGGGCTAAAGTAATTAGCTAGTTTTAATCATATAAACACTTGATTTTTTTAACTTAGGTGTCGAAATGTATGTAAAACGATACCACATCTATGTGACATCTTGTACAGGTCGACTTGACTAGAAAGCAATCTTACAAGATTGACCTAAAAGATCTCGTGACCAAAGAACCCAAACACAAAACCTATTTTTAATCTTTCTTAAAATCTAATGGCTAATTTGAAAACCCATATACACTATTGTTCACACAATACTTTTAAGAATTTTAATTTGTGAAATAGACTTAAATTTGTTTGAGCTTAGTTCACTATGGACCCATCCTCTGACACATGGGTCTATTTGGGCCTTAAGCCCAATATTTCTTAATGGACTTGGACCTATTTAAATTTGGTCCTAATCCTATTCTATCTGGAATAGGCCAATTTCGGCTTTGAATCGAATAAATTATTAAAAAAATATTCTTAAACTTTCATTTATTCAAAAATATTCTTATACATTTAAAATTAATTTTATTTTTAACTTTTATAAACATTTTAAAAACATTATCAAAGTAGAAATTAAGATATGAAGTGGTATGGTAGGTGGCATAGAACGAAAATTTGTATCTTACATTGTTTTAGTTCATTGCACACAGTTTTAAGTCTCGATTTCTTTTTAAAATTCTAAAAGATTAATATACCAAGGATAATTTTGAAAGAGAGGTAATATTGCAACTTTTAAAAGTATAAAAATATTTTTTTTTTAAAAAAATTCAAAGTATTTTTAATAATTTGCCCAAATTTAAATATTAGACCCCAATTCTGTGTGATCACAACATTAGAATATGATATTTCACAAAAAAAACAAAAAATGATGTAATTTAATTTTTTTTTTAATTATTATTGAACTTCATAACTTAACTGTTCTTTTAAAAAAAAAAAAAACAATGATAGTGTAAAGAATCATAATGATTATGCATACATCTCGTAGGGGAAAAACAGCTATAAAATTAATCGCTCTCAAGATCCTCGTTTCTCTGTGGCCTCATAAAGCAGAATTTTGAAACTTGAAGTCCGCGGAATAAAAAGAAAAGGAAATTACTTTTCAGCCCTAAGTTTTGAATAATATATACATTTGGTTCCTGAATTTAAAAAATGTACATTTTTTTAGTCCCAAAATTTATAAAGATGGGTTCATTTGATCTTCTTTTCAAAATAATTTTTTTAGGAATTTTTAAAAATAGATTTAAAAGGCCATTCAATATTATTATTATTTTTTTAAACAATTATATGACATTTTAATTTAGAAGAATAGTTTTTAAAACCATTTCTATATTTTTCTAATTTTAAATATCACGTAGTTATTTTTACAAAATCAAAGAAAAAAAATACTTAAAGTACCTTTTAAATCTATTTTTAAAAATTTGAGGGCCAAAATGTATATTTTAAAAGGGGTTTTTAAAAATAGAAAAATAAAGGAAACTATTTACACAAAATAGCAAATTTTTAGATAGTTGTGATAGATGCAGTGTCTATCAATGTCTATCAGTGTCTTTTTTGCTATTTTCTATAATAGTTTGATTTTTTCTATATGTTAAAATTTTCTTTTTAAAAATTTACCAAATAAAACTATTCTTATAGATTTGGGACTAAAAAAATACATGCTTCAAACTTAAGGATTAATGGACGTATTGTTCAAAACTTACAAAAGTAAAAAGGTAATTTTCCCCCGAGAAAATCATTACCAGAAATTTAAACAGCTTCGAGAAGCTGTCAGTCCATGGCGAAGAAGACCGACGAATAACACCACGATAAACAATCACAAAAAAGAATTGGAAAATCCATAATAAATGACTTCAGCTTAAAAACACAACCAAACAGATTTCCGGCAATTTCCGGCGGCGGACTCAACCGGTTTCTCATTCACGTAATTTCCCGCGGATCATACTCACAGATCACCCACAACTCACCGTTAACGCAATTAACTCGCACACAGCCCAATCGGAGCGATTCTTTCCAAATAATCTGCGTGTAATGGCCGCACATTTGCCCGTGGCACATTCATTACTGTTCAAATTGTAAAATTTGTTTTCTCCGGCCCACGATTCCACCACTTCCGTCGGAGTCCAGTGTTCTAATTTCCCCCAAACATATTCTCGCCGTACGGACCGTACGAATGGATCATTTACAATCCGCGGCGCGTTTCTCGCCCCACCGCCGCGCGAATCGAGTGAGATTCCTGTCCCACGTTACGGTGGAACTTGAAAAGCCGATCGAATTTGTTGTGCGCTTGAAGAAATTCGCGCGTGTAGGATCGGCGTCGAGGACGGGCGTCTGGAGTCGTCGCGTTTGTGGAGCGGAGGCGAGCGGAGGCTGTTGTTGGACGCCGGCGGCGGCGAGATGGAGAAGGAGGAAGAGGGAGAGGGCGGCGACGGCGGAGAACATGTAGGGCGGCGACATTGAAAATGATGGGATGGGCGGGGGCGTTTTGCTTGGGGAGGGGTTGAAGGATTCATACTCGAAAAAAGGGAAACTGAAACAGTGGCCTCGTTTGCTTTTCTTAATTATAGAAATTACAGTTTTTTTTTTCTTTTCTTTTTTTAAATTTTCTCTGGAACTTAAGAATTGTTGGTGTAATCTGATTTATGATTTGTATTTTCTTTTTTTAAATATTTAACCCCTAACAATTCCAACTTCACCCAGTCCCCACAATACTCAATATATGGTTTTTTTTAATAAAAAAAATATAACCATGCATCTCGAACCATATTTACGATCGAATTCGAATCTTTGACTTTTTAGTAAAAGTAATATACTTTGACTAGTTTAATTGTGGTTAAAGTAAAAAGAGATAGAAATTACCTAACTAATAAACAATGAGTTGAAATAATATTTTTGGTCTTTATATCTTCAATTTAAGTATTTGCATTTTTAAATATTCAATTTATGGCATGTTTGAAAATGATTTTAAAATCACTATTGATCATGTTTTTAATTATTCAAAACTAATTTTGATGAAATGAGAATTGCACTTTAAAGTGTAAATTTAAATATTAAATTAATTTGAATGATTAAGACGTATTTCATAGTAGTTTTAACATTTCAAAATCACTCTCAAACATGCACTTAATTCTTATTCTTTCAATCAATCTATTTTATTTTTTTATTATTTATAAACATTTTCTTACATTTTTTTTTGGGAAATGCATGCATATATGGTATTTTCTAACATGAAATTATTGTTATTACTTAACCAATTTCGATAAAATTAACTTTGGAGACTAAATTTAAGATTTATTGAACGTACAGTGACTAAAATTCGACATTAAAGTATATGATTAATATTTGAACAAACTCTAAAATACATAGACCAAAATGGTAGTTTAACTTTAAACTATTACCACATTGGTTAGCATATAACTTAGCTTAGCCAATACATTTTTTTTTCCTATTTTTTCTTTAGTGCATGTTTACAATATAATGAATAGTATGACGTTGTGACACTAAGACAGATACTATTTTAAAATTAATAGTGTAACTTTGTGAAAAATATTTTTTAAATAAAATAAATTTTCTAAGTACCTTAAAAAATTAACAATGGAATAGTTGAACAAGATGCACAAATATAAATGTAGTAAAAAATGCCCAGTTTTTTTCACTTCTAAAAATATGAAAAATCCATTATCCAATTAACCTATTAATTATTTAACTAAATGGTTCTCAAACAAATAAATTATATAACTAAATGTTTCCGTTCACCAAGTTATCATAATCCATCTTCTTTATCAAGTATAATTTACACAGAAAAAAAAAAAAAAAAAAACTATTTTTAGTTTGTTTTTTCTTTTCTTTTTTCTTTTTTTCTTTTTTTTATTTTAATTTTCACTTTCTCTTGTTTTTTACTACCAAACAAAAGGCAAAGTAAAACAAAATCCTGAAAAAGAATCCCCAAGCCATACTGATCCAAATGCAATTCCATTTGCTCAAATCTGTAATCCCCTGTGCTCAACGTCGGAGCCAGTAGTAACGCACGTGGATCCAGTGAAGTTGAGCCCCAACGTCTTCCCATGCTCTTCAGCAGCTCCACCTTCGCCGTCGCCGGCACCACCACGA